>OX424435.1:12603411-17403411 GCA_949152465.1 Cantharis flavilabris
GATATTGCCGTGATTGTAATCGGCATTTTCTGAATCCATGTTGGGAAGAACGTTTGTTGCTCACATTTGAAACACAGAAATATGCATAACTCAATTTTCAAATTTCGAGGGCTACCTACACCTATTGGCCTACAAAGTGTTGGAATAATTTATTTAATTTTCACTAACTTCTGGAAAAAAACTCTGGGGGTTCTTCCCCTCCACAATTAGTCTCAGCAAACCTTCCTTTGTTTGTTGTTATGGTCAATTGTTTTTGCGTCTTATGCATTTTCATAACATTCGTCTCCTTTCTGTTCTTCTCAAAACTTCTTCGTTTCTCACTTTTATTTTTAAGTTACCAACCAAAAACCAAAGGTTACAGAAAACTGATGGTTCAGTGCAGCCTTCAGGCCGCACAACCTATTCAATCGATTTGCACACCAATCGAATTTCACACCATTCAAAACACTACTATTAAATAAAACTTGAAGAAATCGCAAGTAGAAGATATCCCAATTAAAATGAAATTCAGTCAAGTATTCAGACGGAAATAAACAGAAATGCTTAGATAAATAGTAAGTGGTGGAAGGACCAAAAGTTCTTCAGAAAAATTAAAAAAAAGGCACTTATGAATCAATCAAAAATTAAGTAAAGATGATTTTTGGTTTGGTAAACCCTTCCAAGAGCAAGAAAAATGATAAGAGATTAGATATTAGGGAAGTCCTTCCGTGTTGCAGTAGAACGAAGGAAGCGTATAGTTTAGTTTACCAATTGAAATACCCAACTGAAAAAAGTAGGTTATTTACTACTAAGTGCGGAAGTTTGTTGTATATGTTATTTTTAGTGTACTACTACTTGACAGATTAGTACAATAATTTTATAGGAGTATACATGCATTTACTATGTAAATGCCATCAAAATAACGTAAAAATCGTTTATAATCATGTGGAACACCTGTTTCGGGTTTTTATTTTATTACATCTACCTATAAGTCAGTTTCTGATACCTAACTTCCAAAAGCAATAACAATAACTAAAGGCCATTTATAACATTACCTGGTGCCAGCAGATAGACATTTAGCGAGTGATAATGAACTTGGCAGGAAAAACTAGTACCTACTCGGAAGCTGTGCACATATCTGAGCATTTTCAATGTTCCCTATCGGAAAGTCTTCCATCTCATTTGTTGTGAAAATCATTAGTGTCAAAATTGACAAGACCGGAATTCCGGCTGTGATGGTATATGGATCCCTTTAAGCGATCTCATATTTTTGAAAATCTTCGTAGTACTCTTATTTCAAAATTATAGTATTATTAGTAGACATAAAAAACTTTGTAAACAGACTTATCGATTTCTTTCACAGCTATCACAACTTGCTATGGTTGGTAAAATAAAAGCGGAAACAGACAGACAATATACAATGCGTTATCTACATCAGGTCATCGAAAATTTGACCAGGTGACTGATTGGTTAACCAAAGACACATGGTCCATATTTACATTACACTTATACACTACCAGTTTTCCGAAGTGGAATTTCTTTAAATAAACAAATGATAGAATTTGCATTCTCCTAGCCTACTTTAACTAATTAAGGTAAATGTAAAAAGTTGAAAATATTTTATAGCAACTTCAGCACAAAAATTGTCACATAATCGTCAATTAAACCGATTGTGGTAGGAAAACGTGTAGCTAATTGAGGTAAAAGTATAATATTAATTTTATACTTAGGTACAAAAAGTGGCGATAAAAAATTAAATGGTCTAAACGTTTTAAACACAAAATTTTAGTTTTCAGCTCTATAATAATTTTGACATCAAAACAATAATTAACCAAATAACAAAGCATTTCGCCTCATTCGTGGAAGTACTTTCATCATAATGGGTTTTATGATAAGTGACATATGAAATTCTAATGGTAAATTGATATGGAAGTACAATAATAAACGGTTTAATTGAAAAATGCAGGTCATCTAACGACCGTGGAATTTATTTCCTTTGGTTTTTACCTTGAAACAAATAAAGAATCGTTGGGGCTACCTTTTC
Organism: Cantharis flavilabris; assembly: GCA_949152465.1. NCBI lineage: Eukaryota > Metazoa > Arthropoda > Insecta > Coleoptera > Cantharidae > Cantharis > Cantharis flavilabris. The sequence goes on from OX424435.1 coordinate 12,605,435, forward strand.
CTAAATTCTACAAAAGTAGGCAAGTTTGACCCAACGTTCCCTAAGCACCCCTGGTTCGATGACGCATTCCCTGTTATTTATATCTTGTTATAGTTTCTGTGCACAAAATCGGCGAAGGGTTCTTTTACAAAATTAGCCCAACGGAACATCTACTCGTAGTAAGAAGTAGGAAGCTGTTATTAATTTTTTTTTTGCTAAAATTACACTTCTTTCGGTAGATACATTAAGAGCAATTTAATTTATTAAACTGTGGTAAACCTGTAATTTAACTGGTTAGGACATAACAATTATCGTAATTTGTGTAATTTACAGAACGACAGTAACCTCAACATTGACATTAGCAAAAACAATGTTGGTGAAATATCTACGCCCCCTTCAAAATGCAATTCGGTTATATCATCCCGGTGTGTTTTGAGAAAAGATAAAATGTGACAATAAAATTCATTTCGTTGAGGTTGAATAGGTAGTAAAAATGAATTTAACATAGAGGTTAAGTTACAAATCGATATTGCCACTGAAACATTAATTAATATACAATTTGATAAGATTCAATATACACATTGGTTTTGACTGCCAAATAATAGCCTAACCACACCGCACCATCATCATCCATGTTTTGATATGAAACTATCGTAAGAAAAGCTGAAGACTAAACAAAAACTTACGTGAGTCAATAAAAAAAGTCGAAGGCTTTCACGTCGAAAACTGTTTAAACTCTAATTTAGATACTGGAATAACGAACAACTGTCACCGAAATGTCCACTTGTGGTAGAATTTTCACAAGTACCCACGTAACTACACTTCATTTTGTATCGCGGTTTTTGTAATTTTGTAGAATATACATTTATCTTCCTGTGTTTCACTGTTTTAGTCGTTTGTATAGGTCATGTTTTTTTATGCGGTATTTTAGAAGCAAAACAAGTTTTGTTGCTCCCAAAGAGCAACAACCGGAGACATAACTGAAGTGTCTTTCAGCGCAGGACCTCACGCCCGGTACACAATCGCCCAATCGGCTACCAAAGTAAACACGAACTCGCACGAATAAATTCATAAGAACATGTACTTTCAATTTTTAAAAATTTATTGCATGCTAACTTTTTAAATAATAGTTTTATTATTATTCACTCTCTATTTTTTATTTATTTGTTATAATACAATTAATTAGCATGCAACTTATAATAATTATAATTAACTACACTGAATTACACCATGCACTTTCGTTTATAAATACAAATAAAGTAATAAAGATACTATTAATTATTATTATTATATGGAAATTTAATAAATGGATTAACAAATTAAATCTTAAAAAATCAATTGTATTGTTTCACTTCATTATCTTCTCACAAAACAACTTTGTACAATAAATTACGTTTACAGAATCAGATAACCGCCCAGTGGCGCAACTATCGGGCACTGAACCCCGCGTTACGGGGGTTCCCCAAATGATTTTAAATATATTTTTTTGTTTTCTGGAATCCAGGGTAGGTCAACATTTTTTTTGAGAATTCCCTCAAAATTTGATATAAAATAATTTTTTTCTTCCATTTTCTAAGAAAATAATTAAAATAATCAAATAAAAGAATTTTTACCTGGAACCTGGAAATAAAATAAATCATAAAAAAATAAATATTTAAATATTAAACTTAAAATAAAATTTAAAAAATTTTTTTTAACCTTTTTGAAATAAAAAAAAGTATTTAAAATAAATAAAAAATTACGTAGTTTGACTTTAGCTCCCCCCTGCCCTCACGTAGCCCTGCAATAGCTTTCTACCTAACGCCTCCCCTCTTGACCAAGGTTCGTGGTTTAAAGTGTTTCGGTGAATGCACAATTTTTGCATGGAAATATATTCCACACTTAATTAACGATTTGCCCACTACGGGCGCTAGTAGTATTTTTATCTCAATAACTCCACCTTCTTGCTCTAAGTAAAACATTTTTAATTCTTGAATATAAAATAACAGCGCTGCCAGTTGTTAATTTGTGTAACAAAAAGGGGGGAGCCCCGGGTCTTTTTTTGACTTGTTAATTTAATTCTCAATTTCGCATTTTGGAATAAAAACTTGGTCCTCTCAACCTTGGTATATAAATTATAATTATACTACTAGCAGGTCAGCCCTTCAACCACTATGACCTTCTCGAGTTTGAATGATGTGGAAACTTCTTTTAGTGCGAACTCATCGATTAACTTAAATCTTGTTTTTAATACAATTGGTTTGTATAAAACTTTTTTTTTTATTAAAATTATCTTCCCAAATGATTTTAAATATATTTTTTTGTTTTCTGGAATCCAGGGTAGGTCAACAATTTTTTGATAATTCCCTCAAAATTTGTTATAAAATAATTTTTTTCTTCCATTTTCTAAGAAAATAATAAAAATAAACAAATAAAAGAATTTTTACCTGGAACTCAACAGGGTCAATATTTTAATGTATTCCAAGAAAATAATGAAAATAAACAAATAAAAGAATTTTTACCTGGAACCTAGAAATGAAATAAATCATAAAAAAATAAATAAGTTTAAATATTAAACTTAAAATAAAATTAAAAAAAAAATATTTTAACCTTTTTGAAATAAAAAAAAGTATTTAAAATAAATAAAAAATTACTTAGTTTGACTTTAGCTCCCCCCTGCCCTCACGTAGCCCTGCAATAGCTTTCTACCTAACCCCTCCCCTCTTGACCAAGGTTCGTGGTTTAAAGTGTTTCGGTGAATGCACAATTTTTGCATTGGATTACATGGAAATATATTCCACACTTAATTAACGATTTGCCCATTATGGGCGCTAGTAGTATTTTTTTTCTCAATAACTCCACGTCCTTGCTCATTGCTCTAAGTAAAACATTTTTAATTCTTGAATATAAAATAACAGCACTGCCAGTTGTTAATTTGTGTAACAAAAAGGGGGGAGCCCCGGGTCTTTTTTTGTCTTGTTAATTTAATTCTCAATTTCGCATTTTGGAATAAAAACTTGGTCCTCTCAACCTTGGTATATAAAGTATAATTATACTACTAGCAGGTCAGCCCTTCAACCACCATGACCTTCTCGAGTTTGAATGATGTGGAAACTTCTTTTCGTGCGAACTCATCGATTAATTTAGATCTTGTTTTTAATACAATTGGTTTGTATAAAACTTTTTTTTTTAATTAAAATTATCTTCTCTTAGTTCTATTAATTAAAAAAATGGCTCTCATTGATCATGCCAAACAATAATTACTATAATATTCCCTAAACAATTTCACGTCAACCTTTCTTTATTCCCTGTTAAAGGTTAAAATATTATTAAAATTATTTTAATGATTAAAACTATATTATGCAATTTAATGATTATAGTTTGCTACACGGTGAATGGTCATATGTTTCGAATTTTGGATTCTCATTAGGCAAATAATGAGAATTGAGAATTCTCATCACAGCAACAAGTAGGTAGAATTTTATATTTTAAAGAATGTCAAATTAATTTGATTTTTCAAATGTTTTTGAATTGAATAAATTGAATAACTGTCTGGGTTTATTTATTAGTTATTCCAAGTTTGCCTGATGTGAATCCAAAATTTGAAACTCATGATCGATTACCGTGTAGCAAACTATAGGGATATTATAATCATTTAATTTGAATGACTTGTCTTGCTATGTATTTTATTTTGACTGCAAATAAACGATTATTATTATTATTATTAATTATATAGTTTTGTTCTAATTATAATTATTATAATTAGTATTCAACCGAAACACGATTTTCAACTGAAACCAAACCGTAACCGAATATATTCGGCTTCTCTTCTTTTTTCGGACGAAATCGTAACCGAAACTTATGTATGTATGTAGTTAAGTTTAAATTTAAATCTGGTGTTTTTCCTACCTTTTAGTAACAAGTTATTCGATTATATTAATAGACTTCAACGTATTAGGAAATTACTTTAATTTAGAAAATACTCACCCGAGTCAGACACACCTAAGGTTAAATTCAGCAAGCGGTATTCGTGATTTACATTAAGCGAACGCCACCACACGGAAAAATATTAAGTTAATCTAATACGTATAGTTATTGGTATAAAAAGTTTTGTGTAGTATAAACCAAACGTTTGCATTCTTTTGGTGTTCTATTATTTTGTGAATTATTTTTTCACCGCGGTTTTACGATAAAATAATTCAGAATCAAACTCAAAACAACATCAAGTGTACATAAAAGAGTCGCCATGTTGTTGACATGTGGTAGTGTCACGAGCGCCACCAACTAACGCAAAGGTAAGATAAATCGCGAACGAATCCGTTTCAAATATACCCGACACGACACGATCGCTAGTTTCGGCCAGAAAGTGGCCGAAACGAGCATTTTTGGCCGAAACTTCAGTCAGTAAAATAATGTTATTATTAGAGACCGGATTATATGCAATATAATTTCCAGCTTTCTTTCTAAGGCTTTCCAGCTAGTCTGATAATATTTGTGAAAGATTAAAATTTTAATCTTTAAGGACTAACTGAAAATCTGGGCATCTAGACGGTGGATCTCTTTTTTAGTGGCATTAATTAAAAAATTCCTAACGCTAACCTAAGATCGACCGATGTATCTCTATTCGAAGATCTAAATAGAAACAACATTGTTTCTTAATATTGCCAATTTTAATTGTTCGTCGTCGGGTTGAAATGTAACTCAAGGTACATAACCCAATACTAAACAAATCGTACTTATTAATTTTAATTTTTTCTATTTGATAATTAAAAATAAATAAATATTATTGTAGTAAATAAAATCTTTATCACTGCCTAGTGCGTTAGTACTTCCTTGTACACAATATACATATTTCTTATACACTGCTTGTGAACCTTGAATCGTTTTCTCTTGTTCTTTTCTATCAACTATTTTTATCTTCAGATAAATTTTATTATCCAGAAATTTTATCCGTTTATCCGATTATCTTCTTGTACACTTATCCGATTATCCGGTTATCCATTAAGACGCTGATACATCTTCAATTTTGTATCGTATATTTACTTTGTCTTCTGCTTTTTTTAACCAAAACAATGACACTCTGTAAGAGAAGCAGCTTCCCGGCTTTTCAATTTTTGTATTATATAGCTTGACTGGTGAATCTTTCTTTTAAGGGTCTCAATTAAAAAAATAATACTGTGAAACTCCATTGAGTTTGTGTAACTCGATTAATATGTTGTGTAGCACCTTAGTATTGTTATAAAATTTATATGGTTAATACTCGTACTTTATCGATTTATTTATGTACAAAACTGTAGTTCGTTAAAAAAGTTCTCCTTTTTCGCTATTTCTATTATCTTATTTAATTTCTTTGTTTTCTTCTCATTTTGCTATCTTCTTATATCTTTGACGGGCGGTATCTGTATTGCCGTTACTTCTTCTTACTTTTTTTTTCAATTCGCTTCTTCGTTTTTCTTCTTACTAATCATGTCTTCATATTCACCTTTTTTTATATCTTTGACTGGCGGTGCCTCTCCACTAATTGCTGTTACTTCCTCTTTCTCTTAATTTAATTTTTAATTAATTCTGTCTTCATCTTCATCTATATTTTTGACTTGATCTTCACTAATTGCTGTTAATTCCTCTTGTAGATAAATTTAACTTTAATAAGATAATTAAATTACTTTAAATTAAATTAAAAAACTAAAGATAAATTTAATAAATTTAAGACATATTTTGATTTCATATTTTCAAATATTTTTAATCCAGACCTGTTATGTGTTAATTATGTTCTTTCTTGATTTTTTGAATTTTTGATTTTCTACGTATTGTATTATTTTTAACTTTATTTATATTTTTATATTATTTTTATAATTAACTTTCAGAGTTACTTCCAAGTTTTAACTTTTTCTAGCCGAAGGTTAAACTTCGCTTATGAGGAACTGCAGTTTTGCTTAAAAATTTAAATTTCGCGGTTTGGATTAGTATTGGACAAATATTTTTAGTCCTAATCTTAGTTTAATATATTTTTCGGTTGGTAAAAAAAATCGACCAATCAGAGTGTTTCTTTCTTCACCAAAAAATGACACGCTGGAGCAGCAGCGTGCTGGGATTTTATGTAAAATAAAATTAAATATTTTTGATAAAAATTACAGCGATATAAAAACAAATAATAAATGCAATAAAAATAAAATAAAGTGAAATAACATTAAATGTTTTTACTACCAATTACTGCGCTATAAAAATAATTAATAAATGTAATTAAAAGAAGTGCATCTTCAACTAGTTACTTTGTTAAATTAATAATAAAAATTAAATAATTTATAATAAGATAAAAAAAACAAAATAAATGCTAAATTTAACAATTTAGTATTTAAGTTTTCCAGCTTCCCGAAAGAAACGACACCCATGATGTTAACCCTATATTTGATTGATAAACTTGATTTTTTTGTGAGATTTCCTCACTGAAAAAAATGGTTTATCATATTGATGAAAAATTCATTATTTTTACACCGATGAACAAAATTCATCATATTGATGAAGAAATTCGTAAATACACTGATTTTGTTCGTGAATACTATAAATTTTTTATCAATATGATGAATTTTCTTCATCGGTGTAAAAATGATGAATTTTTCATCAATATGATAAACCACTTTTTTCAGTGTATGTGCATTACAATTTTCAACATTCCACGGGGATTCTGAGTGAAATAAAAAAAAATTCATGCAATAGAGGGTTAAAACGACAATACGAAGTGTCAGACGCTGATACAGGAGGTCGCTTAGAGAGAATGAGATAATTTCCAACAAAATTGAAATTTAACAAAACAAAAGTTGATAAAGTACTACTTCGGTTTTGTTTGACTCAATGAAAGGCAATTGTTCATCTCCCTTTTCAAAATATATTCAAAAACCAGCAATATACAGTGTCCCCGGATACACGTTACATAATTTCAGTGGTGATAGACGACACTTTTCTAAGAAAAATATTTAACAACAATTTTTTTCTAAATCAAACTTTCGAGAGTTAGGTCACTCGAAAGCATTTTTTTTTAATTTCCACCTTATTCTCATGACCATAGCTGGGAGAATATTGATTTTGAAAAATTGAAATTGAAAAATGGTCAAGTGCTTTTTTAAAGAGCATAAAATAATCTACAAACTAGATGTAATTGTCTAAAATCAACGGCTTTCGAGTTATGAATTCAAGTACAAAAATGTTGAAAAACTTCATCTTTTTTTTATTTTGGTTTTTTCAAATCGCTGTATCTTTTAAACTAAACCTTTCAATTTTTCAATTTCAAAGGTTCAAATATTGTATTTAATATAGGCTACAAATGCGCCGTTTAAATAAAGGCGCCGAAATTCAAATTAAAAATAGGCGATGATTAAATGAAGGCGCCTAATTTATATTTTTTTGTTGGTAAATCTATTTAATCAGTTTTCTTAAATTTAATAAATTTTAACTGAGAGTAAGTCTCAAAATTAGCCATTTTGCACCAAATCCACGGACTTATGAATATAAACATCTAAATATTCATAAATCCGTGACCAAATCCAAAAAACAATTTCCGATCACTTTTTTGGGGGAGGGATAAACCCCGCCCCCACCCTTTCCGTTAAGGTGCATTTTTTGTAGTTGGCCATAGGCGACAAAAGTTCTAGTTACGGCACTGGGGACTCTTACGAAAGAGGAAACGTTATAAATCTTATAATAATAATAGATACAACATCTTTTAAAACGAAAATAAAGGTGGTCAATTTGAACATTTACTTAAGTAATGTAATAGTTGAATCTTAACTAATAAAATAAATTATCAATAAAAATAAAAATTTTGTGAATTTAATTTTTTATTTTGTAGCTGCTTTGTTTATCATTTTTTGTAAAATGGATTAGTTTTTCAAAAATGTTTACTAGACAAAAGTGGTAGTCCGTTAAATTTCCTATCCGGAATGGGCATCAGATTTTTTGTAAAATGTTTCGTTGAAAAGATAGGGATTTGAAAAAAAACAAGAAAAAATGTTCAACATTTTTTTACTTACATTAATTCATAACTCGAAATCCGTTGATTTTAGACAATAAAAGGTTTAAATCTAGTTTGTAGATTATTTCACGCTCTTTAATAAAGCATTTGACCACTTTTACTGAAAAATCAATATTTTCCAAGCTATGGCCACGTGAAGATTGAAATTTAAAAGAGGCCTAACTCTCGAAAGTTTAAATTTAGAAAAAAATTTTTGTTAAATATTTTTCTTAGAAAAGTGTCCCATAGCCATAGGACACTTCTCTAAAAAAAAGTGATAGCACTACTGAAATTATGTAAAGTGTAATCGACATACAATCAAATGTTGAAATGAAAAAAAAGTTGCTTGATATGAAGTATCAAGTAAAATAATCTTCGTATAAATACTTATTGTACTATTTTTAAGAGATAATACATATTATATTATAAAAATATTACGAACTTGTAAGAAACGTCTCCACTTACCTTGCCGAATCTAATATTGTACACCATTATACCTGCTTTGAGTTTTTATGAGTAATTTTTGCTAAAAGCTTATGAAAAAAATTTGATTTTTGTTTGCTTTTACCTTGTTAATTTTTAAATTTTAATTTCATAAAACGCTTTTGTTTCTCTCCGTTTTTAAATGTACAATAAAAACAAACAAATTTTTTATAATAAAAAATAATAGGATGGAGGTGAACAAGTTTAATTTTTTTATCCAACACCTCTGTCTTATGAAGGCATAATAATGCCGATTTTACATATCTTATGGGGTCTATAAAACACTAGTGGACTTATGAATTTATAATTACACACTAATGACTTATATGTAAATTATGAGTACACCTACTACTTAATAGTTTTCATAATTTCAATTTGATATTTTAAAACGTCAAATGTCAAAACTTTTAATTACATTTTAAACTATTATTACGAGATATTGGATAAAACTTTGTATTACACACGTGTCTTAACAGCAAATAAGTTACTCAAAAAAAATTAGCCACTCGAGCAAGCTCTCGTGGCTAAACATTTCTTTCGTAACTTATTTGCCATATAAGCCACTTGTATAATAAATAGCTAATTTATTACCGTGCAATCTAAATTGCACTTTTATAATAATTGAACAAACCGAAAAAATTTCAAATAATAAAGTTCGATAGTAAAAATTCTCCAATATGAATTTTCATTGCCTTCAAAGTTTTACAATAATTAAAGAAAGAAAAACGACATTCTCTAAATCTTCGAGGGATTTCTTTTATTTTTGCATTAATAAATGAAAATAAAATTATAAGCTAAATATAATAATTATAATGTACAATGTGATCATTAATTTCGTGATCTTATAATAACATGCAAGCAGAAAAAAAAATTAATGCATACATTTATCGTTTATTGACGTTTTCTCAAACAAAATAATATTCGATATAAAGAAATGTTGTACAAAGACTTCGTTCAAAATTAATTCATCATAATCAATCCATATGCAATAATGTCAATTAATTAATAATAACACATTAATATTATATAGTTTTCACTTCTAACGTAAAAAATAAACAACTAAAATATACCCAAAAAAATAACAAGTATGCCTTACTTCTCATATGCATACAGCTATACTTAGTTAAACTATAAAATAACTTGAATTTAAATAAAATCATTAAAAAATTACATCATATTTTCTGTATTGCCTACAGTGCTGTGATGAGCTGGGTAAAAAACATTCACCTTCTATCACGGTACCTCTGTCGGTCCCGATCTCGCTCCCTTTCCCTCGATCGACCACTCGTTCGCCACAAAAATTCATCTACAGATCGATCGTAGGACCTCTTATCTGAATAAGTAATATTTCTAGTATTTGGATAATCGGGCAGAGGTAACCCTTCGTAGTAACGAGGTGGTGTAGGAAGTGCGTCGTACCCCGAACTAGAATACAGTCCAGGTGGAGGTACGTATGGCAAAGGAGGCAACTGGTGTTGCATGCTTCGCATGTAATCAGCAACGTAGGCTTCTGCAGCTGCAGCAGTGTAAGGACGCGGCGTCTCACGATCATAAAACATCGAATAACGCTCACGTGATCGAGTCGACGGCGATGTTCTGTATGTGGAACTTGACGATTGAAGCCTTCTGTTATTTAGGAAAAATTTTCGGCGAGAATACGATGCGTTGCGTCCTCGAATCGAACTCAACGAAGAATTACGTAAAGCTATTGGCATTCGAGCTTTAGGATGCCTGTGTCCTCGAATTCCATTTCGTTTCGCTGCTTCTTTCGACAATCTCAGTATGGGAGTCATTTCTATTCCGTCGTCTTCGGAAAAGAGCCGACACAATTCTTCTGCCACTCTAGGTTCAATTTCTTGACCGTCACGACCAATTTTGACCGGTTTACCATCGTTCCATGGATTATACAAATGCATTGTTTCGCCAAATGCCAACTCTTTACGACATATCCAATCGACTTTAAAAACACCACCTAGTGCTTTCGCAGAAAGACCTGGCGGCAACACCCATGATATAGGAGGCACATCGTGCCTGGATTCACCGTGTAAACGAGCAAACCCAGCAAATCTACCACTTTCTTTCACAGAAAAAATTAACAATACGTTTCTGGACTCTCGATAAGCTTGATTTAAATTAGCTTCGTTTTGTGGGAGAGTCGACCAAACCCCTTTTGCTTTCGACAAAGTTATATTTTCAGCATTGTTAGATTTAATGACAAAAAACCTAGCATCCCTAAAGAGATAATTCAATTTTGTGAGATAATCATACGATTTTCCTTTGGGACGTAATCTCTTCGAAGGTGGCGAAACACTTTTATCTCTAGAACGTCCCCTTTTGTGACGCGAATGTCGCCCCTTAGCAGAAGAATCTGTGCTAACTGAACTTATGCTGGGTACATTCGAACTTTCGGAAGTGGTGGAAGACACATCGCTTTCGTAATTTACCTCTTCCAATTTGTCGTCGCCCATATCTAGACTCAAATTGAGGTTTTCAGATTCGTGTACGCCGTTCTTGTTTGCATCTCGCGAGTCCATTTCACATAATTTTTATGCACTATAAATTTATCTTTCTAGTAGTATTCACACAAACATTAAATACTAAACACAAATTAATCCTTAATTTACCGTAAAAACTTCTATTTTGTAATATTTTCTACTTGTTAAATTGCAGTAAATATTGGCATATTGGTAAAATAACCAAACAAAAACACTGAAAACCACCAAACATAAGATTTAGGTTGGTATAGTAGGGAGCAAACTACATATCATAAATAATACAAATAATTCTAATTAAATACAATTTGCTATCTTATTTTAATAACAAAATGTATTGCAATGATCGCAATGCAAAATATTTTATAACAATAATGATTATTATTAAAACTGATTGATATAAATTACTTATGACTATGTTATACAGGGTAAATCAATATTTTAAGCTTAAATTTTTTGGGGAAGGAAGTAATACTAAATTTTCAATAATTAAAACGGGTTATCTCTTTTTTTGACAGATGGGGTATTTTTTAGACATTTTTATAAATTAAAAAAGTAAATAACAGTCAAGTTGCCCAATATTGGTTTCCAAAATTGTTGTTTTTCCTGCCTCCTACTCCCTCTTTAAATAATTAATGTTATCTATTATGTTTACTTTGCTCTTATATGGTTAGGTATATTTACATCGCGTAATAAAATGTTATCGGCCATTCTAGAGCAAATCCTTTCTTATAAATAGGTATAAATATATAAAAATTTCATTAGGCTTCCACACTGCTATCCTTCTGGTTAAACTTAAAAAATATAGAGTACGGAAAATTTCAATATAGGGGAAATGCTGGATTAAAATATAATAATGGGATAATTTATATTTTGTAGAATGGTAATATTATTTTATTCACGATCAGTTAGTAATCAACTCATTCCTGAATTTTAATAAGTTGGGAAACAGTTTATTATATTACTTTCACCTGCCAACCTAAGCTACAATTTATCATATTCACTGATTTTGAATAAAATAATAAAAATTAGAGAATTTAAACTGATTTATTGAATAACCTACAGTTTCAATAACAATAATATATCCCAAGGGTCCAAAGAGAGAGCTATCAGATAATTGTTAATAGATAACCGAATAAACAGATCAACAGATAATCTGCTCAACGGATCAACAGATAATCTGCTCAACGGATCAACAGATAATCTGCTCAATCCGTATTTAGGCGTACATATTACATTACAACCAGTACCTAAGCATCCAGCAACAACATAATCCAATTACATCTAATCAAACAAAGTCAACTATGGCTAATCAAGCAGATAATTGTAATTATGACGAAAACTTAATATTGAACACTCAATACGAATGGGAAAGCAAAGAAGAAGATGATCTTCTGGACTACGACGAAAATTTTCTATTGGACATACCTGATTTACCTGAACCTGCATCCAAAGCTAAAACTAACGAGATGAGAAGTACAGACATTGCTAGCTTCAAAGACTTATACCTGAACGCTGATATTATAACATCGCTAAACTCGGGTGGATATGAACATCCGTCAGAAATTCAGAGCGAATGCATTCCACAAGCACTTTTGGGTAGCGATATTTTGGCCGAAGCTCAATCCGGCACAGGAAAAACTCTTACATTCATTTTGACTACTTTACATTTATTGGAACCCAAACAAAATGAGGTGCACACTTTGGTTTTTTGCCCCACTCGTGAATTAGCTTATCAAATAGGCAAGCAATACGAGTGTTTCAGCAAACATTTATCGGGAGTAAAAATTGCTACCTTTTTCGGTGGGTTACCTATCAAAAATGATATTAATGTACTGAGGAAGAACTGTCCCCACATTGTTGTTGGAACGGTAGGACGAATTCTAGCACTAATCAAGACTAAAGCGTTGAAAACACAACATTTGAAGCATTTCGTTTTGGATGAATGCGATCAAATGTTGAAAATGCCCAAGACAAAACAACATATCGAGGAGATTTATTCAATTTTACCTCGCGATAAGCAAGTCTTGATGTTTAGTGCCACTTTAAGCAAAGAAGCACGAACCGAGTGTAAGAAATTTATGAGAAATCCCATTGAGATTTATCTGGACAGCAAAGGCGGATTACGAACCAGCGGTTTGAAGCAGTATTACTTATGTGTAGAGGAATGTGACAAATTCAAAAAATTAGTTCAAGTGTTGGGTTCGTTGCATATCACTCAGGCGGTTATTTTTGTAAAATCGGTTAAGCAATGCAGAATTTTGGAGAATTTATTGGTCAAAAATAACCATTCGGCAACGGGGATTCACCGAACAATGAGTCAGAAAGACCGTTTGATTCGATACGAAGAGATAAAAAGCGGCAAGAAGAAGATTTTGGTTGCTACAAACATCTTTGGTCGTGGAATGGACGTTGGTAATATCAATACCGTGATCAATTACGATATGCCAGTTGATCCAGATTCTTATTTGCATGGTGTATCCCGTGCAGGTCGTTTTGATACCGTGGGAACTGCTGTTACGTTTGTCGCCAACGAGGAAGAGACCGCAATATTGAATTGCGTCCAAACCAAGTTTCAGGTGAAAATCGACAAATTGACCTAAGTTCTTTATATTTATTTTTGTATTTTGATAAAATAAATTTTTTATTGCAGTAAATATTTTTTTTTACTTAATTATTTTCTGCATTTTAGTTATGCGTGTGAAATTTTGCAATTGGTGTCTTAACATTTTCTCCCTTAGATACTGTTTTTTACATGCAGGATTAATCCGATCATCTGGATCAAAACTTTTTAATACCTATAATTAATCCTCAAAATATAATACCTTCGCATTGTCATCTAGTTCTGAACCATGTTTCAAGTCTCTAGCTCAGCGGGAAGTTAATTTAAAATTGATTGTGAATTTATGCTGAAGAGACAGACATACAAGAAAGAGACTTAATAAAAACGTGATAAAATAAAAAATTTCCTAGATCAAATTTCTACATTGATCATCTCTTGTAGAAGTAAGCTCATAGAAAATTGAGAATATTATAAAAAACTTACTTATCAATCTGAAGACATGACTTTCCCAGGTATTACAAAAGAATAGGAATCCTGTAAGGTAACAAAATTGAAGACATAATTAAATACAAACTATAATGTTTCTACTTATGTACAAAATTTATGATAAAATTAATCACACTCAAAATTAAGAGGATTGAAGAGTTTGTTCAAAAAATAATTTTCTTTGCACTAGAGGCGAATGTGTAGTTCTAATAAGATTATTTTCATTTCCCAGTGCTGTAAATTTACTTTCGCCTGCTTGACCCATAAGTTTTCTCAATGCAATATTTCTATTTAAAATGCTGCTGTAATATTCCACACCGCCCTCTTTAAAAATCTGATTTTTCTTCGCTAAATAATCATCAACTTTCTCTTCAAAATAAATATGACCAAAATCTTTGAAAAGCAAATAATTCATAGTCATGAAAGATCCGACTAAAGAGTACAAAAGGAACCTCATAGAACGAGGTTTTTCAAACATATTTAACTTAACGTTAAGAGAATTCCCAACAGCATACGCACTTGTGCTACAAGCTAAAATTATAATCAGTTCGTAGTAAAATATCAAAGTTTTTCTTAATTCGATTTGTTTTGCAATGGCATACATTTGAGCTTTTTCCGAGAGTGTTAAAGCTTTTAAAAACGATTTTCCTTCGGGAAGTTCCCATTCTACTGACATGTCTCTAATCTAAAATTATAAACGGGTAAGAAAAGAAAGCTTAGTTTCTTAAGAAATGAAGCTTACCCGTATTGAACTGGGATTTACATTTTCTGTGTCCATGTAAGTAAAATTTATTGGTAAACCTATTATGGTACCAAAACGACTCCAAAATGATCCTGCACTAAATATCTCAAAACCAACCGTCATAAATGGTTTTGTTAAACTCTTCTGATTGTCGTTTAGCTGAAAATACATGTTACAGAAAACAATTTGAGTAAATATAGTAGTTCAATAAACCTCCAACAGATCAATCGTCTTTTCAACTCGTTTCATAAGTGCGTCGGGAACAGGAATGCTAAATCCATTTCTAAAGAAATAATTACAACGTCATAACAAACTTTTTGTACCAATTGGTGAAAGTAAATTTACCTGCAAAATTGATATAAGTCTCTATAGTGGTTAACAAAAAATACATTTGAGAAAATATGGGTAGATGCTAAACCGATACTACCCACAGTTGCACAACCAAAAACAAACTGCTTCCCAGAATCTTTCAAAAACCAAGCTCCCAATTTAGTAAAAATTGAAGTGGAAGTCATCGTGCTTATCTGAAAAATTGCATATTATCGTAAAAGAAAATTAATTATAACTATAATTTTTGATTACCTTTCTTAACTTTGAGGTTAAAACACCGATAAAATACTTTTGGCTGCGTTCAGTAAATCTATCAATTTCAAGGTCAGAGAGATCAATTGGTTCAATATAATATTCTCATAATTAAAAGGATTTGATTAAGGTCCTTTTATAGCATAAATAAAGACCGTTTAATAATTTTACAATTTGTGAATTTAAATTTAAAGACAATAAATAACCACAAAATAATATTCGCATATTTGAATAGCACGAGCCGCCACTGGCTAAATTAAAATTTTGTGGTTTACCGGAACTGTTTTAAAATAACTCGATTGCCCTAACATCAATTCTATACTTAAGTTTAAATTAAGATAAAATTATTATTATCATCAAAAAACCTTCGGAAAATTTTAAATTTGTCTATTAATTTTTGAAAAGTTTCCAACTTGCTCGTGCAGTCACATGACAACATACGGGTTATCTGATCTGTCATCATGTATATGAGTGCGATGTATTTTACAATGTTCAGTATTTGTTGTACTTAATTGAATTGTGATCGTGTAGTTTAAAAATTAAATTGTAATTGGAGAATTGTGGAAAAAAGTTAACGTCGCCAAAATGTCAAAATTTGTGTTGCTTACATCTGGAATTTTTATTTTATTTTTGGTTTTTTCTGGAACCTTTTCTTTGGATGACGTTTCTCCTAAACCCTCGGTAAATGATAATGCAGTAGATAAAAATAAAAACGTTTCGGCCACATCAAACAACATTAGTGTCGTGGTAAATGTTGGCAATTCGAGCAGCTCCTCGACAACGGGGAATCCTTTAATTTCAAGTCCAGTTCCTACGACTAGCGCAAAAGTTATTAGTACCACAAAGGCGCACGTAAATCCAACAAATGTAACCAATGTTAGTTCCACTGCTGTACCGGCAGAACCGGTCCTACCAGATAAGACGGCTGCAGAGGACGAGCACAACAGTTCGATGGCAATTTTTTTTGTGTTATGCGTTTTAGCCCTTGGAATTTTACTCATTCACTTTTTACTTCATACCGGCTTTCAATATGTGCCTGAAAGTATTATAATTGTAGTATTAGGAGCTGCAGTGGGTATGACATTGAATGCTTTGTCTGATAAAAATGTTAGCAATTGGCGGAAAGAGGAAGCCTTTTCTCCTACCGCTTTTTTTCTCGTTTTATTACCTCCAATTATATTCGAATCTGGTTATAATTTACATAAAGGTAACTTCTTTCAAAACATTGGTTCCATATTAGTGTTTGCTATATTTGGAACAGCCATTTCTGCTTTTGTCACTGGTTTTGGAATTTACTTTTTAGGTCTTGCAGATGTAGTTTACAAATTAGGATTTGTAGAATCTTGTGCTTTTGGTTCCTTAATATCGGCTGTTGATCCGGTCGCTACGATAGCAATTTTTCACGCTTTAAACGTAGATCCAGTATTGAACATGTTGGTTTTTGGTGAAAGTATACTAAACGATGCAATTTCCATTGTTCTTACAACTGCTATTCTAGAATCTAATAATCCTACAATGTCGAGTGGTGAAGCTATATTGCAGGGTCTTACCCGGTTCTGTCTCATGTTTTTTGCTTCAGCTGGAATTGGCGTTCTCTTTGCCCTTGTCAGTGCTTTACTTCTTAAGCATGTGGATCTTCGAAAAAATCCTTCTCTAGAGTTTGGAATGATGCTTGTGTTTACTTATGCCCCTTACGTCTTAGCCGAAGGTATTCATTTGTCAGGAATTATGGCAATTTTATTTTGTGGTATTGTAATGTCCCACTATACTCATTTCAACTTATCTACTGTTACTCAAATTACTATGCAACAAACCTTGCGAACCCTAGCTTTTATAGCAGAAACTTGCGTGTTTGCTTACCTTGGTTTAGCATTATTCAGTTTTAAGCATCGGGTGGAACCAGCCTTGGTGATATGGAGCATTATTCTCTGCTTAATCGGAAGAGCTTGCAATATTTTTCCACTAGCCTTTCTTGTTAACAAATTTCGAGAACATCAAATTACTAAAAAGATGATGTTCATCATGTGGTTCAGCGGTTTGAGAGGAGCCATTTCCTATGCTCTCTCTCTTCATTTGAGTTTTAGCGACGAAACGAGGCACGTGATTATTACAACCACTTTGATTATCGTCTTATTCACCACGGTAATTTTTGGAGGTTCGACCATGCCATTACTGAAATGCATGCAAGCGACCAAAAATACTACTCGACGAACGCGTAGGCGCAAGCGAGATCGTGCTGTAATTATAAGTAAAACTCAAGAATGGGGCCAAGCCATCGATTCGGAACATTTGTCTGAAACTACCGAACCTGAAGCAGAAGTTTCTTTTGTATCTTCACGAATCAAGGGATTTGCTAAATACGATGTCAAGTACTTTATTCCATTTTTCACCCGGAGGTTTACACAACAGGTGAGAAAACTTCGTTTTTTAATTAATTTTTTGATTGAAAAAAAAACAGTAAATAGATATCCGCTTATTTAGGGTCATCATAATATTATAATAACCTCTTTAATCGATTAGGAAGTCGGATCAAATAAATATTTGTTGATTTCAATATTTAGTGCATAAAATATGAATCCAAAGGTTAGGATTATTCATATAATATTATCTAAAGACATTTTCTAAATTGAATATTAAATTTATTTATAAAGTTAAATATTACGCATAATGAATTATTTTCAGAGTTCATCTTTTTTTAGTTTTTATCGAGAAATTAATCAGTACGCAATATTAATCTTTTTTTTTCAAATGCGTGTGATAATTGGTAATCTGCAAATTTTTTATTGTAATTTATTGTAATGCGAATATTTAATTAATTTGGAATATCTTAAATGGGACACAGTACTTAATAGTTTTACTTTTTTTTGTTAATTTTGATGCACAATGAAATATCATATCAAGATAAGTAAATTGTACTTGAAAAAATAAAGTGGTAAATTTGGAACTCAATACCATGAAATAAAATATGTACAGAAATGATGGCATTGAAAATGTGCAGCTATTGTGTTGATGATTTACCTATTATCTCTTATGTTTTACTTTACCTTGGATATGAAATAAAAGTGTACAGTGAAACTTCCCTAACTCGAACTGCTCTAACTCGAATTATTCTATAAATCGAATTTTTTTAAAGAAAAATATAGATTTGTGAGATATTTACGTGTAATTTTATCTCTATAACTCGAAGTTTCTCGAATTCGAACTTTTTTGATGGTCCCTTGAGATTCGAGTTATGGAAGTTTGACTGTATTTCCAACGACGTTTCGTACAAAATTTCAATGTAATTCAAATTTTAAATCACAATGGCTATAGTCTGATATATTGGAAATAAAATTGAACCTCTATAATACGATAACTGCTTTGCTTCCTACCAATCGGTCCAGTCCAGCCTCAGCGAAAAAATATTCAACCTATCATCGCCTAGCAAAAGATCTGTTATTAAAAAAAAAATTTAATCTTATAGTAGAGACTAGAAAAAATAGTATTAGTATACTATTGCTTAAAAGTATTTGCTCATCAAATAAATTTAAAAAAATTTAAGTTAGGAAAGAGATAACAAAACTGATTAGTAAATTTCTGATTAGTACTTACTGTTTCGAGTACCTACAGTATATTCAAGTACATAAAAGATCAACAAATAAACTTCAAAGCAACAATAATTATTCTTACTACAGTTTTCTCTCATCAATTTGCTCTTTTTATTTACTGCTTTTTACTGCAGCATTCCATGTTTACCATGTTTGCTGAAAGTTGAGTAAGTTCTAAGTATTTTCTGCAATACGTAGAGAAATGCTTAGGGTCATTGTCATGATGAAATGTGAATCTTTGTTCGAAAATATCCTCAAGTACTACTATTTTTTCATTGATTTTTAGATTCTCTACTAAAACCTTATCATAATTCGAGTCATAATTGAACCTTCGACATGTTTCACAGAAGGTACCAAATACATATCAAACGTTCACTACTCTGTTGATTTGCTATGAACCAAAATTTAACTTATTTTGAAATTGGACTCTGCATAGCATGGTTTTCCAGTCTTCAAGTTTATGAACTTGAAATGAAAAAAAAGCAATAGTTTTTTAAAACTATTCTGATCTAAAGATCTGGGTAAATTGATGTACATATCTCTCTTTAAAGTTACTTTGGCAACTATTTCTAATGCAGTAAAGCGTCTATTACGTTTACTGGTAACAAAAAAAGGTAAATTTACTTTGAAAATAGTAGACAATATAGTTGCCTTCTATTTTTTGGGTAATTTGTCACCTACTAAAGGAACACAAGAAATTATTTTTAATTGAATATTTTTAAAAATTTTAATGGTAAAATTCCACTCTGTTTTTTACCATGCTTAAAACTAACTCTCGATCGCGCCTTCTGCCATGATTAGATTTTATCATTACATACTGTAAACAAATCAATAATTGGTTTACTACGCTAATGTGAATAATACTCATTTTTGGGGTTAAAAACATTCCATTGCAATCAGTTCCACACAAGGATAAAAAAATCCATGGAAATTTTGTTTACAAAATTGCCGCAAACAAAATTAATTTTACAAATTTTTTCCAAACTTCTTTATTTTTTATTATTTAAACTTAGAACACTTGAGACCCACTGCCTTAGAAGAATTTAAAAAAATTTTATGATAAACTCGCCTGGAAGTTCTTTCGAGAAACTATTTTTTAAGAATAACACCATAAGCTTTTGTAGAATTTAATTTGGATATTTTTGTCTTCTTTTTGAAGATTTTTGACTTTCCTTGAAATTATTCTCTAATGAACTGTAAAATGAATTATCTCGATACATTTGTTTGAACTTTGGTTTTCACTAATCGATAAACATATTTCAGGGAATTCCCCAAAAAATCTATTTGAGGGGGGAAAACACTGACACCGCTCAAAAAATACTGACATTTTAGGAAATTTTTTTTATAGGAAAACTACACAGAAGATCTTTTTCAAATCTTGACATTTTATTGAATATATGAGACAATGGATAAAAAGTTTTCGGTTCATTTTTAACTTATATACCGAGTATTCAGGACCTGAAACTTAGCATTTAGAAAAATGGTGTCTGCTTCGTTGATAGTAATTCGGCCACAATTTTTATTTTGTATCAAAACATTGATATCTAGAAAAACAACAATAAAATGGCAGACCTCTGAAAAAAAACTTTGAAATCAAGTGTTTTTTAAACTTTTTTTCTTGTGGATAGAACCTAAACGAAACCACTAAGATGATGCAGGTTTTCAGAATAATTAAAACATATAATACATAGAATTTGAAAACTTAATAATTTTATAAAATGTAGTAGTTTTTAATATTTACTCCGTACTTATAAATAATGGTAAAACCATTGTTGTCTAGCACTTGTAAAATATTTTCTAAATTTTATGATAATCTTTTACAAAAACACATCCAAATGTTTAATGTAACGTAATAAATTTTTATTTATCTAGAATTTACTGAAGCAAAGCAAAAGTTCCATTTTTTATTTATATTGGAACAGATAATACCTATGTTTTATAAATTTATATGAATAATTGAATTTTTGCTAGACACTTGATAAATAATTAAATAATAAAACGTAAAATATAAAAATATAAATCTAAACTTGTAAATAATACAAACAAGACTGCCATCGACTAATATTTCCAAATTAAGGCTCCAAAACGTTTTAATCGTTATTATGTCTTTTTGTTATGTTCACAATTTTATATTTATGTTTTTGTGTTCTAATTTGATAGAGCTCGAAGAAAGTTGCATGTGACCAAAACGTGTCACCTAAGAATAATAAAAAAAATTATCTAATCTGTATAAATTAGTTAATTTTTTAGAAATGGTTAGCATTATGCTATCAGTATAATTAAAATTTATATTTGTCTTTCTTTGGATGCAATACAAGGAAATTAATATAAAATTTGTTTTGCTGTGGAGGCTTCCGTATAACAATTTTGATAAAAACCACTTAGGTTTTCTTCCACTGACCTACATTACCGTAAAATAATCACTTATAATTCAAAACAAATTGAAAGGTCAACAAATAAGTCATTTGGATCCGACTTCTTGTAATTAATTTTTCCTTATTTATCTAAAACATGGTTAATTATATTTCTAAAAATAACACTATACGTTTTTGTCGAAGCCAAACTACTATATCAGATTAAATGAAAAGTAATATTTAGAGCATTCCAATTAGTTAACATAAGGGAATAATTTTCAAATTTAATTTGCATGTCCTAGTTTTATTTTGATTTTTTTATAAATAATGAATGATATGCATTTGGTTGAATGAACTAAATACATGAAATTATGTTTTTTCTTACTAATTAAGTGTTTTACAATTGTTTTAGGAACTGAAAGACTGCAAGAGTCAAATGACCGACTTAACAAATAAATGGTACCAAGCAATTAGGATATCTCCAGATCATTCTGATGAAGAAATTATCAATAATACCTCTCGCACGAATAGTATATCGAGCATTGTTCGCTGACTATCGGTGGGAAAAGAGGAAACTGAACCAATTCTTAAACGATGTAATCAAAACCATTAAAATAGTGCGTTTGATGATTTTTATTATAAATTGATTATAAATGGATGTCAAGGGTTTAATCTATTAATAAGTATTTTTAATTTATTAATAAATTTATTTATTATTAAATGATAATGTTTGTGTGGAATTTTCCAATCTTGAATTTTAATTGCTTGAGTTAAAGTTTAACTATGAAATTTAATATCTTTAATTAATTGCTTGTATATAATAATGATAGGAACGGAAACAAAATATCGGTAATTTGTTATTGTTTGCTTTTAGAATTTACGCATTGAAATTTAATTAAGTTAGAAATCTCACCTATTTTTGTTACCTATTATAAAAGTTACCGTTACAGTTTATTTTGTTGTTTAATTTTGTAATAATTAGTTGATAGAAATATTTATTAGGTTGTTTTAAATCGGTTAGATGTAGACACATCCGATTCATGCAGGGTTAATACTAACATAAAGCGAAACTTATGAATAGCGAATTTTTTTTAAATTTTCTAGTCTCGAAAAGATTTAATTGATAAACTTATATGAAAATGTGCTTGTACTAAAGAAACGTCCAGTAAGGAGTATAATAATCAAAAATTTATTCAAAATATATTTCACATTATCAATATGGATTTATAACATTTTTGCACTTTTTTTAAACAATTTTAAAAATAATTCTTATTTATTGACTTCAAAATTAGTGGTTAAGCAATAGGTTTTTATTTTATTATATCTATGGTTGATAATAATTTTTCTTTGTTTATGTATTTTTCACAATTAAATTTTTTGCAAATGTGATAAGAGTTGTATTAACTTTAAAGTTTTGTTGTGTGATACTAGTATGTACCTATTCAAACAATTGAATAAAACTAATATATCATGAAGTTTTTTTTTTATATATAGGGATATTTACTGTAGACTATCAATTATCTGGGGTGACATGGAAAAAATTTGACCGGGCTTAATAACCTTGAGTCATTTCCACTAAACAAATTCAGAAATAAATTAAAATAAAAAGTAAAAATTAACCTACAAACACAACATATTAAAAAAAAATTACAATAAATAAATAAATAAATTATTATTTTTGAAAATAAATTTTCAAAATTGAATATGTGGGTTATACACCCTAGATATAGAAGCATTTTTTTAGGTAATTTGGGATTGTCCAAATCAGAAAGCCTGGCAACATCGTTGGTCTCGGCCTTCACCAAAAAACATATTTAAGGGGCTGAAATTTAAAGTTACTTTACTGATACAAACTTTTTGTGAACAATGTAAATTGTTCGTTTTGAAGACATTTTTTATCATATAAAAATCGCTTTTACAGCAATATTTATTAGACATTTTTTGTTGCAAATTTTATTCTCTTAATTTTTGTTTGTATACATTTTTTTATTTCGTCTCACCGTTTCTGAGTTATAGTGACTATAGTGAAATAATGTTATCTCCAACGTGGAACAGTAGTCTTATTTAAGTTACTGTAACTCAAAAACAGTGCTACGAAACAGTAAAATGTATATAAACAAAACTGAAGGGAATGAAATTTGCAATAAAAAATGTCTAATAAGTATTGTTGTAAAAGCGATTTTTATATGACAAATAATATAAAGGGGAACCACCGAGGAAATTTGAGGAAATCTTACAATATCTGTTAATATGTAGGAAGTTCCAGAATTTTTGAAAAAAAATCTAATGTAC
This sequence comes from Cantharis flavilabris, assembly GCA_949152465.1. Classification (NCBI taxonomy): domain Eukaryota; kingdom Metazoa; phylum Arthropoda; class Insecta; order Coleoptera; family Cantharidae; genus Cantharis; species Cantharis flavilabris. Next base: position 12,628,979 of record OX424435.1, read on the forward strand.
AAAATTTTACTACAAGTGTAGTAAACGGGAAATTTTATAACAATAGTATATTAAACAACAAGTTTAGTAAAGCAAAGTTTTACTAAACGAATTTAGCCTTTGAGTACGAGCGAGCGCAGCGAGCGAGTAACTTAAAAGCTAATGAGTTTAGTAAAAATGCTTTACTTACAAGGTTTGTTTATACTATTTTTTCGGATTTTGTGCAATATCTAGTGCCGTTTTTGAGTTATTGCTAATTCAAAATATTTCATAGTAGGTACTTGTGTAGGTTGTTTATTGACAGTGACATTACTATATAGTAAAGTGACTTTTCTATGTGGTAAAGTGCCACTTTAATAAATGATTTTGAATTGAATCCGAAAATAGTATATTAAACAACAAGTTTAGTAAAGCAAAGTTTTACTAAACGAATTTAGCCTTTGAGTACGAGCGAGCGCAGCGAGCGAGTAACTTAAAAGCTAATGAGTTTAGTAAAAATGCTTTACTTACAAGGTTTGTTTATACTATTTTTTCGGATTTTGTGCAATATCTAGTGCCGTTTTTGAGTTATTGCTAATTCAAAATATTTCATAGTAGGTACTTGTGTAGGTTGTTTATTGACAGTGACATTACTATATAGTAAAGTGACTTTTCTATGTGGTAAAGTGCCACTTTAATAAATGATTTTGAATTGAATCCGAAAAAAAATATTTTAGTGATCTCTGTGGATCTGTGGTTTTTTACATTATATTTGGAACGTCCTGTATTGATGATGTTACCAACCACGCAACGCAAAATTCCTTACAGGTTGCGACCGCGTCACTTATTATTTACTAACTTATTTTATAGGTTAGTGTCAAACTTAGTACACTTTAATTAATTTATTAACAATAAATTAGGTATTATATTGATAAAATATCAAGCAAAATGCCTACTTCGGTTCCTACGGTTTTAGAAAAAAAGGTGCAAGAAAGCGTTCTAACAGCAAAACTTCTCGTTGTGGGCGCCGGCGGTATAGGTTGCGAGATTTTGAAAAGTTTAGCACTTTCCGGTTTTAAAGATATCGAAATTGTAAGTGAATTCTTTAATTCTTTTCTAAGTATTAAAAAATTGTTATTTTTAGATCGATTTAGACACAATTGATGTGAGCAATCTGAATCGTCAGTTTCTCTTCCGTAAAGAACATGTTGGGAAGCCGAAGGCTGTGGTCGCGCGTGAGAGCATTCTAAATTACAATCCTGATATCAACATTAAGGCATATCATGACAGCATAACTTCGTAAGAAACTAATTTTTGAAATTAAAACTCAATTCAAATTTACAATTTTTAGTCAAGAATATGGAGTCAACTTTTTTAAACGCTTCAAGATGGTTTTGAACGCTTTGGATAATCGTGCCGCACGTAACCACGTAAATCGCATGTGTCTAGCTGCCGATATACCTTTAATAGAATCTGGAACTGCAGGCTACAACGGACAAGTAGAATTTATTAAAAAGAACGTAACACAGTGTTACGAATGTAATCCGAAACCACCACAAAAAACTTTCCCTGGATGCACCATCAGAAATACTCCATCGGAGCCCGTGCATTGCATAGTTTGGGCTAAACATTTGTTTAAGTAAGTTTCACCTCTACTAATTTTTACAAATAATCTAAGTTTTATTTTAATCTTTTAGTCAACTCTTTGGAGAAGAAGATCCTGATCAAGACGTTTCACCTGACACTGCAGATCCAGAAGCGGGTGGTAGTGCCGGAGAGAAAGCTATGGAATCGGAAACCACAACCGGTAATGTGGAACGCACATCAACTCGACAATGGGCTCAACAAAGTGATTATGACCCCAGTAAACTTTTTAACAAGTTTTTCAAAAATGACATTGAATATTTGTTAACGATGAGTACGTTACCACTTTTGTGAAACTTTCTTTGCTATTTTATTTAATTTGTTTGTTTTTGTCACAGAAAATTTGTGGAAGTCACGTAAAGCACCACAACCGTTAGAATGGAGTGGAATTGTGTCCAAAGCAGATGAATCTGATAATTCCAACATGGGCGATGTTCGTACAAATGACATGAAGGTTTGGTCTTTGTATAAATGTTCTCAAGAATTTGCTTCCAGTATTGAAGTGTTAAAATCTGAATTAGCTAATAAAAACTTTTTGGTTTGGGACAAAGATGACAAACCGGCATTGAATTTTGTTACCGCTTGTGCTAACGTAAGATCACACATTTTTTCCATTCCACAAAAATCTCGTTTTGATGTCAAATGTAAGTAATATTTCTGAATTTTTAAGGCTTTTATTGCTTATTCCTTTGGTCTTGAACAATTTGTGATAATTGAAATTGTATTTTTGATAAATATTTTGTTTTTTAGCCATTGCTGGAAATATTATTCCCGCCATTGCTACTACCAATGCAATGGTTGCCGGTTTAGTAGTGTTAGTGGCGTTTAGGGTTTTATCTGATGAATTTGACCATTGTAAGTCAATTTACCTTCGCCAAAAATCTATTCATTCAAATTCTATTTTGGCACCAGAAAATAATTTTGAGAAACCCAACCCGAAATGTTATGTGTGCTCTCCCCAACCATATGTAACAATATTTGTTAATGTGGAGGGTATGACGGTGAAGGAGTTGGAAACGGAAGTTTTGAAAAAGAGTCTCAATATGATTGCACCTGACGTAATGCTTGATGGTAAAGGCGTTTTTGTTATTTCATCAGAAGAAGGAGAAACGGAAGTAAGTTTTGTGTCTAAAAGTTCTGGTTGTGATGGTTTTATAATTTTTTATTTTAGGGAAATAACGACAAAAAGTTGTGTGAACTTGGAATTTTGGATGGCAGTATTCTTAAAGTTGATGATTTTCTTCAAAATTATAATTTGACTATTGGAATTAATCATTATGTTGCAACAGAGAAAGACGACCCCTTGTTTAAGGTGGTTGCAGATCCTGAAGATTTGAAACCTACTGCTGCTGCTGAGAATGGTTAGCAATTTAAAAAAGTTTTAAACCAAATTGCAATTTTTCAAATTTTTAGGTCAACAAAATGGTGCAGGTGGTTCTGGAACAAGTAAGATGGAAACTGAAAACGATGATGATGATGATTTGGAAGTTATTACTGAACCTGCTGATGAAGATAGCGATGACCCTCAAGAAGGTACCTCTTGCAAGAGAAGAAAATTAAATCATCAACCAGAAGTAGACGATGACTTAATTATGCTTGACGATATCTAAGCTGCGTTTTTAATATTTTGTGTTATAAGTAATTGTTTTACTCCTAAGGTTTTCATGTCTTTTATTTTTCTTAAACATTAAAAGTAATAAATTATTTTCTGCTCAAATATTTTTTAGTTGTGTGAAAGTTGAGAATACATTTTCAGACCCCTCAGTTAAATATAAATAATAAAATATAATAATATTTGAATTTTGTATGTAGTATAGTTCCTTTACCAAAATAATAGAATCCTTTACCAACTCAAAGGCTGTCATTTGAACAACGGTGTTGCCAGACTTCGGTTTCGGCAACGATTAGATGTCACTACTTTGCTTTACATAATAAAACTAAAAAACAAAACAAGAATGATAATTTTATAGATTAGTGTTATATTAATTATTATTAAGGGAGATGTGACATGTAATCAATAGACTATGATGAAAGAAGGTTTGTCTATTAAAGTTAATTAAAATTCTTGATTTTTGAAACTATGGATTGCTCTTCCACAATATGATACACAGGACATTTTTAAATTACCACTGGTATTGTTATATCAAAAATGAAGAATATATTGTGCATTAGATTAAAATTTGAGTTCTAATAACCACTTACACCAACTGAAATCCAACTTCATTTGATTTAAAAAATAAATCAAAAAAAAAATTTAGGCGAGGGAAAAATTTTTGAAATTTGGAAAAATTAAAATTAATTTATTATCTTTTTTTTTAATTATTAAAAATAAAAATTATCTTTTTATATTTCCGTAAATTATTAAAATTGACAATATTTTGATTATATCAAAATTGGAAAAGTTGAAGAAAATCTTCAATTTTAGTCATGAAAACCCAGAAAAATCAGGGAATTAATTTTGAAATATCAGTGGGAACCTTATTTGTATTATATTTTGGCATAATTTAAAAAAAATGCACTTTTTCTGATTTCCGCACATAATACAGTAATGTGTTTATAGAACAGTTAGATCAAATATTAGATACTTGACCATCTCAAAATTTTGGTTTATTTCATTTTGTTTATTAGATCTTCCCCCTAATTTTTTTCGATGACCTTAAAAATGGCAAGCAATGCTAATTCTTTTTTTTATTTAATTTAATAATTATTATTTTATTTTTATTATTTATTTAACAAATTTATTTATTCATTTAAAAACATCATAATAAACGAGATATGAGAAAAAATGTTGTTCACCCTATTTGCAGTCTAACTCTACATATATCGATCCTAGGGTAAAAGTTGTATAAACCAAACTTGTAGGAAATTACATTTCCTATAATTTTAAGTATTATTACTTTTACTCTAAAGTTGAGAATAAGCGAGTTATTTAAAAAAACAAGAAATCACCCTGTAAATCAAGATGGCGGCAATCGCAATGGGGGAATTTTCCCGAAAATTGAGATTTACACTACCAAACAACCCTCCTTGAGTTTAAATAAAACAATCGCTCACGGGAATTATTTCTAGGTAAAATTCTAATTTGGCTGGACTACTTCCAGATGAGCTAGAGACTTGAAACATAGTTCAGAACTGGATGACAATGCAATATTTGTTAAGAATAAAATGGTTTAAGGAATTTGTATTCCATAATTAAAGGTATTACATTTTGAGGATTAATTATGGATATTAAAAAGTTTTGATCCGGATAATTGGATTACTCCTGCATGTAAAACACAGTATATAAGAGAGAAAATGTTAAGTAATCGATTGTAAAATTTCACACACACACGATTAAAATGCAGAAAATAATTATTTTAGTAAAAAAAAAATATTTACTGCAATAAAAAATTTATTTTATCAAAATACAAAAATAAATATAAAGAAGTTAGGTAAATTTGTCGATTTTCACCTGAAACTTGGTTTGGACGCAATTCAATATTGCGGTCTCTTTCTCGTTGGCGACAAACGTAACAGCAGTTCCCACGGTATCAAAACGACCCGCACGAGATACACCATGCAAATAAGAATCTGGATCAACTGGCATATCGTAATTGATCACGGTATTGATATTACCAACGTCCATTCCACGACCAAATATGTTTGTAGCAACCAAAATCTTCTTCTTGCCGCTTTTTATCTCTTCGTATCGAATCAAACGGTCTTTCTGACTCATTGTTCGGTGAATCCCCGTTGCCGAATGGTTATTTTTGACCAATAAATTCTCCAAAATTCTGCATTGCTTAACCGATTTTACAAAAATAACCGCCTGAGTGATATGCAACGAACCCAACACTTGAACTAATTTTTTGAATTTGTCACATTCCTCTACACATAAGTAATACTGCTTCAAACCGCTGGTTCGTAATCCGCCTTTGCTGTCCAGATAAATCTCAATGGGATTTCTCATAAATTTCTTACACTCGGTTCGTGCTTCTTTGCTTAAAGTGGCACTAAACATCAGGACTTGCTTATCGCGAGGTAAAATTGAATAAATCTCCTCGATATGTTGTTTTGTCTTGGGCATTTTCAACATTTGATCGCATTCATCCAAAACGAAATTCTTCAAATGTTGTGTTTTCAACGCTTTAGTCTTGATTAGTGCTAGAATTCGTCCTACCGTTCCAACAACAATGTGGGGACAGTTCCTCCTCAGTACATTAATATCATTTTTGATAGGTAACCCACCGAAAAAGGTAGCAATTTTCACTCCCGATAAATGTTTGCTAAAATACTCGTATTGCTTGCCTATTTGATAAGCTAATTCACGAGTGGGGCAAAAAACCAAAGTGTGCACCTCATTTTGTTTGGGGTCCAATAAATGTAAAGTAGTCAAAATGAATGTAAGAGTTTTTCCTGTGCCGGATTGAGCTTCGGCCAAAATATCGCTACCCAAAAGTGCTTGAGGAATGCATTCGCTTTGAATTTCTGATGGATGTTCATATCCACCCGAGTTTAGCGATTTTATAATATCAGCGTTCAGGTATAAGTCTTTGAAGCTAGCAATGTCTGTACTTCTCATCTCGTTAGTTTTAGCTTTGGATGCAGGTTCAGGTAAATCAGGTATGTCCAATAGAAAATTTTCGTCGTAGTCCAGAAGATCATCTTCTTCTTTGCTTTCCCATTCGTATTGAGTGTTCAATATTAAGTTTTCGTCATAATTACAATTATCTGCTTGATTAGCCATAGTTGACTTTGTTTGATTAGATGTAATTGGATTGTGGTGGTGCTTGATGCTTAGGTACTGGTTGTAATGTAATATGTACGCCTAAATACGGATTGAGCAGATTATCTGTTGATCTGTTGAGCAGATTATCTGTTGATCGGTTGAGCAGATTATCTGTTGATCCGTTGAGCAGATTATCTGTTGATCTGTTTATTCGGTTATCTATTAACAATTATCTGATAGCTCTCTCGTGATTTTATTACGTGGAAAATTTGGATATATTATAAATATGGTTAACATTTTTCAGTTACCAATTGCAGATACCAGCTTAAACTCTAATCCTTATTATTTTATTCATAATCAGTGAAAATAAATTGTAACTAAGGTTGGAAAGTGATCACTTCCGGACCTGTGGCTTGGGAAGTAAAACAAATAGCTTTCCGATTGGTTGGTAGGTGAAAGTAATAATAAACTGTTTCTCAACTTATTAAAATTCAGGAACGGGTTGATTACTAACTGATTGTGAATAAAATAATATAATCATCCTACAAAATATAAATTATCTCATTAGTACTATATTTTAATCCGGCATTGCCTATAATGGAATTTTCCATACTCTATATTCTAATCTACATTTTTCAAGTTTAACCAGGAGGATATTAGCAGTGTGGAGCAGCCTATGAAATGTTTTTATATTTATACCGTGGCTCACAGAATTGATGGCGCAGTCCTATCTTAGCAATGCAGGGTTGCCACAGATACACTTTTTTCACTTTTTTGAAAATCATACACTTTTATTCATTTTTTTAAAAAAATTCACTTTTTTTACTTTTTTTACGATTACAATAATGTACATGATATGATGTAATGAACACAATACAAATACATGATACATGATAATGTAATGATACAAAAATGTAGCTTTTTGTTAAATTAAAATTTTTTGGTTAAATTTTTCACTTTTTTTTACATTTTTTACGATTTCGCTTTGAACAATTTAATTTTTTGGTAAATTAAAAATTTTTTTCATAAATTTGTATAGGTACAACGTGCGGTTGAAACAAGCCATTGCTTTGAAAGACGATACAGAATTGAGAATCGACAAATCCTTGTCGATGGTGGTGTAAATTTAAGAAACGAAGAAAGGAAGACTTCCGAAACTATGAATAAATCACTGAAGCGTCAAGACCAAATGATAACCAACTTCTTCAGTAAAAAAGCAAAAATATTACAAAAATATAATATAAAATTATTAATTAAGTTACAAAACAAATGAAAATATTTATGCACTTTTTGTCACTTTTTTCAAAATTGCCATACACTTTTCTTCACTTTTTTTGATAATTGATACCCTTTTTTCACTTATTTCTCGCTTAAATCTTGTGGCAATCCTGCAATGTAATTTGTACCTTTTCAAGACAATTAGACACATAACAATCGATTGCACAGCAAAACTTTTTAGACATTTTTTTTTGCAAATTTCATTGCCTTAAATTTTATTTTTCGGATTCAATTCAAAATCATTTATTAAAGTGGCACTTTACCACATAGAAAAGTCACTTTACTATATAGTAATGTCACTGTCAATAAACAACCTACACAAGTACCTACTATGAAATATTTTGAATTAGCAATAACTCAAAAACGGCACTAGATATTGCACAAAATCCGAAAAAATAGTATAAACAAACCTTGTAAGTAAAGCATTTTTACTAAACTCATTAGCTTTTAAGTTACTCGCTCGCTGCGCTCGCTCGTACTCAAAGGCTAAATTCGTTTAGTAAAACTTTGCTTTACTAAACTTGTTGTTTAATATACTATTATATACCTACTTTTTTTCATTTTGTCGCACCATTTCTGAGTTACAGTGATTTGTCTTTTAAGACATTTAAATGCCTTATGAATGATTATTATAATCGTTTTTTTTTTTATAAAATTTTTATAAAATTATGAAATTGTTCTTTAATTATTATAAACTGGTATACAAATTTTAAATTTTCCGACCTCAAATTTTCTTAAAAGAAAAAAAATTACATATCAAGTAGTACTTTTATTTAGTTCAAAGACGTTGCTATCTGGTTATTTATTCATCTTCAGTATAATTTTGAGTTTTTCAAGTTTTAACAACTCTAATTGATATTTCTTACATATTAAGAATTTTTCATCTTTCTCAAGTCGAAAAAATTCTAATATTGACCTAACGAGAAGTATTACTTATTATTATTATTTTTTTTTGAATTAGCGTAGGTACCGGCCAGGTAGTCACATGTGTTAATTTTAGTGTTCTGAATATTAATGAATAAACAAATTGGATTTCTCAATGAAATGTTTTGATCGTTCATAAATCAACGATCCGCAAAGAAAATTTATTTATCATAAGAACATCATAATTCAATCTTAAAATAATATCTTGAAATATACATATCTTTTCTGTATTTATTGAATTTTATTCTTGCATTTGAATTGAAAGTACTTACATTAATCTTGAAAACTTGATATTTCTTTTTGTAAGCGAGAGAATTTATTTTAAAATTTTACCCTAATAGTTATCTTGTGTCAGTGTCAATATAAATTGATAACTTTAAATTTATGAAAAAACTAAGCTTAAATTGTGAAAAATGCATTTAAGCAATAATTATTGTTTATTGTTTAATTTGTATAATAATTTTGATGAATATCAATAAAATAGTATAATAAACATAAATACATATATAAAAAAAATAAAATACTAAAATATATAACTAGAATATATAGAATAAAATTTTCCAATATTTGTTAGATTATACATTTTTATAATAAAACTTACACTCTTAATAGGTTAAGAATTATAAGTTTATATTATAAAATATTAAATATGAAAGTTTATGATTAATTAAAATATTCCACAGATAAAACCACAAAGCGCTTTACGATAGTCATTGTTCAGTAGCTCTTTAACTAGCTAATACGAGTAACTTTTCAAATTTTCACTGTATTTTACCCAACTTATCATTCTAAAATTTTTCGAAATCAAAAATCAAAATTTTGTATCAAAATATAATCTTGTTTCTATCTGTTGAAATATTTATATAAGTAGGTAACTTTCTTTATTTCTTCCTAATTTATTTTGTGTCAAAGTTATATTTTAGTTAATCTTACAATTTCTAATTACTTGACATCTTAATAATTTATATTTAGAATTCAAGCAGAAAAGTTAATTAAACGTCTATAATAAAATAAAATAAAATTTCAAGTTACTTAACTAAAATTTGTATTAAACGGATTTCAATTTGTAAAACATTTATTCAAATATTTTAAATATTTAATCTGTTATAAAATTTTTCTTGAACTTTCATCCAAGTTTTCTAACTTCCGAATCCTGAAATAACTTAAAGTAAATTGAATGCATCATGAGTTTTTTTAGATTATTCGAAAGTTAAGATTTGGATGTTTGTTATAATTTAATGTTAATTGAAACAAAAGCTCTTTTGTAACTTCAGTAGTTTACATATTTTATGTTATGTAATAGTTACTTAATACTTTAAATTTAGTTTGTATAGCGAAATTATCAGCGAAAGCTGAGAAATCATAATGATCTTTAATAGGTTTATATTAGTCACTGCCGAACTGAACATTTGACACGAAATTTCCAAGTGACTTTGAGTCACTAGGATGATAGAAATGTAACTGCATACATCTTTCAAGGGAAAGTCTAATAATTTCGTTAAGAGTTGCATATTTGCAATGCTCCGCATATACCAGATATGTTCATGGCACGATCTGGCTCCAATTCTAAGACTCACGCAAATTTTTAGAGAGTCTTTGTCTATTAGTAAAATACCCAAAAACAATAAGAAGGATACGCATCGAACCAAGTAACATATTTCTTTTCAGATACAGTTAGAATAGAGTGTGTCAGTTTCATAATCTAGAAACCAAAGACTAATGAGTAATGACTAATGACTTCTGAAGATACCAAAATATTACGTTGAACCCCCACACTATACCTTCTCCAGTATGATTTGGAACAAATGAAAACAGATTTGGAGCAAACGAAAACAGACATGAAGCAAACGAAAACAGATTTGGTGCAAATGAAATCACACTCGATGTAAACGAAAATAGATTTGGAGCAAACGTTGCAAGTCTGTTTTCGTTTGCTCCGAATCTGTTTTCATTTGCTCCAAATCTGTTTTCATTTGTTCCAAATCATACTGGAAAAGGTATAGAAGAAGTAGATGTTTCTTTATAGCGGCATAAGCCTGCCAAAATAAAGATATTGTCGAATCACCATTTTTACATCAGACTGCATCAAATGAGTTCTTAAGTTCTAAATTTATTATATTTAGATAAGTATTTTTCTTTTTAAATAATAAAGGTATTTATAAAGGATTCTGTATATAAACACTCCCGAATTAAGTTTTTAAAAATCAAATATAATACTTCCTATTTTGTAAATAAATCGATTCATTTTCATGTAACAGGTAAACTGTATCTAATATACAGTAGCGGTCATAGCAATGTACTCACTATAAAATTTACAATTTAAAAATTTCATAAAAAACTGTTATTGTAATTTGAAATTCCAAATTTTTTAAAAAAAAATATCGTAAAAATCCAGAGTATGAAGTAGAAAAAAGGTCAACCAATCAATAACTGCAAAATTGAATTTTTTACTTTTCTTTTTCTATCTTCTACTTTTACCAATATTATTTTTTATGTTAGTTAACTTAATTAATTTAAAAATAATGTTGAAGCTAATATACTGTAAATCCGTAACTTTCACATATTTTAGCCGAGTTTTACAATTTTTATCTTTACAAATTAGATTTTTATAAAAAAAAATCTATGAAGTCTACAGAAACTTAAAGGTACTGTATTTACAACAAAAGTACAAAGTAACATGAATAACTCTAGTATACTACTTGATATAGTATTTTTCTTGTTCTACTATACATAATCAGGCGCGGATACAGCATTTCGTTTGGGAGCAGAGGCAATTTTTGAATGATTTAACTATTTTCCGCAAAAATGTGTAATTCGATTTCAAAATTTAGAAATTAGTAAAAATAAAGTGCTTTGATCGTAAGTCAGAGGGGGGGGGGCAATTAGACCCATTGCACCCCTATGCATAACCCCTCACCTATGTATAATGAACATCAAAATCAGTAAATATTTTGGCTTATAAAAATAGTAATTTTTTTTCGGGATTTTGGACCTTTTATTTGAAAATAAAACTTTATGTATTGTGTCGAACGAATGAAAAACTTGTGTTTTCCAAAACAAATGTGTAATACATTTTGTACAAAAATTATTTCAAATTATATATTAAAGTAATCGACATTCTATGGGGTTTTGAATAATAGTGCCCTTTTGTCCGTTTTCATTTTTTCGGATCATGAATAAATGTCATGTAAAGTTTTATTTTACCAATTTTCATCCTTTTAATCTCGACACCCTCACAGAAGTCATTTTAAAGCGTTTTATTGGGGTTCGAGCACCTAGTACATATTATATTATATTACAGGGGTGGCCAACAGGTCGATCGCGATCGACCGGTCGATCGCGAAGCAATTTTTAGTCGATCATAGCCGCCGATACTAGTCGTAATTCATAAAAAGCCGCTGAGGAAACCGCTGGTGAAATTTGATGTACAAGTGGAGGGAAATTTGAAAACATCTAAAGAAATATTAGGAAATCTACGGAAACCCAAGGATATCTTAGAAATTTCAGATAATCCTGCTTTTTCAATTTTTCGAAAGGAAATCATGAGCCAATCCAAAGGAAAATCCAAGGAAATTTTTGGAAATTTGGTGTACAAGTGAAGGGAAATTTGAGAAAATCTAAGAAAATCTTAGGCAATCTTAATCCGTAAGTAGCGAGGTGGTTTTCTTGTCGCACAAGAAACGAGGTGGTTTACCCCAATTTTGTTTTAAAGAGATAAATTCACTCAGACGATGTGAAGCACACATACCCGAGGAGTACATGAAGTCCGATGATATAATGATTACACCTATCAATATCGTTAACTGACGACATTTTCAAAATCTTCTGGGAGCTCTCACACCCCACCTCGCTACTTAAGGGTTAAGAAATCTTAGGTAATCTTAAGAATTATAAGGAAATCCAAGGATATCTTAGAAATTACAGACAATCTTGCTTTTTCAATTTTTTCGAAAGGAAATCATGAGACAATCCAAAGGAAAATCGAAGGAAATTTTAGGAAATGTGATTGTACAAGTGAAGGGAAATTTGAGAAAATCTAAAAAAATCTTAGGCAATCTAAGAAATCTAAGGAAATTCAAGGATATCTTAGAAATTATCGATAATCTTGCTTTTTCAAATTTTTCGAAAGGAAATCATGAGACAATCCAAAGGAAAACCCAAGAAAATTTTAGAAAATCTAAGAAAATCTTAGGAAATCCAAGGATATCTTAGAAAATCTGGGGAAATATAGAGAAATCCAAGAAAATGTCCTGAAAGGAAATCTGATGTACAAAAATTGGATTTGTGGTTTTTCGTAATAAGCTAAGAAAATATGTTTTAACTTTTTTTGTCTACTTTTACCTTAATAGATACTATTCGAGTATTATTTATATGTCAATGGTCAATACCTTATAATATTAATATTATATTATATTGTGTTAAGATTTTAATAGGTAGATCGCAAAAATTTTTTAAGAAACATAGTCGATCGTATATAAAATGAAGTTGGCCACCCCTGATATATTAGATATAATTTTAAAATTTCGAAAATTAATATCTCAGACACTAATAAAAAATCGATACTGAAATTTAGAAAACAACATCAGGGTCCGTATCTTCCAAAATTATATTAAAATTTTAGAGAAAAAAGATTTTCAATTTTTTCAGAAAAATTGCAATAGTTTTGGTGTTTTTGGAAAGTTTTTAGGGGGCGTCCATTAAAATCGTGAGGTGATTTTGGCGATTTTTAGACCCCCCCGCCCCCCTCGGTGAGATGTCGTGAGATTTGGCTCGACCCCCTCCCCCCTCTTCTAATCTCACGTGAGATTTTTTTAAATGCGTATTTTTAGTGTAAATGCGTAAATCTGTGCTTGATTGCTTTGTATTTATTAAAAAAGCATAATTTGCTTAATTTATTTTTATTTAAGAAAAAAAACACAAAAAAATTACGTGATATTTGCCGAGACCCCCCCTCTCCCCCACGTGAGATTTGGTGAGATTCGGCTCGACCCCCTCCCCCCCCCATAATTAATGGACGCCCCCTTAGATGTTTATATTTTTAAAAATGAAGTACGACGTTTTTCATCAATCCAACAGCTACAATATAACCAAATTGGCAGCGATTTTTCTTATACCCTGAGTTTTTGACATTAACTTTATTTATTTCGAAATGCTGCTATCGGAGGTGAGATCATTTTTTGGGGTAAAAAAAATGCGAATTTCCTCATTATTTTAATTACACTCGCCACCCAGCCTGTAGGATTAGAAATGGATTCAGTCAATTGAGGATAGTAAGTAACATACAGATTTTTGTCATTGTCTTACTTGCAGGACAAATTACAATATTAATAAATTATTTTTCATTCATCAGCTCTGAGTCGTCATCGAATACATTAAAATCGGCCAGAATGCAGTGATTTTATAAGGACGGTGGCGACACTAGCCCCTAAATTGGCCCAGGATATTGCAAATCACCTTATTCGATCCAGGATGTTGCAAATTCAACCATACTCTTGAATGGCATAAGTTTTAAATTAGTATAAGATTTTCCGTTTCTCATGTCAATAAAATGACTCCCCGGAGTCGCTCAACGGAGTTGCCCAGTAACGGAATTATCCTGATCTGTACTGCGATAACGTATTGTGTATTGGAATTTAGAATTCCGTAGGAAATTATTAAAAATTCCCTTAAATTTTTGGAAATCCGTGGAAATCTTGAAAATCATTGAAATTCTTTGTATTTCTTGAAAATTTTTGAAAATCTCTAAAATCTTTTCTAGTCATTGAAATTCTTTGAAAACCACTGAAATTCTTAAAAAATCCTTGAAAGTCCATGGAAATCGTTGAATTTCGGAATTTTTGTACTCATATTTTTCAAGATTTTCATCTCGTGTTGATTTTTTATTTTACGGAAATTTGTTACTCAAAAACCAATCACTTGTAATCACTTATCAATTAGATACGCGCTTCATTAAATAATAACAGATTACGAAGTATCGTGTTATCAGGAAAACGACGAGATTCTTAGAATGCAATGCTGAAAAATATTATAAAAATATGCAGATGATGCAGACCTGAAAAACTTTGCAGTACAACTTCAAGCGTTTGATTTGCATAATATACACATTCGAATAAATAATTATTGTTCTATTAAGTGAATTTTCGTTGCAAAATATCATTGCATATTCTACACTAAAAAACAGAATAAAATTCATCATAGGTATCGATGAACAAATTCATAAATACAATGATTCTTTTCATGAATACTATTAATTTTTCATCAATATGATGAATTTTATTCATCGGCGCAAAAATGATGAATTTTTGATTAATTATTTTTTCAATTAAGCTACAATTAAATATCTTCTGATGAAATCGAAAGGGAAAACCGTAAATCAAATTTATGTGTTTACGTACACCAGATTTCCTTTCATGAGGCTTCTTTGAATTGGATAGATTGCATCAAGATTTTGTTTCGAAAAAGTTAAATATATAAAAAAATCAAAGGTTGTCTGTAGTAATCCTAAGATTTCCTGATTTCCTAAAAATTGCCTAGATTTCCTAAACTTTCCTTTCACTTGTACACCAAATTTCGTTAGAGTTTTTCCCCTCTGGTGAAAACCTATTTTTCTATTTTCTGGTATTTTTGGTAATATACAAGTTTAAAGAAAACCAAACACAACTATTATATTGAGAACATCACTCGCGTGTTGCTCGGAGGGATTTGTCCCGCGCGCTATTAAAAAACGAACCTCTCGCGATGTGCTCGTGTCGTAGGTAACATACCTGCGATGAGGGAAAAGTCCCTATGGGACTTTTCCCGATAATCGCAGGTATGTTTACCCGCGAACATCACTCGCGTGTTGCTCGGAGGGATTTGTCCCGCGCGCTATTAAAAAACGAACCTCTCGCGATGTGCTCGTGATGTTCTCGTAGGTAACATACCTGCGATGAGGGAAAAGTCCCTATGGGACTCGTGATGAGAACATCACGAGCACATCGCGAGAGGTTCGTTTTTTAATAGCGCGCGGGACAAATCCCTCCGAGCAACACGCGAGTGATGTTCGCGGGTAAACATACCTGCGATTATCGGGAAAAGTCCCATAGGGACTTTTCCCTCATCGCAGGTATGTTACCTACGACTCGAGCACATCGCGAGAGGTTCGTTTTTTAATAGCGCGCGGGACAAATCCCTCCGAGCAACACGCGAGTGATGTTCTCGGGTAAACATACCTGCGATTATCGGGAAAAGTCCCATAGGGACTTTTCCCTCATCGCAGGTATGTTACCTACGAATATTGTCCTCACATTGATGCGCATGAATGAATGAACGAGATTCCGCAATAAGTCGAAAACGGCGTTAGATATCGAAAAACTGAGTAAAAAATTTACTCCCGTTACAATAACCCACCAGCAATTTGTCGAAAGAAGCCATATGTATGCAAAATTTCAGATCAATAGCGAGCAATAATGGCGCAAGAAAAGTATTACTTTATAAGTATGTTTTTATAAGTATATTTAAAAGTTTTACTTTATTCCTAGAATTGTGAAAACAATTTTTTAAGGGCATAATCTCACCATTTTTGCCATCTCTGAGCCTTTTGGTGCCGTTCTGGAGCAAACAGCCCCGGGCCCCGTCAGGGGCTTGTCCCGGGTATTTTCCCTCCTGATGCCCGGGACTGTTACCTACGAGCACTAACCAAAAATATTAATAATTTTATTTACATCAGTTACATCAAAATCTATATGCATTGATAAAATTAGAACAGTGGCATTGGATGTTAATAGTACATAGCTTTGTTCTGCAGAATTTTGAACGTTCCATCCAGAGTATTGTCAGCTCAGGTTTTGGCGATTTGTCTGGAAACAGGCTTAATAATTTGTTTTTACCGTTTAAAAAACCGATTGACCAGAAATATTCTTACATGCGTATAACGAAAAGGAAGTGTTTCTTATCTGGACCGGAAATTAAAACAATCTAAGAGATTTTGTTTTGAAGTTGTTCCTTATTTGATTGCAACGGAGTATCCGTACATTTTTGTCTAAATAGCTTTTTATAAAGTTATTTTACCTACTACAAAATAATGTTTCACAGGAGATTAGATGAGAAACCGCAGTTAATCCATTCTTGTAGCAAATTAAATTTTTAATGTTGAATTTTTGTGTTATAATATACAAGGAAATTAAATTTTTTAAATTTATATATTTGCCATATTATTAAAAATTTAATGGAAAAAAGTGAAAATAAATATTAAATATTTTTTGATGAAACCTGATATATTTTTGATTTCCTATTGCCGAGCAAAAAATATTGCATATTTTTCAAAATTTTGAGTTGATGTTTCGACTTATTTAATATACGTTGTAGTGTAAACATACAAAATTATCTCAAGTCAAAATCGTGACCGAGAAACGGTCCATAACTCAGTATGATCGGATTATGTCGACGTTATTTTAGCTTTCCTGTCCCTAGATCGCTTCCTGTAACAGCAAATCACGTTGGTTTTAGGGGTATTTATGAGAAAATTTAATGCAATAATGTCGTATATGCAAACAATTTCATTTAGTCCGTACATTTACGTTTGAATTATGTGCGAATTTTATAAAACGAAAAAAAAAGACGATAAATTCGTCATTCCTCGAGCACCGAATGAAGAATTTTTGTAACAACAAAAATTTGTTCAATAAAAACTGGATTAGATATTTCGGGCTCTTGTGAAAAATAAATCAAATTTATCTGGTCCCACGAGGTTGCACTTTGGTGATAAACCTACAATTGAAAATTTTGACCCCATAAACTATGACGATACAAGTAAATATAATTAAGTGACAAATGCTTGATAGTAAATCGTTATTTCGCCCGACTACCAAAATATTATTGAAAAATTGAATCGATAAATTGTAAATAATGAATCTGGTTTGCTAATGAAAAATGTATGTGACCGTTTTTGATTGCATGTTCTTTCTACACCAATTTATATAGAACTTGGAAAAGAAAAGTTTCCGCGATATTGTCGGTCAGCTTTTAGGTGTTTCGAATTATCGAGAAAAGCACCAACGGGAAGGAGTAGGGGGTGTGTTGGGTCAAAAATCGTAGGTGTTAAGTACCTTGTTATAGTTAATTGGGGTTAGAAATTTATCTAATGAAGGACTAATTGAAGGTGTACTTGATGTATTCGTTTTCTCCGGTGTTCATATCAGGATAATCGCAGTCGACATACTAATTCGCTATAATTGACTTAATGATCAATTATCCGCTCGTCTTAGTACACTTGGAGTAGATGTTGGTGATAGCGCTCTGTGGTGCGCCCCTATAGAGGGGCGTCGCTTGGTATTGCTAGACTGCGGCCCGCCAGTTAAACTACGCCCGCTGTGAGTAGTTCATGTACGTACGCTGCAGCATCCACTACGGATCCGCGTGCCGTTGCGACGAGAACTCCGTGCGTCTCAGTTGATTTTTCTAAGTTGATAAAAGCGCGAAAATTTTAATAAATAAACCAATTTAAAAATTATGTGTAATTTGTTTTATTTTCTCGTGTAATTAATTAGTTGTGAGTTTTTAAGATTAGCAATTATGTAAACAAGGTGTTTTAAAATAAATTTGTCAAAATGGTTTTATATGTGTGTATTTTACTGTTGTCAGCTTTTACATGTACATTAGGGGTGTCCGAAAACTTTTTAAAAATGTTTGCCGGTCAACAAACCCCGGCCGATCCGTGTTACGACGAAGACAGGCCACGACGATGCATCCCTGACTTTGTGAATGCTGCTTTTGGCGTTCCAATTGTTGCTTCATCTACCTGCGGTACGAGAGGACCAGTTCAATATTGCGATGCGCTGGACCCCGGTGTAACCCCGCAATGTAATGTTTGCGACGATCAAAACCCCCGTCGAAAGTTTCCAACGACTTACCTGACCGATCTTAACAATCCCAATAACGTAACCTGCTGGAGATCCGAACCCTTGCAGCCACCCATTAGTGTTCACGCGCCTCCCGATAACGTAACTCTTAACTTAAGTTTTGGAAAAAAATACGAACTAACTTACGTTAGCTTGCAATTTTGTCCTCACACTCCAAAACCAGATTCGATTGCGATCTATAAGAGTATGGATTATGGAAAAACCTGGCAACCTTTTCAGTTTTATTCTAGTCAATGTCGAAGGGTTTATGGTCGTCCAAATAGAGCGACCATTACTAAAGCGAACGAACAAGAGGCCAGGTGTACCGATGCCCATCGCTACACCGGCGGTGAAGGGTTAGGTTTGGGCCACATGTCCAGGATTGCGTTTAGTACTTTGGAAGGAAGACCTTCCGCTTTGGATTTCGACAATTCGCCGGTTTTACAAGACTGGGTCACCGCGACCGATATTAAAGTGGTGTTCAATCGGTTACATATGCCCGTCGAAGATCCTGCCGAAGATCTGGATATTTTGATCGACGAGCACGATTACAAGCAAACCATCGAGGAGGACGATCACACGAAAGATCCTTCGGTGCAGTTGGTGAATGAGATGCAGGTCGTGGATTCCGACGACGAAAAAAGTTCTTCTGCTTCTGTAGACCTGGGGGGTAATGGAATTATGAGCGTGTATAACAGAGTGACTCATCAATACGCGGTGAGCGACTTCGCCGTCGGTGGTCGGTGTAAGTGCAATGGTCACGCCAGTCGATGCATTACGGGTCGTGATGGACAATTAGCATGCGAATGTAAACACAATACCGCAGGCCGAGATTGTGAAAGGTGCAAACCTTTCCATTTTGATAGGCCCTGGAGTAGAGCCACATCGAGAGATGCGAACGAGTGCAAAGGTAAGCAAGATAAACACTGTTTCGCTGCGAGTTTGCGGTGGGAAATTAAATTATGAGCTTTTATTTTTACCACTTAATTATATTTATAAATTTTTAAGTTAATTTAGTTTGAAAGCTCTTAGAAATATTAAAATATTACAGGACCATGTTTGACTTCTCTTGTGAAACAATTTTTAAAATAAATTTATCAAATGGCTTGAAGTGTTGAGTGATGGATGATACCTTCTTCGTTGGGTTGAAATATGAAAACGTACAGGGTGACGCCAAATTGACATTATTATTTTAATGTATACATTTTGCTTAAAACATCATCTCGGTTGGTTTGATTTGATGATAATTAAATAACAAATTTTCTAATACCTAAAAGCTTCACTTGAACCTTGCGGGTTTCCAATTAATATTTCGTAATAGATATATAAAGTTAAAATTACTTTCGCATTGTATTACGAGCAGTATAGTTAATTTAATTGAAATCTTTTTTCTATAATTTCTAACTTTATTGGTGCAATTTTGGTCTTCGCATTCTACAGCCATAGAGAGTAAAATTTATTTTATTTGGTTCGGCAGTTTCAATCTCCAAAAATTAAATTTTTATCGGGGAGCAATCATTGGGAAAGCTTCTAGGGGTTGGAATAAATTTTTCAAATGATTTAAGCAATTTGATCGATATGTAATTGGTCTCAATTTTCTTTTATGGGATAACCGAAAGAAATTTTGTGTTATTGGTAAAGGAAAGTTCAATAAGCAAAACAATTTGTTTCAAACTTTTGTACATACTTGATAACTTTTCCCAATAAAAGTTTGTTTGATGTGGATTGTTAAAGTTTTTAGCAATTGATCTCATAATTTAACGAGAACAAACACTTATGGGAAAATGGTTGACAAATAGTTTGGCATTACTCCAAACGGCATCCCGATGTCTTGGATTTTTAGCCCAATTTATTATAAGTTAATAAATGGCCTGGTTTTTATTAAGTAGAAAGTTAAAATGGAGATTTTTATTTGTCGACTTAACTTTTGTAATCACTTAATTAATGGGGTAAGATGATAATCGACGGTAACGATTTCCTTGATTCTTGCTGTTTTACTTGAAACATTAAAGGTAGGCGTAATTCCCACAGTAATTTTAAAAATTATAGCTCATATTATCTTCTAAGCATCAGCTTGCGTGTTTAATTTTCGAGCGCTTTAACAAATTTTAAGGTTGATTTGACCTAATCTTTTTGAACTTGTTAATGATAAACACGATCGACCTTCACAAATGAAACAATAGGGTTACCTCAACAGGTTTATTAATAATTACCATCGTGGAAATTGGAATATTGGATTTCTATTTTTCCAGAAAGTCTAAAATTCCAATCAGGTTCGAATGGCCGATACAAGAACACGAAAAACAGTGATTACAGCTTTCCCCAAAACACGTTAAATTCTTTTATCCAAATCGTGGTCGAATATTCGCTTCTTCCGAGTTTATAGCTCTCTATCTCCGTAGAAAATTGGCAAATTTGTATGCATACCGGTATGTACTCGAAAACGCCGAATTGATTTGAAAAGAATTAAATATTTTTATAAAAGAAAAATATTTCCATTTCAAAATGTTGTTGTCTTAAAAGTAAAAATGGACCGAAATGTTTACAAATATTTTACTTATAATAAAATTTTCTTGTATACCAAGTACGAATGCGGAGTTTTAGTCTTTTTATATTAAATTATTGTGTTTACTTTTGTATCGTAAAAAGAAAAACTTTAAAAGATATTTCAAGTATTTGAGTAGAACATTCTTCTCAAGTTGAAGAAAACTGGAACTTACAAATTTCTCGAAACGAATTGCTACAATCTAAGGCACAATTTAAATTGCTGATTGTGCGTTTAGCAGTCAAATGAAAAATTGGATTAAGTTTATTAGAAAACACAAAATTTCAAAAAAGTTTTATTAAAAGTTTCTGTAATTTATTTGGTTTATTATGAATCGTTTATTTTTACACCCACAAAAAAAAACTTAAATCGTTTGGTTGAGTTTATTTAGAATTTTATTATCATATTTTTAATTATGCGTTTTGTAATTGATTTATATTTATCAACTTTACAACGAAGCCATTAATATTATGGTGATGATATGTCAATCCAACTTTTTATTCGGAAACCGAGTAATTAAATTTTAAAAGCAATTATGTGGTCATAAATACAATTTAGTACACTGTAAAAAATAATTTACAAAGAAATTTAACTCAAGTGAAAAAAACACAAAGTTTTATCTAAAAGACATTCTTCTTCTTCTTCCTTTCAGGGTTTAGGCTTTGTTGTCTGTTCAGACTTCATAAGTCTCACAAAAGACATTGTATGACAATATTATATTGTGAAATTTCAAATTTAAAAATACTTTAAATTTTTTCTTTAATTATAAAGTTTAGAATATGATTTTTTTAATTTTAATTTTTGAAATAATAACAATTGAATGATAGATTTCAATATCTTTGAGATATTAAATGCCTAAATAATCATAATAAAATAAAATCGCAGTTTGTATATTATTATAGTTTTATTACTGACCGTTTTCGTGCGTTACGCACATCATCGGACTAAAAACATCAATTAATACTACATCAAATGAAATAAAGAGGTTGCATTGTATATGTCTTTCGGGTAAACGACAAATATCAAAATTACATGTAATAAAGTAAAATACTAAAATAGAGCACATAAAGTACGTCCTACTTACTTACAGTGCGACGTACTTTATGTTATTATTCTACTTTGATTCTGTTTTAGTATTTTATTTTGCTGAATGCAATTTTGGTATTTATTGTTTTCCCGAAAGACATATAGAACCTTTTCATTTGATGTGATGCATTTCCATAAGCAGTATTGACGTTATTATTCTGATGATGTGCATAACGCACGAAACCGTCCAGTAATAAAATTATATTTAAATTACGAGAAATATGTTTATTTGCCTGATTTATTCAGTAATTAAAAAGCAAATCAGTAAATAATGTGTATCACTGACTTTCATGAATAAATTAACGAGATTAAAATCTGAAAACTCAGCCAAGACTTGTTCCTGTGGCAGGAATGCGGCAAGTCTGTCACAGGTGCTGTCCGAGCAAAATGGCGCATGACTTTTCCTACGATAATGCTGTGGCAAACTTAGTTGAAAGCAAGCAGGTGCTGGCACAAACCTGTACCAAGCTCTCCGCAAGCCTGAAGCAGGGACGAGGCAAGTTAACTACAGGTGCTATCTGAGTAAAATAGAACCTGTAATACGGTTTTCATTTCCACGTGTCAAAAAATTTATATATTGATTAATTATTTCTTCTTCTGTTCTTAGGGCTCAGCCCTGTTAATTAATCACAACGGTGCCTTCCTGAGATGCAGACATCCAGCTGTCCTTCCATCTCTTTGGGGGTCTCCGGGAGGTTTTCTGGTATTAGACCTTTGTGTCATCGCAATTTTTGCGATTCTTATATCGCCCATTCACTCCACATGGTCTCTCCAGCACTTTCTCCTCGCTTTAGTCCATCTGACACCGTCCTGAACTCCGCATCTTTCGCGGGTCGTCTCCCTTCTCACTCAAATTACTCAATTCAAAATTTGAAAAACTGTCAATTTTTCATTAAAATTATTATTCAATTTAATCATGTTCGACAAAAAAATTTGAAGGATTTGCCTACTTTACACGTGACCAATTTGGGTACATGTTTTGAAAATTTTTGATAAGCTGCAGCTTACTATTAGCCAGGACAAGCGCAGGAAAAACACAGTGCCACACACAGGAAATTCTCAGGTACGGCTAAATAACCTGAATTTGGCTTGAGACAGGCCAAGCGCAAGCTATTCTTGAATATTGCTAAATAACCTGTCAATTACTATTTATTTGGTGTCAGCCAGGCCTGCCTAAGGCTTGTCAAGTAAATTTTGATTTTACCGGATTTTTTTACTCTAGCCTGTTCGAACCAAGTATTGAAATGTTACTTGGGAATGCTCTTTATTTTGTATACTAGCCTTTTCTACAGTGTGTTCACGATAAGAGGTAACAGTGAATAATTGATGGCAAATTTCGAGTTGAATAAAAAACTATTTAAACTTTTTTTCATATCTAGTAAGATAAAATAATTATTCACTGTTACCTCTTATCGTGAACACACTCTATATCAAACTCAAGAGAAAATATATAATTAAAAATTTGGAAATAATTCAATACAAAATTGATAATTTCTCCATCTTAACGCATTATTTTGTATTCCCTCAAAATTTTGAGATAGATGTAGCTAAACGAGCGCCACCACACGGAAAAATATTAATATCTACTTAATACGTATACCGTATAGTTGATATAGAAACTTTTGTTTATAAACCAAACGTTTTTATTCTTTCGGCGTTCTATTTTCTGAATTACCATTTCACCGCGGTTTTACGATAAAATAATTCAGAATCAAACTCAAAACAACATAGAGGCGCCATGTTGTTGACATTTGGTAACGTCATGAAGCATGAACGCCACCAACGGTCAGGTAAATCGCGAATTTTACTTATATTATGTAACCACACTAGACTGTTTTATGAAGATTGTGTGAGTTTTTAATACAGTAGAATCCCTATAATTCTATATCCTCCAATTGGGCAGATGCTTTTGAGCTATTGACTCACAAGTTGTGAGATATATCTCGCCACGACTCGGAGGTGAACACGTAGGCCGACAGATTGATTACCTACGTTATAATGCTTACATTATAATAGAAAAATAATAGTATTCTTAATGTTAAAATAAAGAGTAATTTAAATTTGAAAGAATGATAATCCGAGATTAAAAATAATTATAAAAATAAAATGTATATTTACATACTACTCGTATATTTTTGTAATTTTGTAATTACTTTGTAATTCTTTTTACAAATTTTGAAGTTTATTGGGTATACATAGTGCAAATAAATTTTTATCGTAATCAAGAATAACATGATTATTATGTTTGCAAACTTCAATAACATGTTTTGATATTTATTTCAATTTATTGGACACATTCAGTATAGAACAAGAAATGGGTTCCGTTTATGTCGAACTATACAGATTCTACGGTATTTTTGATTTTTCTTCTATTAGAAAAATTTAGTTTTCGCTTGTTAAGTAGATCATATCAAAAAACGTCTTAAAAAGCTTTCATTTTATAGTAGGCATCAGTAGGTGGGATATATTGGAACCCAAAATTCAAATTTGCCTAATCTAATTTTGATTTAGAGTTAGATGAAGTTTTATTACTAAATTTGAATGAAACGAAGAATTGCTAGCATTTTATTGGTAGAATTTTGAGCATTTAGACCCAATGGTTGCTTAGAATAGCAAATGGTTGGTCGGAATAGGCTGGAATAGTTGATGGCGGAAAATATCAACCTAAGACAACTTCTGGCTTTACGTGCCCTCCGAAGCATAGAGAAAGTCATATGAAAGTTTTGACTCTGCCCGTATTCGAACCGAGTACTTTAGAGTCAACAGCTGTTCGGCTAACTTACGAAGCTAATCACCGGCTACATTAGATCGAAAAATAAGTAGGTAATCTAATTTAATAAATTTATTATTATTATTATTAAAAATGCTTCATCTAACCTAATGTAATAAAACTTCATCTAACCCCGAATCAAAATTCGATTATTCAAATTTGGATTTAAAAAAATGAGCTGGTTCCGATTTACCCCTACTAGTACATCAGGTGTAGAAAAAAATATTTAAGGCTTGCAACCAAACAATCAAAAAATTGGTATCTGAACAAAAAATTTATAGGGGGTAAGAGCGAACAGTCATTCCTCTCCAATATTTTTGGCAGTTCAAAATCTGTGAATAGTTGGCAAAATGTACTTTTTCACAAATCCTTTACACTGCAAAAATTCAGGAAATGGTTATTTGATCTCTTAAAAATTATTTTATATAAAAAAAAAGCTAAAAAAATAGTCATAAATTGGTAAATTGTCCCTGATGGTAGAGGTATTTGCTTATAAAAGCAAAACATTTTTAGGTATATCAGTAATTACTTCTCTTTGTCTCATAGAACCAAGGTCTAGATCCAAATTTGACTTATTAGCTCAATCAAGAAAAAAACTTTATTTTATATTTACCCAGATTCATATTTTCAAAATTTTGAACGAATAATACTGAATATTTATTACTGTACCTACTCAAAAAGTTTTTATTTTAAAATATGAAAAATGATTGAAATTGCACCCTCTGCGAAGTGTGAAATTACTATTTTAAGTGCCAGTTGTACATATAACAGAAGATCAACCTGAGATCAGAGTTAAACCAATGTTAGCGCTCTGATTGGATGAACAATAAGTTGATCTTGAGTTAACTCTTGTAGGTAACAGCCCCGGGCCGGTTTATCCAAATATGGCACGAGAAGGCTCTGGGACGCTTGGGGGGGGGGGGAGTAGAATCTCGTTAATCCATTCATGTGCAACCAACCGAAGGCAATACTTATCTGAACAGTATACAAACTGGTCCTAAGTTGCCATTTTTAAATACTCGTACGTAGAAGTTTAACGAATTTCTAATTAAGTACCTAATACTACAGCGATCTAAAAATTATTATTGAATCAATGAATTGAAATTCATTGCATTTATGAAAACTTTATAATATTAAAGAAGAGGTTCATAGTCTATCATTAATTTGTTCTTTGCATTTATGAATTTGTTTAGTGTATAATATTTAAAAGTTTTACTCTTTACATTTTTGATTCTCCTATAGTAATCAAATGTAAAATGAAATGAACAGGAAGAATTTTTGAAAAGAATAGTAATTATAGAGGAAGAAGGTTAAATAAATTTGTAATAAATTTCTGTAATTTAAATAATCGAATTCAATAGAAATATTTAATTTTAGTCTACATTTTCAACTTCTCTTGCATTTTATTTTCAAGTTTTAGTTCAAGTTCTTAGTAAAGTTATTTAAAAGTCACTGTTTTATGCTTGATAACTTAATTTTCCGCAAGTTATTGAAAGGAAATGTTCTTGAAAGTAACGACAAGAAACATAAATAATGTACCTTGCATGATAAAATTAATTAAATTCTTATAGAAAATTTCATGAGTACAAATACTTGCATATTTTATGATACTACTAAATATTTTATAAAAATGATTTGAAAACTGGTAATTTCACAAAATCTACTTTTTTGTTGATTTACAATAAAATAGTTTTTGCACTGTTTTCGAGTTATTATCATCTGAAACAAAAGTGGATGACTTTGAATTCCAGAAATACCATGTTCACCTATAAAAACAATTTCTCCATAAATGCAGTAAAACATTTTTTCGAAACTTCATTAATGGTAAAATAAACTGAAGTAGAAAATCGCTAATAAAAAGGTAGCAATAAAAACAAACACACGAAGGTAATGGATGCAACAACCTTATGCAAGTTTTTACAATCAATCTTAATTTTAAATAGCCAATTGCAAATTTTAATGCACCATCAATCACATACATTATTTATATACTTTACATGCTTTTTTAATTAAACTCAACGGAATTGTAACTTAGACATGAATAGTAAAACCGTTTACCTTTTAGTTTACCGTTAAAGGTATGATAATGACTGACATTAACTTCAAAAGAATGATCAAATTCGATAAAAGAGGCTTTTACCTGTGTAGCTTTATAATGAACCAAATAAAACAGCAACTTGAGTTTACTTTGGTATTGACAAATAGCGAATAATTTAGCTACAAGTTCTTCCTACATTGGAATATTTTTACTGGAAGCTAAGACCCATTTCAACTTCAGGATACCAAAATCATCGAAAACTACAACGATGCCGAAGGCGAAACTAAAATCAATAAGTAAAATTTATTCAATAGTTTGGATTGAAATCTGATCAAGTTTAATTTGAGAAACAGGTAATTGTTATAAGTTATCCTCCGGCAATTTTGAACTAACTTGACGTAAGTTAAGCCAAATTAAATTCTGCAATTAAAAATATATGTAAAAAAATAATAATTTATTATTTGCTCTTCCAAACTTTTAAGTTTCATTGGAATTTGTATAATTTGAAAGAGTAAAATTCAAAGACCAAAGAGATTTATTTCGAGTATTTCAAGAAGACAGACGGTAGAATGCTCTTGGGGTTAGATTGCGGGCTTACTCAGCTGTGAAGCAGAGAGACTGGTTGATTGAAACAAATTTTGTAAAAATATTAATAATTCAGTTAAAATAAAATTGTAAGCTATTCCTTGGTATATTTTTAAATGTCAAAATAATTTATTGGCAAAATGGATTAGAACTGGTATTTTGGGTCAAATCCCATGGCTTAACTGTTAATTTAGTTCGTATAATAAACAAATCCAGTAGTTAAAGCAGTTAAATCATTCCAGTCTGCTAATTTTCGTTAATTTATTAGAATTCTGTTAGAAACTTGGAAGAATGTTTAGTGGTGGATGCATAGCAGCGCTGGGACATGAACTCAGCGTTCTTAGCTAACATCACGATGTATTTGAAGTTGAAATTTTTTTGGATAAGTACTTCATAAGGTATAAAAGTCATAACCAGAATCAGAATTTTAACTTTGAAGTAGAATTTTTTTAAATTGTTTGGGATTTTGCTTTTCCTGCTTTTCCAACTTATGGACTTCAGACTCTAAATAAGTGACTTATTCGAGCCGGGGAAACCCTCGATTGTTTCGAGGAAGTGGGCTGAATTATGTATTATATTAAAATCATCCCATTTATTGGGATATTGATTGCCAATCAGCAGATAGGCAGCAAATTTAACATCTGAAGTTTAAAACCTGCAATGCTATTATAATCAAATTCGACATCACAAAGAATTACCTCAAGGACAAATCTAATAATGACATCAAACCGCAAAACTAAAGGACTGCAAAAAACCCGACTGTTCAATTTGAAAAAAAATTAGAAATAATCAAAATTAACTAAAATTGAATATTATTTGGTTTGACCAAGATTTTTGCCGGTCATGATTCACCCGTCTAATTATCCTAAGTTAATTTGAAACATCACAAGAAAAGGCTACCTGACAGTTCATGATGTGCTTATGAGAGAATAGCATAATACACCTACGAATTTAAAAAATTTCCAATAAAATTATGATAGTTGAGGACGTAAATAACAAATATTAACATAATCTTATGGATAATTCAAAAATTCAGGAGGAAATTTGGTGAAATCATTCAAAATCTCGTAAAAGGAAATCTAGTAGACAAAAATTTGCCTTATCGCTAGCACTCGTATACCAACGAACTATTTTACATTAAAAATTATTCCTGTTGTTCAACTGATATTTATCATCAAAAATATGTGATATCTAAAGACACGGACCTAGAAGTTAATAATTGCTCTCTTCAAGAGTTACGTTAACATTAATACTATTCTGGCAGGACAATATCACACACCGTTAACAGAATAGAGCTAAGCCCCGCCTACTTAAAAGAACTGAGTGTTGTTTTAAAAGTGATTCTTCACTAAGTTGTTTGACGTAAACCTACTACATTTGGCAATCAAAAAAACGAGAAAACAAGAGAATAAGAACTACCAAAGATATAATCTTGGTTGAAATTACTCCAAATACTAACCCACAGTACAAACAATACTAAAGCTAAGATTACAATAAGCAAATATATATAAAACTACTTTATACGGAAAATAATTTTCTTTGTACTTTGTCAGTTAAAAATAGGAATTCAATGTCGTCAAATCTCAAAGGCATTGTATCATCAGTACTCTCTTTCAATGTTTTCGTGTCATATTCTAAGATAAATATTATTTTGAAAGCATACATAAGTTTTCATTAGTTTATGAAAATAAATTTTATAATAATTAAATAATCTGAAGATAAAATATAAACAAAAACTGATGATTAATTAACAGTTTTTTAAATAACTACCTATAGTTTTTAATATACAATAAATTATTATTAACTCGATACGATATCAGCAAATAAACATAAAAGTTTTTCTTGGGAGTATTTCAAACAAAATAACATCAAAACTGGATGGTTTATTGCATTTTATTATAATAAAATGTTTTTATCAAAATGAAAAAAGTTTCCAAATTTATTATGCTTCTATATTAAAATTACTTCCAATGACTTATTTTTACTTAATAAAAATCCTCTGACGTTATGCCAACGAAAATGAGGCTTATCAGTTCTCAACAGAAAATTTGAATTTTCTACATTTAAGTTCAATGATGTTTTTAATTAATTCAGGTTATGGTTACTTGTATTTTGATTAAAACTTTATTACCAAGTTTATGTTTCTCGAACTGGTTTTGGAGTATGTACTCACATATTTGTACCTACGTAATTATTATTTTATTACTCTGTTTGGTTAACTGCACAATAATTATGATATATTATTATTCCCAATAGATAATGAATGCTTCCGGCTTAAAAGTCAAAATATTATATTAAGTTGACCGCACAGGAAGCCTTTTTACTCAACCAATATGCTTTTTGACTTGCTAAAATTGTATAATAGGTGTTCGGAAAAAGTGGAGCAATATGCTCGACTCAAATGAAGTGTATCCAAAATGCGGTATCCATTAGTTATGTTTTTGACAACTTCTAATGGTTTATAAAAATTATTACATCCATACGAGCATATATTTGTATACATTAATATCATACAGTATACACTAATAGTTTCCAACATGTGTTTCTACCTCGATGTCGCAAGCTCGGCAAGCTCATTTATATAAAACTTCATATTTTTCATCGCAGTATTTATATTGGATTTCCCCATTATATTGAACAGAACTTCAAAAAAATAAATTTAAATAAAAGCAATTTATGAATAGGTACCTACAGCTTGACCAGAGCAGGAATTTATATCGCATTTTTTGCTTACCTCTAAATATTGAAATACTTTCCAGTTTTTCGTTCATCCAACTTTTTTCGTATTAAAATTTTCTTTTAATAACGAATTCAACCGATACAGGCTGATAATCACAGTTATACATAAAGCAGAGCAGGAAAGGAAAGAAAACGAAATTCTATCCGTAAGAATTAAGAAAATCATTTTCATCAAAATCAAACCGATAAATTTTTCTATAACTCAGCTGCTTTTTGGTAATTTTGAATACTCCAAATTTATAATTTGCTTTAAATATTCGCCGAAATACAGCTATTAATTTTTGTTGTTAAAGCACAAAATTAAAACAAGCCCACTCAACTTCCCACAAAATTAAAACCAATAAAAATTATTTTGTCTTAAGTTTAAATTAGTTTGCGAATACCGCCAAGAAATTAAGTCATTAAGCAATAAGGTCAGAATTGCAATTTTTGTTATTTAAACTATTTGGTTTGATATTGGAAAGAGGCGCCTTAACCTAAAAATGAATTAATTAATTACTTTGAAATACTTTAATTTTATTTATTCCTCTTCTCCGGGACCTTTTCCATTGGGCCCCAAATTGTTGCATAAATATTTTGAAAAAAAATTCAAAAATTTATAATGATATATTAAATGAGTTCTTGCATCAACATTTTTTTAGATTATAATTTATTTGGTTGTTTGAAAGGATTTCACAAAAATAATTTTTTGGATTGGACATTATTGCATTGTATATTTTTTATTATATATTATAATAATTTAAATACGATATATTGCGATTAAATGATAATTCACAAAATAGAACACCAAAAGAATGCAAACGTTTGGTTTATAAACATAACTTTCTATACCAACTATACGTATTTGTTTAACTTAATATTTTTCCGCATGGTGGCGTTCGCTTATTGTAAATCGCGAATATTGTGTAAGGATATTATTGGATAAGATAATATTGTGTAATAATAATAATAAAAGATAATAAAAAAAAAAAAAGGTTAGTATTGGATACGATATCTTTTAAAACAGGATGTATATAGTTCTATATATATGTCATCTATATGATGATAGATTAAAAATAATATAATATAAAACACAATATTACGGTTTGATACATTGAAGATTGAATGGATGTAATTAAACATTAAACATTCCTGTTTTTAAATATCTAACTTAAGGTAGGACCTGACAGCAGCGGATTGCGGATTTGTTTACAGATAAATCCTGATTTGTGAATAGGATTTGATATAAAATTTTTATCCTATCAGAATTTATCTCCGCTAAATCTGTCCAAGAATTTGAAAAAAAAACGTCCCTGCATTCAAACGGCTCTGCGTTCAAACGGTGAGAATGCGAGAACTTAGATGCAATTGCACTCCCCCCTGTATTATAAATATATACAAAACTTAACCATCATTTCATAATTTTGAGAAATGAGTTTGGGAAGTATTAGAAATCTTACGGACCCTTACGTGGAGCGGGAGGATAAAAAATTAGAAAAATTGGGCTTACATAATTTATAGGTGCTCCCTTACCAAAGTAGTTAAAATTTTCGCCCCCCCCCCCGATAACAAATTTTAAGTATTAATTTTGATGTTAGGGCTTAGGGGCTTACCTTTCCGCCGATAGACGTCCTCCAATGTTTACACCTCAGCTTTGGTCTGTATATCAGCGCGTCATGAATGATGTACAGAAGAAACAGTCACGCCGAAGCAGCACATAGACGGCTACAAACGGAATTATTGGGGATGCATAATCCAATAATTTTGAAATTTATTACTAAAAAAAATACAACATGGTAGAGATGTATTTTTGAACAACGAATTGCCTGGCACGAACCTCTACAAAAAAACAGTACGTTGATGCAGACTATAGAGTAAAAAAAACTTGTAAAAGCTCATACACAATTAATCTGTAACCGTAATGAGAACGGGAACAGTAAAAAGATAAAATACATGTATTCAAGTGGCTCCATTCACAATTAGCAGGAACGGGAACAGAAACTATTTAACTTTTACTGCTATGATGCTGCTATGGTTATGCGCATGCGTAAACTGCCAAAGGGCGTGTTTTATAAATTTTAGCCAGTGAAATATCCTTACGTAGCTATCGTTACTGTTCTCGTTCTCGTTACTGTTACAGACTAATTGTGTATGAGCCTTTATGGATTACAATAATCGCAATATTGTTGATTTTTTGAGAAGCGTTTCTCATAATTATGAAATGAATGGTTAAGTTCTGTATAATAAATACGTATATCGACAAACTTTTTGTTTGCCTTTTATTTGTTTGTAAGCTTCTGTAATTTTATTCTTTTCAGTATACAAAAAAGCTTTTTCGAAAGCTCGTTTAAATAATGTGTTTTATTTGTGTCCTGTAGCTCAACATTGATAATTCTATTTTATATAAAAAAAGGTTATATTTATTTTTAATTTATTATTATATTTAAATATAATGAGGGGAGGTGCAATTGCATCTTAGTTCTCGCGTTCAAACGTCCCCGCGTTCAAACGTCTCTGCGTTCAAAGGTCCTCGTGTTCAAACGGCTCTGCGTTCAAACGGCCGCGTTCAACCGGCCGCGTTCAACCGGTCGCGTTCAAATGTCCGGCTCCGACAAAAGTTGAAGTAAATTTTTTTCTGGATCTACTCTTTAGGCAAAAGAGGCGGTAAAAACTTGAATAACACTGATCTCTAAGAACATTCACTAATTAAAAATATCGCTGAAGCCTCCAGAACTCGAAAATTATAGATCTAGAAAAATCATCTTTGAGTTTACGTAGCATTTTAAAAACATCCCAGAAGCTGCCCAAAACCAAAAATCATGAGTCTAGAATAGCAGGAAAATCTTTTTAAGTTAAATTCAGCTATAATTAACCTTTTCAGCCCTGACTTTTTTGTAGTCGAAATAAAATTTTTTTTTTAAAATTCTTTATCTGGACCCATATAATATGGTATTCACCAAATTTCAACAAAATCGCGCCATGGGTTTAGGAGTTAGATAAATACGCCCACAAATTTCAAGCGTCTATGGCAATGGTACTTGTATAAAAAATATCAAACTACCTTAACAAAGCAACTGATCTGACATATATGTATGCCCATAATTCACGATAAAGTCAAAAAATAATTGGATACACTAAAATTTTCTAATTTATAATTTTATACTCTAACTTAGACTCAATTTTTATTACACTGCAAATAACTATCATTAAGGCACTCGAAACTAAGAATAACGGTAATATTATTTATGTTTTCACAGTCCCTAAGGTCCAAGATTTTGACCTATAGTAGCCAATATTCAAATTATTTACAGATCTTTACGTTAAAATGTTAAAATGCCGAAAGGGTTAATCTAATCTAATTTAAAATAAATTTATAATAGGTAAAACTTCGTATAATGTTAACAGTTACACGACTGGAAGACAACTGAAGCTGATTCCGCCCACTAAAAACACATTGCTGGACATATAAGTTGAGCACAAGTACCGTCAACAGAATGGGCAAAACATTAACTTTTATATGAAAAATTCAAACTTTAAATTTGATTATTTTTAAAATGAAAAAAGAAAAGAAATTGAATCGCTTCATTTTAATGTTATCTTTTAAATTCTATAACAATTTCAGTGATAATCATAAAAACCTGCGCTACACCCAAAAAAGCCTGTATCTCGTACTGTAAGGATTTAACTTCCAATTTTGAAAACTCGTTTTTTATCAAAAGAGTAGTTTTTCTCCTAAACATCAAAACAACTGGGTTTCATGATATTCAAATGTTTTACTTTATTGCCGTCACGTATACATTGACGGTAATATTGATATTGAAAATGATCATTGTAGATCATCTTCATCAGTACAGACCAATGAAGAATATGTGCTAGGTATTTATGAAAATTTTTAGAAATTTTATAAATAAGTTAAATCATTAAAAAGTTTTTAATTTTTTAAAGCGAAGCGAAAGTTTTTAAGCGAAAAGCTATTTACACATTATTGGGGGGGGATTGGAAGTTCAAAATCAAAAATTTTGAAATTTTTGTTTTATGATTTTTTGATCAAGTTGACATTACAGTCGAAAATTGTCGGTCATGAATGGATTAACGAGATTCCGATTAGTGTTTAACGAATTAACGCGATATTTATAATTCATTTATTATAATATTTTGTAATAGGACAAAGTTTGAAAAACAGGCTTAACCTCCAGTTAAATTAGAATAATCATTTAAATAATCAGATGTATATTATCTTTTTCTTCATATTTTAGGGCTAGGTGTTACTATTTATTTAAACAATTTGTCTAGAATATATTGTACAGTAAACAATAAATTATTTACAGTTTAGGTAGACAATTTTATAGGAAAATAAATTTACTATAAAAAAAAAGGTTCGAATAATTTTGTTTTCAACGGTTTATAATATGTGGGAGGTAATTATTGAAGGTAATTATCCAAATTATTGAAGATACATGTGTACTGTCACGAACCTTTTTTGAAGGTATTTAATTTTCTACAAGCTGGCAGTATATAATTATGTTGTATTTTTTGATTTTAGCAAAATTCGCCAAAAGTTTAATTAAAATGAAGCCTCGATTTTGTTTGTTTTAATTATTCTGGAAATAACAGTTAACCTTCCATATTATTCCTGATTTTGTTTATGCAAATATAAATCCTTTTTTTATGAATACACGAAAGGGGATTTAAAACTGTCCTTGACGTGTGATTAGTCAAGTCGATATGGTTAAAACTGGGACACGATTAGCTATTCGATAAGGTTGCAATTCAAATCCCTTTCTATTATCGTTGAAAAAACCGAGATGCATATTAGAACTGTATTTAAATTAATCGCGAGGTTTTCATCAAATGAAAAACGATTAGAGAAAATTGCAATAACTTCTATAATCGATGTATTCTAAAAACAATGTAATATTGCAATAAATAATAGTTAATTATATAATGCAATAAAAGTCAAACAGTGGGTGTTTTATTCCAATATTACCATAATGTAAAAGAGTATTACGGAGGAAAAAACGAAGTATTTCAACAAAACGTGTACCACCTGAAAATTCTATTTTCGACTTTCTCGAATGCACAATATCGCAAAAATTAAATCGTCGTGTCCAGTTGAAATTTATTCTAATGCCTATTTTTAAACCGGATTAAGCTCGTCTCCAGACAGTTTTTTTATTTCGATATAAGCGGCGTGAAATATTTCAACAAGAATTCTAGAACAGCAATACAAACACACCAAGACTTCTTAAAATTTCCTGTTTTAAATAACGAAAATTTTTTCATGCCCGATGTATTACTGGAAATTTTTTTAAAGTTTATTTTCTCTAAAATTCATCAGACATAATCAACCGTTATTTATAAGTTATTAGCATCTTGTATCTACTATAAATGTGTGTTTATTAAATCTTACAACAAAGTTGTAATATTATGTAAAATTTACTATATTGCACATCGAGAGAATGCTTTCTATTGCTTAAAGTTCAAAATCAAGAACAGACAGACAGGTGAACGTTAATGATTTTAACCTACACAATTTGGAATTTTTCAATTACTTCTTTTGGGGAATCACCTGATTTTTTTTCGCTCTGCAGCTCAACTAGAGATCACAGCAGGCCTGTAGTAATTTGTACTGCTTAATTACCGAACGTAATAAAATGCGGTTATGCAATAAAAAATGCGCGAACCGAAATAGCCGGTATAGTTAACTGCGCTATCATTAGCTCTTTTATAGACCACAAAAGCTTTTCAAAATGGCAAAAGAAACACAAACTGCGCTTTCGAATACATGCTTTCAGTTTTTATGCCTTTCTTAAGTAGTTAAAGTAAACGTTTCATATTCGATACTTACGTATGCAATGGTTAATTGCCTTTGTTTTAAATATTTTGCATAATATTTGCCTGCAAGAAAAGTTAAGATATTCAAATACAATGCCGGTGAAAGCAAATTGATATTTTGTATATTTGCAACATCAGGTTTTGTATTTTTCTTACTCTATACAATAATTTATAATATTGCAAAGTTCAAGTTAATTTGCGGCACACATTTAAAAATTGATGTTATTTAATTTGTCACGCTAAATAATTCATAATTTATGAAATTATCGTAATTTCTATTTGTTGAGAAAACTACTATGAACGAATGATATTTTGTCACGACATTCGCATCACCTCACCCACTTTACCTTTTTAGCATAACATAATTAATTTATAAATTGATCGATATACATAATTTAAAATAACTTTTTTTTGTTACTATTCAGGCCAAGAACAAAATATTTGGAACATAAAAAAAGTCAAGTGTGAGAGCTTTTCAGGAAGTTATCAATCGTTTACTGTAACAATATTTGAGGTAACGTCGTGTTGACATTGTAAAATACCTGATTAGAAATTATAATTAACAAGTCGTGCAAAATTATGTATTGGTATTAATAAATTACTGATAATTAAATTAAGTGAACAAACATTTTCAATTATTAGTTACAAGTATATTGTTGACGTCTGAATCACATTAATTAAATGCTATTGTGTTTGTAATTTTGCTATATAATTATACTTATTATTAATTTTATTTATAAATACTTCACCGTAACTTTTTGTGTGATTCACGTTTAATTATGTAATTACTTTTATTCAATGCCCATTGTTAAAAGGTAATGGTTTTGTATACAAAAATGTCACTAAAATATTAATTTTAACTAATAATAATAATTATCTGTGAGAATATAATTCAAAATTATTTCACTGCATCAAATGTGACATCCCTTGAGAGAAGCCACCATTTGGCTAGATTTTCCGGAAAGTTTTCCACAAATTTAAACAGGAAGCAAACGTAATTTATATATTCACGACGAAATCTCCTTATTGAAAACGAAATTATTTTTATATTTGATTTAAGAAAAATCATAATATTTTTAAAATTTTATTTTATATTATACAGAAAAAACACAACAGTTGACAGATAATTTCTTTTTTAATGTTTATTTTATATTAAATTCTTGAGCTTTTCAGATTTTCTTTTTTCTGTCTTCATGTCGACTGGTAGCATCTTACGACGTCGACATAATATATAGCAACCGCTTTTGTTTTGCAGAAGCTCAATAATTTCGTATTTTTTGTAATTTTAATTGAATAACTACTAAAATATTTAATATCCTATATTATGTCAACTTGAGAGGTCCCACAGGGAGCTTTCACGATTCTTGCTGTTTTGCTCTTTGTTGCTTTTAAAATATTTAATTTAGATTCAAAACATTTTTTTGTTTAAGGTCGAGCTTCGCTCTAGAAACGCTGATAAATGCTATTGTAGACCAGAAGGAAACTTTAATTATTATATTTATAATGTTTATAGTGTTCGATGAATATTTGAAAGCTTACCTTGTGATTTTCCAAAATTTTCCAATTAATTAATAACTAAAGCAAGTTATGCCAAAACTGATGATCAAAGCAATTATCATTGGTTTAATGCTCCAAAGGAAGCTTTAGTCTGTTAAATTATTTTAAATCCTTAGTTTCTCTATGCATAAAATTGCTTTAAAAACACTTAAACTTGGATTTTGCTTGGTGGTACGCTTAAACAATTTATTTAACTACAAATGGGCTTTAAATATAAAACGTAAAGCTTGCACAAGCTACTTTATGCTGCCTTGGTATACCCATTTCAAATATGTATTTCGGTTTCCCTGCATGTTGTTGTTATTCCATTCAAATCCTTTTGGTTTATTGTTATGCTCGAAATCTTAAACAAATTATAGTAGGCATTGTTTTCGTCCTTTTTCATTACGCAGGTGCCGATCCGACAATTTAATGAGTTACCTACAATAAAGTAGGATTTATTTTTCGATTGGTAGAAAAAGTTATATCTGCTCGATAAATAAGTTCCTTTGAGATTCAATATTAAATTGACCGTTCGAGAAGTCGGCAGTCTACCCGCATGATTAACAACCAGAATCCTTTTTCACCTGAAAGTTTTGCATAATAAAATATATTTAGCGTTTAAATTTAAAACCATAGGTTTTTTGTGCACAGAAATACATCTTGTTATCTCATTCCGATTTTGAACTTTAGAAGTACTAATGCTAATTACTCACGAGATGCTCTATTAATAAAGCACTTAATTATAACTCATAAGTAAACGTCTCGGAATAACTATTTTCAGAGAGTCTTACAGGTTGTGGTTGTCATTAATTTATTTAAAAATTCACCTGTTTGCCATTAAATTAACGAAAACCGCGTAAATAACCTGAAAACCATAATTTTGGCCAATTAAATTTACGCTGTTTTCTTTGATTTTTTAAATGCTTACAAAATTAATTAGGATTTCGTTTTGTTTAAGTAGTATTTAAATTTAACATTACAAAGAAATGTTAGTAAATTGAAATTTATGTTGTAAGCTACCGAATAGAGCTAACAAATGATTTGTTATTGTTGGCTCGGGTCGCTCTTCTGCAAAAAAGGTGTTTGCTTACCTTTAGTAATATTAATTTGCAGTAGCAATTTAAACATGTAAAAACGTCAGTAGGTATTAGTTTAGTCTTGTATTTCTACTCCATCAATCGTTTCTTATAAACATAAACACTTTTAAAGTAAATACTTGGAATTTAAACGGTGCCAGTTTGTGAAAACGGCGAAAACTATTTTAAATTTTGTGTTTAAAGAATCGATCACCTCTACTTATAAATTTGAGTTATAGCAGATATATTTTCCGGATAATTTGTTTGATGTTAGATTGACGATTTCACATTGAGAGGGAAGTTACTGTAGCAGCAGTTGACAAACAGCCAGTCAGATCAGAATATCCTGAAAGCATTTTCTAATGTTTTTGATAGTATTTGGAATTTGGATTGTCTATTCCTTTTCCACCAAGTAAAATTTTAATAACTTTGTTAAATAAACTTATTGCTAACAATTAAACTTATGCTTCATTTAAGCTTTAAAATGAGAAATACGTTAAACATAAGGAAGAACTTCTGGTCATAATCACAAAAGCTCCATTGTTCGCCATGTT
The DNA here is from genome assembly GCA_949152465.1 of Cantharis flavilabris. Taxonomy (NCBI): domain Eukaryota; kingdom Metazoa; phylum Arthropoda; class Insecta; order Coleoptera; family Cantharidae; genus Cantharis; species Cantharis flavilabris. The sequence goes on from OX424435.1 coordinate 12,668,115, forward strand.
TTAGCTACCTACGTAGGTTTAGTCAAGAGAAGCAAAGGCAATTGTGTTGTTAAGATGAAGTTTGTTTCAAATTCAAAATACAATTTTTTTATATTATAGTAAAAACATATTTTTAATCTCGTTAATCCATTCATGCGCGCATCAGTGGTGGGAAGATCATAGGAAAGGTTTAAAAATATTTTTATTGATAATTGCTACTGCAATGCTTTCTTACATCATAAAATGAAAAGTTTGTTTTATCATCATCAGCAAATGAAAAAGGATACCAAACTAAAAGTTTGGCCCTACAATCAAATAAAATGTTGAAGTTGGAATAATTCTTTGGTTTATTGTTAGAATAACAAACAAAAAGAAATATAAGTGGACAGTCCTGAAACAACATATCCAATAAACTAATACTTTTTGATGTGTTTAAATAACTTAAAGCAGAAATAGTTGTTGTAGATTTCCATAGCCAGAGCTGCAGCAGCGACGGCGCCAACATTTTTAAAATGGGTGGGCACAAATTGGGCCTGATATATTTGGGGTGGGCAGGAGCACACAAAATTTATAAATAAACTTAAAAAAATACATTATTGAAATAAGCACCTACTAAATTTAGGCACTTTCCCACCCTGTTGATTAGAGTTCTAACCCAAGTGTCCACCCTGGTCCACCCCTGACGCCGTCACTGCACCTGTGTGCTTTACGCCACACTGCTTCTGTGCTGCTTAGTTGTATTCCATAATCAAGTTCCTGGGTCAACAAATTTCAAGTACACTGGAGGGCATTCCATGCCCCCCAGACCCCCCGGTTTGAAAATCATACAGTTTGTGCGTATAACTTTTGATTAATTTCATTAAACAAGGAACTTTTACTCTTTCAGAACCAATTACATTTCTACCGCAGAATCTGATGGTTTAATTTCATTGAATAAATATCTAAACATCTTTCACTCTTTCTAAAGGGTGTTTCATATTCCTTGAACTATTTGGTTCTGAAAGAGTGAGAGTTCTTAATTTAATCACATTCATAAAAAAAATATGGCCATAAACTGTTTGGTACTGAAACCGGGGGGCTGGGGGCATCGAATGCCCTCCAGTACTTTATTGACGCAATAACTTGCTAATGGAATACAATTTAACTCAATAACTGATGTACCCTGAACACTCAGGTTTCAGAAACGGAAAGTTTGCTCACACATTTTTGAATTAATTTTATAAAAAAAAAAAAAAATTTTTAAATTTAATTTCGTTTCCCGCTTCTGGGTGATTCCCGTTTTTCTATATTTTCAAAGTAACGCAAAAGTTGCTGCTAAACTTGATGTGCCGTGGGGCAATTAAAATTTCTTTTTATAATATAAAAATAAACAAGTTTCTCAAATTCTAATTTTCTTTAGCCGGACGTTTCCCTTTCCCTTGCCTTTGCTCAAAAACAAAAAGTTTCCCAGCTTTTTCCGACGAAATTTGTATAATTATTCTGTCTTCAGTAGGTATTCTAGAAGAGTGGGAATTTTATTATATGTACTGGAGGGTGTTCCACACCCCCCAGACCCCCCGGTTTACAATTTTGACTTTATATTTTTATATTATTTTTATAATTAACTTTCAAAGTAGTTGCTGCTAAACTCCGTGATCAGTAAAGTAATCAAATTACCTTAAAAAAGCATTTTCTAAATATGTCACTAACCCCCCAGTTTGAAAAACACAAAGTTTCTCAATCGCTTCTTACAATTAGTGGGATACTGGGTATTTTAGGTATTTTATAATCCACAGACCCGCTGGATGTACTGCCTCCACCTGAAAATGTATTTGATTCTAAAAGAGTGAAAGATCTATATTTTTAAAAAGATCTTGTTTTTTGAATCGGGGGGTTTGGGGGGCTTGGAATGCTCTCTAGTGTACTCGTAATTTGTAGATTCAGTAATTGATTATGGAATATAACTGACCACAATTAATTCCATGCCTCCAAGTTTTACAAAAACAAAAAGATTCTAAATTACTTCATACAATTACAGGAAGTCATTTTATACTTCACAGACCCTCCGGTGGGTCCTGACGCGACCTCAAAATGTTTTTTGTTCTTAAACCAAAAATTTAAGGAACGAAAGATCCTTATAATATATGCTCACCAAGTTTTTATTTTTCCAACTTTGTATTAAGTTGTATTCCATAACCAAGTTACTGTGGGAGAGTATTTCATACCCTCAGATCTTCAAGTGTAATGTTCTGAAAGAGTAAAAGTTCCTTGTTCAATAAAACTAATCAAAAATTATGCACACAAACTTTTTGTTGTTCAAACCGGGGGGTCTGGGGGGCATGGAATGCCCTCCAGTGCACTTGAAATTTGTTGACCTAGTAACTTCATTATGGAATACAACTTAACACAATTACAGATGTACTGGAGGGTATTTCATGCCCTTTGTCTTACTGAGAGACCAGTTTCAGAAACGGGAAATGTACATGTTAATCCCACAGCGACGCCAGCAGCATTTTTTAAATGGGTGGCACAAATTGGGCCCAATATCGTAGGCTTACAGCGAAAACTCACTAAGTCAAAAAATTGCAATCTGAGAAAACAAAAGATTTAAAGATGTCAATAATTTCAACCCCTGTATCTTTTTCATTATTTTTATTTAAGTATTAAAATTTTTGATATAGGGTTTAAGGAAAAATGGCTTAGTGAGTTTTCGCTGTAAGCCCACCATATATTTGTTGTTATACACCCTGGCCCACCTCTGGCGCCGTCACTGAGCTGGAGGAGAAAACGTTTTTTGTGTGAGACAAATAATACAAGTCGATTTACTAATTGGTGGTGCAATGTGGATGACAGTAGCAAACTGCACCTCCTTTATTGTCGGTGATCGGTGGTTGTAAAAGCTTTATAACGTTGTATAGTAAAAGACTAAAGTTTGCTAACTTTTACAACCTAGTTATAATGCCGTGCAAGCTATTAATCTTATGCGAAGGCTTCCATCTAATTTAATACTATTAAACTTTTACTCTTTGCAATATAATTTATGCAATAAATGCAATACTCTGAATGGGGCTTAAGTGAGCGAGCTTTGTAAGCTAAATCTATATATGTTCCTACCGAACTTTATCAAATTTTGCGTTGATGAATTATTTTAGTTTGATAAGGATTACGTTGAAATCCATGTATTTAAGTTATTTTTCGTTCAGGATTTTCGACATTGAATCGCTATAACTGTGTCTTGATTTGATACCGCGTACTTTTGTATTTTTATTGGTGCTTTTGACTACTCACCGACTTTTTGACTTTTAAATTTGTTATTATCATCACTTATCGATCTACTCGAAATTCGCATTTTTAACTTTTTGTCTTTATTATTTGTTAGTAAATTGGATATTTTTACCGCTAGATACTGTTGCAGCTTTAACTTCCGTGATCAATTAAAAACAGAATAAACTGATTTTCAAAAAGATAAAATAATTGAAAAACCTTGGGTTTCAATGCGATAAAAAATTTATTTATTCAGGATTGATTAGTTCGCCTTTGTCAGATGATACAATTGAACGAAAAGTAGTTAATTGAATCTTATATTAATTTTGTATTACAAAGCAGAAAGTAACGCTTCTGTGTTAATGAGAGCTGGCTATGATTTTGCACTTTTCCTTATGCTCTGGGATAGGAGTCAGCAGAGTTATTGTTCATCTTCCAATTCACAGGTGAGACCAAATTGGTATTGACAGTCTGTGGGTGGGCGCACCTTACAACTAGTAGTTTCTATTCACACTTCTTCTCGTCCTACCAATTTTAACCAACCTTTTGTTGTTTTCGTTGTGAACTAATTTATGAAAGATTTCTGTTCAACATAAATACACCTTGTTTATTTATTTACAATACTTTTGATATTGGAGCAGCAGCTTCCGTTTACTTGCAGACATAAAATACATAACGAAAGTCTCGAAGGAATTTCAAGTTTAGATTACATAATTGGTGGTCTAAAAAAAGGTAATTTTTATGGCAAGTAAAAAATGGATTAATTATTATGTTTTGCTATTATTGCGTGACTAAAATTTAACGTTGACTATAATTTTGCAATGTTCGTAAATGATTTTTAATTGATAATGAGAAGTAAGGTGTGGATGAATAAAAATTAATTTTATGATTCATATAAGCCTTCGTACGTGCCCCACTTATTTCGAAGTTTATTTAATTTTTTTGTCGTAATCCCCCCTAGTTATTTACTCTCGGTACGTCCCTGCTGCTTAAGATTAATGGTATTTGTAATCTGAAAATATTAAATTAAATATTAAAAAGCGTAGCACATAAATTTGCAATTATGTACCTAGGAGGTGAGTCTTTTAAAAGTTAAAATGAATTTTCAATGTAAATTTAATATCAAAGAATCTCACTTTTGTGTTTAATTAATCAGAAGTCTTTTCTCATGCTAATTTGTACGCGGGTATTCTTATCCTATCAATAATTTTTAAATTAAATGCGAAATAATTTATTTCAATAAGTAAAGCGTAAATTAAAAAGGTATAAATTTATCAAGGTGTCAACGGTAATTAATTACGAAAACATTGAAAATTAAATAATTAAAGCATCTTGGGCGACGAATTATAACAATTAAAAATATATTCTCGATTTTCCAAAAAAGTGGTTCTTAAAACTTTTTGTCTGTAATTAAATTGAGATTAATATGTCGTAATTCGTGTTTAATTACGCAGTTAATCGCTTTCGTTGAATTTGAAAAAAAAATCAATTCAAATTTAATGATTTCTAAATTTATACAATTAATTGAATATTTACAGTGTGTCCATGTTAATTTCGAGTTAATTAATAAGTGAACATATCGAAAGTTTTTTGTAATGAATGCAATCTAATTTAGTTGTATTGTGTCCCAAATTTATGGCTACATTTAAGTGTTAATTAAAGGACTCTAAATAATGTACTTTTCTTGAAGCTTTCACGAAAAACTAGAAACGCTTTGTCGGTAGTCTTCTCCGCTGTTTGCTAAATTAAATTGTAGGCCTCTTTGGAAAACTTTTTGCTTATATAAATTTCAAGTCTCGAAATGATATTTTATTGCGAGAGCTTTTAATAACAAAAATGGTGTGCGATAAAGTGGTCACTATTGTATAATAATTTATTTCAATTTACACATTTGAATTAAAATGATAATATATACAACTTTCTAATGTAATTTTTATTGATGATGTCAAAGCAATAGATAGTAAATTCATTATTATTTATTAAACGGTTATACGTTTTGTAAATACGAAACCAATAATATTTCTTACTTTATTTAAGTTGGCTTTAACAAAGTATTTTTAAGTGCTTATTTACATTTAAATTATTACTTTTACGAGATAAATATAACTAATTTAATAATTATCAAGCAAATTAAGTGCCTCATTTCATGTCCGCAATTGCAGTGAAAGTAATTTATTTTTGTTGAATTTAGCATAAATTTCAGTCGGAAGCCCCCTACACACGTACGAACTTGTATATGCGGGGGCGTCAAAGTAAATTTTGATAATATTTGTATGTGTATAAAAATAAACAGCATGGAGCGAAGTTGACTTTAATGTTTCACGGAAGGGTAGTTTTAAATTGGCTGTTAATTAGTTTTATATTATGCACGGCCTGTGTAGGTGTTGGTGTTTTATCAAAATTATTTATAGCCAGTGTATTTTTTAAAACCGTTTATCAACATTGTTATTTACCTTGGTAAAGTGCGTTTAATTACCATTTAGAAATATTTGACGCTAATGACGACGACATTTAAAGGAATATAATGAAGAATGTCTCGAGTTGATATTTAATTAATAAAAGTTATTTAATTTATGGGTATATAGCTGTTGTAGAATTTAATTTAAATAATATTGTCGTATTTTTCGTTATTTATTGGGGATAAGCAAATATGAATTATTAAACCAGTACGACTCGGCGGGGAATTTTTCATCGATCTAATTATAAAATTGAAATGTTGCTCGTTTACTAAACACACATATATCAGACTAATCCTAATTATTCTCATTTGTTCGGCATTTTGATCAAGCGTAAAATCGGTATTACGACAGCTGTTCTCTAGGTCCCTGTGCGATGCACTGTAAACATGTTTGTTTCGTATTTGCTAATTCAACTTTATGTAATCTGTCGAATTTACTTTATTCCATGTTTTAATCCCACGAATTGGTTTTATTGTTGCTTAATGGTTATGTATGTGTGTATCGAATGTAACGGTTTACCAGTGCCCATTGTTGTCGGCAAACTCGAGAACAATTTTAAGATCTGGATCTGATGATCTTGCTGAGCTTTAAGCTTTTCAGGAAGTTCATCCACATTCAACCTTACATAATTTTATGGTTTTAACTTAAACGGAAATTTCGAATCAAGTTCTTTTTAGACTTTTCAGAAGCTTAGATACTTGCGTTATACCAAGAGTGCAATATTTGTATCAATATCTTTATTAAAATTGAAGACAGTTTTATTTTATTACGTTTCATAAACAAAATCCCATGTTATTATGCTGTTACAAAATGCTTGAAGTGTAGTTATTATTCAGACCGCTACAATCGGATATTGATTAGCTCAAAAAGGAATTGGAAAGAAGGTAAAAAGAATTTTTCTTCTTCACCTGGCACTGAAATTTAGCTGCAGCACTGTAAATAATTATTACGATAGTGACGATAATGATATTTATTTATTTATCACAAATGAAATCTGCCAATAGATTTTTTTTCTTTCTGATGAAATACATTTTAATTATGCACACTTATTGCTTGCAGTATTAAATTTGTCTATAAGAATAAATTAATTCTACCTGTATTGCAAGTGCCTGTGGGTGTGTGGTGCATCCATATATCAATTTATTTATGACAATAGTTTTATAGGAAGATGATGATATATTGTATTATACATTTTGATGTTGAAGTACAATAAAATAAAATTCAGAAAAATGCTAGCATTTGGGAGTATAATGGTAGGGAAATATTCTTATAAAATAATAAATGGATTGTAGTTCATATAGTGAAACTACCCCATATTTTTATGGTGAAAACTTACATTTTAGTCCCAAAAAGTATATTTAATGCATTTTCCATAATGCTTGTACACAATACGTAGTAGATGAATATTTTTATTAAAAAATAAAATTTTTATATTACTAATTAGAATTTTTCGAAATAATTGCAATTCTTCCAGTGATAATAATCATTTCAGTTCGTTGCTATTGTAAAAACAGGATGAAGAACATTTCTCAACCAAGCTTCAAGCTTCTTTGCAAAGGAGCATTAAAATAAATATTTTTGTCGTATCAATCGATTCAATATATTTAATACACTACCTAATTAAAAATGTACATTTCTAAATTTTCCAAATATTTAAAATTGTAAAATTAAAGGATCAACGATGCTGATCCTGTTGAAGTGGCGGTGCAAAAGTAGCTAGGACCTGTAAGCAAATATACAAAACGGGCGCCTAAAAGAACAATGTATTAATTTTGAATTATTGCGTATATTATTTAAAAATCTCGTTTTTGGGATTTACTACCCTTTATGGTCCCGGGCCCCTAAGCATTGCTTACATTCGCTGATTGATATCACCACAACCACAATGGGCCCGATTTAATGGCCTAAGTGCGCGTAGGGATATCTCCCTGCCCTCCTACCTAAAATCCAGAATCCAGAAGAGTGCACTGGGGGGTATTCCATACCCCCCAGACCCCCCGGATTACACCAATTTTTTTGTGATAAAAATAAAATTACTTTTGGACTTAGCAGCGAAACCAGTTTCTTCCGATTCCAAAGCTCTAAACTTATTATTTAAGTCACATATGGAATGTGGTATGGAATACCCCCCCCAGTTTACTCTTCTGAATTCTGGATTCTAGGTAGGAGGGCAGGGAGATATTCCTACGTGCACTTAGGTCACTAAATCGAGCCCATTGTACTACCTCCGATGCAGCGGTTCTCCGTCCCGTTATTCCTCAAGCCATCCTGTCTCCAGAATGAATTCGATTGAAACAGCTGCATCGGAGGTAGTACAATGGGTCAGTGGCGGTGCAAGAGTAACTAGGGCCCGTAAGTAAATATACAAAACGGGCCCCTAAAAGAACAATGTATTAATTTTGAATTTTCGTATATTTTTAAAAATCTCCTTTTGGGATTTACTACTTTTTATGGTCCCGGGCCCCTAAGCATTGCTTACATTCGCTTATTGATATCACCGCCACTGCCCTGTTGTTGTCTTTTAAAAATTGGAATAATGGAACCTGCACGTTTTGAATGTAAATTCGGTATAGGTTAAATGTGCTAAATTTGTTATAATGTTGTAGTCAATGATGTTGAAAAGAAGTTATGAAAAACTGAACCTCATCAATCGATACGTTTTTGAGTTTTACGCCAAATTTTAATCCAAATCCCGCACTAATCCTAAAAACACAAAGAAATCATTAACTGCATATTATTATAAGAATGTAAATTAGACATTCTTTCGAAAATTTAACCAGATACCGGATTATCCTTTGGAAATTTGCAGGAAAGTATTAAAACTTTTACATTAAACAATTAAAACAATTTCTCAATTCTTCGCTTCTGAATTTTTCGCTTATGTTTCGGATATAAGTACGTTAGCTGGGTCTAGACGTTTTTATAGTTATCTCCACAATTGTTTTAGAATTTGAAATTGAAAGGTTTTGCCCTTTACCTCCTGTCTTTGTAAAACGTAATCATACGTTGTAGAGGTTTCTATTGACTTCGTCCTCTGCGTCATCCATTATGACTGTCATATATGAAAATTATTATTATGCTTGCAATCCAGTGTGCTTTCACTTGAAGACAAGTGCACCCCTAGTCAGTCATGCGAATCTGCACAACAAATTCTTTAGTGATAGTATATATATCTTTAGTGATAGTAGCAGGGCCGGATTTACCAGTAGGCACAACAGGCGATCGCCTGCGGCGACAAAATATAAAAAAAAATTTCCGCGTTTATGTTCAACAATGATAAAATATATTAACATTAAGTTAGTTATTTATTTGTCGTTTATTTTAATTTTTGAAGTGTAGTCACCTACATACCTAAATTGTAGTTAATTTGAGTAAATACGATAGGCGCCTGAAGTTATTACACAAAAAAAGCAATTCTCGAAATAATTTTGAAGTAAATATTACATCAGTTATAGTAAATTTTATATCAAACTTAGTAAAATTTACATAAAATTTAGTAAATTTTACTTCAACATTGGTGTGAGGCTGATTTGAACTTCAATTATAGTAAACATTACATTATAGTACAATTACAAAACACTAAAAAATTTTCTCTGTGTAGCCTGGTGCGCTAGACTAGCTAAATCCGGCCCTGTATAGTAGAAAGTGGCGAATCCGAGCATAAAATTTTTCGACCTGGCCGGGAATCGAGCCCGACATGTCAGCAGTGAATTTTCCCATTCTGTTCCGTCTGTGCTGCCTTCCTAGGAAATAATCTGTTTTAAAAGTTTGATTTTGCACGTAAAAGGAGCTCATTTGTTCGAAATATAAGCTCCATTCTGTAGACGCTGCGTGTAGGTACTCGATATAAATAGTTACGGGAAGATTTTGTAATGGATGGAACCGACCGCAGTTGCCATCTAGTTGGGGAACTGTTAACATCATATCAAATTTTTTTTACAATTTATTGAATTTCATTAATTATAGCCGAATTATTAGTCAAAACGGATTTCAGCCATTATTGACCCGTAATCTTCGAATTCGGACGGTTTTATGGATTCAGAAACCAATTTCCAAAATCTGTTGTTTATAGCGAATCTTTTTGCCAAAAATAATATAAATGTAATTTAAATAATATATCTTTGGCCGTAACAGAGTTCAGAGTTAGGTACAAATTGGGAATTTATGCCAAAAAAACACTTGTATATCATAAAGTCACACCATGGGCGGAGCTAACCTTATGAAAACGGCCAATTTACGACCTGTTTTCATAATTTTCTTTGAAAACATACCCTTCTTAAACGTGTGTGACGGCTATCATTAAGAGGATTAAAAGTGATAAAATCTGGAATCTATAGAATAGTAGTTTCATCATTTCCCACCCTGTAGTGGGCATTAACGTCATTGCCCGGACAATGATGTAAAAAGACATATAAAATTTTAAATGTCAACATTTCCCAAAATGCATGGTCATTGACGTCAATGACCGGTCAATGACGTTAATGCCCAACTAAGCAACTAAAGCAACCATTGACGTTAATGGCCGAATTATCATCATTGACCGTAACATATATATTGCTATGACTTTTTCTAAGGATATTTTTTCTTATTATTTTGTAGTAATTGTTGTTTAAAAATTATCAAATATTTAACTAAATAACATAATTTGCTATTCTATTTATCCTTCAATTTTAATATCTATGTAAAAGTATTATTTCTTTTTTAGTTAATTATTTTTAATTAAATGTAATTTTGATTTATCTGCTCTCTCCCACATAAGGAACCAATTAAATATAAGTTACCTTGCTTTTGAAGTCTATATTAATTATTAAATTAATAAATCCTTTCAATTTTAATAATAACTTATCTGCGGATTTTACCATCTTTTCTTAAAAATATGAAATGTTTTGTTAGTGCTGCACAATGGTTCAGCACCGTTAGCACCCTAACACATGTAATACTGCGGAAGTTGGGTTCGATTCCCAGACTCGATAATAGAAAATTGAAATTAAAAATTTTCCAAGTGAAGTTGGATTAAAGATTTTTCACACTTTTCATCCTGTGACATATCCTTCTGTAGAAAATTTATAGCGCACAATTTACAGTGTGTCGCTCACGCGTATTTGGATCATCTTTTGTGCATCATTGTAAACACACGTAACAGTGCTTTGTTATATTTTCTTTTATTTCATTTTTTGTGAAGGCTGCGGATCCTTTTATTGAAATAATTGACGTTTCATATTTTGTTGTGCATTATTTAAAAGTAGAATGGTTTATATAGACTACATTGTTATCCTATAAAAAGTTAATGACTACCATAAATTTAGAACTTGGTTCTTATACTCCACTACCGCCTCCGGTTAAAAATAAACAAATTATTACTACAAATATCACATAATTAATTTTTGGCTTACATGGATAAAATCCTAATATTTATTTTAATTACGAACGAAAAGTTTTATGCAGATTGCATATTACGCTGTAATTAAAATGCAATTAAAATACAAAACGCGTAACTTGAATCTGATTCATACAAGTTGTTTCTCCTTATATATTCAAAACCGGAATTTCAATTATTAGGTAACCTTCCCCTACTTTTGTTATAATTAATAAAAATCTTATTTAAATTTTGTGTTACTTTATGTAATTAGCTGTTAAAGGGAAGTGGTTCCTGATGGGTTTTGAATTTAGACCGATTTACTGGATGCACACGTATTGTGTTGTTTGCACATTGCACATTCCTGAATTAATGCGGATTCGGGTTTTACGGTCAACTGATTGTTCAGATCTTCAAAGGAATTGGGATAAACGCCCGAATTCGAATGCTATTAGGGCGTGTTTTGTAGACTAACTTTGGTTTTATCGGCATTGATCGTTAACCAGGTGTTCGACTTATATATATTCCCAATTTTAAAAGAACTTAACAGAGGAAATAGCAATTATTGTGTTAGAGAGGGTATGTTATTTCTGTTTATGGTTATTACAGGTATAAATATTTTGTTTGTATACAATCATGTATACAAAATGATTTTATTCCAATGGTAAAATGGAGATTTTTAATTTTGCTTTCAAAACAAACTACTTAGATGTTTCAAAGTTTGTGTTAATTATTTTGTTATACATAAGTTGAACCTACTTTTTGTTTGTTAAAATGTTTTTAATATACACATAGGACAAAGATATGTTGACAAAGTGGTTACATCCAAAAGTTGAACACTCTGTAAATACATTGTTTTCCATTTCAAAAGTAAATAAAACGTTTGATTAACATATAAAATAGAAATGTGACAAATGTGTTACACAGTAAGTACATTATGCATACGTAATTATGGTCGTATGCATACATAATATTAAAATAGCAGAAAAAGCAAAACAATTACACCATCCATACTTATAATGATGTATATTCTCCAAGTTAATTAAAATTTGTTTTTCTAAAGTATCAACAAATAGAAACTATTTTTTTAATTTGTCACGACTTTCTGAAGAAGTATAAAATCCACATCACAACTTATGGCTGTATTAAAAATATTCAGCAAGGATGAACAACGTAATATGTTGTAAAAAGCAATTTATCTTAATTTTAAATAAGATAAAAAGTCAAATCTAAAAGGAATCAAAGTTAAAAGTGGTCTAAAATATATTTTATTTGAGGTCTAAAGTTCAGATGTCCGATGCTGTATCTTCATGTCAAGATGAAAAGAAGAGCAATTTGATCCAATGCATAGAAGTATTGTAGATAACCATTATTATATTGCTGTGGGATATTTTTTTTTTAAATGTATAATTTAAAAACCATTCTTCAATTAAATTTTCTAAATTAACTTTTATTCCAATCCTATCTAATGTAAAATATCCAATAAGTGTTATCTTCCAATTTTCAACGTTGAAAATATTAACCCGTAAGTAGCGAGGTGGGGTGTGAGAGCTCTCAGTAAATTTTGAAAATGCCGTCAGTTAACGATATCGATAGGTGTAATCATTGTATCATCGGACTTCATGTACCCCTCGGGCATATGTGTTTCACATCGTCTGAGTGAATTTATCTCTTTAAAACAAAATTGGGGTAAACCACCTAGTTTCTTGTGCGACAAGAAAACCACCTCGCTACTTACGGGTTAAAATTAAAATAATTTTTCTCACTTAAAAAGCTTTGCATCCTTTAAATACTTAAAACCAACTTTTCAAAAGATTTTTAATTTTATTTTTAAATTTTAACTTAAAATTTAAGATCCTGCGTATTTTACAAAATGCTAATCAAATTATAAATCAATTAATTTTAATGCTTACCTGCTAAAAACAAATTAACTTTTAATGAGATTATTTATAATCTAAAATTCAAGTAGTATTAATTAAATGAGGCATCTGTAATGCTCTTAATATCACTTTGCTGATTACTAACAATCATAATTTAACTTTAAGGAAACATTTTTTGAAAAAATTAATGTATGCTCTAGAAAGGATCTGCATTACTTACTGTTGTTTTGTACTATATTTATTCCTGAGGTTAGTGGCGTATTTAGAGAGGGGGCAAAGGGGCAATTGCTTCCTCCCCCCAAGAATGACTCGGATTGTACCCCAATAGCCCCCCTGATAAAAATAATATTTACCACCAAGTTTTAAAATTTAAATAACTTTAAATTATTTTTCTTTATTTGTTTATTTATTTACTAACTGGAAAGCCCATCCGGGGACGGATAGCTAGACGGTGGATCTCTTTTTTAGCGGTATAATAATTAAACATTTAATTTTGTTTTCCGCTACTGGGTGATTCCCGTTTTTCTATATTCTCAAAGTAACGAAAAAGTTTCTGCTAAACTTGATGTGCCGTGGGGCAATTAAAACTTTTTTTTATAATATAAAATAAATAAGTTTCTCAAATTCTAACTTTCTGTAGCCGAATGTTTTCATTTCCCTAACTTTCTCTCAAAAACAAAAAATTTTGTTTGTGTAAACCACCCGGTTTACCCTTTTGACTATAATTTTGACAGTTAACTTTCAAAGTAACGTAAAAGTTGCTACTAAACTCTGAGCAGTAAGGCACTTAAATAAATGTTATTCCAAGCTTTAATATTCTCTAGCCAAAGGTTTAAATTTATCTCACTTTTGCTTAAAAATTCAAATTTCCCGGTTTTTCCTGGCGAAATTTGTAAAATTATAAATCCCCTATTCTCTTCAAGTATTCTAGAAGAGGGGAAATCCTGCGATATGTACTGGAGGGTGTTCCACACCCCCCAGACCCCCCGGTTTACAATTTTGACTTTATATTTTTATATTATTTTTATAATTAACTTTCAAAGTAATACAGAAAGTTAAAATATTTTTAGTCTTAATTTTAGTTTAATATATTTTTTGGTCCCCTCAAGCCATGGGGATAGGCGGGCAAAAAGTATTTTAATCCAAAGGATGAGCTTGTTTATTCAACAAAAAAAATTCCACTTTGTTGCTAGTCGAATGGTAAACGGCGAAATGGCGGCGACGGAGTGTTCTAGGCTGATGTAAAAAGTTTTCCCAAAGCTTCCAGAGCTCCCCACCTCAGTATAACAGTATACATTATCTACTTAATTTTGTTTTAATTTTTGCCTTAAAATCAACATTGGTAGAACTGAAAAAAAATAATTTTTTTTTACAAAATGTGAAACTTAAAATATCAGGTCAGGTGAATATTGACATTTGAGTATTTTATATTTACTTAACTTGTTAAAAATTTCTTTTTTGATAACTGAGAATTCTTAAAAAGAAGTTGCCCGATAACTAAGTAAATTATCACAGTAAAATATTTTCTCGAGACTGATGCAGAAATCATTAGCTTATGCGTACTGCGTACCAAATGCAGCTATCGGTTGCTGCTCGTGGCTTAGTGCCAGCTCTCCAGGCACTTTTACTATATCTAAATAATTTTTTTTTTGGTTTAAAGTACAATAATTTTCAAATTTAAATTACTTATGCTTTGTTAAAGTCATAAACTAAACAAATATATTATAGTGTCAGTTATTTCAGTTTGAGAGTGTTAGTTGATTAAATTTGGTTGTTGTGTAATAAATTAATTTTGCATTCGCAGCTATATTTTACTCACTGTAATATAGTAATCGTAGTGTTAATTTTAATTTGTTTCTCTGTAGAAGTATCTACAATAATTTTATGTAGTAGATGTGTGGTGTAAAAGAAAAGTTCTTTGTTTTTGTAAATGTTTTATTAATTTCATCTGGCGCCCAGTAACAGCACTTACATGTTTAGCACCAAACCAACAGCTAAGGTGAATTAATTCACAAAATATCGAGTTAAAAGAGGGATAAATGCTCCCCCCTCTTATCATCAGGATTTTGAGTTTGGGTTGTTTCAAGTTGTTACAACAATCAACGGCAACCAATTGTTTCCCAAAAGTTGTAATCACAGTTTTGTCCGTATTCGTTGTTATTTTATTATTATGAAAATCAATATTACCTATAAAGTTTATTCGACTGGCCAACGGACCCTGAGGCACCCTATACTAACCGTACCTTCGTTCTCTACATCTCTCCAAATTTTAGTATACTATTTCTCCATGCATATAAATGCAAAACATTACAATTGATTACTTTTATTTCCTAAATATTTGAATTTTTTTATAAATCGTAGCAATACTTCGACATTCTCCAATCACAATTTGTTATCGAACTAGCTGTTCTTTACTCTGTTCTTGCCAATGAATAAGCAAAGTCGATAAGTTTTAGATTAATACCGCACAGGGGATTACATTTTAATTACTACGTCTTCTTCTTAATGAAACGAAATAAGTAATTTTTTTTTGAGTTTTTTTAAGTAGAATAAATTGCAATATTGAGTTTATGCTGCCAATAGGATGTAAAGGTAACATTTAAAAAAATTTATTAAAAACATAAAACAGCTCTGAAATATTTAACTTTCATCGGAAGTTAAAATACTTGAATAAAAATGGATGTTTCAGTTTTGAGCGGGGGGGGGGGGGGGGAGGGAATTTTTTTATATTTTAATTTTGTTTTTATTTTTATTTTAATTTTAATTAAGTTAAAGAATAATATATAACAGAGAAGAGAGGCTGTCAGTATCTGCCCAAGAACGGAAGCTTTAATAATAAAATGAGTTTTGTTCTGCAAGTTTTGTTTGTCAGTAATTTTAATTATTTATTTAAAGATTTTTTATTTTTTTGAATTTATAAATTTTGATCGGAATTGGTTATCTGTGAAAGAAAATTGTTTCTTATATAATTCAGTAAAGTAGTAAACCATTTGACGCGATCGTGCAAAAAATTTCTTACCAAAGAATTTCTTGAGGTTGGTTTTTTATGTTTATTGCAGTTTATGTTAGATTTTCAGTTTTACTTCAATTTCAATCTGTTTGTTTCGCGATTCATCAATTTTTACTGCATATTATGTGGCATCTTTTGTCCTTTTTTACTACAAAAATTTATTCGTTTTAGTACCAACTCATTTGGCTTTGGGAAAACAAAATATTTTGAAAATTTATGTTAGTTGTAAATTGGAGAATTATTGAAAGTTTTTTTTGTTAAAGAACCCCGCAATGTCTCAATGGGCACAATTTGATGTAATAAGCAGTTTACGAATTATAAGTTTCTTTTTGACTGGCAGCGACTTATAGAAGACTCTGATCGGTGTAACGAAATAGAACTATGTACAATTACTATGTACTTAATTGCGCCTTAAATTTACAAAACGTAGGTGTCAATACGGGGGGTCTGGGGGGCATGGAATGCCCTCCAGTGCACCCTAACTATGCCAAATACCTCATTGGTAAATATTTCTCATCTGAATTTTTGTCAATTCGAGGTATTTGGTAAAGAATGTACTGGAAGGCATGCCATGCCCCCCAGACCCCCCGGATTGACACCTATATTTTGAATTTAAAATGCACTGGGGACATACAGAGACTAACGAAAATATTCTAACCTTCCTATGTTAACAATGTAAATTGCACATTTTGAAACCGTTTTTTGACATATAAAAATCGCTTTTGCAGCAAATCTTTTTAGACATTTTTTTTCTTTTTTTCTTGAAAACGTAATTCTCTACATTTTTGTTCCTAAGCATTTTTCAATTTTATCTCACATATTCCGAGATATAGATGACAATATTTTTTGTGTTTTACAGAGTCTCGCTGCCAGTAAAAAATGGGGTGACAAAATTGAAAAATGTATAGGTGCAAAATTGAAGACAATGAAATTTTTAACAAAAAATGTCTAAAAAGATTTGATGTAAAATCGATTTTTATATGTCAAAAAACGGTTTCAAAATGTGCAATTTACATTGTTAACATAGAAGGGTTCGAATATTTTTGTTAGCCACTGTATGTGTTTATACAATAATAAAATAAAAAATTCTGTATAATTACAAATAATTATTACATTCTAACGTTTACTTACAATTTATACCAACGCTGACCTGTTAATTTGTTGGTAATATAAATAATATAAAAAATAAATAAAATTATTAAAATTTTATAGTGCTTGTAACTCGGAAACTGTTCATTACATCAAGTTGTACCCTTTGAGACATTTGTTGAGAATGATGAGAATTACAATATATCCAAAAATCAGCCAAATATACAGAAATACATTTTTGCATAAGAATGGTGCTGGGTCCTTTAAGTTTTCATAACTGAAACGCAAATTAAAATTTTGATTATTATGAAGACGAAGTTATTAATAACTTATTTTCATTAACTGTCAGTTTGATAAATGTAGTAACATTGCTGGTATACATTAGCATCATTGACTAAAGTAAGTACCTACTTATGTTGACGGAAGCGTAAATACAATTTTTCATTTCGCGAGATTATTTACTTGATTTTATCTCAAATTTCTGTTTTTATTATCATATTTCTTTTAATTATGCTGAAGTAATTGTTTTAAAGGTTTCATTATTGAATTTAATCTGTTATCATTTTTACTTTCCGCATTAATTTTTTATTTTCAGTTTTAATTTTTGAATAAAAATGGTAATTGAGCTCTCCCCTAGGTAATGGCGGAGAAAATTAAAATTGTTGGGCTTTCATCCATAACTATTTTTGATCTCTGCATGCTCTGGCTGTGTGAATATCGCAGCTCTCTCCAAAACCATTTATTATTCACGGTGACGGATGAATGATATTTTCCTGGATGTATTTTTGAATCTCATAAGCAACTTCTTCTCTATTTTCATCATTAGCAATAATCATTATTTGACGATCTACAAGAAGCTTAATCGCGGTAGTTGCACACGAAGAGCTTAAGTATTTCAGGTTTTTTTTCATATAATTTTCTTTATTATATTATTGAAATACAGCCGTAGTAAAATTTGTTTTGTTCTGAAATGAATTGTAATTTGACTTGGAAGTTCTCATTAACTTTATTATGTCTACAAATATTTTTTATGCCGTTATTTACATTATTTATTTCTGTTTCAATAAACTTTTAAAAATAATATTTTTGCTTGTCGAAAGTTAGTTAATAAATAATGAACGGTAAACAATGCTAAAACTAATTAAATTGTAATTGCGAACAAGCAATATTTTTAACACATAAATTTGCTAATTAATGTATTAAATTTCAAATTTAGTTTCCAATTTCAAATCATGTATATTCTAATTAAACTGCATCTGTTGAGTTGTATGAGGGATGAGGCGTTTCAGTTTAAATTGAACATGGGAAATTTATATGTTATAAGTTACAGGTAAGAGATTTAGTTGTTGCCAAAGTTTGCTCCGAGTTTTCAAAAGTTGAACTAATCTTGCTCGTCCGACAATCCATCTTGTTTGATGTTGTAATTAGCACCATATGCGTTCATTCCCTTTTATTGTCCATTCCTTTGTTGACTTTTCGTCGTTACAAAAAAATATCGCGTAAAGAAAAGAAACAAATTTAATAAAAGTCGTAGTAGTATTACATTTCTTTCAATAATTCGCGCTTTTTACGACCCTCCTGTATATAATTTTGGCCGCTATCGGTTTTTTTCAGTTTATTTTGTGTCAAATTAAATAAAGCACAAAAGAGTAGTTTTCGTTGAAAAATTGAAAATGAACTAAACGAATTTGAGTTTTTGAAAGAGATTTGAAATAAATTTTATTTCTCTCGTGTTTTACGAAACCTTTGGCGCGTCTAGCAACTAGATATGTGAAAGAGATAAAACAATTTGTAGAAACGGGATCTCGGGTACGGGCTAAATCAAACATAGAAGCTGGATAGATGTGATTTGGAGCTTAGAATCGCTTTGCGACACGCAGAAACAATTTGTACAAATCCCATTTAGATAGATATCATTGGATGGAAATTGCGCCGAATATTTTAGACTTTTATTGCAATTGCGCACGTAAAAATAATAGTAATAAACATGGCAATTATGGCATGGATAACAAATCGCATATGAAAATTTATGATTCAATCACAATAATTTGATTTGATAGGTAGCTTTTTGCATCGTTAATTGGAGAGTAGGAACAAAATGCACGAAAGAGATATCAACGCTATTATTTCTATCATGCTCATATATGGCGCGGGTTATTTGAAACAAAATTGTATTGATCGTGTTTCTATTACAATTAAGATAAAAGTTAAGATGTTTAACTAAAAAATCTATAAACGATCGTTCGGTTATTACGTGGGATTTAATCTGAAATCCTAATCTTAACTGTATCTAGCTAATCAAATAAGGTTGACAGAGGTAGTTTGTCTATATGTCGTAGGCCGCATTAACTCGTGCCTACGTGCTTTGACTGCCAATCAAACGCTTTTTGAGCAACTTTAAAGAGTACAAAATATTGATAAACGATCCTCTAAATATGTTGAAACGAACAAGCTGTTTAAAATATTTCAATGGATATTAGGAAATCCACGTAACACGCGGTAAAACACGAATAGCAGATATAAATTTTATAATTTCGGGATTAAATTAAGAAAATGTTGTAGACATATCTTAATGATTCGGTATTACATATTTGAACGAATTAAATTTTCTTACAAGCGAATAGGATATTATACCCGATCAAGACATCAATCCAAGAAAGGATGGGATTATAATTTAACATTCATTGGATATTACGGAATAGCAAATACAAATTATATAGCATAATTTACTGCTGCTAAACATAAATGTCAACCTTCCATAAATGCCATTTTAAGATTTACATTTGTAAATATAGATCAGGAAGTGCGCAGCTCAACACAGCTAGTTTCTAGTATTTTAATTATTCAGGGGGAGAATCAGTAACTTTGGATATGTAGGTACGTACATTATACTGCTATTACTGTAGTGCCAATACTGCCACTTACTGCTAATACTGCTGATACTGTCTGATACTACTACCTAATAATGCCATTTACTGCTGTGTCTATCTGATACCTGGAACGGTAATATTACATAATTAATAGTAAATATAAAAATATTAAATTATAAAATTACCGGTTTACTTATCAGATAGTAATGGCAGCAGTGTTAGACAGTATCAGCAGTAAGTGGCAGTGACATACCAGTGTTAGTGGTATTAATTGTAGTATTTTTATCAATTATTATGTATTTATACGTAAAGGAATCTATCCCTACTACTTAATATTTATATTACTACTGCTTACAGTACAATATGCCAATAATAATTCCTAATACTGTCGATACTTAACATAAACCAACTTAAACGCTGCTACAGAAATTCAATGTTTGAACTTCATCCGTCTGCGTGCAGTGCTTGTGGTTTATTTGACATAAACCAACCTTTAAAAAAATCAGTTTTACTAATTCTGAAATTTTACATTACAAATAATCTGGCTTTGACTTAAAATATTTTTCGAGCAAATGAAAAGAAGAATTCGAGGGTTCAATTACTACGCGCGTATGGAAATATGCACATAAACGTTGCTGTAGAAATTCAATGTTTGAACTTCATCCGTCTGTGTGCGGTGCGTTTGACATAAAGAAACCTTGAGCCGTTAAAAATAAGTCATAATATATGACGTCTTTAATACAGTGATTTATTTCATAAACATTTTCTATTTTCTCTTTTTACTCTGGTGGAAATTTAGTATTTATTGGACAACAAGGGTTCCAAAAACATTTGGCTTTTGTAACGCTACTCCACTACCGATATATTGTCATCTTCCAAAATCTTTCATTCCAATTTTTGTATATAACTTAGAAATTTTGTATTTGTTTGTAAACATTTTATTTCTTTTTAAAATTGTACTATTTTGAATTTGTCGTTTTACCAAAATTTTGTTAGAGCTGACGCCGACTGGCGAGATAAACGGACTTTTTTTGCCGATAATGGCCGCCATACGCGGTTGAGACGTAGCTTTGTCTCCTGAATTTATTTGAAATTGTTTGAAGTTTTTTGATTTATTTGGAATTTATGTGTTCAGAGATTAGACATATTTTTGGACATAATTTAGATGAGTCTGAATAATTGATTATTATTATTTTAAATGAATGATCGATAAAAATTGGACGATTAGGAAAAATATAATTAATTGGATTGGTAAAATTGGAAACATTCCGGTGTCGCGCACATTTGCGTTCCATTTTGCATTAGTAAATTTAATTGAAATATTTTAATTTGAATTTCAAATTTTTTTTTTCTATAAAACCTGTGAAAATTTGGTAGCTGGCTAAATATCATTACATCTGGCGCCAGAACATAACGCGAAATAAATTATATGTCAATATATTTAGAATTTTTGTAAATGGAGTTCCCGAGACTTAAATCGGATATTTATTCTTGAATGGTACATTTTCTGATCATAATATACTGTTTATTAAGTTTACTGTTTTTAAGTTTAATCTAAAAAAATAGAGTAGTTACAGGAGCCCAGCGCGGCTTTCAGGCCGCACAAATTCTGCAATACAGTTTTATACAACAGTCTTTCTTTATTATGTTATGAGGTTATGACTATGCCACATCCTACAGAATAACAAGCAAAACGGCAAGTCCAACTCTGTGTTTGTGTCGGCCTTAAAAAAAGTAGTTATACAGAGTAGTTATACAGAGTAAGTACAAAATATACGAATTGAAGTTCTACTTTGTGTATTAACTGCAGACATTTTCTATAAATTTTTTTTAATGTTTAACCTATTAAATTTAAAATCAAAGAAAATCAAATAATAATAAAAATAAAAATTAGAATTTAACGGAATTTAATGTGTTTCGGTATACTCACCAGAAATCTATTTTTCTTATTTATTTTTAACATCAAATAATGTAATATAATTGTGAATTATAAAAAATAAACACTTAAATATTTAATTAACTGTTTAATGTAACTTTTAATTCACTTTACTACTGTAGTTATTTAATTACTATAAATAATTAAAATATAACAAATTTAGCCATGGTCCATTATTACTGAGCAATACCGCTTTATGGATCGACGTGCATAATTGGATTAACGAAATTCCAAAACTTGCGAATCTTTACATTTCTATTATCTTCGGTTAATGACTTGCATGATTTTTTTTGCATTCGCCTGTAGATTTTTATTGTAACTTTCCCTGAATTTCTAAATCGTTTCCACAAATTTTCTAAATTTCCATTAATTTTTCGTACATATACGTCCCGTCAGCTTGACTGCCGGCTTCAGAATGTGGGGATTGAAAACATCGATATGATTATCTATTCACTAGTAATTAACCTCAAAACTTATCTTTCTAAGCACTACAGACTTGAAGGGTTCAACGGATAGAGGGTTGAAACCTGTTTTATTGTAAATTAAGTTATTGGAAATAAGAGAGAAAGATGAGATATAATGGCAAAAGTTATTCAAAAACTAAGATTTCAACTCTAAATTAAGGTTTAAAATAAATCTCAAATATTTAAAAAAAATTTATTAAATGTTATCTCCAATCAATAACGTGCTTTGATCACCAATACACTTCGTCGTCTTTATAAAATGTTTAACCTTTGAACCAATTATTTTTTATTTATTCCTCTAATTATATCTAAAATTGAAATTCAATGCTCATGCTCAATTTCACATTACCTCGTAAACAAAAAAAACTAAACTTTTATATTTATTTTCATTTTATTCCTAATTTAAATCAATATCCAATTCAAAATAGCCTCGATATAGCTGGCATTTTTAATTTGGTGTAATCTTTGTCTTGTAGGAAAATTTATTCAAAATATAACGAAATTTTGAAATTAATAAAAATCTTTTCAAAATATTATATTCACCTATTTCCGTGAAGAAAAGATATCACACAAAGAAGAAAAAAATTGCAATGATGATAAAAGTTCGATTTTTATATTATAAAATTATTGTGAAAAAAAGAAAAATTAATATTTAAGAATAATTTGATAGAAAATATTTAATTTAAAATTAGAAGTCAAAAATAATGACATTGGATATTTAGAAAAAATATAATTAAATGGGAAGTCATAAGCAAATGTTAGTGGAAATTTTGAAAATTATAAAAAAAAATTTGAGTAACTCATAAAATAAATTAGGATTTGATCAAAAAGTGATTGTAAGAATTTTTTAAATATTAAAAATTGGTTATAATTTAAGAAATGACGAAGAATTTGTTTACCAAGCCTATAACTTATAAGCTTTCAAAGTGTGACAAAGCGTAAAATTTTGAAAGTTAGTTGATACTTGATCAGAATTTTGTATTTAAATTTGGATTAAACTGCCACAATAGCACAATTTTATAGTTTGATTATTTATTAATAGTACACGGAAAAAAAATTACTTTGTTCAAATAAGAACCATTTGAATTAAGAAATTCTCTGTTTTCAATAGCCGCACGAAAATATTTTCTTTTTGTAAGAAAAAAATATTTCAACTAAAAAAATATTCTTTCTGGAAGAAATCTGATATTTTTAATACAAGCATATTTCATTGCGCGAAGAAATTATATTTTTAAATGAAATAAATCATTTCAAGAAAATATTTATTCTTCATTTAAGAAATCCTTTTTTTCCGTGTAGCAGATAAATTTTGACGAATCTGAGTTCGTCTAAAGGGCCATCCATGAATTACGTCACACGTTAGGAGGTAGGGGGTCATCTCAGATTTGTGACAAAAATGTGATAGGGGGTCCGGTTTTAACTGTTCTGATGTCACAAAGTCAAATCTTTAGAAAATTAATTTTTTTTGTAGCAACATAAGTAGCGCTTATATTCGTTTTTACATTTTTTTTACATCAAAAAAAATTTAAATATTAATAAAAAAAACGTTATTTAAGACCTGAAAAAATGATTTAATTTAAGTTAGTTGTTAGAAAAAATTTCTGCGAATTATTAAATTTTCTAGGATAGAAGTGTGGGCACTAGGTGATTTGGTCTCCGGTAATTTCATCCCCGGTAATTTTACCCCTTAGTAATTAAATCTCCCTGGTAAATTGGTTCTTTTGGTTCTTTTAGGGGCGATTTTGCTAAAGAAAAGTC
This sequence comes from Cantharis flavilabris, assembly GCA_949152465.1. Classification (NCBI taxonomy): domain Eukaryota; kingdom Metazoa; phylum Arthropoda; class Insecta; order Coleoptera; family Cantharidae; genus Cantharis; species Cantharis flavilabris. The sequence continues at coordinate 12,692,159 of OX424435.1, forward strand.
ATAAACTAACACTAACCTACATAACTGATGTATGTATATCTGCGCGAGAATATCTCTTTTTTATATTCCAAGCGATTTCTCGCAAGTCATCAACAATAAAAATCCGAGTTACAGTCATATCCTCAGATGTAAAGCAGAGTAATAGAGTACTACCAGTGTGCGTTTTTGTAGGTTGGCTCTTAATAACATAAAATGAAGTGCATCCTTTGATAATTATCTCGATGGTAAATATCTCGAAACGTTGATAACTGAAGAACCCGTGAAGAATAAGCAATTAGTGCACTGGAGGGCATTCCATGCCCCCCAGACCCCCCGGATTATTCCTATGAACTATGATTTGCGTTTTTCAAAGTTTCTGTTACCATATCATAAATTAAAAAAAACATAAATTAAAAAACTGGGTATTTTTTAAAAATATGGGGCATGGAATGCCCTCCAATGCAATCTAAGATTTTGTAAGATTATTCCCGAATTTCTTATTTTGTAAGAGTTCTAAGAACTGGAACGTTTTATGCGTTTATGTAGGTTGCTTCTAAATATCATAAAATGAAGGTGTCAATCCGGGGGGTCTGGGGGGCGTGGAACGCCCTCCAGTGCATCCTTTGTTAATTATCTCGATGGTAAATATCTCGAAACGTTAATAACTGAATAACCCGAATATATTATTTTAACACTATAATCTACATAACCGATGCATATCTGCCCAAGAATATATATTGGGGATGAAATTATCGGGGTCAAAATTACCTGGGGTTCAAATTATCGGCTACTAGAAGTGTGACGTCACTTGGCGGGGGAGGGTTCAATGGAAATGTGACTAAATGTGACATAGGGGGAGGGAGGGGTTCAAAAACCTTAAAAATCGTGTGACGTAATTTATGGACGACCCCTAAGCGTCTTATTTGAAAGAAAATTTTGCCAATATAATTTAAAAAAAAATATTTGTTTGAATTTCTCGTCATATTTTGGGATTTTTCTAAAAAAATATACGTAGTTACTTACAAAATTATTCGTACGCTCCTGTTAACAGTGGAAATTTTACATAATATAACAAAGTCTTTGTTGTAAATTTCATTTTTCTCATTTTGTACATTTTTCCATTTCGTTGAGATGCAGTACCTTAAAAAAAGTTTGTAAAAATATTACTCTTATGGTAATTTCATTAAAATTTTTACACAGTTTTTTAAGTCACTGTATCTCGGAAACGATGCAACAAAATAGAAAATATAAACCAAAATGTTAGTAATGAAATTTGCAACAAAAAATGTCTAATAAGTTTTTTTATGACAAAATGTCTTCGTTAACTATACAATTTATATTGCTAACATAGGAGCGTTCCTATTATGATTATAATAAATTTAATAATAATTTGTGGGTAACAGAAGGTAGGACTGCTCCAAAGGGAATGTCGCCGTAGAAATTTAGCTTTTTGACAAAATCAACAAAACACATCATTAAGAGGTAAAATCGGTGAAACTGAAACGATGAGTCGACACAGAATAAGGCAGTTCTAGTGGAAAGTGGACAAGAGTTTTCCTAATAGAAATACCATCTTATTGAAGTAGAGAGAGTCTACTTTAAACTTTGTGAATAGTAGATGTTGTTGCTTCTATTAACTTTATGTACTTTTCAGAGTCGACGTGCTTGCCAGTCTTATTCCTTTGGGTGCTTTTACTACTTCCAATATTAGCCAATTACACGTACGTCTCCCAATTTCAGTTTCTTACTTCTTTCATAAACTTAATAGCTAACAATTAATCAAAGTATCTTATATTACGTGATTTCACCTTAAGTCTTAATAGAGAAGATCATTATTTCGTATAACTAACAATTTATAATTTGGATGGATAATTACGAAGTTTCGATCTGTGCTTGTTGAGAAAGTTTGAAGAGACAAAATTTAATTATAAACTCATTTAATTGCTGTCGCGTACCTACCTCAACATTTTATTAAAGTTATGAAAAATCGATTGTAATTTTCTCTTCCAAGTCTCAGGTACCACCTTAACCACCTACCTACTTCTTCGTCAATCGGAAATGACTGCAAGACGGTTTCTAATAATAAATCAGTACCTCTCGTGTACCCCTCGTCTTTTTCATAACATTAGCAATGCGAATAAGGATGCTGGATGCTGTATTTTTGCTTGTTATTGTGATTACCACGGGGGATTGGTATTCTAACATTATGTCATGGTTCTGTTCATCGAGAATTTATATCGATTAGTTTATTATGAGAAAATAATTAGCTTTTTCATTATCGTCTTGGAGGCAGGACCATATTGCAACATTAACATTAATGGAAGGGACGTGCGCTAAAGCTGATTAATTAATATATTAAAAGATTGGAGATATAATAAGATTGGAATTAATATTATAAGGGACACACATAGATTTGTAAATATTCTAGTAGGGTCGTTTAATATCATTTCGACATTCTACTGGGGCTAACGTGGGCCCCTCCTATGCGTGTTCATTCTAGAACGAAATTGCCCATTCTGTCAACGGTTCACTAACTATCAAAATGATCCCCTTATAACACAACTTATATTTATTTTGAGATTGTTTCTTTTGTCTCTATTAAACAACGCAATATGTGGGTAAAGCAAATATGTAATTATGTCTGAATAACTTTTTAAATATCCTACCGGAGGAAGGTTTGCCATAGTATAAGCTGTTGTTGGGTTCATTTAAATTGCAAATTTTTTTGCCCAAACACGTTTTAATCAAAACATAATTAATTATTATTTTATACTCGAACAAACTCACTTATTATGACAAATTGGCCATCCGATAGCAATGCTTCCATTTTTTAACTTTTTTAATATTCAGGAATGTTACTGATTTAGATGAAGTATGCAGTTTGTTGACATTTACAAATTGATGCAAGTTAAAAACAAAACACGCTTTTAATGACTTTTTTCCCAGTTACGACGAGTGCGAGTGCGCAATTTTAAATAATGCAAGTTGGAAAAATTTTTTGCTCGTTTCTCCTGCCGATGATATGGCTTTGATATTTTAGTGTGAAAGTTGAAAGCGTCTACTTAATTTTTTAATTGCACCCAAAGGAAAACTTAATGCAAATCTCGGCAATGTAAAATGTCATTAATTCTTTCAGATGAAACTAAGAACATTTTATCTGTTTATTATGGACTCCATATCTTACAAAAATGTGTTTTTAGCATTCGTCTCTTATAACTTAAAATTATGTTTCCTCATAGTAATCCGTTTTCGAAAAGAGCAACTTAGATAAAAAGTATTATAAATCAAAATTTTCATCTCATATAATTTTGTTATTTGCGATGATAAATTTTCTTATAACTTGAAAAAAAGCTTTCAAGTTTTCTTAAAGTAGGGATTGCAACGTAGGAGATAATTTTCTTTTAAAGCGGATACAATCCTACGTGCTTTTTATGCGGACATACATTCGAGTTTGTATGCGTCCGATTTACAAAAAGAGAGAAAGGTGATCTATCTAATTTCGGACCAATTCTGTTTTATCAGCTATATCAGACATCATCGACCAGGTTATACACGGCACAGGATTGAATTATATCAAAAAGTTGGATGTTTTCTACTTCAGTCCGCATCTTATTGTCACAGATTGTGTTGAGCACCCTGGCAGCACTCGACATAGGATTTTATTTTCGGTTCAATCTTTTAGATTTTCATAAGACTTTTGTGATCTGCTTGAAAAGCTGGATTGCTGTAAAGTCAGAAGTCTATCGCATAAGCTGATTTCTTTCTGTTTTACAAATATGAGTCTGTATATCTGAAGGGTGAATTATTTTAGTGACTTTAGAAAGTCTGATAACAGTAAACTAAAGATTGTGACAAAGCCGCTTGAAATTCAATTTGTCATCTTTAATATTGACAATTAGAATTATCTACGAAATAAGAGAGACAATGTAGTATTGAATTATTTTACTATATTGCAGTCTTCGATGTATCCTGTAAATATCCTGTTCCAGTGAGAGATGACAAGATTTCAACAATTAACTTGAAGTTAAAACTTATAACATCTCAAAAAATCTCAAACAAAAAAGCCGAACTCATTAAAAACATCCCTGTAATGGCTAGATCTTGATTAAATGATAAGAGTTACTAATATGGGCACCACTCGAACTAAGTAAAACTCACCACTAATAACAAGCTTCTCATCACTTGCTCGAGAAAACTCAACAGAACTTTTCCAATTTGGAATATGCTGAATGATCGTAGAAAAAAATGATCGTCTGATGAAACCTCCCAGACTCCCTGGTACATACTTTTGAGATATATAGATGCAGTAGCGTATTTAGAAAATGCTTTTGGGGGGAGACAGATTAAATATATTTCAGAATCTCGTTAATTCATTCAAGCGCGTCAGTTGTAACTATCCTAATACATAAAATCACAGCACGCTTCTGCTGCTCCTGTTACAACGTATCATTTTTTGGTGAAAAAAAAAACAAAAACCAAAAAATATATTAAACTAAGATTAGACTAAGAAAACATTAAAACTTGGAACGGATATTTATTTAATTACCTTACTGTTCATGGAGTTTAGCAGCAACTTTCTGTGTTATTTTGAAAGTTAATTATAAAATTAATATAAAAATATAAAGTCAAAATTGTAAACCGGGGGGTCTGGGGGGTGTGGAACACCCTCCAGTACATATCGCAAGATTTCCACTCTTTTAGAATACTTGGAGAAGATAGGGGATTTATAATTTTACAAATTTCGCCAGGAAACACCGGGAAATTTGAATTTTAAGCAAAAATGAGGGAAATTTAAACCTTTAGTCTCAATATTAATTTTGCAGATTAAAACCAGTATACTTATTTTACATATCTATAAATCTGTTATTAGATGCAATTGTTAAAATTTTAAATATTCTGCTTTAAATTTTTGAGAGTTACCTTGATTTTTAATTTAAGGATTTGCTATAAATGAAAATATTTTCTTAAAAATTGAATGTTATATATAGTAACATATTATTATATCAATACCAAATTAATATATTGAAAATTTAAAACATTAACAGATTTAATAAATACAGTAGAATCCGCTTAATGTGATCACTTTGGGCCAAGGTCATTTTAATAATATTAACTGATAACTAATAACAATTAGCGAAATTTAGAAAAATGCGAATTTTACAAGATTTGGATTAGAACAAGATAGAAGAAAAAAAAGAAAGAAAAAGTGGCCGGTTTCCAAAAAAAAATGATCACAATAACCGACTGATAACATTATCCGAGATCACATTAAGCGGATTCTACTGTAGTAGAATAATTTAAATTAGTTTAAGCTTTATAGTTTAATTAATCCGTTAATTTTTAAATTAAGAGTTTGCTTCTCAGCTTTTAAAGAAATCCCAAGGATACCTAGTACTCATGTTAACATTAACAAAATTAAATACTAAATTTAGTGTTTAGTGGCGAAGTGGCGACGGCGAAATATATTATCCTTCTGAAACCGTTAATCTGACAAAGTGAAACGTTAACACAAGAATTATCAGAAATTGTCTTTTCTAAAATATTTTTTATAATCTCGATTTTTGCCATGGGACGAACAAAAGTAGACGAAAAACGAGCTTCGCGGAAGGAATATTTATTGGCCATACGAACTATGTTATTTCATTTTGTTCGAAAGCTTTTGGTGTTTTATTTTTACACCACTTGAATTGGTATTAAATTGTTGTTTTTAAATAATAGTTGAACTCGGAATATTCTATCTGAAAAACAATTGGTCAAAAAAACAAATAAAAAAATAGTATATTATGCAAAGGAAGCAAAATGGGTTAAAAATTAATGTTATACAAAGTCGCAAAAATAAAATACATCTTACAGCAAATTCAGAATTTAATTAAAATTTGCTACCATTATTTGTGCATTAATGTTAAGTATGATGATCATCAAATCGGATTATTTCACGTGGTCAGACTGCGGTCTCATGTTTGGACGGTTTATATTAAATTTATTAAAAAAATTGTAGGAATTTGAAATGAAAAATTTCAATTGCAGACTATGGATATGTGTCGCGCTTTTAACATCAAGTTTAAATCGAAGGAGCCTTTCCATTTAACTGATTTAATTCGCTTATTGAATTAAGTTCATGTAAGTTACGTCACAGGATTCCTAACAGCTGTTAAACATAAACCTATTTTGTAATTTTTATATACAAATATCTAAATATAATTGAAGAATATAAAATTTATTTCGCTGCTTGGTATATTTGAGGTCATCTTATGAGTTATGAGTGCATTGCGCTCTTTATATGCCATTTTTGTGAAAATAAGCGTGGTTGGTTTACCGATTTGCGATTCAAATCTAAAATTATGAATGGTTTCAAAAAATGCTATGATTTAAAATTTTATTATTTTAAATCTGACTTGGCTGAATCTCCGAGCAAAAGAAATCGGAGTTGTGAGTTGCGACTGCATGAATTTATCTTGAGCGGAACGAATTCACTCTTTTATACGCAATTTTGTTGTCGAGGAAGCGTTTTAAGTTACAGAACAACTTAGGGAAATTAGGTTTACATTCCGCTTAGTAAAAAGGGGTTAAAGTTGACGGCAAAAACTTTTCTACAGATTTTGACATACCCAGATATACTTTTAACAAATCATGATAATCTTAATATTTGTGTAATGATTTGTCTCTATTTATTCTACATACAAGTACCTACCCATGTACTATGTATGTATATTTTATTGTTTGTTTTTATGGTACCATATTTCAATAGTACGTACTGCTGTAAGTGTCAAAGGTGATATCAATTAACTGATATTTTATTAACGCCTTTCTAACATTGTACGCACCTTGTTTCTGTAGAAATTTTAATATCTTTGCAATAAATAGTTATATTTAGTATTTACAATAAATTTATAGCAACCAGTTACTTATATATACCGACGACTCTTGTATAATCGGGGTTAACTTTCCAAGTTTAGAAAATGTAATCTGTAGTCGCCCAAACGTTTCAATTACGTTGCAATGTAGTCGCGGTCACGTCGAGGGTTGAAATTCAAAACATCATGAAAAGTTTTTAAGTCATTTTAATTGCAGAAATATCTAATTCGTAGTTAAAACCTACAAGGGAATATGTACATACATTAGTTGTAGGATGTGAAAATGCATTGTATGTCGATAAACACCCATTGTCAAATGTAATTTGCTTAAGATAAATTTACATGTGACTAAATCGTGGTTAACGTCTTTGTGCTTGTATATAAATTGATGGTTAAGCGTCATTAAAAATAATTTTTACCGTCATTAAGACAAATTATGACTTTATTAATGTATTTTACAGTATACAGGTTACAGCTTATCTTTATTCACCGTAGAGGTTGCTATTGTGATTTACGATAAATTACAATTATAGAAAGTTACTTACATTAATTTAATAGCACTATTAATGTCACAGTCCATCAGATACATTTTATCGGTAATTTAGTAATTGCAGAAATTCTCACATCTAAAAAATTGTTAATAATGTGAGAAACAACTTTTAAAGTACCTGTACGATCATAATACAACAGAGAAAATTTAATAATGTTCACACACGTTTTCAACTTAATTTTATTGTTCATAAAATATAAGACGGTTTCGGGTGCTTATGATAAGCTCGACGTGGAAGTGCAAAAGGAAAAGTTTTTATTATCCTTAATTTGGTAGTTATTCTTCTACTTGACTTAAACAACAAACTAAACTTTTCAATTATGTGAAATAAAAGTTTGGATGGCGATAATTTGTAACACCTTAAACTTCTAAAATTTATCATCCGAAGCCTTAAATCATGTTTATGAAGGACCCTCTTGGCTGATACTATATAATTTTCTTTTTTATGTGAAGCACCCATTGCAAATTTGACTAGCTTACATTTTAAAAAATATAAATAAATGTTTTTATTCTCCTGCTCAGGTGCGAATTGGTTATCCCATATTGAAAGGTTAAATTAAATTTAAAAGCCAAGTATATTTCAAGGCTCTGTATATAGTATTAAACATGTTGCAATTTTAAATGTAATAAATGTTGGGCTTTTATTGTATCTATCACGCTGGTTTTGAGAACCAACGTTGATGCTTTATGATTTTATTTTCCATTATAATTTATAATACTTTTATGTTGCAAATGTGTGCTTTATATTTTTAAATTTATGTATTAAAAATTAACTAAAGTTTAAACACAAAGTGACATTAAATTAATCATTTCATTTATATTCCATTCAACGAAAAATAAGAGAAAGAAAAAATTGTATACATGAAGATCATCTATGTTATGTATGCACATACTTAGTATTGTGAATTCTTCGCAGCGTCGCTAATGGTAAAATAAAAAAAAATCAAAATATGTTTTATTATTTTATTATTAAGTCATTTATATGATATTGTGTGAAAACTAATGAAATGTGTTGATATTTTGATAAAAAAACTTTAGTAGATTAAAATTAGTTATCCGAAAAGAGACGTAAATTTGCTGTGATAGTCTAGCTTATAAATAATTTCACATGTTTTAAAAAAGCACAAATGTATTTACACTTTAACGTCGATCAATTTGGTATCCAGTCATTTGGCCGAATTTTTTGGCCTACAATCATTTGGCCGACAGCCATTTGAGGGACAATTATTTGGCGGCAATCATCCATTGGCGACAACATCTGATGTGCTTAGGGGCCGTTCATGTATTACGTAAGAAAGCTTTTCCTACATTTAGACTTCCCTCCCCATCCCCAATAAGAAAACCTTAAAAAATTTACCCCTCCCTCCCCTCCTCAATAATCTTACGTATGATTTTAATGATTACTCAATGAAAAGCCAGATCAAATCGGGCCAAAAGAATTTTTGGTATCTATTAACGTTAAAAGTAAAATTAATGAAGATATTATGATTGGTCCTCGGGAACCAGGTCCTCATAACCTTCAGTTTAAACCCAACAGATCTTCTAGAAATATTTCGTTGATTATTATTATTTTCCAAAAAAATAAATAATGTCGGCCAAAAACTCTTGGTCAATAGAATGCGACCAAATGACAGTGAATCAATAGTTTCGATGCGATGGCCAGTCGAAAGAAGAAAATGAAAACTTTTTTTAAAATCTTTTTCTTCCTTTAAGAATGAAGAAGTAACTGATAGAATTTTTGATGAACAATGAAATTCTTTGTAGGAAACGTAATCTTTTTTGGTGATTATTGCATTATCATCGCTAATACACAACTACAGTAGCTGCGATGTTGATCATCTGGAAATAATCAGTCAATTATTTGTACGTTAATTTTGATCATATTCTAACACCAAATTGTTAGGAATATTAATATGCTTATTTTTTAAGATATTTTTCTCTTGATTTACTTAGGATTAAGCCGAATAAATTTCTAACACTCTTGTTCTAAGAAAAATTCTAGAAGAAACCATTTCCTCAGTGCTTCTAAAGGTTCTCAAAACTGTGGAACTTCCTGGCCACGTCAGGCAGGGTCACAGGCACATCTAGTTTAGCAAGTTATCTTAAAAATATTTGAAATGGGAACTTTAATTTCGTTTAGTTAATTATTATGTGTTTAAACTAATGAAATAAACAATTAAACTATAAATAACAAGTTAAATTCAATAATATAATCAAATATATCTTAAGCTTTCGACGATTTTTGTCGTCTTCTTCAGAATTTTATTTAATATAAACCCTTCTTCAGAATTTTATTTATTATTATTATTAAAACTTAAAACTATTAAAACTTTCAGTAAACTTCAAGAAAACTTAAGATATATTTGATTATATTATTGAATTTAACTTGTTATTTATAGTTTAATTGTTTATTTTCTCACAAGTTAAGATTTATATATTTAAACTAATGAAATAGTTTATTTTTTGAAAAAATTTATTGGTATATTAGAAGGTTATCCATACTAACCGCCCCCCCCCCCGGTTTTAAAGATGGCAGGTTAACGTAAATTTCCAGTATTTGGTTTCATTAAATAAAGATCTTTACTCTTTAAGATTAAAATATATTTATATGTTGCGACAGTAAGCACTGGGAGGTTTGGGGGGTATATAAAATATCTTTAGCGGATTCCCAGTAATTCAGTAATCGTATGAGCTTCATAACGAATTTAAATTGTAAGTTTTTCATGCATACTCAATAATCTAATATAAATATTATATGCCAATATAAAATTCATTATAGGAAACAAACTATAGTTTAACATGGAATTCGAAGTTTTTTCCTACCACCAGTTTTTTGTAATAATTATAATTTTCCCTGTTTAAAATAAATAACATTCCTAAAGGTAAATTTTTCCAAAGTAGGTAGATACTTATTGATAAGATAATGTAGGTAACTATTTTAGATCTATTTTTGACTTTGACTTATTATCAAATCCACAGGACGCAGCGTGCCGATGTTTGCTACACAGTAAAAACGTTTTCTTTGAATCAAAAAAACTATTTTTGAATAATTTTTTTGAAGCAAATAAAGAGGGTCATTGAGACGATCATTAGCCTAGTGTGTTAGTTGAATAACTGCTGTCACTAAGGTACCCGGTTCAAATCCGGAGGGAGTCTAAAATTTCTTATGATCGTCTCCGTGCTTTGGAGGGCACGTAAAGCCGGAGGTCCCCCTGGGTTGATGATTTGCCCTCATCAACAAAAATCCAGGGTTACGGGCACATCTGAGACAAGCCCAGCAAGCTACATCAGATGTAAAGCAATTTATATGCTCAGAGACTTGTGACTCAGGCTCGGTCTTCCTTAGAAGACAGCCCGATGTCAAGGCAGGAGTTATCCTAGCCTTAAAGTGGAAGAAGAAGAAGAAATAAATTTTGTTTAATTTTAATAAAATATTTTTGTTCAAACAAAAATTTGTTTAAATTTAAAATTTAATATTTTTAGTTTTTTCAGTTAAAATTTTTCCAAAAATATTTCATTTAAATTAAACAAAATTTATTTGCTTCAAAAAAATTACTCAAACAAAATAGTGTTTTTGATTAAATAAAAGGTAAAAACATATACTAATTGGCAAACTATTGTCTAGGATTCTAGGAAAACCAACATATTTAAGTAATCTTCAAAGTATTAAGACAGTCATACTCGAACTTGAACCGAATACCTTGAAGAATGTTACAAATATGTAACGTTGACAATTACGCATTTGCAACGTTATACTGACGTTAACACTTGTTAACGTCTTTGGCCGGTCAATGACGTTATTGGCCAAAATAGATTTGTCAATAATGATGTTATAGAATAATTACTATAAGATATAAGGAACGGCAAAATGGCAATGCTCTTCAACCCGCGACAATTATTTGTTGTGCACGCGTTTTTTCGTGTAAATGACAGCAACTTAGCCCTTTTTAAGACTTCTTAAATGTACATTGTACAGGGATTTTTATTTAATTCAGACAAACGAAAACTCATTTTAGGGTGGCGCTAAAAACATCCCTGAAATCAATCCATCTTGACTGGGAAGTCCGACCTCTTCAGGGAAGCCCGAAATCGGCGAAGTACGAAACATGTGTGACGGCTATCACTCTAAGAGTGATAAAATATGAAATCCGTATTACCCACCCCGTATTGGGCATTAACGTCATTGCTCGGACAATGATGAAAAAATCACATATCAAATTTTAAATGTTAACATTGCCCAAAATGCATGGAAAACAATATATTTCAATAGAACTTTGATCCTGTTGACTTTATTAAAAAAGTAAAAAGTCCAAATTCAATGCAATTTAAATTCCCTTTAAAACAGTACCTCTACTGTAACAATTTATTGAGTAGGTATAAAGATATAAGCGGTAAAAGATGATAATGTGTAAAAATAACGTAACTAACTTCAAAGTTAATGTTACCTGATGAATCCAGTTCAAAAGTCCCAGAAATCATGTCAGGCTTTCTTTGAAGGATTTTTAATCCAGAATAAGAATCTGCCTTTTGATTTCCTCTATCACATTTACTGTTCAAGTGAAACTGGAATATTTAAAGCAAAACATGTATATGAACTGAGATGTAAATCACTGGGAGTAAGAAATTTTTAAGTAGTTTTAAGTAAGGAAGAGGGAATTTTTGTTTCGGTCCACAGATACGTAATCTAATAGCAGATAAGTTTGAAAACCTTTGCTCTACTAACAAAAAAAATTCTTGGGATTCCTTTCGAATGGTCGTTCATGGATTCTTAGAAAATCATAAAGATTGCTGATTTATTAAAAAATTATCATTAGTCCAGTCAATGAAATAAATCATAAAGTTTTGAAATTTGGCAGAAAGTTTTGTTTTAGGTCATTGTTTAACCAAAAAAAGTCGCCATTTCTCCGAGGTTCGGAAGTGTCCGCAATCTTGAATTTTAAGTGACAATATGGTTTTTCAATAATTTCTTCAAAACAAAGTTCATTAAATTCTCAATAAGAAAGTTTATATTCAATATTAGCGCCAGTGTAATATTTAATCGACAAAATCCATCCGCATGTCGTGAAATGTGGTGCCGCGTCTCATTATGACTATCGACGTTTTATGTAGACGGCAACCGCAGCACCAAAAACCGTTGTACCAGTATTTTTATTCATTTCTGTAACAGTACAATTAAAGTATTCAATAAATATTTTTTGAACTAACTTGACAGATTTTCTTCAATATTTTTCCCGTACTAGAATCTATAAAAAAGAAATATTTTGGCAAAAGTATATAAACCGTGTAAACAGTGTTATTTTACTAAAAAGTTTTAATTCCAAACGTGAAAAATATGATTATGTTGTGCATAAACCCACGTGAATGTAAACCTTTCCAGTTTACATAATTTAATATATAAAATAATAATAAATAACAAAAGGAGCTTTTTTCTAATTTTGTACATTATCATACATAATATATTTTTGTAAGCTGGATATTCTGTATCTTGCATAATTTCTAAAATCAATAAAAATATTATACTTAAAAGATACATAATATCCTTATATCAGATTTCAAATTTCGTATCAAACAAACAACAACAAATTAGCAAGGTAACTAAAAATTGGAATCTGAAAAATATGAAAACCGAATTTTGTAGCATAATTCCAGTAGTAATTATAATATTCTATTATTGCTTTACAAAATATTTAATTTGTGCAATTTTTCTTAAATTATGTTCACTAAACAATTTAAAACTTCAACTGTGAAAGCGTCTTTCATATAAAAAACGGAAGGTTTTATAATTTACATGCCAGCAAAAAGTTCTTTTGCGTTTTTAAGGAAATACATCAAAAGTTTCCAAGTCTATTGGTTTATAAGTACCAAACACCGGCGTTGAAGGTACGAAAATATTGAGCCCTTGTTTTATCTATTGCTTTCGGGTTGATTGAAGTTTTTCAAATATATTTCGACATAGAGCTTTTTGAAAGGCAAAAAGCGAAAACCTAATAGATTTCCTTCAAGCATTAAATCGTAATTTTTGCAGTTGATCAAACTTGTGCATTTTAATGCCATAAATGTTGAATTTACAAGAAAAAATAAGAACAAAAACGTGAGTTGCCACCTGAATCGTGATCACATCTGTGACACGAGTTTAACATTACCTGTTTGGATTGTGATATCATAACTGTTTATTTATTTGTTTCGTGCTTGATAATTTCTGTGATAAGAATGCATATCGGAACTCATGAATGTTAAAATAAGGATCGCTCAGGGAACCTTTTCTTTTTTTTTTCTTTCAGGCAAGTTAATTTCGAGGTGTTGATGTCGCACTCCATTTGTATTGTGTTGAGATACTTTGGGATGTAATTATTCGAATTTGATTGATTACTCATAATTAAATTTGCTTAGGTAGGTACTTGAAAGATGTTTTGTAACGGTTCGACTATTTATCAAGTGTGACGCAATCGCGCTAATTATTTGTTAGTTTTATAAATTTTATAAAATTAAATTTCGACAACAGTATGACAAGACTTGAAAAATGATGTGTCTTTCTAAGTCAATATTGTAACATTTAGAGTATATGAGTATGGCAACTTTTTTATCTATTTACATAGCAATAAATAATTAAGTTTTGAAACTCCATTACCTGACATCCTGACAGGATTAAGAAAATCAATTAATTTTATCCCAAATTAAAGGTATCATATGATAACTTGAATAATTTAAAATGCTTATGTTGGGATGACGTAAGATACGAGACCCATCAATAAAATAAATAAACCACCAATTTTTCTACCAACGAAACTTGTTTTTGAAGAAGCAGATATAATTTTTCTAAAATATATTTCGATTTTCCTATAATAGTATGTTGATTCGTTTAAGTAAAGTGCTTTTTATTTAAAAAAATATCTAATCAAGTGTGAGTTTTCATCTAAAATTTCTTTGATATTTTATTTAACTTCAGCTCGTAGATCTTTTCTAATCCGATTAGTTTCCATTACTTTATCTATTTGCTATACACATTATACGGATTAAATGTATATTTTTATAAATGCCACAGTTGAGCAATAAATAAAAATTAATTTAATATATTACAAGCACAATTATTATTTTGAATAATACAAAATAAATATTAACAATTATAATTATTGTTATTTCATCAAAGAAAATTCTACGGTTTAACACAATTTGTCTTCTTAATTTAATAAATTGTACGTAAGTTACTTTACTTGTCGGCTTTAAAAATTTATTTTATATATTTTTTTTATATTAATATATTGTGTTCTCTCTGTTTTTTATTTTATCATGTCATTTTTTTTTTATTTTAAGTATTTCAAATTTCCAAAAATATTGAAATATTACACTTAAAGCAATTACAATTTAATTTTAAAGTCTTGAAAGAGTGTAAAAATTTACACGAAACATGTCATTCAAATAAAGATCAATAAAACAGTAGTTTCACGAATTGAACGAAGAAGAAGTACATAACTAATCCTAAAACTAGATTCAACTTCGTAAAAACAAACCCATTTAATTATTATTGTATTATTTATCTTATATGTCGCGTCTGAGCCATAGATTCTGGGGTATGGTATACTCCCCAGTACTCAGTACAGTAATAATAATATTGTACTAAATATTTTTTCTTACCAACCTACAGTTCGTGCAATTAAAGAAAAATGCATTTTTTTACAATCATAAACAATTCACCTGCCATAATAAAAAAATTCTTTGTTATCATTTCAGATAAGAATGGTTTTCGTCAAATTACCTTTAACACTGTAGTCCTTTCGCCTAATTCGTTAAAGACCATAACAGCTTCTCCATCGTCCATAACTCACCAACCCGGACACTTTCACATTTTTTTAGCGATTTCGAATGAAAACTTTTGTAAAAAAAACAATTGGAAACACAAATTTTTCACTCAAGTATTTAAATAAATGATTCACGATTATTAATTAATAAGCTACCATCAAATTTCTCCAATAAGATTCGTACTCGACACATCACATTCCCGTTCACGAAATACGAATTTGATATTGATCTTGACTGAAAATGAAAAAAAATTGTTAATTTATGCTTATAAATACTGTGTTGGTATATTTTGTAATCGAGGTTATAAATAATAATAAGAGAGTTTATTCTTTATACAAATGAAACGTTGCAAACAGGACTCGAATCTGTGCTGATTAAAGTCAATGGATTTCAAGTCCCTCTCTTTGACCGTTCGGTCACCGCAGGTCTTATTAATGAATTTTTGTTTCATTTTTGTAGCATTAAATTTTGTAACACCGCAGGTTTTCGATTTTTGAATAATATGTAAATTGGTTTACCCATAAATAAATGAAATAAAATTTAAAACATATATGATTGGTTGGCATGCATGAACTGCTCTCTAAATGTCGATTGATTGTGTCGATATGAGAGTTATTGTTGTAAAAATTTATAATATAATTTAAAAGAAAATTACTGAAGAAAGCTATAACTTTCAAAGTTTTAAGTTTTATTTATTTTGAAAATATTGTGCATTATTCGAAAATAAAAATGAAAAATTTTGGGATCCAATAAGCTCAATTCAATAAAATCTAACCTTTTTGACATTGAATTGTTCATAAAATCATCTAACATAAGACGCTAAGTATTTTCTAAAATGTGAAACAAAAAAAATTCTGTAGAAACATCAACTTTTTGTTTTGCACATATTTGGCTTCTCCAACAATATTTAGTTGGTTAATATTTTGGAGAACCCAAAATTTTCAACTCGACGACAAAACACCTAAGCAATATTTGACACTTTTACCGTTAAAACACAACACTTTCTTGTAGTATTTGCATGGGAAAATATGAAATCAAACTACATCACAAAGAAAAACTCGCGAGAAAGAAGTTTCCGTTTGGATGCTTCATTCCTGAATTTTCTTTTATATACGGTAAATATTCAAAGACGTACGTTTCGATTGTTGAAAACTCTGGAATTTTCCTAATGAGCTCCAACAAGGAGCTTGGACGAATGTGATCGAACGGTGTATTATTTCACGTCATCCACCGACTGTGAAACAAAAATTTAATTTGAAAGGTTTTCACCAACAAGAAACTAAAGAACTTACGTTTTTACTTTCCATAATTCATCATTAAAGTACAATAGTTTAATTATTATTTTCCAGAGAAGCAAGAATTTTTCGACAAGTTGGGACTTGACGCGTAGTTTATTTCTGACGTCAGAGGTGGCAAAACGGCTAACTAAAATATGCTAAAAATGCCCATTGAAAATTAATCAAAATCACAGAACGAATAATGAAACCTATTTACCCAAAATTTACAAAAAAATGTTATGTTTTTTTGACTGATTCTATTACCGCTTCGGCTGTGTTCTTTTTTTTTATCTGCCCCCCATTTTGACTTCTCTTACTTCTTTTGATCTCATCATTGCTGAGATCACAGTTTGATATCTGGCAGGGAGATTATTTCTGCAGATGGTTGATTTAGTGCACAGAAGATTGTAATTTAATTGTGCAGTTAGAAAATGTTGTTAGTATTATTTTGTATGTCCGGGGGATTTGAGGGTATGGAATACCTTCTAGTGCATCCTCGACTCTTTATTCACGTACTTAAACTGAGGGAAAGCATTTTTCTCGTAAGCAGAAATTACAAACATCAGCGAAAAATGGTATTTTCTGGTCTGGTTTGGATCGGGATCATCTTGGAATATTTAGTTATCATATAAAGTAGAGAGTCCATGTGAACATGTAAAGTTGAGAAAATGCAAAATGAGAAGATGCTGTCAAAATATGAATTTATTGATGTGAACACTTGACATGAAAGTGTTCGCTGTGGAAGTTTCCGTATTACTGATGAGTTCTACTTGCACTTGCTTCATACTTCATGTGCTAACTGCGTGGCGATATATTCTACAAATCTACATCATAAATTACAGCTAATACTTGAAATTTGCAAGGCGGATTACTTTTACGGAGTTTAGTGTACAGACCTAATTTTTAAATGATGTAAATTTTTTTCACAGGAAGCGAGTTATTCGCTTGTATAAGAATAAGGTAAATATTTTACCAATATTAGAAAGACAAAATAGTAAAAATATTTAAATTTAATATTCGACGCTTTTTGTTATTAATCTTAGAAAGTTCGTACAATCAACCGCTCTATTGGATAGCGGTACTCGGCATTAAACTGAATTAAAACAATCTTAGTTTAGTACAACATTATATTTATTGAATTTAATCATAAACACTAGTTCTAAGTTAGTTTCAAGTACAACGCAAACAAAGAGACGATGGTGGCAAACCGCAACTTGGAAAATAGATCAGAATCAGAAGTAATCGGAAGATTATTCGAAAGAACAGTTTAAATATTTGCAGTGTCCTGCATATTTTACTGTATACAGAGTGTACATCTCAAAATGACCTATCTCAAATTTTTCGTGAACTACGATAAATATCGAAAAACTCTAAAAGAAGCTGAGAAGCTTAAACAACCATCTGCAAAACCCATTGCCGATACCAACTTAAAACGTTTTTTTTATTTCTTATACATTTTTTTCATGGTTCAGTAGAACCAATATAAAAATTAAAGTAGTATTAAGCGAAACCTAATATTCGGATTATATTAATATAATCTATTATACCAAAATCATCATTATGCACGAAAATATTTTTTCTTCGTACTAGATAGAAAGCCACTTGGATAACTCTCTATAGGAATAGACATAAGAGTTAATGAAGTAGGAACATCAAAGAGGTATAACAGAGAATGTTTGGAATGACAGGAAGCAGATTGAGCTTTATTAAGATTATGTACCGAATCAATACGTACTGATGTACAGGCAATCGTAAGGTATTTTGCAAGTTCAACTCATCAAGGATTAATAGCTTCGAAATAATACCAAGTGTTTAGAGAAAGAAAGTTTTATAGTAAATTAGGTGGTCAGGTAATTTTTCATTTCATCGTGGAATTTCTGGTACCAAATTAAATCGCAAGAAGAACTTTTAATTTTGGATTGGTAATTAATATTAAATTTTTTTTTTTTCAATGAAATAAAAAACCTGCAGACCGGCTTTTAGGTATGGGTGACATAATTTATTATTCATAGATCTGATGAACGAGTAATTGCCAAATTTGTAATTAAATATTAATTGCAAGCGTGAATCAATGTGTTAATTAAATTAAAAATTGTCCCATTTAAATAATAAGTTATAATAACATACATCAAGAAGTATGAAGATAAATGTGAATTTTATGAGGTGGAAGTTGTACTGGTGTGTGGTCGTTGGGTGACGAGTTGAGCTTTTATCAGAAACAATTATAAAGCGATCTAACTAATAGTTTTGTCATTTAAATGGCATAGGAAATAATTTTGCCATAAAATTAAATAAATTACCATTTCCCATTATTTTTACAAGCGTTTGAGTATTAATGTGCCGTTTTGATTTATAAATTAGCAGACTCTTTATAATCGCCTTTCATGGTGTTTTCCTTTTTTCTTTTCGAGATGAAACTAACATAAATTTGTAGCACTTCTTGAGTAAATCTTTTTTTGCGTACCTACTTTGTCCGGTCAAATAAATTACCACCCACGCACACACCTTTAAAGTCGACTACAGAATTAATCTCAATGCATTCCTTTTCCACTGATGAATGAGAAACGTAGGCACCTCACACCATCATGGTAAGGCAAGAAATCGTTGCGTTAATTATGATGTGTGTAAGTTTTACGGTAATCAAGTAATAATTAAAATGTTAAAATTGCATCCTTTTAAGGATAATGACGTCACGATTGTGATGTAGGAGGCGAGATTTTTCTTCGCTTTAAAAACGAGAACCTAAGTCGGTTTGATCTGACCCTACAGGGGTTAATTATCTTCACCCTATGGGGTTTCATCTCGGGACATTGATTGATATAGAAGACACTGGCTTCGGGATATAATAAAAATTATGCTTTTATTTGTTTCTCAATCAACTTGTATCAATACAAATTGTTTTGTTTTATACTCTCATTATTCCTAATTGACTTTCTAAAATATTTATATCTTGAAATCTACTGAAGTGTTAATGAAGAAATGGTACATATATTATTGAGGATGCGAGGAAGATACAGCCAGGTAGATTTTTATTGTAATTCGTTGCAGCAGGTCTAAAATCACGTCTACACAATTAAAAGTAGTGTTTCTTTTACACCTTTTTATATATAAGCCTATATCTTGCTACGACAATAAAGATTGCTTTACACTGCCCATAATAATATAACCAACATTATGTGGACGTAGGAGTGCCTTAAAGCCATTTCAATAGTACCTGTTTAGTCTAAATGAATTATTCGCGACTTAAAATTTAAACCAGGTTTAAATATGAAAATTAGGCTATGTCTTGTAATATAAAATAATACCGTCTATTAGCAGACATAAATTGGAAAAATTTATCTATAAATGGGCATGTAAAAATAAGGTGCAGTTAATTTGTCGTACATTAAACATGTGGGTCATAAAAACCGCCCACAAAATTTTGATATTGTCTCTATGTCTATTATTTAAGCTATTCTTATATTTCTTAACTTTAAATCGATAGACATAAGATATTGCACGCTGAAGCTTGTAAGTTATGGTGTAAATATAATTAAATGTTGTTTTAGCAAACATATACTAACGGGTATTTGCACACACTTATTTATTTTCAAAATAAAAATAGAAAGAGCACTAAATAAACTTGTAAGTTTATGTATATCGTTACAAATTTAGTTTCACTCACGAAGACGGCTCGATGGAAACCATGTAAATATACTTATTATTTATTTATTTTTTTATTTTTTAATTGCCGAAAAATATCCGAAATCATCTGACCTTGAAGAAATCAAAAATCAAACTTTCCGGGTTGAAGGTACTCGAAGAGTTAAAAACGGTAATTAGGCCCAGTGTACATTCACACCAACTTTCTGAATATTTAAAATATTTTGTAAGAAGATAAAAACGAGATAATTAATTGACACATCTGCTTTAACGGTAGCAAATTTGTAAATTGTCCGGTACTCTGTTCACATTTTCTAAACAAATTTTGACTAACATTCTTACAAAATTATTAATGTTAACATGTTACCTCGATATAATGCATCTTTGTACCTAAGTATAGTTTCTATTTTAGGGTGTGGCTATTACAGATGATATCTGATTTTCATAATCTGTAACGAGCCAAGTCGGCTCTGTTCAGTTATTTTATTGTATGTATTCTAATAGCTATGATCGATCGCATTTGTTACTTCAATTAATTCGTTACTTACCATTTGTGATCAATGGAATCTTTTATTGCAGCCTTACTTTTAAAATTTATCTTCATTGAATATTCTGTAATTTAGTTATCATTAGCAGGAGTTAAAGCCTACACAATTTTAAAATCATTTATCATAATCTAAATTACCGCGCAGATACCAGGGTGCTTCATTAAAAAATATAATGTTCTCGACATATTGTCTGAGGTTAGATCAAAATAAATCGATTATATTGCTATGATTTCTTCTATAATATGGGGGTTGCAATTTAAATCTTGAATTTTTAATCTGCGATTAAACACAGAGATTTTAAAAGTTTTAACCCTTGAAACAGAACATAAAATTATACTAATTTATTTCCGGTAATTTGTAACGACACTTACAACAAATTATTTAATATAAGCAATTTGAAATTTTAAGAAACTCAGATGAGTTGATTGCTCAATTTTCACTCTCGGAAGAGACACAGAGAGAGAAAGACCTGCTTAAAAATTAATTAATTAGCAGCGTACCGATAACATCTAAAAAGTCTTGCCCTTTGTAATAAATAATTGAATTTATTAATTTTAGCGATGTAAATGGAAAAATGCTGCTTAAATTGGAGAAGAGCTTTTAAATTTTATTTTATTTGTTTCATACGAGATTCATTTAATACATAAAATTTTGTATCTGCATTAATTTTTTAGATATTTCACTTAAATACTAAAAGCAACAGCGTGAACTCAAATTTTTGCAAATAAAAAGTACTTGGGCAAAAAAAGTTCACTAAACTTTTAAAATGTTTTTTTGGAAGCTGGAGGCTCTGTTTGCAATTTTAAATTCTGCTATTATCAAAAGGATTTCTATTGTGTTTCTACAAGCGCAATATATGCAGGTTGCGCTAAAAATAGTGTGATGGTTCAATTAATTTAAATATAAGCTGCGATAGGGTATTATTTTTGAATTGACCCTGTGACGCAAATAACTACGGATGAGGATATTTCTTTTGGCCAACATTTTCAGTAGCACATAACTGATGTATATATTATAATATTACGTAGTATATAAAACAGATTTAAGCTTTAGGGAATCCCGGTATAATGTGATGTCAGATACAGACTGAATGTTAGCCTTGTAAGCTCGAGGCTAACAACTACCACACAGGACTGTAACGAGAGTCAGCTTTACGCCCCTAGATATTGTCCGTTCCACATGACATCCTTTTCATTTGCTATTTTGAAAACGTTTTGATTTCGTATCACCAAAACCACCTGAAGTTACTTGTTTGTTAATTTAAGTTTGCAAAACTCAATTTCGGAATTTTCTCTAAATTTCGCGTTTTTGTTTCAGCTTGCGAATGTAACCAGCATGCACGAAGATGTCGCTTCAATATGGAATTATACAAATTATCTGGTCGAGTTTCTGGCGGCGTATGCCTGAAATGTCGACATTTTACCGCAGGAAGACACTGTCACTATTGCAGAGAGGGTTATTATCGAGATCCAACCAAACAAATAACTCATCGTAAAGCTTGTAAACGTAAGTAAAATATTTTTATTACTCCAGAGTTCAATCATATAAACTAATAAACTGTTTTATTTTAATCATTATTTATTGAACACTTCATTAGGAGAAACATTAATTTCAATTCTCTTTAATGCAATTCCTGCTGTTGCTACCGGATTAATTTCAACATGAAAAATAATTTTAATGTAGTTGCTCGGTTATCCCTCAAGAAATTACACGAGCAAATTTGTTTCAATTATGTGACACAGAAGTTGTGTTAAGCTATGTGTAGTAACTAAGTTTTCAGCTTTTCTTATAATGAAAAAATATTTTCCAAATTATAATATTATTTCGGAATAGGATAATTATTACAAGGTAGTTTTGTCAATCATGGATTGAATCTTATCAAACTACTTCAGTAATTGTACTTACACTGTTTTGCCATTCAACACCAAAATTTTTTTCTTCAGCCAATTTCGTAATTGGAAAGGTGAGAATTTGTACAAATCGTTAGCAAAAATGCTCATTTCCTATATATCTCACTTTCTCACTGTTGAACATATTGCATGTTTCTATGAAGCTACAAACTACTTGCTTCTGCTGTAGAAGTGTAAATCAGTAAGTGTTAAGTTATGCAAAACATCAATAGCAGATTTCTGATTTCGGAATTATTAATTACGAACCCAACAAGGGAAGCTTACCTTCTCCTGAAATTCTGAATTAAACAATTAGAATTTTTAGAAAGGTAAAAAGTGGATTTTCAATCGATTTCATTCTTTGAAAGTTTTTGATTTATTATGTAAATAATTTTTTTTGAAATTTGAATTTTAAATTTGGTAATTCTGAATTTATTGTAAATAATATATTAGATTTTAATTGTTTTTATGTTTAAATTTTTGCTTTGTGTGTAATTTTCGTACTAGAAAGTTATGTTGGTATGAAAAGACGTGAGATTCTGCCCTTCCAAAGCCAGTCCGTCAGAGTGGAGGGATGTATTTGCGGGTGTTTGAGATTTTGATTTAGTTACGAGTATAAAATTGCGATTGAAGTGAGTACTTATTTAAGTTTTATTTTATTTGGAAATTGTCCAAGATTTGGACAATATTGTAATTGTTTTGAAAGTTTGGATTTGGAAAATTGAAGAAGATTTGCACCCGTTGAATAATTATTATCAATAAAATTCTAATTTTGGAAGTTAAATTGGTAGAGTTATTTAAAAATTGCAATTGGTTTTCGAATAATAAAAGTTTTAAAATTGGAAGGTATCGTGAAATTTGTATTTGCGGCGAGCATCTGCATCGATATGGTATATTCGCGATTTTCGTTTGATTTTCAGATGAGAAATTTATTTAGAAGTTTACAATTAGTTGAAATTGGATTTTTATGGTTGAATTTTTTGGGTTTATTGCATTGAAAATTTGAAAATAACGAAAAACCTGAGAGGTCTCCGCTTCCGATTTGAAGGCTGGCTGGCACGCAAATGTGGAGAAGGAAGTTAGGAATTTTGTTCTAACGTTCATCCACTACAGTTGTTAAAAACCATTTTTGGGTTTTTCCCTTATTATTGAAATTTTAACCCTTCTTTTGTCGACTTATGTCTGGCGACAGTTTTTAATAGCCTTTCTTGGAAGTTTTTACCTTTCGGGTATTTGGCATTGTAATTGCATTCTCCCTCCTCCTGTTGGGGATAATTTTGTATTTTAATTTTAAGATTTTGAAGTAATTTTAACCAGTTGGTTGTTAAGCTTCGCCGAGAAAGCATCTTTAAATAAAACACCGAACTCCGGCACTTGTACATATGTATAATAAATAGTTTTACAATTTACGTGTCGTTAATCAAGGTCGCCACAATACAGGTGACGGCTCCAATAAAAGAATTGGAGCTCGAAACACTGGTCCTTCGAGCAGAATTATAAAAATTTATGAAGAAAACAACAAATTAAATAAATTCGCAAGAACAGGAAGAACGACTCCGCAAATCATTTGGACTCTGATCAAGTCGCTGAGCACTCCGTTGGAAATTGTCTCATATAGAAAAGGTGCGTTCCATTATTATTTTATTTCCTGTAATTCCTTATTATTAGAATTTTTAAATTGTTTTCTGGTTGTGTCAGAATTGTTATAATTTGTCGCAAAATATTATTTGCCACTATTTCGTATTTACTATATAAATTTTGCTTTGTCTTCAAATTGCTTTTAAATTTTATTTTTAAAAATTATTATTACTTCTCGTTAAATTATGGCGGAAGAATCATTACGCGAATTAAGGGCAAAACGAGGTAGCATAAAGGGGCAACTTACGCGACTTAAAAGTTATCTAGACAAACTTAACAATAAAAGTATTGATATAAGGCAAATTGAAACTCGGTTGAGTACCTATCAACCTTTAATCGGTGAATTCGAAACTATACAAATTCAAATTGAATTAGCTAGCGAAGATGCCGATTTTGAAGAAGAAGAAAGACAGGAATTTGAAGATTCATATTTTAATATAATATCACGATTAAAATCGTTAATAAAAGATCATTCAAATCGTCATTCAACTTCGCAAAGCACTAGTAACGTTTCAAATGAAAATCGCGAACAAGCCGCGAGTGCCATTTCTGGTACCAATCATTTAAACTCAATTCGATTGCCGAAACTTGAGCTTCCTACGTTTGACGGTTCATATGATAAATATATGTTCTTTCGCGACACTTTCGAATCTGTTATTAACCAAAACGCTTCCATTTCACCTTCTCAGAAATTTCAATATTTAAGAAGCGTTTTAAAAGGCGAAGCCAGGGGATTAGTAGAATCATTAGAAATATCCGATTCAAATTACGATATCGCTTGGAGGTTAATTCGCGACCGTTATAACGATGAGAAACAGATTATCAATAATCACGTCCAAGCATTATTTAATTTACCTAGCGTTCACAAAGAATCCCATAAAGCGGTAAGGCAATTAACAGATGGGTTTTCCAGGCATCTTCGGGCGTTGCAGGTACTTAAACAACCAGTAGATACCTGGGACACTCTTATTGTATTTTTAATTGTCGGTAAACTTGATGACGAAACGAGACGTGCGTGGGAAGTGGAAAATTCAAAATTAAAGTCGGTTGCTAAATTAAACTAATTAACGGAATTTTTAAATGAGCGTTGCAAATTTTTAGAAAAAGTAGGTAATAAACCTAGTACGAAATTAACAGGGCAAAAGGAAAAGGTCAAGGTATTCAATAGTATTACTACCGAGTCAACTCGTTGTTACAGCTGTAAAGGGGATCACTCATTATATAATTGTGCAAATTTCTTAAACTTAGATCCCAGCGCGAGATTTGAAGAAATCAAGCGAATTAAAATTTGCTCCAATTGTTTCCGAAAGGGACACAATTTTTTTAATTGTCGAGCAAGATCTGGTTGCACTAAATGCAACAAACGGCACAATACCTTGCTGCATGTTGAAATTGATACTAATAATAAAAATATTTCGCGAGCAAATAGTCGTCCTAATGAACAAAACCAGGGTAATGAATCAATTCAACCGATAATAGCCAACACGGCACGTTGTATTCATTCTCGTGCAGTTCTTGCAACTGCCATAATTAAAATAAGGGATGATAGCGGGGATTTTAAAACTTGTAAGGCGTTGTTAGACTGCGGCTCGCAATCTAATTTTATTACTGAAGCGCTATTAAATAAGTTGCATTTAAAAAGGGAAAAAATAAATTACGTTTCAGTTTCGGGAATAAATAATGTAGCGTCTAAAATTAAGCATAAAACCGAGGTAACGATACGTTCTAACCAAAATTCGTTTGAGAATAAAATTCAATGCTTAATACTTCCGAAAATCGCTGAAATTATACCGTCAAAATCTTTAGAAAATATACGTATACCTAATAATATCAAATTAGCCGATCCAAATTTTAATGTCTATAGCGATATCGATATATTACTAGGAGCGGGTATTTTTTGGAGTTTGATGTGTGTAGGGCAAATCAAATTGGGAAGGGATATGCCCTTCATTCAAAAAACTCAATTAGGGTGGGTGATAACGGGTCCAATTCCGCAAAGTCAACCTAACAATATATTGTGTACCTTAAACAATACAATTTTACGCGAAGAACTCGAGAGGTTTTGGACCATAGAGGAATATTCCGACCACAAGGCCCTGAATGTCGAAGAAACGGCGTTCGAAAAACATTTTGTAAATACAAACAAACGTGATGAAAACGGGCGATTTATCGTGGATATTCCTTTGAAATATCCCATTTCTAAATTAGGTGAATCCAGGTTAGGTGCTTTAAAACGCCTTTATCAGATGGAGCGTAAATTCGCGAAAAATCCCGAATTAAGGGAAAATTATAGTCGATTTATGAATGAATACTTGGAATTAGGCCACATGACCCGACTGGAACGTTATGATGATTTTAATTCTTTTTATCTTCCACATCATATAATTAATAAACCTGATAGTACCAGCACGACTTACCGGGTGGTATTTGACGGCAGCGCCAAATCATCTTCGGGATATTCAATTAATGATTTGCAATTAATAGGAGCTAATATACAAGATGATCTTTTTTCGATTGTTATGCGTTTTAGGAAACATAACATTGTGCTTACTGGGGATGTTACGAAAATGTATCGTCAAATCATTGTTAATGAACAACAGAGGTCGTTACAACGAATATTGTGGCGTTCGCATCCTGAAGATGAAGTTCAGTGTTACGAACTCAATACGGTCACGTATGGTCTAGCGACGTCGTCTTTTATAGCTATCCGTTGTTTGCACCAAGTGGCGAATGATTACGCGAAGA
This sequence comes from Cantharis flavilabris, assembly GCA_949152465.1. Taxonomy (NCBI): domain Eukaryota; kingdom Metazoa; phylum Arthropoda; class Insecta; order Coleoptera; family Cantharidae; genus Cantharis; species Cantharis flavilabris. The sequence continues at coordinate 12,719,078 of OX424435.1, forward strand.
TATTTCCTACCGCTAGTAATATTGTAAAGAGAGATTTCTATGTGGACGATCTTCTGACGGGCGGTAAAAATATCACGGAAGTAAAGGAATTGCAGCGCCAAATTACGGAAATTCTTAATTCAGGAGGGTTTCCATTAAACAAATGGGCTTCTAATGATCCCGGCATATTAAGGGAGATTGCTTCATTAAATCCGAACGCGATAATAAATTTGGGCGACAATCATAACTCCAAAATTTTGGGATTGTATTGGAATTCGCGATCAGATACTCTTAGTTTTTCGATAAAAACCGATAATATTAAAGGGAAGGTCACAAAACGGTCGATATTATCCATGATCGCTCAAATTTATGATCCACTTGGACTGCTAAGTCCAGTGGTAATTACAGCAAAGATTGTTTTGCAACGGTTGTGGGAATGCAAGCTCTCTTGGGATGAATCTGTTCCACAAGCCATTCATTCAATTTGGATCAAGTTTTATGATCAACTTCGCGCCATAAACGATGTCGAGTTTGAACGTCAAGCAATATGTGTAAATGCAACTTCCATGGAATTGCATGGATTTGCAGACGCGAGCGAATCGGCATATGGCGCTGTTTTTTATATCAAGTCTCGCGATCATAAAGGTAAATCGCACGTCAGAATTCTTTGTTCAAAAACAAGAGTAGCGCCGTTGAAAAGTGTTACTATCCCTCGCTTAGAACTGTGCGCGGCATTACTATTGGCGCAATTGTATGATAAAATTAACAAAAAATTTGACGCGAATTTCAAAAAATGTTATTTTTGGTCCGATTCGACGATTGTGCTGTCTTGGATACGTTCTTCATCGCGCGACTGGAAGGTATTTGTTTCAAATCGCATAGCGGAAATACAAGGTTTAACCAAAATTGACAATTGGCGATATATAAATACGGCGGAAAATCCAGCGGATTTATTAACACGCGGCATCGAGCCAAGTTCATTTAAAATGTCACAACTTTGGTTCTTGGGACCACCTTGGCTCTTAAAGGAAGAAAAGGAATGGCCCAATAAATTTTATAATCAAGATACTTTTGATGCAGAATGCGCAGTAGAACGTAAACAACCACAAACATGTCTAACAGTATTAGACGGGACGATAGGTTTGGTCGATAGGTATTCCAGTCTGTCGAAACTGCAAAGAGTAGTTGCATATTGTTGTCGCTTTGTGATGAACGCATCTACACCGCAAGAGCAAAGGCAATTTGGGCCTCTCAAGGTCGCGGAATTGAATGAAGCCTTAATTAAACTGATACGCGCTAATCAAACGCAATTCTTCGAAAAGGAATTGAAAGAGTTGAAAAGGAAAGGGGGGGTCGAGAAAAGTAGTAGAATTGTTTCATTGAATCTTTTCTTAGATGACATCGGCGTACTGCGAGTTGGTGGTAGGTTGAATTACGCTGATTATTCATATGATAAAAAATTTCCAATGCTCTTAGATTCGCGAAGTAATCTTACTAAACTTATAGTAAAACATCAACATCTTAAGTCGCTGCATGCTGGACAACAAGCTACATTAGCCGCAGTCCGAGAAAGGTATTGGATCTTATCAGGTCGCAATCTGGTAAAAAAGGTGATTCGCGAATGTCTACCTTGCTTTAGATTTAGTAAATATAATTCGGATTATCTAATGGCTGCTCTTCCGAAAAGTAGATTGACTCCCACTCGATCATTCTTAAATTGCGGTTTGGATTACGCGGGTCCCATTAACGTGCGCGATAGTAAAGCGCGAAAATTTAAAATAACGAAATGTTATATTTGTTTATTTATATGTTTTTCCACTAAAGCTAGTCATATCGAGCTTGTAAGTGATTTGTCTACCGAAGCGTTTTTAGCAGCTTTGCGAAGGTTTGTAGCTAGACGCGGCATACCTTCAAATTTGTATTCCGATAACGGTACCAATTTTGTAGGTGCTAAACGGGAATTAAAAAGGTTTTTAAGTAATAAAACCAAGGAGTTTCAAAATGCGTTGCACCAAGAAAATATTAATTGGCATATGATACCCCCCCGATCACCTCACTTTGGAGGATTATGGGAAGCGGGAATAAAATCTACCAAGCATCATTTAAAACGGGTTTTGGGTAACGCGATTTTAACGTTTGAAGAATTAATGACAATACTGACACAGGTGGAAGCATGTTTAAATTCTAGGCCTTTATGTCCCTTATCAAATGATCCTTCCGATTTATATCCTTTAACTCCTGCGCATTTTCTAATTGGTGACACTCTCGCGGCTGTACCTGATCAAAATTTGATCGAAGTCAAGGAAAATCGACTTGCCAGATTTCAGCGATGTCAGCAAATTCTTCAGCACTTTTGGACTAGATGGTCGAAAGAATACGTGACTGAAATGCAAGTACGTACCAAATGGAAACAATCCCGCGAAGAGTCGTTAAAACCTGATGCGTTGGTTTTAATTAAGGAGGACAACACACCACCGCTTAAATGGCACATCGGTCGAGTCATCCAGCTCCACCCTGGCAAAGATGCTGTAAATCGCGTCGCCACCGTCCGCACATCCGATGGGACGTATAAGCGTCCAGTGGTAAAATTGTGCGTGTTACCAAGTGATTGACTTTTAATGCGACTATATAGGTATCTAGTGGATTAATCTTGTGTGCGGCTAAGTGAAAAACAATAAACCAATTTAGTGCAAATTTGAGTATTGGTGATGCCAGACAAATTAATTTGAACTTGAAATTTAATTTTTTGTCCATATGCGTGCATTTGTTATTATTTTTATTATGTTAATTTTATTGTCTCATTTTGATTTTTTTTGTTTTTATTGATTTTGAATTGACTTTTTTTATTGAAAGGATAATAATTGTATTATATCTCTCTATAATTATGTTGTTGAAAACCTGCATGTTTTCAAAAGGGGCGATTATGTTAAAAACCATTTTTGGGTTTTTCCCTTATTATTGAAATTTTAACCCTTCTTTTGTCGACTTATGTCTGGCGACAGTTTTTAATAGCCTTTCTTGGAAGTTTTTACCTTTCGGGTATTTGGCATTGTAATTGCATTCTCCCTCCTCCTGTTGGGGATAATTTTGTATTTTAATTTTAAGATTTTGAAGTAATTTTAACCAGTTGGTTGTTAAGCTTCGCCGAGAAAGCACCTTTAATTAAAACACCGAACTCCGGCACTTGTACATATGTATAATAAATAGTTTTACAATTTACGTGTCGTTAATCAAGGTCGCCACAATACAGGTGACGGCTCCAATAAAAGAATTGGAGCTCGAAACAACAGTATATCCAAAAAGATACGTAAGGCTACTGCAGAAGTAGCACTCTCCGTCCAAAATGATAAGGTTTTACTGTAACGCTGATTGTTTCAAGATTACTCCAAAGTGATTTCTCATCATCAGGCTCAGATGTCCCTCCGATGACAACATATGGAACGAACATATGGATAAGAAGAACTTATTTCGTTATTGGGTGTCTAACGTAGAGTCTTTAATGATGTGATTGAGCTTTAACCCCTTTTGTAAATCGTACCAGAGTCTATTTTTAACTGAGTTGGGCTCTAGGCTCTGGCAAATTTTCGGACCCCTTATATTCGAGTGTAACTAATAGAATCGAAAGCCCAATTTTTGGGTTATTGCATCAGTATTTGATTTTTCTTTTACGATTTTCTGTTGTGTTCTACCATTAGATAAGAGTCTCTTTACACGCTCCAGTATACCAATAATTTACGACGGGGTTTCCCAAATTGAGTCGATTTTTGCTGGGTTGCGACTAGGTTTTACAATGTTTGAAAACCTCTGATCCGAGGGGTGAGTCACAAGGCAGATTTTTGTATACTAAATTTTCTTCTACAAGGTTTTTTGAAGATTTTCCCAGATTTCCTTACCCTTGTACATCTGATGTCCCCATGGGGACAACAGTTCCTCCCTCGCTCTGATCTATGAAATATATTTTGTATAATAATTTTAAAAGTATACCCCTTCCAGACCCCCGGTTTAAAATACAGAAAGTTTGTGTATGTATATTTTATAATCAGTTTTATTTTTAAGTAAGAATCTTTCACTTTTTTACAATAAAATACATTTATAGATCACGGTAGTGCTCCCCCCCCCCCTAATGTACCAGTACAAGTATCTCCCAGATCGTTTCAGGTCTCTCCAGTATTACATACAAAAGTTTGTATTCATCTTCAGTGATTTGTGATAAAACAAATTACTGGTGTACTATAGTTAGAATGATCATTCGTACTGGTTTTACCAGGACAGTACTGGTTTTGAAACCTTTGCCCTGGTTAGTCAAGACAGTTAACTAGGACACAAAAATTTACTGATGTGACTATTGTTATATTGATGTATACCTGCTGTATTGAAAGAAAGTTAGAAACCTGAAAAAAATGGTCCTCCGTTTTTCCATGTACTGCTTTTATATTTCATAAAAATGGTCCCATTAACTAAAGGGAACAATTTGAATTAAAAAAAAATACGAATAATACAATACGTACAAAATCTTCTTATTATTCTTTCGTATTATTCTTACCTCTTTTTTAAATTTAACTATAAAACATAGTACTACAAACCACGAATTTACTTAAAATTTCTATTTTGGGTTCATTTTCTGGAACAATTTGATCCTGAAAGAGTGAGAGTTCTTAATTTAATCAAATTAATAAAAAAATATAGCCATAAACTTTTTGTTACTGAAACCGGGGAGTCTAAGGGGATGGAATGCCCTCCAGTACATCAGTTATTTATTGACTCAGTAACTTGATAATGGAATACAATTTAAACTCAATTACTGACGTACTGATGGACGGCATGCTGCCAGTACGCATGCCCCAGGTTTCAGAAGCGAAAAGTTTCTTCGCATATTTTTGGATTAATTTGATTAGAAAAGAAGCTTTTACTCTTTCAGAACACAGCTTAGCATACGCTCTAGTGCACTCGTAATTTGTAAGCGCGGTAACTTGATTATGGAATACAACTTAACATAATTTATGATGTACTGGAAGGCATTCCATGTCCTCCAGACTAGAGAAGAATGCGGAACTACTTTGCTTGTCCCGTTCCGCAGTGCCGGATCGTCCAGTAGGTCCCGTCCCGTTCCGTCCCGCACGTCTCGCGGATCCCGCAAATCCCGCCCCCAACACTTTTAAGTTAGTGATTGGTTCTTTTCTTTCAACCAACAGCCAATGAAATTGCGGAACGTTATACAAACGAAGATGCACCTAAAATAAATTGATAGTACGGATTTGGATTTGAGATCATATTGTAATATAACTCTATTAAAAATTAATAAAACAATGCCAGTAATTCAATATTGGAAGACACACAAATTAGTGTGTAGGACTGCGCGGGACTAAATTGGAATCCCATCCCGCGTGGGATTAAATTAGCATTCCGTCCCGCGCGGGACTGCGGGACTGTACATTCGGTCCCGTCCCGTCTAGTCCCGCACCGCGCGCGGTACGGGACGGGACGGGATTTTTCTCGTCCCGCATTTTTGTCTACTCCAGACCCCCGGTTGCAAAGCCGAAAGTTTTATGATTTACAAAACTTTATTAATATTTCATTAGCCAAAAACGTTTCCCATTTTCAGAACCCCTCTTTCACTGAATCTATTTAATTAATTTTTTAGGAAAACTTGCAATCAGGGCTTATTTTTAACTGAGTTGGGGCGTAGGCTTTAGAAAATTTTTGGCTCCCTTAAATTCAAGTGTAACTTAGCATCGAACGCCCAATTTTTTGGTTATTTTATCAGTATTTGATTTCTATTTTACGATTTTATGTTCTCTCCTTTCACGTCCCTCTGGCTATTGGGCCCTAGGCACATTCCTAATGCGGCTAATGGTAAAATAATATTAGTTATTATTTTTAATTAATATTTGAGTTAATATTTTTTAATTTGGAAGAAAACTGGGCTGGGTTACACTTTCAAATGAAAAAGTTACGAGCCGCTACTGACCAATGTTAGTATTGGTACTAAAATCGTAGTCAGGAGACTAATCATTTGATTTTTGGAAAAATTTAAATAAGAATTATCAGCAAGTTTTGTTTTACAAAGTTGATCGTTCTCTATAGAAAAATTTGTTTCCAAATTTCTCCACACCACCAAATTACCTTGGCTTGAATTTATAATGTGTGAATCCTGTCCTGATGTAATACTAGCTCGTTTTGTTGCGGTAGCGAAGGTCGCAGATCTTTTCTGTAAATAAATATACTTTCCCGAATCTTAACAATAGACAATAGGACAATAGTTCAGCCGCAAATGGAAAAGGAAACTGCTTAGCTTTTATCGTTAAAACTTTTAAGATGTTGAAAATTTAATAAATATTATCCAAATCTAAAAGTCAAAATTATGACTTCTGTGCTCAGGGGCGGATCGGTAGCTTTGGAGCCCTAGGATAACACTATTTGTGGGCCTGCCAAATTAACTCAAGTTTAGTTGATCTGCCTCTATAGTCTGACGTTCGAAAAGGTGAACAAAACATCATATGACTTTCATAGAACTGGATGATTGCCGCTAAGATTGGTTTTTATCACGATACACTTATTACCGGTATGCTCATGCGCAGGTAGCTTTATCCTTCTCGCACTATGTGACGTCAGCTTGGAGCCAGGAATGTCAAATTCGAAACATTATGTACTACGTGCTTCAACACGAGCGTCTCGCGGCAGATCTGATCTTGTCTGCGAGACGGTAGCGACATCTATACTGCGGTGACGTAAACCGATCCTAGCCGTTGACGTTTAGAAATTAGGTTAGAGTTTCGTGTTTACATTACCGTGTGTTGAATTTGTTTTTGAATTGACGTGTAAATTACGTAGCGTTAATTGGCTGAGACGCTTTACCGTTTTTGTTCCAACCGCCAACCACAACGTCTCTCCAACGTGACGTAATTGCGCAGAACGAACGAGTTTTAAGTTCTTACTGAGCATACCGGTAATAAGTGTATCGTGGTGTTTATAATGATAGCACTTGTTTCTTTACGATTGAAAAACCACGATATATGGGGAGGGCGCTTTCATCTCAAACTCCATAAGTGTATCATAAAAAGGTAATGCCTGAATGAAATATATTTTTCTCCAAAATTAGTTAGGTATACATCTTTTTAAAATATCATGTTAAAAGAATATATTTATTAATCCTTTTGCTTCTGAAATATTAAGGATTCCTCTACCGTAGTGAAAAATATCTTTTAAAATTTAAGTCCAACACCTGGACATCGGTAAGCTATCTAGCAGCAGTGCCCCGGGAATGGGAGAATTCGATTGTAAAAATTGTAATAAAACTTTCTAGAGAGATATTTCAATGATCAGTTTAACATATAAAAAGCAGTAAATATTTAATTGATATCTAGGAAGATGACAGATCAGTGGCGTAACAGTATTATTTTATTCAGTATTTCATGAATAATTTTTTTGACTTGGGTAATCTTGCAGTTTGCTCCTTTAATATATAATATACTATTATTTTAAATTAAAAGTATGTAGGTACAGAAAAAAGTTATTTTATAGAGTTTAATGCACGCAAATATATAAGTTTTATTTCTCCAGCACCAGCGTAAACTTTTAAATTTCATTTTGAATTTAAAAAAGTGTAAAACAAAAATTGTTTTCGGTTAATATTTACAGCTTTATTTATTTATAGGGAAACGAAAAATAAAAATACTTTTATAAAAGGTTTTTTGCGAATTTCTAGGTCAGTGCTATTATTAGTTGTAATACAAGAAGCTCTTCATTAGATTTTAATCACAATAATTTTAATAATTATTATAGTAAAACTAGAAGCACCAGTTAGGCCAGGGGCACAAAAACTTTCATTATTAAAAAAAATTAATAATTTTTTTAAATTTTCATATTTTCTATTAGGCAAAAAATAACTTAATTATTTGTAGGGGAAAATTTAAGTAATATAGAAATTAATTAAAAACCAGTATTTCTAGCTGCGAGATAGAAGCATTTTAACTTGTACGTAAGTTTGTTTTGCATGAATTATTTCATTTTCAATTCTATTCATTGATAGTAAAATAATTTTAAGGGTTTTAAATCTCGATTTGATTAAATCGAACTTTTCAAAAGAAAACCTTTTATTTTCTACAATTTTCCGATTACATTCAAGATTTTCCATACTCATAAATTGAGTACTGCTTGGTTTTTATAATTTATTTTCTAAATTTCCGAAATAAAATGTTACCAAAATGATCTTTGTAAGCTGCATCAAGATTATTTTTCTTATTTTTAATTCTTTGAAGCGTATTTTTAATAATTGCCATTACTATGCTTTCTTAATTATTTTAATTGTTCGTACAGCGGGCTTTTCCTTTCGCTATTAATTTCTTATTGTTTTTGTAATTACGAGGTTTTTATTAGATCGTAAATTAATAATTATAGAAATAAGTAACGATTTAAATCTTATTAAGAATATCTTTTGTGGCTTTAACATGGAAACGGCGAAGATTTTCGACACATCATATTTATATGTATAGAAGCCTCATTAAAATTTCTTTAATCTGATTTTTATTAATTCTATTCTGGAGGTAGAAATTTTAAATTTAAATTAAAAAATTTTAAATTTAAACCTACTAATTACTACTACTGAAGAAGCTCTAACGATATTGAAATTAAAAGATAAGTTTTTAATCTTGTTATAGGTATTCACCTAATTAATTTAACATCAATTTTAATTAGATAAATAATTGATTGGTCGGATTTAGTGGCAGAGTTGCTGGTTAGTATTTAGACCATAAAATGACTTTATTATTAAACTTTAGTACCTACTACCGTTTTTTGTACCATTTCTCGGCCAGACAGACAGCGAATATTTAACTCGAGATTAAATCCCTGTTGGCGTCTTAGAAATAATAAAATGTAGTGTATTCTTGTCTAAGAGTCAATTCTAGCTGACAAAACAAATAATTTTCTAACTGCCACCGGAACGTTTACGAGGTCCTATACTCAATTGTTTTATTTCGTTTTATCATCCGTTTTCTCTTTATTATACCGACATGGTTGGCGAAGCACCGTAGAGTGGATATAAAGAAACGGTGTACTAACCAGGACAAATTTCCTTTGAACACTTTGATGGAATGATAGTGGTTGTTAATGCCTACGGAGAAGCTCTTCGTAAGTTATTAAACGCAATTAAGACATTCCACAGCACTAATGAAGTCTTTCTAGGCGGTCGCTGGAGTTCTGATTTCTTTCATTGACAGACGCTCAGACAAGTTGATGCAAATCATTCTGACAGATTCGTTTAAAATATGGGATGAATCGATTTAACTCAATGTATCGATCACTGATTATGCGATTGCTGTGTATAGACAGACTTTTATTACCTAAGTTCTGGTTTTAGTCGAACCAATAAATTCACGATTAACCGTTTCTTTTTCTAACTTGCGCCTGATAAAGTAACACAAATGCTGCCATTTATAGGCGATTACTTTAAGTGTATTAAGAAATTGGTTCGTTTTGTTTGAAGTCGAGAATTGTAAGCTTTTATTAAACTAAAAGGTATCTTAGTAAGAATTTCAGGGATTTCGAACTTGATAAAATATCGTTTCGATTCAAAATCAACGTTTGCCATGTTATTTAAATAACGGATTTAAAAAGGATTTCCTATAAATAGTACTTTCTTGTGAAATGGAAAAAATAAAAACTTTCAAATTATTGATTATGGCTTTTATCTAAAATGCACCCAACCGTTTTTTTTTTATTTTTCAAAATTCAATATTATGATCACTATTTGTATATAAATTCCAATTTACGTGTCCTACCTTGAACGTGACGTAATATTAACAAAATTAAACAATAGCCTTCGTCTTTGATATCGATTGTTTACAGCAAAGTGAAATTAATTATAAAGTTATAAATAGCAACAAATATTTAAAGCATTTAAATTGATTCAAGTTAGTTTCTACTACTGCCAGACTCATTTGTGTGGGAAATACTCACGTAAACTCTCAAGAAATTCTATAAAATTTTCTTCATAAAATCGAAATTATGTGATGTTTATTACACCCACCTTCACTGTTTTTGAAGATTATAGACAATAAAAGGGATGCTTAACCTACGATTGGAGGTTTAATACGATTTAAAATCCAATTATGGATTGCTTAACCGCAGTATTTTATTAAACTTCAGGCATTAAAATTGTAAGTGCAATATTTAATAAGAATTTAATTTTAAATTCAAGAGTTACCGTTCGTACAGTGTTATTTCTTATTTAGACCAATAAAAAACATGAGCTACTTTTGCAAATAATATATCGCATGGTATAAAATAAATTAAGTTTAAAAATTAAAATATTAAATTAAAGAGGCTGATAAAATTGTTGAGGTTAGCTAATTGCAATAATAATTTAATACATTACTTATTGATGCAATTACTTCAACTAACTTGGAATTCATAGAATATTCAAATATTTCATTGACCTACTACAAAAAATTTTTCATTAAAGGTAAACATTCTTTCAACCTAAATATTAAAATAATATTCTTTATCTTCTTCTTTACGAGCAACTCAAAAGTAATATTTAGCCTTAGCTTTAGAAATAATATTTTAGGAAAATATGCAACAAAGAAAATTATTATCTCTATAGAGCATGCTTTTTTTAATTTTTCCGAATTATTTATTTAATTGATTTACTAATTCTGTAATCTAAATTTCTACAAATTATATGTCTTTTCAGAATAAGAATTATTTTTCATTATTCTTGTTAATCGATTACGTTCCACTTTCTTAATGTGTTTAGTTCAACTTTTCGTTTTGCATCAATTTGTATTCGTATTTTATGCTTGTGATACCGCAGTCTTATTGAATCGAGCAAATAGATTACTCTCGACTATCATTCATTATGTATTTCAGATAAACTTTTTTTAGTTTTTGATATACTACATAACCATCCGTTTTCTAATTCAAAAATATTCAAATATTATAATTTCAAGCAGTTCCATAATATAATTTAAAGTATAAATTAGAACAAACTAAATATTTGAAACAATTAAAATTATAGTAATAGGTTCAAAACATATGAATTAATAATAATGTTTGTAATCAATTAATTTTGATGAAATAAACTTCCCAATAATTATCAAATAAAATTTAACAAAAACAATTAACTAAAACGTTAAACATCAAAATACATACAAATTTGAGTAAACAATACAATTTATTATTTAAATTATAAATTGAAATTGAAGATAATGAATATTTGAATATTAAATTAGAGGGAGAGGAAATTAATAAAAATTGAAAAGTGATGACTCAAAACAAGTTTAGATCTTATTAAATTCTCCTCGGGAGGGCATAACTTGTAAATAAAAATTTAAAAACGGAAAACTTTTTTTAAAAACATGAGAATGAAAACACTTGTTTAATAATAAATATGAGCAAGATTGAAAATAAATTGAAACATTTTATGATAAAACATCGCTTACGCATCCATCAGCCTGTAGTCTGTATAAAACTATTTTTTACTGCAGTAGCCTAAAGCTTTTTTTTTCGTAAATAGTAGCTTGTAAGCTTTAAGCTACTATTCGCTTACGTCTTTGCTTTTATTTAAAAAAATATGACAAATAAAAGTACCTACTTTAAAATAAAATCTTGTATTTTTTTTAAATTTCAAGCAATTTCATATTTTTAGTATTATTATTTTTGCTTGCTAGCTAAAAGCTCTGACGTCGCGTCGGGTGGCACTTTAGCTCCACCGTCGCCGGCAGTATATTAAAATAAATTTTTTTTTTTTTGAAATGCGATCAAGTCAAATTTTGTCGACTTTTTGAAAAAGAAAAAATTATTTTCAGAATTAATTTCTGAGATTTTTATATTAGCATCAATTGTTGACTAACAAATAATAAAAAATAGTGTACGACTATTATTGGTGGACAAATACGTTTTTTGGATTACTGTCTGAGATTTCCCAACTGTTAACTTTTTGAAAAAGCCTCTTTTTTCTTTTCTTTAGAACAAATGAGCTTGTTTTTGACTTTTCCATTTTGTTTTAAAAGGAATGCTAGTGATTTCTAATAATATAAGTGATTTGTAAAAACTGACGGTTTTGCTAACTTTTCGATGGAATTGACAATTGCTATCTCCCATGTTTCCCGACTACTGTGCTGCCAAACTCAGCTTCGCCTCGATCGACAATTTTTCACCCAAAAAAAGGGTTTTTTACGTATTTACCATATAATTTTGTTCTTGAATAGCTAATAAACAAAACCCTTTTTAAAAAAATAGTTTGATGTAATTTTTTTTTAATACTAGGCCAAATGACCTTTTGACCTAAATTTGTCAGTTTTCTTGTGGGATATCACCAAAATTTTGGAATTCCGACGATTTCCATACAATTCCAGCGATTTCCAAAGAATTCTTTCCAAACAAGGGTTGATATAGACCCACCCTCTCTATTTAATTTTATTATTTGAAATATAGAAGAGTTTTTTTTTCAATGTTCTGAGATTTCCTTGATTTTTCTAAGATTATCTAGATTTCCTAAAATATCCTAACATTTTCAGGATTTTTCCAGAATTTTCTCAAGTTCCTTGATATTTTCTTGAAATTTCTATAAACTTGACATTTTCTATATTTTTACAAATTTTCTAAGAATCGGTTTGTTGAGATGTCTTGGAATTTGGCGATTTCCCTTTAGTTTTGTACTAACTGGAAAACCGAAAGAAAAATCGTGATATACGAAAGTGAAAAGAAATCCAAGAAAATTTTAGGGCAATTAGAAAATTCTATAAACTCTTAGTAAAACTTAAGATTGCTATTTTTTTCTCAAAGAAATTTAGGATATCGTTAATAATTAATCCATAAATTAATTCTTTCATTCCCTTTTTAAATTTTTTGAGAGTTCCTTGGCTATTGGCTATCCTAAGATTTAAGATTTTCTAGAATATTCTAAATTTCCCCTTTTTTAAGATTGTCTAGTAAAAGCACATACAATGGAATATCAAACCTTCCCCCCCATGAGCCATAAAAAAAATGTACTGCATTTTGTTAAAATTTAGAAAACATCGTATCAAAATACATAATATAATATAATATCATGTATTAATGTAATAATAATATTATTTATTCCCCCATTTCTGCACAAAATTGTGTGGGAAATTGTTTATTACTGGTGCGCATTAAGGGATTATCAAGATTATCATCCCAAAGAACTTTGGGGCCTGGGATCGAAAAGTAAAATAACAACATTTTTTTAAATCGTTAAATACTTAAATATTTATTAACAAATAATTATATTTTATTTAATATATTCATTAGCTACAGAGGGGGCACAGACCCCCACCTCCCCGTAAATGCGCCACTGGTTATTCCAGATATATCAATTGCAGGGTTCCCACTTCTTTGAAATATCTGGAAAAATCATGGAAATATTAAGATTTCCCAAATTTTCTCAGGGATATAATTTCTCATTTTTAGTACCAAGTCAAGGAAATTAAATTTTCAGTCTAGAAAAACAATTTAATTTAATTTTTTTCTAATTTTTAAATAAATTTGTTTTTAAATTTTTAAATTTAATTTATTTAATTTAAATTTTTATTAAATTTAATTTTTAATTTTTTTAAAATTAATTAGTCGCCGATGTCAACTTTACTTTACGTTGCCTTGAATCCAATTTTAGTATTAAAAATTTTACGAAATATTTAATTATAATTTTATAATATAAAATATAAAAAATTATTATAATAAAATTATTTACTTCAAAATTACTTTTGAGGGCCATTTTATCAAAAACCTAAAAACTGCAACTCATTGCCATTGGCGGGAAAACCAGAAAATTAAAATTTTTGCAACAAAACTGTGTAGAAAAAAAAATATTAATTTCGCAAAAAAACAAAAAATCCGTATTGGTTGTAAGATTTCACCTATGGTCCCATGGCAAAATCTTTCCGCAGGTTTTAAGTCAGGGCTCTTCGTGCATACTTGACTTAGTAGGCCTCTGAATTTCTAGTTAATTGTAAAAACTCAGCAATGCGGAAACTTGAATAAGGAATTGATTGATAATGTAGAAGTTGTGGATTGTTGGTTTTGATTATGACTCATTTGAAAATTGGTAGTCCATTTGTGGAGTTCGCGTGGTTGATAAATTTTGGTTTTGGATTTGGTTTTCTTTTGTATTCGTGTTTAAAGATTATCAGACGGCTTCTTGTTTTGCGTTCAATTAGCAAGTTCATGTTTATGGATGAATAGTGGAATGGATTCATTGTGGACGGCATCGTTGGACTTTGATACAACTTGTTGATTACCATTATCTTGGCAATTAATTAACATCTAGAATTACATCTAAAGTTAGCGTAATTATTTTAGTATTGGTATTATACTACCATCGGAATCCTGTCACGGTTTGGTGTTTACGTGCTTTGACTGCTAAGCTGTGATCCCCCATTTGATCCTGGGCGAAGTAAAATTTTATTGTAAACATTTTTTCTCAGCAGATAATGACAATGGCAAATGAATAGGTCACTATGTGCTTGCATAGGGATAGAGTGAAGGACTCCGAGAGAAAGAGAGAATCAACAGCAAATAAAAATGTATTATTTTATCCTTTAATAAACATTAGAGCTTGGTATCGTGATTGCCATTGCTCTTAATTACTATATGACAATAAGAATTGTTGAGAAATTTGGTGTCGATTTTAATATAATTAGGTTGATTAAATATTGTTAATTCGTGGTAAAATATTATATCAGTAACAATGTAAACTGCGTTTAAATTATAAAATTTTACGTTCGTTAAATTACATTGTTAAAACAAAAAGTAACTAGTTATATTATTTTAGTCGAGCCAAAATTTGTTGAGGACGTCATCGAAACGGCAAACGGCCATGTATTTTAAACTTCAGACTTAATTTTGCCGCTAAACTTAATCTAATAAAACTTGTTTGCACAACAGTCACAGATTTCGTGACGGGGGCGCCAATTATTCAAATTTTAAATTGGATTTATAAGACTGAATTGTTTGAGTTTAGATTTAAATTCAACAAGAGAACATCTGTTTTTTTCTTCTATTTTTAAGCAAATCCAAAAAGTTTTCCTCCTGCATTATAGAGTACATCAAATCTAATTTTACTGAATTGCATATTTAATCATAATTTATTGTGTTTGCACGGAGGATCGTAAATCTAATTAATTGTAATGCACATTTTCTGAAACATTTCACTTGGCAAATTAAGAGCCTCTTAATTTTAAATTATTTAATACCATTGCGACAAATTTATTTCTCAACAAAAATTGCTTTCCAGTTTTACATTTCCGCTTATAAAAGATGCAATTATTTTGGCTTTTTATAATCCTTGTTATGTTAATAACGTCGAGAAATACATACAAACGGTCATTTTCATTAGGAACGTTTATGTCAGAATATAAAATGCTTGTTGCTATTTATATTATTATTATTATTGTTATTACATGAAATAAAATCTCGTATAATTTTCTTTAAAATATACGTCGTATTCGGTTTCAAACAACTTGTGCAAGTTCACCTTCGCATTTATTCAAACACAAAAATACATAAAAAACTTATTTTTTATCTTACGGTCACGGTATATATTTTAAAAACGCCCCAAACGAAGTGCTCCCCCTTAATCACCAACATCTATCAAAACAAATAGGACTCCTATGTTTATATACAGTAAATTTGATGCGCAGCTCCAACCAAATTATTTCCAACCTTACATCGAAACTTTAAAATACAATTTAAAAAATTATTTGTGCAATATATGTGGGTCAGGGCTTTGGTTCTTTGGTCACAATAAATTAAAGATTTATAAGATTATCTGTCGCATTCGAAATATTCACCTGCATTTTTAGAAAACAAGTTTTGGTTGTGCTGTTGTGTTTATGACTCGAAAATAAAAAATTAATTTCTTTGTAACTTAATCCCCAAAATCTTGATTAAAAGTATGAGACATTTATGAACAATTACTGTAACTGTAATTTAAATTTTTTCATCGGTTGTTCTTTTGTAAGCCGCACTGGAAACATTAATTTCATTTTATTATTTATAATAATTGAAATTTTCAACTTTGGTTTTGAACGAGTCCGAGTTGAAATGCCGAATGTTTCATTCGCAATCAATCTTCGTATTGATCTCGGTTGAAACGTTTAATTTATTTTGATAAAATTTCAACAGTAACAAATGACTTTCGAAATGAAAAAGCGAAATGTTGTTTTTGTTTGAATTTTTACTTCCCAAATACCAAATTATGTAAATGGACTGCTGCTAAAGGGTGAAGTTGTATATGTAGAAGTGATTGTAAAGGAGAACATATGAGTGTAATATCATAAAAAAGTTCGCACTTTTACCAATAGCAAAATTTGCAATAAAGTTTTATTAAATTTCGACTTCCTTCAATCAAATTGCTTTATTTGATTCCTTCGACTTATCTGACCCAAAATAAGCATCGGACAATTTTTGACAAAAATCGAGCTACTCAAATCTAAGCAAAATTGGATGAGACATTTAACAAATGGTCATTCATTTATTGCCCGCTATGAACGTAGATGTTATGTGACCCCAAGGAATAAGAAATGTTGACAGGCCCAAGAGAATGCTGGAGTGCATACAAAACATGATGCTTATCGGAGCGACAATGCGTCCTATTTCTTAGGTATCATTCTCAAGTTATTCCGCCAATTATCAACAAACCTCAGACTTGGGCAAATATTTTACTTTAAATTGAAAATGCATAAATCTGGTCTAAATTGAAACATCCACTTACCGAGAATCGTTTATGCATAAATAAAACAACATGGAATTTGAAAAGCTAAAATAACTAACCCAATAAAAATTTTCCTTGGTAGGGTAGTTTGCTTGGATAACGAAAGAAAGATATATCGACTTAGCACGCAGATAGATCTCGCAACGTTAGGGTGCAGTAGGTGTTGAGAGACAAAACCAACTTTAAGATACGGTTGAAATAATTTATTTCAAAGTACAAAATTTTTTACCGAAAACACATATATAATAATAAAATTGGATATAAGAAACTCTTATTGCGGTTTTTGAAATGGCAATAATATATACCTACTCGTAGCTATATTATCGTCTTGTGAATCCTTCATCCAAGATTAGAATTCAATTTATTTTTCCCACAAAATTAGAATAAAAATGAAATTGTCACTGAATCTATTACACAAAAGTGTCGAAAATATAAAGTAAATACACTTAGGAGGTATACCTGTCGTTTTATCAGTTAGTTACACAATATCGTTCTTCTTCAAAAATATTAATGCACTACAATGTAAATATTTGAAGAAATATGCCTTTTTAAGTTTACTTTAAACTAATTTGGATTTTATGTAGCTTTTACGGGAGCGATCCACAAGAATTTGGATCTTACGTAAAATATGATTGAACAGACCTCGTATTGTACAAATCGAATTTTTTATTTATATTAAAGCGTTGGTGTGTATTATTCACTGGGGTGTATTTTCCGCAACATGTAAAAATTGTCTTATTCCCAAAATAGTTTTATTTCGAAACAAAATTTTTTTATCGCCAGCTTCTTTACATACTTTTTGGTGAATTTAGGATACCAAAGCTACGTTTTGTTTCGAGATTTTATCAGGTTGTTTGTCTTTACGGTCTTTCTTGTAATGCTTAATTCTACACAGAGCAATAAAGACCAACACGATAACTACTCATGTCAAATTAGCGGCAGGATTAACTTTCACTATGTGAGATGCCTTAAACTTAAAGTCGAGGATGATGGTGCATTTTATTGTTGTAACTTTACTCCAAGTGGTTTTAACTACTAAAATTAAAAGACGTGTTTCGTTCTCGTTGAGTTAATATACTTGTAAAAAGGAAATTTGGAGAGAATGTCAGTGCAGCCGAAATTTATGTACAAAAATACTTTCTCAATCGTAGGCAAATTAAGGATCATTTTATCTTCTGTGTTTTCGTGATTTGATAAGTAAAAAACATCATCCAATATAAGAAAATTGCAGGACGCTCTCAAGGGTATGTTAAAGGATCGTATTATTACATAGTAGTCAGCGCCTCGATCGTTTGCAATACAGTAACAGTAGCAACCCCTATCAGTGACCACTCAGCACCCCGTGGCCTCGAGGGAGTCGTCTACTCGTCCTGATGTTTGGTTACGCCTTATTGCCTGCCGGACTTGACCCCGGTTTCAAATTGCAACCACTCCATAAAGGAGAGATTCTCATGCTCAAGTTGTTTTCAACGTTAAGTGGAAAACTTTGTGACTATGGTTTTTTTTCAGTGAGTACACAAAATAGGCAATAGCTATACAACTAATAAATTTCTAATTAACGTTGCGAAGCTTTAATATACTATCAATCCGTAAAATTTGCAACTATCTACTTTCCTTTTTGTTTTCTTTTCGAGATAATGTAGCCTCTCCATTAGTCTAGACGGCTAAATCGAGCTAAATACTACATTTTTCATAACATTAAATTAAAACGAGTATAAGGAAATAAAATAAAAATGTTTCCAGAATTTTCCTTACATTTTTAAGAAACAATTTGTTTATCGTTATAAAAACTTTTCTAGAGAATTATTTTCCAAGACAATTCGTTCTTTCTCTATTTTTAGACTAGACAATTTTTCAGAAAGCCATGTTAAAAGTCGTAAAATTTCAAACCAGTTTACAACTACAGGAACAAAATGATGTTGGAAAGAGAAAATTTCATAAAATAAAAATTTTGAGTAATACTTTTTATATCAACTTTGAGAGTAACGTAAATTTAGATGAACCGGATGAATATAAAATTGCAGTTACAAATCCGTAATTTTTAAAACACCAAAAAGGAATAACCGCATTTAAAACCACAAATCACGCCAATGGCGATGGGTAAGATTCACCTGTTGGAGTTCTAATGAAATTTGGATGAGTTATTTAAAAGACTAGAAAATCAATTTTAAAAAAATTTAAATAAATTAATAGAGAATTGAATAATATTAAAATCTTAAAAAATATGACGTACAATGTTTAAAAGGAAATAACTCCAGTATTAGTCAATATTCTATTAAAGTCTTTTTTGCATTTGTAATTCTTACGCTTTATGTATTTTTTATGTCTTATGAACATTGTGAACAAACACTAAGAATTACTAATACTTGTACACCAACAGTTTTCTGCAGTTTAGCCCTTCCCTTATCTATTTAAAAAATTGAAACGAAAATTAAGAATTTTCATTTTGTTCTGATATTTTCAAAATTAAAAATAACAGTTCCATCTTTTTCATATTGTTTTTTTTAGAAAAATAATAAAAAAATGAAGTGTGCGAAAAAGAGAAGACTTTAAATGGCCATAAGACATCCTAAGAAACAAAGTATTTGTTTAAGCAAAAATTTTAGAAAAAAAATTGTTTTTTTTTGAAAATAATACTTTCAATATTTTCAAAAAAATTACATATTTTTGATTTTTTTGGAAATTATTTAGATTTTTGAAAATCAAATACAAATTTGCTTGTAAGAAAAAAGAAATTAATCTAAAAGCTGCACTATTGCCAAATTGGCAGACCTATTTCTTATGCTATACACGGAATTTTTGAGAATAATTTTATTTATTTCGCAATTTTAAAATGCTACTAGGGGGCATCAGAACAGAAAGAAGGATTTCTTCATTTTGAATAAACAACTTATATTTCATCGACAACGAATTCTGGAACACGAGGTCCACCCAACTTGCATGATTTGAAATGGATTCAATCTACCATATAAAATATTTTATTTATATCCTCTATTTTTATTGCGTTTGCCTCTGGTAGCTGTCACAGGACGAATCAAAAATAATGCTCCACAAGTCAGATAGATTTGAGTTAGTAACAGTGGCGTAACAAGCAGGTGAGGGACCAGTGTGCGAAGTTGTTAAAAGGGGCCCTGCTTTTATAAGAGACAAAAAACAAAGAAAATAATAAATAACTTATATAACCATGATTTTAAGATAAACAAATAACAAAACTATACTAAGAGCCGATTTTACAAGAATCGGATAAACTTAGTATAACGTTATTTATACAATTAATTACGAATGAATGGCAGTGGCGCATACTGATGTGTTTTGTACGGATTTGTACTGTGAAGGTCAAGGGGTAAATAGCTCAAAACAATTTTTTTTACAGGACTCGAAATTCCGACGATTTCCATTCAATTCCAGTGATTTCCAAAGAAATCCTTCCAAATAAGGAATTAAAAATTTAATTTTATTAAAATTTAAAAATTATACCGTAATTTTTATTAAAAATATATAGATGAGTTTAATTATTTTTCACTTTTCTAAGATTTCCTAGATTTTTCTATTGTCTAAATTTTCTAAAAT
Source organism: Cantharis flavilabris (assembly GCA_949152465.1). Lineage (NCBI taxonomy): Eukaryota > Metazoa > Arthropoda > Insecta > Coleoptera > Cantharidae > Cantharis > Cantharis flavilabris. The sequence goes on from OX424435.1 coordinate 12,739,359, forward strand.
ATCTTAGAATTTTCTGAGATTCCCCACTTTATAAAATTTTCCAAAATCTTGATATTTTTTCGATTTTTCTGTGATTTTTATGGATATTTCTAGAATTTTCTATTTCCTAAGATTTCCTTTCATTTTCTACATTTCCCAAGATTGTAAAATTAATGAGATTAGTAGGTATGGGGGCACTTGGGCGTGGGAACTAAATTGAGTCCAGGTCCGGACTAGGATAGATTCCCACGCCAAATGTCCCCATGCTACTTATAAACACTGTTATAATTTTAAATTATACAGCCGCGGTGCAGCAGCGGTGCGGTATACCGGTATATAAGCGGTACCGCGGTATACCGGTGTACCGCTGTACCGCTGTACCGCACCGCTGTTGCACCGCTGTACCTCTTATATACCGGTATACCGCACCGCCGCTGTATAATTTAAAATCCTAAGAAACAAAGTATTTGTTTAAGCAAAAATTAAAAACAATTTTTTTTTTTTTTAAATAATACTTTGAATATTTTCAAAATTTTTTTGAAAATGAAATACAAATTTGCTTGTAAGAAAAAAGAAATTAATCTAAAAGCTGCACTATTACCAAATTGGCAGACCTATTTTTTATGCTATACACGGAATTTTTGAGAATAATATTATTTATTTCGCAATTTTAAAATGCTACTAGGGGGCATCAGACCTTTTTGTTTTTGGGTGAAAAAGAAGGATTTCTTCTTTTGAATAAACAACTTATATTTCAGCGACAACGAATTCTGGAACACGAGTTCCACCCAACTTGCATGATTTGAAATGGATTCAATCTACCATATAAAATATTTTATTTATATCCTCTATTTACCGGTGTACCGTTGTACCGCACCGCTGTTGCACCGCTGTACCTCTTATATAGCGGTATATACCGGTATACCGCGGTACCTCTTATATACCGGTATACCGCACCGCCGCTGTATAATTTAAAATTATAACAGTGTTTATAAGTAGCATGGGGACATTTGGCGTGGGAATCTATCCTAGTCCGGACCTGGACTCAATTTAGTTTCCACGCCCAAGTGCCCCCATACCTACTGAGATTTTCTTGGATTTCTTAAATTTTTTGGAATTTCTTAAAATTGCTCCGGATATCTTCAAATTTCCTGCTCGTTTTTTGTCATATGCAAATCGAAAGAGAAATCAGGTGAAATTTGAGGAAATCTTTTTTTTTACTTTTTCCATTTTCTGAGATTACATTGGTTTTAAAATTTTGCAGACGATTTGTTTTTAAAGTATTAAAGTCACGCGCTCTAGTGAAAATTTAAAATATGAAATACAAAAATAATTTTTCCTAAAAATAGTTTATGTTCTTTTTTTATTAATTTAATTAATAATTAATTTTTTGACCAAAATAATTTATTAAATAAATCAAGATTTAAAAATCGCTCAAGACTTTTAAATACAATTATTTGTTATTTAATATATTGAATAGTTACAGAGTTACAGTTACAGTTAATTTTTTACAGTTAATTATAATATAATATTTTTATAATTAATTAATAAAAAGTTACAGTTAATTTTAAAATAAATTTGTTTTTAAATTTAAAAAATTAATTATTATATTTTATTTTATTTAATTTTTTTAATTAATTAAATTTTTAATTTTTTTAAAATTTAAATTAAGATTATATTAGATGTATTCCATGGTGAATATCAAAAAAATATTAAAAAGTACAACTGGGGGCCCTTTTATCCGGGGGTTCGCGTGCGTCGCACCCACCGCACCCCGGTAGATCCGCCCCTGGTTGGTAATAAAAAAGATATAGTAATAATAAATATTTTTGTTTTAATAAACCAATTTTTCTTCAATTTTCGTTGTTCTTGTGCGCTTCTGTATGAGGAGGGGGAGGGCATGATCCAGGTTAAGAAGCTCAAAGAACATAAAATTTAAATTTATAATACAGTAAAAGCTCGTTTGTTGAACATGTTTTGGACGTTTGATGTGAACTCTAGCGTTGAATTGCAACATGGAGTGCAAACTGTTAAGAATAAAAGCAATCGAAAGAACCGGATTAATGTACGGCTTATTGAATTGACGTAAAATAATTGTAATCAAATATGTTATAGTTAGACACGTAGACTTGAAATGAAAGATATCCTATAGGGGAGTATTTGAGCTGAAAATGAAAAAAAAGTCATTGATGCTACAGGAAGGTATTTGAATCCTGGAATTAAAATTAATATTAACGAGCAACAACGCATGAAACGAAAGACAGAAAGGGAGTGGAAAGCATTCTGAATAACTACAGGTGACATTCCTCAATTTCTATATTGCAATAAGGTAAAATCGATGATCTTTTTTATGGAATTACGTTGCTTTATAATTTTAGATCACATTTTTGATAAATTGTGTTATTTTTCAGGTTGAATATGAACACTGTAAATACTATTTGAAAAAACTTGAAATTCTATGTCTGTGATTATAGTATGTGGACAATCTCTTAACATTCGAGGAAAGTACTTTAGGTTTTTCGTGCATGTGCTGGCAACCACAGATATTTCAATAAAGAGCAATTTATTAAATAAAACTAGCAGCATGTTTTATAAACAGTTTAATTGCTTTTAGGACGTTTTTAGAATTAAACGATTGAGTAAGTGATAAATTTAATAAATTGTCCAGCGAGTGCTCACCCTAAAACGAAACATTACTGAATCTCATGTTAATTTGGTTTGTTCGCACCTTTAAATTTGCAGAACCAGCTGTAAAATCTCACGAATGTATTTTTTAGTGACTTTAAATTCAAATATTTTAAATTTCACACGAGAATCTTAACCTGTAGTTTTATTAACCATTGCGTGGTTTGCATACGTTTTCGATCGGGTACCAAAAAAAAAATATTATACAGGTTTCAGTCAATTTATCTACTAGTCAAGTAATTCTAGAATTAATTCCATGAGTTAAGAGCGAATATTTTTAATTTAGAACTATCCGAGTTGAAGTTTAGTAATTTAAGATGAAGAAAAGCTCTGCTCTATTTAATTCTACTTCTAGAATTTATTTTTAATTTTCTTATTGTAAATTGTAAAATCCTGACAAGACTTACGTGTTTTAATCCTAACCATCTTTCAAAATTATTCATGTTGATGTAAATGAAAAAGTCAAAGTAGAAAACTAATAATTTGCATATTCTCGACCTGCATTTCTATTACTAAAGCTTTTATATTAAACCTACCTGGGGTATTTGTGTATTTTTGTAATAGATGTTTTTAATCATTTTCAGATGAATAGTAGCTCTGAAATTTGACCTGGATGTGTCAGATATGTCGTGTAAGAGCTGGCATATTACCGATGACAATACGATAATCAGAACCGTTGTTTGTTTCTGTATTACAATTTAAATTTAAAGTGGTTTATACTTGAAAGGTACAAATACCTATACTAAAGGTTTGTCGTATTTGTACGGTTTTTGCAGCGTTTCCAGCAGTGTCTAACTCGAGATAACTGATATTTTTGCGCGGAAATACAACTATGAATTTTGATTTTCGTCCGACTCTTGATAGGAAATTCCACTTTAAAGTCTAAAAATCTAGAATCAATAATCTAAATATTCCGAAATTGTGAAAAAGTTTATAACAATTTAAGGTAAATTGAGTCAAAAATTGCTGATATTTAAAAGTGGCTATAGATTTCCAAAACAAATAAAAAAATAAGAATTTAACCAACATTTAAAATACAAAATAATGGTAATGGTAAAATTCAGACTTTGACTAAAGTAAAAAGTTTTCATTAGAGGTTGCAATAGTGACATTCCTGGTTTTAATAATAATTATTATTCACGCAATTTTTTATTTTATTCAAAATTATGGAAGAGTTATTAACATGTGAAAATATTTTACTAATTACAATTATTTTATGTTAGAAAAATTAATGATTGAAAACTCTTGCTGTTTTTTAGGATCACAATTTATGCAAATTAGTGAAATTACTTTAATTATTGTTTAATTGAATTGAATACTGTTCGCGTTAGAAATATTATTCCAGGTTTGCCTGATGAGAAACAGAATTTCTAAACACATGGACCCATGTGTAGCAAACTAATTTCACTAATTTTTCTAACATGTAAAAAAATAATTGTATTTAGTAAAAAAAAATGAAATTTATACAAAACTTGGGGAACACAATATTATTGAAAAACTTGTATTTTTAGTAAAAATTTGATTTACTTATCTTAAAGCAGCAATAGAAGCAAATAATATTTTGAAGTAGCTCTAATTATAAACTAAATTATTGTAAAAATTAGTAATAAATTAAAAGTAAAATTTGATAAATCGTCGATTCAAATTATTTATCCTTCGAATACGAACATTACATTTTTATAATTAAAACATCATCCCAATTAGAGAGAAAACGTCACTGCAATATAATATTACCATCCAAAGGCGAAATATATTACTTTTTCGAAAAAACATGGGAAAAAGGCTTGCAGTGTGTTCTGAAAACTAGGCCTAGCCTAGAATTTAAAAAAAAACAAGAAGTACTGTGATTTAGTAATCACAACACAGGTTAAAAAGTTTATTTATGTGCGAGGGGAAAATCGTTGCGGAAATTTGGTCTACACGTGAAGTGAAATGCGAAAAAAACTTAGGAAATCTCAAAAATTTTTAGAAATATTACAGATGAGCTTTTTTGTTTTTTTAACTTTTTCGAAAGGAACTCTTAAGGCAATCATGGAAGAAATTCGGGAAAATTCCTTCTTTTAAAAGGAAATCTGGTGTTCAAAACAAATTTGGTTTAGTCAATTAAGCCAAATGTTTAGGTTTTTAGGATTTATTACTTAACATACTTAACAAAAAATCAAATATATAATGAATGCGTTGTGCCGAACTCGGCTCCGCCTCGCTCGGCAATTTCCTGCACTTTTCCAAAACCGTCTCATTTTTTGTTCTTGCATGAAAAACTTTTATGAAAAGTAAAAATTGTCGGAATTTGGTTACTTAAGGGAATTGACTCCACGAATTTCGCTTTTTCCTATAAATCATTGGAAAGAGGAAACATTTTTAAGTATATTGAAAAATTTTTTTCTTGGATTATCCATTAGTTTTGGAGAAAACGGCATTTGAAAATCGAAATTTTTCATATGTTTAACATGGGAGTACATAGAAATTGCAAGTAACGGGTTTTCTGTTGACGGTACGTGTACTTTGAACTGGTCTTACTGATAGCCTTCATAGTTACCGTCACCCTCCCAGACCGTCGTGGTTCTCCCACCTCAAGCATAATTTCTAAAATTTCAACGTCAAAACTTTAATCACTAGATGAAGAAGATCAAAGTGCCTCCGGGACTAAATGCTTTACAAGTCACTCCGCTACGCTACGCTACCATGTTACCGTCACTCTTAACTAGAGTCAAGCTCTAGTTAGCTAGAGTTAAACTCTAGTCTAAACGTTTTGACTGGCGTAACTACGGCAAATCACGGATCCACCGTAAAATGAATGAATTAAATTAAATTAATTTGGCTCCTCCCATTATGGGGCCATCCATAAATTACGTCACATGTTAGGGAGTAGGGGGGGGGGGGTCATCTCAGATTTGTGACAAAAATGTTACAGGGGGTCTGGGGAGATTTCAAATGTTGTGATGTCACAAAGTCAAATTTTTAATAATATTTTTTTTTCGATTGTAGCAACATAAGTAGCAACATTATTTAAGACCTGCAAAATTGATTTAATTTAAGTTAGTTAAAAAAAAATGTCTACAAATTATTAAATTTTATAGGGTAGAAGTGTGACGTCACTGGGGGAGGGGGGGTTCAATGAAAAAATTAGGAATCTAAAAACCTTAAAAATCGTGTGACGTAATTTATGGACGACCCCTATTTAGTATACAAGGGATTTTATATGTAAAATTTTCGATTTTTAAATGCCGTGTTTTTGAAAACTACTGAATAATCCGCAAACATAAAGATGGCGACAAGCAGCATTAAAATACTTTAGTACCGTTTTTTGCCGTCGCTGAGGGCAAGATAAGACATTTGCCTCCGTTTAAAAACAAAATAAATTTTTTGATTTTTAGATTTTTTGAATAGAGAGACTATAGGGACTGGGTTTCCCAAATACGAGGTATTATGACGTTAACCTCCTATTTTTTGTTATATATTTCTGCACATTAGCCCTTCTTTCACTAATCTTTCAAAATTATGATCTGTTTCTCTATTTTGTCTTTATATTGGTTTACTCTTTACGAGTCTTTTTATTTCATTAAAACATCGATAATACTGAAAAAACGAAATAAGGTTGAAATCCACTTGAAATTTGTGCAATTGGACTATAACTGGACTATAACAAAACTTAATGAAAATAAAAAATGTGAATTTTGACATTGTCTTCTGAAAATAAAAATGTTTTATTTGGAGCAAATGTTCCTTTTGTGGCTTTCTGAATTTTTGTCCAAATACTTTTCGACTAATTAATTCCTTAGGTTCTAATCAATGGCGAAATTTTTGGAGTAATCTGGTGTACGAGTGAAGGGAAATCTGAGGAAATTTAAGAAAATCCTGGAAAATTTAGGGAAATCTTAGGAATACTACAGATTACATTATTTTTTGCTTTTATATTTAAGAAATAGTTATTATATTACGTAATATGATTTCTAACTGATGGAAGCTGTATTCAGAAATTTCAGGTCACACCTCGCTTTTGAGTGTATTTAATAATTAAAACTTTAATAACTCATTACTCTATAGGTAATTAGTTTTATGCATATACTTTTTTTTGTTATTAAAAGAAGGAAATAAAATTTTATTGCATATTTTGTTTTTAATAAACATGTTACACTCAAAATTATGATTAAACAAATAGCAATTTATGTCGTGTGCTTCTATTGTGGATCTACTCGTATAATATGGAAAGCTAACATAGGTATATAATTAGATACTATTATTGGACATAATTCTGTCCGAGTTTTGCAATATTAACTAAGTAATGAAGCTGACATAATGAAACAAAAGAGGTATTTAAATAATAAATCTTGTGCCCATCTTAAAGATTGTATATTAACTATAATAATACATTTTTATTTACAACAAATTTGTACAAACTAATAAATGTTTTTTTTTTAAATTTTACTTTACTTCTAGCTGCACTTTAGTGCCGCTCGTCGCCGGCAGTAAAGTAATATTAATTAATAATATTATCAATTTTTTAGTTATTAAAAAAAAATGTCGTTTTACAGCTTGAAAGCTGTCGACCGTGCCTGATATTTAATTACGACAGGATAGAACGATGTAAAATAAAAAGCTAAACATGTTTATAAATAAATAATAATAAATATTGAAGTCTCAATGGTGAAGCAAACACCTCTATGTACAAATGAACGTTGCATTGTGTAGTATGCAATAACGGCCAGGAGAATATAATATTCGAATCCTGTTAATAGTTTTAAATAGCGATTGTAGGAATCAAATCTTAAATTTTATTGTCGAAACATCACATTAACATGGAAATAAAGGAAAACTAAATTTTATATAAAGTTCATTACGATCGTAAAATCTGTGATCACTTCAAGACGGACAGTAAGTGTCAATTTATTAGACGATTTGTAAACTACAATTTGAATCCTCTTGTATAAATGTTTTTTAATCAAGGTTAATCTTGTAATAAAACGAATTACGAAAATTAAATTAAATGTCGTGATGATGATCCCATTGAGAAATTGTTTTCCTTAAACGGATCCGTTATTGCATTTTTAATATCAAACCAGAGAGAGAAAAATTATTTATGTATGTAAATTCAAAAGTGCCAAGTAATTAATACTTTTAAATATTGGTCGGTAAAACTACTAATTTATTACAAAAAAAAAACTAAATAATAAGCTGTGTCGGCTCTTAAAGGTCTCATCCGCATCGGGAGTCACCAAATAAGGAGAAACAATCGTTTTAAAGTTGTTTTGATAGTTTAGGATAAGTTAGTTGAGAGTTAATATGGAAAATTGTAGTTAAACCTGAAAAGCTGAGAAAAACTAAACGAACGATAAAGTTAAAAAATTAAGAAATTGAAACAGGGAACAAGAACGTACGTGCTTTGGAATACGACATGAGCTGTGACAAGGAGATATAAAGAAATCCCATTTGTAATTCTAGCAACATCTCGAATATATTTATTATCGGTAGGAATAAAAAATAGAAGTTCGTGACAAAAATCGGTGTTTATAAACCAAATTAATAATCATAAATTAAATTACGTTAGAGAAATTGATGTTTATGGTTTTTGAAAATTTAACACTAATTTATTCGATTTGAGACAGCCAGCAGACGAAAATCTTGATTTATTTTTAATATTTCACGTTTTCGATGCTAATTCCACGTTTTATTATAATCAAATCAATATAACTTCTTTTTAAAAAACGTTTCAGTGCGGTTCAAGTTTATCGAATAAATTCTACCGCTTTTTATCTGACTTTTTCATTTGCTTTACGATCAATAAAATACCAATTATAATTATCCTTTCGCAGGAAACAAGTCTTTCCCTGTTCTAGGCAAACACATTCGAGCTTTATCTTACTTTATTGCTTTATAAATCTCGGTATAAAGCTTTAATGATTCAATTTCATATTTTAATTTAATAAATGTCTATCGGAAAATATGGGGTGCTAAATTTTAAATTACAGTAGCAGGAAAAACGAAAAAACTACCCAACGAGAAAATTTAATGGTATTGCATCAGTGGTCTTTTATTTTCCTGCACTTTTGCAAAGAACGGTAAAATCTAAAATGGGAAACAAATTTTCGTTCCGACTGAATGTTCAAACGAGCATTCAAATTTGAAGTCACTCGGTTTCAGCCTTGAAAGTTCCTATTTACCATATAAATTTGATTCGTAATGGTAACGGAAGCAAAGTGAATGATTTTAAAATTAATGAATGATTGTATCACGAAATAGGATGCTATAACATACTTGACATGTCCAACACTTTTGAATACCCACGGAATAAAGAGCAATGATTATTGTTGCATTGCATTTGTGACATTCAAAATAGCTGACACCGGTTGCAACAGTCGACATTTTAAAATGTTCCACGAGTTAACAATACTTCACACAAAATAATTTTGAATAAATTTAAAAGGGAAGTCGGAGTCGGAGAGTTACCTGTTGGAAAATCCTACTTGTAAAATTTTTAATTCATAGAAACACGTTTTTCATTCAATAAATTACACATATATTTCATTATTTTATAAACTCGGTATGCTAAAACGTGGATTTTTAAGTTATGGGTCTGCATTCTAAATAAGACTAAAAACAAGTTTATCTCCACTTGGGCAATTAAAAAAGGTGAACGTTACATATTTACGCTTTCTAATTAATGGCAGGTATCTCCCAGTTAAATATTTCTATAAAACCGGAAAAAGTCGGGTTGCCCACGAAAATGTTTGGTTTTAAATTGCATTTGAGAGAAGATCGGAACGAGATTCCAACATTTTTTAATATGAAATAAAAGGAATTTATGCAGTTGTACTTTGTGCAGTCACGACTGTTATTGATAACAGTAAACCGAACAAGTCATCCATGAAAATATGTATTTATTTCAGCCATAAGCGTTTGCATTTCTGTATATTACAATTTACAATCTCGCGCTTTTAACATTCTTTTTACGTTTACGTTCTCTATGTAAACACGTTTCAAGTAGGCCGTTAAGTGCTCTCAAATATAAAATGAAATCAAATTTTAAAATTAACGTCGGGAAATGCTTTTGTTACTTGCCACCGACGAGTAGGTATTATGTATTTTATTCGTCGGATTTATAATATACAATTTTTATGTATCCTATTAATTAAACGTGCGATTTTGACGTGCATACTCTGGTTGTTATAAAATGTTGATAATGAAAACAGCTCTTGATTTTTTTAAATAAAATAAAATTCTAAAGCAGGTTGCAACGAGATTGAAATTATTACGATAGGCAGTAAAATTTAACGTACTAACTTGCACTTTCATACATAAAAATTTATTTGTGCCTACGGGGCTACAGTCATTTTGTAGGAAATTATTCAATGCATGGAAAATAATTGTAATAACTAAAGTTTAATAATATATTTTGTTTTTATTACAAAACCGAGTGGGGGCAATGACAAAAAAAAATTCGAAACACAAAAATTTACTTGGAGAACGAAATTGTAGAGCGGAAAATTCTACAAAAAGAAAGGTTTGCGCAATTTTTTTGGTTTGACATTGGTTTTCAAGTGAAATGAAATGCAAAATCGGCGCTTTCCAACTCTTATTGAACATCTCTAAAGGTGATAAAATCAGATATATAGGCTGACAGAACAGCTATAACTTTTTTAGTTTTATTGTCCAAAAATAAATAAAAATGCATTTTAAAGATGAAGATTTCGGGTTGAAATGCCAATATTTTTGATTATTTTTTGTATTTGTATTGTATATTTGTTTGATTGTATTCTATTATTTTATTTTATTTTATTGGTAATAGTGCTTTTAAAATTGAAAAGAGAATTATAAATCTGTGATTGCTAAATTTCCAATAAATATCTACAATATACAAAAATGATCCTTATAAATTTTTTTATTATATGGCACACTCATTGTCCTATTTAAATTAAAAAATATTCAGTGCTTGCAAATATTATTTCCATGTAAAAACCATATATCGACTGGACTATACTGTATTAAAAACTAGACTTAGAGTAAATTATATTACATATTTTAGAAAAGTTTTCACAAAAAATCCTCAGGCCTACATTAATCATTTATCAAAAAAATGCTCGAAAAAATTGTCTTTTAGTGTTAAAATAGTGTGGAACTTGATTGGACCTTGATTATCCAGGTTGTGCAGCCTAAAGGCCGCACTGAGTCGCCACTCTCCAGTAGTCTCTCAATTTTTTAAAATTGGCATTGACAATAATATTGACTATTGACAGACAAAACGGCATGGTTTTTGATATACAGTAGATATTAAGTTTAACAAATTAAAGAAAAAACTGATTGAAATACTGTCAGAATGCAATGAAAATGTCGAAAACTCAAGTTTTAATCTAGATTAATGCAATTCTTTTTTTTTAACTATCTGATTTTGCTTCTTACACAGAATGCTGATTGTTTGTTTGTTGTCTACAAAAGCATTATATGGGTTAATGCAAGAAGTATCTATCTAAAAGATAGATCAGGCGACTGATGCCACTTACACTTTTTAAATTTATCAAGAATAGAGACAATTTTGAAAATATATTAAAATTTAAATTTTCAAATTTTGACATTTAATTTTCAAATTTTTACATTTAATTTTCAAATGTTAGTATTATGTTTTAAACATGATATCTGGTTGATATCTGGTTATTGTTTGAAGATTTTGACCGCAGACTAAGGGACGAATCCACAAGACAAATTACGAGATGTTTGAAAGATTCTCTCTTTGATTACTTGAAGATTCTCTATCGAAAAATTAGAAATAGCTAAATAAGCTTATCTACGTATAGTATTCTTAAGATTTCTTACGAGTTTTGTTCGATTTCCTAAGATTTCTTAGATTTAGTGAAGAAATTGTTGAGTTAGGGAGTTAGGAGTCATTGAAACGAAATAGTATTTTATTTGAAATTTGCAATTTAATACTACATTTTTTTACCAAACGGATTAAAAAAAATTTCAAATGAAATTATGTTCATTTATGGCATAAAGTACAAATACAAACAATAAGATTTACGATTATCCAAAAATGATGCGGAAGGGCATAAAAATTGCAAATAACTGAAAGTGGCTATTTTCATCAAGTTATCCATGCCTTTGCTGTGTCGTTATATTATATTTACAAGTATTTTGGGCATAAATTACATTCGAAAATCGCAGATCTAGTTAAATACACAAAAAAGGTACATAAAAAATTCATCATTTTTGCGCCGATAAACAAAATTCATAATTTTTGCGCCGATAAACAAAATTCATAGTATAGATGAAAAAATCATTTTATTGATGAATTTTGTACATCAGCGCAAAAATGATCAATTTCTCATCAAATGATGAACCATTTTTTTCAGTGTAGTGAACCTTTGAATTGCTCCACTCATTAAAAGCATTTCTGAAGCAGGTCTAATTCGAGAATTACAGATCTACAAAAACGGGATCCTTGTTTTCATAGGCTAAATTTGGCTATAAATAAAGCTTGAGTAACATTATCAAACTTTGGTTAAATTTTTGTTCAACTTTCTTTTCAAATGTTTGACGAACACATTTTCGTCTAACTTTGTAGGATACAAAGTAGCGCGTGTCATATTTTCGTTCAACTTTTGAATAAGCATGCGCATTGTTGCAAAATTTTGCAGTAAGTTTGGCTTTCGCATATCCTACTACAAACATATCCCCACCCATTAATTTTCATCACACTTTCATCAAACTTTGAAGCAAAATGTTTGACAAGAAAGTTTAAGGAAAATTTTTGATAATTTTGAGTTTGATAATGTCACTCAATCTCAACAAAACCCTATTTCAAACAAATTTATACTGTGTCGTTGGCATATGATCCGCTTACTAAAACAAGTGCTGTACTTTTTTCCATCAATCATACGTACCGTCAACAGAATGAGCATTTTCTACAGAACTTTAATCACTTCTTTATTTTAGTATTATAGGATAGCTGTCAGATCCTTCGCATTTTTATAAATATCTATAATATTTTGAAATAAAGGTTGTCATATTTGTACCAAAATTCGTAAATTTATTTAAAAAAATAAATTTTTTTGTGTAATTTTGGTTTGGTGCGGCAAAGTTTTGTTGGTGGCTTTGCGGTTTTGATAAGAGATGTAGTTTTTAATTAGACTTGGTCGAGACTGATCATACTGGTTAATGGTTATTGGCGAAAGAATGCCGATTAATGGTGTAGTAGCTGATAATTATTTAATAAATTGATATAAATGAGAACATGATATTATAATTATAATCATTAATTGCGAGAGATAAAAAAAATTCGAATTTAAACAGATTTAAAACGAAAGCTAGAAAATGAGAAATTGCGAGGAAGAAATAAGAAATTTTAATAGTTTAATTAATTGTAAATAAAAGCAAAAACAATAAAATAATTAATTTCAATCATTATAAATGTTCCATGTACTTGTCTTTTGTTTGGAAGTTAAGTAAAAATAATTACTAAACTTTATATTTAATTTTTTCATAAAAGCAAATTATTATTTTACTTACTTTAGTGTCGCCCACAGCCAGCCTGCTGTAAAAGTAACATTAATTAACTTTAATATTAATTGTTTAATAAAAATATTAAAATTGCATGCTTGTCAACCTATACAAACTCTCAACAGCAGTTTTTCTCCCATAAATTTTTGTATTAAAAGGATGCAGTTAAAACAATATTTGTATTGAAAATCTTAAGCGCCCCACGTTGGGTGGCACTTACTTAGTGTGACGTTCAAAAATATTTTATTTTCCCCAACATAAAAACCGAAAGTGCCAACACTAAAAGTGTTGTGTTACAGTATTGGATTAGAACACTTCTTTTATTGCTTTATTTGCTCTTTCTAATAAATTTAAAAAAAACTCTTAAGTAAATTTTTAAAAGCAATTTTTTATTGGAAATTTTTTGTATTGACATCCAATTTCGTAAAAAGTATTCCGAGATGTTAAAGAATGATTCGTGATGTGTAGATTATAATAGTGGACACACGATCCAATGGTTCGATCAAGATAGCAACAAATCTTATAAAGGTTCTTGTGCATTGCCTTTTTCAACTCCAATTACAATAAAAACCAGTGATGCTACATAGTAGGTAAGAAAATTCGACTTAAGCAATTGAACTGTATTAAAAGAATTTTAAAATCACATATTCATCAATTGAAACAATCACAGGCAACAGTAACTTTCGGTTACCTCTGGTTGAATCTAGAACAGATGTATATTCCAGGTTCCGAATATTGGGTAGCTAAGCTGTCTTCCGGTAGAAGAGACCACTCTGATTGTATAAGCTGAAATAAAAAAATCACGTTTTTAGCAAATTGCAAAATCTTTTAAATGTCTAATGGAATTGCAATGCTTTTAAACAACAATTCAAGTTAAAGGACAATTTCTGAACAAAAGCAATTACCACATAACCGAACAAATTTTATTGGGCGCAGAAACGACCAATAAAAATATTTCACGGTTGTCAATGCAACCGCGCTTTTAAATTTTGAATTTTTTAAAAACATTTAAATTCTTCAATATTGTTAATATGTTAATATGTAAAAACTGAATAGGTGAAGTACCTTTTGGTATTTTTAATTGAGAAAGTTGTTATTGTAAGTGTAGGACAGATTATTTTTGTTGCAAAAGGAAAGTAATTTCATTTCTTGTTCGTTTTGCACATGAATAGTCTTAGTGAGAATAAACTTGACGTCGGACTAATTTTCGAACAAATTAACCATAAATAACTTGCTGGCAATGAAAGTCATCGACCATCGCCGTACACTTGATTTATTTTGTGCAAGCTGTGCAACTCTAAGTGCGAACACCTACCATCTCACTTGATTAGGAATGCCGAAGACTTTAGCCCTATTTTTACTTTCAATCTCTCATATCAAAATTATTCTAATGTTTACTAAACAAGACTATTAAGGTGATCATTTTTGTTCTAACTTAATCATATTTGATGATCCTTTAGACAAGAAATTGTAGTAGTTTACATTAATAACCTCTGTAAACATGACATAAAACCTGGCCATCCGTAATGCACGGTTATTTGAGTCACGATTTCATGAAAAGCTTATAAACTATCAACGACATTGTTTACATGACATCTACAAAGTGCATACAGAGCACGAAATGCTGTTCGTTCATCCAGGTAAAGTTAACATCAGTTTAGCGCAACTTACCGCCCACTCGTTGGATAATCCTGCAGCCATACTCATTTTGGGTTACACAAATCTTATAATCCAAATGAGAAAGCTCGGAATCTTGCAATACTTTATTCTATTTGCTTGCGATACATGCAGTTGTGTAAAATATCGAGAATTTGTCAGTGGAAGACAGCGTTCGTCTTGTTGTGGCTTTCGAAACTATTCAAAACCGACGTTTGGAAATATTGCTCAGTTCTATTTGCTACTTCTGAAACCTACAAACAGATGAGTGATTTTCTATGCAATTGGAATTTTCGACTTTACGTAAAGCGAACGGATTTTTGAGAAAATTGCAGAAAATAAACTAAGTGTTTGAAATACTACGGTTGAGTGCTTCCTTCATGATGCATCCTTACAACGTAAAACGATTTATCTATTTTATGAAATTTTACGCTAAACAGTATAGTTTCGCTGGAAGCAGGAAAAACTGAATAGATACTTTATTAATCATGCTAGATTGCTGTCTTCCTAAGCGGCCGGCCCACTTTCGAATCAGATTAAGATCTTTTCGGAAGACCTAAATAATTTTTATGAATAACCAACAAATATGTTAACCCTTTCGTCGTTCGCGCAGATAACGTTATCTGAATTAACCAAATTGGTGTTGAATCGGGTACCCTTTCTTCCCTTCAATTACTGCTAAAATCCAGGGATAAAAAGGTTTAACTTTTTAAATCTTCATTAAACAGGATGGACCCTAAAATAATAAATTTTCATTTTATTCAACCAGCATGAAATTAAACAAAGAAAATCTACAATTTTCATATTTGAATTTTTTGAAAGTTGGTATTTGGTGTACGTAAAAATCAATAGAGTTAATTATTATTAGGAATTTATTACCTACTACAGTATTAGCTAATGAAACTTTATAATAATGGATTGTAATCTGAATTAGTTGTGCTAGCAACAATTATATTGTATTTTCAATTAGTGCAATTATGTACCTTGAATTATTGACTATTTTAATGGCGGAAAACATAAATTACCATTATAATTTTATGAAAGAAGGAATTAATGTTGGCGCAGTCTGGAATTAAAGTAATTACATGTGCGATATGATTAAATATCTCGAAATTAGTAAGCCTTCTATCGACAATGTGTTTTCAACTAATAATTTACTTAGTAATTTAATAAATAAGAATTATTACGTAATATATCCAAAGGTCGTACAGTTTTGCTCACGGTGCGGCCGATTTGGCGCAGATACAAAATTAAATTTAATAAAATAAATTTATTTTAAATTTACCAGCCGCACTTTCCTTTTAAAATTTAATACAGTATTTTTTTGTTTGGAAAATGTAAAATTATTACACATTATTTACTATTGTGATAAAAAGCTCCTAACACCTACTAAGCCATTAATATCTAATTGAAAATTTACATATGTAACTTATTATTGTTATGGTACAATAAAGCTGGTGTGTAATCTATGCACACACGTTTGAAATGTGTAGTTCTTTGTTGCACATCAATATAAAATACATGTTTACAAAGGCGAAAATTGTTTAGTTATTGTAACAAAATGATTTATTTTAGTTTGAATAGAAATTTGTTTTTCACTTCACGACGCGTTAGAAAATCGGAAAGAGTCGAAATCTTAACTATTTTGTACAGTTGGTTACTTTGAAGTAAACTGTGGAATTAAATAAATTTTTATCTCGAGAAAGCTGTCAAGCTGTAAACGTAGATTAATACGAAGAGATAGGTGGTACAAATATAGTAGTAGTAACAATATCTGATGTTTCTTACTTTTGTTAATATTCCGGGTGATATCTAATGAGGTACAAACTATCTCTGGTAGATTCAATCTACCGACTGTTTCGTGCTCGGAATTCTTTATATATATCTGTGATGCTTGGAAATTCTTACGGTTCGTGTTCTGTTAAAAATAATTGGAAAAACTGTGAAAATTTTTTTACAAACCAAGTGATGAAAGTTCGAAAGTCCACTTCTATCCCCTAGGCAAACTATCGAAACTTTCTTTAATTAATATTATAAACTTAAATTATTACGTGCGTTTTATCATTTTTTCCATTTTATACTAAAATATAATAGCCAATTAGGTCGTAAGAAAGTTGAAGTTTTTTTTTTAGAAAAATTCGAGTAAGCGAGTTCAATGCAATATTTTCTAACCTTAAGCCACGGAGGCGGGATAATCTTGTTTTGTATCGGAACCGAGTTTATGCTATATAACTTTATTATTATTCATTGTTCACTTTTTAAATGCAAATTGCAGGTTCTTCTTTCGTGTAATTTATTAGATTAATTGTAATGCAGCTGGCTTCATGTTCAAATATTAGATAGCAGATATCGCGTTTTAGTGGAGAATTTAGGTGTTGCTTTATGGAATACCAATAAAACAACTTGAAGGTTTGACACTTTATTAACTTAATAATAGAAACGCTAGTCCTAGCATTCCATTTTATGTACTATGGTGGAATACCAACAAGTTAATTGGACACATTTCAGTTTAATATAATACAACTGCATGCTTTGGAAGCTACCTCCGCAATACTTGCCAAAAACTCAAGAACCCAATTCAATATTAAAAATGTATAATATTGTATATAGAGAGATGTTTTATTTTTAAACTAAAATTAAGCCAAGAATTGTGAACACAATTTACTGTATCATATTTAATTCTCTTTATAGCATGAAGAAACTTGAAATGCGATTTGAAACATTTACACTGTGATAAACTCGTGTTTTGAACCAAAGCGCATCATACGTTACAAGGAGCATTTTCCTTGACTCGCTTTATTTCGCTTCGAAAACATTTAAGTCTTCTTCAAATTTGTTCACGATGATTTGCGAGCAACGCTCAATTGCCCATTGTTGTCGCTGAAACTATTATAGATTGGGTGCAGTTTTTAATCATCAAATCGATTCTTGGATTTCACAAAATATCCTTTGTTTATCCTTGGTTTCTTGGCGAATGTAGATAAGTGACTGCAATTGTATTAAAGTGTCGAGGGAATTTATGTCACACGATCTCAAGAGGGTTATCTAAGTTCCAAGATATATTATACAAAATGTACTACAGAATTGTATTTTGTGTTACACCACCCGGTTGGCCTAATAAGCATGAATGCGAAATGTATCTAGATGTATAGCAAATGTTGGGAGACAAGACAAAAATATACCGTGTGTTCTTTCTGTAAGGAGTGTAATATTTTTATATTATAATATATTGCTATGATTTGGGATTTCGGATTTTATATTGTTTCTTCAAAAAAATTTAAAAATTTTATTTTAAAATATTAATTTCTTTTACAAAATGCGACACATAGTTTCAGTGGCGTATTTAGAAGGGGGCAAAGGGGAAATTGCCAAAAAATTGGCGATATTTGTAAAATTATAAATCCCCTATCTTCTCCAAGTATTCTAAAATAGTGGAAATCTTGCAAAATATTCTGGAGGGTGTTCCACACCCCCAGACCCCCCGGTTTACAATTTTGACTTTATATTTTTACACAGAAAGTTGCTGCTAAACTCCGTGAGCAGTAAGGTAATTACAGGTTACACTTCCCTCATTTTTGCTTAAAAATTCAAATTTACCGATTTGGATTAATGTTGGACAAATATTTTTAGTCCTAATCTTAGTTTCATATATTTTTTCGTTGGTAAAAAAATCGACCAACCAGAGTGTTTTTTTTTCACCAAAAAATGACGTTGTAGCAAGAGCAGCAGAAGCGTGCTGGGATTTTATGTATTGGGATTAGTTACAACTGACGCGCGCATGAATGGATAACGAGATTCTTAAAAATCTGTAATCTGCCCCCCCCCCAAAAGCATTTTTTAAATACTCCACTGCATTATTTTATATCAATGCTTATTCCCCAATGAACCAAGTTGACAAGGCAGACCACTCATCGTTAATTATTTATTTATTATTATTATTTAAGATGTTACTGTATTTACAAGAATTAAATTCTTTAATAGATATTATCTATCAAATTTCAATTTGAATTTCTTACAATTTGCTCAAAAAGTAAGGATATTAATTAAAGATAACTTTCTACTCTTCAATTTTGTTTATTTTCATCAATTTTTGATCAAAATAGACATATTTTAATTTTCATTACTAATATTTGGCGCTATTCAGGTGACGGTACGTGCATACTCGTAAGAACTTAAATTATACTTTCTTTATGCTATAATACGGTTGAATAAGCAATGGCAATAGTTTACATAATAGAATTTCAAGTATTATAGCTGAATTTTACTTAAAAACAGCGATTAATTTATTGTTTCTAGGAATTTTTTCTGGGAAGTGCGTTATGAACGCGTTATGCGTTGGCTTTAATTTCTGCGGCATTCTTAGATTTCTCGATTTCGGACGAATTCTTTAATACATGAGTCATCAACAAAAAACGGTTTCAACTTCTTAGATGTGTCGTTTTTGGGAACTTTTAATAAGTTGAATGGTAAACTTTTAGTGCAGCAGCAGTAAAACACACACTTGCAGACTAGAGAGCGGAAAACTGCGGTTCTATTCCAGGTCACGCTGAATATCTTCTTCTTCTTGTAGTCCTTCTCCCAAGGGGTAAATATCTCAAAATAATTTTGTACACAGGACTCAGAATTCCATTGATTTCCATGGAATCCTAAAGATTCTCAAAGAATTGCAATAATTTCCAACAAGGAGGAGGTAACGGAGCCATTACCCATTACAACCAATTTTACTAAATTTTTTTAAAATTAAAAAAAAATGTATCTAAATTCTTATTAAAAAAATATGTATTTACCCTCCCCAGCCTCATTTACTGCACTTATGAATTACAATCTGCTCTTGTGTAGAACTGAAGGGAAATTTGAGGCAGTCTTAAGAAATAGGAATTACCAGGAAATTACAAAATCTTAAGAATACTATAATTTTTTTTTCAGTTTTCTGAGATTTTCTTTGCTTTTCTTAGATTTTCTAGATTTCTTAAAATATTCTAGAATTTGCTAGATTTTTCTGAGAATTCTTTAGATTTTCTAGAGTTTCTAAGATATCCGAGGATTTTCTACATTTCCTTGAATTTTCAAAGATATTCTTGATATTTCTATTTCTTGGATTTCTTGGGATTTCTTAAATTTTTTCCGGTTTTCTCTAGATTTACTTTTACTTGTACCCCAGATTTTGCCCTCTATTTTCACTAAGTGGAAAACCAACTGGAAATCGTCATATATGTACAAAACTAAAGGAAAATTTAAAAAAAATTTAATTTTCCTTTGATATTCCTCATCCTCAAAATTTTCTTGAATTTCTTACAATTTTCTACATTTCCTAGGATTTTCCATTTCACAAAATGTCTTAAGACCTTGTCATTTTTTAGATTTTTCTGAGATTTCTTAATATTTCTATTTCTTGGATTTTCTGCGATTTCTTAACTTTTTCCGGTTTTCTGTAGATTTCGTTTAACTTGTACCCCAGATTTTCCCCTCGATTTTAATCAAGTGGAAAACCAACTGAAAATCGTCATAATATACAAAACTAAAGAGAAATTTGAAAAAAAGTATTTCCTTTAATACCTATATTCCTCTACTTCAAGATTTTCTAGAATTTCTTAAAATTTCATAGAATTTTTTACATTTCTTCGGATTTCCCATTTACTAAAATTACTAAAAAAACTAGAATTTCCTATGATTATCTTGAAATTCTTAAAATTTTCATGAATTTTCTGGAATTTTTTTGAGTATCTTCAGATTTTTCTTCACTAGTACACCAGAGTTTCTTGATGATTTCTCTGTAGTTTGTTGCTGGAAAACCGAGAAAAAATCGTGAGATTCAAAAGTGAAGGAAAATCTTATGAAATTAGTAAATCTTAAGAATAATCGAGATAAGTTTTATTTTTTAGCTTTTTCAATTTTCTCGATTTCCTAAAATAATAGAATTTTCTAAATTTTCTCAAATTTTTATATTTTAAGTTTACCCGCCAAGGATGTTTGGAAGGGGGAATAAGGTAACGAGGCTATCTAACTCCTCCCCATGACTCATCAAAAACCAAGAAAATCTACTAAATTTTGGATTTCAAAAGTCTACCTAAATTCTTATAAAATATATTATATTTACCCCCTCCTCACTAGCCGCTTTTACCCTCTACTTGATCTGGATCCGTCTTTGATTTCCAAAATAGTTCCAATCTAAAGAATTTCTATGATTTCCAAGGAATTCCAGAGATTTCCAAGGGAATTCTAAATAAGTGTATGTACACAAAATTTTTGAGATATTTACCCCTTGCCTTCTCCTATCGAAGGTTGGACACCATCTAAATTATTTATATCAGTAAACAGTAAACATCAGTAAACATGAAGATGTAGATCCTTGGGATCTTTTAGGTTAGGTGTTTTTTTACTACAAATAAGTAAACTTCTAATTAGAAATTAGAGTAACAATAATCCACACAATTTTTTGTTTATATGTTGAATAATTTATGCCTTTATGACTATTTTACCTGTAATTACAAATAATTTTATTAAATAATTTAATATTTTTAATTAAATTTTTAATAATTTAAAAAAAACAATTATTGTTTTTGGTAGACTTTTAGTAAAGATATTTCTATTGAGAGTAATGTAACAAGTAATAAGTTTTATGGCTTCCAGATATGTCGTTATTGCTTTTTTTTTAACAAGTTGACTTGTAAACTTTTAGAGCAGCAGTGTGGTGTAAATCACACATATGCAGACTATAGGGAGCGGAGAACCTCGGTTCTATCCCTGGTCGCGCCGAATACACTGCTGTCAATAATGACGATAAGTTTCGGTTCTAGTGTATTAATTTCTTTAACTTAAATACAAATTATTTTTTGACAATTTTTTTAACAAGTTAAGTTGTTGTTGATTGAACTTAGGTTGACATCTAAGTTTTTTTTATTCGAGAAAATAATTTTTCAGTTTAATTTTGCTTTGAAACAATTGGCCTACAATCTGCTTATTGAGAAAGATACAATTTTATTTCTAATTTGTTAAATCAAAACACTAAAATTTTGGTATAATTTCCTTTTTTAATTTTTGTGTTCCAATAGTGGAGGTAAAAAAATTCCAGATTTCCAGACCTACTTTGATTTTTCTTTGTTATTAAGATGGTTTACCTTAAGCGCCTTGTGATAGAAAGCTTAAAAAGACAGGAAGTTATTAGAAAAGATTAATAATCTACTAGTGTCGTTCTGGAACGAGGTAAATAAGCCGTTTAATATGGTAAGTGCTTATATGTCCAAAGCTAAGGAACATTTGTCCAAAGAGCAATTAATATTAAATTTGTATAGTGTCATTTAGGGTAGGCTTTTGTTTGGCTTAGAGGATTAACAACAAAGCTATGGTTTTGCTTAAACGTTCGACATTTATTTATTCAAATAAAACCACTAAAAGGTAATTCTCTCTGTCTGTGAGATAACAATAAATAATTAAAGTCGCAAAGGTTGGTATTTCCAGTTAATCAGTCTGTGTAAAAATTCAAAACTTTTATGACAAATTCGTGTTGAAACATATAGATGCAGTTTACAAGGTGTAATCGAATTGCACGTTAGTATAATAAAAACGTTACGGCTATGGCTATTGTTATTTGAAAAATTTCAAATGGGAATCATCGTTAATATTTTTTCTTCGAATATTTTACGGCGTGTTAGTGAGCAAGTCAGGACCTGTGCTATTTAATTAAACTGGCGTAAATGCAGTTGCTTCCTTGCTACGAGTTGTAATAATTTTCGCCGAGGCGTAATTATGCAATAAATACAAAATAATTAAGCTTTCCGACCGTTAGTGTTGGAATAAATTGAAGCAAATGTATTGTTTTTGATACAACATCGTAGGAGGACTTTATGTTAATCATCCATTTTCTTGTGTGGTATCGCAATAACGATGAAGATGTGAGTTGGTCGCTTGGATGCCATCGAAGCCACTTTATATCAAAAGAAATGTTATTTATCGAGTCTGGTCTACCTGACGATACCTTCAATTATGGTAACCCGTAATTTTCGAAACCCTAATTGCTAAAATGTGTAACGAATTTTCATCACTTGTCAAAAATTTTAAATTTACGACCAATCAAATTTAAATAACGTGTATGGGCGCGAAGAGAAAATAATAAAGAAAAACCATAATTCGAATGGAAGTCCAAACGAGAGCAAATGATGAAAATTTTTATGCAATCATTGTAAGTGCGATATAATTAGTTTCTGCCATCGATCTGTGATTTGAAAGAAGATAAAGCAATAAACCCCATGTACTTAAAACATAAACCAATTTTATATTATGAATAATTCATAGACAGATAGCAGCTACTTGGTGTACCGACACAATACCCTCTGATTGATCGTTCTGCTTATACATAATTTATATTAAATTAGCTTAATTTGCATTTCAATCTTTTAACTTCTTTCTACCAAGTTTACCGAATCTGCAATATAGTACGGAGGTACTTAATTTATTCGTTTAACTCCCCTTCGCCAACAGAAATCTCTTTATCTTCGAGGAACTCCAATTTATTGATTAAAAATTGATTTCAATATTCCAACTGCGACAAAGGGATTCTTTTAATTACGCAAATTGATTACAAGATAACGGTGTGACAGTGACGTAACAAAAAGAGAAACTTTAGGTAGTTAATCTTCCTGCAGATAGTGGTAACAATAGTTGAAGCTTATGTTTTGCAAATCTCTGTCGGCACATCAAGATCACGGGGTTGTAGAATTATGCATTTCGGTACAAAAGCCTCTTTGTCCTACTGTCAACGCGTTCTTATTATTATTCAGAGCATAATTTTGCGATTTGCGGTGGCAGTTTACTGCAGGCTGATTCTGAATGTGCTGTAGTCTCGACATTTATTTTATCACTCAGAAATTCGCAGCTTTCTTTTTATTCTACTTGTTAGGCATAATTTTATTTATATCATCATATTTATTTCGGTTCTACGTATGAACGCAGCCGTTCGGCCAATTACTAGTTTTGACTTTTGAGAAACTTGAAACGCAACCGTAGTAAAATTTTAAAAATCAATCTGATGGTAGTTTGTACACAGGACACTATTTTATCGGTTTAGCTTCTTTTTTGAGCAACTCCTATTTTAAATTCTTATAGCAGCGTAAAGCTTTAAAAATAGTTCGCTTTTTGGAAGATACCGGCAATGCAATATAAGAAACTATTTTATTTATTATCTTTCTTGGGCATTCGTGCGATAACCAGACATCGGCTTTTGGAAGTCTTTCAGTTTGTGAAAATATTGCTGGATAATAAATATTTTCATTCATGAATAATTCGACTAGTGGTTGGCCTAATCTCGTCGTGATTTTATTGTTTGCCATCTCTATTCATTACTTCCATAAATAAATTTTTTACTTCAATAATTTATTAATAAGGTTATTTTCACTAACAGATACAATTAATTGTGTAGTACTTCTTTGATCTATTTAAAAAAGGAGAAGGGGAAATTGTAAAACTATACATTAGAAAACTCGAATACAAAACCAAATACACTGGCGGTCAAGCTTTTTCTAATCTTTCCCCTCTTTTAGTTCTCTATTTAAGGGTTGTTTTTCCATTAAATCGTGATTATTGACAAATACATGAGGGATCGAGTAAACCTATAATTTATATTTTAGATCGAATTGCACAGTTAGACATAGCTAGATTTAACTCACAGTTCCGAAAGCATGTGGATAGGTGCTTACACCAATGGTAGGCTCATTTATTTATTGTTTCTACTATTTCTTTATCACCGATGATAAACAACTACTACAATGTTATCAAATTTGAAAAGAAAATAATGTTCTGGCTTTTATTTATTTTATTTATTATCAAAAGAAAATTAAAATCAGTAATTTCAAAAATCACACTTCTCTTCAATATTAATGTTAAATTATCGACATCCTCATAAAACAACACACCTAAGAGTCCATTCCAGTAAATAGGCAAAAGAAACTGAATGCAGACAAGCAAGAGCAGCTATTAAAGCACCTTCTGGTAAATATTCGAAATATTTCAAAAATTCAAAATATAATTAAGCTGTTCAGAGTTAAACTACGGGCAATTGAAGAGATTTTAATTGGACACTGCAAACTAAACAAAATCTTAACATACTGGTCCTTGTAGATAATCTCAGACGTAGAGGATGCAACAGAGCAGACGAAACAGCGGAACATGTGGTTTGAAACTCTAGGTCGCCAGAGACAACGAGAGATGCCAACAAGATGTGACTAGAATCAGCGATACTCTGCCTGTCAAGATATTTGAGTTTATCCTAAAGATGGGATGGCTTGGAGAGTGACACAGATTTTTTTGCCCTAACCCAACCTAATCCTAACTTAAAGGGAGTAATTCGTATTAACTGCACGGGTAGTGGTTGCCCACTTTGTACTGAAGCTCTAGGCTTATTGTACACCGGTTTCCATTCAGATGTTAAGGAAAGTTATTAGTATTTCGATCCACAGTTTGATGTTCACCAGAGGGCTGAGCTAAGAAATTCTGCCGAGTCCGGGATTTGAACCCAGAATTTCCGCTCATAACTCAACTAGAGATCACACCAAGCCACCACTGTGGTCAAATGGAGTAATACTTTATGGTTTCTTCGCACCAATCTTCAATATTGCCACTTTTTTGAGTTGTTTGTTTCTTAGCCAATTTTAGCCTTTCTTCTGCTTTGTTCATTGAAAAAAAAGGTAGATCAAAAGTTCATCATTTTTGCTCCGATTAACAAAATTCATCCATCATATTGATGAAAAATTCATAGAATTAATTAAAAAAATCATTATAGTTATCACTTTTCATCAATATGATTAACCATTTTTTTTAGTGTAGTAACAACGATCAATTGGAGAAAAGACTAAGGAACCTAAGATAATCCAACAAATGCTAGGTTTCAAGTGGCATTGAGATGAACATATTATAAGAGGATGATCATAAGAATCTTATAGTGAAAAAAATAATATTAAACAAGTTGCATGCAGAGAGTGCACTGTATGGCTATAAATGGCATCAGAGATAAATGTAAATGGAGGAACATAAGAGAAATCGACGTCCAGGAGTAGGTAGAAAACAGTTGAAGAATAAGATGACAGTAAATAATAATATCTTTCCTAAAATGTTTCAATTTTTTACCCAAACAGCTGAATAATGTTTGCTTTCACAACAGTTCCACAAATTCACTGATCTATCTTAGTTTATCGATCCGACACCTGTAACACTTGCAAGTTTACTTTTAACATCAGCAACATTGGCAAGTAATAGATGTCTCTGAATTAGATAATCGTCATCATTGTCAAGATCCTCAATTCGATTCTTTTGATACAGTTTTCAAATTGGTTTCTAATAAGTTTTATATCATTAATTTCAACGAAAATATCTCCGTGCTGGATCATTGTTAATATAGTACATATTCAACTATTGCTCGTCGACACAAATATACGAAAACATATTAATTCGATCGACATTTCTACTTTAAAATAACTTTTGTATTATGTGGACATATTATCGAGGAATTCAAAATTACAATTTTTTAGCTTTAAACGAAAAAGAACTATTTCCATAGATTGATTGCAGGTAGCTGAAAAACAAAGTGGTAAACTGCACGATTAGATGACTAGATTTTAGGGTGGATCCGGGATTTGACATGTGGTTGCGTTTGTCAAAACGGCCCGGTGTGGAGGAGACCGGATCTGAGGGTACTCACTAAAAATATCTCTATAGTTCGGTCCTACTCGGCAAAATATGCTACTAGGAATTAATTATAAGTGTAATTAATTACACGCAATCAGTGTCATAACTAGGACTTGTGACGCCTCTGGTCAAGTACGAAAAATAAGTCTTAAACGGAAATGGGTAGGGGGATTGGCGAAGGTCCGGGGTTTCCCCGAAATTTATTTTTTAATTTGGTGCAAAATGTCAAATTTTGAGACTTACTTTCAGTTAAAATTTATTAAATTTTAGAAAACATATAGTTGACTGATTAAAAATCTTCATAAGTCAATTCTGCTATCTTTCTTTAATATCTCACTGCTAGTCTCACTACTTTTACCTGTTTTTCGTTATTTTCTACTTCGATTTCTAGACAAATTACTTCAGCACTTTTAGGAACATATTTATTTTTGTTTTCACACTTAGAACATGTACTTTCTCCCTCGTCATGAGCGCCGGCAGGATTATTTTCAGGGAGGTGCATATCTACACAGTTATACTATTAACTAATAAAATATAATTTATAATAGTCACAACACTCTACACCAATGGTTCTCAAATTCGTTTGTCTCGCGGCACCCTACCGTCATTAAAAAACATTCACGCCATCCCTATCATTCTCTTTTTTTTGTAAGTAAAATGGGTAAAAAAATATGCAATATCGCCCCCCCCTTTGCCAAATGTGCGTGAACTTAGCTCCCCTTTTTTCAAAATACTAATTTTTTATTGTTGTTTTGGATTGTTTTCTATTTGTTTTCAATTGTTTTGAAATTTTTTTTTGATTTTGCAAAATAAAATGAAGAAAATCTCAAAACTTTTTTTTTCCAGATCCCCTTTTTACGAAATTAAAATTTTTTGTTGTTGTTTTCGATTGTTTTTGATTTGTTGTCAATTTTTTTGTAAAAATAAAATTTTTAAATCAAATGAAAATCGCGAAAGTCGCGAAATAAGATTCTGCGCAAGCTCCCCTGTTTTGAAATAAAAATTTTTTGTTGTTGTTTTCGATTGTTTTTGATTTATTGGCATGTTTCAATGTCAATGATAACCGCGGAAATCGCGAACTAAGATTTTGCGCCAGCGCCCCTTTTTTCGAAATTAAATTTTTTCTTGTTGTTCTCGATTGTTGTTAATTTACTACCAATTATTATTTACCAATAATTTTTTCATTTCATTTTTTTTGCAAAATTAAATAATTTTTTTTAAACAATTGAAAACAAATGGAAAGCAATCCAAAACAATAAAAAATTAATATTTTGAAAAAAGGGGAGCCAAGTTCACGCACGTCCTTGCGCACGGGTTTGATGATGCATATTTCGTACTTTTATAATAATGTATTATTTGTATAATATTTTTTTTAATAATAATAATACATATAAATTTTTAATAATATAATATTTTTTAAATTATTATTTTTATAATAATAATTTAAATTAAATTTTCCAATTTGTCCGATAAAATGAAAATATCTTATATAGAATATTTTTATCCAAAAAAATTTTTAGTTCCGAAATCTTTCGCGGCACCCGATTTGAAAATCACTGCTCTTCACAGAAAATAAAAATGTGACGTAAAAAACTCAAAAATATATTAAATATCGTATCAATATTTCAGAAAAACCCAAAAAATTGCACAAACATTTTTTAGAACTAAAATGTTTTTAAGTTATCACAAATAAAATACATTTTAAGCATAAAATATCGCAAACGTTTTCATACTAGGACATCATCAGGCAATAAACTAAAAACTCTTTTTTGGTTTTTAGTTCATCACCTGATTTTAGAAGAACTTTCGCACAATGCACCGAACCAAATAAACTAAAGCATATCAACTCTACACGACTGCAACAACTCCAACATACTACATTTTCAGCACCTATTTTTAACTGGGTTGGGCACTAGGCTCTAGCAAATTTTCGGGCCCCTGATATTCAAGTGTAACTATTAATAGCATCGAAGGCCTAATTTTTGGGTTATTTTATCAGAATTTGATTTTTATTTTACGATTTTATGTTTTCTTTTCGGGCCCCTCTAATGGTAAAATAGGCCCTGTTGAGAGATTGAGTAGATGATGTAGTCTAGTTTGTTGTGTTGGGCGTAGCGATTTGGGAATAAAATCCTCATTGTTTTGTGCCTCTTAAACTTAAATTCAAAATTTAATAAGTTGTAGAGGTCCCACAATATGGTTTAAGTTTTGGGCATCGAAAGAGTTAGATCCACTGCTGGGCGCATATGTAAGTAATTTTATTTTTGCATACCCTGGAGTTGAATAGTTGATCGATGGCAGAAACTATAATAAAACGGACCCGAGGTTAAACGTATTAATTTATTATTTTAACTTCAAATATTGATTGAGCTTTAGCGAAGCCATTGGCAAACCGGGGGGTCTGGGGGGTATGGAATACCCCCCAGTGTACGGTTTACTCTTCATTCATAAAAGTACTGAAGCGTTACTTAGTAGCCAATGCTAGGATCCTCGATTGTGAGCGCCGTGTTTGGAAAGAAAACTTAGAAGAAAAACCGTGGAAATCTTGTAAAAGGAAATCCAGTGTACAAAAATTTGCCTTAATCAAAAAATTAATCTTTATTAATTTATTCATAGAAAGAAATGATTAAATTGCATTACAGTTCCAAATCATTTTAAAAAATTATGTCACAAAATTTATCAAGGAGTTGCACATCTTTCTCAAATTTATTATCAATGTTTTAGCGAAGAAACCAGTGAGTCGAATGATCGAAAGAGGGTTAGTTGGTTTCCATAACAAAGTTTTGGAAGTTACTATTTTTGCCTTGATTAAGATTGCGGTTGCTTTATTGCTTTCATAATATAAATTTTTTCGTAATGCAAATTACATTTAATTACAAGATTAAGTAGATTTGGTTAGTATTATGTTAAAAAATAAAATACAGGTAGTACTAATGATTACTACTTTTCATTTCCTCTGGCTAATAAAGTGCAATTAAATTAATACTTTAATGAGCACCGCTTCTCGATAATTAATATGAAACCTTTACTCAAATTTAAAAATTGTGCATAACTTAAATATTAACATAAATAAACATCTAAAGTTGTCGGCTTACTAAAATTATAGTAATCTAAAGGAGAATCATAATGTGTTTGATATTACTTCCAATTAATTGCAGTAAATAACGCAAGGTAACCGTTCGGTATTTCTATAGCCTGCAATTGGAAAGTCTTAAGTCCTCGTCTTTACCGAACATATTAACGACTTAACACCTACCTGTGTCGACAATCTCATATGTGTATCGTACAGCTAAGCGTGCCTGGAGCAACGTTTAATATAAAACCACTTACCAATCGCTAACTTAGCTGTAGGTAAAATTTAAACATATTTCATTTAAAAGCGATAAGAATGTTGTTACGTCAATATTAAGGTTATAAATTTAAATATTTGTAAACACGATATTTGTTTCCAAAAATAGTACAAAATTGTGTTGGCCATTCAATCAAAAAAGATTAACCTAAATCAGTCGGATGGTTATCTGGTGGGCAACATTTTGTTTATAAAATTAACTATCAGGCCCCTCCTAAACGACGGTCCCGACGCATACAACGGACGACTTAGCACATTATGCGAAGTCGTGTTCAAATTATTATTTTAGTAAAAGAAAACATGATAAGTTGATGTGTTGAAGAGCTAAATTAATATGCTTTACCCCGCTATCTCTTTTCCATCAAAGCAACTGGAAATGCAACGTGAAAACACAAATTACGAAATGAATTCGTTAGAATCGTGTAATGGCACGCGGTGAAAAGATTAGTGGGTTCACAAGCCCAGGTGTTAAAGTCAGGATATGTAAGGAAACTAATGGCTTACTGGATACTAAACAAACATTGACCTTTCTAAATTACATGAAGTATTCTCTTTCTGTGTACTCAATGTATTTATAATATCAACAAGAGTGACACCTATTTAATTTAAATTCTATCAGGATATCGGTTTATATAAATATATTTAAATTAAGTCGTCGGATCGATGATTTTTTTCGTTTTTGGGTTTTGGGAAACAAACCTCAGATGATATGTCACACCTTGCGAAAAACAAGATTTTGATGTAATTCTTCCATTATGTCGTGATTGAGAAACCCCGTGGATTAACATTGCTGTCTGAAAGCTCGGTGTGAAAGCTTCCTACAAACGACACCGCCGCCTCATGAGAGTTGAGAAATTTTCAAGTTGTAGCTACACCATTAAGGTATTATCAAACTGGAGCACAATAAATTTTGGGTAAACCTGCAATTTACGATTAAAATTTTTTTGAAATAAAACTCGTCTTAATTAGGACATCCTCATAAAACTTAGTGAAACGTCATGCGATATTGTACACAATATAAATATTGTTTATTGCTGATGAACTTGTTGTATATACTGATATCCCCACACAAAAGCATAAATACAAGACTGCAACTACAAAGTATTAATAAAATGGTAAGATATACGTGGGCACCACACGGTTACAAATTTATGGTGGTAATTTTTCTTTCTCTGCGTGCATTTTACATAGCAGTTTAATAAGAGAAATGGTTTGCCTTATATTACATCTTGTAAAGTTATTCCCTTAATTTTATACTTACTTCCCATTTTGCCACAACATATAAAATTGATTTGAGTTTTCTGAAATTGGATGTAATTGCCTACATTTATTTTTCTGACTAAAAGACCATTTAAATTTAATTTACTCGGGTTTTGGTCGCGGCAAGCGTAAATCATTCCTAAAAACGTGCTTTTAAATAATTTTTAATACATTTTTAACTTGTAATTAGTGTAATTTATTTACAAATTGTAAATTAAAATGAGAAAACTTTGTAACGAGTTTTCTACATTTTTTTATTTGTAGCAAACCGTTGATATTTAAACTACTTGGGTGGTAATTACAAAATCTGTTTACAAGTCTCTTACGAGAAATTTTTGTTTGAATTGAAAAGGAATAATTACATTTTTAATTCAATTAAAATGTTATCAACTTTTCCTTTAAGATATCTCAAAAACAATAAATAATTCAACGACAAATTACACATATCACGTAAATTCAGATTTTCATGTTTGACAGTCGTCCTTCCCCGGTGGATATGAAAAGGAAACTTGCACAAACAATCCACGATTACAGCAATAGCAATGTCAATCATCTGTAAAGCTCGTACACCTTCAAATAACCAGATGGATTAATTACCACTTAACTACCAAGTAAAAACAAATTTTTGAAAAAATTCCTTGACAAAGGAAAATTATAAACAAAATTAATTTAGTGTCCTTAGACTTGTCAGTAAAAATATAAATACATTAATCCATTTTATCAACGATTTTTCACTTAGGCGGAACTACCGAGATGCGGTGGATGCGAGGCACCCAGGCCCACGGCTAAGAGAGTCCCCCAGTTCTACTGTGACCGTTTTCAATCTTTCAAAAAAAAATTAAAACCATTAAAATTATAATAAAATAATCTAGTATTTATTTTTTAATATTTACAATGAACTATAATATTTTGCTATATGTAATAAAAAATAATAATAAATCCTGATATATAAAATCCCAGCACGCTACTGCTGCTCCTGCTACAGCGTGTCATTTTTTGGTTGAAAAAAACACTCTGATATCCCTTACTTCTTCTCTTCATTTTCTTCAAGTATTCTAAAAGAGTGGAAATCCAGCTATATGTACTGGAGGGTGTTCCACACCCCCCAGACCCCCCGGTTTACAATTTTACCAGCCGAAAAATATATTAAACTGACTAAGTTTCGGACTAACCGGGAAATTTGAATTTTTAAATCTAAATTGGGGAAATTTAACCTTCTGTGTTACTTTGAAAGTTAATTATAAAAATAATATGCAAATATAAAGCCAAAATTTTAAACCGGGGGGTCTGGGGGGTGTGGAACACCCTCCAGTACATATTGCAGGATTTCCACTCTTTTAGAATACTTGGAGAAGGAAAATCGGGAAATTTGAATTTTTAAGCAAAAGTGCAACAACTTTTGCGTTACTTTGCAAGTTAACTGTCAAAATTATAGTCAAAAGTGTGAACCGGGAGGTCTGGGGGTGAACAGCCTCCAGTACATATTTCCACTCTTCTAAAAGGCAGAATAATTATGCAAATTTATCAGAAAAACCTGGAAAATTTTTTGTTTTTGAGCAAAACTGAGGGAAATTAAAACGGTCGGCTAAAGAAAATTAAAATTTGAGAAACTTATTTATTTTTATAATAAGAAAAACAGTTTTAATTGCGCGACGGTACATCAAGTTCAGAAGCAACTTTCTGCGTTACTTTGGAAATGTTGAAAAACGGGGAATCCCCCAGTAGCAGAAAACGAAATTAAATGTTTAAATAT
The DNA here is from genome assembly GCA_949152465.1 of Cantharis flavilabris. Classification (NCBI taxonomy): domain Eukaryota; kingdom Metazoa; phylum Arthropoda; class Insecta; order Coleoptera; family Cantharidae; genus Cantharis; species Cantharis flavilabris. The sequence goes on from OX424435.1 coordinate 12,772,208, forward strand.
TATACCTCTAAAAAAGGGATCCACCGTCTAGCTGCCCGTCCACGGACGGACTTTCCATCTAGTATAATAATAAATAATAAATAATAAAAAAAAATTTGTCATAATATTTTACCTCTTATTGAGGTAAAAAAAGTAGGTATCATTTATTATCAATAATTCAGTGTTCCCACTAAATTTTCAAAATCAAATCCTGACGGTTTTTCCTAACAAAGAATAAAAATTTTCCGTGACATTTTTATAAAGATATAAATAAAAAAAAATAAATTTTTAATTAAAAAAATTAGTTTTTAAATTAAATAAAGTTAATTATTAAAATAATTATATTAAATATTTAATTGAAATATAAAAATACAAATAAAAATATAATTTAAATAATTCAATTAATTAAATAAATTTAATTTCAAAATTTAAAAACACATTTATTTTAAAATTAAAAAAAAATTTAATTTAATTTCCTTGACTTGACACTAAAAATTATAAATTCCCGGACTTTTCCCTGACAAAATAAGGGAAATCTTAAATTTCATTACTTTTCCAGATTTTTCAAACAAGTGCAACCCTTTAATTGTTATACCAGGAATAACGTTATACCATGAATAACGTTATACCATTGTTTATCTATATTTTATTTTTATCTATTTTACTATTACTATTTTATACTATTATACTATTTATTATATTATTATACTAAGTTTATCCGATTATTGTAAATCTTAATGTAGTTTTGTTTTGTTAATCTTAAAATTATGGTTATATAAGTTATTCATTATTTTCTTTTATTTTTGTTTTTAATAAAAACAGGGCCCTCGTTAACAACTTTACGCACGGGTCCCTCAACTGCATTTAACTTTGAAATATTTTCTATTGCATTTTTTTGTTGACCCAATCATTATTTCTTGGTTATTTTCCCGATTTTTACTTTCCGAACTCCTTAGTGTCTAAAAGTGACAAAAAATTGACCCCCCCATTTTTTAAATCAAATTTTTATGTTTCGAGGTTTCCTTAATCCATTTCTATTATTGTGTGTATGTATGACTATAAACACGATAGCATCCAAACGAAGAACGAAATTTAAGTTTTGATTTGTTGCGACACGAAGCCTATTGAAAAGAATGAAATCGTACGGGGGGGGGGGGCGATAAGATCCATCATAACTTCGAAACGCAATGAAATACGTAATAGTTTATTATGACAAAAAAGTATCACTATCAAATTACCTACAATTTTTGTTCTATAAAATTTTTTCAAATTATTTTTTCAAAAAAGACAAATTTTAGTAATTTGTAATATTTTTTTATTTGCATTTTTGTTTTTGCTTATTCCGATTTTCTGAATGTTTTTCATGATTATTGCTCTTCCCTGATGAGATTTAGTAATTTTACTTTTTTCTATCCGATGTAAATTAAGAGTTAATTTTTATAATTTGGAAAGTTATGCAATAGCACATCAGACTTTTAGCATTTATTTTACGATTTTAAAAACAGTTTACTAATTTTTGTACAAATAAAAAATAAATAAATACAATTTAAGCAAATACCTATAGATGATTTTCGCACATATATTTTGTAATTTGTATTCCAAATTATAAAAACTTAATATGTAGTAGCATCGACAGAAGTGGGCCACAGTTTGGTTTTTATGCTACAGGATGTTCAAAAATTGATATTTTTGAGCACTATTTGCGTCTATTTGTAGGGAAAGGATTACCTAACTTTCGGCAAAAACATATTTTAAAATTTTTAATTTGGCCGCCTAGAAGTGGGCCACCCAAGTTTTTCATCTAAAACAAGTACAAGGATCAAGCACAATGACTTTTTTATGTTAAATGATTTATTTTTCTAATAAATCGTATTGTAAAAACCAATTTTCAAGTGTGATATTTTTTATTATATTGCCTTAAAGATACGCTCGCACGTGTTGCATTCGATTGAATTATTTTTTGTCATGTTGTGTGGCAAAACTTCAAAAAAATTATTGCATTGAATTCATGGTAGCAATACTTTTCAAATGAGATGTCATTTGCCATATCATCCCTATTAACATTTTAGGGGTTGTCATCACAGCGCGAAGGGATGAAACAATACGGGAGTGACATTGGTCGCAAAAGTTGTCCCCCTCGATGATAAAATTTATGTGTTTTTGCATTTGTTTAAAAAAAATTCTGCTGGCCACAATCCTGTCTGTTTCGTTTTCAGATGGCCACCCTGTATACAGGGTGTCTCAAAAAAAAATGTTTCGCTAGTAAATATAATTAGATAATTAGTTAAAATAATCGATGGATACGTATCTTTATTGAATTATATTTACTAACAATAGTTTTTTTTGAGACCTGTATTTATACAGGGTGTAGATATACACTATTTTAAGCTGATTTTTCCGCGCAGCTACTCAATTAGTGTAAAAAAAAACATTAAATGTCGAAATACAACGTCAGCGAAGTGGCCCATTTCTGTCTGCAAAAAATGGCCCACTTCTGTCCACAAGCTTAATTTGACGCAAAATAACGTGGCGAGAATACCACGTGACAATATGCTAAAAGCTCTATACATTTTTGGAGGTTAGCTCTAATACTATAATAAAGGCTATTTACCAATTTACCCGATTAAATTTGACGAATAACTTATGCAAGTCACAATAATTTTCACAATAAAAAAATGAAAACAATGAATATTTTTAGCACTAATTGTTTGACCTACTGAAAACTGCTCTCATGTCGATAAGAAACAAAATAAAATTTGTGTCGACAAATATATCACTTCTGAAAGCAAAAATAGGGGGTGGCCCACGTCTAACGGTGGCCCACTTCTGTCTATGCTACCTACCTTCGTAATTCCCTTGTTCCACGGTCAAAATTTTCAAAAATATTTTAATGAAAAAGTACGCAATAGTATTTGCAATAATTAATTCGATAATATTAATATAAATTATCAGCAATTTTATCTGCCTACTTTTATTGGTACAAGCAACAAGCAACAACTGGGTAGAAAAATCGGGCTTTTTGTGGCCAAAGTGGCCCCGAAGCGGTCGAGAACCAAGTGGTTTTTGAATTTTGATTTAATTTTGAGTTTGTGCATTTATTTTGCCTTAGTAAATATATTTAATTGAATAGGAAATTGACTCAAATTTGAACAGAATGAGATATTATATTGAATGGAATTAGATTAAATTAATTTTTTAATTAGGGAAGATTTAATTTGGAGTATTGTAATGATTACACAGGTCTACAAAAAAAGCATTTTTTTTTGTTGCCCTGATTTTTTCATTGAATTTTGAAGATTAAGAACGTAAAAGCTATGAATATAATGCAAATTGGCCAAAATTGGTTCTAGTTTTTATGTTATTGTAATATACGAGGTATGTTCAAAATATATTGAAAATTTTTGCATTTCGCACGGTGTAAGTTACGAAATAAGATAAAAAAATTTTTTTCTAAGTTGATACAACTATGAGTAATGCATGCACATGTCAATTTTTAGCCAAATTCGTTGTACAGTTTGTGCTTAGCAAATTATTGTTTATTGCATAATTTTAAAAATCCGCGATTTTCAGAATTCATTTTTGTTTTAAAAACGTTATTTGCATTAAATTCTGTGTTAAAAATTAACAAAAAATTAAAAGTGTAATGACTAATGAAGTATAAGAAATGTTGACTAGATTTTTGGTGTAGAAACTAGGTCAAAAAATACAAAAGTTTACAAACATTTTCAAGAAAACGATGCAGATTTGAGCATATGAGCATACAAACACATCAATTAGCGATAAAAACGTATCTGAATTTTTTATATTTTTAAAATTCGTTTTTGAATATTTTTTGAGTATAAAATAGTGTTTTATTGATAAACTTTTCATATTACAAAAACAAATTTAATTTTTCATTGAAAAAATGCATTTTTGAGTCAAATATAAAAATATCAAAAAAATAAATAACTAGAACCAATTTGAAAAAAATATTGTTACCCTTAGTGATTTTTTTTAAATAAACCCAAACCTTAATAAGATAAAACTTCAAAATTATACCTAAAAAATAGTAAAAAGTAAAAATTTGTAATTTTAAATGATTTCCCATCTTGAATTATTAAAAATGTTTAAGTGTTAACATTATTAGTCTTTAGTCTAAACTAAGGATTTTACAAGGCAAATTACCTCGGTGGTTTGCCATTGCCCGCCGAGGGAGGACGGTTCTTGCTCCACTCGGGCTCGAACCAGGGTTCTTTGCTTAGTAGTCGACGCACTTAAGCATCAGACCGTAACCGTCCTCAATTTAGTCTATATTTTTTCAAAATATTTTTTGCTCTGTATGATGTTTTCGATCGTTGAAAAAACAACACAGAAAATTGTTAAAAATTATTTTTCTAGTTATCTACCATAATAAAAAAGGAACTTGAAAGGAAAATATAACCGGTGTGATATATTTTTCTTTGATATTATAACTTTGAATACTAAATATTTATTTGAAACAATGTCGAACTTAGTTATAGAATATTACAATAGAATATTGAAATAAAGATTTCCATGTAATACATTAAAATAAAACTTGCAAAGAAGTTTGACAAAACAAGGTTCTGTTTTCCTCTTACATAATATTATAATATACAAACTACCATTCGGAAAGTTTCAATTCATAATTTATTATTTTTTGTGGTAAATAAACAAATTAAATAACATAGAAATTATTATTTAATTATAATATGTTGATATTTTTGATAACCCTCCCCTTCAGCTGTACGGGAGCGTAATATTTTTCCAACACCCGCCACCCACCTTACATAAGAATTATTTAGAAAATTTTCACCTACATCCCACTAACATAATCAGATTTTCACTTTGGGGAGGTGGGGGGACCCCTTTCTCCTGCTTACTAATTTTTGTTCTGCGATTCTTCAAGTGTTGTGAGTTTTTTATAATTGAAAAAAGAATGGTAAAAATCCAAAATTTTTGAAAATAGCAGTTTAAAGTATAAAAATTTAAAAATTGGGCTTTAATTTTATTCGGAAATAAAATTGCATTTTAGGGCATGATTTCCTAATTTAAACATTTGAGATGTTATCGTCGATTGACTTACCAGATTTATTCTTCTTGGCCTTCTTATCTGTCTCGAGGGTGTTGGAATAGGTGTAAGAAAATAGACTTGAATGCTGATATCTAATTAGTATACTACTATTCTATAAATTCAATTTTCTCCACTCGGATTTATTCTAAAATCAAAATATCAATAAAATTAATAAGAAATTAATGCAAAACGATTTCATCGATGCAACTTTAAAGAATTTTTCATCTCGATAAAAATAATTAAAATTGAACGTGACTATCTATGTAGATAATCTTTTGAATATTAAGAATAATTAACACGAAAGAGGAACTCCCTATTTTACCTGAATTTTCGTAATGCAATCTGAAAAAGAAATATTTAATGTAGATTTAATGATAAATCAATTCGGAATTTGGCCGTAAATTTTGAAAAAAGAAACTTAAATAGCGGTAGCATCGTTAGCATAAAGGCGTAGGCTCTACAAGAAGTTTGATCAAGATAAGCTTATTATAAAACCAGTCTTTATTACTTACAAAAAAATTTACTCTTCGTAAGAATTTAACAAGGCTCTCATAATAATTGTTATATAAAGCTATTTAACAAATTAATATTTTAATTTACGCCCAAAGCGTGTACCTACTTACGAATAATCTTAAAAATTAAGCATATAAAATAATTCATAATTTTGTTCCGTATATGTTTATCTTTACAGTCTTACTATAATTATTATACGAGGAGGATGCTAGGGGACATTCTCGTGGGACCTTATAATAGGGTACACCACAGTAGTAATTTACCTTATCTACACAGCAACTCTGCCAACCACCTAATAACTTAAAATATAAAATGTATTACACAAAACTACCTTATTTTTCCTTCCTTATCTGCGCCGTTAATTTAATTCTTGTTTATTACATTAGAAACTGTTAATTGTTAATTGCAACTTCAATATTCTCTCTTGGCGGTTTTATCACTTATCCAATCTTAATACATATAATGATGAGTAATTATATTTTTTAAATTCCAATATAGATATCATCAAATATTTAGATAGCTAGCTAGATGTTTACGTATCGAAATCTAGATGTTATAGTGTCTTCGTCATCCTCGAGATATTGATTTTTAAATTACTTAACGATTACGAAAAAACTGGTTTTCAAAATTTAATTTGTTAATTACACATGTCGAGCGGAAATTTAATTTAAAAATTAATTTTGTTGCAGCTTGCGATTGTCATCCAATTGGTGCGTCCGGAAAAACTTGTCAACAAGCTACGGGGCAGTGTCCATGTAAAGATGGTGTAACTGGAATTACGTGCAATCGCTGTGCACGAGGATACCAACAGAGTCGTTCCCATATCGCACCTTGTATTAGTGAGTTTTTTTTACATTTTTAATAAATGTTCAGCAAGTTTTGTGTTTCACACTTTCATTTATCAGTTTCATTTTTCATTCGACACTGCTTCGATGCACATGACTGCGGTGCACTTAATTTATTCCGGTCTCGCTAAAATAAGTTAGCGTGGTGTTGCAGGTACCATAAATTGGTGGAAAAAAACGTCGTTCTAAAATTAACTTGTTCCTTTTTCGAATTTATTGCGGGTGTATAGCAACAGGCTAGCAATAATCAGACAAATATTGAAACTGCACAGTTCAGATCCAGTTGCACGTCGGATATTTTGATAAAAGCAAGTCACTGTCCAGTTAATCCTTGAATTTTAGAAAGCAGAAACTTTTATAGTTAATATAAAATCACCATATAAAATGGTTATTTAATTAAAGTTAGAAAAATTTTTTTTTAAATAAGTCACACCCCCAGTTTGAGAGATATAACATTACAATATATTGATATAAAATCTACAAAAAATTTAAGAGCTAATTGATTTTTAATTGTTATATCCTTCAAAATCCACATACGTATACGCAAGGGGTAAATAATTAAGTTTATTAAGATTGAAACTAGTTTGAAAATCAAGGGCTGATCCAGACGAAGTTCATGTAGGGGGTAAATGAAGTTGGTGAGGTGAGGGTAAATAAAAATATGTATTTTGATAAGAATTTAGATACATTTTTGAAATTTAAAAAACATTTAGTAGATTTTGTTGGTTTTTGTTATCAGGAGGGAATTAGATACACCATTATCTTTTTATCTTCCAGCCAGGCAAACTTAGAAAAAGGGAAATTCAGAATATTTTACGAAGGCTAAGGAAATCTCAGAAAATTTAAAAAGCTAAAAAATAAAGCTCATCTGGAGTATTCTTAAAATTTTCTAAGATTTTCCTTAAATTTTGTATATCACGATTTCCCAGCAAAAAACTAGGGAGAAATCAAAAACTCCGATGTATTAGTGAAGATAAATCTGAAGATATTCGGGAAATTCCAGAAAATCTTGAGGAAAAGGAAAATTTAAAAAAACGTAGAAAATTCTAGGATATCTTAAGAAATCTAGAAAAAAAAACAATTCAAGAAAATCCAACGAAATATCAGAAAATTCTAGAAAATCTTTAAAAATCCATAGCAATTTCAGAAATTTCTAGAAAATTTTGAGATAAATTACGAAATTCGAAGAAATGACAAATCCAAAAATATGTCGAAAATTCTAAGATCTCTTAGGAAATCTCGGAAAATTTTAATAAAGCCAAGAAAATTTAAAAAAATTTAAGGAAAAAAAGCTCATCTATAATAGTATTCTTAAGATTTCTACGTATGTATTTTCTATTTCTTAAAACTTCCTGGGATTTTCTCAAATTTCGCTGAACTTGTTCACATACGCAGATTTAGGAAAAATTCATGGAGGTAAGTGAATCTGGCTGGGAGAGGGATAATACATATTTTTTGATAAGAATATTTTTCAAATTTTAACAAAATTTAGTAATTTTATTAGTTGTGATGAGTCAGGAGGGGGGGTGGGCCAGTTACCCTATTACTTCCCCCTTGTTGGAAATCATCGGAATTATTTGAGAATCTTTGGAATTCCATGGAAATCATTGGAATGCCTAGTCCTGTGTACAAAATTATTTTGAGATATTTACCTCTTGCGTATACGTATAAGAGAAAGCATGGTAATATATGCAAAAATCAAAAATCAAAATTTTGTTATAGTAAAAATAAAATATCATGTCATCTCCACGCAATTAGAATAAATTATGACGAAGCCTGAAGTTCCGTGACGACTACTATATTAAAATGTTTCTTATCATGTCCTGATAAGTTTTTCATAAATTTTAATGTATGTCAGTGTGTGGTTTGGATATGAAAAAAAATAGTATCAATTGCACAGGTTAAACTATGCAACGCAATATGTCATTAAATTCGGCATAAATGTGCATCATAGTTAAACTTAGAGGACAGCTGAAAATGGTGAATATTCTTTGAAAATTGCGAAAATGATAAAGCAAATATAATAAGTTCAAGTGTGAATTACTTTAGGACTACCATTTTTTTACCCAAAATTAAATGATGAAAATTATGCGATGCATACATAGCCAAATTTTTTATTTATGCCTAGTTAATATTTGCCGTGATTAACTGCATTAACATGCATTAAACTCTTTATTTTGAAATTTATAGTAAATTTTTTAAAATTTATTATTTTATTTTAGTTTGTTTCATTTTAATAATTAAATTTTAGTTTTCATTTTTTAAATTGTGATTGTCAGCATTTAACATTTTAAGCTCGACTTCAAATTTGGGATTTACACATTAATAAATTTTTTAATATTCAATATTCTTTGTGGTTTAAGTGGTTAGACCAATCTAGAGGCCGATAAAATATGCTTCTTTGAAGATTTTTTTTTCAGAAAAACTACAAAATAAATCGAGATTACAAAAACGACTGTTTATCATACATTTTTTTGAAACGATTAATTTTAAAGTATTGGCTGAGTAGAGTTTTTGCGATGACATCTCCGTTTTTCCAAACAGCTTAGAGTTGCCGCACTCCTTAAAACTTTCCTATAAATTAAAAATCTCCTAAATTATTATTTTTAATTTAAATTTTTAGAATTTTCCACTTCCGATTGCACTTTATTGTTAATTAATATTTACTTTCATATTTTTTATGTAAATTATGATTTTTACGATTTTTGTTTTTATATCTTAATCCTTTCAACTTTGACTACACAATGAGGTCTACAGAAATATATATGTCCGGTATACTGGACATTCCGAAACTACCTACACTACTAAGGTAAAAATTCTGAAAATAATCAGGTAAGTGTTTTTCAGATAAAGAAGTTTAACTTTAAATGGAAAAAATGTTCCAATAAGTAGGAACAATTTAGGACTGAAACGAAATAGCATATCTCTCTACTATTGACATAATAAGAAATTTTATGTAGTACAACTCTCAGTGTAAATAGCAAGTTTAAATTTTTCTTTGAAGCAAATATTGCAAAATTGAGCTCGACAACTGTGCCCCTAATAACATAAAATGGAGCCCACGCAATGATGATTAAAGAAAAGCAAATCCCACGTTTTGGGTGTCAAATACCAAATTTTGATTTTTTAAAAGTTTCTCTTATTATGATTTTATTTTTCTCCTCATCAATTTTATTAATAATTAAAATTTTACTTTAACTTACTTTTTGTAAAATTCTGCTTTTTGGCTTTACTTTAAATCCTTAAGAGGTTAGGCTACTGTGAAAAATGAGCTTTTTTACGATTTTTTTTTGACACTACCAATAAGGCAAACATAATGAGGTTTTAACAGTTTATTCTACACATCTCAAGGTATACAAAAATATTTTTATTTTGAATGAATATACACAACGGCGGCATGGCAATAGATTAAGGCGAGATTGTCTCGTTTTTTGGGAGGTTTGCGAAAAATTTATATATTTCAATAATCATGTGTACTTCTCTAGAGAATCTATCTAAAAAGCTACAGTTAAAATTTCAAGTCAATTGAATGAAAATTGCTTGAGTTTTACTGCTTGCCATGAACCTCCCAAAATTAAAGGCAATCTCTTCTTATCTATTGCCATGCTGCCATTGTGTATATTAAATCAAAATAAAAAATATTTTTGTATACCTTGAGATGTGTATAATAAACTGGTGAAAGCTCATTATTGTCGCTTTATTGGCAGTGTCAAAACATAATCGTAAAGAAGGCTCATTTTCAGCCCGTCAAAGTAGCCTAACCCCTTAACTGTTAAAACTTTTCACGCATTCTTTCAGTTAAGATTAAAATTTATTTTTCTACCAGTCAAGCAAATATTACATTATTGAATGGATAGTGATTAAAATAAAAATTATAAAAAGTAGGAAACAAAATTTTTAATCCTAATTAAGTGCAAGAAAAAAGAAACTCTAAATTTGGAAAAAAAAAGATTGATAAATTAGTACTGACGTCTATTAATAATAAAGTTTAATTACTTGTCTCCAATATTTTAGTGTATTATTTTGAGTAGTTATTATTAATTATTATTATCCAGGGATAATTTTTCATTAACAAAACTGGTTTTATATTTCCGGGAGTAATGCAGCCACTTTATTCTCGGTTTTATTATTTTATTTCTCGCTGTTGTGTAAGTTTTGGCGGTTGTTATAGTGGCTTGTTAACAAGTCTCGAATACCAGCAAAAACTAATTTAAGACTTCAAAAGTGAAATCATCAAGTTAGCGTACAAAATACCGCATATAATGTTTGCTTTACGAGACTACCTAAACTGCGGTCATAGTTAACGTAATTTATCAAAATTCTGAGTGGAAATGTTGACTCACTGCCAGTGCTGTTTTTTTACATTGTGGGCAGACATGGGCTAAGAAAGTGAGTACAGCGAAAACAGAAGCAACTTTACAAAACAACATTAAAGCAATATTATTGATAAATAATTCTTTTGAAAATATTGATATTAAAAGGCAAAAATTTTAAACAGGTAATTTACCTGGTATAAGTGCAACTATTGCTCTAATTTCTTAAAGATTTTAATTTATTGGAAAACAAAATATAAATTTATTTCTGTTATTCCTACTAATTTTTAATTTTTATTTTTAATAAATTTTGACCCCCCCCCTGGTAGTTGTATGGATTTGCTACTGGTTGTTCTGGGCATGTTCAGTGTATACGTAGTGGTATTTAGGAACTTTTTTGAAAATTTATGAAAATCACCTTAATGACTTGCTTTTATCAAAATGTGAAAGATCGAGCTGATTGTATGTTAATAAAAACCACCAATTGAAGCTGAATCGATCCAATAAAACCACTCCCGATGTTAGATTAATGTATGTGGTAAACTATTTGTCTACATTTTTGGACCTACCAAATAATATAAGATTGATTTGGACATTTAATGATTTAAAAAGTCATTGTATTCAATTGTCGATCCATTTTTTAAGATAAGGAATAAATTGCATCTTTAATAATTTGAAGATAGCAGTTAGTTTAAAACGAGTGTGTGGCACTCCTTTTAAGAACTTGAACATTATTTACACATACATTAATTTGTAATAAAATATGACTTATATTGTGTGTGTTTTTGCTTCACTTCCATAGATAATTTAACGCGACAGATAAATCTACCCTTTATTGTTCGACGGTCATGTTTACCAGTACCTCACTTAAACATTACTTTAAGCCATTAAATATTAATAAACCAATAAAATATTCGAAAGCTGCATAAAAAAGGAAATAAAACCGCATTTTCGAAAACAACTCGCTTCTCTACATTATCCAGATTATCTCCAATAAAACCAAATGTACCTACTACACTTGCACATCCAAGACGGAAAATTACGAAAATGTAGTCATAAATTTGGCGTTATATTTTAAAGAAAACAGGAAACTTGTATTATAAACCGTTTGAAAGTATGTGATAATTTTCTACGAGTATAATCTCGATGTTCTCAACTTGTAAAATTTGGTATGAAACGAGCGATTTCGGTGGTGTAATTTAAGTAAATATAAGGGTGTTCTGTTGAGATAGTAAATGAAATGTGTTTGTAAGCTTATCAGCTTGTACCTACTTAGATGCTATATAATTACTTACACGATAATAAACTTTAACGTGAAAATCTTTACGGAAATAAATTAACCATAATTTTGTCTTTTATAGAAATTCCGGTTGTTCAGATGATGGCCATTGAAGAACACGATGACGGAAATAATGATTATAATGATCCAGATAGTAATTCTCCCGGAGGTAAGTAAGTTTCCAAGCTGACTTTGTAACTTTTCGAAAAGAAATTTTTTCTTTTGTGAATAATAACCGATCAAGATAATTAAAATCGAATTACTTTAATTGTCGACTTTTATTTACGTTAAATTTTATGGCCGATATAAAAGTCCGATTAAAGCTACTATTAAAGGATTTATGTAAGAAATGGAAAATTATTTTACTTTTAAGATCAGATTAAATGAGTGGTATAAATTTCTGTGTAGGCGAAAAATTTGTTTTATTCGTAATTTTGTAATTTGTTCGAGTAAACATTTATAAGATTTTCTAAATATTTAAATTAGTTTAATTTTATGTTTTAAATTAATTTAAAAAGAATTTCCGATTGTTGCTATCTTATTTTTTAATTAAAGGTTTTTAAAGAGATTCTCCTCGCGATGGCGATAATAATAAAACGGATTGAATTTCTAACATTACTTCGAATTTATTAATTATATTTATTGGATAATGAGATGCTGTTAATACCGAGGATATTAAGATTGTATGAGGAGATAATGGGGTGTTAATATTAAGACTGGTTTGGAATTAGAACAGATTACTAGGATTATTAAATCAATACCTAATTACACAATCTTTCTAAAAGTTCTTGAATTCATTACTTGATGAGGAATTATTAAAATATAAGAAAAACAAAATTTATCATTTGTGCACAACTGGCACAAAACCTTAATTTTGCCCTTGCTGATATGCTAATAATAATACCTGTTTACTTATCGTGTTTAAGTTCCATATTAAACGAAAAACCTTGCGTTTTACGCAAAAAACGGATAAATCTCGTTAATCCACTCGTGAGCGAATCAGATAATGTCCGATTTTATAAAAATTATGAAAAGTCAATATAAAGCACTCCAATACTAGAAGAAAAATTTCTAAGTAATGCAGTCTGGCATTTCTTCCACTTTTCATTAATTTTTCAATTACGTCAAGAACCGAAATAAAGTTATACTGTCGAATATAAGCGAGTATAAAATTAAATTGAGTAGGAATTTTAAAATGAAGATCAGAGAAAACAAACATCAAATGCTTCAAATAATTTACATAATCTTTACAGTCGTAATAATGGAAATTGCACATATTAAGAGACACAGTAAAATGTTATTACCGGTTATAATCGTTTATAACACCAAAAAGATAGTTACCTTCCTTTGGAATATTGGAGAAAATACCAACTTAGCTTCATTACATAAATTTTTAATTAATCCCTTGTAGAAGAATATTGAACATTTTATGGTCAATTTTCGTATTATTTTAAATATTCTGCAATTATGTTATCGATAATCATTCTCCAAGTAAAATATTATGCAGATTAAACTAATCAAATTATTTCCCTCATGTATTCAGCTATAAACAAAGTTTCTTGTCTATTTTGTGTGCCACCTTGAATTTTTGAATTCTAAAAGTATCTAAAACACAAAATTGGTTACATACAAAAACCGAATTCAAAATGATCGAAGTTCGAAAAATTAAACCCGACTTACAGGGGTGGCAACTACTGGGGTGCGGTGGGTGCGACGCACGCGGGCTCTCGGCTAAAGGGCTTTTCTTTTAATAAAAATTTAAAACCATTAAAAGTATGAGATAATCTAGTATTTCGATAAATCAGAAAATAAAAAAGCCAAAAAAATCTTAATTTTAAAATTACACTGAAATCAGTAATTTTAATTAAAATTAAAATAATTAAAAAATTTAATTTTTTAAAATTAAAAAATTTAATTAAATTGAAATTTAAAAATTTAAAAATTAATGAAAAAAATTAAATTAAATAGATTAAATTTAAAAATTAAAAAAAAAATTAAATAAAATTGTTTTCCTAAACTGAAAATTTAATTTCTTTGACTTAAAATGAGAAATTATATCGCTGACAAAATTGGGAAAATCTTTAATTTTCCATAACTTTTCAAAGAAGTGGGAAGTGGGAACCCTGTAATTGTTATATCGCGAATAACTAGTGTCATATTTACGGGGGGCTAGGGGGTTCGAGCCCCATCTGTAACTAATCAATATATTAAATAACATACAATTATTTGTTATTTAAATATTTAAAAGTCTTTTAGCGAGCAATTTTTAAATCCTGATTTATTTAATAAATTACTTTAGAACAAAAAAATTATTATAATTAAATTAATAAAAAAAAAGAACGAAAACTATTTTTTAGGAAAAATAATTTTTTAATCTTGGCTCCGATCGAGTTTTAAATGTTGTTAATTTACTTTTCGATCCCAGGCCCCAAAGTTCAAAGTTCGTTGGGATGATAATCTCGTTAATCCCTTCATGCGCTCCAGTGATAGACAATTTTGCACACAATTACACAGATATCCAAAATTTCCTAAGAATTCTTTGGGAAGAACGTAGCATTCTTAAGTTTTACAAAGATTTTATAGATCTTCCTAAGATACCCTAAAATTTGCTTGGACTTCTTTTCACTTTTGTATATCACGATTTTCCAATTAGTACAAAACTAAAGGTGAAAACTCCGGAAAAATTGTGTGTACTAGTGAAGGGAAATTTGTAGAAATCCATAGAAATTTCAAGAAAATCTCAGGAAACTCAAAAAAATTTTAGTAAATAAGAAATCGAGAGAAATGCTGAAAACCCGAGGAAATGGAAAATTCTAAAGTATCTTAAGATTTCTCGAAAAATCCATAAAATTTTCAAGCCATTGAAATCTCACAAAATGGAAAAAGCAAAAAAAGATAGTCTTTAATAATCTAAATTTTTTCAAATTTCCCCTGATTTCCCTTTATTATTATTGTTATTATTATTATTCAAAATTGAAAGAGTTGAGGATTTATGGTACAATTATGGTGCACAGTGCAATTTAATATAAAAATAAAACGCCAAATATACAAAAAACAAACACAAGAACAAACAAATGAAATTCAAAAGATAGAATTAAAATTAAAATCAATCCCGTCATGACAGATTCAAAAGATCTGACCGGTTCTTGAAAGAATGCACAGATATGACAATTTCTCCATCATTTATCCACTTATTAGTAAAAAACGAGCGGGAAATTTGAAGAAATCCGGAAAAATTTTGAGAAATCCCAAATATTTTTAGGAAATCCAAGAAAATCTTAGAAAAATATCCAAAATCTAAAAAATTTCAGGATCTTAGGAAATCTTGTAAAGTGGGGAATCACAGAAAATTCTAGGATATTTTAGGAAATCTAGACAATCTTAGAAAAATCAAGGAAATCTCAGAAAATTGAAAAATAAAAAAATTCATCTATATATTTTTTATAAGAATTAAGGTATAATTTTCAAATTTGGATAAAATTAAATAATTAAATAGGGTAGAGGGGGGTCTCGGGGTCTCTATATCCGCCCTCGTTTGGAAAGAATTCTTTGAAAATCACTGGAATTGCATGGAAATCGTTGGAATTCAAAAATTATGGTTATATAAGTTATTTATTATTTTCTTTTATTTTCGTCACTTCTAAAAGCAGGGTCCCCCTTTAACAACTTTCCTCACCTGGTTGGTACGCCACTGCCGGACTAGCACATACCATATTAAATAAACGATCATATTTCGATGCCCCAGCCACAGCAGTAAGTCAAGTTTAATCAAGCTTAATCTAAATTTAGATTAAACTACTTTTTTTATCAATTTCGATTTAATCAAAACTAAATCTTGTTGAAAAATTGAAATTAAGTAAACAAAAATTGAACCGAACGGTATAAAATTAAAAAAAAGATTTAATTAAACTTTGAAATCTTGGAACAGTGCGGCCTTCAGGCCGCACAACCTTGACAATCCAGTTGCAAGTTATTTATAAAACCAACATTTCATCAATACGAAAATATCCAATTTTGAAGATCTGTCTTACTTAGTGACAGAAATACGTGCATAGAAGCTTGTGTTTGGTGCAGATAAGTACTTATTCCCTACTTATTGTTTCTTTTAATTTTTTACTATTAATTTTCTGTGATGTTCTGGATAAAAATTTAAATGCATTTAAACTTTTGGTTAAAATTATTTATAATTGCTATAATAATTTATAGTAAAATTTCATATATTTTATATGACTTTGTTCTAATGTAATATTATCTTTTTGCTATCATCCCTTCGTTTCATTTATGGTTTTCCCGCACTTCTCTTTTCCTGAGAGAGTCTTTTATCTTTTTGTCTGATGGAATGTCCCTGCCCATTTTCACATTAGTGATGCTATACTGCTAATCACATCCTGTATTATGTGTTCTAAGTCTGAACCAATTTTTATTCGTTTTATGTTCTATTAGTGTAATTTTTTACATATTACTTTGTCTTGCTTCTGGGTATATTCGTATAGTTTTCTTTTTATTTCTTTTGGTAAAACCTAACTTTTCGTTTCGTGTGTGGCCACAGCAGAATGCAGATATTTTACAATTCTACCTTGAATAGTATTGATAGAAAGTATTATTTACTAAACAAACTGATTTTTATCATAATGTTATTATGTTGACGAAATTTTGAAAAAAATTAGAAAGGTTAATATTACGAGTACATACCAAACAATTTAATTAATCTTTCATGATTTTTGATGTTTTACTACTTTGCTTTTATACTAAGTTTGAGGAAGATCCATTTTCCTAAACAACATAGACCCAAAAAAAAACAAAAACCTATTCTATGGTTGAATTTTATTTTGAGGTAGGCTAATATTTTATCAGCCAGGATTCGTCTACAGAAATACCTGCAATACCAGGGGTTCAGATAAAATTGCTCTACTAACAACTCACGATGAGCTTGCAAAACGACCGTCTAAATCTAAACGAACACTGAAAGACATTAACCATAATACTTTTACGAAAACTATAGGATCATGAGATATAGAATTTTTTGAGATCAATTTCAATGTTGTTTGTTAATTTATTGAATAAGAGTGACTGGACATTTCTTTGATTTTTCCGCCTACAAGTTTGTTCTATTATATTTCTTTTTTTGCAAAAATAGTCTCATTTTGAAAGATATACGAGAAATATTCAAATGGCTTTACAGTTATCCTGCAGTTAATTTTTTTCATTATTGATTTGAACTGTCGGTGCATAATGATAATAATTAATGTTTCTGATTATAAATTTCAATAGTATGTAGTAGATAAATTATTTGAAAAGTACTCGGTAATTGAATGTGTTAGACCAGATCATTAAAACTAATAGAAGTTGCGGTCATTAGAGGTTTCTTCAAAGAAATTTGAAATATAGCATTATTATTCAATAATAAATTTCTATATGCTCGTTTGTTTTAATACCTTGTCTAATAGTTTAATTAACTGTTCTTTTATATTCATTACATAATTAATTTTCTTTCAAAAATTAATTTTACGGCCTCTTTTGAAAATGTAGAAATTATTATTGTTATTACTAAATAATTTTAATTAATTAAAATTAACCTGATGTCGAACAAATTATTTTTAAGTATTCTTAATTTATATGCTGTTGAATCAAACTGTGGAAGAATGAGCTTACTGATTTAAATTTCTCAGATGTCACGATTTATTCGGCGGGTAACTAGTATGGTACTGCCTTTTTAGTTACTTTTATTGCTTGTATCTTGTCTATATTTATAGGTATTTAAGACCTTAATGAAGGTAATAGTTTACATCGACATAGATATAAGGTAGGCAGGCATGCGGTGTACATACCATTAAAAGAAATCAGGTGCTCGAATCGCATTAAAATTGTTGTGTTTTAGCTTACTAATGCAAATTTGACTTTCCTTATCATGTAGTTTTTGACACCTGGGTAACTTATTTTGGTATTTATACAGAGTGAAGCAATAGAAAAATCTTGCTTCAACTCCAATTTGAACTGTTATTTAGATTGCTTTAGTTACTTTTCTAGTATTATTTCTTGCATTTCTTAACATTTTTTCTCTTATATATTTAAATGTATTTTTATAAATCTTATAGTCATTTATAAACCCCAATTGACCGCCATTTTTAAATTTTGACTGATGGAATTTCTATGAATTAACCGCTATAAAAATTATTTTAAAATCATTAAATTAACTAAATAAATTATAATTTAATATTCAAAGAACAAATCAAGGTTTCCAAATAATAATAATTTTTTTTTAATTTATAAATTTTATATTTTAAAAATAACTTTTATATACTATTAAACTGGTCTTGATCTACATTTTTTCAAATATTTACCGAAAAACTAAGATAACTTATTATAAAACTGCTATAAATTAGTAAAATATGACATTATTTTTTATATTTATTAGCTTTCAAAGCTACATTTTTGGGAATTGTTAATTGTGTCGGTTGTGATTAGAAGAGTGATTAAATAAAGTTTTTGAAAAACGATGAAACAAACAGATTCATTAAAGTAACAAACATTTTAATTAATAAAACTGAAAAAGATATCTCTCTGAAGAATTTAAATTACAAATTTTAAATAAAAATTTTCATTAGGAATTTTTCATTTAATATTTTATATTAAATTAAATTGTAATGACAAAAAAATACTGTAAAAATAACTTCAATATATTTTTTAAATAACTACCCTTAATATACTTTAGGCTACATTACAATATACGTTTCTTCAAGCTACACGGAAAAAAAGGATTTCTTAAATAAAGAATAAATATTTTCTTGAAATTATTTATTTCATTTAAAAATATAATTTCTTCACGCAATAAAATATGCTTGTATTAAAAATATTAGATTTCTCTCAGAAAGAATATTTTTTACTTGAAATATTATATAGATTCAAGAAAATTTCATTTTAACGAAGAACACTATTTTCTAAATTCAGAAATATTAATATATTCTTAATCTAAGTAACTTAAGATCTTAAAAAAAAATTTATAATTGTGAAACTTATATTACGAACTTGTACACACTTATCAGTTCGACTAGTATAGTCAAATGGTAATTATACTCTTCCCACGATTTAGCAGCTGGAAAACCTAAGTTCGAACCCACACCTGACGAAATTTAACATAACATATAAAATAAAATATAATATCCCGCCAGAAGTCCTGCGAATCCTTAATCCTACAACATATACAAAAACCCAAATATTTCGGAATAACTTAGTAAAGAGAACAGAACTCCTTAATTCAAAAATATTTTTTTTAAATCAAATAAATTTTTAACTACTTGATTTAAGAATATACTTGTATGATCCAAGAAAACTTAATTAAGAATATTTTTTTCTTACAAAAAGTAAATATTTTCGTGCGGCTTTTGAAAACAGAGAATTTCTTAATTCAAATGTTACTTATTTGAACCTAGTAATTTTTTTTCTGTGTAGGTACACTATATAATATGGTAATCCAAAATTTTTACAAAACATTTTGCTGCCAATTTTAACGTCAACGTAACTGTTATTCAAAAGAGAAAAATTTGTTTTTTTGAGAGGAAAATCAAATTTCTCCACTAACCAAGCTACTTAGACTTCAATTTATAAAGTGTAGAGCCTGCCCTGATGTAATGCTAGCCTTACTGTTGCAGCAGCGAGGGTCGCAGATATCCTTCTTATCGGTAAATACTCTCTCGAGCAATAAAATATCTTTTGAATTTTTAATTTATATAATTCGGTAGAAAAGATTATGAATGAAGTTAAAATAATTCTGGACAATTGTAAATCTAAAGTTGCTCTCTTAAAAAAGGTTTATCCTCAGCTTCAACAGAGATTTTTGCTGCTACAAAAAATTTTATGCTGCCACACCAAAGTTTTTTATGTTCAGAACAAAATTTTTTCCAACTTGTGGCACCATAAATTTTTTTGTAGCAGCAAAAAGCTCTGTTGAGTCTATAGCTACTAACGACTTAGTTACGACGACAAACCTTACTTCAGAGTGTACAGTCAAACTATGGTTTATTTATGAAAAGCAAAACTTAGTCGATTGATACGTGATTTAAGTAGTGTAACTCGATATTATAACCATATCAACATTTTAGAAAAACACAAAACACTATTCAGAACTAAAATATTTTTGAGTTATCACAAATTAAATACACTGTAAGTATAAAATATTACAAACGTTTTCACAATACTATAGCATCATCAGGCGATGAAATAGAAAGAAAATTAAGAAAAAATTCATTAAATGTTGTTCGGAGTGATGGGGGCAGGTATATTTTAAAAAGGAAGGAATTTCTTGGAAAGTGATTTAAAAAGGAGAGTATGAGTATGAAAATAAGCGCTCTAATAGGTAGAAATAAAGGGGGGAGGTTAATTATTTATTAAAGATATTTAATAATGGTGAGTTGTTTAAATCAGATCTGATTTATATTGGAAATTGTTTACATTTGAATATTGGCCCAATATTGATTTTTAATATTGAATCAATATTGCACCAATATTGGAAAATGTTACCATTTGAATATTGGCCCAATATTGATTTTAAATATTGGCTCAATATTGCACCATCATTTGTGCTACATGGGGATTAACTGTTTAATAATAAGGATGATTGTTTTAATCTATTGATTTCCATAGCTTCTAAAAATTCTAATTTTTTATTTACATTTTGGCTTTACATGTAAAATTTCGTAACCCCTATGGTTATGCTTGGTGTTTAAGAAATGTTTTGCAGAAGTAGATTTCCCATCTGCAAAGTCGGTGAGATTGCGAGTATTCGTTAAATCGTGCTTGGAAAGATCTACCTGTGTGATCGATGTATTTTTAAGAGCATTCAAACAAATATTCACTAAAACACCAAAATTCGGTATCTATGCTAAGTTTAAATATAAATAAAATTATGTCAGAAGATGATAACTTGACTAATACTAACTTCAGAAATAATTCCAGAATAATTTCAACAAATTCAAAATAATTCCAGTATGAATAATTAGTGTAGCTTAGATAGTACAGTAAGCTTTGTATACTATTGTCGAATACCAAAATTTGCTATTAAATAATTGGAATTTTTTTGTAAATTTTGTATATTTTTGATTTTCCCGCAAATGAGTTGACTTAGTGCCAACTATCGGTAGAAACAGAAACCATAACTTTGATTGAGATTTTAATTTAAATTTATATATTTAACGAATAAAAGTTGTAGCGGTTGCGACAGCATTGGTGTACAGGCCCGGATTGGCCCACCGGAAAATCGGGAAGTTCCCGGTAGGCCGTAGGCCTAAGGGGGGCCGGTGACTGATTCCTTAAAAA
The DNA here is from genome assembly GCA_949152465.1 of Cantharis flavilabris. Lineage (NCBI taxonomy): Eukaryota > Metazoa > Arthropoda > Insecta > Coleoptera > Cantharidae > Cantharis > Cantharis flavilabris. The sequence continues at coordinate 12,793,520 of OX424435.1, forward strand.
TTTTTTGATTAAAATTGTTAGGTAATTAAAATTCAAAGATAAAAAAATGTCTAACATGGTATGGTAAAAAATCGGAATGAACAGGTTGCCGCTGCATGGTCTACATTTCCTGTAAATTAATTGTAGATTTCCTGTAAAAATACTTTTCATTTAAACCTTGTTGTCCTTGAAATTTCTTAAAGTTTTGCCTGCGGCGCATTTTAATATTTCATACGTGATGGGGCCGGTGGCCTGCTGCGAATTCCGGTAAATAATTTGTTTCCAATCCGGTCCTGTTGGTGTACAGCAAATATTTACTGATCTAAATCTAAATAACGACGAGAGTGCACACACACAAGAATGACACTTTGGAAACACAAGTTACCAAGAGCCTTGTTATGCCGAACATAAATAAGAGTTCCTACAACCATTTCACAGAGACCACACGTATATTTACGTCGGCTCTCCATTTATATTATTTTATCAAGTTGTATTCAATTATTACATGTAACAACTTTTCGTAATCAACAATATGCTAAATTATTATTGTAATAAATTTATTAAAAGATTTACAAGTGAATTCTCAATGAAGTTCCACTCACAAGCAAAAAACAATTTAGCTTTGCCATTTACTATATGAAAATTATCTAACGTAAAATTTATATTGCGGTTTGAATTAAGAAGAGAAAAAATAAATGGTAGGAATAATTTTAAAACATTGACTTTCCTAATTACCATTTATATTAATATTGAAAACTTTTAAAGTTAGCCGAACAATATTTCTGAAGATTTGTAAATCTTTATGGAGAAACATAAATCTGGAATAATACATCCCAATATAAATATAAAGCCAAAAATTGAGACTTGAGACTTAGTGCGGCCTTCAGGCCGCACAACTTAAGCAATTGACTTCCACACCATTCAAACACTACAAGACTTCAAATATTTTTCATATTAGCGTACTTCTGAATTATTCATTTATATATTCTATATATTCATATTCATAAATATTCATTTATTACTAACATAAATGCATATAAGGGCGATAAACTTCAATCTGTGCGAGCGAATACGACCAACCACTTTTACACTGCTTTGAAAATGGCAAATTGATTACCCCCATGAAGTTAGCCTTATTTGACTACAGTGGGTTTTATCTCAAATTCGTCTGTGGTCTTGCAGTTATTAACATCACACAGATAAATATCACAACTTTTAGTATCAATATTTTTTATATATTTTAAAGCAATAAGAAGATATAATTGAAGAAAACTACACTATTGATTGGCACGTTTATTCCGAAAAGTTCATTATTTAAGATTAGATAATGCAGATCCAAAAGTAAACAAATGAATATCTTGGATTAGGGGAATACATTTTCTAAATATTCTTGGAAGAAACTTGCTTTGCCGCAGGACAAATTTTGATTTCGGCTCCCCAACCTGATATTTGTATTAAAATGAAAAAGCTAACAATAAAAATAATATTTGTCTTAGTTGCATCAAGCATTTAAATTGTGACAAAGGCAAAGATTAAGTTAATGTTATAAAGTAAATGGAAGAGGGTAGCGACTTGCATAAGGGATTTTTTTGATCTTTAAGTTAGCGAGGGTGATGGCTTTAGGAACCACTATCAATCACTCTTTTATAATGCAAACAAATTAAATTAAATCTTGAGAATATAAAGGCGATCCTTTTGTAATGAGAAAAGACGCGGATATGCCAAAATAAAATAGTTGAGATTGAGAGCGACGAAGCTTTATGTGCGACATATTTCACGCAAGTAATTAAGAAAAAACTTTGCTTTAAGTTTTAACTGAAAATCTCATCAGCAAGGATCTATAATCCCGTGCTTAATTATTATTTAACTTTCTGACTTTGATATTTTAGAAGTAATGGCTAAGAAATTACTCCGACAATTTAAAAATGTGTTAAGAGCTCTTCGCCAGACTTAATGATATTACTCTAAAATGCAAAAATAATCTACAACATAAATCTTGTCGAATGGACTGGAGCCTTAAGACAGTGGTAGTGAATTTCTTTCTACATTTTAATTAAGGATTGCGTAGGTTTTAATACGCTAACCTGCTTGTTAAATTAAATTGTTAAATACTACAGAAGAACGTTAATGCCGTTTGTAGGTCGAATAAAGAAGTCGTGTGGTTAAATTAATTTTATATTTATAATTCGTATGTGCCTCCAGGTAAGTTGTTTTACAATATTATTTGCGATTTCTTTATTGAAATGTATTGAATATAAATTTATTATATTTTAATTAAAATTTTGTTTGGGTTATTAAAATTAAATGCATTGCAATTCCAAATAAATTTTCGGAGCCAGTTAAAAGTGTCAAAATTGCCCTCGTTTTATTTTATAAAACAAAGTATTGTTTTATTTTAATCGTAAAACATGCCCTTTGTGTATCCAATAAACAATGGTAATTTGGCTAGCCATAAATTTTTTTGTTATCTAAGAGAAAAAAAAGACAAACAACTACATGGCAAATTTTAACAATATGATTAAGGGTTAATGTAACACCAATTTCTAAAAGAGATAAAAATGTTATTAAGATACACAACAAGGGATGAACTCAATTTGTTTGAAAATTTACTTTTAAACTCATCTTTTGCTATCATATTTTTTCGTAATAAATGACCTGCAAAATACAAATTACGTAAAAGTTGATACAGAAGTGCAATCTCGAGATGAGATTCCATTATATCCGAAGTTTTTTTAACATTTGTTTGTTACTGCCACTATCTAGCAATCCAATTTGACGACTTGGCTTCTTGTGGTTTTTGTTTTCATAAAAATTATTTATTCATTGTTTAAAACTTCAAGTTTAATGTGCACAAGTTTTGAAGTGATTTACTCCAAAACAGTGCGTTCTCAATAATTAAATAATGCGACAACTTGGAGACATTTTAATGTCGTAAATAAATTATATGCGTCAGTTGATTACAGTGAACTCGAGAAATTATTAATTTTATATAACTTTCATTAACATACTGTTATAAATGATTACAAAACTGAACTTAAGTTCAAATTAATCATACTAAATATAAACAAACATATAAAATGTTGTTATTATTAATGTTGCATTTTTGTTTAATTTAATGTGTTTCAATAGTATATTGTACAACAGGAGATCAAAGCGGGCCTAAAAATTACATGAGTAAATTTTGATAAAAAATTTGTCTACAATATTAAAATAATTGGTAAAAGCTTATCCGTAATAATATACAATGAAATTAGCTACACAACCAGATGCTAACTGTAAGGTTGCAAGAAGGAACAAAAACGTAAAATAAATAATGTAAGTTTATTTCCCGAATAAGTCTAATAAAATAACCAATAAACCCCGAGACTGTGCTAATATTTGCGGTGTATTTCGAGATAGGAATTTTTAAGTCTTTATTTAAAAACAAGCGGTGTGTACATATAATATCAGCCAGCCACTGAGAATTTTTAGAGATGTATTGGAATTCTTTAAAAAGTTTGCAACTTAAATGTTAGTAAAACCCCAACTTAAAATTCAATACTCCTAGCAGCAAACTAATAATAATCGGTCACACTTTTCCACAAGAAATAATAAAACTTACATGGCAATGGTTATTACTTATTAGTTTCTCTGTTCCACTTTACATCGATACCATTATTTAATATTTCATGCATTCTTGAACTACGGAATTCTGATTTATTAATCACCAATTATTATTATTATTTGACTTGATTGTATAAGCTGACTCATGATTTTAATTGTTAAATAAAAATCTCGCCAACTTATTCATCGTTCCGAATTTTTTATTTTTCATTAAGTACTTTCTAAACACAAAATTGTGATTTATTGAAACTTATCCTGGTGTAAAGTTTAACATGGGAGAACATAGAAATTGCAAGTAACAGGTTTTCTGTTGACGGTACGTGTACTCTGAACTAGTCGAAAAACGCTAAAACTATAGTGATAGCGACCCAGATCGTTGTGGTCCGTCCACATCAAGCGTAATAACTATTCTCAATGCCAAAACTTCAATCGTCAGATGAAGAAGATTAAAGTGCCTCCGGCACTCCATGCTTCGCAAGCCATCATGCTACGCTACGCTACGCTATAGTGATAGCGGTTTGCGTGTAGCACTCGCCGTGTAAAGTCGTGTTTTCAATCGCTCCGTTAACAAATTCAAAAACCAGTTTCTTTCGAACCTCAAACACCTCCGGACTGATTAATTAAGAAATTAATTATCCAAATTGAATTTCCTGCGATATGGAACCACTAAAGATGCCTCATTTTTCGAGTCTCTCCAAATTACTGAACGAGAGTACCAATAAATGCCAGAATGTCATTACCACCACCGACACCGATGATATTTGGGAAATCCTCAAAAAAGAAGTCAAAAGCCACGACCAAAGTTCAACGATCTTAGCCAATAGGATTAAAAACCACAACGAGATGGCAAAAACCAGCGCAAAGAAGCCGTAGAAATTTTCCAAAATCCGCACATCCCAAAGTTCAATCGAAAAGGACCAGCAAAAACAAGCAAGCCAAGAATTCAAACTGAGGGAGAAAATTTCCAATCTCGCCTATAAATTAATGCGAGAATCAACCGAAAATATTATAACAAAACGCAGGGTTAAATGTAACAAACGCAAAGTCATCAATATCCGACCGACCCCCGCAGTTGCCGAAAGCCCATCGCAAAATCCTTCCTGAAGGATGCACCAGCACCATCTCCAAAACCGGAACCGGACATCCATAAAGGAAAGAAGCGCAGCCGTCAACCCAGTGAAGCCCTCACCCCCTCCTCGCCCACCCCATCGGCTGATGAGCAACCAAGAATAAAGGTCCGGGCCGACGAAGGCAACAAAATTGACGAGCCCCCAGAGGAAGTAGTAGAAATGCCGGATGATTTCGTCCAGGGGGTGGCCACCCCCTCCGACGAAGTTGTGGATCTGGAATTCTCCATCCTCCGGGAAAAAGCACCAAAGCAGCACCCCATCGAGGTGCCAGTCCAAGTTGAAGCCAACCCTCCCCCAGATGAAACCCCTCCAATGGAAGTGGCTAACATCGAAGGTGAGCCGAGTGGAAACGAAGACGAGTCGTCAACGGCGGGCGGTGATGCAGACCTGTCAATTCCCACGTTAACAGTCAACACGGGCAACTGGGTCGAGATAAACAAAATCATCATTGCAAATAACATCAAATTTGTAAACATTCGATCGGTTCCTAAAGGAATCGAAATCTGCCTCTCCACGATCTAAGACGACTAAAGAAAATTCTAGAAGAACAACCACCAACAAAGCCAGCAACTCCACCGCGAAACACCCCCCTGAACGTTATCATCAGGGGACTACCTGGCAATTTCAAACCAAAAAACATCTTGGAGGACCTCCAACAGCAGCAAATACCAGCAAAACAGGTCCAGCAACTGAGGCACGGAAATGATCGCCGTCCAATGCCCCTTTTCCTTGTCAAAGTAGACAAAACGGAGGAGCTAGGACGAAAAATCTTCCAAACCAAAGCTGTACTCGGCGACACTCACTACTAACTCACTGTCCACCGCTACCACTGTAGTATCGGTATCATATTATCGCTTGCGGTGCATGTAGCGCCGTAGGCGCTCTAATCCACTTCATCTGGTGTTTGATTTCCATGTCGTTGAATTTTGATTTAAAAATACTAGGCTGTCAGTTTCATGACTTTGCCCGTCGTGTACGTTTTTTAAAATTTCCCCCTCTGCTTGAACTAACAAATGCAGGAGGAGTTGTTGAGTATGATGCACTCGTCGCTTGATGGTTATGGTAAACAATTTTGTCGGTATTGATTTGATTTGGTTGGCTGGGTGCCTTAGTTTGAAGTTTGGAGTTTGGAATGGTCCTAATCACCTGACTTGGTGTTGGAGGTGGCTGCTGTTGTTTTGTTTTGGCCTGCTTTGCCGGATTGAGAGCTGTTTTTGCGTTTTTGGTGAAGATGTTACATCCTCTGAAGTTGGCTGGGTGTTGTCCTCAGCAATTAACGCATTTTGCGGGGTCCTTTGGAGATTTACCACATGATGCCGTGAAGTGGCTGCCGGCGCATTTTACGCACTTGGGTTGGGCCTGGCAGTCTCGTTGGAGGTGTCCGAAGGCCTGGCATCTGTGACACTGACCAGCTTCAGATTTTCTAAATGGCGATTCGACTTGGATGGTGATGTTGAGTATAGACGTGTTTTCATCGCTCCGATAAATAACATCAAAAACAGTTTCTTTTCAAACTCAACCGACTGCGGAAGGTTACTCACCGACACAATGGAACCTATCGTGATTCCTCAGTACGAAAATCTAACCAAAATGCTAGATGCAAGCATTACAGCCCGTCCTCACGTTTTAACCAAGGAACTAGACGACTACTGAGAACAACTCAAAATCGAGCTTCACGACCACGACACCAGCACAGCCACCTTGATTACTAAAATCGAAAACCACAACAACATGGCAAAAGGCAACTCGAAGAAAACGCAAAAATTCTCCAAAATTTGGAGTTCCAACAACTCCATCCTCGCGTACCAGCGCATACATGAGAGCTTGGAACAAAAACTCAAAGGGAAGATTAACACACTTTTCCACAGGTTAACCACAGCTGCTGTTGACGAAAGGATGATAGCATCCGAATCTTATTTGAATAGACCCTCCGATACGCAAAAAACCCCACTGGTGAACCAAACATCACCAACCAGAAGGACGCTCCACTTCCTCCTCCAACTCCGGCCCAAGAAAACGAGCCCTTCAAGGGGAAAAAGCGGACTCGCATAGTAGATTTTAGTGGATTTTAGTAACCCAATTTATTATAAAACAATCACCACCGTGTCATAAAAGCTAAAAATGCTAAAAGAACTAGTTAGAATTCTATAAAAAATACATTTTTATAACGAAAACACTTGAATCCTTAACAAATCTTATGGCGAATACCACCAACCATACCACCAAGCTGCTGTTCGGCAGCCATGTTGGAGTGGGGGGAGTGGAAGTGCCCTATTGTGACGATTAGCTAGCCAGAAACACACTATTTTGAGAGCCGAATAAAACTTTGGGAAAACAAAAATTGGCACTCGTTCCACTATACGCACGTTTGAACGCACATGTAACTGCTAAAAAATGAGCTAGTATTGAAACCAACAACTGTCAGAAATTTGGTTTATCACGTGTTAACATAACTCGAGATACTCGGTGTTCGGAATTCCCCACTGTTCACATTTATCTCACTTCACTCTACATTTAATGTAGAGCAAGAACAAGAAGAACAAAATCATATCACAATAATTAACGACAACCAGGAACTAATGCCACCCACAATCGAAGAAATAACTTCAATAATTCAAAAAATGGAAAATGGTAAATCACCTGGAATAAAAGACTACATAATTATGGAATTCATAAAGTACGGAGAAAACGAGATATGTGCAAGATTCAGGTCCAGTCAATTATGAGTTAAACCAAGTTTAAGGGTTAACCTATGTTTATGACTACCCTGAGTGGTCAGAAGTCTAAATTAACCATTAAAGGGTTAATTCACGGTTGAAAAACCGTCAACTTCTGTCAACTTCTGTATGGAATGAAGAGAGAATGGCCAAAAAATGAAGAATTAATAATTCTACTGAAAACTACTAAAACTACCGAGGCATAACTCCATTTTTTTTGCCATTAATTTACAGACAAATGAAAAAATACACCAAAAAAAAACAGTAAATATACAATTTGTAAAATAAACCATAGATTAAAAGAATTAACACTATATTGAACTTCACATGCTATCCATAGACTTTAAACAAGCTTTCAATAAAGTGAAGTGGGTTTAAATTAATTAGACCAATAAATATGACGATGGAAGGCACCACATCATACGTCAGATCAGAAGAAGGCCATCCAGAGCGATTTTCAATATAATTGCTCTGGAAGAAACTATAAATGAGTAATATGGTAAAGGATCTCTAAGAACAAAAGAAGAGTGGATAATTGCTTATGCCGACAACATCATCATTCTAGCAAGACCGCGAAGGATAATGGAAGGAACCTTTAAGAAAATGAGAACAGCCGCAAAAAATATAGGATTATAGTCAATGAGAAGAAAACAAAATATATGAGATGCAACAAGTACAATACTCGTCAACAGAATGTTAAGATCATAGATGACCACTCCTTCGAAGAAGTAAACAACTTCAACCACTGTAAACTGTGAAAGAGAAGAAGAAATAAGAAAAAGACTGCAAATCGGGAATATAGAAGGTATAGTATCTGAACAAAACACTGCTCGAACTTATAGATGTAAAACTAAGTAGAGAAACCAAAATGAAGATATACGAGTTTAAAGCTCGTATTCCACTACCAAGAAGAGGTCAAAACACAAAAACAAATTGATATTTGAAATCTACAGACAATTTTACTACTTTTTCACATAATCGCCAAATCTTTCCAGACATTTGTCGTAGCAAAAATCTACTTATCAATGCCCGAGTCGGTAGTGCGATGCGTCCAATTTTTCGAATAATCAGTTACGGCGCCTTCGATTTCTTCTGTTGAATTGATTTATTCGTATTGCAAACGACTACATTCCTCTCTACTTGGCAATCGTATGGTTAATTCGTCGTTTATTTACCACGGAACTTTATAAATCAGTTCTTGACGAGTGCAACGTTTTTGTCGGTGCTTGAAGCGCAGGTCGCTCTTCATTGTGCAACTGATCTGGACCATTTATGAATTGCATTTCAAACCTCATCCACTGTTAACCGTATATACTACACAGTTCTTTATGAATTTTCCCAAACGAACATGTTCACAATTGATGAGAGACTAACCTATAAAAATTTCATCGCTCTACCGTTTCACTGATCGGAGAGCTAGGATCGTTTAAAAATTAAACGATCTTCGTATGGTACCTTGATGAGACCGGTGGTTGCTTATGCGGTAAAGACGGGTTTTTTTCACGCCAAGAAATTGAAACACTAAAAACATTGAAAAATCATAGGACCAAAGACAAAATAAGAACAACGAACCCAGAGCTTTGATGATCCACGAAATTGTCAGAGAAATGAATGATAAAGATTTTGTAAAATATATGAAATTTCTGAAAATTAGACTGAGGAAAACCGACGACGATATAATAAAGAAGATAGCATTATGGAAACCAGTGGAAAACAGAAAGAAGAAGATCGAAGATCGGGTGGTGGGACCAAGTGCCAAACGACTTAGCGGCGATGGGAGTACAAGAATGGAAAAAAAGAGACACAGAAAAGACAGAGATGGAAAGAAATTATCAGGACCACTTTTTCTTCGGCCGTTTCTGTCCATTCCTGAACAAAGCCTCTTTTTCTAGGAGAAAAGTTTTAAGCATTTAGACCTCACGGTTGCTAAATCCGGATTGGGGAATATCTGTAACTTTGTTTTTTAATAGTTGATAAAGGTAATCATCAACCCAGGGGGACCGCCGGCTTTACGTGCCTTCCGAAGCACGGAGACGCTCATATGAAAAGTTTTAGGCTCTCCTCGGATATGAACCGAGTACCTACACTGAAAAAAAAGGTACATCAAAAATTCATCATTTTTCAGCCGATGAACAAAATTCATCATATTGATGAAATATTCATAGTTCTGATGAAAAAATCATTATATTGATGAAATTTGTTCATCAATATGACGAATTCTGTTCATCGGCTGAAAAATGATGAACTTTTCATCACTATGATGCACCATTTTTTTCAGTGTAGAGTCAGCAGTTGTTCGGCTAACCTCTGCTAAGCTAATGACCGTCTAAAACATACAAAATTGTGAATGGGAAATAGGAACCAATAACAGTGAAATAAAAGCAAACATGTTATAGTGAGGACTGATCCACCTCTTCAAACGGTTCTCTAAATCCTGGAACAGGATAGCTATATTCAACTGAATTTAAAGCTTTAAATATATAAGTACCAGTTTTTTTTTAAAAAAAAGAAGGATTGTGATTAATATACTAAAAAACCAAAAATTTTATTTTTAAATTAAAAAAATAGTAATTATAATACAAAAGTTAAAAGTGTATTTTACTTTGTAAATTGAAATTTAAAAAAATCTAAAGAAGGCATCTCTTAAGGCAATCTTAAGCACTGCTTCTGTAAAATTCAGCTGTCATACAATATTATTTGGTGGTGTTTGGGGCATTATGAATATTTTTATTTAGTTATTAATATGAAAAGTGTGAATTTTAGTAAACGATGCACGTAGGACTGGGTAAAATTAAAATTTTGATGTCTTTTATTTATCTACGTGTTTTGTTGGCATTGGGTTGTGTAATTTTTAACAAAATAATGCATGCTGTTGTGATTTATTCACAGTATTCTATTCAATGTTTAACAATAAATGTCGCTAAATCAAACAGTGAAATACGTGAAACATGAAACTTGTAAGGAAAAGGAAAATGCAGTTTTTATTTAAAAGAATTCGCATTGGTAATTTTAACCTTAAACATAAAAGTATGTGGATGCAAGGCTTACATAAATTACTACACCCATCAGTTAAGTTCAGTACCGTATTTGGCTTGTTCAATTCCAATACTTGATTGGAATATGGTGAAAGAATTTTTTTGAATTTTTGTGTTTCATTTTTACAAAGTAAATTTATAATTTTATCCAAACTCGCACTTTTTGGTTTAAGTCTCCTTTGATATGTTTTTGAAATATTAGTGGAAAGGTGAAATTACATCCAATGCTGAAGCAAACGATTTGCGGTTTACTTGAAATTTCATCGTTTTGAACAAGGTTAACATTTTATTAATGTAGGAGTGAGGTACTTACGCCTTTAGTAAAACATAAAAGCTTTGTGTTCCAGCGAGTAATCACAATAAGTCGTTGATGTTAATTACGGAATGGGTGAGCTTTCCACATTTCTATATGAAATATTACGATCTTTTTTTAAATTCACTTTTAGCTTAAAGTACAATTCAAAATTTCCGTACTAGCAAAACTTAGTTATGTTAACGGCAAGCTAGTAAAAAATTTCATTCCGAAATTTTATGAATATTAACATACATCATCTTGAGTCAGCAGTTCTAAATAATTTCATCTCTTGATTGATATTTTATGGACTTCGTTAAATTTTATATCGTTTTAAAGGCACTGCCTCGGCGATTGCGTCTTCTACGAAATAACAAAAAGAACATTTTGATTTTTCTTACGAGGGTCTACTATAAATTATATTGCTTATATTTCAGCAATTCCGGTAGCTCTATGTAAAAGTGAGCCGCCAGATTTTATTAACATGATGACTTTTATGAGATCTTTATTGCAAATTGAATTTCTAAACCACTTTCGGCCGTTTATAATTCACTAATACTTAATTATCGCACGTATATGTCACCTCCCTGTATTCAGAAAAATTTATTTATGATCAGGTATGCTGAATATTGATGAAAAATACAATATTTAAGCTTTAAGTTCTCTTTCGACAAAAGCGCTAACATATGTTAAATCTAGTTATTAATGTGTTTTATAAATACATCTTTTAAATAATCGCAATTTTATGTTTTGAATGCGTCAAGAAATACTTACCGCCCTAGTGCTATAATAAAAAATATTTTTACTTCACCTCAACAATTGCATGAAAAACTTGAATACCAAAACAAGACTGTTAAACGGCAAGTGCAAGATATTTATTTATAATAACATGTTTACTTCTTAAAATAGATATCAACATAATATAATATAAACAGTAAAATATAAAAGGCATAAAAATAAATACAAATCTCTTGTGAAAAAATTTAATAAAATGAATGCAAAAATTACAACAAAACTGTACAATACATGTTTTAAAGATTATTTTGAAAACTTTTAATTTTTGCATTGTTATTCATTATTATAACCCATTGTTTTTTAACAATATTTGTTTTCATTTCAAAAACCTCTAATTGATACTTTTTATATCAGTCTGTCTTGTATATAGGGGAAACCATGTACCAGTGCGATTGCCGAAGCTCAACTTTAGTTTTTGTATTTTTGCAGTATTCATTAATTACGGAATTTAAATTACAATCGGCTTATTTAATTTAACTTTTTTTTTACAAATACTTTAAACATTGTTGTATAAAATTTATTATAGTCTTGAATCTTGTTAACTTAACTGTCTGTTTTATCCCGAAAGGCAGTGCGCGATTAAATTAAAGTTATTTATTATAGTGCCTAAGCAAACTGTAAAGTCAATTAAAATTTTCCCCTACTTTGTTTTGATCTCGAGTACAATAGGGGTTGGAATCATTTCAGATATTACATTACTCAACATCTATCGTTATAATGCACCTACATCCACTACCTACGTCATACGCTTGTAATTACTTGAAAAATTCCACTTGGACTGGAAATATTTTTTCCAGAATTTACGAGATCGTTATAATAGGAACTTTAAGTTGATGTATGCACAAATAGAATAACTGTTATAAATCGATTGTTGTTGTTACGTTTAAATAATCCGTTGGCTGTTAATAATTAACGGATTTTAGGGGGTTTTCGTATTTGCTGTTGCGCTGATTACCGCTGTATCCCTTTTGAATTATTAGGGGTAACAACCCTTTTGTTTTAGCAAGCCGTTGGGGAACGCCTAAGTCACTAAGTATTATTTAGTTGCATTTAACTTGCACGTTTTTGTATTTTATGCATTATAAATGGAACGTAAGTGACGATTTATTGGTTATTTCATGCATGTTTCATCGTTCAGCTTATCCATCAAGATTAATACGAATATTTTTTATTCGACACAGGGCTCGAATTAATTCGAGTTTGTTACATTTATATAAGTTTGCTAAAACATTCAATTAAAACATCTGCTAAGTTGGTGAGATAGCACATACTAAAATAAACTTTTAGGTCTATGTTACTTAGGTACTGGCTACACCGTTATTTTCTGATTTAACTTAATGAGCACTTAACACTTATTGATACTTGAAATTATTTTATAGCCCTTATGGTAATTGCTTCAAATTAATGAACATGGGAAAGCTTATTTGTGTAAACTGTAAATATGAGTAAAATACCAGAGAATTAAATTAAATTTATAAAAAGTAACAAATAACTAATATTATCAGTAAATTATTGGTTCAGCAATTTGTTAGATAAGCTGCACGTTACGACCAATATCGAACTTGCTTTGTAAATTTATTTATAGCAAAAAATAATAAACTAAACGTAACGGGAATATCGGGTTGTATAGGAAGCAATCAAAACTACGTATATTTGAACGTCGACGTTTCGGAAATTTAGTATATTTCCATCTTCAGGACTGAAAATGGAGACAGGCCATAAATTACAACAAAAAATATCAATCTAAGGTACAATCTAACTCACCGACATCAAACAAGGATGTTTGAGTTCCCCATCGATCCCTATAGCCAACTTCATTAATGATGTACTGGAGAACGCCATCCCATTTTTGCCGTTCAACGTGAAAGATGCTAAGGAAGCTAAAGAAAAGATCATAAAAAGTGCCTTACCTGAAGGTTATGTGTTGGTATCTTTTGATGTCACCTCGCTGTTTACCAACATCTCTAAAGAAGCTGCCGTCGAATCCATTAGGAACAACTGGGACATAATTAAGCCCTACACGGCTATCCCGATGGAGGAATTTATCCAACTCATTGCTGTGATTTTTGATAATAGTTACTTTGTATTCAACAACACTTTCTATTCTCAGATTGAGGGTACAGCGATGGGCGACCCATGTAGCCCAGCTTTGGCAGCCTTCGTTATGAATGACTTACTCCAAAACTTCTTCGGAACGATAACCTTCTATTTGCCTTTTCTATTATTGTACGTAGATGACATTTTTGCAGCGGTTCCGAGCTCTGAGGTGGAGAGTTGTGTTGGCATCCTTGAGGAATATAATGATATGCTCACGTTCACTTACGAATTGGAGTCGGACGGATCCCTACCCTTCCTTGATCTAAAGGTTAGCAGAGGAGAGGACGGGACTCTCACTACAGACGTCTACAGGAAGCCGTCATCCAGTGATAGGTTACTCAACTACTACTCGAGCCACCCTATAAGACAGAAGGTCAACGTGATGATGGCACTTAAACACAGAATTATGAACTGTGTTCCCCAACACCTAATCAGCACAAGACTATATGACCTAAGGGTGCAATTAAGAAAGAATGGTTACCCGGCCCGCCTCATCGATCTGACTCTCTTTAAAAGAAGACTAACTTTGTCTGGTGACTCGAACCTGGAGGAACCTGAGGAAAAAAGACAGAAATTCAGTAAAATCACATATCACCCGTGGCTGGAACAGAAGATCAAACACACGTTTAAGGAATACATGGAGAAGGATAATTTGAAATTGGTTTTCCATAATAAATGTAACCTAAACAGTCTGGTGTTTTCCAGAGTAAAAGACAAAGTGCCCACATTGGAGAGAGCGAATGTTATTTATAAGATCGATTGCGAATGCCAGGTTTGCTATATTGGCCAAACAAAACAGAAATTGTTAGCCCGGATCCGCCAGCATCTCTCCGACATAAAATATAGATCGGAAAAAACTGGGTTAGCTGAACATGTCATCCTCAATAACCATAAGTTCAACCAAGATGAAATACAGATTTTAGCTTCGGAAAGTAATTATCTCAAGCGTACTTTCCTTGAAGCAGCGCACATCTGCACTACACCTAATAACTGTAACAAAATGACAGATTACATGGTTTTAAGTTATGGTTACAAAGATCTACTGCATAGGTTTAAGTCGAAATTCGAGGAGGACATAGCGTGATCGCTCAGTTGCTGACTTCTGCCGCCCTGGATGACTACCTATCGCGCCTGATGGTTTGTTTGGTGTTTATTGGTTTGTCACCACTATTTTTATGTTATTCTTTCACTTTTTGCACTTATCAATGTTTGCGTGTTTTTTGCGTTTCGTATCCACAGGACAACTAGGATTATTATTGGTGCGTCACTCACCAGTTCGATGGCGTCTGTATAGAGGCCCTTGCTGCATTTGAAATGAGACAGTTTTCTGCTTTGTGTGTTGCGGAGAATATTTACATTTTATGGTAATTTATTCGTGAGCTGTATGGGTTGCATACCCTTGGCATTGTGTTATCCTGGTATGTAGATAATGTTGGCAGTTTATCGAAGAAATTTTATGAAGTTATTGAAAAAGTGAATAATTTTTGTTCATTCATTTACAATTTGAATTAGTGGTTTTTATATACATGTTTTACACCTTATTTATTATCTTAACTGATATTTCTGACCTCATTATACTGGATCCATGTTGGTTCCATGCCATCGTTCGTTTAGCTTTTAAAATCAATACTGTTTTACATCCTTGTTTGATGTCGGTGAGTTAGATTGTACCTTAGATTGATATTTTTTGTTGTAATTTATGGCCTGTCTCCATTTTCAGTCCTGAAGATGGAAATATACTAAATTTCCGAAACGTCGACGTTCAAATATACGTAGTTTTGATTGCTTCCTATACAACCCGATATTCCCGTTACGTTTAGTTTTTAGCCTTAGGAGAAAGTTATTATTTTATTTTAAAAATAATAAAAACATAAAAGTGGGATTATAAATATGAACAGCTTGATACTATAGATAGATAAGGGTGGAATACAGTACCTACTGCCACTTTTAAATTAATATAACTTCCAAACGATTGTTGAGAAACTTATGATTACAGCATCAGACTATACAAAAATTGCTTAAGTCAAAATATGATAATTATATAAAATAATCATCAAATTAGCCGTTAGTTTATTTATTTTAGTTAGTAGTATATCCCTCTATCCCTAAAGCACCTCTCAACGGTCACTTTTTTTATCAAAATGGCAAATCAATCTAGTCCGACACCAATCGAATTGCACATCAATCAAGCTATACATCAATCAAATTTCCAACCAATCGAGTTGGAGTCCACACCAGTGGAGTGTCACTATTTTATATTACTTCTTTAGATTGACCTTTTTTTTCCGACAATGCGCATTTTCCAAAATCAAAATTAATTTGATCAAACATAGAAAATAAAGGCGATTTTTTCATCAAAATACACCACATCTATAACTCCAAAATCTTGAAATTTCGAGATAATAAAACTCCTGATAATTTCTTGATTTTCAAAAATAAATAAATCAAATTTTAAAAAAATTAACGCGATTATACGATTTACAAAGTAAAAATGAAAAATTTTGG
This sequence comes from Cantharis flavilabris, assembly GCA_949152465.1. Classification (NCBI taxonomy): domain Eukaryota; kingdom Metazoa; phylum Arthropoda; class Insecta; order Coleoptera; family Cantharidae; genus Cantharis; species Cantharis flavilabris. Next base: position 12,809,673 of record OX424435.1, read on the forward strand.
AAATCAAGCTTCCAAATCTGAATTACAGTTGACGGTTTCTGAATATCATTTGACAAATCTGGATTACAATTAACGATTTCTGATTATCGGTTGACAAATCTGAATTAGATCACATAAAATAAAGTACGCAAAAGAACTTTTGCACATAAAATAATAATGTGATCTCTATAACTTGTATACACCAATTGAACTGAATGATGGTCTAATAGACCGAAACATGTTTTCAAGGTATTTAATGTATTAGTTTTGTGACTAATTTTAATTTTAGTAAAAGTGTGACTACAACATTTGTTTTATTTATTTATTAAGATGCAAGCTTTTTACGATATTTCGGTCTATCAAAGTGAATGAATTACAATTCACAATTTCTGATATCAGTAGACAAATCTGAATTATTATTAACGATTTCTGAATATCAACTGGCAAATCTGAATTACAGTTGACGATTTCTGAATTACGTGTGGAAAAGGTGTAGTTGAAATCAGTTTTTGCAAATTACCTTTTTTCCTCATCATCATTAATCAAATAATTTATAATAACTGTACCAAAATCAATTCAAATTTTTCAAAACAGTTCTCGAGTTGGTGTCTAGATTCCATGTTTTCATTTATTCCTTTTTCATGTTTTACCTCTACGATTTCTTTCTTCCTTCCTGCTTTCGACCTTTTTTGTCTTCAGCATTGGCAGGGTCGTGCCGAACCGACTTTTTTGAGGGGGGAGTAGTCGTGAAATTACCAACGATTGGCTTTTCGAATTTTACCAATAAGCTTTTTCACGTTGTTTTCAAGATAATTTGTGCGATTTGTAACACCAGTAGTTTTGCCAACTGTTCAATGAATATTGCCAACTTTTGCCTTTTCAACTAACAAATTGCCAACTTTTTCCGATGTTGCGGGGGGGGGGGGGGCAGCCCCTTCAGCATGTCTCTGAGCATTGGATTCAATCTAAATTTAAATTTTATTTTAAAAATAAGCAAACTTTTGATTTTGATTTTTTTGTCGTTACTTTTATCTCTTTAACGTTTAGTTACGCAAATCCATTTTTAAATTTTGACACCGATCTTTAATTTTAAAAGTTTACATTTTTCATTATGTATGTTACGGTCAATGTTGGCAATTCGGCCGTTAACGTCAATAGCCGGACAATAACGTCAATTTTTGGGCAATGTTGACATTTAAAATTGTATGTAGGATTTTACGTCATTGCCCGGGCAATAACGTTAATGTCCGATACAAGGTGGACAATGATAAAATTGGTATTCTACAGATTCTATATTCTATCACTCTTTCAGTTTTGGCTGGCGCAACTACAGCATCACGGATCCACCGTAATATGAAATAATTAAATTTAATTTACGACAAATACGACAAATCATGGATCTACCCTAAAATGATCGTTTGTCTAAATTAAAATCTCTGTACGCTTATGAGGCCTTGAAAAGAGCCGAGTTGCTGTCATTTACACGGAAAAATGCGTGCACGACAAATAATTGTCCCTAGCTGAAGTGCATCGCCATTTTGCTGTTCCTCGTAGTAATTATTCTATAATATCATCATTGTCCAATCTATTTTGGCCATTAAATATTACAATCATATGAAAATATTTACATCATTGCCCACCGTTAACAGGCGTTGACGTTAATGGTCAGCGTAAATGGGCATTGACGTCATTGTTCGGCCATTGACGTCAATGCCCAATTACGTAACATGTATATGTTACGGTCAATGATGACAATTCGCCCATTAACGTTAATTACCGGACAAGAACGTCAATGCCCAGCTTAGTTGGGCATTATTCTATAGATTCCATCTGAAAGTAAAATATTAAATGTACCTTTGCAATTAATACTGGCTGTTATGGAAAACTGAAAAGTTAATTTTGTTTGAAAATATTAGTGATACGATTAAAGAAGATGAGAATGCTCTTAGACAAGCTGCAGCTGAAAGCAGTGTTTTAGAAAGTCACGGTTACAAGCGTTGTCATTGCAAGGGTGGATGTAAAAATAATAAATGAGCGTGTCGTGCCAGCAAACAAATTTGCAATTCTAAGTGCCATGGGTCACTTCCGTGCCAGAATAAAAATGATTAATTTATTTAAAAAATTTAATTTCATTATTTTTAAAATTTTTTAAATTTTAGTTAATAAATGAATACAACATATTATGTACGAAAATATCACTTGCCAGTTGGCTGTCAAATTTTAATTGCCATTTTGCTGTTCTTTATATTAGTTATTCTATAATATCAGCATTGCCCAATCCATTTTGGCCATTAACATCATTGACCGGCCAAAGACGTAAATATTATAGTCAAATGAAAATATTTTCATCATTGCCCACCGTTAACGGGCGTTGACGTCAATGGCCGGTCAATGACGTTAATGGCCAGCGTAAATGGGCATTGACGTCATTGCCCGGCCATTGACGTCAATGCCCAATTTACGTTATTGACCGTAACACATACGTCATTATACTTGTTTTAAGATTACCTACTACTATTTTATTATTTTTACCAAATTTTTATTACTTTTTTGATACCTAAACTTTTGCTGTTATTAAATTGTTCAATTTAATTTTTTTTTATTTTCCATACTTTTAAATAATCAGACTCAGGTCTCCTTTTCTGATTTTCAAAATTTCCTATTAGTAGTTTAGAAATTAAAATTTTTTTTAAGGTTTTAAAGTTTTTCTTTTTATGGATTCCAAAATTTCTAAATTTGTTTACATGGTATCGAATTCTTAAATTCTTGAAATCCAGAAATCCATGACTTGACAAGTTTCTAACATTTTTCCAATCTTAATATTTAAATTTACCTCTTCATCGTTTTCTATTTTTTTCACTTTTGTTTAGAATTTTGGTGCTATTGTGAGCCTTTTTTATTGATATTCTTGATCTTTAACTAAATTTTTCTCTATCTTCATTTGTATGTCTTCATTCATTTTATTTGAGCTTTTTTGTAAATTGGCTCCTTTTTTTTAATTCTTTTATAAACTTTACTATTCCATTGAGTTTAATTTCTTCTAATCTTTCAGTAAATTTTTCTCCAATAGCTTCAATTTCTATTTCCATCGTTTGATGCAATTTTTCTATTGATTCTTTTATTTCTTCTTTATCTGTTTGCCGTATTATTTTAATTGTTTTTTTATGTTCTTATATTTTCTTCATTATTTTCTTAATATTTGAAATTTAACTTTGCTTTCTTGTAATGTCCTTTCTACTCGTAAGTTGGAATTTGGGCTTGACTGAAGGATTGCAATCTGCTTCTTCTTTTCTTTCTTCATTCCAAAAACAATTTTAATTTATATTAATTTTCGTTATTAATTTAAGGTAAATCAAACTTTTAAATACTTTACACTTTCTTAAATACTGCTCACGTTGGGCTCCATAAATGCATCTTAATACCATAAAGTTCAATATTTTTAAATGCAACTTTCTAATAAAATTAATTAATTAATGTTTTCCCAAACTAAAGTTATACCTGCTTATTGCTCTGTACATACATCACAGTTCACAGTTGATCACAGTTGATTAGATGAAAGATTGAAGTTAATAATTACAAACATCTACTTGAAATTCTGTAGAACAGCAGTGTGGCTTTCAGGATTAAGCAACAGGCTATGGAACGAAAAATAAAGGTTCCATGCTTGGTTTTTGCGACTACACTGAAATAATTAACTAATTATTATATGAATTTATTTTAAAATATTTAGCAGAAGATCTTTTGTCAATCAGAAAGATGAGTTGACTTCTCTCTGTGTAAGGTATCCGCAGTTACAATTTTTCGAAATAAGTTTTTTTTTTTAGTTATTATAATTCCTAATTGAAATTGCCAGTTGTAAGAAATATTCAATTTAAAATGTAAAAAAATTAATTACTCTACTACATCCAAAAATAATTGCGCATCTAATCGGATAGTTGCTGAAAACTTGGTATAATTAAATTGTTTTCATAACAATCTAAGGTCGACAAGGGTCCAATAGCAATCTTTCACAATTAACCACCAATCTAGAATCACAATAATATTTTTTTTAAATTTTGATTGGTTGGTTTCATCAAAATTTAAAATATTTGTCGGAATATATCGGGTAAAATAATAGCATAGATAGTCAAACTCGTAAAACTATCAATAAATCTTGTAGTTATAAATGAGAACAGTAAATTTCGTATGTTATCTGATATTTTGTAATTTTTGTATATTCAACCTAATGAATTACAAAAATCACATGTGTTACGTGTATTAATACAAGTAATTAATAAAATCTCCAGGTTTTTTTTTCAAGTATTTAGAGCGATTTATATGAACTGTACTAGTTCGTCTGTAACAGTGCTACTCAAAATTTTAGCATCAAGTACCCTTTATAGGGTACAACAAACCTCAAGTTACATGATACTGGTTCCTTCTGTAAAGTATCGTGAAGCTGATTTACATGTTTATGAAACATTATTGGTTTTTAATATAAAGATTGGTAATTTTACACTGTCAGCAGTATTGTTAACGAAATGCTGCAGGTTACTTGTATATTATGAATTCCGATGTTGAACATACAACTTACTACATTTCGAAATGGAAGAAGAGTTATTAACATTTATCACGCACGTCTTGAAGATAAAATTTAGTATGAACTTTTTGCGCAATATTTTTCACCATGGAAAATAAAAGTTCAAATTTTTCATTAAATTTTAATACTGGAAGTGAACGCTCGGATGCACTCAAAAATGTATCGTCAATGCAATAATTCTTGGGTTGCAAGATCAATTACAAATTTGATTATTTCACGTGCCTCATTTCAATTAGCCTCCGGCAAGAAACCTAAAGCAAATAAACTCTATGTAGCGTAAACTGGGATTGCCGATGCACGCAACTGATTCATTCTAAACAAATCCAAATGATAATGAAAAGTCTTGACAAAACATGAGGGGAATAAATAACCTTCCACAACAACTTTTATTACTCTCGATCGTACGGCTAGTCGGTTGATTGCATTAAATGTTGTTCTTTGGGGCTCAGAAATCTTTTAACTACGCCGACCGTCTGTCTGTCTTACCAGGGACTTAAAAAGGTTAAACAAGACAAATATACTGTATTTTTGTTTTATGAATCGAACTAGAAAGACTTTAACGGATTTTACCAAATCTGCTATTGGAACTCGAAGTATCTGCTCCTAGTCTCAATCATCGGCCACGTCAAGCCACAGCTGTGGTCCTATTAATAATACAAGTTATAAAATTTAAATTATTCAAAATATGATTCACGATAGAGAATGAACTTAAGTTTTGGAAAATAAACGAGCGAAAAGTTATAAATGTGTCTACGAAAGATAAAACTAAGAAGCAGGTAATAAATATTTTCAAAAATTAAGACAAAAATCGTACTATAATGTTTTAAAAAGTTTTTATAGATTTTTTCATTATTAATAAGAAAAGAAAGAACTAGAAATTACTTTTTTTATTAACATCAAGCATTAACTCTGGTTTATTTCTATTACTCGTGATATTTTAGATTGTAAGAAGCTTTTTAATTAAGAATATTATAAACTGCTTCCATCTTTTATAAATGATGCCAACTTACAATTACCATACGATAACCAGAACCCAGATTTAAAAAATTTTCTGATAAAATCATGATAATTACATAAATTACAAATATAAAAAACATGTAAAATGGTAACGCGGATACTGCATTGGCTGTTTCTATGGTTAGTTTTGCCCATGCACAAAGCAAATATAAATAGAAATACCACATGGGTTAAGTCCCGGGACTGACATATAGATGGCACCGGCAATGCCATGCCGCTTTTGTTTTCGGTAGTACCAACCTTCAAAATTGGCTAAAAATGTGTAAAAATTGCGAAAATGTATAAAAATTGGAATAGCTTCCCCCCCCCCATATTCATTTATTGCTGGAGTTAAATCTATTTTAAATGGCCTTTCGATTGATACCCATGAACTGAGTTGTACTTCTTTTCATTTCATCTAGATATCTAAAGACACTATTTTTAATTAAAACTCGGAAACAAGCTTACTCGTAAAGAATATCGTCGGGGAACTGAAGAAGCCTAAAAGGCAGGGATCTAGTGAAGGGGTGAAACCTCTGTTATTAAGTAAATCTTGGAAACTATTCTTTCCTGTAAGAAATATAGTCCTAAAGAAGTTCTAAAAGAGCAGGAGTCTCTATTTTTAAGTAAAATTCGGCTATTACTAACGAAATGTAATTCAAAATGAAATAAAATTATGCTATTATGTTAACTGTTTGAACAGCAGCACCTAATGTGTAGCGTTAAAAAAAGTTGGATTGAAATAGTCGTGTAAATTTCACGTACTGTTAACAGATTAGAGTTAACTCTCACCCACTTCAAACAAGTAAGTAGGTATTTCTTGCAAGAAAAATTGAAACCTTAATAATGATTATTTCTGAAATTAATCGATATTTTAAGCTATTATTAATATTAAAATAAAATATGGTATTTGCACAATATTAAAAAATCAAAAGTATTTGAATTATAAATAAACTAAAATGTTGGAATTTAAAAAAAATGAAATACCTAAAAAGTATTTCAAATTTCTAAAAAGTACTTCAATCATTTGAATGTTTCAAGTACCTATTTATTTTTGAAATATTTAAAGTATTTCAAAAAATAAGTATTTCAAAATTTGTCTAGTTTTTCATAAAATTTCTTTCCTTAATTTATTTAATTAAGTTTAATGAAAATACTTAAAAAGCACTTCAGATACACCAAAAGTATTTCAAATGTTCAAAAAGTAGTTCAATCATTTGAATATTTCAAGTATTTCAAATAATAGTATTTCAAAATTTGTCTAGTTTTTCATAAAATTTCTTTATTTTTAATTTATTTAATATTTCAAATATTCAAAAATTATTTCAAATACAAATATACAAAAATTTCTTCAAATAATATTTAAAAATACTTAATAAATAAGAAGTATTTCAAAATTTGTCCAGTTTTACATAAAATTTCGTTCCTTAATTTATTTAATATTTCAAATACTTAAAAAGTATTTCAAATATACTAAAATTACTTCAAATAATTAAATAGCATTTAAAATATTTCCAAAATATATTTCAAATAAATCTAGACGAATTACATAAAATTTACAAAATTTTGCATTTTTTTTACCATTAGTGCATATTTGAGTAAATAATGCATATTTGTGCATATTTGGGACACTGTGTTTTTCGAAAAATTTTAATAGAGAAAATAAAAAATTATTATTAAATTTGCCAATTTCAGCAACTATTTTATTTAATTTTAAGCAATTTAATTTTTATAATTTTTTAAATAAATAAAAAATTAATCATTTTTTAAATAAAAAATTAAATTGCTTAAAATTAAATAAAACAATTATTGCAATTAGTAAAATTTATTAATAATTTTTTATTTTCTTCATTAAAATTCTTCAAATATCACCAAAAGTGGCCCAAATATGCATAAATATGCATTATTTACTCAAATATGCATCAAATGTTGAAAATATGCATTTTGACAAGCAGTTTTTGGGATTTGTTTTTATTTAATTTGTCCAAATTTCATAACGAATCTGTTGGCATATCAATATTAAAAAAATGCAAAAGTATAAAATCCGAGCTCTAATCATAATAATTCTGTTAAAATCACTAATCAATTACAATAATCACATACAATAAAATTTGCTCACGCAGTGTTTTGAAAACATATTTGAATGCTACTTTTTAGTTCTACAAATTAAATATTTAAAAGCAATCAATTTTCGACGATTTTTAATGAATTTTGATGAGAAAACAAAATAGTAAAAATTGGAACTAAATTTTGGAGTATTATACCAACTAGTTTTTAAAGCGTGGAAACAAGGGTACTTGATACGTAGTAGGTAAAATTAAAAAAAATTTGATTGAACAAGTTAATTAGGCATTCATGAAACTCAATATTATTCGAGCTTTCAGCGAGCTTTCGTCAGAAATTTATTTAATTAACAGTAGGCACCTTACAATTTCAAACAGTTTGAATTATCAAAATACGTAGGTACTGGTACCTATATCAAAAATTAACTTTTACAACAGAACAATTTAATTTGCTCTAAAAAAAAAGATTGGTTTCTTTAACGGACTAAATTCATTGTAACGCATACAACCCGGAGATAAACTATTGGACCGACGACAGTTCAGTGGTAGATCGTGGAGCAACTCAACACAAATTGAGTTGGACACTTGAGAACAAATTAAAAACAATCCGAAACATTAAAAAAAAAGGTTGCGGTAAATTTCATTTCTCGATTTTCGCGGTTATCATTAAATTGAGAAATTTTATTTTTACAGAACTGAGAATAATATAAAAAAATTTTAATTTCGGAAAGGAGGAGCTGGCGCGAAATCTAATTTCGCGATTTTTGCGGTTAACATTAGATTAAAAAAATTGATTTTTCTAGAACAATTTGGAACAAATTAAGAAGAATCGAGAACAACCAAAAATATATATAATTTCGAAAAAAGAGGAGCTGGAAAAAAAATTTTTGTGATTTTTTCGATTTTTAATTTGCAAACCAAAAAAAATCAGAACAATTGAGAACAAATAAAGAACAATTGAGAACAAAAATAATTTTATTTTTTGAAAAAAGGGTAGCCAAGTTCACCCACTAGTCGAATAGATTTAGACTTCAACCCAAAAGTTGCGTTCTAGGGGATGAAAGTTACACCAATCAATAGCTAAAGGTTCCCTTATGAACATATTAAAATGTATCATCTCAATTTTTAGGGCGTCATTTATAATTAATAAAAAAGAATCCAAGATTTACGACTAATGGACTTTCATCCTTCATTTCTTCAAAGTTACTCACCCAATCCAAAAAATAAAATTACCAATTTATAGAACGGAAAATTTACTAACATATTCAATTGGAAAACTTTGTGAGAAAAAGGCACCATTAATGTATTATAATGTTTTAAAGTAGTTTGTAAATATTTATTTGACAAAACGTCAGCTGATCGATTCGCCACGCCTCCCATGGCATCTGCGCCTGCGTCGCGTGTTGCGCTCCGTACGCAGTACATTCTAATGTCCGCTGAGAATAATTTTAATTTTAATTTAATTCTATTTAATTTTCCTGATTGTTTCTCCTAAATTTTTCCTGTCTTCATATTTTTTGCACTCGAAAAGTAGGTAATTGAATTCTTTTAAATATTTAATATTAAAATAAAGTAAGTATTTAGGTACAGTCAAACTCAAGGGACCACCAAAAAAGTTCGAATTAGAGAAACTTCGAGTTATGAAAATAAAATTACACGTAAATATCTAACAAACCTATTATAGTTTTTCTTAAAAATAAAATTTTAATTTAACAAGTGGGGATAGGGAACAGTTTTCGAAAATTTCAATGTTGCTGCAAAGCTGGATGATTCTAAATGAAATCTGCAGAAATGTCAATTGCTGTTTGTCCTCAAACTAGATATTCTTGATAGAAACACATCAAATTGCATTAAAGAACGTAAAACCTAAAAACCTATGAATCGCTGCGATGCCCTTTTTCAGCATTGAAAGGTGGAACTGCTTAATTATTTAAATTCTACTCAATCGTCATAAGAGCATTGTGGTTTATAATAAACAACTAATAATAATTTAAAATTTTAACAATAAAATTAAATAAATTTAATTTACACATTTTTTGAATATTATAATTTACTTTTTATAAAATCCAGCAATTTTAAAATTTTACTTGAAAACATAACGTAGTAGTCACGAATATCATACGAGGAAGTAATTTTCTTGTTGTAATTCTGAAAATTGAAAATATTACCGTCATGCAACAGATTCATTATCTATATTGCAATAGATAAAGGTCTATAATAGTAATTAAAAAAAACCTATAACATTTATAATAATGATTATTTTTAAAGTTTTGTGTAATATTATATTTTATTTAAATATATTGTCGTGTGAGTGCGGTCGAAGGCTAGCAGTTAGAATGATAGATTGCTATGTCGGAATCATGGGTTCGATCCCGACAAATGGCTGTTTCGACCGTGTCTCTCTCACAAGATGTTGGCAACATCTTTGAGGTATTAAATGCCGAAATATTAAGTCATGGGCCTACAAGGCCTGTAGTGCTCCAGTATATATATTGTTGTGTTTCAAACGTTGAATTTTGATTTTTGTATTATTAATCAATTTAATTTTGTAAATAATTATTTGTAAATTTTGAATTTTTGTTGGGTCTTTTGGTGTTGGCAATTTTATGTTGGCACCGGAAGACGAGATGAAGATTCCAGCCGTATCCGTTGGACGGGGCGGACGTGTTTTTGCGAGTCCTCAGAATTTTGGTTTGAGTCTCTATTTGGGGATATTTTAGAGATGGTTATGAATGTGACGGTATTTCAAGAGTATTTGGATGTTTCTGGTTTTTGGAAGGTTGGATCCGTAAATTAATTTCATAAAAAAAGATTTGGAAATTGGTAGAAATTACAATTGGTTTTGGAAGAGTTAAAATTGAAATCGAAGGCGTAGTAAATTTGTATGTGCACGTCGCATCTGTGACGATAAGCCGTGCTCGCAATCGACGTTACCTTTCATTACAACTTAAAAATTTATTTTAGTGTTAATTTCAATTTAAATTTAATTGAGAATGATTGAATGGAATATTTTCGTAATTTTTGGACATTTGGAAAATTTTGATTTGGTGTCAAAGGTATCAACTACTGAGAAGTCCATGCGAACCGACAATTAGAGCTAGTCGAGGAAAATTTGAAAGTGTGGAAAAGGTTTTGTAGGAAAGAATTATTTTTCACAAAATACCACTGCAATATGAATCTTAACTTGTGAGAAAATAAACAATAAAACTTGAAATAACAAGTTAAATTCAATAATACTTCATAATAAATAAATTTCTGACGAAGGCGATAATAGTCACTAAAAGCTTAAAAATTTATTTTTTAATAATAATCTATATAAATAAAAATGAAATGTTGTTCGTTGCTAATCTCGTAACTTGAGAACGGCTGGACCGATTTGGCTAATTTTTTTGTAAATGTTTGTTATGGTCCGAGTAAGGTTTTTACGAAAAAAAAACTTGGAAAAATTGAGCGGAAAATAGAAAAACTAAAATTACTTCATTTCTATTTCGATAGATGGTGCTACGTGCGTAAATGTCGTTTGACAGCATTTTTAAATTAAAGGGTGACGCTTAAATGTGTCATCAATATTATATTAGGTGCAACTGTCCGGATAAATTGATTCACAAAACCAAAATGGCATACTTGCCAGATTGTTGGACATTGGTAATAGGAAAATCGCAGTTGACATCCGGACTCATCACATTGCCCACTCATTTCTGCCAGTTGGTCGAATCGAAGGAAAATCTCATTCATAGTGTTTATCCCAACATAGTGCCAAGTTTCAAAAACCATAATTGGCTGGAGGAAAGAGCCTATTAGCTGCGAAAAACAAAGATGTTGATGATGAATCATCAATCAGGGTGAGTTGATTTCCTTCAAATCGGTTTCTTCAATCAAGATGAAAAAAATAGTCAACTATACCATAGAATTCTTGAATTCGCTTGAATTGTCCGGATTACCATCTCACAATTTGTAATTGAAATTAAGCTCAGTCATCATCATATTGTGTAATTCAGGGATGCACAGACTTATTTGGACTAGAGATTATGAGTTAAAGGCAGGCCGCAAGAAATAAAAAGTCCGCGTTTATTGACTGCGTATTCAAAAGTTCTTGCCATTCGAGTTTAAACGGCTGTAATTCTCCGTGCGTTTGGCGTTCGCGATGACCATCGAGTCGTTGGAATTAACTTGGAGTTTCCGTGTTTCGCGTATGGACAACTATATCTCGCGTGTTTGCGAGTTTTCATCAAACAAAAGGAATTACGAATTAATCACAAAGCGAAACTCAAACCGCATACGATAGGGTCAATATTGCCGATCTCAATAAATTAGATTTGGAAGGTTGATTGGGATTCATAATCGCTTAGGGAACATTAATTAATTACGTGAAGCGTTTAGGAGAGGGGGGTCGATCTGAATCTCACCCAATCACACATGGGGGCGACGGGGGGGGGTCTCGGAAAATATCACGTAATAATTTTTCCGCAAGAAACTGTAAAATTTCGAGAGAACTGCTTTAAATTAGGTAAAACAAACAATCTTACGTGAGATTAGATGGGAGGGAGGTTAAAGGCAAATCTCACGACATCTCACTAGGGTGGGGGGTCAAAAAAGTCTCAAAATCACCTCACTTAATTAATAGACTCACTCTTATGAAGAGTTACTATCAAATCAATTTTAGGTGATACGAAGTTCATCGGGTCAGCTAGTAAAATAATAAAAATTATTCTTATCCGCAGTTTATCAAAAGTCAGCTCACTGATTAGAAAATTTCCTTTTAATGCCTGATATGAAAAGTTGGCTAGAGCTTTTCGGCATACGGATAATCTAAACTAAATTATAGAAAATTTATTTTCCAAAAATAAAATTTTAAATGGAACAGGTAGTTGTATTAATTTCAAGGTGAACAACCATAATATAATTTTCAAAATGAATATCAAATGAACAGTATATCTGGTTGTTGATTTAGTTTCCATCAGGGTTAATAAATTTTGTAAATGTATTCAGTGCAATGAATTAAAGATATTTTAATTATAATAATAAACACTAAATTTAACCTCATGTATTTGTCGAGATTTCCAATCGTCCTGAATAATTATAACGGACAAACATTTCAAATTTATTTAACCCAATTTCGACGACGCTCTTCTTCAAAATATTATTATAAAAGTTTCAGACATTAAAACATCTTATTGTTGCAGATCAATGTGGAAAATGTAAAGCAGCAACGAGGAGGTTGAACCTTAACAAATATTGCAAGCGTGATTTTGGTAAGTCTGTTTTAATTCTCGGCAGAATAACAATTCCCTTAATTAAACTTTCTACCTGGACGACTTTTATTCTTTCTACGTAAATCTGCCAGTGTTTCGAGAGGGCAATATCACTTAAGTTCCTTTAAACTTTTTACTATTATAAAGGATCTTTCAAAATACGTTTGGTGCTTTCAGCAATAATGGGTCGAGTTTTATCGCGCGTTGAAGATCCCGTTGATGAACATACCAAGGGTTGGGTGCGATTTATGATCAGCGTCGAAGGTGTTTTCAAGAAAGCTCGCGATTCCAGGATACGAAGAGGTCCCACATCACTTCTAGTACCCGTAACGGATTTAGCTTGCAAGTGTCCCAAACTGAAAGCCAACAAGTAAGTTTACGTTTAACATAGATTGCTCTATTACTCATAACTTATTGTCATCCCGTGGTATTGCGACATATGCAATTTGTTTTGTGTTAATTGAAAAAGTGCGATAAAAAGTGTATCCGTGAAATGAATAAATTAAAGCACCCGCTTTATTAATAGAATCATTATTATAATGTCCGCCTATTCATTACTGTCATTCTAATCTGGAATCGTGGAATTAAAACGTTGAAAGGTAATTTAGACTAATTAATGCTTTTAACATAAATTATACCAAGAATCCGGCGAGAGTACTTTAAATGTGCTGACTATTGCTGTTTTGACATTATTATCGATTTATTGCATCACCTAACAAAGTGAAAAGCTATTCCGGATAGTCAAAAATTTCAGTCGGTCCCAAACGAAACCGGGCAAATTAAAAAGTTTAACCGGTTTAAGCGATACAAATTATTCTTGTTTTGCTAATTAAACTGTGTAAGTAGGATAAGTCGGTATTATTACTGCAATCTTGAAGTGACATTTTATTGAGACTATAGTCCTTGCTTTACTTTTTTATTTGGAAAACTCCTGGAAGTATTTTGCAATATAAAATTTAAATCTGCGTTCATAATTTAATCTGTTTAATTCGATGGCATGGCTTCATTTAGAAAATTAATTTAAACTTTAACCCAGTTTGAAAACATTTTTTGCGCTATTATTTTGGTTATAATTTAGTTTTCGTATATTTTTTCTATATAGGCAATTTCCAATTTGGCCAAATGTTTTTAATTTAAATATTTCAGATCCTATTTAATCCTGGGTCGTGAAAAAGACGATTCTCCTGGAGGTATACCGACAGGAAACATTGCAGTAACTCAACGATCCATAGTAATAGAATGGAAGGACGAATGGGATCAACGAATGAGGCGATTCCGTCGTCGAGCACGAAAATGCAAGTGAACTACAGAAACTTAATATTTTCAAATAGCTGCGTTAATTTAATAAATCAATGCATGAAATTGCTTAACTTCTCAATATCGAAAATTTTTTAAATGGCTACAATAAATAAAATAAAATTTTTCCTTTTTTTTGATTTTTTAATAGAATTTTTTAAATATTATTTATTGTATTTAGACTTAATTTTTACGAAATATATCGAAAGAATTTATTTTTAAGAAAAGTTCAGTGAAACCGCTTATTGAGAAACTTAATATAATACTTTCTTACGTGTTTATTTAAAATATATCTTAACTGTGTATATTATTTATTTTTTTAAAGCTGTTCAGAATATCGATGCATTTAATATTCAAATATGTCAACGTGTTTTAGGAGATTTCATTAGAATTTGTACAGTTTTTTATATAACTAAGTATCTAAATTCGTGTTTATAATTAAGTTATTTATTTTGATTTGCATATGTGTTGTGTGCGATTGCATGAATGAGGATTCCATGCCAAATATATATTATATCTTACAAGGGTGTTGTTCAGGGGGTTACTTAAAAATTTAATATCAGATTTGAAAATATTCACTATATTACCAGCAAAGTTTTAGATTATTTATTAATTTATTTAGTTTAAGTAGAAAATTATTATTTTTATATTTGTCTTTATAGGAACGAAAGTGGGAATGAACGAAAAATGATATTGTACAGTATTATTATTATTATTATTAATTATAAATGTAATTGCTGATATAAATATTCCAATACATTATCTATTGTAAGCTTCTATATCTACGTACCTTACCTTCTATATCATCATAACATTTCTAGTTCCTAGCGTTGTATTTAATCTTAATGTTTTTCAACTGTTATTATAAATAGCATAGTACTTAGTGTTTTGGTGTTACCAACATATCATATTAATGAATCAGAATGGTGTTAACGTGTTGTAGCAATATTCGGTTAAATTATATCAAATAATAAGGAGTGCCATAATTCGTACTCGATTTTATCAAATAATATTATAGAACAATAAGTACTATTTCTTTTGTAACAACAAAATAGTCATTTGTATTGTTAATTCAATTTGTAAATTAGTCGTGTATAAGTATATAATTGAAATGTAATAATAAATGTGTTGCGTAAATACTTTTTTACCTCACCCTTACCAACTTTTCAAAAATGCAAGTTCGAGGTGACGATGACGTACCCTAGAGAAATTTCAAAATATTTAATTATTTAGTGCTGTTTGTCGACAAAGGGATTAATTACTTTTTAATAAAACATACTACGCAGTACTACAGTAAGTATGTGTTCACTTATGGAATGCCTCACTTGACTAATTTTAAGCAAAACGTCTTAAATAATAATCATACTTTTCAAAAAGTGTCTACACTGAAAAAAATGGTTTATCATATTGATGAAAAATTTTGTTCATGAATACTATGAATTTTTCATCATTATGATGAATTTTGTTCATCGGTGTAAAAATGATGAATTGATAAACCATTTTTCCAGTGAAGTTTTCACGGATTCACTATTAGGATGTTTAGCTATACCACTTCTGGTTTGTTACTAAAAAAACTTCGAAAACAATCGCTACGACAAACGGATATTAAATTTAAAAAAAACCTATTGTAGAAAAATAATAATAGGAATAGTATATTAGGTACGAAGGTAGAAAATGCTGTATTACAATGAAGTTCTAAGATTATGTTTTACGATATTAAGATTTACGACTAAGTCGTAAAGCGCCGAAGTTTACTAACCAAGGTTTGTATACTATTTTATTTGCAAGCAATTAAAAGTTTTTTTATTAAGTGGATATCTTAGGTCGGAAAGTGATCACTTCCCGCCCGGCTACCTATTTCCCCATTTATTAAAATTTAGTATTGGGTCAATTACTAACTGATTCTGTATAAAATTATGTAAATAACTTAAATCATTTAAAATCTATCATATAATTTTTGGAAATGTCCTAGTAGGGAAAAGTCTACTTACATGGCACAGGCGTTACTGTGAGAGATTCGAAGGAAAATTGATATAGTCCTGATTAGTGAGCCAAACCGGTCAGAGATCTTGGACTGACACGACGATAAGACTGGAAAGGCAGCGATATGAACGGCCAAAGAAATGGTGGTTACAAAAATTGGTAGAGGAAGAGGCCATAATACGTCTGGATCACTGAGGAAAATATATCTTACTATAACTGCTGCTGCTACTACTCACCTATATATAAAATATTCGAGAAAGAAATAGGAGAGCTGATGGTTAGCGTGCCGCGACAGACTCGTGGAGTAAATTATTGAGAGAAACTTCAACACCAAAAGCGGAGAATGAGGTTTAAATATAACGAATAGAGGAAGACAAAGGCTGGCAGAGGCAATTGCGTCGGTGGGCCAGGAGGTGTGTAACCAAGGTGATGTGCCCATATTTAGAAGTAAAGCAACAGTGAACAGCCGGAGGTCGCTTTTGTCGTGGATATTGCGATGGCTAAGCTCGGCGTACAACACTGACTGGAAAGTACTGGAAATCGAGAGCTTTAATAATAACATGTAAATAAAATACAGGATTAGTGTAGAAATTACAATAGAAAAGTTACCATAAAACTGGACCAAACTAACTAGAGCACTAGAAAAACTGAACTACGAAGTTTTACCATATCAACGGGAAGAACTGATCCAACTAATTACCAGAATATGTAATACATGCATGCTCAAAAAGGCTAATCTCAAGAAAAGAGGAGCATACTGGTGAAACGAGAATATAGAAGACTTACGAAAAAAATGCGTCACAACAAGAAAAGCGAGACAGAGAAATAATAGACGTGAAATAGACCCAGACAAAGAGGTTTATAAAACTAAAAAACAAGAGCTAAGTATTGAATTAATGGAGAACCAAAGACAGTGCTGAAAAATCCTGCTGCAAAAAATTGAGGAAGATATATATGAGAACTTGAATATAAGTTGATAACAAAGAAATTAATCAAACCATGTATTACTGGGCTGACAGTCGATAAGGGGCGAGAAGGTGGGTACACTATTCTCAGTACATACACGAAAAAGATTAATTCGAATCTGTAGAAGATAAAGAATAAAGAAATACAACTATTCTCAGAGAAAGTTCTTAAGGTGGAGACAGAAGAATTGAGAGTGGGCTAAACACCGGGACCAGAGAGTATCCCAACAAATAAGATAGATGTGATCAACAAATGTCTAAAGAGAAGGGAATTCCCGAAGATCTAGAAGAGAACTAAGCTGGTTCTCATGAAGAAATGATATAAACCGTAATATAACCCGAGTTCCTATCGTCTGTTGTGCCTCTTAGCAAAGCTATACGAGCGAGTAATTCTTGGCACGTTACAGCCGCAGATAGAAAAAACGGGGGGACTGTCGGATGGTCGGTATGTATTCGGAAAGGGTATCTCCACAATTGTTGCACTTGTGAAGATTAAAGAAACTGCGTTAAACCCAAATCCAGGTACTTGGAGTACGCGTAAACTCAGTCTCATTATCATGTTGGAGATAAAAATTGCATTTATCTCGACAAGATGGAAGGGCGTCTTTCAGGAACTAAAAAGAAGAGGGATGGCAGATACCTAATATAAATATAATAATCAAAAAATATCTAAATGACCAAACACTGATTTCTAGCAGAGTCCGGCAGGGGTCACTGCTGGGACCGACACTGTGGAAACTCTCATATGTCTCGTGTTAAGAGTAGACGAACTCGAGAGACGTACTGATTTTCCCGTGATGGTGTCGGTGAAGCATTGAGAAGTATTTCTAGGGTAGATCACTAGTGAAGGGCTGAAGTTGTTACCTGAAAAGACAAAAGTGCTAAATATGCTCAAAGTAATTCCCTCCAACAATGATACACTTGACCATTCTTTCTTTCCACTGCTTAGAAGCTACCAACCAATCTTACGGTATCAATCTCTTCTTCAGACGAAAACCTTCTGCCCCGCAAATTTTTTTTAAGCCCAGAAAATATCCAAAAGTCGCACATTGCTAAATTAGGTGAGTACCGCGGATGTTGTATAACTTTTATATTTGTTTCAGCCAAAAACTGGTAAGTTAAAGCTGCCGTATGGGACGATGCATTATCATGGTGGATCATAATTCTCTTGGTTGGAACTCTACTGAACACATCAGGCAAACATTTTTCAGTGTAACATTTAGCTGTAACTGTCTTTTGTCCATCTAGCTTAATAGCATTTACCAGGCCCGTACTTCTGAAGAATACCGCATACATAACTTTTTTCACAGCTCGCTGCTTCTTGATCTTTGTTGGAGTTTCTTCATCTTCGTGAATCCATACACGACTCTCTTGACGAGTTGGTACGTCGAAAAAGGAAATATAAGTTTCGTCACCTGTCACGATTTTTGAATAAATTTGGTGTCCGCCATTATTTAAGAAATTTAGAGTTCCATGGCAAATTCTTACACGCTCTGCTTTTTAGAAATCACAATGGTGATGCGGGACAAAACGACTAACCACTTTTTTTAAATGCAAGTGATCGTGTATGATTGTTTTAACCAGCTGAGGATCCAATCTTGAGCTGATACTCTATTACCCCATAAGTGGATTTATTGTCTGCTTTAATTATTTTTTTAACAGCAGCAAGGTTTTTGTCGATAACAGTCGAAGAAAGACGTCCTGCTCCTTTTTGATGCTGAACGGAATTCCTTATACCACGGGTAAATTGTAGCCAAGGAAGGTGCTTGTTCACTAAAAGTTGAATCTAAACTCTCTTTGCACTTGTAAGCGCTTAAATCTTTAATAAATCTTTCAAATCAGGTCATAATAAATCATGATTCGAAAATGATCTCTTGTTAATTCCATTTTTTCAGTTGCAAGGTCACTTTAAACAATTCGTAACTTGAGTTATAACAAACGGATTTTCAACTTCTAAACTTCAAATGACAGATACAGAGTTTCCTTAAATAACACCATATGTTTTGTTTTTCACAGCTTACTATATATATTTTATTTTCAATAAATTTAGCTTGACTTTACTCAGCATCATTGCATCCTCTCTGAAATTGACGCAATCATTCTCTTTTATAAAATACATTTCGCCGATGTTTCTCTTTAACTTCGAAGCTTCAAAATCCGAAACACTTACATTTTCGAAGTCAAAGTTGTGTTTTGTTTCCCTATGATGAACCACCAATGCCGTAGACTTTCTTCCTCGCTCAACACTCCTCCCCGAACATTATCTTTTGTCTGATTAACCAAATGGCAATCTCTTGGGTGCTGGTAAATTCTTTGATTGAGATACTGTTTAGTCTGCCCCATATAGGTTTTATCACAATCCAGACAAGGTATTTCATAGATTAATTCTGATAAAAAGTCTTTAGGGACTTTATCCTTTATCCCAAACTGTATATGCCCAACTTGCAATGGTCTTTCAGAACGGTCTGAACTCTCTCCGTCAGTCCCCGGCGTATGCAGAGGAATTTAAAATATGGGACTCCTTCCTTTATTCTCCGGTCCATATTGTCGCATTTCTCCTCCCCAGTTGCTCTCTTCTACTGGGAATTAATGAACCATCTTTGATAATTGTTCTGCTTTAAAATATCTATAACTTTTATCCTGTTATCATTATGGAAATCGGGATGTGGCAATCTTAAAACTCTTTTAATGAATACTGTTACCAGTCTCATCTTTATGTTGTTATGATGATACGACTGGTAATCAACCATCCGATTCGAGCATATGGGTTTAGTATACCAATTAGTGGTCAGAACTCCTTCCGGTCCCCATTATTACTCTCCCTCTCCATGGAAAACTTCAGTCCTTCATAATAGATGTTAAACGTGTTCAGAAGATCATCTTCCCTCCCACACGGAACCGCTGTGAGAGAATCATCCACATACAATCTAAAAAATGGCACATAAAATGTTAAACCGCCCATTATTTCTTCCAACAAGGTCTCTATTACTAAAGCTGCCTACCTAGGGCTACTAGGGCTTCCCATAGCTAAATCATCCAATTGTTGTATATCTTACCTTTCAATGACCTTTCAACAAAATTTCAAAATTCCCCACTAATTATTATCGTAATCAGTTTTTGATATTATGGATGTGAGACTTGATTAATGAACAGAATGAAAGTTGCTAGCGTTATTGTGGTTAACTTACAAAACATGCGAAATTATAATATTATATTTGAAGTAAAACCGACTATAATTCGTCGTCTTCTTTTCTCATCTTGGTTTTCTCAATTTTTCACGATTTTTGCGTTTCGTTTCCAATTCGTTGTTTTAGTAGGATCATCCACCCTTTCATTGCTAGTTAATCTAAGTATTCCTTTTTTGGCTCGGGTCTGCCAGAGATTATTTGCTTTCGCTATCTTCTCTGTATTTAGAAAAAACTTTCAATTTTTCTTTTAATTTGTTTCTATATGGCATTTTGCTCACGATTTCATGAAAAGAAAACTTTTCAAGGGTTAGCAACTTTCATTTTTGCTTTTTACCTCTTTTGTCTTTTCGGATTTTTTTTCCGTTTGCTCTTTATTTTTGTAAGAATACCAAGGATTTCTAACAATATAAGTGATTTGTTAGAAATAGCGATTTTACCAACTACTCAAAACATTTAAGGAAGCTTCCTTTTTATCCTCCCCAAAAATTTATCCAAGGTAATTATGTATATAAAAGTTATATAACAACTTCTTCTTCTTCTTATTCGAAGAAGAAGAAGAAGATATAAAAACTAATTATTTAAAAAACACTAAGAAAACATATTAATTTATCACTTTTGGTAAATTCGCCAATAGATGGCCAAAATTTTACCAATTTTTGAGTATTTTTGAGCTGTGTATTCATATTTTTAATACTTTTTGAACAAAAAATAGAGAAGTATTATATTTTGAACGCACTACGCATCCTATGAACCAAAATTTTAACTATTCACTGTTTTAATGCTAATCGCGACCCCTGTGTTTGCGTTTTATAATCATATAGGTTCACCGCACAGTTCACATAACCTCAGTTATTTCCCAACCAAATTTAGACATCCAAGGTGTTTCTTTTATTTAATTTAAAGAAAAATGGCATCAGCAAAACCTTCATTACAGCCGGTAAATATATCAACAATAAGTTAAAATTATTTCTTTTAATCTCTCTTTGCAGGATAGCGATGTTCACATTACTTTCGAAGATCAACAAAAAATTAATAAATTTGCTCGACTCAATGCAAAATTAGAAGACGTCAAAGATGAAATTAAACAAAAAGAAGTTAGTATTTAAATTTTGGATTGTAACATTATTTTACGTAATTTTATTTTAGAATGATTTGAAAAATTTGGAGGATGCTTGCGATGAAATCGTGCTATTAGACGATGATATTAAAATACCGTATTTAGTTGGTGAAGTATTTATATATCAAGATGTTGAAAAAACTCAGAGCTGCCTCGAAGATACGAAAGGGAAAACTCAGACAGAAATATCTGCATTAAAATTGAAGTTTGACGAAATTAAGGAACTCATGAGTGATCTTAAAACTTATTTATATGGAAAGTTTGGTAATAATATTAACTTAGAAGCTGATGACGATTAAATTATTTTAGTTATGATTTTTGTAAAGCGCTGTGTGTTGATTACATTTTTTTAATTATGTTCTCTAGGTTTATGTTCCGAACAATTATATTATGCTTCTATATTAACTTTAATTTTGAGCAACTTTTGTGTAATTAATAATTATAATGATTGCCTTTTAAGATGAGTTTTGTGCTATTTTATTATACGGTTACTAATATGTATTTAAAAGGTGGCTTAAACTGATCATTATTATTTTAAGCTTCCTATTAAATAATTAAAGTCTCTCTGAGTAATCAATGCTTTCAAAAGTATCAAAATTGTATTGATACATTGGTAAAAGAATTAATTTAAAATTATACAAAATCAAATTGTTTTATCGTAAATTTAACCATTTTTGCAATGTAAATAACACCTGAAGCAAGAAATTTATTAAACAATGAAAACTACTTTTAACGACATTTTATGATACCTATTTCTACTCCAGACCCCTACAACCTGCTTATGTGATTTTGAATTTATATTATTTTTTTCTGCATAATTGAACTAATTATTTCCTCTCGTCAGGAAAACAGGCCCATATTTAAAATCTGTAGACCCCTAGGCTGAATTTATGGTGCGGCCCCCCACTGCTTTTCTTTTTTGAGAATTTATTGTTATTTTAAGTAAATTAAATAAATAGAACTTTATCTCCAAATAATCTTATTTTTTCTGAAAACGTACAATACAGTATTAATCTTTAACAACTAACGTCAAATAATTGTTATACTGTAACTCACAGTCACAGGGACCGCGTTTTATTTCTCTCGTTAACTCACGAACAACTTAACTTTTTGATTTTTTTTTCAACATTTTTATTTGGTATTGTAGTAATCCAGAAAAAATTAAAAAGCAATTGATTTTAAAATTGTATTAATTTCTAATAACAAAAAAGAGGCGAAAAATAAGCATAAATTAAAATATAGCGGTTAAGGGTTAAATTTAATTAATATTGCCTTTACTTTAACACAAATACTAAAGTAAAGTAAAATATCGCACTGGAAAAATTATTTTCAAAAATATAAAAATCCAAAATCATTTCGAAAAAAAACCGAAAATATTACAATTTTACTAAAAGACTTAAAAGACGTGTTTTCCAAAAAATGCAGCTTAATATTATGTTTTAAGCGAATACTTACTTGATATTTTGCCCTCAAAATTTCAATATCGATTTATTATTATAGTTTCTTTTTGAGAAAAACGAATTTCAATTTATTAAAAAAAATAGCAATATTTTCGTTTTTTTAGAAAAATATTTTGAATTTCTAAATTTTTAAAAATCAACTACTTTCCAGAAAAAAGAGCGTGAAATAATCTACAAAGTAGATTCTAGAAACTAGAAAAAAATCAGAAAATAATAAAAACAGCAGCCACAAAGAAAAAATTTCACCTTTGTACGTCCATTACATATTGTAGCACTACAGGTCTTATAGACCCATGGCTTTATATTTCGGCATTTAATATCTCAAAGATGTTGCTAACATCTTGTGAGAGAGACACGGTCGAAATAGCCAGTTATGGGGATCGAACCCACGACTCCGACATACCACTTGTATTCTAACCGCCAGCCTACGACCGCGCTCGCACTATTAGGTAAAGTATATCATAATTAAATACTTATAAGAAAATTACCTTGTTGCTGTCTAAAATTTTCACACCTTAATTTTATTTTGAATCTTGGCGTTTAGGTACACTTTTTTAATTCTGTAAAGAAAATGTTTTTTTTTCAATCAATAAGGGGGTTAGAAATTTTTATATTATCTACTTATAAAACTGAAATACTAATTATAATAAAATGCAACTCATCTCGTTTTCTTAGATTAATATTTGCTCTTTTAATGATTCTTCTTGTTATTAGATGAAGAATGTAGGGAAACCAGTTGAGTTGTCTTGGAAAGTAAGGGAGCGTCCATTAATTACGTGAGGTGATTTTGGCGATTTTTAGACCCCCCGCCTCCCTTGGTGAGATGTCGTGAGTTTTTAGCTCGACCCCCTCCCCCCTTGTAATCTCCCGTGAGATTTTTTTAAATGCGTATTTTTAGTGTAAATACGTTAATCTGTGTTTAACTGCGTTGGATTTATTAAAAAAGCATAATTTGCGTATTTATTTTTATTTAAGAATAGTTAACACACAAAAATTACGTGATGTTTGCCGAAACCCCCCCTCTCCCCCACGTGAGATTGGGTGAGATTCGGCTCGGTGAGATTTGGTGATTCAGCGCCAAAATTCAGAAGGTTCCAAAATTGTGCGTTTTTAATTTAATTTTTTATAAAATATTAAATTTTGAATAAAAAGAATATCTGAACGGCGCGGCGGGCTCCATATCGTGGGTTTAGAGTCAGAAGAGTGTTACTACAAATCAAATTACTTTGGAGTTTACCGAATTTTACTATCTAAATTCTAAACAACTCATAAAATATTTTGTTACCTTAAAAAAGAAATTAAGAAATCCTTAATGACTGTACTTGCTTGAAAATGTCCGTTTTTCTTCAATATATCTTAAATATTTTAATTTGTAGTTAAGGGAAAGTGGGGGAATTGTGCGCACTTTAAGCAGAAATCATTATAGCACTGATAGTATTGTAGATAATTTAGATAATAATGTAGATAATAAATGTTCATCAAGCATCAATAGAGGCACAAGACCGTATTTTTAAATAAAATAAATATTTCTGATCGATTAGGAAACAAATCTTATTTTCCGGTATCAAAAACTTATACGAAAACTGGCTTGATTTCAAATAGGTATACAAGGCTAGTTTTGTTGAAACGTATACAACTGCTATGATTATGAATAATGGCGTCAGTGATTCACAGTGAGAAGGAGAGAGTGCAGCACTAATCGATTGCGCTTAAAAGTCTGTGGAATATGAAATAGTTAGATGCGCACGATTACCCCACTTTCCCCTACATCTTTCTGACTCTCTTTTTTTTGAAGCTTTTCTTTTGATTTAATTGGTAAAGTAAAATAAGTAGGGAAAGGCCATTAATTACACGCGAGGCGGTTTTCGACCCCCTCTCCGCCTGGTGAGATGTCGTAAGATTTGTTTTTCTTTTAATTACGTGATATTTACCGAGACTCCCCATGTGAGATTGCGTGAGATTCGGCTTGATCCCCTCCACTCCTAAGCGTCCACGTAATTAATGAACGTCTAACACAGGTCTGCAAATCAAATTTTTTTTTCGATCCCTGATACCATTTCTCCTGATTCTTATGTAAATTAACCTCCTGAATCCGAATCATCATCATCCACCGCTATAGGGGGATTCCCCCCCCCCTTTTCTATCTTTTTTATTGTATTTTTTAACAATTATTTTAACCTTTACATTTCTTCTGGTAAACTAGAGAGGTGAAAAGTTAATATTTGTAGCAAGAAAGTTGATTTGGGAGAAGATTTGTCCCCTGAAATTATACAAAAAATCATTAAAAATGAACGAATTTTCAGTTAATTTGTTTAAATTTTTCACTTATTTTAGCTGTTGTTTAATTAAGCAAAAAATAACTGCAATCACACAGAACATGTACAATTGCAAATTTTCAGTTTTTACAACCGGGGGGTCTGGGGGGAGTGGAACATCCTTCAGTATACCTGCAAGTGTGTTAAAAAACACAAATAGGTGTACATTCTACCAAACATATTGCAAATACCCTGAAAAATATGGTTTATCATGTTGATGAGAAATTCAACATTTTTACACCGATGATCAAAATTCATCATATTGATGAAGAAATTCATAAATACATTGATTTTGCTCATGAATACTATGAATTTTTTATCAATATGATTTTTTCCATTTTTTTCCATCAATACCATTGTTTTCAGTGTATCAAACAGATTTCGATTCCAGTTTTAAAGTTGTGATTCCACTGGGTATTACTGGATCTAGGTTACAAAAGCGACAATTGGAAAAATTTATAGGAAGCTAGATTCTGGAACCAATTTTGTTTAGGTGTACTGGAGGGTGTTCCACACCCCCCCAGACCCCCCGTTTTAAGAACTACAAACTTGTATTGATTTTTTGATTGATCTTGCCTACTTAATAAAAGACTATCACTTTTTGAGAATAAGTACATTTGTAGGTTTAGGCAATACGCACTGAGTACCCCAATATCAAACTTATTGTATAAAATTTATTGTCACAACATGTAAATGTATTGGTTCTGAAAGAGAGAAAGGCTGCTATGTAATACTAGAAAAAGAACTCAAAATAAAAAATTTTAACTAAATTTGTGGTTTTTAGTATGTTTATACTTAAAATTTTTTATTTTGAGTTCTTTTTCTAGTTTTACGTAAAAAAACGTGGTAAATTTTTGAATTTTGAATCTTTTCAAAGTTTTTAGAAATCAATTAAGAGGGCAGTGCCTTCGGATTTCATCCTAGCAGTGCTAGGTAAAAGAATCTCTTAGTTCAAATTATTTTTAAATTGTTCATACTTCATGTAATAAGCTCAGTTTTGATAATTTTTTGGAGGTTATGGTAAGTCAATTTTGTACACGTTAATCCATATTTTTGTTTAGTTCGAAATTTTTTTCTTATTTTTCAATTTAAACGAATATGTGCAACTGAAGAGTGGAAATAACCATGAAATAACGTTATATTGCACTATCTGATATATAAACGTTATAAACTTATATATTTTAAACAAATATAACACAACAAATCGAAACAATATTTAATATTTATACTTGCATACTAAATGCCCAGAACTAATCTGAATGTGCATTCCATGCTTTCTTTGAGGTATACAAATTTCTGTTGGTACTTGTGAGTACCAACTGTTGGAACTAATGTTGAATTCAAATTTAAACATTACACTATCGTATTACGAATTTTTCATAATTTCAAATATTCTTAATTCAAACCTGTTATGTGTTAATTGTTTCTTTTTTAAATTTTTTGAATTTTGATTTTCTACGTAATGTATTATTCTTTTATTTTTTTGAATTTGCTATGTAATAAGCTCTTTAGAAATCACATATTAGAATCGCAACGAATAATCCCATAACAAATAATCCGTACAGCAAATAATCCCCAAAGCGAATAATGATTATTTTGAAATAAATTTTTTTTTAATTTCAGAATTTGTTCTAGGATCATTTAGTTGGGGACCATTTGGTATGAATTTAGGAGCTCGAAAAATGGGCACCCTGTGTAGGGTATACCCTCCAGTTCTTCTTAATCTCTTGATGCATGCTCATCTATGGTTTAATTTGTGTAATCGGAGTCATCTCGAAATTATCAGTAATACAGTAAATCCTTGCGATCCATGTGATGACTACATCATTTCCATGTATTTAGGTGGTAGGCTGAGGATTCTGCTTTTGAATATGTAGCATCGCGTTACATCTTGGATAAGTGTTGTAGATGGAGTATCTATCTTTTGATAGTTCTCACAATCGAAAATTTACGATTTTACTTTTTTGAAAATTTTATTAGTTTAATTAATGCTTCAGAATTTGCCTATGCCTCCCCTGATAAGCCGCCGCTGATACAGATTATTTTATTACTATTTGAGCAACTGAGCAATCTTTAGCAACTTTATTTATATTTTTAACTCTTGAGCTCACTAGTTACACACGTGTAAAACCGCCAATTTAATCTCCATTACCTTAACATCTTAGTGGTTTTTCAATGTAACCAGAGTTCAATTTATTAGTTGTTACCAGGCCCGGATTGGCCCACCGGGAAATCGGGAAGTGACTGATTCTTTAAAATTTTTTATTAAAATAGTTAGGTAATTAAAATTCAAAGATAGAAAAATGTCGAACACAATATGGTAAAAAACCGGAATGAACAGGTTGCCGCTGCATGGTCTAAGTTTCCTGTAAATTAATTGTAGATTTCCTGTAAAAATACTTTTCATTTAAACCTTGTTGACCTTAAAATGTCTTACATTTTTGCCTGCGGCGCATTTTAATGTTTCATACATGATGGGGGCCGGTGGCCGGCTGCGAATCCCGGTAAATAATTTGTTTCCAATCCGGCCCTGGTTGTTACTGGTGCTATTAATCACTTATGTTTCAAAGTTTTACGTAATTGGCAATTTCTGTATACGATTTAAATTAAGAAAAAAAATTAATGTTAATTTCAATAAAAAATTAGTTGAAGTTCAAACTATTTTGCTGTTTTTTGGGATATTTTTAAAATTAAAAATGGTAGGCCAAAATTATTTTTATATTATTTGCTTTTTTTAGATAATCCAAAACCCTATATTAATCTCAAATTGTTATACTGAAAAGAAAATATGGTGCACCCATAAGTAGCTTATCCTATCTTCATAAAAAGCAACTTAAGCTACTATTAAGTTACTTAAGAAATTAAGTTGAATTCTAAGAGAATGTAATGAAATTTAAGTAATTTTAAATCCAAGTACTGCATATTAATGTCAATGCATTTAAATAAACTAAAAATAAGTCTTATGGAAGTTTACATTGAATCAGTAAAGGTAATTTTGAATGCAGTTGTGCAAACACTTACAAGATTTTGAGAAGTGTTTTACATTTGCATGAATAAATAAATACCTTATTATTCTTGACAATTGATAATTAAAGAGTCACCTCAAAACTGTGGAGAAACTTACATTAATTTAATATGTCGAGGCACCATTTTAGCATTACATTGTGCTAGTAAGTAAATCTTGATCGCAAATAAGAAGTTTGTTAGTTAATTAATCCCATACTGGGCAAGTTAATTCAATATTAAACAGATTCGCTTATAGAAAAGTGCACTTAGTTAGGCTTAGAATAGGAAGAATGCTGTCTTCTGAGTTGCTTTCGTCGATATTGGTGTGCAGTGTGCATAATTTTCTATAACCATTAAATTGAAAGGCCAACTTTCTGCAGCTACAAGAAGCGAGGGCGTATCAAAGAGAAAGCTGTACATCGGTAAATCTGAAACAAACTATTTTCTATTAATGTAAATAATTAAGTGCACGAACCGTGATGTGTTCTATTCCTCCTTCTATTAATGGTTACGTTATGGTCCATAATTATTATTCTATTCCTATTGCTCTAGGACAGATCAAGAAAATGTAGCAGTCCTAGCAAGACACCATAGTATCATACACTTAATTATTCTATAAGCTAAAATTCAGTCTTTTTCATTCTTCTTAGCAAAGCTCAAAACACAAAAAGAAAAAAGTTCAACAACGGAAGAGTTGGAATACCAATGTCTCATATTTGCATATTTTTGTTGTTACGAGTTTTACCTTCAACTGAAAAATAAAAGAGTTTTCTCTTCTTGATACCTACACTAACAAGCCTACATAAAACCACAATAAGCAAATAAATACATGAATTCTCACCAAATTTAAAATTGAATTGATATTATATTGTTTTTGTTTACTTTTGTGTATAGTGTTTCAAGGTTTATTTATTGTGTTATACTTGCTATGTAATTAAAAATAGGCACTTATGTGCACGTAACAATTCGGTTTTTGTATTTTCTACATTTAAATATTATTTACAAGGTTCTCCGTTTCTTTTGCAGTAATTTAAGTATGATTACTTTATCAAATTTACGTATTATAAACCATAACAGGATTTTCGGAAAACTCGATCAAAATTGAGTTGAGTACTGTAAGGAACCAGAAACAAATGTTTCTAAGTTTTAAATTGCTAGGTCAGCTGAGTCATTTGGAGTCATTAAAAATTCAAACAAAGCTTTTGTAGTTTTTCTTTCTCTCCTGATCTGTATGCACACGAAGTATTTGCTTCTAGGTGCCACCAAATACTTATTTGTCAATAACTTATCATTTTGTGGTTTTTCGGGCAAATAACTTCTTATAAAAATTCAAGTACACAAAAATTGTTACATGCGTTTAATTGACGCGCGTCCAATTGTTGTATGCGTCCAATTGTCGCTCGTCCAAATAACTGCGTCCAAATGTCGCGCGACCAATGTCCGCGACGTTTTGACGTAGATCCTACGAGGTTTTTCCAAGATTTTCCCAGATTTCTCCAATAGTAAATATGAATATACTTATTTTGTATAATAATTTTAAATGTTACATAAACGTAAATTCAATGTTAAATTTTCCTTCTCTTTTAAGCACAATTAGTATTGTTGTACTGGAGGGTATTCCATACCACCAAACCCCCCGGTTTGGAACAAAGTTTGTGTGTATACTTTTTAATCGGTTTTATTTTTTTTAGTAAGAAGCATTTCAGGTTTCTCCCAGTCTCACACACGAAAGTTTGTATTCATCTTCCGTAATTGTTTTCAATTCAGATTATCCTTCGTTTCTTCAGCACAATAATTTTGAACATATTTGTATTTTTGTCAAATAAATCACTATTAGTGCTGTATTCTTCAACTAATTAAATGCAAAACTAATCGCTTATTCCATATTCCATACTATTGACTTCTCAATACTTGAAATTGTATTGTATAATCAAGTTACGGGGTAAACAAATTACTGCGGTGCACTAAAGGTAAAAGTGACCATTCGTACTGGTTTTCGAATCTTTGTCCTGTTTGTCAAGACAGTTAACCAGGACACAAAAATTTACTGAGGTGACTATTGTATACCTGTTGTATTGAAAGAAAGGTGAAAACCTAAAAAAAAGGTCTTCCGTTTTTCCATGTACTGGTTTTACATTTAATAAAAATGGTCACCTGAACTAAAGGGTGTTCCATATCTACTAAACAATTTCGTCCTGAAAGAGTGAGAGTTCTTAATTCAATTAAATTTATAAAAAATATGTCCCTACATTTTTTGTTACTGAAACCGGGGGGTCTGGGGGGCATGGAATGCCCTCCAGTACATGAGTTATTTATTGACTCAATAACTTGATGATGGAATACAATTTGAATTCAATTACTGACGCGCTGGACGGCATGCCGCCTAAGCCTCCAGGTTTCAGAAACGAAAAGTTTGTTCGCATATTTTTGGATTAATTTTATTAAAAAAGAAGCTTTTACTCTTTTAGAACCAAATACACTTACACCGGAGGGTCTAGGAAGTTTATCATACCCTCTAATGTATACTCGTAATTTGTTGGCCCAGTAACTTGATTATGGAATACAACTTAACATAATTTTTGATGTACTGGAGGGCATTCCATGCCCCCCAGACCCCCCGGTTTCAAAGCCAAAAGTTTTATGATGTACAAAACTTCATTAAAATTTTATTAGCCAAAAACGGTTTTCATTTTCAGAACCTGTTTTCAGAGTATACTACCTCCCCCCCTCTTTCAGTATAAACTTGCAATCAGGGACTATTTTTAACTGAGTTGGACCCTAGGCTCTAGCCTAGCATCGAAGGCTTAATTTTTGGGGTATTTTATCAGTATTTGATTTTTATTTTACGATTTTATGTTCTCTCTTTTCAGGGCCATTTGGCTATTGGGCCCTAGGAAAGTGCCTATTGCGCCTAATGGTAAAATAGGCCCTGGGAATAAGTAACAGGTACATATCTCAGAAAATTTTTTTACACAGGTATCGGAATTCTATCGATTTCCGTGGAATTTCAGACATTTTGCAAGATTTCCACGGCATTCTAAGAATTTCCAAATTAGACAGAATTCTAGAACTTTTTAAAAAATTTAAATTTACAAAGATTTCCAAAAATTCCAAAGATTTCCAAAAATTTTTTAGAGAAATGTACACAAAATTTTCACAATTATAAATTCAAATTCAGAAGTCATTGCTTCAAACATTTTGCAACTACAAAAAAAAAACTGCAGTTTTTTGTAGTTTATTCTGTCTACTTTAGTTTTTACACTTACTATTTCACTAAGCAGTTTCAACAGAGTTCTTGATACTGAATCCAGATCTATTGGTAAATCAGTTTTGATGTTGGTATTATTGATCGATCAATAAAATTCCACTTTAAGTTCACAATTATTGAGATACAGAGTATTTGATTGCCCGGTTTCAAAAACCAAAGAAAATATAATGTGTGCCCATGTTTTGTGATTGATTTTTTAAATAGAAACCTTTCATATGTCCTAAGAATACACTAAACATTAAAATGTGGCAAGACGTTTGGGCCCCAGGACATTTGGGCGTCGAATTTATTTTACTATATTAACATGGAGATTGACATAATTACATTAATTCATTCATACATTATGTATAATCCCTCAAAGATAGTCTAATATTGTCCTGTCTTCATATGATAAGACAATTCTCTTTATTATATGATCCACTTCGTGAAGCGGAGCTGCTTCACCAGGTAAGAATTACTTTTATGATGGCGTCTCTTTCTTTCTGAACGCTTCTCAGGTCATTAATGAATTTCCATGTTGATGGATAATCCGCATCTATTTAACTGACATTACAAACTACGACGAGCAGCTTCCGCAATATTATTAGTACGATCTTGATCATTAAGCACCCGATTATATACATTCTACTTGAGCAAACCTTCGCTTTGATTCTAGCCAGTTTAGAATGAATATTAATTAATCTGGAAGATGCTGGGAAAGTTCTTTAATTGCGAGTTCGATATATGCAATTGGAACTAATGCAATTGCAATTACCATACGGGCTTTAAGACATTTTTTTTTGTATCACAAAATTTAAATTTAATTAAAATAAAAATAAAATAAGTTCGACGGCCGACGCCCAAACGTCCTGCGCCCAATCGTCCGGTACCCAATCGGCGGAGCCCAACCGGGAATGAAATATGTTCCAACATCAGAGCAATTACATGGAAAACCTTTTAGAAGGTAAAGATTAAAACTTTTGCATGGCTAACTATTAACATAACCCACTGCATAAGAAGATTGTTCGATCAGCTAGTGAGAGTTCGTGGGTGAATTCAATATTGAGAAAAAAAAATAGATGAACGTCACCACAATATGTCTGGATCCTTGTGATAACAACAGTGCACTTTAAATAACATCCTTTGCCTGTAAAAAATATCCCATTGCCCACTTTCCGGTGCTATAGTGGAAATTTCAGCTTAAAAAAAAGAATGTCATTAAAGTAAATACTGCAAATCTCAAAATAAGAGATACAAGGATACAATATAGTACATTATAAAGTTATACAGAGAGAAATATGTGTTATTGTGTTAACACATATTCATTGTGCAGAAAAATTACACAATTGTGTACATTAGTAACACATAGCAACAATTTTGTAAAGGAATGGGCTTTTTGCCAAAATGGCAATCAGAAGCGGCAAGAAAATTTTTGTTCTCTTGAAGTTAATTTAAGATTTTGGATTATAAGATGTGATAATTGCTAAAATAAATTGAATTGATTTGAAGTAGTAAGTGATTTTTGATTGAAAGTTGTCCCATTTTGGACATAAATTGGAGATTTTATTGAATATTTGAATGGCGAATTTTTGGATTGATTTGAAGATTTAACTGATGATTAAAAAGATGGATTTTGATTTGGATTATTGGATAATTATAATTGGTTATTTTGTAAAATTTATATATTTGAATTCAAATTAAAGGCAACGGAACGTAAAGTTGATAGTGGCCCACTTGGGTGAGTTTATCAAAATATAATCGATTAGTTTATCAAAAGACGATTTGCGTTCCCATTATATTTTACCCCAGAAGTTTTATTATAAATATTGGAATAATTTTATGTTAGCGGAATAAAGTTTTCAAAAATAATATGACAGTAGGTATATTCAGTATGAGTTAATATTTTAATTAACAAATAAACATTAAAACTTCAATATAACAAGTTAAATTAAATACTATAATTGAAATTATATTTGAACTTTCAGAGACGGTTATCGCTTTCGTCAGAAATTTATTTCTCTATTAATATTTAAATTAAGTATTTAATAATTAAGTTAATTTACATCAAAGTGAGTAAAAATCAGAACAGCATTTAAATGTTCAACAAATCACTTTTTAACATGACGAGGGCATTTTTGGTGATTATTATTTTTAAATAAATAGTTTATTATGGTATTTTGTTATTTGATTTTGATAAATTCCTTTTTAAGAAGGTAATAAAGACCAATTTTCCAATAACACAAAAATTTACATCGACCACGCGAGCTGTGCCAATGAGTTTTTAATTACGAATCGTATCACAATTTCTTATCTTAAGAGGCTCCGTCAAGTTGGCCCCTTCACTTTGGAATTTATAATTTTCTATAATTTTTTTAATTTTAGACAGAAGTTTGATTTGTTAATTGTTTTTCTATTGGCGAGTTGGCCACTGTAAGGGGGTTAATGTGTGTAAAGAGTTCTGAATTGATTTCGCTGTTTTTATGTTTTATGCTCGGTTTTATGTTTTGTTTATATTGACCTAGAACCAAAGAAAAACATCGATTTGTTGAAACCTACTTTTTAAAGTTTTAGTAAATTCAATGTATCTTGCTCGGAGCTTATTTTAAAATTTTTTTAATAAAATAGGTATTTTCAAAATAATATTAAAAAAATTTAAATATCTAATAAAATTGAAAAAAAAGATGGGCCAACTTGACGTTTTTGTCAATTGCCGATTTTTCAATTTTTAACCCGTCGCGTCGTTGGTACACATGTGAGCGCGCCGCTCACATAATTAACATTTCGTATAAATGATGTGAATTAATCTGATACTATTAATTCCTTCAAATGACATGTCTATAAATATTGACAAAAATAAATTATAGCGCTATTTGTCATTCCCGCATAGTTATCGTCTTACAAAGTTGAAAACACCGATAAAGTGAGCGTCGCGTCGCGCTAACGGATAAATATTTGTATCACCGCCGTACTTACACGTATTTCTATTTTATTTTCAATTCATCATGGCCAATAAATTAATTATGTAGTTGGAGGAGACCGAAGAACAATTTTTGTGAGTCTGATAGACTTAAGACTGATGGGAATGGGTTACTCCTTTGCAATGCAAAATTCAACATGCAATGTACTTAATAAAATAAATGAAGCAATTAATTTAAATTGGATTGTTATTTTAAGAAAATCAAGACAAATTTTGAAAACGAATTACTAGGTGAACATTTAATAAAAAATAACTTCAATGTACAGGGTTGGTCTAAGTAAAATTTAAGTACCGGGTGGTTTTATAAATAAATTTTCTCTAAAAAAAATTTTTATTTAAAATTTTTTAAACATATAATTCAGTTTAATACAATATTGAAGATGATTTGCCTCTTTCCTATATAAAAATTTATAAATGTGGTTTATAGAAAGTGATTTTAAACAAAGTAGTATCAAAATACATATTATTAAAATTTTAATGGGAACTTGAAATTAACAAGACTAAATCATTTATATTAGTTGCATTGTCGAAGTATTGTTAATTTTATAAGAAATTAACTAAACCACCGTGAAAGATACGGAACAATAAACAATTTAAAATTTTTGGGACCTAATTATAGTTATAATTTATTTTTTGTTTGTTTTTTTTAAATAATTAATAAATTATTAACTATCTTTTTCATTATTTCAGGTTTTAATTTGATTATTGATCTTTTTCCAAGTTTTCATTTTTAGACTCAATTAATATATTCAAATATTTCCTTCTTCTTTTTCTATAACTCGGTCAAAATTTGAAAAATCAGAAATTAAAGTAATTAATATTTTAAATAATGTTTTCATCAAGGCAATAATGATAATAAAATTCATATTATATAGAGAGAGGTAATACTTTTTAAAAATTTAAATTTCAAGTTTGGCCAAAGTTGAAAAAATAGGCTAAACATTTCTGTTTCCTGCATTTCCGTGCAACAAGTGGTGAAAATTACAAGAAAAAATATTTGAAATTACACATTTCACTAATAGACAAGGATTTCCACAAAAGAATAGTTTTGTGAACATTTTATAGAAATATGCAACAATAAGAATTTTATCAATAGAACTTTTTTTAATGAGCAACTTTCTGCCTTCCAGGTCCTAATTAACCCATTGTCAAGAAAAACGGATTGCCGTTGATCGTTTATACTTGAACTTTTTTTAATGCCTTTTTTATAACTTTATTATTATTTCAACGTACTACATTAGTGTCAATAATAAAAAAAGATTTAGTGCGTTTTTATTGATCCATATTTCAATAATTATTCACGAATACCAATGAAAATGTTTTTATACTACCATAACAAAAAATTTTTTATGATGTGAAGAATTTTGCACAATAGAATTGATAGCACTTAATATTTTTTTCTAATTTAAATCTTAATTTCGTATTATTTTTAGAATCTCATGATTTATGTGGGTTTGCGGGTATTTAATATATTTTTGTATGAATTTAGTTTAAGATATAAAAACACCTAGGTACCCAGTACACCACCTCTAGTTCCAAATACATAATGAAAAATCATTGTAAAGAAAATTTGAATAAAAAATTAATGAATTAATAGTTTTGTTGTAATTTAACCCTTTCAGCCCTGACTTTTTTGTAGTCGAAATAAAAAATGTTTTTTTATAAATTCTTTATCTGGACCCATATAATATGGTATTCACCAAATTTCAACAAAATCGCGCCATGGGTTTAGGAGTTAGAAAATTACGCCCACAAATTTCAAGCGTCTATGGCAAGGGTACTTGTATAAAAAATATCAAACTACGTTAACAAAGCAACTGATTAGACATATATGTATGTCCATAATTCACGATAAATTCAAAAAGTAATTGGATACACTAAAATTTTCTAATTTACCAAACGTAGTGTTTAATTTTATACTCTAACTTAGACTCAATTTTTATTGCACTGCAAATAACTATCATTAAGGCACTCAAAACTAAGAATAAGGGTAATATTATTTATGTTTTCACAGTCTCTAAGGTCCAAGCTTTTGACCTATAGTAGCCAATATTCAAATTATTTACAAATCTTTACGCTAAAATGCTAAAAATACAGCTGTGGCAATTGCCACCAGGAGGGCCGAAAGGGTTAATATTAATTAATAAATCATCAAGCTATTTAGATAGGTAGGTATTTATTTTTGTTTAGCTTTTGTTGCAGTTATCTGTGAATTTAATTGTTTACTTTTAAAGCAGCGCCTTCTGTGCACATAACTATGCTAAATGGATTTGATATCAATAATATTGATATAATTTATCAGCAACGTATAAATAAAAAACAAATACTTAACTAATCCTGACCTTTGTTTAATACAGTTAGCATTTTGTTAAAATACGATTGAAAATTTAAAACTAAATGAACTGCAAATAAATTGACATAAAAATAGTTTACTGGCTTAGAAAATATAAATAATATTTATTTTTAGTGTAAAAACCATCAACAATAATAATAAAAATATATTTTTGATTTCCACCAATAACCGTAACAATAAATGGGGTATTCCATACCAAATCGACCACTTTTGACCGCAACCCTTTTCGATTTAGCTGAAAGTTTTTCATCTTTGCTACCCTATGAAAAATGGTTTTCAGAATTTTTTCACATTTTTTTACCCAATCCAAAAAAAGTTATGAATTTTTAAAAAAATGGAGTTTTTATTTTCAAATAGCTATAACTTTTTCAAAAATTGACCTTCCGGAACCGAATTATATTGAAAACTTTTGATTTCAAACGTACTTTTCAGAAAAAATACTAAAAATTTTAAGATGATAAACTCCATAACATTTTCGCCACTTTTGAGAAAAACCGTTATTTTCTCGAAGTCATTTTTTATTTTATTTTTTATTTCCTCAAAAAAAACTTCAATTCTTTTTTTCTATTATTTTTTATTCGATTGAAAAAAAAAATTCAAATTTTCAAAATTTTTGATTTTTTTTAAAACTTTGTTTATACAATAAAATAAATGCAATTAAACGATTTTAGAATATTATATTGGACTTTATTTATAGTCTCAACTTACAACAAACTATAATGACTAGGATTTTTGTTTGATATAATTAACATTCAATGATTTTAAAACTAATGTAACAAATCATTTAGTATTAGTTTCTTCTCTAGCGTTTAAATGTTTTACATATTTTGTGTTCTTTTGAGTTTGAAAAGTTTTTAACATACATAATATGTTAAGTTTTAAAAAACATATTAAGTATGCATTTAAACATTTCAGTACATTACAGTTGTAAGTTGGACAATAAATTAAATATATAATACTAAAAAAATCGTTTAATTGCGTTTATTTTATTGTATAAACAAAGGTTTTCAAAAAAATTTTTTAATTTTAAAAATTTGAAAATTTTTTTTCAATCGATTAAAAAAAATAGAAAAAAAGAACAACCCACTCTGGGATTAGCGGGAATAATCGCAAAATTGATTAAAGTTTCTTTTTGAGAAAATAAAAAATAAAATAAAAAATGGCAAACTTCGAGAAAATAATGAGTTTTATCTTTTTTTGTATTTTTGTGTGAAAATATCATTTAAAAACAATAATTTTCAATATAATGCGGTTCCGAATGGTCAATTTTTGAAAAAGTTATAGCTATTTGAAAATAAAAAAGCCATTTTTTGTTTAAATTCATCTTTTTTTGGATTCGGTAAAATAATTTGAAAAAATTCTGAAAACCGATTTTTATTGGGTAGAAAAAGATTAAAAACTTCAGCTAAATCAAAAAAGGTCGGGGTCAAAAGTGGTCGATTTAGTATGGAATACCCCATATACAACATATATTGCTGTGTTTATTGTCATGGTTATGGCAAAAATTATGTTGGTGGACATCAAAAATTTGTACTCCATTATGTATGTATATATGTTACGGTCAATGACGTAAATTAGGCATTGACCCATTTACGCTGGCCATTAACGCCATTGACCGGCCATTGACGTCAACGCCCGTTAACGGTGGACAATGATGTAAATATTTTCATATGATTGTAATATTTACGTCTTTGGCCGGTCAATGACGTTAATGGCCAAAATGGATTGGACAATGATGACATGGACAATTATTTGCCGTGCACGCGTTTTTCCGTATAAATGACAGCAACTTACCCTTTTCACGTCTTCATAAGTGTACAGGGATTTTTATTTCATTTAAATTCATTTTAAGGTGAACCTGTGATTCGTCGTGGTTACATCAGTCGAAACGGCCCAGAGCGCCTGGAGCTCTCTAAAAAGCTTTCTTAAAAAAAGCTTTCTTACTCGCTAAAAAATCGCCGAAATCAATTCATTTCGACTGGGAGGCCCGACCTCGGCGAAAAACAAAACGTGTGTGACGGCTATCACTAAGAGGATTAATAGTGATAGAATATGGAATCTATAGAATAGTAGTTTCATCATTGCCCACCCTGTATTGGGCATTAACGACATTGCCCGGACAATGATGTAAAAACGACATATGAAATTTTAAATGTCAACATTGCCCAAAATGCAGGGTCATTGACGTCAATGACCGGTCAATGACGTTAATGTCCAACTAAGCTGGGCATTGACGTTATTGTCCGGCCATTGACGTTAATGGCCGAATTGTCATCATTGACCGTAACATATATATTTGTATATACTATACAGGTTACAGGGTGCTGAATAACTTATGCTCGGTTTCTTGACGTTTCGGATAGTTATATTTATCCGATAGATATCTCAAGGTGAAGAAATCGGGCATTAGCCGAACATAGGAAATTAACATGTAAAAACTTATTTATGCAAATTCCTGCTTACCTAATTATTTTAGAGAAAAAATGAAAGAAACAAAATTAATGCAGAAATATAAACTACGAATGATAAAAGCATTCGATTTCATCTAGCTTTTACTTTTGTTAATTTAATTTTCTTAATTTTCAATTTTAATAATCTGTATCAATTAGCAGAAATATACACATTAAATAGTAAATACGTGGTTAACGTATTTAGGAAAGAGGAAAAAAAATCTAGCTTTTACTTAAAAAGTCAAAAAATACTTTTGAAATTCTTAAAAGTTTCATTTATCAGACTAGCCATGTAAGTTTCCATGGTAATGATTTTCAAAAATAGAAATTATAAATTAATATTATTGCATGGCTAGCCCGATAAATGAAAATTTTGACAATTTCTAAATCATTTTTTGACCTTTTAAGTAAAAGTTAGATGAAATCTAATGGTCTTATACTTCTGCATTATTTTTGTGTCTTTCATTTCTTCTCTAAAATAATTTGCATAAATAATTTTTACATGTTAATTCCCTATGTTCGGCTAACTCATTCAGCACCCGGTATACTGAACGAACTAAAAACTTTATTTTCGGCAAACCGCCAAGGTATAATTTTTTTAGGAAACTTTTTCAAAATAAAATATATTGCATGACCATGGTTTGGAACCCACGTCAACATTTTACAATACATACTATATAATATATTAGTAAGTATTGACAGATCTGACCAAAGTATATGGTTTTTCCAATCACCTTCCTCGAAAAGTTGAAAGTTTGTAGTATTTTGGATTACTATTTGCTAACTTAATTTTGGTTTTTCAAAATACATTTTCATATTTCTTTACTATCTTGCGTTTTTTTATTGCTGAGTAAATAATAGCTAAATGAATATAAATGAATACAAAAATAAATGTCTCCATGATATGCTAAATTATATAATACAGCTAAACAATCATTTTAATTTTGCTAGTTTACTAAGCAATTCAATTGAAAATAATAAAATAAAATTTATTTTGTTTCTGTACATCTTTGTATTAAAATTAGGTATAGTGCTGAACTTTAGTCTGAACTGAAACTTTTGTTGTAGGTAGTGGTCGAGAATTAAATAAGTATTTCTATATCCTTGTTATTTGCATATTATTTATATTTGTAGCTCGAATGATTTTAGTAGTACCTGTCGTATGACCCTGTAGATGAAAATCAATTTAAATAATTGCTTTATCTTAAAATTAATGATGTTCTCTTTTCTTTGTACTATCAAGGTATATTTTTGATGTTTTTCTGGCAAAATTTCAGATTTTACTAAAATTATTCGATTGTAAAGATTAAAAACATAATAAAATACAATTTAATTTTTTATATAATTATATTATTATATAATATAATTTAATTAATAAATAATAATTAAATCTATACTAATTACATACATTTTTTAATAATTATTAATTACTTTGGATTTAAAAATTTTTTTATATTATATAATCATGTAGGTATTAGAATACTGTATTTCTACAACTATTAATTTCTTATATCGGAACTTTAGACTTAGACTTGGAAGAGAAAATTAATTAGTAGAAAATACTGGTAAGATACATTTTTAATTTTAAAAATTGCATACTACAAAACTAATAAGAATCCAATAACATAGAAAGTTTCTGTGTAACGGTGATAGAAAATCAAAAAAATTTGATACTCAAGACCAAAAAAAAGTTTTTTTGATTTACCAAAAAATTTCTAAATTCAACGTTAACCAACAAACGTGACCACAAATGAGAATAATTTGCCCTCAAATCAATTGTAAAGTTTACGTTGACTTCCGAACTAGATTCTTTAATTCTCCGGTATTAAATAAGTTAACCATATCACGTCGCATTGTGAATTACAAGAGAAAAGTGCTGGTGACGAAATTAGCAGACGCGGTGTGATTACCAAATGAATATTAATGTTCGTTGGTCTTGACGAAAAGCTAACCAAATCTTGATTGAAAAAAAATGGCGAAAACTGAACAATTTTTGGGAAAAATTCAATGTTTAGCCATCAACTTTCTGGAAGAATAGGTAAAGAGATTTGGCACAACCGGCATAATCGAAACATTGCAAAAATATTTATTGTGAAAGGTGGTTGACAAGAACAGGAAGAGGTTGCTTAAAGATTAATGTTGACACGAACAATGACAAAAGAAGGTCAATTACTATACAATATAAATATATATTATTCTTTGATTTTTTAATAAAAATATTATGTGATGTATTTATAGAAGCGTAAAGATGGAAATAGCAATTGATTATTTATTAACCTTATTATCGGCATATAATTATATATTTGATGTTAACAATTTATCTTGTCAGATTTCATTTTGCTACATCAATCAGAGTCTTGACTGGCGGAGTTTAAAGTATCGAGTGTTAGGTTCTAGATTGTTAAACACTGCAAGTGCTTCTTTAACAAATGTTAAATTTAATTAAATTACAATAGAAAATTGTTTTAAGTATTTTTTTAAGCCGAGTCAAGAAGGTTTTG
Organism: Cantharis flavilabris; assembly: GCA_949152465.1. Taxonomy (NCBI): domain Eukaryota; kingdom Metazoa; phylum Arthropoda; class Insecta; order Coleoptera; family Cantharidae; genus Cantharis; species Cantharis flavilabris. The sequence continues at coordinate 12,851,400 of OX424435.1, forward strand.
TTAGAAAATTAAACAAACATTACTTGCCTATCTATGATTACCTTGTACAATAATTTGACATGCCTAGGTAGGGGCACCATGAGAAACTACAAGGCTTGAAAGCAACAATTCTCTTGCCAGTCGGTTGGAGCGACCGGTATTCAACGTTGTGTGTTATTGTCAACTGGAGGACCTACATAGTGCAATAAATTTTCTACTGCTAAGTATTTCGTGTGTCCGGAAAATTTTTCGTAACCCCACTGGAGAAATACATTAACGTCGGAATGGAGAAAGAACATCAACCCGATTCCATAACCATCAAAACAGATTATCCCCCATCTGAGATTTACTCTTCAGAACCACCCCCGGTAAGAATTAATAATAATAATAATTTAGTTTTATGGAAAATTCTAGTCGAAGTAATGTTTTTGTTTGAAATAAATGTTAATGGGCCAATGCTGTATGTGTGAATTATTTTGTAAACATTCACCAAGTTTACAAATATAGAAGAGTTTCTTACTTATTTAACAACCGTGACTAAGAATTTTTTTATGGTGTAGAGGCCACGATATCACGTTCATACCTGATGAAACAATAATAATAAATATTATGTATTATGTAACAAATAAATTAAACTTAATTAATATTTATTATAATGTTCGTGTTTTGGTTTTGCTTCAGATCGGTTTAGATAATACGATAGCACTCTGTATATAATGTGTGCTCTATGTGCCAATAACAAATTTTTGTAACAAGGCCGTTTGTTACGGTCGTGATAATAGAGTAATTAAAATAAAATTTAATTGTAAAATAATTATAATTGCAATAGGTACATACAACATTTTCATGTCACTAAATTGGCTTCTATGTTCATATTGTATATTTTGAATTTAACATAATAATTAAGAATTAATAATTACATATTATTATAAAAACATACAATAGTAATTATCGATATAAATAATTATATAGAATCTATGGTAGTTTTTCAGTATAGATTCGACCTCATAGGAAGGATCCTCTTGCATATTGCACAGTTTCCTTTCACTTCCTGTAGTAAACGAATTTACTGCAGTATTGAAAAGTACCAAGTGCAATTTGTTACGCTAATCTTTCAAACTTTCATTTTTTTGCAATTTAATATTATTTCGTGATTAATTTCCAAGATATCTGAGTTTTAACAAAAACGATAGATGTTCTTTGCGTAATGGCGTGTAAAAGTTTTGCATAATAATTGATGTCAAAATTACAGTCCGGAAAAGTAATTGAAACAATTGAACCGATTTTGACAAAAAGCTCGACAAAAAATTGAAATAGAGCTCCATCACCCCGCGACCGCATCCATATTTTTAGTACCGAGATGCTAACGAACCCAAAACCAACTTTCTATTTTACAATTCTTTATTGTGCACACATCGTGATGTGTACAACAATTTTACGGTTCTCGACATTTTGTTTAATAATGGGTAATGTTTCAAATGCCATCAATACTTGGATAGCAATAAATTACCGTTCCAACCTCTATTTATCCTGCTATGTAATTACAAAACAAAGCCCATATTTACGGACCACCCTGTTGTTGTTACTGTTTTGATAAATTTCACCTGAAGCACTTACGCAATTACACAAGTTGCTACTTCTACTGACCAAAATAAAATTGATTTGAGAAATCGACGATAGTAGTTTTTCGAATAATTATCGCAATCGCACTAATTTAACGATTTTTTCAGAATAACTGGCGTTAATCGCTCACTCAACTTAGTGCATGTTTTTTTCCATGTTACGAAACTGGCCACTTAACTTTCTTTTATTGTTGACAAAGAAACCAGTGGCTAAATTTCACTCAATATAATAACAAAAGTTTATTTGCTTGCAGAAAATTTATGAAAGTACACTCTTTTTATATTGCATTTTAATTATTTTATAATTTAATTTGCAGGTAACTACTAATTAATGTGATTTATTAAGTTTCCAACACTTTTACTTATTTGGTAGTTAAGAAAATTATCGAATAGTAGAAATGCAGATCGAAATGATTATCTAACATTTAAAAATTCGAAATTTAATTACCACAATTGGTAATTGCATTTAAATATTACAGGGATACTAAATCTCTAGTTTATTTTAACAATTGCATTGCATTGTCGTCTAGTTAATACTTATCAAGCAACGTAAAGATTGAACGCCCGACTTCACAAAGGCGAGTTAAAATTTAATCTATGATTAAAATTTTACAACAATTAAAAAGCATTGTTGTTAGATTTTCATTCATTTGTTTGAAATCGAGAATAAGAGTTTGCAAGGACCAATCAGGACCAAATACCTAGACTTTTCGTGTATGTGATTACTAGGTCAAATGGCACCAGGCTACTTTAATCGTATAGTTGGCGATGATGGGTCGGTTGTTCTATATTGAGCATTTTAATAGCCAGCAGTGAAAAGAATCCCATAAGAATGGGCGGGGTCCTTTGGGGTTTGATCTATTGGAACGTGTAGATGTCAATCCGGGGGGTCTGGGGGGCATGGAATGCCCTCCAGTACATTCTTTACCAAATACCTCGAATTAACGTAGATTCAGATGAGAAACATTTACCAATGAGGTATTTGGCATAGGGTGCTCTGGAGGGCATTCCATGCCCCCCAGACCCCCCGGATTGACACTTACGTTTTATGCCCATAAAAGTTAGTTTTATAATTAGTAATTATCGTAATAGTTTAAGATTTACATTGGTGTCTTACTTAAGCAATTTCCTGATGTAGTTTTTAGTCATATTACCGCAGAAAACATAAAAAGGCTATAAAAACAGTTGAAATTATGGAACGAATTAACCCCCACTCCGTCCAAGAGAACTTGAAGTTACCTTATAATTCAACCTATTTTTCATTTCAATCTATTTCGCTAGTTTTTTTTCTAAATTATCTACCTAGATATCTACCGTCACCTAACCAATAATCTTTTTTTCTGCTATAATTAATTGTCTTCTTTGAAATTATATAAAAACTGTAATATATAAGGCAGTGCAAAGATTTGAACATAAAACCTATAATAGTATCCTTGTTGGGATTTAAAATTTATAACTGTCATTAAATTGACAACCATCCTTGACAGCTCAGGTTCATTAAATTATATGTTGATTTAACATCCAGGAAGTGTCAGTATATTACTCTATTTCTTATAAATGTTGTTTTACAATCATTGAATAAACATAATATGTATACTCTTTATCCAAAACAGAGATAATCTAAAATTATAAGGTCATTTCAAATTTGATATCCTCTTTTTTTATTAATCTTTTTTTCGTATGATTTAAATTTTGCATGAAGACAAAAACAAAGGCTTCAGTGTTGAGATATCTCTAAGGCATTTTTACAATTGGGAAAAATGAGGTAGCCTTTTATTATATTGATATTTAAAGGAGTAGCCTTTTTGATTTCAATTCAATTTAATTGAGTTTTAAAATTCGCCAAACTGACTTCCCGGTTTAAAATATAAAAAAAATAGTTAAAATATAATTCAGTTTATTTTTCTTCTCAAAATCCAAATTCAAACTACTGATCAATGTTAAATACATTTTCCAATAATAAAAAGGAACGACAAATCAAAGAGATAACTCGCGGCATATGTAACAATATCAATATCTTAAAACTTTAATTTCCAATACCATAAACTTCTCGAACTAAATTAATTTTAATATTTATTTTTACTTTTATTTTGAATGAATCATTTTAGATATGAACTTTAGTTATGTTAATTAGGTGTATTATATTCTACGTCAATTTAAAATATTCATATTGTGATTAACTATCGACTAACTGATATCCAATGATTATTTTGTTGATTAACAATTTGAAAACAATTAAATTGATATACTAATTAGAAATATTCCTATTATTTACAAAATAATATTGTATATTTTTTATCATAACCTTACGTAAGAGGTAGTTCTCAATTATTATAAATAATTGCTTCCTATAAGTTGCTAAAGATATCATCAATATTTTTTTTGTCTGTTAGTTTGGTAACTTCAAATCATTGAAGAATAGTTCAGCATTGATTCGAAATGGTAATATTAGAACCCCAGAACTGCCTACACCGCTTGGAAAATTGTGTGCAGAATTTGTTTATTATTATTCCTTCGTAGTTTAACCAGGAACGAACTTGGTAATTTCACCTCAATATTCTAGTGCTGTACTTCCAGGCTAACCGCACACTTGTTTTTATTTCTAGTTTATATAAATATCAAGGTCTTGAATGATAATCAATTCTAACGACATTCACTGTAAATGAACTGCAATATGTTAGAAGTAAATCAGAAATATTCCAGAAAGGCTCAAGAAGTTATCAATGACAATGTCATGTAAACAATCCTTAAATTAGATCCAAAAATCAATTTTAAAGCGTCGGAGGATTTTCTTTATACGGATATAAAAGGTTGAGCACTGAAGTACCGGTTCCGTAAATAGTCACTTTAAGCTACCGGGTTTCACGATCGTTGGCGGTTTTAATATTCACAAACAAATGTTTTGTACTTGACCCTAAAAATTACAACCTATAAAAATGATGACTCGTAAGTTGAAAATTTAATAAAAAAATATATAAATCAAAATTTCGAAACATTAAAAATGGAAACATTGCACTAACTAGTATCATTTCAAGTCCATACATAGCTTCCATTAAAATATTTTTAAATAATACCATTAGCCCAATAAGAACGGTACCATTAAAGAGATGATGACATCAAAACAAGGTTGCTATATTTGTTACAATAATTAAAAATTTCCATATAAGTTTAAAATTATCAACCAGTGACGTTTCTTCTGAAAATTTTAAAATTTGATGCCTAACGTTAATTTAACAATTCGTTAAGAAAATACAACAGAGTGTTTTAATGCTATTAAAATTACGTGTGTGTAGTTTACCTTGTGGTACCTGGTACGACACGCAAATTATTTATTTATAGCAGGCACCATAAATATAAATAAATCGGTATGTGCTTGCAGTACACTTTATTTACCTCCAACAAGATTTTTTAATTGAAAAAATTGCGTACTTATGTTTATTTATTTAATTATGGTCATTTTCGTAACGCAAGTCCAAACAATTAGCGGTTAGCTTCGTCATCGAGCATTGAAGTCTCTAAATTTTCTCTTCTATTTGCATAAGGATGGGTTTAATTATGTTGTGCAAAATTGGTGGTTAACCATTGGGATGAGAGAAACCCATCCTTAAAAGCGACTCTTCATAAATATTTTAATTTCTATGAACAATTGATAAACTTTCATATGAGAATGGAGAACACAATATTGTTTCGCTCTCATGAATAATTGAAAGGATTCGACTACAATAAGATTTTTTTAAATTATTTGCAGAAATAAACATAGTTATTTTATTTTCAGGCTTATCATCGTCCCCAAGCCGCATCGGTACAAGTCGCTAAGATAATAGCAGTAACTATAGTACTGGTATCTGTAGTACTTGGTGGTTTCCTATTGGCATCCGCATACGTTACAGCTAACGCTTCCTGCAGGCAGCTAGAACAGGAATTGCAACTATTGAGCGAAGCAACCGACCGACTGCAATCTCCGCTTCAACCTGAAGCCCTCATTCAGGTATGTTTAAATTAAGTTACTAATTAAACCAAGGCTAAAAATTTGTAAATCACTTTCACAAACTTATTTAAAAAATTACATCATCTAGCAGTTTTGAAAAATCTATTAACCGATTATTTACACCTTCGTGTTATTTGCATGTCACGTCACGATGCTGAATTAAGAGCAACTTTAGCTAGCAAATCATCGGTTATTCTTTTGTAGGTCACTTCGTTTCTTTTGTTTCTTCAAATAAATTTACCTCTAGGTTGAACCTATAGAAGAGCATGATGTCTAATTAAACATTGAGCAATGAATCATCAATTGCAAAACACCCACAATTGAATCCTTAACCGAAAATATTGTTATTTATATTTATCGACCTCTATATTATGCAAAATTATGGTGGTACCACCAATTGATTTCCAAAATGGTTATACACTGCAACATTTTATTACATCTCGATTTCTATTCGGTTATTTGCATCTTATCTCGAGTAATTACATTTACTAAGTACCAAATGAATTAGGCATAAAAGTTTCTACTTCGCCGGTAATTAATTTGTGTAAGATTATGAAAACTTGCAGAAATTTTCCTACACAATTAATTAATTTACTTAATTGTACATAAAGTTATACGTACCTCAACACGAACACGTCCTATTTCTCTTTTGATTTCTTTTATTAAAAATTGGCAGGCTGGAAACCAACCAACCTAACTCTCGAGGAAGGGCTTTCCAAATTATGTAATATAGAAACGTTTCCTCGTGGAAGTGGTAATAACTTCATTCACAAGAGGAAGAGTTACCGAAGGGTCAAATAACTGTAGAGATCATTAGCCTTTAAAACAATTTATTGTTTTTTCTTATATTAACAAATTTGATTTTTCATTATAAAGATGAAAGTCGAAATGTGTAACGAAAATAAAAACAATAATAAGTAAATTAAATAATAATTTTCTCTATTTCCAATTATATCTTTTTTTTTATTCTTTTTTTAAAATTACAAATTGGCAATAAATAATTTGAGTTCAAAAAAGAAATAAATTGAAAATACTGATTCTAATTAAAGTTGCTCCAGTTGTTTATCTTCCATTGAAAACAGTAAATGTGGTTAACGAATTGTTAAATTGCCCATCCACCATCGGTTAATTAATAAACAAAATAAAAATTATTAATAAACATTTGCCCTTTTTCAAGCAATTTGAATAACCCGTTGCATTTATTAACCATGTGGAACGACTTAGTTAAAATCAGTTTCTTTTCAACCTACTATTATATGCTTTTCTTCTTCTAAGTTCTTGGTTTTTCTTGCACAGTGGAAAGGAAAAAAGATAAAAAAGAAGATAATAAAGACAGTCAGAAAGTCAAAATGTTTGAAAACAATTTAAAATTGAATTTATTTTGAAAAATATCCCCAAAATATGTAACACCTGGATTTATCTGAGAGATAAACAGTTAAATGTATTAAAAACAGTTGCAAAAATTACATGGGCGCCGGCAGCAGAGTGCAACAGGGTGCACTTGCATCCACTTGCCATGAAAGAAAACACACAAAAATTCAAATTTTTTCTCTTCTCAAAACTGCGACCGTAGTAAACCGTACACTGGGGGGTATTCCATACCCCCCAGACTCCCCGGTTTGCCAATGGCTACAATAAAGGTCAATCAATATTTGAAGCTATAATAATAAATAAATAAATACGTTTAACCTTGGGACCGTTTTATTATAGTTTCTGCTATCGATCAACGATCCAACTTTCGATGCCCAAAACTTGAACTATATTGTTGGACCTCTACAACTTATTAAATTTTCAATTTAAGTTTAAGGGGCACAAAACAATGAGGATAAACCGGGGGGTCTGGGGGGTATGGAATACCCCCCAGTGCACGCTTTTATTTTATTCTCAAACAAACTAGACTACATCATCTACTCAACCTCTCAACAGGGCCTATTTTACCATTAGACGAATTGGAGTACGTGGCCAGATGGCCAGAGGGGCCCGATAAGAGAACATAAAATCGTAAAATAAAAATCAAATTCTGATAAAATAACCCAAAAATTAGGCTCGTATAATAGTAGGGAACGTTTCACCATCCTATGGCATCATCAGATGATGAACTAAAAACCAAAAAAGAGTTTTTAGTTTATCGCCTGCTGATGTCATAGTATGACAACGTTTGCGATATTTTATACTTACAGTGTATTTCATTTGTGATAACTTAAAAACATTTTAGTTGTAAAAAATGTATATGCATTTTTTGGGTTTTTCTGAAATATTGATATGATATTTAATATATTTTTGAGTTTTTTTTTCCTCTGTGTAGTGTCTTGTGACTATTATAAATTACATTTTATTAATTAGTAGTTTAGTATGTACGTATATGTACCTCCCTGAAAATAATCCTGCCGACGCCCATGCAAAAATATGGAAAACAAAAAAAGAACCACTAATTACTAGAGTTCGGATTTTATGCTTTTGCATGTCTTTTAATATTGATATGCCAACAGATTCGTTATGAAATCTAGACAAATTAGGTAAAAAGTAATCCGAAAACTGCTTATCAAAATGCATATTTTGCATATTTTTAACATTTGGTGCATATTTGGGAAAATAATGCATATTTGTGCGTATTGGTGTTTTTTGAAGAATTTTAATAAACAAAATATAAAATTATAATTTAATTTGCTAATTTAAGCAATTATTTTATTTTATTTTAATCAATTTAATTTTTATAATTTTTTAAATAAATAAAAAAATAAATAATTTTTTAAATAAATAAAAAAATAATAATTTTTTAAATAAAAAATTAAATTGCTTTAAGTTAAATAAAACAATTGTTTAAATTACCAAAATTTAATAATAATTTTTTATTTTCTCTATTAAAATTCTTTACAAATCACCAAAAGTGGCCGAAATATGCACAAATATGCAAAATTTTGCAAATTTTACGTAATTCGTCCAGATTTATTATTAAAATTATTAAATTTTATAAATCTAGGTAGTATTACCTATTAAAAATTTGAAAAACAAATTGAAAAATTCGAAGATTAGATATTTTTTAGTTTGCATATCAATGCATATTTTATCTATTTTTATCAATTTTAGTGCATGTTTTAAGGAAATTCAGTGCATATATACGCGCATATTTTCAAGTATTTTGGTGCATATAAATCCGAGTTCTACTAATTACAATCGAAAGTGAATTATGCAAACGAAATTTATTGTGAGATTGAAATTATCATTTGTAATTATTATGTAAAAGAATGAGAATAAATTGAAAATAATTTCACATATTTTCGAAAAGTTGTTGCCGGGCAATAGATACGAGAGCCGGAAGGGATCGAGCAAATATGTCAAATTATTATCTAATTTATCGAATTCTCGTGTGATATTCGATCGATTATTTTTTTTGTTGATTTTAATATTAATTTCATGGACTGACGATGTACTAAACCGTTTTTGACTTATTTTATTCATAATTAATTGACAGACGTCAAATCAATTAAATATGTTGCTATTAAAACAAACACATACTTCAAATTATTCTCGCGGCAATAATGTAAGTAGATTATTCCCACTAGCAATAATCTTTGTTGGCAACTTTGATTGAAATTGAAAGTTTCTATTGGTTTTCAGAAACAAAAAAAAATCCTACATAATAATTAATATTATTTAGTTTATAATTTGGTGCGATTCACTCAGGCATTTTAATAATCTTTCATGTTTTCTATAATCACAAACATTTAAAATATTCACCGTTGCCAAGGTGCATTTTTTTAAGGTATTTAATAGATTATAAAATTGCATTATCAATTGTATAGCAGCCTGAAGGACGTCTACGTTGCAATCATCCGGTATATACAATAATATATTAGTAGTGATTTAATATTTTTTTTTAATTTTCACATTATTCACTTAGATCATTTTACCTTTATAGTTAAAGGCAAAAGTTTTACAATAAAGAAAGTTTCAAACCAACCAATCCTGATTGTTATTAAAATTTAAAAAATAACAGCTTTCGTTTATGCCTTGCCATAATGCTATTATTTAAACAATCGATAAAAATATAGTATATTTTTTATTGACAGAAAATGTTTGATTTTTTTAATAAATTACAGACAAGCTACATAAAGTATATTTGCTCCGAATAAAACGTATTAATTTTGCTGATTTATAATTATTACATTTAATTAATATTACGACATTTAGCGACGACGGGCGGCATTAAAGTACTACTTTTGCGCCGTTCTCCACTGTTTTTTTTAATTTGCATTTTACAACAATGTGTTGCTATTATTCCACATAATATTATGTTCTATTAATTATAATACTTATTATTTAGCTGATATAGTATACATACTAATTATGTCACCAAAATATTTTATTAGACTTAAAACGTGCGTGTGAAACTGTAATTATATGTATATTGTAGTCTGTATGCTGAAAAAAAATTGAAGAACTTGACTTATTTTCTCACGATTTCTGTAGAAAGCGTATTTGTATTTTGTATAACTGGAAGGCATTTTAAAATTTGATTTGCAAAGTTAACATTAATAAAATGCATATCGTGTGAACTTTAAAGTTAATTTGAAATTATTCCTATCCTTACTCTGTTTAATATTTCTATTATTTACTTATCTGATGTTTTCTATTTTTTGTTTATGTAAGTACCGCTTTCTATTACTTTCGAGTTATTGACTGAATTAAAACGCATGTTTACAATTCGTAAAATATTTAATAGATTACTTTAACAAATATCGAGGTCCGTTACGACATTACATGCTAAAAACAAAAATAGAATGTCTCATTTACTCTCAGTTTAGTGTCAAAACGGTATGACAATAAAATTATATTCGCACAAATTGCATGTTTGTTCGAGTCGCTCGACTTCATAATACCCAATTGTTTTTAAAATATATTATATAACGAAAATATTACAGAATTGTAACAAAAACTCAACTCAAAATTCTTAAATATTTACAGTTTATTATTTTTATGAGAAATATTTTTAGTCCTACCCTGACACAAAGAATGTTATTACAATAAATTGTTACCACACCTTGACTTAAAATTCTCTTTTAAGTAAATTTAAAAAAAATATTCCAGTCGTTTTTCAAATCTTATCTCGTCGACTAAATTATGTAATCTATGCTTTGGTAGTCTGTACTTAAATTTTTAAATTGTAAATTTAAACGTTTTGGAACTGCCACTTAAACTAGAAATTCAAATTGAAAAAAATAGAGCAATTTCCTTTTTTGTTTCGTGTTAATTTTCTTCTACCGAAGTATAACTACATCAAACAGTAAATTAATTGTGTGCGTTGACAACACTTTCCACGATTATTAATCATTCCATATAATTAAATAAAAAAGATTTCTTTATGAAGGCAAACATATCAAAATAATTTTTTGACACACTAACATAGAAGATATCTAATGTATCTTTAATAGTAATAATAATTACCAGTTTCACAGATGGTCATTATGTCTGGTACATTAAATCTCTGCATCAAGACATGTTTCTACTTGAATCTTAATTATAGAAGCTCCGCATGATTTTGCATCTAATACAGCATAATAGTTGTCAAATATCGGAAGAATGGCTGCCAGAATAGATTATTTGGCACTGGAGAAATTAATTTTTGAACCTACTCAACCAATCAATTTGAAATCTAGTTTCCGGTTGGCGCTATTATAATCACAACCTCATCTCGTTGGGAAATGAAAAAACCTATCGAGCCGGCTTTCACTGGTACCATTACTTTATTATTAAAATTTAGGCCTACACATTGATAGAAATGAAAATCATCTAATTTGAACCGCTTTCTTACGGTGCGGTATGGTAAATGGACCATCCTTTGAATTTTCCATTATAATTTTTTTAATATCTCTTCTTCTACTGATTTATCGTTTTGCAGATTACAAGCACGATTTAACGTGACTTTGAAACCACGACATGACATGCAAATTTAATGTAACACAATTCTAACTTATACTTATTTATTACTAAACACTTTTTACAACAAAAGCTTTCATAATGAAATAAAATAGCATTCCTTGGTTAATCCAGAAAAATGTTAATTATAGAAACTTTAATGTTAAAGATAGAACTTATCATAATATTTAAAAAAAATGGTACTTTCTAATGTTATTTTTCAATCTACTTTACGTTTATCCGTATTATTAGAAGCTAACTGTAACGGTTCATCGACTTGACTTCGTCCAACTGGTTCAACGTTCATCCTTCGATAGTTCAGTCTGATCATTATTTTGAAACTTTTAAGATAATTTATTGCATTTAATCCTAATTTATAATTTAAGTCAAACCTATCATAATTATAACTGACATTTTCATTACAATCCCCGGTGGACGACCCCCGCAGCTATTTATTTGCCTTATTATTATCATAATAATTTATTAATATTCTTCTAACGTAGTAGACATATGTAAAAAATTCATATGTAAGTATGTAATTAAAGGTATATTCATGCAACTACCGAGTGTGTAATAAACATCTTCATGACTGGGGCAATGGTGAAAGCGAGAGGTCTTTACTCTTAAAAAGCAGGTCACAGCTGTTTCTCTAGTACTTTGTGCTCTATCCGGTGCCTTATTAAAAATAATGTTTTTATAAAATCCACCTAAATATATTTTAATATTTTTTAAAATTTATTCTATAGGAAGAACCCAAAGAATCGGTAGAACACAACCAAATAGATGAATCTTCTAAGTCTACTAAAGAATCTGCCTCAGAATCAGATTCCAGCTCGGATTCTTCGGATTCTTCTGACTCCGAAGAAGAAGAAAGAGTCACCCCAATTCACATTAAACTTCCTCTACAACTAAACTTAAATGACCTAACCGGAGCCATGTTAGACAAAAACCAACGCTCCAAAATGAATTGCGTTGTGGAGAAAAAACGTGCCGAAGAAGTTGTTGACCATCAACCAAAAACAGTACGATTACCATTTGGTTTGAATTTGACAACCGATCCTCGCTACGAACACATCACCGGAGAACGCATGGTAATTGTGTGCGAAAGTGGAACCATGCAAAGGTAATATTTAACTTAAATCATAAAACAAATATTAATAATAAAATTTTTAGTCACGAACGAGAAGAACCCGAAGAACAAGAAGAAACAGTAATGATCCAACCGATCGTAATCCCAATTAATTCAATGAATCCCTTCCAAACCCACATGCAACAACAAATGAGACCCGATTCTCAACAACAAATGTCTATGCCCCATCCAATGGAAACCCTTCGTCCTCCAATGCCAAATCCAATGGTTCAACAACAACCACCACAACAAAGTCCCCAAATACCACCAAATATTTTCTTACAACACATTGCACAGCAAATTATCGAATCGAGAATTCGCATGCAAATGCAAAGAGCCCAAGAAGAAGCCAAACGAGCAGCCATGGAACAAGCCCAAAGAGAAGACGCTAAACCGGAATACGAACAACGTCGTATGCCAGAAGGCGAAATAATGATGGCCCAAAGGCTTCCAATCCCAGAAGAAGTTTTAAGACAAATAAACAGATTACCAAATCACGAAGTCATAGTTTCAGTGTCAGAACAAGAATCAGAAGATTCACCTCAAGAAATGCGCATTATTCAACATCCAAGACAAAACGCACAAGAAATGAATGGTAGACAATCTTACGCCAGAGAAATTCCAGTTCATATTCCCGTTCCTATGATGCATCAAATGGAACCCCAACCACACCACCAACAACAACAACAGCAACAGCAGCAACAACAGGTCGAACCACAAGCAGAAAGTTCAAACGAAGAATTGAGACCACACTGTAAGTAAAACTTAATTGTAAGTATGTAGATTAATCTTAAACGATTACATTTTAGATGTCCAACCAAGGTCTGTACGTTCTGTGCGCTCAGTGAAGGATCTGGTACCAGATAGTCAAAAACGTGTTAAACGTTGCGCTTGTGATTGTGCTTGCTAACTTAATTTTAAGTAACAACAAAAAAACATAAAATTTTAAAAATCTTAGACACCTTCTAAAATAAAAACGTAAGTATTATCTTATCAACTTTAGAATTTCTTTGTTCAAACTTAACTAACATTTAGTTAGATTGTAGTTTTCTATTCTTGATCTTACTGACCTGTAGTTTTCTATCTCCTATTAGTTTTTAACTAATCTCCTGTAAATACAATAAAAACAGGTAATTTTACCATATAATTTTACTTTATAATTCATACTGGAATTGTTTGTGATAAAAAAGTCTATTAATATTGTTTTGTAAAAATTATCAATAAAGGTTACAAAATTTGTTGTAGTATATTTGTTATTAGATATTTTTTTATAATAGAAAAATGTTGTTTAATTTATTTCCACTGTAATGTCTATTAGTAATTTTATAATATGGGTCGGATTATTTCAAAATTTGATGCAAGTAGAATAAAAACAAGCTGGTCGAAATTTACAACTTCAAAGTAACAACTTCGGATATCAAATATATTTATTTGAAAATCAATATTAACTTAAAAATTACAGACTCGACGTTATCGAGCTATTAAAACTATTGCAAGATTTATTTCATTTTATTTTGTAAACCGAAACATACCATTAGACCTAATATATTTCCACAAAAAAACGAGATTTAAATTGGATAAACAAGCAGGCCGAGCTTTTGAATGCTTTTGGTGAATGGGTGGTACAGTTTTATATCTATTTTTGGATCCTATATGTACTTAACGACTTCCGTTTCTCAAATGTTTATCATGAAGAACTATATTGTGCATCTGCGAGGAACAGAATAATAAAGTTGATGAGCGCCAGGTGAAATTAATAAAACAAACTGAATAAACATGCTTCATATTTTCACTAAAATATAGATAAAAAGTGGATGTATCTAACTTATTTAAAATTTTTAAATTTGAGAGGAAAATCTGCACTGCAGAAGAAAATTTTCTGGAATCTTGGATTGCACAGGCCGGAGACTTGAAGAATCTTTAATTTAGATAATGAAGTGGGAGTTTTACTAACTTTCAGAAGTAAAAATGCACTTCACTAAAAATTTCTGAAAAAAAATAGAATTAATTGCTGGTATAGGATTATTTCTAAATAATATACAGATTAAATTAAATTGATTCTCCATTTTAGGAAATTTATCAGGAAAACCAGCTCCTAACTCTAGCTAGAAGCGGAATTACTTAAAGATGAAAACTGAAGATGTTTATTAAAAGGAAGTATATATTCAATTAAATTATTACTTTTGATAGCAAAAGAATTATAATAATTAATAAAAAATAATAAATTAATTAAGTTCTAGACATAATTACTTCCCATATTCCTTGCTGTTTGCAAACCAGAAATTAAAAATTCAACAACGAAGTAAATTTGAAAAATAGATTATCAAAAGTTAATGAGAAGAATCCCTAGGTGTAACTCTAAGATCGAGACAAATTTAGAACAAATTCAAAGGAATAAAAAGAAAAAAATGTAGAAATGAAGATCAGTCTAAATAAGTTATGAGAGAAATTAACTACAATATTTTGTTGCCATTCTAATCTGTATTATTTTTGCCTAATAAGCTTTTTTTAGTAGTAATATTATAAAAAAAAAGAAGAAAGAAGGAAAGCCAGAACAAAATATATAATCAAAAATAGAGAAAGGAAAAAAGTGAAAACAAATTCAGATCACAGAAACAAGACAAAAATTGATTAACTTAAAATAATATTTATAAACAGACATTTCTTTATAAGGTAAGCTAGTCGACTATGACCTTGTTGAATAGGAAAAGAAAATGTATCCAAAAATAATCAAGGACAATAAAGCAGATAGTACTGCAATTAGTGTCATGGTTATGAATGTTATAAACAAACATTCGTTCTTTAGTAAGGTTAACAGCAAACAGTAGAAGAGATAGAAAAACATACATAGATAGATCCAAAATGAAATCCTTTTTATTACTTTTGAATCTTTTTTCTTATTGTAGAAAAAAATTATAAAATAAATAATATCATCTAAGACATAGTTACCTCCCTTATCCATTGCTCCATTGCTCAGAAATTAAAGATTTAACAACCAAATAAAATTGGAAAATAGATTATCAAAAGCTTAAAAGAAGAATCTCTAGATGTAACTCTAAGATCGAGACAAACTTGAGTCGATTGACCAGCACTAATATTAAACAATCATCTATTCCGCTTGAATTCTATCAACAACTTTTCTAAAAAAAATAGCATTTAAAAGTTGTTAATTGCAATACTTCAGCTAGTTCATGCAACAATAATCCAAAAATATCTAGTTGATGCGATGGTAACGAGTTTGCAAGTAGATCGAGAAGTCTCAGAGGTTTGATTCGTGCTCTATTCTGGGTCTAGTTGAAAAACAGCTCTGCTGGACCGTCACACTTTTAACCCTTACAAAGTAAGTAAGGGTTGTAAGTACTGACAAATTAGTCTGAATAAGAAAGAAGCTAATCGTGAACTAAAAATAGAAATAGAAGGTAAATCAATGCCATTAAATCCAAACCCAAAGTACCTAGAAGTATTTTTAGATCGTTCTCATACATTCAGACATCATCTAGAGAAGCTATCTCGGAAAGTTCGTACGAGAGCAAATCTGATTCAAAACTTAGCCGGCACTTCATAGGGAGCAAGTGCGGATAAACTGAGGATTTCGTCGCTAGTCTTGACCTTCTCTACTGAAGAATATTGTTATGCGGCGTAGTACAGAAGCTCCCATGTTGTGGATACTCAGTTAAATCATACAATCTTATTATTATTATCTTATCTTATTCTGCTGCTCTTACAACATGGCATACTAAAAGAAACGAAACTTGTTGAGCCGTTACCATCTCAGTTGGAAGACCTTTGCAATTTTATTGCATAAACTAGCTAAAGTATTGCATATAAACTTTTAAGCGATATTTTCTTAGAACTTAAGAAAATACAAATGATTGCTTAATATTTTCTCTTTTGCCTACAGAAGCTTGTCCTGATCCAAGAGTTACACTGGACGGTTTCTTCTCGTAAGTACAAAATTAAAATAAAAGTAAAACTTTTCTGTTTGACAAATTAGTTGCCTATACTGTAAGGGGATTATTTCATCTGGTATTAGTATTTTGTATAAAACATGAATAAGTTGATAAAAGTTCTATAAATACTTGTAATGCAGAATTCATCATTGTTGTAATTGTTTGTAATCCAGCAAATTGCAGTATTATTCTATATCAATAATTTAATTAAGGCGAACGATAAATGTTATCTCATGACCTCAGAAAACCATAATTTTTAGTGAACTTAATATGTTAAGAAGTTTGCTGCACATGTAGCACCCGTAATAACAGAAATGAAGTGAGTTTGCCTGTTGCCTTACTATGCCCCCAGGTGTCGGTTGTAGAAGAAAAACAGATGCTTCTACTGAGGATGTGGAAAATCAGCCTTTCAAAATAGCAATACATTTGCTGAGCTTATGGACTTAGAACTTGTTAGCATGGTTGAAGTAAACATTAGAGAAAGTATTGGTATTATTCCAAACTGTTTGAGAATGATGCTAATGACAAATCAGTACATTCTTCTGATTTGAGTTAAAAAATGAGTTGTACTGAAATAGAATTAACAGACGTTAAGCAATTGCAAGGAAAGAAACAAGGAGAAAACAACGAATAGATTACTATAAAAGCTAAGTATAAAAACAAAATAATACATTAATAAAAATGCATTTGAAAATTTATGCTTCGAATTTTCTGTACTATTACTGAAGTTTTCAGGTCACATCTCCTTTAAATTGGAACTCAAAAAATATTATGGCGAAGAAAATGTAAAAGAAAGATCTGGCAGTTAAATACTTAAATGGAAAAAGGGGAAAAAAACTAAGGAAAGTGAATAATTGACTATAGATAGATATCTACAAAAGAATCTTTCTATAAAGTAACAAGGTAGAGAAGAAACTCCAATCAAGACCAATCAGGAAAACAACAACAGAATAACTATAAATGACCAAAAATGATAGCAATATAGAAGGGTAGATTCGTTTTCAAGGACAGGTTCAGGAATGTAGTCGTAATATGGTCTAAAATTGTCTAACAAGTCAACTTTCTTTACAATTTGCTGGTGTAATATCTTGCAAACTTGGTTATGTCTACGGAGATAGTCAATAGGAGCTAGGTACGAGCAACCGGCTATTATGTGTTCTATGGTTTCGTTGAGGACGTTACATTTTCGGCAGTGATCTGCAACCTCCAGATTCATTATGTGTTTCTTGTAGTTATTTGTTGCTATAACTCCGTCCTGAATAGCACACATGAATCCTTCGGTTTCTAAATATAACAATCCTCTCCGAAGCCATTCTATTGACATCTCCTTATCAATTCCATTGGAATCTAAAATCGTCGGATGTTTGCCATGAAGCACCTTATTTTTCCAATTTATGTCCAAATCACTTTTTTGTTCACAATTCAAATTTGTATTTTATTCAGAGAAGACCAAGCAAAAAGAACCTCCAAATACGGAGGCAAAACTCTGAAAACGAAATTTTTGTACAAACACTTAAATGTTTACGTTGTCGAGTGAGGTTCTATGCGCACTACAAATCCCACTTGACTGTGAAGTTCGTCACTGGCATTTCACCTGGAGGCAAAATCACATTTATTAGTTAGCCATATGGATATGGAGCTTCGGATAAGGTCATGACTCATGAATTACCGATACACCGAATTTTACCCTCGGATAATTTGATCCCCTGGTAATTTCACCCCCGGTAATTGAGTCACCAGATGACTTCATCTTCAGGTAATTTGGTCCCGGTATATTTGACCCGATAATTTCATCCCCAATTACGGTTTATATTATTTCACTGCAATTTTGTAACAAATTACTTAAAATACATTTATATTTAAAATAATTTATTCAAATATATTATTATACAAAATTGTTCGTCTTCATGTTTGCAATTTGGTGTTAGTTATATTATCCGTGAAAATGAGATATCCGCGCGAAAATATGGATCAGTTATGTAGTGTTAGTTTATGATTTTTTTTTAGCAAAATTGTAACAATTTATTGCTCTGCAATATTGTTGTGTGCGGTGCCCTTGTTTTTTCGTGCGCCTATGTCTATTTGCGCATGGTATGCTAAGCCGGCGGTAAAACCACAAATGTCAGATTTGATTGAGAGCTCGAGTGAGCAACTAAAATTTCGATTTGATGTTTGAAAGTTCAGTTTTATCTCACCGATACTTTTGAGTAAGTTTTGCTTATTTTTGTTTTGATTGAGAGTTTTGGGAAACTCATAAACTTTTGGTATCACTTGCTCAAATCGTGTTTACCACCGATTTGTTGAGATCGACGTTTTGCTATTCGACGCAGCGTCGCAGTCATTAGGGATACAAAGTTATTTTTTTAGTTTGGTGACCTACTTGTCTTTTTATGTTTCTCCATTAGCGATAATATTAAGGCAAGTGGCTACGAGTTTTTGTTTAATCGTTATAGCCGATATTATATTTCATTGAACGAGAAAGGAAGCAATTTCTTTGATTTTCCGAACCAGCGCTCTTTTGCCTCCATTAATAAAAAGATAGCTAGTTTTTATTTCTATCTGGGCATCCCCACTCCTACTGAAGTGTTGAAGTTAGTGTTAGTTCATGATTTTTCTTTAGAAAAATCGCCCATAAAGGAGGCATTGCCGGAGGTGAAATTACTGGGGATCAATTTACCATCAGGGGATCTAATTACCGTAAGTGAGATTACCGGGAGCGAAATTATCGGAGGTCAAATTATCGAGGATGAATTTACCAGGGAAATCTAATTACCAAGGGATGAAATTACTGGGTTTCAATTTACCTCGGGGATCAAATTGCCGTGGTCAAATTACCGGAGACCAAATCACTTAGTGCCAGATTTAAATATGTGGAAGTTGCGGAAAGGGGGTAAATTTTTGGTTCGGTTTTTGCGAAAACCTTTGCAAACGGGATGAAAAGTAGCACCATAGTCCCATGATGTATAATATACTATTATAGATATGGATAATTTTATAAATGATTTGCAAAAATCTATTGAATATTTTTGAGTTAATAAAGGAAAATTAGAAAATATAATAATTTGAAGCAGGTAAAATTTAATAAAAATCAAAATAAGTCAGTACAAAAAGAATTTATTCTTAATTGGAAGACTAAATTTTAGAAAAAGTTAAATTTTGTGAAGTTTGTAAGTTTTAAAACAAGCAAATTTGGCAAACAAGCAGATTTTAGATATTAGTTCCAAGACCAAGATTTCTAAGTGGAAATGGGGGAAGCAGCTTGATAGATGTCAAAAGGATCATATTTACATATTTTGTGATTTTTTAAAAGTCTTGTACCTTATCCATTCAATCACCCATCAGATTGATGTGGAAGTCGAACTCACCACTACTTATTTCTTATCTGTAGTTGCACGAAAATTAATTTCAATTATTCTATAGAAATTTATGATAACATTTTTTAATTTGTGGTATAGCTAACAAGTAAACTGTAAATATCCATATCAGCATTTTATAAAATGGCACTCACACTTTTAGAACTAAAATGTATAAAGTTTTCACAAATTAAATACACTCTAAGTATAATATTTATTTCAAATATTTTTTCACCATACTATGGGATTATCAGGCGATGGACTAGAATGAAAATGTAGAGAGAAGTAGTTTAAATATCGTTAAAAACAAAAGAATATGGATATAGAAGAGTAGTTTGGAAATTTAAGGTATTTTGAGTGGGGTTTACTTAAAGTACAGAAAAAGAAATATTTTTCTACAGGCTAGCTGGGAAGGAAAAAAAGAAAATGAGAAAAAATATGTCTTTGTGTTGTGAGTGTTCATTGAATCATGTCTGCAACCTGCAAGCAGGCCAGTGAATTTTGGAAACATTCACGTATGCAACCTCATGAAGTCTGAGTTTTCCGAATTTCCGGTCAGAATTACTGACTATTAAATTTTAATTAATTAGCTAAAGCATCCGGAAATCTTTTTAGTATTGCAAAAGTATCTTTTTCTACCTAAAAATATGCTATATTAGAGTATCTTGATTTTGACATTTTAATTAATTATGGAAGAAATCTTCCTTTCTTTTTACCATCATGTACTCCAAGATTTAGGATTTTGAGGATTTTCCGATATTGAAATATTCTCAGCTATTAATTTTAAAAAACAAAACTTTTCATGAATACCGAAAAATAATTCTAATCCGGTGAAGAAAACGTTAGTTTATAATTGGATTGAGAGATGCTTTATCCCAATGGGGTATGGTAAACTGCACTCCAAAATGCACTCCAAGTAAACTGCACTAAATTTTGCTAACTGGTAAACTGCACTCCGAACACCTTTTAGGTAATTTGCACCGCAAAATTTCCTGCAAAATGGTAAACCGCATGCAATGCACTTTATTGACGGATTACTAAATTAAATTTCCTGACTTTTTCAGGTTTTCCCTGAAAAAGATTAAAAAATTTTCCGGACATTTCTATAAATTGGAAGACGAAAACGTATTAAAAGGTCTTTATTATAAAATTTAAAAAAATTAATTCTCTAATTAATAAAAATTTAATTTCCTTGACTCGGCACAAAAAATGAGAAATTCACTGACAAAATTAAGGAAATCTTAAATTCCCCAACATTTCCAGATTTTCCAGAGGAGTGGAAATTTTGCATTACGTTAATATTTGTAACGCTCTGTATTATATTATTATTATTTAAATTTTTAAATTATGTAGGGCCGGGTGGAGCTGATTAACATTTTCAAATTGGGAACCCATAGATTATATAAACAAATGGATGTTTATGTATAAAGAGAACCTTATCCTCAAAAAGTTTTATTTCAAAATTATTACTTCTTATTATTTCTAAAGATCTATTGAATTTTATTTTAAAGCATATTAAAGTGCTTATTTTGAAACTCTTAGAGCAAATTTGCCTACATATTTTCAAGTTTTTTAGTGCCTATAAATCCGGACCCTAGTCATCTACAATAAAAATTAGAGTTACAGCCATATCCTCAGATGTAAAGCAGAGTAATATACACAGAGTACTAACAGTGGCAGTAACAGCGTTTTCGTAGGTTGGCTCTTAATAACATAAAGTAAAGGTGTAAATCCGGGGGGTCTGAGGGGCGTGGAACGCCCTCCAGTGAATCATTTGTTAATTATCTCGATGGTAAATATTTCGAAACGTTGATAACGTAATAACCCGCGAAAATAGAGAAAATGGTGCACTGGAGGGCAAGATTTTCTAAGATTATTCCCGAATTTCTTATTTTCTAAGAGTTTCAGGAAATGGAACGTTTTGTGCGTTTATGCAGGTTGCCCCGTAACATTATAAAATAAAGATGTAAATCCGAGGAGTCGGTGGGCGTGGAACGCCCTCCAGTGCATCCTTAGTTAATTATTTCGAAGGTAAATATTTCAAAACGTTGATAACTGAATAACCCTTGAAAAAAGAGCAAATAGTGCACTGGAGGGCAAAAACTGTTTTTTTTTTATATTGGGCATGGCATGCTCTCTAGTGCAATATAAGATTTTCTGAAATTTTCTAAGATTATTCCCGAATTTCTTATTTTCTAAAAGTTTCAAGAATTGAAACGTTTCGGGCGTTTATGTAGATTGGCCCTTAATATGATAAAATGAAGATGTGGAACGCCCTTCAGTGCATCCTTTGCTAATTATCTCACGCGGATATCTCTTTTTTACTGACAATTTCGCTAAAGAAAAATCATAAAATAACACTAATCTACATAACCGATGCATATCTTCGCGCGAATATCTCTCTTTTTTTCAGTTTACCATATCCCGATTTTTCTTTAACGAAATTGTCCGTAGAAAAGAGATATCCGCTTGAAGATATACATCAGTTGTGTAGGTTAGAGTTAGTTTATGATTTTTCTTTTTAGGTTTCTAATTTTATATTTATAGTTTTTCAAATAAACAGTAAACTGGGATTAGGACGGGTACGGCAAACGCACGTCGAAACTACCTGCTCATGGTAAATTGCACTCCAAGTTCGTGCAGTTTACCATTAGACTTGACTTTTTTGCTCGAAATGCAGTTTACCACTTTTTTTTCAGCTACCTGCAGTTGTTCGTGCAGTTTACAGTCACCCATCCCAAGCATACCGATTTTGGCTTTCTTTAAAATTGGAACCTAGGGAACTTCAGTAATTTTAATAGAATTTTCCTTATATTGCACAAAACTATATCAATATCTTCCATTTCTTTTTAAAAGTAGTAGAATCTCAATTTCTATTTTTCTGATAGAAAAATTTAATTTATTATATTATATGATTGATTAAAATACAATTTATTGGCAGATCAATATAAGATCTGTTAGACAAGATTGTAAATTATAAATAATTTTTTTGATGTTGCACTATGAGCGTTAATTTACATGCACACTTGGCTAACAGAGCCTCTCCGTGACTTACGTTTGCCACGTGTGCATTCTACTTTGTTTTTATGTAAAATTAAGTTATATATTATTACTTTTAAGTACCTTATTATATTTATTGCATAATTGAGCACATTTATCCCAACAACATACATTAGAAACCATTAAATTTTACAATCCCTTCTATTCGGTATTAGCATCTTGAGAGGAAACTGCGGTAGAGATTATAATTTCATAACAGTGTTACATTTATCATAATTTATAAAGTAGCATCAAATTAATGGACGATAACTTTCAAATTCCTAACTATACGATTTTAATTAGATTTGCACTTTCCTAGATCATTTACGAAATAAATAAATCAACATTAAAAAAATATCCTTTCACATCAGTTATTAGTATCTATTATTGGCTGGAAATAATTGCAAACGCATATTTATTAAATACCATCGAAACAATATTATATACATATCTATTTTCTTTATTAATTTAAATACTTGATATTTAATAAATAACGTTGTTACTTTGTAGCTTGTTCTAGGTATGCAATCAAATCTGCACGGTCCTGAGGTTTTTTCAACCCCGCAAAAACCATTTTCGTTCCTGGTATATATTTTTTGGGATCAGTAAGATATTCGTCCATCGTACTCTTACTCCATGTAACACCCTTGGATTTATTGGCATCTGTGTATGAAAACCCAGCTGCTTGACCACTTTTTCTTCCAAAAATACCATTCAAATTTGGTCCGGTTCTATGTTTTCCACCTTTTTCCACTGTATGACAAGTGGCGCAGGCTTTAGTAAAAATTCCTTTACCTTTTTCCGCGTCACCCATTACCTTATGATCACTGACAATTTGATAAAAATAATATTGTTAAGTTCAGTTTTGACAGTTATGTAATGTACAAATATGTTTTGTTTCCAAGGCTAATAATATTATAATGCTGATTTATGAAATACACTCACAATTACTTGGAAAATTAGCCAAGCGTTTTAAATTTATTAAAAATTGTTAGATTCCATCAGGGGGACGACAAATCAAATTGATAAATAAAATACAGAAAAATTAAATTTTTTTCCTTTTCTTATTCCGTTTTTTTCAGCAATAAGTATCCTATAATCAGAACTTGGCGAGAAAAGGTGTGGGGAATTTTTATTTAAATGTAGTTTAATTAACAATATTCTTTTAAATTTTAATATAATTTAATCAATTTGTGATGCTATCACATAATCGCAAGATTTTATAAGTTGGGTCACCACTGACGTATTTTTACATAATCTGCATTCTTTAGATGCAACATGTCAATGTTATTATTTTATCATCGTTGATTAAATAATAGAACCTGAAAAATTTAAGTAATATTCTATTTTTGGAATTTTAAAATAAAATTTATTATATAGGTAAATTTATTCGATACATCACTGACCAAACCCAAATTAAATGAAAGTATTTATGAAAGGCGTTTACGAGATGACTTGCGTGCTGTACTTAAGAGAAAGACTTTTTGTATCTTTTTTAAAATAAAGGTATCACTTTCTCCTTTTCGTACCTACATACTTGCAATGATGCTATTAAAAATCCCCTCGCCTGTGCAGATCTGCTGCAATTGGAAGGATTAATTCAATAATTTATTATAATAAACCACATAATATCTTTCGCATTTGAGTTGGGTGGCCGTAATTAAAACTTTCTCTTCTTGAATTAAAATTTTAGACCAACAAAAAATTGAAATGAATATTATTTTTGAGACCCCCATTTCATTAATCATCTAAAAAAACAATGTGGGCATTTGAATGTAAGTATAATAAAACTTACAATGTTACTTTTCTAATTACCACCTAAATTAATCTGTCAGAGCAGATCCAGTTGAGAGAAATAAATAAATCTACCCTGCAGAAGAACAATGCAAGCCCCGGAGCAATAAAGTTGCAAAGAATGGAAAACAAAATTGTTTCGCTAGTTTATGACTTGTAAACATTTTAATTGCTTTATGACTCTGAAATAAAATAAAATCTCGAAACTTATATTGAAAAGTTATTATTATTTTTAAAATAAGTAACAAGTAATAAATTGCGTTATAACGGAAATCGATATATAATTATTTTACCTTAACTAAAACTGCATAGTACAATAACAGTAGAACGAATGCAGCATTACCAGGTAAAATTCATATAAAATGTAAATTTTACACAACAATTACGTTGAATTGACTGGAAAATTTAAATTAAATTTTTTTTGTAACAATCACGTTACTATTTTTATAATCGTGAGATACCCCTGAAAAAATTTCAATTACATAGTCGTTTACTCCTTCACTGTAATTTTAATGTTATTTAGCTTTATGTCACTATAGTTTTTGTTTTTGTTTTATTTTTTAAATAGCAAGTTTTTACAGATTAAGTATTTACAGATGCTTTAGTTGCGTGTCTTTCTGTAAACGGTTTTCTTTGAAAAAAAGTTTTAACAGTAATGCTACATTTGTGCTTATATTAGCTTGTAATTCAACTGTTTCAAATTATTTTAATTGATGTTACTAATTATTGTAGTTGTAATTCAGCACAAATCGATCTTGATTATGCAATAGTTGGGTGGATAAAAACTAGTTTTAACAATGTATCATATTGTCATATAATTATAAATTGATGAGCTTAAGATAATGTGAAAAACTTTCTCAAAGTTGAATAACAAGTTACATATCTAATTTTGTTAATTCTCTTTGAATTATTTGTTTCCCCTATTTGTGTCGCCACATAAATAAGTCAATACAAGTTAAGCTAAAAGAGTGTGCGATGGGTTATCAGTTTAATAAAAAATGATTAGGTAAAAGTTAAAGAAATAATAATTTCTTTATCAAATTTAATATAAAAGATTAGTATATTACTAACCGAGACTCGAAAATTACCCATTGAAACAAGCAACTACGCCGACGATACATATGCCAATAGGTGAAGCGATGAGAGATCCACTAAAAAACCAAAAATCGAAATTTTGGTATTAAAATGTTCCTAATATTATGTCCCAATAAGTTATTGATGACTATTAGCTGGATATGTTCCTCTGCATGTCTGCCTATATGTCAGTGTGTGGTTAGGGTATGAAAACAATAGTATCAATCGTACAAGTTAAATCATGCAACCAACTGTCATGAAATTCGGCATAAATGTGCATCATAGTTGAACTTAGAGGCTAGCTGAAAATGGTGAAAATTCGTTGAAAAGTGCGGAAATTTCTTTTTTTTGTCGGGATCATCTGGTTAGGGATCATTTGCCGTAAAATCTATTTTATTATTTTTTCATTGTATCATCGACCTATGGCTCTTTCCTCTGCAATTTAAAATTTTGTTTGATTCGCTTCTTTAATTTAATTTATTTCAACTTTTTCTTGGTAATTCCTAAATCGTTAAATTATGATCAATAATATCTACATAACAAGCGACGAAAACGTTTGGTTAGAAAACACATAAAATGTCTTCATAATTTCGTATCAACGCCAACGACTAGAAATTATATGGAACAAAAGTATGCATTGTGATTTTATGAATTGCAAGAAATTCCTGTCGACTTTCGTGGTTATATAATTTTTACACATTATTATCATAATTTACATAATAATTCAATTCATATGGCAAAAATACTTCTTATAAACAATTGTCATGTTTTATTTTGCAAGTGGACAAATAATTATTATGTAGTTATTAACTCTTTCTAAGTAGTTAAAGTTGCTTTATATATAAGTACCATCACGATAGCTTTAAGCAAAAATATAAAAATCTCACGCGCAAAATTACATATAATCAAGGTAAATTACGTTTTTCTTAAAATAGTACTATGAAGAGTTTATTCGGGGACGTAGCAACAGGTGATGCTGGTGGAATCGCGCACCTGGGTCCGAGCACGAAGAGATCCCGGAGACCCTTTCTACACAATTGCAAATTCATTCAATCTATGGAGTCCGGCCGCCCGCGCCCGTTTGCACCAGAACCCGGCTTTGCCTTGCTACGACCCTGAGTTTATTTAATATATTTATTAAAAATTGATGCTTCTTCCCCAATACATATCTTACTGTAGAAATTATTGTATCAGCTCGGTAATATAACATATAAGGGGCTGTCCATTAATTACGTAAGGGCGATTTTTGAAATTTTTGACCCTCTCCTCCCCCACATAAGGGCACGTAATGTTTTGGCAACCCCCCCCCCCACATCTTACGTAAGGATTATAAAACAAAAATATAGTTGAGTCCCCCCCCCCCTCTATTCCTTTTATATTTATAAAATATTAATGACAATAAATTTTTTTAAATTAAATAAAAAATCAGTTGTAGTCCAAGTGGGTGCAAGCCATTCCGATATGGATTGTATATATTGAAAGCAGAGAACATCATTTTTCTTATTTTCAGGCACTTCTATTTCTACTTCAGCTTCGTTTATCCATTCAACGTCTTCTGCTCCCGTTTTTTCGTCATGCATTACGCACAAGAGTTTGTTCTCACGTCGAGTAAGAACACGTTTAGCCTTTGCTTTATCGTATTTCAGAGAGTGTTGCAAAGCTTTCATGTGTGCTGTGGCTGCTTTTTTTGAAGCAAAATACAACCGCAGGTCAAACACATTCTATCTTTTACTTGTGCTTGTACTGAAGGGCAATACATATCATATGGCATTTCCTTAAATTGCTTCGTATGCGGTAGAGGTATGGTTAGGCTGAGTCGATCGGAAAGCGAAAGGAAAATCGATTTATGTGGTTCTTCTTCAGGACTTGGCACAGTAATTCTTCCTTTGAAGTTATGCACGAGATATGGTGGTGGAAGAAATCTGTCTGGTAACCTATAACGTATATCGCTTCTAAGGTTACCACAGTATTTCATATTGTTGCATTTCGTAATCTGCAATAAATACTGCGATTCTCTTACATGAATTGCGTACCACTTGGGATCCACATCTTCTGGTAATTCAGATTGTATACCAGACTCGATATATTCGGCTGTAACAGGAAAATTATCAATATACACGTCGCTCCATATTTTAGCCAAAGTATTTCCTGCTGCAGAGAAATTTTTTCTTTCTAAATCGCTGTCGATGGTCTTCCCATTAGAATCCAGGTGACTTCCAAATATATCGTGCTTTAAAATCAATCCAGAAAGTTCTTTGTTGAGCGGTGCCATTCTTCTTTTAACACGGTTAAATGCGCTACGTCCAGGTGCATTTGTAACAATAAATAAAGCATCTAAACTGAAATCTCGGAAATGCTGAATAGCAAAAGCAATGGTTTTTGGATAACGTAGATTTTCATCTGGTCCGCCATCTACAGAGATAATGAATACCGGTTTGATTTCGTTGTTCGTTTTTACAATTCCTTCAAAACACTCCAGTTCCAACAGCTTTTTAAAATCATCACAATGACTAGCTGCAGTTGATGAAGAGTGTTTGCCGTTTCTGATGGCAATGTAAGTTGGGCCAGAATATGTAACTGCATCTGGAGATCCCCAACCATTTGGTTTAATGATTATTCCAGCATACACCGATGGAATCAATTTGTGCTTTTCCGCTATAACCCAGTCATGATCGGGAAGTTGTACCCTATATTCAACGTGCATTAATATTGGGGATTGCTTTTGCACAGCTGTAATCCCAATTGGAACACGAGCTTTGTCATCCTGTGATAAGAAGCATACTTGATCTGGGCCAAGAAAAGATGCCTAACTCTCCAAGTATCGTATGGACGATGTACAAAACTGTCCGTCAGGATGCCTTTTGTGACTATCCGTTTGACCCCGGCATAATTTCACTGGTACCGTCACAACGTGCCTTTTTCCTTCCATAGTATTCGACTTCCGCGGTAAAAGACGTAAATAGGTTGCACTTCTAGATAAATTAAATCCAATTTCTAAAAGTTTTTCGTGCAAGTCGTCAAGTGTCTTGCAGGTCCTGATTTCTTCGGTGCGGCGACGATCTTGAGCTGCACCACCAAACGAGGCGATAGAAACTATTGTGTTTAATAATTCTGGATGATTTTCTTCTATACGTGGTCTGCCAGGAATTCCTTTTATGCCAGGCGATAAATCTTCTAAATTATTTTCTAGCTGATTTAACTTTCTCTTTACAGAATTGGGGTACTTTTTCTAATATTCGGCGTTTAGTTTCTTAGTTTTCAGAGTTTGTTTTAATTCCATTAATTCCTTTTTAGATCTATCAATATCTTTTTGACATATATCTCGAAGACCTGAATTTCGTGATTGCAATTGACCATTTAATTTGAATTCCATTGCTTGAATTTTTGCTAATAATTTTGTTTGTGCTGGAGTGTCGTATGTTCTAGCTAAGACCTCGAGATCAACTGATTCATCCGGGTTATCATCGACTTCATCTGAAATAGGTGGTTCCATTTCATTTTTACCTTTTTCTTGCGAAGTTGAATTTGAAACCATCACTTTGTTTACTTTTTCAACCTTTGAGAAATAGGATAAAAATGCTGCTTTTCTTCTTGTTTTTCGTTAATTATTTTCTTTTATCACATTTTCAATATTATTTTTAAAATCCTTACCTTTATAGGTAGCCTTTGCTACTTTCCAAGCATTGCTTGCTTTATCTTGCAGCAATTTTGCCGATGAATCTGGCCAACCAATTTTATAAAACATAAAAAACCGTTCGTATAGATCGCCAAACTCAGATGCCATTTTGTTAAATTTTTTACTATTATGCCACTGTGTTTTATGATTTGAATTATATTTTTATAAAATGTATTTCTTGTGTTAGTAACAAAAGTTTTCTTTTTTTTTGTTGGTGTAAATAATTTAAAAATTTAAAAATCAAATATAATTTTCTTTATAAATTATAAATTATAATTATTTGAATTTAATTTAATTTTTTAATTTAAATTTAAAAATTTTAATTTAATTTAAAAAAAGGAAATTACGAAACTTACGTAAGAAATACGTCGGACCCCGCCCCCCACGTAAGGGTCCGTAAGATTTGCCATACCCCCCCCCCCAAACCCTTACGTAATTAATGGACGGCCTCTTAATAGGTTAAGTTGCGACACTTAATTTTGAATTACTTCTAAAAACAAAAACATTAGCCTTTCCTTCGTATTGAACTATTTAAAAAAATATGTTGCAAAGAATGGAAACTATGAGGAATACTGTTGACCTGGTCAGAACTGGGTGTTGTTTTTCAAACCAGACACTTAAAATCAGCGTACACAGCAATAAAATCAATTGATTTACAATTAACATACTGGTAGGTAATACAAATTAAAAAGTGCGACTCACCTTTTTCATCTGGTGAATGAATTAACTCGGTATTGAATACAAATAGTTGTTCTATTAACCAGTAAAAGCATAATTTTAATGAAGCTTTTAATGTAGATGTAACGAGAAAAAATCTGCTGCTTAAAGATGCAGCTTACGAAGGTAATCCCTCAAATGTAATTCAAGGATCGGTCAAGCTTTGGTAGGTCGAAAGAGCACTGAACTTTAGCAACACTTTTTTTTTTAAATGCTCCTATTAAGCAACCATTTTTGAGAAAATGGCGTTCTGCAATACGTCAGCTAGTTTACGCAATAGAAATTCAAAGGTGTGATGGTAATTCTTTCTAATAAAACTAATAATTTTTTTCTTTCAGTATGACATGTCCTGGACTTTTCCGTTAGAAAGAAGAGCCACAAAAGTTGTTTCGAGGTGTTAAAAACATCAAAGGTTGGAAAAGCTTCGGCTAACAATTGCATACCTTAAATACAAATTGATTGGCAGAAAATAAAAACTAAAATTCTCTAATTACATTTCACAAGTAAAAGCATAATTATTTATATGTTTATTCACACATTAAAATGACACACTCTACAATAGGTTATAGATTTATTGATCAAGTGGCCTCTTTCTTCTATACATTGTTAAGTGAGTAGTTAAGGTTTAAATTTCAAAAATGCAAATGCATTTATTGATAATTTTTTTTTATCGTGTTTAAGTGAGCATACTTTTAATTATGGAATATAGCAAAAGAAATGGGAAAATTGGTATAATATAGCAGTTATCTACTTTATTTCGTTCTGATTGTCTAATGGAATGCCATTAGTTTTTGTGTTTTCTCTAGAACTTAAATCCATGCGATGCCATAGTTTTGGCGATTTCTTCGATTCTGTAGTAGGTACTGTCTTCAAATTTGATAAACACATTCTAAATGAAAGTAAAAAAAAATTGGTAATTTGATCTTCGTGTGTTTTTATATATTAGTAGTAAAACGATTATGTGCAAAATGTATAATTTAGGTCAAGGGCAGATTTACGAAAAGCAAATGAAAGCCAAACTTCTGTTTTTCTCACGACTACATCATCTATGTATATATATCTACATTTTACAACATTTTATTTAACCCGATTAGTAAATCGTCCCACAATAATTCATAAATTTGTACATTATTTTTATTATTGCAAGCTGCAACCAAATCATAAAATTTAATAGAGGATATTATGCATTGAGAACTACATATGCACAACAGTAAATGCAGAAATATGTAAATTACTTTCAAATCGTGTATTCAACATATTAAATTAATTATACTACTTTTATTAAGTAACAAATTCATTTACAAAAGTAGATTTATCCAAAATGGTTATATTATAAAATCGGAATGTGTCAAAGCTACGCAATCCTGCTGAAAATGTTTAGGCGAGAGGCGAAGTAGACTGTTTTGTATTATTTTCTGTAAGTTTTCTTTTTGAAGTGATGTCAACGAGAGTTTATTATTTCAGGAATGATTAAAATTGGATTAATTATTAAATTTTGTTTTAGATCGGTATAGTTTAACTACTATGGCCGCTACCCGAAAACAAAACAACAAACCTTTTTAACAATAACAGTTTTGAACTGTGTACATGTTTTTAAAAATATTTTTTTATAATGGTTTGGTTTGATAGAATCAGATTCTTCTATTTTAGAAACTATTGTGCTTTAATTTTCAAAAAATTTATATATTCCATGAATTGCATTTATATTAGAAATAATATAAATCCGTTTGATTAGCCGCGATGTCGTAAAAAGACATAATACGTAGTATGTCCTTTGGTATCCATTCACCTATCAGTTTATCTTCAAATCTGGTCAGCAGATCAATTATAGTTAGTATATGTAGATCACCAAGACCACTGAAGTTTGTTTCCACATACACACATTATCTGAAATCAGTTTAATAAGGAGGGAAGGGGACGTTCATTAATTACGTGAGGCAAGTTTTTGACTCCCCCTCACCCGGGCGAGATGCAGTGAGATTTGGCTTGACCCTCTCCCCCATCCCTTAAATATCACGTGAGATTTTTCAAAATTCGTAATTTTAGTGCTAATACATTAATTTGTGTTTGATTGCGTGGAATTTATTTTTAAAAAAAGTTAGCTTAATTATTTTTATTTAAGACTACTACACTTCGTAAAAGAGATATTTATTCTAATTCAGCCCACGGGAAATAATGTATGATCTCAAGAGTGACTACTGGAACCAACATGTCCATGTAATTTTCAGTCAAAAAAATCATCATCAAGTTTCTTTGCGGAAAAAGAAATTATATTTTTAATTAAATAATTATAACAATAAAATTTGTTAATAATCCTAAGTTGCCTAACCTAGCATTTAATATAAAAATAACTATTTGCTTATTGTCAGCGTCATTTTGGGTCTGCAGCTCTTTAAGGCCGTGTTCGATTTGGAAGCTTACGGCGCTTTTGGTACCAACGTCTGTTCTTTTATGAGTAATGATTGGTCTAGAGCTAGTATTGGTACCAAAAGCGCTGTAAGCTTCTAAATCGAACACGGCCTAAAGTGCAGTTTACGTTATGCTATTTTGCTTCCATGTTGCCGTAAGCAAATTTTTCGAAGTTTACGTTATACAATTTGACCCGAAGATGAACTCGCAAACGAAGTCGTAAACAAAAAACCACCAAAACCAGTCATACAAGAGAAATCGTATGTAAAATCGTAAGCAAAATCGTATAATATATGGTTGGCGTCCGTTTGGGTCTGCGTCTTTTTAGGTCTACCTCCTTTTGAGTTTGTAAATAATATGTATGTCTCGATTACCTATGTATCGATTACCTCAAAGAAACAATTGGAAACAAATTAAGAACAATCGAAAACAACAACAAAAATTTTAATTTTGAAAAAAGGGGAGCTGGTGCAAAATCTTATTTCGCGATTTTCTTGATTATCATTTGATTTAAAAAATTTATTTTTACAAAACAATTGAAAACAAATCGAAAACTATCGAAAATAACAAAAAAAATTTTTAATTTCGAAAAAAGGAAGCTGGCGCAAAATCTTATTTCGCGATTTTCTTGGTTATCATTTGATTTAAAAAATTTATTTTTACAAAACAATTGACAACAAATCAAAAACAATCGAAAATAACAAAAAAAAATTTTAATTTCGAAGAAAGGAAGCTGGCGCAAAATCTTATTTCGCGATTTTCGTGGTTATCATTTGATTTAAAAAATTTATTTTTACAAAACAATTGAAAACAAATCGAAAACAATCGAAAATAACAAAAAAAAATTTTTAATTTCGAAAAAAGGGGAGCTGACGGAAAAAAAAGTTTTTTGAGATTTTCTTAATTTTTTTTTGCAAAATGAAAAAAAAATAATCAGAACAATTTAAAACAAATGGAAAACAATTGAAAACAACAACACAATTTTAATATTTTGAAAAAAGGGGAGTCAAGTTCACGCACGTAAAAAGAACACCAAAATGTTGGTACCCTAATAGATTCAAAATATCATCTACAACTCAAGTGTGTAGTTATTAACACTAAATGCAAGTTTTCCTATTTCTTCTGCTACGCCACATAATTTAAAGTACCTTCACTTAATTAAATATAGTAGAAAGAGAAAACTATCAATAAATTCAATTTGACTTTGAATTTAAAACAATATACAGAAGAAGTAGCCATTTAATCAAAAAATCTATAGCCTGTTATATTATTAATTGTATGTATGTGTATACTATGGAATTTGTACACTATGTAATTTTAAGGTATGAATGTTTCACCTATTTAAAAACAATTATACATTTACATGTGAAATGTATTTGTAAAATTATAGTTTTCATTTCCTACTAAATCAATTTATATTTTTTTAACTGCTTACGAAAACTTTTTTAACTTTTGCCACTCTTAACACTTTGAAATAAGCTGTATTCCACTTCTATAAATTATTTTTTGTGTAACTTTTCTCTCTACCTAAAAAGTATCTGTAAAAAATTATTCAATTTTCACAATAATTGATAGTCAATAAAAAAAATTGGTCGGGAATCCGCACAGTTTAACTACTGGCAATATACGCTTAACATGATGTAGCTGGTTTTACAATTTCAAGGGTTTATATAATATAAACTAAAATATTTGTTGTTAAAACAATAATTTGTTTCAAAAGAAATAAACTGTAGATATTTCTGCCTACAGACGATCCTGAAGTGTCAAGGCTAAGATATTTCAGTTTCTACAAATGTTAGAAATTGTATGAACTGCTGCACGATCTTTTATACAAAAAAAATTAATAATACAAAGAAATACAAAATATATAATATATAGTGATAACCTGATAATGATTTTTATAATTTATTTTATAAAATATTCGGAAAATTGCATCTCATCACCAGTAAATTTTTTGTGAACATGATACTCTTTTTAAATAATTTATTTGTTTTTTGTTGTAATCATTCAATTTATTTTTGAATCATCCAATTTCCAATTATTCAAATATAATCATAATTATCAATAATTAAATTTAATTTTAATTTCATCTAAAGAAATTCCAATTTATTTAAAAAAAATTTAATTGTCCAATGTGGGATAAACTCTGATATTAAATAATTAAATAAAACCAATTACGCACAACTTAAATAATTTTTATTCACAAATTTTAAAAACTCAAAGTAAAATCAGTGGTCACCTCTGCTTCACGAGGAAAACCCTCGTCTTTTCCCCAAGTTCGCAAATTAAAACAATTACAAACATTTTACACACAAAATATTGAAATTAGTGATCACACCAAGTCACGTGATGGCATTTCCAATTATTTGTATATAAAAAGAGCATTAGATTAAAATTTTAATAATTTACTGCAGTACCTTTTTACACTAAACAGCCTTTCTAACTCCTATTAGGTAGGTACTTGTTTATCTAGAGATAAGTTAGTGGTAGAAAGTACAAATAAATTATTTAATTTTGTTTTATATAAACTGGTCAAAAAATTGTTTATTTTTTCTTAACGAGTTAACGGTCTCTAAACAGGCCCAAGTCCAGGTGAAAACCTT
This sequence comes from Cantharis flavilabris, assembly GCA_949152465.1. Classification (NCBI taxonomy): domain Eukaryota; kingdom Metazoa; phylum Arthropoda; class Insecta; order Coleoptera; family Cantharidae; genus Cantharis; species Cantharis flavilabris. The sequence goes on from OX424435.1 coordinate 12,886,649, forward strand.
GCATTGTCAATTTTTCATTTTAGTTACGTGACGCGTCCTCGGGTTGCGGTCAAGGGAAACCCTGTAATAAATATAATAATATGTACTGCATAAATAACCAGCGGCTTTAAATTAGTTTAAACAAGCATGAACTCCTGCTAAATGGAAACCTCGGGTGTAGTTTTCTAATCTGGCCTCACTCTCTGGGTAATAGTTTCCACTATCTAACAGAGATTTTAGTTATCAAATAATGATAAATATTTGATTTAATTATATTTTTATAATTTAAAAAATCTGCTTAACTCAGAGTTACTTCATCCCCGCACAACACCGGAAGGAATTACTTTTATTTATTAAAAAAGTCACATATATTACATTGTATGTTATTTGTCCCAACAGAGTTGGGCGAAACGTTGACCAATTATTATTTGTTTATTATTTTATTATTTATTATTATATATTATTTAACAATTAATTGGGAAATATTTGAATGATTAATCTTATTTTAAGTTTTTAAGTTCATTTTTTAAAATTTTGAAGCAACTACGGATTCCACAACTCCACGGACAAACAAGCTGATAAAAAAATAAATCTTATCCATCAATGACTTTTTAGAACATCTTTTGAAATTTATAGAAAATCCCATCTTGATATTTCTTGTTGTTTTCGAGTCACTAAAAGTGAAGATCAAAAAATATTTTTAATTATTAATCAAAATATTGGTAATATTGTTGATGCAGGTCAAGTTTTCTTTTTTATTTCTTTATTATAATATAATATAATTCTTTATATTGTTACAAAAAAAGTAGATTGTTTGTAAATGCAGACACTTAACTATTTTACCACAACATACTACTTTTCATATAAGAAATTGCAAATACCAAAATTGAAATAAATTTTAAAAAATATAAGAATAATACAATACGTACAAAATCAAAATTCAAAAGATTAAAAAAGATACAATTAACACATAACAGGTTTGAATTAAGAATATTTGAAATTATGAAAAATTCGTAATACGATAGTACAATATAACGTTATTTCATGGTTATTTCCAATCTTCAGTTGTACATAATCGTTTAATTGAAAAATAAGAAAAAATTTCGAACTAAACAAAAATATAGATTAACTTGTACAAAATTGACTTACCATAACCTCCAAAAATTATCAAAACTGAGCTTGTCACATGAAGTATGAACAATTTAAAAATAATTTGAACTAAAAAATTCTTTTACCTAGCACTGCTAGGGTGAAATCCGAAGGCACTGCCCTCTTAATATGATTTCTAAAAACTTTGATTTATATTAATTTCAAATGTTCTTAATTCAAACCTGTTATGTGTTAATTGTTGAATTGTTCAAGTTGAGTAGCAGTTTGTGCTCTTGAAGTTGGATGATATTAGTGTGGTGGTCGCTTGCGTGTACATTCCTCCAAGATCTGATTCTAATGTGTATGCAATTCATTGTAGAGAGGTGGAACGTATACACTTAATTTATCCTGATGTAAAGTTTTTGATTTGTGGAGACTATAATTTACCAAACTTAAGTTGGAAATCTGGATACCATATTGGTGGCGCTCTTACTGAAGAATCAAGAAACTTGGTGGAATTGTTGGAATTCTTAAATTTCTGTCAGGTTAACGAAATTTTAAACGCGAATGGACGATTACTTGATCTTGTTATTACTGATATCGGAGATGTGTCGGTACGATGTGCGAGGAAAGTGTTTTGCCGGTAGATAGTCATCACCCTGCTTTGGAAATAAAATGCAGTCTGAAGAGGACACCATTTCCATCGAAACCCCGTCCTTCAATTTCAAGAATGGTGATTATGTTGATATGTCCGAGTATTTGGATTTATTGGATTGGTATGTACTACAAGATGTGGATGTTGAAGATGCTGTTGAATATTTTTATGAGGTTTTGTATTGCGCTATGCATCGATTTATACCTGTCACTGTATTTTCAAGTAAGGTTTCATTTCCTAGGTACTTCAGTGGTGACTTGAAGAAACTTATTCGGGAGAAGAGAAAAGCGCATAAATTATTTAAGAGAACAAATTTGTTCAGTGACTATCTGAAGTTTTCTGAGTTGAGGTCCCAATGTAAGACATTATCTCGCAAGTGTCATGAGTCATACATCTCGTCAGTTGAGGGTTCCATACCTAACGATGTGAAGCATTTTTGGAACTACATAAATTCAAACAGGTTCAGTGGCGGATTTCCAAATACTATGTTCCTGGCTGACGAGCATGCCGATTCAGTGGAGCAGATATTGCAGCTGTTTTCTAAATTTTTTTCAAGTGTTTATGGAGATGGAGCCGCACCTTATAGAGAATTTAATTATAAAAAGACAACTAATTTATATCACTGCCAGATTTCTGTCGATGCTATTTCAAAGAAACTGGGAACTATTAAAACTGGAAAGAGTCCAGGCCCCGATAGTGTCCATCCTATGCTGGTGAGATTATGTAAAGATTCACTTTGTCTTCCGCTCTTAATGTTATTTAATAAGTCCTTATCGGAGGGCATATTTCCATCGATTTGGAAGCAGTCCTTTGTGGTGCCCATCTTCAAGCAAGGTAACAGGTCTGATGTAACGAATTATCGTCCCATTTCGATTCAATCGGTTATACCAAAAATATTTGAAGGCCTTGTGCGGGACATTATCTCTTCTGAGCTATTAAGTCTGATTGTTTCTGAACAACATGAATTTTTACAGAGCAAATCTTCGGTGACTAATCTAATGTTGTATGAGGACTATATCCTGAAGTGTATGGAGAGCCGTCTACAAGCTGACTCAGTTTATACCGATTTCTCGAAAGCATTTGATAAGGTGAACCATTCGATTTTGTTTTCTAAATTGGAAGCTCTGGGTATCCGTGGTTCTTTATTGAGCTGACTTGTGGGCTACGTCTCTGGTAGAGCGCAGTTTGTTAAATTTAAGATGCAGATTTCTCAGACAATAGAGGTGACCTCTGGAGTGCCCCAAGGGTCTCATTTGGGTTCCTTGCTATTTCTACTATTTATTAATGATATTAGAGAGACTATTTGCGAGAATGTTTGGTATTTGATTTTTGCCGATGATTTTAAAATTTATTCTGCAATCAAGTCAGAAAGTGATTCGGACAGGATACAAAGAGGTTTAGATGGGCTTAGTAGCTGGTGCACTTATAACCTACTTTTTCTTAATGTCGAGAAGTGCTGTGTAATGAGGTTTTATCGAATTAACACGCCTGTTCTTTCGTTGTACACATTGAATGGTGACGTACTAAGGGCTGTAGAGACAGTAAAAGATTTGGGCATAGTTTTTGATCGGATCTTGTCGTTTAAAGATCATTTGGACTACATTTGGAAGAAGTCGACGAGAATGTTCGGATTTATATATAGAAATACGCTAGACTTTAAGAACAGCTATACGTTGAAGATTTTATATGTGTCCCAAGTAAGATCATTAGTGGAGTATGATTCTTCTATTTGGTCGCCGTACTACACGGGGGACTCACTTTTAATTGAGAGAATTCAAAATAAGTTTCTGCGGTTGATGGGACGTAGACTTCGATTGGATGTCGAAGAACGAAATGATGATGTTGTGCGTGATCTCCTTTGCCTGCCTGCTTTGTATGATAGAAGGATCATGTCCGACTTAATATTTTTGTTTAAAATTATCAATGGCAATTGTGATTGTCCGGAAGCTCTTGGCAAAAATTAGTTTTCGGGTTCCGCGTGGTAGATACTATATACAGTAGTGGCCAAAACTAAAGAAACTAGATTTACCAGTAACAATTTTACTCAAAGTGGCTTTAAAATCAAATAAAAAACTAAGTTCTGTTATTACCGAATTTTCGATTTTTGTATCCTTTAAATAATAACATTAAAATAAATTTACTTTTTAATAACTTATAATCAAAATTTTAAAAATATCGTCATCACATGTGATTTTCGATGGACAAAACTAAAGCAACTATTAATGTACTGTTTTCATTTCATTTGTTATTAAAAAGTAAATTTATTTTAATGTTATTATTTAAAGGATACAAAAATCTAAAATTCCATAATAAAAGAACCTAGTTTTTTATTTGATTTTAAAACCATTTTGAGAATAATTGTTATTGGTAAATCTAGTTGCTTTAGTTTTGGCCACTACTGTATATTCCAATTGTGCATTATACCATACAACGATCATACTTAGTTATCTTTTCAATAGGACTTTTTCTATTTTGACATGTGATTTTATTAATTTGTACGCAGCCTATCCTGTCTAAACAAATTTACAACTCCAGTGTTTGTAAACTTTTAAAAATGAAAATTACATAAATGGAAAGTAGAAGCTGAAAATAAAAATGTCAGTAGTGAGATGCATTTATAGAAAATTCATATATTATGATTATAGTATACTAAAGACTTTCCATAAACAAATAAACATTATAATCTTTTTCAATAAAATTTCCAAAATTTGTGTCAATCGAGAATTTGATATTAAATTAAAGTTTCTTAAATGAACAACAATACGAAATTTTGAATGACAATTTAAATTATAATTTAATCTATTTATTTTTAACACTTTGATGTAATAATACTGACAAAGAATCATTAGCAAATCATTTGCTTTGGTGGTTTGCCATTGACTTCTGAATAAGTCAAGTTTTTAGTTTTTCCGAAACCAAACCAGTTTTCTTCACTTATGATTCGGTTCTTCAGTAAATTTCCAAGGTTCTGCCCAACTCAAACATCGATATATCGTTAATAATAGATACTTCTTTCACAATACACATTATTGAAGCGTAAGGCTACAGCAAAAGCTGTTCCTTCGCCTTAGAGAATGCATGAAAATTGCAACCAAAACATAGGCTCTTAACGCTTCACTAATTTTGCAATTACCTAAAAATTTTGCCATCTCCAGATGTCGGGTTTTCTGTTGGGTTTAAAATATAATTATATTTTAGTTCGAAATTTCTTAGCAAACTTTTCATAGTACTTCATAGTAGTGATGAAATTGAGAAAAATTTGGTCGAGTATTTCTTTATATGTGTTTAATCTTACATATTGCTTACATCCTTCAATTTAATATTATCAATAAACCATAAAAAAATCAAAATATAAAACTTTTCAAAAAAATATCTGAATCATTTTATTGGGGTGCATTGGTCTAACACGCATACCCCATATTTTATAGTTCATTTAAAACTTAATAACTTATCAAGATTTTCAACTGGATTTTAATTAATTTGATTTTAATAAAACCCGACTCTATCGAAAATCAAAAATTGTAGGAAATAATCTAAGATCTAAAATGAATTGCAAAAAAAAAGTATAGAAAGCAAAATTTATTTTTATGGTGAGCACAAATTGCTAAACAAAATTTTAAATATTCGACAAAATAAATTGTGGGGAAAGCTCATAAATACTGGATTGTAAATACCATTTAATCTCGTCTTTGTAAATGTGGTAGTAGTAATTAGTTGTTTAATAAGTATACACAGTCAAAAATTACAAAATTTATTTTTTAAATCGGTTCAATCAAAATATTTAATATGAGAAGTATGAAATCAAATTGACCAATAATAATTACATTTAGATAAAACAATAAATTGATTTGTAATTTACTGTCTAATAAATTATATTATCAATCACAACAAATTTGTATAAATTAATAAAATTATAAAGGTATAAATTTTATAAATATTTATCGGTTATTTCAAATTTTGAAAGTGGAGTTTCGCATATTTTCGAGACACGAAAATACTTTCGCCACACTACTATGTATACATATTTCTTGATTACTAAAGATCTTCATACTGCAGCAATAACTGATAATAACCAATAAAATTACATTAAATTATACTACTTTGTAAAGCAAAAATTTTATAGCATAATATGACAGTAATTTTATGAACCTTTAGAAGTTCATACCTTTTCAGAAACGACAAAACTGCATCTAATGACTGTTTTATGGATTTTGAAACAATAGAAAGCATTTTCAACACTACTATAATTTTTTCATTGATACAATTCATGGTATTCAATAAACTTGCGATATTATTTGTGTAGTCACGTTTGTCTATAATAAATTCAACCTTAAACATTTATAGCAACAATCTCCTTGCTCTTGAACTTAAATATTGCGGGTTACAATAATGATTTACACCTGTTTATAAACAAGTGCAATTTTTATATTGCATTGTTCAGAAATTTTATAACATTTTTAAAATATTTTTTAGTACAGTCAATGGGACCCCATGCATACCTAGTGTTATAATGATCCTTCAGGACCAATTAATAAATAAGTGATGAACAAAAAATTGATGATGAGAAAATAGGATTTGACATTCGAAATATAAATTTCTTCTAACTTTTTTCATTTCAGGTTCACACGACTATTGACTTATGAAACAATTTCTTAGTTTAAAGTAACCTTCGTATGATAAAATGTCACACTTTGCAAAATGTTGACTCTAAATAATCTATCTTCCGAATTCAAATTCAAATGTTCTTACATCAGGCAGGGAAAATCAGGACAATTTGGACAGAAATCGTGGAATTAAATCAAGTTTATTATCCACGATTGCCTTTTATAATTAAATGCTAGAAAATAAGTAACATCTCTAATCTATTCAAATATACACTACATTGATAATTAAAATTAGCGTTTCCAATTAACGTAAGGAAATTAATAATTTAAATAATTCAAATTAATTAAATTCAATCTCAATGTGGTACATAAAACTGAACATTTAATTTAATTCGGATAACTTAAATTAATAAATAATTATTTTTATTTATGACCGATTTTTATATCATATATTATATAAAATTCAAAAAAAAAAATTCAAAAAAAAAAATTCAAAAAAAAAAAAAAAAAATATATAAGAATAATACAATACGTAGAAAATCAAAATTCAAAAAATTTAAAAAGGAGACAATTAACACATAACAGGTCTGGATTAAGAAAATTTGAAAAAAATGACAATTTCGTAATACGAAGTACAATATAACGTTATTTCATGGTTATTGCCATTCTTCAGTTGCACGCATCGATTACGATTAAATTGTGAAATAAGAAGAAAAAATTTTCAAACTAAACAAAATTATCGACTAAATTGTACAAAATTGACTTACCATAACCTCCAAAGATTATCAAAACTGAACTTGTTACATGAAGTATGAATAATTTAAAAATGATTTGAACTAAGAAATTCGTTTACCTAGCACTGCTAGTTTGAAATCCGAAGGCACTGCCCTCTTAATATGATTTCTAAAAACTTTGAAAAAATTCAAAATTCAAAAATTTACCACGTTTTTTAACCATGAGGCGTAAAACTAGAAAAAGAACTCAAAATAAAAAATTTTAAGTAAATTTGTGGTTTTTAGTATGTATTTATGGTTAAATTCAAAAAAAAATATAAGAATAATACAATACGTAGAAAATCAAAATTCAAAAATTTAAAAAGGAGACAATTAACACATAACAGGTCTGGATTAAGAAAATTTGAAAAAAATGAAAATTTCGTAATACGAAGTACAATATAACGTTATTTCATGGTTATTGCCATTCTTCAGTTGCACGCATCGATTACGATTAAATTGTGAAATAAGAAGAAAAAATTTTCAAACTAAACAAAATTATCGACTAAATTGTACAAAATTGACTTACCATAACCTCCAAAGATTATCAAAACTGAACTTGTTACATGAAGTATGAATAATTTAAAAATGATTTGAACTAAGAAATTCGTTTACCTAGCACTGCTAGTTTGAAATCCGAAGGCACTGCCCTCTTAATATGATTTCTAAAAACTTTGAAAAAATTCAAAATTCAAAAATTTACCACGTTTTTTAACCATGAGGCGTAAAACTAGAAAAAGAACTCAAAATAAAAAATTTTAAGTAAATTTGTGGTTTTTAGTATGTATTTATGGTTAAATTCAAAAAAAAATATAAGAATAATACAATACGTAGAAAATCAAAATTCAAAAATTTAAAAAGGAGACAATTAACACATAACAGGTCTGGATTAAGAAAATTTGAAAAAAATGAAAATTTCGTAATACGAAGTACAATATAACGTTATTTCATGGTTATTGCCATTCTTCAGTTGCACGCATCGATTACGATTAAATTGTGAAATAAGAAGAAAAAATTTTCAAACTAAACAAAATTATCGACTAAATTGTACAAAATTGACTTACCATAACCTCCAAAGATTATCAAAACTGAACTTGTTACATGAAGTATGAATAATTTAAAAATGATTTGAACTAAGAAATTCGTTTACCTAGCACTGCTAGTTTGAAATCCGAAGGCACTGCCCTCTTAATATGATTTCTAAAAACTTTGAAAAAATTCAAAATTCAAAAATTTACCACGTTTTTTAACCGTGAGGCGTAAAACTAGAAAAAGAACTCAAAATAAAAAATTTTAAGTAAATTTGTGGTTTTTAGTATGTATTTATGGTTAAATTCAAAAAAAAATATAAGAATAATACAATACGTAGAAAATCAAAATTCAAAAATTTAAAAAGGAGACAATTAACACATAACAGGTCTGGATTAAGAAAATTTGAAAAAAATGACAATTTCGTAATACGAAGTACAATATAACGTTATTTCATGGTTATTGCCATTCTTCAGTTGCACGCATCGATTACGATTAAATTGTGAAATAAGAAGAAAAAATTTTCAAACTAAACAAAATTATCGACTAAATTGTACAAAATTGACTTACCATAACCTCCAAAGATTATCAAAACTGAACTTGTTACATGAAGTATGAATAATTTAAAAATGATTTGAACTAAGAAATTCGTTTACCTAGCACTGCTAGTTTGAAATCCGAAGGCACTGCCCTCTTAATATGATTTCTAAAAACTTTGAAAAAATTCAAAATTCAAAAATTTACCACGTTTTTTAACCGTGAGGCGTAAAACTAGAAAAAGAACTCAAAATAAAAAATTTTAAGTAAATTTGTGGTTTTTAGTATGTATTTATGGTTAAATTCAAAAAAAAATATAAGAATAATACAATACGTAGAAAATCAAAATTCAAAAATTTAAAAAGGAGACAATTAACACATAACAGGTCTGGATTAAGAAAATTTGAAAAAAATGACAATTTCGTAATACGAAGTACAATATAACGTTATTTCATGGTTATTGCCATTCTTCAGTTGCACGCATCGATTACGATTAAATTGTGAAATAAGAAGAAAAAATTTTCAAACTAAACAAAATTATCGACTAAATTGTACAAAATTGACTTACCATAACCTCCAAAGATTATCAAAACTGAACTTGTTACATGAAGTATGAATAATTTAAAAATGATTTGAACTAAGAAATTCGTTTACCTAGCACTGCTAGTTTGAAATCCGAAGGCACTGCCCTCTTAATATGATTTCTAAAAACTTTGAAAAAATTCAAAATTCAAAAATTTACCACGTTTTTTAACCGTGAGGCGTAAAACTAGAAAAAGAACTCAAAATAAAAAATTTTAAGTAAATTTGTGGTTTTTAGTATGTATTTATGGTTAAATTCAAAAAAAAATATAAGAATAATACAATACGTAGAAAATCAAAATTCAAAAATTTAAAAAGGAGACAATTAACACATAACAGGTCTGGATTAAGAAAATTTGAAAAAAATGAAAATTTCGTAATACGAAGTACAATATAACGTTATTTCATGGTTATTGCCATTCTTCAGTTGCACGCATCGATTACGATTAAATTGTGAAATAAGAAGAAAAAATTTTCAAACTAAACAAAATTATCGACTAAATTGTACAAAATTGACTTACCATAACCTCCAAAGATTATCAAAACTGAACTTGTTACATGAAGTATGAATAATTTAAAAATGATTTGAACTAAGAAATTCGTTTACCTAGCACTGCTAGTTTGAAATCCGAAGGCACTGCCCTCTTAATATGATTTCTAAAAACTTTAAAAAAATTCAAAATTCAAAAATTTACCACGTTTTTTAACCGTGAGGCGTAAAACTAGAAAAAGAACTCAAAATAAAAAATTTTAAGTAAATTTGTGGTTTTTAGTATGTATTTATGGTTAAATTCAAAAAAAAAATATAAGAATAATACAATACGTAGAAAATCAAAATTCAAAAAATTTAAAAAGGAGACAATTAACACATAACAGGTCTGGATTAATTTTTTGAATTTTGATTTTCTACGTATTGTATTATTCTTATATTTTTTTTTTTGAATTTAACCATAAATACATACTAAAAACCACAAATTTACTTAAAATTTTTTATTTTGAGTTCTTTTTCTATATATTATATAATTCATATAAATTAAATTTTTGGTTTTATGTACCACATTGAGAATGTAACATAACACACACACACATAACAATAAGTTACGACTTATGATATTTTTAGAAGTTACACTGTTAAAAACTAATTGTGAACCCAAATTAAACGAGAAGAGTTCTATGTTGTTTGCATAACCGATTTTTGATATGGTAATTTACCTTCAAGCATAATACAAAATACTAATAAATTCGATAATATGCAGCTAATAGTATTAAACTGATAAAGAATGAAGTTTAAATAGTTCAATAGCTAAGATATAATAAAATAATTATATTATTAAATCATATACACCCATACATCACGTTTATCTTGATCATCAGAAAACATAATACCAAACCTGTGCTTAGTTCAGTGCAAACGAATGAGAAACGCTTAAGGCATCAAAAAACTAGTGTTTTATATTATGTTCCTTACACATAATAAATCTCCTATTAACCCAGAAAGTGCAATCTATAGTTTAACGAGAAATCCTAACCACGGCACAAAACAATCAATATAAATTTTTCAACGGCATTTCTTTAGATTATTGTTTGTCTCGAAGTTACGTAGGTTATGGGGCTAACACACATTTAATCAAACAGACAATTTTCTTATAAAATTTAGGTATTTTAGGATCCCAACAGCTGTAGATCATCACTTACAAAAATGTCTCTATGTAGATTATTATGTGTGTGGTCAAATTTTGCGTGCGCTCTACCTCAAAAACAAATAAGAATTTAAAATTAAATTTAAAACCTAAAGCGTCGTTTTCAATCAAGTACCGTTACGTAATTTAAACGTGACTTAATAGAAAAAATTACATTTCTTCTTTAAAACTTTGATTTTATCGATATATTTGACTTAAATTAGTTAATAAAATAAGTTATGCCAAATATACGGAGATAAAAAATTAAATATTGGGCTTAGTGGACTAAAATCAAACTCAATTTTTACGAAGTCGACGTTTCAAAGACTTTATGTCTTCATCTTCAAGACTAGAAGAGAAGCAACATTACAATCAATAAAAACATTAAAAACGCAATAATTATACTAAGTAAAAGAGGAGCAGCATTACAAGAGTTGAGATGGGGTGGGCAAGGTGAAATAAAAAAGAAGGATTACACAATGTTTTTCGGCGGCGAGAGTAAACAAGGAAGAAATGGTACTGGTTTTATAGTAACAAAGAAAAACGTCAGAAACGTGTTAACGTTCAAAGCAATAAATGGAAGAATGTCATACCTGCGGATTAAATCGAAGACAAACATGTCTATTATAAACGGCTACGCACCAACAAAAGAGAGTTGCAAAAACTATAAAGAAGAGTTTTATAACGAAATGGAAAAACTATGCGAAACTGTTCCTAAGCAAGATATTCTGATCATATTGGGAGACTTTAACGCAAAGATAGGTAAAGAAAATCACCTAAACTCGGTCGCTGGCAGGAAAACAATACACAAACGAACAAATGACAATGGTTACATGTTATACAATTTGGCTGAAGCAACAAACACCACGATCTGCAGTACCAAATTTATTCACCGAAAATTGCATAAGATAACATGGGTATGGCCCGGTGGAGGTAAGAAAGAGGGAAACCAAATCGATCACATAATTTTGTCTAGGAAACACGAAAATGCAGTAAAAGATGTAAGAACATTCAGAGGCGCCAATGCAGATTCAGATCACTATCTAGTGGTAGCGAAGATAAAACAAAAAGTCACAAAATATAGTAGAACAGAAAATAGCAAAAACAAGTTGGCGATGGAAGAACTTAACAACGGTGAAGCAAGAACACGTTACGAAAAACAAGTCAATCAAGAAATCAACAAAAGGAGGAAATGCAACAACATGGACGAAGAACTAGATAACATCATATCGATCGTAAGTACAAGTGCAAAAGAAACAGTCGGATATAAAACCAAAACAAAAAGTAAAGATTGGTTCGATGACGAATGCATCGAATGTAACAAAAGGAAAACCGAGAGTAGATTGAAGTGGTTAAAAACAGGAACACAATAAGAAAGCCTGGACAATTACAAAAAAAAGCTCTAGAGATGCAAATAAGATATATAAACAAAAAAAGAACGCATGGGTTACGGAAAGAATGATAGAAATTGAAACTAGCAACAAGTTTAATAACACGAAAACCTTTTACCAGCTGCTTAGAAACCAAAAAACAAGATATTGTGTCAAACCAAGAGATATGAAAAATGAAGAAGAGATAACTGAATACAACCCTGAGAAAGTTAAACAAATTTGGAAAGAACATTTTCTAAAGTTTCTGGGGGGGGGGGCAAAAGGAAGGATGTAATCATATCAAAGCAGTTAGTGACACTCAAGAAATATCAACACCGACAATCGAAGAAATAACTAGTATAATTGATTCAAAAGATGAAAAATGGAAAATCCCCAGGAAAGGACGAAACTAGCATAGAACTAATTAAGTATGGAGGACAAGAACTTTGCGAAAGACTATGTAATCTGGTACAACAAGTATGGACTGAAAAGAATATGCTTATTAAATGGAGCGAAGGCATTATTGGACCACTAAAAAAGAAAGGAGCTTCATATGAGTGCAAAAACTACAGAGGCATCATGTTACTTAATTCAAGGTACAAGGTAATGTCGACACTGATACATAGAAGATTGAAAGAATTTACTAGGGGCTTGATAGGAGAGTATCAGTTCGGCTTCACTGAAGGCAAATCGACAGTTGATGCGATACACATAGTCAAACAAGTAATGGAAAAGACACAAGAATACAATATCGACTTGCACATGCTGTTCGTAGACTTCCAGCAAGCTTTTGACAAGCTTAACAGAGATAAACTATACGAGGTGATGGAAGAAATGAAAATTCCAGCAAAGCTGATTAGACTGGTAAGAATGACAATGGACCACACAAAGGCATGCATTAAAACCGACAAAGGCGAGACGGAATGCTTTGAAATAGACAGTGGAGTCAGACAAGGAGACGCACTGTCAGCAACACTGTTTATACTAGTATTAGAAGGAATAATAAGAAGAATTGATGTCGAGGGTACAATTACAACAAGGGAAGTACAGCTTATCGCGTATGCAGACGACATGCTTATTATGTCAAGAACTCGTAAGGGAATGATACAAAAGTTTAAAGAAATGGAAGAGGAAGCAAGGCAAATGGGACTTACTGTAAACGAAAGCAAAACAAAATATATGTGGTGCGGAAGGAACACACCAGGTATACAGAACTTGATAATAAACGGGTATACTTTTGAAGAAGTAGAAAGTTTTAACTATCTGGGAATACACATAAACCGAAATAATAACAGAATTGTAGAAATAAGAAAGAGAATAGAAGCTGGAAATAGAGCCTACTACTCTAACAGAACACTGCTTAAAGACAAAAGTCTGAAGAAGGATACAAAATTAAGAATATATAGAACCCTGATAAGACCAGTAATAATATGCAGCAGAAGCTTTATGCTGGTCACAGCTAGAAGCGGAACTACTTAAAACGTTTGAAAGAAAAGTTTTACGCACTATCCTGGGACTGAAAAAGGGTAATAACGACGAATATAGAATACTTATGAACCATGAAATAGAACAGGAGGTCAACGGTGAGAATATAGTGAAAGTCATGAAAGCGCAGCGAATTAGATGTGAAAACAGTGAAACGGTAGAGCGATGAAATTTTTATAGGTTAGTCTCTCATCGATTGTGAACATGTTCGTTTAGGTAAAAATCAAATCGATTGAAGTTTAACTGTTTTATAACGTTTTACCATGGAACTGCTATTGAAAGTTGCGTCCAAATCTGAACCTCGTGATGTAGTTCGTTTTTTGGCTTGAAAAAATAAAAATAAATTCATCAAGAACTGTGTAGTGTATGCGATTAACAGTGTATGAGCCTCGAAATGGTAGCGCGATGTAATTCGTAAATGGTCCAGATCAGTTGCACAATGAAGAGCGACCTGCGCATGCAAGCACCGACGACAACGTTGCACTCGTCAAAGAGCTGATTTATGAAATTCCATGGTACACAAACGACGAAGTAACCTTACGATTACCAAGTAGAGAGGAATGTAGTCGTTTACAATTTGAACAATTCAATTCAACAGAAAAAATCGAAAGCGCCGTAACTAATTATTCAAAAAATTGAACGAACCGCACTACCGACTCGGCATTGATAAGTTGATTTTTTGCTACGACAAATGTCTCGAAAAATTTGGCTATTATGTGAAAAAGTAGTAAAATTGTGTATAGATTTCAAATATCTCTTTGTTTTTGTGTTTTTTTTGGTAGTGTAATACGAGCGTTAAACTTTGCAATTAAACGGCCCTCGTACTTGCATAACATAAAAACACACCATAGGCGGTTCTAACCTTATGAAAATAGTCAATTTGAGCCATTTTTACTTGAATTCTTTGATGAGTCATATATATTTTATATTTATATGTGTAATTAACTCTCCCTACTCTTATCATTTCACCTAAAACATTTTTAAATTTGGGTGAAAGTTATCGTACTCTCCCCTGGATTGCTTGATGTCAAATAACCCAAATTTATCATCTTCCATTTTAGAATTAGTTTTAAAACAAATTCTCAAATTTCTCAGATGTATTATTAGAAATTTAACAAGCAATAATTTCTTATAAATTGTTGTTTTAAGTTAATAAATTCTTCAGAAAATCACCTGAAATGATTTCATGAAAATACCGGCCATCTCAGATCCCAATGAGCTCAAATGGGGTATTGGGCATTACAAATAAGTGAAAACGTTCTTTCACAAATAGCCGTTTTGTTATGCTTTGCAATTTTACTACATCGCTTTAGCTAGTGTGTAAACTAAAGGTTGGCAATTGCCAGCTCGTGGGCCCCATCCGGCCAGCAATGATGTCGAAACCGATCCGCTGTATAAATAGCGAAAATTCATATCTAACGAATTATTATTTAGACATTAGAAAACTGTTTATTAAATCGTTTAAAATATTCCCACCCGCGTCACGACAAGAAAATTTTATTGGGCCCGCTGACGAAGAAAGTCATTCACTTCTGGTGCAAGCAAAACATTTTTAAATTGATTGAAAGTTTTTGTGCAAAAAAAATGTTTAGTTATCCTGGTTTACTCGAAAAATATACTAAAAGCTATATAGGTACTCAAAAATCTCTTCAGCTAATAAAGTTATTTATAAAACTTCAAAAAGTACTCTTTTTGATAATTGGGTGCCCTACTTTTCTTCCGCTATTACTTTTTCTCCTGATACCGTTGGATAAAAATTGGAAATGAGGAAAAAAAAAATTAAAAAAATTTGAATTTAATAAAACTATGTGGTGCTTTAGTAGAGTAATTCGGTAAATATTAAATTTTTGAAATTTTGGTTGCTATAGCTACCTATGTGAATAATTTCAATGGAATAATTTTTGTACTCATCTTTATAGTAAATTAGGAATCAAACAATTCAATATAGTATGTATAGATAATTTCATGACTAATAAATTATGTTAATAAATTCTCTATAATAGCAATAAATTAAACTTATAATAAATATTTAAATTTTAATAATAAGCGTGGATTTGTCATAATATTAATTATTATTAATAATAATGATAGCCTATGCGTATATATGAAGGTACGTGTTTGTAACGCACTTTTACCTATAAAAATGCTAAATTACTGTTATAAAAATTAAAAGATCCAAAAGTTATATTCATATCAACATTTTATTAGAATCAAGAAATCAAGAATAAATCAAAAAATTACATACTATGATGCCTGGAGAAATACAAAGCATTTTCGATATCGATTATCAATTTTCTCGTTATGTTTACATATGAAATATTTTCTTTTATAATCCAGTAAAATAAAAGATTCTGATGACAAAAATTAATAATGTCAATCAGAAGAAAATACCTGTTTTGTAATGACTACTTTTGTAAAAAAAAAAACCCGCACCATTCTCATAGGAAAATGTCTTTTTGTAGATCTGGCTGATTTTTGGACATGTACTTCTCATCATTCTGAACAAATAATGTCTTAATGGGCACAACTTGATATAATGAGCAGTTTCCGAATTATAAGTTCTAAATGGTCCAGATTTAACAAGAAAAAATCAATTTCGACTCGATAGAATATGTGATCACCAGCCGAACATGGGTGAGGATGGACAGTGGCTAACGAAAATATTCGAACCTTCTTATGTTAACAATGTAAATTGCATATTTTGAAACCGATTTTTAGCAAAACTTTTTAGACATTTTTTGTTACAATTTTTATTGTCCTTAATTGTGTATTTATACATTTTTTAATTTTGTCGCCCCCTTTTTGCCTGGCAGCGACTTAAAGAAGACTCTGTAAAATTCAAATAATATTATTAGCTTTATCTAAAAATCTGTGCAACGAAATAGAACTATGTACTATGTATGTACAATTACTATGTACTTAATTGCCCCTTAAATTCACAAAACGTAGGTGTCAATCTGGGGGGTCTGGGGGGCATGGAATGCCCTCCAGTGCACCCTATGCCAAATACCTCATTGATAAATATTACTCACCTGAATGTACGTCAAGTATTTGGTAAACAATGTACTGGATGGCATTTCATGCCCCCCAGACCCTCCGGATTCACACCTACACTTTACATTTAAAAAGCACTGGGGACACACAGAAGCTAACAAAAATATTTTTTTACATGTCAGAAAACTGTTTCAAAATGTGCAATTTACATTGTTAACATAGAATGGTTCGAATATTTTCGTTAGCCACTGCATGTATTTGTCAACAAAGCATAGCACAACAATACAAAACAGTATCGATTTATTTGACATAAACAAACAAGTAAAAAGTTTAAACTTTTACGCAGTAATAATAAAATAAAAAATTCGGTATAATTACAAATAATTATTGCATTCTAACGTTTACTTGCAATTATTACCAACGCGTACCTGTTAATTAAAAAAAAAATTAAAATTTTTCATGTTAAGCTTAACCTTTTAGTGCTTGAAACTCGGAAACTGTCCATTACATCAAGTTGCACTCATTGACACATTTGTTCAGAATGATGAGACTTCCAATATATCCAAAAATCAGCCAAAACTACAGAAAGACATTTTCCCATAAGAATGGTGCGGGGTCCTTTATTGAATAAGCAATAAAAGCAAAAAAATGTAATGTAAATTTCGCTTCGTATTATTTTAACACTTTTCGGGTAAACTATTCAATATAGAATGCTGTTTAAAATACCATTTAATGGTTTGTTATGTTTTACTTGATGAATTTATTTGTTTATGGGTTTTTGAGTACCTATTGGCGATTTACATTAAGCAAACGCCACCGCGCGGTAAAAGATTAAATTAACTTAATACGTAATTTAACCTTTAAATAGTGTTAACGATATGACATACTGCAGCGATCTATAAGATTATACGCGTTGGAAAATTGATCCTACTACTGAAAACCTACTTTAAGGTTAAACAATCAAATTAAACATTCAAAACAACATCAATTAAGTTACGTTTTAGGAACGCCATATTGTTGACATTTAGCAGCGCCACCAACCTGATAATTGATGAGTGTTTCGATGGAATGGTGTCCGTATTTGGTTTTCAATCCCGCCCTAGTGGGTGGTTTTGGGGATTATTTATGGGGGATTTAAAGCGGAGTGCTCAAGTCATTGTCGACATGTCTGTCTGGTTCCACGCGAGCGTTGTAGCGTTGGCTACCAGATATGATGCTAGATGATGCATAATGGGTCATGGTACTTGAAAAAGAATCAATCGGCGTTTATGCAAATAAAATGCTTGAAACTTATGGTTATAATTGCTTACGCCGTTTGTAGAAGCATCTGTAAACATTTCAGTGTTGCTTCAGTTTTCGCAATGCTGGAGCAGTCTTCTCTAAAAATTAATTATTTCGACGAAGACGAAGCATTTGGTCCTGCAGTACTTCTGAAGAAATTCTTGTGAGAACCACGACTGTTTCAGTGGTACTAAATGATCAAGCTGAAAAGATATAAGAGTATTGAATCTAGGTACATTACACAAAGTAAATGGTAATTAAATCGCAATTAGCAAGAAATGAGCATGAGTATAGTGTGAATATCGACATGATGATTTTAATAATTGAATTTTAAAATTAATTATTATAGTGTAATTATTTGTATGATTAGTTGATTATGGTTTGTAAATTTTTGAATTCTATATTTACATAAGACCATGCCTTGAACATATGCACAGAATAGTGCAAGAAACCTGATGGTAAGCTTTAATAATAAATTTCTGAAAAAAACTATTTATTTTTTTCATTTAAGTATTTAAGATGAAAATATGCCACCTGTGAATTGTGTAGATAACTTTACGCTCTACAAAGTTGTTTACTTAAAATTTTGCTCTATTCCTTCAAGGATGTCTTACCAAGTGAGTAAGCGCAGAGACCCACGCACCACAACATTTTTTTGTGATTTCTTAGATCTGTCGTTTGAATTTAAAGATATTTTTAATTAACATAAGGTACAAACAGGGACTCTATGCCAGAAAAACACTTGTATAGCATAAAATACTTGAATAGGCGGGGCTAACCTTGTGAAATTGACCAATAATACACTATATACGAATTACATTTTTCAAAATATTTAGCCTTCTTTGCCAAAATTTATATGAATAAGCCATAAAATTTAATGTTTATATTTGTAATTTACGCCCTTCAGTGCTGTAATTTCTCTAGAAAGTTTTTAAAATCGTAGAAGCATTTTGCGTGCTATTCTTCAATTACCGATCAGGTTCCACACTCCTTCAGCATGAAAGCATCTACTAACCGCAGGAAAATGTGTTTGAAAGAACATAAGAAATAAAGAGTTATCCAACGGTTAGCGTGAAAGTTTTCTTAAATAAAATATTAATTTCATTAGCGAACGAACATTGGAAATCTTGACTTTATCTGAAAGTTTAATTAAGTTACTGTATTATTACAAACTGTAAAAAATACTTTTCAGAATAAGTAGAATTACACTTTGGCTCTACATTTTTAGTTGTTTAGAAAAGGCTCAAGTGATTTAAAAACTTATAAACTGAGATTGTATTCTGAAATTTCTGAAACTATTTAAACCGAAAATTTATATAATAGTAAATAAACTAAAATATTATTTTACACTCTTGCTTAAATTATTACGCGAAGTGTACAATGGCATTGTTGCAGTTTATAAAGTGGATGGTTTTCATGTACATATTGTGTAATTTAAAGCCTTTCATGAAGTCTGGAGGATATATACATTGTCCATTTCCTAACTGGATAGTCAGGAAACAAGTGTCCAACAGGCAACGAAAGAATAAAGGCATTTAGTACCTTAAAGATGTTGCCATTATCAGTAGCTATTATAGCCATTATATTATAGTAACCGCCAGACTACGACCCTGTTTTTTCATCAGCTTGTAATATTTAGATTTATTTATTTAATGCCAAAAAAATTCTATATCAGAGGTGGGAGAAAAAAACAAAAATAACAAGAGATATATTTTTATTCTGAATTCTTTAAACTTTAAATGGAAAAACGTGTTTTGTTTGTAGAGAGTATAAGTTTTGCTATTATCTAGGGTGAACCACTTAAATTATGCATTGTGATTTTCAAAAGTATTTTGCCGTTTTTTTCATTTTTTTGATATCTGGGAGTAAATTAATCAACCATAACTTTGTCTTCTAACGAGATAACGATCCTTAGATCTAATGAAAAAATTTGAGAAATTTCAAAAACATATGAGAGTTAAAATAATGGGTAAAACCCAAAATGCAAAGACGATATCTGCGAAAGGCATATAAATGCAATCACGTAACATAAACCTATTTAAATTACAATTAAATTGTATTGTGTTATTACTTTTTATTGAACACTCTGTATAAACACCAATCGTTTTAGATTATAATAGTAAATGGGAGTTGAAAACAAGACTACTCATTACCAGGCTACATTGTTTCGAATCTATTTCAAACCAACAATGAAACGCTTTATGTTGACAGGAAAATTCGAAAGCAAAAAAGTCAAAAAAAAACTAAGAAACTTTCATGGTTCTGCGATGTATGCACAGGACTTGGAAAGATATTTACATTATTCAGACATTTATATAATTTTACGTTTACGTTAAGGAAGAAATTGAAAGAAAAGAAGAAAACCTGAAAGAAGTAAAGTCAGGATAAAAAATTTAGGCCAAGAAATTGCATCAAATGTTTTTTCAAGCCTAATCAACCAGGTTAATTTCCATTCAGAATAACAAAACGGCCAACAATGCTCCAACAAATTGTTGAAATCAAATTATTTCAATTCAATTACTAGAGATTGTCTGATGTTGACGTTGTATGCAGATATTGGACACCAGGTATCCCAGGGGGCTACCAATTACCGAAGAAGTACACCAGTTAGTACGAGAATTGAAGAATTCACGAGTGTACGCAACTCCAGAAGGCCAAAGTTCCTGAATTTTAAATTAATTTTTGTTTTGCCATAATAGTTACTATATTGAAATCATATTATTCAATCGTGGGCTTTACTTACGGAACTAGTTACTACATTTTGCAGAAATTTGCAATTTAATGGAATTAAGTTGTTCATGCATACATAATACTACTTAGATATAATAAACGCTTGGTTTTTACTACTTCTTATTAACAGTTATTAATATGATATTAAAGTATTTTACTCGGTGCACTATAGTTGTAGCTAATTTAATTATGGATGTTGGTGTTTGGAACTCTTATCGTAACCGTTATTTTAAAAATGTATTACAATTGCAATTCACTGCACTTGGCTAAGTGATGGTAAGTACAGTTGTCTTAGATAAATTATTAGCCTTCGTTCAAAAATAATTTTGCCTTATTTGCGAAATTTATTGTGATGTCTGGAAAGTAAACTTTATCATCTTATAAACCAAAGTTACACAATTTGTCTCTATACAAACAATAAACTTTTATAAGGCATCCTCGTTGTAGACTGGAGCCAATTCCAAAGAAAAAATCATAATCAACTTTATGAACTCGGTACGGAATCATTGACTTTCCGATAACAGGTAATACCAAGATTGATTAGAATTTTCCAATTAAAACGCGTTGGGTTTCGTGTTTAATTAATAAATTACACCGTTTTCATGTTACAAACTCGCACGTTAATTAATAAATAAAATAAATAGCAATTCAGAATTGAACTTATAATTACGTTAAACTCTTCAGGAAGTTTTTTCATCGTTTGTGAACATTGATGTGTATATAGGAAGTTAATAATCGTTACCTGGTGAACGAACATGTCAGTGGATTGTAGGCCATGAGCAGAAGCACCGAGTGCAGGCGTGGTGATTTTGGTGATGCCACAAAAGCTGAGAACCCTACTTTTTCCACTCAGTTCTTCTGCAGACATACAGAGCAGTCGTACCTATTACATTTACCTACTCAGACTAGTATATGAATGAAATAAGTTCTTCGCCGTGTATTCGGAACATTTAAATACAAAAACTTTTATTTTTTTTATAAATTATGTGCTAAAACCTTTTAAATAATATGACAATCATGGATAAAATTATCAAGCATAGAAGATTTTCTCTTCCTAAAAGGTAAAAAATTTTATTTACTTTATAATAATTACTCCGAAACGGGGTACAGTTAGAATCTGTTTATTATTTTTATAAAACTTGAGTTATATTTATTACGATTAACAATAGCAAAGATGCTTTGTAAATAAAATTAAAATTCAATTTATTGTTAATTTTATTATATTCGCATGTTGAATATCTCGAAGACGTCGCTGTGCTGTTAGAGTTTAGAGATAGCTTCCAATATTTGAAAAATTTTGAGTTTACTGCAGAATAAGTATAATAATAGCAAGCGTTTTGGAAATTTAAGCTTCCGGAAATAACCATTTATCGCACGTTTAATTTAATTTGTGTTACAAAACCTATCTTTTAAAATAATTTTGTTGCACAATAATTAGAGCTATTATATTGTTCCTAAAAAATAATTTACACTAACGACATCCCAAAAAATTAATCTCTTAAACACCAAGATTTCGGAACAACGCTGTCGAGTTTTATTGTTAACCTATTTTTTTTGTTTTTATTGTTTATGAATATTTATATTTCTTGAAAAATCGGCAAGAAAACATGAAATAATGTAAATGTCTTAATCACATAAAATTCAGAAGGGGTCATCATCATGATAAAAAATTAGGTTACCGAACAAAAGAAATCTTAAACGTTAAAATAAACTGACTACATAATTTCTGGAGATGCTGCTCAAATTACGAATATTAATTTTCGAATCCAGAAAAATGCGTACAAAAATGCTTGTTCCTTAAAATAATTACAAATTTATGTAAATTAATTCTAATTGCTTATTCTCTAATGTAGCGTTTGCCCAATTTAAATATTTTTAAAAGAGGAACTTTTACCTCTAATACATTTTTATTTTTAAAGCTTAATTATACCCTAAAATATTACTAAGTTTCCAGTTGTAAAAAAAATTAAATAATAATTTATTTATCCATCCAATTCTGGTTTGTTTTGGTCAATTATAACTTGAGGGAAATTTTCTCCCGGTATATGGTATTATCGCTTTTTAAATTACTGCAATTGAGAATACCATTCTGTGTAATTTCTTTTCCTCACAATAAATTGAAATTGGTTAAACCCTATTAAAAAAGTATTGATTAAACTGCTCTACTAGGGCTTCTTCCTGAGACAACGAAATTTTCCTAAGTTGTCTATTTTTATGTAATTATGAGCTGATGGTAACTACCGATCGTCGTTATTTTTGCTGATGTCGAATCCTTGCGTCCATATTCAAAAGGACTATAACTCTACTAAATTATTTCACTAAGGTTACTGAAAAATTTGTTCCTATATTTGGATTAATTTCTTCTCCAGGCCGATAATTATGTATACGGGTTACTGAACCATGAATTTGTTACTAATTCTAAGGCTTCCACTAACCGCTTGTTTACTATAAGATACTCGTAAGCTAATTCCTTTAGCTCAGCGTTGCCAGCATTGTGAAATATTTTTTTTTTTAATTTCAAATCAATTAATAAAATCTTTAGAATTAAATTGAAAATAGAGTACAGTTGCGCAAACGAAGCCAACGGATAGATGGAAGAACTAGGATAAATCGGTCATACGTAATGCTTCAGGTAACTGACGCTAGAACCTGTACATGCACAGATATAATTTGACAATTGAAAGGTTCCAAATTACCAAAAAAAAATTTGTATTAGAAATGGCATCAACAAAGTTTTTTTGCAACTACAACAAAAAAATTTTTGCTCTACAAAATATCGTTTTTTCTCAGTGTACGAATGCCAGCAATAATAGGAAGAAAGGTTTTGTGGACTCAAACAGACTCCCAATAGCTTGAAGGTTTTAATTGGTTGTCCGACCTTGTTAGCCCTATAATTAAATTCGTACAATAAAAAAAACGCTTCCAAGCTTAATCTCCTTACTTGTAATCGCGTTTCGAATGTCTGAAAGATTTAATTATTAAATAATAACAATTACAATTTAACATGTAGAGGTCTTGTAATGCATTATTATGATTTAGATAAAAACTAGACCGATAAAGCAGAACGAAAAATAAGAGAAAGGCTTCTTCCGATTCTAGTCTAGATCTAAATATATATATTTATTCGTGGCACTCATCTCATCATCATCTGTATTGGTTAATGAAACTATGAATCGGCCAACTACCATAAAAAAAAATCAAAACACTTTAAACTTTTGCCTTCTGCAAGTGATTTTTTTAAGGAACTATTTTAAAAGCTTTAAAAAGCTTTTGGCTGTGGAAATATCGCCAAGCACACAATTTTAACTGCTTAGCCACACGAGAGTCTGCTGGTTTAACGAGATTCCCTTGATTTAAAACTCATAAATTATAATTCAGCTGATGCCATCTATATTTAATCCCCGTGAAAGTTTGGAATTATAATTTCGCGAACAACTTTTTGTACAGACAGTTAGTTTAGTGCATAGGGAGTTGAACTGCCGACTGTAGGGTCATATTATGTTCGATTCCCAGTTGCTGCTAAATTATTTGTATCGTGGTTTGTAGTTTGTATGTAATATAATGTACGACTTGTAGTTCAGTCTGGCGGGTTTATCCTAAATGTAACATCATTTTATTTTTAAATAAATAAAGTAAATTTTATTTTCTATTATAATTAAAATAACATAATAATAAAAAATATGACGAAATTACCCTCTACAGGGTTAAAATTTGCCAAAACTTTCCTACAAGTAAAAGATTTAAAAGGAATTAGAAAAAATGGGATGCGAATATTCGTACACCGAAATTTTAAACATGAGTAATTTGCTAATTTTAAAATAATTAGTAAATGTTAAAGTTATAAATAAAAGATGAAAATCTGCATTGAATTGGAAAGCTAAAGTGCACCAATAAATCAAACGTTCGTTTTGTATTAACAAATTTGAACTAAATTTTAAATTAATTAAAAATTTGTAACAACGCTGAGAACCTCGCAGGAAAATGTCTTTTTGTAGATTTGTCTGATTTTTAGATTTGTTAAAATATGTAAAAATCGCTTTTACAGCAAATATTTTTGTACATTTTTTGTCAAAAACTTCATTGACTTAAATTTTGTACCTATACATTTTTTAATTTTGTCCCCCCGTTTTTGACTGCAGCGACTTAAACAAGACTCTGTAAAATACAAAAAATATTATCAGCTATATAATAAATAATGATAAAATGATAATAGTAAAAATAAAATAAAAAAATTGGGGTAATTACAAATAATTGTAATATTGTGACGTTTACTTGCAATTTCTCCCAAAGCTTACCTATTAATTTGTTGGTAATATAAATAATATAAAAAATAAATAAAATATTTGAAAATTTTGTATGTTAAATCTGAACCTTTTAGCGCGTTGTATCTCAGAAACTGTCCATTACTTCAAGTTATACCCATTGAGACATTTGTTCAGAATGATGAGAATTATAATATATCTAAGCAATATATACACAACTGCTATACGTAAACCTGTCGAAGATATTAAGATGAAGTTCCCAAGAATACTGCATTTTTACAAGTTTATTAAACAATACATTTTAGTAATTTAATTCAAGTTAATTAAGTGAAATAAAAGTTTTCCGCCATATATTTATAAATAAAATTATATTTTATCTCTATCAGACTAACAATAGCGAAAATTTTAAAAATTAATTACTCAGAAACTACGATTTCGTAGTTTTTTAAACCTTATTCTTTCGCTTGATACGAAAAAACCAATGATATGTCAAGTGGAAGAAGTTATCAGAGAAGACAGCGTTCGCTTCGCTCGTTTTGTCTCAAGAAATAAAAAGTTAATTTTATTTAAACATGCTAGGGCAATTTTAAACAAACACATAACTGGTATAGTAATGTAAAAATGAAAAGAGTTCCAAAGCCATCAATGTTTCAAAAACAACAATTTGTAGTTTTTGTTGCGTACTTTCTATAATAAATTTTTGAACAAATGTCAGTATGAAATTTTTATTTCGTCTGAAATTTGCTTACGAAGTGAAGTTGTTTGAGAAATGGCAAAAATTCGCTCTTAAGTTGTGCGTTATTGATGATAGAATCAAATTTTTATTTCGGAGGATGCTATTATGCTCGGCAATTTTATTACATTTTGGATAATAAACATTTTTTGTTTTTTTACTGTTAATGTTGCTTTTTAAAAATTTTAAACGAAAGGTAAGGCAAAACAGGAAACCACTTGTTGTAAAATTTAGTTTTATTAATTTAGTTACTATTTGGCTGAAAATGGAAGTAACGAACATATTTTCACTCAAAACTAACAAAAATTTTACGAGACTACTGTAATAAACAAGTTTATTTTTTAATGGCTCGAAAAAGTCTGTACTTGAGGTTATTTTGCAACCATCAGTAGGAAATGTTCAAGAGCGTCTTTCACCTAAAAATCCATATTACTAAAATGTTAACTTGCATCTTTTTTTATTCATTATGTAAATAAAATTTATGTTGCTACCTTCACGAAAATAAGAAAGTAAAATGCTATTGTATTTTATTTTTTATTTACTTTCCTAAAACTGTGTCACTTTTTCAAAATTAGTATATCTCTGCAATTAATTAATCGATCATTAAAAACCTGCTGATTTCTCCAATTCTCGTCATTCTAGATCATCAACTAAATCGAATCGAGCAAGAGAGAGCAAAAATCATAAAAGAATTTCTAATACCACTTTTACGAAAATCTTACTGCCCACGTGTTATTTTAATGCTTTAATTACATTTGAAAATTGAATTGCAATTTTTATCACAATTTCGAATTATTTGAATTCCAAAAAAATCAACAAGTTTTATTAACATTACGTAATAACAATGCTGCTAACGGGTTTTTTCGATTACTTATGCAATTTTTTAAAGTTGCTCTTCATCCACCATCAGATTTATTGGTACTTCATTTTGTCCCAAATTTGAACGAAAGTGCTATACCTACTTATTCGTTAAAACGATTTAAAATATTTCCGGAAAATATTAATTTGATGATTAATTAGTGGGCGTTCAAATACTACAACAATTACTTACTGTAAATGTTTATGTAAGAAATTTCGTTTAAAAATGATTGGATAACAGGTCAATCGAAAATCCTTATATTATCTCATTGATTTTAATTTATCCGTGATAATAAATCCTTTTTTTTTTTAGTCGAGTGAAAATTTTTTAATTTACATTTCGTGTCTGTTGCGAAGGAGGTAGTATTCGATCATTTATTAAACATAAATTTTTCATTCTCTTCCTTGGTGATGCATTCGTCCTACTTATTTTACTAACAATTGACTATATAAGAATACTACATAATACAGTGATTTTATCCGGCGCAATTTCTTTTTTGAAAAATATTGGTATATTGAAAAACAATGTTTTTGACAGAATTACTGAAGGATTGTATAACCCAGCTATAAATACGAGACAGTTGTTCGTTCAAGTGGTCATACCACTCATCGATATTGATGATAGAGACTTAGTGTTTGCTTTCGGCAATTCAGTCCACACTAAATCATTTAAATGTCTTGATCAAATCATACCAGGTGCGACAGATACCAACTTTCATCGCACTTTCACCTGACAGATCCACAGTGTCTGATTTTGAAAACCACAATGTCCTATGTGACACATGTATCGATAAACTTTTAAACACAATGCTCGTAAGAACAAATGAAACTTTTACTCATTCCAATGATAATGCTGCAGTAGAAACTGCATTGTAGTATATTAATTTCATTTGGACAAAGAACACAAAGTTATTCTCATTCAACTGATCGGTTTTCCATATTTAACTAAAACTACCCTAGGCACTACATTACTCCCCCGCGAAATATATTAAATAATTGACCGATCTGCATTGAACAGTGAGTGACAGGATAATTTCACTTTTTAAACCATTAATAATAAATAATATTTAACTGCAAAATTATTTGATTACCGTAATTTCGTATGAAATTTGTATCATGTGAAAGTTAAGCAAACAGTCAAAGCAATAATCAATTCAATTGTTTCTACGCATTTTGTTCCACGTTGCTTGCGCTGCAACTCACACACTAATTTTTAATTTACGTTATTAAATAAGCGGTCATAACTTTTTTGAGCTTACTCTTACTTTGCATATTATCAACCATGATAAAGCTACAATCCCTGACTTACTTATTGACTCATTAAAAAGAAAGCCGAAAATCTGCAGTCTAATTGAAATATTTAAAAAAATATGAAAACTTCTTCTACTATACAGAAAAGTCATTTTTTGCTGCAGACCCCAAAAAGATAAAATAAATGGATTTTCAGATTTTAAGTTCTGGTTTATTGGTAAAAACATCCCTGAAAGGTTACTCGAAATTAAAAAGTGCGGGTTTAGAATGGCAGAAATCTATGTTTAAGTAAAATCTGCTATAATTAACAAAATTAAATTTAGAATAAATTTATGATCTAGTAATGAACATGTGATTATTGTATTACATCATGTTAACAAAAATTAATAATTGAAAAATCTTACTGTTTTTTTTATGGATCAAATATGCAAATACATGAATTAGTTTGCTACACATGGGCCCCAGGTGTTTCGAATTTCGGATTGTCATCAGGCAAACCTTGGAATTTGGATTTATTTAATTACAATTAGTTTCGCCTTCATTATTATATTTTTTTATTTGCTCGGTTTAGATACATTTTCAAAAAATTGTCATTTTTATTGATTTTGGAATCAAGTTAGGTAAAATTTTATTTTAAAGAAATGTCAAATAACTTTGATTTTTTTTTTTTTTTTTTCTATTGAATTGAATACTGTTCACGTTAGTAATATTATTCCAGGTTTGCCTGATGAGTGATGAGAATTCGAAATTCTAAACACCTAAGGCTCATGTGTAGCAAACTAATTCATGAATTTGCATATTAATTTTATGCATAAAAAAACAGTAAAATTTTTCTATTATTAATTTTCTGACATGTATAATACAATAATTTGTATTTAGTTAAATTTATGATCTGATAACAAATACAGTTGCACACTTTTAATACAACTTCGGTAGGCTGTCTTTTACTATTTATATCAATCAGCAATCACTTCTGTGTTTCTTATGTGAATAATCGAAAATTTAATATTTATATAAATTTATCTCACTTTAATCGCTTAATTTTTGTAAATATTTATAATATATTTTAGTCCAAGATGGGAACAAGTAGGTAATAACTCTAAAGAAATAAAAACTTCATGTAATAACGAAGTCATGAAAGCAATAAACTGAAAATTGAAGTAGCGTCAGGAATGAATGGTAATAATATGTTATATGCATACAGGCCCAGGCTGTTAATAATTTAGCTACCGGGCAACTTCTTTGATCGGCGCAGGCTTCAGACATTTAGGTATCAAATATAAAAACAAAAATTTTCAAACGTAAAAACCAAATCTGAGGTTTGAAATCTGAAATTATTAGTCTTATCGTGGTCTGTAATTGTTCGAATTGAATAACGACTACATTCCTCTCTACTTGGTAATCGTAGGGTAAATTCGTCAAATTTGTACCACTGAGATCTCTTCATCGTGTAACTTACTGGTCTGGACCGTTTACGAATTACATCGCGCTACCATTTGAAGTCTCATTCACTGTTAACCGTATACACTACACAGTTCTTAATGAATTTCCATCGCCGCTTTATTTTTTCCAGTCAAAAATCGAATCACACTACGAAGTTAACATTTGGACGCAAATTTCAATGGCAGTTCCATGGTAAAACTTTATAAGACAGTTAATTATCAATCGATTCCATTTCTACACAAATGAACATATTTACTGAACGGAGAGCTAGCATTGTTAAACTTAGTAATTAAACGGCCCTCTATGTTCAAGTTTTATATATTATATCAGTTTGTCCTCGGTAGTTTATCGGTCCGTGGACATGGAGCTCCATAACAAACCCTAGGAATTCGTGGTTCGAATCTCCCAGCAAACGACTTTTTATATTTTTTTTATAATTTATTTTTTAATGATATAAGATATAATTTAAAGATGACATTACTTGTCGTCTCTTTACAGATGTCAAGGGCAAATAATAGAGTAATATCCGATTAATATCTTGTAATGCATTCATTAATCATGGTATGTAACTATGTACTCGACCGTTTCGTATCAATGACGAAAGTGGGAATCTATCTAATCATCTTTGATCAATCAATTTATTTGCACGTTAAAAATAAAATAAATAATCTATTTTGAAAACAAAACTAAACAAATATATTTGAGATAGACAGTAAACAACTGTCGACGACTTGTACTTATGTCAGTCTAATTCTACTTTTAAAATAATTACATATAATTTTCATGCACAAAACAATAATAATAATAATTAGAAGTAACTCACAGTTTAATTAATTGATTATTCCTCTCTTGATCACTGTATGATAGCGCTTATGTGGAGCAAGGGGAGTTATTATTTGTGCCCTGGTTCAAATTCCACGTTAAGCTATATAACATCGTCACTTTTAGTTACAGTACTGACTTTTAATTTAATCTCGCGGGTTCATCGCGAATGCAAATAATATGCAAATAGCTAAAAAGTGGCAATACGAACGAAGTCAAGCACAAACTATTAATTGAATAGGTATTTATTTTAGTAAGTTATTTTATTCTTCGCTAAATCCTCTTCGCTAACTTTTTATTCTTACTTAAATGTTCCTAAAAGGGTCACTGCATCGTTGTTAGTGTGGTTAATGTAATTTAGATTTAAACTGAAGAGGAATTGGGTTGGAACAAGTTAGAAAGACTTTAGCTTTGTTTGCTCTTTTATTTAAAAAAAAATAAAATTGTTTTTTCAAACTCTCCTATTTTACTTTATTTGGGTTTGTTAAACCGATTTAGATTTTTCTATTCAGCTTTCACACAATTATAGTCATATTTTGACTGCTCGACCTATGTCCATTATGATTGGAATTTAGGTCGATGATGATGTTATTATGATCATAAACGAAAAAATTGAAAAAGTGGAAACTCGAGAGTTGTAACCAACTGTGCTGAAACATTAGAGATATCTAATAATAATAAATTGACCAGACAACACAACACCTCGGCGTAGTTTATGTTTCTCATTTATCGGGCTGCATGATAACGGGCGATTGCGTGCTATATCTTTGAATAACAATAAATTATAGGTACCCACATTAAAGTTATTGAGATGTTCTATTATTTAGCCTTATTTGGTAATAATACCTCCAGCACTTTGTATACAGTTGCTTTGCAGGAAATCTTACTGATGATGCATGAGGTCCACTTGCAGTACCTTAAGGAACTCCCAATCTTCGACTAATTATTTTAAATAATCGTTCTTCCAGTTATGATTTTAATATTAAATGTTAACGTCATGGTAGATATGTTTTCATTAAATTATTGACCAATTAATCACTTGATGAACTTGTCGGTTACGCTAGCTTTTTTCTATATCAACACCGCATCATATTGTTGCAAATTACAGGTTAGTTAAATTTTTATGTGCAAAATCTGTTGTTTTACGTGCGAAATGTAAACATTTTTTAATTACTAAAACAAAAAAAGCTTATAAATAAGCAAATAATTAACACTTGCAGAAAGAAATAACAAAATAGAGCGACCAAAAAAAGTTAAATTACCTTCGTGATGTAATTAACTCTAACGGGACAAATGTTGATTGTTGTTAAATTTAAATGTAAAGCTTCGAGCATAATAATGAATAGAGATTTTTAAGTAATTGAAGCAATTATTATTTGTAAAGTGTGCTAAAAATATGATTAATTTTATCGTCGCGCTATTATACATATCTGCCTGGATTCCCAAGATTCCCAAGCTTTAATTTACTTTCTTTAATTTTGCAATTTTTGAATTCGATTGATCCTATTTTTTTTGTTTTTTACTTTTTCCGATATAGAAGTTTATTACGCAAAACTGGTTTGATAGTTGTTAGACTAAGGAACGTCATCGTGTCAGTATGTCAATAGTAGGACTAATGACCTGGTATAGCATCTAACAACAATTTCTTATTTTATGTAATAAAGTAATAATAATATAACAATAATAATTTTTTGGATTTGATTAAAATCTTGAAATGGTTTACATGATTTATTACTTTTATTATAACACAAATTTCATCACTGCAAGTGAATTACTTTTTTTAATTTAAATTTGAGTTAAGAAAATTTTGCAAATTTAATTTTAGAATAATCAACTTATTTGATATGGTTTTTTCTAAATTTACTATTACCTTAGATATTGACATTCCAATTAAACAAATTACCTTAATTCCAAAATTAGATTTCTGTCTGCGTAGGTTACCTAAACAAAAGCACTTTAAAGTAACTAAAGAAACCAGTACACGCGTAAATACAATTTAAATGGAAAGGTTACAGCAGGTTATAAACAACAATACTCATAGTCGTAATGTATTAATTACATTGTTCGGCAGGTTACGCAATTTATATAGGTCAACGCGTTGATAAAATCTTTAAATTCGGCAATTCCAGACTTCCGCTTAAGTCTACAAAAAAATAGCAGAGTAAAATTGCAAAATTTTGTTTTTCATTTGATCAGGCTGTGGAGTTCGAGATTCGAACCCAGAATTTTATTCTCGTGGTTTTAGATCCCCGTTAACCGTAGATCGCAACGTTTACACCTGAATATCTATACTTATAAGATAACATACATAAATCTAGTATTGTTGTAACAAATTAATTGAATTATAAATTAATTAACATAGAAATCGGTACTTCCCCCACTTAAACACAACGTTATATTTATTAAAGAAAAGAATTAATAAAGTTGGTATTTTATAACGTTTCGTGACCACTTAAGTGTACAAATTATGTTTATAACTATTGTTCAACTTAAACACTCTTACAGATCAATAATTGTTGTTATAAATTCATAAATGAAAAGAATTTAAATTACATTTTATGATGATTAAAAAAAATCAATTTACTGGCATGATTAATGGGCTCCAAATTGATTTAAGTTTGTATTCTAAGATTTTAATAATTATTATTATGAAGATAACAGAAGTATATACTTTTACCTACTTTGATATGCTGGTCGTACATTCTAAGGTCATCTAACCTTAATGTTTTGGAGAATCGAAATCATTAACTCTCCCTTTCATCATCAATGTTTTGATTTGCACAGAAAAGTAGGCATTTTTTTTGTTACTTTTACTACAGAAGTAGGTATATCATTTTGTAAGATTACTTTCTACGAGGTAATCCGTAAAGGAAATACACTTTAATGTGATTAAATTTGTTACACCTGATGGTGAAACAAGAAATATGCACTTATTTTGAAGTCGTAAAACTTAAAATTGTAAAAATCAACATCCCACCTCAGACTGATTTAACGTAAAAAATGAAAATTAACCTCAAGTTGGAATCGATCAATCCGATTAAGGAGACCAATTACAGCCACAAAAGATAAACCAATATTCTTAAGTACCGCAACCGCGATTGTTACGAGGTGGTGAACCTAAACTGAAAGTTAAAACAATACCAATTCAGAAAAAAATATCAGTTCCATAGATAGGTAGGCCGATACCATACTTTAAGTGTCAGAGATATAAAGACACAGCTTTTAGTGTGACAGCGCCATGGGAGATTTTATTAAAAAATATTATTCTGTCAATCAATTAATAAAATCAAGGCAATATACTTATTTCAATATTTCAATAATCATAATCAATATGTTGATTATGGCAATCTATATTGCTAATCAACACTGATGGAAAATTGCAGCTATATATTCATTCTATATTGTAAACGTTATTGTCGCAATCAATATTATATTTAGGCTTACCAGATACAAAAACTGGACACTTAACTTAAAATTTCTCTTTTCTCTACTCTAAAGAACCAAGTTTTTTTATTGCTTATTATTAATTTATTATTATTGAACTAGACTCAAAGCTTTAAAGAATGTTGATTCAAAGGCAGATTAAGTCTAGCCATTAATTAAGATTTTATTAAAAGTTCTCTTCTGTCTACAACAGAGCAATCCAATCAGCTTCTTTAATTCTATTTTTTTGAGAAAATGATTTCAGCATTTAAACCCCACGACTGGTAAAACCGGATTGGGGAATGTGCCTGTAACCCTGTTTAATACTTTATTGTAAAAATTATCTACCCAGAGAGCTTGATAGATTCACATGACTTCTGAAGCA
Source organism: Cantharis flavilabris (assembly GCA_949152465.1). Classification (NCBI taxonomy): domain Eukaryota; kingdom Metazoa; phylum Arthropoda; class Insecta; order Coleoptera; family Cantharidae; genus Cantharis; species Cantharis flavilabris. Next base: position 12,920,613 of record OX424435.1, read on the forward strand.
CGGAAACGGTCATAAGGAAGTTAGTTTCTCAAGTATCTTTTAAATTAATTCTGAATACTGCAAGGCAAGGGGTAAATATATCGAAAATGTTGTGTACCTACACTTATTTGGAATTCCTTTGGAAATCTCTGGAATTCTTTGAAAATCATAAAAGTTCTTTAGATTGAAACTAGTTTGAAAATCAGGGCAAAGTTCATGTAGGGGGTAAATGAGGCTGATGAGGAGAAGGTAATTAAATATATTTTGATAAGAATCTAAGTATATTTTTAAAATTAAAAAAAATTTAGTAGATTATGTTGGTTTTTGTCATGAGAAGAGGGTTAGATACACCGTTATCCTGCCTCCTTCCAGCCGCCCTTGTCCAGGCATTCTTAGAAATTATTCAGAATATTTTAGAAACGCCAAGGAAATCTTTAAAAATTTAAAAAGCTAAAAAATAAAGTTCATCTGGAGTATTCTTTAAATTTTCCAAGATTTTCCTTCACTTTTGCATATCACGATTTTCCTTCGGTTTCCCAGCAATAAACTAGGGAGAAATCGTTAGAAAACTCCGGTGGACTAGTGAAGAGAACTCTGAAAAAGAAATTTTAGAATCTTAGAAAATTTTAAAAATCCTTGGATATTTTACGAAATTTAAGAAAATATTGAGGACGGGAAGATTTAAGGAAACGTAGAAAATTCTAGGATATTTTAAGAAATCTAGAAAAACGAAAAAATCAAGAAAATCCAATGAAATCTTTAAAAATCCAAAGAAATTTCAGAAGAAATCCCATCTATGGTATTCTTAAGATTTCTTTGTATTTGCTATTTCTTAAGACTTCCTGGGATTTTCTCAAATTTCCCATCACTTGTACACAAGAACAGATTCAGGAAAATTTCATAGAGGTAAGTGAGGCTGGCTTGGAGAGGGTAAATACATATTTTTTTTATTAGAATTTAAGTACATTTAGTAATTTTATTGGTTTTGATGGGTCATGGGGAGGAACAGTTACCCCGTTACTTCCCCCTTTTTGAAAATCATTGGAATTCTTTGAGAATCTTTGGACTTCGATGGAAATTATTGAAATACCGAGTCCTGTGTACAAAATTATTTTGAGATATTTGCCCCTTGCTGCGGGGTGGGGGGTCAATCACAAGATATGCTTACAATTCATCGAGTCCCCCAATACTGGGGGGTCTGGGAAGTATGAAATGCCCTAAAGTAAACTAATTATTGTATTCAAATGACAAAAGATCATGCAATAATGATTACTTAATAATTTTTTTTATTTTACTTAAAATATTTTAATTTTAAACGTTTACTATTTAATTCTTTTCAAATTCAAATAATTTGCTCGATATTTCAGAAGCGTATATTGCTCGAGACTAAAATGATTATTATTAATTATTACTCGTGTGGATATTATCACTTCTCGTGGCATATTACTCACACTCACGGTTAATAACCTATTTTACGCTATTGCTTTTTAATATACTACATATTAATTCACGTAAACTTCGATTATAAAGCTGATAAACTTTTTATGGTTAATTATTACAGTTACAAAACAAAACAATAAAAATCATCCGAATAATTTTTGAGTCGACTGGAAGCTTCAAATTCTAAGCTGAAAGTCAAATTTTAAAATTGCAAATTTTATTTTTATTTTCATAAAGGAATAATAATTTAATAATTATCCAATCAATATTGTATCAATATTCACACTATATTGTACCAATATCTATACTATATTTGTTAAATAACATTAATTGAAGAATTTTGAAAAATCAAAGTGATAGAAAATGGAGCCATATAGCATCTGACTTCACAAATGACAAACAATTTAGACTGTAAATGTTGCAAATAATTTGATTTCAAACAAACTGCGTTTCGATGTTCCACGTAAATATATTCATTGGTCCAAACGTAATGTCAATGTAAAGCATGAAGTTGAAATATCATTGTTATTAAAAACACAATGACTACCTGTTAATCCCGATAATTATTGATGAATTTGTACAATAAAATAATTCGTAAACCCACAACTTTTCGCACTAATAAAATTGCGATAATAATAAAAATTTAAATTTTAATAAAACATTAGAAATTTATTACTTATTGAAATAAATTTTCATTTTGAATTTCATAAAAAATACGCGTTATTGCGAATATGAAGCGAAGGCAGCGTTCGTGTATTATGATGTAATCCAGGTAGGCAATTAAAAATTAATAAACCAAATTGACCACTACTAATCAAAGTTAATAATGCTATTAAGACATAATGAAGTTTTATTCATCGCATTTTTGATAATTTTTAATTTTTCGTACAATTTCCACTTAAAAATTATGCATACACATTTATAGGTGGATAAATAGGCAAAACGCTCATTAATATTTTCTAAACAAAAATTACGTCGAAGCCATAGATGTTATCAAGATTCTTGAGAACTAATTAATTCAAAAACAGGAAAATTAAATATTCGAACCAATTTCTATCCGACATAATACAAAATGTTTTATGCATTTCAAAATAATTATAATATGGGGTTCACTTTCTACATTTCCTTCCTAAATGCATACATTGTATGCTGTTCCTGTTTATATTTTAAGTAGCTGCATTATTAAACATTTTTATTGCACTTTTACAGTTTTTTATTTTTACTTTTTGAATACCGTAAAAATAATTTTAATTTCAAATTGTTTTTGTTTGTTTTTCCTTTCGAAGATCCGAATGGAAGAAACGGTAATTATTGTAAATATGTCTAACAGCTGTTTTTGATGTTTCCAATGAAAGCCATAAGAGTAAATATCAAAATCTCCTTCAATTGATGCTATTTTTATTCTTATCCTTGACAATGGAAATCAGGAATGTAAAACATTGACTTTTAACCGAGAAAAACAATAGCATTATTTTTTTATTGTTGTAGAATAATAATTATGTAGAATTTTATAGTTAAACGCCCTGATTGGCTTCGCACTCAATTCTGGCGATATGCTTTGCGAACCATTTAGTTTGACGGTCGACTTTGAACTTATTTTGAAAATTTTTAGTTAAAATTTCAGTTCTAGCATACTATGATGGACGGCAGAATTGATTGTGCAAGGTTTGCTCACCAGCATGAAATTAACTTACCGATTATTCTTGACAATCTCTTCTGATATTTTTTAACAATCGTTTTGAAGTAAAAGTAGAAAAAAGTAATCCATGTTTGCGCCCCATTTTTTCCTATTTCATACTTGAAATTAGCACAAGAGAAAGGAATCCGGTAGTCAACTATTATTATTAAATCGTTCGGTTATAGATTGCTTGACGATCTCTTATGCAGTCCACTCCTCCATAATTAAACATCAACCCATAAATGTACATAGAATATGTTCTGCAACTGATAATTATTACTATTAGTATAAGCGGTTAAATTGCGTTAATAACAATAATTATCTCACTTGGTGTTCTGTGTTGGTATTTTTTGGTTGTCCAAATATTGACGTCTAATGATAGTACTTGTTTCTCTTTTGCATACGTTCCCAATGAAGAGGAATAAATGAAATTAATTATAGAGTGAATAATTTACGCACAATTTTTCAAAAAAACGACTAATTACCTCAATCAAGTTGTGCAACATTGTTGTATATAGTTCTATTCTCTGTTATGCATGGTAATTGTTAGTAGGATGAGATGCTAACTAACCCAGTTAACTATATGAAAAGAATTAACAATATAAGATTATGGTTTTATTTGTACACAATTTTTGGAGTAAGTGCCAATTTATCTGATTTGTTTAATTACAAAAATAAGGGCATTGTACTTACTTTCCAATAATATGAACGCTCAACGCAATGAAAAGATAATCTCCACCTTTCACATCTTCAATAATGCATTCAATTTTTTAAAATGCTTCTTTTTATCAAATTCTATTACTGTTATTAATATTTAATTAAAATAGTAATAAATATATTTAGCTATATTCTCTACACCTTTCTAATGCTTCGTGAACAAATTAAACAAGAATGAAACATAAAATACTCAATAAAATCTTTTTTTACGACAAATAAAATGTTGGCGCTAGGATCGGCCAATACAATTACCGCAAATTTAATTTCGACTAATCAGCGGGCTTTATCTACTTTAATTCGTAATTTTGCACAGCATTCTTAAGCAGAACTTGCTATGATGTATTATCTGTAATTTAATTATAGCTAAAAGTATTAAAAAAAATTCAAGGAATAGAAAATAAATACTGTAAATGGTAAATACGACCGTATGAAATTTAAATAACTAGCACATACAAACGATACGCGTACGTTTTTTTCCAGAAATGGTATAACACGTTAGAAACATAAAATTTATGTAGTTTTAAACGTCATTTATTATCTCCAAGAAGTCATAAGTGTAATGTCGAGTTTTTATTGTTTGTACAGTATTTACCTACTTTATAAAATTTCACATTTTATATATTATATTTTTTCGAGAAACACGCACAAAGCATCTCGTATGTGAATATAGTACCACTCGTATTAATTGTTTTTTTAATTTGTGCTTAAATTTAACCATTAGGGTACTTTAATATCACTTTAATGCTTTACTTTCTAGCCCATCAATTTAGTTTAGTGTTTTATAACTTGTGAATTACGTTTATTATCTTTTTAAGTTTCATTCCAAAAAATTATATCCAAAAGAAGTGCAATGGAAAGCTAATAAAAACAAATTATTTTTATGGCCCAACAGCAGCATTTCATAGCTGGATATTTGGTTTCATGACTGCTCCTGCATAATGGCTATGGCTCTTTTTATATATTACAGTGAAAACTGCATTGTAATTTTAAAAATTTCATTACAGTAATAATCATGCCGAATAAGCTTTTTATCTACATAGTAAGGTTAGCACCCTACTAGAATAATATGTTAATCAAATGCTTACAAAGCCATTAGTGTCAAGTTCAAACTTGGTGTATTAATGGCTAGAGTTCGGATTTATATGCACTAAAATACTTGGAAATATGTGGATTTATATGCAGCGAATTTCCTTAAAATATGCACTAAAATTGATAAAACTAGATAAAATATGTATTGATATGCAAACTAAAAAATATCTGATCTTCGAATTTTTCAATTTTTTTTAAATTTTTAATTTAATAATTTTAATAATAAATCGAGGCAAATTACACGAAATTAGCAAAATTGTGCATATTTTCAACATTTGGTGCATATTTGAATAAATAATGCATATTTGTGCATATTTGGGACACTTTTCATAGAAAAAATAAAATATTATTATTAAATTTTACTAATTTAAGCAATTATTTTATTTAATTATAAGCAATTTAATTTTTTATTTAAAAAATTACTTATTTTTTTATTTATTTCAAAAGTTATAAAAATTAAATTGCTTAAAATTAAATAAAATAATTGCTAAATTTGGCCAATTTAATAATAAGTTTTTTATTTATTATTAAAATGAATTAAATTTATTTTATATTATTTATTATTAAAAATATGCATTATTTGCTCAAATATGCACCAAATGTTGAAAATATGCAATATATGCATTTTGACAAGCAGTTTTTGAATTCGTTTTTAACTAATTTGTCAATATTCATATCAATATTAAAGAACATGCGAAAGCATAAGATGCGAGCTCTATAATGGCAATAACAAGGCGAAGTCTTAAATTGAAGTAAGTATTTAACTAATTACGATTTACTCAAAAAAAGTTTGTTAATTTATATATTTAAATATGAACCATTGAAACATTTTATTTAACGGTTATGCATATAATTAAAATATCATTAACCTATTGAGTTTTACTATAATATTCGGGTTATCATAACCACGCGTTAAATGGTTTCTCACGAGTATGAATGAATGAAACTTGATCAGTGCAATTTGTTGCAAAAATGCAAATAAACGACAATCACATTTGCATTTTGTATATTTTAATCCAAATACAATCATTGTTTTTTTTTCTTTAAGTGAAACGTTATAATAATTATAATATTTAAGGTAAATTTATTTTTAAAAGTTAAATTATGATCCTGTAATGTATAAAATTTTAAAGGGACGCCTGGTATGCAAGCTACTTGGCGAATAATTAAGCACTTAATAATTTTCTAAATTAAGATTCTTTGCTGTTAGACTTTTTCAGAAACAGTTTTTTTATTTTTATATAAATTAAAATGCCAAATATAAAATATTTTTACCTGCCCCCCAAATGAAAACTTGAGGATGCAAAAATTGCATCGCCAACAGAAGTACTTGATTACTACTAGAGAACAACAAACAAAGCATATCAGTTGTTAATTACACAACTAAAACCAAGCCCAAGTTCAAAAATGACATCCAACAGTAAATTTATATTTATGAAACGAAAATGACCTAAAATTGCACAATTTAAAAAGCGGAAAATTAGAAAGGACCGTCAAAAACTCTTATTGTAAAAGTAATGTCACATGCTTCTTTAAAGGGAAATTAAATAAATATCTAATTTTATGATGTAAGCTGGAAAAAAAATTAAGAACAATGCTATTCGATTTTGATGTTTAAGCTTGAAGAGATCGCCCGCAAAAGTGAGGTGCTAATTTTTTCCAACAATTATATTACTTACATTTAATAGTTAACAATTTTTTTACGTAAAATTACATTTTAAAGAATAATTTAACAAAATTCAATTGCAACAGCTATTTCGTTTTCTAATCCTTGCTGCTGGTACCGGAGTTACCTTCGGGGTATGCATACTAGGAGAATATTATTTAACGTTTTTACTTAGATCCAGTAATAATATTACTTATAAAATAACAGTAGTATACACGATTTTGCAAAAAGATAAAATAGAAAAGCAATTTCAAGTCAACGAACTACAATTTCTGCTAAGTGCAACAAAATTGACACACTAACACGCGCCATCATTTACAACCTGCTCCCCATTTACGCCATATTAGTACCTACCAAGTATATAAAATTGTAAAAAAAAAAAGCTGAATTGAATTCATTCATCTCTTGGTTGATATAATGACACCACTAATAGGTATACTTTACTACATGATGAGATTATGGTACTTAGCTTTAATTTTTTACTCCGAAGCTTTCATAATTGACCTGTTAACTTACTAATAGTAATTATTTTTACACTTCGGAGTATTTAATAATAATGTCTACTTCACATTTAAAAATTGGAAGTTATTTCGTTTTCTATTTTATTTTTTTTATTTTTGCTTTAAAAGTGCTTATTATAACATTTATTTCAAAAGTTAAAACTATTTTGAAATTGTAAATTATATTTAAATTACACCTATATTTTCAGATAGATTTACATGTTTATTTCCAATTCAAACATAACTTAAATTTATTAGAGCATTATTATGCATAATATATAAAACATATTAGGAAATATGATTAAACTGCATATTTTTGCATTAGAATAATATATTTTATGTCGAAATGTCTAATTTCTAAAACTCGAGGTGTCTACTTTTCATAAACTTGAAACATCTAGTTTATAGAAACTAAAAATTTTTGCAATAAAATAATATTTATTATATTCTTTAATAATAAATTGTAACACTACATGTCTATTTTTGGGAAAATGTATGAAAATCCCCAAAAAATATCGTTTTGGGGTTGCTGATACGATCATTCGGGATTTTATTAAAAAAATAAAAATTAAAATATTTTAATTTTTCCATTCTTAATTATCATTTTTTCCTTATTATAATTATGATAATTTTTGGATATTTGATATTTCTTATCATTAATTTCTAATTCTAATCCGTATGATTAAGTAATTTAATTATATTTTAATAATTTATTCCGGATTGAAATAAAATCGTAGCTGTTTTAAAAATTTTCGTAATTTTTTTACTTTTACTTATGAGAAATTTTCAACAAAACTATTAATAATTAAATTAGTTTTGATAAACATTCCATTTGAAATTCAGTGTGAATTTTTCTAATTTTTATAATTTATAATAATCACTTCCTCTTTGTAACAATCCTGCCAAGTAATTTTTTTATTTAAATGGTAATAAATTATATTGTTATAAAATTTGTAAATTAACAATAATTTATAATTCTGTGAAACTTGCTTTATATTTTGTTGATTAATTTAATTGGAACATCTTCGAGTTCATCAACCTTTTCAATTTATTGCAAAATTAATTTGGAATAAATCAAACAGATTTAGGCCACAATTTAAGCCAAAACTCAGCTGGAATCTATAAGGAAGTTCTGATTAAAACAAATAAATAATAATAAATGGGAATATTAGATTAGCTCCCGAAAGCTCCACTGTAAAGTTTTCTACAAAATTAAAAATCTAACGATTTTTAATTTGCGAATTGAAATTGTCCAAGTAATAATAGTAGGGTCAATAAATCCAGGACTATTGGAGCTTTGCTTTATTGTCTATAAGCGCATACCTGAACAAGCACAATGAAATGTATTAGTTTATGTTCATGTACAATATAAAATGAAAATTGCCAATAATAATAAATATCAAAAAGATAAATAGTAATAAAATTATAAAATAAACTTCATATTTTTGGAACTCCTGCAATAGATAAGCTTGCATGCTAAAAAATTTTGAACTGTAGGCCCCCGTACTAAACCGAAAGATTGATTGAAATGAAGGCATTAGAATAAAAGATTTTGAATAGAATAAAATTTGAACAAGCAAAAGATGATACCTTGCTTTTATTATGTTTGGTCTAATGCATTTCGTTTTTTACTTTTTGTATATCAATCACGATAATTATCTCTTATACAATAAATTTCATTACTATTATTGGTTTTATTATCAAACAGTAAAACCTGAATGAATGTAATATCACGCCTTTAAGTTTATTCAAGATGTTATATCCATTAAATTAATGTGATGTAGTGTTTAAATGTAAGATGTAATAAATAATCTTAATGTTTACTATTTTTTAGTTTTAATAATTTTTGAAAGCTGATAATTTACATAATATACTTTACATTTTAAATTTATTTTTTTCATTTTCCTTTTTTTATGTATTTTTATTTATTTGTTCGTTTATATTCCTTTTAATTTAAAAAACATTTTTTAACATTTTTTATCACTGTTGTTCATATTTTTCTTTTTTATTTTTAGAATTTTTGAGTTTGAATGTTGTGAATATTTGTTTAAATAATTAGGTAATTATTATTATATGCAACTGACAATTGAATAAAGCACATATTGTACTACATTATTACTAAACTACTTATTAATAATGAGTTTTTTAAATTAATAATAAATAATTTATGATAAGTAATGTAGATTACTCATGTAGTTACATTTATTTATTAAACATAAAATATAATTAATCCGAAACTTTAAATTAAGAAACAAAATTTGAATTAATAAATACGAATTACCTAGTTCAATTATTAACAATACAGAAATTGATTTGCGTACCCTGTAATAATGTAATGTATAATGTAATTGGAAATTTTGTATAAAAATTACTTTGTAGGGTAACCCTTCTTGACCATTTAGTACGAAAAAGTCATTGAATATAGTTTAATAAATCTTAGAAATATATAAAAAATGATAGGTAGAAAGAATTTAACCGAAATTGACAAACAGAAAATTTTGTTTTACGTGGTGAAAATGGGAATTTTACTGATATTAGCGGATATTAGTGAGCAAGTTGGGCATGACAGATGTACTATAAGTAGATTTTTTAAAAAATATGTCATTAGTGGCAATACAAAGCCACTTCACAGAGGAAATTCGGAAAAAAAAAACACGAAATCGCAAGATCGAATGCTTCGCAAATGGGCGTTAAAAGATCGCTCCAAATTTCGAAGACAATTAAGAAAACAGTTGAAAAATGAACTTGGCGTAAATATTAGCACAAAAACTGTTGGTAATCGTTTTGGTTTTGAAGTCAAATTACGTGGTAATACTTCTGTCAAGAAACCGCTCTTGACAAAAAAAAATAAACAAAAACAGTTAAAATTTGCCAAACAATATCAAAATTGGAATAGATGATTGGAATAGACCCATCTTTTCAGGTGAATCAAAATTTTCACTCCATGGGTCGGATGGAAAAAAAATGTGCGGTGAATTGAAACCGAACGTTTATCGGACAAATGCACTATACAAACATACTAGGTCGACATAGAATTATGACATGGGGTTGCTTTTTTCTACCTGGATTTGGCAATAGAAGGGTCGGTAAATGTAAAACAATACATCTGAATTTTAAAATTCAGTTTTTTCAGGATTCAGATGGATTCAGAAAATCCATTTTTCGAGGTGGATCACTCCTCCGTTGTTGCCGTTCTTTATAACTTTTTGTGTTTCCTTGCCTGATTGCAAATCATTCTCCACGATTTTCTTTCCGCACACTTTGTTCTCCAGTTTTCGATCTCCATATCACTCAGGTCTTTCATCACTGCGTCCCACCATGTCGTTCTCGGCCTCCCCCTCTTTCTCTCCTTGTCCGGTCCCCCATTCCATCACCACTCTAGTTGGATCCTTCTCTTGTCTTCGCATAACATGACCCAGCCATCTTATTCTCTGCGCTTTGATGTACCTTACAATATTTTCACATTCCAGTTCTTCCTCAATCTCATCATTCCTTCTAGCTCTCCATCTGTTGTCTTCAGTTTTTTTTGGACCCATAATCAATCGCACTATCTTCCTCTCAAACACCTTCAAACGTTCTTCATTCCTGCATGTCATGCATAATACTTCGGCTGCATACCTTATCGTTGGTCTTCTTAAGCTCTTATAAATTCTCATTTTCGTCTTCTTGCTTATGTTTCAATGTCTTCTTATTAGCATAAAATGCTCGGTTTACCGTCTGCAACCTCTCTCTTATTTCTTCTTTTCTATCACCTCTATTGTTAACTCTCACACCAAGGTACTTAAAGGTGTCTACTTCTTCAAAATTGCAATGTCCTATTTTCAGGTTCGTTTTCTGGTTATTTCTCCTTCCATTCCGCATGTACTTTGTCTTTTTCTCGTTTATTTGCAGCCCTATTTCTGTCGCTTGTTGGCTGATCCTCTCGTATGTTTCTCTCAATTTCTTCTCTGTTCTAGACAATATTACGACATCATCAGCATAAGCCATCACCTGTGCCTCTTTGTTGACTATCGTACCCGCGCAATTAGTTTTTCTGATCATGTTCTCTAGCATCAGGATGAATAAAGTTGCTGACAGGGCATCTCCCTGTTTCACTCCTGCATTTGTATTAAATTTTTCAGTGTCTCCTTCCCTAACTCGGACTGTACTTTTTGAGTTTTCCAGCGTCATGAATACCAATTTTATCAGATTTTCTGGGATTTCGAGTTCTCTCATTATTCTCATCAGCTGTCCTCTTTTTACAGTATCAAAGGCCTGCCGGAAATCTATGAACATCATGTGCAGCTTCATCCCGTATTCATGGAATTTTTCTGTAAGTTGCTTTAGTATATAAACCGCATCTATCGTTGACCTTCCTTCCCTAAATCTCCATTGGTATTCTCCTAGGACTTTTTCGGAGTGTATTTTTAGCCTTTTTAGTATTAGGGAAGACAGTATTTTATATACCACAGGCAGTAGAGTTATTCCTCTGTAATTATTGCACTCGCTAACGTCACCCTTCTTGTGTACCGGGATTATTCTTCCCGTTTGCAACTCATTGGGCATCTTTTCTTCTCTCCATATTGTTTTTATGAGTTCATAGATTTTTAGTTGAAGGTATTCACCGCCGTTTCTCACCATTTCCACCTGTACTCCGTCTCTGCCTGGTGCCTTACCATTCTTCATCCTGTTAACACTTTCCATCATCTCTTAAAATGTCGGTTCGTCTATCTTGTTTTCACAGTAGTTCTCTGTGTCACTTGTCCTCTTATCTTGCTCTTCCGTGTCCACATTTAATAGTTTCTCAAAGTGGGTTCTCCATATTTCTCTTATTTTCCCCTGGTCGTTCTCTAGATTACCATGTTCACCTTTCATTGCTCTTGGTTTTAATTTATTTGATCTTTTTTGTTCGTTTATTTTCTTGTAGAAAGCTCTTGTATTATTTCATTCATTAATTCTCTTAACCAAAGGTTCTTTCTTTGTTTACAAATTTTGTAAGCTTCTCTCATTTTTTTCTGTGTATATTCTTCTTTTTCTTCCTTTCCCGTTCTTAACCATTTCCTTCTTGCTTTCCTCTTCAAATTTACCCCTTCTTCATAGATTTCATCAAACCATTGTTTGTTCTTGGTCTTCTTTTTACGTCCTATTACTCTTTCTGCCGCTGTCTGAATTATGTTTTTTATTCTCTCCCATTCCTTTTCGATAATGTTACTACCTTCTCCGGAATGTATTTGTACAGTTATAACTTCCATGTATTTGTTTCTCGTATTTTCACTTTTTAGTTTTTCCAGGTCCCATCTCGTTTCTTTTATGTTACTTGTTTTTATATTAATTTTTTGCCTTATTGTCGCAACAACCAGATAATGATCCGAGTCAGCATTCGCACCTCGATATGTTCTTACATCTCTTATTGATGATTCTCTTCTTTTATCTGTCAATACATGGTCTATCTGGTTTCCATCCTCGCTATTGTTCCCTGGCTCTATCCATGTTACTTTGTGTATTGGTTTGTGTTTATATTTTGTGCTGCTGATCGTCATGTTCAATGCGGCTGCAAGTTGGCACATTCTGTTACCGTTGTCGTTCGTATCTTCGTGTATTGTTTGCCTACCGGCCACTTCTCTTACATAATCCTCCTTTCCCACTTTTGCATTAAAGTCTCCCACTATCATCCTCATTTCGTGTTTGGGTATTTCTTCTATTATTCTCTCTAATTCGATATAAAATGCGTCTTTTTAGTTTGCATGTTTTTCCTCGGTTGGTGCGTATATGTTTACAATTGCTAAGTCATATAATGCTAATTTTTGCATATTTACGGTTTTTACTGCTATTTTGCTATTTTAGAGCTTTAAGTGCTATTTACAGTCATATTTTTATATAATAAAAATAATTTTACTGCTATTTGGCTAGTTTAGAGCTTTGAGTGCTATTTACAGGCATATTTTTTTATATAATAAAAGAAATAAACAAAATATTATTTAAAAAAAAATTTGTGTTCAAAATTAGTTACAACAGCGCTATGCACCATTATCAGATTCAATTAAAATAGTTCAAGATATTAAGTACGCACCAGTGACGTCCGTCAATGTTAATAAATAATATATAAAACAAAATTGATTGACAATTTTATTTAGCATATTTTTGATTTTTTAGTGCTATTTATAGCGCTAATTTTGGTGTTTTTAAGCGCCTATTAAAGAGCTAAAAGTTTACATTTTTAGTGCTATAACTTCCGAGCCATGCGTAATTACTTATTAGTGACGCGCATAAATAGACTAACGAGATTTGATGAAATCAGATAGGTTGTCTGACCTACTAGGATACAGTATATTCCACTTCTGTAATATATAATTTAATAAATTAAATTATGATAATTTATTAAATAAAATTAAAACTAAGTACCCAAGTGATTAAAATTTTAAATTGATAACTAACTGAAGTATATAAAAATTATTATTAAAAATGTTAACCAGCTACTATTAAATTTAACTAACCAATACAAATCATCTGTTTACTTGGACGGCTTGTTAGAAGTTTTATGAAATCCGGCACTTGTCTACCAGTTTCAAACAGTGGTATTAATAACTGTCAGTTGTTGGTTTAACAAAATAATTAAATATTTGTATTTCATACTGCACATAGATAAGATAAATATAAAAAATTTTAGTTTTTTGTGTGATGTGCCAGACGATGGCTTTTTGAGACAGAAATGCGAAAAGAGTTTTTATGTATTTTATCTGTTAATTATAATTTATTATAATTAATATAATTTCTTTTGTTATTTGTGCCAATTATTATGAAATCCTCGTGCAGTTCATTCTTATCTTGGATAAATTACCATAATTTTCATATTACATAAATTTTAACAGAAAATAAAAAAAGCGAGAGCATAATAATTATAATGGCTTAAGCAAATTGAGATTTATGTTGGCTTTATTAGTATTTAACCAATAAACAGAATTACAAATTTTCATTAGATAAGTCAATATTGGTAAAATTAAATATTAAATATGTCTTGAAAAAGAAACATGAGCGTAAAGTTTATTTGGTAATTAGTCAAATCACATTGATCATTAGATATTGTCCAACGCAAATAATTCAATTTTGACCAATAAAAACAAATTTAAAAATTAAATATGTTTAGATACCATGACGGTATTATAGACAACCTCAATTATCATGCCAATTACAATCACGAACGAATTTGTCGACTTGTCCAATATTTTCTCTAAAATTCTTGATGAACCTGCTGGATTTCCTGATTCAGACCCACATAATATCCAGCTATAATTTTCCGTGAAAAATATTTTTCCGGCACCCTAACTGTATTGAAGATAAACAATCTCCTACTTTCAATATAAAGGATATTCGTCTTAATTATAAACAACCGCTTTGCGGATGCGATTTGAACTTCCTTCGCAATCGCGAATTAATTATTATTCGGCTTTTTTAACACAAATATAATTAAATGAACTATAAAGTTATCTAGATTCATGTAAACAAAACAAAATTTAAATATAATTAACACGCGTGTGTTTTTCAGATAATCACACGAATAAATTTTCTGTTATGAAACAATGCTGATAATAGTAGAATCAAAAAAATATTTCGGGATAATGGAAGCATTACTATCGGATAATTACTTGTCATACGTATTTCAAGGTTTTTAAATCGAATTATTATATTTTTTAATCTGGCAGTAAATTACAGTCGACTACAGATTTGCATGAATGAATCATGGAACCTATATTTTGAAGCGTGCAAGTAATACTTAAGGTAACTTATCTACTAACCGTCATAATATTGGTTAATTTATCATAATACCGGTATTATCTAATGTTTATTTTAAAATCATGCTAGCGTTTAACCATTTTCTCATTTTTCCAATGCAAATTAATTGTATGATGATATAGAAAGATACCGATAACTTATAATTGCTTACATCGCAAGTACATGAAGAAAAATTGAACTCGCCGTTATAAAATAATGGTTGTCCTATTTCTTTTAATAACAATTTCTTACTTCACCTTGCAGTTTATACATGAACAAGACCTAACAGTTATGTTGTTACCATTAATAGAATCAGCACCGTAGAGAGACTGTAATTTTTTTTATTTTCAGTCATCTCATGATTTAATGTCAAGTCGAGCATATTCTGAACACTAACAACTCATCGAAGCAAAAAATGTGGGATACAACATTGTATCCTCAGATTGCAATGATTTTATCACCAGAAAATTAAAAAATTATCAAGTTTCTTAACACCAACGCTAAATTTCCAATACTCGCAGTAGTTAATGAAGTCGTGAGACCGTATGTGTAAAATTAGTTTAACGAACAGGAATGAAGCGATGAGAGCACAAGTTGCAACTTAAACTTAAATTAATTTTTTTGTAATTAAAGTTTCTAATGAAATTATAGTAGTTAAGAGTAAATAAGAATATAAACTTTAAAAGTGCCTAAAAACGTTTTACGATTATTCGATTGGCTGTTTCTATAGGTATATATTGATTTTAAATAAATTTATAATTTTGTGTTAACAGTTGCACGACTAGAAAGCAACTGCGGCCGACCCCGCCCACTAAAACACACTGCCGCATTTATTTAAATTAAACAAACGCCGACTTTGAACGAATATAAAAAGAGAGTTGGGCTCTTATCTTCTTCTGGTATGATTTTCTATCCTACGAAAAGCAACTACACTTACGACTTTTCAATTATTATTATTTACTATTAAACAACTTTATTCTATCAGTAGAACGATCAATTCACCGATAGAGTTTCCTTAGTAACTTACCATAGCTTTTAGCTATTTACTCATTTAATAATCATTAATCACTATTCATTAACCATAGAACATGGCGGCATTGTATGTATTATATTTTATAGGCAAAAAAAAAGTGAACACTTTAATATTATCATTGTTTACAAATGTCGATTCAGAAAGCTCAACATCTAAAATGTTTAACATGATCACAAGCGAGGTAAGCAGTGATTGCTAAACTAACTTAGTAACATTTTTTCATATTTTTTTTTATAATAATAATAAATTTCTTTCTTCTTTCTTTTTTTTATAAAAAATAATTTATTTATTTGAAAAAATTTAAAAATTAAAGATTAAGTACCAATGCGATATACACAATTAAAATTAGTTCTGAACGACCAATAATATCATGAAAGTGATATCTGGAGAATTAAGTTCGATTTGTTGCAGCATAATTTTTTAATTTTTCTGTAATATGGTTTTACTAGAAATTGAACCAATTAGAACTTTCCCATCAGCACCTACAGCATTCGTATTCGACCACCAGCACCGTAGATAAGGCCAAGATAAAATCACAATAATTTCTTTATTTTTTTATTTTTTTCTTCTACTGCACATTTAATCAAATCATTTTGTCTGGGAATATTTTACACACCCCTAACCCCCCCAAAAAGAAAACTTTTAACTTAAATTAACTAACTAATCGTGGTCATCAAAAATTCTTTCTATACGACTAATGTAGAATACGAACATTCTGGGTCAATTTTCAGTTCAGAAAATACACATTCTTCGCACCTGTTACAGAATATTTCATTCTGTAACACCCGTTACAGAATGACTATATTCTCACATCTAAGAAATATTCAAACCTGGTAGTGACATCTATTAACAAGTTGTTTTACTGGTTTTATCACGCCAACTGTCAAATTGGTGTTGGAGTATTACAAGAAATACACTAGCACTGTGCATCAGTCGTATAGAAAGTATAGTCTAGAACTCGTTTGGAATGGCTATTCCATTTCGTCGGCTGTCTTTACCACCATCATCTACTTCATGGCGTGAAAACCAAAATAATCTAAAAAAAATTTTTAAAAATACAAAAATCCATGGATTATCTCGAAAATTTTGTGGACACTTATTTGGAATTCCATGGAAATCATAGAAATTCTTCAGATAGAAACTAAAGTTGCTAAAGCTGTAAAGGATTCCCGTTTAAATACAATTGCTAGTGTACTGGGAGGGGGGTCACCCAGACCCCCGGATTGAAAACAGGCGGTTTGTTTGCTTTGTTTAGCTTAATCTCTGATTTAAACTGACATTGAAATATCAACCTTTAAAGCAACCGATCGTGATTGACTTATAAATATTTGTACTATGTACTATGTATTTTGAAAGGGTGGCGTGGTGCGTACCATATCAATTCATTAATGTATTTTGTTCTGAAAAACCGATCACAGAAAATGTACGCTAAGTTTCGCATTTAAGAACGGCGGATCTGGGTGACTCAGAGAGACTGAAAAGCCATTGAATTTAAGATGACGTCCAGAAGATCAGCTTTGTCTTCAGCTCGGAAACTATCTTGATCAGACTGAATTGCTACTATCATCCATAAATGCATTTGGTTCAGTAAGGCTAAAAAGTTCTTACTAAATAATACCAATCGCAGAATGTCTACTTAAACCTTATGTTTTTCAATCCGGGGGGTCTGGGGGGTATGGAATACCCCCCAGTACACTAGCAATAATTATTGTATTCAAAAAGAAAACTCTTAACTTAAATTAACTAAGACTGAACACAATTGCTAGTGAACTGGGGGTTATTGTATACTGGTATTGCAGGCTGATTATTAGTATGGGGGTTCCAACTGACTGTTCCATCCATTCTCAAAGTTTTAGTCGTTTGGCAATAGCTACTCGATCCCTTCGGAAAACGGTGCAACAAAGTAGAAAAATTTATAAGAACAAAAATGAACAGAATGAAATTTTCAACAAAAAATGTTTCATAAATATTGCTATAAAAGCAACTTTCAAATGACAAAAAGAGTTTTCAAAAGGTACACTTTACATTTTTAACATAGGAGTGTATAGACGAAGATTGATTCTCCAGGAAACGTTTGATAGAGAAACTGCCAAACCCACTTCAGATTGTTTTTTTTAACACTTTGTTATAATGTAAGAAAAATTATTGGTAGAATACTTTGTTAGCAGAGTTCGTTGTTCAAATTATGGATTGTTCAAACCTACATTTTTACATAATATAAAAAATAAGCTGACAGTCTAAAGTACATTTCAGGCTCTGTGAGTTTCAGAGCTAGTTTTCAGCCAATGACATGCTATGTTGGTCCAGTAATACAGGTCTGTCAAGGATGTTTATATACCTACCAATCAGAAAATTGAAAATTAATTCAAAATTTTATACTTACGATATTATGCGATGTGTGGAATATGGATATATGATTGTCAACCCACTATTAATTTTCAGTATAAATCATCGCTATGGATGATGACGTATTTAGTGATTTACAAATTGTCAATAATGTATGATTGCCCACTTAAAAGCATAGAAAGCGAAATGATAAAGAGTACTAACAATTTTACTCGATAATTAAAATTGTAACTATGCAGATTACTTTATCATTTAAAGCTTTCCTTTGTTACAAGTAAACATAGTAAAGCGTGATAATTTCTCTATTTCTCTGTAAAACAAATACATCGTCCGGACTTAGAAAGCAACACCAGGAAGACATAGGTAATACATTTGTAAGGTACACAACGGTTATTTTTGGTTTTTGCAATTTTGTAACATTAATGTGTACCGTAACAATAAAATTGGTTATGTAATTTTTATATGATAAGGGTAATTTAACACAATCTTCCAAATTAAAACTCTATCCAACTCAATTTCACACTAAATTTTTTCTTCCACGCAGTGTACGAGAACGCTTGAGTTGTTCCTAATTCACTACTATTTAATGAAGCTGCGAACGTACCACGAGTAAAAGTATTGCCTTGTCAACTTGAAATTTCAATAGTTTTTGAAGTAATAAACAACTTTTCTAACTGTTTGGTTCCTCTCGTAAAATTAGATTCAAAGACACAAATTCACGAGTACCCAAAATTATGTTGATCTAATTGGGCACTAACCAAACACCTTTTACCTGTTGCAGACGAGTAACTTTCTTTTAGTCATTTTTTTGTATTCGAAATTTATTGCAAATTTTACAATGCAATTATTTTTTTATGACACATTGGAAATCGCCAGTAATAATTTTATTTATTTACAATGTCAGGACATAGCACGGAATGCTTCTGCAAAAAAGGTTAGTAAATAGTTTAAGACGGATCTTCCCATCATATTAAATCGATTACATCAACAATTTATGGATTTTCCTTTCTCAAATTTGTAATCAGTAGACAAAATTATCAAAATTGTACTTTCTCTCGAGATAAGTAACCGATTTTTTGCATTATGCAATCTGCATGAACCGGTTTAGCCTAAAATTCGACTGATGGCTTTCCCGTGTATCTTCGTGCAAAAAAATATAGGTACGCACTTTAATTGTTGATAATTTATATTGCAAAAATGATTTCTTCTTGGAAATGAAATGTTTTTTATTGCAAGAATAATAATGCATTATGTGCACAATAACTAGGCAATTAGATTATCTTGTGTAAACGCAACCTGCTTACAAAACTAGTAAATAAATTTTCCGATAAGTACTACACTTTCAACTAATCAAATAGTACTTCAAATTGATGTACTTTCCATTATTTAAAGTACATTTATTTGCCTATTTTCTACTATTAGCTCCTCAACTTCTTTCGTTATACATACTAACAACCGTGACTGCTGTACCCTTCCTCAGCATAATTATATACACAATCCTTATACAATGAAATTATACTGGCGAGTAAGGTAATTAATTGCATAAATAAATGGCCGATTAAATGTAAAATCATTAATTAAGAAAGATGTAATGTTTAAATGAAAGCAAAAGCACTACCCAAAGATCAATCTAATATAAATATATTTTGCGACAATTTTGTAACGAGTTTTTAAACTGCAAAACGTCAATTTTAAGATTAATTTTATAAATTTACAGTAATTTTTTAAATAAAAAAGTTCATCAATATTCATAAAATGCATTCATTTAGTTAATTTAGTTATTCGATACTTACTAATGGATAAAAAATTAATAGCTTCCATCTAAATTAGTAGAGATTTGCATAATTACAAAAAAAAATCATCGTGCAATTTTTTTGAGAATATTAAATTATTGATTCTGCCATGTTTTCGTGTAAACTAAAATTCAGCCATATTTCATTATAATTCAAAATTATTTTCAAAATTTTCAAGAACTACAGTTATCCTTGTCCAGGATTTAAAAAAAAATTTGTCATCTACATGATCTTGTTATGAATAGATTTGCAAAGTTCTATGCGAACTTCAGACCTTATCTGTGATTGGAAGGTAAATTATTAAATAAATTATAAATAATTTTTAACTTCAATTAATTAAACACAACACATTCGCAGTTCTTATTTCTTGGTTTACGCGTCTTGTTCAATTTTGAGGGATAATTCGGTGGCGGTGCAAGAGTAGCTAGGTATATGTTACGGTCAATGATGACAATTCGGCCATTGACGTCAATGACCATGCATTTTGGGCAATGTTAACATTTAAAATTTTATGTGTGGTTTTTACATCATTGTCCGGGCAATGACGTCAATGCCCAATACAGGGTGGGCAATGATGAAATTATTATTCTGAAAATTCTATCTGAAAGTAATATATTAAATGTTCCTTTGCAATTAATACTAGCTATTAAGGGATACTGTAAAGTTAATTTTGTTAGAAAATATTAGTGATACGAGCAAAGAAAATGATATTACTCTTAGACAAGCAGCAGCTGAAAGCAGTGTTTTAGAAAACCACGGTTACAAGCGTTATCATTGCAAGGGTTGATGTAAAAATATAAATGTGCGTGTCGCGCCAGCAAACAAATTTCCAGTTCTAAGTGCCATGGGTCACTCCCGTGCCTAAATAAAAATGATTAATTTAAAAAATTTTATTTCATTATTTTTTAAATATACAATACAATGAATACAACATATGTACGTAAATATCTTGATAGTAGTAATTCTATAATATCATCATTGTCCAATACATTTTGGCCATTAACATCATTGACCGGCGAAAGACGTAAATATTACAATCAAATGTAAATATTTACATCATTGCCCACCGTTAACGGGCGTTGACGTCAATGGCCGGTCAATGACGTTAATGCTCAATTTGCCCAAAAAACAATGTATTAATTTTGAATTGCGCATATTATTTAAAAATTTCTTGTTTGGGATTCGCTACTCTTTATAGTCCCGGACCCCTAAGTATTGCTTACATTCGCTTATTGATATCATTGCCACTTCAATGGGCCTGATTTAGTGGCCTAAGTGCGCGTAGGGATATCTCCCTGCTCTCCTACCTAAAATCCAGAATCCAAAAGGGTGCACTGGAGGGTATTCCATACCCCCCGGATTACACTAATTCTTTTATGACTTAAAAAATACGTTTAGAACTTTGGAATCGGAAAAAGCTGGTTTCGCTGCTAAGTCTAAAAGTAAAAGTAAAAGTTTAAACATATTATTTAAGTCGCAAAAGAGTTGGTACAATCCGGGGGGTCTGGGGGGTATGGAATACCCCCCAGTACACTCTTCTGGATTCTAGATTTCTAGAAGCCACTGAATGAGGCCCATTGTAGTCCTCTGTCCTGTCCTGTCCTCCAAGATGAATTAGATCGAGACAGCTGCATCGGAGATAGTACAATGGGCCAGTAGCGATGCAAGAGTAAGGGTCCGTAAGCAAATATACAAAAAAGGGCCTCTCAAAAAACAATGTATTAATTTTGAATTGCGTATATTATTTAAAAATCTTTTTGGGATAGTTACTACCCTTTGTGGTCCCGGGCTCCTAAGCATTGCTTACATTCCCTTATTGATATCACCGCCACTGGGGGAATTATTGAGAAAATTTGGTGTACAAGTGAAAAGAAATCTGAGGAAATCCTATGAAACGAAAAATTTGAGAAAAAAAGATTTTATGAAATCTTAGAAAATTTGGAAATCTTAAGAATGCTATAGATAATCAATTTTTGCTATTTAAACTATTATCTCAACAATGGTGTACAAATGGTGCACATTTTGATGATAGACAATAGTTCATTGTACCATGAACTGGAAAAAAGAAGTAATCACTTACGCTATCAGAGATCAGAGTTGGCACATTATAATATTATGTAATATTACAACAAAATATCAATCATATCAATATTTTAGAAAACCCAAAAATGCACTAAACACTTTTCAGAACTAAAATGTTTTTAAGTTAACACATGTAAAATACACTGTAAGTATAAATTTGCAAACTATTGACTATTGACTATTTTCTTAGATTATTCTAAGACCACAGTGGTGGCTTGATGTGATCACTAGTTGAGTAGGAGCGGAAATTCTGGGTTCAAATCCCGGACTCGGCAGAATTTCTTAGCTTGGCCCTCTGGTGAACATCAAACTGTGGATCGAAATACAAATAACTTTCCTTAACATCTTAATGGAAAACGGGGTACAATAAGCCTGGAGCTTCAGTACAAAGTGGGCATTGAACCACTACCCGTGCAGCTAATTTTAGATTATACTTAATGTTTGGGGGTTTACTCCCTTCCAAATGATCAATAATTTATTTTTAAAATTAAAGTACATAAATTAGGTATGCATGTCATTTTTAAATTGCTTCAGGACTAAATAATATATCATAATTAAAATTATTAATAATTTAGCCAAAAATGTTAAAAGCCGATTACACCTCGATTATAAACAAATGAATGATATCACATATCTAGTAAAGACTAAATATTGCTGTTCAACTGAAGATAACGCTCCAATAAAAAATTATAATTTAAAATTAATATTTTTAAGAAATATACAAACCTACTAGCAAAGAGTATGTATATATAGAGGGACAGCTCTTATGGGAATACTTGTCACAAGTATTTCTTAATGGCTCTGCTACGCCATCTCGTGGAGGGGGTTATCTCTACGTCTTAATTTTCGGTCCTCTATATACAGGGTGCTGAATGAGTTAGCTGAACATAGGAAATTAACATGTAAAAACGTATTTTTGCAAAAATACCTCCTTGTATATAAAGAATCAGCCATAAATTAAAAATTAAAACGTAGAGATCACACCGTCTACTAGATGGCGTAGCAGAGCCATTAACAAAAACTTGTGACAAATATTTGTTAATGGCTGTCCCTCTATATATACATACTCTTTGCTACTAGCAAAATTGGAAAAGCAATTGGATTCCTTCCAAGAAGTTGCTCTAAAAAATCAAACCTTTTTGTTTACTTGAATGACGTTGTATTTGTCGATCTGGGCATCTGAAGTCATAATGTAGACATGGAAAAAATATCAATTATCGGAAAACTCATGAAATTAAATTAAATTAAAAGTTATATTACCATCATTTAATTTCTAATGAGAGCATACAGAGGGGTACTCGATAAAAGTACAACTTTATACTAAGATTCTGTTTCTTTAAAAGATATCTGTTGCTTGATTCCCATATGTTCATTTGTTCTCACGTAAATAAAATAAATGAGGTTGAGAAAAACTTTTTAGTTCACAGCTATAAACCCACTGATTTTTGAATTTGATGCAAAAAATCTGTTTTGTAGTATTGTTTGTGATAATATTATAGTAGACTCCAAGAGTGCAATTATGAAAAAAACACTGCAAAAAATTTTAATATTATATTTGTCAGAAATTACTCAGCTTTTTCCAAAATTTTGTAACTGCAAAATATATTTGCATCTATGTTCTCCTTGGGTAATCTTTCAGATTATTAGTGAGTATAAAAAAAATGAAACTAATTGAATCGGACTATAATATTGCAAATTTATTAATAAAAAATAGTTTTTGTAGCAATTTTCCCAAATTTTAATAATAAAACCATTATGTGCATAATATCAATGGATTATCATTATTGCGCAATATTCTGTCGTTTATAAAGTTTGCCGGTTAGCCCGAAGATATTCATAATCAATATTACTGTATTGCATAATTATGCACAAAAATAAATTAATTATTTAAATCTTGTAAACATCATCATCATGGGCTTTAGAAAGTGAACAGTAAAACTAAACTAAAACACTTCAAAATAATTTATTAGTCGATGCTAAACTTCGCTTTCTTTTTCTACCAAACAATAAATTTCATGCAAAAATTTTGTGTTTTATATTTCTTGAGGTAAAAGTAAAAATTTAAAAATGTATAAGGCGATGCGACTAGATTTAATCTTTATATCGGTCACTTTGGAATTTTACTGAAGTCAGCATAGAAAGTTAATAAATTGAAAATTTTTGTCACATGCAATATTTTTTTAAAACTTTTTTTTTATTTCAGGACTAGTGAATTAATAGCATTGATGGCTATTTCTACTACCTTGTTCCTCTTTCTTCACACACGAGACCTTAACAGTAGGTTGCGAGAAATGGAAGTGAAAATGCAACCAGAAGATCTGGTTTCAGGAAACCAAATTATTTCTGGTAAGTAGAAAAACAGGATTTTATATTTTATATTATGGCTTTAAAGCCGTTATATGTGTAGTTAAAAAATTAATTTTGTTCTCTTAATTACCTGACCAAAATTTGACTTCCGCGGCATATGGCGTAATAATTTTAGTTTATTGCACTTGGAAATCGATTTCAGCGTTCAAGAAAGCATATTTCATTTTGAATCTCATAAATTCAAGTTGGGCTGTTCCAAATAAATTTAGCAGAATTTTTTTGGAAAATGATAAAACTTCCATTATGCTTGTGAATGATATATCAAGCGAATGATATTCTCAAAATGTAAATAAGAAACAACCTTATTAATCACTTATTCAGTCAGATTATAATTTATGATTAACTTCTGTAAAAATATAATGGTATTTAGCTACTGCATCATTAATATTTTTTATGATTAGTTAGCAGCATCAATCAATTACTTACCTAACTTGATTTTTGTGATCAATGTAGGACAAACGCAAGTTTAACAAAAAAAAGTTCTTGTATAATATTGATCGTAACAGTACTCTTTTTTATTTCTGTATAGTATTTTAATTTACAATATGTAGATTCTTCTACCAATAACCACAACTTATGCTTATAAAATGATATATTTTGGACCACCCGGCTAAGTTTTATTTTCTAGAAAGAAGTGTGATTAATTTGTAATTTATTACAATTATAGTAGCATAACAATCAACAATTAATAAGAAGTTATTCCAAATATGTCAAACAGAAATTTCTAATACCTATCGTTGTTTAGTCTAAACTCTAAAGATCAGATGCTTAGTAAAAATTAATTAAACTTCTCGAAATGAAAGTTCGGTTTTTATTTATTGTAATTTACGAATAATTCGTTTTTATATTCGGGATAATTTCGTTAGACCGAAAGACCTACAACTTAACGTGAAATTGGAATCACGGCACTAATAATTCAGCAAGAACTGGACAACTCTGTGACAGAAAGCTGAACCAAAAATATGCATAATCGTAAATGAAAACATGGATTCCAAATTTGTTTTAATAAATTCAATACAATTCGATAAAAACGTGAGTATCAATCAAAAGGCTATAAAATTAATTAATGTTTTCGTGTACAAATATATTTTGCTTATATTTTTTTAATTACAAAATATTTTCGCTTTTTTAAATGATTTCTTAATTGTATTTGTATTATTTTTTATGCTTTCAAAGAATTTTACGCTAAAATTTCTTATTTGTTGTTTAATTTGTGTTTATTGCAGTAATGCAGAATTCAAAAAAATATGCAATATAAAATGCATTCCATTATCAACCTTTTAAATATTTAATTATTTTCCAACATTTTTCAATAAAATTTCATGTTTCCGAGCATTTAATCAAATTTAATCAAATGCAGCCTGAAGACCGCACTGACGATTCTTTTACATTGGCAATAAGCATTTTCCAATATGAGATGCATTATGGAAGGAATGACACACAGGGCTTTTTATATTAATTGAGTTGGTATATATGTTACGGTCAATGATGACAATTCGGTCATTAACGTCAATGGCCGGACAATAACGTCAATGACCAGCTTAGTTGGCCATTGACGTCATTGACCGGGCATTGACGTCAATGACCGTGCATTTTGGGCAATGTTGACATTTAGAATTTCATATGTGGTTTTTACATCATTGTCCGGGCAATGACGTCAATGCCCAATACAGGGTGGGCAATGATGAAATTATTATTCTATAGATTCCATCTGAAAGTAATGTATTTAATGTGCATTTGCAATTAATACTAGTTATTAAGGGATACCGAAAAGTTAATTTTGGTTAGAAAATATTAGTGATACGACCAAAGAAATTGAGATTACTCTTAGACAAGTAGCAGCTAAAAGCAGTGTTTTAGGAGGCTACGGTTACAAGTGTTGTCATTGCAAGGGTGGATGTAATAATAATAATAAACAAATATGCAATTCTAAGTGCCATAGGTCGCTATTAAAGTATTTTTTAATTTTTATTATTTTTGTTAATAAATGATTATATTATATTATATTATACCTAATACAATGAATAACATATCTATATAACTAATAACATAAAATATAACATATCTGCGTAAATATCACTTGCCAGTTGGCTGTCAAATTTAAATTGCCATTTTGCTGTTCTTTATAGTAGTCATCCTAGAATATCATCATTGTCCAATCCATTTTGGCCATTAACGTCATTGACCGGCCAAAGACGTAAATATTACAATCAAATGAAAATATTTACATCATTGCCCACCGTTAACGGGCGTTGACGTCAATGGCCGGTCAATGACGTTAATGGCCAGCATAAATGGGCATTGACGTCAATGCCCAATTTACGTCATTGACCGTAACATATACAATATTATTAACTATTGTAACTTGCTAATGCAGCCTGAAAATCGCGAAATTTAGGTAATCTAGTTTGTTAAATATTATGTAAATATTGTGCGAATTATATTTAAATTAACAATTTTAGTGGTATACACCTATGTATATGCATTTTAACTTTCACAGTTAATTTTTTTTACAAAATTATGTTTACTTTTAACTTCTGTATTACTTCCGCAAATAAAGTATATGCACTCAAATTTGAATAACTTTAATGGAAAACAATTATCACTTCTGTGCTATCTGGTTTATTGGAGAATTTTTGTAATTTTTAACCTCATTTTGAAATAGCGACTGCAATTGATACGAGAGACTCATAAAAGTTCAGTGAAATCTAATTTATTCAAAATTTAATTTGTCTTACTTAATAATAAATTATACACAAAACAACAACTACAATGGAATTCCAAAAATATTTGCAAGTATGTAATTTTTCAAATAGTAAAATTTAACAATATGAAGAGCATAATTCACACATTCAAATTTATGACTGCAATCGGCAATTATTTTCGTGTGTTGTGTAGGTATAATATCTCAAATTTGGGCCGTTCGTGGTGTAATTTTAAGAAAATTTTATTTTATTTAATTTTAATTTTATGAAATTGCACTGCGTGAACGTAATTAACCTCGTTGTCTATGTATTTGTTTAGTATCGTAATGACTATTATACAAAATATAACTTTAATTCAATTTTAATTAAT
Source organism: Cantharis flavilabris (assembly GCA_949152465.1). NCBI lineage: Eukaryota > Metazoa > Arthropoda > Insecta > Coleoptera > Cantharidae > Cantharis > Cantharis flavilabris. Next base: position 12,948,127 of record OX424435.1, read on the forward strand.
AACTTATACAATCACGTAATGAGAAAATGATAATTTGGCGAAGAAAAAAATTTTCTTTAACCTTGATATAAATTCGTTAAATATATAATATACAATTGCCTCATTTTTATTCTCACATAATTTTTGCTCATTTTTTCCTTCGTTACTTTTAAGTTAAATTTATAGTGTAGTACCCTGGCTGCAATGAATAATTTTTTTAAGTGGGTTAGTAAAAATACACGTTCGTGCATTTTACCTCATTTTATTTAACTTTTACTACTTTAAATACCTCACAGTGAAGGTTTTGAATACCAACCTAATAAATAATAATTTAGGGGTTGATGTGCTCATACTCACCCATCGTACCGTAGTAACTCCAGTACCTCTAACTAACAATTAATTATCGCTTTATTAGAAAATTTTTTTAATCTTCTACCAATTTTCTAATTAGTAGAAGTATAATTGTCATGATTGTTAAAATTTGTAAATAAAGGACCTCGAAATAATGTCAACAATATTATTATGCGAAAATATGCTTTGAACGGCAATTATTAAATTTGAATAACAATGGTATCGTTGTTATTAGAAATCATAATTTTTCAATGTTACTAATTATTTTAATTATGCAGTATGTTTATACCTTCCTAATTATAATTAATTTTTTTTAAAACTCGTTCATGCAGAAAGCGGTTTGTTTACTCATTTCAATAATAATGGAGCAAAATGGGAAGTGTTAAAAAATTTGTCAATAATTTCTTTGTTAACGGTGATAATTTTGCGTGATGTAAAAACAAAAAACATGGACAATATTACATTGTTTTCAAAAATGGTACATTGTTTACATTTTCGACACTTTCGAGAGGAAAAAGATAAATTAATAGCTATGAAAGTTGTGTATACCATATCCTCAGCAAGTAATTTTATGCATTAAACAAACTATTAATTTTTGGAATAAACAATTCAAAATACAATTAAATAACAATAAACAACTTGAACATTATAATTTAAATTTTATTTAATTTTTTAACAAGATTTTAATTATTTTTAAAGTATTTAATCTGTTCTTGATTTTATGACTGGAAATTAAACATAATCCTCCTAGTAGTTAATGAAGATGTGTATATGAAACTTTTGAAAAACTTAATACTACTTACTAAATTTTTAAATAAATTTAATATTGAATTTTTCTGATTTTTCTGAAAAGCTCATTTGTCTTTATTACTGTCAGACACCTTCACAACATCGCTCTTATTTTTAGAAGAATACGAAGTACTCTAGAATTGTTGTCATTTCCATGAACTTTTCATTTTCTTTTTTTTTATAAACATATTTAAATGCCAGACTAACTTTTATATGTAATTAATTATTTATATCTTCTAGTAATTATTTGATCTGCTATTATTGTTAATCATTACCTGTTGCCCTAATAATTTGGATGCCAAAATAAAATAAAAATTCTTACGCCAGGGAACGGAAAATTACTGCACAATTGAGTTATGATACTCTTCTATAATACAAAAATTTTAATGTATATATTTTCCAATATAATGTAAACATATAACTATATATCTATAATTTTACTTTATATTTTCTTTGGTTTCAAATTTTAATTTTATAAGTTCCAAACGTCCAAATTAACAGTAATTAACGTTTCAAATATCCAAATTATCTTTTTTATCTCAAAATTTAATTTTTAATTGCCAAAATTAATTTTTCCAAATAAATCATTAATTTTAATCTGAAAATATAATTGAAATGTAAAAATTTCAAACAAAAAGCCCCGTTTCTCTACCTAGCTGTCGCAACGACAACTAGTTAGCAAACAAGAAAATTTTAAATGTTTACAATTTTAGAAATCAATAAAATTTTACAAATGAAAATAAAACTTATAAGTAATAACAAAATTAATGTACAAAACTGTGAAGGAGTATCTATCTTAAGACAGATCTTCACAACCAAAAACCTGCTTTTTGTATTGGTTTCATAGTTTTGAATTTTTTTAAATCTAAAAATCAATGTGTTGTAAAATAATAGTTGTTAGTCAATTCTTGGGATTTCTGCAAACTCGAATTTACTGCACTTGACCAATTCTTGAAAATGTATTAAATAGATCAACTTCGCTTACTTCTGGAAGTAAGACTCATCGGTCTGATCTCATTTGTTGGAAATCCGATAGAAAAAATAAGCTAAACACCCAAACCATGCATCGACCTCAGGTTATTGTCTAAGGATTCCAAGTGGCTCTTGACGACCATGAATCTAAAGATGTTCAGTACCGAGATCCCCTAGAGCCTAGACGGATACTTCAATCAACTTCGACATATGACTATGGTAGAGCTCTACATCGAGCAATGGCCGCTCTGTTATACATTGCTCCACTGCAAACCTTCTAAGAATATTCGATGCGAAAATCCGCTCTATTATGATGTTTAGAACTATGCAGTTAAGTCTCACTTGAACATAGCCATAAGACGCGCCATAAAGGATTCACGTGGGTCGTCACCAACGGTAGATTGCAGATAGACTCTAATTCAGAGTCCATTGTAAATTTCATTCACCAATGTACTAGTCATTGGACTATGTAACTACCAGTTTTTGTAGCACACAAGAGAATTTTTTCAAGGAAGCCACACACACGAGGACGAAACAACAGAAGAATTGGAAAAAGTTTTTTACATTATCAGTGCATTTTATTGACACGGAAAACAAAAAACGTTTCATTAATTTGAAAAATATGTTATAGTAGAACAATAAATGGGCTTAATTGAATTTTGCTGCCTCCGAAACAGAATACAAAATTTAAAGTAATCAATATATCTGTCTTTATCTCAATCACAAAAATAAAAATTAAATTATGATAATCATTGTTACGCTGTCACGATCGAACACATACCGATTTTTGTCATAGGAGCGTTTTAAGAACAGCACCAGCCCGATGAATGAAGGGGTGGGTTTCAAACTTGTTACTCTGCAAGCCATATGATGACTAGGCTATGGCTTGTAAATTACTAAGAAAAATTAGTAACTTAAATGCAAATTAAATAAGGATTTTAAAAAATAGGTAAAAATTAAAATTATTATTATAAATAATAATTAAAATTATAATTTTAGGTGAATTTCCGACAAATAAATTCAGTTTTACAAAATTCTAACTAAATGGAAAGTCAAAAATTGAAAAATCTAATTAGAAAATGAACCCAAAATAAAAATTTTAAGTAAATTTGTTGTTTGTAGTATGTGTTTATAGTTAAATTTAAAAAAAGTAAGAATAATACAATACGTAGGAAATCAATAATTCAAAAAATCAAATTATGTCTTTTATTTTTTTAATTATTGATTTTCTACATATTGTATTATTCTTACTTTTTGAAAAATTTAATTATTAAATATTTTAAAATATTAGTGTATATATTTGTTTATTCTTTGAATTGCTTCATAAATATTTAAAGAATAATAATAATAATATAATAGTAATCAGTCGTTTGTTTCTATTAAATTAAACATTTAAAAAAAAAAATTTGGCAAATTTTTTACAATAAGGATAAGCGCCTTGTCAAATGTATATTATTATGCAGGTATTACGCGTTGCAAAAAGCAAAAATTTAATTTCAAATTTATTATTTTGACCCTTATTTTAAATTATATTTTTTTATATTGCTGGTGTAGCCGTGATATCGTAAAATTTATTTATTACAATCCCCGACAGAGAAGGTGACGAAACCAATTCGTTTGTTTTAATTGTTTGACCTGTCTACCATTGTAATAATTATAAAAAATAATCATGTAATTATATCTATTTATTTGGATTTTTACTTTTAGAAAAATGCTCAAAAATTTCAAAAATGCATAAATACTACATATACTACAATAAAAACGAAAATTACTACGTTAACCATAACTCGGTTTGCTAGGTTCTAGGATTGTAAAGCAGAATTAATATTTTATTTCAATTCAAGTGAATTTCAAAACACTTAATTTTAAGATCAGATATAAATTTTAAAAAAGTTTCAAATTCGATGGCTCAGTAATACATACGTATGTTGCTTGGAGCAGCTAGAAATCAGTTTCAAATCAACTGAATTTTTTAATTTATAATTGAATCGCAACCGGTATTATTATTAAGAATTAAATGTATTAAAAAAATTGGAAAAAATCAAATTAAACGCATTAGCGTTAATTTGAATTTCTTTATAATATAAATAATAATTGAGTCAGAATTTCTCCTGAGATTAATATGGAACAAAAATGTATTGCAATCTCGCATGATAATACAGATGTAATCATATCAATTATAGTGCTTACAAATAATACAAATAACGAAACTTATCTTAATGAATCAGCTTTTTCTAATATGACATTTTTACTTTCTAGGTAACAGTGGACCACCACTTTCTTCAGGTGTTAGAGCCATGAAAAAAATTTTACAAAGTAATGACGAGGTAAATACATAGCATAATTATTTATATAAATTTTCAACAATAATTAGCTTTGTTGAGCACACTCCAAATTTGTTTCGTGCCTTTAATTTGTTTAGGTACTCGAAATTCATCATAATTACCAATCTTTGTTTAAGTGATGGAAAACATTGTAGTTCTGCGTTCATTAATTAAGTCGTTTATTTAAACCATATGTCATAAACTCGTGATGAATTAATTTGAAAGTGTTAAACCTCGTTTTGAATTTTGCGAGACTAAAATTATTGCTGATAATAAATTTTGACCATTCTCTCATTAATTGTACATCAAGCCACTTTTGCTTATCTCCATCTCTCACAATTGCAGATTAATCAAACAAATTACTTGTGGTTTCTAAATTAATTGTATTCATGTCATATTTTTATGATCCAATTAAAGCTTTCATAAGCCCCATGTTTTTTTTATAGAAATGAGAGTGGAAACAATTCAACAGAGCTTTAAACATGTTATACCTGTATAACTCCCATTATGTTAATATGTGAGACTTGAATACAAAAATTCAGTCGGTTTAAGTTTACCTCAGTGACCCACATACACAGCCGAGCGTAATTACGGTCATATATTAATGTGATGCCTAAAATGATATAATTACTGAAGACTTATGAAAATTATTGAATAAATAAACTAGAAGGTAAAAGTAAAAATTAAAATAAATTATGAATTAAATCCAAATTTTCATGACTTTGGCAGACTCACTCTAACTGCAACACAACCACAAGTGCTTTTCTTTTGTCGGGTCATTCCACGATCGATAACATTGCATCATCATTACAGTAGTGTACCATTCAGAAAATGTAGTGAAAAACATAGAGTACACAAAACACTCATTAGGAAAATGAAAACTAATTCATATACACCACAACACCTTCGGAGTTTAATCAGAATCATCCAACATGTTGATATATTATGTAAACTAAATCCTCACTGAAACCAAAATTTCCTTGAATAAATCAAAATTTAATTATAATTTGTTGGTGATTTTTTTCAAGACAGCTGATTTCTTTAAAATTTGCTAATTTTATGTAATGTTAGGTATTTTTTTTATTATTTTAGACTAATTTTCAAAAACTTAAAAATAAATTCTTATCAGTTAAAATAAGAAGCTGAATTGCCCCTACTCCAATTTTTATTTAGTAAGCTTCATTTCGGCGTCACCACTAACATAAGCAATAATAAGTTTTTTTTAATAATTGAAAAGCAAGCTACATTTTTTTAATATAATGTAGACCGTTCAGGCAGATGGAAAGGTTAAGTCGATGAACTTTTTCGGATTGGGAACCCCAATCCGATTGACGCCAATACCTAACACAAATTTTCACTTTTGGGTATCATAAATTTGAAAAGCTAATAAATTAATTTTTATGTTTTTTTAAATATAGTAATTGACCTTAACCCGGCGTAGGTTTGGTGGACTTTAGTTACATTAGTGGTTAGGTGGGGTATGAGTTAAAATAGACAAATTAATTAGAATTTTGTGTTGATTTTAGAAGGATATATGTTTAATGTTATTTAAAATCAATTTCTCAAGTCTTCTTCAACTTCTAAAACAGAATTTAAGTCTTGAACAGGCATATTCTCTTCTTCCACCTCTTTCCAAAGCTGTAATAACCGTGCTTGCTCTTTCTCATATACATAATACATAATTGTAATATTTAATATAAAACCAATAAATGAAAGCTATGACTTACTTTGTACTAAACGCAATTAAAATTTAAAATAAAAAAATCTGTCACATAAAGAGTCTGGTGGACTATGAGGGTTATTAATCTTATAAGGTCTGGTGGGGTATGAGCACGTATTTACTAAATTAAATAAAAATTGCATGCACAATAGCTGACCTACGAGTGAATTTTCAATGTATTTTTGCTTAGTAAGGTTCAACTTGAAGATACACAAAATTTGGCGAAATGACTTTAACACGTTTTAAAGTACGTTGGGGTATATTATACCCCACCAAACCTATGCCGGGTTAAGAGGAATAAACTTGAAAAAATGTATAATTGTAATAATCAAGTATCTTTTTATTTTTTATTTCTATACATAAGTCGGCTGAGAATTTGTTTGTCGTAAACGACAATTTTGACTTTTTTAACCTAAGCATACTTTTAGGGGTTTTCGGATCTGTTCTTTGGATTACACTAATCAAAAAAAGCTATCTCTTTTCATTGCTGAGATCCTCCGAATTTTTTTAATGTATGAACCATGGTTTTGAGCTAAATTGGCAAATTTAATAATAATTTTTTATTTTCTCTATTAAAATTCTTCAAAACACACCAAAAGTGGCCCAAATATGCACAAATATGCATTCTTTACTCAAATATGCACCAAAGGTGGAAAATATGCAAAATTTTGCAAATTTTACGAAATTCGTCCAGATTTATTAACAAAATTATTAAATTTTATAAATCTAGATAGTACTTATTGAAAATATAAAAGAAAAATTGTAAAATTCGAAGATTAGATATTTTTTAGTTTGCATATTTTATCCATTTTTATCAATTTGAGTGCATATTTTAAGGAAATTCGGTGCATATGTATGCGCATATTTTCAAGAATTTTGGTGCATATAAATCCGAGCTCTATTTATAAGTAATTAACTAGAAAAATTTAATTATTTCAAAATTATTATCAATTTATTGCATTTTAATTTCTGGATTCTTGATATTCATGTTTACTTGCCCTTCATGTGGCTCTCAGTTAATAAAATAAATAAAAATTCTCAACCAAGATTTATAACCTAATGAAGCAAGTTAATATATTAAACATTATACAAACAAGTTAGTAATATAAATAATATACATATAAAAAAAATCAAAAAATCTCAAGCCTTATTTTATTTTTTATTTTATTATATTTTATCTGTCTGTATCTTGGAAGGAAATCGAAAATCAAAGATATTTTTAAACAATTTTGATTATATTTAATTAAATTTTGCTAATAGTCATTTGGAAAGCCAAAGCTGTAGCCAAAATTTACTTTTAGCAACAAGAGCTACAACAGAGTTACAGCAAAAAAAGTGCTTTTAAAAAAATTATGGTTAAAACTACTAGTTTTGTATTGCACTAGCAAAGTATTGTTTGCTAAAAATACTATTGATAGAATAACAAAAACCGTGTTTACAGGGCCTACAGGCCTAAGTCGTTTTTTAAATTTGGAGATGATATAATTTATTATCTTGCTCACAGTGGAAGAGAAATGATTAACCTACTAAATTGTAATGTTATGGCTTTTGGCTAACACAGTCATTAAGACCAAGAATAGACAAATGGCAAGTAGGCAAGATGGATTCCATGTCAAACCAACTAGTCACTCAAATTGACCATCACAGATTTCTTTGAAACTTTGGTTAATTGTACTCTTTAATATCCCGAATTCAAATATGATTTTAAAAAAATTCTAACTCTTATAGTTTTTGAGTTATTTAATTCTCAAAATCGCAAAAACGATACTTTTTAGGCTCACGCTCAATCATACAAAATGTTATAACTTCAGTTCTATAAGTCGTACAGAGCTGTGCTATAGCTCATTTTAAAGAGGATTTAAAGGGCTTTAATTTGATATTAATCTTGATTATTTTCTAATAAAAATAAAATTTTTTGGAAACTTCAAAAAGTGTTTTTGAAAAAATATTTGAGTTAGTGTTTTTTGAAAATTATAAAAATAATTTATATTTATAACGGTGACTTGGTGAACACTTTGCAGTTATGATAAACAATTCACCTCTATGTTTTAGCTCAAGTATTTTAATTACAATACTAAGCCTATACATACAGGGTGTCTACAGATAGACTTTACACAATTTCGGTGGTGTTAAAGGACACTTTGCTAAGAAAAATATTTAATAAATTTTTTTGATAATTTCAAACCGTCGAGATTCAACGCCTCTTTAAAGCAATTTTTTTATTTTCACCTTCACATGGCCATAGCTCCGAAAATATTGATTTTTCTGTAAAAATGGTTTAGTATTTTTATAAATATCGTGAAATAATCTACAAAAAAGATTCACACGTTTTATTGTCTACAATCAACGGCTTTCGAGTTATGAATTAAAGTAGGTAGGTAAGTAAAAAAAATGTTGAAAAATTCAAGCTTTCTATTTTTTTGTTTTTTTTTTTCAAAACTCTGGTCATTTTGAATAATTACTCAAATAATTTAATAGTTTAAGTTTAGTTAATAATATAATTTTTCAATAAATATAAAATTTTTGTGATTTTAATGTTTTGTTGTGTAGCTGTCTTGTTTATTATTTTCTTATTTTCTGTAAAATGGATTGGTTTTAAAAAAAATTTTATTAAACGAAAGTTGAAGTCCGTTAAATTTCCTATCTGAAAGGGGACTTCAGATTTTTTGTAAAATGTTTCATTTAAAAGATACAGGGTTTTGAAAATAAACAAAATAAAAAAACACTCAAACTTTTAACATTTTTGAACTTACTTTAATTCATAACTCAAAAGCCATTAATTTTAAACAATAAAAAATGTAAATCTTCTTTATAGACTATTTCACTCTCTTTAAAAAACTACAAAACCATTTTTACTAAAAAATCAATATTTTCGGAGCTATGGTCATGTGAAGGTAAAATTAAAAAAAATTTTTTTAAAGAGGCCTAACTCTCAAAGGTTTGAATTTAGAAAAAAAAATTTATTAAATATTTTCCTTAAAAAGGTGACCTCTACACCACTGAAATTTTATAAAATCTATTCGGGGACACCTGTATGTATATTCTCAGTAGTGCTGTAATTAAAGTACTTGAGCTAAAACATTGAGTTGAATTGTTTATCATAACTGCTGATCCCATCATGGTCCCACTCTGAAATTTTTATGAAGTGTTCACCAAGTCACCATTATAAATATAAATTATTTTTATAATTTTCAAAAAACACTAACTCAAACATTTTTTCAAAAACACTTTTTGAGGTTTCCAAAAAAATTTATTTTTATTAGAAAATAATCAAGATTAGTATCAACTTAAAGCCCTTTAAATCCTCTTTAAAATGAGCTATAGCACAGCTCTGTACGACTTATAGAACTGAAGTTATAACATTTTGTATGATTGAGCGTGAGCTTAAAAAGTATCGTTTTTGCGATTTTTAGAATTAAATAACTCAAAAACTATAAGAGTTAGAATGTTTTAAAAATCATATTTGAATTCAGGATGTTGAAGAGTATAATTTACCAAAGTTTCAAAAAAATCTGTGATGGTCAATTTGAAAACTATCTATTTATGGTTGATTTCACATGGAATGACCCCAAAAGTAAATCAAGATATCAAAATAAAGAAATAACTAAATTGTATAGCAGTCGAAATCCTACAAGATATTATTCCAAAAACATATTTGGTGAACAATCTTGTGCTTTTGCGATTGTATTTTAAATATCAATTTAAATTAATAAAACAAATAATCAAAATACAATATATCCCAGGTTATCAACATCCAAAGAATTTATGGTGATAAATAAAAATAAAACTTTATTGCTTTAATCGCTCGAGTAATTTCCAAAGTATGGTAGATTAAAAATTTTAATTATGTACTTACTAGAATAATTCCGTCCAATTATCTGGAAATTAATACTTACACTGAAAATAGTTCTCTTCCTGAGATAAGAGTTTTTTCCTATTTGATATTATACAAAGCAAACTCGAATGTTGTTTCCTGCATTGCTACGCAGCAACACACATTTTTCTTATTTCAAATTAAAGAGATTATTGGGGTGAGATTAGCCATTTAAGGTGATTTTAGTTTTCTAGTAGAAAGGTTGTATAATCTTTAGTGTCACCTAAATAACTTTCCAAGTAGCCACTTCACTAAATGACTAATATAACTGCAATATATTATGGTATACATTTCCAATATAAATAATTATACCAAATTAAATGAAAATAATAATAATAATTGAATTTTGATTACAAAATCTTTCTCTGAGTGTAATTTTACGGTACTAATTTTCAAAAAATGTAAACGTATCTTCTAGGCATTTCATGATTGATATCTTTATGATAAATTATAAAGCTTCGGATACTTAATTTACTACCTACTTATTTGCTGCACTTAATTGTTTCCACAAAAATTAGAATTGTATTATTAATCAGTGCTTACCTTATTATCTTCCTATAACAGTAACTGATTATTAATTAAAATTCGTGCTAAAGTAACATTAATCATTCGTTTATATTAAGAAGTTTTGCACAATTTCGAAGATTCATTCAACTTTTTATTTTGATTATGGAAAATTCGATTAACTTTTTTTTTAATCGTAGGTGGTTCAACTTTATCCTTATCAATTAAATAACACGAGGAAAGCACAGCAAGAGATAGTCTTCTTTAATCGCGTTCCGAAAGTGGGATCTCAAACTTTCATGGAACTTCTTCGACGATTAAGTTTACGTAACGAATTTGGTTTTCATCAAGATCGTGTTCAGAGAGTAGAAACTATTAGATTAGCTCCAGACGATCAAGCTCGATTGGCTGCCTTGGTTTCAACGTACGATCCACCAGGAGTGTACATCAAGCACGTCTGCTTTACAAACTTTTCCGAGTAAGTTTCTCATTAGATAATTTTTTGGGTTAAATAGTGATTTTGCACATCTTGATTAGATTTGGATTACCTGAACCTATTTATATCAACATCGTAAGGGATCCAATCGAAAGGGTGATTTCTTGGTATTACTACGTAAGAGCGCCTTGGTACTACGTGGAAAGAAAAATGGCATTTCCCGACATCCCACTTCCGGATCCTAAATGGCTTAAAAAGGTAAATAGCTTTCGAAATTGGTAATTTTAAAGTTTAAAAAATTTTGTTGTAGGATTTTGAAACGTGCGTTCTATCGGGGGATAGGGAATGTAAATATCTGACAGGCGAAACTAGAGAAGGTATAGGTGATCACAGAAGACAATCTATGTTTTTCTGTGGTCATCACGAATTGTGCACACCGTTTAACACGGACGGTGCTTTGGAGAGAGCTAAACGAGCCGTGGAACAACATTACGCTGTTGTTGGAGTTTTGGAAGAACTGAACACGACGTTATCCGTATTGGAACGTTACGTTCCGAGATTTTTCAAAGGTGCTTCAAACGTTTATTGGGGTATGTGTTGAGCTTACAACTGATTACATATAACTATTAAAAGAGTATGTTTGTTTCAGAAGAAATTAGTCGTTACAATATGATCAACAAGAATACTTTTAAGCCTCCAGTGAGTGAAGAAGTGAAAGAAATAGTGAGAAGAAATTTTACGAAAGAAATTGAGTTTTATGAATTTTGCAAGCAACGATTGCATAGACAAATGATTGCTCTGAATTTACCTTGAAGGCCATAAAGTTTTTTACACTGCAAATGTGATTTTGTTGTTGCGGGAGCATCGCAAACAGTCTGAAATTTTAGAGTAACTATAAATTGTGATTTCTGTTCTCTATTTATTTTAAAGTTCAAGTTAGGGTTTAAAATGCGTGGGTTGTTCAGAAAATAAGTGTATATTTCTTTCTAAACATTTCGCCTTATGAATAAGTAGAATTATGGTAATAATAAAATTTATTTTTTTTTTCGTCACTTCCAGTATAAACTTACTTACATGACACTAAGGTACTCATATCACTATTATAGTCAATCTACCGTTCAGTCCTTTTTGTACAAACAATTAAAATAAAAAGAACTGAATATAAGATATGTAAAGTCTACAAAATAAACGTTAATTAGATGCCTATATGTTCAAGTCTTAGTTAAAATACAATTTTATAAAACAAAGCACAAACTAAAAACGTATTTTAAGAATATCATTAGTCTCTTCGTATTTTAACACTCTTGCATTTTACATTGTTCAACATTAACAACTTTTATATTCTACATATCAACAACAACGGTAAACATTTAAAAATTCAAAGCAGAGTTGGTCTTATCAAAATATATTATGTACTCTGAAAATACAGATAAAAAATAGAAATTAATACAATTACAACCACAGTCACTACATCAAATCTTCCATGTTGCATTATATTAATATTAGTATTGCGTCGTTTAAAAATCACTGAAGGGTCGGCTTCGATATTATAATCACTTTGCAAATCATCCTCCTTCAGCAAATCCACTTTTTCGTTTATTTTTTCGAGAAGATCCGAGTGAAAACTTACAGGTAGATTGATGACCATGTTTTTGTTCTGACTAAGGACACAAGTTGTATAGGTATATGATAACCAACAATTAGTTGGCAGCTATGCACGATTTCATCCTTCCTGAAATTTAAATTGTTTAAAAGCGTTTCAGAATGATTGACTCCATTGACGTTCACAACAAATAAATGATAAGAAATGTACTGGAAAATGTCAAAAGAATACTCTCTCGTTTATGGTGTAAGACGTTTGCTTCATGTTATACTTAAAAATTTGTGATTTATAGTAATGAATTATTCCATATTTCATTGTATCAAGCTTGTGCACATTCATTAGACTAAACTAACTTATTGTTAATTTTTAATTTGTATATATTTTTAATAAATTAGTAGTTTGAAGCTCGTCTTGTTTCAATATTCTCAAAAATTTCTTTTAAAGATATACTTTAAAACTGAATTTCCTAAAATTTATAATTTGATGATCAGAATATGGATTCCCTCAACAAAATTCTCTAGTCTAGAGCATAACCGCGTCATAAAGTCAAAATTGAACTTCACTTCCAAACGGCATTCATGGAAAAGAAAATAATGTATAGTCTACGATTCGTTTCTGAAGAATTTTATTCAACACTTTTTTATTTGTAATGATCAGTAAGTACTATATAATTTTTGTAAAATTTACCGGCTATCTTTGAACATAAGGTAATATAAGTGAAAAAAATTTAGAATAATCAAAGTTTTGATTTGTTTTACTAAAACATTAGTAAATTAGACCGTTTTCTTTTCATCAAAAAGGCTATGCCATGGTTGTTTTCATAAAATGCTTTTCAAGAGACTGTAGGTAGTGTCTATATTTCATCACCTCAGAATCAGAGTATTCTATCTTCATTTTTCGAAATTCTACAGTACAGCAGTTTAAAGATTTCGTATTGCATTACTCTTCATTGGAATATTTTTATACAATTTCAATTTAGAAAATGAATAATAAAAATGTTGGCAATTTTTTTGCATTATACTGTTGAGAAAGTAACACAGAATAAAATGCGATAAATAACTCAATTTATCATATATTTTGGAGATAAAATACTCTGCTTTTGAGGCGACGATTTATCGAATAGACCAGAGGTAGCCAACAGGTCGATCGCGAAGCAATTTTAAGTCGATCATAGCCACCGATACTAGTCGTGATTCATAAAAAGCCGAGGATGAAACCGCTGGTGAAATTTGATGTACAAGTGAATGGAAATTTGAGAAAATCTGAAGAAATCTAAGGAAATCCAAGGATATCTTAGAAATTACAGATAATCTTGCTTTTTCAACTGTTTTAAAAGGAAATCAGGAGACAATCCAAAAGAAAACTCAAGGAAATTTTAGGAAATCTGGGGAAATCCAAGAAAATGTCGTGAAAGGAAATCTGGCGTACAAAAATTGGGTATGCGGTTTCCTTCTCGTTTCTCGTAATAAGCTAAGAAAATATGTTTCTTTCTTTTTTTAATATAATATAAAATACTATTCAAGTATTATTTATATGTCATTGGTCAATATTAATATTATATTATATTGTGTTAAGATTTTAATAGGTAGATAGCGAAAAAATTTTAAGAAACATAGTCGATCGTATATATGAGGAAGTTAAGATAACTTACACCATTATGACTGTCACCCCCTTCTATAATGAAGTTGGCCACCCCTGGAATAGACCACATTAGTGAGACGTAAAAGCGCCTAACATGTAGACTACCTGTGCAATAAGATTGAAAAATATATGTCGTTTGTATGAATTCCTGGCAGTGATTTTAAATTTTGAATGTAATTCTACAAAAAACAATATTTTATATTCCACACTGTACAGAGTTTTCACTGAGCAAATTGAAAATATACATACTTATGTCTATAGAGCAGTGTTTCCCAAATAGTGGGCTGCATATTTTATACCTATGTAATGATGATATATTCATTGTATTAATAAGTCTTTTAATAATTATTAATTACAATAATTACATATTTAAAAAACGTAATAGTTGCTTAATTTTTTATTTTTGTAACGAAACTGTTTCTGGGGGTTCCCATGATACTAGGGTCTAATTTTGGGAGTCCGCAATACCTGGACTTTTGGGAAACACTGCCACAGAGGATTTACTTCTATAAAATTTCTTTATGAAAAGAATGCAGTCGAACATGAGAAAATGACGAGGTGCTGTCTAAATAAAGCTATGATCCACAATTCGATCAATGTAGGTGGCACATAGAATGCAAAACCACATTTACAAAAGGAAACTTCATTAAAATATTTTGTTACGTGTGTTGCTAATCTAGAATGTTCATAAGTTTTACTATCCGTTAGGACCTCTAAGAAAACTACAAAAGGATGCAGCGCCATAGCTAAGACTCCACGATGTAAAGGAGACAGAACTTTCGGGATCCAATAATTGTCACTCATAAATCATAATTTACAAAAATCTTTTTCTATCTAGAAAGAGGCTTAAACTGCATTGAATAATTGTGTACAGTTAGCTGCACATGCACATGGTTTACCAAGAGCCGAACCTGATACCACACACACTTTACCCAACTGCAAGATCACTTTTCTAATAAATATTACTGATTCGTATAACTGAGGGGTATTCCATACCCCCCAGACCCCCCGGATTGAAATCGCATGGTTTACTTTATTCTGCATAAAAGACATAATTTGTACATCATGGGTAACACTCTGAAGGAGAATTTATACCATAATTTTACCGAAATTTAAGTTAACATATTTTTTTTTTCAATTTTCATTTTATTCAAAATTAAAGATAAAATTTGAATTTATTCTAATGTTTTGTACCAACCTTGCAGTTCTTGTTTATTACTTATTTTGCAAATGAAAAATTAATTTTGAATTTAATAAACAATAGATTTGAATATAATATGGTCATTTTAAAGTAAAAATTCATTAAAAAAATTGTTGCTGACTGCAATTTCTATTCCGATTTTGTACTGTGCACCTTTAATTTAGACTTCTAATCTAAAGGACAGACAGTGTAAACTTTCGTCGGAATAATATTAATAAACTGATGATGATAATAATAATAATAAACTGATTAAAATGTATTTTATTCATGTAGAATGTAGATAATGATGAAATATTCGTCATTTTTGTGCCGATGAACCAAATTTTCTAATTATTTTATCAATATGATATACAGTATGAATTTTTAGTATATAGCTTCTCTGTGATAGAGTTAACACAGAATAATACTAAATTGTGTGATCACTGCCTCCGTATTTTCGATTTTTCAAATGCAGAACTTATGGAATTATAGTATTGGTATCCCAATATCACAATATTAAATTAATAAAATTCTTGAACCTTAAAACTCCCCCCCCCCCCCGCTACTACACCGTGGAGTTAGCTATGGGGCATAGTGCTGGAATAAGTGTTACCTACTTAATCCAGTATATAAAAATAAAAGTCTCAAATAAATTTAAAGATACGTCACTGAACGGACATATACAATTCGAATAGCATATCTATCGATTGTTAAAATTGTGAAGTGGCACTACTAACTTGAAAGTTCCAGATCAATTCCTGATTAAACTGTATAGCAAAGGTTCAAAACTACCTAATATAATTTTAAGATATCTAAAAATTTTACTTTCTCTAAATGTCTAAATTATACTCTTCTGGGAAATTTCACCCCTACTTTGATTTTTCTTTAGAACAAAGTCTGTGTAAAAAATTCAAAAAAAATTAGAAGCAAAAAGTTCTAAAAGGGTGAAAGAATTATGCTAAATTTAAGTTGGGTTTTGTCCCGGAAATAGTTTTAATCTGACTCACCAACGTCCTTTCTTAAGTAGAAGCGTATGGGCCTCAGAAGTATATTTTGATAGCCTCGTCGACACAAATAAGGTGTAAAAAAATGTTTATTCTTTATTGGAATTCTGGCCCCTGTGTTTGCCCACCCCTGCTTTAATACGAACAAAAACCCTAAACGAAGAAGCTAAAATGAAGATGAAGCACACCGATGACGGTCTAATAGCGTCCATTGACCTACTGACAGTTAATGAAGGCCAAAAATTCAAAAGTTGCCTGAAGCTTCAGAAGAGTTCCAGAAAGTATCTATTAAAATTCGACAGAAAAATGACAACAAAACACATATTATGAGTTTTCACAGTTTCTTACACTGAAAAAAGTGGTTTATCATATTGATGAAAAATTCATCACTTTTACACCGATGAACAAAATTCATCATATTGATGAAGAAATTCATAAATACATTGATTTTGTTCATGACTGCTATGAATTTTTCATGAATATGATGAATTTTGTTCATCGGTGTAAAAATAATGAATTTTTTATCAATATGATAAACCATTTTTTTTCAAAAGAGTTACGACCTACAACTGCATCCCAGCGAAGATTACTATAATGTTATTTGATTGAAAATATATAGAGGCTAGATTATATTTGAATTGAGTTAAGTTAGGGTCAGGTTAAGTTAGATTAAGTTAAAGTTGAGTTAGGTTAAAATTAGGATGATAATAATTACTAAGAGTCACATTTCGGGATGTGACATTATCGAGCGAGAGTCAAGAAGTTCCCTTTTTATCCCAACAAGGTTTGAACTCATGAAACACTCACCAATTTTAAATAAAAACTAATTTAATGTTAATTTGGGCAGCACGAATCTGATGAGATTAGCTTTACCAGATATAGACCCACGTGAACATATAGAAAGAAAACCTTCAATCGTGACGTAATAGTGTCAATACCTTAACACTTAATCGATACCTTGATACTATTATACAATTACCAATACTTGATAATTGGCTATACTTAGTTTCAATATCAATAGTAATTTTATAGTAATGATGAGGTTAAGATCAATTAAATGTTCAACATTTTCGAATTTTTATTAATTTATAATTTGAATGATAAAAATGAAAAAAAAATGATATCATGATCACAATCTCAGAAGAAGACACATATTGTTTTCCATATATATTTAATAAGCGTTTTAGGTGAATATTTCAAACTTTATTCTACTATTCTATCCTATTCTAACTTTACTCAGGGCCGCCCTAAGAATATTGGCTCTCGTGAGCCACACTGAACCAAAAAGTTTCATATATACAATGAAAGGTTTCATTAAATCATTGAAATTTCAACCAATGAACTAAAATTCATAATGTTTATGAATTATTTTTTAATTTTATGAATTTGTTCATTGTTTTAATGAATTTGTTCATTGTATTTATATAATAAGTTCATTGGTTGAAATTTTTTTTTAGTGCTAACTAATTTAAATTAATTTATGCATCAAACTAATTTGAGTCAAGGCAAGATTGCCTCTGCAAAAAGGCATTTCTTCAATGCATTTTCAACAGTAATTTCCTCAAACGCCGATATACAAATACGAAAGCAATTTCATGGCGTTACAGCAAAAGAGGATAAATGCATTTTTGGGATTTTTCTGCAAAACGACTTAATCCGATATTTAAAGCTAACCCCTTTTTTACGTGACTCGGTGTCTCTACCTCAGAATTAAAGAGTCACTTAAGGACTATTAGATTTTAATTTAGATATAGATGACACTTAACTCCATTTGACCAAAAATGTAGATATCCCCTTTTGCAGTAACACAACGGAATTACTACGACACAATTAGCTTATAAGAAGATAGGAAAAGGTCTTAAATTGTTTCCCTCGATGTTTTGAATTAATCAAGAACATAAATCAAGATTCAGTGTCATGCAATAAATTGAAATGAATGTTAATGTGCTTTAGAAGTGTTGAAAAAGAATTTTTTTAACAGTGTACATATATACATAGAACTTTAGGCCAACCAATCTGAAAAACGTTTGACTGAGTAGTTTAAACATGCAAAAAGTGATTTAAAAAATAAATTTAGTAAATAAATTATAATTGAAAATAATGAAAGTAAACATCGTGCATAAACAAGATAAACACGTGCTTGTGCATGACTGCCAGATGATTAGTAAGAGACATAAAATTGAATACTCACTAATAAAATTTAGGATCCCAATTTTCTCCATAATTTTCTATTGATAAATGATCGACTTGTTGCTTCGATGCTGGAAGACACTGGAAAATATAGTTGATACCGTAATTACTATCCCAATATTGGCTACCTTTGCAATGAAATCTTATTGCAAATTCTAAACTTTGACCAAGTGTTAATGTATGTGCGAACATCATAAAACTAAATTTGTCCGAAAAACCATCGCAGGAGTTTTCTATGTAAGTTGCTTGTAAATCGGCGAAGGTTTTCCATGAATCCAAACTATATCTAACGTATACGGACTTGTGAAAATCTAAATTTCTGACTCGAATCGTTCCTTTGATTGCTAAATCTATGGGGTCATCGACGTATGCGTTTTCCAAGCAAACATTCTTTTCTTTGATCATATCTAAAAAATTTGATTGGCCACCCGGCTGCTGGAACATTGCACATAAAATCCTTTCGGGTTTGTAGTGTCCAGAAAGCGGCGAACTCAAATTTGTCAATGTGCACGACGACGCTGGATTGCTTAAATCTACACCTCGTAAATCATCAAAAGCGGAGTTGGGAACTCTTGGAACTTCATCGAGAAAAGACCTTACGCATGTGAGCTCTAATCCGAAGACATCGGCAAAATGAACAATTTTCTTTTTTCTTGGAGTTCCGGGTGGAGTTTTACCCGTTTTTAATGAAGAACACCTCCGAACTCGTGGTATTGGATGATCAATGTCATTCTCATCATCACCTTCGTCTTTACTTTTATTATGAGGAACAGTTAAAAGATTTTTAGGTTGTAAAAATATTTCTTCTTTATCGTTTATACCAAGAACTTCCTCGCCGACTCGGTCGTCTCCTCTGCTAATAGTTTTACTACAATTTTCTTCATTACTGCTATTTAGACTACCGTTTACGTTGCAATCCGCTAAGTTTTCACTTTCTTCGATTACAATTTTTTTGCTGGCATATTGAGCTTCGGTTTCGGGCAAATAAGTACACGTATCTTCCTTTATAATATTACAGGTTGCAATGTTTTCGATTAGGCTATTCTTTGTGTTCGTTAATTCGTTAATTGTGACAGATTCTTGAGAGTGTTTTGTACTTTCGCCGTTTGGTATTAAATCACAAGAGGTTTCCAGTGTGTGGTTATTTGGCTTCGATGATTCCAGATTATGTAAGTGTGCTTCTAATTGTATTACGTCATGCGGTTCTTCCAAATGGCCGTTTTGAAATTCTTCAGTCGTATATCCATTGACAACAGGTTTGGCAATGAGAAAGTCGTTATTATTTACAATTGTTAGATCGGCATTTTCTTCTTCCGGGCTTCCAGGGGATTCAAAAAAATCTCCATTTATATCTAGATTGATCTCGATGGATTGACGGGGTTGATTCGAAACTGTACTAGAACTATCCTGACTTGCTAGCCAACTGTTCTCGTTGACTGTCGAAATATCGCCGTTTCTATCCAACGAACTCAGGCGCGATTGGAGGTGTCGGGCAAAAACCTCAGCTTTTTCTCTACACGACATTGATAAAAAAGAAGAAAGACTACAGTTTTTTCCTCCACTTGCTGACATGGAAAACTAATGCGAAATCTGGAACAATATCACCATATTACATTTTAGCATATGCTGCATTAAAAATCACTTGCAATTTTGTCATAAAATTCGTTCTAACACGTTTAGCTTTATGATCGGATTTTAATTTCCAATTAATAAATAATTAACATGTAAATAAATGAGATAACGATAATATTATGACATTGCTTTATTAATTATTGTGTAAACATAAACATTAATGAATAATAATATAATTTTAAAATGCAAAAAAATTATAAAACAATAAATGTTTTTGATAATGAAAAATTTCGTAATTGAATTGTTTTACCAAATTGTATAAAAAACCAAAAAAAGAAAAAAATTACCTGTATCATACAGCGATAATATGAATTTTCACAGGAGAGACAAATGTCTTGTGTGCACATTTTCACAAATACAATGAACAATTGGTCACGATTCAACACACAAAATTAAACTTAATTGGGATCCCAGATAAACAATTATATTGACACGTATGACGATGAAAATTAACACCAAACCAAACACGAATAAGAAATTTCTACGTCTTGCAATTTACATATATTAATCGAAGTAATCCGATTCTCTTTGACGAAATAACAGAGCAACTTAAATGCCCGACCTTACGCACATAAATAAAACTTATTATACTTGACACTACATTTTTTCAGCTTATCAAAATTATCTGCTTCATTATGTAAACTAATTTTTTGATAATGTGGTTCTATTGTACTTTGAAAGCAATATAATGACGTACCTACTTTGCAATAGCTTCACTTAAAAAATCGCAAGCCGAAAACTGTGAAACCTCCAAATTTGTAATGAAGTAAATCACATGATTGGCAAAATGCCCATACAGTCATCTATTTACTCAAATCGACCATTGCGTCAGTTAAAGTAATTCATATTGGTGGAAAAAGAACGAAAAAAAATATTTTAAGTCTGCCACAAGCCAGAATCTAGAATAAGCATGAGCAGGGTGAGAATGAGGATGAGCAACAATGATTCCGTCACAACATTGCCGGACAATTCTTTGCATACTTTCAAAACATAAATTTTATATTTTTATATCCTTATCAAAATTTACGACTTATTTTCCTGTGGTCAGGGGCGGACTGGCACCAAAATGTTACCTACTGCGAAAATTTTCGGTCGATAGAAAATCAATAGAAAAAGAACCATTTTTTTCTTGGCAAGCAATGGAATCTAATGTTTTCAGTAGTTATTTTTCATTCTCGGATGATTATAAATCGGGAATTTTCATATATTGACTTATTGGCCTTATATTATGTATGCACTTCCAATGTTGACAAAATATGACATAAAATAAAATTACGACAAAATTATCATTGTCTATTTTAATTACTTATTATACAAATTAAAATTTAATGCTTTTATTGAACTCTTAATTATCGCTTTTTTACAACAATTTTATTGCTATGGTAACAACAGATTAGCTACGTGATTTAGTAAATTAATTACATTAACCACTTATTGATTTAATCAATGTGAATTGTATAAATACCAGCATCTATTGCATGAGGGTGACATATTTTAGGCCTTCGGCTTCATCCTTCTAGCAGTCATCGTTTGATTCCTATTCAAATTTCTATCAGATGAAATAGGATGACACTAACAGCCATAAGATTGAAGCTAAACTAATTTTCTCTGCAGATGGTCTAGAAGTGGCTCAACATTTTTTTCCCACAGATATTTTTGCCTAGGTACTCGATTTATATTTTATAGTATATCATATTGATAATTTACTAATTTGGTAATTATTGACATTGCAAACTAACAACATAGCTAACTTCAATAATATAGCAAAAATGAGTATTTGCATTTGGAAAAATATGATCCTTAGGATGACCTTTGCCATTTAACATCTTTTTTTATTTTTTGTGAAACTCATTAGTAAGTATCTAGTAACAATAATAATCTGTGCAAAAAATAAATAAAATTCTTTTAATGACAAAGGCCATCTTCCACTCCAAACACTGGAAGATCAACTAACTGAAGATTATAATTATTATCGTCCTATATTTTTATTTTTAATCCTTAACTTTGAGTTTGTGGGTGCAGGTTATAGAAGTTAATGAATAATAAAAATACTGATTAATGTTAATAGGTTAGTAAGATGACAATAAAATTAATTTACTCAAATTTTGTTGTTTGTTTTTCGGCAATGAAAACGAAAGTCAATAACTTTAATTACATAACTCGAAAGCAGTTAACTGCTATAAACAAAACAATCAAAATTTTACCAGAAAGCTCATGTTGTGGATCTTTTCGCAAGAAATAAAATTTGTAAAAACCTGCAAATGCTCTGATAAGAACGAAGACTATCAATGAGAATGTGAGAAGACACAACTAAGTGGAAAAAGCTTTAGGATTTCCCTTGGCACTCCTATATTAAAATATGTAGGTATCACGAACGCATACAGGATTTGATGATTAAATGGTGATGTTCAGATAACAAATCAAAGGAATGCAGAAAAAAGACATGCTTAATTCTAGAATTGGTGTAAAAATGCCCATTTTACTTATAACAGCCGAGCAAACCCCTTCTGCTTCGAGTGCAGAAAATATGGACAACCCCCCCCCTTGCCCAAAAATCCTCTACGCTACTAACAAACTTGAAATTGTTGCGATTTAATTTTTTACATTTCGAAATCTTGAATGAATTTACTTAGGTAATCATTTTTAATCGACATGCTCCTATGTTAAGAGGCGCCACCAAATTAGTTGACCTCTACGGTTAAGGTCAATAAGGCACCGGAAATTATCTTTTAATTTTAGGAATCGTTGAAAACTTTCGCAATTTTTTTTTTTGGTATCTGATTGGAAAATTGTTGATCACCATACCGCAAAGAGATGCACTAAATACCAAATACTATGTATAGTAAGATTAAAAATCAAGTTTAATCGTCAATGACCCAGAACGAATAACATTATTTGCTCCATTATAAATAGCAAGGCAGACGAACTACGGGCAAGCATCATGCAATGAAATCATGTTAGCACTTACACTTTTTAATATGTTCATACATTATAGAGTATATACGAGCAATATTGTACATTTTGTCAACGTACAAAACCTTAAACAAATAATCTTTTTTATAATAATGTGTACTTATAGATTAGATATTTGTAACATAAGTAATAAGTGCAATAATATTAATTATGGCCAAGTCAAAATAAATCGCTTATCTCTATATTTATTTTATAACATTTTTTGATATCATGATTCCAATATAGGTCAAAGACCTGTGTATAAAAAGTACTTTGCCAAAAGAATTATAAAAATAAAATACAATTATTTTTAGCTTCGTATATTTTCAACAGTATCTGATGATTTTTATTCGGTGTTTATCTAATATAATTTAATAATTTATTATTTGAGGTCATGGTAATTCATGCAACATTAAATAAACATTATAATAAGGAAAATCGATGCTCGTAGCTATGCCAATGAAAGACCATGAATTCTATTTGAAAACTCACTGCAAACATGAATGGATACTACTATTGCCAAAAACCCAAAGATCAATAATTATTATTTTTGCGATACTTGATTGAAGTACAAAAATTTTAAAATTGCACTTCAAAATTTTAAATTCTCGAGACACAAACAAGACGACACTAGCAACAAGATGAAATAGATTCAATTATGTCAATGACGATCAAGTGATAAATTTGAAGCAGGCATTGAAGTATAGGAAAGATCCTATGAGTTTGATTTGCTTTTATAAAATTTAAAATACAGCAATAATTTAATTTTGTACTAACAGAGGTAATCCCAAAAAAAGAATCGACATTAGCATCCAAAAACCAAATTCCAATGTGAAGTGCTTAATCCAACAAAATAAATTTCAAGATCAAATTGAGCAATTATGCTATTTACATATTTTATAACTTTTATTAAGAATCGTCAAATCCACTTTTTACGTAGTGATAATGAAAATAACTGATAAGAAACAAATTTTACCTTCAAAAATCTTTATCGATAAAAAATAATCTTGGTCAACTTTGTCGCTACACTGAGTACCTGCATTGAGTCACGACTGTGGATTATGGATTTCAGAGGAAGACAAGTAAACTCGCACGTACACGGCCAGCTAATCAGGCCCACTGCAAATAATAAGTCAATTTCATTTAATAATAAAAACGAATTTTCCTTTTTTGAATATCATCTCCATCACCCACTGTGGGCGATCACAATTTCAATCATAGTTGCTCAGAATTGCATTGCAAACTGTCCAAATCATAGCATAAGATTCTTCTTCTTTTTCTTCTTTACAATCTTTGAAATTCTAATTAACAATCCCCTGTTCATTAAATCAACCATCTTCAGAAATAATCTCACTGGCCAGATATCAGCTTGCAGTCAAAAGTCAAAAAGTGGGCACAGATAAAAACAAAAGCAATGAAAACAGCAGAAAAGTAATAAAATAAGCCGAGAAACAAAACACTTGCATCTGTCGAAACGTCGATGTTTTGAGTTTGATAGCAAAAAAAAAGTTAAAACGTTAAGTGACTTAATACTATGTAATTGGCTTTAAAACATTTTATAAGCATTTTTACCGACATAATATACTATGATGAGACATCGTTCATGTTGTGTAAGTTTTATGTTAAAAACTTATCAGTGTAACCACCTTTTAGGAAACAAAAACAAGTAATATACGAATATTCGCAAAATTTTTTGTAAATTTCGGGAAAGTGCTTGATCGGTTTCATTATTTTAAATTCGTTCAAGCTCCTTGTTTAAGGTTGGAATGCGTTTACCTGCACACAAAAGAAAATTCACGAATGAAGCAACCAAAAGGAGGCTTCTTTCTCACCAATTTTGTTTTGTGTTTTAGTTTGATTTTATATTCTTCCATGTAAATACTGCAAGAGAATGTTGTGTTTTAATGGTAGGAGTGCCAAATATTGCTCAGATGTTATTTCTTTTTCCCTGCTTTGTCATAGAGATGAAAATTTTGAGTTCTCCAGAATATTAACCAACTAAATATTGTTAGAAAGTGCTAAATGTGTGCAAAAACAAAAAGCTCGTTGATGTTTCTGCAGAATTTATTTTTTGTTTTAAATTTTAGAAAAAACATATAGGATTTCAAAATCTTAAACTGATACACGTTAGAGATATCGCGTCTGTTATTACCACAATATAAAAATAAAATTTCAATTTATTTACGATTACGATTGTATATTGATTTTTATTTTTATAAGTTTGTTTACCTTAACTTGTATGTACGGTGTTGTGTGTTACGATGACAGTTCAGTGTAATAAATATGTCTCACTTTAGAATCGACTAAGGTTTAAAATTTTGACAACGCTGGTCTAATGTGACGTCGTCAATGCTTATGACGTGTATCGGTTTGGGTTTTAGAAACCCTATAGCGCCTTAGTTAATTTTATGAATAATTCAATATAAACCAAATCAGATCTTATTGGATTGAGCTTATTGGATCCCAAAATTCAAAATGTTATGACTTGTAATGTTTATTTCCATTTACAAATATTGCACATTATTTTGCAATCCCCCTTCTCCATAATAAGGAACGTGTTTACTTCACTTAAGTAAATAAAACTTAAAAATTTGAAAATTCTTGAAACCCGCACAGGTTTGAATCCTGTTCGCAGCGTTTCTTTTGTTTAAAGAATAAATCATTTTGTTATTATTTATAACCTCGATTACAAAATATACTATCACAATAAGAATTAACAATCTTTTCTTTTCATTTTCAGTTCAAGTCGACATTGGTGCATGAACGCGAAAGTATGATGTGTCGACTGTCGAGTACGAATCTTTGTGGAAAAGCTTGATAAGTGGTAGCTTATTAATTAATAATCGCAAATCATTTTTTTAATATATGAAAATGTGAAAAATGTGTATTTCCAAGGGTTTCTTTTGTTTAAATTTTCATTCAAAATTGTTAAAAAATGTGCAAGTGTTCGGGTTGGTGAGTTATGGACGATGGAGAAGCTATTATGGTCAAGAGGAATAAAGCGAAAGGACTACAGTGTTAAAGGTAATTTGACGAAAATCATTCTCATCTCAAATGATAACTAACAAAGAATTTTCTTTATTATTGCAGGTAGGGTCCACTTCGTGGGTTTAGCAGCAATTCAGGTTAGTAAACTTTTCTCTCCAGTGATGTGGCCAGTGAATTATTTAAAATTGTGTACAAAATACATATTTCTTTAAATGCATGAACTGTAGTTTAGTAAGGAAAGTATTTTTTGCGTACTGAAGTAATAAATTACCGACAACTGATTTTTTTGCCGTAAATTTTCATTGCTCAACAATTGGTTAATTCGTCAAGCTTTTAAAAATTGACGTCAATAAGTCATCAATCAATTCCGTTAATCAAAGCTTGATTTAAATAAATCCCAAAATAAAAATTAACCAAACATTTTGTAAATTTGCGCAAGTAGCAATGGTTCGGAGTTTGCTATAATAATGAGGCTATGACTAGAAATGCATTTTCTATTTTATTATTCACTTCAAAAAATATTAGATTTTAAATACGAGCCTGTTTATGCTGAATATATCTATATGTACTATATCTGCATATTTTATCGGTGTGTTTTTTTAAAAAACTATTTACAAAAATCTAAAATACCGTAGCACTGTATATTATTCCTATAGTATCTGCTTTTTATAAACAAAAAATTTATTGGCACATAAAATATGCAAAGATTTTTTTCATACTAAATTGAGCAAAAATTTTATATATTCGAAAGAAAACCAGATCAAAGCAAATTGAATCTAGTTGTAAATATAAAATTTAAACCACAAAAGCATTGTTAGTAATAAATATATACAGCTATATGTAAAAATAGTTTAAAAACAATCAAATCAAAATATCAGCTAAAAGATAAATGCTATTTTTAGAAATAATATCTGTTATCTTCTTTTGGAAGTTCTTATGTAAACAAATGTGACTTTCAAATCACGTTTTTCAAGATCAAATTATTTTAGTATTCAAATTATCTTCTATTTTACCTTTCACGAGATACAAATAAATTAGGAGTTAATTATATTGCTAAGAAGTTCAGATATTAACTAAATATCACCGTAATTATTTTATAAGATGAAAATTCCCATGGAGAAATAAAGTTCTCTTGCCCTTCAAACTACGCTACGTTATTTGTTGAATGAATAAAAAAATTGATTGTATTTATGTATTTGTTCGTTGTTTCTGCAAACTTCGTAGATAATTTTATTGATGGGGAAAAATGTTCAGTGTCAGATTAGATATTGATAAAATTTATTAATATAATATTACAGTATATTTTTGAATTATATATATATCTAACTAATTTTATTTTTAAATAGTTATTGTAAAATAATGCGCATATACAAATACGTAGAATGATTTTCGAGTTTCTAAATTTGAGAAAATCTTTCCAAAAATTTATTTAAAATTGAAACTTAAATTTTTGTAATATTTGAGGAAACACATCATTTTTAAAAATCATTATATTGCAAAGTACGAAGTGCCACCCACGAAAATATTTTAAAACAATAAGTTGTGCAATACTGCAATGTTGGTACTTGACAAAAAAATTTTAAATTAACTTTCCATTTGGCAAACTAAGTTTTCTAAAAAATACTTAAAAGTTGAAAATAATTCTTGGCACAAATTTTAATTTGATTTTTTATGACATGGACACTGCATCAATGAAACGTCTTAACTTATACATATATGCCACATTGATTACCTCTTTAGCCGATGGAAAATTTTATCGCAATTCAAATTAAATTTGGAATGATGTTTATAATTTAATGTGTAGGATAAATAAACTCTACATTCATCAAGAAAAATATTTATATTTTGTTTATAAAGGCAAAAGCTAACAAACACAGCTAATGGTAAATAAATTAATATAACAAATTGGCTAAATAATGATATTGAATTGTACACCATATTTGCTTTTGAAAAGAATGTAGTCCAACTAAATTATTGATGTATTTATGATGTACAAATTAATTTCATTTTTTTATTGTTAAGTATTTCTAGCATTCCCTTCAAACTGCTCTTTTATTAAATTTTATTTGTTTCTTAATAATTTATTATATATTTCTTGATAAAAAAATTGAAAAAATAAAAGGAAGCAACCTAACAAAGGACGAGTATTTGCAGAACCGTGAAAATAAGTTGAGTTGAATGAGTGAGCATTATGGATGTTTTCCTATGATTTCCTTTTGTATTGTCAATGACTACAGAACAGTTTGTATTATATAAAAAAAGGAAGAAGTAACATTTTATTTTGAAAATAAATTAATTACCAGTTAAAATCGAGCTAATCTTAAATGTGCAATATAATTGAATGATTATGGTGCATATAAATATAAACAATTACAATTCAATGTCATGTAATTTGAAACGTTAACGATTGTTATCGAACAAAAATGTGTTTTACGATCGCAGCATATGAGAAAATCTTCCGTAGTGCCAAATAAATAATTCTCATCCAAAAATTAAAGTCATAAACGAAAATAATTTTGATGTTAACTGCACCACTGTAAGCTCATACTATAAAAATTACATCAAAAATCAAATCAATAAACAGAAAGTAAATTTTTTGCATACTGTCCAAACCATGTGTTATCATCTTATGATTTAATATGGTTTGTCTATTGAATAAATGAACGAGTGTTATTAATATTACAAGATTCAAGTTTAAATAGGTAACCTTTTTGCGTTTAAATGAAAAGGTAAGCACCTGTTCAAGTGGAACGAATTTGATTGAACAATTACATTTTTTAAATAGTCTAGAGCACGTGTTTCGTGTTGATTGACATTCATCAGCAGATAAACTTAATTATTTTTCTCACAAGAAAATTCAAAATATTTTTAAATTTAACATTTCGTCTTCCTTTTTATTAATTTTAAACTTTATTTACAATACTTTTAAGTGGGGTGCTAACTTAGCTAAACTATTTTAAAAGTAGAAAATTTGAAAATAATTTCTATATTTTTATGAATATAGATTTAAGCAAATAATAATTGAAATTAAATAGTTGAAACATTGAACTATAAAAATATATTGGAGGCTCGTCTTCAATAAATATCAATAAACATTTACGTAAATAATTGAAGATGCAATCAAGTTAAGTTCGACGAAACATGAGCGTCATAGCAATTGTCAATTATTATATCAAATCACATGCAGAGATAAATTAAATTCAACTAGTAAAATATTCCCGTAATAAAATGATTACTGGATTCGACCTACTACTTCACAATTGGCAATCATTCCGATTAACGTTAATTACTAAAAACTAAAATAATATAGCTTCAATAATAAACTGGAAGATGTACTGTATGGTGGGGTGTTTTGGGTCCTTATAATAATCGTTTCCAATGACCCAAAAAACCATCGATCCCTGAAGGACTCAAAATATCAACAATCTTACAGTCTATATCTATAAAAATGAATGTCTGTTTGTTTGTCCTCCATTTTTTCCTGAACCATTTGACCGATTTCAACCAAATTTTGCACAATATCTTATTAGGACTCGGAATAGGTTTCTGTGAAAAAAAAGTTTAAAATTCGCGAAAAAATTTTTAACATTACCAGAGCCGGATTAAGGATACGTGAGGCCCTGGGCTGTAGCCCCTTTCGTACCCCCCGTTAACACGGCTCTGAACATTACCGAGAACAAAGAGTTTATTGGTACTTAAGGATAGAAGACCTTAATATTACCTGCAAATATAAAGGTAGGTACCAGTGGCGTAACACCACTTATTGTAAATTGGTTTTAAATCTATGTTTTACTTTACACCCCCACCCCTGCTCTGTTACTACCTAAAAAAGGTGATTCCAATAATTAGATGTTGACATTTCATTCTTACCGCAAACAAACACAACAAACTTCATTTCTTAGCAGGCCCGTGCGCACGGGGGGAAATTTTGGGGGTTCACCCCCCTCCCCATTGCATTATTTTTCATATAGGTTATTGACGTAAACACGTTTTGTATATTTGAAAAATTAATATAAGTATTTGTGGCGACCAGTTATTCACACTTATTCACAGATACCTCTGTATAACAAATAAGTAATCCCAAATTTAAATTAAAACACATTTAGGTTGGTACGTATAATAATTGTTAAAACTCAAGCACCCAAGAAAAAGGTACCGACATTTTTGTAAATTGTTTTTTTTTTAATAAAAACATTGAACGCAATTGAGAAATAGAATTTAGAAATTTGTTATTGTGAAAATGTCAAAATTGCAAAAGGTCATACAAGAGGCTTTAGCGAAGGCTATATCATTTGCCAAGTATGAAGATTGGCAAGTAAAATTAGAGTACACCAACCTTACCGCACAATGTTGAACAGAGGTAGTACAAAAATTTTGCGAAAGCGACAATTGCCGTCTTAATCTCAAGGTTGCAAAAAGAAAAGTCGCAGCGCAGCGTATTCGAAAGCAAAAAAGTGATAAAGAATTGGCGGTTTACTATGCAAAAAAGAAAAAAGAAGAGCAGGAGGAATTGTCAACGTCGCTGCGTGCCTTCGAAATGTTATTAGAAGAGGAAGACGAAGGGGCGGAGAAAGGGGAGTTGGAAGTTCAAACCTAATTTGTTAATTTGTTAAAACTTTTAATAAAATAATACAAAAAAAATATATTTTTTTTTTGGGCTTTATTTTCGGCAGACATTTATTTCGATGGGGGAATATCGCTGCGTGACTTTGAAGATCCTCAGTAGAATAGGAAGGGGAGGAGAACGAGGAGTAGGAATCTATAAATATTGGTTAAATGTTTTCATTTAACACACAACACAAACACGTTAGGTCTTCTCATAAGCTCACAAAACGATCAAACAAATTTATTCAAATTTGGGCAGTACAACGTCTGCCAGGTCAGCTAGTTTATTAATAAAAACTACTACTATTTGTATAATCATAGTTTTTTTTGGTACTAGTAAGTAAAGATATATTTTATCCACGTGTGGAACGCTTGGCACGTGAGGCGTAGCCGAGTTTTTGGCGCACTAATGCATAAACTTCAACTTTTGTTGCTGATAAATAAAATTAGTATATCTTTTGAGCTCTCTTTGTCTTTCATGGCTGGTATGTATGTTAAAAAAATATTCAGAAACATGCAATAGTACACCTTTTTCACCTAAAATAAAGTCAAAAATTGAAAGACGTCCACCAAAATCAATAAAAAAAAATCAATAAGCTAGCGTAGTTCTAAGTTTTTTACTTTGAGTTGACGAATGAACCAAAAATTCCACTAATTTTACCAAAGCGGTGCCCAAAACATCAAATTTTTAAAAAAGTAAGTTTTTTGAAAAATTGCAATAATTTTGGTCTTGTTAGACATTTTTTGGGTTTTTATATTTTTTAAAATCAAGTAAGATGTTCCACGTATAAGAAAAATATCAACCAAAAGCTAGAAAATTAGCAAAATGGCAGCGAATTTTTTACGCTATACGATACCGAGCTTTTGAGTAACTTATTATTTATTATTATTTATTTCTTTTATTTATTATTTTTGTATAATTATTTTTACTTTATTTTTTTTATTTTCTTTTATTTTTTATTTTTTTTTATTTTTTATTTTTTTGAAATCTTAAAATGTCGCGACTTTTTTCAGCGAAAACCAATTCTGAAACGTGAACCTCAGTCAACCTGCATGATTTGATATGTATTCAGTTTAATATAATATAATATAATTTATTTAATCATTGAAATAAAACTTATTTCTAAATCAATTTTTTTAATATTTCTAGTAATAAGTATAAAACAAATCGCAAAATTGTTGAAATTTAGTATATGAAGACTATATTCTGTAAAATATCTAATGCCAGACAGTTTGCAATTCTATAGGCAAACTTCTAAATTATGATATTCTTCCGCATAATTCAGGAAGTTTATCCACATATTTTTATAATAATATAGATACAAACTACAAAGTGTTTATTTTAAAAAGTTTCTCCTCTTAAAATTTAAATTACTGTAATAAGTTGTTTGAAGAATAATTACACAGTTAGGTAATTACGTAGGTACTACATTATACATAAGTAGGTGCTTATATTTCTTATGTTTTCAAACAAATAAAAAATTTCTTCGCACAAATTTGAAGAACTCTCTTTAAAAACTTTTTATAACAAGAACTAATTTTAATTAAAATTATTTCACTTTCAAACGGAAATCAGATTTACATATTTATTAATAGTTTTTATAAATTACCTCGGTAATTTTTATCCACAATCAAAGTTGCGGTCGCTAATTCCGGGTTATTTTATTACAATCAATTAATTATTCCCAAAATTTGAAAATAGTGTTTATTAATATGGAAGGGGAAGATAAAAATGTCCGCTCCTGATCAACACATAATAATATATTATTTTATTCCATGATTGGTTAAAAGAACAGATTACTAAACCAATAATCAAAAATCTACAAGCAAAATTTAATGAAGACCAAAATTAAATATTTTGAAAAAAAACATGTTTTTCTAAATTCAAACCTTTGCGAGTTGGGCCTCTTTAAAGCATTTTTTAAATTTCCACTTGTACGTGGTCATAGCTCGTTAAATATTAATCTTTAGTAAAAATGGTTTTAAGCCTTTTATTGTCTAAAATCAACGGCTTTTGAGTTATGAATTAAAATAAGTAAAAAAATGATGAAAAATTCAAAACAAAATTTTGTTTTTTTCAAACCCCCGTATCTTTTAATGAAACATCATTTTACAAAAAAACCTGACGCCCCATTTCAGGTAGAAAACTTCGGACTACAACTTTTGTCTACTAAAAATATTTGAAAAACCAATCCATTTCACAGAAAATCAAAAAATAATAAACAAGCAGCTGCAAAACAGGAAATTAAATTCACAAAATTTTTATTTTTATTGAAAAACTATTAGGGTAGAAAATCTAAAAAAAATTTTTGTTAAATATTTTTCATAGAAAAGTATCCTGTAGTAACCTAGGTAATGTATAGTGTATCCGGGGACACTCTGTATATGAATTCTTGCATTCTTAAGCTTTTGAAAGTAAATAAATAAGTAAATTAAAGTAGAGCAAATAATAATCTTTAGCAACCTTTTGGTTGTAAAAAATTTTATTCTCCGCAAAATTGTTATACTATTTTAGTTCATATTTTTATTTTATTTTTATTTATTAATAATATAATAAAGAAGTATATTATTATATATATTATTATATATATATATATTATTATATATGTATATTATTATGATAAAAACTTATTGTTTCTTTAATATCACTTTTTAACCATGGTACAATTTTTGTAAAATTATAAAACTATTTTTTTTTTCAAGCCTCATATATTTTATATTATATTGTATCACGACATGGCTTAATATTTCGGCATTTAATACCTCAAAGATGTTGCCAACATCTTGTGAGAGAAACACGGTCGAAATAGCCAGTTGTGGGGATGGGGATCGAACCCACAACTCCGACATAGCAATCTAGCATTCTAACTGTTTGATAAAAGGAATATCGGGTTAGCGGACTTCAAATAAAACTACCAAAGGTTATTTCGTCGACGTTTCGAAGGTTTAATATTCCTTGATCTTCAGAACTAGAAAAAAAACACAGAATGGAACGTCGGTAAAAAGCAAGCAATTAAAACAATCTCACCTCCATAACTAGATGTAAAGTAGTAACTTTGGTTGGGAGACAAACATTATTTTATAAACCCGGGGGCCTGGGAGTATGTATGATACACATAAACTGATATTTAAAGTATAAATAAAATATAAAATACAAAATACATTAAAAATGCCCTAGGGATATAAGCATGGTGATTCTGCCCCGGAAAGATATTTAAACGATATTCAGAGAATATGTTGGTACTAATTAAATAATAAGATCCTGAAAGTTTCAGATCGCTAACTCAATTGGTTTTCAAGAAAAAGTAAAATATGTAAAAAAGGGGGAAAAAATGTTTTCTCCTTAATGGCTGAATCGATTGATCTAAAAATTTGATATGTTTTGGGGGCTGGTAGGTGCTCTTAAGAAAAAAATTAACACTTTTATGGCTTCATAAGATCCTTGAAAAAAAACTTATTGTTTCTTTAATATCACTTTTTAACCATGGTACAATTTTTGTAAAATTATAAAACTATTTTTTTTTTCAAGCCTCATATATTTTATATTATATTGTATCACGACATGGCTTAATATTTCGGCATTTAATACCTCAAAGATGTTGCCAACATCTTGTGAGAGAAACACGGTCGAAATAGCCAGTTGTGGGGATGGGGATCGAACCCACAACTCCGACATAGCAATCTAGCATTCTAACTGTTTGATAAAAGGAATATCGGGTTAGCGGACTTCAAATAAAACTACCAAAGGTTATTTCGTCGACGTTTCGAAGGTTTAATATTCCTTGATCTTCAGAACTAGAAAAAAAACACAGAATGGAACGTCGGTAAAAAGCAAGCAATTAAAACAATCTCACCTCCATAACTAGATGTAAAGTAGTAACTTTGGTTGGGAGACAACATTAAATAGTAATTATTTACTAATTAATTTACTTAAAATTAAAAATTATTAAAAAAATTAATAATTAAAAATTATTTACTAATTAACATTTAATGTTGTCTCCCAACCAAAGTTACTACTTTACATCTAGTTATGGAGGTGAGATTGTTTTAATTGCTTGCTTTTTACCGACGTTCCATTCTGTGTTTTTCTTCTAGTCCTGAAGATGAAGGAATATTAAACCTTCGAAACGTCGACGAAATAACCTTTGGTAGTTTTATTTGGAGTCCGCTAACCCGATATTCCTTTTATCTATCTTTCCATCGGACGAGAATTATTATTTCTATTCTAACTGTTTTTTATGTTTATCTAAACATTAACATGCTTAGAGGTTTTGTTATGTTTTCCATGTTTGGTACGAATGTAACCGGTGACGTTTGAAACCATGCATTTCAACTTTGCTCACACGATATGTCTTGTATGTCCGCTACGTATGTTACTTGGATGTGAATGACGCTTAATGTTCTTATCATTCCTAGTTTATATTTCTCCATTATTTTTGTGTCTTTCATTTTTTTCTCTAAATTAATTAGGGAAGCAGGAATTTGCATAAATAAGTTTTTACATGTTAATTTCCTATGTTCGGCTAACTCATTCAGCACCCGGTATAATGAAAAATTGAAAAAATACGAAAAATATTTGAACTAAACTAATAATAATCTATAAATAATGAATAAAATATTAAAAATTTACGAAGGTAACTTCTCAATAACCCACAAAAATGTCGTAATGGTTTTTCCAAAATTAATTTGAACGGAGCTTTTCTTAAATTAGCACTGCCAGATTAAAATCAGAAGGCACTGCCCCCTATGTTGCCTTCAAAATATTTTTTTTAAATTCAAAACTACCACGTTTTTTAACCGTAAACTAGAAAATAAACCTAAAATAAAAAATTTCAGTAAATTTCAATTAAATTAATGTACCTACTTTAATTTAACTTTGAATTATTAAATTAATGCTCAAAACATTTAAATAAATGCATTATTTGAGCCAAAAAATGGTTTTTATTTTTTTCTACTGTGGCGTACCCTTCTTAAGAATCTGAAAAATTTATGAAGTTAAAGGGTAAATATATGAGGCTTGAAAAAAAATAGTTTCTTAATCTTACAAAAATTGTACCATGGTAAAAAAAGAACGAATAAATAAACAATTTTTTTTTCAATGATCTTATGAAGCCATATAAGTGTTAATTTTTTCCTTAAAAGCCCGTATTAGCCCCCAAAACATGTCAAATTTTTAGATCAATCCATTCAGCCATTCTGGAGAAAAAATATTTTTTTCCGTTTTTTACATATTTAGCTTTTTCTCGAAAACCAATTGAGTTAGCAATCTGAAACTTTCAGGATCTTAGTACCAAGATACTCTCTGAGTATCCTTTAAATATCTTTCCGGGGTTGAATCACCATGCTTATATCCCTATGGCCTATGTATCTAAAATTCAAAATACGGTATTGTGCATCCAAAGATGAAATTCCGCTTCGGTGCTAGGGTCGATGCTTACAAAAGCATTTATAGACGAATTTGTCCATCTTATTGAATAATTTGTTATTATAATTAGTTAAAATTGTTATTAATTTATAAATTATTGGAAACCACCAACCCCCAACTATTAGATTAGACTGATTGATATCTTAATTTTTAATAAATAGGTAGTCCCCACCTTTTATCTCGATTTTCTTTCTCTCAATCGATTGAGGAAAAGTAAATAAAAACCATATATCAGCCATTAGCCATAAAGCCATAAATCAATAATTATAGGCTAGAGACTAAACATAAACTGAGATAGAGTAATTAATTAATGATTAATTACCAATTATCCATAATATAAAAGAGCAACAATTGAAGCATAATACCTGTACCAACACTTGAAGTTATTCGAAACCGAAGTTCAACAGTAAGTCCCCAATCATGGTCGACCTTAGCAATTAAAAAAGGTATTTAGCAAAAGAAGAGGTTTACAATCCAAAAAATGATAATGATAATGAAATCTGTTGAAAGATTTTTTCAAAAAAACAATTGTGAATACACGAGACACTGACGACAGGCCAGAAGACGAGAAACCGTGATTTGAACTGCTGTGATCTAAAGTCTAAAGAAGTCTAAAGAAGACACTCCCCACGTTTTGGGGAGACTTTGGGCAAGTGAAAACCCAAACGTTGTTGATCGGAACAAAACTCTAAAAAAAGAATACGTCTTTAGCTTCTCTTATTTATTGTTAAACACTCGGTTTTTTTATGAGACGAAGGAATTACAAATACTTTTGGCATTATAGCAAGCAAAATTAATAAAAATTCAGACTAACCAGGAATGATAACTTCTCTGACGTTTCGCCAAAAAACTCAAGGAAGAAATAATAATAACTTATTATTATTAACTTCTTTACCTTTATGTGCAGTATTGATGACACAGCATTTTCTCTTAAAAAAAACAAAAGAAAACTTTTTCCAAAAAGGTATTGTGAATAATTTTGATATACTTAGGTAATTCAAGCAGCGGGAATCCCTTGAATGTGAATGCGTTTTTCTAAAATGCAAATTATAATATACCGTCAGTTCTTTGACTTCTTGAAGTAATAATTAAAAATCAAACAAGTTTTTCTAGAAACATTCCAAATAAAGCACTACCACCATCACCACGTAAGCGCTAAGTAATTGAAAAAATTTTCGCAACAATCAGACGCAAAAGGTTAAGCGCGGGGTTATTTTTAAATTAGGTTAGTTTGAAATCTTGATAAGTTTCAATTACACCTAGTGTAATTTAAAAATTATTCAATTATTTAAAAATTTAAAACCGAAAGCAAACTTCAATCGAAAAAATGTGACTCTCAAAATTAATTAGTTACGTCACAGAAAAAATTATTAAAATTGCAGAAATGGTTTAGAATAGATCAAACTATTATTGTTAACAAGAAAATAAATTAAAAAATTATAGATAACAAGCAATATTTTTAGTATCAAAAAAACATAACAATTGGTTATCTTACAAGTGACCTAGGTTAACAATAACAGCGATTAAAATGTTCAAAACCTTACATCGCAAATTGGGTTAAAACGAACCTGGGATGGATTGAACTTTTGGACGATGGTAAAGACGTTTTGATGAGAAGCGATTTAAATTAAAGACACGAAATAGTTACATGAGAAACCATCCGAACTTGTCCCCTGTAGACACAACACTCATTTAACAAGGACAAGTCAAGGTCGGCTAACTGTTCGCGGCGCCTCTTGCGATTACATCTTATAAGATTTTAAATTACTAATCAATTTTCATTGTTATCAATCTCAAAATTTTCCATCTGGACACTTGCATGATGTAATTGATTTTCTATAATTTTTGAATACAAAAACTCCAACGATGCTTTTAGAAAATGAGGTTTCGCATGCGCACTGGGTAGCGTCGCGACGCACAGCTGTAAAGCATGCGTCTTCATAACAATATCATATGACTTATTATTTTCGTACAAAAATGTAATTTTTAAATAAAAAATGGTAAAATTACGTTTACATCGGTTTATTTGGTGGTTGATAATACTATTGTTGATAATTCAAATCGGAATTTTGTACAAATGGAAGTGGTTTTGTATCAATTTCGACCCGAAACGTCATGTTAGTAAGATGGTAAGAAGGCCTTATTTATAACATTTTGAAATAATCATTCATTTTTCATGAGGCAAAACCGTTCAAGTGCTGTTGTAATAATAAATTAGATTCATTTACATAATTATGTTGTAGCAGTATTAAGACAGTGTTTCTCAACATGTTTGACTAATTTCGATTTTTGATTTTAGTGCAACTTGTACAAAAATGGAATCTCAGACGGCACACTTTGTGCCTCAATGTGTGAAGAATCCATTCCGGTTTCTTGTCAAACTTACCACACAACAAAAGAAATTGTTTTTAACGCATTTTTAAGTAACAAAAATATGATTTTCAAATCGGCCGCCTCCAGTATTCCAACTTTGCATTGGTACGAAAACGGATTGCTCAAGTATCCTACCGAAAGGGAATTTCTTTCGACAATACGTGCAATAACAAAGAATATGTTAAATTACAGCCTATCAAGTGATATTATAAGCAATTTAGCCCATTTAAGGTCAAACAGTGAAATGCTGACACCGCACGAACGCCAAATAGAGATGGACAACATTTGGATTCTCATTCAGGACAACGAATATTTATTATCAAATGCGTACAAAGACAGAGGGTGTTTTCCACAAATTTTGGGTACTTGTGGAGTTTATTTTGCCCTAGAATACGTGCAACCCATTCCAGAACTACATTCAATACTTTTTGATTCCGACAACAGGGAAAATTGGTACGCAAACGTGAAATATTCCATTTCGATTCTGGAATTGTTAGAAGAACTAGAAAATAATTTCAACGAACCGCTTTACATGTGTGATATAAAATTACAGGATCTTGGGATAACGGATCTAGAAAATGGTAGAGTCAAAATTTTGGATTTAGATAACGTTTATCCAAAATCCATTATAAATAAATTTATATTTAGTATTGACAAGTGTGAACGTGATGAAGACTGTAGATTTTATGACTGTCGTAGTAAATGTAACAAAAAATTAAATAAATGTGATGGAACGGTTAGCAATAATAATTTACAAATTGTGTGTGAAAAGCTCTTTTTGGGTTGGAAAATTCCTAACACTTTGCTGATTCCTGGATTGCTGCTATCCCAATTTGCACCTTTGGAATTAATGATCACGCTTAGACAATGTGCGAATCCCGACAATGAAAATGGAATTGCAACAGCTTCGGCCAGTGATGACATAAGGAAGCAATTGTACAATATTTTATTGGATATTGATTACATTCTGTAATGCTTTTGTATGCAAACTTAATTTTTTAATTTTGACAAATTTGTGATATAATTTTTAAGCTAATAAAAATTCTCAATATGAGTGCTGAAATTTTATATACAAAGTAGCGCAATTACAGAGAAAATACACAAAATAAGTATATGTATGTAAAATTACATAAATATAATATTCTTAACTATACAATAATATTATAAGAAATTATACAGATAACTTACTATCGATAGCCTAAACTTATGGAAAATCGGATATCCCCTATTTGGAAAAAATTAAGATTTATTCGGAATCATTCGGATCTCTTCACTTAAGTGAAGAGATCTTATTTGGATAGGCTATCAAGGGTGAAGTGGGCCTGTAGATGTATGATTGGCAAAACATGGGGATTAAAACCCAAGATGGTACTGTGGCTATACACCAGAGTGGTGGTACCCATAGTGACGTACTCAGCCCTGATCTGGTGGCACGCAACCAAGAAAAGGGAGTGTATAACAAGACTTGGCAAGCTGCAGAGACTAGCATGCCTAGGAATCACGGGGGCAATAAGATCAACGCCCACCGCAGCCATGGAGGTTCTACTGGGGCTGCAGCGACTACACATAGTGGATATCAACGGATCATCAACGGATATGGTAGGAACACTCCAATAAAGGGGCACCATACCATGATCTTTAACTCAATCAAGAGTAACAACATGCTTAGCATGCAATCGGATAGAACCAGCACAGTAAGGGACTTCCGAAAACCATTCAGGGTAATAATACCTGAGAGGGGCAAGGAAAAAACCATACAAGAGCTGGGCAACCGATATGATACCATCTGGTACACAGATGGATCTAAAACAAAGATAAGCACTGGAGCAGGTATATGTGGGAGAAGAACAGGGGATGCCTTTGGCATTAACCTGGGCTGCCACGCTACCGTATTCCAGGCAGAAGTAACTGCAATCTCGGCCTGTGC
Source organism: Cantharis flavilabris (assembly GCA_949152465.1). Classification (NCBI taxonomy): domain Eukaryota; kingdom Metazoa; phylum Arthropoda; class Insecta; order Coleoptera; family Cantharidae; genus Cantharis; species Cantharis flavilabris. The sequence continues at coordinate 12,988,596 of OX424435.1, forward strand.
ATCTGAACTGGTGCGGAGAAACTACGATGGTAGACGACTCTGCATCATGACAGACAGCCAGGCAGCTCTAAAGGCCTTGGAAGGAGTATAAATACATTCCATAGTCGTTAAACAATGCCTTTATGCACTGGTGAAACTGGCAGTCTGCAACAGCGTTTCGCTCATGTGGATTCCGGGGCACCAGGGCATCGAGGGGAACGAAGAGGCAGATCGCCTGGCCAGATTGGCTGCCAACACAACCATGATAGGTCCTGAGCCCACCTGCGGGATCGCATACACGACCGCGAGGGAGAGGATCAGGGACATGTTATGGAAACAACACCTTGCTTACTGGGAGGGTCTTCCTGGACTGAGGCAGTCGCGGATGTTCATTGGGGGCCCCTCTAAGGAATCCAAGGGAAAAAATATTATCCAACTGAGTAGAGAACAGTTGAGGAGGATAATAGGACTTTTCACAGGACACTGCTGCCTTAAGAGACACCTCAAAATGATGGGGCTGACTGAAGATTCTACTTGTAGGATGTGTGGTGAAGAGAATGAAACCCCTCACCACATCTTATGTGAATGCCCAGCTTTAGCTGGAAGCAGGCTACGCCACCTTGGCTTTCCATATCCGAGGGCCGAGGAGATAGCTAAAGCACCCTACAACTGCTTACTCGACTTTGTCGAGGAGACGCAGTTGCTGGAGTAAAACGTGGAACGAGGGGCACAATAAGCTCAAGCTTCAGTGCAGTGGGTGTCAGAACCACAACCCGTTTTTAATAATAATAATAATATCAAGGGTGAATGTATCTGAGGTTATATTAAATTACTGATGTAAATTGTGTAAACTTACACTTCTTATTATTTACAATTTCATATAAACCTTTCATGATTTTTTATGATTATAACCAGGTGTAAATGGTTTCTCGGCAGTATGAATTTAAAACTTGATATAGGTAGTACAATCTTCTGAATTTATTCCAGTAAAGTTGATTTATTCTAATAGCACAAAATGAAAGTCACTGTATAAACCGAAAGATACAAAATCGATTGTGTACAGTTACTCACAAAATTATTCGGAAACTCCTGTGTTAGCAATGTAAATTGTACCATAGAAGAAGATTTTTGTCATACAAAAATCGCTTTTTTATTGAAAATTTTCTTCTTGTCATTTTTGTTTATGTACATTTTCTATTTTGTTGCACCGTTTCTGAGATATAGTGACTTTTCCAAGTCACTGTAGACAAACACAAAAAGTCATTTTTAAGTCACTGTATCTCGGAAACGCTACGACAAAATAGAAAAATGTATGTAAACAAAAATAAAAAGAAAGAAATTTGCAACAAGAAATACTTAATAAATATTACTGTAAAAGCATTTCCTGTAAAGCTGTAAATATTGCTGTCCGGTGTCTTATAAAGTGGACGAAAGGTGGTTATTGTTGTTAGTTTATTAACTTTAACATTAGGTTATGCCCAATGCTTTAAACATATTGTGGGACCTCTACAACTTTTTGAATTTTGAATTTAAGTTTAAGAGACACAAAACAAAGAGGATAAACCGAGGGGTCTGGGGGGTATGGAATACCCCCCAGTGCACGCTTTTGTTTTATTTAAATATTCAAATCAAAAATATTGACTATATATGCGGTTATAGAACAACGAAAATGAGACTGCTGTCAGCACTGATATTCTCTGTGGCCATGTACGCGGCCGAAACGTGGACAATGAAGGTGGACGACAGAAGACGAGTTGAAGCCTTTGAGATGTGGGCATACCGGCGCATGCTGAGAATACCTTGGACGGCCCACCGCACAAACGTGTCCATCTTGAACGAGCTACGGGTCAAAACGCGGTTGTCAACTAAGATCAGCCAGTCTGTCCTACGATATTTTGGACACATTGCAAGAAGACCAGAAGCAATGGAAAAATTGATGATCCAGGGCGAAATCGAAGGAAAGCGGCGGAGAGGAAGATCCCCAACAAGATGGATAGACCAGATCAAATCCCTGACGGGACAGACTATGCATATGGCGACTCACGCAACACGTGACCGAGAAGCATGGAGCACCTCGCTGAACGCGGTATCATAATGATGCCACTATGTTCTTACGTAGAACGATGGAACCTGAAAGAGAGAGAGATGCGGTTATATGCGATTATATGCGATTATATGTGATTATATGCGATTATATGCGATTATATGCGATTATATGCGATTATATGCGCTATAAATATCTATGCGGTACCTAACAACCCAAAATATGAAATTATATGCGCAATAAAGCTTTGTATTTTGATTGCTTTAATGAGAAACGTGTAGAAACCAAAAATCAGCTTTCTATGTTGTATCAAGCAAAACATGCAATCACACACAAATCCGATCTCTAGCTTATAAATGACCGAAATACTTACCTTCTTTTTAGAAGTTAAGGGCCGGTTCCACCACCTCTGATTAAATACTTTAATCATGGTTAGTTGGGGTTAATCACGGTTAAATGTTAAAGAGTGTTCCACCATCTATTTAATCATGGTTAAAGCAGTTTAATCATGGTTAAGCAGCCTTCAAACTAACCGACCGATTTTGGGCGATTAGATTAGTTTAATCATGGTTAATGGTCGGTGCATGCGCATTTCTTTCAATTGATAGTAAAAGATAGGTAGTTGACATTTTGAATATACATAGCCAAACTAAAATGATCTACTTTTGAAAATACAGCAGTAGACGATTTTCAAAAAATATTTAAAAAAATTTTATAATTGTTTAAAAAGTAAACCTAGGTATAATAGTTATTTATTTAATAATTTGGTTTTCAATTTTTCATTATTAATCTTTGGGCTAATCTTAGGTGTTCATTTTACTTTACTAATTTAAAATAAATAATTGAAATAATAATTTCCAAGTTTGGTTTATAAAATTCCAGGTATATTTCTTTTTTTTTTCACTAAACCCCGAGCTAAACCCCTACCAAACTAAAGTTTCACGTGACTATTTATCAACCAATCAGAAGAGCTTTTGTATCATAAATACAAAATGCTTGGTGGAACGCTTTCGGTCAACTAATCATGGTTAAGCATTAACCGTGATTAGTTAACCGACAATTTAACCAGAGTTGGTGGAACCGGCCCTAAATGTTAAAAGACATATTACCCCAAAGGCTGGGGAGTTAATCGGCTTTTTTGTGTTTTTGAATAACAAAGTTATCTATTTCGGTATTATCCGCTTAAAACAAACCTTTATCTTTGTTAAGAGGACTAATAGAACTTTCTTTAACTTTTGCTTTGGAGGTAACAGAGACGATTGAATTTTTCAAGCTGAGTAGACCACAGTTTAGGAAAACAGTAGACACCTCGCAATGTTATTGAGGTTGCAAAGGATTCCAAATGCAGGAAGCGCGAGGAGGAAGAAGAGACTCCATACTAGTCCTATTGAGACTACCATACCTCGGTTGGCCATGTCCGACAACCGAAGAAATAACTCAAGCACCCATTGGCTGTATACTTAATTTTATTGAGGAAACAAAGCTGATGGAGTAATAACTAGGAACGTGGAGTACAATAAGCTTTAGAGCTCCAGTGCAAGTGTGCATGGAACCGCAACCCGTTCATCAATAATAATAATAATAATAATAATAACAGAGACAATCGCATCACCTGTTATTTTGCTTGTGAACATTTTATAAAATTTAATTTATTATAAAATATGATATAAACCAACCAGATACAGTGAAAACATGGTTCATCATATTGATGAAAAGTTCATCATTTTTGCGTCAATAAAATGAACAAAATTCATAAATATCGTATAATGATTTTTCATCAATACTATGAATTTTTCATCAATATGATGAATTTTGTTCATCGGCGCAAAAATGATAATAATAATATAATTTATATTATTATGATAATGAAATTTTTATGTACCTTTTTTGTCAGTGTATAGCCAGCAGTATGACGCAAAGCCTACACCGGCCGACTGGGAAGCGGGTAACCGTGATTCAAATCCTGGTCTCATCGTATATACTACTGTGATCTAAAGCCCAACATAGATCTGTGCACTGTGGGGAAGGCAACTGAAAATCACCCCACTAATTAAAATTCTCAAGAACGTCATCTTGACTTCAGCCAAGTTTGACCACGACTCCTTTGCAAAGAGGAAAAAACGAAGAAGAACAAGATTAAGAATATAAATTCCCCTGACTAGGAAATTCAAATTTTCAATGTCTAGGATATAATGTAGAGCTTCATGTACATGAACCGTTTAGACACCAAGAGCGAACTTGAATGACATTCACACATATTGTGTGTCGTCTTAGCTGCTACGCTTTTTAACTTGCATTACTTTGTTCTTCTTTATGGAACCGGATACACATCTTAGGGTAGTTACCGATGTTCTCTTCTGGTATATCTGATATGTCGATCCAACTGGTGCTGATGTCTGCGATTGGTTCGAGCAGAAGAAGAGAATATTATCTTGATCGGAAAGATGCTGCAATTGTTAATATTGACGAGTGGTCAATCACTTCTGCAGGTTTAGATTGATGTATTCAAAGGCAAACTTGGATGTCTGATCTAATTCGTCTGATCTGTTATGCTCTTTAACTTAAAATGGAATAAGACCGTTACATCTTTGTGAGCTTCCGAGGGCTGAGCCACAAGGCAAATTTTTGTAACCCGTTTTTCCTCTTGAATTGCCTTAAGATTTCCTTTCAAACAAGTTGAAAAAGCAAAAAAACAATGTAGTATTACTTCTTAATTCTTAAATAAATAATAATTCTTAATTTTCTAAAATTTTCTTGGATTTTCTAGAAATTTTCTAGAATTTTCTCGGATTTTCCAAGATTTTCTTTCACTTGTACACCAGATATCTTCCTCGTGAGCTTTTTTGGTTTTGTCATCTATGCATAGTTGTTGCACTGTAATGACTGATGACCAACCTTCTGTTAACGACACTTAACAGTCAACTGTCTGGTTGGCACTTCAGAAGAAGTTTGTAAAGTAAAAAAATAATTACTATCTGGAAAAAAAAATTTTAGTTCATTGTTTTATTATGAGAAAAAGTAAAATTTTTCTAGAACGAAAATGTAGAATTGACAGAGAGCAATGAGGAGTGAGTCTAACAGTTATACAGAAACCTCAAAAAGTGCTTTTGCTCCGAATAAAACATGCCCGACAGGAGACACTAAAAGTTAAACAAATTGTAACGGGCGGCAGTAAAGTAAAACAATAACACAAATTATTACCAGACCAGGCCTGTTTGCTTGTTGTTTTCATTGTCAGTAATTATTTATCAATGTGTATTTATTATTTTTATTTATTTTGTTTAATGTTATTCTATCATTTAGAAATTGCTTTAAAATGTTTATGTGCAGGTAAACAATAAATTCTGCAATATATTGTTTACATTTTTACATTTTAGAATGAGTTGACAATTTTTGAACTGGTTTATTTTCATTTGTTTCACATATCTAAAGAAGTTCTGCTCTGCAAGTAAAGGGAAATCTGCGAAAATTCAAGAGAACCTGGATAAATTTGAAAAAATCCTAGGAATGAGTTCTTTTTGCATTTTCAACTTTTTCGAAAGGAAATCTTAATGCATTCCAGTTCCAGGGGAAAATTCGGGGAAATTTCTCAAAAAGCTCGTAAAGCACGACATATTGCCTACCCCGTAGGGGTATAGAAAACAACTTGATTGTATTATGCATATAGCACCTGTACGATAGGCAACTTCCTGTACTTAAAAAATTTAAATGCCTCAACACATTTGTTGATTTAACGGTTTGTTGAAATATAGGCTATGATTTTATCAGGAATTTATGTAAATCTCGCAAGATACGGAATGCCGATATGCCTACCATGGTTTTATTGGTATAAATTTTATTCAAAAGAAAATCTTCCATCAAAATAACCAAGTTCAATAAAAATACTGAATGTAAGTCAAACTTTTTAATTCAAAATTATTTAAGAATTAACAACAATTTTATTATCAATTTATAGCGTTGATTTAATTTCTAATCCGCTAAAAAAAATTTTAAATTAATTTTGCACTCACCGAGTCAAAACCAAAAAAAGACATTACCGTTCTGCGTTGTCAACCCGCTGACAAATTAAAAATTTAATGGTAGCTAAAAATAACTGAATTTTTATAAGACATAATAATGTCCACTGATTTATTTATAATTTTTGGTGAATTATTTAAAAGATTTTTGGGGATTTAATTGTTGCAAAGTTGCGTGGCAAGGTTGTCGAATGCGAATTTATGTAGGTAACGTCAGGCCGGTTTTGGTTGGTGGTTGATGATCGTGTTAGTTATTGACTTGCTCTCATTATTAATTTTGGTTTTGTGTTAATTTTTTAAATCAAACAAAAGCTCGTCGTGGTGACACTTTTGACATTTGAGTTTTTAATATTCTTTGTGATCGATTGTTAATTTTATGCTTCCCAAATGAGTTCTAAATCCGACGTAAATAGACGAGTGTTGGCAATACAAGCAAAAAAGAAGAGGCATAAGGCTGGCAAGAAGAAGGGTAAGATCGAAGAAAAAAATTGTCAAGGGGGTGGTAATCAAAATAACACGCGTCTGGAACCGTCACATAGTTCAAGTAACGAGACAATCGAGGACGCGGGCGACGCTTATTCCAGCGAGGAGGAGGAACAAGAAGATAGTGCGGATTATCGCAAGGGCGGTTATCATCCCGTTAAAATAGGTGATCTATTTCTTGGTAGATATCATGTAACTAGAAAATTAGGCTGGGGTCACTTCTCCACAGTTTGGTTGTGTTGGGATTTGGAGGATAAAAGATTCGTGGCCCTTAAAGTAGTCAAGTCCGCCCAGCATTTCACCGAAACCGCGTTGGATGAAATTAAAATTTTAAAGTCGGTGCGCGATTCTGATCCTGAAGATCCTAAACGTAATAAAACTGTGCAGTTATTAAATGACTTTAAGATCAGCGGTGTTAACGGCGTTCACGTATGTATGGTTTTCGAAGTTTTGGGTCACAATTTACTCAAACTAATAATTAAGTCGACTTATCGAGGAATACCGTTATGTAATGTGCGTACCATCATGCGGCAAGTGCTCGAAGGTTTGGACTATTTGCATTCCAAGTGTCGTATTATTCATACCGACATTAAGCCCGAAAATGTTCTCATCTGTGTCAGTGAGGATTACATAAAGAAGTTGGCCTGCGAGGCTGTCGAACTACATCAACTTGGCATTAAACTACCTACGTCTTTGATTAGCACCGCACCACCGCAAGACATCAACTCCACCAACAAAATGAGCAAGAACAAGAAGAAAAAGTTGAAGAAGAAAGCAAAACGTTACAACGAATTGCTTAGAAAACAGATGGAACAAATTGTCGAAATCGAGGAACAAAAGAAGATTAAAGAAAACGGCAGTGTCAATGGGGTGGTGGAAACCAACGGTAACAGTCCTAGTTCGGAAAATGGTGACGAGGAGAAATTAGTCAATGGTTGTGTGGACGATTTGGCGGGAGGTGAAGCGGTCGAAAGTCAGGAAAACGAAAACGAATCGACGTCACCGATCGAAGGAGCAGGTGAAGCCATAACTCCTATGTCCGAAGATGATACTAATTCGCTTACTAACAAGAATAATAAAACTAAAGAGCCCGAGAGCGATCCTGCGTTTGTGGTGTGCGAATTTGAAGTTAAAATTGCTGATTTAGGTAATGCATGTTGGATAGATAAGCATTTTACGGAAGATATTCAAACTCGTCAATATCGGTCGCTGGAGGTTTTACTAGGAGCCGGCTATAGTGCGTCCGCCGATATATGGAGCACGGCCTGTATGGCGTTTGAATTGGCGACAGGTGATTATTTATTTGAGCCACATTCGGGTGAAGAGTACACTCGGGATGAGGATCATTTGGCTCACATAATTGAGCTATTGGGTGATATTCCTAGAAGAATTATTTCGTCGGGTAAGAATTCGAAGCAATTTTTTAATAAAAAGAACGAACTTCGTCACATCACTGGGTTGAAGCCCTGGGGTCTGGAGGCGGTATTAATGGAAAAGTACGAGTGGCCACGTAAAGATGCGGAAGAGTTTGCTAGTTTTCTGAAACCGATGCTTAATTTCGATCCCGATCTGAGGGCTACGGCTGCCGATTGTCTACAACATCCGTGGCTCAATAATTAAATAATTGTTTGTCTCTCTTATGTCTTTTTTCTATTTATTAAATTATTGCCCCCCTAAAGCACCCCACAATGGCATCTACTCGAATTTGACTTGAAATCGATCTGATTTTTTAAAGAAAATGTAATTTTAGATGATTGTAATCCAAACCGGTTTTACAGGGCCTTTTGTTATTGTAATCCATGTATATATAGCGTAAATAGAAAAATTGTGATGTATGTGTTTATATTATATTAAAATATAGGCAATATTGTGCCGCACTCCTTGGCCATAATAAATTAATTAAATACCCATCGCATTTGTTTTACAAAATTGATTGGCTAGGATTTTTAATGTTAACTTGAAATATGTAAAAATGCCCAGGAGTGCCTGTAGATTAAATATCTACCAGTGTTTTAGACAAGTAGCAGCTATTCAGTTTGAATCAAATAGTTTTAATGCACCAATATTTGTATTATTATAACAAATTGGAAACATACGAGATGAATCAATTACCGATGTTTAAAATACATTTTACTGAGATGCCTATTTTTATTTACATTATTTTATTGTTAATTTTTACCATTAAATAAATTAGTTTTACAAGTTACTCCTTGTATACTTTTATTTATTTATTTTTGTAAATCACCTTTTTAAGAACATTGTTGTAAGTTGTCACCAAGTTTTTATGGAAAATTTGAACCGACCTCCGTGACGATTTCCGTACACTAAAGTGCTAGTGATAAGAAAAACTTGTAGTATTCACCACGACATGGATTAATAAAATAAACCATGAAATTTATAAATGTTTTATTTCGCTTACTAATATCGAGGGTTCTCTTCGATACAAAAAGTCCTACTTAAATTATATTTTGGTTGGATAAAACAAAATTGCAGTGTCATACTTCTACTCACCAATAGACGATGGTGGAATTGTAGCCACTTTTTATTATATTTTTTATAATAATAAAAAAATTGGAATGAATCCTGCTTTTCAGGATAAAGCTCTTCAATTACACAGAAACAGTGTCGATTTTTTTTCTTTTTTTTAGTAACTTAATCTACAACTCGGAAGTCACCCAGGAGGTGGGTTTCGGCTCACTTAAAATTGTTATAACTCGCCCTCGGTTACAAAATAAAGATTCCTAAAAAGCATTTGATCGCCAAAGGCCATGTAGGTTAGTAAACATTAAAGATGTAAGACAAAGTGGTGAGATCTACCTAAATCGTATAGAATTTAATTTTTGGAAGTTGTATTATGATTTGTTTCTTTTTAATGCAAAAAATTTGTAAATTATTCCAAAACTACTTTTTTTTACTTTTTTTTTTTCGTTTTTTTTTTTTAATTAAAATTTATATATTTGAGTTATTTTTAATATTATTAACTGTAATTTTTAAAAAATATGCGAGTTAAATCTGAAGAAAAGAAAATACTATTGCTGAAAGCCTATGTTATAAAAATTTGGTTTTATTATTATTAACAAATATAAAGAGCAGAGGTACAGAAGAAGCAGTACAAAAAAATTTGTTATTGTGCATTCAACCTGTATATTTTTTAATCACAGCAGTGGATTGGTGTGATTGCGGAAATTCGGGGGTTTGAATCTCGAACTTAACGGAATTTCTTAGCTCGGCCTTATGGTATGCATTTACACGTGGATTTAAGAATTGGTTCTATATTTACATGTCTGGCCAATTGACAAAACGTCAAGGTAAAAACTTATATATATTATTTAAAAGCTTAGAATCAATATTATTACACGGGTTATAATAATTTATATATTTTAATCACTTTATTTAAACTGTAGTTTTTAAATTTAGCTGCTTTGCAATCAATTACGACACTCTTTCTGTTGCATTAGACAAAACGCCTTGTTATAAGAGTAACAGAATATGGCATGTTCTGTATCATTTTCGAAAAGATATTAAAATAATTTAAGAAAAATTACTGCGGGGAATTACTGCACTTTCCAATCCACTTGCGGATGCTGTACCAACTCAGCTAAAAAATGTATGGATTTCTGTTGCATAAACTAGCTGAAGTACGCTATTTTCTCAGAAATTGTTTTAAACCACTTTTAAAAAAACAGTTGTTTGCTTAATGTTAATGTTCTTTCAAGTTTTAACCTACCAAAGATTATCCCAATCTGAGAATTACATTATTTGAAAGGTTCCCCTCGTCATCGTCAGTCTTAAGTAGAAGAATATAATTGATGCAGATAAACTTCCATAGGAAAATAAATTTGTTTGCTTTTCTATTGATTGTAACAAGATCAATTAAAAGACCTTTAAGTAAATATCATATTACTAACTTATTACTTAATCATAGTAAATAAATACTTTTTATTGCATTATAATAATATCATTATAACCTCTTCGAACCCAAGGTACTTCTGATACCTCTAATAAATATTTTTTCACACGAAATATTGCGTGCTATTACTCTTTAATTAAGATTGACAATTATTTGTTTGAAAGATATTGCTTTTTTAGTTTTTGGTAACATTTTATTTGTTTATGCTTACAATTACAATACCTACATTCAAATATTTTTGAAAATTTTACTGTTTGGGATGATTCAGCCCCATTTGATTATATTTTATACCTAATTTTTCAAAGAAACTATAAGTCTCGGGAAAAAAATTTCTTAATATTTTTTACCCTCATAATAAAAACATACAGGGTAATAAAAATATTTTGTGATATAAGCTTGGTCCGAAGAGGATAGGAGGAAAGGGTATTGGTGGCTTCCTCAAAATAGGACCTAGGATCTTTCAAAAAATATTTAAAATTTTTAATATATTTTTTTAAATACTTATGCAGTATGTTTATTACTTTTATACGTTTGTAGAACAAATCTTGAAAAACCATGTAGTTTCAAACCATATGTTATATAAAAAAATAGCTAAACATCACATTACATCTAAAAAGTCCTTGCAAGTTGTTTTGTTTTTGTATGTTAATTAATTGTTTTATTTCTATGCAAATTAAAAAAATAATTGTTTTTAGACAATAAATTATTGTTTAAATCAACCAAACAATAAGTTTCCCGAATTCCTATGTAAATGGACGGTTAAAGTGATGAATTTAAAATATTCATACAAATTTATTACTGTGGATTGGTACTAAAAGGGCCAAGATTTTTTTAATATTATGTACCATTACCAGGCCGGAGCGGATTTTGTAACCCAAGCCATCTTTGATTGAAATAAATGTCACTTCTTCGGACATTTTTTCAATTTTAGTAATTTTGAGTTATTTTTTAATTTTAATAAAGAAAAATTAAAAATTTAGATTTAATTTGAATTTTTAAATTATTTTTAAAAGATTATCGACAGATAATGCTACTAAATGAAAAGCTCTTTTTCCCCAACAATTACAAATATTTATTTACCCCCCCTCCTAGTCTCACTTACCCCCTCTATGAATTTTAACTGGATCCACCTAGAATACCGGTAGGCTTTTGTTTCCACATTAACTTTGAATTTACGAAATTACGAAAGGTAAGGTACGAAAACATTTATATTTTATAGAATTGAATGTTTTAGTTTTGTGTCATTTCTTTTCTATTTATAATATTACAATGCAATTAATTATTAGGAACTTTTAAACGCATTTTTTGCAATTTTTAATGCATTTAAATGAACATTTTTGCCATTTTTAAGATCATCGAAATCCGGGTCTTAATCGTTACCATAAATTTTAGTAATTTTTTAGACATAATTAAAGGGCCTCAGATATACTTCAAAACCTTTACAGCAGTTAATATAAATAAATTATGTATTTGACCAGGAAGGGGTTTCGTTAATATAAAGACACTAAAATTTATTTACTTATTTTATTTGTTTGAATATTTCAAGTTTATTAAAACATCGACAAAAAAAAAGTTTCTATAAATACACAAAAAATTATTAAACCCTTAAAAATTTAAACGTCCAAGAGACCTTCCCGTAGCATAGCAAGAAGGGGGAGTTTACGCCGGGCACAGAAATTGCCCCTCTGATTTCTCAGACCAAGATATTTATATTATATTTTATGTAATATTAAAAAATAAAAATCTACATACAAATGCAAAAATTTCATTTTATTTTCACATGACAATATTTTATAATAAAAAAACAACAATAAAATAGGTACCAAGTTGTAAAAGCGGCAAATCTTTAAAAGAGATTAAGCTATATTGCGCATAATAACCTTCATAAATATTTATTCAATAGTTTAAATTACACAATATTATTATACATTATTAACTTGAAGATAAAAAAGGTCAAATTTTAGCGCTACAATTAAGTAAGTACAGGGTGGCTCAATTTCGATGCTTCTTATGGGGAAATCGGTAACTATAGGAGATATCGAAAAATGGATGGCGCATCCTCGATCTCTTTTTTTGAGAAAAGTTTAATGGTTTAAACTCGAATTCGATATCTTTTTTCGTTTTCGAGTTATGGCTAAAAGTTGACATTTTCGACTTTTCGTTAAACGTCGATATCTCGGTTATTTGTAAAGTTATAGAAAAAATATTTACACTTTCTTCGGACACTTTTTTAAGGGCAATAAAATGGGCTAAAGAGATTTTAAATATCTTACTTAGTTTGCGAGTTATAATATAAAGTTATATTTTTTTAAGTAGAAACCATAGTTGGCTATGAAATATTTAAATAGAGTTTTTTATCCTCTTTTCAATTATATGTAACATGTGGGGTCTCTTATTTCAGTTTCGTCCCATTATATTAAAAAATGTTAAATAAAAACAAACTAAGATCGGAAAATTAAATGTTGGATTTATCAAAACAATCCATTATACATTTATATTATAATATTTCATAGTTTTCATAAGCCATTTGACACTCCTGTGAAATAATAGGTAATAGGTACTAAATAAAAATAAAAATAGGTATCGAAGTATTAGGTACTAAAAACACTCTTTAAAAACAACTGGAGACAATTGTTTTAGATGTCAATAATGATTTTGTATAGTGTTTTGTTTTGAAAAAGTCAACCTTTAATTTTCCGATCTTCTTTTGTTTTTATTTAACATTTTGTAATATAGCGGGATGAAAGTGAAATAATAGACCCCACATGTTACATATAATTGAAAAAAGGATAAAAAACTCTATTTAAATGTTTCATAGCCAACTATGGTTTCTATTTAAAAAAACAAAACTTTATATTATAACTCGCAAACTAAGTAAGATATTTAAAATCTCTTTAGCCCATTTTATTGCCCTTAAAAAAGTGTCCGAAGAAAGTGTAAATATTTTTTCTATAACTTTACAAATAACCGAGATATCGACGTTTAACGAAAAGTCGAAAATGTCAACTTTTAGCCATAACTCGAAAACGAAAAAAGATATCGAATTCGAGTTTAAACCATTAAACTTTTCTCAAAAAAAGAGATCGAGGATGCGCCATCCATTTTTCGATATCTCCTATAGTTACCGATTTCCCCATAAGAAGCATCGAAATTGAGCCACCCTGTACAGCGAAAGAAAATCTACACCAATTAACAAAATTCATTGTATTGATGAACAATTTTATTATTATTAATGAAAACTTCGTTGAATTTGTGAATTTATTCATCAATACAATAAATTTTGTTCAGCTGCGCAAGAAAATTACGAATGCTTCATTGCCTCATTTTTCAGTGTAGTTATGTTAAAAAAAAATAATTTTAATGCTATTCGATAAAGGTGAATCTTTCGACCAAATATTAGAAAGTCGATTTTGAAGGTAATGAAATTTCCTGAAAATTAAAGTTTTTATTTTGATAAATAGTTTTCATGAAATTTAAACTTTGACTTTGGGTCACTTCCCTAAAAAGTAAAAAAAATTTACTTTTTGATAATATCGTCAAATTACCATTGGATAAATTAAAAGAAAAATTATATGCACGCTGTTGATGTTTCTTACCGTTATCGCAGCGTTTTAAGTGAAAGGTCGCGCCGAAATTTTTTTTCAGATTGTGTTTGCACATTAATTAAAAATGTTTTTTTTATCAAATGGTTGGGGTTTGTTGATTAGGTGTGGAATTATTTTCATGTTTTCAAACAAATTTGTCTGATCAATATTTCAGAAAATACAAAAATTAATTTGTTCAAAATGAAATATTGCAATATTAGAAGAATGGAACTAATTAATAAGACGCCTTTCACAGTTATTAGCTCTTGTCTAGCATTGTAATTAATCAAGTGCTAATTATGGACACAAATTAATAATACTTTATTTGGTTCGACGGTAAGGAAGTTTCGGACGAGGTGGTCAAACTAAAAGAGCCTTGGCTAACTGCACCAAGAATTTAAAAGCTACAATTTCGCTTGCATAAAATACCTATGTAGTATTTACATTATTTTTTTGACCTCTATTCAAAATCGAGTCAAGGTAATTCTTTTATTTGTAACACACCTCGGTGATGCAGTAGGTAATTCAATTTTACATTAACTAAAAAAATAATTATCGAGTAAACTTCCAAGTCATTAAACTGATATATTTTAAGAAAAACTCGGTGGGTAGATTACTGAAAATAAAATTTATCCATCTACCCACCTAAATGCGTAAAAAATTATTTTATAAATAAATTACAGGTACCACATCGGTTTAAGTGGTTTTCGAATATTGATAACTTTATTATTACAAACTTTCTAATTAAAACATTCAATTCTTCTTACACACTTTGTTTGTGAATTTCAGAATTTAGAAATACATTGAGGTCCAATACAATATAATTGAATCGCTTTTCATGTTTAAATATTGCTTATTTACAAAAAAAATCGAAATCTTGAAACATAAATATGTGATTTCAATTTCCTGTTTAACTGGAAATAAATTATATTGTCTGATACAGCATAATAGTATATTTACGATTATCATTGTTGCAAAAGTTGGTTCAATAATGTGACAATGGAAGTAGGAAACTCGAAATACGTAAAATTACCAAATATAATAACAATAATTATTTGCACATTTCATTCGCATTAATGATTGCTGATGACTTGGAAATTTTAACTGGAAAACATTTTTCCAATAATCGTGCAGGAAAATTGCAAGGAAAAGTTATTGCCCCTTTTAGCCCGTGGGTGTTTGACCGATGTAGTAATGACTAATCATTATTAAAGAATCAATCCATTATAATCTGATTCACCTCATTTGAGGTAATTTTTCTATTTATATGACATTAACCAAATTTGATATGATTTTCCAATTAAATGAAAACCAAACTGTCCTGTCGATTAATTAAATATCCGTTCACCTAATTTCACTATCAAACCCAGCTATCTCGAATCTGTGGTTAATAAACCGGAGTGGTCATTTACATACACGATAATATTCTGCATCAGAAATGTATAATAAATTAGCATTTCTAACATACATACAAAATTAAATATTTATGATGTTTTAGAAAAAATAAAACTTTGAATTTCGAAACATTTCAATCAATTGCTGATAACCAATAATAGAGCCTTTATACCTCTCGATCTTTGAACCTATCAACTCGACAATAATTAAACGTAATAGATAAATCCATCTTGTGCCTACTGCAAGGCGCGATTGCATTTCATCTGTAACAATGTCCGATTTAAAGATAGCTGTGGTGGGTGCCGGTGTAGTCGGACTTACTACTGCCCTACAATTGCAAAAAGAATTTCGTGGAGCACAAATTACGGTAATAGCTGAAGAGTTCGAAAAAAATACTACGAGTTACGTAGCAGCTGGATTGTTCAGGCCAAGTTCGTACTTTGCAGGCCCATCACCAGAAATCACAAGGTTTGATTAAAAATCTGTAAAAATAAACTTACATCTAATTCTTATATCTCTGATAGTCGATGGATTAACGACTCTTACGAATATTGGGACAACATCAGAATAACACGAGAAGCGTCCCAAGCTGGAGTAACACAATTATCTGGGTACATATTTTCCAACATTTCATCTAGTTGTGTCCGAGTAAGTGTCCAAAAATTACACTACTTATCCCATTTTTCTTACTTATTTCAATTATAGAAAATATCATGTGGGAACAAACTTAATTTTAAGTCGCCCACTTAATTTCAGAAGGTTAAGTGGCAAACAAATAGTTTTATAAATAGCATATTATTATCGCATTATTGCGAGTTTATCTAAATAATTATAAAACTTCAATTTTTATAGTAAAAAATATAAAAAGGTAGGGCATCACGCGGAAATTTCATGTTTGTTAATAATAAATTCGTCTAATTCTAATTAATAAAGTAGCACTTCAGCGAATATAACCATTCAATTCTCGCCTAGAAATGTTATTTGACCCTCGGCAAATGAACAAATCCATTTTATTATTTTTTCAATCTTGCATGTTCAGGAATTGCGATTGGATATTAAAATTAATATGAAATTGGTTTTACGGAAAAATCAATATTCATAACTTTCTTAGAAGTTGAGTCACTTCCTTGAATTTTAGAATTTATTTTCTCTTAACAATTTCAAAAATGTACTTACCCAAACTGAAATTTAGAATCACCACATTGAAAAAATTGTACCAATCTATCGCCCAGCAACAGAAAAGGAACTTAACTTGGGTGATGGAAGTTGGAAGTATGGGTCGTTCGTCACAACTCTTCTTATCGAATGTGGACTTTTTCTTCCCTGGGCTACCGCTAAATACCTGAACGCTGGAGGAAAAATTTGTGAACAAAAAATTGACTCCTTAGTAAAAGTTGGAAAACAATTTGATGTGGTACTTAACTGTACAGGACTTGGAGCAAAATATCTCTGCGGTGATAATAAATTAGTGCCAATCAGAGGGCAAATATTAAGAGTAAGGTTTTTTCACAATTCTTCATCCTTTTACCGTCTTTCATTTTTTTAGGTTCATGCACCATGGGTTAAAATGTTCATGTATGGGGATCTGGACACCTACATAATTCCTGGTTTTAAATATGTAAAATTGGGTGGCACTAGACAATTTGATAGTTACAGTTTGCAACCATGCAAATATGATACTGCAAAAATTAAAGAAAACTGTGAATCTGTAATTCCAAGTTTGAAAAAATCAAAACTGGTAGATACACTAGTAGGTTTACGACCACATAGAGATCCTGTCCGTTTAGAAAAGGAAACAATTAATTTTAATGAAAAGAAAATTAAAATTGTGCACAATTATGGCCACGGTGGCTATGGTGTCACCACGTCCCCAGGAACAGCTCGATATGCAGTAGAACTTGTAAAGGAATCGTTAATGGGAAATAGTAAATTATAATAATAAAACATAATAATATAATATATTAATAATAAACAATTATAAAAATCACCTATACCTTTGATATATGTTACAATTCTAAAAAACTAGAATTAATAAATTAATTAATAGTTAAGTACTACAACAAATTCATAAAACATGCATAACACAAATCACAACCTCGACTAAAACCAGCATCATAACAAAATTGAGATTATTTTGTTAAGCCTTTACTTTGGGAGAACTAATTACTAACAAAAGCATTGTTAATCTTTGATTGTATTCCAACATCATTAGGAGTTTGAAATACCACCAGGATAACAGTAACAAATACTACAATAATTATTCAAATTTCTAAAGGCACTTCCTACCTTAATAGATTTACAATTCAGTCAAATTGGGAAATATGACCAATCGCTTAATTTTGGTTTAAATAACATAATCCTAATTTGGTATTCACATGAAACTTGCAAGAACCAATAAAATTAAAGTTCTCTCATTCTTTCTCTCTCCCTTGTATTATATCATAAAAGTATTTTCATTTCATGTAAAAGTCTCTGCAAGCTGATATAATACAATTAATTTGGATGTGAAAACTATTCTTGCAAATACCAGTCAAATTGAAATATCTATATATATTATAGATACTTCAGTTCGATTGGTTATTGCAAGCTTCTGCCTTACAATGCAATACAAGTTCACCGTCCGGAATAATAAAAAAAGGATTATTGTTTGTTACACCAAACTAAGACTTTTTATAATTTTGCAAATACTTCCCAACTGAACTATCACTGAATAAAAAGTAATAATTAAAAAATATTGTTTAAATAAATGTTTTGGTTGTTCTGTGATGTAAGTTAACACTTGCTTTTAGAAGCATTTTAACAACTAATTAAAAATAAATCTTTTACTTTTGCTCAAACATATTACTACATTAAAAATAAATATATAGTACCTATGTAATTTACAATGAGTATTTTGATTTGTACCCAAAACCCCTGTTTTTGTTGAAGTTTTAGGATAAAAGTTATGGTATCGCTAACTTAAACTAAATTTGAGCCTTATTTTCAAAAACACCTTCTAACTAAAGTTAAGAAGTTTGAGTAGTTAGATTAGCAAACCTCTGCCATTTTTAGTGTATAAAGATTCCTATAGAATATGTGCAAAATAGAAGCAGTTTCTATTAGAATTTCAGAATTTTTGAAACCCAAAAAAGATCTTTCCCCTCGAAATTAAATAAATAAACCTTATGAAAAAAGTATTTTTAATTATTAAAATATTTAGTATTAACTAAAATAACTTAAAGGTTTTTCAAAAACTTAGTTCACTGGTCTAGACTAGTTTACTGTCACAGTTGTTTCGGTGAATTGAATTAAAACATTGCATTTTCATCGTGAATACACAGAAAAGCTAAGACTTTCAACTTTCATTTGCATAAATAGAAGAGTAGGTAATACAAACGAAATTAAAGGCGGTCATGGTTTCCTCTAAACCAATATTATTACTAAATATCTAAATATTCTTCATTATTTTGGTTATTTTCCAGAAATGTTCTCTACTAAGTAATTAGAAATATAAACGCCCTTGAAAGAAATGAACAAAACTTGAGCCCTATTAAGCGGAAATATATTAAAGAAGAAAAACATATGGAAACAGCATTTGAGCCATTGAACTGACTAGAAATAATGTAGTACTAAACTTAAAAGAAACAGAAGATAACATTATTTAAGAGAAATAATACAAGAAGTAAAAAATAGTAAAAAAAAAATAAGTAAAAATGAATACGAATTTTTGAATTATCCCTTAGTTTTCGAGAAAACGGCATTTAAAATTACTACAAATACACTATATTTTTTATAATCAAATATATAATCTATAATTATAATATTATATAATCAAATACCACACTATTGTTCGGTTTCACAAACTTGTATTAGTCATTTGAATAATTTAATATTTGTAAATATTCAATGGGGTTGAAATTTTAGTTCTTGACCGAGATGACCAGCAGGGTTTAGGTCCTAAACGCATTTATTTCAATCGTTTTACGAAAATGGTCGTTCTAAAAAAGAAGTACATTTCATGCATTGCGTGATTTTTTCGATTAACATACCCGGCCATCTGAGTCAACAATAAGCCGTTTAAAAAAAGAAAACAATAAGAAAAACTATACACCCCACAAAGAGTCACTGTTATGCTGAACGATGAACGTTATCGTGACATAATAACAAACTTTTTATGGCCTGAATTAGATGATATGAACTTAGACAATATGTGGTTTCAACAGGACGGTGTTACTTGCCACACACCGCATAAAACAATGGCCATATTGCGAACGAAGTTCCTAGGACGCATTATCTCATGAAACAACGAGGTCAAATGGCTGCCAAGATCTTGCAATTTGACACCATTGGACTTATTTCTTTGGGGCTACGTGAAAAGTAAGGACTATGCCAATAAGCCCGAATTCATTTCAGAGCTGAGAAACAAAATAATTCGCATTATAAGTAAGATACAGCCCAAACTATGCTAAAAAATCATGGAAATTTTGATACACGCATCCTGAGTTGCCAGAGGAGTCGTGGTGGGCATTTGCCGAATATTGTTTTCATACATAAATGCTATAGACTAAAAAACACGATAAAATGAAAAAAAAGTCATTTTGCCAAATTTGTATGGGTTTTATTTATAAAAGAATCACCCTATACATGCAAATTTCCACACAACTACAGGGCAGGCCCGATATTTTAGGGCTTGAGCCGAACTCCTAGTTAACAGAAAACACCCTACATGTAAAGCATTCAATCTCTATCAGTTTACTCTCAAGAAGCACAATCGAGGAAAACTCTAAAATTTCGCGTTTGCTGACTCTAAAATTTAGGACATGAAAATCACCAAAAATATTAATGTCGTTCATTATCATTATGGTCCATAGGATTACTGCATAAATTTTTTCACTGTAATAAATTATGCATACCCAAAACTCCCTAAATCATCAATTAGTTTCATTTTATTGGGAGTCAAATTAAAAAATTTATAAAACTGTCATGATACGGTAGGTAGATGAATAATGATCTGCATGAAATTGGTCAGCGGTTTGAATGCGGAAAAGAGACAACCATAACAACCTTCTTACTTCCTCAGAATCAAACTAGATACTTCGTAATTAATAGTCAAACGTATTTATTACTAAAATAATGTGATGCAGATCGAGAACATAATCATATTAAAATCAGGTAACTAATAGCAATGTTTGGACAAACCCCTAAAGTACCCCCCCCCCTCCCAAATGAAACCTGGCTATGGCACTGGAAGACGATGTTTTAGGTGATAGTGCTCATTTGTCCTGGATTATTACAAAACACAAATTCAAAAAAAGCCCCATCTTTAAAGTCATCCAATTTAAAGTCGGACCCATAAAATAAATGTGCCACAGTTTGATTAGTAATCATTATGCTAATGGTTTAGAAAACATTTAAAATTTCCATACAAAAACATTACCAGAATAATATTACATAAGAACATAATTATTATTATCCAGAAATAACCCCGATTTTCTGCCAAAAGAGGCCGATCAACCAAATCTGGCTAAAAATACATATTCAAAAATAACGAAAATACCTACAGGGTAAATTCAAAAGAATTTGAAACTTGACATTGAGTTTAAAAGCTCCAATTTTTGGAGATATGAGTCACTTCAACTATCACAAACTTCAACTTTCTATCTGTGTAAGAAATAAAAGATGTGTAAATAAGTAGGTAAATGAGTGCAGTACAATTCACAGTAAGCATTAAAATTATAACATTTCATCACAGAACAAACTAGTAAATAAAATAAATTAATAAAAATGCATCATTACAACAAAAATTACAGGAATATCAATAATATTACTAAATTTAATAAAATGGAATTGATAAAACCGGTCCTGACTCTGTCGAACTTATGAAATATTAAACAGAAAAATGGGCCCCTCTTATCACTTCATATTAAATGCACATTAATAAAATAGAATATTATTTTAATTTTATAAAAATATTTTTTGCTTTTTATTATTTTTTCTTAAAAATGCCTTGAAAACTAGGTAGAGCATTTTGTTTAGCGATCGACGGTTTCTGAAACATTTTACTTACTTTTTGTTTCATATCTTCTACACCTTGATTAACATTTTGACTAAGTGTACTGCTGCTTCGATCGACAGGTGATTGTACAGTCACTAGATTAACTCTATTTTCGCATTCCTTTACAATGGAATGAATCGAATTTTGATGAGGAAATAACACAGAATTTTCGTTAACAATTATTTCTAAGTATCTGCAAAACAGTTTATTCAGTTTTAAAAAAAATTTACAGACATTTTTACCTTAATCCTGGTAGTAAACCCGAGCTAATAATTCCACTACTTAGCGGATTGTAAATTACGTGAGAGAAAGCTTCCAACAATGCTAATGCCATGTCTATTTTTCTTGTCTGATTTGACATTTGGTAAGTGTAAACTGATAATGAAGATAAGTTTGTCAAGATTACTAAAAAATCAAGATTAGATTGAATGTAAAAGAAAATTTGTCTACCGAGTGTTACCTTCATCTCTAAAGGACGTTTTACAACTGTTGACTATATTACCCAATGTAACCACAAGTTGTCTTATTAGGGTGTGATTTTCCCTGTAATTTGGATCTGATAGATAAGTTTGGATTTGCATGTAAGCCTTGTCGTGAACTTCTTGCACACGACAATTGGTAATGAGACATCCTAAAGCCGGAACTGTTGCTGTTTTTACCAAGCTAATGATAAAAAAAAGTTTTAGTTTTTCAAATGCTTGTTTGATTCAACTTACATGTCACTATCATTTGCTAATGTTACAAGAGCAGGTGTAATTTTAGTAGTAAGTAAAGTGTCGTTGCAAAGATCCAAAATACTAGCAAACAGTCCAGCTGCTGCAGCTCTAACTAAAGGACGTTGATGTATGACTCCTTCCCATAAACAAGCAACTACCAACTCCTGTTGGTCAAGTTGACACAAACCTTTAATTGCAATTTCCAAGCAGTCTAAAGGCGTTCCACACAAAGGCAATGCACATATGAAACGTGTCAGTGATTTAGACAGCTCATCAAATTCATCACAGAAACTCAAAACAGACACCAAATACACGGGAATTATACTCAAACATGGAGAATATTGATTAAAACTAGAAAGAATTTGTTCCAAATTTTGAATGTGAGTTTGAAACATTGGATAAATTTTCGATTGAGTAAATTTTTTCCCAAAGATTTCGCATATATTGAGCTGTAACTGTATGATACTTTTTAAAAGCGACTGTTGTGTTACGTCTATGTGATTTAAATTATTTATCAGGTCTGGAAGCCTAAAAATTTAAAAGTAAATTCTGCAGACTTGAAGCATTTGGTTACTTACACCATATCTAAAAACCAATCCAATTCTGGCCATGTTTCTTTTGAATTTTCAATTACAAATCTATCAAACTGATAAAACAATAATCCGGCATTGATTTTTCCAATATAAAAGTTCTTGGGGTTTGTTAGAGGAGTGCATAATTTTAAAATGTTGGATCCTGAAAATTTTAAATAATTACACATATAATAATGTTTTTAAACTATTTTTATAGTAAATCCTTACCTAATTCAATTTTAACATCTTCTTCGAGGTCCACCAAAATTTTGTCAGTGTTTATTACAGAACAAAAAATAAATGGAAGTAACTGATTGATAACGCTTACAATATTTATGATCATTTCAGATTTATTATGAGATTCGTTCTCTATTTGACCTTCTTTCAGACCTTTGTTGAAATTATAAAGTAATTTTTTTATTAGATCACTTTGTAGACGATCTAAAGATACAGAGTCAGAAAATTTAATAAAAATAATTTTTAAAATTGTCTTACTGATACTTAAAGCCCACTGGGCTAATACTGGAAAAAGAACTTCCAAACTTGCAGTTATAACCTTTTCGTTTGAGTCTCTTAAAGTAAGCATTGCAAGTTCTTCAAACTGCCAATACTTGTCCACATCATCACAGAGAGCTACAACGAGTGACAGGGCCCTTACCACCATTTCCCTGACTATCTCATCTTTATCTTCTAACATTTGTTGTAAAATAGAAAGAAGAAGTGAGTTTCGAATTGGACTCTTTGAAAACAGAAGTTGTAACATTTTAATGCAGGAATGATAATTACTTACAGTAACGTATGGTATCATTGCAATACAAGATTCGACCACCAATAATCGACGTTCAACAAACTTATGAGTCAGCTGCTCCCAGCACTGTGGTAAAATTTCATTTTCCACCAATTCCTCTCCAGAATTTTTTGCAATTGTGATGAGACCTAAAACCTCAACTTTTACCGTTGCTTTCAAAAACGAACTACGATTTTACCTAATAAAATCAAATTTCTTTCTTCTGCTGACGGTTTCTTTTTGAGATTAAAGAGTTGTTCTAACAATTTGTCTCTTTCTTTGCTATTAGCATTCAAATACGTGGCACAGACTAGTAAAGGAATGGCTTCTTCTCGCTTATTTAATATTATATTTGGAATTATTCGTAAAAGTGAGTGTGAAACGACGTGAACTAAACTCTTGTTAGTTACATTTTCAATTGTTTGTTGTTCAATGTTGTCGTTTAAATTTGTCAAACAAAAATTCAATAGTTCTTTCTTAAAATTATGTGAGAGTTGTCTAAAACAAAAACTTCCATTAGGTATCCTAAATTAAAAGAATCGGCTATGTATACACCGCAACCATAACTAATAACAACTGTATTTTATCCCAGTAACTGTACACTTTACATTACACCATGAATTGAAATTGAAAGAGTAAAGTATTATTCTGTTATGTTAACGTCACCTTTAAAGAGTACTTTAGTGTCGATTGCCATTTTGGCGGTCATCATCCACCAGCAATGAAGTGGTGTGATTGCTGGTTCGTTTTAGAATTTAAAAAAAGTTTTTAATTTTCTAACAGATAAACTGAAGAAGATGTAAGTCGAAAAATTTTTACGATTAATGACTACTATGCAAAATTTTTAAAATTTAATAATTTCTTATTTTACGTGATAGTTCAGTCAATGAACGCTCCAGACGGAGGTCTGGAGGGAAAAGTCAAGATCCTTTTTTTTACTTCGAGGCTGTATTTGCACTAGTTAGGAGGTAAACCTAGAAAGTGCGAGGAGTGCAGGAAACTTTTTTTCGAGATATAAGCAAAAAACCAAAATACCTCCTTTGTACCCCCCTGCATCACCTACGTTTGGGGACTTTTAGTATGTTTACTAACTGATCCAAACAGCTCGAAATTCAAAAATTGGGATCTTGACATTTCCCTCTAAACACTCTTTATTATACAGTGAGTCGCAAAAGTAGTGGGGCACTCCTATGTTAACAATGTTAATTTTACCTTTTCAAGACCATTTTTGACACATAAAAATTAATTTTACAGCAAAACTTTTTAGACATTTTTTGTAGAAAATTTCATTGCCTACAATTTTGCTTCTATACATTTTTCTATTTTGTCGCCTCGTTTCTGACTGACAGCGACTTAAACAAGACTCTGTAAAACACGAAAAATATTTTCATGTCTATCTCGGAAACGGTGCGACAAAATAAAAAAATGAATAGGCATTTTTTCTTGAAAACTTTATTCTCTACATGTTTGTTTATATACATGTTTCTATTTTGTCGCACCGTTTCCGAGATAGGGATGAAAATATTTTTTGTGGTTTACAGAGTCTTGTTTAAGTCGCTGTCAGTCAGAAACGAGGCGACAAAATAGAAAAATGTATAGAAGCAAAATTGTAGGCAATGAAATTTTCTACAAAAAATGTCCAAAAAGTTTTGCTGTAAAATTAATTTTTATGTGTCAAAAATGGTCTTGAAAAGTTAAAATTAACATTGTTAACATAGGAGTGCCCCACTACTTTTGCGACTCACTGTATAACAAAACAAAAATAAAACAAAACCCACCTCGATGTGTTAAAAAAGTTATAAAAGTCGCTCTCGATATCACTATTTACAGTTGTCACTTTCTTTTCAGTCTCCTCTAAAGTATCATGTGTCACTCTTGTCCAATCATTTTCGTATGAGCTATTATGAGAAATGTTATCATCTGTAATAATCGCACTACTTAAACTTTTGATTGGCGAAACACTTCTATCAATAATTTCAAAATGTTCTGGTGAATTACTTTCACTATTTGAAGTTTTGCTACTAATTGATGAAGGTTTTTGAATCACGCCTATGCTTGATGATACGTCTGAATCTTTTGTATTTAAAAATTCAGTCAAATTCATATTTTCGTTTATTAAGTCTACCATTTTCGTATTGGCTGCATTCAGTTCGAATTTTAAGTGATTGACTTCTGCAGTCTAAAATATTAAAAGAATGAATTCGTACAGAACAAATTTTTACTAGAAAATTACCAAAATTGCATTCCTTTCGGCATACTCATTTTTAACTTCAAAATCAGTTTGAGTACAAGCACACAAACAATTTTGTCTGGTTTGTTTTAACCCTTCTCGATATACAGATAACAACTCCGCAGGCTTCGAAATATTTAAACCCACATCATCCCAATCTTCAAAATCCTAAACATCAATAACTTACTTATAGTTTTTACAAAATAAAATTGACTTACTTGACTTTCATTCTCATCAGCAAAAGTAATGGAAGTCAATTTATAACCGTAAGTTAAAAGGTATTCGTTAATTAAAAAATTTAAAGCTCTTTGTTCATGTGGCTTCATATCACCCTGCTGATTTGTTCTAGTGGTATTGTCACATTCTAAAAATATACTTTAAAGCATAAAACAAGCAACGACTTTAAAAATTACCAGTGGCAACAGTTAAATTGTTACGTAAAGCACTGATCGTCTCTCGAGCCTTCCTCAACTCAAACTCCAAAACTGCCACTCTTTCGTCCACACTTTTCTCGCCATCTTCGGAATATCGAGTTAAATCTAAACTATCTAAGGTAACCTGGCTACCAGAACGTGCTAAAACAATAGATTTACAATAAAACTTAAATGTCAAACAAAACACTAACAAATTAAAGTAGGAACTTCGGGCGATTGCTGTTCGAAATTTCCTGGATTTGAAAAGTAGTCTCGTAGTACACGCAACTCCTTCCCCGACTCAACCAATTCGGTGTGCAATTCCAAAGCTGTTAACAGCAGTTTATCTTTTAAAAGTTTTGCAGCGACATCCTGATAAGTTATTTCCTTGTTCAATTGTTGATTTTTGTTGTCATCACCTACTTTCGCTTCAGACATGGTTGGAAAATTTTCGCAAACGATTCACATCAAAAATGCATGTTGAAAGATATTTTTTAAGTAAAATATAATTTGAGGAAGTAATCATGCAAAATGTTGGATCAAAACATTGTGAAACAGAGAGCCAACTGCAAAACTAACAAGACATTAATTTTGTTATGGCATGAGTACCACAACCAAAGTTAGTTACCGTGAAAAATACGCCATTTTAGTGCAGCATCAGGTTTCGTGAACTTGGTTGCAAACATGGTACTATTAACATTGTACTAATTTTTTTGACGTTTTGACCTTCCCTAAATCCATTTTAACTAGTTTCGTTATGACGTCAAATGCGGTAAGCACAGAACATAATATTGTTACGAACCAGTAATGGTTATTTATATTTGATGATTCATTTATGATGACTCATCTGTAATGACGCATGCATAATGACTCATATGATAACCTGTTTAAAGACTGCTGAGTATGCATTTTAGAATGTTCCAGGAAGCAATGGACTGAGAAAGTGGTGTCGTCACGATCAATCAGCTGATGGGTGGAAACATGATTATAACCTCACTTTGTTTGCGTTTAGTTACCAATAAGCTTCAAAAACTGCACTTTTCTCGTCTAGAATTATGTAAGCGACCTGGGCAAATGCAATAAAGGCATAATTTTGAATTAAAACATTGTAAAATCACGAAAAAGTTTAAAATGACGCATGCACCCGTCAATGTTTCCACCCATCAGCTGTTCGATCGGGCACATTTTGACGTCACACTTTCCCGATCTATAGAACTTGATAGAATTACCTGGAAGGTTGTGGAATATTCTAGAACTATATGCATTTGAATATAAATAGCAGCGCGATTTGCTGTGAAGGAAGTCCGAGTTTGGACTCGAAACAGTGAACATAAATATCGTGAAAATAAATATACCGAGTGTTAAATAAATACAATGACTTAATTGAAATAAATATAGACTTATGTGATTGTAAATAATTGTAGTGTAATTTAGAATTAAGTGTAAATATTAGTTAGAAATTGTTCTATTGTTGTTAACTTTAAGTGTTTTTAACTGTAATTATAATTTAGCCCTTTAGCAATAAATAAACGTTTAATATTCGTTACAATATCTTATTTGTCCTATATTATTCAGTCCTCTTCTTCTAAGTCCATGGTTCCAAAGAGAAACCCCTATGTTAACAATGTAAATTGCACGTTTTCAAGTCATTTTTGTCATATAAAAATCACTCTTGCAGCCATACTCATTAAACATTTTTTGTTGCAAATTTTATTGCCTTCATTTTTGTTTATACATTTTTCTATTCAATGGCACCGTTTTCGAGTTACAGTGATTGGAGTCATGGGGGGGGAACAGTTACCCCGGTACCTCCCCCTTGTTGGAAATCATTGGAATTCTTTGAAAATCTTAGGAATTCCGAGTCTTGCCTACAAAATTATTTTGAGATATTTACCCCTTGAATTTTCATTTTGATGAAAATGGAACATAAATCAATCAGGCCATAATCCTTATTAATCAAGAAAGAAAAATATTTTCTTAATACAAAAAATGGTTGATTTTCAAGATTTTAAATCTAACCTTTGAATACCCTGTATATTAAATTGACAGTTATTTTTACTTTGTAGGTTTGGTGACTAGATAGCTGAGAAAGCGTGTTAATTCTAACCTGAAACTTTTAAATCGAGAAGCAAAACGTTGTGTTATCGTTTGTATTCCCACGTGCTAGAAAATAAATAAAAATGGTAAGTTTTATGGCAATTGAATCAATATTTTGCGGTGTGATTAAATATTTTAATTTCAACTCGATTATCGCTTACCTGGTTTTTTTTTAGGCTGAACAAATCAACCCTAAAGCATACCCGTTGGCGGATGCCACATTAACCACCAAAATTTTGAATTTGGTTCAACAAGCAATGAATTACAAGCAGTTGCGAAAAGGAGCCAACGAAGTGACGAAAACTTTGAATCGAGGAGTGTCAGAATTCATCGTGATGGCTGCCGATGCAGAACCTTTGGAAATTTTGTTGCATTTACCTCTTTTGTGCGAAGACAAAAATGTTCCTTACGTTTTTGTACGTTCAAAACAAGCATTAGGCCGAGCTTGTGGAGTGTCCAGACCTGTAATCGCCTGCAGCGTTACCATCAACGAGGGATCACAATTGGCAAGTCAAATTGCGAATATTCATGGAGAGATCGAACGTTTATTGATCTAAAATTGTTTGACAAAGTTTTATTATATTTTTAGGCTAAGATGTAGTTTTAAGATATTATTCCAAGTTTTCGGATAAATAAAGAGATCTTCAAGAACTAATTTCGTTAAAAGAGAATTTGTTTTTGTAATCCATTTTTTAATACCCGAATTTAAAAGAAAATAAATTAAAACTTATTTTATGAGAATTAAAATCTTTCATTGTTTTGTTAACATCCACCAATTCGAAATTACAATAAAAATTATTGCGAATAAATAAATACTCGAAACGTTGACCTAAAGTAAAAGTTTTTTCCAAAGTCCAATTTTCCAATCATTTTTACGGTAATAAGAAATAATTTTTACAGATCTGTATAGTTTATAAATTAAAGTTAAGAATAATACAATACGTAAAAAATCAAAAAGCCTTTTTTTGAATTACAGTAGAACCCCGATTATCCGTGCGCGCATTATCCGTGAAGCGGTTTATCCGTGGGCGCGTTTTACTTCCATTACCGTGCGGCGGTTTTAAAGCATCTTTTTGTGTTATACATAATATGAAATTTCGCTGAATTTGTTGTTTTGTACAAACGACTTGTACAAATGTACTTCAAGTGTCAATTCGTCTAAATTTTCTGCTTACCTACTTTATTTAATTTAAGTAAAAGTCAAAATACAAAGAAAATTATCTGATTTTTTCAAATAGAACTTTTTAATTAATATGTTCCTTGTTTGTAATCTACTATAGAGTAAGTATATTTTGTAATATTAACAAAAAACGTCAATTATTATTATCCGTGTTTTTCAATTATCCGTGCTGAGCACGGTCCCAGCCGACCCGAATAATCGAGGTTCTACTGTATTGATTTTCTACGTATTGTATTATTCTTAACTTTAATTTTTAAATTATTTATTTTCCTAAATTCTAAATTTTTAATATGTTAACTGAAAGGCTGATACAGTTTGTCTCCATTTTTGTATTCAAATAATTTTTATTGTAAATATTCAGATTTTTAAATTTAATTAAAGTAGTACACTGCCCCTCGTAACAGATTTTGCAATTTATGCCAAACTTCTTGGGAGGAGCCTATAGTGTAAGTGTTTTGTGAAAGCTTCGACTGCTTTGGTTTTGCCAACTGTCTACAATATTATGAGGACGCTTCCACCTCCACCCATGAGGACATTCCCGAACATCAATGTTCACTGATTTCCCTTTACTTACTAATTTTTTTGTAATATATTTAGTTTTATTACGTTTATTTGGGTCGCGAGAGTGGGGATAATAAAATGTAATCATTCCTTAAATGAATCAGTTATTTGAGAAACCTGACAAATCCATATATGACTTCTGTTTTACAACCGATTTTATGCCATCTTTGATTTCGAAATATTTTTGTTTCTTTGTGAAAAAACTATTTAACTACTTCTCATTGACACTGAACAACTTTTAAAAAGTGACAATTGAAAATAATTAAACAGTTTTCTTTGATTATCTCAAAACTATCGTTATGGATTTATCGGGTTTCTCAAATAAGGACCAGCTTAAGGGTGTAAGCTAACCATAGAGAATATATGCTCTCCCTCGCTCCACAATTTTACTCTGAATTATCATTACAGATTTATTGAAAATTATTGAGATTCTTTAGACTGGAATTTCTTAGAATTCTTTGAGAATCCTTGTCAATTCTAGGAATAAGGCTTTGGAAGTCACTACAATATTCCTTGGATTTTAAAGTCTTGAGAGTATTCGAAAAATTACACTTAAGTTTTATATAACGGATTCAACCTATAACAGGGGCAAATTTGTCACAAAAGATCCCAAAATCTTCAATTGGACTTTGCCTATACCAGGGGTGGCCAACTTCATTGTATATACGATCGACTATGTTTCTTAAAAATTTTTCGCGATGTACCTATTAAAATGTTAACATAATATAATATTAATATTATATCGACATAATATCAGGGTTCCCACTGAATTGTCCAAATCAAATCTCCTGACTTTTCCAAGTTTTCCCTGACAACAAATAAAACATTTCGATAAATCGGAAGATAAAAATGTAAAAAAAATCTTAATTTTAATTAAATTGTGTTTCCTGACTGATAATTTAAATTTCCCTGACTTGGCACTAAAAATGAGAAATTCCCTGACAAAATTAGGAAAATCTTAATTTTCCTGGCTTTTCCAGATTTTTCAGACGAATGGGAACTTGGCATATAAATAATTCTCGAATAGTATTTATTAAAATTAAACAAAGAAGTAGACAAAGAAACATATTTTCATAGCTTATTACGAGAAGGAAACCCCAGATCCAATACACCAGATTTCTATTTATGACGTTTTCTTGGATTACTGTAGATTTTCCCGGATTTCTTAAAATTTCTCCAGATTTCCTACAATGTTTTTGGATTTTCTTTTGCATTGTTTCATGATTTCCTTTCAAAAAAAGTTAAAAAGCAAGATTATCTGTGATTTCTAAGATTTCTTTAAATTTCCTTAGATTTTCTCAGATTTCCTTTCACTTGTACAACAAATTTCTACAGTGCTTTCCTCCTCGGTTTATTATGAATCACGACTAGTGTCGGCAGCTATGATCGACTAAAAATTGCTTCGCGATCGACCTGTTGGCCACCCCTGGCCTATACAACCCACAATAAAATAGGTTTTATCGAAATTAACAAGGAGTAAATATCCCGAAAATTTTCTGTACAATTATTTTGAAGCCCACCCAGACCGTCGTGGATATCCACCTCAAGCGTAATTTCAATGTCAAAACTTCATACACCAGATAAAGAAGATTAAAGTGCCTTAGGGCGGATCCAGGCAAAGTTAATATAGGGAGTAAATGAGGCTGGTGCGGAAAGAGTAAGTAAATATATTTTGATAAGAATGTAGGTATATTTTTGGAATTTAAAATTTTTTTGTAGATTTTGGTGGTTTTTGTTATCAGGAGAGGGTTAAATACACCGTTATCCTCCCTTCTTCCAGCTACCCTTACCTGGCAAACTTAGTAAATGGGAAATTCGAGGAAATTTAGAATATTCAGAATATTTTCGGAAGGCCAAGGAAATCTCAGAAAATTTAAAATGCTAAAAAATACAACTCAATTGGAGTATTCTTAAAATTTCCTAAGATTTTCCTTCGCTTTTGTATATTACCATTTCCCAGCAACAAACTAGGGAGAAATCATTAGAAAACTCCGGTGTACTAGTGAAGAAAAATCTGAAGATATTCACTTGTAATACCACGAGTAGTCATAGATATGTCGAATATTTTGTGCTGATATCACGAATATTCGTTGCGCTTGCTAAATGAATAGCATGAGTGCGCCAGCACGAATGCTATTCGCAAGCGCAAAGAATATGAGTGATATCACCACAAAATATTCTACATCATCTATGATTACGAGTCGTATTTAAGAGACTATTCACTGAACAAATTTTACTTTTAAAATAAAATTGACAAAAAATTGAGTTACACATGATTTTATTTCTGTGACAACTATAGTAAACAAACTTTTGTTTTTATTTGTAGTGAAAAATAAAATCTAAAAATAATTTGAAATAATAATCAGATAATAATAGCAATAAATTTTTTTATTTATTTAAAATATTCGCTTGTCCTACTATGGAATAGTCGCTGCAATTCACCACTAGTGGAATATTCGCTGCAGTTCATTTTGATTGGCCATGTAATCTCACATCAAACATTTTTATTGGTCCACTTTTGACAGATGACATGTGAATTGAATAGTCAGAGAAATTCCACAAAATCTCAAGATTTAGAATCTTAGAAAATTTCAAGAAATCTATAGAAATTTAAGAAAATATTGAGAAAGAGGAAAATTTAAGGAAACTTAGAAAATTCCAGGAAACCTTTAAAATCCAAAGAAAATTCTAGAAAATTTCGGGATATTAAGAAATGAGAAATCCGAAAAATATGTAGAAAATTCTAAGATATCTTAAGAAATCTCGGAAAATCTTAACAAAGCCAAGGAAATCTCAAAAAAATTTAAAAAAAACCATCTATAGTATTCTTAAGATTTCTTCAAATTTCCCTACACTTGTACATAAGATCAGATTCAGGAAAAATTCATGGAGGTAAGCGAGGCTGGCTGGGAGATGATAAATACATATTTTTATATAAAAATTGAGGTATATTTTTCAAATTTTAACAAAATTTAGTAATGGTATTGGTTTTGATGGGTTATGGGGGGGGGGGAACAGTTACTGCATTACCTCCCCCTTGTTGGAAATCATTGGAATTTAGAGTCCTGTGTACAAAATTATTTTGAGATATTTACCCCTTGGAAATTAAAGTAGATAACGTTTTATGTAGAAAGATCAAAAAATTATTGTTTTGATCAATTTAGTTTCCAAAAAATGTACTCCTCGTAGCACTCCGATTTTTGGCAGAATAACGTAGTTTTTGATCGAAACAAATTTTTTTAATTTAGGACTGTTATTGGAAAATATAACTATAACATTTTATATAATGATAGAAGAAATTAGTATACTGATTCAAATCCATGGTGTATTTTTTATAACATATTTAATCGTAATATACTCGATTCGTTATTAAACCTGTTCTGCCACAATCGTGTTATCTTGTCAGGTGTTAATTATTTGATAAGATATATCGCATGACCACATGTGAAATAGACTATCAACTTGTCAGGTCAAAATAGGTCATCCACAGTTTCGTATGTATACTACGTCCAGCATAGTGTTAATTTTTGCGGAACTCTGAATAAAAGGAATTTCTTTTTCGAAAAAAAAAAAAAACAGCAATTGATTCATAAATATCTGATTTTTATTTGTATTTTGAAATACAAATATTTGAAATTATTATTTCTCATTTTCTCTCACATTGTTAAATATTCATTACATTTTTGTTAGCGAAAGCCTGCAAACAATCTTTTCTAGCTCTAATTGATAATTTTTTATCACCTTTTTTATGGATATCTTTGCAATTTATTGCTTTGATTAGTTCT
The DNA here is from genome assembly GCA_949152465.1 of Cantharis flavilabris. Taxonomy (NCBI): domain Eukaryota; kingdom Metazoa; phylum Arthropoda; class Insecta; order Coleoptera; family Cantharidae; genus Cantharis; species Cantharis flavilabris. Next base: position 13,022,382 of record OX424435.1, read on the forward strand.
TCGATATTTACTCATCAAAACAAAATAATAATAGATTGCACAAAAATTAGTCTGCAATTTTCGAATATTATTTGGATATAGTACCTATATATTTTATCGGGCAGTATTTTGGGAACTATAGGAGATAGAAAAATATATTATTTTTAATTTAAATAAAAGTTCGTGCATTTCGGTGATGCAATCAAATAAATAAAATTATTGTACAACTAGATACGTGTTTCTGACTTCGTAGTCATCATCAGTACCATATGCTGTTAAAAAACTTAATTGTACAACAATAATTACTACACTATGACGATGAGTTCGTTTTGGATACACAGATTAGTATTATCCACCTGACAAATGCCTACTTCATAATTTTAGACCAAAGAACCCAAATTCGTTAAAAAATATAAATATTTCTAGAAATTGATAACGGATTTAAAAAAATTAAAATAACAAAAGTATAAACAATTCTTTAATTTTGTGGTTTAAGATGTGAAATTATTTTTAAATTATTTCAAACTCATACCACACAGATATTAACATTTTAATCAATAAAATTTTTAATTAATAAAAAATTACATAAGTACTGTCTTTTTATTAAATAAAAATCATTCAATATAACTTTCGACCATCATTTAGGCTCTATTTTAAATTAGCTACATTATTTTTGTACAGTGCAAGATCATATATACAAAAGAAATCCTAACACTAAAACCTTTTTTCATTTATACATGATAAAAAATATACACCGATAAAACGTTTAAATCAATTTAAATATTAAAAAATTAATTCTTTTACCTAGAATTATAGCACCATCACATTTAGTCAAAAAATATACATACTTAAACATAAATATTCACCAAAATTCTACAAAACATTTATAAAGTTGCAAGAATACGTGTGAACCCAATCGAAGCAGACACAACAGTTTGTCCCACGCCCCAAAATAGTGCATACAACGGTTGCATTGGATAAGTGGCAGCCCTGTAAACAAAAGCCACTGCTGCACTACTCACTATACCTGACGTAATTGGTGGTAATAAGCCCATAAAGAGTATTAAAATTGGAAAAAATTTTCCGTACTTGTGTTTTCTTAGTGTAAGAAATGCTATCGATGCCGCTATCTGTAACAAATAATCATTAGTAAACTTTATATCATTTGATAACAAAACACGCCCACCGTATGTACAAATATAGAAGAAAACAAGGCCCACAGGAAGACGTGATACCACATCTTAGTAAAAGTATTAAGTGTATCTTGCTGAAGCCATATCACCGTACCTAAAGAATCCAGTTCGGTACCTTTAGACATTGTTAACTACGGATCTATGTTGAGCCAGTGCTCATGTCATTCCTTTGGTCATATAAAATTCTCGCATTGTCTCTCTACAATTTACGTTCTAAATTAATCGATTATTCACAAAAAAAACCCATGTTAGGGGTGTAATTTAAAAAAATAAAATCTCTTTTTTCAAAAATTCCGTTACATACTTACATTAAATAATTACGTTATAAATTTGATTATTTCACATTATCGATTCTGTACTAATTAATTAATTGCACGCGTATTATTTAAACTTAATTTATGTTTTGACTAGTATTTGACATTTTAATAATAAAAATCGAAGGTTAGGTACTTTTGATGTTTTCGTTGGTGCGTTGGTGCTGCGGACGTATTCGTAGGCAGTGGTATTCAAACGTTTATTTTTAGCGTGTTTTAATTAAAAAATAAATTGTAACTGATTTGATTAGTTTTCTTTTAATTAATCACAATTGACAGAATCCTGCTTCGATAAAATTAATTCGGACAGTGTTTATTCATGTCCTTTTGACCATTGGCGTAGCCACGATTACTCGGAGAGTGGAAGGTGGATGCATAAACTGTAACCTGCAGTCTTACTCGCTCCCTTTCCCTACGCCACTGCTCATGATTAAAGTGTTGCCTGTTATTAGGCGCTGCTGTCAGTTATATTTCGATCAAGGTGATAAATCAACGCTAACTTCAGGATTTTAACCTGTAACTCCCAGTTTAGCTCCATTTTTAAAGGTTTTGCATTGCACAATTGAACTGTAATTTACAAATAGATTATTAAAAACTTGCTATAATTAAAACTTGTTATTTGTGTTGAACATAACCTTAAAAGTATCAAGTGACTTCCATTTATCGTGTAGCACATTTTTGAAAAGAAAACAATGAACATTGAAGATTTACCGGACGATAGCGAGACTAGCGACGAAGATTACGTTCCAGAAGGAAGTAATACTAATTTACCTTCGGAAGAAGAATCGGATGGAGAACCAGAAGATGATTTATCATTCCAGGATAGTGCTGGTAAAAGAGGTAAAAAACAATTAAAAGGAAATCGAAAGAAAAAACGAAAAAGCAAAGCAAAAGAAAATCTAGCTGAAGAACCACCTGCCGAAAAAGTCGAACCTGAGATTAGTAAAGCAGAAAGTGATTCTCTGTGGGCGGACTTTATGAAAGATACAGGTTTTAAATCAAAATCTGACAGAAGCCAAGTGTCGGTGTTTACAGCCAGTGTTGTCGAAAAGCCTAAAGAATCGAAAGTGGAAAATAAAACTGAAAAAGTTAAATCACCCAAAACAGTTAAAGTTACAGAAATTTTCAACTTTGCTGGCGAAGAAGTTAAAGTGGAAAAAGAAGTGAAAGTAGATGAAGTTAAAAATGACGGTTCACCGTCTGGATCTCTTTTAGCTAAGAAACCTGCAAGAAGTGGTGGAATAAATTCGATTCTCAGTCAGTTAGGTAAGACACGTAAAATAAGTACGTTAGAAAAAACTAAATTAGATTGGGACAAATTTAAAAAAGACGAAAAGATTGAAGACGAATTGCAAGCTTATGGAAAAAGTAAAGACGGGTATGCAATCAATTTAAAAAAAAAACATTAGTTTTTGACTTTATTTAATTTTTAGTTATTTGGAGCGACAAGATTTTCTGCAACGTGCCGATTTAAGAAGATTTGAAATTGAAAAGGATATCAGAAGTAACTTACGAAGTAATAGAACAAATAATGTTTAGCATATGAAACTTGACTGTAGTTTTGTGATGAGCAATCTTTCGTAAAGAAATTTTGAGAATTATGTACTTCATGTATTAATAAATGTGTATTCTGAAAATGTTAACAACGTAAAGTAATTCAATAACACACAATCTGTTCAATAGGCAGTTATTATTTATTTGTACTTTTCAAGAATTACAATAAATTCTTACTTTTATTTAGATAAGAGACTTTAGCTGTAACACTTATGAATGACATTCCTAATTAATAAAACTTTTGTAATAAATTAGATTTTAATTCATACACTTTTTTTCCTGTAATATATTCCATCAGAATAAGTGCAAAGATCGCCTTTAAAATCCTGAGCCAGTATTGCTCTGAAAATTGTATATTGTACAACAAGGGTGCAAAGTTCCTATTTTTCTTGAGTTAAAGTAGATCCTGAGAGTGTTTTCACACGGGTCGTTTTAATGCTAGCAATAAACCGCCGCGATATTGCTGTGCATCAAAATCACATGCTTTTAAATGAGTGGTTTTCACACGTACGCGTTACGTTATATGGTATGGTAGCGCCGACGCGTTAACGCGTCTACACGCAATATGTTCTACTGATGCTTTATATTGCTGCGTTTTAATTAGTTCAACGGTGTTGCAAGATGGCAAAAGTTAATTAATGCCAATCAATGCCAATAATAGAACCCAACGAATGGTATACTATGGCAACAGTGTTTATTTTCATTTTACTTAGCTATATTTATGAAGCTGATTATGGTTGTGTGTGAAAACGTTAAAGCAATATCCGGAAAATAACGCGGCGTTTTATTGCTAGCGTTAAAACGCCCCGTGTGAAAACACTCTGACGGCAACGAATTTTAAACGCACTTTTTAAATATTCAACTAACAAATGGTAAAAGAAGAGGGGGAAGAACCGCCATAGAGAAAAAAAAATAAATAAACTTTTCTACTCACTATTGGGCGACTCTTTTAAAAAGTAGCACACACAAACGCAGAAAACCTACAATTTCTAAAATTGATCAATGTTTAAAAAGTCGGGGAAAACCTGGAAAAGTCTGAGAATTTATTTTGAAAAAAGAGTGGAAACTCTGTTTTATGCAATTTTTATTTATTTATTTTTAATAAATCCGTCAATCTACGTCTCAACCGTCTAGGCTCTAGGGGCTATGTTTCTAAATCCCACACGGCACTACTAATGCAAGCTATCCAGAATACAGCGATAAGACGAGTCATGAAAGCTCTATGGTCTATATCGAATGAGAGGCTGCAGAAGAAGTTCTATGACAGTTATCTAATGCCACGCAACCACAGTCAAGGGTATAAACATTCCACCAGATGAAAAAAGTAGTCATAGACCTTACTCTGGAAATCAGGACGACTAGGCTAGGCAATAGCCGAATTTAACTTAAAAGTAATAAACCCATCCTTCTATATCTGAAACTTTCCAATTGAAGGAGAACCCCAGAGCTACAAGAGAAACATTTTCAAAACTGATTATTTTGGGGGAGCAAAAATTAAAGTTCCGTCACTGCTGTTCAGGGATTTAAAAAAAAATTTTTGAGCTAGTACTTATGTCTGATTTCTTCATCTTAAGATATCTATCGGTTACGAATCCGCTCGACAATTTAATAATCAAATAATAACCATGCAAAGTTTTGATCTGCTTTTTTGAATTTGAATTGCTGTAGTCAGATTGGTTTTAATTAATTTGTCAGACGGATTCGTATCCGATAGATATATTTCAAGACGAAGAAAACAGGCATTAGAGATCCCAGTTTTCTAGATCCGTCATTTTCGAGTGCAATTTAGCCCCAATATTTTTATAAATATTATATTAATATGATTTATAATATCAGTAATTAGAATATTAATAAATAATAATGAAATATATTATATAAAATTATAAAATTATTATATTAAATATATAATCGAAATCCAGCTTTATCTTACTAGGGGCCATTCATAAAATACGCTCGCAAACAGGGGGGAGGTGACGTTCGCACTTCATCAATTTTATTTTAATTTTTTTCTTAACTTGTAGTCTTTTTAATTTTATTGTTTCGTTAAGATGCAGAGTGGATAATGAAGATGAAGTGAACGGAAACTTCACAAATGATGAAAAAGTTACTTTACTGCTGATTATACGGGTCGGGTACTATTTGGCGCAGCCGTTTCGACGCAACCGTTTCGCCGCAGCCATTTCGACGCAAAACCGGTTCTGCGCAAGTACAACTTGGCGCGAGTCCCGTTCGGCGCAAGTACTATTTGGCGTGAGTCCCGATCGGCGCAAGTACAGTTCGGCACTAGTACAGTTCGGTGCAATTACTATTTGGTGCAGACCTGATTCGGTGCGAGTTCAGTTCGGCGCAAACCCGTTTCGGCGTGAGTCCAGATCGGCGCGGGTACAGTTACTATATTTTTAATCTTGTTCTAATTTGATTAAAAAAAATTATTTAAAAAAATAAATTTTATTAAAGAAATAAATAAACAAAACAATAATCCTGAAAAACTAGCAAAATTATGCGCTAATCGCTAATTAAAATGTATCAGTTAATCTGCCATACCCTGTAGACATTTCTAAGCATTTAAAAAATTCCTGGACATCTGAAAAATAATAATATTATGATTTTTGTTATTTTAGATATAAATTTATTTATTAAAATTTATATTATCAAAGTTATAAATATTTTAAATTATGAATATTTGTTTACTATATATTATTAGGTAACCAAAACAAATTGTTTATAAGGAGGGGGGTTCAGCTTTTGTAATGTGATTTGCTGGGGGGTTCTAGAAACTGTGATGCAGCTTGACGAAGCGGGGGAAAAAAGTAAAAATTTGAGTGACATATTTTATGAATGGCCCCCTTTTAGCGAGAGAAATAAATTAAATAAATGTTATCATTTTAAATAAATACATTTAAAAATATAGAGAAATAAAATTATCAAAACTAAAAATAAACTATAAAAAGAAAATTAAAAAAATTAATTTATAATTTAAAAAGAAAATTTTCCGTTTTCACGAAAAGGCAGCCGCCTTTTCTGCCTTATGAGTAATCCGGCACTGATCCCATCCCACTGGCGATTTCCATGTGTGGTAGATTTGATAATAATTACACACCTGGTTCTATGGTTAAATATGCGATTATTTTACCGTGACTAAAGTAAGCTGGTTCCTGGTTCGTGGTTATCCAAAGAATACACTATAAAAAATAAAATATCTCAAATAGCAAAAAATGTTGTTGTAGCAACAATAAAGTTTTTCTTTACATCTACTAATTTATTTGTTACATTTAATAACATTTTGTTATTTGAGATTTTTTTTGAGTGCATAGTTGTAATTTTACCAATGCTAATGTCACAGGTAATAATCAGCCCTTAGTGAAATTGAATTGCAAATTTTCACATCTGTTTTAGATGGTGAAATCTGCCAATGTCCCACTCGACGGGCAAGTCACAAGCAGCGGCGGCTCTTCAGAGGAGGCAAGGGAGACTTAGCCTTCCCTGAAATTCAGAACTGTTAAAATTTTCAAAAAAGTAAAATGTTGCGGACTATCAATCGTGAGGACTATAGGTTTAGCCATCACATGGACCGCAAAGTTTTACTGCACTAATTTTTCATCATCAAGCACAGATTAACCCACAGTAATCAAGTGTAGACTGAAACCTACACATAAATATATGCCGTTTGCGATTTAAGGCGGGATTGAAGTACAAAAAGCAATTTAAAGAACACACAAAAATTGTGTGTTAACTAACTTGTTTAAAATTCCTGGAATAGTTAAAAATCATTGAAACTCTTTAGAGTTTGGAAATCATTGAAATTTTTTGAAAATCCCTCGAATCCTTGGAAATCCCTAGAAACCGTTAAAATTTCGAGTCCTGATGTGTACCTACAAAAACTCTGAGATTAGCCTCCCTAAAAAAAAAACAAAAAAAAAGCTAATTTTCTTATACTGCGAGGAACAAAATCGTTGGCAATTTTACAACTGCTCCCCCCTAGTTGGTTCGGCACGTCCTTGTAGGGCCCAATGGCGAGAGAGACCCGAAAAGAGAGAACATAAAATCCTAAAATAATAACCCGAAAATATCTCCAACCACTTTACCAAGAATGGTATGTGAGATGTGACATTTGGGCGCCACCGTTTGCGCCGATTGGGTTCTTTAAGTGGTTGGAGATATTTTAGAGACGTGGCCTATGATGATTGACGGTTCTATTTCTATTTGGCACGCACTCTAGTTACACTCGAATATAAGGGGCCCGAAAATTTTCTAGAGCCTAGGGCTCAACTTAGATAAATATAGGTACTGCTTGAATGGTCTCAATGTTATTTATTTCGTGAAAGTTGAAAAGCAAACAACGGTCGTTTATCACAGTATTTCTAAGATTTCCTAATTTCCCAAGACTTCCTTGAACTTCCTAAGAATATCTTGGATTTCCAAAGATTTCCTTGAATTTTCTACATTTACTCTGATTACCTACATTTTCTCGAATTTCTATTTTCTTGGGTTTTTTGAATTTTCTCAAGTTTTTCTTCATTTATACACTAGATTTTCCTTGCGATTTTCTTTTCGATTTTAAGTGAAAAAAAATCTGAGAAAATTTCACAAGAGGTGATGAAAATGCGGTGTTCAAAAATTTATGTAATCATTCAAGCCTGCGACTGTTTTTTTTTTGTCTATATACGGTGGTTTTTAATATTACATACGTGATGGGCGCCGGTGACCGTCTCCGAATCCCGGTAAATAATTTGCTTCCAATCCGGCCCTGCTTTGATGCATATTCACCTACGGTTTAATCTATGCAATCGAAGTTATCTCGAAATCATATAGGTATAGTATAGCCAGTATAGCCTTGCAGTGGCGTATTTAGAAAATGCTTTTGGGGGGGGGGCAGATTAAAGATTTTTAGAATCTCGTTAATCTATTCATGCGCGTCAGTTGTAGCTAATCCTATACATAAAATTCCAGCACGATTTTACTGCTCATGCTACAACGTGTCATTTCTTGGTAGAAAAAACACTCTGGTTGGCCGATTTTTTTTACCAACCAAACAATATATTAAACTAATATTAGGACTAAAAATATTTATCCAATATTAATCCAAACCGGGAAATTTGAATTTTTAAGCAAAAATGAGGAAAGTTTAACCTTCGGCTAGAAAAAATTAAAAATTGGAAAGCATATTTATTTAATTACCTTACTGATCACGGAGTTTAGCAGCAACTTTCTGTGTTACTTTGAAAGTTAATTATAAAAATATAAAGTCAAAATTATAAACTTGGGGGTCTGGGGGGTGTGGAACACCCTCCAGTACATATAGCAGGATTTCCACTCTTTTAGAATACTCGGAGAAGATAGGAGATATATAAGTTTACAAATTTTGTCAGGAAAAACCTGGAAATTAGAATTTTTAAGCAAAAATTAGGGAAATTTAAACTTTGGCTGGAGAATATTAAAGCTTGGAAAAACATTTATTTAAGTGTTTTACTGCTCAGAGCTTAGTAGCAACTTTTACGTTACTTTGAAAGTTAACTATAAAAATTATAGTCAAAAGTCTTAACCTGGTGGTCTGAAGGTGAACACCCTCCAGTACATATAATAAAATTCCCACTCTTCTAGAATACCTAGAGAAGACAGAATAATTATATAAATTTCGTCTGAAAAACCTGGAAAAAAAAAGAAAATTAGAATTTAAGAAACTTATTCAATTTTATATTACAAAAAAAAAATTTTAATTGAAAATATAGAAAAACGGGAATCATCCAGTAGCGGAAAAAAAAAATTAAATTAAATATTATACAACTAAAAAACAGATCCACCGTCTAGCTACCCGTCCGCGGACGGGCTTTCCAGCTAGTAAATAAATTCATAAACAAATAAATAAAAATAATTTAAAGTTATTTAAATTTTAAAACTTCGTGGTAATCATTATTTTTATCAGGGGGGGCTTTAGGGGTACAATCTGAGTCATCCTTGGGGGGGGGCATCTGCCCCTTTGCCCCCTCTAAATACGCCACTGTAGCCTTGCAAACCATGTGATGACTACATCACTTGCATGTAGGTGATAGCAGTGGCGTATTTAGAGGGGGGCATAGGGGCAAGTGCCCCCCCCCCCTAAATGACTTGGATTGTATCCCTGAAGCCCTTCTTGATAAAAATAATGTTTAACATGAGGTTTTAAAATTTAAATAACTTTTAATTATTTATTAATATTATTTATTAATATTTATTAATTTGGGGAGGGGGGCTTACCACTGATGAATGGATTAACGAGATTTATTATATTTATATTTTTTATTATAATTATTATTATATTTATATTATATTTATTCTATCCAGTGGCGTGTTTACCTTGTGTAACCAATCAATATATCAAATAATATACAATTATTTGTTATTTGAATATTTAAAATTTCTGAGCGATTCTTAAATCTTTATTTCTTATATCATAAAAATAAACATAGTACATAAATATAAAAAATGACTATTAGAAAAGTGACAGAAAATAAAAATACTTCGAATTTTGCACTTTTTTTCAATGAGTCATGCTCGACTTAAAATGGTTACGACTATACAAGTTAAATTAAATAATATAATGGAAATAATATTTTTGAGCTTTCAGCGACTGTTATGGCTTTCGTCAGAAATATATTTATAAAATATAATTTCCATTATATTATTTAATTTAATTTGTATTGAATTTTATTTTATATGATTATTTATTCTCACAAGTTAGGATTTATATATTTAACATAAAACTAGCAGAAAATTATTTTTGAATTTCATATTTTAAATTTCCATTCGAGTGGGTAACCTTGAAAATTTTAAAAATATTCCCTGGGGCGCTGTATGCCAAACGGCTCGCTTCGCTTTAGTTTTAAATGTGGTAATTTTACTTTTCAATCCGAAGCCCCTCTGCACGTAATTGCTAAATACGCCACTGAGTCTGCCCCCCTCAAAAGCATTTTCTAAATATGCTACTAGGTGATAGGATGAGGATTCTGCTTTTGCGTTGTTGTTACAATCGAAAATTTACGTTTTAATTTTTTATGAAAATTTTATTAGTTCAATTAATAGTACAGAATTTTAAAAGAGGCCTCACATTTGCCTCCTCTAACGAGCCGTTGTTGATAAGGCCCTTAGCTGTAAGCTTTTTAATTAACAAAATTCATATCTATAAAAAAGGGAATTAGAGTAGTTATCGGCTTTTCAAAATACCAAATTTTTTTTTTTAATTTTAAATTAGATTCGAGTTTTTATTTAACGTGGGTCGATGCATTTTTCCAAACTCAGGCCAAAAAAATTTCCCAATTCGGTCCTGTTAGTAATATCTACCTACCCTACATTTGGTTCCGAGAAAGAAGCTGGAATAAAAATTTTATGACCAGTTGGTTAGTGGGTTTAAATTTTATGTATGGATGTGGAGGCTTATTAATAATAAGCTCTCCTAAAAGAGGAAACCCCACAGCAAACCAACTTTGTGGAATGGGGCATAGGGCATACTTGTTAGTTTTTTGATCAAAATCTCAGGCACAGGTCACTGAATTTCAAAAAGCAACACAGTGGCACAACAATACTATTGCAGCTATTAGGTAAATCGTGAATTTGATTTGGTCTATCTTTGTGCAATTCCACGAAGTATGACGGCATCGAGCGAGTATTTTTCGTGATGTGTAATCAGTTGTTAGTTTGAGCTCGTGAGAGAAGGTGAGTGCTTAACGATGTGCGTTATTTTCTACAAACGGCTGTTTAAGTTTTTTGATTTTATCGTTCCGGGTGCTTTATAAAAACTATTGCGCTTTTTAAAATTAAATAGAAATTTTGAAAATGCCTCAACCGACAGATTGCGGAATTTTCTCACCATCTCAGGTCAGTTTTCGTAAATTAACAAATTATTTATTAAATTAAGCATGTGCTAATTGTTTGTTTATTTTTGCCAAACGAAGGACGTTCCCCTAAATTTTCGTCGAAAAACTCATTCGATTCTTAGCAATACACAATATTATTATATTATCGTATTTGGTTCCAATTTGTTTTTTTTTATTTTTACACACGAGATGAACAGAACCACTTTAGGGGTTGATAGACATATTAAAAAAACAAAACGATGTTTGTATTGTGGTTTCGAGATGAAAGGAAAATGCGATACCAAATACCTCTAAGGGTAGCGGGCAGGTGTTATCATTGATTTTTTCTGTAACATTCGTGCTAGATTATGCATTTTTATTAGGTTTTTATTCCTAATTTATGTTAAAAAAAGTGGATTATCTTAGATAATATGTAAAATTGGTAATATTTACAAAATTATGTGGAGAAGTACAAATGTGATTATCGGTTGATTAGATAATCAATACGAACTTGAACTTTAAACATGAATTTTTGCAAAAATTATACGCAAAAGTCTAGGAAGCAAAAAATAATTTAGGTTGCTCCCCAAAATCAAAATTGAAGTAGATCGTGATGAAGCTAACTAGTCATCCCCAGAATAAAAAATTGGATTTAGATGTTTAACCCAATTGAAATTTATCACGCGATTGCCATTATTTATCACTCCTACAACTTCTTTAAGTATGTCAGCCATGCAGAATTGGCGATATGAAAAATCCCATTTGGAATTGCTTATTACACCATGCACAGGTGTCTGCTATCAAAACTTCCTGGTTCGATTTGGTCTATGAATAAGCTTCTCCACCTGAGACAATGATTTTATTCATCGATAGTCCATAGGTCCATGTCCATAAGTTCGATTGTTCGAATATTCCTCTCCACGTCGTAAACTCTAGAAAATTTCAAATGTTGCACTTATTTAAATTTTATGCTGTGCTAATTTAGGAGAAGCTGTTACTTTTAATACCAGTCAAGTTGGACAAAATGAAATAATGAAAGTAGCGGTTCGTGAGCTGTTCACTTGGCAAAACAAGTTCGTTTGGTTTGTTTTAACTTTGTTTTAAATTTATTTAAAAAATAGTTGTATTTATAGAAGCCATTTAATATTCTCCTGGGTGCCGTATAACACAAATTTTTTTAATTGTTTAGCTTTACTTAAAATTTATTATGTTTTTGAAACTCAAGATACAATCGCACACGTTCCAATTTACTTGTTACGAAAATAAAGTCAAAGTTTGTAATCATTTGGAGCGAACTTATAAATGAGACTGGAGTTCGATAACACTGAAAGTAGCCAAGCTTTTTCATCATGTGGAAGCTTATTTTGGTTTTACGGTTTTATGCTTTCTTTTCTAATTTGTTTTGCTTTTCTATCAATCGAATGAATGAATGAAAGTTATATCAAGCAGGTCAGGGAAATTCATTGGCTTTACGATGTGATAAGTGAGCGTCTGACATCAACCAAAGGTTCCGTAGTAAAGCGCCCATAGTAGCACATTTTTCCGATGTCGCTTCCTTCTTTGTAAGAGGACGAGACATATGTTTGATAAATTTATTTTGTTTCATGAAGTGTAAGTAAACTTTTATAGTACATCCTGTTTCAAACAGCCAAAGGAGGTTCAAAGATGTGGAACTCGGATGCAGTTTTGACTTCTTTTTTTTTGTAAATCTCGATGTCGAGAAGATTTTTGAAAGGCTTATGTGAACATCTACTTGATTGATTCTGTAATCGTTCTCTTGGCGATGTACCACATTATCATTAAAAAACTGGAAATACTATAAAAATTAACTTGTTTTCTGCAAGTTTGTGATTTCAAATTTTCGAATTCCCAAGAAGTTGTTTTCTTATCAGAGGTATTTTCTTTCCATGTTTTGAATTTATGATTACTTCCATTCCGTGCATTAATATGTGGCCGAAGTTAATTATCTCAACAAAAATTATTAAAAAGTCGAAGCTGCTGAAAAATAAAGAACATCCAAGGAAAGTCAGAATAAAATTTATTTTCACTTCTTCCCTTACACCAGGTTTAATTTAAAAAAATACTTATTATTTCATCAATAATCTAAAAAACATTTAGTTAGTTTATAAGTTTATTTTCTTGCCGAATAGATAAGTTTCCCAAAAAAAATAGTTTTGGGGGATTTTCGACCTTTTTTTCAATAAAGCTTTGTGTATTCGTCTACGTTTCGCCCAACTTTGTTGTTGGCCTCGCCAGGACCAGAAATTGTTTTATTGTATACAGCAGGGGTGGCCAACATCATTATACAGGGTGTTGATTGACTTAGCCGAACATAGGAAATTAACATGTAAAAATTTATTTTTGCAAATTCCTGCTTCCCTAATTATTTTAGAGAAAAAATGAAAGACACTGAAATAATGCAGAAATATAAACTACGAATGATAACAGCATTAGATTTCATGTAACTTTTACTTAAAAAGTCCAAAAATGATTTTAAAATTGTTAAAAGTTTCATTTATCAGACTGGCGATGCAAGTTTCCATGGTAATTATTTTTGAAAATAGAAATTAAATTGAATTTATTATATGGCCAGTGCGATAAATGAAAATTTTAACAATTTTGGAAGCAATTTTTGACCTTTTAAGTGTAAGCTAGATGAAATCTAATGGTGTTATCATTCGTAGTTTATATTTCTGCATAATTTTTGTATCTTTCATTTTTTCTCTAAAATAATTAGGGAAGCAGGAATTTACATAAATAAGTTTTTACATGTTAATTTCCTATGTTCGGCTAACTCATTCAGCACCCGGTATACACGATCGTTTCTTAAAATTTTTCCGCGATCTACCTATCAAGGATTTCCTTAAATTTCTCCAGATTTCCTAAAATTTCCTTTTTTTCTTTCGGATTGTCTTATCATTTCCTTTCGAAAAAGTTGAAAGAGCAAGATTATCTGTAATTTCTAATATATCCTTAGATTTTCTCAAATTTTCCTTTACTTGTACATCAAATTTCCTAAAATTTCTTTGGGTTTTCCTTCAGATTGTCTTATGATTTCCTTTCGAATGAAAAAGCAAGATAATCTGTGATTTCTAAGATATCCTTGGATTTCCTAATTTGCCTAAGATTTCCTTAGATTTTAAAATTTTCCTTTACTTGTACATCAAATTTCCTAAAATTTCCTTGGGTTTTCCTTCGGATTGTCTTATAATTTCCTTTCGAAAAAGTAGAAAAAGCAAGATTATCTGTAATTTCTAAGATATGCTTGGATTTCCTTAAATTTCTTAAAATTTCCTCAGAGTTTCTCAAATTTTCCTTTACTTGTACATCAAATTTCCTAAAATTTCTTTGGGTTTCTTTTGGATTATCTCATGATTTCCTTTCGAAAAAGTTGAAAAAGTAAGCTTATCTGTAATTTCTAAGATATCCTAGGATTTCCTAGATTGCCTAAGATTTCCTTCGATTTTCTCAAATTTCCCTTCACTTGTTCATCAAATTTCCCCAACGGTTTCCTCCTCGGCTTTTTATGAATCACGACTAGTATTGGAGGTTATGATCTACTAAAAATTTCTTCGCGATCGACCTGTTGGCCACCCCTGGTATAAAGAATATGAAATTTTTTTTACAAATTTTACCTAATTATAATGTAGGGACAGAGAACTCCAATTATCCGAATAATCAAAATTTCGGATAATTGGATTTTTCCGAAAGAAGGGTTTATATTAATTACTAATTAATGTATGTATGTTGAAAATGGGAGAAATAAACAAAACAAAACAAAATAAATAAAAAATAAAAATTTAAACATTTAATTTCGTTTCCCGCTACTGGGGGATTCCCCGTTTTTCCCGAATTTCCTGGCAAAATTTGAAAAATTATAAATTCCCCATATCTTCTCCAAGTATTCTGAAAGAGTGGAAATCTTGCGTTATGTACTGGAGGGTGTTCCACACCCACCAGGGCCGGGCCGTCGGGCCCCGTGGCAAGCAAGACTGCTCTTCTTACCAATTTCGTAAATAAAACAAGAAAAGAAAAGCAAAATATGAAACTTAGTATTTTTATCAGGAAAAACTACGCACGGAACATCTAAAAATTTTTAAAACAAAAGAAAAAACTTCAAATTGATCAAATTTTGTTTTTGTTTAATTTAATCTATAACTCGAAAGTTATTGATTTTATGCCCGATTGATATGAAACTTAGTATTTTTATCAGGAAAAACTACGCACGGAACATCTAAAAAATTTTAAAACAAAAGAAAAAACTTCAAATTGATCAAATTTTGTTTTTGTTTAATTTAATCTATAACTCGAAAGTTATTGATTTTATGCCCGATTGCACCACCTATCATTAAAACTTAAGTTTCACTTAAATCTTATTCCGACCAATGGACAATCAGTATGTAGTGAAATAGGGTGGGGATTAGCGATTTAATCGAAGCTTAACGTTTAATGATAGGTGGTACAATCGGGCATTAGACAAAAACGGTTAGAATCTGGTTTGTAGATAATTTCATGCTGTTTAAAAAATTACTGAACTATTTACCTTGAAAATACAATAGTTTCGGTGCTATCGTCATTTAAAGGCAGAAATTAAAAACTTTCAAATTTTAATTAATTTTTTTTTATAATTATAGTTTGTTTATATCGGTGGCGAGGATACCCCGACTATGATTTCTATTCCAATTGAACCTTTAATTTGTAAATAGATGCAGCAATATGTTTTAGTGGACTGAACCGGTCACAGTTGACTTCTAGCCTTGCTATTGCTAACATCATTAAATTTATTTTTAATTGTTTTTCGGTAATTATAGCAGAATTTAACTTAAAAACATAGAATGTTTTTAATTAGCTTAGCTCAGAGTCACGCTCTAACTAAATCTACCATTTTCTTTATCCCCATGAGAATGGAATCTCTGAAAAATTGAACCTGCAGTTGGGGATAAAAGTGAAAAATATAATTGTGATTCCAATTTCAACATTTATTTTTTTAAATATTTCTTAATTATTATTTCATCGAGAAATATTTATTTTTTTTGCAAATTGTTGAAATACTGTAGATAAAACTATTTTTTTATATAAATTCTGTGAGTCTGCTGCATTGCAAAATATGATTCTATGAAATGAAATTGTAGACCTACGACGATATATTGCACGAATAGAACAATGGAAATGCCCGTGAGAAAGGTAAGATGGTTTATTATACAATGGTGGTCGTCAAGTGCGATAAAGTAGTTAATTTTTTGTCATAATCTTGATGGACAAGTTTAGTGTACGTACGTACTACTGCACAGAAGTTATTCAGAGACTGCACGACCATACTACTAATGATTACGAGGAAGAGGAATTCCAGATGTGATCTCGAAGCCGAGTCGGGGGAATGTTGACACTTGCATTATTTAATTTTCTAAAACAAAAGAATTACGAAAAAAAAAGCGTTATCACGAGAAGTGGAAGTTTTTGTCCCCATTCGAGACCGAACGCGTTGCCCATCCATCAAATTTCGTTGAATACATAATATAAATTATGCAAATCTTACGACGAGTAAACTTGGAGAAGTTGGAAGACCTAATCTGTTTCGTTTATTTTAAATTCTTGTAGCTTTGAGAAATAAATATTTAGAAGGCGAAAGCTCACCGAACATAATTCAAATAGGGTGGAACATGGAGACTGGTAGAAACCACCTGTGGTTTAGAAGAAACTTCAGTCTTTTGCCGAGTTGTGGACGCCTCCCGGATTTTTAATTAATCCAGGATTCGCAAGAAATAAATTATTTTCGCATTCGTCGGATTTACTTTCTGCGCCATTTAAAATTTTAATTAAATCTTTTGGGACACTTTCGGTTTTTCGGATGCATTCACAAAATTTCTCTTAAATGACACCTTTCCATTTTGCTACTTATCTTCATAACGGTAGAATTTGAAATGAAAAATTTGTGTTTATTACAGCTCACGTTTCTTTTAATTTATGGAATAATTTCCGAGCGATGAATCATTAACGTGATTTAACCTCTACTTAGGTGAATACAATCGAACTAGTTTTTGGTATCGAAATCATGATCGAACTTGCATAGTATCGACTCTGAAACGTGCAAAAACATAAAACCTTGAAAGTTATTGACTTATTATAGGGGTGGAAGCTTTGTTTAACGTCCAAACTATTATTCTGTCATGTGGAAGTCCACGATTACTTTTCATTATAAGAATGATCGCTCGTTAATTAGATTTCCACTTTTCGAAACAGGTCCGCCTTTAAAAATTTCATAATTGCAATAAATCACTTTTGGCTTAAAGTACCTACCACTGAAAGTCGAACTAGATTTTTTAAAAACGATTCTATAGGGGTTGACCTCGGAGCTCTTCAAGTATTGACGTCAAGCACCCTTCACTCCCCAAGGAAAATAGATTGGGAATTCAATCGCTTACAAATTGAATTACGACAAATAAAAAATTTTATTTACTCGCAAGAAAATCAGCAAACAAGAATTTTGATATTTATTTTTGTAAATAAACATCCAGGACGAAACGAATTAAATATAAAGCCGACAGATTTCTCTTCATGTTGCCCTCGAGTACTGTGGGGAATAACGATTTCGATGTATCATCAAATAGTATCAATCAAATTCAAGCAATTAAACACGAAAGAATCGAATCCGGTTGTGAATCATTTTTACTCTTCCATTTGTTTCTCATTTGAACTTTTGGAAATGTAATCGATACTTTCTCAAAGACTTTTTGACTTTGTCGGTGTCTCAAGTTTAACCTTTGCCCAGCGATTAATTTTCGGCAGACCTGCAAAATTGGAATTTGTAAAGTTAATGTGATGCACTTGTCAACGTATCTGCTTTATTTCAGGGCGGTCTTTTACAAAGGAGATGCAAAATCTTGACTTGATCACTCGGTGATGTAACATGCATCCAGTTTAAAAATACTGAAGAGTGTTGCAGAAAGTAACCAGTTTTGGTTTTGACCTACATGATTAAAAAAGTGCACCATAATTTTTACATTATTCAAAAGAAATTTTTATTTTAATTTACTGGACGAACAAAAGAAACTTGAAATGTTGATCTAAGAAATTTTCGTCATTCTGGTTTGTTTGATTTGTTTTCAGGTAAAATTTTATTGAACATTGTAAATATTATGTGATCGGTACATGACGTCGACATCGGTTATCTTTTACTCAATAAACACATAACAAAATTTTAGTGTCAAGATTATACCTTTTAGATAAGGAATGCACGTAGCACTAATATCATTTTTATCGTTTAATCAATAATGGACACTTGAAGCTACTGGAAAATAGAACAGTTTTCCATTTCTACCGACGTTCACAACTACAATAACTAAGGTCGGTTGGGGCATGATTGTCTATAAATGGAGTGGATTAAGTATGACTGTTGAAGCTTCTTTTGGTATGGACCGCATTTTTCCAGCATGAACTACCAATTCTCGTTTTTATCCTGCAAAAAAAATTTTCCCTGGTATAATATTATATTAGAAAAGATATAGCTTTCCTCTATTGATAAACACTTCGGTTTGAATATTATAAAATCGATAGAACTTCAATAAAAATGCAGACCGACATTCACTTTCGAGTAAACGAAGGAAACAGTTTTGAATTACAAATTTTCATCTTGGGAAAAATTGTCAACAAGCAATTAGTTTTTTAAAAAAAACTCATCAATCTGTTCTGTTGACAAAAGTGACATTGTCGAGTCAAGCCCATAAGTGCCCAAAGTGGCACTTAGGAAGATTTAAAAATCACATCTGCATTTTTGTATTTGTAAAAGTGTTCCGTGTTCCGAAATAGCTGCCTTGTAAAAAGTTGATAAGGTTAATGAATGCATTTAATTAAATTTCAAATGAACTCTTTTGTGTCAATGTACATGCAAATTGGCCACATTAAATCATGAAACCAACTCTGCGCAAATAATCTCAAAAATTAATAAATCAGCTGCGTGCATATTCAATCAATTTGCATGGGCGTCCTTGTCACTCGTTTATTGTCTATTTTATATTTACAATTGGTCAATTACACACAAATGTGTTTACTCGTATTGAATTTCTAATGTGTAGGAAATATGTCGGGTTTCTAAGTGCGCAACGTATTTGGTTATCGATGAACTTTTGCACATTCTTTCGAAGGTGATTTGCGGTTTTCGTTGTTGTTTGGAAATAGAATGTCTATTTTAAAATTCTATAAATTTTATATTTGATTATGTAATTCTATCAGCATCCTGAGATGTGCAATGTCTGTCAAGATGTATTATATTTTTATATTCTAAGTTTAGAGGGAGCATTCCATTTTGAAAATATGTGAGTTGATTATCTCGATTTCACATAATGCAGAAAAACCAGAGCGACTCGCGGTTTGTTCTTGGGATGGGTAACCGCTTGGAGAACACCTTAAATGTATTTGTTGGATTTACCAGGGGTTGAAGGCAACATAAAAAAATTCAATGGAATAATGCAGAAAATATATATGAAAGAAATATTTTTGATGTTTTTGATGCTGAATTCTGAAACACCACAAACCGCGCCTATTGGGTACGCAGTTTTAGTCAAAGTTCTACATTAAATATTGAAAAACTTGTTCTGGTCTGAACATATTTTTTTACGTAAAATCAAATTAAACCTTGGACTACTTGGTGAAAAAAGGTTACTGAAATCTTGGAATTGACACACTCGCTTGGTAGCTCGTGCTTAATTCTGTTCACTATACATTCAATAATATGCCCTTTTTCAGCTCGTGAGACAAAATACTATATTTTTGGACATTAATATTATAGTTTTTGCAATTTCTCTTCAAGTTTTCAGAACAAAACGCGATTACACAATTAGATATTATTTGCAATAAATAGCATTTTCAGGAAAATGCTATGCCGTGCCGTTTAATTTATTGCAAACTTCAAGTTTCATTTTTTGTGAAAACAATAATTTATTGTTGTACTACGGGCAGTATTAAAGTTCTACTTCAATGATGTCGTCGCCGGCAGTAAAAGTATTGATAACTAAATTCAATAAATATTTTTTACAGTTGAAGAAAAAATAGCATTTTTTCATTAATATTATTCGGAGCAAATGGATATTTTGCAGCTTGTCTGCAATCCTACACAGGGTGACCGACCGTTCATCCGAACATAGGGAAATAACATGGAAAATTGTTTTTTTTTCGTGTCTAAAGATACCCAACACTTGATATTTTGTTCTTTAATTATTATTGTTCAAAACTCAATAATAAAATGAAAATAATTTATTTAATAAATTAATTCATTTAATAAAACTTTAGTATCCTGACTTGAATTTAATTGACATTATTTGCTATTGTTTGGAAATTTAATTTAAATTAAAAAAAATCAATTTCAATAAAATCAATTTTCCTTGTTATTTCCCTATGTTCGGATGAACGGTGGGTCACCCTTAACAGCTTTCAAGTTATGCATTAAATGAAGTAAAAAAGTGCTGTGGATCTTTAATGAGATTTCTGATTGGGGGGGGGGATATCCCCTTCACAGGGTAATTCAGTATTATTAAAAAAAAATTGAATGAAAGAAATAAGTAATTATAGTGATTTCCTATAAGATTTATTTTTTTCCATTTTATACGAGAAAAAATATTCGACCTATTTAGACTATTTCCCATAAAATCTTAAATAAATTTAAATTTAATAAATTTAATTGCAAGCATTATGTTTGTGTAACTGCGATTTTAAAAGTTTGTGAAATCTGCAAAATCTTAATTACCAAAATATTGAAATTAGACAAGTGGTTTATGAAGGTTTCAACAGCTTTGGCTTCTTCCCACAACAAGTTTTCTGCTTTTATTTATTTTATAATGCATATTTTATTAATTAAAAATTAAAATAAAAAATAGAATCTAATATTCTTATTCGAATTACTTCCAAATTCAGTTTGATTTTCAAATCATTTGAAAAACATTGTTTCTATTAATTTCGCTTGGGGCTAAAATAACTCTCTTTTCGCATTTAAATAATGTAACATTCAAGCAAATTCATTTGAAATATAACAAAGACCTTCAAGAAAGATTTTTCTATAACTAGAACATTTTTGAAATCATAAAAATGTATTCTGTAAATTAAACCATGAAACGACCCCCTCACAACGCCAATAATATCTTTTATTATGTAGATATTGCATTTGATTAAAGATTGGATGATCAATAATTCAGTAATAATATTATATTGCTATATGAAGTATTGTTGATCGCAATGTTTGCTGATTGTAGTGAAATATCAGTTAAAAATATCTCTTATCTCAAATGGGTTTTAGATAATAATGATGCAAGATATATTTGTTTACCGTTGTTCTACGAAACGGTTACATTTACCTTTGCAAAATTTCCCAATTCGGTATAGCAATTGGAATATCGACATGATTTGTAATCAGCCCAAAACAAATTTGTATTGGATTAAGATGTATTTAGTCCATTTTTACGAATAGTAGTTACATGGTATGAATCACATGTCGAGTGAAGTGATGATGTCATGACAATAAGGGAATCGTGAGTTAAATAATATGGGGTGGATATTAATTAAATTTATGTAGGGTTGTCTTAAAACAGAATTTCTGTTAATTGGAGTTACAAGTGAAACCAGACCAAGAAGTCGAATGCTATATCTACCAATTAAGCAAAACTTGTACATTAATGAGGATGCAAAATCAATGCGAAAATGATTCATCAACTGTACTGTGACTTTTACATGCAGGTGTATTTTAATTATGCACATCATACTTATTAAAATCCTGATTGGGTAACGCTTGCCAAGATATATCGGTACCTCGAATGGGTTTTTGCTTAAATTAATCAATGTATTTTGATTTTTTTTCAATTTACAAGAAGTTTTAATTGGGTGTCGTGGCTTTCAATCACACGAACTTACACGGTTTTGGTTTGTTAAGCATTCGAAAACTGCCGGTTTGGAAATCAAACATACAATTTTTTCACTGTATGATTAAATGCTTTTGTTTATCTAATAGTACAGTAACTCAATTATAACTTTTGTAATATATTTGTTACTTAAACTAACTGTTCATTTTCCAATAAACTCAAATCAATTCCAAATTAATGATTCATTATTTAGTTACGAATATCAACATCCATGTGGAAGTAAATAACTTAAATTACTTCACAGTTCGTACATGTGTCGAATAAATTCAAATGATTAATAATTGAGAACTGCCAATAGATTGCAATTTATAAAATTCAATTTAACTTCGCTCGGTGTGTATCTTTCGCATTATTGGATGTGTAAAACGATCCCTTTGAAAATAAACACGCATTAATTTTAATAGCCTGATTAAAATATGGTACGGTAAAAGCAGGCTTGTATTTATTTAAGCACCCAGTTGATTATCACGTCGAGGGTTTTATTTAAATATCAGATCAAATTACAGAAGGGGTGAAGATTTAACGTATTGCCTACATCAAACTGTGGTGGTGTATTTGAAAATTATTAATTTTTTATTCCGACACCAAAACAGTTGCCATGTGCAGTGTACAAAATCTTTAATTCATAAAGGTTCCGGCACCGCGGTTAATCCCCTAACTTTTACGTGTGTGGTCATTTAAAAAAGTATGCTCAAGAAACTGATACCTAGGATTAACTGGGGTGGGCATGTATAAAACACAGATCTCAAAAGGGTATCCAACGCAGGAAATATTATGTATTGCATTTTAAAAGAATTTGGTAATCTTCAGACATCTGTTTTTCAAATCAGAGAAGTTAAAATCCCAAGTGTGAATTTAAAACCAACAAGTCCAAACCTTCCAGTTTCCGCCATCCAAAGCTTGGTAGTTGGTGAATACGGGCATTAGCCAAGTTTTTATTGTTTGTTTATCCCTTACAAGTTGAATAATACTTTTTTTTATTACAGAATTGTTTGGCCAGAGCTTTATATGACAACATAGCCGAATCACCTGACGAACTTGCTTTTCGCAAAGGAGACGTTCTGGTGGTTTTGGAGCAAAACACAGCCAACATCGAAGGGTGGTGGCTCTGCTCTTTGAGAGGACGACAGGTAAATATAAAATGCTGTCCAACTTCTTTTTGCTGTTAAAAAATGAATTCTTGATGTTCTATCCAAAAATAGAAATTAATTAAGACATAATGAAATAAATTACTAAGCAATTAAAAATTATTCACTGTTTTTGTCATCTGTCATGAGTCAAAATTCATGTAATAAATAAAATCTTTTAAATTAAAAATATTCATAAATAAAATTCCTAGTATTGTTTCTTAAAATGGCAACTAACTCCTTACTCGATGAAGGCGAACGTCGTAATCCCGATTTAGAACTCGCTAAAAAGAAGTTTCTTTTGGGACTCCCCGACCGCGAAGACGATGGTCAAATGAAAGAAAGTCTGCTTGCAACCATAACAGAACGAAATATGGCTCCTTGGTATGAAAACGTTTGCTCCAATTTAGGGTGGAGTTGTGATCACGAGTTGCTGGCGAATATGAAAAAAGCGAACGAAGAAACTTTACTTAGTTTGGAGGAAAACCTAACGGAAGTTAAAAAAACTGGGTGCACGATAGATATAAAGGACGCCTACCTACAACAAGCTGATTATTTGATAAGTATCGGCGATAAAGAAAATTCGCTTCGCGCGTTGAGTCTGGCTTACGATGTCACCGTTGCTTTGGGTTATAAACTGGACAATGTTTTTGCTTGCGTTCGCATTGGATTTTTCTTCTCTGACCACGATCTGATTAAACGTAATTTAGAAAGGGCCGAAAGTCTCATAGCCATGGGAGCCGATTACGATAAAATCAACCGCTTCAAAGTTTACTCTGGATTATTCAATATGTCTATAAGGAAATTTGAAACTGCCAATTTCAACTTTTTAGCCACTGTAACTACATTTTCCTGTTACGAATTAATCGACTATACCACTTTCATACAGTATACGGTATACACATCGATTTATACTTTGCCGAGACGAGAACTGAAAGAGAAAGTGATAACGAACGCCGACATACTGGAGGGATTGTTCAATATTCCGGAAACAAAAACATTCCTTTTCAGTTTGTACGATTGTAATTACGCAGTATTTTTTAAGTGTCTCGCCGAGGTGGAAGTCAATTTCAAAAATGATATGTTTTTGAATCCTCATTATCGGTTTTATATACGAGAAATGAAAATCAAAGCTTATTCTCAATTGTTAGCTTCTTATAAATCTTTGACTCTTGCGTATATGGCTAACGAATTCGGAGTGTCGTCTGATTTTATAGAAGATGACCTTTCGAAATATATAGCCATTGGAAGGATTAATGCCAATATCGATAAAGCTAGAAATATTGTCCTCACCAAAAACAGCGATGGCTCGGAAAAGAATGAATTGTTTAATAAAGTAATCAAACAAGGGGATTTGTTGTTACATCGAATCGATGATGTAACAAGAATTGTTGATAGTAAACCATAGTACGAAGTAGAAATTTGTTTTATTGTAATGGTAACAGCTTCTTTCTTGCCGACAGACTAAAATCTACAGCCTTTAGTGGACTTAACTGATCCGGATGCAAAGTGGTTAACAAAATTTGAACACTAGACCGCTGACAGCTAAACTATTCGGTAGTATAGATTTCGCCATCGACTTTCAGACTGAGAGAGAGTATATTAGACCTTCAATAATTAATACACATTGTGAACTTCAACTTGTAGTTTCAATCCAAATCGTGTTTTACTTCCGTCCAACTTCTGTTCTATTTTCAAGTTGGGTTAATTATTGGGTTTGTTTAATTTACTCAATTTAAATTGTCGGCTTTCAAAATAGCAGAGCTGTGGAGTTCATTTCTATTTCAACAAAATAGAATATAGGGAAAACTGGAAAAGTTATTTCATTTCAAACTGTCATAAAAGAAAATATGTTTCATAAGATGGAATCGAAATTTTCCTTGTAAAAAACTTATGAATAAAATGTCGCTAAATTATATTATATCGAAAGATTCGTCCGTTTCAATGAATTCGCTATGAGCATCTTTTCGTGAAGTTTAATCTTCTCCAATAATGCAGCAAAATTGCTTTTATCGAACAGCAAAAAAACTAACTTGTATGTTCGCTAATCTTTCTCTACTCAAGTGTGAAAGAGCTAATTTGATCAAATTTCATTCTAATTTAAGATATTATATGGAGCTTAATTAAATTTGATACGGCAATAATGAAAATTACCGGATCAAATTTAAAAGTTAACAACCATGGATTGAATATAATATTGAAAATGTTATTTTTAATTGCAGGGTATTTGTCCTGGTAATAGGCTTCGACTAATAGCTGGAGTATTTGAAGATATAGGTCAAAGTAGAGAGCCGTCTCCTCAGCTCAACGAAGTAATTTCCGATTTGAGTACCTTGCAGAGGCAAGGGAAAAGAAGAAGTTGGCACATACAGCCCAATCAAGTAAGTGATGTATAATATTTTGATTCATGCTGACATATCAATTTTGAAACGGCTTTACCATCGTGGTGTAATAAATAACCTTTCTACTAGTATTGCGGTGTTGGATAAAGATGTAACTTCATATTATAAATAAGTTACCTTCGGACAAGATGCATTCAATGATTTGGATAATAAATAAATCGGACTTGATTTGTAAGACCTCGAAGCGTTTTCTGTATGGAAAGAAGATTATGTAAATCGTACAAATCAAGAACATAACTTGAAACCGCTGACATACATTTTTCATGAAACATTCTTTATTTACTCCACCTTTTCTAAATATTTTCTGTTATCAATTTATTTTTTACTGGGCATTCCTTCCTTGCGTAACGCAAAAAAAAGAAACAAGTTTAACCATATTGTAACCTTAGGAAAACGTATACCATTTTTGGTAAACAAGTTAGCGAGACCAGGAAGGGAAGCCATCAAGATCGTTTGCAAAGGTCGCTGGCTTCGAGTTGGCAGCCAATAAAAAATTCACTTTTGATTAAATTCTAAGGGTTTAAATTTATAAACTCCGGTCACCCTTCGGGCTCCGCAATAATTTAAATCCATAATAAGCCAAACGACGATAAAGCTTATCTGGTTCTATTTAGAATTTTATTTAATTACGATGTCAATCCCACGAGTACAAAAATTGTATATAATTGAAATGGGTTAGATGTGGGTGTAGTCATGATTTGACTCGTGCTATCAAAAAACATTTCGGCGTCCTAAATCGATAGCAGAGGGACGACGTCGTATCCATGGTAACGGCGCGTCTGCATCCAAAGCTACGAGAATGAACTTTCGCCAGTCCAAATATTAATTTTTTCCGTATTCTTGATCGGTTCGATCTATAAATAGACTTAATTATTCGACTATCCAGTTGTTAAAACCGCCGATTGGTTTTGTGTATTGCATATCGATGAAGTTGCATCTTCTGATCTTTGCACGGTCGTCGGCGCCAGACAACATAGAAATAAAACAATGAGCTCTTTACAAGAGTGTTCGTTCACTCGTGTTCTTTTTAGTGTCAATAAAATACAGACATACTTTTTTTAGTAACGAAATTATATGCAAATCACTGTACGTTATCGTGTATTCATAAACAAGATTGAGCAATTACATATTCATCGACTTCCTCGAATATAATCGAAATATTGATTCAATTTGTTTGTTATTTTTAACCATAAATCATAATATAATCCATATTAATTTTAATTCCGTTACTTCTTTCAGGTATTAACACCAAAGAAATACAACGACGTATATTTATACGACATACCTCCACGAGCGGTGCCCGTTTCCTACGACTCTCCACGCAATTTCATCCGTTCTTCTCCAGCCCCGTCGTCGATATCTCCCATAAACAGAGATTCAGGTGAAAGCTACGACATACCCAGACCAATTATGAGTCATCACAATCAGCTGACACCGTCCAGTTCCATCAGTTCCCTCACGGCCGATTCGTTAAGTTCGTCCAACAGAAGTAGTTTAATCAACATGCCCGAATACGACGTTCCAAGATCGTATAACCGCGGACCCCAGCTTGTTCTGCAACCAAACCCGCAACATTACGACGTTCCCCCGTCGAATTCCCAAATCAAAGAACTTCCTTTAGAATTAAGTTTTGCCCTAGATTCCTTAGAAAAATTACAAAGCGAAACTACCGCCGCCGTATCCAAACTATTAGCTTTTGTTAGTCCCAATTGGAGATCGAAAGAAAAATTGGAAAGCACCATTATGGAGATAAAATTATCCGTCATGCGATTGAGGACGTCCCTGCAAGATTTGGCCGAGTTTTGCGAAGGCTCCCTCGGCAACGCAACAAGAGCAACTGATAAAAATTTAGCAACCAAGCTTATGCCTCTCGTTATGGCGTTACGGACATCCGACAAGCTAATTCAAGAAGCTGCCGAACAGTTACACCAACAAGATTGGTCCATCGAGCGTTTGGCAAGAACGGAAGGTGAAAACCGAACCAAACCAGACGCTCTTGAACAACTGGTAGCTTGTGCTCGAGCGCTTACCGAAGACGTTAGACAAACCGCGTCCTTTATACAAGGCAACAGTACTTTGCTCTTCAAAAGGGCCACTTCTCCACAAAACAACAACAGCGAATGGCTAGAAGATTACGATTACGTTAATTTAGATTCCAAAGAAGCTGTGGCAAAATCTCACGCCGAAATTAGAGATGCTTTACCAAAAGAATTGAAAAAGGGTTACGATAATTTAGTTAAAAACGCGGAAAGTGTAGAAATGATCAACGAGCGCGGAAGTAATTTGGATCCCGAAGACAAACAAGTGTTATCGTTTTTCGCCGCCCAAGCCATCACTCACCACAATCATTTAACTCAAGCCATAGACGCTTTCTTACAAACTGTTGAACACAATCAGCCACCTAAATTGTTTTTAGCGCACGGAAAATTTATAGTTTTAAGTGCCCATAAGTTAGTCAACATTGGAGACGCTGTGTACAGAAACGTTTTGCAAGTTGATACACGGACGCGCGCTCTCAATTGTGCAAATTCTTTAAGTGCTGCTCTCGCGACGAGTGTTAATAAAACGAAACAAGCTGCTCTTCAATTTCCTAGCGTTACCGCAGTGCAGGCAATGGTAGATTCAGTTGTCGATATATCACATTTAGCGAAAGATTTGAAAATGGAATTGGTACAAACGGCCCAACCGATATAAAGCGGCAAAAAATGTGAATGTACAAAAGTATTTGCGATATCAATTTTAAAATTGTAATTTGCAAGTTTTCTGGAAAAATACCATACCAGTTGTTGGTAACATGATGGCATGGTTGGGTTAAAAAGTAAAGGATCGGTGATTACTTTTACCATCCTTATCTTCTTCGTGAGTGTTTCAGTTTGCAGTGACATGCAAAACAAGTGGCATACCTTGGATGCATATAATTGTACCATCAAATTATTTGTCTATGGTGAAGGAATGGTAATAATGAATCTTTTATATGTAATAATTCAAGTTAATTGTTGCTTTATAGAAAAATATAAATGTAATAGTTTTGCCAATATGAAACAATATCAGGTGCTGAAAGAGTTTGCAAGGGGAAATGACGGTGAATAAATAAAGAATTGGGTATTTTCACAAAATTTTTATTTGAATAATATGTGCGTTATTGTATAAATAAAGGTACCAGAAAAAGCATATAATAATTAAAAAATGATATATTTTGCTATTGATTATGCAAAATCATTTTGAAATTTCATTAAAACACTCAATTTTAAACGAGAATCAAAACGCATTTTTGCGCAAACGCATAATTGTCAGATGTTAATTATATTATAACAAATCGTAAGCGAATTACAAACAACGCAAATTTCCATCAAAAAGACTGTAAATAATTTACAGTCAGTCGAAATGTATATTTAAATTTTAAAACCAGCTGTGCAGGCCATTTTGGAGTGGGGAATAATGGAACTGCTCCATTCGTTTGTTGTTACCGTCGTAAACATAGCTGTAAACAACTTGTGACGTAATCAGAGTTTTGTGTTTTCGGGGCAAATATTCTTATTTAAATTTATTTTTAAAATTACTTGGCTATAGGGTCTCAAAAAAATTTTTTTTTAACCAGCTCATTTATATGCTTGATAAAGTGTCTCCTTGCATACTTTTTAAAAAATGTGAAAATACCCAATTGAGATGCCTGCCTCAATTTGTAGGCGCACTGGCGATTGAATTAATAAAAAAGAGAGATGCAAACTTTTCGGCTTGCCTATAATAACACAATTTGATAAAAGCTGTAGATAGATCTTGGGCCTTGCGATATTAAAGAACAATTAAATTACTGTTGACTTTTTAATCCCCTGTATGATCAGGCTATCATTGCCGATATAAATTTATAAAATATGTAATTTTTATAAATGCAAAAAGAAATTGTTAATTTTGTACTCGCTTACCACTTCATGATTGTAAATAAAAATTGTTTTTCGTGCAATAATTTTAGTGCCAAATACACCATAGAAATTAAAAGTACCGCTTCATGGCCTAATACTTATTTAAATTCTCTATTTGGTAAAAGGTTGTGATATTTAAAACTGAAAACCAAATTACAGATTTTGTAGATTGTTTAAGAAGACAGTTTACATTTGTCTGTTTGAAAATTGAAGTAGCAGCATAAAAATTATGTAATTACAAACGACTCATTGAGCGTCAAGTCGTAATGCTAAATATTATAAATTTGTATTTACTTTCACACCGTACCCAATTTGTACGATAGAGTATTAGTGATGACGTAAAGCACCCAAAGTATAAACTGTTTATATTGCCTTATATTATGTTAAGGAGTTTTAGAGTCAAATGTGCAGCACAAGTAGTCTAATTTCAGGCGCTATACGTCATCACCAATGCGGTCTAAATAAATTATTTTTTGTAATTTAAGTTAAAGAATAAAAAGAACTGACCAAATGTGTTTATTTCAAATGTATATTTACATGATTTTCCAGTCACAAATAAATATATAATTTAAAAATTATTCTTCAATTTTTTCGTCCCTGCTATCACGAATTTTTAACTTTTTAGCAAATTCTGATAAATCGCGTCGCATGGAATAAGCATCTTCACCGTCGGCATAATATTTTGGTTCAATTTCAACGGTTTCAAATTTAAGAGCATTTTTATATAAATTAAGCGCCGCCCTGTTGCTTTTCCTAACATGTAAAGATACGTACTTGGCATCGAAACATTCCACCATCGCTTCCGAAGCTTGATCCATCAACTTTTGAGCCAAACCAAGTCGCCTGTATGATCTTTTAACCGCTAAAGATGTGATATGACCGTGTTTTAAATCCTCGTTGTCCTCTTCCATTTTTGCAAGCACATAACCAACAATATTACCCTTCTCGTCTTCGGCTACATAACTCAACTGTGGCCAACTCAAACCGTGATAAAAATAATACTTCATCTGATAATTTTCTGGCAAACACAGCAAATTACAATGCTGCATGTTCATCAGATCTTCAGGTTTAGCACAACGGATATTCATGATTTGGTTATGTTATTCTCAACTTGCGATTTCGACTCTTACGTGAACTGTTGACAGAACTTGACGTTTCCTTGTGGTTGTTCAATTCTCGTATAATATTGAAACGAGAAATAAATACCTTCCAAATTAGGAACCAAGCTGAAAATAAAAATTAACAAATAAGTTTTTTAATAAATTTAAATCTTACCTAAAGCAATTAATACGATTACTGAACCAAGTGTCAAAATGAAACTAATCGAATTTGATAATACATTCATAGCAGAGTAATTAATTGTTAATTAAAACTGCAGTTAATAAAAATGTGTACCATTAATTAAGCAAGCAATAAATTACACACAATTTCTACTAAATTAATAATATTACCTTGTGTCTGATTAAGTTAACCTCACTTTCGCATAAATAAGCTTCGCTGTTGGCAGCGCTCAATGTTATTTTATATACAGGATCACATAAAATTGCACTAAAAGCTGCAAGTTCAGTGCCGTAACTACCGTGCAAAAATGCAAGACCTTATTTTTTTAAGAAACCAATTAATTATGATTCAATGCTGTTGAATCAATGAATCACAAAAAAAAAATTAAAAAAAAAACAATGTTGGATATTCTAAAAATGTGTTTTTTTTAGGGAAGGACCTCTTTAATTAAATTTTAAAATTTACAATAAAAATTATTTTAATATAAAATCAGCTATAAATTTTTGAGACAAATTGTATACTCAACATAACACAGTTACTACAGAAAATAACCGGACACTCCTATGTTAACAATGTAAATTGCACATTTTAAAACCGCTTCAGTCGCTTTTACAGCAACACTTTCTGGACATTTTTTGTTAAAAATTTCATTTTCTTCAATTTTGTATTTATACATTTTTTCATTTTGTCGCACCGTTTTTGACTGACAACAAATTAAATAAGACTATAAAATACAAAAATATTGTTACCTGTATCTCAAAATTGGTGCAATGAAATAGAAAAATGTATAAGTAGTTTTTGTTGTAAATTTAACTCCCTACATTTTTCTATTTTTTCACACCGTTTCTGAGATAGAGATGATTATATTTTTTGTATTTTACAGAGCTTTGTTTAAATTGCCGTCAGTCAAAAACGGGACGACAGAATAAAAAAATATATAAGTACGAAATTGAAGACAATGAAATTTTTAGCAAAAACTGTTGAAATAATTTAATGTAGGCAACAAAATGTTCACCAGCTAAATTTTATTTCAAAATTTAAAAAATAAATGTAATATAATAAAAACCTGTGCATTGTGAAACAGGACCCGTAAGGGGATTTTGTTAAGACATAATAATATTATATTATAATAGGTACTAATTATATACACAAATAAAGCAAAATAATAATATGTCAAATTAATGTTTACTCGTCTTCGTTTAAGTGATCCAATGTAATTTTATTCGAAGTATTTTTTGCAGCCACGTTCTTTTGTTTTGATGCTTTTTTAACTTTTCGTCCAACCACATACTCTTGCATTTGCCACTTTGAGTTAATAAATGCTGCACCTGAAGATTGAGGTTCAGGCGGTTCCAACTTTTTAATAACCTTCTTAAACACGATTTTGTTTGGATCGACAGATACATCATCTGTGTCCATGGCTTGATTTTGTTCTGCTTCCTTTCTTTGTTCTATTTCCTTCAAAAATGCAAACGCAGCTGCGGTGTTACTACGATCAGACATATCGTCGACATCGTCCAAAGAATATTTCGTCCACTTTGAAGGATTTTTCTGAAAATCTGGTACTATCTTTCGTTTGTGAGTTCTTCTCGGAGGTAAAACTTGAGGTTTTCTGAAAATACTTTCTTTTCCGTTAAACTGTGAAGCTACCTTCCTGTGGCTGCTGGAAGAACCCCTGTCGAATGAGTTAGAATCGTGTTCCATAACATCACTTTTCGGTATGATATCTTTGTTACACTTTTCAGCATAATCCAGCTGTTTGAACAAATCTTTTTGTTTGTCGTTGAAAGTCTTGTAAGAACTTGTAATAACAAAGTTAGATTTTTGTTCAGTTTCTTGATTTAAAGTCATTTTCACAAAATTATTAGTTCTGCAAGAAACGAATTAAAAAATTTTTTAGGTTATGTTTATTTTGACATAACATAAATATAAAACAATAATTACGGTTGATATGTACGGTTTCGTTCCGATTTTTCTGGTAGCACCTGGCTTTGCTCAGTTTTCATTTATCAAATAACCTCACAAAATAATTATTATTTGGTTTGCTTTTATTGTGTAAAATGATTCATTTTTAATTACGCATTAAAACTTAATATTTTAATAATCAAGTAAGCCAAATTGAAGGAAACGAAGAATAATGAGAAGCACCAAAATATATTTAAAATTCACAAAATATTACAGTTTTAATTGTTTAATTAGCTTTTATTGATTAATTCAGAATCCCTCATATTAAAACCGCAGGGAAATCAAGCAATTAGGGGTTGGTATAACGAAACATCAGTTAAATTCAATATGGCTACTTCTAAATAGCTGTAGTTTAATCGATGCACAATATAGTTTTAACATTGTAGTTCGATAAAGTTTTTCGTTGGAATGTTCTTGTACGAAACACAAAAAAAAATAATTTTCAAGAATTTTTTCGGGGAAACTATTGGAACTATCAGATTGGAGTTTTTTCTAGTTAAAAATGTATACTTTCAAGAAAGTTTTCAATTTGTTTTATTTAAAAATGTTGTGACAATTGAAATTGCGGTACCCAGTGCCGTTTCGTTAAAAATCATCTGAAACAAAAAATCTAACAGGATATTAAAATAGATACTATTGTCTAGTCTTCCCCGAAAAAAATCTTGAAAATTACTTTTTTTTTGTTTTCAGGTGCATATTCCCCGTTAAAATGATTTAACTTTGAATAACTTAGGATTAAAATTTTACAACAATATAAGATATTGTCGGGGATATTGTTATAAACTTTGATCATAGAATAAATTTTAACTCGCCGTTGTGAAACCTGGTATCATCATTAATAGTATAAAAGGCTTAGTGTGTCTTTCTGTCATTCCGCAACGGAACGGATTAACTGATCAAATGAACAAAAAAAACTCTGATTGGTCGATTTTTTCAACCAATCATAAAATATATCAAACTACCAGTAAAAAAAACTCTGTCTCTCTCCCTGTAACGAGTTGCACATCAATCAAGTTTCCAACCAATCAAGTTGCAGAACAGTCGGGTCTTACATCAATCGAGTTGTAAGTTTGTAGGTACGAGGCAGGCCCGTAGCCAGGATTTCATTTCGGGGGGGGGGGGGGGGGGGGGCACGTGCCCCCAGGTGCACCTCCCTGACTACGGGCCAGGTACGAGGTACCTAAGTATTTACTTCAATCGAGTTGCACATCAATTGAGTTCTCAACCATAGATAAGAGAGATAATTATGTTCTTAACTTTCAAGTTGCATATCAATTGAGTTCAGTGGCTTATTTAGAGGAGGGCAAAGGGTCAATTCAGATCAGGCTCCCCACGCCACCAGGGGTGAGCATGATCTGCTTCGCGGACGACATCACGGTCGTAGTAGAGGCCGAAACAGAAGAAGAAATGGAGCAATTGGTCAACGCTACTATCGCCCACATTGCAGCGTGGATGGCTGCTAGGGGTTTGCAGCTGATCCCGAAGAAGACGGAGGCTGTCTTGGTCATTGGGAAGAGGTGGATCAGGCCGGTCCGGTTTTCGCTGGGAGGTCACACCATAACACTGTGGGACCAGGTCAGAGTGCTGGGCGTGGACATCGACCGGTGCCTATCGTTCAAGCCTCACGTCACAAGGGTTGCAACCAGAGCAGCGAAGACAGCAGAAGCGCTAAGCAAGATAATGCCTAACTTGAGCGGCCCAAGCCAGGAGAAGAGAAGACTGCTGTGCGCCGTGGCGGAATCCATCATGCTGTACGCTGCTCCAGTTTGGGCCTCGGCCCTTGGAAGGGTAACGTACAGGCGCCTGCTCGAGTCAACTCAGAGGAAAAGCGCCCTGAGGACATGCAGAGCCTATAGAACCGTATCCACAGAGGCGGTTCTTGTCTTTGCGTCCCTTCTGCCAATCCACCTCAAGGCGGAGATGCGATACGCCAAATACAGATCCAAAAACAAGATCTAAATATGATCTTTCTAAATATGCCACTGCTTGAGTTGCATGTTAATAATGGAGTTCTTAACCAACTGACTTGCACATCAGTCGAATTCCATATTAATCAAGTAGTGCATCTGTGCATCAATTGAGTTAATAGTATAATTATCAACAAGTTCAACAATAAAACTAATGCCCGATTGCACCACCTCTCATTAAAACTTAAGTTTCACTTAAATCTTATTCCGACCAATGGACAATCAGTATGTAGTAAAATAGGGTGGGGATTAGCGATTTGATCGAAGGTTAACGTTTAATGATAAGTGGTGCAAACGGGTATAAATCTCGTATAAAAAATTATTGATTTGATAGATTAAATTAAAGAGTAAATATCTTGAAATATTGTTTACATACTTATTTGGAAGTCCTTGAAAATTTTTGGAATTTTTTGCAAATCATTGAAATTCTTCGTATAGAAAATCTTTGAAGTTCTTCGTATAGAAAATCTTTGGAATTCCTGAAAAATATTGAGAATTCTTCGAAAATCTCTGGAATTTTTATAAATTATAGAAATTCTTTTGGAATCATTAGAATTCTTTAGAAATTGCTGGAATTCCTTGGAAATCACTGGAATTCTTTGAAAATCTCTGGAATGTCCTGGAAAATCGTTAGAATTTTGAAAATCTTTGAAATACCGAGTTTACTGGATATTTACTCCGTGATTTATAACAATTTTATGTTTCATAATGAAAAACCATGGGGTAAATATCTCAAAATAATTTTGTACACCGGACTCAGAATTCCAATGATTTCATGGAATTTCAAGCATTCTCAAAGAATTCCAATAATTTCCAACAAGGGGGAGGTAACGGGGTAACTGTCCCCCCCTTCTCAGAACTTATCAAAACCAATAAAATTACTAAATTTTGTTAAAATTTAAAAAATATATCTAAATTCTTATCAAAAAAATATGTACTTACCCTCCCTACCCCCATTTAGCTCACCCATGAATTTCTCCTGAATCTGCTCTTGTGTACAACTTTCTAAATTTTTTAAAATATCCTAGAATTTTCTACATTTTCCGGGATTTTCCATTTCACAAGATGTCCTAAGATCTTGAAACTTTCTGAATTTTTCTGAGATTTCTTTGGATTTTCTACATTTCCTTGAATTTTCAAAGATTTGCTTGATATTTCTATTTCTTGGATTTCCGGGGATTTCTTAACATTTTTCCGGTTTTCTGTAGAATTTCCCCTCGATTTTAATTAAGTGGAAAACCAACTGAAAATCGTCATATACAAAACTAAAAGGAAATTTGAAAAAAAAAATTGTTTCCTTTTTTGAATTTTTTACAATCTTAAAATTAAAAACTTAAAATTTCTTATGATCTTTTACATTTCCTATCTACTAAAATGTTTTAGAATTTCTTGAAATTATCTTGTAATTCTAAAACTCTTTGAGGTTTTCTGGAATTTCCTCGAATATTTCCAGATTTTTCTTTACTTGTACACCAGAGTTTTTTGATGATTTCTTCCTAGCTTGTTGCTGGAAGACTGGGGGAAAATCGTGAAATACAGAAGTGAAGAAAAATCTAATGAAATTAAGAAATCTTAAAAATAATCGAGATAAGTTATATTTTTTAGTTTTTTTAATTTTCTGACATTTCCTTGGGTTTCCTTAGATTTTCTCGATTTCCTAAAGTAATAGAATTTTCTAAATTTTCTCGAATTTCCATATTCTAAGTTTGCCCGCCGAAGATGTTTGGAAGGGAAACCAACGAAATTTACTAATTTTTTTGTTGTATTTTAAAAATATAGGTACCTAAATTTTTATCAAAATATATTTTGATGCTTGTATATTTCCAAGGAATTTCAGAGTTTTCCAAATAAGTGTAGGTACACAAAATTTTCGAGATATTTACCCCTTGTGAAAAAACACTTTTAAAATTTTCACATGTATCTCGGTAACGGTTAACTTTGATATAGAGGAGATTAACAAGAGAAATAAAATAAAATTTTTTACAAAAAAATGTTAGCAAATTAAGAAAGAAAAATAATTTTGAAAAATTTAAAATTTATTTGGGTATTGATGATAGGCATATTCATAACTTCTAATTTATTATCAAAGACATTTTTCCAAAAAAATATATTGTGTAACAGGTGATTTTCTTCCCCAATAAACTGTCAAAAACAAAACTTCTTATTTTACGTTAATTCGTAAAAAAACTAATATATTTATTATTATTTTTATACAATATCCTTGAAGATTGTTTAAATTAAAGTTTATGTTTATTTTAAAATTCAATTAAACTTTATTTTGTATTTATTGGTTTCATACATATAAGTTTGTTAATGATCGGCGCCCTGCGCCGTGACGCATGAAAATATCTGCATTGTGAAAGGGGAAGACGCCTTTTGACGCCGTAGCCGGTTTAATCGATTGGATATAGCTTTCACAATTAAATAGGTATGCATGTCAATAATTAATTTTTGAAATTATCTACATCAAGTAATTTTTAATTACGCCGGTATTTCTGTATACAAAGCAATAGTTTTGACAGTGCTTAGTGCGTTTTGCTCACGTATTGATAATTGGCTCATTAACTATTGTGACTACACAGTGATAACAAGCTTGCATACAAGTTCATGTGTTGTGATTACCAAACATATCTCTAGTCAATTAGGTAAATTAAGAAACTAATTGAAAAAAAATGGGAAAAAGATTGCAAACTGTTGCTGCCATGGCATGCATGAAGAGCTTACTGATGGTTTTTAATTTTGTATTTTGGGTAAGTAAAATTTTTATAACTACTATGTACAACTACACACATTAATATTTAATCTATTTCCTTTGGAATAAACCGCAAACTCGTATATAACGTACACTAATTACTGATTTGGTAGTATAGCCGGAATTGAAAGCAGTTCAAATCTTTGCGAATGGCAGACGTGAAATGCCTCTGCAGACAAAAAATAAAAAAATGGCTCTTTATGATGCCATATGTTCAAACTTGACGCACCTCTTGGACCCCCAATTGTCTATGATGCCATATGTGAATTTTCTATTTATAAATTTGCAATTAGTACCTTCTGTGATTTAACAAAATAATTCCTTGCAATTAGCAAATAATTTAAGTGGATAATAGTGGAACCAAAAATAAAACTGTTATTTAATTAGTAATGATTTATTTATTTACTATTTATTCACACTGTAATCTATCCGAACACTTCCGAATTCGAATTAAAACTAGCTTCACAGCTAATCACATCGCTATTTATACCCAATGGATCTTTCTAGAAACTTCTAGAAACCTCTATTAGAACAACCAAAGCTGTAAATCAGCAGTATAGTCAGCAGATTTGTATAACAACTGTAGATCACGTATAAGTCATCATGTATGAGTCATCAAATACAATTAACCAGTATTTTTGCGTAACAATAGTATACTATAAATTAAAATTTTTTGAGCAAAAGTTCTGTTGAATTAAAAGCGTGATATTATTTCAAATTAATTGAAACTAACTGAATCGGCAAGGTTAATAAGAGAAATAGAATCACACCCAATTTTGAGAAAAAACACCTGTGATGCGTTTTAATTCATTAGTTGACTTGGGATCAATCACAATCAATTCTTCTCTCTTCATTAATGTTCCGCCATTAATAATTCATTAATTTTTTAGATATCTGGTATAGCCATATTGGGAATAGGAATATGGATGGAAGTAGAGCTGTACAAATACATGGAGGTAAGCACTGAATTTTCGGGAACCGCTCCGTACGTTTTAATTGGTACTGGAGCTCTCATTATTGTTATTGGATCTCTTGCCTGTTGCTGTACCGTAAAAGGTCAACCAGTACTGTTGTACATAGTAAGAATTTCCTCAGTTCCTCAGTAAATATTTAATCTATTCTAATGTAATTTATAGTATGGAGCATTTTTGGTTATAATTTTGGTTTTGGAATTTGGAGCAGGAATATCTATTTTTGCGTATCGAACCAAACTAACTACAGGATTTGATAAAGGTTTGAACCAGAGTGTAGTTAATTATCGCACTCATTCGTCTACCAAGAGTGCAGATATTGACATAATTCAATCTACCGTAAGTCAAGTGATACCAAATATCTTTAAGAAAAAATTAATATATCTAATATGTATTTTAGCTTAATTGTTGCGGTAATCATAATTATCTTGATTGGATGGAAATGAATCCACCGGTTCCAGAATCTTGTTGCATTGAAGAAAACTGTGATACTACCGACACTGCCAAAATATACAATCAGGTGATGTCTAATATAAAATTAGGTAATTTTTGTAAAACAATATTTGAATGTTACAGGGTTGTTATGATAAAGTGGTCGACTTTTTGAATTCAAATATTGGAATAGTTGCTGGAGCAGCTATAGGGATCGCGTTCTTTCCTCTTTTGGGAGTAATATTGTCTTGCTGCTTGGCAAATACCATAAATAAAGCAAAATACGAGCAAATGGCCTAGATTCTTGAGATATACTTACAAAAATGAATATGTCTTATAGTTATATAAATAAGAATATTTTTAAATGTTTATTGATTATAAAGTCGAAATAATTTACACAAAAAAAAATTTTAGATGCACCACTTGCATTTCATCTGTTTAGATTTACCTCTTTGTGTGATACCTACCTATATGTATATTACAAAACTGTTATAACTAAAAAAAATTTTGAAATTGGAACTAATCCAGGATTAGCACGAGGTATTGTGATATTTTTTGTCTTGTCTAGTCAAAAACTGTCGGTTTTTCCGATTTTTCTGATACTATTTTTGAGATATTTACTTTTTAAAAATTTAAATGATTTCAATGTTTTCCTTTAAAATTTGTTTAAGCGTATGGTATAAATTGGCTGGTGCTTCCATTTGCTTAAATTCCACTTATTTGCATTTGAAGATATAGATTTTTTTTATCAAGTATACTGTTAGATCATAGCAATATATATGATCTTACCGTATACCTAACGACAGCAACGGCAAGTAAGAGTAAGTTTCAACGAATACAGACTTGTGCATTTTCAAACTAGTGAAGTTGTAATGTTTTGTTGGATTTTGTGGCCTATTTTGATCTTTGCCTGATATTATAAAAATTAATAAGCTAATATTCCAAAGGAAAATAACATTTGGGAAATACTATAAACAGTGGTGGATCTAGCTGATACTGTAAAAGCTGAAAGCTAACTATGCAAGGGGCCTTTTATATGCCTACCTAGTTATATAATAATGTTAGTTATATGTCATAATGAGCTGAAAGCAATTGATGATGATGAAATAAAAATTATGTCTTGGCTGGAGATATAATATCGGAAATCCACTGAATATAAAAAATAATAAAAAAAATGAGACATGTAGCTTGTTTAGTTTGTTAATTTTTAAAATATCTATTACATTGCTATTTTAAGCTAATAATTTATATATTTTGAAACTTGCACAGAAACTTGGAGAAAATAAGGTAAAAATTACCATTATGGTAAATAAAATAAAAAATTAAACAATAATATACCTAAGAAATTATTTGCCAAGTTAGTGTCTCAAAAAAATTTGTCGTTTGTCTATGTATAATTCAATTCTAAATGTGCCATTCAATAAGCCTATGTGTTATTAAAAAAAAAGTCTTGAAAAAAATATTTAAATGAATATCTTATTATCAACATTTTTGAAATGTTATCTTGGTGTACCTAAACTAATATAAATATTTTTTTGTTGACTATAGATGATTTAACTTGTTATATATAACCTTTGAATGAATATTTTATCGAACAAATATATAGCAACTGTTTTCGGTTTTTGGAAAAATATTAATTAGTCTAATTTTTCAGTTTTAATTCTGTTTATTACTAAAGTATATTACAAATTTGTCCATTGCCCAAATTTGGGAAAACTATAATTATACCTAATGGGAGATGGGAGTTTCATGCATTTTTGTGATAAAGCACATATGCATGATAAATCTAATTCTTTATTTGATATTCTTAGAAAATAAAAAATAGTTATTAATTTTAAATTAACAAATTATACAATTTGATTAAAAATGGTTCTTTAATGACGTTGGTATGCCTAGGTAAATTTTAAATATCTACATATTATATACTTTTCATTATATTACATTACATTACATTTAATTATATTATATTATATTGTATCATATTATATTATATTATATTGTATCATATTATATTATATTATATTATTTTATATTATATTATATTGTATCATATTATATTATATTATATTATTTTATATTATATTATATTATTTTATATTATATTATAGTTCCTCATATGCGGAATTTGAGGGGGCAGCGGTGAAAGAACAGTTAAGCTCCCATGAGCAACATTAGTCCTTCTGAAAGCAACGTACATATTATTTTATCACATTTATATTATATTTCTGCACGTTAACCCCCCAATATGTCTCAAAAACTAAGGTATATTTCCGCATATGTTAATTCTCAATTTACACAACACATACTATTTAATTAAAGTAATTTATATATTAAATATTATTTTACTATACTTTCATATATTAACTTGAATGTTGTATTTATAATATTTTGTATTATTCATAAATTTAATAAACATTTTAATTTATTCTTGCTAGGTATTGAATTGTAGGGAAGTTTACCTAAAATGGGATAAGTACATGAGGTTTTGGATTACTATCTCATTTTGGCTAAATGGTCCAATTTATATCAATTTCCCCTATATGTATTGTTTACTTATTCTACAGATAAATCTATTTCATCATTTATTTCAAGTAGAATTGAAGTTAAGAAGTGAAACATAAAGGTCATAAGTAAAACGATATAAGTAGTATCAAACATTTTGAAACACCTAATTATAATTATTATTAATTATTTATTATCGATACACCATTCAGCTCAATGTAGCACTAATAGACCACTGACTTTAGACATCCAACCACGGTAAAAATCACATGCTTCTGATTTTGTGGCATGTTGTTAGGATATACCTACCTGTAGTGTAAAACCAAGTTTGCAGCTTCGAAAGACCTGTGCTAACTTCATGGTGCTCAAAAAGCATCGAAATTTTTCGAATGATTACAAGTTTTGACCCGAAACTCCCAAAAGGATGCTTCCTAAAGAAGAAGTCACTCCATCCTTTTTTGAAGCTGTGAGCATTTCCTACAGTTTGAGTCCAATCTCAATTTCTTAGGTCCAATAGATCCAAAGATAGAAGACCTCCAAAAATTGGATTTTTCTCCAAAAAGTTCAGAATTTCAGTTTTTGTCGTCTGTCGGGTTAAGAAGTGCAGCCAACGCAAAGGTCGATCTGACTCGTCTACCTCCCCCAACGAAAGAAACTGCTGCTGAACCCAGCTATCAGACGTATGGTCAGGTGCAGAAGTGGTTGGGGGGTAGATAGGGACCCGTTCAAGGGGAGTTTCCTCCCCTTACAAAACACTAGAGACCTTGTCCCACAAACTCTTCTCAAATTCCTTTCTTACAAATGACGAAAGAGAGGAACTTGCTCATGCCAAAAATCAGGACTAAAGTGCTCTGCTTTGTGCAAGTTCTGTCGAGGCAAGACTTGTAACGGGTGCTTTTTTAGTGTTACACAACTTTAAATTAAAATAAAACAAAGAAAAATACCTTTAATATCAATTAAACTGGCTTCATTGAATGGATAATTTTATGCCATTTATGTTAAAATATGCGCCACAGCTGGCGCGTACATGGCGCAATATGGAACTCAAATTTTCCACACTTTTTACATCATTTGCAGCCGTATTTCGCCAATAACTCGTCGAATATTGATTTCCGGGTGTTCAATTGTTTCTGGTTTATCGGTGTATACAAGTGACTTTATATATCCCTAAAGAAAATAATCCAATGAAGTTAAATCACACGATCTTAGTGGCAAATTAACAGGACCATTACGTGAAATTATTCGTTCAACAAAAGTTATTTTGAGTAAATTATAAAAAATTTCAACAATTTTCAAGCATTCTTCTGGTGTAAGTCTATTCATAACAATAACAATAGCAATAATTGGTTCCGCAAATTGTCAGACTCCAATAATTTCTGTCCCTACTCCGATTTCCCCAATTTTTGTTTTTCTAAGATAACGAGGTACATGTTGGGCCTACAGACTTTGTTCAAGGCTTAAATTAAAGCTAAATAATTGCTCTAAAACATCATATTCACTTAATTTTCTCGTATAATGAGTATTGCAGCCAATACTCGCATTTAGCCCAAGAGACGACAAAAACTGAAATTTGGAAGTTTTTGAGGAAAAATCCAATTTTTGAGGTCTTGTATCTGAGGATCTATTGGATCTAAAAACTGACCTTTTTGGTTTACTGCAAAAAAGACCAGAATTTGAAATGAAAATTTTTACATCTTTCCATTTTGTATAGCTTAGGAACCGTTCTTTAAAAAATTCGTAAAAAAAAACAAAATGAAGCCATTCGCATGGACCAAATAATGGCTTCAAAACATTTTCGAATATTTGCACGGTTTCCGCGCCGTCGAGTCGTCAAAAGAAAGTCAAACTTTGAAATTTTCTTGTTTCAGCCGTAAAGGCCTTAATTTTGAAACGGCTTCGAGTAGATGCGGTAGATTGCCACAATATCGATGTAGTTAATTTTTTTCTATTTAAATCGGTGAAGCCGATTGGTGAAATCGGTGACAGGAAATTTTGAAAAAAAAATTTCAAGGGGTAGCCTTGTTTTCTTTTCGGAAAAATTGTTGTACAAAATTTTGCAAATTTAACGACAGCAACAAATTGGCCTCACATGTGAAAGGATTTTGGATCGATATTTTTTTATAAATTTATTTTTCTTCGCATAACAAAATCGCTTCAAAGAATCAATACTATTTGAAAAAGATAAGCAAATTCTATCTTTTCTTTGA
The DNA here is from genome assembly GCA_949152465.1 of Cantharis flavilabris. Classification (NCBI taxonomy): domain Eukaryota; kingdom Metazoa; phylum Arthropoda; class Insecta; order Coleoptera; family Cantharidae; genus Cantharis; species Cantharis flavilabris. Next base: position 13,065,681 of record OX424435.1, read on the forward strand.
GAAATTCGGGGGTAAATTTTTGCCATTCACCCCTCTGTCGGATACCATTCGACTCGGGATACTGCAACGTATACGAATGGGGAAAGTAAAAATGTAGTTTGCTTCCCACTTTTTGATTAATTAACAAAAATCACGAAAATCTTGCCAAACATTTAAAACTAGCGCGACGATTATGGGGAAATTTACGTCACTAATCAATTTACCGTACCAACTTAATAAGAACTATGAAGATGTTACGAAGGTTAGAGGTATGAAAATAATAAACATTTAATTATAATTCTACGAAAGTGTCAAGTTTATTGTAATAATAAACTTCTGACTAATTTATATTAAATTTACCAAAGTTATATTTCAAACTTGAAGTGGTAACTTTTCTACAGTGTTTACATACTTCAAGCTTTTCAAAACATAAAGGTAATTTTGGAAGTAATAATTTCATGTATAAACAAAAATTTTGTAATATTGTAGATGACATCTACTCAACCTCCCATTTGCGACTGGCAAACTTCGAGGAAGACAGTTACAGAACGTGGATTGTATTTATTTGAAACCGGTGCATGGAGCGACTGTCGGTTTATCGTAGGTAGTGAACCTCAGCAGCAGATTTTTAAAGGTCACAAGTTGTTTCTTGCTATGTCTAGTCCAGTCTTTGAGGCTATGTTTTATGGAGGAATGGCAGAAAAGAAAGATCCTATTGCTATTCTTGACGTTCAACCAGATGCTTTTAAAACGCTTTTAGAGTATGAGGAATATTTTAAAATGGAAATAGTGAATACATCGATACTTTCTGTTACAGATATATTTATACCGATCGTATCAATTTAACTTCTTTTGATCAAGCATGTGAATTGTGTTACTGCGGTAAAAAGTACATGTTACCTCACTTGGTTGAGGAATGTACGAAGTATTTGTGGTCTGACCTGTATCCTAAAAATGCATGTAGGGCTTATGAATTTGCAAAACTTTTTGAAGAACCCATCTTAATGGAGAAGTGTATAAATGTACGTAACAAACTAATGTTTACATATTTTGAGTATTCTCATTGGCTTCTTTTTTTAGATTATTCGCAATCAAACCCGAGAAGTTTTGTCGGAGAGTAGTTTTGATGATGTGGAATTAAGTACAATTGGTATTGTTTTTGAACAAAATGATCTTAATATTCAGTCGGAACTCGAATTATTTACTGCCATTACTAGATATGCAAATCATCACAATCAAAACTCAGGTACTTTAATTTACTAATTTGTTTGACAAGAATCGTCGTTCTCTCTTTGAAATATTAGTGTATCTTTATGTCTTATGTGCCAACTAGTCAACAATGGGACGCAAGTAGATTGACTTATATCTCTACATGGAAATCAATTCAAGGCAAAGAAAGCAAATTATTTCCATATTCAGATTTAAACTCTGAGTTTTCATGCTGGAACCATGAATCCAGAAGACGTATTTGACTAAACTTTTTCCGTGCCACTGTTAAGCTTTAATCATCATTAACCTAAAGCAAATATTTTTGTGTTGTAGAAGGAAATTCTTTAATTGAAACCAACTCAAGCAATCTTACAATAAGAGATGTACTTATGAAAATTCGATTTTTGACGTTAACCCCACAAGAGTTTGCAGAAGGACCAGCAACTTCACATCTGTTGACAGAATCTGAAAAGTTTGCTATTCTAATGAATATATCTTCTTTATCAACAAATGTGAATATGCCACAAGGATTTTCTACTTCAAGAATTCGTCGCGTACAGCACTACAATGCTCAAGAGTACGAAGCAAGTGCCGAGGTAAGAGTAGATTTTATAACTAAAATTTTTTTAAATTTGAACTTGTTAGGGATCATCTTCGATGGATACTACTCGAAATTCTGTAAGCAAATTTTACGATAATGGAAATCCGGGGTCTTTTCAAAAGAAATTTTTCTGTGTTCGTGATGCTTTACGCCTTACAGAGTGCACCAATTCTAGTATTTTAGATTGTACGGTTACCTTCACTTGCGATAGAAATGTTTGTATATTAGGAATTCAGGTAAGATCTTACAATATACTGATTTCGATAAATTTAAGTCTGAAATTAGGTTCCTTCACAAACAACAAGCGATGCTGTATGTACCAGATCATTTGTACAAGAGTCTTACACCGAATTATTATATGCACACTTACTGGATGGCGATGGAAGTCGTTTAACATACACCCATTTTACCGCACGTGTTACATGCCATTCGTTAGTCGACATCATGTTTAATAGGCCTATATTTATTCAACGAAATAAGGTAGGATGAGATTATTTAGTTATTGAAAGCTTTGAAAAGCAATCGTTTTTATATAGGCTTACAAAGTTGGGGTGGTTTTACACAAAACTGGTGTGTACCCGATAGGGACTTATCCTGAACAATCTTTGTGTAATGGTGTAACATTTACCTTCACCCCAAATAGAAGTGGAGATTTGTCACGAGACGGCTTAATTAGAACAATAATATTTTCTGCCCAAAATGTGGCTGTGGGATGTGGTAGTATAAAAGGTTTCTTCGCTGCAGTAGAGCGTAACAGATTTATGTAAAATTAAATTTTAGTGTAAAATTTGTTTTAAAGAAATATTTTTCAAGCTGATTACCAACAGCATACGATCATGTAACGAAAAATTTGAGTTATGTACTTAAAATATCAGACCAGCGTTAATTTAAAAAAATTAAAGCTGTTGCTATCTCTATTTTTTTATTAAAGCAATTTTATGCTGTTGATAATTACTAAAAATATTTTCGTCTTAGCTATACCTACTATTGAAAAATATTTTGTTAACTTGATAGGTCATACCCCTGTACAAGTTAGATTCCAAGATACTCGGTCTTGGTTTTGATTTTACAATTTTATATTCTAAGTGAAGTACAATTGCAAGAGATAATTGTATTCACAAATTCTCGTTATAACATCAAATGCAATTCTCTCGGTGAGAGTCTTTTCATCTTGTTGTAACTGGGTGTATACTTGTTTCGGGCATGCATTATCAAATGCCTTAAGTGTTTGATTAATGGTAAGCATAATACAGGAAAGTTTTATAAAAATGATTCATATAATCATTGGTTTTTAAAATTTATATACAATTTTATTGGCATCTATTCATTGAAAATCGAAGTTTTCTATATTTTTCAACTGTGGTTCATTAAATTTAATGTAAATGGATGGAATACATAATATTGTAAAATTTTATTTGTAAATTTGTTTCTATCATGAATACAAAATTTGTTATTTATTTTTAATTGTGATGCGTTTACATAGTTATGTTATGTTTGTAAATATATTTTTGTGCTTAAAAAACGTTGGGTATTCTTTAATCCTTATTTATGGGGAATTAACCACCAAGCTAACTTCTCAAATTTGATTCCAGTAACCTGTTTGCTTTTTATATACCGGGCGCTGAATGAGTTAGCCGAACATAGGAAATTAACATGTAAAAACTTATTTATGCAAATTCCTGCTTCCCTAATTATTTTAGAGAAAAAATGAAAGATACAAAAATAATGCAGAAATATAAACCACGAATGATAAGAGCATTAGATTTCATCTAGCTTTTACTTAAAGGGTCAAAAAATCCTTTTGAAATTGTTAAACTTTTCATTTATCAGACTAGCCATGTATGTTTCCTAGGTAATTATTTAAGTAATATAACAATGGCATGTTGCATACAGTTTTGCATACAATTTAAATTTATTAAATTTTACCGATTGGTTAATTTGATTAATGGATTCGTTAATGCTCTCATCATTCCTAGTTTATATTACTGCGTTACTTTTGTGTCTTTCATTTTTGCTCTAAAATAATTAGGGAACAAGCTGGAATTTGTATAAATAAATTTTTAATTATTAGAAAAAATGCACAAAAGTAATGCAGAAATATAAAGTATTTATACGAATGATAACTGCATTTAATCTATCTTTTACTTAAACGGTCAAAAAAATGTAATAAATTCAATTTAATTTCTATTTTCTAATGCTAATCTGAACAAATGAACAATTACAAACAATTAATAAATAATTAAATAACATTACAGCAAATGTTCAAAGAGGTTTCCATATTCGGCTAAACAAAAACCAAGTCTATCATAAAAGTTACGCCATACATTTGCAAGTTGTCTTTCGGTAATATTACCACTCTTCCATAATTTTATTTTTTAATGAATCAATATTTTGATATTGTTCACCATAAATTTTAGATTTCAAATGACCCCACAAAAAAAAGTCGTTTGGAGCCAAGTCTGGTGAACGAGCTGGCCAGTTTATTGGTCCATTGCGTCCTATCCAGGAATTGGGATAACATTCATTTAAATAATTAGTTACATCTCTAGTATAATGTGCTGGGCATCCGTCTTGCTGATAATAAATTATGCTATCTTCTCCTGCCACAATATCAATTGCCGGTCCAATTTCGTTTTGTAGCATTTCCAGATATTTTGGCCCATTCAAATTTCCATCAATAAAAAATGGTCTGATAATGTTTGCTCCTAATATTCCTGCCCAAACATTTACAATTTGACGATACCTGAACGATTGTTTATCATTACATGAGGATTTTCCGTTGACCAAAATCGATAATTTTGAACATTTGGTTTCTCATTAATACTAAATGTTGTCTCGTCAGTAAAGCAAATATTTTTAATGAAATTTCTGTCCAAATTGGCCTTTTCGATAATACCTTCACAGAAAGTCATCCTTTTGTACCTATCTTCCTCAAAAATTTCTTGATGGTTCTGGAACTTATACGATTTAAAATTATGCTTTTTTATAATTTTGAATGCCGTAGTATGATGGATATTTAACTCCCCACCAATTTCTCTTGTACTGATAGGTACAAGGATTATTCACTACGGCAGCAATTACATTTGTTGCAGTTTCGGTACCTGGAGCTTCACCAATATTGATTTCTTCTAAATTTAATCTTTTATTTATGCAGGTCTTGCAAGATGGCTTAAACACTGATCCATATTGATTTTGATTATCAATTACTTTTTGAATTGTCGAAAGAGTAGGAATTGGTTTTTCTGGATATAAACCAGCAAAGAGATCTCGTACCATACGCATACTGTTTCCCAAGTAATATAGTTTTAAAATTTGATTTTTTTCACTAATTGTATACGTTGCTTCCATTTTATAAAATTAAAATTTAATAAAGTGCAAAACTGTATGCAACATGCCATTGTTATATTACTTAAATAATTACCTAGGAAACATACATGGCTAGTCTGATAAATGAAAAGTTTAACAATTTCAAAAGGATTTTTTGACCCTTTAAGTAAAAGCTAGATGAAATCTAATGCTCTTATCATTCGTGGTTTATATTTCTGCATTATTTTTGTATCTTTCATTTTTTCTCTAAAATAATTAGGGAAGCAGGAATTTGCATAAATAAGTTTTTACATGTTAATTTCCTATGTTCGGCTAACTCATTCAGCACCCGGTATAAATTGAATATTGGGCTTAGTGGACTAAAATCAAACTAAATTTTTTACAGCTGTTTTATTTTGCTAACTGATTTTATTAGCAAAAGAAGTAGATTTGCAAATGATCGGGGGCTAGTGTACACTAGTGCAGCACACTAAATACCTAAAATTAACAACAATAATTATTTCTGTCAAACAGCATCAGGTAAGAACTAACTAGATAGGTAATAATTATTTTAGCCAGTCGACAAAAGATATTGCAAATTGGTACCTTCGTGGTACCATACGGTCTGAAGGGCTTTATTGCCGCCAAAAACTTGAAATCAATAAAAACTCGAATTTACTAATCAAGACTATTTTAACTAACAAGTAAGGGCACCTAATTTTGATTAGCAGAGACGGCTTAAGAAATATTTTTGTTTTGAGCCTTAGACAAACTTTTTTGTATTGTTTTTAGGAAACTAAATAATTAAAAAAGTCTCTTTTGAATTAGTAATACAGATATACAAGATTAAAATTTTAAAATCTGATTTTTTCTTCAAATTTGATAACATTTTTTTTGTACTAGTGTCCTGACGATTTGGTCTCCTAGTTTACTTATACGGTAGAGCCTTGTTGGTGAGTGACCTTAATAAGAATCTGAATTTATTTTCTAAAATTAGCTTTTACGTTCTTGAGTAAAAACTAGTTTTGACCAATTCACTTAAGTCAAAACAAGAAACAATTTTGATAGATTTATTGAAAAAAAATAGTTATTGGTTTTGTTGACAATAATTATTAATGAAGAATTTACATGTTATCGTGTGGTGTAATATGAAGTGTTATCAGGACTCTTTGAGTTAGGTACAAAGTTTGCTGTTTTTCTTAGAGTTGTGCAAATTTATTTGGACTGGTTTTTGTGTGTAGCAGTTGTTAGTAAAAACAATTTTTTGTTTGCAAACATTGTGCAATCAATTAAATTACTGCGTCAAGTGTCAAACTCGGATTGAAAATATAATTTTTATAAAAATTATTTTTTTTGATTAAGGAAGACTAGGGAGGATTGATACACTTACATAAAATATGTTGAAAAATTAATTGAATGAGGTTTTGAAATTTAACATATTTATAATGTAATAATTCAAGGCATCAACTTAACAATTTTTGTAAAATAAACAACTTTGGTTTAAGTTTTAATTTTCTAATGTGTATCAATTCTCCCATGTTACAGTTTACAATAGGTTTGATACAATATATGGAAGGTGTCATACTGAAGAAATTAAACCGGTGGGGTGTATAGCCTCTCCATTTTGTTTTGAAGTTATTAGAAAAATTAGTTTCAGTGGGGACCAGAGATACTTATCCTAGTTTCTTGGTATTTCGAATTTTGGATCCAAAATGGACTAAATCATTGTTCATTCATTATTTTTGTTAACCTTTTTTTTTGTTTTTGAGTTGTTTTATAACTTGACTGGGAGACTGATTCTCTTCACTGCAAATCTTAATCTAAACTGGTTTTTTAAACTACATTTTTAATATAATTATATGGTTGTAGTGAGCACTAATTTTGTTTTTTAATTATTAAAAAAAATTTGGGGGGGGGTGGCAAATGTTTAATACAAAATAGTCTATATCATTTGTGAATGTTTAGTAATTATATTACATTTTAATTTGTACCTTCCCAATTTTCCAAGCAATATTTTAGAAAAACAAAAGTAATAGTGGCGCACATGCTGAATTAAGGAGATATCCATTTTTTAAATTTGAAATGAATAAATGAGTTTCAAACGAGTGCTAAAAGATATTACCAACCTAAAAATTTTACAAAAAGATGTTACTAACTTTTGTAAACAGAGAATATAGGAACATTTCTTTTTTACTGTAAACAATTTCGCGGTTGTTGTCAAAATGTTAAATGTTTGTCAGAAAAATCACGCGGTTCTTCTGCAATCGTTATCCATTGCCAACGCCAAAGTCTCTCATGGTTTGGGACGGCAGTATTGTGCTACATCAAGAAAACAGCAAAACATTTCTAGTTTTTGTGGAAAAAAAGAAATTTATAGCTGGAATATTTTACGGGTTGTCGTACTTCCGTCGGTCCAATAATACTTCGGCAAAAACTATGCAAGATTATTGTCAAGTCCATTTTCTTGGTTTTGTCAGTTACGCTTAATGGATATATTCAATTATCTTTGGAAAAACAGCCTAAATTTTTATTTGACCTTTAATTTACGTTGTAACTATAAACATCATGGTTTTAATTAAGGTCATTATACTATTGGATATAGTTATCATTAGCAATATTGTTCATTTATTTTGAAGTGTTTAAAAAAGAGTTTATAAACGTTTAATGTACATTTTACATTCTCTCATTTCTGTTTATTCTATCTATCACAGACTGAGGGGTAAGTCACTGTGGAATTTTAGTGTACAGATAATGTGGAATTTTTATGAAAGTTTTAGTATACGAGTACTTATTTTAGCTTCCACAGTTTTTTTTTAGAGCGACTTACCTCTCGTCATAGAGAGACCAGAGGGGGGGGGGAGGAAGTTAAGCCAAATGTGACGTCCCCATAAAAATTTCATTTTTATAAAAATTTTTCAGGATTTTTTATTTGTGGTTATCAGACGTTCTCGGTGGGGTGGGGGTAAAAAAACGCTACCAACTACGATTAGGAGGAGAAGTGGGTCAAAATGGCTGAAAATTTTGCGGACATCCTTTATGAACGATCCCATAAACCCATTCAATTATATTCAACCAATCAAATGTAAACAAAGTATCACCAAAAAATGTTCTGCACCAAAGCTACAAAGTTGATCGTTTGGGGGCGCCACTTTATGTTATGCACCAAATAACTAAACATTATTGAATCCAAACTAGGCTTTTGCGATTCTATGACAGGTGACCACATGACAAGTGAACCCACGACAAGTGAACGCACGACAAGTGAACACATGACAAGTGACCCCACTGACAAGTGACTACACGGACAAGTGAACACACGGACAAGTGACCACACGGACAAGTGAACACACGGACAAGTGACCCCACTGACAAGTGAACACACAGACAAGTGAACCCGTGGACAACTTTCAACAAGTTTGGTACCAAATCGAGTGTGAGGCGGTTTGGCGGCACCAAACGGGTCACACCGAATTGTCTCTGCGACGAACAAGCTACGCCGGACCGGCTGCCGCGAAAAGTCGCATTCCCCTCTGTATATGCTTGAAAGTGGCACCCAGCACTGAAAGTTTGATTATTCGAATATTTGTGATTCCTAGGTCTACTATTTTAAGTTGACATGTAAAGCAATAATAATTATAAAATTTAATTTGAAAAATTACATTTAAATTAGAAAAATAAATTAAAAATTACGATTGTGTTCAGTTGTCCTTGGGTTCACTTGTCGTGTGTTCACTTGTCAGTGGGGTCACTTGTCCGTGTGTTTACTTGTCTGTGTGGTCACTTGTCCGTGTGTTCACTTGTCCGTGTGGTCACTTGTCATGTGGTCACTTGTCGTGGGTTCACTTGTCATGTGGTCACCTGTCCGGTCACCGGCTTTTGCAGATGTTTAAAAAACTTTTAGGAGAGGAGAAAGTTAGTTAGAATATTTCGAGGGGCAATCACCGAGGAAATTTGGTATACAAGTGAAGAGAAATCAGAGGAAATATCAGAAAATCTTGAGATATTAAAAGAAATTAGGATTTCTATAGATTAGCTTTTTCAACTTTTTTGAAAGGAAATCTTCAAAAAATCTAACAAAAATAAATCTAGTGTACAGAAATTTGCCTTGTGACTCCGCCATCGCCACTCGGAATATCTCTTGCATTCTCTCGCCACCTAGTAGACTTTTTACTTTATTTTCAAAACAAAAGGTGCAAACAGAAATAAAAGATGTGCAAAACGATATCACAAAATCGTAATTTTTAATCATTCGGAAATCAAATCTGTTGGATAAAATTGATATATATCACAATTATTATATCTGCTGTTATCTATTACGGCAAATATTTAAATTACGCGCTATTACAGCACGTGTGAACAAGTACATGCTACGCATGTGTATCATCTGCATAATGAAACATGGCGAAGTGAATTTGTCAATCTGTGTTTTTATGGTTTGTTATTGTAGTTAAAAATTAAATAAAATGGGTCATAAACGTACAGTGAAGGGAAGTGCGAATGGAAAGAAGTCGGAAAAATCAAAAACAACGAAATCAGCAAATGGTACGTACCATGTCAGAATCTGTTTATTTGTAGTAGCAACCCTGTCCTTGGACAAACTCATTAAATTAATAACATTAATAAAAATATTAGCACGGAATTGTCTATCACTTAAATTTTTGAATAAAAATGCTTATGTAAGTAAAACAAAACTCAAATATATCAGTTTTGCAAAAATATAAAAATAATTAATGTAACCCTACTTTCGTGATTCGAAAGTCCACTTTCGGCGATATTTTGTTTTATTCGTGTAAGTTCCGATTTTGTTTTATTTTTTGATAAGTAAAGTAAAAGTGGAACGGAGCAACTTATCGATATAATCAATTAAATTTTATAAGTGTGCAAACTAAAATCGTTATATTTGATCGATTAAAATATATTCGGTGCGATTGTATATTATTCATAATGTAAGACGTACTTTTAACTAAGGGCTCTGTTTACTCGAACTTATTACGCAATTTATTGATATTATTTAATAATATATATTAGTATTCATTTATTTATTTAATTTTGACAATATCACGATATGATGTCGTGTTCTGGATTTTTGAACGAGCTACTTGTAGGTTAAATAATTATGTTGATAGTGATGACACGTACTAACATTTATAACCAGATAACTTTACTATTTACTATGAATATTGCTCTTCCATAACAATACAATTTTTTAGTATCATATCGGAATGAAATTGCTGCGTTGTTTAATTCAGTATCGCTGTTTATCTAATTGAAAATCGATTTTTCCTTATTCATAACGTAAATATTGATGTAATAATATACTCCAAATATTTATAACTTATGCATTTAGTTTACATAAATGTTTATATTTTAAACGAAGCTACATGCAGTGGTAAGAAGGAATGTTTATATTCCCGAATTTCCCCTTGAAAGATTTTTTTTCGAAAAAGTTGAAAAAACAAAAAAAAGCTAATCTAGAGTTGTATTTAATAGATTTCTTAGGATTTTCTATATTTTCTCGAGTTTTCTATTTCCTAAGACTTTCTGCGGATTTTCTTGAATTTTCTCAGATTTTCCTTCACTTGTACACCAGATTTCCCTAGCGATTTCCCTTCTTAATTTTATTTCTTCCCAACGACTCTCTAATTCCCGGTTTCACAAACGCTAGTTAACATTTTTAATCTATGATATAATTAATCTGTCAGATAAATTTCGCTGCAGCTAAACATTTAAGAAGATGGCTACACAACATGTTCATATAGGACAAGAGAACGACAACACATTTGATTCATCAATTTATGCATTACACATAATTTTATTAAAAATATTGTACCACGAAGAATAACAGAAGAACAGATATGGACATATTATCTGAACCACCAAAGAAAAGCCCTGATCAATACCTTAAAACTATCATTCAGAGTTTTATCTAAATTATCATTCAGAATGATTCAGGTTATATTTATAGCACATCGCTCAATAAGTTTGTAGGATGATACATAGATTACGCCACTATTGACAAACAAAATCATTTTTATATGATGAACTCGATGGAGCAGAGTTCGAATAAAATTTGTCAAGCCATTGCTTTACTTGAACGGTATTTTTCCCATCAAAAATCTCACACTAGGCTAACATAAATAATTGTATAAACAGACTGTTCCATTTATACAGCCAACTAACAACCCAACATACATTGGAGATACAACAATTCATTGAATAGATAGATGCTGAGAATGAAAGTTTTTGTCATTCAGATCAAAGTAGAAAAGAATATGAAAATTCCGAAAAGGTTAAATTGACCGAAGCCGAAATGGATTTATTTAACAAAGGACGTAAGTATGCACTACCACAAATTAAATCCAATCTGACAAAGATTGCAGTTGATGTGGAAAGTATTCTGAAATATAATAAAGAATAACAAATGCGAAACAAAGCCATAAGACTATTGGAAGAAGAAAAACGAAACAGTAAGAAGGAGAGATCCAGAGATTCCTTTTGTATATCCAAAGGAAGCCAAAACATAATTAAAAAAGAAGCTTCCCTTATAAGTTAGTACATTCAAAGAAAAAAATCTCAGATAACAATATAGCAGTTGTATTAGCTCACAAAGGAGCAGGAGTACTACCTATGAACCAGGAAGACTACAATAAAAAGGTCGAAGAATTTATTTACAATAATATATACGAAAAATTGAAAAATTATCCCCCCCTAGAAAGTTATACAACTACTGAAAAGAAGATCATTAGACAATGTGAGGATACTTGAGTCATGCTACAGATAAATCTTAAAAAATTGATTTCTACGAATTCTTCGATACCAAAGTGGCATTTCCAACCAAAATTACATAAACCGGGAATTCCCCATCACAGCTGGTTGTTGCTCCTCAACACATCGATTGGCACAAGTTCTGAATCAAACAATAATACATCAGCTTGATTATAAATCGAAGTATTCAATAAAAAATTCAAGAGAACTCTCCTAATAGCCAACCTAAAAATTTCAGCAGGTGCAAGACTAGTTTCTTTTGACATCACCTCTAGGAAACACTACCCCACCCCTACGTTAAGATTTCCTCTAGACTACTATCCAACGGATATTGAAAACATCGACAAACTAATAACATTGGTTACGAATCAAAATTTCCTTATATTTCAAGGAGAAATTTCAGGGCCGTAGCTAGAGTTGAATTTAAAGTAGGGCAGCGGTGGTCACAAGTAGGGCAACTAAAATAATGTACTCCTGAAGGGCGCATGAATGTTTGACAACGACAACGAATAAGCTTCTTTTTTTTTAGTTTTTTTCAAGGGAAAAATGCCATAACTTGCAAGTTCAGGCACGTGGGGTGCTAGGGCATTGGGATTTTAAGGTAGGGCATTGCTCCACAATGCCCCCCCCCTAGCTACGGCCCTGAGATATTTTCAGACTAAATGATGGTTTATCCATAGGATCGCCATTATCATCAGTCTTGGTGGAAAAACTTTGTGGAGTCTATCGAAACCAAAATGCAAGAATTACTATTTGCAAAGTTTTGTTTGCTTGGTACCGATACGTAGACGATATACGAGTACTTTGAACTCTGGTTCGAGCTCGAGCGGAGCAAGAACTGTATTCTAACCATCCTCTCTCGGCGGACAATGGCAAACCACCGAGGTAATCTTTCTTGAAAACCCTTTATAAAGTGAAGTGGTTAGCCAAAACCCACCCTAGGTTATAACGCTACTGTGTGTTTTATCTAATATACTATTTTATATGATTTTGTGGCTGTGTTTGTTATCAGTTATCACATAAACTAAGTAATAATATAACTGTTGAAAATGATCTCTTTTGCTTTGAAATACCACTATTAGATGAAGTACTACAGTAGAATCCGCTTAATGTGATCACTTTGGGCCAAGAACATTTTGATAACATTAACCGACTGATAGCAATAAACACATTTCAGAAAAAAAAACGAATTTTAGAAGAATTAGGTTCATTTAGCAAGAATAAACTAAACTTAAATTAAAATGCATGAAGTAAAGTGCACATTTAGCAAAATAAAAATAGAAACACGCCATGAAACGGGAAACTTCATTAGTTTTTGTATAGAAATTAAAACGAATGACATGTTTGGTAAAGATATATAAAATTTCAATGACAAATTAGAAAAAAATACTTAGAAAAAGAGATTATTGTGTAGGAAATTCTTTGAAAGTGATAATAATAAGCAGCTTTTTGATCACATTATCCGGTTGTTTTTGTATGTAAACTAATTAAAGCGGCCGGTTCCCAGTCAAAATGATCACAATTACCGACTGATAACATTATCCGTGATCACATTAAGCGGATTCTACTGTATATGCAAATTTACATAATTTTATCAATGACCGTTAACAATTCATGTAATATTACAGTATATGTAATTTTACATTAATTATTCTTACTCACTGTTGAAACTGGACAGTTTGTCATCACTTTCCAACTAGGTACTCGAAGATGGGAACAAATCGTTCATTCCTACAGTAATTTCTAATTAGGTACATTATTTTACATTTTAATTAGATCATCAATATGATGTGCGTGCTAATACGACATGGTATTGCGTATTACTATAAACTATTGATATTCGAAAATTTGAATGTCGAAACATTTTTAATAGAGCAAATTTAATTCTCCTGAAAAGAGAAATAATTTAAACTCATTTTCGTCAAGATTTTTTTTAAATCATATAGTGAAGTAGTGTCTCCGTGCTTAGGAGAGTACGGGGAGTACGTTTCAGGCATTCCCCAATCCGGATTAAGCTTACGTGGGGTCTAAATGCTTGAAACCTTTCTCTCAGGGAAAGGGTAACTGTCCTGCAGTGGACAGAAAAAGCAGAAGAAGAACAAGTATACGTAATTTATTCTACACATTAACTAGCTACTATAGTCCATTTCTTTTAAGAACCAAGTAAGAATTTGTGCTAAACCGATGACCTCGAAATATTAACCAATGAAATTGGTTTGAAATTAGGTGGTTTTACGCCAGCGAAATTTACGTGTTGTTGACAGATAACATTTAATTTTTTGTATTATATTAAATGGTTCATATGCAGTATTTCTTTATTTATTTTATCAAAGTTACATTAAAATTGAAATAAATTTGTGAAAATACGGTTTGTAAACTTAGAATGTAAATTTAGAAACATTCTAGATTAGGCAACACACGTAACAAAATATATAAATGACGTTTCCTTTTGTAAATCTGGTTTAGCATTCGATCTGCCACCTACATTTTTAGTATCGTGGATCGACTATAGTATGCTATTTTCAGTTTTGTTAAATTGTGAATTCCTATGTATAGGAATAAACTCAGGGACAGCACTTGTTCCAAAAATACAAAAATTGTGAAAACGCTTTCAAAACTGGTTTGCACTGGGCGGTCAGGTGCCCGCACTTTCCTTAGTTGGTGGACAACTGAATTGTTGAATATATCAAGACATTATATTATGAAATGATCATCAGCAGTATGGTAAGCTATAGAACTGGCAACTCATGCCTGATATTACCGGTTACACTGCTTTGATAGTGCTCAGTAGGAAAGTAGGTAATCCTTTCCATGAAATGGCTTGGAAAAACTTCCAAAGGGAGCTTCTATTCAATTAGGAATGGATGCCAGTGACCAGGTTGAATCAACCATTATAAATATTATGAAACAACGTTTTGAGTCTACGAATATAGCCTAAAAAAAATTTTGTGTTGCAATCTTATAAAAGATTATTTTTAATTATTTTGTAAGTTCATTGAAAAAGATCAAGCAGTACAAAAGCTACCTATTGCTTTGAACAATATTTCTGGCAAGTTAGGTCCTTAAGAGCTCGGCGTATGCGTGACCCATGTGAAAAATATTGCAAGAAAAAAAAGACAGATAAATAAAATGTTGAAATAAATTGGGAACTTAAAAGAAATCTTAGTGTTTTCATTCATGCTTTTCTTTTTTGGAAACATGCTTCTCAAAAACGCTTGATTGCAAAATCGGGAATGTACTCTTCCTGGGCTGAACAACCACCTCAATCGGAGACTATACGCCGGTGTGGCCAGCAGACCGTCTTATTTTCTAATTCTAACATTTGAGTGTACAAGAAAAACCAATCTCTAAATTGGTTATTTCTAGTTATTTACACAGATAACACAGTGTTACAAAATTAAACTTTTGCCAGCTTCTAGAATAGATGGGGGGTGATTCTAATAGATTTTTTTGCGCTGGAAATGAATCTGACTTTGAAATTGCTCCATCACGTCAGGTTTTTTTGAAATTGTAGCTTAAATAGTCAAAAAATAGCTATTTTATCTATTTTCATGATTTTTTTCAGGGAACCTAATTTTTTTTCAATTTTCCACAAGTGCATCGCGTAGTACTACTACTTAGCTTTAAAATCCTTTTTACAAAATCGTTCTACGATTTTTTAAAGTGAAGATATACCATTTTTAAGTTGAGAGGTTTAGTCATGCAAAGTCACCCGTTTTACCTGTCTTGAACTTACTTTTTGACAAGTTCTTTAGTATTAATTATTTAGCGACCTCAAGAACCCCTGTATAGGCAGAATACTAAAGAACTTGTCATAAAGTAAGTTTGACTAAACCTCTCGACTTAAAAATGGTATATCTTCACTTTAAAAATTCATACTAGAATGATTTTGAAAAAGGATTTTAGAGCTAAGTAGTAGTACTACGCGATGCACTTGTGGAAAATTGAAAATAAATTGAGGTTTCCAAAATAAAATCATGAAAATGGTTAAAATAGCCATTTTTTGACTATTTCAGCTACAATTTCAAAAAAACCTGACGTGATGGAGCAATTTCAAAGTCAGATCAGAAAGCAAATGTTCAATTTTGTAACACTGTCTAATTAACAAAATGTCAAAGTGGAAGTCGAACCAGGTGTTTCTAAACTGTAGGGGAAAGGCTTGCAGGTTGCCACCCCATAGCTTTTTTGGTCATAACTCGTCGTACAATCAACGTATTGTTGATATAATAACATATACAGGAAAGGGGAAGTATAAAGCCACGATCCTGCGCAAAAAATCATTTTAATTCTCAAAAACTAAAAATTTACAGCAAATTTTCAAAAATATCTAAAATCGACACCTTGAAATTTCGGCTTGCAGGTTGCCACCCCTTGAAAATGTAGAAAAACTCAAGTAAAAACATATGATTTATATTAATTACACTTAGTGGCTGTGAACAAAAAAAAAATGAGAGTAAATTGACAAGAAAAAGAAAAGTTAAAATTGAAAAAAAAAAAAATTTTTTTCATTTAAATCTAAAAATATATAAAAAATGCATCAATTATTAGTGAATAATTATTTGTATTAATTTTTGAAATATTTAAGAAGCGTTTACGTCAATACGTACATAAAATATGCAATGGGGGGGTTAAACCTCCCCCCCCCCTTTACGCGGGAACCTGTCCTGGGCCGATTTAGGGGCTTATGTTGCCACTGTCCCTAAACAGTCACTGTAGTATACGTCACAATGTAAAATAAGAGGGGTGGCAACCTGCATTTTTACACCACTTTAGAATATACAGGAAAAAAAACTTCCAACTCATGATATGTTTAGAATAATTTAAGAATAATAAAAATTGAATGAAAAAGCAACACAGCAAAAATATTTCCCTTAAATTTTCGTTGAAAATGTTCAATTTATGGGCACAAAAGAAAAACACAATTTTAATTTTTCATTTTTTTACAAATAAAATTTCACATTTTGTTTACCAAACACCCTGTTATTGTGTTTGAGTGCATCACAATTACATTAAAAGCGACAACTACTCGTTTGTATTCGATGTCCGTCGAAATTTAGGGGATGACAATGTTAGAATGTCAAAATCCGGCAGGGGTGGCAACCTGCAAGCAGTGGCAACCTGCAAGCCTCTCCCCTAATAGTACATGCTTCATAACACAAAATACAGTATGATGCAGATTTTATAGTTAGGTATATAACGAATATACTGCAATTTGACCTTTGATAAGCGCTTCCCGCACAAGAATGTGCACAGTCACTCTTTCCAGATGCCAATGGTTAATAGGCTATTCTTAAATTTACGAACAAATAAATTTCGTGATTGGTAAGAAGAATTTAGATTCTCTTCCCGAGTATAGCTCTCAATCGAATAAATCTGTGTAAATAGAGTTAAATACCTACTGACTGAGCTAGGCTAATGGCATAAATTTGTAAGTCACTTTAGCTGTCCCACCATTATGTGATTAAAAATTTATTGCTTGCGGTGCTGCTAAAGAACCGTCATGTGGAGGCAGCCTTAAATTTCACTGAATAAATTTGGAATGACGACATATTTATTGACTTCACTAAATATAATGTAATAGTATTTTAATAATAAATTCCTGGTACAATAACTTTCTAAAAGATTAGAAGTACTGCAATCATAAAAGAAAAGCCATGCGTCACCAGTCATGATAGCAAAAATAAGTCAATGATTGTTCTACATAATTTTTATCACATCATGTTTGGAGTATTTTTTCTATGGTTTATTTTGCTAATCAATGCATTAGTTTTTTATATTAACATTTTTTTTCTCTGTGATTTGAACTAATACCAGCTACTCACGACGGTCGGACCGACAGAGATAGAAGTATATAATATACCATGGGCCAATAGAATATGAAAAAAAAAACAAATTACTATTGAAGGTCAGAAAGAGTAGATGGTCAGATAATTTATTCAAAATAATAAAGAAGAAACAATTTCGGCACGCGTTTCCAAATATTATTTATCTCTTCAGCGACAATTTTAGTAATTTCATAATTTTATAACTGGTCAATATTTATGAAATTAATGATGCTACATACTATGTTGTTTGTCAACACCTGTCGCAATTATCAACTTACACGAAAAAGTCAATAAATTTCAACTCCAGTAGCTACAGTAACAGCTAAAGCTATTGGCCAATATAATAAAAAAAGCACGATTCAACCGACATGACATACAGAAAAACAAAAATGGTTAATTGGCAACAGAAGAGAAGAGGCCAACATAGAGATTTCAATCATGCATTCAGCCAAAATTACTATAAATAATTTTATTAAATTTAAGTAGGTAAATTGTAGTAATTGTGTTTCTTCGTCAGTGAAATCGCAGCCTTAATTTTTTAAAACTTAAGTTGCAATACCTAGTAATTTGGCTTGATGTATTGAACGAAAATTATTAGTTTCAATAACGGATTTGAAGGAATTTTTAGCTCTGCTTTCGGGATGAACATTGACACGCCGTGAATTTAAAATATTTCTAAATTTACATAAGTTTGGCCAATCGCCAACTCAAAGTCAAAAGAAAATACCGCAGTCTAAAAAATATTCCACAATTCCTCTAGTAATTTTCTATATTCTAAACCTGAATTCTGAAACTGTTACTTCGGAAAAAAGAAAAATAAATATCAAAATTCCTTATAGTAAATTCATAAATTTGGTTTGTTTTATCGGACGGTTGCTATAAGATCGTTTGACAGTACTTTTACATTAGTTTACTATAAACGGAAGTTCGTTACAACAAGATACCACTGTATATCGATTTACAATTTAATGTAAAAATTATAAGTTTGGTGAGGTAGGTTCTTGAAACACGTTTTCAAAAAGTTGTAATTTATACAATTTTAAGATTGAACCACCTTTGGAGGACATTTTCTTATAACATAAATTAAAATTTACGTTAATTAAATAAACTTTTTTCTGTTTCACATGTTCAAGTAGTGAAAAGAATGAACTTTGAACCGTACCATAACTTATTTATGTATTCAAGAAGTAAACATCGTTGCAGAAATAGATAATCGGTGTTGGTTTACAGCAAAATAAATGTTATTTTGATTAAAGAAGTTTTCCAAATCTTAATACATTTATTTCTTGTTTTAAAAGTAAATTATTATTCTGCATAAACGCAAAATATCATGTATACTTATGAATTTTATGTGTTCTCGATATTGATCTTAATTTATTTTGTTTGATCAATTTGTATGGCGTGTTTCAATCATATTGATATAATATTCGTAAGGCTTCTTTTCACTAGTCTTTTTGTGAATTTGACATTTACGATCAGTGATGTAGCTACGCTAAGGGGCAAGGGTTGCCTGATTTTGTCGATCGCAGACTAATGCCCGATTTTTCACCTTTAGATATCTATCGGATAATGAATCACACAACCGCAATTCCAATTCAAAATAACAAATCAAAAATTTCATTGACTTGATTGATTTGTCGGACGGATTCATTAACCGATAGATATCTCAAGGTGAAGAAATTGGGCATAAGATATTAAAATGTTTTTTCTATATTATTTTTTTTTCAAGGGGTGGGAGTGTCGGCCAACATTTTGCACCAGCACCTCGTGAGTTCTAGCTACGCCACTGTTCATGATTGAAAAGGAGAATGTAGCTTTTTTTTTAACTAAATGGACTTATTAAAATTTACAAAAATTTGGAATGCCAATTTCAATCTTATTCATGAATATGTATATTTAAAATACATTCCAAGTAAAAATTAAATATTCAATTTGTATTACATTATAATAATAGGCAATCCAAATTTATTTATCAGTAGTTTTTTTACATATTTTCTACTTTTGGCGAACGGAAAGAAATACTTTACGGTTATTATCTTTTATCTTGTATAATTAAAAAATTTGTTACGCTACCCTAAATATTTTTATTAAATATTAAAAGTTCTTGGTTTTTTTTTGTTTTAACCTTAATGTGCACTACCTAAAGTGCTGATAATGTTAAGGACCTCAAGGTGAACAACAAATTTATTTTAATTTGAATTACAAAAATTTGATTTGATTGGGGAATACCGACCCCATATGCAAAAACTTCCACAAATTGTGGAAACAACAACAAAAAACAAAACACCGGAAGTTTGAAGACAAAAAAGTCTTTACATTGACGTAATTCTTAAATGGTCTGTGTTACTACAGACCCTAGAATGATTCATTCTCGTAACATTTTTACAGAATGTTTTATAGAAGCAGAAGTGAAATCCACGCGATGCCTGGTACGCTAGCTGGTATTTGATAAAACAGAACGATCTACGATATTGTGAAATCTGTGAATACAGATCTTACCAGCGACCTTCAAGATTAGAAAATTTGTATTAAAAAATCAACAGGTAGATATAAATAAATGGCAGAAGTATCGTGTTTGAATTTGAGTAAGGTTTACGCATGCGTAAACTATGACCAGGGGCGGCGAATGGATGGTTGCAAGGGGTGGTTTGCATCTTATAAGTCTGTACCATTACCAATTGTAAACAGATTAACCTGATCTGTGATCTTGTAATAATTTATAATTATTTACTTGTCAAGATAACCGCATTAAATAATAATAAAAAAAATTTGGAAAATTTTGAAATCTTGACTGCCCTTGGCGTACTTACCGCCCTTGATACTTAATTAACTAGATTTATGATTTAAAAATCATAAACTTGAACTTTTAAAATTCTAATTCCCATGAGGGCTGTTTATGTTTTTGTATAATAATTATAAAGCAAGCTATTTGGTAAATAACCAGTATTTATGACTTAATTAATTTATTGTTCGATTAGATGGGGTCATTGACTCGTATAAAAAAATTAATTTTTTTGTTTTCTTTGATTTCAACCTGATAAAGATAAGTGCTTGGTAAATAGGATGCATTGTCGGAGTGTAGTCATGATGTTGCTTTGATTTGGCTAATTTTTTCCAACGTAAAAATATCGGCATAATCACTTCACCTTCTAGAAGTGGAATAAGAAAATCAAATAGGACGTAAAGATATAATGTTCAGGATAACAAATTATTTTCAAACTTATCTAAGGTCTATGTCTTTGGTGTTACATATTATCTATTTTTCAAGAATATTTTTTTCAAGATTTGGACTGACATTAAAGTGAATGACGGGATTAATAAACTTCAAATTATACTATATAATATATCAAATTTAATTATAAAAAGTCAGTTATGTCCTTGAATTGTTGTTTTATTCCCAGTTTTTAGCCGAGGTTATTGGTTTCCTTATTTACAAAATTATTCTTATCGATACATATAGACGTAAAAGATTATTAAAGTCGTCTGGTTACGTACTTGGCACGTACATACTCAGTTCAGCTAAAAATATTATTAAAAATTGAGATTGAAAAGAAAATTTTTATTTATTACTTTTGCACAAAGGCAGCTTTATCTAAATTTTTCATGAATAGTTCTTTTGTTAAAAAATTGCAGAAAATATTTTAACATAACTTCAAAATCAATATTTTTATTCTTAAAATACTTTTTATTAATATTCGGTTTTTATTGATAAATTGTTATTTTTGATATTGTGCGGGTCAGGTAGTGTGACTGAATTTAATAACTTGTTTACGTCATTTTCTGCCCGAACTATTGAATATGTTTGAGTATTAATTATACTGTTTTTTTTAACCAAGGTAAAGTGCTTAGGAAAATAAGTCTCACTTATACTATTTGCTTCTATTGTTCATTTTAGAAAGAGTACATAATATATTGTTTTATTGGAATTGAAATGCAAAAGTATTTTTTAAACCGAATAAAATTATAAAGAAAGAAATGGCTTTTGCCTTTTCTGATAATATGTTTTTAAATAAAATTAAAAATTTTATTTATTTCAGTGCTACCAATCTTGTAGACCTGTTAGATTTTAATTTGACATATCGCTGTACTAGAATGATAATAGGCTAACTTAAAAAACATACAGTGGCTTCAGAAAAAATAAATACACTCCTACACTGATAAAAAAAAGTTTTGAACCAAAACTTTTTATGCATTGCCTATATACAATGCATAAAAATTTTTGAATCAGAATTTTTCGTTTTGGTTCTAAAAAATTAGCTTTTGCTTCAAAACGAAAAATTTTGATTCAAAACCTTTTATGCTTTGCCTATATACAATGCATAAAAGGTTTTGGTTCAAAACTTCTGTTTTATCAGTGTATGTTAACCATGTTAAACGGACATTTCCATGATCCGTTTTCTTATATAAAAATCGATTTTATAGCAAAATGTTTCAAATATTTTTTGTTGCAAATTTCAATCCCTTTATTTTTGTTTCTATACATTTTTCTATTTTGTTGCGCCGTTTCTGAGTAACAGCGACTTGACAAAATAGAAAAATGTATAGAAACAAAAATAAAGGGAATGAAATTTGCAACAAAAATATTTGAAACGTTTTGCTATAAAATCGATTTTTATATGAGAAAAAGGATCATGGAAATGTCCGTTGAACATTATTAACATAGGAGTGTATTAATAATTTCTGGAGCCACTGTAGTTTTTGAGAAAAAGGAGAAAAAAAGATTAAAATTAAACTCTAAGAATTAAAACACTACGACATTTTTTGTATATCTACTTTGTATAACTCCTTTTGAAAAGAGCACGCCTGTGTGCTGAAAATGGAGGAGGCCATTTTGAAAATTTATTAAAATAAATTTTGTGTATTTAGTTTTTTTTACCTACACCTTGTTCATTATTTTTAGAATTTCTGTGAAAACGGTTGGTTTCCCAAAAATATTTATTTGACCAAAGTTGTAGCCCGTTAAATTCCCTATCCGGTTTGGGCCGTCAGTTTTTTTTCTATGACGTTTCATTTAAGAGATACGGGGTTTGCAAAGAAAGTAAAAAAATAAAACCTGAATTCATTTAACATTTTTTCTCTTAATTTCATGTATAACTCGAAATCCGTTGATTCTAGACGATAAGGAGTTATAACCTAATTTAAAAAAAAAATTCTAATCCATTAAGCTTAAAAAATCAATAATATCGGAGCTATGGCCATTTGAAATCAGAAATGGACAATTTGCATGATTTTTAATTTTAGCATATAACCATTCTACATAACAACATATGTAATGTGGCTTAATTTTTTAAATTTGGTTCACAAATACAGCCAGAAAAAAATATTGAAATTTAAATGTATATTTGTCGCGCGAAATCGTATTAATAAATATGGGCGGGCTTAATGTAACTTTTGAGGATTTTGACGTCACTAAAATGGCGATTAGTAACTAAAAATTTGGTTACGTTATTTTACAAACACTAGATACTTTAGTGGAAATTATACTGGTGTATTGGCACACATGTGTATCACTTATTGAGGCTCGTGTCGTCATGTCCTGATTTCGATCACGTGAATTTTTCAAATAAATTAGATTTCAATAAATAAATTAATTTATTAATTTTTTGCGGGCTGACGATACAGAATTTTGAATAATCACTCAAATATTCTGATTATAGGTACAGTACCGTGCAATTGAATTAGGGCCACTCATTAAAAATTGATTTTTTTAAAAATACTGGTAGTTTAATGCAAAAATACAACTATATTTACAATAAATCTTTAATTTTATTATTTTAACATATTTTTCATCAATATTTTGTGACACCACCCCTAGCTTTAATTACTGCAGCCACCCTTTTTGGCATACTCCTTATACAAGCTAATGCTACTTCCTTTAAATGTTCATCGGTTTCCCATACCAAACAAATGTTTTCTTTTAAAGCCGCTATTGTGGGGTTGTTTCGTTTGTATACCAACGACTTTAATGTTTTCCAAACGTTTTCTATTGGATTTTGGTCGGGCGAATTACCTGGCCAAGGCAACACTTTGATTCGCAACCGTTTGAATGTGTCCATGATTGTTTTGGCTCTATGACACGGTGCTCCATCTTGCATAAAAGTGTAGCTTTTACGGCTACTACCTAAAGTACCCATATAAGGTACCAAAACCGTTTCAACCACTTCTTTATATTGAACTTGGTTCATGGTTTTGGTAACAAAATAAAGTGGTCCAAGCCCTTCAGCAGTAATAGACGGCCAAATCATCACTGCCGGTGGGTGCTTTATTGTTTTCACAAGGCAGCACTCTTTTAAACGTTCCGAAGATCTTCTCTTTACATATTGTAACATTTCCGTCACACATTCAATTCATGTTTCGTCGCTGAAAATGACCTATAAAAAAATAATAAAAAGGAATAAATTTCAACTTTACATAATTATGAATTTTATGGCTACATACCTTTGACCAATCTGCTTCAGTAAACTTTTTTGTGCTCTTTGGCCCATTTAAGTCGAGCACTCTTCATTTTCAAAGTCAATTTAGGCTTTTTTGCTGGTCATCGACTCTTTCTTCCAGCTTCGTACATACGCGACTTGAGCGTGCGTTCAGAAATTGAAATCCCATTTTCATTTAAGACTCGATTAATTTCTCTCGCGGTCTATTTTCGATTTTCTAATATTCTTCTAACTATTAACCTATCTTCCCGAGTGGTAGTTTTCCTTCTACCCCTACAATTTGATCGCCCTGTCGACGTCGTAGGAATATTTTCCTTAATGGATTTTGCGATTCCATCGACCGATTGACGCGAAATCCTTTCCATTTTGGCAATTTCACGATTGCTATAATTTCCAGATCTTAAAAGACCCTCAATCTTAACTTTCTTATCCCATTTAAGGTTCTTATTTTTACCCATTTCGTGAAAATAATTTTTAAAACTTGAAATTTTAAATTAACACGTGGTCGAATAAAAATAACACTCGCAATCAAAATACACAATAACCAGCTTGTTTACAACTCTTGTCGGGTGGACTGAACCATAATAAAGCACAGTTATATTCGCTAGTCCCTTAAACAATGACCAACAACAGGCAAAACTACCCCACGTTAAATACCCATATACCTGGATTTTAGAAATTCAAATCATGGTATGTCCGTTAGGGTGAAATTTAATGCCTGCTTTTAAAAAGCGTGTTTTTAATTGTTTTTGAATAGATATTACTTGTCAGAAATTGAAAATTAACTAAATTTAAACAATTTCATTTAAAAAAATAAAAAATTGTGAGTGGCTCTAATTCGATTGCACGGTACTGTACTTTGAACTATCACTAAATACCATTTTGAGGTGAATTTGAATTTTATGCAAATTGTCCATCATTCAAAAAATTGCTTTAAAGGGAGGTACCTCACAAGGGTTTCGACTTGGACAAAAATTTTTCTTTATCTTTATTCTTTATCACCATCTCAAAGGTTCTCCACGGTCACGTGGACACTCTGTATACTGGTATTGAAAGTAAATAACTTTTAACGAAGGCAAGTCACTTTCAGAATCAATAAATTATTTTTAATAATTTTTAACAGAAATGCTCATCAAGAAGGCCGTTTTGTAAGGAAAATTAACGTGGAAAGTGCACTTGGAACGGCAGTAGATAAATGTTAACTCAAAATTGGAAATCAATGCTTGGGAATTTTTGGAAATCATTTTTGGTCGACTGATATATGATGTTAGTTTAGTGGTAACTGGTAATCTATAATGGGGAAATCAATTTGACAATATTTTACATTACACATAGTTTGTGGTAGAGGCTAGGGTGTTCAACTTCAGACTTCATGGTCGTGGGTTCGAATTTCAGCTACTTGTAGGTATTATGTACTTGTTGATAATAATATAATGATAGTAAATAAAGACTATGAACTGGTTTATTCACTAACAAATTGTTTGAACAATTTTTTAATCAATCAAGAAAGTCAAACGGTTTTGGTATTCTTCTAACAATACACATTTCGAGTTTAATACAAGGTTAGGCAGAAGCAGTGTCTTTCAGTCTTGGAAATAAATGCAGGTCGCAGTCAAAAACACGAATCACATCGCCATGCCATGAATGACTTGCGATGACAATCAATGGTCGAAGTAAACTATCACATGCAGTTATGTGATTGATACTTCTAGGACCATGGTGACATTTGCTTCATAGCAATATAATAAAATATATAATATAACACAACTGATTTCTGAAATGTCAAGGTTTCTTTTTGCCTGGTTGAATCAATCTTTCAATCCATAAATCTATTGCTAAATTAGTTAATTAGATAAAGTCTTAATTAAACTTTGAACTATGGCAACTTACACCATCGATATTTTTTATTACTTACTTTTTTGACTGATCCCATTCATATCAACTATTATTTAATAGATAACTGGTGCCTGTCCTTTTTTTTATTAAATTGTCTTGAACCTTATGTCAGTCTAGTTTTTTCTAGTAAAAGATTTGTAAATTTTATTAAATTACGTTAGCAGATAATCAGAAGATTCTGTTTAATTCTGAAGCAAATTAGACTTAATCATATCAATATTTTAGAAAACCCAAAAAATGCACTGAACACTTTTCAGAACTAAAATGTTTTTAAGTTAACACATGTAAAATACACTGTAAGTATAAATACGCAAACGTTTTCACCATACTATGGCATCATCAGGCGATGAATTAATTCATTAACTTAAACTTAAAAACATCGCAAACTTAAAAACATTTTAGTTCTGAAAAGTATTTAGTGCATTTTTTGGGTTTTCTAAAATATTGATATGATTAATATCAAGTTACACTACTTGAACCACGTATCAATCGATTAAATTAGACTTAACTTTCAATGTTTTAAACTTAAGTTACAGTATCTTAGATGGTGAATATGTTCGAAACTGCCTCATAGTGGGAAACATCCGTACAAGTAGTGCAGTTAAGGTACATGCGAATAAGTTGAATAAAATTTGAAACTCACTTTATTCAAATTTCAAACAAAAGGAATGTAATAAAATCAGTTTTTAGTGAACAATATACGTTACCTAACTAAATAAATTTACTTTAGCCAAACGGAAGACATTCTTTAAATACCTGGTGCTAGCGAGGATTAGGTAACCTGTAACTGTCTCCTCTGAAAATCTTTCAATCTCCTGTTTGAAGGTATTCATCTTCATTTACACTATAGTTGAATGTTGTTAATTAATGAGAAAATCAGGTCAAAGGGGAAGAAATAAAATTATGTTTGCGTCAATGTTTGGTTATCGTGATATATTTTTTGTGCGTATTTAAAATTTGACATCATAATATTGTAAATTATTTATTATTATCATTAAAATTAATTATACTACATCATAAAATATAAACAAATTTATAACTTCAGGTGTTTTCTATATTGCGGTAAATTTTAAAAACTCGATCAGGTTTCGAAATTCACCTGTTCCGTTTACTTTTCACTGAACTATTTTTCAATTAAAAGGAGACTTTGGATTAACATTTTTTATGATGCTATTCGTATTAGGATCTACAGTTGAACGTGCAACTTAAACCACGATCAAAGGAATTCGACCTGATGTCGGCAAAAATCCGTAATCCTCATCAGTAATACAAAAAATCTTTTGTGAGCTGTATTTTCAAAAAAAAAAAATTTATTTAAATAATTTTCTAGATCCTATTAAATTAATTGATAATTATCGTAATTAACGCATTTGAATAGAATTTATTGTCACTCAAAGGTCGTCACTTGAATCATCTTGTGATGCTCGTGTGTATGCTTATTCAGTAGGTCATTCACAGTCTACTCTTTTCTATATTTTTTAAAAAATATAGTACTGCAAGGCTGTGATCTCAGAAATATATCAATAATTTGAAAAACATGTTTTTATGGAAAATTTTTAAATTTCTTTATTTGAAATCATAATAATTGTTTTCTCTATTATTTATATCGTTTTATTAGAACATCTACCAGATAACTATCACTATTCTACTTTTGAAATAGCCTTAGGCTAATTTTGCTTTTCTATCGATCTCTTGTTTATTATTTCAGTATTGTTAATTTTGTAATATTTCTGAGGTGTCGACTACCTACATATTTATTTTGTAATTAGTATATTATGGATGCACAAATTTGTATTATCCAGTTTGATCGATTTTCTTATGCAAGTAATAGTAGGTAATAATTTTTGTCGAAAAACATAACTTGTTTTAGAAAATAATTAATGTATTGTATTGAACTTGACATTCTAATTTCGTGTAGATATTATACATTAGCATTCTATGTTCATATTATAACTTACGTAAAAGAACTTAAGGATAAGTATCTTCCCGAAAAATCAAGCTTGAGCTGTAGATTTGATATTTGTTTGATGCTGAGTTGGAGAAATCGGTGAATGCATGTTATTAATATTCTATGCACCACGGAAGCCAATAAATTATTTTGAAACTTTTAGAAATTGACAACTGAAAACAAGGAAAAAATTAAGCAAAAATATGAGATATTAAGATTAGGAAATTAAATGTTAATAGGAATAAATATTACACAAGTGGCTTGTTATTATTGAAAGAGTTTTTTTTTATCAAATTAGGTTAAACTTATATTAAATTGTTTTGACTTTAATAAGCTGACAAATACATTAAGTTTGTATTTATAGTTTTGCATTGGAGGTTACACTAGTTAACCTAATAATTCGTTTACTGATCATCAATATTTGCTAATTGCTGGTGGTAAACATTTGTCGTTGGTTTAAGATGGAAGTTATGGTAGGTATTTGCTATATTTCCAGTTGAATGTTGAATAAGGATTATGTAAACTCGTGTATGGTAACTAATAGATTGAATGTACTTTTGATAACATTTTACATTCTATATATACACAATTCAAGCAACTTATCAAACTGACTGTCAAGAATATGGGGCCAAGGGTCGTTGTTGGTCTGTTGAACCTCTATTATCTCAATTGTTTGTATTAGTTTGATATATCGTTGGCGAATATGGAATAAAGGACGTTTCTCAACTCACTAAGTACCTTTAATTAGCATCAATGGAAAATCCATAGTCATTTGTCAACGTATAAATGGGGAACCAAATGGTAATGCGCAGTATGGTATGGATCATCGATATTATTTTTCTACTGAAACTATAAATTTTTATCATATTTACCTGCCATTAATATAAATTTATTGGAAGATATTTATAAACACATTTTAAATTTGTAACAGTTGTTGTGACAACAGGTTCGGATACCGTACTGTATGTAACCTACCTTAATCCAAGTATGAAAAATTAAAATATTACGAAATTTTAATATTCCAGATAGTTTTTAAGTTTGTACTTACTTACTCGTGCAATTAATTAGGTGCGTAATTCCTAATTGAGATGGACATTATTTATTGTTGTGGAAGAGGTAATTTTATAAAAAAAATTATAAAGCCCGTTATGAGCCCATGAACTAATTTTGAAGAAAAAATGTAATTAGAAACTTTTTCGATGTCTACTATATTAGCATACAGGCTCATAACTTTTATATTATATTTAGAATGTAGGATGTCTTTATTTAGCGATATTCTAAAATTAACATACTAGAAAGAAAAATGCAAGTGTCATAATTTTTGTTGTTTAGTTGTATTTTAAGAAAACAAATATTGAACACCAGAGGTTACTGGACTGTTTTACCCGATTCTCGTCAAGGTGATAGCGAAATTAATGATAATTTTTATTTGAACAATTTATTTAATCTTTTATCGTGTATGTTATTAAATATTGGTTATACCAACATATATAAGGTGTTAAAAAATAAGTAATTTTTTGCTATTACGCCATAATATTTCGAATTTTGTTTTGTCTGGAGTATTACGGTTTGGGTTTTAAAAGCAGTGTTAATGTTATATTAAGTAATTAGTGTTTTATGTTATTTATTTTCAAAACATTACATAATTGAAAATAACCGCTATTTAGCGCTAGCCTTTAAATGCGAAGAAAAATTTTGGATATATAAATCCTCGGACTATAATTTTTAATTCACCTTTAGACAAATAGAGTTTTAAAGAATATCGACAGTAAATGGCAAAAGAAACTTTCGATTTATAAATCAATTTTATTTTCATGCATATGCAGATTTATTTAGGTGTTATCATAACACCTGGTTATGTGGGATACAGAATCAAGTCAAGTATTTTTATTAATTTTTTTCTTCGACAATGTTGTTTGCTGCTGGAGAGTCATATTATAATTGAACTTGTTGTATACCCATCAGGGCTGCTTTATTAAAATATTTGTTTCTGTGCTATTATAATTATTATTGTCTATTATTTGAATACTATATTAACCACTGTCATAAATTAATTGATAGTTTTGAATTTTGATTCATTTGATAATTTTACTTAGTTAACTTGTAAGTGGGACACTAATAGATAACAAGAGTGTTTGTTTCACGTACACAATATTTGTTATGTATTAATAGTATATTAAACAACAAGTTTAGTAAAGCAAAGTTTTACTAAACGAATTTAGCCTTTGAGTACGAGCGAGCGCAGCGAGCGAGTAACTTAAAAGCTAATGAGTTTAGTAAAAATGCTTTACTTACAAGGTTTGTTTATACTATTTTTTCGGATTTTGTGCAATATCTAGTGCCGTTTTTGAGTTATTGCTAATTCAAAATATTTCATAGTAGGTACTTGTGTAGGTTGTTTATTGACAGTGACATTACTATATAGTAAAGTGACTTTTCTATGTGGTAAAGTGCCACTTTAATAAATGATTTTGAATTGAATCCGAAATAGTATATTAAACAACAAGTTTAGTAAAGCAAAGTTTTACTAAACGAATTTAGCCTTTGAGTACGAGCGAGCGCAGCGAGCGAGTAACTTAAAAGCTAATGAGTTTAGTAAAAATGCTTTACTTACAAGGTTTGTTTATACTATTTTTTCGGATTTTGTGCAATTCTAACCCAAGAAATCTAGGTTCAAGAGTAGATTTTTTTGCGCGCGATCGATCTGAATTTTTGCATATGCTTTCCTACTGATAATTTACGGGGGGTGAGTGCGAGGCGAGGGGGGGGGATTTTTTGATCAGTTTTTCAATATCTAGTGCCGTTTTTGAGTTATTGCTAATTCAAAATATTTCATAGTAGGTACTTGTGTAGGATTTCGGTAATCTAGTAACTTGACACGAATTTGTTTATTTACATAACAACAGTTAACAATTTTTATTTTCTATTCGAATTTTGCTTAAGTTACACACTATTAATTTATTATAAAAATGAGTGTTGCTACTGAAAACAATTTAGAAAATTGTTCTGAAGACATTTTAAATGCCGCTCGAGAAGCGTCTTCAAGCTTACTTCCTTTTAAATCCAAGGAAAAATACCAGAAGGTATATGAAATATTTTGTAATTGGAGGATGATAAAAAACGCACTAAGAACTGACGAAAGTGTAATGCTAGCGTATTTTTTTGAGAAGGTAAGCTATTTTATGTTTTTACATAATATTTTTGTGTTTTTCTTACAATATCTTTCATTATTTTAGGCAAAAGCGCTTAAGGCATCTAGTTTATGGTCTACATATTCCATGTTGAAAAGCACTATACAAATAAACGAAAATGTGGATATATCACAATACAAAAAGTTACTTGCTTTTTTAAAACGCCAAAATGACACATATGAAGCAAAGAAATCAAAAGTTTTGAGTATGGAAAACGTTACTACGTTTTTTAAAGAGGCTCCAGACGATAAGTTCTTATTAATGAAAGTGGTACTAATATTTGGTTTAAATGGGGCATGTCGGCGTGCAGAATTGTGCAGCTTAACTGTAGAAAATATAGAAGACACGGGAAAAATTTTGGTTATAACCTTACACGATACCAAAACCAAAAGGAAACGTGTATTTACCGTAGGATCAGACTGCGATGGATATGAAATTTATCATAAATATTCACGACTAAGACCCAAACAAGTCAAACACAATAGATTTTTCATTTACTATAATCACGGTAAGTGCACAATACAACCAGTTGGCATCAACAGTTTTGCAAAAATTCCCCAAAAAGTTGCCGAGTACTTGAAACTTCCTGATGCATCTAGTTACACTGGCCATTGCTTAAGGAGAACGTCTGCCACCTTCCTCGCTGATAGTGGAGCTGATATTCAAACGCTTAAAAGGCATGGAGGATGGCGTTCAACTACTGTAGCTGAAGGGTATATCGAGGAAAGCATCACCAATAAGTTGAAAATTTCCAAAAGTATATTTCATCAGCAAGAACTAGCGGCACCTCAAGATCATTCCGGAATGCAGATGGAAAACCAAAAGAGTTTTCAGGAAGAACAAATAGAATCGAACAAATTTGGTGTTGTTAAGTTTTCAAATTTGAATAATTGTACTTTTAATATTTATAACAATGTTTCCAATATTTAAATAAACAATTACTGTCAAACTGTGTTTTATTGACAGTGACATTACTATATATTAGTAAAGTGACTTTTCTATGTGGTAAAGTGCCACTTTAATAAATGATTTTGAATTTAATAAAATAGCACATTATCAGTCAAAATTCGAAAAAATATGTTTAAATAATGATTTGAAACAGAGTGTAGCAGTAATAATGCTGTGCCTACTGTGGAACTTCTAACTTGATAGTTTTATCAATTTACTTAATGCATTTTCTTCAAGCAAGAATTCAACTTACTATAATATTTTCAATTCGTGTAGACAATAAGCAATTTAGTAATGCACAAAATCTTGTTTCTGAATTGAATTTGACATTCATAAAATTCATTTTAAATATTAATTTTAACCAATTAGAAGCAAGAAATTTGTCAATTTCAAACTTTTTATTTCGCATTGATTAAGCCAGTATATTCTGTTTGGATATTTATGTCAGTAATTACAGGTTAAACGAAAGAAAATCCATTTTCATCAAGAAGTTAAATGTTTTTGCTTCCACTCAATCAAGCAGTTAGTTTCAAGTACACAAAAATCATTATAATTTGTATTTGAGATATACTGAAAATTTGTATTTAAAATGCAAACTACATCAAAAGTTGTTCTTTAATTAAAAACCCATTTCAATATTAAAATGTTTGATATATTTTCTCGTATTTTTCGAAACAAAATTTACAATTTAACTTCAGAAAACTTAATTTTATATAGAACAAGAAGATAAGATAACTTGGTAGGTAGTAGCTACTGCTGTAAATTGTACAAATAATACAATATCAGTTTCGTATAATATAGCTTATTTATATTATTATATACATATTTATATTATTTTACTACAAATTTATACCTGGATTGATATTTTAATTTATTCCATTTATATCGCACATTTAATGTCGGTGATATCCAAAGATTTTAATCATATTTTTTGAAGAGAACACTTGGTGTTTTGAATTTTAAATGGCATTTCTTCGGACCTCCCCCTCTGTTTGAATTTATTGTATATTTTATATTAGGTGCCTACACACAAAAATATTTTTGAACAATAAATTGTTAAATTATCTTAAATTAGTTTTGAGAACATTTCAAAAACTGTTTGCCCGTAGGGAGCTGAAAGTATGTTTTTGGTTTTGAGAGATTTTAAACCTGTAAAAAAACAATTTTTAAAGAAATCGATGTCTGTTTTTGAAAGAACGCTCTTCATCGGTACTATTTTGCTTTTGCAATCTTATTTGTTTGAATAAGTAAAATTCAAAATAGAATGTTTTTTTAATCAAAAATAGTGATTAGCATTTTATTTTTAACATCGCCAGAAGCTTATTTTCTATTTTCAATATTTTGATATTAATTTATAAAAATGATTAAGTTACTGACCCCTTAGTAAACGATCGTCCTTGAATAAGTTTTTTTTTGATAATATAATTTGTATGTTTGTTGTACGAAGAAAACAAATTGATTATATTTTATTGTGTATCTATAATTTTATGAGAACTTACGTTAACTGTTACTTACTTTGTTTTAATGTACTGCGGTGGGGGGGGGGGGAGGTTGATATAAACCAAAATCTTTTAATAATTGATGGATACGTGGTGAAACACAATATTAAGCATATCAAAATTTTTGATATACAAAAACTCCATAAAATGCACGCACACTTTTTAGAACTAAAATGTTTTCAAGTTTTCACAAAAAAATACACTGTAAGTTAGTTAGTATAATATTATATTTTGTTTGTGAAAACTTAAAACATTTTAGTTCTAAAATGTGGGGGTGCATTTTTTGGATTTACTGAAATATATCGATATGATCAAGTTTTTTTAGACTGAAAAAAATTAAATTGTGTATAAACTTTTAGGCATTTAAAACACATCACAGACGAATTCATTATGTTTGTAGCAAAATTTTGAAAAATTATTATGTAAAAATTAGATTAATGATTGTTAATAAGCCTTTGCTTGTAGTTGTCATGGTTATGACTCGTAAAAAAGTCGAAATGCGTCGTCGAGCATAAATAATAAAAAGACCATACAAGCAAAGTGCAGTTACTTAAATTTGACAATTTAACTACTATTTTTTATTTTTATATTTTGATTTCTTTGAACTACTTAAAATAAAATTAGCCATAACGGAATATTTTCAAAAATCATGTTTTTTAACAAGTAATTTACTGTGTAAATATGGACAAAATCGCTAGCGGCCAACAGTCTCAATTTAACACTTGCACTTGCCGTTCATGAAACTAGCTTATATCATCAATTGCGCTTGTCAAATTAAAATATACATTTTATTAACAATAAATTATCGGTTTAGTGACCAAAATTGGGAGTTTAAAGCAAGCTGCGGTTAAAACATTTTGTTTTAAGTATAAACTTGGTATTAATTTCAAGCATAATATATTTTGTAATTTATTTCACCCTGGAAAGGATTAATATAGAATAGTATTATTGTTCACTCACAAATCCGAAGCACCTTCAGAACTATTGGTTGTATCTTACTTAATTTTGTAAAATTATTATTGATTTATGCAAAACATAATAACATCTTATTTTGTAAATAAACGCGTTATTTTCCAGCAAGTGTCGATGTGATCAACTTTCTTGTTAATAACACTGTTTTGGTGCAACGTTCTCTTGACTTGTCACTCTTGCAGCTTATTAATTTCTGAAATCTTATTTTCACAATTTAATTAATTAATGTTTCTATTTCAAATAAATATTGCACGCGAATTATTTGAATAATTTTGTTGAAGTCTTAGACAAAATTTATATTCCTTTTATTTTCGTTGTTTTCTTTTAAATTTGTTGGTTTACACGATTAATCAAGTTTTAATTACTTGTTAAGAAACGTAAAAAATTGTAAATCCTGTAAACAAATTAGTTGTCAGCTTGTTTTGATCAACGCTGTACCTTTACCTTGCTTTTCAGCCTTAAACTATATAAATATATTATGCATAATTATTTAAATAATAAACAAAATACAATGCTCAAATTTTGGAATTGTTTATGTTTATTATGAGTACAACTCGTCGGTGAACCATAGCAGAACTACGCACAATTTCTAAATTTAAACATGCCATGTCTTATTTTCTGCCGCTATCGCCGGCAGAAAAAGCAATGCTTATAAATTCAATAGCATCTCTAATTTTAACAAAATTTCAAAATTTGGAAAAAAGTTACGGACTCGCCAATAAAAGTTATACTTTTCCTCATAATAAAGCAATTATTTAATAATACTATGCAGGTATTGTTTTTTCATTATTGTGTTTTCTTGCGCAGGATTCACAAAACAACTTGAAAATAAGCAACTAATAAATATAATTATTCAAGGTGGATTGGTTTTGGTATTTCCATAATAAACTAATTATGTTAATCTCATTTAATTGTGTCTCTTGAGCTAATTGTGATTTAAAGATATAGGTTTAGGAATTTTAGTATTTACATTGTCGCTGAAAATTTCTAAAAAATTCAAGTAGTAATTCTTCCCAAATCCTATACAACAGGAAATTGGAGCGATACAATACAAGTCTCGTCTATATAATTTCCTGAATGTTGTCGACACTTTTGTTGCACGCGCTAAATTAACATATAACATAATTTTTTTTAATTACCATTTAAACATTCATGGATTTATTTTTTTTCTCTAGCTGTATAGGAGGAGTTCAAGGTTTTTGACTAACTCCCGATCATTGATTTCTGTTAATATAATGCTCTCGATAATTGGCCCACATACAAGGTAGGGCCAAGAATATCGATGGTTTGTAACAAAAATTCACTCACCTGTTAAATAACAGTTTTAAATGTAAGTATTTAACTACAACAAGTGTTTATGTTGTAATTTATTGAGATTGTTTATTAAGAGCGTTCATTGGCTCCGTTTTGGTGTTGGTACACTCGATAATTAATGTTTTCCAATAACACATTATTTGCATTGTCTGGCTTCTCGATTGGGTTTTAATTATGTCGTCAGAACCTGTTACTTGCAGTGTTTCTATTGCTGTGCGTGATAGCAATTGATTACTTAAATATTATTAGCACGAGGCCCCGAAGAAAAACTTTTAAAAAAACAAAGTTGAGCTATTTTCAATCTTTGATTTAATTAAATAAAAAATATTATATTAAATTGTTTACAGTATAACTAATTAAGTAAATAATTAAATATAGAGGTTGTTAGGGCAGATATTTTTTTATCTTATTGATTTAATAACTTTATGATCACAAAATTGTTTGATACAAAATTAATTTTTATTATATATTACAGAAACAAAGTGATTTCGTATTTAGGGGTTGTTCAATTTGTTTTGTTAATTTTGACTACCCCCAAATTATTCGTGCCGTGGTGCGGATGCCACGTTACGCTGTAGGGCAAAACTACTGCCTTTCAATTCGGTGGTTCTTATCTTTTATATAAATAAAACATGAACATCTTTTAAGTACCACTAGCTTTGTTTGTAAACATAGTATACGAAAAAGTTTTTTTAATGAATAATAAAGGAACTTTTAAATCAATATAATTACGTGATTGAATATAACGTTGATATTTTATTGTGACTCAACAGTACGTTTTCCTTCCAAACTAGAATATTCATGTCCAAATGTTTACGTAATAGAGCAGACTGACCCAGGGCAGTTTGACATTTGTCACTTAAGAGTGACCACTCCGTAAGATTGAAGTTTTAATTTAAATAAAATATTCGTCTTATTGGAGATTGAAATTTATTTTACTACTAGTTGGCAAGTCAACGATCTAGCCAATGGTAAGCCAGGGATACGTAATGTCGTGACGTCACAGAAGAGATTTCTTCTTTGTGATGACAGTACATATCCTTGACTTACCATTAGCGGGAAGATAAATTTGAATACCAGGGATGTTTTGATCACAAAAAAATTTTGATTTTTTCTGCTTAACTCTTTGGTGGGCTAATTTTTCTGAATTATTTTTTAAAGTTCTTTTATTGAAAATAACCGTGGTCCCAGGAACTTATTTTTAAGCAATTTCAGTGGTGGGAATACGTCTGAAGGGACGAAAAAAGTTTTGTTGTGCTGATTAACGAAGTTGTACTGTATATATTTGCAGTATTTTCGTGATTTAAAGTGGCTTCTCATTGGTAGAGAACGGAAAAAGTTCATTGGCATTGGCATTCATTTCAATTTCTAATTGAATTTAATAAAAACGTAAATAGGTCTCTTGGTCTTTGTATCTGTTTTTCTATTATTCTTGATCTATTTTACAGTTCAATTTTGCACTTTCAAAATATTATAAATTTAGACTTTTACCGTAAGGTCGTTGAATCTTTTATTGTTTTACTTTCATAAAATTTAATTTTATGTCTTCAAAGTGTTGCAAACATGTAAATTTGCTTGCTCTTCCATCTAGATACACTTAACGGCAGACAATAAGGAAATTTTTCGTGATATATAAAAATGTATTTTTGAATTAGCGTAATTTTTTTTTGTTAAGAACATCAAGGATATTTCGCTACATCTTAATGTGTTACAAAAAATTTTGATGCAGTAATTATTTACAACTATGTACATATTATGTCTTTAGCAATTATTCTAGTAGGAGGTCTTTTATGCGTTCCGTTACATTGGTGACCCCTCAAAATATTCTTTTCTGTATTCTGTTAAAATTATTCAGTTTTTTAACAAGGAAGCTACTTCGAACAGGAGTGGATAAGTTACGGCTCGCGAACGCGTTCGGCCTAATGCTTTTTTTTTGCATCGCTCCATAACCATAAATGAATTATGTAAAAATTATTATTATTACTCTTATTAAATTATATTAACATCGGACAATATAACATTATTTAAATAGGCCTTATAATCAACTACTTATTTTGAATCAAAATTAAATTACATATTTATAGTCCAGTCATGGCATGGAAGTAACTCGGAAATTAATTTTTTTGCTTAAATCATTTACTTTAGTATCATAAAAGGAGGCCTACAAGAGATTCGAACCGAAACGGAGGCAAATTCTGATTGTTATAGATTTTTGTCATTGTTTTCAGTTTTCACGGTAGAGTTTTTTCAGTTTATCTGTCGCAAAAATGTTCTACAGATAAGTGAAACTACTTACACTCAATTATCTGTAAATCTATGTATAGTACAAATTTTGTAGCTATATTAAGGTTCTACTCTATTTCTTTTTTTTTTTCTCGACATGAAGATTATATTGAATTTCATGAAATAAAAATTCTTAACTATACTCGATCTTATCTCGGGCGATAAACTTCACAGTTGTGATTAAAAAATGTACTTTTTATGTAACAATCTGCTGCTACATCAAAGAACAGTTAGTTATACAAATTAATACAATATAAATTTTCGGTTTCAAGGCAAAGTTTCTAGAATGAGAAGTCAAAAATCATTTCCGAAATATTTGGCATTAAAACATTACATGCAAAAAAAATCTATTTTTATTATATCTTTATGAAACCAGTAACCCATTTCATAAGCCTAAACAATTCTGGTGCCAAAGAAATACTGTACCTTTTTTTTTTAATCTTTATTGTTTAGTTTAATTAGTTCCTTGACGTGAAGTTTTCAAAAGTATCGACTTGACTACTCAATTTTTGTTCGTTTTTAGTTCTTTTATTGATATCAGTTTGATTTTTTACTTTATTGTATGAATTCAATGAAAATGTCAGCCCAGAAGTTCATGAACTGCCATTGTCATGCTTACAGCCTTCAATTTTATTTTCTCCAAGTTTCATCTTAAAATATATTAGAAGACCTTCGTGAATAATAGAGAGAAAAAACAGAATTAGTTTTTATAAGCAATTCTTATTATTTTTTTTTTAATAAGTAGGAAAAATTATACCAATACAATCATATTGAATAACAATAAAATTTTGAAAGTTAATTTTGAATTGTTACTTTAGAAAACAATTATTAATTTTTTAGATACTAATTTGATGTTATTTTTCTAATTTTATTATTAAAATTAGAATGTAATTAATTTAATTTAATAATAATAGATTAATATACCAATTGCGACTTGTAACTTTCTTCAAGATAAATTATTGATAAAATGCAGTTGCTTCATGTAAAATTATCAATAATGATAACTTTTGAGTTGTGACGGCCTTCTTCCAACTCGGCGTTGAAGAGAACGAAAGTTTTTAAAATTACATTTTGAAATAATAGTTTTATATAGTTATATAGTTTATATAGTTTTAAATTATATAAGGGCATTAAAAAGCTTTTACTCCTTAAGGCTGTCTTTACACGAGGCTTCTTTAGCAGCACCACAAGCAATTTGCAATTTCAGCATTATTTTTGCTAAAGAAGTCTGGTGTGAAGGCAAAAGCTTATATTTGCGATCAAAAGAGATCATTTGTCAAACGATATATTAAACTTCATAGTTATTCGTTTTGCCAAAATTACAAAGTTTGCCAATTAAATCAAAACTAATGCCAAAAATATCCGCATTCGATTCCCCTAATCGATTTAGGCAATATCAATTTTTGATGACAATTTCTTTATGATAAATCGAAAAATGTAAGTGGTTTCAGTCAAAGGATCTATCAATACTGTTGATAGTTCCTCTTTCAAAAACACTTTCAAAGCTTTCTGTATAAAATACAATTAGGTTTCTCAAAACTAGCAGCAATTAACTTCTCTTAAGAGAAATGTCGAAATTTGAATCTTGGTGTAGGTTAATGCCAGGGACGTAGCAAGTTAAAGCCGGGCCCTGGTACAAGCGGGCCACAGATGGTTCCCTTCATCATTTCACAAAAAAAAGATCAATTTAAAATAACAATTTGATTGCACAAAAACTAATCCGAATTTATTATACAGAAAAGTCTAATTTTCTTGTATTTTGATTGGCAAAGTCTGCTTTGTGACTTTTTTCAGTTTTAAGACTGAAACTCTTCGAAGTTGCTACCAATTCGGGAATCGTTAGAAAAAGGATGAAAGTAGTAAAACAGATTTCTTTAAATGAAGTCGAAATCATTTGATCGCAAATAACTAATTTCGCCAAGTAATTAATCGAAAACAGAGACAGAAGTCGATGAAATTGCAGTTGTTTCTTCTTCTTTCTCTTTTTCTTCCGAAATCGTCATCATAATTGACTTGTAGTGCTGGATATCTACGACTAGGATGTTGGTAACGATTTCTGTTGTGCATGAACCGTGTTTTTCAGCTCCTGACCAATGTTTGTATTGGTTCATAATGCTTTAATTTTTAAATCAGTGTTTTAGAAGATAATATAATCAATACTACATAAATTGTAGAACATGTCTCGTACGATTGAATGATTGATTGAATAAATTTGAAAATGTGGCGAAAGGGCTGCCGGGCCATCGCACCACCTGTTGCTACGTCCCTGGTTAATGCGATTCTTGCGCTGGTCAAAACATTGCTTCCAATCCAATGCTTGGTGTCAAAAAGAGGTATCAACCAATGCGACGATTGATAGATCATTAAACTGAAGTCATTTAAAAAAATTTTTGATCACCGTTTGCCAAGTCTCAGGTGATCGTCAGTTTAATATTAAATAGGAAGCAAAACCACTATTTTTATCACACTTTTTAATTTTAAACTTTTATATTAATTAATAAACAATTAAAAAATAATTATAGCATAATTTAAAAATATTAGCATAATGAATGTGTTTGTTTACTTTTGAGAGAGTTCCGGATTGATTAGTATTAGCAATTCTGTGATAAGGTTCAATGGTTTTGTCTTAACGCTGAGTGTCATTAAGACGAAATCTTAAAACTGGGCGTAGATATTTTCAAAAATGCTAGCGTATTATCACAGAATTATCGAGATTCTCGCGCTTATATTGGTGTTTAAAGGCGCAGACTCGTCGCGCATATGTTTTGGAGAATGGTATCATCTATTTTTTTTCGAAAGTCAACAACAAGTCATCAAACAGTTTACATTCGTCTTTTATATGTGCAAGTACTTCGCGCCAATATTTAAAAAAAATGTGCTCAAGTATAAGATTTTATGTTAAATTTTGTGATTTTTGTAAATTGTGTTGATTTTTTTATTGAATAAATTAATATAGTGAGTTTTTGTTTCCATTAATTTTAATGATGTTTTTGAAACAGTAAACACAATTTGTTCGGATCAAGGTGAATTTGCGTGGTTCAATTGAAAGTAATTATTAAAATATTGTTTGTTTTATTTTGAAAACTTAATTTGTGAAAATATCAAGCATTATATCCCAATTGATTGATGTCCAGCAATTATTGTTTAAATTTTAAATAGGTACATATTACAAGTTGGTGATGTGTACAAAGTTTAATTTATGATTATTGTGTAAGTGAGATATTTATTTAGGTTTTTAGTGTTGATGTAATTATTATAATTTTGTGTCCCGAGGTAGACAGAAGTTGTTCACTTTCTTTAAAATATTTCTCGTTCGAAATTTACTAAATCAATTTTTAATGAGACGTAATTAACTTTTACCTATTAATATATTCTGCTGTTTCTGTTATCTTTCGCAGTGTTTATTGTATCAGTCAATATTCATTCTTTAAATAACTAACAGTATTATCTAGCATAGGAATGTAAATAGTTTTAAATTTATAATGTCACTCTTTTTCCTGCAGATTTTAATAAATAAATTAGTATCATGTATAATCACGGGGTGGAATGACTCTGTATTATTTCCATTGGGAACCAATTCAAACTTAGACGAACAAAGTTCACGAACAAGGATATTTGAAAAAAGTGCATAACAAATTATGAATGTTATCCAATAAGTGGATGACTCCCAAATAAATATTAACGTATTTTTTCAAATAACCTTGCTCGCGATCATTGTTCCTTTTGGTATGATAGGCGACTTGGGAAGTTGGAAGGAGCAAAAGTAGGACTTATTTGGCCGACAATTCAAGACGGGCTACAAATAGCCACTTTTGCTCCAATAAATAGATATGTTTTTTTTTAAAAACAGTTATTATGTTTAATTAGCATTACTTTCACAAATAATTAATCTTTAGGTTTGAGTGAGTTTTTTTTGGTATTTGGAGAAATCACTTTAAAACGTACACGTGCGAGACTTGTTATTTTGATTTAAAATTTTTATCCAATCGTTTTGGAGGTCGTTTTTCTTATCTGTTAGTTTGAAAACGTTTCTTAAAATCCGAAAATTACGAGAGAATAACATATTTTGCGGCTAATATTTATTTAATTAAATATTTTTTCGGCTATGTATCTTAGTCATAGCTTGACGTTACCGATAAGAATGTTTTTATTTATTTACTTAATTATATATGATAATAAAACCAACAATTAAAAAGTAATCAGAGTTTCTTATGTAAAAGGCTATAGATACTTGGCCTATCTTAACTGATAACTACGGTTCTGAAGATAACTGGGGTTTTCATTAATAATCTTGTTGAAATTAAAAATAACTTTTCATTGGGGGGGGGGGGGTTTGGTTTTCAAATTGTGTTACAAGATAATATGTTACTCCGATGTAACATCAAACAGTGTATAACCTTTTGAAATTACAAGGAATTGGTATCTTCCATATGCTAAGCATTGAAACAGCTAAACAATATATCGTATACTAGCAGAAACAATCGCAAATGCGGCAAGGAAATGCAGCTGAACATTACACACGGTGGCGAAATTTCAAATATTCTTGAGAATATGAACAGCAATAGACCGAGTGTACAGGAACGACGAAGGTTGTATAGGAAGAACTTGGACAAAGTAAAAACTATATAATACTGATTATTAGTTAGTTTAGGTGCCAGAGACCAATAATGGCC
This sequence comes from Cantharis flavilabris, assembly GCA_949152465.1. Classification (NCBI taxonomy): domain Eukaryota; kingdom Metazoa; phylum Arthropoda; class Insecta; order Coleoptera; family Cantharidae; genus Cantharis; species Cantharis flavilabris. The sequence goes on from OX424435.1 coordinate 13,108,524, forward strand.
AGTCTATCATATGGTATCTATCAAAAAATGAAGACCTAGAACTGTTTCGAAAAATCGCGAAAAGTGTCTTCTCGGAATTCAAAGATGCAGTTTGTGAGAACAAACACACTCGAGCAAAATTTTCGGATTTCATCAGCGTAGATAGTTATGGAAGTATTGAAAATTATCTGAAAAGAATGTATCCTCTACCGTAGGACATGTTACCATCACTATACCAAGTTGGTACTCGTAAATTCTGTAAACATTCTTGTGATCAAAACAATTCTTTTAAAAGTTCCGTTTGCAATAACGTTTTTATATCAAATGTAAACAGAGGGATGTAAATCTGCAAACCAATACGTTGAATCGTATCTTATTACTTCATGCTTTGTCAATTTTGTTTGGTAATATATCAACTGAATAAAGTCCAGATAGCAAAATTAAGCATATTATTTTTTAAGACTTTTGTTTTATGGTTTTACTATTATTCAATTTTATATCTTTTGGTGTACGAGAGCGGGCGTAGTACGCCAACAGGCGAACTTTACCCTAGAGCGCACAGTGGGCGGCCATATTGCAACGAGTGTAACATTTTCTATTGGTCGATTTGCACTTTCAGTAGAAAATAAGTATACACTCTAATAGAACATTTTTGGTAAATCTTTAATTTTTTTTATTTAACAGTTACTGGGTCGCGTGCCAATGAAATTCTCCCACTTTCCACGTTGGATTCACGTGCCATAGGTTCACCACCATTGACTGATGCGTAGTTCGTTAGCTCACCTACTACGTTGAATTACCTATCTTTAATTTCAAAGTTTTCAAGTCGAAGTTAATATTTTGATTCATGTTTGCTAATAGTTCTGTTAATTATTCAATTTCAGCATTTGATTATTTCCCGTCAATTCTCGATAAACCTTTCAGGCATGGAACCCATACCCGACTCCTTATTTATTAAAATTTAATTTGCTTGACCGAACAAACAAAATTATAATGTATTTATTTATAGCTTTTTGCGTGTAGCCCTGTAAATTATTTTAAATTAGTTGTCTATTTTATGTTTCTCACGGAAAATAACAAAAATAGGTATTTTCATGTGAATTATCAGAAATGAATGAAAAGTGAATTTCGTTCTGGAATGCTCACTGGTACACTTCACAGTTTCTGAAGTAAATTGGAGCATTGAAATTGTAGATATTTCCATCGCACTCTATGGTACAATAGACGTGTCCGAGGGCTTTAAGGGGTTAACTAGTTGTGCTTAATTTATCAATTTATTCAATGGAATCGTCGAAAGAATATGACATTCTAGAGCATGTATTTCTTTGTTGAATTAATGATATCTTGGGCCAAATAAAGGACGTCTTGCAACATACTGGGCCTATTTAGGAGCTATTGTTGTCCCTGTTCCTATAAAGTCACTGTAATTCGAAATAATTTGAGGTGCCATCTATCGATTATGGTTTTTATTATTTGTAGATAGTCATTTTTTGGAGATCTTCAATATTTCTTTTCTTATGCAGCAATATGCTTCGATTTCCTCATCGGTGTGATCTCTTTCTCCAAACCATTACAATGTGTTTTGTAATGCACTTTCAGGAGTTTGCAGGACAAATTTTTTAATTTATATGAGAGAATATGAAAGTAAAAATATGAAACCCAAAAATTTGGGTTTTGCCGCGACCGCGAAGGATATTTTTAAATAAAATGGTTGTTTTAATCTTAAAATAACGGATTTTGAATTTATTGAAGTGTAACTTCGTCTGCAATTAGGTTAAACCAATATATTTTAAAAAACAAGTAAAGTGGAGTTGTCCAGGACAAGGCCACTTGGCAAGTATATTTAGCTTGATATTGCTGAATGAAGAGAACTTACAGTCAATAAATAATATTGAACTAAATTCAATGGATAAATATTCTAATTTTAGTGAACAGAATTAATCGAAAATACAGCAAAATATAATTCTGTTTGATGTGGGAAACACTTGAAACTTTAGTTTTAATTACCAATTAACTATCCGGTTTTTGAATGCTAACGCTATGATTGACTGGTATTGTAACGGAATCTCGATAATGTAAATTTAGCAATCTTTTTGTATTATTCTTTGCTATCCTGATGTTCTCTACTTCGAGATAGATTCTCGTCATCATGACAATGGATTTATTATTGTTAATAAAAATTTTAGGCATTCAGAAGTGTTGCTATATGAAGAAATTTTCAATAATAAACCTGATTTTAAGAACAAAATTACTATAAGCTTTTTAATCAAGTTAATTTACATAATCATAACCTATATGGCCATTGGTTATCTTATTAATAACGGTGAGAAAGCAAAACAATTTTAAGGTTAGCATTCTTGTAGTCTATAATTTGGTCAACTATTGAGGCAGAGTTCCAGCAATGTGAGTCACATTCGACAAGTTTTAGAATTTGAATACTTGATTCGATTACAGATTGCTTCCAGGTTTATTTTTAGCTTAGTCCATCTAGTATCAGGTGGAATAAAAGTGGAGTATGTATTCCCCTGAAGAAGGGCGATAAGTTTTGCTTGGTTAGTCTGTGCTGGCACTGGTCAATGGAACAGATCATACTAAAAATATATGAACGACTTTTTAATAAAACCTAACTCTTCTCTGTTTGCTTAAATTTTTGGAGATAGAAAAAAATTTATTTTTCCAAATTAATTAATTTGAAAATTAAATTAACGTTTAACGTGACTGAAGGCAATTTGTACGTTACAACTTGAATTGACTTTCACCCTACAACTCTTCGTGTTGATTTATTCATTTAAAACGACGGCCATTTATTAATTTAAGTTTTATTGTGACGCAACGATTGTTACGAATTAAATTTTATTGGGCTAATTCTACATTCTTATATTGTTTGCACAAACTTCAACTCGTAGAAATGTTTAGGAAAATTAGGGTTTCATAATGACTTCAGAATCAACCAAGAATTTTGATTTGACCTGACGATGGATCTTGGTTCCAAAACATGATCAAGCATCGATGTTTTTTGAAGTACTAACAATTTGTTTTAGAATTAAAATTACGCGATTACGTACTTGAGTATATTTTTTATTTCCTATTTTCTAGTATTGCCGGTTAAAACCGGTTGATATCAAAAACACAATTAAAACAGAAATGCAAATCTAAAAAATTATTTATAAAATGAACACTTGAAAGTAGTATTAACACGGGGATCACTCGCATTGTACTAAGAACCAATCAAATTGAAGTATAAGAGAGAGATGGTAAATCTGTAGATAGGCTCTCTAATTTGATCGAATCTCCATGTGAATTCCCCTTTATTTTTGATTGCATAAGTTTACTACTGTAGGAATCCAGCCTAAATATTACTGTTGTTGTGTAATATGCAAAAACAAATTAGATAAATTTACGTTTAGACTTGCTTACATTATAATTTAATTATTTCGATAACAAATTTTTAATTAAGATGTCTCCTCGTAGTTCAAACTTGTTATTAAATGATTACTTACACACTTCTTTATTAAATTTTATTATTTTATTTAACTCATCCATTTATTACTACATAATTTATATGTCCTTGACCAAGTGATCTCAAAACACTGGATTTCTTTTTACAATAACACGTATAATTTTAATAAATATTTGCAGGTACAGTTTAATGCTTCGAATTATTATTTTTTGAATTTCATTAATGTGTCCCCCTTTTGCAAAATTATGATGTGTTACATATTTTAGACAAAGCTTATTATTGTAGGGTATATTATCCCCTATGGGCATTTCTTCGGAATGTGCGATTCAAAAATGAATTCTTATTTATTTTTGAAGCAGACCTACTACTTCTTAACGTGGATTCCAAACCACGGCACAAGTAATTTCAGATGAACCCATGACCTTACGATCAAGACCTACTTCTAGACCAAATTACCTCGACAAGGTAGACATATTATCATTGCGTGCTAATATCGTTGACCTCAGACCATTCATTCAACCAATAAATATTAATACTTGTAAGTTTTTGTAACTGATTTTGGACTGATTTTTCTACAAGCCATCATCGTCCTGATAACGAAATAAGGTTTTAAGTGCATACATTCTTGTTTGTAAATAGATAAGAAATGTTTTAGATAATTTCATGATATAGTGTGTATTCGTGATAGATCTAATTTTATAGTATTTAAATTTTTGTCTCGCTATTATCAACGTAATTTAGAAATAATTGTTAAAAATTGAAATAAGAATAAACCAGTTTGATATTTTAATTACAATCATTTTTATGTATTTCAGGAACTTCCAAAATGACTATGTGTACAGTGCCCTTGATGGCACCCAGAAGTCCAGTGCGAGAGCGTAGAACCGACAGACGGATTGCTGGAAAACGAATTGCTATGAATCGATCGTTTTCCGGAAAACTTAGAGCAGCTAACCGACGTAGTCTGGATCCCTGTGATAATTCTAATGATAGTGGCTTAGGGTAAGTTGTACATGAAAAATTCACTTTTTAATTTCTTAGGATTTAAGTGAAAGTCAGTGGTTCTCAACCTTTTTTACGTTGTTCTTCGAAATGTTGTAATTTTTTAATATTTCACCGGTAAGAAAATATAAAGTAAAAATCGATAGGATAGGCGCAAACAAACCGCGTTTCTATGCTCAGTTGAGCCGGCTATACTGATATGTAGGCCTGCCAGACGTCCGGTTTTTCCCGGATAAGTCCTCTTTTTGGCGGCCAATTTTTTGTCCGGTATATATTTCGATCTTTGAAGGAAGATGTCCTCTATTTGGCCAACCCGCGGCCATTTAAAGAAAAAGTTCGCAAAAAATATTGTTTTGCTCGAAATTTTTTTCCGAATATGCAAAATTCAACCTTATTAATTTTTTAAAATTATTTTCCTTATTTTTGGTGAGAAAAAGCTAAAAGCGTGTTCTCTTTTTGCTCAGAAGAAATCTGGTAACCCTACTGATACGGAGAAGGCAACGAGAAATCAACCCATTTTTTACTAGATTATTAACCAACCTCCAACGTGATCTGGAACTGTCAAGAAAAACATATATTCAATGTATTCATACATAATACTTTTCAATGAATGCGGTAAATTCAGTACTCTAGGCCAGTTTATAAATTTCTTCATTTTCTTATATAATATATATTTTCGTAATGCAACAGTTCTTCTTGTTTAGTATTTGGTGGCACTTACAAAGTATTGAAAAGAGCTTTCAAATTCGACAGTGGTAGACTGGTTGAGAACCGCTGATCTAAGTTGAAAGATTGGCAATTATTCAAATTTTTAATTTTAAAAAAAGGTTTGATAATCATGTGGATCATCATACAAATCCGGCAGAACGTTTGGCGTGGCCAAGCGAAAGAGGCGAACCAAAACGACCCAGGCTGGATATTAAACTAGAAGACGACGAAATTAACGATAATTTTAGTTTTCCCGAAACAGTAAAAAGATGTAAAGATAATATTTCGTAAGTATTTTTGAATAAAAACGTCTTATAACGCAAAGCCTCGAGTGCATTTTGTGTATACAAAGCTTTCGAAATAATGTATCAAGATAAAAATCAATATTTTTCAAAATTTCAATGGCAAAAGATAAAAATATTATTTAAAAATTCATAAATATAAGTACGATTTAAATTTAGAACATTGGTTGTTTATCTTTCTGTAAAGTAGGTGAACTTGAAAATATGTCGGTCGGAAATTTCATCAAATAGTCTGTCACATTCAACTTCTTTTTCTATTTTTGAAAAGAATAAAATTTTCAGTTGCAATATTTACCTTCTAATTTATTTTTAACTGTAAAAAATGAAATGCAAATAAGAGGAAAGCGATGCATGACACATTACACAAATTTATGTTTTGTGTATTCAACGTTTTATTATAATTTATATTGAAATGTTTATTCTGCTTATGAAATATTATGATAGAAACAAAAATTTATAATAAAATAATTCATGCTCGACTGCCTTGCACTCGTTTCTGGAAGAATATATTTCATCAGAGGATCACTGAGACGAGCACTGAATATATTTTAATAAAACTCCCGAGTTTTTGTCTTTCTTCTAATACTGTCAAACTTATGTTGCAGTATAATACGTACATCATCGTCAGGAAATGCACCAGTGTTGAATATAAATGGTGCTCAAAGTGGTAGTGGTAACCCGGCTGCACCTCGTACTTCCTCTACCACTAGTAGATCATCGACTGCTAATCCTATCACGCTTATATCACAATTATCGGCTACATCGCGTCACGGTAAATAAATTTAGTATTTTTCTATGTTGTTTTTATGAAACAATCTGATTTTTAGCTGATATTGGTTTAAAAATTTTAAGTCAACCCGAACAGCAGCACAGGGCACGGTATCAGACCGAAGGCAGTAGAGGCGCTGTTAAAGACAGAAGTGGTAATGGTTTCCCTGTTGTAAGATTATATGGTTACAGTAAACCAGCCACCTTACAGGTACAATCAATCTACTATTTTAACTTGGCCAGGTTTAACACTTTTTTTTTAGATCTTTATTGGAACAGATGTTGGAAAGGTGACCCCGCATATGTTTTATCAAGCATGTAGAGTAAGCGGAAAAAATTCGACGCCTTGTGCGGAAAAGAAGCTTGACGGTACGGTGGTAATAGAGCTGCAATTGGATCCTACTAAGGATATGGTTGGAACATGTGATTGTGTGGGAATCTTGAAAGAAAGAAATGTAGATGTAGAGCACAGGTTTCCAGACCAAATTGGTTCACGTAGTAAAAAGAAGTCGACGCGGTGTCGTATGGTTTTCAGAACTTGTATTTCACATGAAAATGGCGTACAAGAAACTCTACAAATCTGCTCACAACCAATTGTTTGCAGTGAGTATAATTTTCTTCTTCTTTTTCATGAGCTTCGGCTATCTGTAAAGGATTATGATCAGGGCCTGAATTTTGTCATCTTTTTTGCTGTAAATCCCAGACAATGCGGACTTGTACTTAATTTTGATCTTAAAATGTTGATTAAAATAAACGTTCTTGTTTGAGCTTTTTTGCATTTCTTCAATTGTAGTCATTCTTGAGTTTAAGAGTATTTTGAGGTATTCTGAATTTTTTTTAATTGAATAAAAAAATAAAATGCAAAATTTTGTAATAAAGGTCCGATATTTCTTTTGATTGATTTATTGTTTTCATATTGCTAGATAATTTTATTATTTTTACAGCACAACCACCGGGTATTCCCGAAATTTGTAAAAAGTCCTTAAGTTCGTGCTCTGCTGCTGGTGGCACGGAGTTGTTTATTTTGGGTAAAAATTTCCTGAAAGATACCAAGGTTTATTTCCAGCAAGTCGATGATGATGGACTTCAGTGGGAGCAATTTGTTGTTCCAGATAAAGAATTTTTGCAACAGGTAGTACCTATTTTTTGTTTAAAAAAGAAAATAAAAATTGATGGTTAATTTTTTTAGACTCACTTGGTCTGTGTTGTGCCTCCATACCTTAGGTCTGATATAACTGAACCGGTAACGGTACGGTTACTTGTGGTATCTAGCGGAAAAACTAGTGAACCACATCAGTTTGTATATACGCCCACTAATGGGTCGATGTCCAGCGGTAAGCATTTAAAGATGTATATTGATGACAAAATAACTTGAGATCAAATTGATGTTGTTGTATTATTGAGAAGACAAATTTAAAAATGTTTAATGTTCAAGTTACAATTTGGAAGTACAATAAAAGCAACAAACGAATTCAATTGGTCTCACATTTTGCATGCCATGCATGAACTAACTGAACGAAAGGTAATGAAAAAGAACAACACTTTTATTCAAACAAAAAATTTTTATAGAAAAATTTTTGTTGTACTTTTTCATTTGTGCTGATTTTGCAAAAGTGTATTTTAAGGATTTCAAAATCAAAAATTACACTTTGCAAAATATGATACAGAAGTTGAAGCAAATGTGCATACTAAAGATTGTTTGAGTTGAATGAAAGAAAATAGCAAATTTTATGATTCCGATTGAGTTTTGTGTAATTGCGGTGTGGAAGATTTGCAAATGGTAGTATGCTATTTGCTCCATTTTTATAGTCGGATTCCATAACCAAATAATTTTCTAATTAATTAATTACTTAATTATTATGGAATCCTGTAGCAATGGCTAAAAATTTTCAAATTTTATGTATTTATTTTTATATGACTTCTATTTTTTCAGCAAACAGGGCGTACATAATTTTTATTTTATTATTTGTTATTAATTTATCATTGAATACAATAACTATTGTATTTTTTAATAATGTAAAAAATAAAAAAAATTTTGATTGCTTTGTGATTGTAAAAAAATTTTATATTGTATTTTATTTTATGTGCTACATTATTTGTGCAAAACTGAGCCAAAGCTACTTACTATTTATTGATTTTTTGAGGTTGTACTGAAAATTTTTTTGATTTGTGCCTGCAACGACATAGAAATATGTTGCAGTGGTCAAATTTGTTTGTGAAATTGATTCAAAAAAATTTTCAAATATGGCACCAATATATTTTAATTGTACGAGAATCGAAAATTGTTAGAATTATTTCTATTGCGTTTGCTTTTTTTTCCACTCTGTCTCATACAGCATACAGGCTCTGTTTACGCAGAGGGGCCGCCTACCATCGACTTCTATCAGCCTGCGGGGCCTAACCTACGCCGAAGTCCGCGTCATTCAGGTTCTCGCATCACGGGTACTTAAAAAAAAACACAATACAGAACATCACATTACACACACCACCACCATCACTGTGCATTACTTAAATATCGTTCTTTGATTTGTTTATAACATTTGCTGCTTTAGAAATGTTTTAAGTTCAAAATTTTATTTTCATAACGGAACTTTTCAAAGAACTCTTCCAACACCACATACATTTACATAAACGCACACAACACACATGCCAAACACATACAGTTACTATTTTACTACATGGGATCATTTTACTGTTTACACAATAATTATAAGAATATTTTAAATGCTTGATCATTTACATTTAATTTAACGTCATTATAATTTGAAATCGGTGCTGCTTCATAGTGGCAATTTTTTTTTGAATTTAGTTTCACTAAAATCTAATTAACTAAAAAAATTTAATTCAAGATATGAATGTGCATGTTTTTGATTCCCATAGCCAGGCCAAGGAACCAAGGGGACTTTTCTTTTTATTGCAGGATTACCGAATTGTGGCAGATGAACCTTGCAATCCGACCCACAATGTTAATGCACGAATGAACTTAAGATTTGGTGTGTTTGTTTAGAGTTAATTTCCATCGATACCAATTTCCTTTTTATATTTTCCATTAATTAAGGATCCTCTCTACATATATTTCTAATTTTGCATGTCAAAACAGTTCAATTCTTTAAACAAACTTTTGCATAACATCAAAATTGGATTTGCTTCAAGTGCATGGGTATGCGGGAACTTTAATTCTTACTAATATGCCTCTTTTTTATTAACAATTGTGAAGTTCTGAATAGTCGGAGTGTAATGCTGTTCCAGAAATTGAGGACTTTCTTGTAAAGTTTGCTTGAGGTTTGTTTTTATTAAAGTGTGTACTTAAATTTCATTTTGCTTGCTCATCTTAAAACCAATTACAAAAAATTCAATTCACAATTATTTTAATGTTGTTTTTTTTTTTCAAAATTAATGCTGTTACTTAACCGAGTTGGTATCACATTTATTTATTTTTTCGTCAAATATTGCTTTAACTTTCATATAAATCACTCGATTTATAGCATGTTACATGGAAGCCTTCTGTTGGTATGAATTAGATGATACAAATGAAAATAGTTAGTTTTCGTTGTGTTCTTTTGAGGTGGAAGTTGAGCCCAGTAACTTTAGGATTTGTATCGTTATTTTGATATATTTATATTATTTGGTCTTTATAGGCAATATATTAAAGTTGCGGCTAATTTAAGTACTTACTGTATGTGGAAGATGCAAAAATTGTTATTTTTTTTGTAAATATCTTCTTATATCGTATGTATATATAAAATTCTTTGTAATTTTAAACTAATTTAAAGTTTGAAGTGCAGTTATACCTAATATTTTAATTTAAAAAAATTAACAAATATTTTTATCTAAATTGAAACTCATCGGAGGTGGAGCTTTTTACAATAACTTCTTATTTCTACCTTAAAATGGCCACAACACTGAAACTATTGATTTTTTAGTATTAATAATTCTGTGCTTTTTTAAAGAGCACGAAATTATCTACTCGGGGGGAAGTCACTTGGCAAATTTTTGTGCACTAGATTTCCTTTTACCACATTTTTGAAAGATTTCCACCAGGTTTCCTTTCGAAAAAGTTGAAAAAGTAAAAATAATAGATTTGTTGGATTTCCCTTCACTTCGCTACAACTTGGGTTGAATAAATCCTTTATTAACTTGATTGTATAATAGGGAGTAGTTTTAGCCTTGGGACCAAAAAATATGAAGATATTTACTAAAACCTCATATTTGCATTTTTTGCAAGCTTTTACATTTGAAGTACTTATTTAAATTAGCTGGACTAGGGCTGGGACCTGTGATAATGTTAATGTGCAATTTATTCCAGAACTTTTTAATTGAGAATTCCTTTAGTTCATTTGTTCGTTAATTAATCACAACTAACTTTTTCATTTTCTTATTCACCTTACTTCTTCCAACTTCCTACTTTCAAATTTATTGGATAATATTGATATCTTTATTGAATATCGTGCAGCCCTACTCGGAACTTGGATATATTATTTATAATAGCAAAATTTTAAATTCAGTTAAAATTAAATTTCGCTCCTCAACAGATAGCAAGGTGTAGCGTTAAGTTTATTAATAACATAGCTATTAACAGGTGCGAGGGTTACAGTAGAGAGGTTTCTTATTTTTCTCGAATGCATTATCCATACTATTGTTTTGCCTGAATTAATTGCATCATCATATTACACTTGTCGTAAATCCTAACTTCCTTTTATTTAGAGACAGGTTTAATCGAACGCATCAAAAAGTATAAAAGAAGTGAAAGTTATAAATTTGGGTTTTGTTTGGTTATGAATTGTGAGCACTAATATTGTGGGTCATGTCTATCAAGCCATGGCAATTTACGAAAAAAATTTAATTACTTTTATTTTTGACAAAGTTCAATTTGAATAAACTTTTTGGGCTATAACCTGGCATGAGTGGCAATCTCCCTCCCCCTCATTTTACAGTGGCTTAGACGGCAGCTACATTTTATATTAGTACACCTGTAATAGACCATAATTTAATATTTGTTTTATGTTTTACAGTGTACATGGAATCGTCTCAACCATCTTCTTTTATCAACAAGATGCGTTGGTCTCCCTTAACCAAACACGAACAGGGCATAATGCCACCACCTGACTCAAATCAAATGCCCATTCAGCAACGTCGCTCGTCGGTCAGCATCTCCTCAGACATTCATTCGCCCCCCGCGCAAAGACTAAAACAAGAAATAACTATCGACGAATCCAGCATGGAGAGTCTGGAACTTCAACGAGAACGTTACAAAAGCTTATCGGAAAGTCCCATCGACGTTCATTCTGGAGATTCAAACATGAAGATGATCAACGAAAATTCTATCGATTTGTTGCATCACAACACAATGGATGTGATAAGTCAAAGTATTAACGAAAATTCCATGAGCAATAGTGGAATGGAAATGTTGGTTCACAAAAATTCGGTAGAAGTACCTTTGGTGACCTCAAGATTGAATCTAAACGAACCGAACGTCATCTTAACACCAAATCATACAATCATGCGGGAAGATCTTGCAGTGATGGATTTGCGTATGAAAATGCCCTCCGCTACCGTCGCCGATTTGGCCCACATGAACGGTCCCTCTTTGGCAACCTTACAAAGTTTTGGTGTAACGGAACACACAAACACGCCTCTACCGGCACAAACGGCTCAAAGTGTAGAAAACTACTTGTCCACCATCGAAACAAAACCGGTCAACGTAGACGCAATGGCGTTATCCAACAGTTCCGCTCTGCAATTAACGCACATTTTAAATTCGACTCCACTCACTTCGTTAAATACAGCACTTCCGGTGCAAACTTTACTAGCCACCACGACCACACCGATGAACACAATTTCATCGCATTTTTCGTCAGTTTCGCCAGTCGAAGTCAACGATAAGCAAGTGGTCCTTCAACACAACGGTTTGGTAACCGAAACGACTGTCAACAATGTCATCCTACCTAAATCGCTTGCCACACAAGACATGTTGATCTCAAACAAGTCGCCTCGCGACATGCTGCTCCACTCGCCCACTCAAGCCTCGATGCTGGTGTCTTCCATCTCCCCAAACAATTTGGAACCGACGGAGGTGAACACCACCACTCAAGGACAATCGCCAAATCTATCGTCCGAAATAATATTAAACTCCCAAATATCCCCCACCATGATGTGCCGCAACTCGACCAATCTATCCCAAGATGGCTTACTCTCGATCTGCCAAACCAACGTAACCGATACGAGTTTAATTCAACCCCAAATGACTCTTTCGGAAAATGTTCCTCTCTTAAACGCCCAATCATCCCAAGTCACTTTATCCTCTGTGATGAACACAACCGATCCTGAAAAGGCGATTTTGCTTAAAGCCGCTGTCGATTTGTATGTGACTCAGAAAAAATTGAGCGAATTAGATGCGACATCCCCCACCACTATGGAGCACGCTATTTTAAATAACATGGTGAATACGACAAACAAAGCCATGATTGAAAATAAACAAAGTAGTTTTGCTGTGACCACCGTAGGTGGCGGCGAGAAGCAAAACGAAGATCGTATGATACCTGCTTATGCTCGATTGTCCGATAACGAATTGATCGATATCATCAATCCGAGTTGTTTTGATCAAGGTAACAATTTATTTTCATTGAATAAGTAGATTATATTGTAGAGTTGATAACATTGCATGGTATTTGATCGGGAATGTTCCGTCATCTCGTTTTGTCTAATGCTGACGTTTATTTTTTCAGTACTATAATCTTGGGTGGAGGTCATCATTTTGAAACATTTCATATTCCGTACTCATTGTTTTATATTATATTAAGATATCTATTTATTGTGAATTGCTTATGTGTTAAAGCATAACTATGTTATATAATTGTAAGTTTTATTGTTAGCGCTTTTATAGACATTTATTTTACATTATTTGTGTGGCAATTAAGTCGTACACGTTTATTTCTCCTTTTTTGTTGTACATAAAAAATATCTGTTCATAAATTTTTGTAAACTATTTGTTATTAAAAATGAACTTTTCGAATATTGTTTGTATATGCGTAATTATTGATACTTAAAATGTACATAATGTTATGTTTTGCAAATCTTTAATTTATGGAAATTCCTAATCAAACATTTTAAGCGATTGAGTATTAGCGACACCAATTCTTGACTTAATTTTTACTTCGAGCGCAACTGTTGCAAAAGAATAACTAACCGATAATGTCAATTATTAGATATGATATTTATATAATATATTTTTTATATTTTAAAAACAAAAATTCTGTGCTATGTAAAAAAGGTAATCGATACTCAATTCTTAAGTACAGTAAAATTTTTAAAATAAGTTTTGTAAATCTGAAGTACAATTATTACATACATTTACTATATAATAAATATTTAAAAATATATGTTAATATTATTATTGTATAAAAATTATAACTGTTCCAAATAAATTTTCCAAAATTTTGTTATTTCACATAATTTGCTGCCAAACCAAGCAGTGCAATCTTGATAAACCGACCTAAGTAATGCAAAACAAAATCTAAACAACAAATTACTTACTTTAACCATCGGTTAAAATATTTTTGAAATTTGAAATTTTTATATGTTGATGTGCACGATTTATTATTTACTTTCGCATTTATTGAGTTTTATTTCAATTTTATGTTATGAAACAGTAACACTTGTTTCACAAACCAAATCAAATACTGTAATTACGTACTGTAATACCATATGTATTAAAAAAAAGCAGAAACTGGATAGGTATCTATATATCAAGATATGCATAAATTAATAAACTCAAATTTAGAAGTTGGTAATTTATCACATTTAATAATTACAATATTTAAAATTACAAATAATAATTACAAAGAAAAGCTAATACATTTTGACACAAAGTTGAGTAAATATTTTATAAAAATTGTCTAGAACAATTTATTGTAATTTAAAAATCAAAAGCAGCTTGGAAACATACTGTCTTTTCCTCTAAATACAGAATTTTATATAGAATTTAAAAAAAAGTTGAATGAAAATGAGAATCTTTGTTTCAATAGAAAATCGCTCAATTTTTGTTAAATTATTAACACACTCCTATGTTAGCAATGTAAATTATACCTAACGAAGTCTTTTTTGTCATAAAAATCGGTTTTACAGGAATACTTATCAGATATTTTTTGTTATAAATTTCATTGCCTTCATTTTTGTTTATATACATTTTTCTATGCATTTTGTCGCAGCGTTTCTGAGATACGGTGACTTTTAAGTTACTAGACAAAGACAAAAAGTATGTTTTAAGTCACTGCATCTTGGAAATGGTGCGACGAAATAGAAAAATGTATATAGACAAAAATTAAGAGATTGAAATTTGGAACAAAAAATGTCTGAAAGTGTTGCTGTAAAAGCAATTTTTATATCACAAAAAAAATTCTTCGTTAGGTAAAATTGACATTGCTAAAATAGGAGTGTATTAATAATATCTGGAGCCACTGTATATCAAAATAATGGTTATTTAAAATTATTTATATAGCTATAGCTCATAGTCATAATCGAAATCATCATAAGATTCGCAACTTGTAGAAGCATAATCGCCATGAGTAAGACTATGTCGATTGTGCTGCTGTACTTTGGATACACTTTTATAGTAAACAACATATGTTGGATAAAATTCATAATCGAAATATTTCACATATACTTTACCCCCATTGCCAGTTGTGGTATCACCTCTCTTGGGCAAAGTTTGTCTTTCTCGACCAATTTCTTTTTTACCAACCAAAACATCGGCAACGATCATAGCTCGATTACTTCCATTTTTATGAGAGCTTTGCTTATTTGCATAAGTAGGTGATGGTGAAAAACTTACACCACGTCCAAATTTAGCACGCTTTGTTAGGCGCCAATCAAAGTTATTTGTGACGATTGACTCTACATTCTTTTTATCTGTATCGTGAAATAATTCTTTAATAGTAAAGTTTATATTACGGCTCTTGTATTCTTCTTGTTTAAGTAAAAACTGACTGTACAAAAAGGGATTTTGTACACGGTCAATTTTCGTAATCCCACCATTAAAGTCTCCAGTAATCTTTGAAGAATATGTACAATATTTACGGCTGGACTTTTTAATTTGTTTTAAGGTGTGGCCTTCATTTTGATAATTTTCCGTCCACTCGAGAGGCATAAAATTATGTAATGCCGTTGTTTCAAACATCTAAAAATATAAATAAATTATCAGTAATTTTTATAAGCACTCTACTTCTTAAGTCACTTACCATTCACTATCTTGTCTTGTCTTGATTATTTAAAAGTAGCGTATGAAATGCTATGTGAAATGCTTTGCAACACCTTAAATTCTGTAAATGCGATTAATTTTATGTGAAGTTTTAATTATTGCGTAGAAAGGTAAATCCCCGGGAATCCCAACACGTCAATGTTTCCTATTACGAACAAGACTAATTTGCGCCGAATATAAGCCGATGTTTAAAATCAAAATTGTGTAATTACAGTTTACTTTTTTTATTTTCAGAAACTAGAAAGCTACAAAAACAATCGCTGGAGTCGGTTACCTAGAATCTTTGTAAACAAATGTTTTGCATCGCTATAAATTTAGAACAGCAGTTTCCAACTTTTTTATTTCACATTTAATAGTAACCAGCAATAGAGGGGTTTATTTTCTAAAATTTAATATTTTATATTTGCAATAAAAAATTTCCAAATTTTTAGTGTTTAAAAAATTTTAATTAGTAGTAAGTATATAGTTTTTCTCAAAAGAAATCTAAAATAGGAATAATATTTTGTAATGTTGAGACATCAGGGGTCTGCATATCTTTTTTAGAAAAAGGCAAGATCGTAAAATTTTTAGGCTCTATGGGCTGCTCTAAGTGAAGACGGTCACGGCCTGGCGATTGTGTGCGTCAAATGCTAAGCTAAAATGGCTGAAATTACCGGTTCGATCTCAGGCGGAGAGTAAAAACTTTATTCGTCTTCCCTTGGCAGGCAATGGTAAACCACCGAGGTATCTGCTTAGAGAACCCTTCTAAAGAAAAAAAAAAGGTCACTAATGCTCTTACGTAGGGCTAAAAAATCTGAGAGAGAGAGACCCGTTATCTGTCTACCATTGGCGCACATGAATGAATTAACGAAAGATATATTTTAATAAATAATAAAAAAATGACCGCAGGTAAAGAGTATGAGGATCAGTCATGTATTAAAAACTGAAACGTAGAGATCACCCTGTCCACCAAAAAGCATAGCAAAGCTATCTATCGTCCGGGAACATATTTGTATTGAATACCAACTAGATTTACTATTTTCGGGAGGGAAAGGGGAAAAAAAATAACAGTAGGGCGATGACCAGACTGTACTTTAACAATAATAATAATTTTTGAAGATTTATTATGACGGTTAAAAAATCATTTTTAATTAATTTCATCAAAGATTGCATAAAACAAAATTATTGAAGTTTTAGATTTACTAATTTTTGAATCCAGTATATCAACTAGACTATTTAATAAAATATGGATAACTCATCTGCCATTAACAAATTTCCCGTACTAAATTCTCTCCAAAAATCTGTTTCTACTGTTGATCTAAATCTAGGTTTGCAAAATTTAAAGCTACGTGAAACCAAATCATTAACGGAAAACATTGATACCATAAAAACTGCTCCAGAAGAGACAACTGTGAGTCAATCGTACATAAATAATTTCAATACTTAGACGTTATTTTAGAATAACTACCAGATGGAAAATAAAAAAGAATCAATATTTCATGCCACACAAACTGTCGAAAAAGGATACGAAACTAGAGAAGTCCATTCAAATCAAGTTTATGTAGTAAGTGACGAAATGCTCACCTACAGAGGAAAACGGTACAGTTTCAACGATATTGCTACACAATGGAAGAAAGATTGTCGCATGTGGTTGTGGAAAAGTAATAAGCACAGAAAAAACAGATCTTTAGGAGAGCTGAGAGAAAAAATACAAACTGTTAAAATTTTAAATTAAATTTTATTTATACGATTTTAAAAAATATTTCTACAATTTGTTAAAATTTTGTTTAACCTTATAAAGATTACGATAACATTTTAATGTGAGTGGACACAATTTTTATTGACAAGTTTCGATGGTTGACTATGCTTTAACATCATCAGATATGCTCTCTCCACATTCGAAACGTTTAAAATCGACGACCTCAATTCCACTTTCGTCCATGACTTCTTTTACTGTGCAACTTTCATCGTAAATAAAATTTTGATGAATCAAACAGTCTTCTTCCTCGCTAGTTTTTGCAGGTTTATCAGTTGAAGTTCCCACTACTTTGGGTTTCAAACCTACAATGTGTTGACACAAATCCTTACTGAGTTTCATGATGTCTACTTCTTTAGGTTCAATTTGCTTAATTGCTACCAATCCACCCAAACGACCGATGCCTACATTTCCTATATTCAAACCAGAGGGATGAGAATATCCAGTTAGGTGTACATTTTCGTCTGATTTTATGCATGCTGCTCTTGCCAAACTTGCATTTTCACCTAACGATCCAATGGTCAACGCCAACTGATCGGCTAAGGATTTCCCATTTATCGTTTTTAATTTGCCTAGTTGTTCCGAGTTTAGAGATAGCTAAAAACAAAATAAAGATAGTATCAATGCTTAAACTGAAATTACAAAATTTATCAGCATACAAATAGGCCTAACGATAAGTTATAAATTATTTTTTAAAACCTCTCGTTTTTGTGTCGAGAGTTAAAAATGGAATTGCTCTAATACTAAGTTTGTAACTATCTGATGGTATAAAAAATATTGTAAACAGAAGCAAGAAACAGACTCATTTTTTCCTATTCCATAGCCTTCCTTTAGTGATTATCTCCTTGTTCTGAAGTCTTTTGCAATCTTTATTAAATCTGGTGAAGTCTGTGGAACGCAAATTTTAAAGTGATTACCCCTTTGATTATGACCCAGTCATTAACAAGGAGTAAATATCTTGAAAATTTTGTTTACACTTGTTTGGAAATCCTTTCAGAATCTTTGGAATTCCAGGGAAATCCCTGGAATTCGGAGTCCTGTATACATATTTTTTTATAAATGTTTACCCCTTGGTCACTATTATTCTAAGGAGGCCTAAAATTAGCCTTTAACTAATAAGATTTTTCGAACCTCAATCAATTGTAAATTTTAATTTCCCTGTCTGCTTAAAAATCAAAAATTCCTCGACTTCTTCTGACAAAATTTGTATAATTTTAAATTCCCCGACTTCTCCAGGTATTCCAGATGACTGGATACCTTGATTCTGTAGCAGGGCTACACAAATAAGTTAAATCTTAATATACCTCAGTAAGTGGACTGTTAACATGTGGTTGTTTCTCGACAAATTCTAAACAAGTACGAGCAGCTAACTCGGCCATTTCTTGGAATGTTTGGTTTCTGGCCACAAAATCGGTCTCACAATTTATTTCAAGCATGGCAGCATTGTGGTTTTGAACAACAACAGCGACTAATCCTTGAGTTGTTTTTCTTCCTTCCAATTTCACTGCCTTTGACCAACCTAAAGCTTGAGCTTGTTCGTGCAACCACTTTTCAGCCTAAAAACCAATTTTTCTACATATATTGAGCGTTAAGTGTTAAGGTGCTACTCACTTGTGCAACATCATTATTATGCATATCCAGTGCTTTCCTTATATTCGAGAAAGTGTAACCTGTCTTCTTCCGTAAACTGGACATCTGTAGCTTTAACGATTCTTGAGGAGCTGACCACCGAGGTGCACTGAAATGTAGACATCGAACAATATTCTTTGAGATCATCTACAAAAGTACAACATTAATGTATGAGCTGTCGTAGCCTAACTTTTTAGGTTAAAAAATGTGAACCACTTTAAAAATTGAATGAATCCCTAATCAAACTTAACAAATAATTATTTACAACAAAAAATCGATCATGAACAAAAATTACTTTCATGAGTAAGGTTTCTTGCGAAGGTTTCCAAGGAAATAAACAAAATAATTTGACAGAAGTAGAAGACATTCGTACATCAATTGTAACGAAAAATTAATTAATTTACAACAAAAATGCATTTAATTACGTAAATATTTCATTATTAAATATCGAAACTTACCATTTTAAATAATTAATTTATAATTAACCAAAAAATCTGAATAAAAGTGCCGGTGGAACGAATGGTGAACAAACAGTGAATCTAAAACGTTTAACCAAAACCAGTGTCTCTAAAACGTCACCACGCAAATATGGCGTCCAAAAAGAAAATGGAGCGTGAAAAATTATTAAAACGCATTGCGGAGAAGCGGACTCGTTTAGAAAACATGAGCGATCTCAAAATTAAGGTTCCCAGAATTTCGTTACCATCCGATTATAACATCCAATCGCAACCTTTATTTTCACTACCACCGCAACTTATACGACCAATATTAGCTTCCGGATATCCTGGTTATCGTAAAAGTTTGGCTCAAGCTAAAAAGAAAGGTTTAGATTTTGCATGCTTCTAAGAAAGCCATTTTATGCATACTGATTATTTTTTACAGCTGCCGAAGAAGAGAATCAAATAAAGACGTATACGGACTTGCGTAGGCAAAGAGAAGATTTTCGGAAAAGGCTGGTCGATTTAATTGTCAGCAGGGACGAAGACATGGACATTTGTGCCGACGAAATTCCGTCATCCGGCGAAAGACAAATTTTACGTTACTATTATTATATTAGGCATGGAGTCGATACTATCCACGTAGCACCTCTGGATCAAAAATTACTGGATAATGTAAATAATGATTTTCTTAAAAAATTTTGACACTAAAAGTTTAACTTTGACATTTGCAAAATTTCCGATCGTAGACATACTTTGATTTTTAAATGGGGGAATCGCTGGGGAAATCTGGTGTACAAGTGAAGGAAAGTCTGAGGAAATTTTAAAAAATCTTAGGATATCCTATAGATTTATAGATGGGCTTAGACGGGCTTTTTTTTTTGAAAGGAAATATTAAGGCAATCCTGAAGAAGATCCGGGAAAACCTTTAAAAAATCTCAAAAAGCCTCTCGCTCGTTGCTGATCTCAAGTGTTTGAGGCTTTGTTTCTTTAACACTCCAAATCGTTTTGACTGTGTTAGGCTTTTCGCCCAAATGCCATTTAAAAAAAAAAATAAGAATTCCTTTGCATAATTTTATACATTGCGATTACGTCTAAACTATTAATGTTACGAAAAAAAGTCGAGACTTTATTTTTGTGTACACAGGTGTTGGAATTAGTACCTCCAAGATTGAAAAAGTGGCATGCTATTTTGTCTACAAATGTCGATGATATGCGAGAAGACTTTATGATGGCAATGAAGAAGGCGATAGTTGATTTTGTTTTACGAGATCCGGCCTTCGTGGAATCTATTGTTGCCGAATTTGACTCGGAGCAACGGCGCGAAGTGAAAGAGTTAGGACCAAGTTGGAGTTTATCTCGAATTAAGTCTAAAAATACGTTGGAAAAAAATCTGCATAACATCAATATATGTTTATCGCAGTTATTAGACTTATGGTACGTGAATTTTAGGTGAGTGGTACTTTTTTCCCAGCAATGTACAGAATTCACAGCGGTTCTTTACAGAAAATTGCGTTTGGTAAACGTAAAGGCCTTATTAGAACACGAGGGTCCTTTCAGTTTAGCAGATTTTGAATGGCTTGTAGGTAAGCACATCGAGCAGGCTAAGAATACATTGCTCAATGGATATTACAATTCCGTGGTGGACATATTTTTACTTGGTAGCAAGAAAAACAAATTACCAAATCCTGCCTTTCCAAAACGAATCCAAAAATTTTTTAACAGTGTTGCCACGATAATGACGTACCATATGCAAACGCTGTGTTTAAAATCTCTTTACGAATATGTCGAGTACATTACGGATATAAGGGTAACGATTTGAGAAAATTTTGATTTTTTTTCTTAAATAAAATATTTTAGTATCAAAATAAAGGCTTTGATATTTATTTAACTCAGAGGGTAACTATTTTGGCATTTGAACCCGCTTTTAAAAATTTTTCCGAAATATTAATAAAAGTCATCGATAATATCATCGAGGCTGTGATGATTATACCAAGACTCGAAACTAAACTATATATGGATTACGATGGAGAACCTTTATATTTGAAGGTAATATCAGTTTTCGTATTTTTTGGCAAAAAATAAATTTAATTGTAATCTTTTAGCCAATTATACCGGAAACTCTGATCGAGGATTATAAGTTGAGATTAAAACTGATGTTGGAAGACCAGCGAATAGGTCCAGAACTGAGAGTTCAAGATTTCGACGAATACATGCCGTTAGTGAATGGAGATGCTCAGGAGGAGGTCGAAACGTTTCTAAGCGAAGAGCACACATTTGAAGAATACTTGGAAAACATTCAGCTTTATAAAGAGATTGGACAAGCAATTCCAATTGTAAAAGAGCATGTGATTACCATGGGAATGTATTACATGCACAGATTAGATCTGATAAAAGGTATGGTCCAAACCGCGGAAACCTTAAGAGATTTATTCTTAGCTCGAATGACTCACGACTATCAGAGTTTATGTAAATGGTATGTATGGAATTTTTGGAAAATTCTAAAAACTAATGTTTTGAAAATTTAGGTTGAGCGATGATTATCAAAATATGGCAGACAAATTGTTGGAAGTTCCTCAAAGCACTTCCGAACTGATGGATCTAATTGCGTATTGTAAAGAGGTTGAAACTGTACTTCTGCAAGCCAACGAAGCCAAACTGAGAGAAGTTATGAAATACATACTGTATTTGATCGACCATACGACTTTTACTGCTGTTGAGTTGAAGCAAAATAATGTTTCCTTCCTATGGTATGTTAGATTTTTCCTTTCATATTTGTCTATCTCTTATGTATCCATAATCTGGTATGATCTGATCTTTTCTACGAGAAGGCTTAAAATTAAAAAGAAGTAACTGGTAAACAAGTAGTAAGGCTTACTGAAGGGGTTTCATAACAAGCAAACCCATTGGCAGACTTTTAAAGCTTCCTGCGCACCAGTATTGCAAGCAGTGGGAAAGAGATTATTTTTGTTTAATTCAGTTTTCAATGAACCATTCCAGTGTTTGTATTGGGTTTTGGATTTAATAGATTTTTTTTATACAGGTATTTGCGCATGCCAAAAATAATCGAAGAACACAGACAGCTGGTGGATGTTAAAATCATAGAATTCCAAGAGGTTTTGGAATTGAAAATTCAGAAGTTTAAAGATGATTTGCTGATTTATCAAAAAATGGTGGACGAATTGGAATTCAATGGAGACATTGACGAATTGCCCAAATATCACAAAAGAGCTACTCAATTGGATAATAGATTAATAACGGCAATGGAAAGGATCGACCAATTTAATGAAGAAGAAGCAGCTTTTGGATTTGAATTATCCCAATATCCTCTACGTAAACAAGTCCACGATAAGTTGGGACCGTACAAAAAATTGTACGATAATTCGGTGGATTTCTTTGCCAAATACGATCAATGGATGAACACCCGAGTAGGAACTTACGATCCGGAAGATATCGAAACAGATGTTGGAGTGTTTTATAGAAATATTTATAAATTAGAAAAGCAATTTTCTGAAAAACCAGCGGTTCATGGTTTAGCTTCCAATGTACGAGAGAGCATCGAAGTGTTTAAAGAAAAAATGCCCATTATACAAACTTTGGGAAATCCCGGTCTGAAAGAACGTCATTGGGAAAAAATATCAGAAATAGTTGGTTTCCCGATCGTAGTCGACGACGATCTGACTTTGAACAAACTGATCGAATATGGACTGGACGATTTTGTTCCCAAGTTTGAAGCAATTTCCGAATCTGCAACTAAGGAAAATAATTTAGAAAAGACATTAAACAAAATGACTGTAGAATGGGTGGAGATAGAGTTTACCATTTTGGTTTACAGGTATTTCGATTAGTAGCAGTTTTGTAGAATTAACAACAAATTGTTGAATTGCAGAGACACTGGGACATTTATTTTATCGTCCATTGATGAAATTCAGGTTCTACTCGACGATCACATCGTGAAATCGCAAACGATGAAGAATTCTCCATACATTAAACCATTTGAAACGGAAATCCTTGCGTGGGAGGCAAAATTGGTGTTACTGCAAGAAATTTTAGATGATTGGCTAAAAGTTCAAGCAACTTGGATGTATTTGGAGCCCATTTTTTCGTCACCGGATATTCAACAGCAAATGCCAGAAGAAGGACGCAGGTTTAGTGCAGTCGATAAGGTTTTTATTTTTGCTTGATTTTAGTTGAACCGAATGGTAATATTTGGGACTTTTTCAGGCCTGGAGAGATATCATGAAAACCGTCGAGGGCGATCCTAAGGTGATGGTTGTAGTTGAAATAGACAAAATGCTTGAACGACTCAAAAAATGTAACGGTTTACTGGAATTGATTCAACGAGGACTCAACGATTACTTGGAAAAGAAACGATTGTACTTTCCCAGATTCTTCTTCTTGTCCAATGATGAATTATTGGAAATTCTATCGGAAACCAAAGATCCGACTAGGTAATTCTTATTGCACTTACATTATTGCTAAAAATTATTGTACCTTCTCTGATTGTTGAGTTATGAATTTAATGTTGTTTAGGGTTCAACCTCATCTTAAGAAGTGCTTCGAAGGAATTGCCAAACTGCAGTTTAATGACAATTACGATGTGTCTAAGATGAAATCCAGCGAAGGTGAAGAAGTTCCTCTTGAAGACATCATTCAGACATCGTTAGCACGTGGTCAAGTCGAAAAATGGCTGTTGGAATTAGAAATAGATATGAAGAAGTCGGTTCACAAAATGGTGGAATGCGCCATTCTTGATTATCCGAAGAAACCGAGACACGATTGGGTTTTGGTTTGGCCTGGACAAACTGTAACATTTATTTTAGTATTTTGATGATTTAAATTTACTTTTACATTGTTGTATAGGTACAAAGTGTTGCCATGACTTATTGGACGACAGAAGTTCACGAAGCCATTTTAGTGAGCGTGGAAGAATTGAAAGAAGTGCTTATAAATTCCAACGAGCAAATATTAAGAATTGTCAATTTGGTGAGAGGCAAATTAAACGCCCAAAACAGAATTACTTTAGGTGCCCTGGTTGTATTGGACGTTCATGCTAGAGATGTTTTATCAGACATAATTGATTTTAAAGTGGCCAGTACCAACGATTTCCAATGGCTCTGCCAAATTCGTTACTACTGGGAGGTAATCTAATTCTAAATCTAAATAATCGCAAAGATATAATGGTAAATTTTAGGAAAATCAAATGGCAACTCGTATGATTAATTCCCAATTGATGTACGGATATGAGTATTTGGGCAACGCTGGTCGCTTGGTTGTCACACCTTTAACAGATCGCTGCTTCCGAACACTATTTGGAGCTTTACATTTGCATTTAGGTAAAAACCGTTTTCACACCTTTCAGATTTTATTGGCTTTCTTTAGGAGGAGCACCCGAAGGGCCTGCAGGAACTGGAAAAACAGAAACCACTAAAGATTTGGCAAAAGCTGTCGCCAAACAATGCGTTGTATTTAATTGTTCCGACGGTTTGGATTACCTTGCGCTTGGAAAGTTCTTCAAGGTAAGGTCGAATATTTTTGACAAACAGCATTAAAAATTTTATTTCCGTTAGGGTTTGGCATCTTGTGGCGCTTGGTCTTGCTTTGACGAATTTAATAGAATCGACTTGGAGGTTCTCTCTGTTGTTGCTCAGCAAATTCTCACAATTCAAAGAGGAATCAATTCCGGTGCCGAAAAACTTATATTTGAAGGCACAGAATTGAAACTCGATCCAACTTGTTCTGTATTTATCACCATGAATCCTGGTTATGCTGGCCGATCGGAATTGCCCGATAATTTGAAGGTAAATTTTCATCCTGGTTTTCGACCCTAATCATTTTAATGTTGTGTTCAATTTCAGGCTCTCTTTAGATCTGTCGCCATGATGGTGCCCGATTACGCGTTAATATCAGAGATTGAGCTTTACTCTTACGGATTCCTTAATGCCAAACCGCTGGCTGTCAAAATTGTGGCTACTTATCGTTTATGCTCGGAACAACTGTCTTCTCAATCTCATTACGATTACGGTAAGATTATGCCTATAGGCCTTTGACACGAAAAATATCAAAACAAACTTTTAAGGAATGCGCGCTGTCAAGTCGGTGTTGAGAGCTGCCGGTGCTCTAAAATTGCGATATCCCGACGAAGAAGAAGATATTTTAGTTTTACGATCCATAAAGGATGTAAATCTTGCTAAATTTTTGAATCAAGATGTGCCGTTATTCCAAGTAAGTAATTGCTAAAATCACTTCGGATTGCCCTTAATAAAGATTTCCTTTTCAACAGGGAATCACGTCGGATTTGTTTCCCGGAATCGAGTTACCTCCTCCAGATTATGTAGTTTTTGATCTTGCCATTGAAGATACATGTCGAGATTATAATTTACAATGCACGGAATTTTTCTTGGAGAAAGCGCAACAACTATATGAAATGATTGTCGTAAGGCACGGACTTATGATTGTTGGATTGCCATTTGGTGGTAAAACTTGTTGTTATCGAGTTTTGGCTGACGCTTTGGGACTCATGGAGGAACGGGTATGCTTTGAATTTTCCTTTATTTTCATTACTTATTCAAATTTATTTTGTTCTGAAGGGCGGTATGGATGAACATAAGGCAATTTATACTGTCATGAATCCAAAGTCGATCACAATGGGTCAACTTTATGGACAATTTGATCCGGTCTCTCACGAATGGTCTGACGGTGTCTTAGCCGTGAGTTATAGAGCATTTGCAATGTCGACAACGTTGGAGAGGCTAGTTTAGATACTAACTATTAAAATATAATATCTCAACAGTATTTGTTTTCAATTTTATAGAAAATGGCTTTTATTCGACGGCCCCGTTGATGCCATATGGATCGAAAACATGAATACCGTATTGGACGATAACAAAAAGTTATGTCTTATGTCGGGCGAAATTATTCAGTTAGCGAATACGACGAATTTGATTTTTGAACCTATGGATTTGGAAGTTGCTTCACCAGCGACCGTATCCCGATGTGGTATGATTTATATGGAACCGATGACGTTAGGTTGGGATCCATTGTTAACATCTTGGCTAAATACATTACCACCGCTGTTAAATGATTTTCACAAAGCCACTGTCGGACAAATGTTCAGGAGATTTGGTAAAGTTCTTTTATGGTTTCTCCACAAAGGTATCGTCAAGGTACGAGTCATATTTTGGCAAACAAATAGCCATTCGAAATTAATTTAAATTGGTTTAGGAATTAGTGGTAACATCAGAATCGAATCTTATGCGATCTGCGATGAATTTATTCGATTGCTTCTTGGAGGACTTTCACGATGAAAAATTTATGGAGAACATATCCGATTTAGATGTTAGAGCCCAACTGGAAGGCGTTTTCTTCTTTTCTTGCATTTGGTCTTTAGGCGCAACTATGGATACAAACGGTCGACCAAAATTTAGTATAATATTCAGAGCTCTATTAGAAAGAGAATTTCCTCAACCCGTCATCGACACGTTTGAAATTCCATTCGAAATTCCAAAACCGGAGAAGCCGTACATATTTGCTATACCTCCTGGCGAAACGGTTTTTGATTTTAGATTTATTAAAGAGGTAAACATAGTAAATTGCTTCGTAATGGTATTGATCGTTATTGTTGTAGGGCAAAGGTAAATGGAAACAGTGGTCAGACGAACTGTCGTATGCTCCACCCATTCCACGAGATCTTCCAGTAAATCAAATTATTGTGACAACGGTAGAAACCATCAGAAATATTGCTTTGATGCAGTTATTAGTTCAACACCAAAAAGCCTTAATGATTGTTGGACCTACCGGAACAGGAAAATCGGTTTACGTTACCGATTTTTTGTTGAAAAAGAACGACACTTTTAAATATAAGCCTCTCTTCATTAACTTTTCTGCTCAAACATCGGCGAACCAAACTCAAAGTATAATAATGAGTAAATTGGACAAGCGGCGAAAAGGTATAACTCGGACGTTATTTGTGGATGTAATACTTTTTCTATGCAATTTCAGGAGTGTTTGGGCCTCCGGTGGGAAAAAAGATGGTTATCTTTGTGGATGATGTGAGTATGCCTCTTAAAGAAACTTATGGAGCCCAACCACCAATCGAACTGTTACGTCAGTGGTTTGATCACGAAATGTGGTATGATTTAAAAGAAATCGTCCCCATGAAATTAATCGACATACAAGTAAAAATACTCGAAGGTGCAGAAAAAAAATTAGAATTCATTGAAATGTTTTAGTTTATGTGTGCCATGGGACCACCGACCGGCGGTAACACCGTAACTGCAAGATTTGCAAGACATTTTAACCATATTGTAATCGATGAGTTTCGTGACGAAATTATGATTCACATATTTAGTAAAATTATGTTGTGGCATTTGGACACAAGGCAAGTTCACCAAATTGAGATGAATTTTTTTAATATGATTGCTTTTCAGAGGATTTTCTAAAGATTTTGATCCATGTATCGAGCAAATTGTTTTTGCAACCTTAGACGTGTATAAACGTAGTAGGGCCAGTTTACTTCCAACACCTGCAAAATCTCACTACCTTTTCAACTTACGTGATTTTTCCCGAGTTATACTGGGCGTTTTATTATCCGTTCCCGAAGCAATCGAAGACTTGCTGGCAATGAAGCGACTTTGGGTCCACGAAGTACTTAGAGTATACTGCGATAGATTGGTGGATGATTTGGACAGGACGTGGTTGTTTCAAATGCTGCACGACGTGTCAAAAAAACAATTGGAAGAAGACATGGACGATATGTTCGTTCGAATTGCTACTCCTGGAGTTCGCTATGTAAATATTCTGAGTTTTTAAAGCTTTTTGGTAAAACGAAATTCAAAAATTCCAGGTCGGTGAATCCGAATTGAGACATTTGCTGTATTGCGATTTTGCCAATCCCAAAGCAGACACCCGAAACTATATCGAAGTTCTAGATTTGAATTTTCTCAGAGAAATCGTGGAAGGCTACCTTGCGGAATTCAATAATATGTCCAAAAAACCAATGAATTTAGTGTTGTTTAGGTTTGCCATCGAACATTTGTCGCGAATTTGCCGAATTATAAAGCAACCACGATCGCATGCTCTTTTGGTAGGCGTGGGTGGTTCCGGAAGGCAATCTCTTACACGATTGGCTGCCCACATTTCGGAATACGAACTCTTTCAAGTCGAAATTACTCGCCAGTATGGATCGTACGAATGGCACGAAGATGTTAAAATAATTTTAAGAAAGGCCAGCGCCACCGATCAGCACGGAGTCTTCCTTTTCACTGATTCACAAGTGCGTCGAAAGCGTCTATTACCAATCATACTTTATCAATTTTTTTTTATTAGATAAAAGAGGAATCGTTTTTGGAAGACATCAGTAATCTGTTAAATTCTGGCGAAGTACCGAATATTTTTACCCAAGATGAAAAGGTGGAACTAACGGAAAAAATGAGACAATTAGATAGGCAAAGAGACAAATCCTTACAAACTGACGGTAGTCCGGTTGCACTGTTTAATTTCTTTGTTCAAATTGTGAGAGATCAGTTGCACGTTGCTCTGGCTATGAGCCCCATCGGGGATGGATTTAGGAATAGGATACGAAAATTTCCGGCCATTGTTAATTGCTGCACAATCGATTGGTTTCAAGTAACATCTTGCAACTTTCAATTTTCCACAACTAAAATTGTTTTTTTAGTCCTGGCCAGAAGATGCTTTGCTTGCCGTAGCTACAAGGTTTTTAGGGGAGATTGAACTAACCGACAAAGAAAGAAGTGCCTGCATTGAAATGTGTCAGGCTTTTCACATTGGTACTCAAGAATTGTCGAGCGAATTTTACTTGAGATTAAATAGACATAACTACGTTACTCCCACTTCTTACCTGGAACTCATCAACACTTTTAAAGACTTTTTATCAAAGAAACGCAAGTGAGTAGCTATTTGGTAATTCTTACACATACATGGGTCACGATTACTTTTTTTCAGTGCAATATTGGTAATCAAAGGACGATACGAAGTCGGCTTAGAGAAACTGGATAGCGCTGGTGCTCAAGTTTCCATCATGCAAGCAAGTTTGGAAGCTTTACAACCTCAGCTTGTAATTGCCGCAGCGAGTGTCGGAAAAACAATGAAACAAGTAGAAGCTGAAACTGCCGAAGCAGCTAAGGTGGAACAAGTGGTTATGGTGGACGAAGAAACTGCAAACGAACAGGTTTCGTTAAAATCAAAAATAATTATTTTATAAACTCAAACACTAAATTACTAGGCCAAAGCGGCGCAAGCTATTAAAGACGAGTGCGACGAAAATTTAGCGGAAGCCATGCCAATTTTGAATGCAGCTTTAGCAGCGTTAAACACCTTAACGCCTGCCGATATCACCATTGTAAAGTCTATGAAAAATCCTCCTAGAGGAGTGAAACTAGTCATGGAAGCTGTGTGTATTGTTAAAGAAGTCAAACCAGATAAAATTCCGAACCCAAGCGGAATTGGTACCATCGAAGATTATTGGGGACCTTCAAAAAAACTTTTAGGAGATATGAAATTTTTGGAAAATTTAATGAATTACGACAAAGATAATATTCCAGTTGCTGTAATCAAGAAGCTTCACGATAAAATTTTGGGCGATGAAGGTTTCGATCCCGATAAAATCAAATCAGTATCGACAGCTTGTGAAGGTAAGGAATTTTAGTAATTTTTTTTTGCATTAATCCTAGCTTACGTCAGGTTTGTGTAAATGGGTAATCGCAATGGTAAAGTACGACAAAGTTGCCAAGGTGGTTGCTCCTAAAAAAATTGCGCTAGCAAAAGCCGAAGGAGAGTTTCAGACGGCCATGGCAGCGTTGGAAATTAAAAGAGCATTACTTAGAGAAGCCCGAGAAAAGGTGGCCAAATTGGAAGCCACCTTAGATGCCGAGAACAAAAAGTTTCAAAATTTGACCGACGAGGCAGATTTATGCGCCAAAAAGTTACAACGAGCCGAAGAGTTGATAGGTGGATTAGGTGGTGAAAAAACTAGATGGATGGCAACTGCAAAAGCTTTGGGAGAAACTTACAAAATGCTTGCAGGAGATATTTTGATCAGTTCAGGAGTTGTGGCCTATTTAGGACCATTTACTTTACAATTTAGAGTACAACAAATAGAGAAATGGGTAAAGCAGCTTACAAAATTAGGAATTGTTTGTGCTCAAGACTTTCAGCTGACAGCCGTGCTAGGAGAAGCCGTTGTCATTAGACAATGGAATATTTATGGATTACCAAGCGATTCGTTTAGTATAGATAATGGAATTATTGTCAAGTAAGTACTATTGGCATTTTTAATTTCAAGAAAAATATTATAAACAATATTTATTGTTTAGGAACTCGCGAAGATGGCCTTTGATGATTGATCCACAGGGGCAAGCTAATAAATGGATCAGAAATATGGAAAAGCCCAATAATTTAGCACTGATACGTTTGAATCAAGCCGATTATGTTCGAGTATTGGAAAACGCAATTCAATTTGGGCAGCCGGTGCTTCTTGAAAATATTGGAGAAGAACTCGATCCTATATTGGAACCAGTTTTAACTCGTTCAACCTTTAAACAAGGCGGTGCGTTATGTTTAAAAATGGGCGATTCCGTGCTGGAATACAACGACCAATTTAAGTAAAAAGCATCGCAATTTCTCGACCAAGTAAAACCAAACTTTTGTTAATTTTCAGGCTTTATATTACTACAAAGTTTCGTAATCCTCATTATTTACCCGAAGTGGCCGTAAAAGTCACTTTGGTAAACTTCATGATTACCACTGTTGGTCTGGAAGACCAATTGTTGGGTATCACCGTGGCTAAGGAAAGGCCAGATTTGGAAGCCGAAAAAAATCAACTGATTTTACAAGGTGCAGAAAATAAGAGGTAGTAGATATTTACGTTATTTTCATCAAAAGTTTACAAAAAAATAAATGATCATTGCAGAATGTTGAAAGAAATTGAAGATAAAATATTGGAAGTTCTAAGTTCATCGCAAGGTAATATTTTGGAAGATGAGAGCGCCGTACAAATTTTGAGCTCTTCCAAAGTATTGGCAAACGAAATTGCTAGCAAGCAAGAAATTGCGGAAGTGACGGAGAAACAAATTGATAAAGCTCGTTTGGGCTACACTCCAATTGCTGTTTACTCTGCAATCTTGTTCTTTACGATAGCTGATTTGGCTAACATCGATCCTATGTATCAGTATTCTTTGGTATGGTTCATGAATTTATTCAAAAGTTGTATCGACAATACGGATCGAGTGGAAGATGTGCCACAACGATTGAAAGATTTGGAGAAAGCTTTCACGTATTCGTTATACGTCAATATATGCCGAAGTTTGTTTGAGAAAGTTTGTATTAAGTATTTAAATAACAATGAACCGCCATAATTTCAACTTATCTTCAGGATAAACTATTATTTTCGTTATTGCTCACGGTGAATTTGTTAAAAAGTCGTCATTTGATTGACATAGCCGAATGGATGTTTCTATTAACCGGAGGCGTGGGTTTAGATAATCCTAACGTAAATCCAAATAAATGGTTAAATGTCAAATCCTGGGATGAGCTCTGCAGATTAGACGACTATCCAGCATTTAAGTAAAACATTTTCTTAAAATAATTAATATATCGTCGGTTACTTTGGAAAAATTTGAATTTTAGAGGACTTAAAGATCACTTTTGCAAAAATGGAGATCAATGGAGAAAAATGTTTGACGATCCCGAACCACAATTATATCCATTACCTTCACCTTGGGATACGAAACTAAACGAATTTAAATCTTTGCTGGTTTTAAGGTGCATTCGTCCCGACAAAATTGTTCCAGCTATACAAAATTTTGTTCAGTGTAATTGAATCTTGGTTGACCATTTAATTCCGGTTTAATATTTTATGAGTTACAGTTCATCTTGGTAAGGCATACATAGAACCGCCGCCCTTCGACCTACCATCTTCCTATTCGGATTCTCATTGCTGCATTCCATTGATTTTTATTTTGACACCTGGAGCCGACCCCACAGCGGTTTTATTAAAATTTGCAGACGATCAAGGTTTCGGTTCTTCGAGATTATTTTCGCTGTCGTTAGGCCAGGGACAAGGTCCCATTGCTCTTAGATTAATCGAAGATGGTATTCGAAATGGAACTTGGGTGGTTTTGCAAAACTGCCATTTAGCTAAAAGTTTTATGCCCACACTTGAAAGGGTACGTTGGGACAAGGAAAGTGTTTGGTAGGAATTGCAACAATATTTTTTTCTTCTTTCAGCTTTGCGAGAGTTTTGCACCGGATACAACTCATCCCGATTTTCGGCTTTGGTTAACATCGTATCCAGCCGACCACTTTCCCGTATTGGTATTGCAAAATGGGGTAAAAATGACCAACGAACCTCCGAAAGGTCTAAGAGCAAATATAATTCGGTCTTACTTGAGTGATCCAATATCGGACACCGAATGGTTTGAAAGTTGTCAACAAGGACCTTCGTTTAAGAAACTACTATATGGTTTGTGTTTTTTTCACGCGTTAGTACAGGAAAGACGTAAATTTGGACCACTGGGATGGAATATTCCCTACGAATTTAACGAAACAGATTTAAGAATCAGTGTCATGCAACTGCAGATGTTTTTAAATCAGTATGATGTAAGTAATTTCTTTCATTAAAATTTTGATTTTGAAAATAAAATTTACTGCAGGATGTACAATACGACGCCTTGAGGTACTTGACAGGCGAATGTAATTATGGAGGAAGGGTTACTGACGATTGGGATAGACGTTGTTTAATTACAATTTTAGGCCGCTTTTATTGCAAGGAACTTGTGGAATCCCCCAGATATACGTTTGATCCCACAGGTAAATAATAATTTTTTGATGGCAAAAATTGATAATTTTTATAATAAATCGTTTAGGTCAATATTATTGTCCCGATTTTCCGGATTATGAAGATTTCATGAATTACACCAAATCGCTTCCATTGATCACCCATCCTTCAGTGTTTGGAATGAACGAAAATGCCGACATTTTGAAGGATCAGCAAGAAACCAATTTACTGCTAGCAAATACTTTGCTCACGCAGGTTAGTGCTGTTTATATCTTTTAGAACAAAAGAAAATTACGCGATATATTTTAACAAAAACTGATGACTTTTTTTTTAAATCTGCCATTAGGATCGAATTGTAAGTAGTTTTTTTTAAAAACAAGGGTACAAATTTTTAATAATTTTTTCTTATATTTTAATTATTAAATCAGGACTTGGTACAACTAAGGGTAAGTTTGTCAGATTTTTACGCATCCGCACAAGAAACCACTTTGTAAAATTTAAATTTTCTATTTTACCCAATAAAAGCATGTTAGAAAATTATCTGAATTGTTGTTGGGACTCACACCCCACTTAGTTTACTAACGGTTCTAATAATAATTGTTTGGCCTTTAGTCTCATAGAGGTTTTCTTTAGTTTTCTTTAATTGGCCCACTGTAGTCTGATAAAAGTTGTAGTTTTGGAAAATTGGTACCCGGCTTCGCCCGGTTTTTACTACATAAGTATATCCTGCCTTTACTAAAGGTTTCTAGTGTCAACTATTTATTAGATTTTATTAATATATATTTTTATATTATATTTTATATTATTAAATTTTAATTTATTAAAGCATGTAACTTACCTATAATATATATTTGTAACCTTTAAAGGACGCTTTATCATCTGGAGGAGATGACAAATCACCAGACGAAATAATTTCAGAAGTTGCAGACGACATTTTACAAAAGTTGCCAGCAAATTTCGACAGAGATGCTTGTATGGAAAAATATCCGACCGAGTACATGCAAAGCATGAACACTGTCTTGGTGCAAGAACTGGTCCGTTTTAACAAACTTCTGACTTGCATTCGAACAAGTTTGATAAACGTAAAGAAAGCAATCAAAGGTTTTAATTGTTTTAAATGAAAATACAAATATTACAACGTTTTTATTTAAATATAGGACAAATTGTAATGTCAGTTCAATTAGAAGAAGTTGTTACGAGCATGTTAACTGGAAGAATTCCCAACATGTGGGCGAAAAGTTCGTATCCATCGTTGAAACCATTGGGAAGCTACATAAATGACTTTCTGGCTCGATTAGAATTTCTACAAGTAAATAGGAATGTAATTTAAAATAGATGATGTTAGGAACCTTCTCATTTTATTGCAGAAATGGTACGACGAAGGACCCCCGGTAACATTTTGGCTTTCCGGATTTTTCTTCACTCAGGCATTTTTAACAGGCGCTCAACAGAATTTTGCAAGAAAGTACAAAATACCTATCGATTTGCTAACGTTTGATTACATTGTAGGTTTCTATATTTTTAAAAATTTTTATAATTTCACAATTTTTGTTCTTTAAATAGCTTAAAAAGGAGACTCAGTTTGCTACACCCCCAGCCGATGGAGTATACGTATACGGTTTGTATTTAGATGGCGCAAGGTGGGAAATGACCCAAATGGCGTTAGCAGAATCTTTTCCCAAGGTGCTGTACGATGTGGTTCCTTTTGTAAGTACCTACATAAAGTTTTTCATTCAAGATAAAAATGCCCTTCGTATTTAGATTTGGTTTGTGCCTTTGAAACGGAGCGACGTTGTTCCTAGACATACTTATACGTGTCCTGTTTATAAAACCGCCGAAAGAAGAGGAGTTTTATCAACAACTGGACATTCGACGAATTTCGTAATCTCCATGACAATTCCAACGATAGAGCCTCCACGACATTGGGTAATGCGAGGAGTGGCAATGCTGTGCCAGTTATCTCAATAAGTGAGAAGACGCTATTTTTATATTTTTACATAAGTTGGGATGTTTACTACTTGTATTTTAAAAGATTTTATTTAGAAATATACTTTTACGTAATTTTATAAATTACTACGCAGCACTGATCTAATTTTATATTTGAATAAGGTCATATTGTTAATTTGACGAAACTGTTTATTTACTGAAACCATCTTGTGTACCTAAAGTAGATCATTTCTAAAAGGTTTATCAATTCCTTGCAGTGACATGTTTGCTCAAAAATATTAATGGCAGTATAATATATTCGTACATGCGAAATTAATTTGACCATTTAAAAAGAAAATTGTTTTCGTATTTTTATTAGAAAATTATACTAAACTAAAATTTAAAAGTAATAATAAAAAATTATAAGAACGGTGCTGCTCAAATGTTAAGACTGTGTGCCAAATATCATTAGCAATATCTAAGTGTTAATTGAGTATAACTACAAATATTTTTGTGCAGTTAATTTGAATATGTCAATTTACAACTTGGAATAATTGGAATATTCGATAAATATTCCATTCGTTTAATTTCTAAATTTCAGTTCCTGTTAGTTTCCATCCTGTTTTTTTTTGGCGTAAAAATTAAGATTTATACCAATATGCACGGGCGCCACTAGAAAAATTTTCAAATTTCTTTTAAAGAAGGACTTTGTGATTATTCTGCTTCGTATTTGTGTCTGTGTTGCAAGTGCTACATACTTTGATTATCAATGTTTACAAGTGTCTGCATCTATCAACTACAATCAGGATTATTTAAACGTTGCAAGGTAGTAAATTTATTTGGCCATTATTAATTCAGATCTGATAATCTTCGTATACTTAGTTTAATTTTAAGAACACGCTGACATCTCTACAAATAAAAACACATTTAGGCAACATTATATCATCAATTATTTGCATCATTTATGTACTACGTACCTGTAAATATTCCGATAATAGATTTGGTTTCTACAATTTGTTTCGTATTTCTGAAAAAGCACAATTTTTAAGACTGAGGGTAAGTGGCATAGCACTATATAGTTTTTCTCGAAAATTAAAAAATTTTCTTCTAAAATCAATAAATACAAAGCAAATCTGCTACATTTATTGGAAATTTATTTCTGTCGATACCTATCTTATGTTTAGTAAATTGAATTTACTATATATAATTAGCGTAATGTGATGTAAGTGATTTATTAATAATAGAACAAAGTAAACGACAATTTCAAACACTTGAGCACTATTACGCCGTAATAAAAAGATTTTCATTACAAGGCGTAAATGAAATTGACAAATACGCCACATAATTCGTCAATCAAATAGACGTTTTAGTTTAAAGTGCTTTTATTGTGTAAAATATCCAGGAAATTCGTAAGATGTTCGAGCATCAGTATAGAAGACTTATGAGATTAATTTATCAGGGAAAATATATTGGTATAATGTAAGGATCAGATTTGCAGATAAAGGAAAACAAACAAATTCTGAATATTCGAATATGCTGAAATATGTCTGTTGTCTGTCTAAAAGGCTAGGTTGGAAATCTCGGCCGCAATCATCAGTACTTTTTATAATATCAATAAAAAATACCCAATCAGATTAGCTGCCCATGATATGCAAGTTTTTATTCAATTTGTGCAGTGAATTTAAAGTAGATATAGTTAATCTCGCTCCATGATTTGTATTAATTGATTAAATGTTTAACTTCCGAATAATACTTCAACCATAAAGAAGCCTGGTGTAACTCCAAAGGATATCGAGGTTTCTCGATCCGTATACCAATTTGCATACGCTTAACTGATTGATTAGTGTCAATCTCATGGTCCTGTGCAATTGAAACCATTAATTGTAGAATTATTTGTAAAAGAAAAGTAAAATTAACTTTAATAAAATTTTTGATTCTAATGCGAGGATATTAATAGATTTCGAAATAATCAGTTGATATGATGATTGGTATTTGATGTGTAACTAATTACAAGTTAAAATCTTGTTAGTACCTATAACGTCTTTAGATAATACCATCATGTGGTTGCTAGGGTTACGAGTTGAGATCGATGTTCACCCTTGTACCCTTGAGAATGCTACCAGTGTGTGGCTTTACTAGGGTAATCTTAGTTAACGAAAGATTTAAAGGTCCATAGCAGTAGTTGATAGTGAACTTTAATATTCATCATAAACGTATGACACGCCATTGCCGTTTGAACGCAGAATAATAATAATAATAAAAAAAAAATTTAAATAGTTATAACCAACTAACATTCTTATTACTTATCTGGGTTTGAGACGGTCATAAATGTAAATGTTTAAAAAACCAGAAGGATATCAAAAAACCATGATGGATCGAATACAAAATTCAATATACAGTTGGCTAATACACTTGAATAATCTCAAAATATTACCTAGCGTAATTGGTGACTCCGATGGATTTCGGATACCTTTTGTACTATATGCAATCAATTTTCTTTCTGTCAAAAATAATTATCTAAATCTACAAAATTCAAACAATTAAATACTATAGGAAGCCGGTAATTTGGCGGCTCTAAAATTAATAAACTCCAAAGTAAAGCAAGTTTATAAATTTCGCTTCAGGTGACTTTTTACTGATAAATTTTTCACAAATCATAAAATCAATAAACGACGTAACTTTGACGTGCAAGTGAATACACATCATTTGGCAATTCTCTCAAATGAATTAATTTGCTGGATGCTGAGTTTTGAAAATTCGACTTACATGCTTTCAATGTTGACACGGCGAAAGATTGTCCCCGAGAATGAACCAGTAGGTGATTACGGGAATTCTGCTATTAAAGAGGGTGTTTTAAAGAAGCACCACTTTAAGATTTAATCCCGGATTTGTTCGTTTCCATTCCAAGATAAAGTGAAAGTTATTTTGTAACTACAATTGAGCAAATATAGCTTAAAATAATCTAACTTGGAAAATTACTTTGGCCAAAATACCGCTATAAGGTTGTAAAAGACGCAATTAAAAAAATTAAATTTAATAATATTTTCTATAAAAGGGTCTAGGTGAATAAGCATGGAAAAGTTGCCCCCCACGTATTAAGTCAAGATTGGCACCAAAGATTGGTACCTACGTGACTAAAAAATCCTGCAAATATAAACCTTAAAATCGCATTTTTGTAGGAGTTATGGAAGGGGAAAGAAATATAAAAAAAATGATTTTTCTCAAAAACGGCTGAACAGATTTTGATGAAAAAAATATATGTTATGAACATCAATGAGACTATTTTAAGAAAAATTTAAAAAAAAATTCTAAAAAGAAATACGGGTAGAAATTTTTTTTTGAAATTTTCAAACTTTTTTCTGAGGAGATGTTTTGGAGATACACCTCCAATTTTTTTTCTGAAAGAAGCCTTAAAATCTCTGCTTTACATATATTTTTTCCAAATTTTTCGTCGAGGTAGCTCATGGCGAAAAATGATGAAAATCATGCATGCGGCGTGGCATCACGCTTTCACAGCACACTCTCGCTCCAGCTGCGTACATCGTATGTACTAGTCTGCTTTTTATGCTGGATTCTTAAATTATTTTACGACAAAATTAGTGAAAATTTAGGTTTCATTTTTACTTGTACATTAATTTTAAGCGCCTTTCCAAAAAGTTAAGTTTTAGTGAAGTTACGATTGCTATAACAGTGATAGCGATTCGTTGCGGCCGTTTCACCGCAGCCGGTTTGCCGCAAAACCATTTAGACGCAAAATTTATTGGTCGCATGGACAATTTGCCGCAGTACTGTTGGGTCGCAAAATCAATTTGCCGCAGCCGGTTCGTCGTTATTTTATAGAATATTGCGGGCTACCCAGTCGAGGTAGAGCCTCCCAGTCGAGGTGGATTCAGGTATGTTTTTAGTGAGTTAAGTGCCAGCCAAAATAGCCCGGAGTTTTGACTGGCGCAACCACGGCAAATCACGCATCCACCGTAAAATGAATGAATTATGTAAGTTTAGTAAGAAAGTAGAAGTGGTAGCGAAATGTCCTAAGCCTTGTTGATGTATTCCAGAATAGGTCGGCTTCTATTTCCATATTATTTTTTAAAATTATCTTATCTTATCTTTTTCTCATTTATCATCTTGCGTCGAAACGGCTGCGGCAAAACAGCCGCGACGAACTGTTCTAGACCCTCTGCAGTTAGTCTATAAAAATAAGTTTCCAGAATTCACCACGAGGAGGTTGCAGTACGGTTTTGCACTCCTTATCGGATTGCTTTTTTTGTGTGAGTCCCCCTCGCCTTTCACAAAACCGGATATTTTTTATGTTGGTCGAGATTATATATTTAATCTTTTTCACTGTCACTCTGAATTACTGGAATGTAATTGTTTTTCTTGAATACTTCGCTGAGTATTTCCGCTGGTTTGAAAATTTTTGATAAGTAGCTAGGATGAGATAAATTTTTTCCATTGGCACATTCACATGTGTAATATGTCAAACCAGAAACACCAACGCTGTTAGGCTTATATCTTAAAAAGCATCTTGCTGTGCGAGAAATATGAAGAGATGGTACTTTCAATTTGAGTACGTTTAACGTACTCAATTTTCAGCTTACCATCTTTGTCAACCATTTTTGGCAAATATGATACGGCTTGAGCGAGTTGGTGTGAACCAGTGAATAAGATTTTTAAATCTCTTTCTGTCATTTCTGGGAAATCTAATATGTCATCTGAAGTAATACTTTTGAAAGGTAGTTTTCGACGAAGCCAACCATTTTCTTCGACTTCAGCCGGCAAAGTATTTTGCACATTTTTTTGACTAGGCATTCTTTGTATAATAATTTCAAAAGTGTCTACATCAGAATAAACCAGCTGGAGTGAGAATGTGCTGTGAAAGCGTGATGCCGCGCCGCATGCATGGTTTTCATCATTTTTAGCCATGAGCTACCTCGACGAAAAATTTGGAAAAAATATATGTTAAAGCAGACATTTTAAGGTTTTTTTTGGAAAAAAAATTGGAGGTGTATCTCCAAAACATAACAGCAGAAAAAAAGTTTGAAAATTTCAAAAAAAAATTTTTACCCGTATTTCTTGTTAGAATTTTTTTTTTAATTTTTCTTAAAATAGTCTCATTAATGTTCATAACAAATTTTTTTTTCATCAAAATCGGTTAAGCCGTTTTCGAGAAAAATCATTTTTTTGATATTTCTTTCCCCTTCCATAACTCCTGCAAAAATGCGATTTTAAGGTTGATATTTGTAGGATTTTTTAGTTGCGAACTTTTTCATGCTTATTCCCCTAGACCCTTTACAACATGTAACTCACTTCAAACTTTCTAAATCAGCATTCGGCAACCTAGAGAAAAAGCCAAAATTTTATAATGTTGGACTTTTCACAAATTGGTGATTTTAGAAAAATCAATGGTTATTATGCTTCTGCTTCTTCGAGGTGAAACTAGCAACTGATTTTGTAATTTAGTTAATTTTATACTATGATTTATTGTAAAATATGTATTATAATTATTTATTATTATAATAGCAAACGAATTTTAAGTAAAGCAACATTTTTAAAATAATTAAATGCAAATTTGCTTTAAGGTTTAATTTTATAAACCATAATTTTCAGCTAATTACTAAAAATGCAACTTTTCTGAATGTTCAACAAACTGAATTTAAATTTAAATTTAAAATAAATTATTTTAATTATAATTATTATGATATACAAACAAATATACTAAACAGTGTAATAATATTAATTATATGCCTGAGGAGATAAGCAGGATGAAAAAACAATCAAGTTAATTTTTTATAATAGTTAGTATAAACTTTCGGCAATGGTATTTTGCCATCTTCAGATATTTATTTTATAAAAAAAGCTTTTTATTGTTCATTTAACCTGCTTATATCTTTAAATTTACAATAATTAATAAAATTATTATGATAAACCGAAACTAAATATTTGAATGTTTCGATTGCAATATAAATGCAAATAAACTTCGGATTTTGATTTAAGAGCGGATTAAGCTCAAGTCCATGGATGGGATAATTAATTATTTCACAATAAAATCTAGGTTTATTTGAAAATTTATAGCAATGCGAGTTCACTTAACCGTTCATTTTAATTTTTCCTAAACTCAAATGAGAAAGATTTATAAAATTAATATTCTTTATTTTGTAAACTTAAGTTTCATAATCTTATTATATAATAAAGAATTCTTAATTAAAATAAAAATACATTACGTTTACATAATATTATTATGTTGATAGGATCTTTTGCATTTTTATTGGATTTTAACTCTCCAGTACTAACACATTTTTTTATAATACGAGTACTAACGTCGGTTCGGGAGACCCATTCTAGTTTTTAATTTATTTAACGCCGTTTTTACATTTTTTTTACCACAAATGGAATATTTAGCTATTTTTCTTTATAATATAATGTTAATTCTAGTAGGAAAAAGTCATTTTCTTGAAGTGGGATTGCGGCCTAACTTATATGACCGCAGTCGTTAAGTTTCCTCAGATTTCCTTTGAGTTTTTGGATTACATATAAGACATATAAACATATAAGAAAAATCTGATGTTGCCATCGCATGACTTTCCGAATTATTAAAAGTTACTTCCAATTTACCTCGAATAAAAAAAACTAAAATACTAAAGACCGGATTATATGCATTTGCATATTTTGGATATTTTTTAAGAATAATGCATATTTTGACTGAAATCTACTGATCGTGCATATTTGGTCATAATTTATAAAATTTCTAAAAAAAAGGGAAAAGTTTCTTTATCAGAATACGGTCCTGATCTGATAATTTTAAATTTACATTTGGCGATGCCAACAAATTAAATTTTGGGTTGGCAATGCTTACCCCCCTAAATTTAGAGGGTAAAAAGTGGGATGGGATTTTTTAGTGTAGTTATATTTTCAGGGATTTTTTGATTTCGAATATTTATTTATTTTTGTTTTATTAAAAAAAAAGGTATAAAATATGTGTCCTGCGATAACCCAATCTAGCCAATCATATTTATTTTTGACGTAGAGGCTTAGCGACATCTAGTATGGCTGCTCGTTACTAAGAACGCGGAGTAGAATAAAAAATAAATTTATTATTTTTTATTTTTAAGTATTTCTTCGATGAATTAAAATACTTTTTCATTGTTTATTTTGACGACATGTTTCATGTAAAAGTTTACACATTTTCAAATTTTAATATAAATTGTAATAATTGCTTTAAATGTTTTTGCAAATTTGAAATAAAAATACTTTTGAAGTTACGTTGAAATTGATAAAAAACAATAATAATTATTATTCGTAAAACAAACCCATTTAATTATAAATTAATTTATTATTTATTCAATAATAGGTATTTGTTTCTTAAGTTTTTTTAAATAATATTTATTTAAAGGGGTTCTTCATGTAATTGTGGGGGTTTTAGGGGTTTTTGATTTAAACTTTAAGGGAGATAAATATTTGAGAGTTGGCAACCCTGAAAAATAGTAAAAAATATTAGTAGAAAATCGTAGAATTAACAAAATAACGTTATTTTGTAGTATTTGTTGAAATTTGATGTTCATATCCATTACAAACATTCAATAATGTAAATGCTTTTATATTCGAGCATTGGAATCCAATACAAATCTCAAATACAAAAATCCAATACAAAATCTAATAATGTAAAAATACTTTTACACTACATATAAAGGCCGGTTGCCTAAGAACCTAGTAGAAAAAATCCGTGTCCGCCGCTGTACACTGATTTAAATTATGCTACAGGGGACTCGGAAAAATTTGATTAAGGATTCAAAAAAATTTAATACGGCACTGAAAAGGAAATAATCACATAAACTCTTCGCATTTTCTAGTTTTACTTTTATTTCATGACATAATTAAATATAATTAAACAGTAATTACTAATTAATATCCGTCATTGAATATACTACATTAAGTACGCATCCC
This sequence comes from Cantharis flavilabris, assembly GCA_949152465.1. Classification (NCBI taxonomy): domain Eukaryota; kingdom Metazoa; phylum Arthropoda; class Insecta; order Coleoptera; family Cantharidae; genus Cantharis; species Cantharis flavilabris. The sequence goes on from OX424435.1 coordinate 13,151,462, forward strand.
ACGCATGATAACATAAATTTGTAATTGAGATCTTGTGCTAGAGGCCATGAGGCCAATAATAATAAGAGACTCTTTTTCAGGTTTGAATTTTAGGGATCACATTTAAAATTACAAAGTTCGCCTTTCCTGTATATAAAAACATTAATATAGAAAATTAATAAATGCTGTAGTAGTAGATGAAATTTTTTAAATCTTCTGGTATTATATTATGATAAAGTGTGCTGCTTTAAAATATCATATTATATAAAGTTATATACAAAATAATTAAATTTATAATTGAAAATAATCGATATTTTAGTTATTAAATATTTTAATAATAAATTTACATATTACTCGTATAATTAATTACAGTAGAATCCGTTTAATGTGATCACTTTGGGCCTAGAACATTTTGATAACATCAACCGACTGATAGTCCACTGCATTTAGGATTTTGATACGGAATAATTATATCCTACAGTTTTTGCGCGTTTTCATATATATTATGGTGTCCCGAATAACGTCTCAAAAGTCCGAAGGGGGGGGAGCTCCGCCAAACATGTGGCAACAATGTAAAGGTGCTCTAAAACGGTTTTTGACGATTTTCTCGGTTTCTATCAGTTTTACGAACAAAATCCTTCTATTTAAAAAGAAAGACACGATAATTCTACACAAAAAAGGTTATATAAAATTTTTCAGACCGAGCAATACTTTTCATGATAAACCCCGCTGAAAAAATATAATAAAAAAATAATTTTGTTTTTAAATTTATGGTTTAATATTATTTATTGACGGAAGAAGAATGTGAAGGGTTTATATTATCAGATATTTCAGGTTTTGTGTTGTTCGTAGTTTTTTGTTGTGATGAATCGTCTTCGATTGGTTCAGCATTTGAGCAATATTTGCCATGGCAATTACCGCAAACTGATGAGCAATGTAGTCCTAATCTTCGACAAGTGCACAATGGTCCACAACCTTTTGCGCAATTGCTAAAAATCATGTTTAAAAGACAATTAGGTATGGAAAGTTGGAATGTTGTTTTTGGCCACAAAATGTCGTCTTTTGACAGCCATCCCCAATCCCAAGGCAAGTATATACCCTCAACCGACAAAACCCGATGGGCCTGCTCGGTATTGAAGAACAATGAGGGAAAAAATTACCGATGTTTTATTATACTTTACGTTTTAATCTGAGAAAAAAAAAAAAAAATTATACTACATATTTTTCAGCGGGGTTTATCATGAAAAGTATTGGTCGAACTGAAAAATTTTGTAGAACCTGTTTTGTATAGAATTATCGTGTCTTTCTTTTTGAATAGAAGTATTTTGTTCGTAAAACTGATAGAAACCGAGAAAATCGTCAAAAACCACTTTACAGCACCTTTATATTGTTGCTATATGTTTGGCGGAGCTCCCTCCCCTTCGGACTTTTGAGACGTTATTCAGGACACCATAATATATATGAAAACGCGAAAAAACTGAAGGATATAATTATTCTGTATCAAGGCATATTTTTTAACTAATTTCTGTGGACTAAAATTTTAGAAGAAAACGAATTTTAGAAGATTAAGGTTTTAGCAAGGATAAACTAAACTTAAATAAATAAAAATAGAAACGGGAAACTTCTTTAGTTTTTGTGGATCCACATTTTTAAGTGGATTCTACTGTATAATATTATACTACATTACTTTTATATACTAGTTATTAGTTCTACATATTAAAAATTATATATTATAATATGTTACTTTTGTTTTTATTGTATGTTTTTAATATATTTTCAGATTTCTATATAATAAACACAAAATTAATAAACAGTAAACGCTCTACTATCCAACCTAAAGGGGATCCATTTCCAGTCGTATAACTGAAAGGGCCAAAACAAAACTATACAATGTCAATAATACGAAGACAAGTGAAGACGGGTTGGCCTTGGAAAGGAAGAAACACAAACAAAATGATAAAATTCATAATGGTCAATATGGCCTACATCGACAAATATAAATTACCCCAACAATAAATATAAAATAAAACGTAAATTTGTATAATAACCTTTGTAGTGAAAAATACTTTTTTATTAAAAATATGAACCATAGAACATGGGTGGCCAACAGGTTGATCGCGAAGCAATGTTTAGTCGATCAAAGCCGTCGATACTAGTCGTGATTTATAAAAAGCCGAGGAGGAAACCGCTGGGCAAATTTGATGTACAAGTAAAGGGAATTCTGAGAAAATCTAAGGATGTCCAGATCATTTTTCTTTCTTTTTCGACAGGAAATCATGAGACAATCCGAAAAAATCCAAGGGAATTTTTGGAAATCCGGGAAATCTAAAGAAATCCAAGAAAACGTCCTAAAAGGAAATCTGGTGTACAAAAATTGAGTCTGTGGTTTCCTCTTCGACGGCACAAGTCTTTAATGTTTTGTATGCCCTTATCTTCTGTTTTCCAGTTATTTTTTTTTTATTAGAAAAATTTCTAAAGAAAATTAAACTTATTTTTAATAATTTCAACTCATGAAACTACTTCTCTGCTTCTCGTAATAAGTTAAGAAAGTTTTTTTTTTTTTTTTACTTTTACCTTAATAAATATTATTCTAGTATTATTTATATATGTTACGGTCAATGATGACAATTCGGCCATTAACGTTAATGGCCGGACAATAACGTCAATGCCCAGCTTAGTTGGGCATTGACGTCAATGACCATGCATTTTGGGCAATGTTGACATTTAAAATTACATGTGTGGTTTTTACATCGTTGTCCGGGCAATGACGTCAATGCCCAATACAGGGTGGGCAATGATGAAATTATTATTCTATAGATTCCATCTGAAAGTAATATTTATTAAATGTGTCTTTGCAATTAATACTAGCTGTTAAGGAACACTGAAAAATTAATTTTGTTAGAAAATATTAGTGATACGACCAAAGAAAATGAGAATACTCTTAGACAAGCAGCAGCTGAAAGCAGTGTTTTAGGAAGTCACGGTTACAAGCGTTGTCATTGCAAGGCTGGATGTAAAAATAATAAATTTGCGTGTCGTGCCAGCAAACAAATTTGGAATTCTAAGTGCCATGGGTCACTCCGGTGCCAGAATAAAAATGATTAATTTAATTAAAAAAATTTATTTAATTATTTTTTAATTTTTATTATTTTTAATATATAAATAGTACGACTTCGCAAATATTTTTTATTTTTAATTCTTTAAAAATTATCACAACATGTTTCGTATGAAGAATCATACATCTTCAGGTGTCTACAGAAGAAATTAAGTTAAAATACAATTCTTTAAAGTAATAAATAACATACCTAATTAAATTTAAAATGAAATTATGAAAATTTTTTTTTGTTTTTAAAGTTTTTTGTTAATAAATGATTATAATATTATATTATAATACAATGAATACAACATAGGTACGTAAATATCACTTGCCAGTTGGCTGTCAAATTTTAATTGCCATTTTGCTGTTCTTTATATTAGTTATTCCATAATATCATCATTGCCCAATCCATTTTGGCCAATAACGTCATTGACCGGCCAAAGACGTAAATATTATAGTCAAATGAAAATATTTACATCATTGCCCACCGTTAACGGGCGTTGACGTTAATGGCCGGTCAATGACGTTAATGGCTAGGGTAAATGGGCATTGACGTCATTGCCCGGCCATTGACGTCAATGTCCAATTTACGTCATTGACCGTAACATATAGATTTATGAAGATAGCGAAAAATTTTTAAGGAATATAGTCGATTGCATATACCTATACTATAATGAAGTTGGCCACCCCTGTTATAGAATATAAATATTTTATTTTTATAATTATTTATAACCTCAGAATAACATGTCTTTCAAATTTAAATTATATTTGTTTTAGCATCATTAAGAATACTGTTCTTTTCCCATAATGTAATGTCGGCATTTTAACGTAAGTAATCAATCTTTCTGTCTACATGATCACCTCAGATTCATGACAAGCTAATGCTCGTAAGCATTGATCGGAAAGGAAAATAAATTCTTAGGGTGGTCGGATAGTAGAGTGTCGGATAACAGAGGGTCTACTTTATGTTTTTGAATCGCAATATTTTTGCACCGATGAACAAAATTCATCAATACAATGATTTTTCATTAATACTATGAATTTTTCATCAGTAGGATGAATTTTGTTCATCGGCGCAATAATGATGAATTTTTAATGTACCTATTTTTGGTGTGTATTTTGATTTTTCCAAACGGCTGGATGCGTTTCAGTTCTGGTGCTATAGACGTATGCTACGAAAAATTAACATTTTCACATCGGCGAAGAACATTTTATTTCTAAAATTGTCCAGGGGAAAAACCCATAACTTGGTTTACAATTCGGAAACAAAGCCTGAGTTTTCTTATGTTATTCTCTAACATCCCCAATTTGATCAAAAAATTATGATAATATATTTTGCCAGATCACTTCTCTGTTGGGGATTATATGGAATAAAAATTGTTAATTTTCTTGTTTTAAAGTCTATGTTAATCTATAGTTCTTCGGAGTTACTAAAAACTATTGGCATGATGACTACATCCTTTTTTAGATGAAAAACTTAGCTTATACCAGCATCAAGTGTAATTCTGCTGTTCTGTAAACTCATTACGAAACGAGAAAGAAAACAAAAATTAATTTAATTATTGCTATCATAAAGAAAATTTTCTTTGGTCGTTTTTCTTAAATGCATCTGGTATTCAGACGAAAATTTTCTATTTAATCGTTGATTTTTCACAATAACATATTACCACTTTGTATTATAGGTACTGAAAGAAAAATGAGCGTTTTGAAGTGGCATTTGCTCAATCAACTGGAAGATAATTGATGATTATATTTTTACCGCAAATAACTGTAGGTACAAATACAAAGAAAATAATCTGAAGATTTGAACTTTTCACATTAGCAACAGTAATATAATACTGTTATTCTGCAACACGGTTTAATTCGCTTCAGAAATCCGATGATAGCGTCTTTGACAGTAAATCGATATTCTGCTGCAATGGACCGATGAGCATCTCCTAGTGGAAAACGATAACAAGCATCTATTGAAATATCTTTTTATTGTTTTAAATGTGAAATTTATTTGATTTGATGTGCTTCTATTTGACTATATTTATTATTTTTTGACCTAGCGAATAATTTTAGCATAAATATAATTTATGCAGGCATTAGGTTTTATTAAACTCGGAGATATTCTATAATATATCATTTTAATTGTATTAATCGTAGGTATACCTACATATCTAATTAATTCAATTGCATAACATCAACCGTGTTATGTGTTATGGAAATATGGAAACAGAAGGCTTATGGTAATTATCGAATTATTGTGTGTAGTTTAGATTCCACACAAATATAAGCTTTTGGTTTTTGGAAATTAAAATGCTGGGAAATATATCATCATGAATAGAATACTTATTTCTGGAGAAAACAGGAATTAATGGAGAATTGCTCTTTGATGTGGGCACGAACGCGATAAATCAAAGTTCGATAGTACCGAGCTTCGATTCGTCGAAGTGTTTGTAATGGTATAGTGTTAAACAATGGTCACATTATAGCGTTTGAAATCCAATATTTAAAAGATCAAAATGCAAACGGAATAAGAATGAAGAACGCGATTACATTTAATTAGTTTTCGGAGCAGTATTATTATATTTATTATTTATGTTAGCTGGAAATAGAAGTTTTATTGTATCGAATATTTTGTATTTCAATATTAAATACTAACAAGCAGAAGAACAAAGTAAACGATAGAAGTGCCATTGTCATTCGTCATCGTTTTGGAGCTAGTTTCGCAAACTGATGGTTATTAAAAATTCAATATCGCTTTACGTAACCTTTGATTTGTTAATAAATTAGTTTCGTAGCCTTGAAATATGGCGAGAGGTGGAAGAGGAAATTGGAGATGAAGTGCATAACGATTAACGCTGGGAGCTTTATGGAGAAATTAGATACTCCGCTGCATGCTGTACGTATAATGTAAAACGATTAATGTTTCTTTTTGCAAGTTATGCAAAATTGTTCGTTTGTTTTCTACAATTTCCATGCAAGTACCGATGTACAAATCGCAATGGTGATTGTAATTAATTCGTAAATGACAACTCGGAAAGCGATTAAGCACATTTTCAAAGCTCGGGCCGCTTTTCTGTTTTTTTTGCGTGGGCGTCCCGGTTGGGGATAGCCGGATAGCGCGTGTTAGGCGTGGTCGACCCGGGCGTGGGCGGCACACTGTCTCGCAGCAGCTGGTCGTTATAGCAACGGCCCTGCAAAGCTCGATATTGATCTTTCAGGAATCACCCTACTCCCGACATTCAGGGATGCTAAAGCTTTGAGTCCAAAAAATTACATCAAGTGCAGTTTTTTGCCTACTTTTACACATATAATTTTTGTAGCTATGCTGCTCTTCTGTCGTTATTTTCGTCTTTGAAGTATTTACCTATAAATTTTCTCATTTTGATGGTAACTAAACTTACAAACTTTATAGGGGAACAATCTTATCGATGGATGGTGTTTCTTAACTTGCCTGATCTAAAGTTACCCTTCTTTCTTTGATATGTGAATTGCTGTTAGGAGCTTGCAGCTTTGTGCTCATCAGAATTACTGTTTTTAGAACCATTAAGTAAATTTGAAAGAGAAGCAATTTGATACGAATATCCAATATTCTCGTTATCTCTCCACGTTATAACTAATGACAAAAACGTAATCACTTTAAGCATTTTCGTAAACAAATAAGTAGTAGTACTCAAAGGAATTCAAAATAAGTACACAAAGATATTTAATTCTGAAAAGAACGAAAAAAGAAAAAGCGAAGCTATACCTACTTTTAATTTAAATTTACATTTTAATATAAATTGAAATATCTTAAAATTTCCAGTTGGAAATTTAATTTCTTATCTAACTACCATTGCTATTTTTTCTATAACGACTGGAGACATCTGGCTAATAAAATTCGGAAATATCGAGATAGCATATTAGGAGTGCGGTATTCTAAATGTAAAAACTCTCGAAAAGCAGGATTTTGGTAAAAGCGCACGAGTTCACTCAATTGGAAGTGTCTGTCCTCTCTTAGGCGATGCACATTCTGATATATTTCCTGTGAAATCGAAATGTTAGGAAGAAAAGTACTGGGAATTGCGGACATATCTTGTTTATAGCTTTGATTTGCCATAAAGCGATTTCGTACTCCCTAAAGAAACCCTAACATGGAAAAAGATTTAAAGCAACATTGTATACTATCGGCTCTACGCGAGTGCAATATTTAATGCAGAAATATCTTGATGAGCAATTAAAAACCCTTCCCGGAAAGGATTATAATATAATGAAACTTTTTGATTAATGGTTGGTATGAATAGAGGTGAAGGGAGAATACTTATTTAAATTGTTCACAAAAACATTTTTTTAAATCCATTGTAAATCCGCGCCTCCTATAAAAGGATGACGACCAAAATATCGACAACGAAAATCTCTTAAAATCTTGACAAAGTAATATTTAAATATCTATAGCTATAAGATTGTCTACAGAGTTCTTGTCTTAACGTAATTAATTCATCCTGCAATTGTTCAAAATTTCCCTGTCTCTATCACCTGAAGAGGTGATCCTGCGAAGTTTTCCCCGGTGATTATTAATCAATACGCAACTTTTTGCGTACGTTGGATTCTTTATGTGTTTTAAAAGCAATGACGAAAATGAAAAAGCAGTTTGAGAAAACTGAGAATTCTTTAGGAAATTCACGATGTATGTTATCCGGCGATATATAAAATTTTCTTTTAAACTATTTATTGCCGAAGTACTTATTTTGAGTTTTGGAATATATTATTTTATCTTGACAAAGAATCAAACCGGATATGTGCTCGGTAGATTAAAATGGTAGATGATATAAGACGAGAAAAAAGATGAAAATTGTGCTGAAAGGAAGGATTATATCGATATCGTCTAGACCAATCACAGAGCCAGATTCTTGCTCTGCTAGTAAGCAAGGACAGCTCTGTCTTCGCGGTGACAATCTCGTCGTCGGAAACAACCAAACCAAGTGTTATTATGGCAATATTAGGTACCTAATATTAGGTCGGGAAGCTGCTGAACAGTGGCGTAACAGCAGGTGGGGGACCCGTGTGCGAAGTTGTTAACGGGGGCCCTGCTTTTATAAAAGACAAAAAAAATGTGTATACTCGTACAAAACTCGAAATTCCGACGATTTCCATGCAATTCCAGTGATTTCCAAATAATTCCTTCCAAACAAGAGCGGATATAGAGACGAGTAACTACCTCCCCCCTATTTATTTTTATTAAATATTTAAAAAAATATAAAGATGAGTTTTTTATTTTTCAATTTTCGATATGTTTCTAAGATTTTCTAGAATTTTCTATTTCCTTTAATTTTCTACATTTCCTAAATTGTAAAATTAGTGACATTTTTATGGATTTTCTAAAAATTTTTGGGATTTCTTAAAATTTCCCGTTCTTTGTTTACTAATAAGTGGAAAAATGATGGAGAAATTGTCATATGGAAAACAAAAGGAAAATTTGATGAAATCTAGAATATTATAAACTATCTTTTTTTTGATTTTTCCATTTTCCAAATTTTTTTCGAGTTTCCTAAGATTTTCTTGAAATTTCTATCGATTTCTTGAGATTTTCTATATTTCCACAAATTTTCTAAGAATCTGTATCCTGAGATGTGTTAGAATTGCTTCAGATTACCATTCACTAGTACACACAATTCTTCAGGCGATTTCCCCTTAGTTTTGTACTAACTGGAAAACCGAAGGGAAAACCGTGATATACAAAAATGAAAAGAAATCCAAGCAAATTTTAGGGAAATTCTATGAAATCTTAGTAAAACTTAAGAATGCTATTTTCTTCCCAAGGAAATCTTGGAAAATTTAGAAAATCTTTAGAATACCTATAAGAATTTTTTTTAATTTTCTGAGATTTCCTTGGCTATTGGTTCTCCTAAGATTTTCTAGAATATTCTAAATTTTCCCTTTTCTAAGATTGCCTGGCAAAGGCAGATACAACAGGATATCAAACCCCGCCCATGAGTCTTAGAAAAAAAACAAAATTTACTACGTATTGTTTTACTGAAATTTTAAAAATATTAAAATATTAAAAATATTAAAATAAAATGTTTTTATTAAAATACGTAATATATTTACTCCCCATCCATGAACTTTGCCTAGATCCGTTCTTGGTTTTAGATTTCAAGGCTGTATTAGACTGTAATGACTTCATAATTTTGAGATTTTTGCACAAAATTGGTGCGAAATTGTCTATCCCTGGCAGGGTTGTAATGTTTAAAACAAAATTCTTTTAAAACAACATTTTGTTTAAAACATGTTTTAAATGCGTTTAAAACGAGTGTTTAATTCTGTGTAAGTTTAAAACATGTTTTTTTTTAAATTTTTCAATTTTTTTTAAAATTATAAGTAATAATTTATTCAAATTTAATAAAAAAATAGAAAAAACCAGGGATTCCCTGGTAGGCATAAAGGGATTAGCGAGATTATCATCCCAAAGAGGTAAAAGTAAAATAACAAACAAAATAACATTTAAAATGGAAATGTAAAATATGAAATACAAAAATAATATTTCCTAAAAATAGTTTTCGTTCTTTTTTTTATTAATTTAATTAATAATTAATTTTTTGACCTAAATTATAACTTCTTAAATAAATCAGGTTTTAAAAATCGCTCAAGGCTCTAAAATATTTAAATAACAAATAATAATAAATTGTATGTTATTTAATATATTGACTAGTTACAGAGTGGGCCCGGGGCTCCTAGGCCCCCCACGTAAATACGCCACTGATTATTCTCTATATAATAATAATAATTCTCTATAATATAAATTTTTCACTCTGTCAGAACAAATACATTTATACATAATTTGTATACAATTCTTACTCCCAGTTTTATAAACAAAAGGCTTCAGTGCATATTCACACATCATGTACCGTAAACATTCGCACCGGGGGGTCTGGGGGGTGTGGAACACCCCTCAGAACATAGTAATTGTAAGACCTTTTAGAAAGTTAAATTCCTGGAATGGAAAATCATTTAACTATAATTGCTGGTGCACCGGATGGTATTCCATATTTCCATATTCCATATCCCGCTGGTTTGACCAGTTTGAAAACCCAAAGGTGTGTGTGTACGTTGTATGATTTACCTTGATATGAAAACTTTTCATTCTCTTAGAACAAATACATCTACATATCTATACCTCCCCAAACTTGAAATAGCATCTAGTAAATCTTTTTATTAAGATTGAAAAGGTCACAGTCCAACTGGGAGCCCTTTTAACAGGGGGCCCGCGTACATCGCACCCACCGCACCCCGGTAGTTCCGCCTCTGCTGCTGAATATTAACATATTCTTAAAGCCGTTACTTACGATTATACAACAGGAGCATACAGATGAGCAGGAGAATTGGATCAATTGGCAAATGCAATGAAGTAAGAAGACTTAGAGTCTTAGGTTCAACAATAATAATTCACTAAAACATAGATGCTCTAAACCCACTCGTTGATTGATTGAATACAACTAAAAGACATCAACGGACCCCATTAATTGGATCCTTTAATTATTACGTAACATTAGAGGAAGTGTGAGCCCACATATTGAAATGTATTTTCTTAGTTTCCATAATTTAAAAATATTGTTTCTCAATATTAATCATATAATATTATTAATATCTATTATTATTAATATTAAATTAAATAATCAAATCTTCAGAATGTTGCCGGCTTATTTTCAAAAATCCAAATCTACAAAGTAGATACAAAAATATAATTGTATTTATTTTTCCAATGTATCCAAATCCAAATTAATTAATGCTAAATAAAATTACAATATAAATGAAACGCAACGCAAATCGATAAGATAATTTGCCCATGTGCGACGATATCAAATGACATTGTTAAGATTTGTTACAAAATCAATTGTAGTTATTAATTCTTCAATATCCAAAACTATGTTCTCATCAGTGTCTAATTTAATTATTCAAAAATCAATTAATCAAAATATTCAATCAAAAAAAGGATTTATGGCATAACTTTGCAATTTGTACGTTACTATTAATGCTGCTATAGTCAAAATCATATTATAATTATATTTCTTGTTATTTTTACTGAACAACAGATTTAAGAAAGTTAAAAAGTTGAGGTGAATTTATCAAACTTGAAAAATATGAAACTTTAAACCCACGCACTCATTAAAAACATCCCTAAAGTCGTCCAAACTTTCGGATCTTGAAGACGAAGTTATCAAATCTACGCAATTACTAAAAATATCCCTAAAGCCAAATGAACTTGAAAATTACGAGTCTAGAAAACTAGAAAAATAAATTTATAATATTAAGTTGTTAGCAGTTGCACAGCTACAAGACAACTACGACCAACTTCGCCTACTGAACCTCATGTTCCAGGATTCATTTTGGTTAAAATATGTTGCTGTTTTATACAAAATAAAGAGACTTGTATTTTTTTCACACAAGAAAAATCCAAAAAAGTCCGATTTTTAAGTTTTCAAAGTCGTCCTTTTCAATCGGTCATAGAGAACCGATCTATTTCTTTTTCTCTTCCTTTCAGTTCAGAATTTCTAAGTCACTTAAATAAACTGTATCTACTTTACGTGCTTATATCACAGTATACTATTATTTTAATTTTCAGTTGTTTTTCGAAAATATACTCAATATACTTACTTCGCAACGTAATTTTATGTACCTATTTTTGCATTGAGTTTCTTTAGGAAATAATTGAAATACTTAAAAGAACATAACTTTTTTCTTTTTTTATGTGTAATTTACCTTTAGATTTGACTATCTAATAGGTTGTATTAATATCTACAAGAAAAATATGATGAAATTCATAAAATGAAATACCATACCCGCAAATTTAAGTATATTATTTACATTCGACTTGAAATTTGAAGTACGTAAAAGGTTTCTTCAATAAAATGTTTCACTTACTTTGTCAAGAACATCATTTCAGAAAGTCTGCGCCATTACTTATTTAATGAAAAGATTTCACACATAATAAATACATTTATGCTTGATTCGTGAAAATGAAAATATTTAGTTTTGCAGATAGACGTCTTAAAATTTGGTTTTAAAATGATTTAAAAAAATCATGCAAAAACCAAATATGGGTAATTTTTTAAAATAGACAGTATGAAATATATCATTTAATGTGAACTAGTTTCGACTGGTGTCAGTCTTCTTCAGCACTTACTTACAAATTTGCAAAACAATTTATAAAATTTGAATATTTAAATTCGAAAATTGACAAGCAGAACAGTTTGAATAGTATTAAAGTATTCCAAATACTTTAATTTGATTGATTCTTGAAAATGGTTACAGTACAACAAATTTGCGTGATACTTGCCGTGTTCATTGAAATATATCCGTATTTCTCCATTTTTAAATTTTACGAATAACGAGAATTTATTATACTTTTCAGTAATGCCATGTAATTGCATTTTTCTTCCAATTGCATTTCTATTTTATTTTCATACTTCTACAATGCAGTAGCAGTTGAAGTCTGCACATACATATCCCTAGACAGCGCTAAATGGAGAATTGTTGTTGTAAAGTTAAAATAGGGCATAGCACGAACTTTAAGGTATACAAACACTTCTTTGGGAATTAAAACAGAATACCAGACAAGTGGAAAAGTTTCATAATAAATTAGTAATTAAGTACATATGAAAAATTGAACCTGTGTTAACTATGAGATAAAAATTAAACTCAAAACTGAAGAGAATAAAAAGACGCTGCGGACAGGATTCGAACCTGTGCGGGTTAAACCCAATGGATTTCAAGTCCATCTCCTTAACCGCTCGGACACCGCAGCTCTCTTGCTTAATTATTTCATTATTTGAAACAATTAAACAATAAATTAAATAAATGTAAAGTAAACTATAATTTTGCTACATTCCACAAGCGTTTCTGTAACCTTAGGGAATCTACCTATCTAGAGAAGAATTTATCCATTTAATACTAATCGGAACTTCGTTAATACATTCACGACCGATACCAGCGAAGTTCCTCCTCAGGAAATAATTATTAGAAATTTCTAAATAGCTTTAATACGTCCGGAATTCAAGATGAATTTTTTCAGAAACGGTTTCTCATTTCAACTTGAACCGCTTTTCAGCAACAGTGAATATTTGAAATTTCACATTATTTACTTAAACCACCTGCAACCTGCACTGCTTGCCGAAAATGAAGTGTTTTTCATTACTTGTTTTTTAATTTCTAAAATATATTAGTCAAGGTAGATTTGTTAAAGAAATTTAAAGGCTGAATTGGCGGAAAAGCGCCTGGCAAATTCGTGCTTAAAGTATCATTAAAATTTAAGCAGAGAATTAAGACAATTAATATTATCCAAAAAAATTCATAAATTTTAAATTAATTCTCCGCTTAAATTTTAATGCCAGATTAAGTTTTATTACGAAATAGAATTTCAATAAATGTTATTATATTTAAGTATACAATAATTTCTTCAAAGATCATCATAATTCAATAAATTAGTATAAATTTTCTTTGTGGATACATACATTATCAGTTGATATCTATTTCAGGTTGATAGATTGAGCTTTGAAGCTTTGACAATCGTATTTAAACCAGATTGTAAACATACACCGGTTGGGACAAGTTGGCATACTTTTCCAATATACATAGATAACAATATTTGTAACTGAGAGAAATTGTAGCTAAAGAATAGATTTTGAAAAATTTTTGAAAATATCAAGTGAAATAAAAAGTGAAATTAAAATGTTTAATGTAGAGCTACATAATTATAAAATTTAAAAAATGCATATCTCCGAAACTAATAATAAATTGATATTGAAATTTGGAGAAGATAATATATAGGGTACACAGTAAAAAGTATTTTGTTAAATTAAAAAAAATTTTGTCCCAACAGGTCCACTACAACTTTTTGCGGACACGGTCAACTCGGCGACGTCAACTCGGTGACGGTCAACTCGGCGACCGGTTAATTCGGCGATGATTCCAAGAGATATACATTTTTATTCTTTTTCTAAACAAAATCCACTTATTTTGGAAAAATTTTGGAATTAGGAAAATTGTTTAAAATTACAAATTGCGGCCAGATTTACATAAATGTAAATGTTACAAATAATGATAATTAAAAAATTCTTTAGTTGCTTTTTTTCTTCTAGTGACTTCTGTTACTAGACAAATTCATCTGGTGACTTCTTTATTTGCCTAGGACAAAAAAAAGCATTTTATTGCCCTAGGGCAAAAAAGTGCCACTTTATATCCGCAAATCGGGGTGTAAAGTGAGTACTATACCCCCGGAATTGCAAAAAATATATTTCTCTACGACCAAATAAGCTGTTTCTCGGTTAACCCGGTATCTGAAATTTTTCCTTACAAACAACATTATGTATGGCATTTAAATGGTTATCCTTAAATTTATAGTGACACAAGCATAGAAAAGTCCTTACAACAGTAGTGACATTTATAATATTTTTATTAAGTTAACCCTGTATGTGGCTAGGTTAAAAAAAATTTAAATCTTGACTTTTTAGGCACAGGTAGGTCTTTGGAAAACTCCATGAGAAGTTTAAAAAATTTTTACTACTATTTCTAACCTTGATACAGGGTTAAGAATCATAAAAAATTACATCTCTTAATTTTTATAAAAGTCTTAACATCCCTGAAAATTTATATCCAAGTTAGCAATCCATTCGAATAGTAGTGTTTGATTTAAAGGCATGTTTTAGCTTTTTTGCCTCAGTGTGCTTGCCGAGTGGACCGGTTGCCGAGTTGACCGGTCGCCGAGTTGACCGGTCGCTCAGTTGACCGTCGCCGAGTTGACCGGTCGCCCAGTTGACCGTCGCCGAGTTGTCGCGAACCGACTTTTTGTTAAATTAGTAAAGAAGAAGACAAAGAATAATATTATTATATCTTAAAAGCCATCTCTGCTTGTCATTTTTTGCGTAACACATTTTTGATTGTCTAACTTTTATTAATAACCTAAAAAAATTAAAAGTTTACAAGATCAGTGCGGCTTTCAGGCCGCACAACCTGGACTATTGGGTTCTACACTATTTAAGTACTAACGCCCGTTTTCTTCACCTGAAGATATCTAACGGGTACGAATCTGTTTGACAAATAAAAATCAAGTTTTATTTTAATTTTAACAATTCATTAAGATTAATCACAGATTTTATATACTATAATTTCTTAGCTCGGCTTTATTTCGGAATTATTCTTAAATTATATAATAATTAGAGTAAATGGGGTAATATGGCTACTTGTTTTTTAAACACGTCTAACTTTGTTTTATTCTTTGCACAGACTTAAGGTTGGTGGCATACTACAGCTCAAACATTGCGGCTTATTGCCAAAAATCACTTACTCTGATATACCTATCGAAATAATCTGAAATAGCAGTTTTAGTCGCCCATATTGCCATATTCCCCCAACTTGGGGGAAATATGGCAACATGTAGTTTAAATGAACAACGTTTATTTATTAATACTTTTCAAATGTTTTGATGCATTATTATTAGAGACCGGATTATATGCAATAGGGAACCCGATGCCTATTCCATATAATCCGGTCTCTAATTATTATACGTTATGAGGCATATTACCCTATACGGCACTTGATTAACACATTAAAAGCGGTGTAAATATTACATGAATACATATTTACAAAGACATTAATAAAGTGTTAAAAAAATTTATTAACTTACTTTCCAGTTAAATGTTGATTTCAACCACAAAAGCAAAAATTTTTGATTTCAAACAAATTTAAACAATACTACAAGAGTTCATGTCCAAGTTTCACTCACTTCTGCGCTATTTAGTAGAACTACATGAGAAATACCAAAGTGAGACATATTACCTAGCGAGGCATATTCACCCAATTTACTCCACAAATAATTTTCTAATTGAACAGAACTATACCTAATTATTATAGTTCTGTTTAGTTGATTGTATTGTACAGGTTTATTTGGAGAGAAAATGCGGCAAAATGTGCTAAGCCAAAAATGAAAGGTTAAACAACATCTGTTGAAACGTCTCAATGTACATATATTAACTTTGTATTCAGGAAGATGCATTTTCTTGAATTTCATTGCTGTTTTGGATTCGTCTAAATGTAGTTTCAGTTCTGAGTCGATTTACTGTGATTTCTCCAATTATTGGTAATTTATTGCTTACGTTGTGATGGGAACTTTGTTGGAAAACCAAATTGCTTGTTATGTGGGAGAATTTGGCTTCGTCGTTTTTAATCTCAACCAACTGGAACCGCTTATTCCAGAACGGTGGAATTTTTTACGCCTTTGCGTTCTACTTGCAGTGTTACTTGTTCGATGACTTTGATATTATCTGGAATAGTCACGTTATTGATGGGATCTCCAACGTTGGAATTACTTGTTGCATAATATATTTATTATATTAAAAACACAAAAATAATGCAGAAATTTAAACTACGAATAATAAGAGCATTAGATCAAGCTTTTGAAATTGTTAAAATTTTCATTAGTCGAACTGGCCATGTAATAAATTTATTTTTCTAAAATAATTGCATTGGAAACTTATATGGCCAGTCGGATAAATGAAATTTTTAACAATTTCAATAGCATTTTTGACTTTTTAAGTGAAAGATCGATGAAATCTAATGCTCTTATCATTCTTAGTTTATATTTCAGCATTATTTTTGTATTTTATTTTTTCCGTAAAACTTTTAGGGAAGCAGGAATTTGTATAAATAAGTTTTTACATGGCAATTTCCTATGTTCGGCTAACTCATTCAGCACCTAATTTAGCTAATTTAACTACTTTTCTGAAAAATTTTATTGAGCGTGTAATCTACGTTTTTAATATACGTTTTATTTACGTCTTATTTCTACAGATAATGTATGTCAAATCACGTGTCAAATACGTACATTACACGTGAAAAATATACATCTGGATATTCTACGTTCTCATGTAGGCTTTATTTACGTACTACTTTTACGGATGATATACGGATGATATACGTGAAAAATTATCTGTCTAGATGTTAGTTTGCCTCCTCAACATTACTACGTATAATTTACGTTTTTTTTCATACATTTTATATTCGACTATTATCTAACGGCGCAACCTGATACTGTATTGTGAAGCTGTTGCTTAACTTTGTGAATTATTTATTACAGCTATCTAACAAAATTATAATATAAATTATTGTTAAAATTTGCATGTAAATTTATAGTGTTCTAGGACAGAGTAAACTTGCCGAGAGATTGGGAACCAGCAAAAGCATAGAATATTCATAGCATCTCCATAACATATCTAGTAGGTATACATGCATAAGCGTCATAATCCATAAGCAGCAATTTAATTTTTTGGGCTCATACAAATAAACGATTTACTTTATCATAAGCACCATTAAAAAATAATAAAGCTAAAATTTTACGTATGTGTAATCTAGGTACAGGCAGTTTATTGTTTTCAAAAAATGTATAGTTATTTTTTCGAGAACGACGGTTAAGCGGAGTAAATCTTGATTACTTATTCCATTAACTTTTTAGGTCAAATTTGTTTTGTATAGTACAAAAATTACACAGAGATATAAAATTTAAATATTTTTATTAAAAAACAAAATTATAATTTCTACTGCATAATTAACGAGAATTCCACGTCAGGAACTCGGATAGAATTTCAGTTTTTTCAATCATTTTAATTATAATTACAGAAAAATATCCTAGGCGTTTTGCTCAAAATGTGACAATGTCAAGAGACATATTGCCGTTGAAAGTTTTCGTTTAAAAATTCTGCCCCAAGTTGTGATTTGATGCTCTTTCGATATTTTAACACGATGAGAAAATCTCAGTTCCGGACCGCAATACAATAAAATCACTCCTTGGAAAAATATTTACTGCGGGTATCCCAGATAATATTGAACGAAAAGCACAAAAATATAACGGTGAGATAAGTCTCTAAGGATCTTCACTCCAATTATTTTTTAAGCACAAATAACCTTCATTATCTCTAAAAGAGCTTACTGAGACGTTTAATCTCCAGTCACAGCCGAAAATCTCAATCAAAATTTTTTTGCTTTGTGCTGTGTGTCCAGAATTCCCCATGAACGTTAAAAGCATAACTACATCATTAAGCTTGTTTTTTTAATGTAAACTTTTGCAAAATGTAAAAAATAGATATTCCTTTTCGTTTGTTTGTCAACAGGAAAACTTTTCCACTAATTTTTACAATTTTGTTTGTCGTCTTGTTGATTACAGAAATACAAAACTTTTTTACTTCGACTTCCACAAAGTTAAGGAAACGCCCTAAAATGTTTGATCAGCGCCGTTTTAATAAAAGTTATAGCTTGTGCATACATGTAACAAATTTAAATTGCAAATTCATGATTCCACATCTGAATGGAAAATGTAAATGTTGAAAATGAGCACAAAATTTTGTCAACGTTATTTTTCGTTTTAAATAAAAGTGTTTTTCTAAACGATAAGTTACGTTTTGTACTAAACGAAATTTTCAAAACGGCTAATATAATATGTATTGCAGACCAAAATAATTAAAAAATATATTTTTACGTCGAATTTATTAGAAACACATGCCGCACTATTATATT
Organism: Cantharis flavilabris; assembly: GCA_949152465.1. NCBI lineage: Eukaryota > Metazoa > Arthropoda > Insecta > Coleoptera > Cantharidae > Cantharis > Cantharis flavilabris. Next base: position 13,170,066 of record OX424435.1, read on the forward strand.
GATTAATAACAATCAAATTAAATCATTTATACATTTGTACAGCAAATTTGGGGATGGCATAATATGCGAGAAGAAATCTGTGAGTTGTAACCATAGAAACACGATCGATGCTCCGGGCTGGGCTAGAGCCTTTCATCATTTTCCGGGTAGCGTGTACGTGTGCTTTCCAAACCTTTTCCAAACGGTTCAGGCTAGAATTGGACAGCTGAAGTTATTTTTAGAAATTTTATATTTATGCACATACATGCAATATTATCATGTTAACGTAATTTAACAAGATAAATTTGTACTCAAAAATAAAATATGGACCCATCCTTGCATGAATTTAGCTATAGCAAATTTTTAAAATAAATTTCGCAGCAATATTGCTAATGAAACTGAAATTCTGAAGTGTTTGACACTCAACGGAGAAGCATTAGTATTTGCTAATACTACATAAGAACACTGTCAATATGTAACCCTATAAAATCAACCCTTGCTGTCAATCTGTAACTGCAACTAGAATTTATTTAGTAACATTTTGTGACAACTTTTCATTTATACATTTGAATTTCAATCTTTTTCCTTTTATCGAAGTCTCAAATGTTCAAAAGTGTATTAGATTAAATTTATGTCACCAACTGTTGAGTGATCACACTGATTTATACTTTAAATGTATAAATTATCTTTTCTATTTCACGAAATTCGAGTGGTTATTTCTGTTTTCCAATTTCTACAAAATTTACATTTTTAATTCGCTTGGGAAAAGCTTAAAAAATATTTTACTTCTTTTGCATAAATAAGTCTAAAATGAAGTTAAACATTTATACCTATTTAAAATTCAACAGAAAATCGATTTTATAATGTTGTATTAGATAATATTAACATTGTATTATTTATTTTGCAGTACTAGATATCATAAAATATCGAATTAAAATACAATATAACTTGTTTAATTTTCTGTGTATTTTATATTATTTCATAAATTTATTATTTTTATTTATTTATTTGTTGTTATGTAAATTTTAATATTTATTTCAAATAAATTAAAATTAGTTTTGTATAATAACTCCTGTAAAATAAAATTAAAAATAATGTTAAAATTTTAAATATAAATTCTTTATCAGAGCAAACTTCAAAAACACAGAAATTGTACTACTTAAGTTTTGCATTTTTTAAACTACTCTGTAGAATATTCTATTCTAGTTATTAATCTATATATTTTCAGTTGTCGATATATTCTATATAATCGGTTTTAAATTTTATATTTATTACCTTTTTACATCTATTATCTCAATAAGAGCAGTCAATACCTACTATTATATCTCGAACTGTTTTGTTTCTTACTCGATCAATTCTGTTCAGTAAATTTTTTTATTATTTTTCAAACTTTCAGGGTATTTACACAAATTCAGTGCCGGATAAACCATGGGTGCAATGGAGCCGTCGCACCCAGCGCCAAAATTCAAAAGGCTCCAAAATTGAGCGTTTTTAATTTAAGTGTGAGCTAAGCGGCTCACAAACCGCTAAGCGAGAAGACACGAATTGTGATTTAATTCATATTTTCTTTGATTTAATTGGTAAAGTAAAATAAGTAGGGGGCGGCCATTAATTAAGTGATTTTTCGTAAGATGTCGTAAGATTTGGTTTAACCCTCTCTCCCCCTTTCAATCTCTCGTGAAATTGTGGATTTTACTTAATTTAACCCAGTTCTCTCCCAATTTTACAGTTATATGCAAAAAAAAAATTACATGATATTTACAGACACTCCCCCACGTGAGACTGGGTGAAATTCGAACCCTGATTTTATGTAAATTAACCTCCTGAATGCGAATATGATGTCCGTTTTTCACCATCATCCATCGCTTTCGGGGGATGCCCCCCCCCCCCTATCTATTTTATTATTTTTTAACAATAATTATTTTAGCCTTTACATTTCTTCTGGTAAACTAGAGAGGTGAAAAGGGGGGATAAAGCACCGGGGAGATTTGGTGTACACGGGGCAAGAAATGTGTGGGAGATGTGAGGAGATGTGAGGATATGTCAGGGAGATGTGAGGAGATGTGAACAGATATGAAGAGATGTGAGGAGATGTGAAGAGATGTAAGCAGATATGAGAAGATATGAAGAGATGTAAGGAGATGTGAGAGGATGTGGGGAGATATGTGGGAAATGCGAGGGAGATGTGAGAGATATAAAGGAGATATGAGGGAGGTGTAGGTGAGATGTAGGAGATATTGGAACCATATCAAAGCAAACCAAAAATAATTATTAAAAAAATTATTTTATTATTATTATTATTAAAAAAATTATTTTAAGTATATTTAATATTTCAATAACAAATAAAGAAAGATAACACAACTACTTTTTTGAACGCCCATGAAATCGACTCCAGAAACTATAGGTTCAAGAGTGAAATTAAGAAATTAATGAATGATATCAGATTGAACAAACAGAACTCAAAATCTACCTCAACGTAGAAAGACTAAATAAAATGGAAATTATAATATAAACAGCCAGCCCCACTAGAAATACTCTTTGCATTTCTAGAAGACAAAAATACAAACAACTTCGAAAAGGAACCCTTTGGACTTCTCTTTTCAAGAAACAAAAATCCGGTACCTTTCAGAGTAAACCCTGTATTCAGAGATTACCAAGAATAGGTACCGCGAACTGGCAAAACACAAAACTAGAAAAAAAAGGGAAATTACAGCCTTTTCAAGACGAACAAACACAAGAAACAATCCAAAATAAGGGAAACTGACATAAGAAAGAACCAGATGACCCTGTATAAATTGGACCCAAATATCTAGATGAAACCCAAGATATTAAAAGAAATCCAATGAATTGGAAGAAATAAAGATCCAAATGAGTTTACAACACAAGAAAACTAACAATGAAACTGAGAATCTTTCTGTGGTTGAAAACTTCGTAACCCTTAATTGCTATCTAATTATGTTTTGAATTGAACGCTCATTCCATGGTAAAGCTAGGTTGACTGTACAGAGATAATGCCCATCTTTTACAAGCGTGTATGTTTACACCATGGCTTTTCAGTTCTCAACCTTGTGAACAAATTTTTCGAGCAACTCGATCCTTAACAGCCACTTTCTCTATGGTTGTTAATTTTCCTTAAAATCCCTAAGACTTGATGAACTTCAACATATAAATATCGTTGTATCTGATTTGTTGGACAAGATTATTTTTCCTAGAGAAGTCAAAAATGCGAAAATGGGTAAAAAAAACTTTGGAAAAGAAGTAGTTGATTTCAATAATATCGCCGATCAGGAGATTGAAAAGTGTGTTGTGAATGCACTATACGATGCCAAAAAAGACTACGAAGAACTTAAAATTAGGCCTTCTAATGCGGAATAGTGGCAAAAAGTGAAAGTTTTTAACACCAATCGAAACACAAATATTGAAGAATATGACTAATTGAAGGATGACAACGAAGTCGATCTCCATATTCATAGTAATAGCAATGAAGCTGATATTGTGATGAAAGATCATATAAATGACTTGCTATATTTGGATGATGAGACAACCAACCAGTGGCGTATTTGGAGAATCTCTTTAATCCATTTATGCACGTCAAAGGTAACCGAAGGAATGAATAAATGAATAAATGAATAAATGAATAAATGAATAAATGAATAAATGAATAAATGAATAAATGAATAAGTGAATAAATGAATAAATGAATAAATGAATGAATGAATAAATGAATAAATGAATAAATGAATAAATGAATAAATGAATAAATGAATAAATGAATAAATGAATAAATGAATAAATGAATAAATGAATAAATGAATAAATGAATAAATGAATAAATGAATAAATGAATAAATGAATAAATGAATAAATGAATAAATGAATAAATGAATAAATGAATAAATGAATAAATGAATAAATGAATAAATGAATAAATGAATAAATGAATAAATGAATAAATGAATAAATGAATAAATGAATAAATGAATAAATGCATAAATGAATAATTGCCCCTTTGCCCCCCTCTAAATACGCCCTCAGATATTGCTGATATTATTGAATTACTAAACAAAATTTTTGTACTAAACAAAAATCGGAACGTCCTTTTCTCATAATTAAAGTCGATAATCTTCACTGTGCTGGCTAGTTAACGAACAATCCATCAAATTAAGTGCTGATCGACTCATAAGAGTTTACGGTAATTCCAATAAAAGGGAATCAAATAATTGAACTAATTTAAATATCAATTAAACAAGTAATTGAAAGATAAGGAAGATTTGAAGAGGTGTGGGAGATGTAAGGAGATGTGGGAGATGTGAAGAGGTGTGAGGAAATATGGGAGGTGTGAGGAGAAATGGGGGAGATGCGAGGAGATGTAAGGAAAATGTGGGGATATGAAGGAAATGTGGGGAGATGTGAGGATATATTGGGAGGTTTCAAGGAAAAGGAAATGTGATGTACATATTTTTGTCAGGAGATTTACCCCTCGGGTGAAAAGTTAAGATTTGTAGCAAGAAAGTTGATTTGGGAGAAGATTTGTCCCCTGAAATTATAAAAAAAATCATTAAATATGATCGAATTTTCCGTTTGTTTGCTTAAATGTTTCACTTATTTTTGCTGTTTATTTCAGCAAAAAATAACAGCAATCACACAGAACATGTACTTATGCAAGTTTTCAGTTTTTACAACCGGGGGGTCTGGGGGGTGTGGAACACCCTCCAGTACACCTGCAAGTGTGTTAAAAAATGTTGTGATTCCGCTGGGCATTACTGGATCTAGGTTGCAAAAGACATTTGGAAAAATCTATAATAGCACACTAGATTCTGGGACCAATTTTGTTTCGGTGTACTGGAGGATGTTCCACACCCCCCCAACCCCCCGGATTCAAAAACTGAAAACTTGTGTATACTTAATAAGAGACTATCACTTTTTGACAAAAAGTACATTGTAGGTTTAGGCAATACGCACTGAGTAGTACCGAGTACCCCAGTATCCAATTTATTGTATAAAATTATTGCCACAACATATAAATGTATAGGTTCTGAAGAAGAGAGAGGTTGCTATGTAATAGAATTAATCACAAAGCATGTACACAAATCTTGGATTTATAAAATCGGGGAGTAATTGTTAATGAATATTGTATAGGAGAGCAAAGCCCCTTATAAATCACATATTGAATAACAAAGTGAATAATGATTTTTTTAAATTAATTTCGAAATAAATTTTCTTTAAATTTTGGATAAATACAGGATTTGTGCAAGAATCATTTAGTTGGGGATCATTTGGTATGAATTTAAACCAGCATTTACCTAATCTAATCTAATCACCCGGCGCTGAAATAGCTTGATCCGGCACTGCACAAATTGTATGCATTATTGGTACTACCAATGCTTTTTATTACTTAGTTTGTACAGCCGATATTTCGTAAAATTTTATTACTGTTTTGGAGATTCAAATGTTCTTTTTGCAAATCTGTACTAACGTAGTCGTCTTTCGGACAGCTACGCTTCAAGTACCGTATACCTGAGCATGAGAAATCAATTGCTTTAACCTTGCCTTAATGGGTTTATTATATTAGTATATGTACATATTTGTTTTCTGTATAAATAATTGAATAGCTACAGTTTGTCTCGCTTTTTGTACATTCTGTCATATCGCTGTACTAGAAAGATAGTAGGATAAATTAAAAATCATAGTTTTTAGAAAAAGTGGTTTAAAGATTAAGATTAAACAGTAGGAACAGTAGAACCTAGTTCCCTAACGCACCTCTAGTTGGTATATTTTAAGTCAACCTACAAAAAAAATAATAAAAGTGGATAACATTCTCTCATCAGCTTTGAACACAATTACTAGGATAAAAATATTAGGTTACATTTCATTATATTCATTAGTGTCAATAAAGAACAAATAACGAAAAAGATTCACTTCTTTAAATTTTTGCGCCTTCAAAATCTTGGCATTGGGTGCGGTCTTTGCTTTCCTGTTATCCTGTGTAAAATGTGTTTACGAAAATGGATTTATACGCATGGAATGCGTATGTTCTTCAGGAACGTGAATTACAAACAGAGGCAATAAGCCCGGGCATTTTCGTAAATTATTCAAGATTTTAAACAATATCATCAAGTCAGAGCTGGATCTTTTTACTAACAGTTTTATAAGCTGACCGCGTCCCTGTCCATTTGTCCGAGTTTCTTTAAATTCAGCTAAATTTTAATTAAAAAATTAGTAATACAGTTTTACCCACTGTTTACCCATTTACACCCAAACATAGGAAAATAACATGGAAAATTTTTTTAATTCCTGTTTCCTATTATAATGGAAAGGAATGAAAAAGGGAGATGCTTTTTTCATGTCTAAAGATACCTAACACTTGATATGTTGTTCTTTAATTATTGTTCAAAAACAATGGCAAAGAATGTCAATTAAATTCAAGCCAGGCTATTAAAGTTTTGTAAAAGCTCTATTTTTTCATTTTATTATTGAGTTTTCAACAATAATTAAAGAACAAAATATCAGGTGTTGGGTATCGTTGGACGTGGAAAAAATTTCTTTAAACTAATAGCTTTCTCATTTTTATCCGTTATAATGGAAAACAGAAATTTAAAAATAATCAATTTTCCATGTTATCTCCTATGATCGGGTGCAAGGTCGGTCACCTGGTAATATTATTTATTAATAATTTAAAATTCTAATATGGTTTGATTATCCTATTTAAACCCAGAATTTGCCAAATACTCAATTAGAAAAGTCTAGAAACTGCGGTAATTCGAGTTTTATCTTATTTTAATTATATTTTGAATTTTATTTAATAACATTTTACAACTCCGCGTCGTTCCTTATTGTAGTGTTCTCCAACGTAGTGTTAGCTTCCTTTATGGATTGTGCGCCTTCGTATACCTGTAAATAGCATCATCAGATTAAAAAACTTTTTGTTTTAAAAAATATTGGGGAAACTGGTAAGTAAATGTTTTATACCATAAATTTTATATTGAATGTTATAAATATAAATTATATATATACATATATAAATTGAATTACTTATTATAAAGAGTGTAGGTATGTAGGAGCAGTATAATATGTATATATCTAGGATTTTAGGAAATATCAGGTATATCGGAGAACTATTGAAATGCTTATAATGCTTAGCTGCTATCTATAGATTTTCTCAAGATTTTATAATTTAAGTTTTTTTTATAATATTGAAAACTTTCACTTATAATAAGTTTTTTTTAAAATTCATTTTTGACCTTGACGTTCTGTCAATTGGTCAGACTTATGTAAATATAGAACCAATTCGGAAATCCACAACGTGTTGACGGACACCGGAAGGCCGAGCTAAGGAATTCTGCCAAGTCCGAGATTCAAAATCAGAATTTCCGATCTGTAACTCAACCAGAGATCACACCAATCCACTGCTGTTGTTAAAATAATAAGTTAATTCAACTAATAAAATTCGATATTATTTTGAGCTTTTAGCGACGGTTAATAAATTTTCTGACGAAAGCTCAAAATAATATCGACTTTTATTTGTTGAATTAACTGTTATATTGAAGTTTTATTGCTTAATTAATATTGATAATATTAATATTAATATTGCTATTGTCATGTCGAATACATTTTACATTATGTGTTTATTGAACAATTGTGTATTATAAGAATTAACAAAATTAAAAAAAAGGGTCTGATCCTGGCCAGTTGGTCCTGGGCATGACCTAAAACTGCCTTCTACTTTCCGCCCACTGATTCAACTCAACCTGTAATGTCTGCATAAAAATAAACATTGTTTACAAATTTATATAAAAATTATTCTTAAATATATAAATTTATCAACTGTGGGAGCACTACTCACACGTACACAGTAACGCTACAACCCAGAATGGGTTTTGGTTAACCACTTCATTTTATAAAAGAAGTTTCAAGACAGATTACCTCAGTAGTTTGCCATTGCCAACCGAGGCAGGACAGTTCGAATAAAGTTCTTGCTTCACTCAGGCTCAAACCAGGGTTCTCTGCTTAGTAGTCGAAGCACTTAAACATATTTAAAAAAATGTAATTTTTAAAAAAAGTAAAATGTTATTTTTTGTTTCTGTTTGAAATTGTTGAGGAATATGCTGATGAATGCACTTAACTGAAACTAGTACGTATGTGTACTCGAGGTCGTGCCAAATAGAAATGGAACCGTCAATCTTTATAGTTAGTAACATTAAATTTAAAAGACATAGTATTGCATTTTCTATGAATGCATACATGATAAGCGAGAGAGTTACGTTGCCGCTTAATAACGGTGGTTCGAAGTATCCATAGAAACTCCCATATAGTCAACCAGTTTAGTAGTGGCGAATTTGAGTTGAAAAGGTGTTTAAAATTCATCATATCAATTATTTTTTAAAAAATAACACATATGAAGTGTTTATAATATGATCACTGACATAGTAAAATAAAATTATTTTAGTTATTTTAAAATCTCAATTTAGTCTTTCCGCGTATTTATAAGGCTTGTTTGATTAAGTAATTTGATTGTTTAATAATATTTAGTAATAATTAAAATGCAAAACTAAAACAATTCGTAACATTTGCAAGAAATTCACGGCGCGCTACTGAATATAGACCCACGTCAAGCTAGCACCTCCACCTCTTCAAAATAAAAAATATTTATACTATAATTATGCGCTAATTATGCGCTAATTTCAGACAGTGATCGCGAATTTTGGACTCCAACGGTTTCGCGATAAAACGTAAATCTTTGGTGGGGGTGCTGAGTTGAAATCAAAATCCCACTAAGTGTGCAAGTTTGGTTGAAATCGGCCGAAGGGTTTAGGAGTGTATAACGAATAACGAATTGATACACTAACATACAGACATATAGTCATACAGACATACAGACGAACATCCAACTAAAATTCATCAAAAACTTATCAGGATATGATAAGAAACATTTTATTACCAAAATTTCAATTTTTGATTTTCGAGTGGATTACAATATTTTCGCTTATACATACGTATAGTACCTACGTGAAAAGACGGTCACGGCCTGGCGCTTGTGTGAGCCGAATGCTAAGCCGAAATCACCGGTTCGATCCCCGGCGGAGTTAAAACTTTATGCTGACCGTCTTCCCTCGGCAGCCAATGGCAAACCACCGAGGTATCTGCCTAGAGAACTCTTTTAAGGAAAATGAATATACACTATTATGATTTATTAATATTTATTATAGCTAATTTTCACCACATTCAATTTCTGTAAAATTGTAATGTGAAAATGTGATGTCAAGGTAAAAATGTAAATGTAATGAAAAATTTGATTACTCGTTGATTTGATTACTCGGGGGTCGTTCATAAATTACGTCACACGATTTTTAAGGTTTTTACACCCCTTGCTCCCCTTATGTCATATTAAGTCACATTTTCATTGACTCTCCCTCCCAGTGACGTCACACTTCTACTCTATAAAATTTAATAATTTGTATAAATTTTTTTTAATAACTAATTTAAATTAATAGTATATTACGTGCCGAGGTGGAAAATGCTTCATTACAGCCGAGCGCTAAGTTAGTTGACTGAGGCGCGAAGCGCCGAAGTCAACTATAAGCGCGACGCTGGAATGAAGCTTGACACCGAGGTATGTATACTATTTTATTCACAATCAGTTTGTAAACAAGAAATAATTAAAAATTGAATTAAATTATACACTGCTTTTCATTTGATTTCACTTTTGAAAATAAAAATTGTTTATCAAGTTAGTATGAAATATTAAAAACAAATTGCTGTTTATGTCAAACAAAAAATTTGTGTTGACAATTGGCAAATATTATATTAGTAACAAATTTACAGATTTGTTTCGTGTTTTTAATATTACTGCTTAAATAATTTTTAATTATTCTGGCTAAACTTAAACGTCAAAAGTAACTAAAATAAAATTAGATTATAATTTAGCTTGCACTAAATTTGTATATAAATTGTACTTGATACTTGACATAACCTTAACTAAATAATTTGACGCATATTTTTGGTTAGTTTCTTTTCTTGCCATCCATGCGACATTGCAGGTCGGGAAGTGGCCACTTCCCAACCTGGGGTAGGTTGGAAAGTAAAACAAAATAGCTTTTTGATTGGTTGGCAGTGAAACTAAATAATAAACTGCTTCCCAACTTATTAAAAGTCAGGAATGTATCGATTACTAACCGATTGTGAATAAATCAATTTTACAGGTCTTAAATAACAATTTATTTTTATTAATATTTAATATTTTTTTTCGGCCGCCTGAAAAAACGCACACAAGCGCTACTTATGTTGCTATATATAGCAATATTATATATTATATAATATAATATTGCAATAGCAATATATTGTAGTGTTACCAAATCGTCATTTTGAAAATTTTGGATAATGGGAAGAAATAGAAATTTTTTGTATAAATTTTAAAAATTTTAAATTTTAGTTTGATATTTTTTTGAATACTGTAAATATGAGATTTTGATTGTTTATTTTTGATTTTGAATTTGTGAATGGTTTGTTAAATTTTTGTAAATTTTTGAATTTGGCTGCCATTAAAATGAAAAATGTAAAGGTTGGCACGTACGTTCTCCACGTGGAAAAAGTCGTTTCCGCCCTTCCATTGTCGTCCGTTTGACGATGCTGACATAGTTTTGCGTGTCTTTCCTGAAATTGTTTTGGGATTATTTTTGTGATTCGATTTATGTGAGTAACTGTTTGTTTAATTTATTCTGGAGGCTGTCCGAAATTTGTACGATTCTGAGTTTTGGAGAAGTATGGATTAGATCGTTGATTTGGATTGGATTTAATGATTGGATTGGATTTAATTTATTTATGAAAGATTTACACAGTTTGATGCTGAAGATTTGTAATTGGTTTTGCGATCAATTTAATTTATTAATTTGCAGGGAAGAATAAAATTTGTATAACGAAAGCAGCTGGCCTGATAACGTATACCTGAAATCACCTATCCATTTATTAAGTTTGAAAAGTTTGAAAATTGAAATTAATTTAAGTTGAAGTTGTTTTATTACTTATTTTTGGATATTTGGAGAATTTTAATTTGGCCTTAAAGAACCAACTTCTGAATTGCTTCTATGCCCACCCACAATTGAGCTAGCCGTGGAAAAGGAAGTCGGGTTGAAATTAAATTTTTTACCAACGTTCCACTACAATATTTTTTAAAATTTGACTTTGTGACATCACAACATTTGAAACCCCCCCGGACCCTCTGTCAGATTTTTGTCACAAATTTGAAATGACCCCCTACCCCCTTTATTAATTTATGGATAGCCCCTTGGCAGGGACGGATCAAGCTAGATTTCCAGCTCCCCAAGTCAAAATTTTGCATAAATTCTATAAATAATATAGATATTACATAATTATATTTTTTAATTTATTTACAAATTTACAAACAAAAGTTAAAACAGTCGATACATTTATCATACGCACCAAAAATCTTAAAATTAATTTTCCAGGTCTTCACCGAGGCAAATTTATTAATGAAGTTTAAAAATTTGTTTTACTGACAATTTCTTCTTTAATATAAACAACGATAGGTCATTAATTTGGTCTAATCTTCCGACTTGATTTAGATGCTCTGGTAAAAGTTTCATTTCTTAAAATGAACCTACTTTTAATTTTTAACTCTATATTGTTCATAGTAATTTTACAATTATTCATTTAACAAGTAAAATGTAGGTAATAAATTTACATGTCAGTGCCCATTCTTTTAATTACAAATCATTCAACAGTTATTGAATTTGAACATATAGAAATTGTTGATTAAAAATATTAAATTATCCAAGAGAAAAACGAGTGCAAAAAACCAGTAGGTACCTACTGTTATTTTTTCTTTCTTAAATAAATCGGGCACAACTGCCCCCGGGAATCTAACCCCCTAATGCTAAAGCTATGGCTTACTTGGCTTATGCAGTAATCCATCCCTACAGCCTAAGAAGCCTATCTTTGATAGCTGGCGTAGAAAAATAAAAATTGAATTTTTATCCTTAAGACATACTTAAAATTAAAAGCAGAAAAGTTTTAAACATATTTTTTATGGAAAGCATAAAATATACTTTACCTATTATATAAAACGTAAAATAGTATAAAATTATAAATTAAATAAATTGATATTTAATATTATTTCCTCTTGACTAAAATTCATCAGTAACAAGTAACAATTTGTTCTTTTATATGTATAATTTTATTTACATTCTTTAGCTACTTTTTCTGCTCTTTTAATAATATTTATTGAATACTGGTTTCTCTTGATTAACAAGTCTATCTATCTCAATTGAATCACCAAAGATTACCTATACTTCAAACAAGATCTGTTTGATCTTGAAACAAAGATCAATAATACCGCAAATTAACATCAATTATTATTGATAAGATTGATGCATTTTTCAACTATATTAGTTTAATTTAAAATTTAAAAAACTTTTGCAAAATCTAATTATACATCATAATGTATATACTATGTAGATATAGCTTTTTACGCTGATTTCAAAAATATAAAAAAAATTAATTAAAAAAAAATGTATTACTGCCTTCTTCTTTCTTCCTCTTCATTAATGGGGATGCAGCTTTAAATACAGGGACGGGCCGAACCAACACTTGAGGGAGGAACAGTCTTGAAATTTTCAACTATTTTGTTCTCCGCATTATACGAATCAAATTTTTTTTAAAGTTTTTCGTCTTATTCCAAGGGAATATTACTTACAATTTATGCAATTCGTACAAAAGAGTTTAAAAAAATAATAAAATTAAAGTAGGTCATTAGCTCAAATCCGAGGAAAGTCTAAAACTTTCACATGACCATCTCCGTGCTTCGGAGGGCACTAAAGCAGGCGGTCCCCCTGAGTTGATGATTGCCGCCATCAACTATTAAAAAACAGGGTTACAGGCATTTCCCAATCCGGATTAAGCAACCGTGGGGTCAAAATACTAAAACCTTCCTCATTGGAAGAGGCCTACGTCCAGGAGTGAATAAAAAAAAACAGGCTGATGAAGATGATGAAGAACAAAAAGTTTTATGCTTTTTTTTACAACTTATTATTTACATGTTTGATAAATTATTAATTTATTGTTATCCTAAAGAACAGTAAGTTTTTTCAATTATTAATTTATCTAACATGCAAAAAAATAGTATATTAAGAAACTAGTTTCATAAGACACGTTTTTATCGCACGCAATCCGTTTCGAAAACGACCAGCGTAGCGGGGAGTTTTCTATAGGATAAAACTGCACAATAATTTATTAATTTGACATTGACAATATAAAATTCAATTAATTAGCTTTAATTTATTAATTGCCTACCTCTTAAAACAAAAATTTGCGTTTTGAAATATTGCCCATTTTGATACGCGATTGGGTTTCAAAATGACTTTGTTTTAGACGCAAAATAGAAAATAATAATTTGTAAAATATTTTACATATTAATAACTATAACCATACAAAAATTATGCTAAAAAACTTTTATTAAAACATAACAAGAACAATTATAATCATTTGCATTACACTGATACCCGGTTTCACAAAGAGTTTTCAACAATAAAAATTCATTGTTGCGACGTTGTTGCCAACCTTTGTGAAACCGGGCACATGTCTTTCATAATAATTATTATGTTAAACTAAAACTGCTTTCAGTTAAACTTACCTTTTTTTCTTTTTCGAATTAAAATTGGACTTGGGTTTTCACTAAAGTAAAAACTTTAGAATAGCATAATAGTTTATGAAATTGTTGAAATTAAATTTAATGAAAACATAATAATTGTATAACCTTAACTCGTCATTGTACATTTATATTTATTTATTTATTAATTTTATCTGAAAGCAACTATAATAGAGTTTTCTTTCTGTATATTTGACTCATTAAAAGCACGTGAATAGAACACTCAGCAATATAAAATTTTTAAAGAAACTTTTGCATTAGATTTCTGAGTTACAAATTTCAACTCAAAATGTTAATTAAATTTTAATTGGAGTTTACAGTAAACGTTTTAATTTTAAGTAATATTAAACTTTGAGAAACATAGTGTAGTATATTATAGTAGATGGCTGAAGAGAGTTTATCTTCATTCATAAAATTTTGAAATAATTTTATTCAAATAAGCTTCAATTCTTATTTAAACAAACTAATGAATTTTGATCAAAAACTTATATACTTAGTACAGAAAATTATCCTGTAAGATGATACACCATTCAAACCAATGTAAAATAGTAATAAATAAGTAAACGCTATGGGTCTTGTAGACCGAGAGCTGAGACGACAATTCTTCTTTATTTTCCTATATTTCTTACCTTCCTTTCCCACTAGTCTACTCTCAATTATCTCAGATTGTTTCTTATTGCTTTCCTCCATCTGGACTTTGTTTTTCCCATTCTTCAAATGTTACATTTACGTTTTTTTACTAAAAAAAATTACGAAGGATTTAAACCCAGGCAAAGCCAGGTAACTTCTCTGGTCTATAATTATTATAATCTTTGACCGGAATGAAAAAGGAAAGTCAAAAAACAGGTTTTCCTTAACAAGATTAAAATATAATTTTCTATACCAAATAGTTCAAATAATTTTTGACTTAGGTATAGCATAGGGCGATTGTAATTTCCACCGATGGTCAAAGGGTCCCATAATCCCATATGTATATTCCACCGGCGTACTAGGCAGGTAGACTGGTCAGACATTTAATCTTTTAATTGTTAAGTTTATAATTCGTCGTTAAGTAGGTAAGACTTTGACTAGGTTATTAAGTTAGTTAATTTATATTTTTGATTAATAAATTATGTAAATGTTACATCGCGTTTTTTCATACACTGCATAAAAATTGTATTAGGTTACTTATATGTCTGATTTCATAAAAATTTTAACGGGCCGTTAAATTTAACTAACCAATGGAAATTATTCCTTAAAGCTAACAAACCAATAGAAATCATCCGTTAACTTTAACGGCTTGTTAAAAGTTTTATGAAATCAGGCATTAATTTATATTGTTTATTGATATATAGCAATTTTGAAGTAGGTTAGTTATCTGTCGAAGTTATTTGTTGACTTTGCATTAAATTAACCCCCCCCCCTTGAAAATTTCTTTAACAAATTTTTATTTTTTCGGCATTTGATTCCATACTAGTTGAAACGGATAAAAATGAAAACTTTTTAATGTTGAATGACAGCGAAAATCATTTAATTATATTTTCTAAATTAACCCTTTCCAGCTTAGGGGCCATCCGTAAATTTCGTCCTACGTTAGGGGGTAGGGGGGTCATCTCAGATTTGTGACAAAAATGTGACAGGGGGTCTGCGGGGGTTTCAAATATTGTGATGTCACAAAGTAAAATTTTTAAAAATATATTTTTTGATCCATGGATCGGTTGTAGCAACATAAGTAGCGCTTGCGTGAGTTTTTTCATGCGGCAAAAAAAAATTAAATATTAATAAAAATAAAATGTTATTTCAGACCTGTAAAATTGATTTGCCCAATTTAAGTTAGTTGTTAAAAAAAAATTTCTTTTTTTTGGGGGGGGGTTAATGAAAATGTGACTAAATGTGACATAAGGGGAGGGAGGGGTCTAAAAATCTTAAAAATCGTGTGACGTAATTTATTGACTACCCCTTAGTAGTACATTGAATATACCACAAAAATATTATATTTTTTGACACTGTTTCTTTACTTACTTATTATCGGTGTACTTAAAATTATTATACACGAGAAACGACAATTTATAATAAATGCTGCCCGCAAAGGGTTAAATGAAAAATAAAAATGAAAACTTTTTAATGTTGAATCTTTTAATTATATTTTCTAAATTAAATTAACGATGTCTATCGACGAGGAGCAATGTTGCAAAGCAATGCAAAGCTCCGAGTAAAGTGAGACATTTTCCTGACAAGTATGGTATTACATTTTACCGAAAATCGTAAAAAATCGAAATTTTAAAACATTGTTGAACAACATTTTTAAAATGAACAAAAATTAAGTTTATCAATTTGTTGACTACATAGTTACCATATTAGATGGTTACTTTCAAAACAATAAAAGTAATAACGAAAAAAACGACGTCTCTTTTATTTTATTACAATTACTAATTATGACCGGATTATTCATTAAAATTCAATTTCCCTGCGCGTATAAGCAGGAAAGTGTTGTTTTGATGACGATTTTTGGTAAAATATTTTTATAGTTTCATGGTCGATAAAAAAACCTCTTCCAAAGGGATTTTAATTTTATTAATCTGGCTATTGTACTCCTACTAATACGTTATAATCCCTAATTACGGTTAGCGGTGGAATTTACAGGTGATCGACGCTGACCATTTTGGAAGGACGGATTAATTATTGACCGTCGGTGGAGTTTACATACGTCCATAGTATATATACCTAATACCTAGTATAGTATACATATATATATATAGTATATAGTATACTAATATAGTATACAATTTCACTAATTTACGATAAATATTTAAGTGCTAAAATGTAAAACAGCATTTTACGACTAATGTTTTATATAAATTCAGTTATTTGAAGTTGTTCATTTGGTACAAAGTCTGTAAAAAATACATAAAAAGTAAGAAAGTGTTGGGTGGTGAATTTTTTTTTAAATTATCAGTACACTGGTAATTGCACTCCAGAATAACTACCTATACTTTTACACATTTTTGCCCAACTTATATTATCACGCAATGTACTTGGAACATTTTTTTGATTATTCTTTGCCGGTGTTCAAAAATAGTTTAAAATGAAAAATATACCCAAATAAAAAAAATTGTAATAAATTTTTATTGCCAAACATTTAAAAATATCAAATTTTATGTTATTAATATCAATATAATGGACTTCACCATCTTAGTAAAATTGAGGACCGTTTTTTCAAAACTCGCTTTGTCCTAAAAGTAAAATTTTCAAAAAACGGTTTTTATTATTTAGTGAATTTGATATAAACAAAATATTAGTTAAAATAACTTAAGATTATTATTTTCCTAGTGTCTTTTAAAGGCTTTTAATTTGAAAATTTTATTTTGATAAGTTTCCAAAAATATTTTTCAATAAAAACAGTTTCCTGAAAATTTTAGTTTTAGTACAAAGCGAGTTTTGAAAAAATGGTTCTCAATTATCAAAGCACACAAAATAAGTAAATACTTGAGCCGATAAACGACTTCTATAGGTACTGCATTTATCAGAGTTGTAAAACAAAAGTTTTATTGTGATTAAAATTGAATTAACGATATTTTGAGTTGAAAATAGTTGGGTGACCTAGATTTCCAGCATAAACTTTAGTAAATATTTGCAAATTTTAGGAAGACAAAAATATACAGAAAGAAATACTTAGCGAATTAAATAATATACCAGGGCACCAGTGATCTTCATTCAGTAAAAAAAGTTTTACTTGAGTTTTTCCTAAATTACGACTTAAATTAATAGTTCTAAAGATGTTTGATGAAAGTTTACATTAAAAAATATTAAGTTTACTTAGCATGCACCAGAGATATAGTGGATCTGAGACACAGGATTGAAACGACCAATTTATAATAATTTAATATATTTATACATTATATTACATCATATTTAACCAAAAATTTTGATAAACACCAAATTGTTATCAATATTAACGTGTTTACTATAGTATGTAATAGTACATTACGTGTCGAGGTGGAAAAGTAAGCGCGAGGTTGCAATGAAGCTTGACACCGAGTTATATAACAATTTACCGGGTGCTGAATGAGTTAGCCGAATATCGGAAATTAACATGTAAAAACTTATTTATGCAAATTCCTGCTTCCCTAAAATTGTTAAAATTTTCATTTATCGGATTGACCATATAATAAATTCAACTTTATTTCTATTTTCAAAAATAATTACCTTGGAAACTTACTTGGCCAGTCTGATAAATGAAACTTTTAACAATTTCAAAAGTATTTTTTGACTGTAACTAAAAGCTAGATAAAATGTAATGCTCTTATCATTCGTAGTTTATATTTCTGCATTATTTTTGTGTCTTTCATTTTACTATAAAATAATTAGGAAAGCAGGAATTTGCATAAACAAGTTTTTACATGTTGATTTCCAATGTTCGGCTAACTCATTCAGCACCCTTATTATTATATTATTAATTATTTTATTAGATTTGCTTTAATTTAATTTAAATTTTTTTTATTTAGGTAATAGCTTTACTATTGGTTGGCAGGTAAAAGTAAATAATAAAGTGCTTCCATGGATCTGATAAATAAATATGGACTGCTAATGCCTATGGAATTGGCCAACTTTTTTTTAACCCCTACATTGAGTGCTGTCATGATGGGCTAAATTCTAGGCAATTTTGTATAAATATTGAGTTTTGTTAGTATTCTTATTTAGTATAGTTATATAAAATTGGCATTTAAGCACTGAGACAACCTTACATTTTTTGTTGTACTTTGCCACAATTCTTCGGATTTTTCACTTATTTTGTAGATCACAATCAAAAGCGTCGCTTCCAAAAATTGCAGGGGTGGGGCGAATCTTTTTAAACGATATTAAAATTTATTTATAAATAAAGGCTTGCCTATTTCTTAAGATTTTTATATTGCAATTGTTATGTTTTGACAAGAGTCAGGGGCCCTATAGCTCCCTCCCTGCCCCCCCTTAGCGACGCCCATGATCACAATAACCTGTGCTAACTAGGTACAATTTTACTATTTATATTTCCCATAATTATAGTATTTTATTATTTTATTTTATTTCTTAATAAATAATTTTATATTATTCTGACAATGACAATTGCATATAATATAGCCGGCCTCCTATGTGAGGTCATTTATTTACATGAATTAGCTGTTTATATTATTTATTGAAAAGGTCTGTGCGACTGGTTTTCAACTTATTAAAAAATTCAGGAATGTGTCGATTACTAACTGATTGTGAATAAAATATATTTTGCACAATTCCGGGAGTAAAGTACTCACCTTCGCACGCGGGATAAAAAGTAGCACTTTAGTCCCATGATGTATAATATACTATTTATCAAACGTCTAGATTGAACTTGATGTCATTTAATTGTAAAACTTTAACTTTCACTTTTCTACAAAAGTTGTTAGCGTTTTGATCTTTTAGTATTGTATTAAGTTATTCAACGTAGTAACTAGTAACTACACTAGATAGGCAATAATAAATTTAATAATCATTATATTTTTACTTTTAACGAAAAAATCATATATTTTATACGGAGTCATCTTTAATAATTGTCAATAATACAAATTTTGCTACAAAAACCATACATTCAGGTCTATTATGTATCACAAACGTTATTATAAAGGTGACAGTTATGACATTACATTACAGATTTTCGGCAAATTGGTATTACCTATCGTTTTCACAAACCAGTATTTAAACATGATCTTTATGATGAAGGTTTTCTTAACATTTATAGTGCATACCAATTTGCCGAAAACCTTATTGAATGTCATAACTGTCACCTTTATAATAACGTTTGTGATACATAATAGACCTGATTGTTTTCTAATAAAACAGTATACCTACTACATATTATTAAAATACAGTAGAGCGTCGATAATCCGGATGTCAAAAATCCGGACCGTCAATAATTCGGATTTAATTCCGGTGAAAAAAAAAGTTGATAATCAGGACATTTTGATACTCCGGACAGGGTCCGGTCACAATTAATCCGGATTATCGACGCTCTACTGTATTACATTTTTTGCTTTTTCATGAAGAATCGAAATTGGTGAAATTCTAACTACAAACATCAATAATATTAATTTTTTGAGAGCGCAATTAAATATTTTTGGATAATGTTTTTATAATACAAATTTTTTTAGGCAATTAATGTTTCGAAAAAAGTTAAAAAGATAAAATTTTGTCGGTAAACAATTAGTGCAAGACAATACTTAAAATAATGGGCTATTCCTTCAAATACTTACGGACCATGTTGTTTTAGCTTTGTTTTAGTTTTTTTCTTCTTAGAGAATACCAAACGATCTACACCTGCGGAAATAAAATGTTACTTAATCCTCCAAATGGCAACAAAAACTTGATATTTTCTTGTGAGATTTCCTATATTATGCATTATAATTTTCTACCACATTGGAATGGAATTACATTGGAATGAATGGAATAAAAAAGTCATGCAATAGAGGGTTAATATTCTTCCATCTTGAAAGCAAACAAAAGTTTCTCAGTTAATTTTAGTAAATAATTTGGTAGAAATTTTTTAAGTTGACTTCAATACCGACCCAACAGTAGGAGCAACTATAACCAACCACAGATACTTGATACTTCTTTGAGCATCTAATATAAGAGATTATTGATTTTGAGAGTTTTTGTCATATTGTATTGTCCAACTCAATCTTTCCTCATTTTTCAAATTTTCGCCTAAACCAAAGAACAAGCCAGATTTTTCAAATCTTTAGCCATCTTGATATTAGCTTTACCATATCTTAAACTAAAAGTTCAAAGCAGCAGCGGCGCGTCAGACAAGGCAAAGAAGGCTTACCTACCTTCTTCTGAAATTCTAGACTATTAACTATTGAAATTTACGAAAAAGTGAAAAAGCAGGAGCAGCACCATATCTACACCATCACTAGACCTCATGGTTTTACTGCATCCATTGAAACCTTCGCATAAATATATGCCGTTGTCGACTTCTATACCTAATAGCACTACCTATAAAAAGAACGCACTTCCTTATTGTGTATTCAACGTTTTAATGGCATAGTTGAGAGTCAGCTTTTTTTGTAAATCGCGACCTTTCGTTTACTCATATGTTGCCGTGTAATTTTGAGCAAAGAAACTTTTTTTAAATCCAAAAATGTTACAAGTCCAGTTCCAACATGTAATTTAAATAATTTCCAATGTACCTATCTAATTTATGTTTTCTTGAATTTTAATTTTATGAAATTTTAAACATCTAAATCAATATTCAAATTATCTCTTCTATTCAAAATAATAAAAATAACTTACGTAAAATCAAAACATACTTTATTCCCGCAACAATATAAACTCAAAATTAAAATCGCAAATAATACTTGGACGCAAAACTTAGTCTCCATTGCTTACAGAGCTATCTTGGCCACTAAAAACCCGGTTTCCTCACCTAGCTGTTGCCACCTCGATTAGATGGTGGAAAACTAGGAATGAATTTCTGAATGTTCTCTTAAACTACAAGCCAGAGCCGATTTTTTTAAAAGTCTTTTATTGAAATGACCAAATGACCAAATGAAACCAAAACTAAGAGTAGCAAAGTTAATCTTTATTAAATTTTATATTTAATATTTTTGAAATATAAACTTAAATATCTGTTTATTGATTTATTACGGTTAAAAGTTATACGAAATACTACGAAGCAAGAAGATTGGCAATGTATAAATTGACGTAGAGTGAAGTTAGCGATTATAACATTTAGAATAATGTTGATCAAGGACTATGTCAATATCAAGGACGTGCCTGTCTGGAAGCTGAGTGTTTTCCGAGGACCCCTATTGTGAGCGTTATGCCTCGCGGAACAGTAATCATTTGGAACACCCTCTGTCTCTGTTGATGACGACTCTCATAGGATTACAGTAGCGGTTCGTCAGAGTTGAACCTTATCTGTTTTCATTTCGGATTATCTTTGCTTGTTGATGAATTAATTTTTTAAGAATACAAAATTTTAAGCCCAAATTTTAATACACCACTTTATATTTTATCATATTATATTTCTACTTTAAACTTTTATTCTTTTGCCACGTTTTTATGGTCAATATCGAAATTAAAAATAGTGAATTATTAGGTTTATAATCGAAAGTAGAATGACAATTTTGTTGTGGGCACAGCAAATATAACAATATTGTATTGTATAGTAGATTAGGTTATTTTGTTATCTTGACATCATAAATTAGCTTTATGAATATGTAAAGATAATTATTTAATAGTATGTTATAGTTATGTAAATAATAATTACGGATTATTGATACATATAATATTTATACAATTTAAAATGTTTATTAGCGAAATAATAAAATTGTGGTGTGGTAACTTTTCGTGTTACGCCACTGTAGTCTATTGTTAAGCGGAATCTTGCGTATCTGTAATCAAACACCCCAGTAAGTGCAAGGGTGAGTGCGCGGATAAAACATGCACCCCATTTCGCTTTCCCTAAACGACACCCCTTAGTATATTGTTCGGCATGTGTGCATAGTTCACTTTGATTTTAATAATGAAAATTTTTATTAAATAAATCCAGTTAATTTCAAATATGTTAATTTTTTTCGCATTAAATCTTCTGCTGGATATGTTGAAATTAGTCTGCTCTTGGCATTCACCGCGTGCCTTATGAAAGAGAAAACATATAGGCCAACAGTGAACACTAGGAGAAAGACAAATTTGAAGAAAAATCACTCTTGTTTAGACATAAATCGATTTGCTTATAACTTTTTTAATGTTTAAATTTAATTTAATCCAATAAAATTATATTGCCACGCAATGTATTCATGAATAGTAGGTTTGGTCTCAGGAGACCAAACCATTTATTGGATTTTCTAAATTGATTGCAGAGAACAAACAGCAAAATTTCAAACTCATGTGGACTTTAAAACAATTTGCGATACAATAGGCAAAATTTAGTGCTTAAAAAGGAAGGGTAGGTTGTACGATAATCTGCCAGATTATCTAGCAACGAAGCAGGAAAATCAAATGAGTCACTGTTAAGCAATTTTTTGAAGTATACATTACGTTACATAAAAAAGTAGGTGTAATAGAGTAAACTGTAAGAGATACTCAGGTGAGAGAACACTCTAAGGCTTTAAATTATTAAGAGCTTAGGGAGCGATCATGTGAGATTGTTTAACGATTATTGATCGGCACAAATTAAAAAAAACAAAAAACCAAAGGTATGAATTTGGAAATATAAAATTGAATAATTAAGCTTGATGTTGCGGTTTTCGCCGTTGACTTGGTTTACATGTTTGAACTGAAACCCCCCAATATAATAGGAAGTGGCCGAATGTGTGGTGAAGTTTAAATGTGACACGATTTTTACTTTTATGGTAATTGTTTTTTAATTAGTCCGGTTATAATTTTTTGGTTAGTGTTGTAGTACGTTATCAGCTGTTAGAACACGTGACTATAGCGTGAGAAATGTGACGTCATCGTCGCCGCGACGGCCCCACTATAGAACGTGTCGGATTATAGAGTGTGGTCGATAACAGTAGTTATAGTTTTACATTAGAAGTTTTATATGTTTAATCAATTACTATCGTGTTTTCTCGTCTATTATGCTGTCTGCATCAAAATGGTACAACCTGTAACCACGTACATTTTTGGAAACGACCACGTTTCCACGGTTTGGTGCAAAAGAAATTTTGAGTAGATTAAAGCGTTTCCAAATATGTAGTATGCATTATTTAGACAGACGCGTGCCTTATCAATAGAAAATTGCTTTTGGCATGGAACAATGAGGGGTAACTAAAGTATAGTCACCCCTAGGGATAAACGCAAATTCGAGTCGAATCGCCATTAAAAGAATGCGTGGCACTCAGACGAGGTTCCCACATTGAAAACTGGTACCCCATTTTTTAATTTTGCCCAAAAAGAAGCGATCGTTTTGGACGAAATAAAAAAACTTTTTGAGGTCAATGCCAAATTTGCAAAACATAAAATTTTTATGGAAAAAAGATTCTTTATCCTTCGCAAGGTTACATGCTACGAGTTTAAGGGTTTCATAATTATTTTAGAAAGTTTGTGGTTATTTATACCCTCGACTTTAATTAATATTGATGAGCAGTACTAAATTTAACAATCTCGGGGGATATTAAAAAATCAAATTAATGCAATCACCTACTCTTATTTGTAATGAAAGTCCTTAACCGGTGGCTATCGATGTGTACAAACAAAACTGAAGTTTTGCTATGGTTTCTGTATACATCGATAGTCCGTGCATGGCACACTGTGACGTCATAATAAAATGTAATCACGCCGCAATTAGGAAGGTAAACCACCTCCTTGAACTAGTTTTATTATTTTAGTTTTATCAATATCACTCATTCTATTTATATTTTTTCTGCATTGAATGAATTGTACATTACAATTCAATCCGTCTTTCGAGATAAAACTTTTTACATCTAAACATTATTTATTTTTAAAGCTATCATCAGATTTTGGTTTTGAAGGATTATCGAGCTAAATTTGGAAAACCTTGCAAAATTGAAAAAATCAAAGATCAGGTTGGGGGACCTACAGTTTATGGCCGTATCCTGCCACTGCTGGTCAAGTGCAGGTGGTTTTGGATAAAACGTTTTAATCTTAAATTAGTTAAATGAATGATAAATGAAGTATTAAGGAAATCACTCGACAAATAAATCTTGAAATGAAAAAGAAACTTTTAATTGGTTTATATTTAATTTAAAAGTAGAAAAAAATTGAACCAAGTACCGCAGTGAATATTTATGATCATTAGTTTTGTACTAAAGACATCATTTGAAATCACGAAAGCAGAGTTTTCGACTAAAAAACTTTATAACTCAAGTTACAGTAATTAATTTACATTGTAAGTATCAATGAAACTTTTGGAGATAATTAGGATAGAAGTCAATACTCCAGACAGAGATTTTAGTAATATACCTCATCATCATATTATACTGAAAAAATTTATTGGAAAAAATGATTTAATGAAAGGTTGGTTTTTTAAACAACTACATCCAATATATTATATATTATTAAAATAATAAAGAATATATTTACATTTCGCGTGTTATTCTATGCTTCACTTGAGAAACTCGATACAAGGATAACCCTATTTTTACCAAGCCTTTGGCAACCAAATTGTAGGAATTTCTGTTATTTTAGGATTTTACCCGGTTGGAAGAGCCGGATACGGTATCATAAAGTGCAAATTGCAATCGTAACGCGTTTCCTTTATTTTTGCAATTCATCAGGTAGTGGTAATTGGGTTTCCTGATTACTATTTGCAATTAAAATAGTTTCCTGCAGATAAATTGAAAAAAATGCAAATAAGTCCAAATTAATAATTGTAGAACTTAGTGATCATATGATTTATGGTAAAAACAACAAAACAAAAACGATTATTACAGTTTCGTGATTAGTCACCCGACAATACCGAGTCACCCGGTTCTAGTGAGCATAAAGCCAAAACCTTGTTCCGATCGTCTTTTTTCGCAAGTCATCGAATTTTCTCAAATTAAAGTGTATTGCGCTTCCCGTGGTTTGGGTCTCACGTTAAACATTAGATGTCTTAAATAGGTGAAAACCTATGAGAGTAGGTTGCGCCGCCTATCAACCGACTAATAGAAAAAGAAACTACTTTTCAAGATAGTAACTCTGTTTTTAATCATAAAAATTGCATTGATGTGTAATGTTTGCAGTGAAAAAATTACTAACATTTGAGTGATTCATTTAAATAAAAACTGTGAAATCGGGCAAAGCCGAGTGCGCAAGCTAGTTTAATTACAATTAAATCATTCGTGCGTTGCATTGTAGACTTTTTGAAAAATTAATCCAGTTTTAAATCTTGCTGAAGAAGTTATCATGGTGCCGATTATGGGGTTATGCAGTGTTACCAAATATCTAACTGTATTTGTTGTAAAATAAAAAAATATTGTTTTGAACCAAACCCACTTTATATCCAAATGTTAGCTATGACTAGATAAGATTATTTATATATTTATTTATTTTGCCCATTGCCGCCCCCCATTCCCTATATACACCTGTAAGTTTTAAAGAAAAAGATGAGAAAAAATAGGTTTACAGTCTCAACTGCTGAACGTTAACTGTTTAACGTCGGCTCAGAGCAACAAATTTTGAAGAAAGGTTTTGACATTTAAACCCTACGGCTGCTATAGCAGGTTGAGAAATGGTGTGCGATTGAATGCAAGCACTTAAGTAAACTAATTATGTTTAAATATAAATAGTAAAAAATGAATTATTTACATTTATTTTCTAATTAAAAATATTTAATAAATTAAAATAAGCAAGATACAGTAAGTTTTTTTTATTTGAACAAAGATCGCGAGATAGTATGCGCCGATGTAATCCAAATTGAGATTGCCCCCTTAAAAAGAAGATTATGTAAAAATTTCCCTAAAGAAAATGTTCGTTAAATTGGGATTTCACCGTATTAACACTCCCGACCACGTTAACGATTGCCTTGTTACGCAGTACTTTTATTCAAAAAGAAGTTTATTGTCTAGAGAAACCGAAACTTGAGGATTATCATATCCGTTTGAATAAATCAATAACGTTTTCGGTTAACACGTTTTTGCATTTGAAATTCAAATTTTATATTTAGAAGGCGTTTTAAGTTCTATTAACGAAGAGATTGCTATCGCGACAATGGCGATGGTACCTACTACTAAAAACTAATTTTGATTCTAAAAGTTTGTATCACTGTCTGCCAGTTTTTATTTATAGTGTTTAATTTGAGTTGGGCGAAAATTAAGTTAGCAATTCGATCAATGAAAAAAAACTTTATACGCCTTTAAAATTTGAATAAACGTAAGAATTTTTATGGATTCTTTGCCCAACATTTTTTTGTTCAAGCCTAAGCACCATTACAATTTATTCAAAAATTACTCTACCTGATGGAATATCCTTGGGGATAGAGCGTCATAATTTTTGAGTGTAATGCAATCACTTGGATAGTTCACTATTGGGAAAAATAAGTGGCACCCCAAACTTGCAACGATATTCACTTTTATGTTCAATTTTTCACTAACAAAAGCATTTTTGGGCGATCACTCCATCAAAAATTTGGATTCTGCTACACACTTTCTTCCATTTCGCGCTCCCGCATGAAAGCTCAGGCACAATTAATGATCTCATCCAAAAATTCTACCATACAACCTGATATTACATAATCTTGTTATATTTGATCAATCAAGATGATTAGGTACTTATTCGTAAAATTATAATAATCAATAAAAATAATGCTTTACCGGTAGGAAACCACGTGACTACTACAACCTAACCTAACCGTTTCGTCGTTTGTAATCATTCTTTAGTTAATATATGCTATAAGGCTATGACCTTTATCCATCGCGATATAAATATAAAATCAATTTTAATTGTTATTCCCTCAAGGAGGTTGTCCACAAACACGGAAGCCTTGCATTATGTAAAAGTGTACGTCGATCCATCAAAAAATTACATCTACAAATTGTCACTCAAGATGGAAAGGAAATGTGCAAAATGCAAAAATTAAGAAATTGCAAAAATAGCATGCCGAATTAACACTACGAGATCAAAAACTACCATAATATTATTATCTAATCGAATCGCAAAAATGTAATGTTAGGGTTCATATCTTATCTTTTATTCTTAGGGTGTCAATTTGGTTCCAACACTTTAAATTTTGAATTAAACATTCCAAATTTTTCGTTCACTAACTGCAACTAACAGTGTCATACGAGCATGAAATTTTTGAAAACTAAACAGCCAAAAAAGTAAAATATTACTTTAATACAAAATAAAATATTTCGTGTCATTTGTTCACTGTAGGTTATGGGGTTAATTGCAGAAACGACGCACTTATACTTTAGGGTGACTAAGCAGGAAATCTACTATAGCCGGAATTTTAATGTAAGAGTAATAAAGAACACTTACCAGAGGTTGTCAGATGTCGCAGACCTGCCGACGCCAGTCAGTCTACTTACTATCTGTACCGCCGCGGCGGGCGTCGCGGCGGTCTCCACCCCATGCGCACGCTTCTATCCCCCTTGCGAATTCAAAGTTGCCATCCCTACCCCTTTTCATCGCCCTTGTTGGCTCCACCCGATTGGATGGATGAATTTTGTTTTAGTAAGAATTTTGGCAACTGCTGGTACTTTTTGTTTTCTTCCTTTTTAATTTGCTTTAAATTTGTTCGTACTATTTATTATTTGCTTTTAATTGTGCAGCAATGCGTTATTTCGGCACAAAACACAATTTTTTCGAAACACAAAACTTTTTACATTTTTTAAATTAGAACCAAAAATCGCAGTTTTCAAAATTTAACTTTATTCAAAAATTACTTTCGCGGTCAATTTTTTAACACTGATAATTGCTTTCGGAAAATTATTTACGTGAACAATATAATACCAAATAATTATGTAACTGTTGCAGTGCCCAAAATAAATTCGTTCGTAACTCAGAGTAATGCACAAATTTTAGGGCAACAATTGCTCTTTGTTGCATGTTTCACAAACTCTGACAGTTTGCTTTTAGTAAGGGTAGGTTTGCATGTACCCCTAACAATATGCGTTCATCGATTATTTAAAAAGCGCATGTGCAATAAAAGTTTCCGGGATTTTTAAACCACATTAGCACTAGTTTACCGGTTCTTAATTTATTTGCAATGCTTTTGCCAATTTAATTAAAAAAATCAAAGAAAAAGGTAAAACAAATGCAATCCTATTCGACAATGCGCATGCCGTACCAAACTACAATTTAAAATCAATTTTTTAAATTTATTAAAATTGTTGTAGTCTACATCAAAGCGATTTCAAATTTCTGCTCATCCAGATTTTTCAAATTTTAAAGAAACGAAAACGTACCGGATTGAGATATACAATTTTTGCTACTTACGGTTTTTGGCTTTTGTCATCAGTATATTATTAATAAATAATTATACAATTCCAATTGCAAAATGAACCCGCCGATAAGTATCACCAAGGTTAAATTTGTTTGCAATAAGTTGCAAAGTTGTAAGCTCTTTTGACTTTTTGTATTCGATTCATTCGTCGCCTTAATTTTTGATTTTTCTACTTTGATGTTGCTAAGTTTATACTTTTCTGTGCTTTTATTGTATTTGCACTTTTTAAATTTTTTATATTTATTATTTTTGTATTTAATGGAAAAGCTTAGCACTACAAACAGTAGAACCGCATTTACAAAAGTAACTTCTTTATTCACCAAAGATTTATATGCATGCTTTCAAACCAAAAAAATAGCTACAAAAGATAACTAGCTGGTGTTTTACCGCTACTTCAACTATAATTTATTAATATGGAAAATAAAAAAGGCATTAGAACTAATATTTATTTGTTTTCATTATTCCTAGTTCTTCAAAAGTAGAATCTCAAACTTCAAGTGGGTCAATTGCAAAGCAAAGCTATAATAAGAATCAAAATAGTTCATAATTATTATAATTGCTTTTACATTAGATAAGTTCACCGATGAAAATTTTGCATAAAGAATTCATCGCATTCGGATTGGTTATTTTATAAAAAGGCTGACCAAACTTACTCTAGCGTAACAATTTCTGGAATTAACAGCCTAAAATAATTTATTGATAAAATTATTAAATTAAGTAGATAAACTATGCCGCAACCAGGCCACTTTTGAGCAAAACTTTTATTTGGCAAAACCAAAAATTTGAGTTAGCTGATCTAATAAGTAGATCAATTTGCGCGGTTAAACCTGTTATCAATATCAATATCTGTAAATTTATATCCGTAATATTTTATTAGTTAATTTTAAATAAAATAAAAATTTTATGTTTAAAAAACAAATATTTAAATATATAAATCTTAACTTGTAAGGAAATAAACAATAAAACTTTAAATATCAAGTTAAATTAAATAATATAATCAAATTATATTTTTTTAAGCTTTCGATGACTTTTACTTAAAGTTTTATTATTTAAAAAACAAATATAAACAAAAAAATTTTATTTTCATCTAATAGGAAGTTGATGAAATCGTGAATTTAATCAGCGGTTAAATCTACAAGATTAAGAAGATTGTGTAAGGTCGATTTTGTTGAATTATTGGAATAAGAAATATTTGAATTGAGTTTACAGGTAAATTTATTTTATTGTCAGTACTTCACAATTTCACCATTTCGGTTTCTTTACAGTTCTTTTAACTTTGTATGTATACTATGTTATCTTGTCGTAGTCTTTGTAAAATTTTTGGTAACATAATATCGACTTTGAAGTAACGTCGTCTGTAATAATAATTATAATATTAAAGACATAAATTTGGTTATGACACCTGTTAGCATTAAGTGATCAAGATCGTGGTCTTGATCAGGATAATGCAAGGGGCATAGCCATTGCATATTGTTCTGGTTTTATCTTTGAGATGAGTTTTGGCAAGCAAGCAAAATATGGAATTGGGCAACAATAAAGGCTGCGGTGTGCATAAATCCTAAGAGCTTTCAGTGAGTTAGGATTGAAGTTCCCTATTTCCCATTCAGTTCTATTTTTTCTAGTAATAAACCAATTAACCATGTAATTATGAAATATAATAAAGAAGCAGCAAATTTAAATTATTATGAGCAGTACCTAGTACGAATCGGGTAATAAAATATAAAATTGCATTGCAGATGAATTACAAAATGATTGTTTGATAGATCGGGTCAAGTTCGATGCAACCGTTTCGGTTCAGCCTTTTTGACGCAAACCCGCTTCGGTGTGAATAAATTCTAGTAAGTAAATTTTTTTCTAGTATAACCGAACCGAAAGTTTGGTTCATAATTTTGGCTCAAATTAATGTTTTTGTTATATATATTTGGAGTCTTTGTTTTTTTATTTATTTAATAAAATTTAAAGAGGTAAATATATCAAAATAATTTTGTTCACACGACTCAGAATTCCAATGATTTCTAAGGAATTCCAATGATTTTCAAAGAATTCCAATGATTTCCAACAAGGGGGTGGTAACAGGGTAACTGTTACCCCCCTTCTCAAAATTACAAAATTTAGTTAAAACTTAAAAAATATATCTAAATTCTTATAACAGCAATATATATTTACCCTTCCCAGCCTCATTTACCTCATCCTAGAATTTTGTCCTGAATCTGCGGTTGTGTACAAGCGAAGGAAATTTCAGAAAGTCTTGAGAAATAGAAAATACAACAAAATTTAAAAATCTTAAGAATACTATTTATAGATGAGCTTTTTTTAATTTTTTCAATTTTCTGAGATTTTCTTGGCTTTTCTAAATTTCTTAAAATATCCTAGAATTTTCTAAATTTTCTGGGATTTTCCATTTCACAAGATGTCCTAAGATCCTGAAGCTTTCTAGATTCTTCTGTGATTTCTTTTGATTTTCTAGATTTGATTTGATTTTCTATTTTAGATTTCCTTGAATTTTCAAAAATTTTCTTGATATTTCGATTTCCTGGGATTTCTTAATATTTTTCCGGTTTTTTATAGACTTCCCTTCACTTATACTCCACATTTCCCCCTCGATTTTAATAGGTGGAAAACCTGAAAACTGGAAATCGTCATACACAAAACTATTGGGAGATTCTAAAACTCGGTGATTTTTTGGGATTTTCTCGAATATCTTCACATTTCTCTTCACTAGTACACTAGAGTTTTTTGATGATTTCTCCTTAGTTTGTTGCTGGAAAACCGGGAGGAAATCGTAAAATACAAAAGTGAAGGAAAATCTTATGAAATCTTAAGAACGATCGAGATTAGTTTTATTTTTTAGCTTTTTCAATTTTATAGAATTTACTAAACTCGAATTTCCCATATTGTAAATTTGGAAGGTGGAGAGTGTAACCCCCTCTTCAGGCCTCATCAAAAACCCACGAAATCTACTCAATTTTCAAAAATATACCTAAAAATATATTTATTTACTCCCTCCTCACTACTTCTCGTTTACCGTCTTTATGAACTTTGACTGGATCCTCCTATGATTTCCAAACTAGTTCTAATCTAATGAATTTCTATGATTTCCAAGGAATTCCAGATATCGAAGGGAATTCCAAATAAGTGTTCACACAGTTTTGGAGATATTTACCCCTTGAAAATTTATGTTTTTTTAACAATAATTGTTTGGTCAGCCTTTTTATAAAATAACCAATCCGAGTGCGATGAATTCTTCATACAAAATTTTCATCGGTGAACTTATCTAATGTAAAAGCAATTATAATAATTATATGAACTATTTTGATTCTTATTAGCTTTGCTTTGCAATTGACCCACTTGAAGTTTGAGATTCTACTTTTGAAGAACTAGGAATAATGAAAACAAATAAATATTAGTTCTAATGCCTTTTTTATTTTCCATATTAATAAATTATAGTTGAAGTAGCGGTAAAACACTAGCTAGTTATCTTTTGTAGTTATTTTTTTGGTTTGAAAGCATACATATAAATCTTTGGTGAATAAAGAAGTTACTTTTGTAAATGCGGTTCTACTGTTTGTAGTGCTAAGCTTTTCCATTAAATACAAAAATAATAAATATAAAAAATTTAAAAAGTGCAAATACAATAAAAGCACAGAAAAGTATAAACTTAGCAACATCAAAGTAGAAAAATCAAAAATTAAGGCGACGAATGAATCGAATACAAAAAGTCAAAAGAGCTAACAACTTTGCAACTTATTGCAAACAAATTTAACCTTGGTGATACTTATCGGCGAGTTCATTTTGAAATTGGAATTTTTTGGAATTTTCTCGAATATCTTCATATTTTTCTTCACTAGTACACTAGAGTTTTTTGATGATTTTTCCGTAGTTTGTTGCTGGAAAACCAACGGGAAGAACGATCGAGATTAGTTTTATTTTTTAGCTTTTTCAATTTTATAGAATTTACTGAATTTACTCGAATTTCCCATATTCTAAATTTGGAAGGTGGAGAGTGTAACCTCCTCTTCATGCCTCATCAAAAACCAACAAAATCTATACTAAATTTTTTTGTACTTTTAAAAATATACCTAAAAATATATTTATTTACCCCCTCCTCACTACTTCTCGTTTGCCGTTTTTATGAACTTGGACTGGATCCTCCTATGATTTCCAAACTAGTTCTAATCTAATGAATTTCTATGATTTCCAAGGAATTCCAAAGATTTCAAAGGAAATTCCAAATAAGTGTACACAAAGTTTTTGAGATATTTACCCCTTGAAAATTTATGTTTTTTTAACAATTGTTATTAGAATAAGATTAAAAGATAATGACGTGTAATGTAATACAACGAGGCACCGAACCGTACTCATTCCGAATTGGATCTACGCCGAATGTGATCGACTTCTGTATAACTAAAGGTATTTCTCACAATTATCTAAAAATTGATTCATGTCTAGATTTATCATCTGATCACACTCCTCTCCTAGTCACCCTTAATAGTGTTATATCAAAAACTACTACACCACCCTCGCTGTTTAACAAATACACAAATTGGGAAATTTTTAAAACTAACCTTTCTGAGCAACTAAACCTTCATACATCGCTGAAAACAGAAAGTGAAATAGACGAAGCGGTAGAACACCTTACAGTAGAGATTCAACAAGCAGCGTGGAACGCCACCCCACAAATGTCAAACATCGATAAACCTGGAGACTGCCCTGAAAACATAAAAAGGAAATTGAAATAAAACGAAAGCTTCGAAAACGCTGGCAATCAACCCATGCTCCAAGTGACAAAACGAACTTAAATAAAGCCACAAAAAAGATCAAAAAATTACTTGAAGACCAGAAAAATGTAGGAATAAGAAACTTTCTGGAAAATCTATCAGCGGGTGAGGCAACCGACTACTCTCTGTGGAAGGTCGCAAAAAAAGCAAAGGAACCACAAAAAGTAAACCAGCCGATTAAAAAAAAACGATGGAACCTGGGCAAGGAATAATGAGGAGAAGGCCGGGGCGTTTGTAGAACATCTCGTCAAGGTGTTTCAACCTCCACCAAGGCAAATTTCCCCTGAAGACGATCATCAACATGATGACGAACAACAAATTCATCAGCTGCTTGAAACTCCATACCAAATGAGCCTAACAATAAAAAAATTTAAGATGCATGAAATCAAACACATAATTTTCAAAAATATCAATGCCAAAAAAGCCCCTGGATATGATCTAATAACCGGAAAAGTCCTGCAAAACCTACCAGAAAAGTGTTTTAAACTAATCAGAATAATTTTTAATGCAATCCTTACAATAGGTTACTTTCCATCTCAGTGGAAGATCGCACAAGTTATCATGATCCAGAAGCCTGGAAAGGACCCAACTGATTCCTCATCTTACAGACCTATTAGTCTGCTGCCCATTCTGTCTAAAACACTCGAAAAGCTTCTAGTGAAAAGATTGTTGACTATTATTGAGGAAAGAAATTTAATCCCGGATCACCAATTTGGTTTTCGACAAGGACACGGAACGGTGGAACAGGTTCATCGGGTTGTGAAGAAAATCAGAACTGCCCTAGAATGTAAAAAATACTGCTCTGCTGCCTTCCTTGATATTTCACAAGCCTTCGATAGGGTGTGGCACCTTGGATTGCTATACAAAATCAAAAAAAGCCTGCCTCATTCATTCATTCTTCTATTGGGTTGTTATCTGACAGACAGGTATTTTCTGGTCAAAAACGGAGAAACCTATACGACCTTACATCCCATCTTAGCTGGGGTTCCGCAAGGTAGCGTACTTGGACCACTTCTCTATCTTCTATATACATTGGACCTACCGGTAACTGAAAATACTGAATCAGCAACTTATGCAGATGATACAGGCATACTGGCATCCGACGAAGATCCAAATCAAGCATCTCGTCTTTTGCAGACCCACTTAAACAAAATTGAAATGTGGTTGAAGACTTGGCGAGTTACAGCTAACACCACTAAGTCTGTACACATTACCTTCACCCTCAGAAGAGGAACCTGTCCAAGTGTCACCTTATATGGCAAAACCCTTCCTGTACAGGAATCAGTAAAGTACTTAGGATTTCACCTCGATAGACGCTTAACGTGGGCCAAGCATATTTGGAGTAAACGTCTGCAGCTTGGACTAACACATAGAAAGATGTAATGGAATTTACCAAGGTAGGGAAAATATTCACATTATGTTTTTCTCACTCTATCAGACACATTAGATCTTAGAAGAAACTATAGTAATACCGAAATGAAAAAAAATGGAATAGTACGAAAGAACACGTAGAAGAACCATATTAGACTAGAGAAAAGAAAAAAGTATAAAATACAACGCCGTTTAATGGTGAGTATGGAACAACCCCAGGTCAACATCAGTTTCGGGTGTCTAATGTTAGAAAAGAGATTTCTACATTAGACCATCATCGTTGAGCAAATTGGTATTAGAAAATTGTGTACGGTTGGTTGCAGCATTAGCTTTAATGGTACTACCGAGGGGTGAACAGCGACCAAAAATTATACATCTATGTCCAAATAATTTACAAAAATTTCTATTTTTTGGAATTTGGCATTGCTTTGATAATTTGGTAAAGTAAGAAATTATTAGGTTATTCAACCTAATAAATGAAAAAAAATGGAATAAGAAAATATTGAAATAAATAAAAAGATTAAGAAATAAACAAAGCAAAATTCTCTTAAAATTAATTTATTAAAAACTCCAATTTTAGAGTTGAGAACAAAATTAAATTGTTGTGCTGTATACTTGCAGGACGTTATCTTACGGAAGGCTAACACGATAGAGAACTTGAGCATAATGATGAACAACTTATTGAAATTTAGAAATGTTTTCAGCTCTTTACAGCAATTTAATTTATTTAGAGAACTTCTGGCAATTGAAGTTGAACTTCAGTAATTGGTGTCATTAGTATGAGGTGTACTTGAAATTTGAATCACCGAGATTGCAAGTAACTACCCCTAGCATATTATTGAAAAATTTGGCCGATATGTTATCACTGAAGCAGCAAGGCAGTAAATTTAAAATTATAAGTTTTGACAAAAGACTAATAGATGATAAAATGTGAAAGCAAGTGCTGTAGATCGATGGTAAACTGCAAGTCAACGTAAAAAAATCAACGTAAAAAAAACCTTTGAAAGCATTCAGTATTCAAGTATTCAACATAAAATAGTTATTTTCTATACATATATACTAATGTATTTTCTAGAATTCTAGTCAAACAAACCGCAAACTTTTTCGTAATTTTTGAATGAATTACAAATTTTTTTTGCTTTTTAAGAAGACCTAATCAGTAAATTCTCTACAGCATGCAATAGATTCATCTGAAGGCGGCAACAGTGACCGCGCCAGGGGTGGGCCAGGGTGGGTATGTCCACCCAAGTTCCCACCCAAATTTTTTAGGTGCTTATTTTAATAATGTATTTTTTTGAGTTTATTTATAAATTTTGTGTGCTTCTGCCCACCCCAAATATATTGGGCCTAATTTGTGCCCACCCATTGCAAAAATGCAGTCGCTGGGAGGCAAAAGCAACTATATAAAAAAGTGTCTGTGTCAAGATATAATTCAGACTGAACAAATAACCAGAGAAAAGTAGTTCAAATCAAATTAGTAGTAAAATTCAATACTGCAATAATAAACTGAACACTGAGAAACTTAAAATGTCTCATATAAAAATAATTCGGCTTTGTGGGTACTGAAAATGCCAAGATTGCGGTTGTTTACATATTTGAAGACTAAAGAGACACATAACTAAATTAATTGTGTTAAAGTATATCGCCAACAAATTGGAATTACTTCGAGGAAGATATGAACCTTGTGAAATTAATTGCGGTTTTATCATCAGTTTTGATGTGGAAATCAAAGATGATTGTTCTACCTATTATGATCTTATATAAAAGAATTACTTCTACTTTTTCTTTTTACTTTTCAAACTACTTTTCCGCTCTAGGGCGCAATTGTATTTAATTGCCCGGTGCGTAAAAATACATTTTTTGCTTTAGAGCGAAAAAGTGATACTTTACGCTCGCTCGGTCAATAATACATTTATTTACGGATAATGTTATCAGTCAGTTATTGTGATCATTTTGACTGGAAACCGGCCGATTTAATTACACTGTAAAACATTTTTATGTAAATTTACATAGAAAATCATTAGCAACTTTGTGACCTATGATAATCTATGTAAATAATTTACAAAAGGATGTAATTTTGCATACCGAAGTAATATATATTCTAGTCTATAGTTATATCATCGTGATTTTACAAAATTTTTGTAAATTTACAGAATAGAAATTAATTTTACATTATCTAAATCAGTAAATTTACATTGTGCTATTATTTTTACACAAATTTTTTCATTTTACACAAACGTTAATGTAATTATTTATTTGCATAGATTTTCAACATAAATTTTACAATAAAAATCATTGTAATTTTCCATAAACTTTTAACAGTGTAGTTTACATACAAAAACAACCGGATAATGTGATCAAAAAGCCGCTTATTATTATCACTTTCCAGGAATTTCCTACACAATAATCTCTTTTTTTCTAAGTATCTTTTTCTGATTTGCCATTAAAATTTTATATATCCTTGCAAAACACGTCACTGGTTTAAATTTCTATACAAAAACTAATAAAGTTTTCCGTCTCATGGCGTGTTTCTATTTTTATTTTTTTGTTTTTTTCTGAAATTTGCTTATTGTTATCAGTCGGTTAATGTTATCAAAATGTGCTTAGCCCAAAGTGATCACATCAAGTGGATTCTATTGTATTTAATAAAAAATCTATTTGCCCATTTTGTTCTATCAATGAGACAGACTTATGTAAATATTAAACTTAAATTCTTAAATTTAAGTGAAAGGCCACACCGAAAGCTTCAGCTAAAAAATTCTGATAACCCTACGATTTAAATCAAGAATTGCCGCTCTGTAAATCTGTTTCTGATTTATTTACGCTATTAATACTCTCGGAAAATATAAAATTTTCATTGAGGTGATGCCTGATGAGATATCGGATGAGTCACAAATTCTGCATTAAAATTTCTGCCCTTCACTTTAACCGAATTTGATGTTTTAAATTTATATTTTAATTCTTCTTTATTTCTTTCTACTCTTTTGAGGTCCAGTATTTCAGTTGCTAATTAAACTAAATCCAAGGTTTAAACTTCGTTTATGGCTACCTGATTGGTCAGATATTGAGTTTAAACTCTGATCGTAGTTTAAACTACAACTGAAATACCAGCCCTAAGTCAAACTTTTCATATAAGTAAGTATATAAAAGGGGATTAGCTATTTTTAGTATTTTGTATTTTTTCTTGGTTGTAATAATATATAGTAAAACTCATTACATCATCAGAATGAGCATAAAAGTTTACATTTATCAATTATTATTCGAAATATTGCATTCGCTTACCCAATTATTAATAATTAGGCTAACTTTAAATTGCTTTTCTGAAAAGGTACTTATCCCATTTTTCCCTAATGCAACGTTTGCTAATGGTAATGCCCGTTAATATTAAGTTCATAATCTGTATAATTTCAAATTCTGTTTTGTTTTCAATTTTTGCTTTTGTCATAATAATAAAATTATTTTTAATTTTAGAAAATTTTATATTGGCAAATGTGAACCCTTATCTTCTTAAAAAATATCCTTTGCAAGGTTTTCCAAAAATAAGTTTGTTTCACGAACTATACTTGAGCTAACCCGCATACAAAATCAATGTACGAGAATATCCGTCAGCATACATGGATCTATCAAATATAAAGAAACCTTTTCAACTTATCAGCTTATCTATCTGATAAAGTCCCGGTTAGTTATAGGAGTTTGAGAACTTGCATAAAGTTTCGAACTCAATTATTAATTACTTAAAATTTTATTATTTGTACTGGATGGCTATTTTTACTGAATTTAAAGCAATAATCCCAAACCATGCAGCCAGGTGTTTACATTAAATGTTTAAAAGTGTAGGTCTTTCAAGCCACCGAAAAAGATTATCCAAAAGCAAATACCAATGGTGTGACTCATTGTTTCGATCAAGTTCTTTACAATCGCAATTTCCGGATAAGAAATCTGAATAATAATCGAAAGACCTTTTTCCAGGTCTGAAGATATATCCAATATTTTATAAAGGTTACTTGGATCTGTCCAAGAAAGTTGTACGAGATTATGTTCCTCTGAAAATTTCTACCAATCAAATTATTCAATTTTAACCAACACAAACCAACAAAATAGCTAATTATACAGCATTATGTGCAACCAGAAACTTTAATTAATTAAATAATATCACAAAAACAATCAAATTATAAAATACTCTTCAAATATTTACTTTTATGCACTAGTGCGTAAAGTAATTATTTTTATGCACTAGTGCGTTAACATTATAAGTTACGTTCATGCAACGTTTTTAGGAAAATATTCCTATCGGTTACAATGGGAAGCAGGAATCTTAAAAAGCTTATTTAAAATATCAATTTCCTTTGTTCGGGTGAAATGCAAGCCATCCGGTATAATTGGATATTACACGTTACAATATTATTACGAAAAACGTATATAGCCGGTCGCAACGAGAAAAAAAACTGTTCGGTCTTTAGTTGATGTATAAAATTATCGAAAAAAAGAAAAACAGATTTCGATCACATCGAACTTCATATCGATCAAACTCCGAACGCTAATGGGCCAAAATTCCATGAAAATTTTTTGCAACGAAGGAAAATGTTTAAAATGCAATTATTTTTCAAGATAATTCTGATTTGTTTTAATAGAAATATTTAAATGTAAAAATTATTTGATACAAAAAGTTTTTCTAAAATGTTGTATGAGCAGTTTCAAGTCTGGAACGTTTGCGAACTGAGAATCAATAGTCACATGAAGTAATAAAGTAATTACATCATTTGTGCATCATAAAAAACACTTTTCTCTGCAACAGTTTTTGGTGGTTTAGGGTACAATACAAATCGTTCGCCGGAGGCTTCTACATCCGGAAT
The DNA here is from genome assembly GCA_949152465.1 of Cantharis flavilabris. NCBI lineage: Eukaryota > Metazoa > Arthropoda > Insecta > Coleoptera > Cantharidae > Cantharis > Cantharis flavilabris. Next base: position 13,209,588 of record OX424435.1, read on the forward strand.
TTGTAAGCTCAGGCTGTGTCGGTAACCTTGATCACTGCTGCAGGCCCGGAATTGAGTAGGGTTGCCTAGCAACACTCTCGTATCTCTCCATGCCCCAGATCGTGGGCTTCATAGAGTTGCCAAAACAATATACCTACTTTAAGTTTTACTATTAATTTTATTTTTTTAATATTAAAAACTGCACGTAACTTCATATGCTGGAGAAGTAAGATCATTTTGGCGGTAGAACTTTTAATATTGCTTTCGGTCTTATGGAATTATTTGATACTTTCTAAATATTTCCAGCATTAATATCATACAGTTAATCTTGACAGAAACATATTATATAAATATATATGCAAGTGGTATTATTCGGATGTTTTTCTATATGATAACAATGTATTCATATGCAGTATATTACTCGAATGTTTGATATAACATGTACAGATTGACTTGATACTGTGGAATTTTAAAATTGGATTTAATAGAGAAAGATATATTGCTATCAATTCTCTATATTATCATTGTCTGTCTTTTATTTTAAAGTGTTGACGTTTTCTCGTATCCATCATTCGATATAACAGTAATCAAATATTAAAATACTTTCTTTAAACTTTAAAATATTGATTAACTGGGCACATACCTACATTTTTAAAAATTTTCCAATACCAACCTTCACTGCGGCAAAAAGTTATTTATGATGATATATTGATTTTCAATATACCTTCAGGATATTTAAAATCACTTACATTTTGTTTTATATATCCAATAAATCATAACTTTTTTGTTTTGTAAATTATACTTTGTAAACGATAATATTTAAAGAAGAGAAAAGAGTGTTTAGGTATACTTTTAGTTCAGTTCCGTATCGAACAAAATTTTAAAAACTGGGAAAAACTCTTTTTTTGTAATTTTCAATTACGTTGTCACGACACTAGATAGTTGGTAAGTTCAGAAATATAGTCTAAAACACAGAGAAATCACAAATACTTACAATATTTAAAAAAATTACCATATTCAAAATAATTAATTTTTAACTACAGGATTACAGCCTAATATTCAAAATATTTTAAAATATATAGTAAAACAGTATATTATACTACAGACTAGTATAGTATAGTACTAGTATATACATACTAGTATAGTATGTAGTAGTAATATAGTAAATATATTATAATAAAATTGAATCATGAGATATATGTATATCAAAATATATTATAAGAAAGAAATTGCATCTGCGTTCTCTATCAAATAATTGCAGCTCCATTTTCTATCTCTATTTTCAAACAAATAAAAAACTTGAAGTTTAAATGGTAATTATTTAATTAATTAATAAAAAAAATCAATAATCAAACAAACCACAAAAGGTAAAATAATATTTTTTTAAATTTCTTCAATTACTTTGGATTTTCAATATATTTTGTTCAAGTTATGACGTTATTACTTTGTGATCTTCCTGGATTGCAAACGAAGTAGATATTCAATAATTAATAATTTAATTTAAAGTTACCAATTTTTTGTTATGGTTACCTCAGTGACTGGTTTGATTGGTATTCTGAAAGGGATTTGCTGAAGGGGTGTACGTTCCCCCAGAGACAAGTCAGTCCACTAGTTTGATGCGATTATGCATTCGTCATTTCAATCATATTACTGGTTGCCACGTTACAACTAGGTACTCCAACATTTACAATAAATTTGTAAATTTACAAAACAATAACAAACCGAAAAGAGGTTAACGTTATCATTTTTTTCTCTCCCACTTCAGTTTCCTCTTGGCTGATTTCTGTTCGAAACTGCTCTAATTAATAATGGAATCCATCGTTATTTGGCATTTTACGTTGATGGCACTGCGTGAATTATTGACTCATCTGTAGTTTACACTAGCAAAGGCAACGATTTCTTAAGTACCAACACATTGAAAAATTTAAATAAACTGCTGTTTTACATGCACCACACACACTTTCGCGCAATTTAAAAAATCGGTAATTCACCTGTAGGAGCATCTCCGCTCTTTACTTCAAGCTTTCCCTTAAGATTTATCTACAAAATTACGTAATCGTATTTATAAAAACATTAAAGACAAACGGGATCGTACGAAACTGTGATGTAAAGAAAATTACAAGTTAGTACAAGAGGTACTAAAAATGTTTTTATTTTGGTTAAAATTCAAAGCCTTTGCAATGCCCTCTTTCTAATTTAAACTTGGCTAACTTTCTTGGCTAACACAGTAATTTACAAAGATTAGTATAATCCCAAGTTGCCTGCTCAATGCAGGTGGGTATATAGTACTACATCTAGGTGTGTTCCTTTGAGCCACTACATCTAAGGGATCAATTTTTCAGTAAATTAATGCGAGTTTTCCAACAGTAGCGAAGAACGCATAAAATTGCATTTTATGGCTGGTCAAAATAAATAGTGTTAGTGTAACTAACGATCAGCTTCCGAAATGGACTATACAGGTTGACGTCACAATTCTAGAAGGTAGCTATGGAAACCGTCTAGGGATGCTGCAATCCATCTCTTTCCTTCCCTTTCTAACCCTCTTTTTCCTGTAATTTATTTTGCAAATCCATCTTTTTTGCCCTCGTTATTCAATATTTTTTTGTCTCTTTCTCTCTTCTATAATCTATAATTCATTTTTATGAAAGTTCACCCTGCTTTATATAAATAGATATGCTTATTAAATTTTTAATTAACTAAATTTGTTTCATTTGGCCGTTTCTTCGCAGTTTAATAAAGTAGCTTATATACATATATTTTGTGTTATACAAAAAACCCATTCTAACTGTTAACGAAATCATTAGCGTAATTAATTTGGAAAATTTTGGCTCTTGTTTTGTAAAGACATGCTCGAGGTGCTTTTTATTTGGAGGCAATTTATTTAATATTTAAACCATAGTAACGATTAACCGAACTTCTTGTTGAACTGATGGAGAGAAAACTCGGTGAATATGACGATAACACTTTCAAGAGAGAGATTCACTTTTCTTTTTTTTTTAGACATCAAAAAATAATATTCGAACTAATTTCCTTTTCGATTTTTAGATTTTTAATAAAGAATTGGTTTGGAATAAAAAAAGGGCGTAGTCGTTTTCGTTTGGTACGTGTTTGATTGTTATATTGATCTTGCGTTGCTAAGAGAGTTACAGCTTCTCACAGTAGCGTAGTAGCCAGGTAAAACATTAAAACACCCTTGAATATCGGGCAATAAAATTACCAGACTATAATTAATAGGGTTTTATTAAAAACATGTAGCAATAACTTTAGGTTTTTAAATTTAATTAAAGTTTACATTTGGGTTGTGGAAAATCCTTGACACAGAATAAAGTTCCAAAAAGTGCTGATGACGTCTAAGGACTACTTCAAAATTAATTGCGGGATTTAATTAGAAAAAAAAAACTGTATAAAACTGAAATTTTATATATTATATCTTTGCGATGCAAAAAAGCGAAAGTATCAATTATTACTTATACAAATATATCAAATAATATACCTATATAATACATGTATTTCCGACAAAAAAATATAATATATGAAAGTTTTCCAATAACTGAAATATGTCGAAAACAATTAAATTTTCGAAATGTTGATATGAAAAGTGAAATTGTATTTTTAGTGCAAAAAATGAAATGAAGATTGAAATACTCAGTTCTCTACTTTAAGTTTTAATTAACACATTAATTTTATAATTGATAACTGCTCACTTAAGTTTTGAGATAATCTTGATAATTTAAATCATTTCATACTTTCAACGAAATTTTCTTTTATTCCTTTTTATTTTATTTCTGTTTAATTTTGTTTGCTTAATTTGTAACAAGTTTTCTTTATTTGCAACTCAACTTTTTAATTTGAATTTTAGACGCGGAACTTTACAAACCAGCTTACATTTTAAATTAAAATCAAGACTGTTTGGGACAGAAGTAATCTTATAATTTGATATTGGTTTGCAATTGCATTTTAAATTCAAGTTAAATACGGGGTGTTCTAAAGTTACCATTTTAATATTATCTTTTGCGATTTTCCAATGGCCAATTATTAGCTTTTTTTACGTATGTATCTTAATTATATATTATTATAACTGTTAGCAAATAAAATGCACAACATTTTTTTTTAGAAATTCAATTTTGTGCTCATTGCCAGTGGCGGAGCCCGAGGTGGGCTGACGGAGGCTTCTACGTTTAATTACGTTATATTGCAAAGCAAATATCAACATGCTTTTAAAGTAAACGGTTGTCGTCTCCCGAACTTCTAGTCCTGGAATGTTCTTCATCACTGAGCAGTCACAACCCTAATTGAGACTGTTTCGTCTTAGTGTTTTTTTAAGTGAAAGCAGACTTTTTACACTTTCTTTTCCTGCTCATTGCAACATGTTAACTAATTTTTTTTTTAATTTTTATCTACGCTTTCAAATAGTTTTGCGATGTTTAGTGTTCTCTACATACATTTTGCTATAAAATTGATGTCCGGCCGGCTGGACATATAACTGAAAGGGTTTAAACAAGAAGAATCATTCTAGCGTAGTAAAAAAATAATAGAAAAGTTTTCTCTAAAACCTTGAGATAATAATAAAAGAATAATAAATATATAAAGGAATAATAATAATAGAAAATAATAAAATAATTTCGTAACTTGAGAGAACAATTTCAAAATTTTCCAGTCAGCATGCTTTTATTTCCTGGAAAATGATGAGATTACATTTAATCCTGCAATTTTCAATCACTTTTGTTCAGTGGTAGCGGAAAAATGTATGTACATTCTGAGTAAATATTACTGGGGCATCAATATATCCAGGAAACTCAAAGAAACCAAAATATTTGCAAGATAACTTCAAATTTGAAGCTTGAAAATCTTTACAATATAAAATAGACTACTACACTCTATTTACTAACCACATTATTATTATTTATTTTTATTATTTTGTGATTATTGATCGTAGTCTAGTAAAGTTGTCGATATACTACATTAATGTTAATATAATATAATAAATTATATTAAAGTCAAGATCAAACCCAGAATGGTAATAATTTAATAACCGGGAAACTTCTTTAAGTGGCACTTGGTTTCAAGAAAGTTTTTACATAAAATTACATAAGCATAAAATATAAAATCGTACTTTTTCTTATCAAATATGTAAAAAAACGTCAAAAACTCTGATTTAAGATAATATAATTTCACCTTTTATTCAATCAATTTCCTGTGTTACTTTACTGCCGGAGACGAGCGACACAGTATTCATTAAACATGCAAATCATACATATAATTTCAAATTAACAATTTCAACCCCAAAATAATTACTAAAAATACAAATTCAATTCTGCGACTATAAATTTTTTAGAAGCATTTATTTTAGAAGTATTTATTTTAAGCAAAAAATACGGTTGGTACAGTTTTAAAACTATTAAAGCTTAGAAGAAGCTTAGGGAAGAGTGGCCATACGTCCCGTTTTTTAGCTTCGTGTCTCGTTGTCTCAAGAAATTCAAAACTGGACGCGAATCGTCTCGTTTTTTTTAATTTGTCCCGGTTTTGTCTCTTAAAAAAACGCTGAAATTGGAAAGTTAAATGTCCGAAGAAAGAAGTGAAAAGTAAGAAAAAAATGTTGCTGATTTCAAATTCAAGATTCAAATGAAGCTTTATCTCAGTTTTTTATATATACTGATTATATAAACTACAAGATCAAATTATAGGTAACAATAAAAGATGGAACAATCACCTAGAGCAAATGACAATTGAGAAGCTGCCACTAGCAATCTGAAAATAGAAATTACCAGGAAGAAAAAACATAGGCCGACCGAGGAAGAAATAGATGCCGGAACAGGCAGCATAGCCTAAACCCTGAAGCAAAAAAGATCAGATTCAGATCCGTATTCACGTATAGGTAAAAAACCATTATTAAATAGAAAACCAAAAAACCAAACCATAGATTTTGTATATGAGAAGTACCCAGTTGTTCGAAGCGATTTCCATTCTGTTGACAGTGCGTGTACTCGACGTAAATAGCTTTTAAAGGGCGGAGTCGGCCACAGTTGTCATCTAGGTGTACAACTGCAACTGTTAACAGCATATCGTAAATTTATTTTAAATTGAATTTCGTTAATTATGATTATAACAAAATTTATCTTCCAGATTTCTCCTTTTCTAGACCGACGTTTTTCGACTTCGGTGGCCTTCGGGCATGTTTTTAACTAATGCGTGATCTCAAAGATCCCGTACTTTTTTATTCATAACTTTCAAATGGGAGCGGCTCTCAGGCAGTGCCGGATCAAGCTATTTCAGCGTCGGGTGCAGATAAGGTAAATAATGTCTAATGGTCGGTTAAATTCATACCAAATGATCCCTAACCAAATGATATATATATATATATGCGATTTTTTTTACAGCTCAGGCCGTTTCTCGCATCCTAAACGCCATTCTTTTCTATTTTGCCAATCGTTCTCGTTAAGTTTTCTCCTACTCATGGCTTCTTGCACTTCTTGAATCCAATTTCGCACAGGTCGGCCTCTTTTTCTTCTCTGATGTGGAGTCCATTCCCAAATCTTTAAAGGCCACCTGTGAGGTTGCATACGTCTTAAATGCCCATACCATCTTAACCGATTCTTTTCTATATCGTCTATTATTGTTTCATGTGCATTAATTCTGTTTCTAATCTCCTCATTTCTTATGTGCTCTAATTTTGATACTCGACAGCTTCTTCGTAATGCATCCATTTCAATTGCTTTTAGTTTTTCTTTGTATTTCATTGTGATTTCCCACGTTTCTGACCCATAAGTCAATATGGTTTTTATTATTGACTCGTATATTCTTTTTTTTGTATGTTTGTGGATTTGTTCTGACCACCAAATTGTATTAAGCTGTCTCACAGCTTGCCGACCTTTTACCATTCTATTTTCAATATCTTTTTTACTGTTGGCTTTTTCTGATATTATAGATCCCAAATATTTATATTCCGTACAGTTTTTGACCAAATGATCCTGGCACAAATCCTGAAATTAAAAAAAAAAAAAATTTAATTTTTGTCGCGACACCAATATGTGATTTCTAAGGGGCTTTGCTCCCTATACAATAATATTCATTAATAATTACTCCCCGATTTTAAAAGCCCAAGATTTTTGTACATGCTTTGTGATTAATTTTATTTTATTATTTTCTTTCTCTTTCAGAACCAATACATTTATATGTTGTGGCAATAATTTTATACTATCAGTTGGGGTACTTTTATACTATCGGTTACTGGGGTACTCACTCGGTTATTGCCAAAATCTACAATGTACTTATTCTCAAAAAGTGGTAGTCTCTTATTCAGTAAGTAAGATCAATCACAGAACATATACACAAGTTTTCAGTTTTTGAAACCGGGGGGTCTGGGGAGTGTGGAACACCCTCCAGTGCACCTAAACAAAATTGGTTCCAAAATCTAGCTTGCTATAGATTTTTCCAAATGTCTTTCGTAACCCATTGGAATCACAACTTTAAAACTGGAATCAAAATCTGTTTGCTATTTTTTTGGAATATGTTGGGTAGAATGTACCACACTTATTTGTGTTTTTTAATACACTTACAGGTATACTGGTGGGTGTTCCACACCCCCCAGACCCCCCGGTTACAAAAACTGAAAACTTACATAATATGTACATGTTCTGTGTGATTGCTGTTATTTTTTGTTGAAATAAACAGCACAAATAAGTGAAAAAATTAAGCAAAAACGTAAAATTCTATCATCTTTAATGATTTTTTTTACAATTTCAGGGGACAAATCAACTTTCTTGCTACAAATATTAACTTTTCACCTCTCTAGTTTACCAGAAGAAATGTAAAAGCTAAATTAATTATTAAAAAACTAATAAAATTTATAGGGGGGGGGGCATCCCCCGAAAGCGGTGGATGATGGGCAAAACGGATTCGGATTCAGGAGGTTCATTTACATAAGATCACGTAATTTTTTTTTCGCATGAAACTGTAAAATTGCGAAAGAACTAGGTAAAATTAAGTAAAATAAACAATTTCACGAGAGACTCGAAGGGAGGGAGAGAGGATTAAACTAAATCTTACATCTCACCAGGGAGAGAGGGGGTCGAAAAATCGCCTCACGTAATTACTGGCCGCCCCCTAATTATTTTACTTTACCAATTAAATCAATGAAAATGTGAATTAAATCACAATTCGTGACTTCTCGCTTAATCGTTTTGTGAGTTATCGATTTCCCGCCGTTCAGTTATTCTTTTTATTCAAAATTTAATATTTTATAGAAATTTAAATTAAAAACGAAAATTAACAATTTTGGAGCTTTCTGAATTTTTATTTTTATATTTTATTTTGAATTTTCTTATGAAGTTTATCCAGCCCTGCTCTCAGGAACGTTTTTACTAAGTGGGTTGGTCCAGTAATCCATTCCTGAATCTTTTATTTATAGCGAATGTTTTTACCACGATACACTTATTACCGGTATGCTCAGTAAGAACTTCGTTCTGCGCAATACGTCACGTTGGAGACATGTTGTGGTTGGCGGTTGGAACAAAAGCGGTCAAGCGTCTCAGCCAATTAACGCTACGTACTTTAGACGTCAATTCAAAAACAAATTCAGCAAACGGTAATGTAAACACGAAACTAACCTCATTTCTAAACGTCAACGGCTAGGATCGGTTTACGTCACCGCAGTATAGATGTCGCTACCGTCTCGCAGCCAAGATTAAGCACATAGTACATAATGCATAGATGTTTATAAAGTACTTATAGACTTTATATAAATATCTATGACATAATGTTTCGAATTTGACATTTCTGGCTCCAAGCTGACGTCACATAGTGCGAGAAGGATAGAGCTACCTGCGCATGAGCATATCGGTAATAAGTGTATCGTGGTTTTTACTAAAAATAATAAAAAAACTTATTTAAATATATTTTGGGACGTAACAACAAGTTATCATACTATTCCCGAACAATTAACTCTTAATAAAAGTTTAAGATTGTTTATTATGATTTAATTTACATTTTGAGTCTAACACTCAATTTTGAGTGAGTTTCTTAATGCGCCTAATTAAGGGTTAAAACGTTAAAAGAACAATGCAAATAAATAAAAAAGGATATTGGGTTTGCGGACTCCAAATAAAACTACAAAGTTACTTTGTTGACGTTTCGAAGGTTTTTATTATGCCTTCTTCAGGACTGCGTATTTCTTTCCACTTGTAGTGGAGTTCAAATTACAGCAATAAGATAATCTGGAGTTAAAGGGGAATCAAAGCAGCGACTGTTTTATCTTTAGTCTAACTTTAGTCTAACAGCCCTCTTCTGCTTCAACCCTAAACATCTATCTTGGCAGTGCTACTTTTGTTCAGAGAACTGAAGTAACAAAAAAGCTAAACAGTGTTGTAATCTGCCTATAAATGACCCTCTCAAGAAAAACTTGAGCAGATTTCCGGAGGTTCGAAGCTCACGTTAATCAAATCTTTTTAATGTACGGAATAACTAAATAACACTCCGGGAAGGCGAAGGATTAAAGAACAGTGGTTCTAAATTACGACAAAGCAGAAAATTAAATTAAATAAAAATAAAAAATTAATAAAAATTAATAAATTGTATCAAAAAACTAAATCATATGTATATACCAACCGCAGAGGATAACTTCTTATCGTCCAGTTCAACACCGAAAAAGCAGGAAACCACTGGTTAGATCTAAAAATCAAGATGCAAGAATGTTTTTTGAAAGTTTGAAATTGAAGTTATTGAAAATATATTAAAGATTCAGAATTTTCCAAAAAAGTTTTTTCTTGATGTAGCTTGTAAAACACCCAATTATCGCTACCCCATTGGTTATCATCTGCTTAATTGTTCTAAAAGTCCATCGAGCTACTATTAGATCGTTCGATAAGTTATTAGTTAAATGAATTACTACTACGAGTTAATAGTTTAGCGAACATCGAGTTAGAACGAACTGGAGTGGTTTTATTTGCATTATGTAATGAAACAATTATCAATAAATAGGGAAAGGATGTATTCTCTATTCTTCGATAGCAGACCGAAGCGATGTTCCAAGTTCATGGCATCATACTTTCATGCGCTTAGGTACAAACCGGTATATAAACTTCGACATAGCCTGTTTATTTCTGCTAGCGCATCCACGTCGTCTTTTCTCTTTTACCAGTCATATTGAGTTGGGTAAGTAAATCTTCAAAATTTATAATAATAAACCGCACGAAACAAGAAATGTGTTATATATTTGTAAATGTTAAAAGATAAGTGTTAGTTTTCAATATAATAACAAATAATACTATATTTTTTAGCATTGTGTTACAGGCTGCGACATCTAGTGGGTCAACTATATACTAATAAAAACAAAACTATATTTAGAATTATTTTAACTTGTTGAATTTTGTTATTGCGTAATTTATTTATTAAAATTTTTACAAAATAAATAAATTATAATAATTAAATTGCATCTGTACTTATTGGATTCGTCTAATATAAAACATATGTCAGGATGGCCGAGCGGTCTAAGGCGCCAGACTCAAGGTTCAACCTTATCTGTTTCATACAGATTACGAGCATTCTGGTCCTCTTTGAGGGCGTGGGTTCGAATCCCACTTCTGACAAATTTTTTTTTTAATTTCTTGTTACTATCATAGTTAGCTATTGACAAATAAATGTGTATCTTAATTATGTCAAAAGATGTTACCTGTAGATAAGGACGATTCAAGTTCCACAAGTGATTTTGGACAATTGCAAGATGAAAATATACTGGAAATATATGACGATAATGATACTGTGCTTCCTTTTTGGAAGAGAATATTTCATTTGCCATTCGAACCAGTTTGGGCTTACATTATTTTATTAATGGGTATATTTAGTGTTTACAGAAGTCTTTATCGGACATGTTTTATGATGAACTCGAAAATATTGGACGATAACTATGGTAAATAATTAAATATTAATACACACAATTTTAATTGTGTCTTTCCAGAATTATCGTTAATTATTTCTTCATTTTTCCTTATTGACGTACTGCTTATGATTGGAGGTAAACAAATTCGTAATTTACATTTACCCCCAACGACAATGTTATTACCAAACTGGATTATTTTATGCGATGCTCTGTCAATATTTCCTATGGAATTATTGTTATCTTTTGGCAATATCTCATCTGATACAAAACTTTACTACGGCTTACAACTACACGATTGTTTGAAAATTGCAAGAATCTATTATGTATTTTATTACCAACATACCATTGTAGGGAATTCTAAGTTACTTCTACAATTTTTCGAAATAATATTTAATGCTGGAATACTTATTACTTTAGGGTATATCATTACCTACGATACAGTTTGCCTGGATATTCAATGTAAAGTTCCGTTAAGCTGGGAAGAATACATCAGATATTTGTATATAACCATCAGCTTGGTTACCGCTTCTGGTGCCGTTGTCATTCCATATAAATTATTTGGCATGTACTTCTACAGCATCCTGTCTCTACTGTACTTTTTTACGGTAGCCTGTGTGTCGATGTGCTACATTACAATTGAACTGTTTTCAAAGTACAAAAACTCTTACATATTTCTAGCAAAGATAAACTTAATGGACGAAGCTGCTGAAAAATTGAATGTCCCTTACGATTTGGTCGACCGAAGTCAAAAATACTACAGCGCGCTTTTTAAAAGGCGCAAGGGAAATTTGGACAATTTAAAGGATTTTATTGATTTACCACCAACTATTTGTGAACAAGTAGGAATCGACTTTTGCTTAAGTACATTTAAGCACTCCGCTATATTTCGGCAGTGCGATCTACCCTTCCTTCGTTATTTATCATACTTTATCGAATCCAAACTTATGTTGCCTGGCGATACGGTCCACGAGCATCTCGCTGTAAAATCTGAATTAGTTTATGTGGCGTCGGGAGTTATTCAGATTTTAACCGAAGAAGATGGAGCAACGCCAATACTTTCTTTGTCCAGTGGGACTTGTCTAGGAGAGTTGAGTTTATTTGTTAGCTATAAGTCCAGAGTCAGAGTTTGTTGTAAATCTCATTGCAATTTGTATGTATTGAGTAAGAAAAATTTTATGCAAGCGGTTTTGAAAGTCTATCCCGAACGTTATCGTGAATTGAGACAAATAATTTTGAAAAGGATTTCGGACACTAGGAAGTTTTGCGAAATTGCCCAACACTTTAATGCGACCGACCAATTAAGTAAAAATACAGATTTGATTACCATTATGTGGTTGAAAAGTACGTTGCATAGATTGATGATAAAAGATGGCGAAACTTTGTCGAGACATGAATGCCAAAATATTTTTTTACGTAGCGAGTTTGACAAAGATCGGTTTAAGAATAAATTCTTCATTCCAGACTATTTAGACACTTTGGTGATTTCTGAAAGAGTTGAGTTGGTGACCGATACTGTGTTTTTGAGGTCGACTTGCCCTTGCGTGTTTCAAGCAGATTCTATTGTTTTGCAAACTTGGAGTTACATCATTTTGGTTCTGGCAATCGTAACTGCTTTTGTGGTTCCGTTTTATGCATTTCTAAATGAACATTCTCCCACCATGTACATTGCATTTATTTGGACAATTACGATTTTTTGGTGGCTAGACTTGTACGTTCAGATTTCGACTGCCGTTATGACTTCTTACGAAACGATATCTAATATAAACGAAATATTTTATCACAGAATTACGACTTTTGGATTTATAACCGATATTATAGCTGCAATTCCGTTCGATTTGTTTTCGTGTGTGTTGCTCTACAGATATACCGATCGTAACGTGGCCTTTCTTCATTTGAACAGAGTTCTTAAAGTATATCGAATTGAGAGGTTGTTCCAGAACTTGGAAACCGGCAGTAATGTAATTATCGCCAAAAATTATCTAAAATTTGTGTGTTACTTTACGTATTTTAGTTACTTCTTCACTTGCATATTGTACGGAATTAAGTGTTTGACTTCTGCATGCCCTCCTCAAGCCGATTTTGACGATTTTTTGTGGCATGCTCTCGTTGTCATTCAAAGCACCACTTCAACCAGCATGAATAGTAAATATTCCAATGCCTCTGCTTATTTTAGAGCTTACATAATTCTTGCATTCTTCTCAACATTTCTGTACATTTTGAGCAATGCTTTTATTGCGGCAATACACATCTTACATCGTTTGAGCAAAATATTTCTATTGGATACTATTACAGACATTTTCAGTGTTATTGAATACAACAAACTCACTCCCAAATACAGAAACAAAATTATGAATTATGTCGAAACGCAGTGGAATGACAACAAAGCCAATAAATTATTGTTCAACTCTTCCGCGTTTAGCGAACTACCAACAGATCTTTACATGTATGTGAAGGAATTGACTTACCGAACAACCTTATCGGGAATGCCCCTGTTTTCCAATTTTCCTGCCGAAGTCATCGCCGAAGTAGCTGTGATAGCCAGAGGTTACATTTTACCTCCAAATCAAGTATTATTTTACAGAGGAGAAATTCCCGATGACATTTACATAATCGATAGAGGATATTGCAAGGTAATATCAAATATACCCAATCAAAAAGAAAAATATCTTGGACCTCCAGAAGGAATAGCTGTTATGGAAGCTTTCCTAAGATTACCCATAATAAATTCCATAGTAACTGTCACTCACTGCCGCAGTTTACGCATTAATTTTCCAGAATTAATGCTGCTATTATTGAAATATCCGATCTGCAAGAAACATCTAGAAAATACTGTGAAAGAAACCAAAGAAATTAATAGTATTCTGTTTCGAGAAATCATAACTTTTACCAACATCGCTATTATTGACAAATATCAAACCGAGGAATCCTTTAGAAAATTTGATTATAATCCTAAATTGGGGAGTTCAGATCAACTGGAGTACGATAGACCATTTGAACAACTAACTTACCTATACTTCGTCAAAAGCATTTTGATGAGAACCACCATTTTACCGAACGGGAAGTTTTTATTTTATTGGGAATGCATCCGGTGTGTATGTGCATTCTTGTCGGCAGTTCTTTTTATCGATAATGAAATTAGCATGTGCATCAATTGTGTGTGGTTTGTCGTATTGATCATTCTTGACATTATGGCATGGGCCGATATATATTTGAGATTACATGTCGCCTATTACAACGAAAGCAATTGCTTGGTTACACATCCATTAAAAACAGCTATTTACTATTTAACCCATAGCTTTATTGTGGATCTCTTCGCGGTGTTTCCAATGGGTTCGATCGCTTTTTTCATTACCTCAGAAAACCATTATAAATTACAATTTATTCTTCGAATGAACCGAATTTTTCAAATGCATCGATTCATTGAATTTTTTAGACACTTCAACGAGACCAACATGAAATACACAAAAGTATTTTTTGTCGTAGTGGAATATTTGCCTCTCATAATTGTTGCTTGCCTTATGTGCGGTGGTTTATTTCGTGGTGTCTTATGTGAATTTTCCAGAGGCATGGTAAGTGACAGTCCCAACCTCACAGATGGAATTAAATGCGCCACCGACTCTTGGATACATCACAATTCTTTTAGCAAACCTTTAGCTCCAGATCACGTACGTTGGTATTCCATTTTTATAGCCACTATAATTTTTACTCAAGCCGGAATGCCAGGATTTACCATAGGTAACTCCACTATGGTTATGCTCATTATTCCAATCACCATATTTGCTTACATATTCTCCACTCATATAATTGGAAAAACGGTCGCCCAATTTACAACCGCAGATTCAACTCGATTAACTTACCAAGACTCCTTAAAGTCCATGAACAAATTTTTGGACGATTACCAAATACAACCAAATTTGGCAAACCAACTAATTCGACATTTTGAATTAAAGTGGTCACGAAAGAAGGGGAAAAACACTCACGAACTTTTAAAACACTTCCATCTCGCTCTGAAGCAGGACATATTGTACGATATTTATGGTGAAATTTTAGAAAATATTTCCGTGTTCACCACGGAAAGCACGGCATTTTTTCGCAATATCCTCTTGGAGGTAAATCACGATGTGGCTCTTAAGAACACCTTCATTTGTACCATCAACGATATCAACACCAAGATATATTTTGTGTTTAAAGGCCAAATTGATGTAATAGCAGCCGACAAAACAGTTATAACTTCGATAGGTCCAGGTAGCATGTTCGGTACCTTAGACAATTGCAAAATGGCGAGACAAACTGTCGGTATTCGAGCAACTGTGCACACCGACATTTTGATTATTCGAAGCGAAACGTTTCATTCCATCCTCAAGCTATATCCAAACGTCCAACAGCAATTCAAAAGTTTAATCGCTTTTCATGTAGATTTTTTGAAAGGTCGCGGACACTCGACCACCGAGCAGGAAGTTCTAAATTTTAACAATAATTTTAACTTTTTCAAAAATCCCATTGGTTATTTGAAAACCGTAATTTATAATCCTGACAGTAATTTCATTCAGATTTGGAAAATGTTTATCCTACTGGTTATAAGTACGTTGGAAGTCCACTTCACTTTGTATCAAATAGCAGTGAAAGAGTTTAGTCTAGGTTTTGTATTATTCCAATATACTTGCGACATTTTTCATTTGATACATTTATTTATTTCGCTACACACAGCTTACGAAAACAAAGTTGGGGTAATGATTGCAAATTTGGACATGATACGAAAGAATTTTCGCAAAAACAAGTTGAGATATTATCTTCAAGTTGTCAGTGTTATTCCATTAGATATTTTCGTTTGGCTGTTACCTGATGCTTGGTTTTACACGTTACATCCAATTCTTCGATTGAACAGATTGTTGCGGATTTTTTACATTATTGTTTATTTTCGTGAGCAACAAGAAAAGATAAATTGTAAATTGTATGTAAGATATTTGTACATTATTCTATTAACGACATTGCTGTTACAAATTATGAATTGCACATTAATTAAGATTGGCTGTATTTTTGTGCCAAATATGAAACCTCCAATAGAGTGCAACTTCGAATCGCTTTCCATGTTTGAAAAATTTGAAGAATTCTTAACATATTACAACGTCGTTTCTATGATTTATTCCCTGTCTTACCAAAATGAAGTTTTTCCCGATAGTCCACAGTTTGTAATCTTTTTCGTATATTTAATGATATTACTCAATTTGGTTCGAATTGTTTTAACAGCTCAAATTTATCAAATTGTACAAATGAGCTGTACGCAACAAAACAAATTTAATTTATACATAAACCGAGTGAAACACTTTTTAACGTATCAACGGGTTTCCTTATATATGATTAACAAAACGTGCAAATGTTTGGAACTTCTTTGGCAATACCACAGGGGGTTGGCTTTTCCCGAACTTTTGGAGGAAGCACCTAAACTTCTTCGTGAACAAATACTTAATTCTGCTTTTGCCTATCATATAGATCAACATTTTGTTTTTAAAAATTGTCACATAGACTTCAATCGTCAAGTTGTGTCGTTTTTACGGAATTCTACATATTTTATGCACGATTATATTGTCTTGCAAGGTTGCATTAATCAATGTATGTATTTTATACACAGTGGGGTTGTCTTAGTATTATCAATCGACGATAAGAATCGTGAAACCATAATAGGTACTCTGAAAAGCGGAAGTTCTTTTGGTGTTTTGCAAGGATTAAGCAAACGTAAACCACATTCGTACAGTTATCGTTCAACAACAACAACTATTATTCTCACGCTGAAATACAGTATGTGGGAACATCTTTTAACATTTTTTCCTGCATCTCAGGAAATTATAAATGAATGTATAATTAATTATACAGATATCGACTTTCCAACAGCTTTGTAAAATGTTGTATTATTGATATGCGTACAGCGAATCCCTGCGGCAGTATAATGTACACTGAGCAGCAGTAAAGGCTATATCAACAGCAAATTGCATTATCGAAAGTGTTAGGTACTTATTTATTGGATAAATGGCAATATTTAGGTCAAGTGGGAAATTTATGCTGATTTTCATGACTTCCATACTTACCATTGGATACTGCCACTCACTACTGATACTGCCACTTACTGCTGATATTGTCTAACCTTCCTTACTATCGTTTTATAATATTACCCTTTTTTTAAATTACATGATACTTGTAATATTACCATGCTACACATCAGGTAGTAACGGCAGTCAATGATATTATTAGACAATAGTTGCAAGCAGTAAGCAGAGTAATTATCACTACTTTTTAAATACTGACAAATAGAAGTACAGTGTACATACTCAAATCTAGTGATTTGTCCCAAGTAATATTAACTGTTCGTTGTTATAAAATTATTTTTAAATTTATTTGTGCAATGTATTAATGTAAAGTGTAATTAATTTAGAATAAAATTTAATTTATGCATTAATTAAAATAGTTTTTACGAAACTACCTACATGATTAGAATGATATTACACTGCCACTGATTTTAATGCTCTTTGACCTATTTATGAAGCATTTTACATAGGTATTTCACTTAATGAAATCATTAGAATATCCATATCATTTGAATATCAAAATCAAACATATTAAATAAAAAAAATCAATTCCCCCACTTTCCCCATCAAAGTATTTTTGGGTATACATTGACTAAAAAATGGCGGATCCAGTTAGACAATGAAACTCTGAGCTCCTCTACTCATTAAAAACATCCTTGAAGCAGTTCCAACTCGAAAATTAATTAACTAGAAATACGGGATGTTGGTTCTAAAATTAAATTCGAATATAATTATCGAAATCCAATTAAAAATAAAAAACCAAGGGGTAAATATCTCGAAAATTTTGTATACACTTATTTGGAATTCCTTTGGAAATCTATGGAATTTCTTGGAAATCATAGAAATTCTTTAGATTGAAACTAGTATGTTTGGTCAGGCAAAGTTCATATAGGTTGTAGAGGGTAAATGAGGCTGGCGAGGAGACGGTAAATAAATATATTTTGATAAGAGTTTAGGCATATTTTTGAAATTTAAACAATTTTTTGTAGATTTTGTAGGTTTTTGTCATGACAGGGTTCCCACTTGCCTGGAAAATTTGGAAAAGTTAGGGAATTTCTCATTTTTACTGCCAAGTCAGGGAAATTATTATTTCAGTCAGGAAAATCAATTTTTAATTTAAAAGAAAAATTTTAATTTATCGAAATTTATTCTTTGACAAGGAAAACCTGGACACGTCAGGGAATTTAATTTGGAAAATTCAGTGGGAATCCTGCATGAGGACGGGTTAGATACACACGGTTGTCCTCCCTCCTTCCAGCCACCCTTGCCAGGCAAACTTAGAAAATGGGAAATTCGAGAAAATTTAGAATATTCAGAATAGTTTTGGAAGGCCAAAGAAATTTCAAAAAATTTAAAAAGCTTATCTGGAGTTATTCTTAAAATATTTAAGAAAATTTTCCTTCTACTGGGAAACTAGGGAGAAATCATTAGAAGACTCCGGTGTACCAGTGAAGAGAAAGCTGCAGATATTCGGCGAAATTCCAGATAATCTCGAGGAGTTTCAGAATCTTAGAAAATTTCAAGAAATTAATGTAAATTTTAAGAAATTCAAGAAAATCTTGATGAAGAGGAAAATTTAAGGAAACGTAGAAAATTCTAGGGTATTTTGAAAAAAGAAAAATACAAGAAAATCCAACAAAATATTAAAATATTCAAGGAAATCTTTAAAAATCCAAAAAATTTCAGAAAATTTTGGGATATTAAGAAATTCAAAAAAATGAGGAATCCGAAAATATGTAGAAAATTCTAAGATTTCTTAAGGAATCTCAGAAAATCTTCATAAAGCCAAGAAAATCTCAAAAAATTGAAAAAATAAAAAGCCCATCTATAGTATTCTTAAGCGAGATACGGCGAAACGTCGACCATAGATTGATTTTTGAATTATTTGTCCAATAACCCATTACCTTTGAGAGTATAGTATTCTTAAGATTTTCTTCTATTTCCTATTAAGAATTCCTGGGATTTACTCAAATTTCCCTTCACTTGTACACAAGAGCAGATTCAGGAAAAAGTCATGGAGATAAGTAGGCTGCCTCGGAGAAGGTAAATACATTTTTTTTTAATCAGAATTTAGGTATATTTTTCAAATTTTAACAAGATTTAGTGATTTTATTGGTTTTGATGGGTCATGGTTACCCCGATATCTCCCCCTTGTTGGAAATCATTGGAATGCTTAGAGAATCTTTGGAATTCTACGGTAATCATTGGATTTGTTCAAAATTATTTTGAGAAATTTACCCCTTGTAAAATACTTAATATAATATTTACTGTTACACTTCTAGAAAGCAACTGTGACAGTCTCCGCGCATTAAAACAAGTGCTGCAATTATTTACGTTGAGTTCACATACCGTCAACAGGATAGAATAAACACCAACTCTTATGCGAAAAATAGTAAGTTTAATATCAATTATGTTGTAAATCAATCGACATCAGAAGCTTTTCCATATTTAAACCGCTTCATTTTAGCGTTATCTATCATATTTCGTTGGATTTTGTTTACAATATCTATAATATCTTCGGATAAAGGTTAACGTACTCCACCCTACCTATAAATTATAAAAGTAAATCGATTGGTTTATTACAAAAAAAACAGAAAGCAATTAACTAAATTAAATTCATTACCCATGACTGCTTATCAAATAATCTTCAACCCAAATTTGCTGTGCAACTTTCATCTCGACACAAGGAAAGGTAAATCGGGTCCATTAACACCGCAACTTTGATCCTCAATTCTACGCAATTTTAATTTACCTGTGAACTCAAATCGAATATTCATCATTTTCAACAAATAACTAAAATTACTACTATTTCAGTCTTTGATTTCCTCATGCAAAATTTACATAATACATTTGAATTTTTTTTAAATTTTTTCAACTACTTATCGAATCGAGCAATTAATTATTGAAGTTCTAATTATAAAATATAGTCGAAAACGAGATATATCGTCAACACTACGCGAACGGAACTAACGGTATCGGAACAAAATTTGTTTGCTTTTATCGTGAATTTTATATACAAAATATAAAAATTTAAATTAAAAAAAAAGTAAAACAAAAATATAGCAGTGGAATTAAATTATGTTAATATAATTTTCTATTAATTAGTGATACGTATGAAATAAGCAAGGACAAGGATAGTATCCTAGGTCAGAGGTTGAATAATATTATGTTTTTGTTTCTTTACTTCTTCTTATATTCTTTGTTCTTACAGTTTTCAGAATACTTGGGAGGAAAGAGGTGGTACGTGGTAGTTCCTATAGACCATCTCTGATTGTGCTACTGCTAACGCCATTTTAAAGAACAGATCGGAAACGATAATTAGAGCAGTTAATAGAAATGTAAACTTGTAAAACTCTGATAGATGGGCAAAAAGGGAATATCATAAATGATTGTTGCAATAGCGGAAAAAAATTGGTCACATGGGGGCCCAATATCATAACTACATTCAACACTGAATAAATACAGAAAACACTGAAGAAAAAACATTTACTTGGGATTCCCCGTACGTGTACCACAGTGTGCCGTAAGGTACAGTATATTTTTCTACTACTGTTTGAAAAAGTACAACTTTTCGATATTTGTTTGAGTAAAGTAAAATACATTTTTCTACTGGCGTTTGAAAAAGTGCAACTTTTCGATATTCGTTTGAGTAAGGTAAAATATGCATTTATTGCACCCATGCGGAAAAGTTATTTTTTCAAGCCACAACTATCGCACATACACATTCAAGCGCAAACCTCAAAAATAATCACAAATATTCTCGGCGCATACACGGGAAAAAAAAATTACTTGGTTCAAATATGTAAGTACCATTTGAATTAAGAAATTCTCTGTTTTCAATAGCCGCACGAAAATATTTTCTTTTTGTAAGAAAAAAATATTTCAACTAAAAAAATATTCTTTCTGGAAGAAATCTGATATTTTTAATACAAGCATATTTTATTGCGCGAAGAAATTATATTTTTAAATCAAATAAATAATTTCAAGAAAATATTTATTCTTCATTTAAGAAATCCTTTTTTTCCGTGTACCTTTTACGATTATATAAGTAGGTTAGACGGCTACTAACCCTAGTATACTGCGCTGTTAAAGACTGAAGATCTTTAAGAGTCCATACTTACTTTGTTTAATGCAAAGCTTATCAAACTTCCGCTTCCAAACTTTGGGGAATGAATATTATTATGCAATCTTTTATTTTCAAAGAATTTTAATTTTGGAAATTAAATAAACAATATTGATCTTCTTCTTTTATTCGACCCAAATGGTCCACTTTAAATTGGTTGTGAATCTTTTATTTCTTTCTCACGTTACATAAAACTGCTTCCAGCTAATTCCAAATAAAATTCCCTTCCACTTGTTCCAAAATATTTTGTCCAAAAAAATTACACCTCGTACTATTTCCAAATTGAATTTGTTATTCTTGTTTCGAAAGATTTTTTTTTAATTCACTTTGTGGTTGACCTCGGTTTCTGGAGGACCGCCACGCACAACGACCTACCTCGTTCAGGTTCTATCGTCAAGTAACTTATTTTCAGTTATTATCTTATCAATCTGTTGTCTAGGCAATTTAACTTTTTTTGCAAATTCAATTTTTTAAATCAGTGCTTGTTAATGATAATGGGATTTGTTATTTTTATTGCATCCGCATGCACGCACGCGCACTGTCAACAATTTTATATTACCACATCTCAAGTTCTTCAACTTTCGGTTGTTTACTTAGCCAATAAATTCTTTTTTAAACTGATATTAAGCTAAGTTTAAATGCTAAGTTTCTGTGAAATAATATTTTAATTTTTAAAATAATTCTTTTAATGAATAAATTTAACAACTGCCTTCGGCTCGATTGCTTGTATTTTTAGACAATAATTTGCAAAACGATTCGCGAGTTAGCATTGGAACGTATTGGATGTGTTTTCTGAGTGCCGAGTGCTAGTGCTATAAATATCCAAGCGTATGTATGCAAATGGTAATCTAATAATTGTCCGAACATTACAGATTTCAATAAAAATAAGCGTATTACAAATAAATATTACAAATTAGCCGCACCTCGGGCGGTTAATCTTCATAAATATGTTTGCAGATGATGGTCCATTAGAACCAACAAATCAAAATCCGATAATTAACATCAACTTCGAGAATAAAAACCATACCTGGCAAGAAGTAGGAAAAAATAAAAGAAAACGGGTACATTCCCCAGTAACTGAATCACCACCATTATTACAAAACAATAGATTCCTTCCGCTCACAACAATTACTAATAATGAAGAAATCGTCACTAATCCCAGCCAATCTAATAAGATTGATAGACCACCTCCTATTTTTATACACGGGGTATTAAATTACCAAGAAATGCTTAAAACTTTAAATGGAATAGTTGAACAAGAGCAAATTTTCACAAAAACTCTAGCGAATAACGTAGTGAAGATAAATGCAATCACCACTGACACTTATCGGAAATTGATTAAATACTTGAAAGAAGAAAATATTATCCATCATACATATCAACTAAAAGAGGATAAGCCATATCGCGTAGTAATCAAGCATCTACATCAATCAACTCCTACAGAAGAAATTAAGGAAGAATTGCACACACAAGGATTTCAAGTAAGAAATATAATCAATGTCAAACACCGAATAACAAAAGAACCACTACCTTTATTCTATGTCGATTTGGAACCAGCTGAAAACAATAAAGCAATATATGAATTAAGATATCTTCAAAACAGGACCATTCGGGTTGAACCACTTCTAAGAAATACAGAGATAGTACAATGCACAAGGTGCCAAATGTACAATCACACGAAAGCTTATTGTGATCGCCCGTTTGCTTGCGTAAAATGTGGAGAACAGCATGACACAAAGAGTTGCCAAAAATCTTAAGATACCCCAGCTACATGTTTCCTGTGTAACGGACCACATCCAGCAAACTATAAAGGCTGTGTAATATACAGAGAACTACAAAATAAATATCAAAATAACTCGTACCAACAAGACCAGAAGCATATGCAGCCATCAATAAACGCCAATAATATACCACCTCAATTCTCAAGACCAACCCTAAATAAGCCATCGCGAACATTCTATAACCAAAACTACAGGCCGTCATATGCAGAAATACTAAACAATAATTCACGCGATGAAAGCCACAAGGAAGATATATCACTATCAAAATTTCTTAATGAATTCAAAAATATGTTCAATCAGCTTATGCAATAGAATTCCCAAATGATAATGTTATTAAACACTGTCATTGTAAAATTGATACCCTAATGGCTAACTACATAAGAATTGCCCTCTGGAACGCCAATGGCCTCCAATCAAAAATTAATGAAACTAAATTATTCATAACAAATAATAATATAGATATACTCCTTGTTTCGGAAACGCACTTGACTTCCCGATCACACATAAAAATACCAAATTATAAAATATACCATACCAACCGTCCTGATGGAAGAGCTCATGGGGGGACTACCATCATTATTAGAGAAACAATGATACATCATGAGGAAAATAAATATGAGAAAGATTTCCTTCAAGCCACTGCAATCCAAATTAATCAACTACATAGTCAAATCAAAATATCTGCAATTTACTATCCTCCCAGACACAATATTAAAAAAGAACAATTAGAACCTTTCTTTACAACGCTTGGCCAGAAATTCATAGCAGGTGGCGACTTCAACGCGAAGCATACTGCATGGGGCTCTAGACTGATAACTACGAAGGGAAAAGAACTTCTACAAGTAATTGACAACAACAACTACAACATCTTTTCATCAGGTGAACCATCTTATTAGCCTGCTGATCCTAATAAGTTGCCTGACTTGTTAGATTTCTATATAACCAATGGAATTTCAACAAACTTTACTGAAGTGCAATCAAGCTTAGATTTAACATCGGACCATACCCCAGTTATTCTCACTGTTGGTACAACTATTATTAAAAAGCAATCAATGCCTACTCTCTATAACAAACATACTAATTGGGATCATTTCAGAGAGTACATAAATCAAAATTTAAACTTCACGTTAAGCATTAAGACCAACGCTGAATTAGAGCACGCAACAGAGCACTTCGTAACGACAGTTCAAAATGCTGGCTGGACTTCAACTCACACGCCAGAATATAAAACAAATAATAAATGCAACATCCCTATGGAAATCAGAGAAATAATTAAAGAAAAGAGAAGAGCTAGAGCAAGATGGCAGCGAAGTTCAAATCCTATGGATAAAACTGTATATAACCGCCTATCAAATATACTTAAAAGAAAGCTGAAGGAAGTGAAGAACGAAACTTTCGAGTACTTCTTAAAAAACTTATCAAACAATGACCACTCTCTATGGAAAGCTACAAAAGGATTTAAAAGACCTCAAATGACCATCCCGCCTCTCCGCAACCCAAATAATTCCTGGGCACGATCGAACTCCGAAAAGGTCGAACTTTTTGCACGTCATCTTTCAGAGGTCTTCAAACCTTATTCTGATGAGCCTGATGTAGAAGTTACGAAATTCTTAGATGTCACCACCGATAAGAAAAATCAACAAAAATGAAGTCAAACAACAAATAAGTAGGTTAAAGTATACTAAGGCTCCAGGCTATGACTTAATTAATGGTAAAGTACTATCTGAATTACTTATTTTGGGAATAAAATTCTTGACAATATTGTTTAATTCTATTCTAAGATTGTCAAAGTGGCCAATGCAACTAAAATTCGCCAGAATAACTCCATAACGACCTAAACATCAACTTCATAATAAAGGAAATTAGAGAACGTGCCGAGAAACACAATCTAAGATTACAAGATCACCCCAATCCTAGTACCGATCATCTTCTCCGGGAAAATATGTTTAGACGACTGAAGAGAAAATGGCCTCACGATCTTCTTACATAAGCGAATAAAATTCGAAAGCGGATATCGCTGATGGGCGTATTCCCTATACGACATGGACATCAAATCAGCTTATAGAACTTTGTAATTTTGTATTATTGTTCTGATTGTTGATATTAAATTATTAAATAAAAAAAAAAAATTTGCAAAACTGATACTCAGTCAATTTTTTTGTTTCTTCAAAAAATAGTAGAAAAATATTGTGTGAAATACGCTTATAAAGCTTATTTTTCTGTACACAGCTTGTTGTTTATCTAGGGTAAAGCCTCAATGATAGATCTTACTCCTTGTCCGGAAAACGTAAATTTTCATTACTTGTTACACAAATAGTTATTACAAATCTGGTACTATAGAATTGAAGGTAACAAGCTGCTGTTGTTGATGTATTTTTGAGTGGAACAGTATGCAGTTATTCTTTCTTTTTTATTTGTTTTGTTAATTTCATCTGGTGCTCAGAAATACCTACTTGACAAAGTTTTTTTTATTCTAAAACTTCCTCAAATGTGTTGAATAATATATTAGAATATCTAATAAAAACAAAGAAAATTTTCAGAAATGTGTGAAGTATGGAAAACCTTGTATAGTATAATGTGTAATAAATGAAATATTTTACACGCACAAATGAACATTTTTTCATTGAAACCCTCGAAATATATGTATCTCTTTGAAGTATATGTTGACTACATAAGTTGCAAAAGTTAAATACAAATTGAAAATTTAATAATAGAGAAATTTGCCACCCTAAAAATGAACAAAAGTTAAAACGTTCGTTGCGGTAACTGTGGTAAAGTTATTCATATAGCGAACTCAAATAAAAGTGATGACATTAATTTATTACAACATAGAAGTTTCTTAGAACCTCTTCCAGTGAAAAATTATAATTAGAATAATTTTACATTTTATTCTCCTTGTTATACCTATTATGAAATTATAACTCAGCATTCTTCCTTTGAGGGGCAGCACACTGCAGAGCTATACACCCCCAGTTCCAGTTGCCGTAGTAACAGCTTCCTCTTTGTTCCATTACATATTTAGGGTTACACTAAAATCTCATTTAATAATCATTGGCGTACCCACTTAACCACAGCTTTGTATATTATATTTTGTTTGACTCTGCAGCACAAATATAATTTTTTCAAAATTACTTCAAACAATTTAATTTTACCGAATACACTTTTTAATCCTTTAATGGACTTCAAAATAATTTAAGTGACAAATTTTCATATAACACCTGAAAATCATATATATGAATTGAACATTAAACCATAAAATGCATTGTTGACTTTTCTAGTCTAAAATAACTTTCGGCGAGAAAAAATTTCAATTTTTAAAAATCACTTTGACCAGATTCACTTTGAGCATTCACCTCATTTGAAAGCTCATTTATTTTCTTATATTGTAATGAAAATATATTTCTCAACTTTTTCTCATTTTACGAAGCAGTCCCAGCCTCTTTTGTAACTTGAAATAAATTGCAACAAATTTATAAGGTTAAAGTTGGCAATCTTACCCACGCCACTGATTCTCCACCCCTATTCCTTCTTTCATGGGGTTGCATCTGTCAGTTTTTGGAGTCGAGATTTTACGTTAAAGCGGTGTTACTGTGATTTTGTTCTTGTATTGTTTCATATTATTTTATTTATACCTACCCAATTTTAGTTAAACAATAAGAATATAGCACAGAATTTGTTAGTGAATAACAAATTCGACGATGTGTAGTTTTTTATGTGGATGGAATAAATGAAAAATGATATCGAAAAGGTAAGTCGAAACTAATTTTTGACTCCAAATTTCCTAAGCTTGCAAGCATCCTAATTTCTTATTAATTTAAGTAGATTCGTTTTCTTTAAAATTCAATTTATATTCATCTCTTAATTTTTAAGGTAATGAAACTCGACCCAAACTTTTATGTCAGCTTTAAAGAACCTAATTTTAAATAATTAAACAATGAAATCATTTGAATGTGAGTCGTCTTCTGAAGGGGATGAACCGACTGTTCACCCCATCTCACGTGGAATAGCGGAGCCGTCAGAATGGCTTCGTAATAACGCTACCGCCTCTTGGGGGTGGCACGCACCTGTAAGTAAAACACTTTTTTAAATTTTGAAAATGAAGAGAATAACTCAATTATGATGTAAAATATCCAAGTTATAAAGCAAAAGCTTGTAAGTTTATTTTGTTGATGTAGACAAATTTTACGGCCAAAAGATGGCGGTAAAATTGTAAAATGAGATTTTTCTAGATAATATAAGAAAGATATAATTGTTAGATTACATAATGGTAGTTTCCTGGTAAACTGAAGAGCAAAATCCTGATTTTATATTGCGTTTTTATATTGAATTCAATTTTACACCAATACCATTGCTTTACCAACCACTTTGCATCTACTAGCTTGATAACAAAATTACATATTATGATTTAAACTGATTTAATCTACTACATATTCAAAATTTTACGAAAACCAATATTTGCAGTGTCCATCTACGGAAGGCCCGAGTTCGTCGACACCGGCTGTTGTGGAGCAATCATTTCCATCTTTTTCCCACAATTCAAATGAAGAAAGTGCTGTACCGGGACGACGAACGCCACTCGGAACTGTTGGTTTAGGGGGATTTTATTTTCAAGGCGTTTGTGGTCCGAACATGGGTCACGCTCCGCCATCCGACGAGAACAGTCCAGAACCAGGTGGAAGCAATAGGTAAATATGATAATTATTAGTGGCAAAGGTAAAACTTAATGTTTTTAGGTCGCAATCATCACGTTCGGGTCCAAATTTACAAAATTCTTCATCTAATAAAGGAAAAAACAGACAAGGAAAAGCAGTGCGTCTGAACATAAACGCACGAGAAAGAAGACGTATGCACGATTTGAACGATGCATTGGATGAATTAAGAGCGGTAATACCATACGCCCACTCTCCATCAGTGAGGAAATTATCTAAAATTGCTACTTTACTTCTGGCAAAAAATTATATCCTTATGCAAGCTAACGCTTTAGAAGAACTGAGACGCTTGGTAGCTTATTTACAGGGAAGCACCGTTAGTGCTGGAATTATTACTCCACCAGGATTTGATTTACAAGGTTTTCCTGCTGCAGCAAAATTTTTACAGCAACACCATAGCATGCCAACGGAAACTTCTGGTAACAACGAAGGAAACTCTAGTGGAAATACTGGAACTTCTTTGTGAAAGTAAATTAGCCTTATGATTTCACTTTTACATGGAATAGAAAGCAATAAGAAAATCACTATTGTGTCAATTTAACGTCCTGTATAGTTCTTCACATATTTTAACGTGTAATTTTTGAAACGATAGTAGGTATAGATACTAAAAAGCACGTTTGAGATTATAATTAGGAAAATGAGTTTTACTTAATAATTTGTGATATTGATTGTGGCAAAATGTACCTACACTGCATTTTAATGATCAGGTAAATTATCGGCCACGCTAGGGGATGAGTGGGTTATTATGCAGTTTTAGGGAAAAATTTTATATATATTTATTTTTATTTTATTATTGTACTGTATTATTATCGTGTAGTGATTCTAAATCTATCTAGTCAAACTTAGTACCTTATACCTATAACCATTAACGAGACAAGCAATAATATATTAATAATAATAATAATTTATCTTAAAGAGTAGTTTTACATGCTCATGATGTTTTGTAGTAAATATTTGAAAGAACAGGATAATAATATATTGCTTGGTGTATTTTAACTAAAGCAATTTTTATTTTTACTCTAATAACTACAAAATTTAAAAAAATTCAAACTTTGCCAATTGTTTATTATTTTTTAATAAAATAAATTATGTGATATTGTTATGTATGAGCACCAAATACCGCAATAAAATGTATGAAGAATATTGTCAAGTATGTAAAACTATTTAATAACTTTTTCTTATTTGCAATAAGTTATTTATTGTCATTTTATTGTTTTACTTAAGAGTGTGTCGAATTTTATGGTAACAAAAATTTAAAGGTATAATTTAATATAGCAAATAAACAATTTAATGTGTATTATATTGCAAAGTAATGTTCAGTATTTACTAAGCATAAAATCTCATCCAAATATTAAGACTAAAATATTATTCCGGTAATAAAGTTCCCTGAAATGAGTTATGGCTCATGCTGATTTCAATTTGTAAAATCCAGTCAAAGCTACAGAAGTCTTCTTCTTTCACGTCCCATATTCGATATTAGACTAATTTGTTTTTTGTAAGATATTATATTTTCTTTACATGTAGATAACATCAATTGGTCATCTTGGTATTTTGTAAGAATCCATATTGTGTTTTTTTTCACTTTCTGTATGTCTTTATATTCTAGTTTATTATCGTCCTACACAATCTTCCGACAGAACTAGAAACTTTATAATATAGATATTGTAGATGTAGATAGCCCCTCTTTTGAAGTTACTCTACAGTTACTTTATTTCTCACTGAAAACATATTAAAAAGTTTTAGTGCAGCCTTTATCAATTCTATAGTTATTCCTCCTGGACCTGGTACCGTATCATTTTTGAATATTTCCGATATTTTGGAATTCTTTGAGAAAATCATCTTAATTCTTTTTCCATTGGTCCATATCCAATATACCATTTTTGTCCATGCCCAAATTACCACCAGCATCAGCATGTTGACTATGTAAAGAATATTATTACCTTGTTACTTCTTCTCATACTTGATGTTTTTTGCATTTTCTTTGGCAGGTTATGCAAAACTAGCAAATAAAATTAATAATTTAAAAAAATGCCTTACCGGGTGCCTGTGGTTTTGTCGTCTATTTACCTTATAATAATATGGGGTGTTCTGTACTTATTGCCAAATACTATTGTTGCCAAAGGTGGTCATAATGGGATAGCCATGCGGGCAACAACCGTTGTAGCTAGAATAGTACGGTACTTATGTCCAAATAATCCCCCTGAATATACAATTTCATTGTCGCTCATTCTTTTTTTAGCCGTTTGGGGCTTCAAAAAGTCGACCAAATTCTGCATTTGCTTATGTCCGCCATTTTAAATTTTAAGAAAAATGGTTTTTCTTGAATAACTCGGCCATTTTTAATTTTAACGAAAACTCGTCAAGATAAAATTTGTTGGAAATTCAATTTCCTAAAATTTTGGTTTCTAAATTTTGTTGATGAAATTGAAATTTTTCCAAATTAATCCTGAAAAAAGCGGCGAAGGAAAACTCTTCAATTATTTCATTTATTTTAACTTCAGGGTATAAATAAACATAAACAAACTTGTAGAGAATTAAATTTTCAACAATTTTGGTCCTCAACTTTTTTTCCTACAGTCAATATTTAAGGTCCTATGGCAATGGCAAAGAAAAAGAGAACCGTCAAAATTTTGTTTGTTGTTTTTTGTGTATGTTTTGTTTTTCCTTTGTTTTTGAGTTTTGTGTCAAATGTCAAATTTTTCACAAAATTGTTAAAATATTTCCCAAAATTTTGTTAGAAAATTTCCGACAAATTTGTAGGAAAAAGTACAAGAGATACAATTTGTAGCTCTCAAAATTGCCTACAAAAAACATTTTTATCTTTTATCTGGGGAATTAACTGTCTCGGCAATAATTCAATTCGTATTTTTTTATAATTTTCCACCAATTTGTCAGAAAATTTCTCATTTTGAATGAAGCCTTCCAGTGAGCCCCCCAACGCAACGGTTAAAACAAGAAAGAGCGCCAACGGAATTATTGTATATTCAAAAGTACGTAATGACTGTACTACATAGAACTGATCATAAGTTTTACCACAAGTGGGCATTTGTTTACTTTTGGATAATATTAGGGGAAAGTGGGGTAATCTTGCGCGTCGGATAATCGTGCGCATCAAATTATTTCATATTTTCGAACTTTTAATTGCAATCGATTAGTGCTGCACTTTCTCCTGCCCACTGTGAACCACTGACGCCATTATTCATAACAGTTGTATACGTTTGCACGGAATTAGCCCTGTATATTTGAAATCAAGCCGGTTTTTGTAAATTTTTGATACCGGAAAATAAGATTTGTTTCCTAATCGATAAAATATATTTATTTAATTTAAAATTTTGATGCTTGATTAACATTGTTATGTTAAGTAGTTTGTTAAATTTATTAATGATACTCATTTAATACCTAAAAGGAGAATGATGCGCACAATTACCTTTATTTTTTCCTAAAATTGAAGTACGAGTTGAGAGTAAACTAAATAGCTCTCCCATTATTGAATTCAGATTTAAATTATCCACAATGTTATCAGTGCTATAATGATTTCTGCTTTAGTGCGCACAATTCCCCCACTTTCCCCTACATTCGATAGCTAGCTTTTGAGATGTAACTTGCAGTTCTCGAGATGTGAGCTTTGAAAAACTTTGTATGTTCTTATCAGTTGAAGGTTTTTTTAAATATTAACTATGCTAAATGAGGCATATTATAAACCTATATGATATCTTGTTTGAGACGTAGATATAAAACTAATTAAAATTGAATAGTGACTTTTAATGCACTGATATTAATTATTGTCTATAATTTTTTATGCTAAAATTTAGTTTTTTACTTCAGCCAATACATAACGCAATGATTGTATTTATAAATACAATAAGATACAATAATTATTGTATCATCGGGGCTATTGGCCTTTGGGACTATTGACCTTCGGGATTATTGATCTTCAAGACTATTGGCCTTGCGGCAATTGGCCTTTGGGACTATTGGCTTTGTGGTAATTGGCCTTCGGGACTATTGACCTTTCGTGATGCCAATGATCTTTGCGATTAATGCCCTCACCACTGTCGTCTCGGAAGGCTAGTATCAGCGAATTTGTTTTTGGAATTGAAATGCTCCCGCTCTTGCTGTAACTATTCATTATATATTTTCATTTTATTTGGTGGAAATGCTGGAAAAAAATTGAAATATTTTAAAAATTCTAATTTTTATATTTAAATATGTAAATCTTAACTTGTGAGAATAAATAAACATTAAAACTTCAATATAACCGTCGCTGAAAGCTCAAAAATATAATTTCCATTATATTATTTGATTTAACTTGTTATATTGAAGTTTTAATGTTTATTTAACTTTTATATCTTTATAAAATAAATTTTAAAATTCATAAAAAGTAAAAATACAGAATTAATCGTAACACCAAGAGCTTGGGCATTCCAATTCTAAAAACTAATTCACTAAAACTTGCTTTCTGAGACCTCCGTCATGAGGTCAATTGCCACGAGGCCAATAGTCTCGAAGGCCAATTGTAGCCAGGGCCAGTTGTCGGAGGCCAACTATGGTAGGGCCAACTGTCTCAGGGCCAACTGTCCGGACACCCCACAAATCTTTTCTAATTTATTGTATCTGATCAATAATTACGAATTCAGTATTTAAACGTTCATAGAACAAGCATTAGCCAAAAATTGTAATTAGTTTTGGTGAATAATTTTCTTTTAAGATGTAGTAATAAGTTCGACATTGTTACTTTAGAGTACAGTTTCCCAGGTCAGAGAATTAGAAGTAGTTCAAAGCTACATAGAATGCAGGGATTATTTATATAATTGTAGCAACTACAGAAATTTTAGTTTGAAAGTAGTCTCCAACGTAAAAACAATTTTTCCCCAATGGCTTGTGGGGTCACATAGGTTAGGAAGCATCATGGCGTAGCTAAGAGGGGCAGGGGGGTAACTTATGTTCCCGGGCGCCACGTTAGGGAGTGCCAAAATTAGTAATTTAATGAGGATATTTTATTTTTTTTCAATTAAATTGTTTACAATCCTATAAAGAATTATTAGTCTGTATTCTATTTCATTAAAATACCAGATTCTTCGAAAATGAACCATATAAACCGTAAACTTTTAAAATTATCTTAGGGGCTTAGTAAGCCTCCCGAATTTGGCGTTCCGAGAAGGGGTGCAGACTTTGTGTCATGTCTCCGGGCGCAGATGACCCTATCTACGCCACTGGCACTGGGAAGCATTGCTCTAAATGTAAATACCCTAAGTTTTTATAGGTGCAAAGGTCTTATTCAATACTGTATCTAAAGTTCTACAAAAATCTTTTTCTTTTTTTGTTGTTAATTTATTGTTTATTCAAAAAATGTACAAAATATTTTTCCACAAAATTGATATTTTCTTTACAGTGCCAATATCACATTTGAAACAGAAATTTGAAAACTATTAATAGAAAATAAAAATAAAAAGAAAATTTCAAAACTTTTTTATGTATTCTTATGCTACTAAACTTTCTCGATTAACTAAGCATAAGGTCTTATGTATAATATCTTATTTCGACTGTTAATTAATACATAAACTAAAAACATTCTCCGATAAAAATAATTCGGATTTCAACTACAGATTTAGGCAAAAGTACACTTTATTAATTAATAATAATGTATCGTTGATTCGTCAAATTATTTATCTACTTTTGGGCTACTTAGAAGCTTTCAATTTTGCAGGAGTACTCGGCAAACTCTGAAATGTGTTATACCAAACAAAACCCGAAAGCAGCAATTCTCTAATTACAAAAGCACTATCTAAGTATTATCGAATATTGCTTTTTGCTTAAAAATTGTACTGAAAGTAACTAAATATTTACGAAATGCCATTTATTTTCATTACAGCATTATTTATATATTATATATTTATTATAATGACTCCATATTATATTATTTGTATGCTTATGGTACATTGACCGAATCTTCTTTAAATCATGCAGGCTGAGAATGAGAAAACCCGTATTCTTTTCCCCTAAAACCCGATTCCCGATACCCAATAGCCGCATTTTAAAATTTTGAAATAAATAGTGCAGCATAAAAAAATTTCCACCACTTGGGAAATTTTGTAGCGTTCGAGTTGATTTTTTGTCTCTTACGTAACATAAAACATTGTATTTGACTTTTAAAAATATAAAAATCTAAAAAATTTCCAAAATATTTTCACATGTTAATAACTATTACATAGTTTATTCAAATAAAAAAATAGATATTATGTTTGAGTTTTCAGCGACGGTTATCGCTCTTCTGGCAAAAGCGTTTCAGCGAATTAACTTGTTATATTCAAGTTTTTAATATTATTAATTCTCACGAGGTAAGATTTAGGTATTTATTTAAAGATGTTTTTTATACAACACACCGAATTTTTAAGAATATTATTTATTTCGAAATTTTAAAATGCCACTATCGAACGTGAGAAGTGTTTTAGGGAAGAAAAAATACGGATTTTTCTTTTTTGTATGAGATATTTCATATTTCTTTCAGCAAAAGCAAATTCTACAACATGAGCTGTTCGCACCCAGTCTGGGGGTTGATTCTTGAAAAATTGTGTTTTGACAACGTATGTGGTTTGAATCAATAAAAATCATGAAAATCAGGTACATGAATAAAACCATTTTTCACAAATCCATCCCCTGCATGATTTGAAATTGATTCAGTCCATTAATATAGATCTGTAACACATCTGGTGAATGATTCATTTTTTTTCCAACTTTAAATGTAAGAAATAAAAATTAAATATAAATCCTCAATAAATACAAGTCCCTAGAGAAATAGTAGATACAACAATGGCCCAAGAATTCAGGAACATTTATAATATACTTGTTTTTTTATGAAATGAACGACTTATTCACAAACAACTTTTTCACAATTCCGGGAGTAAAGTGCTCACTTTACTCCCGCTTATGCGGGACTAAAGTAATACTTTTTTTTCACGCGCCATTATTGCGAGCTATTGATCTGAAATTTTGCATATGGCTTTTTACAACAAATCGCTAGAGGGTTGTTGTTACGGGGGTAAATTTTTTGCTTAGTTTTTTGATATCTAGCGCCGTTTTCGAGTTATTGCTATTTCAACAAAATCTCAGATTTAGTTATTAACCAATGTAATTCAGCATTTTCAGCGAAATTGTGAAAAATAGTATATACACCTTGGGATTAAGGTTCTTTTCATCCCGTGTGCGATTTTTGTGTGCGAAAAACCTTCGCACGCGGGATGAAAAGTAGCACTTTAGTCCCATGATGTATAATATACTATTGTTCTGTACTTTTATTTTATTTTTTGGCCAGATAAAAAATTTCTTTTCTAGAAATTAGAATCAACATCATACTTTTAAAACTATTTGTTAGCGGTGATTTGAATTTATCATTCAAATTTCTCTAACTTGTTTGATTACTGCCGTTTTCTTCTAGGAAGCCAACTTCTCTTTGCAAAATCAATAAAATTGATTAGATACTTTTACAATTTTCTAGTTTACTTTGATGATTTAAGTATGTAATATTTTACTAACAGTTATATTAGCAGCTTACATAAATATTCAAAGCATTGATTGAAAAGAAAATGTATTATAAAGTTTCCCGTACTGTCCTTTTTTTAAATTTAAAATCACTTTCCTCAAATTTGTCATTTAATTCTAGAATGTTAATGTCGTTCATTACCTACAGCCTCAATTTTTTTTGGTACTATAGTTACATTACAAGATATCTCATTTTTGCGTACAGAATTTTTCATAAAAGATCATTTTTAACTAAGCGACGCATACATTTCTGCAAAATTTGATTTTAGAATAGCTTTGCCAAAAATTAATTCCACAACCCCATGCAGTCTTTCCTAACTATTAATAATTAGTTCAGAAACTTGAGCAAATTACTTATCAAAATAATCTTTCATAAGTTTGCTCTAAAATCTTCGATATTGGGTTTCCTTCTCGTTGATCGTTGGAATATCATCTGGTACCGAATTAAAAATAATTCACCAAAATATTCTCGCAAGTCATTTTTCTGATATCATAATTTCAAGTTTTCAGTATTATCAGATATAGTTGGCGATGTTTCTATGTTTAGTTCATCATAAAAATCACCATTTTTAAAATTTTTAAACAATTTTGGTTAGAAAACGAATAAAAATGTATTCAGTAATATGCTTCTTTTCCCACTCATTGCATAAATCACTATTATACAGCACAGAAATGGAAATTATTAAACTGTTGCAATATGCAAAGTAATTATTGGTTTGTTTATTAATTTTATTATAGCAAATACGGTCATTAAAAAGCTGTTACGAAATCCTGATATAATTATTAAAATATACCTGTTACGGAGATTTTACTGAAATCTTAGGATATGAACTTCTTTGTGTCGCAGTTTTCCGGTCCAGGGTTGAATCGAGAAATAATTTCATAGCTAGCTATCAAAAAATAACAGCTGAATTTGAATTTTAAAAAACAGCATTGTTAGATATAATTTCCTGTAAACATTGTAAGTGACATAAATTTTATTATTCTAAAACATGATTTTTTTTTAATATAAAACGTGACTCGATAAAAAATAGAATTAAATATTTAATTGAATAAGTTTTCTCTATGCTCTAGATTTTTACTTTTTCCACATCGAGAAACGAAAGAATGCTTACATTTTTATTATAGACATCATGTGTGTTGTTGTATAAGATAATCTTGATAATTATAGGTAACATAGAAGAACAGTTAAATTTTTTTTCTGAAATATTCAGCGATGGTAAATTTGTTGTTTTGCTCTAATTTCTCAAAAATTAATATTTAAATTACAAAAAAAATTATTTAATAATAATTAACACGTGCATTTCCAAATATTTTTATCATTATTTAGAAATGGCAAGGTAGAATATAAAATTAAAATAAAATGAGGGAGAGGGGCGAGCCGCATAACCTGTCAATGTATTTTTCGCGCCAAAAATTATTAGCTATATAGTACCATACAATATATAATAGATGTATATAGCTATTCAGGCAATTAATTGATATTTATACATAGCAAGGTTTAATTCGTCGTTTAAAATATGATAGGTAGAAGTAGGAGAAGATAAAAATAAATCCGTTAATTTAAAATGCTTTAATCTGGTTTATTCTTATATTCGTGAATCGGTCGACGTGGGTTTTAACAGCAACAGAAAGTATAAAAATAATAGAGGTGGAGAAAGCTCCAGCAGGTGTCCAATGCTTATGCGCGAAGCTTTGCTAGATCGGTAATCACTATCAGATATGTACCATGCCGCCGCTAACTTTAGTTCAGTCTTCTTGTCACGGCTACCAGCGCCACTACTTAATTTCAATTCCATCTATTACTTGCCAAAAATTCTTCATCACTAACAAATCCACAAAATTTACAGTAAGTAATATGTTTAATAAATTAAAGCTCAATTTATGCCGGACACTTACACAATAAATAAAAGAAACTCAATATTTGCACAATAAAAAGTTTTTATAAGTATACAGGAACTTGTTATTGTTTTACTTTTAAACTTCCAAATTTCTATCAAAACATATCAATTATCTACTCAGACTATTTTACAACTTCCACCTATAGATAGAAAAAGCTCTTTAGTAAATGAAAAAGTTTTGCGTCACTTTTTATATTTAATTTTTCATGAATCTCGATCACTTACGTTTAAAAGTTACTTTGGTTTTCTTTTTCAATTTTGTTTTTCGTATCATCAAATTTTTATTAACCAAATAGTTTTTAGAAAAGTAACTCAAGACAAAAGTAGCGCAATTTTGCGCTTATCTAATGTATTCTGAACTAAAGCAGATATGAATGATCAATATTATCAATTAATTGTTTTCAACAAGTGATAACGTTACTAACGAACAGGTTAGCTTGAATATTAAACTGTTGGCGCTTTTTCAATGAAAAGTTAATGCATTATTGATCGCCTGATAAAACTATTATCATCATACATACTACTGTAATATCCGATATTCATAATAATCAATTTCATAGCAAATAATAGATTTTAGAATTTTTAAATATTTGTATTCTATCAGGTTGAGTTTAGTCAGTACTATACTTGATGAATTTGGCTAATACCCAAAAATTTATTGATGGTTTTGGTGTTTAACAAACTTTTTACTATAAAACAACAGCATATCGCTTCACTTTTCCAAGTCAACAAGATTATGAATTAACTGTTCTCATATTACTAACTGCTCTTTATTAATTAAATATATTAAAAATATACAGCTAGTTATAATAGATCAGAATAGAAGATTTGGCTGGAGAGAGTACCAGCGAGTAAAGTGGTTATTAATCGCTCTTATGTATAATAAGCCACTTTACTGCTTGTTAGGCAATGTACATATGTATATCCAAAGGTAAGTAACTCGGTTAATTCAATACGTCTTACTGGGAAAATAAGTCATTACCTAACGCCTTTTTTTAGGTTGGCAAATAAAATGACCAATGGTAGTTAAGAGTTTTGAACTTAATTTTATATTCAATTTACGGACTGGTTTATTTGTTTATTAATTTGTTGAAAAACGAATTATAATGATTTTTCTAATTCTATTAGAGACCAATCTTACGATAGCCGGATAAACTTGGTATAACGTTATACCTAGTATAACCAACAATCGTCATACTGGGGTTCATATTATTGGGCTCTTGTAAAACCGGTTTTTAATGTATTATTCTCAAAATAATTTGTTATTTATATTTCTGTGTTTTCATATTTTGATATTTTCTTATAATTATCTAAATGCATAGAAGTTATAAAAAACTATAAAGTTCAATCAAGAATAAATAAGAATTTATTTGAAAATATATTAAAAAGTTTTATTCATTTTATCGATAAATTAAAAGCAACAAGAAGATAAGATATTATTAAACTACAAAATATTTCTGTAATTAAGTTTTATTATAGCTGCAACTAAACTTGAGTATTACCTGCAGAGTAAAAAGTAATTATTTATAACAGCAATAAATTCTGTTCTGAAAACCTCCCGCTTAGTAAATTGTTCGGATATTGTAATCGTAACGGCCAGTAAGGTCATGAAATCTGTTGCATATTATATTATAGGACTATGATTGTGTTTTTTTTTATTAATTTTTGTTTTAAAGCAGGTGGTTTCACATTTTAATTAAGTAGTCAACCCAATTTTAAATATAAATTTGAATTTGGTTTAATTTAAAAAATCTCCCATATGTGATTTATCATGACAGTACAGATTATCATTGACTTTTCTGGCCTGACTTACCGACTGGCAGGAAAATAAAAAAAATTTTTTTTATTTTTTAATCACATAATAGGAAGTTCCTGAAATTATAAGTTTCATTGAATTATTTTCAATATCAAATTAAAATTTCAGACAAATTTTAAGAGAGGCTAAGCCCATCCGGCCCACTCTCTGGCGACGTTGCTGATGCATTTACATTCAACTTTCAAATTCAAATTCAAATTTCAAATTCAAAATTCTTTTTTTCAAATTTTTCAAATTCGAATACTTACATAGGTAGTTTTTAATCAAAACTAAAAAATCTCTCGGAAAAACCTGATTTGCCTATAAATAAAATTAAAATTTATTTTGTACTAATATTGATACTAAAGTGAAGTACGTACTTTAGTGCCGGCGGTCACCGGCAAGAAGGTAAATGTAAAAGTGAATCTTTTAGTTTGAAAATTGAGCTACTTAATTAATCATTATGATTAATTATAAATGAGTTAGCTGATTTGTTGTGAAAAATTTCTTTAAGACTTTTACTATGTTGTATTTTATAAATATCAAAATAAATACAATAAATTATTGATTTTTAAAATCATAAGTTTTTGGTAACTTACCTATCTAAGTATTTTCGTAAATAATTAAATTAATTTTTGTATATATTACATTTATAGCAATATAGGAATTTGTTAAGCAAACTAATTATAAACTTTATTTCAAAGTTCATTAAATCTAAACCCTACAAGTAAATCTATAAACCGAAATTTATATTATGAGAGCAAATATCGGGTACATATTTATTATTTTGAAAAATTTTGTATTTTAAAGAAAAACGAGCAAACGCCCTTTTGACACTATGCCACTGGGTATCGCAATAACTGCTATTTTTAAATTTATAGTTCAAGTTCAACAGAATTTAAAATTCAAATAAAATAAACAGACTAGTTTTACTCATATAATATTTGGGATTTACATACTAAGGCCAGGAATTGCGGTCATCCGAGTTCCACCTTGTTTATATATTAATGAAAGTACAAGATTGCACAAATATCTTTTTGTGGTTTAAATTTATTCCATTTTCAATAAATTAGTTTAGTAAAAACGTAAATTTTATTACATAGGAGTATAATATTTGCTGGGAAAAATTAAACCCTGTTTGCCCACCCACCGTGTGGGTATTTATTTATTCAACAGGAATGAAGTAGTATATTACTAATACGTAATACCACAATACAACGATTAAACATGTTTTACGCCTAAATTACATCGTTAGGTTCATTTAAAAAAATGTTGCATTCAAATTTATGATCCTAAAGAAGCTTTAAGGTAAAACTTTATGATTTTGCAATAATTAAAGCTGTGATATAATTTGATCTGCAAACTCCAACTAAACAGGCTTAAAGCAAACTCCAGCTTTTGACGTTTAATACGGTTTAATTGAGTTATTAAAAATTTAAAGCTTTTGCAGTTTTAATTGGAATATGTAATCAAACAAATATAAAGTTAGAAATAATATAATATGTACAAAAAATGAAATACTATATTAAATAATTATTGCGTTTCATTCAAGAATAATTTAATACAAAAAATTTATTTCGTACATTTTGCAATTTATTTAAAATATCCGCACTTATTAAAATTAAAATGAACAAAATTCATTCGACCGTAATTGTAGTGCATTTTAACGATTTTTATTCAATTCTGTAAAAGCAAAATAAGAAAAATAAACAATTTTATACCTCTCCATGCAAAATATTTTTAGTGATATCGATTTCAAATAAATTTGTCTTATTATATTAATTTTTTCATATAGTTAGTGTTCAGGGCAGTAATAAGCTTTATATTGTTTTATTAAGCTTACACTATAAGTCCTCGTCCTTAGTTTTTCTCATTTTTAAAAATAAATAATCTGACTACATTGAACCGCAAATAACGGATTGTAAAATGTAACTGCTCAAATGCAGTAGCAATGGCAGAGGAAATCGAAAATTTTTAACAAAAATTACAATTTTGGCGGTTGAAAAGTTTATTACATATGTATACCGGGTGCTAAATGAGTTAGCCGAACATAGGAAATTAACATGTACACTGAAAAAAATGGTTTATCGTATTGATGAAAAATTTATCATTTTTACACCGATGAACAAAATTCATCATATTGATAAAAAAATTCATAGTAGATATTCATGAACAAAATCAATGTATTTATGACTTTCTTCATCAATATGTTGAATTTTGTTCATCCGTGTAAAAACGATGAATATTTCATCAATATGATAAACCATTTTTTTCAGTGTAAAAACTTATTTATACAAATTTCTGCTTCCCTAATTATTTTAGGGAAAAAATGAAAGACACAAAAATAATGCAGAAAT
Organism: Cantharis flavilabris; assembly: GCA_949152465.1. Taxonomy (NCBI): domain Eukaryota; kingdom Metazoa; phylum Arthropoda; class Insecta; order Coleoptera; family Cantharidae; genus Cantharis; species Cantharis flavilabris. The sequence goes on from OX424435.1 coordinate 13,250,725, forward strand.
ATAAACTCCGAATGATAAGAGCATTAGATTTCATCTAGCTTTTACGTAAAAAGTCAAAAAATACTTTTGAAATTGTTAACATTTTCATGTATCGGGATGGCCATGCAATAAAGGCAATTTAATTTCTGGTTTCAAAATTCATTACTTGGAAACTTACATGGCCAGTCTGATAAATGAAACTAAGGGCGTTCATGCTCCACGCTAGAGTCAAATGAGTACTAACCTTTTCAAAATTTATTTGGAACTTGAGAAAAATTTTAAAATACATCAATAATCATGATTTATAATGTTTACCCAACACCTCTGTCTTATGAAGGCATAATAATGCTGATTTTACATATCTTATGGGGTCTATAAAACACTAGTGGACTTATGAATTCATAATTACACACTAGTGACTCAGGCCCGTAGCCAGGATTTCATTTCGGGGGGGGGGGGCACTCATAAAAAAAATTTTTTTTGAAAGTTTCCCTTCCGAGAATTTTTTCGAGAAAAAAAATTTTTTGCTCCGACTTTAAAAATATATCTATTTACCTATTTTATTTTCAAAATTCAAATTTATTTTCAAATTTTTGTTTTGTTTTTGAACATTTCGCGGGGGGGGGGGGGCACGTGCCCCCAGGTGCCCCCCCCTGGCTACGGGCCTGAGTGACTTATATGTAAATTATGAGTACACCCACGATACACTTATTACCGGTATGCTCATGCGCAGGTAGCTCTATCCTTCTCGCACTATGTGACGTCAGCTTGGAGCCAGAAATGTCAAATTCGAAACATTATGTACTACGTGCTTCAACACGAATGTCTCGCGGCAGATCTGATCTTGGCTGCAAGACGGTAGCGACATCTATACTGCAATGACGTAAACCGATCCTAGCCGTTGACGTTTAGAGACGTTTAGAGAAGTTTCGTGTTTACATTACCGTTTGTTGAATTTGTTTTTGAATTGACGTCTAAATTATGTAGCGTTAATTGGCTGAGACGCATGACTGTTTTTGTTCCAACCGCCAACCACAACGTGTCTCCAACGTGACGTAATTGCGCAGAACGAACGAGTTTTAAGTTCTTACTGAGCATACCGGTAATAAGTGTATCGTGTGTAGGACTATAGTTTTAATTTAACTGATTAAAATAATTAATAATTAATTTTAACGTTCCTCAGCACCCTGTTTAAAATGCAATTACATGAACTGCATAATTTGAAGAATATTTTAAGATATTATTTATTACGGTATCTACTTTATTAATAATAGTTATTATAATTTTAAACACACAAAATGCTGCTTCCTCATAAAGCTCTATGTTAAAAATTTGATTTTTAATCATTAATTACGCTCCAAAATGGTCGATGAGGGGTTTTGAATTTTTGAGGAAGGATGACTATACAATTGAGGATTCCAATTTTTAAAATTAAAATGTTTTATCTACTATCGAGTTTCACGCATGAACGTCCTTAAGTAAAAACTAGATGAAATCAAATGCTCTTATCATTCGTAGTTTACACTTCAACATATTATTTTTGTGTCTTTAATTTTTTCTCTAAAATAATTAGGAAAGCAGAAATTTGCATAAATAAGTTTTTACATGTTAATTTCCTATGTCTGGCTAACTCATTCAGTGCACTGTATACATCATAATAATCAAGTGATTTGATACCGATTCCCAATGTTCAGTAATGTGGAGTAGTCGAACTGTTGTAATATGTACTAGATGGATAAAGCTACAAGTGCAAGATGTATTACACACCAACTCTCATAGACGGATTTATAGGGGGGACACGGGAGCACGTGCCCCTCCCAGACGCTTAAAAACAACAAGGAAACAAGGAGACAATCCCAAATCTGAGAACACTTTTTGCCAATCTAGACTCTTGTGCACCCCCGCACCAGAAAAAAATTCTGGATCCGCCGCTGCCAACTCTATTCAATCCCATGTGAGTTTTAAAATCCGTGTAAATAACCGAAAGAGGCCTAGGCACAAATGCTAAATTTTATAAAATCAAAAGCTGCAATAATTACTGTCGTGCAAAACGACGATAAACAACCAAGTAAAAATTTACCAGAAATCATCACTTTATGAGTTTTATTTTCACTTATAATATCACAAGAGAGTGAGAATAAATTGAAAATAATTTCACATATTTTCAAAAAGTTGTTGGCGAAAACTTTGAGAAAATATGTCAAATTATTTTCTAATTTATCGAATTCTCGTGTGGTACTCGATTGATTATTTTTTTCGTTGATTTTAAAATTAATTTCATGGGCTGACGATGTACTTAACCCTTCTTGATTTATTTTATTCATAATTAATTGACAGACGTCAAATCAAATAAATATGTTGCTATTAAAACAAAAACACATACTTCAATTATTCTCGCGGGAATAATGTAAGTAGATTATTCCCATTAGTCTAATGTTTTGATTCGCAACTTTGACTGAAATTGAAAGTTTCTATTGGTTTTCAAAAAAAAAAAAAAATCAAATTAAAATTATTAACTTTTTTTAATTTTCCAAATAGTTGAAAAAAGTGTTTCCTTTAATTTTGATTATACTCAATTGGTCAATGTTAAGATATAAAAGAAAATCAAAAAAAATGTCGGATTAAAACAAATGAAAATTATGATAACCGGGCAAGTTTTAAAATAAGAACAATTGAAAATGGAAAATAGAAAACAAAAATATAAAAATAAAGTGATGAATAAATAAAATTAAAAAAATTTTATACTTAAGTTATTGGAAAATGACAAATATAATACCAATAAGAAACTTAAAATATAGGAATTTTCAAGAAAAATTTAAAATCGTAAAAAATGATATAAGTAAAAATTGGATGTTTGGATATAAAAAATTTACATTTGCTTTGGTAAATATATTTTTAAGTAGTCCAATTATGATTACATTTAAATTTTTTAAATAAAAAAAGGTTATACAAACCCTCATACGATGTTCTTGATTTAGGTCTTCTTTCAAAACATCCTACAATCTTGTTCATTTCTATTTTTGAATTTCCATGAAAATATCTTCGTATTGAGAGTCTACATCTCCAAAATTAGCTTTTTTTTATTGAAAAATTCAAAATTTTCTTTGATCAGCGATTTTATTATACCGATAAAATCCATTGTTCATTTTCATTCTCTCTCATTTTTTCAATATTCCCAATTTCTTGTCGATCAAATCCAAAATATTTATATCTTGTTTCGATTTCATTTTTTGATTGATTATGAAATGAAAAAATTTTGACTTTGATTACACGAATGACAAATGAGTACTTCTTTAGTTTCCAATTGTCTGTTTTATAATTTGTTATGAATTTGAGTTCATAATAAAATTAATGTAACACTTTAAATTGCATGAAAATGTGTAGGTAATTGATTTTAATTTTTAAATTTTTATGATATTATGCGGAGGGGATTTTTGAATATCAGAAGTAATTATTGCTTTAATTCTGTAAATAATCAGTTGGGTAAAAAAAGAAAATTATTGGTTAAATTGTAAAAATTTTGATTAAGAAACTTTTTGGAATGAATTTATTAACTAAGTACCTATACGAATATCGATATTTTTGTAAAATGTGAAGATGATTAGTAATTATTTATCAGTGATTTGTAAAACACACATAATCTTGAATTTAAATTATTAGAAAAATTTTGTAAAATCTAAAAGAAAAGATAAAAATTTATCTCATTGTTCAATAATTTGCATTTTTTAAACTCGTGGTATAACATACCATTATCAAAGGCAACTAAAGATAATGTGAAGAAAGTAGAAAGTAATACACAATAATTTCAAAGGAAACATTTTCTTGATTTGAGCACGAACCGCTATGCAATATACTATATTACTTTGTATAGCCAATTTTTTTAAAAAGAGGCTCTGTGGTTTTCAAAATTCATTTTCGAATTTTTCACTCTTCTTTTTAAAAAACAACAATTTATCCATATTATATTCTAAAAGATTGATTAGAGACATTAAAAATAAAAATTGACTTTATTAGAAAGGTCAGCTTCTTTGACTCGGAGAATAATGAGATTGATCGAATTTTTACATAGTTTGATAATGATTTAAACATAATATTAAAAAAATTATTTTTATAATAATAATATAGAAAATGTCAAACCACTTTGTGAAGTAGACTGTGATTACATAAATACTTAACAAAGAGAATTTTTTCTAACTTCTTTATTTTCCCATTAATTAATTGAATACTCGGATCAAACCTCTTAAGCATCAAAATCATTTATAAGTTAAAATAGAGAAAATAAATAGGTCACGTTTCTATAATAATTCAGTTCTCACGAAATTGTCTTCATTTTTCATGTCTTCACCTATAAAATTTTATATTTTTACTGAAATTAATCAATTTTCAGGTGCCTACATAACATTTTATACAGAACATTAATAATCAAAAATTCATTTTGAATTTTATTTATGTAAAATAAGGGATTAGTGCTAAATCGCTGAACAAAAATGCTAATACCTAATAAGTTTACCTATATGTGAAATTATTTATTGGTCAAAAAATTTAAATTACCCTAAAATTATATTTATTGCTTCACTTGAGTATTTCAACTGTTAAATTAAACAAAAATGGTGCAAAATTTATTAGATCGAAAGTATAACTTAAAAATTAAATACATTTTCGGATTTGGACAGTATGAAACCATCGGAATAAATAAACAATTGAGCTTTACCAGCTCACTTGGTTGAATCGGATCGGAACGAAACAATCGACATTTTTAACGAACATTTCGCTTCTGGGACGTTTTCCTACCGAATAAGTTGCACTACTCCTGAATTGTTACTAAAATTACACGCTAAGTTCTGCAGTAGTACTATTTACATAATTTTACATATTTGGAGAGTAAAATGTCCGAGAGAAAAATGTCCAGTAGCAAAATATCTTAAAACCCCCCAGGCAACCTCTGCAGAACTAGAGAAAATATCAGTTTCTTTCTATAATTTTACCAGGATGCTAGCGAGCGCTTTACCATTGAACTAATCGCGTTCTGTTGTTGAAGTGTAGAACCCAAAAAATCTGTCCACTCAGTTGAGTGGTAAAAGTAAAGTCGGGGACCGAACTGACGCTTTTGAGGGGGAAATGTCATGAAATTGCCAACTATTTTGCTCTCCGTATTATGCAAGTGAATTTTTTTCTTTTTAGCGTTTCCGATTTTTTATCAAGGAAAACCTACAATTTGTGGGATTTGTGACAACTAGTAGTTTTGCCAACTGTTCAGTGAGTTACCAACTTTTTAGTGAAATTTTGCCAATTACCGAAGATTAATGGAGGCAGAGCTGTCCAAAGCACTTTGGGAAAGTAATTCAAATATGAAATAGTACATTTTCTTAAAAGTACTTGAAGCATCAACTATTTGAGTACTTTATTAAGAAAAAGTATTTTAATTACCAAGTACTTATCAAAAATAATTCAAATATTTCAAAATTAACCAAAAAGTAATTCAAGTACCACCAAATTACTGAAAGTAAGTATCTAAGGTAAAGTACTTCAATTACCCAAAGTAATTGAGCTTTTAATTTTCAAAGTACCATTTTTGGCAAGGCATTTTTTTTAAATCGGTGGTTACAAAATTTAAAGTACAGTACAGCCTCGTTATTCCGGACAGATATAGTTTTGAGTTTGTTCGGATAACCGAGTTTTCCGGATTAGCGAAAATTTTTGCCAATAATTTTATTCAATCAGTTGGATACTGGGGTACTCGGTACAACTCAGTGCGTATTTCCTAAACCCACAAATGCATACTTACTCTCAAAAAGTGATAGTCTCTTATTAACCCTTTAACGCTCTCTGGTAAAGAGGTTTACCAGTACGGAATTTTTAAACACTTTTTGAATGTGCAATAGGGATGGTAGATGTTGTCTTTTACCACTCGTGATAAAGAGATCAAATTTCAATCGTTTACCTAGTATCTGGAAGACCGATATTTCTTAGTGGTATAACAGGTATACCAGTGCGCATCCACGCCTAAATATATTTCATACTATTGCACTTCGTAAACGTGTTTAGTTTGAAATTCTGCTTTTTGTGAAAACTCAAATATATTTAAAAGTAAGTAAGTTAGGCTAATAAAATATGTCTAGTGTCCATTAAAAATTAAAATATTAAAAAATAAATATTAAAAAAAAAAAAAAATATTTGATTTCAGAATTTTACGTAACTTTCAGAAAATCTTATTTATGACTTATATATTGGATTCCACAGTATTTCCGATCGAATTTCTTAGCGGATCGTTTTGCGCGTTAAAGGGTTAAGTAGATAAGATCAATCACAGAACATATACTCAAGTTTTCAGTTCTGAACAAAGCTGAATTTACAGTTATCCATCTTTGAATAGCAGTTAACAAATCTGAATTGCAGTTGACAAATCTGTATTAAAGTTGACGATGTCTGATTGCCTAGGTTGTGCGGCCGCACTGATCCATCACTCCCCCATAATCACTTAATATTTTTAGGCTGGTAACTTAAAATTAACCAATTCTACTTAGGCCAGTGGAAAAACGCCGATACTTTTTATTATGATTTTTTTTGGTTTCATTTATTTCATAAAATTCCTATTTGACCTGGGGTATCGTATGATATCAACGTCTTCGGAAATATCTTCCTTCCTAAATCGTGAAAAGTTTAACGTAATTCCTATTGTTGAATAAATGTTGAATAAATTAAGTTTCCGATAGAAAAATTTTAGTATCATTTTATAATAATTGAAGAACTGGCTTAACCTCGGATTGTAAATAAATTGACAATTGTCAGTGTCAACTAGGCAAATTGACAATGTATCGTAAGCATGAATTGTCAATTTTATTTATTGTTACTGTTAATTGAAAAACAAATTTATCACAATTATTGCATGGTTTCGAAGTACAAGAAAGGAATATGAAAGATATTTAATAAACAGCAGACCTTTAAAAATAGACAATGAGACAATCCCAAATCTGAAAACACTTTTTGCCCAGGTGCATGCACAAATATTACCTAATAATTATATTATTTTATTTTCAAAACCCATAGAAAATTTTTATCCTGTTTAAAGTATATTTTTGCGGAATAATATTTTCTATGGGTTTTGAAAATAAAATAATATAATTATTAGGTAATATTTGTGCATGTACCTGGAGAACTTGACATCAAAAAAGCCGCATGTGGCTTGCGAGCCGCAGGTTGCACACCCCTGATCTAGGGGAAGACTTGGAAAAGTTAGGGATTTTGTTTTTGAAAGTTTGAAAGAAAACATACAAAAGTTTTCAGTTTTTGAAACCGGGGGGTCTGTTGGGTGTGGAACACCCTCCAGTACACCTAAACAAAATTATTCCCAGAATCTAGCTTTATATAGATTTTTCTAAATGTCTTTTGTAACTTAGATCCAGTAATGCCAAGTGGAATCTCAACTTTAAAACTGGAATTGAAATTTGTTTGCTATTTGTGTTTTTTAAAACACTTACAGGTATACTAGAGGGTGTTCCACACCCCCCAGACCCCCGGTTGTAAAAACTGAAAACTTGCATATATGTACATGTTCTGTGTGATTGCTTTATTTTTTGCCGAAATAAACAGCAAAAATAAGTGAAAAAATTAAGCAGAGAAACAGAAAATTCGATCATCTTTAATGATTTTTTTTACAACTTCAGGGGACAAATCTTTAGCGGTGGATGTTGGGGGAGAGCGGAGGTCATATTCGGATTCAGGAAGTTAATTTACATAACAATCAGGAGGAATGGTATCAGGGCTCGAAAAAAAAATTCGATTTGCAAACCTGTGTTATCATTTGTTGATAACAACTCGGTAAATATCACGTAATTAAAAAAAACAAATCTTACGACATCTCACCAGGAGAAGAGGGGGTCAAAAAATCGCCTCACGTAATTAATGGCCACCCCCTATTTATTTAACTTTACCAATTAAATCAAAGAAAATATGAATTAAATCCGTTCAGATATTCTTTTTATTCAAAATTTAATATTTTATAGAAAATTAAATTAAAAACGCACAATTTTAGAGCCTTCTGAATTTTGGCTCTGGATGCGGCGGCTCCATTGCACCCATGGTTTATCCGACCCGATGTCATAGTTTAGTCTTAGATGAATTAATTTGAAATTGCAACTAGAAATTTGTCCGGATCGCAGAGGTAAAAAATATAAAATGTCCGAAGAGGCGGAGTGTCCGGATTACTGGAGTGTCCGGAATAAAGTGTGTCCGGATAAGCGAGGCTGTACTGTACTTTAATTACTTTAAAAGTACTTCAATAACTCAAATTTTGTTAAATCCAATTACCAAATACTCAAGTACTAAGTCTTTTAAGTTAATTTAAAAAGTACTTCAAGTACTTTTAAGTACTTGAATTACTTTTTGCAAGTCCAAAATATCACTTGAAATACTTTCAACTCGGATTGGGGGTTAGGTACGTCCCTGAGTAGGAAACCAATGACTATCAATATTCGCATTCTCTAAGGGTCTAAGGTACTTATTAAATTGGGTACTAATATACTTTTATAGGTGTAAGTAGGTACCTATACAAGTTTTGGTGCCTTACTCTGTATAAAGTGAATTTACTTTTGAAATCGCAATTGACGTGCGATTGATAATTATTGAACTACATTTATAACATCTATAAATTGAACGAAATCGCAAATTTCTAAATTATTAATTAATTAGGAGAATACATAGGAAATTGTACCTTGGTTGGTTTAGCCGTACGTACATTTACAGAAATGAAATAGTGGACACTGATGTGGTAATATATTTTGTATAAAAACCTAAATTATCAACAATTTTAAATTTGGAACACAACAATGGTATCATAATATATGGCACACTTAGCAATATTACCGCTGCAGCCCCAATCTCATAGAATATGGCTGCAATATATTTCGTCTATACGTGAAATCGATGTGTTCAGTTGGTTGCCGTGGTAACACACAGTTTCTATGACAACGACGTCATTTTACTGACGCCGGCGACGCTGCTGGACACTATTTCAACTAAAGCTCGTTTACTATCGCACATTCACGTTACTATTCGCTCGTATGAATTTTTGTCGCAATTTTTCTCCCTGACCTGATTGTTGTTATAACACATAACTATTTCATTTTGCTGCTAACTGCCCGTACTTTCATTTGGCTTTGCTACTAATACATTTTGTTAAGTTTCGTATTGTAATTATTGACACAGTATGCAATTAAGTAAAATTGGGTCACGTTGATGTTGTTGATTTTAGTGCTCATTTACATAGTTTCGTTGTTTTAAAATGGAAATGGAAAATAATTAGTAATTTATCTGTCTTTTTTCCATTTTTAAGTTTTAAATTTAAAAAACTAAAATATTAACGCGTCGCGTCGGTTTCACGTTCAAGTTGTTTACTTGCATGTCAGGGTGTGCTATATGTACGAGAATGTATTTTTGCTATTTGGGGTAAAAAAAAAACGATTCTTTTGAATATTTATTATTGTAAAATTTATTGTTTTTTTACGGAAGTATACTGCTTAAGGAATATTTTTTTCCAAGCACAGAGTCGTACTCAGTCACAAGGTTACCAATCAGGTGGATACAACATTCGATATGCAACTGATTCGACTTTTTTTCAATGTTGTTATTATATTATATTTTATATTCCAATCGATTTAATTAATTTTTAATAACCAGCTTTACCTGAAATCAGAGTAAAGTTCAACGCGTTGAAGCTAGCGACAGTAATTTTAAGCCAATTTCATTAACATTTTTTTTTTACATTTTGTTACTTAAATTATTAAAAATTAATTAAGGATTTATGAGAGGGGACCCGGACAACTCGGCACACCGCAACTCGGCACCGGACTACTCGGCACCGGATGACTTGGCGCCGGACAACTCGGCACCGGGAAAACTCGGCACTGGGACAACTCGGCTCCGTCAACTCGGCATCGGAATAACTCGGCACCGTAATAACTCGGCACCAAACGATCGGATTTTTAAAACCGTTTTCAATTTATACAGGGGGCGGGGGAATTAAAAAATTAACAAAATATTGAAAAGTATATATTTTATTTACTTAGTAAGCGCATATTGGTTTAAAACACACTAAGACGTTGGTTTCGATGGGGCGATGACTCCCCTTGGCTTATAATTGCCCTTGAGCTTACATCTTTATTTTATACTGTTGGTAACTAAACGTTTCATTAGTTGGGTATATATTACCATTTTTACTTTTCTATTACAAATAAATCTTAACTAGTGATATAGCATACAGAACAGTAATGGAACCCAACGTAATGTTATCTCAAAAAGATACAGTCACGAAGGTTACATCTATGTTAAAGATAAACCAAGTAAGGATGGCCTGAAATTTTTTTTGCGTTGTCAATACAAGGATAATGGGATAGATTCAATCGGAAATACAACGTACTGTAATGGGTGCATTTGGACAAATACAACCGAAAGATCCTTTCATTCGTTGCGAATCCCACATACGTGCAGTAATACAGGTAATGCCGTTCAAGTCGAAATTGCAAACATTACCACGGCTGTTAAACGAAAAACAAAAGAAACAATGGAAAGTCCCCAAGAAATCAGAACTGGGGTTTCTCAAAATATTTCAGAAGCTGCTTTAGGACAATTACCTTCGCGAGAAACGAGGAGAAGACTTGTCAGCCGGGCTCGTGTCGATGATAATGCTACTCCTAATCCACAAACTCGTAAAGAAATAGTTTTGCCGATTAATTACACACAATATGAAACCTATCCCGGACAGTTTGAACTTTTCCTCTTGGGAGATTCTGGATTTCGCGATAGTCAACGAATTTTAATATTTGGACGCGAACACCATAAAACCTGGAGTAGACAAATGCATGAAGTTTTTATGGAGTTATTACGGTGCCGGGTTATACCGGTGCCGAGTTGACGGAGCCGAGTTGCCGTTGTCGAGTTGTCCCGGTGCCGAGTTTTCCCAGTGCCGAGTCGCCGGTGCCGAGTTGTCCCGGTGCCGAGTTTTTCCGGTGCCGAGTTGTCCGGATCCGAGTCATCCGCTGCCGAGTAGTCCGGTGCCGAGTTGCGAAGTGCCGAGTTGTCGCGTACCGGTATGGGAGATACAATCGGAGACAAAAGTAGGGTTAATTTAAATTTCACGAATATTGGTCTTACGTGTGTAGTAAACGATAAACAAAGTTATAAAAATGCATGTAGAATAGTATATTCTGTAACGAGTTAGGAATTGGCAAATTCTGCACGAGGGGAAAGTTTGTCACCCGAGCCGTTTAGGCGAGGGTGACGGTCTCCGAGTGCAGAATAGCCATTCCAAACGAGTTCCAGACTATACTTTCTATACGACAGACGCACAGTGCTAGTGTATTTCTTGTAATACGCGAACACAAATTTGACAGTTGGCGTTATAAAACCAGTAAAACAACTTGTTGATATTTTTTTTTATAAAAATAATAAATTTTATTTTTGTCAAAACAAAAAATAAAAAATAATAGCTTGTTGATAGATGTCACTACCAGGTTTTAATATTTCTTACATGTGAGAATATAGTCATTCTGCAACGGATGTTACAGAATGAAATATTCTGGTGGGAAGAATGTGTATTTTCTGAATTGAAAATTGAGCCAGAATGTTCGTATTCTGTATTAGTCGTATAGAAAGATTTTTTCGTTTAAATCGGTTCATTTTCTGAAATTACAAATATTAAATTTGACATAACAAAATTTTTATTAGTGACTATCCCTGCAATCCAACCTACTAAAACAAAATAAAAAATGTAATAATTTTTATGAGTAAAAATTGATATTTGTTGTTAAAACTGATAAAAACCGAGGTATACATAATATTATTATAATACCAACAAGTTTTAAATATGTTTAGGGTTCTTTTAACGTCGAAATCTATGTTATTTTTAGAGAATTGAACGTGACAACTCTATATCGGTTGTTATTTGTTGTAATTAATTTCTCGAGAACGGGGTAGTAAACCGTGATGAAATTTTGCTAAAACCTCCTTCGATTTACAAGCTATAACTACAGAAAATTTGAAAAAATTCTTATATTTTGGTCATATATTTTAAGCTAATATATTCGATAAAATGTTGTTTTTCATAAAATGATTTTTACATTATATAATTTTTTTAAGATTTCTTAAGATTTTGCTTTAGATTTTTATTTGAACAATTATTTTACTGTTTAACACCTTGTGATTCTCTCTAACAGCAGACTCTTAAGCAAAACCATAGATAAGATTTTCATGAATTTTAACAAAAAGTAAACATCAAATTAAAATTGCAAGAACTATTGAACTGTGTAGTTAATCGATTTGAAAATTTTTTTTTACATCGCAAAATCAAGAATGACATGTGTACTAATTTTCATCGATATCTTATATTTTTTAGTTTTATTTTTTGTCTCTTATATTTACATCGCAATTAAAATAAAAATAGAATTTAATTTCTTTCAAGTCTGGTTGTTTTCAGCATAAATAATTTTGTTTGACAATGATTAATTTATTTAATTCAAAAATCCTCTATATCTTCGGAAACAAGCGATTTTCAGATAAATGTTTATAAAAACTGCTTTACTTACCTGAGTGTTTGGAATAGAAGGCTCCTTGAAATTTTTAAGGAAACATTACAAAACGATCCCCTTTACGACCGTTAAAGTGTAGGCACATTTTTTTGACATTTTGTGTTTGCTATATCTCTATTTGCAATCAAATCGAAAATCCAAATGTTTGATACATAACACCACCATCTAGTACACTATTGTTAATTAAAATTTTACATTTTTCATTAAGATTAATATTTTCTGATATACCAATATTTCCTGCGAAATATGTCACTTTGTTACAAAAAGAAGTATCTATTTAACATAAACTTTCATCCTTTAGGATTGCATTTAGGTGAAAATGTATAATAAGAAATCTTAAAGCCCTTTTCTTTTTAAACAAACTGCTTTTAGCTCCCACGTTGATAGTATAAAGTATAAATAGGAGCTATAGGATATTTTAGTTTTCGCTAACTTTTAAAATCCAAAAATGCTGCATTTTTTTAAACATAAAAACAAAGAAGAACAAAAATCAAATGTTTCCGAAATGGTCAAGCGACCGGATTAGTCCAGTTATTATGGAATGATCCTAAATTTATAATCTAAAAACGATTGAATCCTCAAAAAAAACTCTAAATTCCTTATTTTGATTTTATTTAAAGAGATAGTTTACTATCGTTATTCCGTTATTAATATAAATTCTTGATAAATATTCATGTTAATACTAAAGCTTTGAAAATTCCTTGTTTTAATCCTTTTGAAAGTACTAAAGCATCTTTCTATAGTACAAGTAGAAAGTATGTTTAGAAGTAAATGTAATAATTTGTAAAACATTTGAAATAATTTTATTAAAATTTCCTAAAATTTAAAGAAAAATAGCTGAATAAATGTTTGATAGCAATTCTAGACTTTTATGTAATTAGTAAAGTATAATATTTGGCCAGTATTTTGTAAATTAAAAGGTTAGTATAGGAATATAATAATATTTTGATCAGTAAAAATAATTAACAGTCAATATTATATTGAATTTGGTCAGTATAATTTTGTTTTTTGGTAATCAAATTTTCTTTGGAAAATATAAATTATAAAATTACAATAATATTTTTTAACTAATACATTTTACTCATTAGTTAATTATTGTCACTTAAATTTTAAAAAATTTGATTTTATTACACTTTATGGTAAAATTCGCTTTTTCATCTATTTTCGTCGTTTTTATTTAAATTAAAAAGTTCTTAAACTTACACTTAAAAAAGCCTATTAAATGATCCGTATTGATGTAGGAATGTAAAGAGAGAAAGATAAAAATGTTGTAATTGTTTATTGTTATTTCGTTTAGCGCTTTAGAGATGGGATTTTTAGGTTGTATAAATTCAAAAAAAGATAACTAAAAAGGTTCTAATAAAAGCTATCTTAGGTTAGTATTTTTTAGTTTTAGGTAAAAAAAACACCAATTAGGTACCTTATATCGGGTGCTGATAAAAAATAATTCTGAAATATAAACTACGAATGATAAGAGCCTAAGATTTTTTAATTATTTTACTTAAAAAGTCAAAAAATCCTTTTGAAATTGTTAAAATTTTCATTTATCGGACTGACCATGTAATAAATTCAATTTAATTTATATTCCCAAAAATAATTGCCTTTGGGAACTTACATGGCCAGTCTTAATAAATGAAACTTTTAACAATTTCAAAAGCATTTTTTAACTTTTTAAGTAAAAGCTAGATGAAATCTAATGCTCTTAACATTCGTAGTTAATATTTCTGACGTACTCAAATTTTAAAATCAGGAAAACGTTTAAAAATTCTAAAATAGATCGAAAAAATTCAAAAATAGGTACTTTTTAGCAAATTGTTTAAAAAGGGTAAAAAAGGTAAAAACAAATAGGGCTCAGCTAACATATTTTTCCGTTAAATAAATTTTAGTTCTAATAAAATGTAAATAGCAATATAAATAAGAAAAAGGTAAAAATATAAAAATCTCTTCTCTATTTATGACCACTAATCACAGATGTGAAAATTGTAGTGTCCCTACACTGAAAAAAATGGTTCATCATATTAGAGAGACGTTTTATATTATAATAAAATTTGTAGCAAATCTATGACAAAAAATTGCATTCAATTTTACAAGAGTGTCATGAAATGAAAATTACTTCACAAATTTGCATCCTAAATTAGATACCAAATATTTAGGACCTGTTCTATTCTTGTAACAAATATAGAACAATATTTGTGTCATATTTGTGTCAAATATGACACTTGAAATTTTATACAATAATTGCTACCAAATATGTGACAAGATTTAATTGCAAATTTGCTATAATGTAAAACGACTCTAACGAACAAAAATCAACAATACACTAATAAAAATTATTTCTTAAGTCAAACAAATTTGTTTGAAATTAAAGAAACGCTATTTTTGTATATAAGCAACCAAACCATTTTTTCAAAATAAGAATAATAATATATACTTCGTTGTAAATGTTCAGAAGAAATAATATTTCTTTGTTTTAAACCAGGGGTCTCCAAACTTTTTAGCCCAAGAGCCAGACTGATTGCTCCACAAAGCCCCGAGGGCCAATATCTAGCTACAGTGGCTAACAAAAATATTCGAACCACCCTGTGTTAACAATGTAAATTGCACATTTTCCAACAGTTTCTTTTTACATATATAAAAATCGCATTTTCAGCAAAGCATCTTTTTAAAAAATTTGTTTGTTATAAATTTCATTGTCATTTTGTACCTATACATTTTTCAATTTTGGTGCCCCGTTTTTGACTGGCAGTGACTCTAACAAACTCTGCAAAACACAAAAAATATCGTCATCTATATTTCGGAATCGGTGCAACAAAATAGAAAAATACTTATGTACATAAATGTACAGAATCACGTTTTCAAGAAAAAATGCCTATTCAGTTTTTCATTTCGTTGCCCCGTTTCCGATTTACAAATATGACAATATTTTTTGTGTTTTCCGGAGTTTTGTTTAAGTTGCTTTCAGTCGAAAACGGAGCTGCAAAATTGAAAAATGTATAGATACAAAATTGAAAACAATGAAATTGTTAACAAAAAATGTCTAAAAAGTTTTGATGTAAATGCGATTTTTATATGTCAAAAAACGGTTTCAAAATGTACAATTTACATTGTTAACATAGGAGGGTTTGAATATTTTCGTTAGTCTCTACAGCTAACACATCGCTCAATAAGTCCGTAGGATGACATATAGATGGCAACACAAATACAGAATACTTATGATTTTTAGAAAGTGGCAACCTTCAAACGATAACCTGTCAAAATTTCATGACATTCGGACTATTATTTACCAAGTTACAGTGTGAACAATTAAATCAACTTTTGTGAATTGAAAAAAATGGAAAAATCTGAATTTCGTGTGCTCATTAAGCATTGCTTTTTGATGGGAAAAAATACGGTGCAAACTAAACAGTGGCTTGACAAATGTTATCCGGACTCTGCTCCATCGAGGCAAATGGTTGAGAAGTGGTTTGGTGACTTTAAACGTGGTCGTACGAGCACCGATGATGCTGAACGTTCCGGTCGCCCAAATTCGGCAGTTACTGAAGAAAACATACAAAAAGTCCACAAAATCGTCTTATCCGACCGCAAATTGAAATTGAAGGAGATTGCTGAGGCCGTAAAGATATCTGAAGGCAGTGTGTTTACCATTTTGCATGAACATTTGGGTATGCGGAAGCTTTGTTCGAAATGGGTGCCGCGTTTGCTAACACCGGACCAAAAACAACAACGAATCGATGATTCTGAGGCATGTTTGGCCCTATTTAACCGTGATAAAAAGGATTTTTTGCGTCGCTATGTCACAATGGACGAAACATGGATCCACCACTTCAATCCTAAGTCAAGTCGGCAGTCGGCTGAGTGGACATCAGCCGGTGAAAGCCGCCCAAAGCGCCCAAAGACTCAAATCTCTGCTGGCAAGGTTATGGCCTCCGTATTCTGGGATAGTCATGGTATATTGTTCATAGACTATCTTGAGAAAGGTAAAACAATCAACAGCGAATATTACATGGCATTATTGGAACGATTGAAGGCTGAAATCGACGCAAAACGACCGCACATGAAGAAGAAAAAAATTCTCTTTCATCAAGACAATGCACCATGTCACAAGTCGATGAAAACGATGGTGAAAATGAATGAATTGCACTTCGAATTGTTGCCCCATCCACCGTACTCGCCAGATTTGGCCCCCAGCGATTATTGGCTGTTCTCGGATCTCAAAAGGATGCTCCAGGGAAAGAGATTTGGATCGAATGATGAGGTCATCGCCGAAACTGAGGCATATTTTGAAGGGAAAGATAAATCGTTCTACAAACATGGTATCGAAAAGTTAGAGAAGCGTTGGACTGACTGTATCGCCTCAAAAGGAAACTATATTGATGAATAAATTCAAATTATGTCAAAATATTGTTGTTTTATTAGCTATCCTACGGACTTATTGAGCGATGTGTTATACCTCATTAGATTAAGATTGCTTTTTGATAACTTTTGTTGTGTTTTGACAACTATTTTTAGTCGGTAAATAAAATATCTGACTATTATTTTGTATGATTACTTTATTTGATTTGATTTATCAAAATAATGTAAAGGGCGGGCCGGATACCAGCCACATCGGGCCCGCTCTCGCGGGCCGGATTGGTGGTGCTGGCGGGCCAGATTTGACCCGCGGCCGTAGTTTGGAGACCCCTGTTTTAAACAATCAATAATTTTAAAAATAAATAAATAAAACGATTCTGTTGAATTGCTCATAATTTTGATTCAAGTCAATTAGAAAAAAGCTAAAATTGCTTCAAATCACAAACATTCATATTGAAACTCTTCGCTGCTCGGAACAAAGTAAAATTATTTTAACTCCAAAAAGCATTTTACTTGAAACCAAAAATACAGACAGTTTTATTAAAATAGAAGAAGTGTTTCATTATAAATAATTCATTTATTTATATTAAGAATATATTTTTGAAGTGAGCTTATATTACAAACTAATATTTTTCTTGTCTAAATCTTATAGAATTCTACAATAATTAATAAAAGTATTTTTCAATAAATTAGAGATATCATTAGTACAAATTAATCATTTCAAGATTATTCAATTTCTTGAATTAAAAACAATTTTTATGTGTGTACAATGAATTTTGTATGTTTTTCTTTTTTCTCAGTGTAACCTAATAGAACACTAATTTATTAATGTAACTAATAGAATACCAATAAAACCTAATAGATACAGACGTAATTTTCACAGACGGCGACTGTTAATAATTAAGCCTCTTAAAATTATAATTGATAAGTAAGAGTACAATAGATAACTTAAAAATATAAATTTTTTTCTAATTTAAAGGAATATAAGTAACAAAACAATTAACATAAATTAGCCATGTTTTAATTTCAACAAAAAAAAACAAAATTAATTATTTTTTATACATTGAATAACTAATAATTTGAGGAACTGTCAGTTAATGTTTACCACGAATTTCACTTTTTCCTATATACCATTAGAAAGAAGACAGTTTTTTAAGTATATTTAAAAAAGCATTGCGGATTATCCCTTAGTTTTCGAAAAACGGCATTTAAAAATCGAAAATTTTAGATGTAAAGTAGCATACATAAATTAGTGAGAGGATGAGCCAAAGAACTGACCCTACGCAGCTCTTCGCTACGCTACGGGCGCAATTAAAAAATTGTCTTCTTTCCAATGGTGTATTGGAAAAAGTGAAATTCGTGGTACCGATTAACTGAAAGTATAATTTGGATTCAATTTACTATTGAAGTTATTCGAGATGAACCATTTTTGTTTCTCACATTATTTCGTCCAAAATCAAAAATGAATTATTTTGTGACAAAAATAAAATCTTTTAAACTGTCATGGGTTCAAAGCATTTAACAAATGCTCTCACCTCCTGTACAATTCAATTGATATATTGCAAGAAGATGTCAATATTTCAGTACTGCTCTTATAATGCACTAATCGTGATTTGAAATATTCAATTTACGGAGCCTGTTCTGTATTTTTGATTAGGGTAAGCAGCAACAAAAGAAATTATCAGCTCTTAATCCCAATATTAAAATATTAAATACGAAATTTGGTTTTAAAATTTCAATTGCTTTTTGAGGTAAACCGCATTCAAAATTTAACCACACACGGGCATTTTTGGAAATGATCATTTTCAGTTTATGAAACTCTAAAATTATAAAATTCATTAAAATCTGAACTTCTAGGAGACAAATACCGAAGAACGTTAATGGATATGCTATAACTGCAGTACCTGCATACTTCACAACTTCTGCATGCTTGGCGATGATAAATTATATGATAAACGGAAACTACAACTCATAAAGTAATAAATGTTCCTTGTAATGACGAAATTGACTTGAGAGGTAGTATACCACACCAAACTTAAGTTTTTGGATTTTGAAACTAAAATGCAGAAATACATTGTCGTGTTCCAAAATTGGATTTATGATGCTTAATTGGGAAAATTAGTTTCATTTTGTAGAAATTTTATTTTATTATAAATTTGTAAATATTTGAAGTTTCTTGTTTTCCCGCCATCTAGTTGGCATTGGGACAGCGAGGTGGGGAAACAAGGCTTTTTCAGTCGAGAGAGCGGTCAAAGTAAACTTATTTACACTTTTGAATTTGTCTGAATTAGGTGTAATCTTATTTGTATCTAAATATTATATTGATTTATGCTATTAAACTATTGCAACTGGAGGTACTGGCTCGCAAAATGGAACTGCTTGGTATTTGGGATAGATTTCTTTGCATTCTGTCTAAAAAAATTTATAAAATTATACATCATTTATAAAAAAAAAGAGGGTTTGTACCCCCTCTGTGTACCCCCACCGACAGAATTTTCATTTTTTTTATTATTTCTCTCTCACTCACGAAATTGATACTTTGATCTACCTTGGACCGTAGTTCATCAAAGGAGCCGTTTCTTCATCAAAGTTTTCATTGCAATATAACTTTTGGGAGAAGCTAAAGTTACATTTGGGGGTGGAATATAACCGTGAGTTTACTGGCTTCTAGCTTTCCGGTGAACTTGAAATAAACAAATTTGGTTTTAAAAAATAAAGTGAGTTAATACGCAAACTAAGAAAGGTGTATCCAGAGTGCGAGCGTCGAGTATCGCGTGAGCATCGAAACGTATTATTGTTCTCGACGCTGACGCGACGCTTCTCTCTGACTACACGACTACAACATTAGTCTCGCGCTTTCTTTAACTAAATCTTTGCTATTTTAATTATTCTACTGTCATTCGTAAAATTTCAAATGATTACGTATTTAAATCATTAATTACGGGTTGCACAAGTGATAAAAATTAAATAAGCTTAACATTTTTGATTTACTCCCACTTAAAATTCCTTTACCTCAAAAACAGCGACATGCAATAGCAACGTTGATTATTAGGTTTGATAGTATAATGAAAGCTTAATTAAATAGTGTTACGTGTAATTATATTTGGCGTGTGTACCTAGGTGTACATTACTTTAATTGTGTTTTGTATTACATTATGCACGTACTAAAAGACTTAAACATAATTTACGTTATTAATGCAATTTTTATTTAATGATGATTGGTTTTTTACTTTACGATTGGTTTGCCCGTTGATAATTTACCGTTTGTTTTTAATTTATTGTTGTTTTTTTATATTTCCCACTGCTTGAGGGTCTAGAATAATTTGAAAACCCATCAATAAATTTTAACGAACAAAACTGTTAAAAATGAAAAAAAAATTTTAAAAATCAAAAAATATTATTTTAGTTAATATTTTGTTATATTTATAAATGATTATTTGTTTAATCACTTGCAATAGTAAATTTAAAAAAATATAATATTTATCTTGCACGTAAGCAAACATTGAAAAGTTAACAGGTTAACTGGCAGAAACTTCAGACCAGAAGAATTAAATTATAATTATGTAATCTTTAACCATCTGCAATATACTACGTCACCTTTTCAATTATTTGTTTCCTCTAATTTTATTATTAATTGAGGCGCGCATTTCCAGTTGATGTTTGACTCTGTATACGGGAAAGCACGTGTATGCAAATATACATCATGATTTTAGAAGTGACTAACCGAATCTATTAGTATTAGGTACATTTAATGAGATCACATTTATTTAAAAATAGTTCGTTTGCTGTATTATTAAATATGTGTACATCTTCGTCAGTTTGATACTATGTATGACACTGGCAAACGTTGCTCAGAAGCTCAGAATTTTAAAATACATTTTTAAGATAACCATAGAACTGAGCTTTATGAATCTCTTGAAATAATTGATTTAAACAAGTTTTATTTCCCCCCCCCCCCCGTCGATATGCATAGTAAATCAGATAGTTTCCCATAAGATTCTTGTATCTTGGTAACAGTATGTCCTAGTTTGTTTAATAAATATTCTTAACTTGAAGAATAAAAACAAAGCAAAGGAGGACAAGTTGGCCCTTAAGGCAAATGCACAAAAACCGTCAAGTACTTGTACGACGTACATAAACACGTAAGTATAATACGTTTAACCCGAACGTAATTTAATAATTAAAGTTTTTACTTCTATCTGTTAGCCTCAGTAACTACTTAGCGCTTACATAATAAATTGTTTTTGCCACAGTCTGCTCTCTATGTCTTTGAAACCACACCAAGATTAATTTTGTTATTAAATTTTATTTTCCTTAGTTTTTTTAATTATGGCCATTACTCTTTTATCTACACTATCAATATCCTGATCCTGATATTTGTAATATAAACAAAAATGTATTTTTGATAACTTACGTTTTTGATAAAATAAATCTTACCCATTGTAACAGAATGTTTCCCCATTTGGGAATTACGAACCAGTAATAATTTCTTTCAAAAAGTATTTCGTAATAACTCTTGCCCGAATAATAAAATTTCCGGTTGCTTGTAGTTTACCTGAAGTTGGTAGAAAAATAATTCGAAAAGAATTTTATCAACAACCAAGCAACACAGCATAATTTTCCTTAATAAAATACTTTTTGGAGTTCGCCTTCACTTCAATGTCACTTGGCAGTGAATTAATGAAATTTAAAGTTGATGCTTTTTACGTTGAAACATTAGTTACTTGAAATTGGCGCAGTCGAGTCGGTGTGGAGTTTTCGCTTACCGGAAAACTTAAAAAGTTTTTGAAATACAAAATTTCTTATTTTATTTTCTGTTTGATAAATTAAATTATAAATTTGATATAAGAAATTTCCATAGCGCCTAAATCCTAAAGTTCAACTTAATCTGACTTTCCTTACTTTTTACTCGAAATATTGCGTTCGTCCTTTCGGTGAAATCTATTTTTAAAAAACCTTAACTAACCAATTTGAAAATCGCGATTACAAAATATTTTCCGATATATTTTCATCTGTGTAAGATAAACCATAAAAAAATGCTTTAATAAATTAATTAATAAAACATCAGGTCAGAACTGTTAATTTTTTTATTATTTTATAACGCGAAGAGATCAGAACAAGTGAAATTTGCATTTTTCAGTGCAATTACAACTTTCTATAATTATTCCAATCATAAAATTTATTAACATAGCCTCAGTGCATTCCCGGTTTCCAAATTATCTAAAGGGATTTTGATTCTGAGATGGGAAACTTCTAAAGTTAATATCCAGTTAATATAAAAATATATACTTATATTTTTAAAAGTTTTCAATTTTTCTTTCAGGTTAACACTTAAACTTAATGAAGTATAAAATTTGATCCAACTATCGTATTAACCTAAACATTATTTTCGGCCATTTGAATTTATTATTTCATTTTATGTGAAAAATTTATTATCCGGACACTCATTTGACTAGCGATTATAATCTAACTTCATACGAACATCGTAAATGTCGTAATATTCATTTTTCTTTGCAAAAACAACAGATTTGATCTGATCAATATGCTGGATTTTCTGACTTTATTTTTGATCTCCTTTACTTTTTCTTATGGTTTGATTTTATTATAGCTTTGTAGCCTTATCTGTTTTACGTCTTTATTTTTACATTTATGCTAATAAAATTTCCTTCGACACTTCTCTTCTATCTATCTTTTAGTTTAATTTTTGTCATTCAGAAAAGAGACTTAATGTAAAAAGTTATTCTTCGAAGTATGGCTACGGACCATATCCGGCGCACCTAAACATCCTTTACTACAATAGCAACGTGGGTGAACGGGATCCATATTTATGCAATCATATTTTGTTAAAATTTTGAAATCCAATGAAATTATTTAATCAAAAAATTGCATTCCATTACTTTATTAATTTGGAGAAAATAGTTTAAACCGGTTTTTTCTCTTATTCTATAATGAGTTTATTACACTATTGACTTTTGTCAAAGTAATGATAATCATTAATCATGGTATGGAATAATTATCCCATTATTGAATAGTATTGAATAATTAAAATTGAAGGTGTGAAAAATTGCTCTAGTTGACAAATCACAATAAATAAAATATTATAATTATTTTAAACGGTCAGTTTAAAATTTTAAATTCAAATATTCTACAATGATAAATTTCACATAGAAAAATTTAAATATTAAATTTGCGTATGATAGTGAATACTCTCTCGGATGAACTACAACACCCGTTTACCACTCATGCCACAAAAGTAGTCCCGTGAGTGGATAATAATAATGGTATTTCAAAAGAGGAATTTGCAACAGTTGGAATTAGTACTTTTGAATACAATTATATCAATCTATAAAGCAGTTTACTAATACAATTTATTATATGTTTTTAATTTTTGTTTTCGATTAATATTAAGCCCAAGATTAAATTTTAAAAACTCGGTGACGTCACTAGGAGGTTTTGCAAAACGTGACCACCCTGTAAACGAAATGAGTAAGATATATTATATATCCTTATATTGTAGTAACACAAAGACAAAAAAACTTAGAAACTTGAAATTTTTAAAATTTGGTTTAGTGTATAACCTACTTTAATATTATAAGATTATACTTTAATATGGCCGCAATATATCTTTATTATGTTTTGTATAATTATTATTATAATAATTTAATTTCTTTATTTTTGTAGACTATAATAATTATTATTGGCGCGGTCGTAGGCTAGTGTTAGAATGCTAGATTGCTACGTCGCAGTCGTGGGTTCGATCCCCGCACTGGGTACATCTGACTTTGTTATATTTAATGCCTAAATAAACAAGCCATGGGTCTACAAGGCCTGTAGTGTTACAGATAATAATTATTATACGTTAATATAAGTTAATAATAATAATTATAGTCTACAAAAATAAAGAAATTAAATTATTTTATTAGTTATTATACAAAACATATGGTTGCGTCCATCTTGAAGTATAATCTGACGTTTAATGTTATTCACTAGAACAAATTAAAAAATTTCAAATTTCCAAGTTTTTTGTCTTTGTCTTACCACAATATACGGATATACCGGTAGCTGAAAGAGTTAGCCGAACATAGGATATTAACATGTAAAAACTTATTTAAGCAAATTCCCGCTTCCCTAATTATTTTAGAGAAAAAATGAAAGACACAAAAATAAAGCAGAAATATAAACTACCAATGATAAGAAGATTAGATTACATCTAACTTTTACTTAAAAGGTCGAAAAATGCTTTCGAAATTATTAAAATTTACATTTATCGCACTGGCCATGTAATAAATTCAATTTAATTTATATTTTCCAAAATAATTGCCATGGAAACTTTCATGGCAAGTCCGATAAATGAAACTTTTAACAATTTCAAAAACATTTTTTGGCTTTTTAACTAAAAGTTAGATGAAATCTAATGCTCTTATCATTCATAGTTTATATTTCTGCATTATTTTTGTCATTCATTTTTTTTATAAAATAATTAGGAAAGCTGAAATTTGCATAAATAAGTTTTTACATGCTAATTTCCTTTGTTCGACTAACTCATTCAGCACCCGGTATATCTTACTCATTTTGTTTACAGGGTTGTTACGTTTTGAAAAACGTAAAAACGTCACCCTAGTGACGTCACTGGGTTTTTGAAAAGTAATTTTGGGCTTAATATTAATGGCACAAAAATATTAAAAACACCAATATCATTCTTTTAACACAAACTTTCAGAAAAAATATTTTAAAATATTCATGAGAAATGCTCATTACTGTCACACTTTCTGTAGCGTTTCTTTCTTACCTTTCTGCATTAATGTATATGTATATGTAAAGATATGAATTTCAAAACAACATTGAAACATTGTTTTGAATAGGTTGGTAAGTAATTTTTTAATCTAATACTTATAATAAAACATTTTCGATTTCGTAAACATAATTATGGTTGAAAACATTATTTTGTTTGAATTTGTGTAAGTTTTATTATGTAAAATTTGAAATTGATTTAAAGACTGTGAATCTGGAGGGTATCGAATACCTACCAGACCATCACGGTAGTGAAAAATTTAAGCTTGGATTTTAATAGAAGTTTTATTACATTAGACATTAGACGAATAATAAAATAGCATTATAGTGAAGATGTATGTTACAACCGCAAAATAAGTTCCCGTTCAACCGGTACGGTCGGGATCGTAAATATGCCGCGTGATTGAAATTTTCCGGTTGATTGGAATGTAAAAATTTTGTTTTAGAAACTAAGATGTCAAGTTATTTAGTTATTTTTCAGTTTTTTCAGGTTTTGTTTTATAATAATTTTATAACATAAAGATAACCAAAATTTTCGACCGAAAGTGCACAAAATATATTATGTAAAACTAGGCGTCGACTGCTGATATTTAATCACTTAGATTAATTACAGATTTGTTAGAAAAACTACGATTTTATTATAAGTCTGGAGCGAGGCATTTCTACGTATAGAAAGAAAAATATATACAATGAGAATTAGTTTAATACACCCGAGGTTAACTTAACAGAAATATTCCAAAATCAAGACACTTTGACATTTTCCAACTCAACGTTAGCATCAACAATTTAAAAGATTAATATTTATGGGATTAATAAATTAAGCCGTATAACAAAAGAAGGTAGTTTGGAAGGCAGTTTACAAGTGAGAGTAGTATGGCAACCTTTTAGCCCAAAGGGCAGTTTACAGTTTATGGTCAAGTTGGGAGATCAATTTACATAACCCCAGCTTAACACATCATCTGTAAATTATAATTTTAATTAAATTTAATTTAAAAAAACATTGAATAAATAAATAAATAAATAAATAAAGCCTACTTTGTCTCATAAAGTCTTGCAATCTTGATGAAATCTTGTGTAATCTTTATGAAATATCATGAAATCTAAGAAGTCATATGAAGTCTTCATAAAGTTTGTTAAACGCAGAATCACAAGTGTTTACCCTCTTGAGTGAATTGTTGAACTGAAGTGTGCATTAACCCAACTTAACCCTTCTATGTACAACAGTTTTTAATATTATTTTAAATCTTTAATCAAGTTCATGACTGTAAGGTAAACGGATCGACTCCAAACAAAGTAAAAACTTTATTTCTGATGTTCGTCTTCGTTCGGATCATTTCAAAATGCCAACCACATTTCCGTGGTTTGGAGCTCACGTTAAACGTTGGATTCAAATATCTAAAATTTGAATACGGATAAGCAACAAAGAAGAAAAACACATAATTAGCTGAATCGGTGGCTTGACTAAAAACTTTTGGCGTTAGATAGAAAAATAAGTTTTTCATTCGATTTTCACACTAATTAAATAAAAAAACAACAAATTTTATTATTTAAACTATTACAGAGAATATTTATTTGTAAATTAGAAATAAGAGGTTATATAGTTATAACAGAGTTTATGCTTGAATGTGCATGTGTGAAAAATTAAAACGCACTAGATGTGTGAAAAAATTACTTTTCCACACTAGTGCGGAAAAACTTACTTTATCTTACTCAAACGAATATCGAAAAGTTGAACTTTTCCAACAGTAGTAGTAAAAGTAATTTATAGATATAGATATTTATAATTGTTTAATTTCAATTAGATTTCTTACATTTTTTTCGGCTCAAGCTCAGCGTTTCGATTGGACTGTCTGGTTTCGATTAATTTGGTTTCTGGATTATCCTTAGTCAAGCATGTACAAATTATCGACGTTCTACAGTATAGTAATTTAAAAAATACCATTGATGTTGCTGAGGATTTTCTAAAATTATAAACTTTACTCAGTTTGTTACTCAGTGCTGTTTCTTTTCTGATGTAAATTCTATTGAAAAATAAAATCATTACATAAATATTTTTATTTACTTTTAATTATTATATTACAAAAATAAAAATTTTACGAAAAGAATATGAAACTAATAATTAGGAACAACTGTAATTTTTGTCTAGTTATCGAATGCGCAATATTATATATTATGTAGGTCCTCTGGTTCAATGCCTTCTTTATAATCTAGCACAGAAGGCACTAACCCAGAGCCTTGTCGTGTAATAATTGCGCGCGATATAATTCAAATTTTAAATCCTCCAGCTAATACTTGAAATTAAGCTTTTCATTTACTGTACGTTTACCCAACGAAATAATTTCTTACTAAGCGCATGGCAAATATAAATAATTTAAAAAAGTTGATCAACATAAAACTGTTGATGACTTGAACGTTAAACAACCTGTAACTATTTAACACGATACTTCCTATTAGATAGGTGTCGCTAGTGTTTGCAGATTGTAATTTTGGTTTATAACGCAAAAAGTGGAAGAACAAAAATTGTGAATTCAAAAATCGAAGATTGAAAATTTGTAAACTTCAAGTACAGAATAAATATTCGGTTCAAAATAATTTGGTGATCGGAAATGCGCAACGAAAAATTTTCTTAAGTTGAGCTAATGTGGAAAACTTTAGCGATAGATTCTGGATGTGGTGAAGTTTAATATCATAATCGGAAGTTATATCTTCAATTTTCATAAATTTGATTTTATGTAAGACGGCTTTGTACCTTTTTATACTTTGGAAGTAGTGCAGCACACATTTTCTCATTTTGTTTTGTTTCTGTCTACACTCGATTATTTCCCCCACTTTTCTAAGAGCAGGGGTTCTCACCCCCCAAATCTCCATTTCAAAAGGGTTTTTAGGTATAATATTATATAAAGATCAATAGTTTCTCTGCGGATCTGACCGAACTGCTTCGTAGTGAACCGAATTCCGCCGTCAATAAATTCAACAATATGTTTGGGGAAGCTCAATCCGCAAACTTCGCGGCTTTCTGATACAAGTACCTAATCGTACTGAAGATTGCTAGCATTTATAACTTTTCATTCATTTGTATAATAATTGTTTTTAAAATTAAATTTTTAATTTGACGAAAAATTAATTCAACATGGACATATATCCTCTCCATCCAATACCAATACTGCTGTTGGTAATTAGAATTTATTGATGAGGGACCCAAACTGGAAGTTTTTATAGAAAATTGAATTTGTCAAACATGATTTATGATGTTTAAAAATAAAAGTTAAGTTGCACATTAGGTCAACCAGGTGTCAGATACAACAATGGAAAATAATGTAATAATCGGAGTTAATGCAGTAAAATATACCGTGATTGAATATGATGTCAACTAGAAGTCAACCGGCGCCGGCGTCAGCGTCTGAATCCTATTTATTGTTTCAATTAATAATATATTCGCAACTCTTCCTCGACGTTGTTCATTTGCTAATTTTGTTTATTTAAAAACCACGTGGTTGTTGTTTTGAAAATTTTATTTGAAAATTTTGCATGATGAAGCATCAGTAAGCCCAATTTAGTAAATTCATAATACCTCCATAGAGCAGCGCTTGCGCCTTATTTATTGTTCATGTTGGGTTCAAACTTCCAACCGCAAAAGTTTTTTGGGCAGCTCATTTACCACAAAAGCTTCGTGTCCTTCTTCGGCCATGGCAAAGCAACTGAGATGAAAATTATGATGCAAAAATAAAGATTGAAAGGAAAATATATTATATCCACGTTGCTTAATTACCAGACCCAAACCGCAAAATACATACAATCAACTTTTAAAAAAATTTATGACAAAGAGTATGTTAGCTGTAACACTTTCCAATTTCGTTACTTGTTTCAGCAAAATAATATAAAGCTGGTACGAACTTTTACTAATAGAACATACAGCGCATAGCATAAACTACGAAAAACTTTATATAAAGTTAGTCGGTTACATCAGTAGGAAGAATTTAATAAAAATTACATCCTCAATCGAAAGATCTCGTAATTAAATTATAAAATGATTATTTGGATCTAAATTTAAAAAAATCATTTTAATTGCATGGTTTTATTTTATCTGCTGCTAAAAAATGTTTAGTTCGCCCATTAATTTTATGCATAAAAATTATGCTGCAGCAAATGTGAGTGCACTCTCCTGCACGTGAATAATCAAAGAACGTATAGGTGGTAAAACTTGTTTAATAAGAAAAAAAGAATATTCAAAATAAAATCAGTAAAGCAAAGAATCTCAAACCACCAATAGTAAACCAGCTTGAGAGGTTTTCATGGAAACCATGCTTGCGTCATGACGCTTCCTCCAACTACGCTTCATCATCAAGAAAAACTTTGTATTTTCTACATGAGCGCGCCTTTTCTTACAATTATAATTAATTTGTTAATAATTTAGTTTTTGAAAATTGCAAATCATTTGTTATAATGATAATCAAATATAGTGACAAAGCATCATTTTCAACTGGATAATATTTTTCAACTGAAAATCAATTTATGTTAATTTTGAAAAATTTAATTACTTTATTTTGAATTGAAAATTAATTATCGTGATTCTAAATATGCAGTTTAAGATGCATCATCAAGCTGAAACTATTTGTGCAAATTTTTTAATTGTAACCGATCAAAATTAGTTTAAAAAAAAGGAAGAACCAATTATTGCATCATAAATGTATACAAATTGTTTGAGCATCTAAATACACCTTTACAATCGCATTTGGAAAGGTTGTTTTAAACTATTTCCAATCTGTCAAGTAGCTGTCAACCGTCATCCACATGTGATTTAATAGACATGATAATAATTGAAAACAAAAAAGAAGCTAGGAAAAGGAAAAGAAAATTAATAAAACATGAGCGATGTAAAAAATTCATACTTACTAATGGAGCAAACTCTTTTAATTGAGTAAAATCTCTTGATGTAGGTTTTTATATGTATTTATCTTAAAAATTTTGCACAGAAAAATCCACTATTGCCTTCGATATATTGTATATTAATTATTATATTTTATAAACTATAATTTTTTGTATTATAGTTTTACAAATTACATTTTCAGTTTTTAAGAAAAGCATAGCAGGATTTATTCGGAGAAAATTAACTTTTTGTCTTAATAAAGCAATATACTATGATATATTATTTGTATAATATGATATGACGCTAGTGTTGTGATGTGATCTCTAATTATAAGGGTATATCCCAAAATAATTAAAATGTCCAAATAATAATTTAAATTTGATTTTAAAATGATTGAATATTAGGGGCGAGTCACAAGGCAGATTTTTGTATACTAAATTTTCTTCTACGAGGTTTTTCCAAGATTTTCCCAGATTTCCTTACACTTGTACACCAGATTTCCTCAACAGTTCCCCTCCCCACGCTCTGATCTATGAAATATATTTTGTATAATAATTTTAAATGAAATGTAACATAAACGTAAATTCAATGTTAAAATTCCCTTAGTCTTTAAGCACAATTAGTATTGCTGTACTGGAAAGTATTCCATAACCCCCAGACCTCCCGATTTAAAAAACAAAAGGTTTGTGTGTTTACTTTCTACTCGGTTTTATTTTTTTTAGTAAGAACGGTTTCAGGTATCTCCAGTCTCACATGCGAAAATTTGTATTCATCTTCCGTGATTGGTTTCAATTCAGATTATCCTTCGTTTTTTCAGCACTATAATTTTAAACATTTTTGTATTTTTGTAAAACAAATCACAATTAGTGCTGTATTCCTCAACTAATTAAATGCAAAACCAATCGCTTATTCTATATTCCATACTATTGACTTCTCTCTCCTCCTGTATTAGTTTCAAAAATAATAAACTAATAAAATGATGATGATACTTGAAGTTGTATATAATGGTAAAGTGACCATTCGTACTGGTTTTGGAACCTTTGTCCTGGTTGTCAAGACAGCTAACCAGGACACAAAAATTTACTGCTGTGATTATTGTTCTATTGATGTATACCTACCTGTTGTATCGAAAGAAAGGTGAAAACCTAAAAAACGGTTTTCAGTTATTCTAAGTCGTACTGGTTTCACATTTCACAAAAATTGTCCCCTTAACTAAAGGGTGTTCCATATCCCCTGAACAATTTGGTCCTGAAAGAGTGAAAGAAATTAATCAAAAAATATGGCCATAAACTTTTTGTTACTGAAACCGGGGGGTCTGGGGGGCATAGAATTCCCTCCAGTACATCAGTTATTTATTGACTCAATAAATTGATGATGAAATACAATTTTAACTCAATTACTGACGTACTGAACGGCATGCCGCCCAGACCCCAGCTTTCAGAAACGGAAAGTTTATTCGCATATTTTGGATGAATTTTATTAACCCATTTCGTCCCGATGCCAATGTTGAGTTTTTTTTTTAAAGAATTTTTTTAAATAAGTGAATATTTACATAATATACATACGTAATATCATATGAGGCTTAGTATTTTGGCAATACAAATACAGTATATTATACATCATGGGACTAAGGTGCTGCTTTTCATCCCGCGTGCGAAGGTTTTTGCACGAGGTGTTAGCCGAGTGCAAAAATCTCACACGGGATGAAAAGAACCTTAGTCCCCAGGTGTATATACTATTTTTCACAATTTCGCTGAAAATGCTGAATTACATGGGTTAATACCTAATTTTGAAATTGCAATAACTCGAAAAAGGCGCTAGATATCGAAAAACTGAACAAAAAATTTACCCCCGTTACAGTAACCCCTCAGCGATTTGTCGTAAGAAGCCATATGCAAAGTTTCAGATCAATAGCGCGCAATAATGGCGAGGGAAAAAAAGTATTACTTTAGTCCCGCAAAGGCGGGAGTAAAGTGAGCACTTTACTCCCGGAATTGTGAAAAATATATTTTAAACTTCTCTCATCTGTCGTCCGGTTCACCTGGTCCTTCCAAATTTTCCAAAAAACAAAAATTTTAAAAATTTTAAAAAATATTTTTTTCACAATTCCGGGAGTAAAGTGCTAACTTTACTCCCGCTTTTGCGGGACTAAAGTAATAATTTTTTTATTGCGCGCTATTGATCTGAATTTTGCATATGGCTTCTTACGACAAATCGCTGAGGGGTTGTTGTTACGGGGGTAAATTTTTTGTTCAGTTTTTCGATATCTAGCGCCGTTTTCGAGTTATTGCAATTTCAAAATCTCAAATTTAGTTATTAACCAATGTAATTCAGCATTTTCAGCGAAATTGTGAAAAATAGTATATACACCTTAGGACTAAGGTTCTTTTCATCCCGTGAACGATTTTTGCACTCGGCTAACACCTCGTGCAAAAACCTTCGCACGCGGGATGAAAAGCAGCACCTTAGTCCCATGATGTATAATATACTATTAGTTAAAATAAGGCATTCCTGAAAATTTTATCAAATAATTCCAACTTCCTAGTCGCTTGGTCCTTAATGGGTTAAAAAAGAAGCTTTTCCTCTTACCAGCTACACTTACACCGGAGAGTCTGGGGAGTATAGCATACCCTCTAGTGCAGGCCTGCTCTAGTGCACTCGTAATTTGTTAACGCAGTAATTTGATTATGGAATACAACTTAACACAATTTATGATGTACTGGAGGGCATTCCATGCCCCCCAGACCCCCCGGTTTCAAAGCCTAAAGTTATATGATGTACAAAACTTCATTAAAATTTTATTAGCCAAAAACTTTTCTCATTTTCAGAACTTGCAAAGCTATAGTTTTCATCTTACTTGACAGGGAACCACCTACCAGTGGCGTAAATAAGGGGATGATCAGGGTGATGAATCGCTTCCCAAAGAATAATAATAATCCAAAAAATGGCGCTAAAATCACGTTTTGAAAAATTTCCAACATTTTCCGGGGAGAACCCGGGACCCCCTTTTTTCCTTGGGGTAACGCTCGGTGGTGTCTCCTGCCAGATTCATCACCCCCCAAATTCAAATCCTATTTACGCTACTGCCACCTATGTACATACATCTAATTTTCAATAATATTTATGAAAATTTGTTATTCGAATTATTATAATCATATTCGAATATGTGATATTTTTAAACACATTTTATTAATTATTCGCGAGAAAACAACACAAATTTTTGCATAATTACAGAAATATTCTTATTGTAGATGTATTGAACAATCAATAAATGCCACTTTGGGATGTATTTGAATTTAATGCAAATTCTCTATTGAAAAAACAGGATATTAATGCAGTACTTTGTTGGGTATAAAATAAACAGCTTATTTTTTACTACTATCCAAAAAATGCTTGCTTCAATTTTGCTAACTATGCTTTTATTTTACGATGTAGAAAGTTGTTAGTTTCCGAACAGATTACAATTTAATTACTGTTACATATAAAATTAATTGACATCATAAATATGTAACACTAGTGGTTTGCGTAAGAAGTGAGAAAAGAGCCGATTTGCTGAAAGAGTAATCAAATTTAGTAACATATTCTTATCTAACATCCCATTGAAAAACTGACATTAAAGTAACCAAAATTGAAATTTCTAGAAAAAGCATCACTTTGCACACGATGTTTGATTCCCAAAAGGCAACTTTCCGCACGATATGAAAAAATAGTACATATAGTATGTAAATTGGAAAAGGAATTGTTTGCAGACATATTTCCACTGCAAACTGCAAGTTAGTTGGCATAGCTTACGAGTGCACAAAACCGCTTCTAACTTATTATGTACAACGTTCTATCTGTTTTTATATTATGGTGGTATAAAAACAGGAATTGTTAATTTCTTGAAATTAAAATTTTAATAGTAAATTTTGGTCAGTATTTTATGGAAGTTATAAACAGTAAGTTTATATTACATTACAATTACGCTTTGCGCCGGCATCGGCATGCCGGAAAAAGTTTTACAAGCAGCGAACTTTACTACCATGAATTTACTGGCTAAGTTCTCAGAGAAAAAGTACGAAAAAGATTACGATCGTCTCAAACTTTTCACTTATCGGAAATGGGCCAAACATCGAAATTTTCTTCCTTGTGGTCGACGAAACCATTCTATGTTGTTTTTATAAAATCGTACGCTAAATTACAATATATGCGGAGTGAACAGGGGCACTTTATGCATGATTTTTGATGCACAAATGGCACACTTTCCACACGATATTACACTAAGTACTTTATCTGCAACCGTCAGGTGAATTAGACCTTTATCTAACTCTTTCCGGTAAGGTAATACAGTAAATTCGTTTATGTTAGGTAATGAATCCATTACAGCATAGTTTTATTTTTTTTAACAATAGTATATTACATGCCGAGGTGCAAAAGGCTTAATAATTATATTTTTTGCGCACATAAAATGTTATATGATGTAACAGGTTAGAAAAAGAAATCAATGATCTTACTTGTTGCATGGTCTACTATTAAAAAATTTCTAATTTTAAAAAACAACAATCTTAAACATTTTTGAAATATTTGAAGTTAAACATTTAGTTCTAATTAATTTCAATACCGACAGAGTATTTGTAGTCGTAGAAAAATTAATGTGTATATACACGATTGGAAAACATCTATCAATTGGTAAATTTATAAAAATAAGTATTTTCTGTATTTCATAGGTGTAATCAACATGAACGGTGTTACTAATTACCTAATTTAACCGTTGTACATTGAATGATAACGAAGTTAGCCACAGTACGCGCCTGTAGAACAGAAATTCCAGATTCGAATATTCGGAATTCGCTAACTTAACATTCCAATGAACAAGAACATAAGGTGGTTCCAATAATTTGTAGCTATCAATACTTATTTTGTCATGATTGTACGAGCAAACACTTGAAATCAAAAAAAAATGTTTTGATATCATAATTTTTATCTGAAGTACATATGTAGGACCACATAAAATAATAAAATATGGCATGGCTGGAGCAACTACCGGTTCTTATCTGCTCCTATATCAAAATTTTAAACTTCCGTTTACATTCGAGAAGAATGAATATATTTTTCATAAGTTTTGTCGGATAATTTAAAAAATGTAATGAATAAATCTTCCGAGGATGAATCCTTAACCTTTTCTCTTTTATGTTTATGTTCTCCGTATAATGCCATGTCAATTGACATTGTACATTAAATGGCTTATGTCAATGTTAAATCATTACTCACTCGCTCTCTTCAGATGGCTTAAAGCCTTATTAGTCGTGGTCGTTAGTGATATAATGATATATAATTACTTATATAAAACAGTTTACGCGACTCACCAAGTCGGTATTTGATTGATCACTCAAATACCTGCACGTCAAACTCAGTATGATGGATTAATTTCTTCTTTTTTCTCAAAAAACCATGAATTTATGGTGAAGTAATTGAATTGAACATTCGATCCAATTTTAAAACGCCCAACGCACAATAATAAATTTTAATCTATTAATCCTACAGGATGAAACATAAATATGACGTGAACATTGTACTTATTAGCCCCCGAATTGGAAATCAATTGTGCATTCCACTCCAGTTTACGATAACGAGAATCTTTGAGAGTATAAGGTGGATGTTAGTGAATACGAAGTGCTTCAGGAGCTTACTTGAACGTCTTCGCAAAGAAAATTTAAAGGTTTTGATAATTCCTTCGAGTATTTGAAACAAAATAAATGGAGAAATGCAAAACAAAACTCGGGCGGTAAAATCAAATTTTATAGACATACTTTTTTAAAAAAACGGCAATCGTTTTAAGAAAATATCATCACCCACTCATTTTTATTTATATTAACAGCTGTTGCTGTTAGCATGCAAAGTTCTTAAGCTGCTCGAATTTTTGTATATTCCCACATACCAAAACTGTTCAGTCTGTAAGTCACGTTTCCTTGAATAAAACCAAAAATAAGCTAACTTGTTGATCGACACAAGATTTGCATATTTTAAAATAATATAAAATTTTATTTTATATTTTGGTGTATAAATTTAAATTGAATTGTTCTAAAGGGAATGTTGATGCATTCATATAAACTTTTTCGGCACTTCCCCTAATTAAAGTTTTATTTATTTTACTAATAATTTATTGTATTTTACAGAAACGCATAAAACAATTCATCACCCAAGATTCTTTCAGTTGAGCTCACTCTACTCGGTAAGTTTGTGGTTTATATGCAAATGCATTATTCTAATGGTGCACTTCCCTTAATGAAAATATGAATTTTAAATGA
Source organism: Cantharis flavilabris (assembly GCA_949152465.1). Lineage (NCBI taxonomy): Eukaryota > Metazoa > Arthropoda > Insecta > Coleoptera > Cantharidae > Cantharis > Cantharis flavilabris. The sequence goes on from OX424435.1 coordinate 13,286,580, forward strand.
AAATTAATTAAAACTCGATTTTTACGATACCTCGTACTTACATGCATGCAAATAAATTGAAAATAAAATTTTACAACATCGGTAAATTTACAGGAGAACGAAATTCAATTATAGAATATATGTGGTTATATGCTCCTCCTGAAGACTTACATGACAGACTTTAAACTCGAAAAGTTTTTGATTTTAATTCATGTTTTTTAAACTTTAAAAGTAAAACAGATTATCGATGTCGCTTTTTTAATAAATTTTTGAAAAAGTTTGCTTAAAAATCTTCTCTTCTTGTTCAAGTTCCAACTCCGCTACTTATCTATTGATTACCCACAAGTCCAAAGCCGAGATGATTTTAACTTGAAAACAATGTCGACAACACATCTGAATTATGGTATTATTACTTAAGCAATAAAAATTTGTAAATATACCTGATGCCATTTTAACATTATGAAAAATCTGATCTCAGGTTGTTTGATCATCGTAGATGATGTTTTCACCGACCATTGTAGAATACGTTTTAACGTTTCTAGACTGCATTGAGTTTTTTTTGTGTCTTCTGTCTGGCGCCCAACGTGAGTCAGAGAGTAAAGATATTCACAAGATTTTATAACAAAGCATGTACGAAATGAAAATGGAACTTGAGTATTTATACTTATTTGCCAAATTACTAGTAAATACATTGAAGGAATTGTCTTCCATTGTCACACGAATAGGTGCATTGTGGTTTATGCTTATTACTGCGTATAATTATTATGCTCTCTACATTGCAATTCAATAATTGCTTTGCACGACAAACAAGGGTTGCGCCAAAATATTTTGCCGAGCTGTCTAGTATACTCGTATTAAGCCCTATTGGTATTCTATAATAATCAAAAAATTTAATATTATAATATTTAGAACTATAGCAAATGTCAAAAATATGCAAAATTTTGCAAATTTTAAGTAATTCGTCCAGATTTATTATTAAAATTATTACATTTAAAATTCTAGGTAGCACTTATTGAAAATTTAAAAAAAAAATGAAACATTCAAAGATTAAATATTTTTTAGTTTGCATATCAATGCTTATTTTATCTATTTTTATCAATTTTAGTGCATATTTTAATAAAAATCGGAGAACTCCAGCCGCAGTTAAAGATTAATATCTCTCATATTTTCATATTAATCATGCTTTCTTATGGGAGTGTTTCCTACAGACTGATTGTCTCTGGATTAACTTTTACCTAACGTTTAACTAGCCCTTCGTGTTTGTGCAGATAATTTCGCCCAGCTAAAGATATGATTTCTTAGCTGCGGCTGGGGTTCTGCGACTGAAGTCGCAGTGAATACTATATCCTTACTTTCTTATGGGAGTATTTCCTTAGAATGTAATTGTCGAAGGCAACTTTGTAACAGTCTCATAAGAAAGCATGGAAAGCATTCACCGCGACTTCAGTCACAGAGCCCCAGCCGCAGCTAAAGATTCATATCTTTCAGACTTTCATATTAATCATTAGAGCTCGGATTTTATGCTTTTACATGTTCTTTAATATTGATATGCCAACAGATTGTTTTGAAATCTGGAAGATTAGGTAAAAACGAATCCGAAAAACTACTTGTCAAAATGCATATTTGGTGCATATTTGAGCAAACAATGAATATTTGTGCATATTTGAGCCACTTTTGGTGCTTTTTGAAAAAAATTAATAAAACAATTATTATTAAATTTGCCAATTTTTATTTAAAAAATCATTAATTTTTTTATTTATTTAAAAAATTATAAAAATGAAATTGCTTAAAATGAAATAAAACAATTGTTTAAATTGGCAATAATAATTTTTTATTATTTCTTCAAAAAACACCAAAAGTGGCCCAATTATGCATTATTTACTTAAATATGCACCAAATGTTGAAAATATGCAAAATTTTCCAAATTTTAAATAATTCGTCCAGATTTATTAGTAAAATTATTACATTTTATAATTCTAGGTAGCATTTATTGAAAATTTGAAAAAGAAATTGAAACGTTCGAAGATCAGATACTTTTTAGTTTGCAGATCAATGAATACTTGATCTATTTTTATCAATTTTAGTGCATATTTTTAAGAAAATTCGATGCATATATATGTGCGCATATTTTCAAGTATTAGGTGCATATAAATCCGAGCTCTAGTAATTAATAACCACTAATAATAGTCAATTTATAATAAATTATTTTAAATAGTACAGAAACGGGTAGATTTCTTTAAAAAATTCAAAGTCTAAACTCTAGCTATCTAAAGCAATTTAATTTTTCTTGTTTTTGTCTAAAATCAGATGTGAGCAGTTCAATTTTTAAGCGCACTTACTCTGCGGTACTATCAAATTTCATACATTTTTTTTCAAAATTAAATTCTGTACAAAATCCATAGAATGAAAACAAATCTACTCTTAATATTATTGAATTCGGAAAGAAAAATATAACCAACTAAAATTTATTGTATGAAATTATTAACATTACTGACTTTTGCAATAAATGAATCTATTTAGAAAATAATTTTAGTATAAATAGCAATTCAATGAATGTAAATTAAGCGCCGTTCTAATCCAATTAACGCTAAGTAAAATAATAAAATATAATAAATAAAATTCACATTTTTTCTTTAAAACCTCCTTAGACTGCAAGTAAATTTATTTATTTTATTAACAAATTTACGTCAAATACATCGAAGAAAACGAGGTTTTCTAGAAGAAATGTCATTTTTTTTAATAATTGACGTCTAAATTACGTAGCTTTAATTGAATGAGAACGGCACTTTAGAGTTTCAACTACTAAAAATTCACTAAACATTTTAGAAATGAAAAGGAATAAATCGTAAAAATCGTCTCACTTATAGTTAGTGGACGTCCCCTTATCACTTTAGAGACTGGAAACAAATTTTTATCTCCCCTCCCCTCCGAAACGATGTATCAGATAATTATTAAGATAATTAGATAATTTTTACTTTTGGATTCAAAATTGAATCCAAAAATCCAGTTTTCAAAATGCATATTTTCAACTTTGGGTGCATATTTAAGGAAATGATGCATATTTGGGCCACTTTTGGTATTTTAACATACAAATATTTTATACAAATATTAACATACAAAATTTGTTCATGATTGTCTTTTGGCCAAGTTACGTTACTATGGCTGTGATGATTTGCTGTGTAGATGGTTGGCGGGTTATTTGCGGGATAGATCCCAGATGGTTGAGTTAGCGGGAAACTTATCTCAGTCGTTGACGGTTTCTCGTGGCGTTCCGCAGGGAAGCATCCTTGCTCCATTGCTTTTCATACTGTATACAACTGATTTAGTAGGAGTGGTTGATTCTGATTGCCATCTTGATCTCTATGCCGATGATTCTCGGATACGTGTATCGTGTTTGCCCTCGGACATTGATGCTGCAATTGATGTGCTAAACCGCAATCTTGAACAAGTGCGTATGTGGTCGTTGATTAATGGTCTGACTTTAAATCCGACTAAGTCGGAACTCATAATTTTGGGTAAACCGTGGCTTGTACGGAAGGCTTTGAGTGTTGCAAGATCAGCTGTAACGATTGGCGATGAGGTCGTCAGGGTGGTCGATTCCGCTCGGAGTCTGGGGCTTATCTTGGACAGTGAGCTCAAGTTTTGTCAACATGTGGACCGAAAGCTTAAACTGTGCTATTTTAAACTAAGATCTCTTTATCAATTCAAAACAATATTACCTCCCCACGTAAAGTGGTCGATCGTTAGTAGTACGATTTTATCAAACATCGAATATTGTTCTACAGTGTATTACGGTTTTCTCACACAAGAATATAGACGCAAGCTCCAGCTCTTGCAGAATTCATGTTTGCGTTTTGCATTTGACTTACGAAGGTATGATCACGTCACCCGTTTTTATCGAGATTTAGGTATTCTAAAGGTAGCCCAGCGCTTCTCTTTGCTTTTTGGAGTTCTGCTTTTCAAAATCTGGAAAAGTGGAGAACCGGTTTGTCTACGAAGCATGATTAGGCCCCGTTCGACATGCCACGATCGGGTTTTGCGTGATTTGGGAAACTTCGATCTACCCTCTCATTCCACAGCAAAGTTTGAACAGTGTTTCGCGTGCTCGGCGCCCAGATTTATAGAAGTGCATCGAGGACTCTTTGTAAACTCAGCGAGTGTGGTGTCTTTCCGACGTAATCTAACAGATGAACTCCGCTTACAAATAATGTAATCTGTCAATAAATATTATATTTATAGCCTGCTTTTATGTTGCTTTTATTTTTATGTATGGGTGGTTTGAAAATCTAATCTTATTAGAAATCATCCAATTAAGGAATTGTACTTTTTTTCTTAATAAATGTGTATTATTATTATTATTATTATTATTATTAAAATGCATATTAAATTTGCCAGTTTAAGCAATTGTTTTCAAGAAAAAATAGCAAAGTGTTTAAAATTAAATAGTCGATGATGTTGAATTAAAAATCCTATTTTACCTTATGTATTTTGAATGATACATTTGTTGGAACAGAGCCCCGCCTTACTATAATTCCTTTTGGAAATATTATGCACTCTTTGCAAATTTATTATTCTCTATTGGCAGTAGTTGGTTAGCTTTTGCTTTGGTTACAACTGTCGTCAATTTTTGTTATTAAGGTGAAATTTTAGTAGCTGAAAATATGTTGAAATCGATGCTATTATTATTAAACCAAATTTTTAAGTTATTACTGAAATTATCAGTTTCATTTCTTTACTAGACATTGAAAAGATGTTATTGTAAAGCACTACGAAGAGATATTTGGATTTTGTATGTTAGAAAACATTTTAAAAAATTCACCAAGTTTATGAAAATAAGCAATGTTTAAAATATTACTGCGCAAGCATAAGTAAAAAATTGAAAAATCTGACTTCATAGTGCTCTAAAGACAACCTTGAACTGAAGGTTTAGAACAATATGGTAAAAAGCTATTTGAGAAATAAATTGTCATGAAACAGATTTTCTAGCTTGGCAATTTTATCAATCGAAAATGAGACAGCTAGAGCTTTAGTTTTGAATAAAACAATTTTGTTGTTTGCCAATCAAAAGTCAATAAAAGTAGATTTTTCTGTATAAATAAATTATACCTAATTAGTTTTGTTTTGTGTTTTACCATTTACTACACCGGATGCTGACTTAGTTAGCCCAACATAGGTTATTAATATCTAAAAACTTATTTATGCAAATTCCTGCTTCTCTAATTATTTTAGAGAAATAATTAAAGACACGAAAATAATGCAGAAGTATAAACTACGAATGATAAGAGCATCGATTTCATCTAGCTTTTACTTAAAGGTCAAAAAATGGTATTGAAATTGATAAAATTTTCATTTATCAGACTGGCTAGGTAAGTTTCCAATGTAATTATTATTGAATTTATTACATCGTCAATCTGATAATTGAAAATTTTAACGAATTTCAAAAACATTTTTTGACCTTTTAAGTAGGTAACAACTCTAGATGGAATCTAATGCTTTTATCGTTCGTAGTTTTATCGTTTTAAAATGATGAAGGGAGCCCGCTGTGACCCACTGGCACCAGGGCCCGACTTTGAAATGCTACGTTCCTGAGTAAAAGCATGCTTGGATTATTGAAATTTAACAACATTTAAAATTTATATTATTACTAACTACAGGAATAATCAAAACCGGACTAATTAAATCTGGATTGTGCAAGCTCTGGAGACTGGGCATTGTTCTTAACTCGCTCGGCTTAATTCTTAGAGCTGACTTACCCTACACCTGACACAAAACTGTAAAAAATTGGTGTAATTTTATCGTAAAAATTACCATGTTTATAAGAGTATATTTACCTTAAGAATAGTATGTAATTTTTGTACAATTACCATCGAGGGAGAAACCTCTAGAGAAATTTTTTGTACAGGTGAAAGGAAATCTAAGAGAATCTAATGAAATTTTAGGAAATTCTATGAAATTTTAGGAAATCAGGAAATCTTAAAAATACTACGCCAACCTTTGCTTTTTGTTTTCTTTTCTTGGTTTTATAGCTTTTCCGAAAGATAATCTTGAGGATATCCAAGAAAATCCAGGATAGTTTAGGAAATCTGAGGAAATTTTACGAAATCCAATGCAATCTAGGGAAATCTAAGGAAACCTCATAAACGGAAATATGGTGTACAAAAATTTGGTTTGCGGATTCTCCCTCGATTATCATCTAATTCTGTAAAACCGATTCAGCGTGACCGATATGGTGCAAGTCGGTTTGGCGATAGGACGGTTCGGTGCAAGGACGGTTCGGTGCCAGCCAATTTGGTGCGAACCTGGTTAGGCTTATTATTTTTTAAAAATATACTTTATTAGTTTTAACTGAGGTTTAATGTTCCGGCTCTACAGTCAGTGTTAAGCACTCAAAAAATCTGAGTTTACAACATAAGATTTTAAAATATTCTACCAACTCTCTTTGTTTACCTTACTTTTTCAATTTAAAATTATTCCACACATCATTTTTTTACAAATACGGATATAGGGCAATCACTATAAACTATTGTTTACTCTAGCATAATAAATAGTAATAAATATCATCGAAATGTGTCTCAATAAAGTCGATGTTAACATTTTAAAATTAAAATTTTCTAAAATTAACCTCCATTTTCTACATCCTGAGATATAGATAAAATCTTTGGTTCACAGATCACAATTTGAGAAACACTGCTCTTTATATCGATTATTATTATAAAATTATAAAAGTTTGATTGAACTGCTATGATTGATCTGCGCGTAATTAAGTGATGTATTGTAAACCATGTTTATTATAATATTAGAATGAAAACATATTAATAGCTCTACACACTTCAAACCCTAAAACAGCCTAATCCACCCATCCCGTAGTTTGTCTCTCCAAAAATTTGTTCAAAAAAAACTTTAAAAAAAAGAGAAATTTTTAGAATTTTAGCTATTTTTTGTTCATTTTTAATGAATATTGTTAATATTAAAATATTAAAAAACAAAAATATAAAAATAAGTTTTCAAAACAACGAAACGAACAACAAACAAAAAATATGAGAAAATTCAAAATTTTTATAATATGTAAAAAATGGTATCTATTGTTTTGGCAATTAAATTTTCTATTGAAATAATAAATGGTGAAATGGTATTGGTCTTTAAAAAGTTCTTAACTGTTAACAAATTAAAACTCAAAATTCTTGTTTCTTTCATTTGATCTTTTCAAATTACAAGTTTCGAATGCGAAAAAAATACCGCTCCAGTAAATTTGCCGCCCTGTCGTTTTGATCTTTATATTTTCAATTTAATATCCTGAAACGTAATGAAAATATTAAGGGTTTGATATAAACTGTTGATGAATTTTTTATGGTCTATTTGAAAAGTATGAACGTCAATATAATAATTTCTTTTTCCATCAGCAGTGATTAGGTGAAAGTATATAATTCTTGAAATGCATGTAGCATTTTAGCAAGCTTTTTTGGTAACTTAATTGTGATTGTTTTATAATTGTTGTTAGAACATTTTTAATAATTCATTTTTAGATTCATTAACTAAAATACTGCATTCACTCTTGTGAACTGTAATTTTGAAATGAATCAAAATTGTATTAATGTGTTTATTTTCATTCACAAGTGTTACGATAATTTTCCAACGTTGCATACCTATTCTACTGTAAACTGATTTCTAAAGTTTAGTATTGATTTACCTATTTGAATTATTTGCAACCGTAATGTGTAATATATAATTTACTTTAACGATTGATTGATTGAATTATAATTGACATTTAATTGTTATTATTTTACTAAGCATAACAATCACAACGCTCAAGACATCTACGTTTACATGGCTGAAAATAAATCCGAATACTATGTGGTACAATCTATCCTATGCATAATTTAACGATTCCATATCATTATTTTCATATATTCATCAAAACCCAGTGATTCCAACCTACATCCTTAATTAATATCGAAAATATAATATAAATTACCATTACCCCGAGAAATTAATATTAATTCAGGTTTAAAATTTTAAAATTAACTGACTAAATAAATAATTCAATTTTAACATTTTTATTGTTTATTTATGAACTTTTTTGCGCTATAGCTCAGGGGCGTCGTTCATCCAAGAGCGCTTAAGAAACAAGTGAGGAGGATTCGTCGGATAATCAAGTGACAGTGAAGAGAAATCTTGAAAATTGTTTGGTTATTTCGTTTTTCCGGGACGAAGGTCTACTGTACAAGTACTTCATAAAATTATTAAATAAATTAAAATTATGTAGTGCGCCGGAACTTGAGACAATGCAGAACAAAAATTGCAAAAAAATTTGTTTTATTAATTATTGTAAAAAACTGTTGTTGGAGAGATTAAATAACTCAATTGTTGTAAACAAACATTAGAACAAAAATGTGTAAAGTTCCAAAATAGAAATTTTGAAATTTTGTTTATTGTGTTATAACGGATATAATATTATATCATAACAATTTAATAACATGTTGCATGAAGTAACAGTTCTTTCTCTTCAAAGAGCAATTTAAATTTTTTAACTTGAAAGGAAAATTGAATTCATTACCTTTGTTTTGAAAATAAGCCAAATTTTTTATTAATTTTTTTTAAATATAATAATCTTGATTTGATATTGCGATATCAAGTGAATCTTAAATTAATTCGATAGTGAAGAAATGACTCCGGATGTAGATAAATACGCGGGGGGCATTGAAAGTTGCAGATAGTGGTTTTTCGCCACTTTGAATGTCTTCCCAACCCCAACAGTGCCAATGCAACAAGTGGATAGGCACAGGACTCCAATTATAAAAATATAAAGATTTTTTAACAAACTGTCGAAAAAAAATAATATTTTATTAGACAAAAATATAAAAACGCTTATTGAGTAATAACTAATAAGCGGCCGGAGATAACATAATGAATTTGCGTATCCTTCCAGCTTTCATTCATAATTTGTTCTAAAATTTGATTAAAAATAAATTAGTCTGCCGCAGCATCCTTTCAAATATTAGTTCCTTGTGTCCGGCAAAACCTCTCTCCGTGTGAGCGTAACAAACAATTATTATTTTTTCATTTTCATGAAACTACAATACATATTATCTTTAGGTATCTGTATATTTAAAGCTGAAGATCAATTGGAACATTGTTAATAATAAAAATTCATTTAAAAAATAATTATCGAAAAAGCATAATGGTAGATCCCAACAAGAGCGGATTGTGAATTTTTTGCAGATTCCTTCAGATTGGTCAAGAATTTAATAAAGAGTTCTTATCACACGCAAAATTAGCAATCGGCTGCTGTCAGAGCCTAATAGCTTAAGATTAGGAATAAATACAGATTTACAAATTAAATAATGAAAACTCGAAAAATAAAGAAAAATTTGATTAAAAAATTTTAAAAAATAATAAAATTAAAAATAAAATTAGAAATGCTTATTAAATTTAAAATTTATAATACAAGGACAAGAAGAATAAAAGAGTAGACAAGGTGTTTTTTTGAAGAGATGAGAAAGAACAAAAAAATTAGATATAAATCAAATTAAATAATTTTGGCGGTAAAGATGGAGATGAAAAACTAAACAAAAAATAAGAAACATTTACTGCAAAATTAAAAATTTTCTTTTCAGAAACATAAGAAATAGAGAAGTGCGACTAGGAAGAATGTCAAGAAGAATATGGAAGATGGCCACTTAACGGCTGGAAAAATAAACTTGTTTGGAAATAGAAAATCGGAATTTATTCGACCGAAAAAAGAGAGAGAGTCTAAATTTTTATACATAATATTATTTATTCCATTTAATAAAACTGGGGAATTAATTTTTGAGTTATTTTTTTAAATATTTTGATATGATAAAAGTGTTTAAAAGTTATTAAATTTAAAAATTTAAAAATTATAAAGAAATTTTTTTATAAAAATTGATAACTACCCCAATTTTAAGGAAGAAAATACAGCAATATATTATTATCACAACTAGAACCATCTTACTGAAAGAGAAAGGCGTCTTATGCCCGATTTCTTCACTTTGAGATATCTATCGGATAAGTATAACTGTAAGAATAACCAATCAAACAACCGTAAAAATTTGAATTACTATTTTGAATTTGATTGTTAGCTATATAGGTTGGGGCCCTATCTTTCTGCATAAATTTTGAACAAAGTTAATAAGTCCTCGGTAGTATAGTGGTCAGTATCCCCGCCTGTCACGCGGGAGACCGGGGTTCGATTCCCCGCCGGGGAGGATTTTTTTTAGTGCATACAATTAAATTCAGTTTTCGTAAGCAGTCGTAAAATATAATAATAGTAATTATTAATTTTTTTATTTTATCTAATGTAGTCTTCTTAGTGCTAGTAATTGCTAGCTATCATCTTGTAGCGATTATATTTTTAATCATCATGTTATGATGTCATTTTTGTTAAAAGCTTTATTATGCCGCTCCCGTACGACGCACAGTAGAGCAGAATCACCTAAAAGCAGTGCAGGGCTTATGGCCCCTACTTTCTTGGGGGCCCCAAAAAATATAATATATGGATTTATAAAGGGCCCCCCATATCTGAAATGGCTTAGGGCCTCAACAAGTCTAAATCCGGTTCTGCCAAAAAATCTATAATGCAGTTACTTGATCAACTACTGATGAGGGATGATGAACCGAAACATTCAACCGTCGCATAAAAATGAAATATCTTAGCCTCTACTTATTTTTTCAACAAGCTAAAAGCAATAATTTGTTTTGGCAAAAACAGACTTGAAGATTGTTCGGTAGACATTTTCATTTAAATCCCGAAAGGTGAAATCCACCTGAATAAAATGTATTAATATTTTTATCTTTAAGATTTATCTAGTTTAAAAGTTTAGTTTTGTAATTTCCAAGTTTGTTTAAATATTTATTTAATAGATATTATCAAAACACTAAAAATACATTTGAAAGGTCTACAATTTAACGGAAAATGACTTTGCACTTACCAAAATTGGAAAATTGCATTCGCCTTGCTTTGATGTGTGAAAAACATCTAGAAACGTCCAGCTCTCCATGCATTGCCAAATGTACCAGAATTAGTAACTTAGAAAACATGAAAAGTATAAAAACAAATTAAAAGTTCAACACCAAATTACTCCTAATTTTTATGAAATAGTTTTTCATCAAATTTCGAAGGTTTTTTGGGTCCCCAATCAATCGAGCCAATGAATTGTTTCGACGCAGCGTGTGGGTGCGGCATTAGATGCGATAGCTTAAAATAGCTCAACATTCTCTCAGTAGGGCACACGCTCAAAACGCTTGCTCAATGGGAAAAAGCACATTTTTGATCTTTATTGGACAAATTGATCAATTAAATTAAAATTAAACGTTAAATAATTATGAATTCCCCCGTATTTTATATAATTTGTACGTGTGCTAACAATCAGTATGAATAAAACCGGTTTTAAGTTGAAGGGAAAAATTGCGAAAACTCAATTATTTCCTGGATGGTGTATTACGCTTGACCGACTACAGGTTAGCGTAGAATTCTATGTAACTTCTGAAACTCCTAACAAAATTAACTGTTCTTTGCAGTCAAGTTCGCGCGATACCATACCACATCAAATTATAACATACAAAATTTAATGTTATTCGACGAAACGAGAAAATTTTGCGCCAAAAAAATCAATACTTTTTTATTAAAAATTCATCAGAGACGTCAAGTATTAAAAAAATTTAATATTAGATTTAGAAATAATTCTATCCTAGATTTAACTTTTAAATAATAATCAATCGCAATTTATAAATGTAGATAAGTTCTCTGTTTTCCCGTTGACAGCGAACGTTTTTGAGGGGAGAATTTAGAGTAGAGATTGGTGCAGTTCCAAAATGTAATTTCGAAATCGCATTATTTGCAAATTTTATTTAAAAAAATTCTTCTCAACTTTTTCAACTTTCTAATTTGTTGCTTTGGGAAATTTGTGCGTATTTCAAGTAATTCAAATTTTTTAGGAAAATTTATCGTCGACACCCGCGAAAAATTAAATTTTATGTTGGGAAACAATTTTAATGCTGAAGCACAAAATTATTTTTGATTTTATAAATTTAGTGGCAGTTGGGCACGCGCACATCTCTCGAATTCCTTGTCTGCTGGGCCTACGTCAGAGAAATGGTAAGCGAGCGCTAACGAGCATGCGCGATTGCAAGTAGAATCGTGAACTGTTGCTGGAAAGAAGAGTGCGAGCGCCTATGCAATTCAATCTGTTGTTATAATAGGAACCAAGAGGATTCGTTATAACAAGCGCACGAAGTATAATGAATTATTTAATTATAAATAAAATAAATTTTTAATTATGTACATGGTGATATTAAAATTTTTACCTGCAGTTGATGTTTTTAAGTTGTTTATTAATTTTTGATGTTTCGCGGTAAATTTAAATTTAAAAAATAAGTGTTGTGTTTAACGTTGTTAAGTTTACGGATGTTATGTTTGATACATATTACAAGTGCGGACTTGGTTTATTCGAACTTGAAAATTGAAAAAAATTACCTGCTGAAATTTATTAAGAAAATTGGTGGAGAGTGAGATGGACGATAGCTTGTGGGAGGCATAACCGAACTGGCGGATTGTGTCGAAGGTGAATATTTGACGTTACTTTTTGTTGTTTATAAATTTATAATGCTTACGTCACTATTTATTATTAGTCACAATAATTTATTAAGTTACCTACTTCGAATTTAATATTCAAGTCTAAAATTTTCCAAAATCAAAATTGACGGGGAAATTAAATATATCGTGGAGGTGGGGTCGTATGAAGAGGTAATGGAATTTGAATATGCCAAAGCAGTTTCAAATCTAAATCGAAAGTAGGTGTACTCTCGATACGTTCTCTTTTGCTGTGATACTTACTCTAAAATTTAGTTTCTAAGCAATTTCCAACATAGGCGTCGACTCGAGTAAATTATAGCAGTCGGTTTCTATTCACTGGGGATATAACATTCGGAATTATCTTTTAACGGTTTTTCGTAAATTAAAATCGGAAATATTTCTGTCCAATGGGAAAAACGAGATAATCAATAGTCGCTCTGTCCCAAAACAGTTTTAGGTTTAATTAATGGAATCGTGATATTTCCTAATAGAACTTTTACCAAGCGCTACCAAGACACTTCAAGGCAAATGAAAAAGTCACGGAATAGTTTTGTTCTAAACTTCGCAATGTAGACTTAGCGAAACGATATTTTTCCTTTATTGATTATCTCATTGGACCAAACAAGAAACGACTTCCTCACAAGTGCCGCATTCCAAGTGTTTCAAAAACTATCAATAATAATAATAATTCTAACCAATGAAGTGGCCGAGCAGAAATGTGATTGTCCAATCACAGCATAATCAATAACTGACTTTTTTTCCATCATCCCCTTCAGAAACTTTTTCAAAAGATCCAACTACATAATATTCCGTTTATTTTGACTTTTGATTCTTCTTCTAAACAGCTAAAATAGCTTTCACTAAATTAAAATAAACTACAATCACAAATAAATTAAGGAAACCAAAATACCAGCTATTGATTTTTCGTTCAAATTAATAAACCACACGTTTTATCATCATCCTTTGACTTGCCTGTTTTTTTTGTAATTTGACAAAAATCGTTTTTATTTTAAGTTTTTACTCTAATTGATTACAAATTCCACTTTACACACAATGAAGGTTGTTTGAGAATTTGAATAAACAATCGAAGCGGTTAATCGAAATAATTATTTGGAAATTTTTATATTCCTAAAACAAAAACTACAAAATCATTTTTCCATAAGATGTGAAACTAAAGTACCCTTGACGTCGAGATTGGTTAATTGTAAAAGCTTGCAAGAATAAATCAAATTAAAATATAGAGAGAGTGTAGATACTGATTATTACGCAGTATTAACCGTGACGTAATTCTGGATCCAAACAACACATTGGTCCAATCACATAGGTGCATCAATAGACGCAAATATTGTATATTGGAGATATTTTTATACAATTTAACGTCACACTAATTACGGATATACCATCTTATCTATCTTATCTAAAAAAATATAATTTGAACATTTTTTAATAAAAATATTATGTAAAAATATAATTTTTAGCGAATATACTGCATTATCCAATTGAATAGCATAATGCTTTTTACCCTCGACGGATATATGCGTTTAGGGTGTGATATTTGCGTGTTCTGTTCCCTCATAACTTCAGAACGAATGCACCAATTTTGATTAGATTTTTGCCAAATATTACTCCACAGCATATTGCAGTACTACAAAGTAACGAAAAACCATCTTGTAAGACGTAATAAAAATCAGTGCGCGAGTCGTGAATAGATTAACGAGATTTTCATTTATATTTAACTTTGGGGATTGGTATATTCCTGCAAATAAAAATATTGAAATCGTGGAAAAGTTAAACTGATTTCTGAGTTTTACTTAAAAACAGAGATTCTTGCCCTTTCAGAGCGGTATCTTTTGGATGTTTAGAACAATTTTAATTTGTAAGCCTGGTTGTCGTATGCGTATCGTAAGAAATTTTTGTTAACATTTTTGCACAAAATGTAATGAACCAGTCCTAAATAATTAAAAATCGTGCTTGAGTAGAAATATTATTTATATTAAGCCAAAAGTATGTTATTAATTATTATAGCTATTTTTCAAAACATTAATTTGATAACTTACATTAAAATCATATTTTTTGCCGCTTTTTTTAATATGACGCTTTTGTGCTATTAATAACAAAGGAATTTGCGCCAAGCTTGTCAGAAATCGGGTCACACTGCCGCTCACTGCGGGCCGATATTAAACAGAATTTTTATATTTTGATTTAAAAAGTTTTATATCGAAAATGCACATTCATTAATATTGACCATAGGTGGTTTTAGGTGGAGTTTGCAGATTATAAAATTTTAGCTAAAGTCCTCAACTGAAATGTTAAAGTTAAACGTTCATACTATTGTAAAAGTTAATACATACTAAATCCACCTCTGTTCAAACGTAATAATCAATTGCTTATTGATTTAGTTACGGTAGAATTACCTGTTAATTATAAATATATTGATATTTCGTAATACCTCGTAACAAGGATTATTTTATACTTTATTATTGTAAATATTTATAATTTTCGCATTTTCAGTTTCTTAGTAGAGGATTTTGTAAAATAAAAATTACTTCATATTTCACGTAGTAATACAACAAAAATATTATTCCTATAGTAAATTTATTATTTCTGCACAGCGAAACTTATTTCCAAATAAAAAATATTAGTAATTGATAGATTCGTGATGTAGGTAGTGAAATTCGATATTAACGTTTGCTATAATATTATGCTTACAGTGTATTTCATTTGTGAGAACTTAAAACATTTTAGTTATAAAAAGGGGGATATTTTGGGTTTTCTAAGATATTTATATAACAAATACTACTATTAATTATTCATATTTTGTTATTTCTACAATAAATATTGTTAAAAGTTTATTCTATGTGCTGAATTCGCCTATTTACGAAATTTTATGTTGGACATGGAATGGACATTTTTTTACTATAAATACTATTTTTTGTAAAATGTATACCGGATATAGTACATCAAAATGTCTACCACTGCACTTTAACTTTTCTGTTTTTAATATTTTACAATTTTTCATCGAAAATATTCTAAATTTAACTAAAATCTAAATAATATTATATTGTTCAATATAAAAGCTTGAAAAATGCTTACTACAAAACGCTAAATAGAATTATATTTATTTATGTGAAAACTAATACTTATTAGTTATTACTTACGTAAGCAAATGATTGCAATTCAAATTTTTTTAATTTAAAAACTAATTAGGTGCTCGAAAAATCTCATGCGGAAAATCATTTACCAAATGTAAGCGGGTCTATGTATTGCAGTTTATGTATCATTAATTTTAATCTAAATGCCACAACTTGAATTTAATTTTATATTCTCTCGTGGACGAGATCCACCAAAGGCCGTCAACAGACGAACTCGCTCTGCAGTGTATGTAGATTTGTAGCAATATGTAGCATTTGTAATTGCTCATAGACGATTTATGATAATATCAATAAATAAACAAAAATTAAAAAATATAAAAAAAGATCGCCCAACGTGGGGCTCGAACCCACGACCCTGAGATTAAGAGTCTCATGCTCTACCGACTGAGCTAGCCGGGCCATACAAAAAGGTCTAAATTTAATGCTTAACACAAAAATAGGTTGTGGTTCAAGAAGTGTAATTTCACATTCAATATTTAAATTCGATAGACCAAGTGGTCTCTGAGTTGGAAACTCAGCTCAGTTCGAATTCCTTGGTGTGGGTATTTAAATATCAAAGTTTTTATTTCAATTATTAGCATTAGTAGGCGGTTTGACGACGATACTATAAGGATTTAGCCGAAACATGAAAATATTTTTGGAGAAAACAACATTATGTAGAAACTTGAGAAATGTTACCATGAAAAACATCTTTTAGGAATTTAATATTTGATAGCAGCAAACAAATTGCTTGCGACCAAGTTGGGCTTGAAACAACATCACAACCTGATATATATCACCTATTCTCTAAAGAATAGGCTTTAGGAAGATTAATTTCTATTATTTTAAATCTTAACCGACATAGTTTAAAAGAAACCAATCTAACACTTGAAAGTTATTTCTTTAATGGTACCACATACCGATAAATTTCAAATGGAATAATTTACCGTTTGAAACGGTTTGAAGGATCCTTTATCCCAAAAGGTACACTGGCACGAGGTTGTTAGCCACTGCAGTTTTTACCACGATTGTTAACTTTTATTTTTTTGTTAATATTGAATAGCTCTCGAGCCACTTTATACAGTCTACTGATGTAGATTAAAAATTGAACTAATAAAGGGTTTGACAGATGAATGTTTAATTTTGAGCTTCTGAATATAATTAAATTATAAATCATATACCTACTTCAGTCCGATTCTTTAAACTTTTTGTTCAGATTATTCCATCGATATAAAAACGAAAAGGTATTGTATGGTAATACATAATGTATTACAGTTTTGACAAGTTTAAATGTTGTAGAATTTATTTTTTTTTTTTTATTTATACATTTACACGTCACTGATTATGGCAGGTTTTTGAATTGTTATTCGTTAGATACCAATTTATCGAAATATACATTGAAGGTTTTTTTCCGTAAGCAATCGCTACATTATCGTGTTTTTGACCCTTGTTGAATGGATTAGGTACATCAAAACATTTTAATTTAGAAATTACTAACCTTCCATTCAAAATTATCTGATGACTTGCTAAAAGAACTGATTTTGAAGATTGGGACAACAAAACGGCACGGGCGAGAAATCGCGACGAGAATTTTGGTTTGCTTGAAAGTACAGAAGTGAATTGTTGTAGTGCAAAAATTCTGGATTCGAATCTCGGATTTGACAGAATTGCTTAGTTTTGAATTGTTTGACCAACTGAAAGAACGCCAAGGTAAAAAAATTACGGTGAACCGCAATCAGCGCCTTGCTAAAAGAATTATTTATATGTTATAACTAGAAATAAAAAAGCCAATGACAGCTAATAAATTAATACTGATAAACACAATTTAATAATCTTGCTATAAAAACAACAGCAATAAATTATTATCTAGAAATTTCATTATTTTCTTAGGTAATCTTAATTAAAAGCAACTATGGTGAATAATGATTAGAATTAATTCTTGAACCAAAAACACGTTTATGATATTTATGAAATATGTAACGCTTTACGAACATAAAATAGCCAGAAGTCCATTTATCAAACTAATGGTGGGGTGATTGTACAAATCAATCTCAAATCGGGTTACTCTACTGTTAGTTCACTACAAATTTTTAAGCTAATTTTATTATCAATACACTATTTTTTCAAAACATTATGATCCTAAAACTGATATATGAACTCCGAATTCTCCTGAGGCTGAAGGAAAATAATGCGTAGTATCGGATTCTGGATGATTTATATTCGTCTAAATATTCGTCTATTGTCATACATTCCATATTCCATAATCCATATTTTAAATCAAATTTGTTTTAACTCATGGAAACATTGATTTGAATAGGACTAAAGAAAAAGTATTAATTATAATATAATCTGTATTTATCCACCTGCGTAGTCGTGCAATTAGACTGGATAGCACGCTAGCCAATTTAAATTTGCCGCCATTCCTCTCGCGGTGGTTTCTAGAAGTTCTTATTTGACAGCTGTCATGACGGTGCGGTGTATGAATTTCTGAAAACTGTTTTTGCCTAATTACATTATAAATTATTAAATCTTTTATATCACCGCCTACGTAGTTGTCGTAATTGACAATTTGGATTTAGTTTTTATACAATGGTAGTGCAACCTGAGCAAATCGATTTAAATTTACCGCCATTTCTCTTGCGGTGGTTTTTCGAAACTTGATCTGTTTTTGTCAAAAAAAGTGTAATTATTCTAAACTAATGTATTTAGATTGTTTTTGGCGGATATAGTAGAACTAGTGTTTTTTTATTGAACTACAGTTAATTGAAACAAGTAAGTAATTGGAGAGAATATTTTTGGGTCACTGATAGAAACGTTGGGAACCACTGTTTTAAATCAAAAAACATTTTAAAAGTCAATGTTGTAGCTCACATCTTATAATTTTATGATAAAATTCGTAATTTCGATTATATTATTGGCAAAAATCTGAAAATTTTACAAATTTAATTAGTTTCCTAAAAGAAAATAATTTTAAAAGAGTTCCATTTTCCTATTTTTCAAAAAGTGGCAGTTTTATTTTTGTAATACAGGAATATTTTTACAATTTCAATATTTTCTTTACAATTTAATCAAGATTCAAATGACTATATTTCTAATGATTTAATTAAGGTAAATGGATCCAGCCGATCTTATTTGAAAGTTAAAAGATATTTGCTATCAACAAATTGAAGTCAGATGCCTCGGAAGGCCGTAATGCTAGGACACACAGACAAAATAGGGATTTTATAATACACTAGCTGGAAAGCCCGTCCGTGGACGGGCAGCTAGACGGCGGATCTCTTTTTTAGCGGTAATATATTTAAACATTTCATTTCGTGTCCCGTTACTGGGGGATTCCCCGTTTTTCTATATTTTTAAAGTAACGTAAAAAGTTGCTGCTAAACTTGATGTGCCGTCGTCGGGAAATCAAAAAAAAATTTTATAATATAAAAATAAATAAGTTTCTCAAATAAAAATTTAATTTTAATTTTCCACACTTTTGGTCAAAAACAAAAAAATTCCCAGCCTTTTCTGACGAAATTTGCATAATTATTCTGTCTTCTAGAAGAGAGGAAATTTTATTATATGTACTGGAGGGTGTTCACCCCCAGACCCCCCGGTTTACACTTTTGACTATAATTTTGACAGTTAACTGCACTTTCGCTTAAAACTTCAAATTTCCCGATTTTTTCTTGCGAAATTTGAAAAATTATAAATTCCTTATCTTCTCCAAGTGTTCTAAAAGCGTGGAAATCCTATGCTTTATGTACTGGAGGGTGTTCCACACCCCCCAGACCCCCCGGTTTAAAATTTTGGCTTTATATTTTTATATATTTTTATAATTAATTTTCATAGTAGCACAGAAAGTTGCTGCTAAACTCCATGAGTAGTAAGGTAATTAAATAAATATGCTTTCCAAGTTTTAATTTTTCTAGCCGAAGGTTAATTTTCTCTCATTTTTGCTTAAAAATTCAAATTTTCTAATTAGTCCTAATCTTAGTTAGTTTAATCTATTTTTCGGTTGGTAAAATTGTAAACCGGGGGGTCTGGGGGGGTGTGGAACACCCTCCAGTACATATTGTAGGATTTCCACTCCTTTAGAATACTTGGAGAAGATAACGAATTTATAATTTTTAAGATTTCGCCAGGCAAAATCGGGAAATTTGAATTTTTAAGCAAAAGTGAGGAAAATCAGGGTTTTTTTTCATCAAAAAATGACATGCTGTAGCAGGAGCAACAGCAGCGTGCTGGGATTTTATATATCAAGATACTTATCGTATAAAATAGATTCGATTTTTTAAAAGTTATTAAAGTGTCTCGCACTGTGCAGTTTACACTGCGTAACTTGGTCAAAGCCAAGATAACTGACTAAAAAATATAATTAATGGGTTGGTTTTCTGTTGCCTTCCCTATATAGCCCACAGATCAATGTTGGGCTTTATTTTCCCGGATTTCCTTCAGGATTCCCTTAAGATTTTCTTTCGAAACAGTTGACAAAGCAAAAAAATTAATTATGCTTATATGGTATTCTTAAGATTCTTTGGGATTTCCTAAAAAAAAATTTAATTACAAATTTGTACTCAAATCATAGGGAATGTAGAACAATACCCAGAGTGCCGACGACCAAGTTTCCCTCACACAAGGGCTCTCAGAAGGAGAATTATTTGGGAGATGAAAATCTGCTTGTTGCCTATTGCTTATATGTTATGAGAACTCTCAGGATGCGTCGTTCAGAAGGTGCAAGCAATACAACACTCGAAGGTTGGTTGCTAGTTCATCGAGGTCGTTCGATCCAATCGGACACAGCCTAGCGCTAATCAAAAGGTCAACGGCTTTATGGAGATACAGGGATTAGACCAACAAGTTCATCGTTCAAAGTAGGTTACCGTTCAATCTAGCCACCCTGTATTTAAAGCCACCGAGTCACAATGTTATCTATCAATAGAATTTGATAACGGCACAATACCGGGTTTTTTGGTAAATTTTTATGTTTATCAATTTTTATCATTTTATCGTATTTCCAATGTTAAACATGGTGAATTAAAATTCAAGGATGTTCAGTTAGAAGATCAAAATTTAGTGTATTGTCACGATCACGTACGTACTTCCATAAAAACTTTAGCTTAAGTTGAACTTTATTGTGGGACAGATGAGACACTAGAAATACCATAGCTGTGTTGTTCCCAGAATTTCAGAAATCGCACGAGATTCGAGTTGCAGATTAGCTGGATGAACTTGTATGTCTGCGGCGAAAACCTAAGGTACTTGACTTCTCTTGACATGCGGCCAAAATAAATTCAAAAAATTAATTATGGGTCATACCACTCAGACTTACGTGTAAAATCAAAAAATAATTTATGTATCATCAAAAATCTGATCTATAGTATAACAATGGATTTGATAATGTATGTTGGGCTTAATATTGTAGATGGAGCTGATCAAGAACCAAAACGTTTCTCCAATATATTATTATGTATTTTATTGATGTCCAGTTTTTGCTTGTTTTCTTTTACGCACATCTCTATTATTGGCATTAATTACTTTTTTACATTATTAGAAAGAAGCGGCTTTCTAGTGCGATACCAGTAGAACCTCTCCTCTCCAACACCGTCCACATAATGCAACTCTGGAAGGTGAAGAAATTTTTTAAATAATTTTGAAATTACGAAATGTTCTATTATGCACAATGGAAAATAATAAACGCGGCCTTAATTAAGTCTAATTCAGACACTTCATCATGCAAACATTATTTTAGAACTATTTTTGATCGAATCGGGCGTGTTAATTATTTAGTCAAAATTTAGTTCAAGGTATCTTACTTTTTAGTCTGACGAGAATTTTTTAATTCAATTTGCCGCAAAATCATTTATACAACAATTGCATGAAGCATTTTTGTTCGCTAAATTAGAAATTATAAAATTCGTATTTAATGTTATTTGTTTCATGATAAACTTTTTACTTTCTCGATAATGGTTTATAGTTTTAATTAACGGTTTACCGATTTTACAACATCGTCATTGTTAAATTGATAAAAACACCAATAACATAAATATTAAAATTTTAAAACCAAAAGCCAAATATGGTAAAAAATACTCGAAGGATTTGTTTTCCGTTTTACCAACCACTTTTTGTTAGTTTGATTTTATTTATGGCAAAACTTTTTTAATTAACGCCGACACTTCCTTCCAAATGCTTCTCTTCACTTTGCTTTATAAAATTGTATTTTGGTTACTTTTTGTTGAAGCAGTCTGCACAATTTTTTAACAGAACAGATTTAATATGTAAATGTTCTCCTGATTGATGTTTAATGCTATTTTCGCAAGGTCGGAAGGCAAGGCTACGAATTTTAACAATATTGATATTTACTAATGCAAAAAATAACGTTTGATACTGACCTATTTTTTTAATAAAAGTTTTATTTTTCACACAAAACTTTCCATTCCAACAATTGCACATTTCAGAATGTCACCCATCAGAAAAGTAATTTACATCCACGTTTTTACGGTATTTATATTTAAGAACGTAAATAAGATTTTTTAATAGTGTGCAAGTGAGAGTTACATTTTCAATGGCATCTCTCGTCGGATAATTTTAGAACAAACAATTAAACTTTTTATAATATGGTTTTTCTTTTCAGGTGCAATGTCTGACGGTGTCTCACCCAATGCCGACAACAATTTACTACCCCAAATTACTTCAGTAACAATTTCGAGACCGCTTCAAGAAGAATCAGTAGAAGCAACCATGGGTTCGAAGCAATCAATAGAAGATGAAATGAATAGTTCTATTTCAAATTTTAAACCTATTCAAGTTTCCGTTGATGAAAGCTTAAGTACAAGTGAGACAATATCGAATGCAAACAGTAATACGAATGAAGATTCTAAATTAAACCTGAAATCAAAAGAAGCAATATTACCTGCCAAATCGTTAAGTAATTCTACAGATAACCAAACGACTTCGTTCAATTTAAACTTAGATAGTGATAGTTGTAGAACCGAAAGTGATCGTAATAACGACGAAGAGGATTCCGCAACCGAAAGTCTTCCGACGACGGAAGAAATATTAGAAGAACCTCACGATCGTTCGGATGGATCGGATTCCGGATTAGGATCTGAAATATCGGAAGAACGTCCCGTCGCTACGACAGCTTCGTCGATCGGCGATTATGAAAATTCGTTTTTAGATCGCATCGGGGAAGAAGCCACGTCTGTTCTGCAGTTTCAGGATGTTAATCTTGAAAGAAAAATGACAGAACTGCCAAACCCATGCAGCAGCGAATCTAAAACAAACGAACACGTTTTGAAATTGCTTCCTAGAAAAACGACATTGAAACGAAAACTTTCAGAAGACAAATGCGAAGATCGTCCCAAATGTAAGAAAAAGAGAGGCGTTACGTTTGATAACGTAACCGTATTTTATTTTCCCCGCACACAAGGTTTCACTTGTGTGCCCTCTCAAGGAGGTTCCACTTTGGGTATGGGATCAAAACATTCGTATGTACGTAAATTTACCATAACGGAGCACGCAAACGAACAACGGAGGCTTCATCGTCAGCTTCTTCAACGATTACGAATAGAACGGCAAAACGTTACGAATACGGCGTCTTCCAGCGATGACAGCGAAAGTGACGAAGAAATCAGCGATGGATCAGACTCTGAAATAGATTTAGATAACTATTACTTTCTTCAGCCTGTGCCTACTCGACAAAGAAGAGCTTTATTAAGATCTGCAGGAGTAAGAAAAATCGATTCTTTAGAAAAAGACGAATGTCGCGATATTAGAACTTCTCGCGAATTTTGCGGTTGTGGATGCAAGGGTTATTGTGATCCAGACACGTGTTCTTGTAGTCAGGCCGGCATCAAATGCCAAGTAGATAGACTGAACTTTCCGTGTGGATGTTCTCGTGATAATTGCGGAAATTCAAGTGGTCGAATTGAATTTAATCCCGTTCGTGTTAGAACGCATTTTATTCATACGCTAATGAGGTTAGAACTCGAGAAAAAACAAAAGGAAGCTGAAGATTCCGAAGAGAATGCTAAGAAGAAAGCCGGAACAAATTGGATGGAAAACGAACGATTGAGTGGGTTTGTGGCCGGCAAATCGAGCGTAAATTCACCCGAAAAGTTCAATGGCGGATTACTCAAAGATGTAGCGTTAAATTCAAATATGGAGGTTGAATCTTGTGTGCACAATGGAAATTTCACGAATTTGCATTATGGAGCACCTGGAGAAGGTCCGGGAGCTTTATCTCATGCACTTCCTAATTTTTCCGATTTACCATCTCGCGAAGATTCTTTAGATTTGTACACGTTTCGTGAAGACTGCTATCAAGATCAAATAAGTAAAGAGGGACCTTGCATTGAAAGAAAACATTCTCATCAACCTTTCATTCCAAGCCAAGGCTTTCACTTTCCCGATCCTCGTTTTTCTGATATTGGTTTTTCTTTAAACAACGCCCAATTTCCGTCGACGTCTAATCAGTATGTACAGCAGTATCATACAAATTTTTCCGAATTCTCTCCAGTTTTTAATCCCTACCCTGGTATATACGCGCCAGAATTTAATTCCAAACCGTTTGAAACTAACTTTCAACAACCTGCCAATAATTATGAACAATTTTCCACAACTGAGAATTTTTCAGTTAACAACGATTCTAAAGAAAGTCAATACACTAGCTTAAATCCTGTTGGGGCCAACAATAAAATAGAATCATTTTCTGAACTTCTTAATGCCAGGTACAATCTTACGGCCTACGAAGAGTCGGCCAGTTTTTCAGATTTAAATAGCGCCGAAATAACGAACGCAAATAGTGCTGAACGTACAGTGCTGGACAAAAATGATGCAACTGTAAATAGTGGACGATCTGTTAGCGAGGAATATGACGAAAACTTTGGAGAAATAATTAAGAAATCAATTGTAGAGACAGTCTCTGCTTAAGCATGTATTTAATAATTTATTGATATTAAGATATATTACGTTCCATATTATTATGTAAATGAGATTTATATGAACTGTAGAGTATATACCTAGAGAAAACAGTGTTTTAATAAATGTTGTGAGAAATTTTTTTAATTTCTTTGCAGATAATAATCATTGCAAGGTAAGTAATCATTTGGTTTACTGCAAGCACCAAATGGATATGGAGTGCGAATTTCGGGCTTACCCAAATGTTGACCAAAAATTTAGAAGAGGATGAATTTCTCATGGTAAATAAAAACTGTAAAGGAAAAAAGTAATATCGGATACTGTTTAATTTAACAATTATTTTCCTATTACTAATTCACTGCCTTTATAAAATATTTGTTTATTGGAAAAAAATTACATGTTACAAAGAACACTATCAAGTATTGATCAATGGTAAAGTTACTTTGTAATTGAAAACCATTAAATATACCTTCTATAACCCGATTTTCTTTTCACTTATATGGTCAATTAAAATTTACTTAATCTATACCATAACTTTCAAAGTTTGTTCTTTTGATTCTACATTATAATTATTTGTCTGTCCCACTAAAATCCCACGAAGAGAATATTAGATACAGTTATGGTTGTGAAAGATATCATTTACGACATCTACCATTTCGGTCTAAATCTGCCAATACCGAAATATATTATCGTGAAAACGTTTGCTGATGATATTTGATTTAAAGCTGGAAACCGGGTGCGCAAGCTAGTAAATCTTAAAATAAATTCAAAAAATCGACCCTCAGTATCCAGATTACTAATTCTGTTGATACCCTGATAAAATTTATTTTAATATTAAATAATAAAAGTTTTTAAATCCCAAAAGTAGACAGTTTACTTCAATGTGCTTAATTTATGTCGGGCGTTACGAATTTCCGGAAACGTGAGCTTTTTGCAATATACTCTTGAAACCTTTTGAAACGTTAAATAAAATGATATAGATAGACTGCGCTCAAATATCTGTCGTTAATTTGAAAAAAACGACCAAATGATTTTTAGCAACTTCAAGTTGATGTAAACAAAAATTGAAAAGCATATTTATCAGATATCACCCATATTTTCAAAATATAGTAAAAATGGTCATATCGAACCAGACACGCTGTGTTAGTGAGAAATTCCACTTAGGAAGATTGAACAGGTAAGTGTAAGTATAAATCGATAACACAAAATTAAATTTTGCTTTTCAGGCCACTATAATATCCCACCCAAGTGACCAGACAAAGTAAAAGTTGTAAACTTGTGAGTGCAATAATCTGGAGATATTCAATCAATAAATTGCATTCTAATTTCTAAAAGTTCGGTGCTTTGCTTTATAAAGTGAATCAATGCAATCAAACCTTAATTATTTAAAATTCATTTATTTATTAATAAAAAAAAATAGTTTATAAAAAATCTAAAAAAATTTTGACTTGGTTGTAATTTAACCAATCACGGAAGTTACGTTTGGTTTTTAAACTAATGTCCGACGTTTTAACATATACTTAACACTAATTTTTCTTAATTATTTATTTTATAATTATATAATAATTATTAATTAAAATTATTAGCTCTTAAAAATACAATAAATATGATTATCAATAATGAGCTAAAAGATACAAATAAATCTTGTCGCAGACTATATCACATTATTTGCATATTTTTTTCGTATCAATGAACAGTAAGCACTATCAATCATCAATAATTTTTTTGCAACTTTTAATTGTATAGGATTGCAAAATCCATATAATAAGATTTATTTGTATCTTTTAGCTCATTATTGATAATCATATTTATTATATAATAATTAGTAAGGACGTCGTTTTAACTGATAGAAAAATAGTTGTTGTTCACTGATAAGCATGGTTACCAGTAGCGGCTCGTGGTTTTTTCATTTTATGAAGCTTTTCATAAAATATAGTGTAAGAGGGTAACTCACTGCAACTTATTTTTGAACAAAAGAAAATTAACTCGGATGATTCTATTAACAGATATACGAAAGAATAATGAGAAATCTTTTAGGAATAATAGCTAAATAAAATTTAACTAATAAACCACATGCAGGTTCTAGGCTAGAGGTTGCAAATACTTCTGCAGTAGCCTTAGTAACTTTTTGGATATGTATTTTGCTAGAAGTATTCGATCTCATGATCGAAAATCCACTTTTTACTTTTTTGAAAATTCTAATAGTTTAATAGGTCAGAATTTCAGAGGAAGCTAAGCCGCCGCTGGTTACAGGGTGAAAAAGAGAGAAACAAAAGGACAAAGTTTTTTTCAACTGACAAAAACATCCGAAAAGTCAGATTTTTGCAAATTAAAAAATGGGAAACTAAATAAAATCCATAGTTTGTTTTTATTATAGACAACAGGGCGGCATTTAGATGCTGGTACAAAAACTGGCAGCTTTTACTTTTAGTAAATAACGGGAGTACAAAAAAGTTATAAATAAATATTTTTTTAATTTTCGAAAAACAATTATGTAGGTAACCTATCAGGTTTCTGTAAGACAAATTTGTTTAAGATATTAAATTTATCTGTTTGATCAAGTTTTTGCCAAAAATAGCTACCTCATGAATATACAATATATTCAATTCAATAGACACTGGTTTGGAACTTTCATAAAATAGTAAACAAATAAAAAAGGTTTAAAAATTTTGAATTTGAAAACTTCAATTACAAAATTAATTTTTTTAAAGTAAGCAGTAGACTGTTATACGGGAGACTGCATATACGATCATCTTAGCAAAGCCAGGATGACTTACTAGGGAATATAATAATTAAACGCGAAGGGTATGTCGATACATGTTTGTTGAATTTTATCCAAAAGCAGTTTTGCATAGATTGATCTAATAAAATAAATTACTCTAAATTTTTAGTATAACTATGTAGGTACCTAATATAAAAAATATCAAATTTATAAAGAAACCTTTTCGTTTATTACTTTATTATTTCATTTAGCAGTGTTCTAATAATAATTAAGCAAGTCGGCACTCTTCCACAAAATGCTAAATATAAATAGTAGAACAGCATTAAAAATGTTAAGGTCATATTTAAATAATATTTACTTGATGTGTCTATCAACATTTAAAAAATGAAACAACTAACGCTAGCTTTAGGATAATAATTAAGGATATATGTATAAATTAACAAGCATTTAATCTATTTAATTGAAGCTTAATTACTGTTATGTATTGTATAGGTAGAAGTACCTACTCTGATTAAAATTAGACTTTCCCACTTTTTAGATTCTTATATTATCTACAAATTCAAAACACAAACGTTTTCCTTTCCAAAATATTTGAAAAAAAAACAAAAAAGTAAAATAAATATAATATTATTGATAAGCAACAAACCAACTTCAAAAGTATTTATAATCGTAAAAATATTCAAACTTTAATCGCTCAGTTTTCTTTTTCATTTTTCGTCCCATGCAATGGATAGTAATATGCACGAAATCCAGCGAATGCTTGCTTTGTCGTCAGTTCCTCTTCTCATGCTACTTTTCGAATATCGACTTGTGAAATTTGTAAGTAGGTCATAGAAAATTAATAGTAACGTGGTGCATTGTTGACATCGTACTTACATCAAACTAAACAAAATCAAAATAAGTACTACTACATACAACTATGGAGAGATCAGATTTAGTCTCAGATGAAATTTGCTTCTAGCCTTAATTATACAAATTTTTGTATATATTATTAAAACCTGGATACCACTGCTCGATTTGAATTGCCGCCAGCGGCAGATCTATACATTAAAACCAAAGCTTCGAGCTCCTAATGTAATAGGGGCCCCATAATTATAAATGCGCAGTTTGGTTGAATGAAGAACATTTATTAATGACTATTAATATATTTTTGCATCATTAATTGTTTTAGTCATAGTCTTTTGCCTACCTAAGAGAAGACTGACTACTTACATAACTTTTTAAGAAGGTTATTTTAGCTATATTACTTTAAGGGTTTGCCATTTTCAGTCGACGGAAAACGTTTAACCTAAAGTTTTTACTCCGCCTGGACTCGAACTGGAGATCTCGGCTTGACTGTCGATCCATCGGTTCATTTTAAGTTACCAAAACTTAAAAGAAATTGAGAGGCACAAAAAGTGCAGCCTTAGGGCCGCACAATCAAGTTATATTATTATACCGGGTGACCGACCGTTTCTGAACAATGTCAATTAAATTCAAGCCATATTACTAAAATTTTATTAAATGCACTACTATACAGGGTATTAACTACCAACTAGTACAAAACGAAGGAAGTGATTCTACGACTTATTTTAAGAAAAAAGGTTCATATTAACATGGGTCTTTTACTTTTGAAAAAAAAAAGTTTGTTCATTATTGAATCTTGTACGTTTCTGATCATAAAATGCCGTTTTTCTGGAAAACGGTGGCTCCAACATCTTTTAACCAAGAGTACCTTTTTTATGTAAAAACCTCTAACGCTTTGGAATTTCCTGTCAAAACGCCCATTTTTCGAGTGACGTAAAAGTTACGGGGGTAAAACCCTTACGCAACCCTATAATCTCCACCACTGGCATATCTGAGAACATTGCTTTAGAGCCTTAAAAGTAGCTATTATTGATGTAAAAATCTGTACAAAAGCTGGAGTCTGTAGCCTTAACGGTTCTTGAGATATTGCAAAAAATGTAAGAGAAAACAATTTCTTTGAACACCTTGTATCTCGAAAACGGTGCGTTTGCGAACCCATGTTAATAGGAACTTTTTTTTAAAATAAGTCGTAGAATCACCTTCTTTGTTTTGTACTAGTTGGTAGTTAACACCCTACATAACAATAATTAAAAAAACAATATATCAAGTGTTGGGTATCTTTAGATGCAGAAAATAAATTTTCATTTTGATCAACCTTCAAAAGTTACCTTTCTACCTTTCTCGTTCTTATCAGTTATAATAGACGGAGAGGTGGCTACAGGTCGAGCAACATGACTCGGTCCACGAAATATCTTTTTTGGAAAAGGTTCGATTGTTGTCGGCAGAGCGAAAGCCCGATCGTCAGAAGGCGCGCTGGAAGATTAAAGCGCGGGCGGGCGTTCAAACTTGTAAATTTTTCGCCAAAAAAAACTGTCAATGGACACCGCTAAAAATTTAAATGGATAACGAAGAGGGATTGAAAAAACAGGAAAAAAATTGTCAGAAGTGTAAGTGGAAGATAACGGGTTGTCAGAAGCTTCAAAGTTGCAAAGAAATTCGTAGAATTTACATGTAAAGAAACACTTCTGACAATTTGCATATGTATTGTTTACGTATAGAATAGACTATGTGCAAAATGTCAGAAGACCTTTTTTCAGTATGAAGCACCACTTCAAATTAATTGAAAAAAATATATATCATAGAAACTGGTATGAAGCTTCTAAAAAAATTATTTTATAATTTTGCTCAAATCATAACATATTAAAAAAAAAGATTTTTAAACATATATATTTATTTTCACTGGATAATGAAATACTACACGGCTGTTATTTTATCCTGAGGTGACCTTTATACACCCCTATAATATAGTACAATTTTATCAAAATCGATTAAGCCGTTCCGGAGTAAAATTTTTTTTTATATTTTTTAGTATTTTTTGAATTTTTCGAAACCCCCTTGAGTTTGAGATCTAAAACTTTCAGGATCTTAGTATTTCATCAGTACTTACATATTCCCAAAGTGGCGATTAAATATTCCTCGACTGCGCCGACTACCAAAAAAAGCTCTCGCAATTTGCCCCCGATTTTTCATGATTTCTCTTCCACTTGGTCTTCTGACAGTTTGTTTATACGTATACATTTTTTTATTTTGTTGCACCACTTCTGACTAACAGGCAGGGCCGGTGGACCCATTAGACTAGTCAGGCGACCGCCTAGGGCGGCAACTTTTTAGGGGCGGCAAAAGGGGAAAAAATTAATCCGCATTTTTTTTTATAAATATTCAGTTTAGTTAACGAACTGAGAATATTTAAAGTGGTATCATCAATTTAAAACAACTAAAAACATTGGATGGGTTGCATTTGCTTTAGGGGGTTGATAGGGGATTGGTAATGGAGGTGCAGCGAATGCGTCTTTTTGCCTAGGGCGGCAGACATGGTTACGCCGGCCCTGCTAACAGGTGACAGCGACTTAAACAAAACTATAAAATACAAAAAATATTTTTATCTATACACAGAATTGAACGGACACCCCATGCTAGCAATGTAATTTGTGCCTTTTTTTTAGTAACTTATACCATAGATGCATAGATAGAGTGTATTTTTAAATACTACAATGTAGCATAAAAAAAATCATTTTAGATAAAAATGGAGATTGCCTTCTTTGATACTAGACAGTGACGGTGCCAGGGGTAAGCACTTGCCCTCCCTGTTGATTGGAGTCCAAATTTTTTAGGTGTTTATTTCAATAATGTATTTTTTTGAGTTTATTTATAATTTTTGTGTGCTCCTGCACACCCCAAATTCCAAATTTATTGGGCCCAATTTGTGCCGACCCATTTCAAAAATGATTGCGCCGTCGCTGATACTAGATGTTTCATTATTTGCATTATAAATTAAGTACGATATGTACTAGTTTGCAAAATGTAAAAAATTTTAATATACACTGGAGTAAAAGAATTTAATTCTAAGAAATTACTATAATAGATTGGCTCAAAAATAGACTAACGTAAATAACAGGCGATTATTCAACCCACCGGATACATTTCTTGTTAATTTACCTTCACTGCAAAATGCAGTATCGGTGTATTAAATTACTATAATGACTAGACTAGATTATGATATTAATTTTCAATGTCATTCCCGGCATATTTTAGAGGCGACATCTATGAAGTGTGTCCATTAGCCACCATAGCTCAACACGACAGGCACGCTCGCGGTGGTCGTCTCCTGTACTAAATATTCTGGCCTCCTTTGGAGACCACAAACAGGTTGCGCGAATTTCCATAAGCGTTATCTATCTGTGTATTAGGAACCATAAATTATAAAAATTCATAAAAGTCTTCTTCATTACACAGCTATGGCCATTAGGGTGTCCGTTATTTCCCAAGTTGGTTTTTTCTTTGGTTTCTCTGAAACAAATAAGGTTACAGCAATGACCAATATACATTTTTATACAGAATTGGATGCTCTACAAAAAAGATCACTTATGATTTATCGATAAATTTACTCCTCTGGAAGTTATTCAAGATTAAAGTGGTATTAAATTCCCATCTAAATAACATGGGATATTTGTACTTTTTGCATTTAATATCTTTTCTCTGAAACAAATCCAGTTACAGCAATGTCCAATATATGTATTTATAGACACTTGGATGCTCTACAGAAAAGATCTCTTATGATTTTTTGATAAATTTACTCCTCCGAAAGTTATTCAAGATTAAAGTGGAATTCATGGTGGATATTATAGTGTTCTTGAATAATTTTCGGAGGAGTGAATTTATCGAAAAATCATAAGAGATCTTTATCGTAGAGCATTCAATTCTCTATAAAAATATATATTGGTCATTGCTGTAACCTTATTTGTTTCAGAGAAAAAAAAATTAAATTCAAAAAGTACAAAAATCCCATGTTATTTAAATGGGAATTGTAACATGATTTCGGCACGGTTTAATTAGAAAATTAAATTATCTACTTTAATTTTGATCTGGTATATTTTAGGTGAAATAATCAATTTAAGATTTTGTGATTTTTACAATCTTTTATGAGAAATTTACTTCTGTTTTTTTAGCAAACCAAACCAAATTTTAAAGTTATTGCCGAAATTATCAGTTTCATTTTTTTACTAGAGATTGAAAAGATGTTATTGTAAAGTTCTACGAAGAGTAATTTGCATTTTTTTTGTTAGAAAACAGTTAAAAAAATTCACA
Source organism: Cantharis flavilabris (assembly GCA_949152465.1). Lineage (NCBI taxonomy): Eukaryota > Metazoa > Arthropoda > Insecta > Coleoptera > Cantharidae > Cantharis > Cantharis flavilabris. Next base: position 13,319,059 of record OX424435.1, read on the forward strand.
AAGCTCAAGAAAATAAGCAATGTTTAAAGTATTACTGTGCAAGCATAAGTAAAAAATTGAAAAATCTGACTTCGTAGTGCTCTAAAGACAACTTTGAACTGACGGAAAAAAATTTTCATTGTTATCTGTGCTTTAATAATTGCGTATTTTATGTTAGAAGATGTCTTGTTTTAAAAATTACTTGCTTTATTCTTAATATTTCTCCGTAGTGGTTAACAATAACATCTTTTTGATGTCGAATAAACAAATGAAAATGATAATTTCAGCAATAACTTTAAAATTTGGTATCATAATAGCATCGATTTCAATTTTCTTTCGACTGCTAAGATCCCGCCTTAAGAACAAATCATTTTCTAGTTATCTCCACGCAGACCCTTTTCTCACTACTGGACTATTAGAGTTGGTGACTTTATTATCAGTTATTTTTAAATCATTCATCACAATTTAGTCGTGATTTTTAAGTTTTATCTATAGGCAGAAGTGTTTTAAGATTCTAGAAGATTGTTTGATTCCCCCTCCTCTTCCTATGCACTTTGATAATATTTGTAGCTCCTGACAAACTTATTTAGCGTTACACCCCGAAACAGGTAGATCCCCGGATGGCTATAAGAGTTCTTCATTATTTCTATAAGAGGATATGTTGTTTGTTCAACAAAATAATCAGTTTAATTATTTCCTTTGAGATTATCTGAAAACCAAAATAGACTGTGTATGTCGACGTATTCTTGAACTTAAGGAAAATATTATAGAAGTTGTCTTGGGACTACCGGACATTAGATAATTATTGGAATTGGATAATTGAAAATAATTTGTTTCAAAAAATATAGTAGATAGTAATGATTATTTTTTAAATTTTCAAAAATTCTATTTCAGATGATTCGAATTTTTTTTTTAATAAAATGTGCTGAGAATTTGATAAAAAATCGTTGTTTACTTTTCCTATTAAATTTTTCTCGCATATAGGCGTTAATATTTTGATTATTTTTATTAATAAATGCAAAAATCAAAATAAGTCATTTAGAAAGCCACAAAATTCAAACTAAATTATCTTTTAAATTTTTGAATATTTACAATTTTGGAAATTCTCTGCCAAATCCGTTTCGGTCTGAAAAGCACCAGAGGACACCGCTTTTGATATAATTTCCGATTTTATGTTAGGAAAACGCTCCGGTTGTACTTTTTGAATTAACATTCGGTTTTGTTATATCACATAGGGTGGCGCTAGAATAGAAAAGATCAAGGTTTACTTTATGTATTCCACCAGTTTATACGTTTACCAGCAAGAATCGATTACGTGATACTCCTTTAATTTTAAATTTATCCAAATAATCGGTAATAAAATATATAGTGTTATAGTGACTTGAAGTGGGCCAAGCTGCTTTATTTTGGTTAAAATATAATTTGGCGCCATGTTCAAACCATTGCTGGAAAAGTTAAATTCCATGCGGGTAATTTTAGCCAGCAGTTCCCCACAACGAAGCTTAATATTGGAAGGAACGGTAAGAGATGGCTCTGTAGTGTTTATTTTGAGATTTTTCAAAAGTACTGATTTCAAAATTCAAAATTTTTAAAAAAAAATTCTATTGGTTAGTTTGTAAAGTTATTAAATTTTTCAGCCGCTGAAATTTGAAATATGTCCTTCGACGTTTGAAGAAAATTTGAAACCCGAAGATTATAGTTTTTCGCAGTATGTGGAAGAAACTGCATTTGGTAAAGCAAATGAAGTGTACGAAAGGCTCAAAGATAATCCCATTAAGCCTGATATTGTAATAGGTGTTGACACAATGGTAACTTATAACGGAAGAATGTATGGAAAACCCAAGGACAAAAAGGAAGCTTTCTGTACCATTAAAGAGTAAAGAAAATAATTTAAAGTGAAAATAAATTTGTTCTTATTTTAATTTTTAGATTAACTTCTTCTGGAATACCAAATTGTGTGTTTACGGGAGTGGTTATTAACTATAGGGGTCGTATTGAAAAATTTACTGAAGTCTCGACTGTGTATATGATTAAATTGACCGATGAAGAAATATTAGATTATGTTGAGAGTGGAGAGCCAATGTAAGTTTTGCAGTCGGCTCATTTCCCTTTTATTGCATTAACATCTTTTTTGTTTAGGGGCAAAGCTGGATGTTACGGAATTCAAGGAATCGCAAGCACATTTGTAGAACGAATTGAAGGTGATCACAATAACATCATAGGTTTACCACTGTTTAGGCTCACACAAAAACTGAAAGAGTTGGTTTTAAATTAATGCAAATTAATTCATATTTTTGCATTTACGTAATGAGATTTACCAAGTTTTTAATACCATCTTGATATTACGTTGGATAAAACACCATACACCATAGGTACAACAAAATATTTGCTACTTTTTTAAATATTAAGTTTAAGCTAGGAATGCCAAATGTACCTAATATTTACTAAATGAGTTCCTTTCCTGTTAGATTTTTTATTGTACGAAGAACAAAATTCGAAAAGTAGAACAGTAAAAATTTATTTTGATAATTACAATTAAATTTCTTAGTGTTGTAACTGGTGAACTTTAAAAACTACATTGAGATATTAACAGGATATGTTGCAATAAATTACTGCGATCACATAATTGGAGATTTCAGACTCCGTAATACTTAAACTATGATAGAGAAAATTTCTCAAATCATTACATAGTACTGAAAGGCTTAAACTATAACATTTTTAGTATTTAGATACTAAAAGCACTAAAATTAACTTTGTTTCAAATATTAAATAGAACAATTAATTATTAAAGGTAATCTAAACTTAACGAATCATGATCTAAGAAAACACTTTGATAGTACAACAAAGCACAGAACAAATTATATTATAAACTACAAATTAAAACAAAATATGTCATATGTAGACATATTTGTCTGTTTTCTTAAATTATAAGTCTTGGACGGCCTATATGATTATTGAAAACATCAATTCAGTTTAACAGAAACTTACTGAATTTAAATATTGCACTTGACAACTTACATAGAGAAGCAAACAGTTCTGTAAAATTTTGATTTAATGTTTTCTCCTTAAAATTAATCCTAAAATATTTTACTTTTTACAAACGTAAAACAGGGTAAATTGTTATTAAATTCTGTTGACCCATTTGATACTTAACCGAGTACTGCTTCATAATTTTCGAATTATCTGATGGTGGCGCTGACAATCTATATTAAATTAAAAATCAGAAAGGCAATAAATATAGGAAGCTGGCATAAATAATTAACAAAGTAAAACTTCAAACACAATGACGTGTGTCACGCACAAGGTTCCGAGGTTGGATTAGTTTTGTTCCAGTTTTTGGGAAAGGAAGATTTTTCTATATATAATATAATTTTCCTTGTCGTTGAGTTTGAATATAAGACCTTAATGTTATTAACGTTGGTTCCAGAGGACTTGGAACAACGAAAGGCATTTTTGTTCAATGAGAGACGACTCTCTGTATTTGACGATAGGTAGCCTGCTTATCTCACGAATAGAAGAAAATGCTAGCCAAGTTATTTAGATAATAAATTACTTTAAATAATTAAAAACCAGAAAAAAAACATTTTTTTTTATACTCGAGAATATACTCGAGCGTAGTCCTCAAGCGGTTTAATAGCGTTTGAGAATATGAATACTAAAAATATGCAAAAGAAATGAAAAATGTTTACCCGGTTCCTTCCGTAAGAATAATTCTTAAATTATTGTGTGTTGTAACTGCCTTCATCAGACTTCCAAAACTAACTTTACAGCTACTCTTGTTTCCTCGACAGTTTGAAAAAGATATATATTTGATTTTTGGGCAAAATTTTATGATCTATAAATAAATAAAGTTTTATGATGTGTCGAGGCACCTGAACAAAAGTACCTTTCTCAAAATTGCGTTTGTGTCGCTCCTATTTGTAACTTCCAATCTTTGAAGTGGGGTTGCTTGTGATAACAAATCAAGTAAAAGTTTGGAGTTCATTTCACTATCTATTGTTAAATTCCTCCATTGAAAAGGATTTCTTGCAATCGTATTCCAACGTCGACACACATTACCAACATTGCAATATAAATCCATAAATGATAAGTTTGAAAAAATTTTGCAAAGCATTTCACATGGTAAATGTGAAATCGTGGTGGACGAATGTACATCATCATCATCGATAGACGGTTCTGAATTTTGGATGCACAAATTGAAGTTTTCATCGGTGGACGGATTCGAACTTGGATTTTCATTGAGTTGCAATTTCGAATTTATGATGGTAACATTACTTTTTTCGACGAAATGTGACTTTAATTTTCTTTCTAAAATTCTCTTGGATCTGCGTTTTTGAAGGTGGGTGCATTTTAACTTTTTTCCGTTGGTTTTTAATTTCTGTATAAGAAATAAGCACTTTTCGCATGACTCTTTAACTTGATTCGGCATCTTTTATTTTAAAATAGTCAACTTAACTTCAATAACAAATACTTCGACGTCTCTCATCAACTTTTGTCAATTTTATTTTGAAGGATTGTGTTCCGCGAAAAACATTAAACTTGGTTAGGATTCGAATTGTCAACAAAATATTCCAATTTTGAATTGGTCGAAAAGTGACAACTGCGGGCTAAAATAACAAGTGAGTACTACGCAAACTGCAAAAGTTTATCGGTAATAAGGGAATCGATACAATCGATTATCGAATTAGTTTTTTAAAAACATTTACCTACTAAAAGTTTAATACTTTCGGATTTCTTTCAGGTTTTAAAGACGAAATATTATTTTTTATGGCAGAAATTAAAAGTCCGGTTTGTTTAACTCAAAATAGTAGTAACTAGTAAGTATGACTGTAAAATAAATATTATCAAATAATTTAATTTACAATTGGGTTTTCTTGTACCCATTTCTTTAAAATCCACTTCAGAAGAAAGTTGTATTTTATACACGCAGAAAAAATTGAATTATTGATTCGCAAAAGATAATTCACTCGCAACTTCAACTAACAATTTCTGTTCATCAATAAACTAGAACTTTATGATTCTAGAACATTTCACTTCCAGGACTTCCCGGACATTTCGTTTCCGCACACTTCGTTCTGGAAATTTCGCTTTCGGACATTTCGCGACTAGAATATTTATGTATAAATTATGTCAATAACATAAATTTTTAGGTAGGGGAGAGGCTTGTAATTTGATCACCCTTAGCATTTTTGCTCCATAACTCATCTGCAAATTAATATTTTTGGATATATAGTGACACCATTGGAAAGAGGACTTCATTAGCTAAATTTTTGCTGAAGACACTTATTATAGATTACTCGAAAAACAAAAAAGTTATGACCATTCTCCCGAAGAGTTTAAAAATTGGACCTTTTTATTTTTGGCATGAAAGTTGACCACCTCCTAAAAAATTGCTGAAAAGTCAAAAAGTTTAACTGAAAGCCACTGATGTACAAAATTAATGATCTATTATTGAGATTTGAGTGAAAAAGTGAAGAAAAAAGATTAAAAAACATTAAAAATGAATTAATTGTGATGATTACAATTGATGCTTTTTCGTGCTTCTCAGCCTCCTTGTGCTTAGCAATGGCTTCCTTGTCCTTAGCAACGAGCTCCTAGCGCTTAGCAACTAATTCCTTCTTCGCCTTTGCAACCTTTCGCCTTGCTGTCATCTTACATTCTCGACGGTTTTGAAACAAATACAAAAACAAACACGCAAGAGCACGATATATTTGGAATTCACATTGGATTATTAAAATTCAATTGAATACGAGTTTAGCACATGTATTTACCATGGGATATCAACGAAAATTGTTCACTTTATAAGCTAACTGAAAAATCAATATTTTAAAAAAATTATTTTTTTTTCACACAATGTTTGTCGGAGCTAGTGCGACGCGCCGATTCGCTTCTAAACCACATAAAAATTGAAGGCTATGCCAAAAGCACGATAACAGTATTCCCATTGGCAGTTTTTTATAAAATACCGGGTGGTCATCTTACAAGCCCCTCGCCTACAATTTTGTTACAATTCAGGTGTGTCAGGAATGATAACAAAATATCCATTAGCGAAATGTTCGGTCACCGAATTTTATCGTAACTATTCACAGTTAAACTTTAAAGTAAAAAGGACGCCCAACGTGGGGCTCGAACCCACGACCCTGAGATTAAGAGTCTCATGCTCTACCGACTGAGCTAGCCGGGCTTGTGATTTTAAAGTGCATATTTACAACATCTCTATTTATACTAATAATTCTTAATAATCAGTGATCAATGGTGGTTCGTCAGAGGAAGCCAGGGAAGCTTAGCCTCCCCTGAAATTCTGAACTCGAAAGGAAAGCTTAAGGCAATTAAGGAAGGAATTCGGAGAAATCATACATGAATCTAGTAAAACAATCTACTGTACAAATTTTTCTTTGTAAGTCGCTTCGCAATCGGCACTAACTATAAATTAGGTCACACGTTAGGGGGAAGGGGAGTCATCTCAGATTTGTGACAAAAATGTAACAGGAGGTCCGGGGTCCGGGGGGATTTTAAATGTTGTGATGTCGCAAAGTCAAATCTTTAGAAAATATATTTTTTGATCCAAGGATCGGTTGTAGCTACATGGGTAGCGCTTATATTCGTTTTTACATGCCTCCGAAAAAAAAATTTAAATATTAATAAAAATAAACTGTTATTTAAGATTTGCAAAAATGATTTAATTTAAGTTAGCTGTTAAACAAAAATTTCTGCAAAATTATTAAATTTTATAGGATAGAAGTGCGAGCACTTGATTTCGTCTCCAGTAATTAAGTCCCGGTAATTTTACCTTTTGGTAACTAAATCTCCCTGGTAAATTGATCCCCGGTAATTTCGCCACCGGTAATTTTGTAAATATCTCGATGGTAAATATCTCGAAACGTTGATAACTGAATAACCCGTGAAGAAAGAGCAAATAGTACACTAGAAGGCATTCCATGCCCCCCAGACCCCCCGGATTATTCCTATGAATTGCGTTTTTCGAAGTTTCTGTTTCTGCTGGGGTAATCAAACATTTTAGCATTTAAAGTAAAAAACTGGGGTTTTTAAAAATATGGGGCATGGAATGCCGTCCAGTGCAATCTAAGATTTTCTAAGATTATTCCCGAATTTCTTATTTTCTAAGAGTTCTAAGAACTGGAACGTTTTGTGCGTTTATGTAAGTATCTCGATGGTAAATATCTCTAAACGTTAATATAACTGAATAACCCGAATATATTCTTGTAAATAATAAAAAAACACACAAACACATAAAAAACCGATGCATATCTTCGGGCGGATATCTCTTTTGCAAGCGATTTTGCTAATGAAAAATCATAAACTAACAGTAACCTACGCATAACCGATGCATATCTACGCAACGATACATATTGGGGATGAAACTATCGGGGTCAAGATTACCGGGGACTAAATTACCTGGTGTATAAAATCACCGGAGATGAAATTACCAAGGGTTCAAATTACCGGCTACTAGAAGTGTGACGTAAAGGGGGGGGTTCAATGGAAATGTGACATAGGGGGAGGTAGGGGTCTAAAAACCTTAAAAATCGTGTGACGTAATTTATGGACAACCCCTTAAAAGCTTCAAAAAATATACATTCGAGACACTTTAGTTACATGCAGCACATTTTCAATATTTGATTAAATAAATAAATAAATTTTGGTTCGGTTGCAGTAGTTACTCCTCAAATTAATAAATATTGACACAAACAAGGTATGTTTGCAACCATTGAAATAACACATGACTAAAGTGAAACTTGCAATTTTTGGTACATGTCACTGAACATCTCTTTATCTGACTTACAGATATATTCATAAAATTGTTACAATAAATGTAATGCAGTCATGAACGAACACGCGCGCATTTTCGTTCAACGAGGGTTTTAATAATGGCACCTAGACCCCTAGGTCTTAAACCAAAATAATAATTGACAAGTATGTAATACTTCTGGTATCCCCGGGAAAGTGGGAGTTATGTATAACAACCTGCATAATAATTATATTTAAAAAAATTTAAATTTTTTACTTCTGTACTGATGGTATATGTATTTACTAGATTTTCTACAGGAAACATTAGATAATAATTATGCTTTCATGTTTTTTCTTCGTTTCTTTCGCATATTAATCGATGAACTTATTGCCAATAGTCCGGTCAATTTAGACATAAAAATAGTGGTCAAATAACAAAAATTGCCAGAGAACCAAATTTTGGTGGAGAGCTGGGGTTTACCATTACAAATAAAGTTTTAAAAATCCCCATCGACCCTATGTGTGCTACAAAAGTTATTCGGGGTGAAAGGTCAAAATTTGAGGTTTTTTGGATTTTTATCGAAAACGGTAAGTTTTATCAAAAAAAACTTCTAACGAAAGTTGTAGATGTTAAAATTCTCTACAAAAATGATCTTCATGATTTTTTTCCTAAGAGTTACCATTCCTGAAATATCGCGATTCTAAGAGTCACATTATATATGATATGCACATATAAGCCACGAACTGAATCCCTTCTACCTACGTGGCCTTGAAGAACGTCTGGTTATTCTATTATGCCGTCGTCACGACGACTTCAAAACTTTGAGTAAAATCAAAATCCGACGCCAAATAACGGCAAAGGTAAAGGTTTAGCAAAAACCTTTCAACCCTCGCAGAAGGGTTCGGGGGTAACTTCTTTAACTTTTTCGATTTTTCTGGGTGGTTGTGCCAGTAACCCAACAGGTTTGCAAAATTTCAGCTTTCCACCATATCTAGAAGTGGTCAAACATTTCCCTCGAAATGACGAATCAGTGCGTAAAGCAGCTTTATTATAATGTGCATATCATGTATAATGTGACTCTTAGAATCGCGATATCTCAGGAATGGTAACTCTTAGGAAAAAAATCATGAAGATTAGTTTTGTAAATAATTTTAAGATCTACAACTTTGGTTCGAGGTTTTTTTTGATAAAACTTACCGTTTTCGAGAAAAATCCAAAAAAATTATGAAAACAGAACTAGATTGAAAAAAATGTAAAAATATATTATATTATAAAAAACAATAAATTATATAATATACTATGTTTAATACATGCTAATGAATGGACCGCTCAGATGGACCACTAAGAAATATTTGGATAAAATGCCCTATAAACAATATCCCGGAAGACCGCCACAATTTTTTCATAATTTCAGAAACTTGACAAAAATGAAAAAAGCCATCTTGGCCTGGTGGGATATTTCTACATTTTGCGTCGTTTTTTTAAATATTTTTTATATTTTTAAATTTTAAAAGTTATACACATTCCACTACTGGCCTGCTGAGTATTCACACTTTCAAATCTAAGATTTGATTTGATGTGAGTTCCTGCATTTAAATTTTATAAGCGAAATTTTACCTCTTGAACCACACATTTTTGGTGTTAAAAATTTATAGTTTTTTGTATGGCCCGGCTAGCTCAGTCGGTAGAGCATGAGACTCTTAATCTCAGGGTCGTGGGTTCGAGCCCCACGTTGGGCGACCTTTTTACACTTTGATTATTTTTCAAAAACGAATATTATTGTTAAAATTTTAAGCTATTCAAATAGTTTTGGATTTATAAGGATTTCTGCAAATGAAATTCTGTTTCTTATAATTTGTGTTATTTTATTGTAAGTATTTTTTTTATTTTACATTTATATTTTGCTGTAGGGAAAAACACAGGAAACTTCTAACTTCTGTGGTATACATAGTAGTAATTAACTAATAAATATAGGTATTGAAATTTTTATCCATTTTACGCTGCCATCAGAATTGGTCTTTTGCTTAAAAATTGCATTATTATAAAATAAAATAGAATAATGATAATCATTGAACTTACTGGTGAATATAGCAACTTGTGTGAAAATCTCCATCTCCTGATGCAAGATTATTACAATCTCGAAAAATGTGTATACATTTTTCTGGAAATTTGATATATCTTTTTATTTTTGGCTTAACAATACCAAACTTCTTCGTTTGGTAAAGATTATTTTTATTTAATTTAACTGTAAATTTCATTTTTTGGTTTGAAAATTTTTGAAATGTCAATTTATAAAATTAAAAAAGTTGAATATCTACGCACGGTCTTTCTTGATGGCAATGATTTTATACTAGCTTTTTAAACTTCATACAGGAAATCAGATTTGATTGAGACAAAAAAATAGACAATAGAGAAGACCAGTTATAAATATAAAATAGTACAATCGGTTTAGCAACGACGGTGTGACGTTTATTTTCGTCAAGGCACCAAACATGTCAAGTATGAAGCTTTAAATTATTGATAAATGAAGCTTTTAACAATTTCAAAAGCATTTTTTTGACTTTTTAAGAAAAACCTATGTAAAATCTAATGTTCTTATCATTCGTAGTTTATATTTCTGCATTATTTTTGTGTCTTTCATTTTTTCTCTAAAATAATTTGGAAAGTAGGAATTTGCATAAATAAGTTTTTACACGTTAATTTCCTATGTTCGGCTATCAAAACAAGAAAAACATCATAGTTACGTGAAGTACTTACGTATTTGAAAAACGAAATCTTCATCTTTAAATGTCTTGTGACTCAAATTCGTCTTCAGTAACTGGATTAGTAAGCTTTGCTTGAATCTTGGCTCAAATCTTGGGAGGCTTAGCTTGAAGTTCAGCATGAATTCTAGATTGAGCTTAACTGGGAGATTAGTTTGACGCTTGGTATGAATCCTAGCTTAAAATTTAGCTTGAAATTTAGCTAGAAGCTGAAAGTAAATCTTACCTTGAGGTTAAAATTGAAGCTAAATTTTGAAAATCTAGCAAATATCTCTTTCAACTCTCTCGAAATGTTAAATATCATACAGCATACAAGTATACACGATAGTGCAACGTCATACAATATGATTATTATACAACACTAATTTCCCTTCAAATGGACATAAAAGGAAAATTAATAGGCATGTTCTGCCTGCTTGACCGATCTAATTCGAATACAATGATTTTTTAAATTAGAAATTTTAATAAAGCGTAACTTTCAATTAAACATAAAGAATTCACAACTTTTTGAGAAGATTCCACGGTTAGGATATTATGAAATGATATCAGCTTCACATTCGTTTTATATGGTGATATAGAAAATAGTTTTTCTAGTTTATTACGCCAATACATAGTAGTTAATATGACAAAAACCTGACACATGTTTGCAATGTGTTACAAGCTAAATTACCAACTCATCACTAGTTTACAGTAGAAGGCTTTTAACATTTTCTCGTATCCTTCCTATACCAATTAGTAAATACAACGTTTTTGACAATAATAAATTTATTTTTGGCATAGAAAATAAAATATAGATTGTTGTGGTTTAGGTAACGAAACTTGAACAAAATCACAATTTTTGATTTTTAGAAGTCATAAAATTATTTCATACTTTTAAATCAATTTTAGTTACTTTTCACATCAATTTAAGCACCGGAAATAATGTGAAGCGGAGATATAGAGTATGAATTACCCCCCAATATCCCCAAGCAACGCGCTCAAAGCTTTTTTGCAAAAATTATGCTAATAATAGCTCTTGTAAATAATTTCAAAAAACATATTACCATGTCGCATCATTACATATTAGTATGTACATATTAGTACTCTACCACCTACTAGCAAAAACATAGGGGGACCGGGTACGCTGAAAAAAATTCCTACAAAATTGTCATAAATATTTTGTAATATGTATTTATACAATTTGTTGAAATTTGTTCAAGACACTATTTTAAAAAAAAAAATTTTTTAATATTAATATTTTCAATTTTGTACCTATTGGGTATTATGTTTGATAATGATTTTTACTTGTTTTATCAACTTTATGTAAGTACATAATATTATATGACTATATGAGTAAGAAGGCATTCAATACGTTGCGTTGCTGCATATTTGTGGTTTAGAAAGTTAAACACAAACTTAACATAATCAATTTTTTGTTAAATATACCTATGTATCGAACTTTTAAAATACTTAATGAAATTTACTAATTTGATTTCTTTGAAAATTAATTCGTCAATTGCAAAATATTACACTATTTAGAAAAACTAACAATGTAGTGATTGTTGATTTGATATTATTTATTCTCAGAGTTGGATTAAGGGGGGGCTGCAGCCCCGGGCATCCAATTATCCAGGGGCCTCAGAAAAATTAAAGCAACAAAATTTAAATCACCAAAGTTTACATTTATACAAAATTTTACATTTGATCTAAGCGCGGTTGACCTTCAAAAATCAAAAAACGAGTTAACCCCGGGCCTCGCATATTCTTAATCAGGCTCTGTTTATTCTGCATGTATTATTATCATTGTTTTTATATAGATAAACAATGGTATTATGTTTATAAAATTTTTTTAAATATTTAAAAAGTGTTTATATAGATAGGAAAAATAAATATGCAACGAGGGGGATTCAATATAAATTTTCTTTTACTTTTTTATCTTTTTCAAATATTCTCTTATAATGAAAATTAATTTTCTACGTAGTATGTGTTACCTATATTCTTCACGTTATACGGTTAAAATTCTATTACTTATTTTAACGGTCTGTTAAGTTTTGTTAAATATTATGGAAATGAACATTTAAAATTTTTTAGAAGTTTTAGACTAATTAAGGATGTCTGTCTGTAGCAGCAGATAGCAGAACATATATTAAAATATTAATTTCTTGTATTACAATGTTCGTCTATTTAGCCATTTTGACTTTTATATTTGTACTAGAAAATCGAAAACAAAGCCCCAATCTGATTCAAAGTTCTTATCCGTAAGTCATACATACATGATCTAAATTATTTAAACAAAGCAAACTTTTGTTGAGGCTATCATCACTGAATCTATTATTTTATTTATATTATAATATATTCTTTAATGTTCTATTTTTTATGTTCCCACATTACTATATCTGTACCCACTTGACAATTAGTTCGAAAGTTTTGTGAGAAATAGAACGCAATATTATTTAGTTTAATATTACAATTTTATAGCTTTAGTGTATCTGAAATATTATAGAAAAAAAAAGTATGCGAAAAAATTTCTTGGTTTACTCCAAGGAGGATGTGAATATTAGCATTGTATAACTAAGAAACTATCTTCTTTTGTTTAAATTTTAATTAGATGAGTATTCGAGCTTATGAATGGTAAATTAATAGTAGGCAGTGCACTCAACAATATTGCAACAATATTAATTCTAATTAAGTGAATCGGTGGTAGATGGAAAGAATTACACGTGACGCCTCCAATTTTATGGTAAGTCGTAAAATTAAAAAGCCGGTGCTGGCTTTGTTTAATTAATAAATTATGTATCGCTAATGGAAAAAGATAAAACCAAGTGCATATAAGATAACTAATCGGTAATAATGATTACTGCCTTTTCTATAGAAACACGTATCACAAATTCAGGAAGCGGATGTTAAGCCCATGTAAATAGTTTTCTTCATGGGTTTGAATTTGTATACAAAGTGTGTAGTTTCGTTTAAACAGATAAAGATTGCAACTTTTTACGATTTTTTTACGTTTGATTTTAAATTAAGAGAAAATATAGGGCTTGCTATCCTCGTTGTTATTTTTGGGGTTTTTCAATATTATTTGTTTTCCATCTATTAAACAAAATTTTTGATTTCAAACGATTGATAATAATTTAGGAAAATAATTTTTTTCTCCCCCTCCCTTCCCGGGAGAGATTCTATATGCGCTATACTCTAATGTCGACTAATAAAATTTATAAATTGGCCCTTTGGCTTTGGTTTAAAGGTTGCCTGCCCTTTACCCTGATGCTGATGCAACTCAAATTATTACTGATATAATATAATTATATTTAGCAAATTGATTTTCCGAGTGCATAGTTGAATTAATTGATAGGAAAAAGATCGAAGAGCAAACATTATTTTCCTTCTGTGACGAATTTCCACAACCAACGCCCACCACAAGGTATTATTCTGACTATGAGCTAATATATACAATTGTTATATTATTTTTGTCCAACTGATTACATAACGCTATTTTCAATTACTGCACTAACTTGGTCAAATAAAAAGGCTAATTTTGGGAACTTTTCATTAGTAACTAAAATATTATATTACATTACATTGACACAAACAAATTAAATATCCGGTTAAAAATATTTTCGTGATACATAATTTTACATTTAATTAATGCAGGACATTGTGGATGTTATTTGAAATACTATACAAAAATAATTTTTGTATAATAACTCAATTAATAGAAATTAATATAATAAACAACAAAATTTTAATAGATTTAAAATAAATTATCGATTAAGTCTTAATTTAAACCATTCATCCAAACTTATCTATTAAAACTGCTGATTGATTATATCCTGCCACTGATATTTATATCAATACGAGAAGAAAATTCTACTGTTTGTGAGATTCTGACACGTGTTTTGTATTGTTTACTCGATATTGACAAAGTTAATGATAACAAAATGCGGAACAGCACTTTTGGGTGAACAACTCTTTCTCAACTTTACACGTTGAAAGCCAAAATAAAATGGTTTTCATAAAATCAGACCAAATTATAATAATTGGAACAGTGCCTTATCTCCATAAGTACATTTCAGTAATTTGAAAGATTGCAAAATGTTTGTATAGACTATAGATCTCACGGCTAATCAGGTATTGCAGGCTCAGTAATCTCACATACTTTGAATCTTTGGCAATAAGAACGTCTAGACAAATTTACCTTCAAGGCGATAATTCTTTCAGGATTAACAAATGGAAAATACACTTGCCAATATTCTTTAATATTTTACAACTTTATGGCCGGTCTAACAACAGTTAACTGCAAGAAGACAATGCAATTCTATTGCAGTTATGGTCAAAGATGATAGACACTTAATTATATTCCAAATTTTATGGGGGGTTACGGGTTAGGTAAAAATCTTGAAATCCAAACCTTTTTTACGTTTTATTAAAACGTAAAAATGAACCTTCGTGTCTATTTCCAGTTCTTTGGTATGGGACCCTTTCTAAGAACACGAAATTCAATATATAGTTATAATTTTGAAACAATACAAAACAAAGACATCTTCCCAAGAACCGCTTGCAGAATTTTCGAATGTGATGGTGCGTTCACTTTCTGAGTGAAATGTGGGTTATTAATGTCAATTTCGTTAGATCACTGCAAAACAGAAAAAATTTCGAACCTTTCTTTTTATGTTTTTATTCTTCCCAAGAGATGATTTGGGAAATTGCCCAACCAATGTAAGACAAAAAAATTTTCAGCTAGATTCTAGATGCTGTAAGGGGATTTAAATTACCGCCGCGTTGTCGCAAGAGGTGTTCAGTGGCCGGAACACTCGAAGGCAAGCGCTCCCAAGCCTACAGCATTTACCAGTCTGTTGTTTACGTTCGTATGATGTGGTTGTGCGAGGTTTGCTCATTTAACAACGTGCGATAGATACTCGATTTTGTTTACGTGTTTATTGAACAATTATTTTATTAATTGTGTTTAGTAAATAATTTTAAATTTAATTAAAAAGGATAATTACCTCAACATCAAGGTATGCTATTTATTTTTTTTATTGTTTAATTATTTTGAAATTGCGCACGTTTTTCCCATTTTTTTCCATGCTGGAAATTTGAACAATAACGTAAACGAAGATTTTACCGAAGAATTATTTTTATTGTCTTTTAGAAACTTAACAAGTTCTGATTGCTGTTCATAAAACAGCAGGATCCTGAAGCGGTGATTCAATTTTTACATTTTATCCATTAATTATATTACATATTTGATTATAAATATGTATGCAAAAGATGAGTAAGAAAGCATTACGAATTAATATTTATGATAATTTGCAAATTTCAATATTCTTACGAGTTTTGTATTATACGGGGTTTGATTTAACGTTTAGTAAAGAGAAACTTGCCCAATTGAGCGTTGGGTAAAACTTTCTTAATTGGTTTCTCGAAGGATGGACTGCATTTTCTTTGGGGCGGGTATCTCATTTAAAATGACCGTAAATTTATAGGAGAAATAAGGAAGCAGACGCTTTAGCCGGCTCAGCAGTAGTAATTAAGCGTTTGGGCTACCATGGATTTATTTTATTAACGCAAATTAATTGTTGTTCAAAACATCAGCAGTTTATCTTCTCAATTATGAACCCTTCCGAGGAACTGCATCCAAAATTTACTCCCCATCCCCATGAAGTACTACGGAAATTTAAAATAATTTTCGGTGAGTGAATCCCCTAGGTCACATTATGGAATTGATTCGGAGGCGTTAAATTTCGAATTTAACATTATTCTGTCTTATAAAATGAAATAATATTTGGTCTACCTGGTAAATTTTTTAAATTTATCTCCCGAATTCCAAGATAAGTTTGTTAATTTTATACACAGTCTTATCAAATTTCGAGTTGTATTTAATATTATATTTATAATAGTCGCCAGCCAAGTGCTGTTTATACATAATTTACACACGAAACCCACAGGAACGCGCCAACTTTTATGACTGATAATAATTTTAAATACCTACAAACTTACCTAGTCTGAATAAACAAAGCTGATTGTGGTCTTATAAACAAAACTTTATCATTTCGATTTTGTGTTACCAAACTATTTTCTCATTGTTAATGTTAACCATTCTTGTTTATTAATGCAATACCAATTTAAAGTCTGACGCCATTATTTGTCGTTTGTTTTTTTGAATCTTTTGTAAATCTATTGAATTTTAAGTTATTGGTCAACTGCATTTTTGAATAGGTAAATGAGTCAGATATTCGGAATTATAAAAGTGAAAGATTAACCAGTACACTCAACTTGGGTTTACTAAAATTAAAATCTTTTATTTAACTTTTTTTGGATAATTTTCTCTTGAATTACCATAAAATTTTCTTTAGAAAAAGTTGAAAAAGCAAAACAGAAAAAATCATCTATAGTATTCCTAAGATTTCCTTGGATTTTCCGAGATTTTTTAGAATTTGCTAAAATTTCCTGGGATTTCCCTTCACTTTTTCCAAAGTGCAACTTTTCTGGAGTTTGCACACTTTGGCTGCCATCGAGACACCTGGGCAATTGCACGACGATATGCACTAATATCAAAAATTTCAGAATTCTCAAATGCAATTTTATTGAATTCATTGACAGACTTTTCTTGTTGACAAATTACAGCAAGTAGAATCTTTTTTTTTGCCTTTTTAACTTTTTTGAAAAGAAATCTTATGGCAAATTTTTGTGTATTGCATGGACTAATAGACCTCAATCCTTCCGTTGAAGGGTTATAACTAGAGCTCGGATTTTATGCATTTGCATGTTCTTTAATATGAATATGCCAACAGATTCGTTATGAAATCTGGACAAATTAGGTAAAAACTAATCCGAAAAACTGCTTGTCAAAATTCATATTTTGCATATTTTCAACATTTTTGTGTGCATATTTGAACTAATAATGCATATTTGGGACACTTTTGGTGTTTTTTGAAGAATTTTAATTGAGAAAATAAAAATTTATTATTAAATTTTGAATTTAAGCAATTATTTTATTTAATTTTTACAATTTTTTAAATAAAATAATAAATTGCTTAATTTAGAAAAATTTAATAATAATTTTTTATTTTCTGTTTAAAAAAAACAAAAGTGGCCCAAATATGCACAAAAATGCATTATTTACTCAAATATGCACCAAATGTTAAAAATTTTCAAAATTTTGCACTTACTTTCTACTTATTGAAAATTTAAAAAAAATGCAAAAATTCGAAGATGAAATATTTTTTAATTTGCATATCAATGCTTATTTTATCTATTTTTATCAATTTTAGTGTATATTTTAAGTGAATTTGCTGCATATATATGCGCATATTCTCAAGTATTTTAGGAAAAAAAAAGAAAAAAGATTAACTTTGCCTGCTATTAAAATTTATAAATTTTACTGTCCTGAAAAGTAAGGAATGAATATTTTGTATGTTGTAACTTGTAGAAATCTTGCCAGTTGGGACGTTTTGATGCATTGCATTGGTCTTCTGTTTGCAAATTTTTACGGAAGTTCTGTTATGAAACGCCTACAATAAAAAAATTAATACAGATATTTTGGATGTCTAATGGGTTAATAAATATTATTGTGATCTGTTTATTATCTATTAAAATTTATTTGGCATATTTGTTGCATAGGTGTGTTACTAATTCAAATGCAAATGATTATAATATAGAAACTACATAACTTGCAAGACAATATCGTTCGATATTTTCCTCATATAATTTTAATAATTTTTTAGTTAACCGAATTGTCTCGATGATCTCACATGGAGGTCATTTCATTTCATAATGTTGGCTTGATAGTGATCTATGATCTGTAATGATATTAAATCAATTGTAAGCAATGTACCTACTTGAATATTTCTATAGTTTTATTTCCATAGTTTGTATTGTTTGCATAATTAATGCGAGAGTCCGAATTGATGGTTCATGGACCTTCGAATAGTACCATAACGAAGCCTTCATGCTTATGGTTAAATCTATGGCAAATTCTGTTGCAGGCTAATGGAAAAGAAAATTAAAGGTGATAATTAATTCTAGATAATCCCAAGAAATATGCATAACTGAATTATATTAATTTTGTAAAAATGGATTTCGATTCTGGTTTCCTCGAATATTAAATTACGTATCCAGGTATGATTCATAACCAGTGATTAAAGTTTCATACGTCATAGCCAGTTTGTAATATTGGATTAAATTGTTATTCGCACAAGAGTTTGTTCTTTGGATTATTGCATTTACCTCCATTTTTGTCACCTGCATTTCGCAAGGTTTTCTGAAAATTGCCAAGAATTTTTATTGCATATTTTATCCTAATGAGACCAATCACTTTATTTTCTCAGTTACAAAGAAATTTGTATTATAAAGTGCAAGGCCTAGAAATTTTCTTCTTATCCAGCAAGTTTAAGTATTGGGTAATAATAATAATTCAATTGATTACTAAATGCGGTAAATTTTAATTATCTCATAACTTTCTTTGAATTACAATTATTATTAATAGACCTTTGACGTAAAAATGTGCGGTCACTTCGGTTAGTTAGTCTTACTTAATATAGTCAAATTTTACTTATCTTACAATTATTTGGCATTTCATCCATTGCGAAAAAAGTGTAACAAATTTTTTGAAATAGAGGTCTATTATCGCAATTTGTAGGCAATGAGGGTGTGCGAGGATGTGTTGCAAAAACAACACTGTTGAAAGTATTACCTTAATTTTGATTAATTAATTCCGCAAGTATTTGCTTCATTATTGAATTCCATCCGTTCTTCGTAAAATTTTCTTTTCGCTTATTTTGTCATTTGATGATTAAATTTTTGTACTTATTAAAATCTTACGTCCTAATTAAATGTTGAAATTTATATGCACGTTTCCCACACGAAATATTTCTGAAAATCAGATCACGATCAGCGATTAAACCTGTTTTGGCTCTGAAATGCTAATCCATTAAAATAATTCTGAATATTATTTTTGAGTTAACTCCATCCTGTTTATTTTACCCAAAAGGAATTGACAATTTACAGCTAACAAAACTCTCCATTATTAGGTGCTCAATCACCAATCGCTCTAAAGGCCCCTACACATGGTCATACACATGATGGCTGTATGTAAAATCCCACCACAATTTTTGTGGAGAAGATGTTTAGAGGGTCAAGTCTATCCGAGTCGAACTCTAAATCGAAAAAAAAAAGAATGAAAAGTAATAATTTGTTGCTGACAATGCATAATAGACTATCTCTAGGTTATATCAACTGTTATCGTATTCAACCAACCATAAATATACAATTTTTGCAAAATTATAAAAAATCTTGTAATAGAAAACGAATATTTAAAACCAAGGGTTGTCATTACAACATTATTATGGTTGCACGTTCTTCTTTTTACCAAGAAAGTAGCATAATCATAAAAATATCTCTTGCGTGTCTTGGTGTCTTCTTGTCAATTTTTTTACCTCGTTGTGTATCATTACTTTCTCATTATATAAATAGCAATTTTATGAAATTTTAACCAACCGCATACAAATAATGTTGTATTGGTAGCTGTTCGTAATAAGAAGCGTGATTTTTAGTGGGACACTTTTTGCACTTGGGGATTTTCGTAGTGACAAACTCCGTTTTTGAGCAACTCGATTGTTATGCAAACGATGCGATGATAAAAACACCTAAAAAATTTATGTATGCATCACCTTCAAACCGTTCTCAATTAGTAACTCGGTAATTTATGATAATACTAACTAAAAAAAAAATTGAATTTTTATGTTTTGATTTTATATTCATCAAAAATCGTATTTTTTATAACCTTTCACATTCTACGCTAGGTCAGGTTTTCGTCTCATCATGGGACACCTCGAATTTCTCACAGTAGCATCAGGTTAGCGGTTTTATTTTTAATAGTATGAACTGTGAATCATGATTGTGATATATTCATTAACAAATTCTCACAATATAAAAGCTTATAGAAATCGAATTCTTTTCGATTCCCAGATTTTGATCGAAAAGATCGAATCAGGTTTTATAATTTATTATCTTATTTTTTACCGTGTAAGAAAAGATCCGTAACACGCGTATAGCGTCGATGACTCAGGATTTTAGGATTTGCCACTTTATAATAGCAGTAGGTACACCGTGTAATTAGAGCCATTACCAAAGATCATAGGACATTGTCCTCTTTAAAAGTTGTCTCCGAAGCGTTTAATTGATATCGCATTTAGTCGCCCGAAAGTGCAGCTACAATTTTTTCACGTCAATTTAAATTGTTAAATACCTCTTCAGAAAGTGAACGCCATAAATTCTTTATTTTTAAAGTGAAGGAATAAACTTGAATTCAGACATATGATAATGTTGAGATCTAAATCTACCTGTTTTAATTGCATTACTTCTTACAAGGGAAGGACAGAAAAAAATTACTTTTATGCAAAATAGTTCTTGTTGGAATGACTTCTTCGCGGTCAGCGGTCTGTTCTTCATGGTCTGAAAGTTGATCCGCATGAAGAACCAAGATACTTATGGGTATTTTTGCTTTTGAGTAGGTGACACAAAGGTGTATGTACAACAAATTAATCGTACTTCTTTAATAACTGTTATTTGTGGTTTACACCGTAGATGCTCTTTAATTTTGCGAAGGCGATATTAATCGAATATTAAATTTAGTTTCGAATGTATTTACAATACCATCGATGACGAAACACCTTGTAAATTCTTTGTATGCGCTTGTGACTGGAATTTTTATTCATTTTTAATTTATTTTTAGTTTTATAATCAGATAATAATTATAAACTTGTTGCATGTTTTGAGTTGTTTTTCCACATAAAATGCAACTGGAATATTTAAATATTTGTAGGTATACCCAGTAAAAGTAATAAAATTGCACACGTAATGCGTGTATAATTTTTGTCACGCATCCAGCTTTACAACTGTAAAAAATAGTTGACAAGATGTTAGTTTGCTCATTTATGTACTACCTTATAATAATTAGCACTTTATGTAGAAGAAAACGTAATGAGTAAATGAGTTATTTCGGTATTTTCTCACATCTTTTTTTTTTTGCGGTACCCGGTTTTGCCCGTTTTTTTTCTTTTCTATATTGTTGCCCCCGCCCCTTATTTATTTTTCTTCAGATTTTTCTATGGCTGGGGGGCTTGGAATTCCTCTCAGTATCCTAGTAATTTTGTTCAAAAACTACTTTGTTTTTAGCCGAAATTTAGCTCTAATTAAGAAATAGAGTTGGGTGATGAACATAAAAGAAACTGAAGACTTCGTGGTTGCTGAAGAGGAAAAAGAACTTAAGCTTGAAATACATGGGAGTTACATATTTTAGCACTGGAAACAAAAATTAAGAAGTGGTGAATAAAATCGGACAAGGACGCACAGCCATTAGGTAATTGAATTCAGTATTATAGAATGATGTGGTCACAAGAGCGATGAAACAAGCGACGTTCTTTGGGTGATGAACAATAGAAATACAACCAAGTTGAAAACTTGAAAAATTATTTTTTTGTATGTTATGCAAGTATTTTTGGTCATAAATTGCACTCCAAATTAGCAAATCTAGTTACTCGCTCATTTAAAACATTCCCGAAGCCACTGCAACTCAAAAATTGCTGAACAAAAAAACGGAATCTTTATTTTTGTTATACGATGTTAGCTGTTGCACCTCTAGAGCAAAAAATCGATATTTCAAATTGGATTACTCGTATTTCGAAATTTAAAGAAAAAATTATGTTGATCCTCAGTTTAGTTGCTTCATTTTCAGTGCCGGATCAAGCTATTTCAGCGCCGGTTGCAGATTAGCTAAATGGCTCCTTTAACAGCGGCGGCTCCTCAAAAGAGGCATAGGCAAATTCTTTAGTATTAATTAAACTAATAAAATTTTCAAAAAAGTAAATACGTAAATTTTCGATTGTGTGAACTATCAAAAGATAGATACTCCATCTACAACACTTATCCAAGATGTAACTACATCATGCAAATGATATAGTCATCGCATGGAGGATTTACTGTATTACTGATAATTTCGAGATGACTCCGATTACACAGATGCATCAAGAGACTCAAAAGCACTGCGAGGGGCCAAATTAATTAAATTTAATTAATTTTACGGTGGATTCGTAATTTGCAGATTTGAATTAATTTCTAGTTTTAAGAACGAATATCCCCCAGACCCCCCGGTTTGATACCTACATTCTACATTGTATGTATTTCTTATAAACATGGTTAGAGTGTTATATTATTTGTTTATGAAGTTGAGGTCAGGAGGCACACTGTCGAGGCCGTTTCGGCAACTCCGATTGCACAGATTTAACCGTAGGTGAAAATGCATCAAAAGATTGAGTTGCACTGAGGGGTATTCCATACCCCCCCGGTTTCAAAAAGTAATCATTTATGTTCATGATCTGTGATCAACGTTATTAAGTAGTAGGAAACCTTTCACTTGAATGACACCATAAATTTTTGTACACTGAATTTTTATTATCTTTTGTGATATTTTCTCAGGTTTCTCTTCATTTGAAACCGAGAAGAGAACTGCTGCGAAGAAATACAACGAAATAGAATATTCAAGAAAATTTTTGGAAATCTTAGAAAATATAAGGAAGTCTTGGGAAATGGCCTTTAATACTAAATAATTGTATACAATATTCGGGATTTACTTTACCGTTGGTGGTGCTCATGACGCTACCAAATATCAATAACATGTCGGCTCTATTACGTACAATTGATGTTATTTTGAGTTTAATTCTGAATTATTATCGTAAATCCGCGGTGAAATGGTAATTCAGTAAATAAACTACCAAAAGAAAGCAAATGTTTGGTTTTAAACAAAACTTTCTATACTAACTATACGTATTAGATTAACTTAATGTTTTTCCGCGCGGTGGCGTTCGTTTAATGTAAATCGAGAATAATCAAAGAATACCAAAATTTGTATTATTTGGGGGTGTTTGGGAGGGAGGCTAGAAGCTGAAATATGTAGAAAATAAGTGAAAAAATTTAGCAAAAATACGGAAAATTCTATCATTTTTAATGATTTTTTTACAAATATTAACTTTTTGCCTCTTTAGCTTACCAGAAGAAATGTACAGGCTAAAATAATTGTTAAAAAAATAATAAAATAGATGGGGGGCGTGATGGGGAAAAACGGAGGTCGTACTCGGATTCAAGACGTTAATTTATATAAGAATCAGCAAGAATGGTATCAGGGTTCGAAAAATAAATTTTATTTGCAGACCAGTGTTATCATTAAGGGACGTCCATATTTTAAAATATTTTATAAAAATTTAAATGAAAAATGCACAATTTTGGAGTCTTCTGAATTTTGGCGCTGGGTGCTGCGGCTCCATTGCACGGTATCCAGTCATTTGGCCGAATTTTTTTGGCCGACAATCATTTGGCCGACAGTTTTTGGCCGAACAGTTTTTGGCCGACAGATTATTTGGCCGAACAGTTTTTGGCCGACAGATTATTTGGCCGAACAGTTTTTGGCCGACAGTCATTTAGCCGAACAGTATTTGGCCGACAGTTATTTGGTGGCAATTGCAGGATGGCCGTGTTAGCACGTATAGTCGAGGAATATGGTCCTGACTATGAGCAGACCAATAGAAAGCAACGTCACCCAAGGACGAATCTAATAAAAAAACTAATACCGTTTCTGAACGACGCGGTATTAAAATTATCCGCGTTAATCCTATCCGATTACCTTTTGTTATTTTCTATATAAACAATTATGTAATTAAGAATCAGTAAGTAGAAAGAATTAGAAGAAATTATAAGTATTAGAAGAAAAAGAAGAAATCAAAAGTAAATTAAAATTATATCAAATATGCCTTTGGAATATGTCGAAAGCAGTCGTGGAGTTAAGCAGCTTTTACATAATGGATTTCTGTTTACTCGCGATAAACAAGGTGGTGCAAAAATTTATTGGAAATGTGCCAAATACAACACTTCAAAGTGCAAAGCAAGAGCAATCACTGAAAACGATGAACTTGTTGGACTTAGTGGCACTCATATTGGTCACACGGTGGAAAGTAGTGAAGTTGCAGCAAAAACTGTGCTTGCTAATATTAAAGAAGTGGCGAAAACTTCAAAAGAAAACCCCCAACAGATTCTGGCAGATGCTACTCTAAATCTTGATACAGCAGTGGCCCCACATCTTCCTTCCACCAACTTGTTGAAACAGACCATTCGCAGAACTCGTAATAGGAATGGTCCTGCTGTTCCAACATCTCCTAACAGCCTGACTGATTTAGTGATTGAAGGAGATTACGGAAAAACTGGCAAAGGAGAGCCTTTCTTACTTTATGATAGCGGACCCAGTGAAAATCGGATTCTTATATTTAGTACCGCAGAAAATTTACAATTATTGGCTGATTGCGATCATTGGTTTGCCGATGGGACATTCAAGTCGGCCCCATCACTGTTTTTCCAACTGTACACGATCCATTCTATCAAGTATAAGGTGGTAATTCCGTCTGTGTTTGTCCTTCTTCCGAATAAGAAGGAGGACACTTATATTAGAGTTCTAGAAGCTATGCTAAACTTGAAACCCGAGTTAAAACCTGTAAGTATTATGACTGATTTTGAAATTGCTCAGAAAAAAGCGTTTCAACGTGTTTTTCCTGGCATCGCTCACCACGGATGCTTTTTTCATTTTAATCAATGTATTTGGCGTGTAATACAGGCTAACAATCCTATTCGAGTTCGGTACGAAAATCTGGCTGATCCATCGTTTCCCTTAAATATTAGAAAGTTGGCGGCTCTAGCCTTTGCTCCTCAAGAGAATGTGGAGCTTATGTTCGAGAATTTGCTGCAAACCGAATTTTTTCTGCAAAATGAAGAAATTTTAAAACCACTTCTCGATTACTTTGAGAACACTTGGATTGGCGCAATTCGAAGTAGGAGCAATCCAGTGCGAAAACCCGTGAATTTCGGGATTTCGGTTTGGAACTGTCACGATGCCTGCCTTGGAGACCTTCCTAAAACAAATAATTCCATTGAAGGGTGGAATAATAAATTCAGTAGTCTTCTCGGAGCCAATCACCCTACAATTTGGAAATTTATTGATGGACTCAAACGTGAGCAAGGTAATGTTGAATTCAGCCTTGCTCAGTATAATGCAGGCCACGTGCCCAATCCTCCCAAGAAAAAATACGTCAAACTGGCGGACAGGCTCAAACGACTTGTTGTGGATTTTCCCAACAAAACTCAAGACGACTTCCTTCGTGGCATTTCTCATAACCTTCAGTTTAAACCTAATGGATCTTAAAAATAATTCGTTGGTGTGTAACGAATATTTTGTATTGCATGTTTTTTTGTGTATTTTAATAATAATTTAATATAATTTAAATAAAACAACATAATTTTACAAAATATTTATTTATTTACCAAAAAAATAAAATTTATCGGCAAAGTGACTGTCGGCCAAAAACTGATCGGCCAAATAAACGTCGGCCAAAAACTGTTCGGCCAAACAATCTGTCGGCCAAAAACTGTTCGGCCAAATTATCTGTCGGCCAATTGATATGTCGGCCAAGTGATTTATCGGCCAAAAACAGTCGGCCAATAGAATTCGGCCAAATAAATTTCGGCCAAATGACAGTGATTCCCATTGCACGCATGGTTTATCCGGCTCTGTTCATTTTAATGTTGTCATCTTTCTATAAAAACTAACTCACTATAAAAACCTGTGGGGGCAAGCAAGTTAAAGTATTATGTTTTAAAATTCATGGATTTCGAAAAATATTCAATAAAAGATAAAATTGCATGATTGTACAATTTGTCTGAAATATCGCACGCCTTCTTCTGCTTGTTTTAGATCTGGAACCTGTTTAAATATGGTTTTTTGTTGGAAGCTGAAGATCAACTGTTCTTTCTCTTCGGGGGTCTTGCTGGTTCCTTGTGGGATTATATCCTTAACGATTTTTGGGAGTCGGTTCTGGTTCATGCGTGATATGTGCTCGTTCCAGGCTCCTCTTCTTGTTTTGGTCCATCTGATTATATCGGACATGCTGCACTCTTTTCTTTTCCGGTCGTGTATCTTATCGAATGTATGTTTGACAATAATTTGATTTTGAAATTGATTGTCTTAGTTAGAATCGGCATCTTAAAACTCATCCTCTCACCAGATGAATGTTCTTGGTCGATATTATATTCTCTTATTTTACTTCTTTTATATGTCTACTTTCTATTTATGTACTTTTACCAAGGAAGTTTAACAGTTTTTATTAAATCTCAAGACTTACACTTTGGCTTTTCTATTGATTTTCTTCGTACAAACATTCATTAAATATGTAGTATCAATTTATTATTTCTCCACTTTTTCATCATCGGAATAATATATTGACAAAACGCTTAAATTTTCTGTTTGAAAGGGGGTCTTTTGCGTTTCTTTTGTTTTCTTCACTCTGTGAAGAAAATTTTTATATGTACTGTGCTGACATTAATTTGTAAACGATTGCGATGGCGCCATTGCACCAATTATCAAACATCGGAAATTGATTTAATGTATGGACCCAATTTATGGAAGATGACACGAGTATTACAACATAATGATACATATCTACGCTTTTCAACTTGAGATATGAGAATGTGAATGTTATTTTAATGCTAATTTTATGGAGATATTTACGAGTGATAATGTATGTGTGACAATTTCATTTCATTTCGATATTCATTTTTAAACGGTTTCCGTTTTGCATTTACTTTTAATCAAACAGGAACAAAATCGATCGAGATAACTGCACAAGTAGTCGGTCTCGTGTGAAATTTTGATACAGGTAACTGTTTTTTATTAAAAATTTTTAATATTGAATGCACATAATATATAAAATAATCTGAATATTTATGAGCTTATATATAGTTTAACAGTAATTAAATCTGTAAAGCACCCCCCGGATATGTTGCCGACTTCCGGGTAAGGTGACCAAATGTTTTCAATTTTAGGGAAGCTCCTTTGGAAAATATTGACCCAATAAGTCAAGTTCGCTTCTACATCGTTAAATTTGTTTTAAGTTCCTAAAATTAGAAAGATTTCAAATTACTACGATGATAACCCCATGCCCGAACAAATGATTACAAGCTTTACAATTGTATCTACAAATAAAGTAACACTTCCTTTTTGTAGTAAGATAGTCGTAAGATTAATTGCCCCATAAAGACCACACATCAAACGTCTAAAAATATTTTTTTTGTGAAGAAGATTTTCTGAAATTTTGATCCACCCAAGCGATGTAGAGTATACCTACATAACCAGTTATTTAAAATTAGATGAACTTATTGTTTAAATTGTGTGCAGCGCCAACCGTAATTAGCCCATATTAACATTTCCTCTTAAAAAAGAATCGATTCAATTGGTAGTATCCGGTTGTGTAAAATACAAAACATTAATTTAATCTACATTATATAGGTGTATACGATGAAACTAAATAGTAAATGGAACGATCTCACGGGGGTTTATATCGGATCAGGGTGAAAACGGAAATACATTCGTTCACTGTGACGACTTGCATAAAAGCCCACAGTGTAGATCCGTGGAAACGGAAGTATTTCTTTGAGGAAACAATATCTGTTGGTTACCACCGGTTATTAATTTTTCGAACTTGAAAAAAAACTATGGCATTAGAATTTTTGACGGAAACGGCTTAACGCAAGACTGGTCCACTGGCCAAATCATTAAAACGCAGCTCCGGTCAAGTTTTTCTGTATATTAAGATGTGACGTGAATCATTGAACACGCTTTTGAAAAAATTATTAATGCACGTGCTCAAAATAATTGGGCAATCCAAATTACTTCCGAAGATGTAGAAAGAGCTGGATTTTGAATTTAGGGTCAATCACTCATGTTGGTTTGGTTGACTTTTAGGGGATCGTTCGGGTGTGGTGATATTAGGGGGTCATTTCTCATAAAGAAAAGTGCACATAAAATAAATTGGATGGGAGTGCTGGATGGTTTACCCCAATATTTGTTCTAACACTCTTGTTATTAATAAAATGTTCTATTCTACGCTGTATCTTGTAGCATCAGCAAGAAAAAGCACTTATTAACCTTTTCGTGACCACAAACGATCTTTGACGTCGAAATTTTGTCTGCTAATTTACTCATCCATCATTACCTTCCAAAATTACGTCGCACTTGTTTTTTTCATTATCAGCTTGTTATGTTCCAATCACGCAGGGTCTTTATCAGTAAACTAATTAGTTGCATTTATTGTATTTGTAGTTTAAACCGATTTATTTATAGTCTTGCACAATAAAACTGTCAATGGAATGGAACAAATACGGTTTTTCTTGAATATACTTTGAATTGAACTTCTGAATAGTAAAAAACTGTTGCAACACATCAAATACTATATAACTTTGTCAGTGGTTTTATCTATGTATTTGCAACTTTTATGTGCTCCCATGTAAAGTAAAAATATAGAGGAGTGGTGACTTGGTCATGTGGGAAGTTCTTGGAATCGTCTCATCTTTACATCTTCTCTTCTTTATGGCATACTAAATTTTTGTTTGTATGCTTACTTGCAGGTTTACGAGGGTTAAATTTGATTAAAATCTTTTATAGGCCAAGTCTAATTCGTGTTCATGGGGTTGTTGCATGTTGAAACAATTCTTCTGAGGGAGCCGTTATTGGGCCCAGTTTTGGAATCAATTTAACTTCACGATGGAACTATCGTTTCGTTAATCTAATAAACGAACCGTAACGGTATTACGTTGTCTGGCTTTGTAGTCTAATTGCATGTATCATTACAAAGTACGTCTCAGTAAATTGTTTGATCTGTCTTTTAAGGTCTAGGTTATTTTAGAATTGTGTTAAAATGGGACCTTTTTCACTTTCACAATAAGCATTCATACCGGAGGCGTGAAAGGAAACGGCGTAACCTGCGTTCTTAAGCTTGCATATTTGAATATTAATTACCTGTAATGTGGGTTAAAAGTAAATTAGCATTATTATTTAATAGCCCAATTTAATTAATTTTGGTTTTATCTGTAACAAAAACAGCACTTGTAACATTTTGCAAGAAAAATTTCGAACATAAAATTGGGGACCCCGTTTTTTCTTGCCTCTTTCACTGGTAATTGAATGACTTTATTACCTTTCTTTTTTACCTTGTGGCTGCACTTTAATTAGCGTAATTATATCTCGATTTATTTACTTTCAAATACTAATATTTTCTTATTGATAGACATTTTATGCACTTTTATGGGATAATTGTATTGGAGACGTCAAACATATCTTCAATTTCATTTCCTGTTTCCTCTTGCAGTAAATGAACAATTTGAATTTTATTTTATTTTTTTGTAATTTCACATTGCTCCGTGTTGAAAAGAAAGTAATGTTAGTGTTCCATCTTCCAAATTACCAATTTAAATCGTATTGAAAATTTTAAAGCATTAATCTGATATTTGATTTTTCCCAGTTGTGCAGTTTAAGGCCGCACTGACCCATCATATCCTCTCAATTATTTTTAGGTTGGTAACTTAAAATGAACCAATCGAAGATAAGTTTCGGACGAATAGACAAAATTCTAAACTGGACATTGTGGGAAATACAAAATATCAAAAAGATTGAAATTGGAAATTTTTCATTAATCTGCCGATCTACTTATTCCTGGAAGCTATGATGGGAAATTAAGAGTAAACTTTATTGCAAAATTTCTGGTTGCAAAAAACAAAAAAATTTCTTTGGATTGATAATAATTTCAGTTTACCATAAAAGTACTGATTTCCCATATTATTTACCGGCGATGGATGTCGCCTGGATATAAGGTGCTTGTAACGTAGCTCTTCTTCTGGCCGCTCCAGTCGTAATTAGAATAGTCAAAATAAAATCCTCATTAACACGCGTGAGTGTAATTGTAAATTAAATAGCTAATTGCGATTATAATAGTTTGAATTTTCAGATTGCTTTCACTAGATTTGCCTCGAGTTGAACTTTTAAATTCGTTAAAAATAATCTCGATAATTACTGCACGGTTTCACTAGAAGCTTCCGTCTTTTGTCAGGCCTCCCGACGATTCTTTTAAAATCTCGAGTTTCCTACTATATAGGATCATCACATTCTGATTCATGAATTCACTTAAATTGTTCCAATCGTTCATTGAGACGCTGGATACGCTGATTTTTGATGAGAACATATGCGAGACAATAGAAATTAACTTTCTATTTCTTGTAATGCAAATAAAAATTAATTAATCACACAATTCATAATTATGAATATTAATAATTTAATAATCGTGAGATAACCATCAGCTGGTGTACAGATTTCCATCCATTTGCGTCAACAATAGTCCATTCTCTCTCGGATATTCTTGTGCATAGAATAACATTCAAAATTATATTTTCAAATAAATTAATCATAACTTACGTATTAAACCAGGTATCGTGGGTAGTTTATCCATGAGAACGGAACACACCTGTTGTTATCCGCCCACCCTATCTACTGATAAAACAAGACCCTCGATGTGAGTGGAAGAAATTACCTAAAACGAAGATTATTGTAGATATGTATGTAGGTAGATCGTATTATTCTCCAAGTTTTTTTTTATTTAAAAGGTTTTCAAAGTTTAATATTCTTCATTTGTCAAGGTTTGTATTGCTAATATTTTATGCCTGTAATTTATGGCAGTTGTCTCGCGAATACTTGGACGCAGTATTTGGTGGATTGAAAACAACTTCTGCATACGTCTAGTTTGTTTGAAATTCGATCAAGTCTGTGGTTTTGAGCAATCTTGTGGTTGTTTAAAATATGTGGAGCGTCTGCGATACGGTAAACGTAATTTTTCGCAGTTTATTCCATAATCGGGATGAAGATTAGCAAATTTTAATTTTGAGCGTTTTGTTTCAGATGATGAAACACGTGCAGCTGTCTCCATACCGGAGTCGTGCTGATACTGTTTCGCTAAGTTCTACCACTTCTTATGGAAGCCTGAGTCCTGAACCACTTGGAAGCAGATCGTCCAGCTACTCGTCGCTTAGCGAATCAAACCCACAGGTCAGTATTTTATATGTAGGTCAATGATTCTTTAATCTGAAACAAAAATTTTAAAGAATTTGCGGCTAGAGTACGACCTTACAAGGCAGTCTTATTTCCACGGGAACTGAACTGAGATTCCCACACATTTAAGCTCAGTTTTTCATCTCTCTTCAATTACTACAAGATCGCTTCGACTAACTACCTGTTACTAAAATATAATACGTAGCGGCCTTTCTTTTCTTCATTGTTATTTGTTTTGCTGGTATTAATTTGAAGGATACATTTTTTACTTCATAGTAATTTTTTTACACAAGACAACTATTAACCTACCGCTATTTTCACTATTAAATAAAAAAGTAATTAGAATACCGGGGGGTTATTATGTTGGTGGTAATTGGAAATCTTGACAAGATCAACCTCAAATTTGGACAACAATGAATATTGTAATAGCAAATAATTGTAAGTTTAGATTAATTTTTCATATATTCTTTAATTGACAATTTTTGATGATGTGGTAATTATATGGTGTATCTCGCAAGTAATCATAATCATAGTTTAGAAGTTTTTCAAAATATTAGCAGTTAATTTTATTAACCAATTAACAAATAAAAAACTCGTTAAATATTTTTTTGGTAAATAAACCGTTTGTAATTTTTCATCGACCTATACTCCTCGCAAATAAATTGCTGGCAGTAAAACAGACACTTTTGTGTTCAAAATCTCGAATTGAGATAATCTTCTAACGAATACTAAGTGCGAGACTTACGAGATACAAATTCATAATGGGATTCGATTATTTGAAAATTTGTACGTCCTTCAATAATATGACAATTCCTTTCAACATTTTCAACAGGTTCCATTGTAAAAAATTTCTATTTGTTACGTAATCTTTTGTTCGTTTTTTTTTCTTCCCATCTTGAGGATATAAAATGATGCTTTTCTGTACCATAGGTTCACATAGGAGTTCGGATATTAAAAACTGAGCGAGTTCTCAAGCGGATATTCTCATGGTGTCGCATGGCATCTGTCTGTCTCGTCCCTTTACTGTTTCTTTATATTTTGCAGTCTCTATGTAGCCGTAATTTGCAATTTATTTCTAAAGAGGATGTATTACTAGACCGTATCGTCTAATGAATTCTAACGACGTAATAAGATCACTAATCAGTGAAATTAACCATAAAGTTAATAGAAAAATTATCAATCATTTTATGTAACTATTTAATCAGTAGGAGCCCGTATCGATAATAGGAATGTGGGTGTGGAAGTAATTTAGTAGTACTAATTGATTTCGTAATGTCCCTTTGGTCGTTGGGAATAGGAACACCAACGCACCTAGGGTAGCTCCTTGCGGAACGCCCAAAACGATAAGCTCCAAAGATACGTTATTTCGTATGTCAACACGTCTACTTTTGTTTGTTTACGAATCGAAACGGTAGTTCAGGACGATGGTAAAGCATGGGCAATACCACTCGCACGTGTGAAGAAAGCTTCATTTTTATATTTTTCAAAGTACCGAAAATTGTTGTACCGGATATTCTTGTTTATGACTTCTTGGCTGCACAATACAAGGCATTGTAGTTTTCATCAAGTGAAATATTTATATCTATTTCATAATAGTGAAGTACTGATAAGCATACGTTGAACTTTCAATTTTAAAAATTTTAAAAAATTATTTTGAAATTTGTTGGAGAGTTTTGCGTGCTATATTATTAAGTATTACAATAGATATGCACATCCCAATCTACCACCTACCACTTAGGGTCACTTAAAATGTTGAAGGCGTTCGTATGAACAATAGAAGTTGGCCTAAACCGTATTTGGAAAAAAATTATGTAGTAAAGCCAAGTTCCTGTCTATAGTATTTTTCCTCATCGTTCCTCCTCACATCGGGCTTTTGAATTGACAATTGAAAGAAGTATTTATTACCATGTAACCACTTCCTAATTTTACAATGTAAGCATACCTAATTTTGTTGAAAGGAATGCACCAGATTTTTATAAAGGCTGTTTGGGCTCGATTTCCTGCCAGGATTTTCCCGGTTACAATACAAAATTAGACGACGCTAAATTTATTACGAATATAAATTTTTGTATTTTGATCTCAATTTAAATTTCGTTATGGTAATTTACAAGATTTATATACGAGACAGCTCTTAAATTTGTAAAACAATCTAGGTTTTGAATTTACACCAGCGATTTCCAAAATGTAATTTAATCTGGTCAGTATTATATAACAATGACTATTTCAAGATTTCAGAAATAGGTTAATAAAAGTCGGCGATTTGAATTAGAACTTTTGCTTTATTTCTTTTGAAGTTTAATTAATGGCATAGTTGATTGGCTATGATGAAAAGCCACAATTAAACATTAAAAGCTTTATTGTGGCAGCTGCCCCACATAAAATCATAAACAATAAAAAATGGAATCGAGAAATGATCAGGTGCATGTGTACTGATTGTGTGCAAATTTAATTAAAATATTAATTAACCCCCGAGTTATTGTCACCTTTTATTGTCAACTACGACCAGCATGAAAAGGAAATTCATTTTTTCTTTTTTCATAATACCAGTCGACCCTTATATCGCGGTGATTAATTAAGGAGCAGTTGGATGTAACAGGTCAAAGTCCTCTATTAAGATGAATTATAGGCCAATTTTTTTGGCGGGGATCCACCGCGCCCGAGAAATAAATTTGACTTTTAACATTTTGGTTCGAGTTTAGGTCAAGGTTTATTTATATTATAACTAAATAAACTAAACAGGATTGCTTTTATACGACTAGCATAAAGCAAATTACATTTTTATTGCGGCTATTTTGAAAATTTTCTGGTCGGTGATCTTTTTGAACCTCCTCGTTTATTACATGTGGAAACTTGGTACCATTTCATCTGTTAACAATTAATGATTAAATTATCGAGTTTGTTTAGCATCTTATTATGCTCACCGAAACATGTGTTATGGGAATAACATTTTACCAGTTCACTGCATAGTAATTTGCACGTAATAACGTAATTTGTTGTTTTTCTTCAACGTGGATAAAATACCAAGAGATGGATAAACTTGCTCAAAGAGCCATAACGTTGTGGTGTCTCGTAAGGTTTCGATTGTGAAAATTGAATCTTTTTATTCCGTGAGACGATTCGGTGTCTATATTCCCACATTTTTGTCATCGAAAAAATTGTATAATTCAAAAGCATAAACAACTTTCGGTTATAATATCGGGAGTTATGTTTATAGAGGTATTTACATGGGAATCATGTTTATCCGGAAGGGCAAAGACCTTCTTCGTAACGTCGATCATTCGAGCATCAAACAATCGATTTTTGGATTATCAAATAATTTCATTTAAGATTTGAAAAGTAATTCTATTTAACTGTATTTCTGTTTAAAATAAACAAACCACAACGCGGAAACTGGAAAACAATGCAAAAACTTGTCGTTCTATGACATTAAAAACCCTGACTGCTACCTTTTTCACAGGGATTCGAAACTGGTTTTTTAAACGTTTTTTAAGTTTGCGAGGATATCCTGCACGCAGGGATTATGCTGAGAATGTTTGTGCAAATTGCCTAATTGAATAAAAATATTGGCAGGTGAAAACTTATCTCGTCTTATATACATCTGTATCCATGGTGCATACCAATTTCCATTTGTAGTAAAATGCTGAATACATAATGAAATCACAATTTCAATATCCTGTTGCTCAAGGTCATCTCAGCTTTGCAGGAAGTTATACAACTTAATTATCTTTTTGGCGTTTGATACAGGTACAGATAGTAAATAGGTGGCCGACAATCAAACCGTCCAGAATATTTGCTTATTTTTGCTCCATCTTTTTTGTTTTAATTTCGCTGAGCTGAATGGTTCCGGTTTAATGTTTTTAATTTCTTTCGTCGTGTTTGTTTCATTTTATCTCACGTAAAACGGTGCATCGACCGACCTACCCGCACCTTGGGAAGCAAAAGAAACGCATAGTTGAGGGCGCCAAGCCTTCCGGAGAGCTAATGGTAGATCAAAATCGGCAAATCTAAAAATTCGAAATGAAAGACAGTCTCCACTTGTGTTGCGTAAGAAAACTTTTTAAAGGAAGAAAGAGTTAATTATACACGGCCGAATAGAAAAATTAGTTTAAAAAGGAAGCATTTATTTGAAGCAATGAAGTGAAACTTCTTTAACCACCATTTAAAACAATGACAATCACACAAATCATTAATTCTTGATCCCACGACCGGAAATCTTGATTACAGTAGTGTGAAAATGAACCGCACCACTACCTGAATTTGTTTAAAATCGTTGGTATTATGTAAACAAAAGAGCAAGGGTTGTTGCCCATTTAGGTACTTAAACTGGTGTTTATTTATGACACTTACAACACAAAACAAAAATTTTAATAGTTTGTTCAGTCTACTTTTAGCATTGACAGAGTGAAATACTTAAAAAAATGAATAAATACAAATTATTAACCACTGAGCAAAAGGCGGTAATACTTGCTCTAAAAGGTGAAAATCTTTCAATGCGGGCTATAAGTCGTCGGGTTAAATGTAGTCATTCAACAATTGTTAGATTTTTGAAAAAATATAGTGAAAGTGGTAGTGTTGAAAACAAAAAGCGTGGTGGTCGCCAGAAGAAAACAACACAGAGGGAAGATCGGGTTTTAGAGCGTTTATGTTTGAAAAATCGAGCAGGAACTTCAACACAGTTGAATGCTGAATGGAAAGAATCGACGGGGGTTGCCGTGTGTTCATCAACTGTTCGTCGGAGACTAAAAGACTTGGGGTTGCAAGCTCGCCGCCCATGTAAAAAACCGCTTTTAACTAAGGCCATGCGGAGTAAAAGATTAAAATGGGCAAAGGAACATAAAAATTGGACTGTAGAAGATTGGGGTAAAGTCATTTATTCAGATGAGTCCAAATTTAACCTTCACGGAACAGACGGCATCAACTACGTCAGAAGAAGAAAAGGTGAACGTTTCAAAGACGAATGCATTAAAACAACCGTCAAGTTTCCGACGAGTATAATGGTTTGGGGATGTTTTTCCAGCAAAGGGGTTGGTTCTTTGCACATTATAGACGGGACTGTGAAGGCAAAAGACTACATAAAAATTCTTGAAGAATGTTTAATGCCCACAATCGAAGAGCAATTTCAAGATGTGGGTAATTGCATTTTTCAGGATGATTCTGCACCCTGTCATCGTGCAAAAATTGTAAGTACTTTAATTTTTTCGAATTTTACTATTTGCATATTGAATTTTTTTAAGTAAGCAAGCATTTAAAACAATTTGTTTTTTCAGGTAAAAGAATTTTTGGATGCAAACGGTATAATCCGCTTAGAATGGCCTGGGAATAGTCCAGATTTAAACCCCATTGAAAATTGCTGGTTTATGGTGGCAAAGCAAATTTCCCAGGAAAGGCCGAAAAATAAAAAGGAGCTAATTTGCAGCATTAATAAAGTGTGGAAAGAAGGTTTGAGCATAGATTATTTGAATAATTTAGTTAATTCTATGCCAAACCGCATTGCCGCAGTTATCAAATCAAGGGGAGGTACAACAAAATATTAATATATTATGAAAATAGTGGCAAATATTAATATAATAAATTTTTGATAAAATAAATATGTTTAGTTTGTTTTTAGTGAGTCCGAACAAGTTAGAATCTATTTATTACAATTAATTAATTATACATAACTTTTGCAATTTTCAAATTTTACAAAATTAAAATATTAAAAACATATTATTGTTGTTGCTTTTGCGTTAAGAGGGTCATAAAATGGTACAGGTATACGTACCTAAATTGACAATAACCCTCGCACTTTCGTTTTTAAGCTACAATTGATTTTAAAGCAATTCAGGTAGTGGTGCGGTTCATTTTCACACTACTGTATATAAGGTAGATGAAGTGAAATTTCAATTAGTACGCCCACTATTTCTCCACCTCATTAACAATATTCCACAGCACTCTCCATCACATCTGTGAACGTGCAAATTCAAATGAACCAACTCTGGTGAAAATCAATTAGTTGTAATAGCATTAGATGTCGGAATGATGTAATTAGCATGTTTACAAATTTTTAAACATTTACGATTTTTGTAAATTCTAAATTATTTTTTTAATTAGTATAGAGTTAAAACGATTGCTTGTTCTATAATTAACGTAAGTTCAAAAAATCTTTCTAGTTAGAATTAGAACGTTTTAGATGCAAAAATAACTCTTCGAGTTGATTTTTATCTTTTGTATTTAAAATCAACATATGGCTCTCGTAATGATTCATTTATCAAATATAAGTTAATGTCTTCATCTTTCTTTAATTATTGCGATCGTTTAATTGGTCCACCAAAATAAATTCGCTCCAGTCATTCATATTCCGATTAAAATGATAATATTTTTGAAGGATTTACTAGAAGGCCAAACATAATAAGGAAGCAATCAGATTTGGATGTTTACTTCAGAGCAAATTCCTTAATGCTTTTTGTTTAGATTATTAAAATGTTTTAATTTGGCGCCAAAATTATTGAATTTGTTTTGAGTTGAATAATGCAACATCCTCTTGCTATCAGTTTTTCAATCACCCAGATGAATAACAGCTATGATACAACAATCCGATAATATTTTTGAAAATAACAAAAAAAATATAAAGGGAAAGTACTCAGCGACCTTACACTCGAAACATTGCAAAAACCATTAGGCATCAATTATAGGAAAAACTTTTCCCATGGTTTGCAGATTTTTCAAAATTTTGATATCATTTTGAAATCATAAATTATTAATGTCACTGCTGTAATACAAGTGATAAAATGATTAATTGTCGCATGAGAAATTTGATATTTTGGAGTTACGAAGTTTTGCTAATTGAAAAAATCTGATGTGGACACCACATAACTTCCTTGTAATTTTTATAATAATTATACCAGAATCTCGTTAATCTATTCATGCGCCTCATGCATTACGACTTTTGGCATTCAAATAAATCAAATTTTTAGTTTTCAGAAATGCCAATTTTAATTCGGTGGAATTAATTTTTCTTCATAAAATAATATAATATATGTAGGTAATGGCGTACAATTTGCAAGCAAAAAGTGTAGGTATTATATAAATTCAATAATAACCCACATAGACGAAATTGTACACTGAACACTTGCTGGTTCTTTTACAAATACAATTTCTTGAAAAGGTTTTTTAACCCCTGATCAAATTTTTACACTTATAATGTAACATGAAAAAAATGACCTTTTGTAGAGGATTTTAAGTTTAGAAAGTATCCCAGTTTTTCAATCATACCATCATGAGCACGAAAACTGTTTTTTTGCTAACGTAAACCGAATGCTATTTAATTTGAATTATAGAAGAACAATTAGAGCATATAGAAAAATGTTAGTTGTATAAACAATGTAGTAATTTATCGAAAATTTACATTTACACAGAAACACAAATAAAAATAAATTTTTGAATATTTTCAACTGCCTACCATCATAATTTTTCATATTTTCCAAAGTTGCAACAGCTTTCTAATTAATGTTAATAAATGAGTGAATACCACGATTAGAATATTACAAAATGTGGAAAGCGTGGGTGTTTTTAACAATGTAGTATTCATGTTCGAAATTAGTTAAGATACCACCAATTTTTTTATTAAATTGGTACGATACCAAACTGTTACCAACCGTTGTACTACCACATATCTAATTATTGCGGGTATAAGTAAATAACCTCGGGGGATTCACTCGATTATTTTCAGTAATCATCCAAAAGATCCCTTAGTTTAAAATTAAATTTTCTGGAAAATGAGGAAAATTAAACAAGGCCTTGTTACCTTCTGAGCAGATGATTAATTATTTTCAACCCCCAAAAAGACTAAACAATTATTGTTTCCGTTCATTTCGAGCCTCAGATTTATTTTTAGAATTTCTTGCTAATTTGTAAAAACCGAGTTTAATATTACTTAACAGTTGCATCATCAATATTTTTTCGCTTATCAGTTGTTCAAGTATCGCCAAAGCTGCCAAAACAAACTCTCATCTGTTGGTATCATTAATTTTTTATCTTCGTGATGAAGATCAAGAACGGGTGCATGGTGACATATTTACAAATTGATGGCATTTTTTGCCATCGGCAAATTATAAGTGGGACTCTTTTTACAATCTTGGTAACTTATAATTTGGCCATATTGGATCATCGTAATAATTTTTTTTTACGTTTGTTCACAGTTATTATTACTATTTTTAATATTTCAACTTCCGAGCCGACAGATGCTGTATTCAAATCAGGATATCCATCTGGTTGCGCACCTAAACACCAAATGGCACATGCCATTTACCTAACCTGCCGGCTAACCTTTACCATTAACATAAAAGCTTACAAAAAATACTCAGACATAATATGGGGGAGGCATGCATATGCATTATATCGACGTTTATTCTAAAAGCGACGCCTCCACCCAAGTACATCTTTCGGATTCAGTTAGGAATGCTATATTTGGAATTGCCCATAAAGATGAAACGCCTGGCCTGGTAAAAATAATAATGCAAATATGGCTGCATATTAAATATTTACATTTATTTGGGGCAAAGGGAGGACTTAAAAAATTCAATAAGACACGTGTTAAATATAATATAAGACAGCTGTGTGTCGAGTCATTTTAACGTAAGACAGGATGTAGGTGGCAGGGATTTTTCAGCAAAGATGTTTTCACCCTTTGGCTACAAAAATAATAACACGAGCCCCTCGAACGACAGCTTCAAGACTGCTTAGCTCAAGTATGAAGTGCAACAAGAAGATTTTGATGAATGCCTTGGGGTACAGTTGAATGATTGATTTCGGCTACCGAAACTGCCTTCCAATATTTTATTTTCTGACGTGACCACGTCTTCGTTTGCTCAACTTGAAAACTATTTTTCTACGCAATGGAATAATTTTGCAGTTGTACCATAATCATTTCTAGAGTAAATAATAATACCTCATTAACCTTATTGCATTGTCTTGGTTTTTCCACGTCGAGCATTAAAAGTCATAAATACGTCTTTTTGCACAATAACTAGCATAACTGTTATGATTTCTTTTGGAAAAATAACGTCAAGTCGTATGCATATTTACACAATATTAATTTTTTTAAGACAAAAGAAGTTCAAAATTTCTTTTTTTTTTATTGTAATTTTAAAACTGAAATGTTTTCGGTATTAATTAATTAATTTAAAAACATTCCATACCATTATTTATTTACCAGGCTCATTATGATAACGTCGATTGATGATGCAAATAAATAAAACTTTTTTTCTAAGAATTTATTATTTTAAATCTTACAATATAAATATTAATTTTCTGATAATTTGATAATGATTTCTATTGGATCTTACAATAAATTGGTCTAATCAAGAGACTCATTAATAAAACCGATTGGGTTATAATGTTATTTATTATTTTCGTGGGTGGTAATTCCAATTCTATTCGGCGCTCCAAAAAACCGTCATAGTATAATATTATTGTAATGGGCATTTTGCGAGCTAAATTTTCCTATCGAAGGTTGGATGTTGTAGGTATCTGTCCGCAACTAGCACGAAACCTAGTAATTATTGTTAATAATAAACCTTGAACTTCATTTTATATATGTAATATCATTTGACCTTCTCTTTTCAACAATAAATTGTCAATTGTTGTTTCCAAATAATTCCATAAATTAGTAATGCACCGTGTTCGTGCTGGGTCTTCTCATTTGTTCATCAATTTACGATAAGTAAAGAGAAGGCACTTACGGAAATTTAATACATCCCGAATAATGGAACCGTTTGAATGCACGTAACGTAGGGGGTCTCTTTGCTCGAGGGTGGATGTAGTTGTGTATGAAATGTGATCCGTTCGCCGGAAATAGCCATTTGAGCGCTGAGCACGTGCACCTTACACCTGGAAGCAAAGCGGACATGGTTTTGTGGTTTCTTCAATTAAATAACAACAAATCTTAATGTCCCGCTGTATTTAACTTTGTTGTTCCGTCACGGTAACTTTTGTTCAAAAGAAGAAGCGGTCGTTGAACATCACGATTTTAAATTTGGAGACTTGACTTTTAGAACTTTCTTCCACTGCACTTGTTCTTGGATCTCGATAACTCTTCCATTTGAAACTTTTTCGCAACTGGAAAATGATTTAGATCCTTGACACTCAATACAAACATGCGGTTTATTTATTTTGATTTTAGGGGACTGTCTTGTGGTGAAAGCGTTAAATGACCAAAATGAGTTTTACATCCTACTACTTTTCTTGAAAGAATTATTCGTAATTTATTTTGCTAGCACATTTACGTTTATGGTACTTATAGTAAATTGGTGATTGCTCTGCTGCAGTTGGACGATCGCCAAAATTTCATCTGTCGAGATTGTTATTTGAAATCTACAATTTGTCCCGATTTAACTAATGAGTGTTTACTTGAGATGTTACCATAAACAATTAATTACATCTGTTGGAAGAAAAATATTTTCATTTATCACCAATAAATGATGTTTTTTAAATGTTAAATAAATCTACCAAGCCTCCTCTATAACCTGCGCATTCGAAAATTTAATTGCGCAATGAAAAGAAAATATCTGGCTTTCACCTAGGAGGCTCGGGTTCGATTCCCGGTACCGGAATTTTTACAATTAATTAATATTTAATTTTATTTCCAGACCACAATCAAAGTATACGCTCGTTGCCTAAGACCCGACATAGAATACAAGACCTTAAGTATAACTTTCCAAACGACATGTCGAGAAGTTGTGTCGACTCTTTTGGGGAAATATAAAATGAAGCACCGAGATCCAAAGCTGTTTTACTTAAGCATGGAAGTTACAGTGAGAAAAGCAGGAGTTAGGACACATTTAACGCTTGACGACGAAGCAAAGCCAGCTGTACTTCAAAGTTGCCACCCAAAAGGAGATTCAAAGTAAGTTTTTCACTTTTGGCCCTTATAATTTATTTCTAACATATTCATTACTTGCAGATTTTCGCTACAAACCCGACGAGGTGGACTTGTAAAAATTTACGATACGGCATTAAATAGTAACTCTCAGTATAAAAGTTTACTCATAAGTGCACAAACGACTGCAGATGAAGTGTTATCGTTGTTGCTCACTTGCTGCAACAGTAAAGATAGAGTGGAACAATTTTCAATTTACGAAGTTTGCACCGACAAAGAACAGCAGCGTAAATTGCATCCAGATGATAGACCACTACAAGTACAACAAATGTGGTTGCCTTCATTAAATTGTCACTTTTTGGTCAGAAGGAATCCCGAATATATGCCACTATCGAGGAGGAAGGTGAGAACCTATTTTTTTATTTTGAAAAATTATAAAATTAAAAATATTTTTGGTATTTACCATACCATTCCTAGACAAGTCTATTTCAAATATTTTTATAATTTTTTTTAATTTTAGATGTTTTGGATCCCAGAACTTCCAACAATCACACAAACAAAACGGCAGCAATTAAACTTTCGATCACAATTATTATCGAAATCACAAACTTCGCTACTTCCACTCATAAATAATCCTCGAGATCACACACGCGACGTTAAACCAAATAGTCAGGTTAAAACGGAAGCAAAAAGTGCGCAATTGTCTACGATACCTTCAAGCGATAAACCACCTTCATATGCAGATTACGAAAATTATTTTTATATTTAAATTTGTTGTTTTTAATATAAATTTATCAAATATTTTTAAATCGGTAGTTTTGGCTACTACAATTGGTTACCCAGATGGAATATTAATTTTGGTTATTTTAACCAAAGAAATTCGTGTTTTATTATAAAACTAACATTGTATGTATTGATGTACCTTCTCTATTACATATTCGTTGTTGAAACTAAGTGTTATGTCTATTCTTAGTGTTACACGTTTTTGTGAGTTTGTAAATTATTTAACATTTCCCTGAAAATGTTTTTGTCCAAAGATTAGGATTAAATGATAATAATTACGTAAAATTGTTTTAGGTTTTAACGTGTTTGTGCAATTTTAGATTTAAATTTTGTAAATTGTCAGTCAAAATTTCAAATATATGTGTAAAATGCAAATTGTATTGAATATTTGATGAATTTGTTTTATTAATTTTGAGTTATAAACCAAAGACTATCATTATCATTTGTATATATTAATTCATGATTTGTAATAAATTGAAAAACATATTGAATTGTTTTATTTATTATACTTATTACACAAGAATTTTGTCAATTTAAAAGAAATCTTTGTGGTTTTCTGTTCTTTCAAGATTACTCAATGGTGAAATGTGAAAAAAATTATTTAATTAATTTTTTCTTCTCATTTTTGACCTTGACGTTCTCTCAATTGGCTAGACTTATATTTTATATAATATAGAACCAATTCTTAAATTTACTGTGCGTCGATGCACTCCGGAAGGCCGAGCTAAGAAATTCTTACCAATCCACTGCTGTTATTTAATTTTAAATTTACTGATTGTAATTAATTACTTAATTTTTAAGTAATTTTAATTAATCGGAAAAAAATTTGATCTAGATACTATTTATTTAGCTTCAAAGATATGAAAAAGCATCAAATTCTTACATGTATTTAAATGGAGCTGGACATTCGGCAGTGTATGAGTTTTGTTATGGTGTTCGAGTCACAAGAGTAGCCTTGGTCAAAATTTTTTAAATTCAAAACTCAAAAACTACGAATTTTTAGCAAAGTCATTAAGACATTATTAAGGCATCTGTTTCCATGGAAAGATTTCCAAAACGATGGAAAAATACAGAATAGGTAGGATGTGGTTAATAAAAACAAAGATATATGACCACATATTTATCTTGGATAAAAATAAGCTATAATACATTGACTTTATAGAGACAGTGGCGACAATGTCTTTGTTAATATATAGCAACATCTTGGGCCGAA
Source organism: Cantharis flavilabris (assembly GCA_949152465.1). Lineage (NCBI taxonomy): Eukaryota > Metazoa > Arthropoda > Insecta > Coleoptera > Cantharidae > Cantharis > Cantharis flavilabris. The sequence continues at coordinate 13,363,348 of OX424435.1, forward strand.
TAAAGTGATTTTGAAACATTCTGGGCCGATTTAGCGGCTCGTGTCGCCACTGTCCCTATAAACTATAAAATCACTGTAAAATACAGTAACTTTACAACAACTTGTATGCAATCACGACATATGATTGCAGACTCGTTGGCATGCAGTAAGATGCTATGTATTACTACTTTTGTTGTATGAGGTAGAAGGATGGACACCGAAGGTGGGATCAGTCAACAAACTTGAGGCTTTCGAAATGTGATTGTACTGCAAGATGTTGCAAATCTCATGGGTGGACAGCAGGGCCGGCAACAGTTGTGTTGCTTGAGTGCTCGGGCACGACACTACAGATTTTGAGCACCACACCGGAAATTATAAAACAGTAAATAATTTGGAAAAGAAAACACTAAACCCTTGAAAAAATTATATTTCACATCACATAATATTATTTGAGCACCACACGGCAAATCTAAAAGATGCTGACTCTGGTGGACAGGATTTTGAATGAGGAGGTGCTTCGCAGAATGAATAAAGACCGGGAGTTTTACACAGTGATCAAAAGGAGAAAAACAGCTTACTTTGGTCACATACCCAGAGGCGAAAAATATGATCTGCTACAGTTGATAATGGAAATCAAGATCGAAGGTAACAGAGAAGAGTTTGAAGTAATGATTGCCAACCTCTATTAGGAGATAGCACCGTAATAAGAAGAATACTTGGTTGCTTATGAATTTAATTTAATAAAAGTATTATTTATTGCTGTACTTGGGGAGCAAGCAATATTTTTGTAAGCATTTGCAACACACAAACGAAAAAATAGTACACACATTTTATTGTAAGTAAATCTGATTACCACTTTAAAGGGTTAATATCTAAAAAATTCCAATTTGAACTGAATTGAATTACAATTATTTCCAAGGGAACTCCAAATAAGTGTAATTCCAGTGATTTACGGGGGGGTCTCGAGATTTAGAAGGAATTCTAATCAATTTAAATTATAGTATGCTGGCCATTAGACCAGTTTGTTGTTAATGTCTATTTATTTTTTAGAGCTGTCAGAAGCACTTTGTGAAAGTAATTCAAGTACCAATTACGAAGTACTTTGTTAATGCCAAAAGTACTTCAAATATTTCAAAATTAACCAAAAAGTAATTCAAGTACCACCAAATTACTTCAAGTACTTCAATTACCCAAAGTAAAGTACTTCAATTACATTTTGTTGCCATTTAATTTTTTAGAAGGCTACCTAAACAATAACAATTATTTTCTCTCTGTCGAGTATATAAGGTCCTGGCCAGCGGTTCCAAAATTTGCAATATTCAATTAAATACTGAAATTCGATCTCTGTAAAACATTCTTTTTTCCAATTGCTCAAATAGTTGCGGCAAATGAATGTATTTCATTCACTTTAAAGTACTTCAATTACTTTGAAATACTGTAATTACTTCAATTACTTTAAAAGTACTTCAATTACTGCAAAAGTATTTTAATTACTCAAGTTTTATTAAATCCAATTACAAAATACCCAAGTACTTTTCAAAGTACTGCATGTACACTGAAAAAAAGGTACATCATTTTTGCACGGATGAACAAAATTCATCATATTGATGAAAAAATCATTGTATTTATGAATCTTGTTCATCGGCGCGAAAATGATGAACTTTTCATCTATTTGATGAATCATGTTTTTCAGGGTACCAAGTATTATTAAGTTAGTTTTAAAAGTACTTCAAGTACTTTAATTACTTTCTGAAAGTCTTTAACTTGAAATACTTTCAACTTTGGTATTGAACCTTTACATCTCACCATCTCGAAAAATAAGTCAACATGATATAAAATGGTTTAACCGAGATTCATATTTCTTTACCTTGGTTCAACTTTAATTAAGAAAATGTCATCTTTAATTAATTTAGAAGAATTAGGAAGATCAGTCCTTTACTATTGCTTAATTTTATAAAAAAGAAACCACACCAAGCAGTTGTGCAGAATAATTTGTTCTCATTTTCGTCTCATAAGAGCTGGTTGCACCAACTAAATCTAACTCCCGATCCGTTGAATTTCAAGTTCAGCAGCTTATAGTTTACAAATCTGTTACAAGTTCCTGTTGAATTTAATCGGTACAACCAGTCCCCAATCGATTCAAATAACAGGTTACAGGTTGTGAATTAAAATTATAACGCCACAAATCTGTAAACTTTTTAATTACAATATAAATATTAAAAGTAAATTTGGAGAAAAAAGTCTTAATATTCAAAACAATTTGAAATTCCAATAAAACAATTAAAAATTAAAATTAATCCTCATAATTTAATACTTGAGTGTAAATGATTAATAAAGTATAATATCTACAATTACATCGTACATAACATTATTATTAAAAACTCTTACGAGTAGTCATCTTGGTCATCGGTGATGGGCAACGCAGAGGCTTGGGCCTGTTGTGCTGCAGCTTGAATCTGTTCCCATTGATGCTGATCAGCAAAAGCTTGTTCTTGCCGTGCCTTTGCAAACAATTCTTGCTGTTGCCGTAATAATTCTTCTTCTGGGATTCCTAAATTTTCTAAACGTGTGCTTTGTCTTCTACGTTTTGCAGCTACAGCTTTGCAGTCTTTCAAAACAGCTTCGGCTTCTGCTTGATAATCACCAAAACCCAACCGATCCAATGCTAAAAGTTTACACGTAAACTAATAAAATAAATGTTTTTGTTCAAACTTACCTATGAGAATGTGGTCGGCATTTATTGTCTTTTTATGTAAAGTGTTACACACTTCGTTAGCTTCTGAACTTAAAAGATGTATAAATTCTGTACAACAATTTAAAACTAGTTCTCTGGCCTCATTTGCTATTCGAACAGATGGTACCAGTTCCTTGATCATTTTATTAATACTTGCTCTGGGTAAAGTTAATTCATCATCTTCCGTGCTACCCGGTGTTCCAGGTTGATTAGAATTACTCATTTTGAAAATTCGTTTCGACAAAATCAAAATAGAACAAACACAGTTTCCTAACCTAAATGATATTTTTAACTTAAACAATATAGGTTATGTGCAATCAATGCGAACGTCATTAGTGTCAATTTCAATAACCAATAATATTTAAATTCACAAATAAATTAATAATTCCAATCTTACATAATTTTATGGTTCACATTTTTTTTATAGTTCATAGGTGCTGTTAAAACACCGTTATTATTAAATTAATTTAAATTCAAATAATAAATTTAATAGTCACAAATAGGACTTACTGCTTAACGTGGATTTCAAACCACGGCAAAAATAATTTAAACTAAATTGATGTGAATATAATATAAACGTAATAAAAATAAAATGTACAATTTACAGTAATTATTTGGTGAAATCAAAAAAAATATAATAATAATAAATTAAATTAGGTACGCCACTGTTACTCTGTCGAATCACAGTTGTTGGTACTGAAAATTTAAAAAACACCAAATCGCTCGTTTGCTATGGTGGTAAAGTGTTGCGCATTGAATTTAATCCAATTCGTGGATGATTTTAGTTTTTCTAAGGAAATTCGTTGATGTACTCCTAATTTGTGTTTAACATAAATAAAAAAAGTTACACGACTACACAAAAGTAATGAAAAAAAGTAAGGATTTCTCTTAAATTGTCTCCAAAATATTAAATAAGCTCGATTATTAAACACATGTAATTTTAGGTTCGAATCTTGTGCTGACCAATTTTTTTTTTGAGTAACTATAAGTGAAGCAAGTAAATTTGTAATTGTAATTATTTAATTTTGTGGCGACCCATTTTACTGATATAAAATTTTTAGATTATTTTATACTATGGAGCAAGATTTAGCAAAAGAGCCTACTACTTCACCAAAGAAGACACCGGTAAATGTTACATCAAAACTGTCACAGGCTGGTGCCAGTTCGTCTGCTGCTAAAGTTGTAGTATTTACTCCCGAACAACTTCAAAAGTTGGATTTTGCCAAACAACTTCAAGATGTAATTAATAAACAAGTAAATCCCTTATACATAAATGAAAACAAACGAGGTCCTTATAAAAAAAGACATCCAAAGCTAGTGAAAAGTAAAATTACTAAACCGAAGATAATAAGTAAGGAGCAAAGCTCGGAAACGATTGCAAATTCTTTGAAACAAAAATTCAGTCAAGTGGTGAAGTTGGATAAAAATTTCCTGCTAGATTCTATTAATTCCGAATCGAGTGCTCCTGAAAATATACCAAGTGGAAAAAGTGATGTAAGAGATGAGGATGTTGTGAAATACAAATCATTAAATGTGAACGAGCAGGTTATTCAAGAAACAGTGAAATTAAAAAGACAAATTTTAAATAAGAATGAGGTAGATAATTGTGATGCAAAGGACGATATTAATAAAAGTAGCAAGCCGTCTGATGATATTGTTGTAGAAGAACAAGTGAATATAAAAGAGGAGGTTATGAAAGATCTTTTTAACGTGAAAATAAGGCAAACTAGTGAAGCTGTTAAAGAAGTTCAGCAATCGAAAGAAGAAGAGGCTATTCCAGAAGTTGCAAACTCAAATGAAAGTCAAGCAAGTTTAAATGGTAGCGAGATAAACGAAGAAGTGATGGCAGTTCCAGAAGTTTTAACTATGATTGAGGAAAAGGAAGATATTAAATCAGAACTAATTCAAAATAAAAAAAATATAATCAGTGATGAAACAAAAAGTTCCGAAATAGTTCAAGTAAATAAACAATTAAATGAAGCAAATGTTTCTTTTAAATTGGGGAAACCACATCAAACGGAAGAACAAAGTGTAATTGTAGGTGAAACAATGGAAGAAATTGCTGAAGAGGTTAAACAAATTAATGCAGACCAGAAGCAAAGAATGCAAGAGACAAAAATTGATGGCACGAAGGAAAAGGGTATGGAAGAAGAGAATAAAATAACTTGTATAAATCAAAATATTCAAGAAATAAAGGAATTATGCAAAGAAAGTAAAAAAGTTACTCAAAATATAATGGAAGTGAATGAAATAGAATCTTTTGTTGTTTCAGAAATTGTACAAACAAAATCACTTTTAAGAAGAAGGAATAGTCGGAAAAAAACCGAAGAAAACTGCGACGAACCTAGAGAAGAATTCATAAAATTACACGAGCAAGCGGAGGTTGTTGATAAAAATCAAAAAGAGGAAGAAGAGCTGGTACCAGCAGCGAAACAACTTTCAACAAGAAGGCAAAGTGCGAGAAAACACAAGGGAAGAGCTCGAGGTGAGGCCGAGGAAAACGAAATTGGACAAATTCAAGATTTCAATGAAGAATTTGGAATTCCAAATGTTGGGCAATTAAAATCACCTTCACAAAGAAGATTAAGTGTAAGAATAGATTATGCAAAAGATAACGGAAACATCCAAGAAGTAAAGAAATTGCATGAAACAGAAAAACCAGAAGATGTGCCTAGTTCAGTAGTTATAAATTCGATACCAGTTTTAACAAGAAGGCAAAGTGTGAACAAAGACGAAACTGACGAAGAATTTGCAGTTTCAAATTTTGGGGAATTAAAATCACCTTCAAAAAGAAGGCTCAGTCTAAGAATAGATTATGCAAAAAGCAATGAAAATATTGAAGGAGCCAAAAAATCAAACGAAGCGGAAAGGCAAAGTGTGAGAAAAAGTGAGACTGAAGAAGAAGAAATGGAAGAATGTGGAATTTCAAATGTTGGTCAATTAAAATCGCCTGCAAGAAGAAGACTAAGTGTAAGGATAGATTATGAAAAAGGAAAGAAATTGATCGAAGAAGAGAAGGAAAAAGCGCTCATTCCAGAAATTGTTCAAGCGAAAGCACTTTTAACAAGAAGGCAAAGTTTGAGGAAAGACAAGGTGAAAGAACAAGAAATTGAAACAGCTGAATATTTAAATGATGATGCTGGACAATTGAAATCACCTTCAAAAAGAAGACTAAGTTTGAGAATAGATTATGTGAAAAATAACGAAAATATTAAAGAAGCAATAAAATTGACAGAAGAAGAAAAGGAAGTTACTCAAAATAAAAGAAGTAATCTAATAGCGGAGAATGAGAAAGTGGTGTCAATTGTTCCTGAAGTTGTTCAATCAAACCCACTTCTAACAAGAAGGAAGAGTGAGGGAAACAGTGACAAGCGAAAGGACGAAGTAGATAGAAGAAGGCCAAGTATAACGAATGAAAATGCAAAATCATCTTTAAGGATAAGTCAAGATACAAGAACAGACAATGAAGAAGAAAAATGCGAAGAGGATCAGGAAGGAATTAAAGCTGCTCACAAAGAAATTGTACAATTAAAACCACGACGGCAAAGTGGGATAATGTCCGAGAAAGAAAAGAATACAACAAAGAAAAACAATGTTGGAGAAGTTTCTTCAGTAAACCAAAATAGAAGAAGTGAAATATTAAATGAGAAGAAACCCCTAAAGAAGAGTCACTTGAATCATACAGATAATAAAGAAAAACAATTAAACGAAAATGAAAGGGATGGTGCACATCCAGAAATTGTACGATTAAAACTACAATTAAAAGAGAAAGAAGAAAATCACAATAGAAGTGAAACAAAGGAAGACGTTATTGAAGAAGCTGAAGAATTAGAAGAGAATGAAACGTCTCAATTAGATCCACTACAGAGAAGCAAAAGTGCGAATATTGTTGACCCAAAGAGTACTGATACAGAGGTAGAACCCAACAAAGTTAAGTTAAGGACATATCAAAATAGAAACAAAAAAGGTTTAAAGAATAATGGAACAAAGGAAAAAGATCAAAAACCAAATGAGAGAAATATTTTAAAAAGTTTAGAGTTAATACCATCGCAAAAGACAGACAAAACTGACGATCTCGAAAGTTTCAAAATAAATGAAATCATAACTGAGGATTCACAACATGAAGAAGCAATTGCAGATAGCTGCTCAGTAGAAAAAAACCACAAAATGATTCAATCGGAAGAAACAGAAAAAAAGAAATGTATTCAAATTGTGACAAATGAAGTGGTCTTCTTTTCACCTTCAGATATTCAAAATATGACAAAAAACCCGAAATCTAAACCTGTGGCACTAGCAGCTGATCCGGCATTAGTAATTCTTCAAAAATCGGTAAATTTACAGGAAGTAATCATATTAGAAAATAAATCTGAAACTGAAAAATTAAATGAAGAAACCGAGTTGATTTTAAAAGAGGAAAAGGCAAAGCCTAGATGTTACGCAAGAAAAAATAAGACAAATTTTGACCAAAATTTATTCGCACAAGGCAATAAAAAGAGTGAAAAGGTTAGCACAACCGTAAGTACTGATTCAACTTGCAAAGATGGTGATGAAGTGAAAGTAGAAGAAGAAAAACTTGAATTTGTAAATCTCGAAAATACTTTATCTAAAAATGTAGATGAACCTTCAGAGACCCCGATAGTAGAGAATAAATCAAAATCACATAAAAAACTTGTTACTTCAAATGAAACCAATTTACCAAAACAAATTGATGCTATTCAAATAAAAAGTGGAATCAAAAGAAAATTAGCAACTTCTGTAGAATCTGACAACACCGAATTTTTACAAAACACTTCTGGAGAGAGAGAAAGCGCGAAAAAATCAACATTAACTTCTAACACTGAAGTGATTGAAACTGTGGTATCTGAACAAAATTTATCTGTAAACGCTGAAGCAATAGACGACAATTCTTTGAGCTCTAAAACAACAAAATCAGCTAGAAACAAAGAAATTAAACAAAACCTAACAAGAAAATCGAGAAGATTTAAAAAGTCTCCACTAACTTCTAACATTGAAATGGTTGAAACTGAAGTACCCGAAGAAAATTTGCCTGTAAATTCTGAAGCACACCAACAGAATTCTAGGATTTCTGGAACAACAAAATTGGGTAAAAACACAGAAATTTTACAAAAATCTCCAAAGAAGACATCAAGTGCAAAAAAATCTACAGAATTGCTTGAAACTCTAAAATCTGAAACAAATTCACCTGTAAAACCTGACGCACTTGAAGAAAATTCTTTGAGTTTTGAAACAACAAAATTAGCCGAAAATGCGGAAATTTTACCAACATCTCCAAGAAAGTCAGGAAGATCAAGAAAATCTACATCTAATTCTAAGATCGACGTGGTTGAAACTGTGGAATCTAAAGTAAATTTACCTGTAACCTCTGGCTCACCAGAAGGCGAATCTTTAATTTCAGAAACAGTAAAAGTGGTTGGAAACTTGGAAATTTTACAAAAATCTCCAAAGAAGACAGGAAATCCAAAAGGGTCAACATTAATTTCTAAGACTGAAGTTATGGAAACTGTGCAATCGGAAGCAAATTTACCAGACAATGATTCTTTAGGTTTTGAACCATCAAGATTGGTTTTGAAAAACATAAAAGTTTTACAAGAACTTCCAAAAAAGAAAGGCAGACCAAGAAAATCAACACTAATTTCTAACAATGAATTGGTAGAAACTGTGGAACCTGAAGCTAATTTATCTGTGAACACTGAAGCACTACAAAAGAATTCTATGGGTTCTGAAGCATCTAAGTTGGTTTTGAAAAAAACAGAAATTTTACTAGAACCTCCAAAACAGAAAGGAAGACCAAGAAAATCATCACTAATTTCTAAGCATGCAGAAACTGTTGAATCTGAAACAAATTTATCTGTAAATACTGCACCACCACAAAACAATTCTATGGGTTGCAAAGCATCTCAATTACTACTGAAAAACATAGAAATTTTACAAGAACCTCCAAAAAAGAGAGGAAGACCAAGAAAATCATTACTAGTTTCTAAGACTGCGGAAACTATGGAATCTGAAACAAATTTATTTGTAAACAATGAAACACCACAAAACAATTCTATGGGTTGTGATGCATCTCAATTACTATTGAAAGACATGGAAATTTTACAAGAACCTCCGAAAAAGAAAGGGAGACCAAGGAAACCGACACTAATTTGTAACACCGAAGTGATTGCAACTGTGCAAGAAGACGATTCTCTGAGTTCTGAAAGATCAAAATTGAATAAAGAATCTTTAAAGACGATAAGAAGAACTAGCAAATCGGAAGCTAATTTACTTGTAGAAACTGACGCATTAGAAGACCTGAATTCAGCTGAATTGGCTGAAGACACCGAAATTTTACAAAAGACTCCAAAAAAGAAAGGAAGACCAAGAAAATCAACATCAATTTCTAACATTGGCGTAGTTGAAACTGCCGAATCTCAATCAAATTTATCTGTAGAATCCAAAGCAGTTGAAATTACTCCACCAACACCTACCTCGTCATGTAGGTCTAAGAGGAAGAGGAAAGTAGTTGATTATTCGAAACTCTCAAGAGCCGATGAACCAGAATTGGAGAGCGATGAAGATTTCGTTTTAAAGAAACCGAAAAAGCGGAAGAAGTTGGATCAGGACATCTTTGAAGTGGATGTTAACATTACTCCCAATCCACAAACCGAAGAAATTGATTGCTCTTTTAGTGAAGTGAATAAGCGTAATAGAAAAGAGCAATCAAAACATGCCAAATTATTTTATTCTCTTGTAAATGATGCCAAACTGAATGATACCTCTCAGACGTTAAACGAGGAAACTGAAAGTAGCGATAAAGTTACTGTTGACGTTAAAATTAAACAAGAAAAAAAGAAGTCCAACAGTAGCATGGTAACATGCGATGTGTGCAAATTAGAAATGGAAAAAAAAGAATGGGTGAATCATAAACTGAAGAAGCACAACAATTTGGCGTGGAAAGTTGGCGAAAAACCTTTGGTAAGGGGAAATTTGCTCAAGACTTTACTATGAATAATATTGTGTTTGCTTTTCAGGATCTAAATGATAGCAAGTTCGTATTAGGTGTTCTGAATGAAATGTACGTAAACAAGAAAAATCACTACTATTGTGATAAATGTGAAAATGTTTCGAGATCTGTTCAGGGGTATTTGTCGCACAGAAGCCGTTGTCAGAAGAGTACCCAAGATCTTATAGCCCTACAAGTAACTTGTGAACATTGTGAAAGAGTGATGCTGCCAGTCAGCATGTACACGCATTTAAAATTTTGCCGAGGCTTGAAATCAAATGACGAGGGTCTAGAAGAAACCAAGGTTCAAGAAGATTCTCCTTTGCCAAGAAAAAGGAAAGCTGCTGAAAAGTAAGTTTTGAATGCTTTTCTTTTTTTAAATTTATTTTACCTAATTATTTTGTTCTAGAGCATCTCAATTTATAACAGCACTTAATGAGAAAGATGACCAACCAAAAGAAAAAAATTTTAAATATGTAAGTGTATATTTTTTCTAAATCAGTTTTTAACGAAATTTATTTGTTTACACAGTTTGTGCTTTAAAAGTCATCCTTATAAGAAATTGTTTGCTTACAAAATTTTTCTTAATTTTTAGTCAAAAAAATGGATAGAAAATTACAATTTCGACGTTGTTCCATGGGCGAAGAAAATAATTCTAGAGCAGTGCCAGGAACATGGTTCAGCAAAATGTTGTTTTAAAGGTTGTGAGTATCAAAATTCGGATTGGTCTGAAATTTTTTCTCACTTCAAAGAGTGCACCAAAAAGTTGGAGGTTTTAAATTAAACACTTTTTCTTACAATTTCTAATTTTAATGTTATTCAGGGTTTTTCGTGTAAACTTTGCTTATCTACATTTGAAGCTAAATCGTTTGTAATTGAACACTTAAAAGAGAATCATAGTGATGAATTTAAAGCGGACATAAACTTTGATGACGATGGTGATGATGAGAGTAATGATTCTTACGATGAAGAAAATGAAGTGGAAAATTGCAAAAAACAAAAAGATAACAAGGGGTCTGCAAATCTCTCGCTGTTCAAACAAACTTGTGAGTATTTGTAAAAATAAAATAAATGTAATCTAAATTTTATTTTATTTTTAGTTCTGTTGAAATTTACGAAAGATCTATGTCCAATTTCCGTTTCAAAACCGATTGTATTTCCATCTGCATGGAAGTGGACTTTTGACTTGTGAGTAAATTTAGTTTGAAAGTTTTTATATTCTAAACAATCATCCTTAGTTGTAGGGAAAATTTTTCAGAGCCAAATCTATTTTCCAATTGGCGAAATTTGTCTATACAAAATTTGAATTCTTCAAAAATTGGAACTTACTTACCAAAACAGAAATATTCAGCTTGCACTTCTGTAATTAAATGTCAAAAATATATCGATCCGCTTGCTAGAGATTACGATTGGAAGAGATTCATGTTGTTTGAGACTTCGAAATCAGACAGCGGTGGGTTTTTATTGAAAATCATTTGGACTATGATTAATATTTTTTTAAATTCCAGGTATTTTTAGTATATTCTGTGGTGGTTCAATTTCCGCAATGGCGTGGCTGCCTACACCATACAAAACCCAAATTTGTGAACAAATATTAGCAGTTGCAGTTCAACCAGATCTCGAAACCGTATACAAAGTAAACCAGTTTTATTCCGATCCAGGGATTATTCAATTCTGGAATTGTGGTTCATTTGAGACTGCACCTCAGTTGCAATTTTGTATAGCTCACGATTACAATCCCATCTGGTGTTTAGAATGGTGTCCTTCAGGGTGTTACGATGTAGAAGTTAAAGAAAACGAAAGTAGAAGGTTGGGAATTTTGGCTGTGGGTTCGGGCAACTCAAACGTGTATTTATATTCGGTTAATGAACCACAACCTACTAGGTAAAATAAATTTCATTGTTAACATTTTATTAGAAATTTATTTTAATATTTGCAGTGGAAAAATTATCAAAATGAAACCAATAAAACAATTGTCATTGATCATAAATACGAATCAATGTTCTGCAACCTTAAAACCTCATGTTTCAAAAATTTCCTGGACGAAGGTTTGTGGAAACTTAATTTTTTTCAAGTTTTAAAATTAAACTAAAAATATTTTTAGGCGGCTGGTCATCAGCATATTGCGGTGGGTTACACCAATGGCATGGTTGCATTGTATAATTTGAACAATTTATCAGATTTGCTAAAATATAAAGTTGACGATGAATTGGAAGCACAGCAGCCTTACTTGACCATAAATGCTCACGTTCACTCAGTTACAGGTAAAATAAATTTTTATTTTGCTTTATATAATAGAATTAATTTTATTTTATTTATTATAGCCTTAACTCTATCTCATATAAATGGTGGTTGTCGATGGCTAATGAGTGCTTCTGCTGATCGTACAATTAAATATTGGGATTTGAGAGAGCCAACCACTCCAATAACAAGTAGTTCCAAATTTGTGGTTACAGATGGACTGTGGCTAACTCATTGGTTGTGTTCCATTTTATCTTTTGATGACAGTTGCAACACAGGTAAGCGCCAATATCTCACTTCACCTCTATAAATCGGGATAGTCACAGATTTTAACTTTTAATCACAAAATTGCGTTTTCTAGGTATAACTCAAACCAGTCTTCATCAAGTACGCAATTTTAAAAGCGATACTTGTAACGTAATGCATTCCAATTCTGCTATACAGTGCATAGATGCTAACGATTGGATAAATGGCCTTATTCAAGGAAATGCAGCAGGTGAAATACAAGCATTTTTCCCGCATCAGTTACTTCATGGAATGGATAATAATAGTAAACATTTCAAAAAGAAGAAAGTTGTAAGTTTCCTTTGTTCTCCTTTGTTTTCTATTCCTAATTTTGTATTTTTAGATTTTAAACTATTGCAGAGTGGTAGAGAAAAATATTAGCATACAAGAAAGATTAGCTAGAGAAAATGAGAAATTAAAACTGATGGTTACTAAACCTATAGAAGTTGTCGATATGTCAAAAATAACCTTGAACCCTAACAGGTATAAACCTGAACCTGCGACTTATAAAGGGGCTGAAAATAAATACGGAGTTGTATTTTGTGATTATCAATTGGTAAATTATATTATTGAAAAGTTTTGTTTGAAAAACATTAAACATTTTTGTGTGTTTTAGAATAAAGTAGAACAAATTGCGGCGACCTTTACCGACTACACAAATTCGCATAAGGAAAAATACTATCCAACCAGACCTAATTTGTATCCGATGCAAAGTGTTACTAAAGTGCAGTTTAATCCAAATCGAAGTGCTTATAATTATTTTGCAGCCGGCTATCAAATTGGATTTGTACGAATATTTCCTATGAAATTTATTACTCCCAAGTAACAATAATAACAACAACTGTGATTTATAATTTATTAAAGTATTGTAATTAACTGTACATTATAATCTTTTTTTTACGAAGTTGTACATATTTGTTAATACGTAAAAAGAATATCTTATTTTAATTATTTTGATAATAACTTATTTGACTATCAATTGTTTGTTGATATTTTAATTGCGAACGTAAAAGTCCATTAGGAAAAGTTTTTTTATTGGTTTATAATAAATATTATGTGCAATAATTTCAATTTAGCATGTAATTGATTGTTACCTATTTTTATTTAAAATAAACTGTAAGATGTTTGTTTGTGCCGTAACTTTTTATTAAAAACATTTAGAAATAAGCAATTTTATTGTTGAACCAAAATTCTTAAATATGAAAAGGGAAAGTTTTGATTAAAAAAATTAATCATTTATTATTGATATTTCGTTAACTTCTACTTTAAGAGGGGGTTTTGTAGCTACACTTTTAGTTTTATTCATATTTTGTATTTTATTTAACTCCAACTTTAATTTTTCGTTTCTTTCCACCACTTCTTGAATTCTACTTTCCAATTCGGCATTGAAAAAACATAATTTTTTATTGGCGTCTTTTTCCATTTGTAGAAAATTACGCAGTGAGTTAATAAGTTTCTCATCTTCCTTTTTTTGCTGATTAAACATGCTACTAGCACTGCACCACTTAAAATGTGAAAAACTAGACTTTTAGGTACACCAAAATTTTGATAATTTTACCTGCTTAATGATTAATTGCGTATCTTGATTAGGTTGAAAGAATTGAGAATTTTCTTCTAGCAGTTGCTCAAATTTTTTTGCTGCAGCTGAAATTATAGATGAAATTAAAATTTAAAAAATAAAATTGTCGAACTTGCCTTGAGCAACAATAAATTTTTCTTCTAGTTTTGAATACTTCACTTTGCTTACATGAAATTGATCTCTGTAAAAATTAGCAGCTTTTTCAAATTCTTCGCATGCTTTGATTTTATTAGTAATTTCCATATTAGGATAGCTGCTTTCAAATTTGTTGAAGATCCTATCAAAACAATTTTCACAATAAAAGATTGAGTCAATAATGGGAATGATGTCTACCCTACCCTTCGCTGTAACTGATGGTTTTTCGAAGTTTGTCTACATCCTCTGTAAGAGCTTTTTGATAATTGGTATCGCATTGATGCTGTGCTTTTATTTCGTTTAATTCTTGCGTTAATTTGTAATTGTTCATCTTCTCAGTTTGAAGAAATTCTTGTAAATTTTTTTTATCTGCCATCTAAAATTAAAATCATTATTATGTCTATTTTTCTAGGGGGGTAATAAAATAATTAACATTACCATAGATTTTTGTTGTATTTCGGCAATAATTAAATTATTTCGTTTTAAATTCAATTCGTTTTCAAAAGTGCGCGCGTTTTCCAAAGCCAAATTTAAGTTGAACTGGTGTTCAGCAATAACAGTTTTTGCATCTTCGAAAGCTTTGGTTAATTCATAAATTTTTAAGTTGGCCGTATCCAACTCTCTTTTTTGTTCTTTTACTTGAACCTACAATTTTGAAAAATTTACTGATATGTAGGTACTTTAAAGAGTATGAAGGTCAGAGGAACTAGGAAGACTCTCAACTTACCCGTTTCATGGAGAGTTCGTCTATAATTTGTCTATGAAACCTTAATAGGTATGAGGTATCAATTTTAGTAAAATCTTCGGCTATCAAATCTATTGAAGTGTTCATCTTGCTAAAATATTACCAAGTCAAATTAAATTGGCGGTTTTAAAAAACTAAGAAACTATTTTCAGTTTTATTTCTGCACAACACAAAAATCTACATTGAACACAGTAAACACAAATTATTTTTAAGATATCTACACTTAACGTCTTTTAGAATAAGTTTTTAGCACTTCTGGAACAATTGGAACATTTTTATTAACAGTCTCATTATGTTTGGTAAACTTTCGTCTAAAACTTTCAGACTTTGGTTCAAATTCTTTTGACAAACTTAGTTTCTTCAATTTTTCAGTTGTACTGCAAAAGGTACTAGACCTGAAAATTTTGGTTTTCTTGAAGCTGGCTTCTTTAACGAATTGTTGTTGCTCTTGATTTTGATAAGTAAAATTTTTACATGTTTCAGATAGTCGGACCGGTAGTAGTAGACTGTATGAATTGCAATCATTGTGCAAATTCCACTTTGCTTTATATTTTGACCAAATCTGGCAGATCATTTTCACTTGTTTTCGCGTTGCACTTAATATTGAGTACGGGAAGCAGTGTGTGTGGTTTTTTTTGTAGTAGGAAATGAAAGCTAATTGAATTATCTAAATAGTTATTAGCTAAAGTGCAAAGGTTCTCATATTGATTTTATTAGTACCTGAATTGTAAATTTCAAATGAAGTTACCTTGAATATTCGGAATAAAAATATAAAATTTTTACACTAGAATGCCTGATTTTACGACATTTTCACGCTGAATTACCATTTATATTATGAATGTGATTATTAAGCGGCCGACAATTTTGAAATTAATTATAGAAATAGTTGAAAATGAAAAAAATAGAAAAGTAGGGAAAAAATTTCCTATATTCGGCTGACTCATTCAGCACTCGGTATGTTAGACCACTATGCAATTAGGGACTTCCCTGTGAGCCGTTTTTTGAATTTGTGTATAAATATAACTTAATCAAAATAATTTTACTAAATTTTTGGTAAAAATTACGTAATACTTCACTAGAGTGCGTGACAAATAGAAACAAAACCGTCAATCATCGTAGGCTCTACCTCCAAAATATCTCCAACCACTTAGCCCCGTTTCACAGTCACACGCGCTACGCGGCGCGTATTGGAAAGCATTGTACCTTATGGTACAGTAGCGCGTGTGACTGTGAAACGGGGCTTAAAGAACACTAAGTCACTCAGTAGCCCGCCGTGAATTTCTTGCAAATGTTACAAATTGTTTTAGTTTGGTACGCCAGTGTTCATATAAACACTTGACATGTGTTATGTTTTTAAAAACAATTGACAAGATGAATTTTAAACACCTTTTCACCTCATATTCGCGACTACTGAACTGGTTGACTATATGGGAGGTTCTATAAATACTTCGATACTCCGTATATTAAGCGGCAATGCAACTCTTTCGCTTATATGTATGCACTCATAGAAAATGCAACAGTATGTCTTTTAAAAATAATGTTACCAACTATAATGGTTGACGGTTCTGTTTCTATTTAGCACGAACTCTAATTCTTACGTACGAATATTTAAATTTATTTTAAAACATTTAATCTTGATTTGTAATTATTCATCTTGACTTTGTTTGTTTGGGTCTTTAGATAATAATCTTTTTCTGATTTCTGTAATACATTACTACATAATCTCGATCTCGCAGTCTTTAATGGGGTTTCCTTTATGTTTCCTTTAAGAAGGTGGCAGATCCTGGAAGTCAATTGGGAGATATACAGATTGCAAATGCCACAACGACAGCTTTCGGACCTTCCCCAATCGCCTCTTAAGTAAACTCTCATATTTTTTCTGAGAGAGAGAGTTTTCAAATGAGGGGGCCACAAAGAAAATACTGCTCTCGGATCTACCGGTAAATTCTGCTGGAAATTTCCAGTCAGCAGAGCGGTAACTCCCCTGCTCATAACTCATAAGTGGGTCAAAAGCTCCTTTGTATGCCATGATGTTTTCATCCCACACATCCCAACGGGGGGGGTATGCTGCATGAAGTGCTTTCTGCTTGGATGATGTTGAAAGGTAGCTTGAAGGCAGCGTTAGCTGTTTCAAGCAAAACACTACTACTTATTTTATAAAAAATCTTTTCAGCTTTTTACTTCCTTTGTAAACCAAGGAAGTATTGTGATACCGATTTTTTTCGATTTCCAGATTTTGACGGAAATATCCGTTTTGACCTTCCCTGAATCCATTTTGACTATTTTCGTTGTGACGTCTGTACGTACGTACGTACGTATGTACGGACGTCTGTATGTCGCATAACTCAAATACGGTAGGTCGTAGAAAGTTGAAATTTTGGATTTGAGACACTTATAGCATCTAGTTGTGCACCTCCTATTTTTGGTTGCGATTGTCCGTGCCAAAAGTTGTAATTAATGACGCGCATGAATAGATTAACAAAATTACTGTCCAATTATTATAAAAATTACAAGGAAGTTATGTGGTGTCCACATCAGATTTTTTTATTTTAATAAAATTTCAAATTGTATTGATGTAATGTAAAATTCAATAATGTTAATGAAAACTTTTGTTGGCGTCGCGAATTTTTTATTTATTTTTCAAAAAATATTCTTTTTATGAAACTTTAAGATGGAAGAATTATAAAATAAATATTTTTTGAAAATTAAGTAAAAAATTCTTGACGGTGGGGCTTCTTTTTGTTTTGAATTGAAATTTGAATAAAAAAAAAGAATTCCGACAGTGGAGATCTTGGGAGTTTTAGTATGCAGTCAAGTAATGATTGAAGAATCAATTTAAGCCAATTTTTTCTAGGTCGCATGCTAAATATTATGTAAAAAAGTTCTAATTTTTCGCGCAAGTGCTGAAATTTTTGTATCCTCCACCCTAACATAATAACTTAATGTTATGTAAATTTAACAATTCTGGTAAATAAAAATTTTGTATGCGATTTATGCAAATTTGTGTTTATGAAATAATAAAAATGTAGCTTTACAAGTGGGTAATTTAATTTGTTCGTTACTGTCAATAAATTATGTTGATTTTATAAATCTTTTTCTTTAAAATTCAACAACACACAAAATTTTAACATACATTTTGATCTTGTCATAACAAAATTTTATTACGTCAACCACTTTTTAGTATAAAATGTTAACACTTTGAAAAAATATTTAGTTCAAAGTTAACCGCAGTCGAGTGTACAAGTGTACAAAATTGTAAATTTGTTCAAGAAATAGGTAAAGTACCAACTTATTTTAAAATTTAAATAATACAAAAGTTAATTTTACCTTAAATGTTAAATTAAGATGCAATTCACTCGGCGACAGATTATTGCAACTGGAAATAACAACCTCTTGTCGCTCAGCATTTGTTTTAATAATTATGGTGGTAGATTCAAAATTTGCAAAACAAAACAAAGGCGGCTATAAAATAACTTTTTGATTTATTTATAAATGATTTCAGAATGTTCTACTCTCGTCTATTTAGAAATGTTCCGTTCTTATTGAGCATTTTAATGTTGTTGATGAATTTTGATCATTACCATATTGTCGGGGTGAATGCAGCTTCCGTTAATTTGGAAAACGTACAGAGGCAACACAGACCTTTACCACGATTATCTGCACGGCTTCCAATTCATTATGGCAAAATAAGAACAGGATTATCAGACTTCATCGGTACTTGATAAAAGTAAAGATATCAGCATTTCAATTTTATTTATTTCTTTACATTTAGATGACGACGATCTTTTCGATCTTTCAAAAAGGCAAGTTACTGACGATTATGGGCATTTACGTTTTGGCAAAAGAGGCGAAGACTTCGATGATTATGGACATTTGAGGTTTGGACGAAGTCACGGAGAATAATCTTAGATTTTATGGAATATTCAACTATTTTTAAAATTAGAAATTTATAGATAAAAATTGGTGTTTATTAGATTAAAAAATTTTAATTAATAAAGTATGATTATGTAAGATTTATTTATTGATTTGTTATATACTTTGTATCTATTCTATTAGGTAGGTACATAACTTTTCGCAGAAAAATTCAAGTAGATGGGCTAGTAAACCGGCCACCTTCTAGTAGTCGGCCCGAAGCGATTTTACTTTGGTTGAATATTAATAATGTGAGTGGATTAACTAAATTCCTAAAACATACTTGTAAGAGGGCGTCCATTAATTACGTGAGGTGATTTTGGCGATTTTTAGACCCACCCGCCCCCCTTGGTGATGGTGAGATGTCGTGAGATTTGGCTCGACCCCCTCCCCCCCCTTCTAATCTCATGTGAGATTTTTTAAAATGCGTATTTTTAGTGTAAATACGTTAATCTGTGCTTAATTATTTGCTATTATTACTATTAAGGATAGTTAACACAAAAAAGTACGTGATATTTGCCGAGACCCCCCCTCTCCCCCCTTAGATTTGGTGAGATTCGGCTTGACCCCCTCACCCTCCTAAACGCCTCACGTAATTAATGGACGCCCCCTAAGTGAAACATTAGAAACCGTTCGCAAACGGGCTTAGCCTGTATTGAAATATAAAAATCCTGTTTGGTATTTAAAATTAAATCTTAATTATTGCATTGTTGTTCAGAAAAAAGAAGACTTTTATAGAATAAAAAAGAGAAAAGAAAAAGAAATAAATTCGGAATTTATATTTAAAAAATCTAATGTGACCATCGCATAACTTTCCGAATTATTAAAAGTAATTCCCAATTTGCCTCGGATAGAAAAAACTAAAATACTAAATCTGATCCGAGTATCAGCAACAATCGTGAAAAACATTCAGAAAATCGAAATAATAAACAAAAACCAAAAATACAAATAAAAGAAATATCTTACCACAAATAACTAAATTTCTATGTAAAAAAGATTGCCTATCTATAGGCAATTTAGATTTCTTTAAAAATTTAATGAAAAATATTAGGTTTTAATATTTTCGAAAAAATTTTATAGAACAAAATTGTAGGTAATTTGATACTGATAATTTTTTGTCATAATAAACTATTACCTATTTAAATTCAAAAAAATATAAGAATAATACAATACGTAGAAAATCAAAATTCAAAAAATTTAAAAAAGAGACATTAACACATAACAGGTCTGAATTAAGAAAATTTGAAAAAATGAAAAAAATTCAGACCTGTTATGTGTTATGTCTCTTTTTTAAATTTTTTGAATTTTGATTTTCTACGTATTGCATTATTCTTATATTTTTTTGAATTTAACCATAAATACATACTAAAAACCACAAATTTACTTAAAATTTTTTATTTTGAGTTCTTTTTCTATTACCTATTTCATTGTGTTTTGAAGTTATTATGGATTATGTTTTATTGCTTCAAGTAAACCCCCTGTTTCCCTCATACGATTTCATTCATCTTCAATAGGCTTCGTGCCACAAAAGATCAAAACTTAAATTTAAAATTTGGAGTGTTTTTTTTCAATTTCAGATAACAATACTTTCGTTACTAAGGAGTTCGAAAAGTAAAAAACATGATTTTTGCAATTCACTTATTCGAGACTCTACTGTATGCATTTTAAAATATGTTTCTTTCAAGTGGAGGAATGATAGTAAAATTTTATAACAAAATTAAATATCAAAACAACGAACCACTTTTTCAGAAATACAACTGTTTTTTACATCTCCACCATGCTAATACATTTCAAAATCATTTTGATAGATGGCGTTACTGTTAAAAGGTACCTAATCAAATTAATGAGACCAGTTCTTTTAAACACAAAAAACAAAAAAAAATTAAGATCATACTTCACAGGATCATTTCTGTAGTATATCTTCACATACTCAGTATTCAAATATTGGGTAGTAGCAACCACGATGAGGAGTGGAAACTCTGCATTCTGAGCGTGAGACAGATCGAAGATGCTTCAGTTTTTGAGCCTCTGGGATCAACGATGAACGTTCGTTTTTAGTATTATCTAAAAGCGTTGAATGCGGAGTAGTCTGAGTGGCTTTTTTTCATTAAATAAATATAATTTTAGTCATAATAACATAAACAACGGAGAATCTTTTAAATTATTCAAATTTTTAAAAAAGTATAAAGTGAATTTTGAATCGTGAAATCTATCTAAAGATCACCAAATCATCTTTGTGGATGGTTACATAAACCGCAAGGTTTTAAACCCACCTCACGTGACGCTTCATTTGCTGATGGTTTGCTTGATGGCAACGGTGATGGCTACCCTGATGAAAAATGACATCACTGCTGGTTTACTTGCTTCCGTGCTAGATATCTTGTGTTATTTTGCTGATGGTTTATGTATGTGATGGATTTTAGCGCTAATCAATGAGAAAGCCGCGTTATGTTCGTAAACACGAGTGAAATCGAGAAATGTCGAGTTTCACTACCTACTACCTGCGTGCGCATTGAAACCACGAAGCACAGAAACCATTACATCACGCAGATGCTAGGAACCCAGCAGCAAAACAAGCAATCAGCAAAACAAGCGTCGTGTGAGGTGGGCTGTAATAATAATGATAAATAATAATATTAATAAATAAGCAATTAAAAAAATAAATAATTAAAGCTGTAATACTGATGGTTTTTCATCATCAGAAAACGTCAACTGTAATTCAGATTTGTCAACTGATTCAGAAAGCGTCAAATGAAAATTAAAAGGCGCTAAATGAATATCAGAAATTTAAGGAAAACTTAACTTTAGAGCCCTCGCAGACTGCAGAATTTCTATCGGCCGATAGTTTAGTCGGTTTCTTAATCAGTATGAAGATGTATGCAAGCGCACAAATTATAACGATTCAATATCGGCCGATAAAAAAGTTTGATAGGCTGTATAATTGCCTTTAAACTGAACTGTTGGCAAACTATATCTGCCGATAGAAAGTTTGCAGTCTGTGAGGGCTCTTAAGGATAGGTGGTGCAAACTTGGTTGACAATAAAATAATTTTTCAATAAAAATAAAAATTTTGTGATATTAATATTTTGTTTTGTAGCTGCTTTTTTTATTATTTTCTGATTTTCTGTGAAATAGATTGGTTTTTCAAAA
This sequence comes from Cantharis flavilabris, assembly GCA_949152465.1. Lineage (NCBI taxonomy): Eukaryota > Metazoa > Arthropoda > Insecta > Coleoptera > Cantharidae > Cantharis > Cantharis flavilabris. The sequence continues at coordinate 13,385,111 of OX424435.1, forward strand.
ATTTTTACTAGACAAAAGTTATGGTCCGTTAAATTTCCTATCCGGAATGGGGTGTCAGATTTTTTGTAAAATGTTTCGTTTAAAAGATACAGCAATTAAAAAGGAAAACAAGAAAAAAAGTTAACTCAAAAGCCGTTGATTTTAGACAATAATAGGTTTGAATCTAGTTTATAGATTATTTCACGCTCTTAAAAACGTACTGAACCATTTTTACTGAAAAATCAATATTTTCTGAGCTATGGGCATATAAAGGTGGAAATTTAAAAATATGCCTAACTCTCGAAGGTTTGAATTTAGAAAAAAAAATTTTGTTAAATATACAGAAAAGTGTCCTCTATCACCACCTAAGTTATGTAAAGTGTATCCGAGAGCACACCCTGTACATATTGTGAATATTATTTAATTAAAAAAAAAAGTTTGTAATAATAGTAACAATAAAAATAATTAAAAAGATAATATATCACAGTAACATCATTAGTTTGATTTATGTGGAGGTGCAGAATAAAACACAATTTAGATAATTAGTACAATTTATTTTGTAATACATCATCATCAATTATTTAATTTAAAACAATACAAGAACTTTTGTTATCTCGGTGTAGTGTTAAACACTTTAATGAAATTTAATTTGTACTGTAATTATTACGAGATTTTTTAAAAGGACTTACTGACTATAAATACTAGGCGAATACTAAAGAATGTTTCACGCTGTTCTAAAGTTACTAGATCGGCAATTATTATACTGCAGCCCAATTTCAAGTATTTAGTCCTTTACCCCGAATATCAACGTTTCTTACCAATAAAACAAAATAATAAAAGTAAAATTTTAAAACAGTACAAGATTTTTGTTGATTAAAATAATACTTAAAAAATTGCAATTAAAAAAACAATTTTATATAACTTTTAAGCTTACTTTTGGAAAGTTATAATACATATAGGCACTGAGTGTTATAAAAACATTTACAAATATATTAAAGAAATATTTTCTTTCAAATTATCGTTAAAATACATACAAGAGATTGTTAAAGAAACATAACAAGAAAATTAAGTAGTAAAGACTAGTTAATACAATTATTAAACGTTACCATACAATTTTATGTTTGGGTGTCTTCGATGTATGTCTACAACCAAATTCCTTCTTCTTCGCAAAAATGGTGTTCCGTTGTTGGTCGCGCAAAATTTAAAACCAATTGCAATAAGACTTACTCTGTCTTTTTCTTCTTCTTTATCTATTCTTTCACACTATATTCGCATTCGCCCCACCCGAAGTCAAGATTTTATTTACAAAATTTACAATCGCGGTGGCTGGCTGTTCCGGTTCGTATTCAACAAATAAATGGCACTGGTTGTCTGTGTTACTTGCAGGTTTGCGTGCAACAAATCCAAATATTTTGCTAAAAGAAAATCAAAAATTAGCCATAAAAAAACAATTGAAAAAGTAAAGCTTACTTGGAACCACTGGCTGCTTCGTTGGTTTCGTGAGCTACACTCCATTTGTTATCGTCTGGATCCATACCACAATAAGAAATCGTGTTAATTGGATAGTGCTTACGGAAAAATAGTTTTCTTTTGTGGTCTGTTAATGTGATTCCTTGACCGCTCACTTTGAAATGAACCACCGTCGTATTTGGCGGAGGCGATTTTTTTAAAACTTGCATGACGGCCTTTTTAACTGCTTGTGGACCGGTTAGTGATTCCGTATCAATTGCAAACAAGTAAAGGACATTGCAAGCCGCACCTTGCGATAGAAGAACTTGTGCTGGATTATAACTATCAGATATTCTAATGTCGCCTTCCGGAAGCGCAAGTCGGCAAGGTAACGCCATTTGGATAATCGAATGTTGATAAATTAAAGCAGAGAGTGAGCTAAAGACTGGTTCGTTTGCACATCCTTTTAGTCTCACTCCACGAGATGTCGGTTCAATTAGAAAATGTCTAACATACTCATCCGTGTTTGTGCTTTTTGTTTGGACATTGAATGGAAGTGTAGCAACTTTCAAGGCTAAACCAAATGCTCCTGGAAACGAGTTTGAATCTCGAACTACAAATGTACCAGGAGGTTGATTACGCAGTGTTGTAATAGCTGAAAAATAATTTTATTTTATTTTAGTTGAAAATATACAGCCCGCAACAGTTAATTTGATTTAAAATCAGCGTTAAATTAATTAGTGTAAGAAGTTAGGTAAATACAGATTTAATAATATGTTGCACTCATAACTAAATTGCATCCTGCTTTGCAGCATTAATAAATAAGCACTTAAGCAACTTCTATAGTAATTAATCTGGTGCAGACGTAAATATTTCAAATAGGTAGGGTAAAAAATAAATTTATGTTTTTCATATTTTATTATATTTTGTTGAAAGCGATTCAATTTTTTTCAAGTTTAATTTTTTACCTCCAATCAAAAAAAAATTTTTTTAGAGGTATGGTAATAATCGAAAAAATATTTCATTTTGTTTTGTTTTTAATATAAATGGTTTTGACAGAGAAATCTTGGCCAGGGCTACCACAATAAAAAAAAATAAAAAACATGAAAATGTCATCGTATCTCCGGAAATGTTTTACCGATTGAGATAAAATTTGGTGTGCTGATGATTGGAAGATTGGAAACTCTTATAAGAGTTGTTATATAAAAATGCATTTCTATATTATAATATTATGTAATATAGAAATTTACATAAATAAGTATTTAAATAAAAGTAAAATCAATTAAATAATATTACATGAAATTTAAATACTGTAATAGCATATCCGAGAAAGTTTTATAATATTATGGATACATTTAAATACTCGGCGAAAGTTTTATATATTTAAATAGTTCAAGGACGTATTCAGATTGTTTTAATGCCGAATAAAGCCTGATTTAAATCTGTTGATTTATATTTTTGTTTAAATAAAGCATAGTTCGACTTTCTGGATGTGAGTGATGACCTTTTTTTTTTGAGACACAATTTTCAGCCTACCTTAAGCCTGCCCTAATCTTTCAGCCTGGCTACGGCCCTGAATCTATTCGAATTAATTTTCACGGAATTTAGTAAGTTAAAGAACTGTATGTTTAAGCCAAGTCGGGCATATGAAAAAATTATATAAGTGGGCGACCTCGTAAAAGATACCAACCTTCTTCTCTGGAAATTGATGGTTTGTACCAATACTTGGACGTATCTCGAACAAATTTAACGTGTGCTGGAGATACTTCTTGAGGAGATTCTGAGTGGACTGAACTTCTTCTAGAATGCCCATAGTAAACTGTTGGTGAAGAGGATCCGTTTTGTAGTGGACTTTTCGGACTATGTTGATAGCTATCACCATAATTTTCCTTGTAGCTATTGTAAGTTGAAGAATTTGTTGGTGTTACTGACACACTGCGTTGCGTGGTGTGGTGGTTATATTCAGACATTGATCCATTTAGTAAGTCACTTGGAGAAATTGGTCGGTCCTTGCTGTTCAGGTAAAAATTAATAATTAGATTTTGTTTCTTAGCCGTCGAAATTACATCAACATTTTTTTCTAAAATTGTAATTATTATAGTTTGTAGTTTTTTAAATTAAAAAATATATTATGAGTGTTTCGTGAAAACTTGTGTACCCTTTTTGAAGATGTATATGCATGCTGAATCACAGACATCTATCTTTTACCTTTCGGCAGGACTAGAGCCTCTCTTGATGCGCTTTAAAGTAGAAGTGATGGGATAACTCAGTCGGCTATAAATATATCGGAATTTATTCAAAGGGGCGGAGTGATTTACATGCAAGTGGTGTAATTCCCCCAATCTTAACGGTAAAACCGACAATTCAAAATTATTAAATTTAACTAGTTTACTTACCGCAGGGTTGTCGGACTTCTGGGTGGTAGTCGTTCGGATGATAAATCGAATTGTACAGTCGGCGTTGATGCATTTGTGTATGGAGTTCGGGGATGTACCGGAAACGCCGGTGTTTGTGGTCTAGGCGAACCACTGTGTGGAGGACTGGAATCTACCTCGCTAGCGGATTGCGTACGCCATGATGATATGGATTCTTCTCGGTACTAACAAAACAAGAAATATTCGTATCATTGCGAAAAGAAAATTTTTTAAAAAATGTCTTTAATAGTAAGAATAGGAAATTATATCGAGCACACTTACCCTGCATATCTGATAATGTTAATACATTTAGTTGATAAACGTGTAACACAATTCTTATGATTATGCATGATAATAAGTGATGAAGTAAGTAGAAGGTGCATAAAATAAAAAATCAAAAGAAAAAAAATATTAGTAGTACCTGCCATGCATTTGCAGAATTAGAACTGTCATTAGAATTATCGGATCCGTTAGATAAGCTAGCAATCAATTCAGCCAGTGCATCGTGGTGCGAGTTATCTATTTGTGAATTGTCAGTAATGATAGTTGAATTTCCATGTGATGATTTACTATTATGAGTTTCATTGTCTTTGTACGAGTTAGTGATACCCACCAAAGGAGGAAGATTTTGTCGAGAGTTATTTTTAACAATTTGTTGTTCCACTAGCGATAATAATCCAGTATCCGTCGTATCGCCACCTCTTACCGGTGGACGGATAACGTGACCATGAGGACTTGTAGCTAATATAGATGCAGGTGAAGAGCTCTATAAAATGGATTAGTAATGATATTATTAATTCTCTATTCTGACACCAATTTTGATATTAAATAAAGTTAAAATGAAAGAGTGACCTTCACCATTTTTAGTAAAAATTGTTTACCTGCGCGTGTTTTTCGTGAGCCCGTTTGACCGCCATGAAAGGTCTTTCATTTGTTCCATTATAAATTGTCCTTGATGTATATTGAAGAGAACCGCTTCTGTTGGCTGGTATGTTTCGAGATGTGGTATTGATATGTAGAGGAACTGAAAAATCCTCGTCATCGTCTGCAAAAGCTGTTGTGTCACTGGTATATCCATCGGCGCGATGACTTGCTGAAGGCCTAATGTGTCTGGACTGGATTTGTTTGAGTTCCGATAGCAGACGCGTTTCGTGTGGTTGACGTTCTTCGCGTAATTGAATTTCCCTACGCTCTTTCAGTTTCAATTGCTGCCTTTGAAGCCAGGTTAGGTTATTGGTGGTATAGCTGAAAAAATTACAAAAATTTCAGTTGATTCAAAAGTAAAATGCAAAACAAATATTATGCAGTTGTCCTTTCAGACAAACAATACCTTTCTCTGCTTGCGATCCATTCATATATTTAAATTTATGTCGTGACCTTGTAGACTCATTATAGTTTAAGCAAGGCCACGATGCAAAAATTATATGCAAAGCTTTATAATAGCGGCTAATTAGATTTATGTAACAAGCCAAAAGTGTTTACGCGAAAAGACGGAAAATTTGAATTTTGGCCAAAAACATTTGTACGGTGGATCGTTCAATCAAAGTCAAAATCCTACATCAATCCTACTGATTAGAACTTTGGAATCTATTTACAGATAAACCGTAATTTTATAATCGGGATAAACTCGCAAGACTAGTAGCAGCGATAAGGACTTTTTCCAATTCAATTAATCTCGGTTAATTTTTAAATAATTAAAAAAATAATAAGCCGGTGGCTATTCAGTGCAAGTGTAAGTATCTAAACAAAACAAATCTAAAAATAGTTTTTAAGTATAAAAACAAAGCAAATAGTAAACTATTGAATATTTCAACAATGCATCAGGAACACAAACTAGGAAAATCAAGGTTACTACTACCACATGATTAATTTCTTTCCAATAATACATGAGAGCTTCGCAATTTTAATTTATTTTTGGATCGTTGATTTGCGTAGGAATTTAGACTGTTCGATACGTCGTAATCGGGACGTATAATATACAAAATGTTATACAGGGCATGAAACTGTAAGATCAGCCTCGACCTATATTTGGGATGAAAATAATCCAAATAATAACCGATTTTTCTGTGTCAATAATCATCAGCTTTTATCGCCTATAAACTGCGTGCATGTTTACAAGCTTGGTTGATTTTAATCACTTCAAATTTAAATAATGCCAATTATAATTCACATTCTTGTTATTGAAAATAATTGGATGTTATGTTAGAGTCGAGGAAGTCTGCAAAAATAAATTGGAATAAAAATCTCCAGTAGTTGGTCAGTGGGTAGGCAGGTTAAAAATAAAAAAGCTGCTCGATAAAATGCCCCCCATATCGAAAAAGGTCATAATTAAAGTTTGATGCGTAAACATTTTATTGTAAACTTAATCCATTTTTAAATTTTGACCTAAATTTTTAATTATGCACAAACAGAATCTAATCCTTTGTTAGCGACCCAAATTTCATTGTTGTGGATATTAAAAATTTAATTAAATTAAAAATAGCATTGGGAATATTCAACGAGCAAATTTTGGTAATAAATGGTATCTAATGATCGTCAAGATTAAAAATACCATGCTCCACTAGATAGATTTCATTATAATGGTTAGTCCAAATTAAATTTAATATTTGGACGATTATTTTAATAAACCGATTATTATAAAACGATTAAACGTTTAACTACAATTCCAATCCCGTTTCTTTGTATTTTGCTTGTTTGGTATCGCATCCATATAAAGATATTTTCAACTAAATCGAGTAATATCGAGGCTGTTGAATACTTTTTTTTTATCGAAAGAGACAAAGTAATTTACAAAAGCTGTTCTTGGATTCGACTTTTCCTTTCTTTTTTGTTTTCTCTGACCGAATGGAATTTGTAATAAAAACACTACCTTTAAAATTTTTATTTGTCTGGCCATTGGCCAGATTGCTTCAATCTCTAAATTGGAAGTTCATAACAGTGGTAATTGGCGCAGTCGATAGGATCTTTCAATCGAGCTCGTAAATTATTTTCAACCAGTATTCTTCGGAATACCTTCACGGTACCCAATTATAGGACGTCAATTTATCTCAAAACTGAAATAAAAATGTCCGAAATGAGGGTAAACGATGCAATAATGAAAAAACGTACAACCTGAAGTTAGCTAGACATTAAAATTAACTTTACCAAGAACTTTTTGCCCACTTATCTTTTAATGATATAGCACAATGATCATTATTGCGGATATTAATTAAAAAATTCCCGTTAAACATGATCAATTTTAATTATCACTTAAGTCGCCTTCTAATGACCCATTGGTTTAAAAAAAATCGAGGCATTTCACGGTAATTACGCTTAAATTACTATGGCATTTTAGGTAAATTAATTAATAAAACTTTGCAGAGCCGGCCTTGAAGAAACAATTTCTTGCAGACTTGTCATAAATAATTATTGGAAGTGTTAATTGAGTTTCACAAAAATAAATAAATCAATTAGGACCATTTAGCAGCAGTCTCATCTCGACTTTCAAAATTTTAACGCAAAAGCCTCCAACAAAGCGGCAGACAAACAAATCGATAAAATGTAAACTTGACAATAAAATTCTTGCAATACATTAATGACGATCTTGACACTAAAAGGTAAAGCAATTTTTGGAGTGGGTGAGTAGTCGACAAGAAATTGGAAAGATTTCTATAAATGGTTTCGTTCGTCATCAGGCTTATCCCGTGCATTATTTTGGAAATCAAATATGTAGCGATTTTACTTTCTGCTAAAGTAATAGAAAGTCGGAAACGTAGATTTCGATTAATTCATTAATTAAAATTTACTAAAATGGATATAAATGAAAACGGTCTAAGAACAAGGAGCGATATTTTATCTAATTTGGAAGTATGTAGTTAATTGTGGCATGTCATGCAGAAAGTTGAAATGTAGGTTACCTATCGAACATATGCAAACAAAAAGTTTCCCTGCATTGAGATTTCCAATTTTTATGCAAAAATTTCGAGAAAATTAGATCGATTTTCCGACAATCTCCAATTTGTTAAAACTTCCGCAATTACGAAGACAATTGCTCGTGTAAAACCCGGATTTTCACCAAAATTTTGAGCATATGGTGTAACGTGGAAGTTCAAGGTAAATATTACCTTTGCAAATAAATAATACCAACAATTTTTCATTCACGCTTATTTCTTTGAATGAATTTTTATAACCACTTCATTGGTTGTTAGTCAGCTTCGTGACGGTTTAATAGCATACAATTAAATAAATACCTGCTTCTGAAGAAAGCATGACGTCTTTGAATACATAAAATAATAATTAACTTGTTTTCAACAAAATAGAAAAAAGAACTTACGTTTCTGAAAATTCCGGCGATCTAGTCGAGTTTCTAAAATCTCCCGAACGTGATAAGATTTCTGTATTCGAATATGGACTAGTGACCAACGAGTTCGAAGTTTTATATTCAATAACTTTTGGCGGATTTCTTAGGCTTCCGTCCGTGTAACTTCTTTTCAAAGGATCGTGCCGTTTAATTTCGTCCTTATAAAATTCTTCCTTAAATTCTCTTCTATATGGCTGACGATTTGCACTCAAAGCACTTTCCGTAAAAATATCGTCGATAGGATCGTTCTTTAAGGTCGACGTGGTCGAAGAATAAGTGCCATACTTGGAAGAATTATTATTGTTGTAGTTGGAAGAATAGTTAGAAGAATAGGTGGAAGATTTGGAAGAGTAATTGTCCGGATACACCTGCGTTTGCACTTTTTTTAACGTATCACCTGAGCTTTTATTAAAACTAGCTTTTCGTACTAAACTGGGACTCGAAAGTCCTTTCGATTCAGAAATCATATTCGAGTTAACTCCGTAACTAAAAGGTCGACTGTCTTGGCGAGCGTGGTAAGGTATGTTTTTGTCTTCTTCTTCGTCTATATACCGGACATTGTCAATGTTGAATGTGATGTCATTCGCGGATGGTGAATGTCGCGGTTTCACATCTGGAATACTCTGAACGGTTAACATCATGTCCGTAAGAAGTTCGTCCAGTTCGCGATGCTGATCCTCTGGAGTTAGTGGGGACGGTTGTGCAGTCAGTGGGGGACTTGAAGAGGCGTTAGTGTTGGCGTTTTGTTGGTGACCTATGTTCATATCGTTAAAGATATAATTAGCAACTTTTAAAAATAAGATAAAATATGGAGTATCACTTAAAAACTAATTGCAATTACATAACATAGCAAACAAAAACACTTGAAAAATTTGTTATTCCACTTTTAATAGATAAATTTATTATTTACCTGCAGATGAAATTCCCGAGTCCATGGACACAGTGAGAGGACTAGAAACTGCTCCGGGCGAAAGCTGCTCCGGCTTTTTGGCAATGGTGGCGTAGATGCTTCCGTCTAAAGGTCCAAAAGTATGATTAACGTCGTCTACAACAAAAATGTTTCTTAACTTTTAAATTACAATTAATAAAGCTTGACTCAATTAATTGTTTTCTTTATTGCGCATGAAGTAATTGATCTAAAAATACGCAACCATCTGATGAACCAAAACCATAATAACCGGTGAATTAGTTTAGGTCATTAAACATCTCATTAAATATATTATAATTTTTGTTACATAATAATATATAATTTTCTTACGTGTAGGCGATGACAATGAGCATCGTTTAATTAAATATCTAGAAGTATAATGTAATTTGGTAAATAGATGGTTTTTACAAGACCATTTGAACGTCATCAGCAAAGATGCAATTATATTACTAATAATATCGGTATTCCACTTAATGCATTAAATTGCATCTACAACACCTACGCTATTTTACATAATATAACACAATATTTTAATGGTGCTTGTTTGTGAATCGATTTCTATATTAGTTTTGCAAGTTTTGTGGCGGAAAGCCAAAAACTATCATCAGAATGAACAAAATATTATGTAATATGGGAATCACTTTAAAATTTCAAAGTCAAATACTATGTTGACTCAGTATTTATTTTATCTCATTTAGGGAGGTCTCAATAAACGTTTTATTTCATCTATGGGTTATGGGGTTTTGAGTCCTGTACGTACATTTGAAAAGCCCCAAGCAAATAAAGAGAATGGCACGTAAAATGGCCTAACGAATTAAGGTAGACAGCAAATCTGTCCAAACCGCTTCCATTTTTTAAAAACATCCTTGAAGTCGATCTTTGTGGCTATAATAACGAAATCCAATTTAAAATAAATTTATTAACGATAATAGCAGTAGCACCGCTAGAAGTCAAGTCAGTCACATTGCTGTATCGTCAACAGAATGGGCAAAAGATTTACTTTTATGTGAAAACTAGAAACTTTAAAATTAATTATTTTTGAAATTAAAAGAAAAATTTATTTATAAAAACCTGTGGAGTCACTTTACGTGCTACACTCGCAAATAATAAATTTTTAAATTTGTTTGATAAAATTCAGCAACACCTAGATAGGAGAATGTATAATTCACATACTCACAGAATACAAAATTTAAAAAAATTAGTTTCTAAGAAATGACTTCTAACAAATCTGATTTTTTTTAACTTGCAGTCCAAACCAAAAATTGTTTAAAACAAATACTACTTTATGCATTTCTTATTTTCTAGATAGGTATATGATAATGGAAAATTCTGATTGTTCTAAACTATTCAAAATTAAGATATTGAAAATTCTTCAATTTGCAATAAAATTTAAATTTATTTTGTTTCGTTTATTTATATTTTGTGTTTTGTTTTGTTTATTTATATTATACTATAGAAGTTACGCTAGTTATTCAAATATTTTTGATATTATAACCAGAGCTCGAGTTTAATGCTTTTGTATGTTTTTTAATACGATATTGATATGCTAACAGATTCGTTTTGAAATCTGAACGAATTAGGCAAAAATGAATCCAAAAAACAGCTCGTCAAATTGCATATTTTGCATATTTTCAACATTTGGTGCATATTTGAGAAAATCAGTGGGGGATTTACCAACAGGCTGAGCCTAGGGCGGCTGAAAAATTACTCGCTCTGTAAAATATACTTTTGCGATCATGAATTTTTAAAATATTCCAATAGTTTTTCAATATTACAATTTAAATTTAGTAAATTTTACTCATTTTTTTATTAATCATAAATTTGCAAATCCGCCACTGGCCCAGCGCATGCTGTGGTAACAGAAACTTTTAAAAACGCAAAGAGTAGGAATAATCCGGGGGGTTTGTGGGGCATGGAATGCCTTCCAGTGCACCATTTGCTCTTTCTTCACGGGTTATTCAGTTATCAACGTTTCGAGATATTTACCATCGAGATAATTAACAATGAATGAACTGGAGGGCGTTCCACGCCCCCCAGACCCCCCGGATTGACACCTTTATTTTGTGGTATTAAGGGGCAACCTACATAAACGCGCAAAACGTTCCAGTACTTGGAACTCTTAAAAAGTAATACATTCGGGAATAATCTTAGAAAATCTTAAATTGCTCTGGAGGGCATTTCATGCCCCATACTTTTAAAAACCCCAGTTTTTTACTTTGAATGCTAAAATGTTTTATTACAGGCAGAGCAGGCTGAAGCCTAGGGCGCATGGGCGTCGCCAATGGGGGACAGAGGGGGGCTACAGCCCCCCCTGGCTTTTGGCAAAACATATAAATTTGCAATTGCAATATAAAAATATAAAAAATTTTAACATAAATTATTAATTTTAATTGCGTTTAAAAAAATTAGCCCCCTCCCTGCAATTTTTGGAAGCGACGCCCTTGCTAGGGCGGCAGATTTTAGGGGGCGACAAATATTAAAATTTAAATTTAGTAAATTTTACTCATTTTTTTCTATTATTAGTCATTGCTATAATTTGAAAAACTAGATTATCGAATTTCAGAGGTCAGTAGGGGCGGCAAAAATTAAATAGCCTACTGGCGGAAAATTTGCAAATCCGCCACTGGAGCAAATGATGCATATTTGGTCCACTTTTAGTGTTTTTGAAAAATTTTAATAGAGAAAATAAAAAATTATTTTTAAATTTGCCAATTTAAGCAATAGTTTTATTTAATTTGAAGCAATTAAATTTTTTTACTATAATAATATTTACCATATTATTAGAAATAAAAATGAAAAAAAAATTATTAACTTTTATGAATCTAGTTAGTACCTACATAATTATTTAAAAAAATGTGCCTATTAAAATTCGAAGAAACAATATTCTTTAGTTTCCATATTAATGCATATTTTAACTTATTTTATCAATTTTAGGGCATATTTGCAAGTATTTTGGTGCATACAGATCCGAGCTCTAGTTATAACTATAATGTAAGAATCTCATTAATCTGTTCAGGAGCGGAACCAGTCAAGAACGAATTTGACAGAAAATAAGAATTTTATAAGAGAACCAATTAAATTAGAGCACACAGCTATACTTGAATTTTATTGGTTTTCATAAACTTCTGCAGTATAATGCAATACAACTGATATCTTTCGTAATTTTAGAGCCAGTTTCAAAATCGTTAGTTAAGTTGTAATATTAAAAGTGCAGAAATTTCTACTACTTATTGTAATTGCTTACTATAACCGCAAATGTTCGAAGCCCGGGAGGGGGGGGGGGGCTTTTTCGCGATCTACCTATTAAAATTTAAATATAATATAATATAATATTAATATTATATTGACATAAATAATACTCGAAGTATTTATTAAGGTAAAGGTAGACAAAAAAAGAAAAAAAAGCATATTTTCTTAGCTTATTTCGAAGAGCCCATGAAACCCAGGCTTTCAGGAGACGTAGAATTTAGTTTCAGGAGTTGTATTCCTTAATCATTAATCGTCTTAATTATTATTAAAAATAACTTTATTTTCTTTATAAATTTTTCCAATTTAAAAGAAAAGGTCAACTGGAAAACCGAGAATAAGGGCGCAAAATATTAAAAGCTTGTGGCGCGTCCAACTTGCGTAATACGCTTCTGACGAGGAGGAAACCAGAGACCCAATATTTGTACACCAAATTTCCTTTTAGGACAGTTTCTTTAGATTTCTCAGGATTTCCTTTCCAAAAGTTAAAAAAGCAAGATTTTTTTGTAATTTCCAAGATATCCTTGGATTTCGTTAGATTTCCCAAGATTGCCTAAGATTTCCTTAGATTTTCCTTCACTTGTACATTAAATTTCCCTAGCGGTTTCCTCCTTGGCGTTTTTTGAATCACAACTAGTGTCGGCGGCTATGATGGACTAAAAATTGTTGGCCACCCCTGCAATATAGGATAAGTTGGCACTTTTACATTGCACCTAGTTAAAATTTCTGGCAAATATCAGAACTGTCAAAATATCATTTATACGTAGAATTAATAATATTGTTAACTAATAAATAAGATCAGCGTCAATTCATTAGCGATCAATTTTAAAGTCGTTCTAGTTCAAGTTAGTTGACTTTTATTGCTAGAAGCAGTGCGGCAGCTAAGGGTGAGAAATTTTTATGCCTAAGTATTTAATGCTGAAATCAAGTTCTACATCGTCCACATCCATAACACAAATAAGATTCTATCCAACGATGATAATTATTATCATTCATAATAAAATATTAATCTTTCTGAATAAGTTCCGTATCTGAGAAAAACACAATATAAAAAAGATTAAAATCATTGAATAGGGGGTTCCGATGGTTTACTTCTGTATTGAGCTCATCAGATGAACTATACGAACTAGTCTGAAGTTTCCTTAGTTAAAAATATAGAGCTATACAGTACTTTCTTTTATTTATTTAATTTCTAAACTCGAAAGTCGTTGATTTTAGACAATAAGGGGTACGAATCTAGCGTAGAAATCAATTTATTTTCTTTACCCTTTACATTAAAAAAAATTAATATTTGAGTCAAAATTTAATTTAAAAATTAACTAGTTTGATTAAATTTAAAAAAAATGACAAAATAATTCTCGATGAAATTTTCATGACCGCTACTGTAATTTCTTCTATTACCAACAGTTACGGATGATCGGTCGTGAAGACTTTTATATATGTTTCACAAGTTTTCTAGCAATTCTAATTCAACTTCCATTTTTCAATTATACCATATTTTTGTACTATTGAACAAACTTCGTTATGCTGATGAACAAATTCATAGAACCAATGATTTTTTCATTGGCAATATTGCATTTTTTTACCTAAACAATACATTCTGTTCATTGTTTTGCAGTAAAATTTATGACAGGTTCTAACCTCAGGGAGGTCTGGGAGGTATGAAGTGCCTCCTAAGGCAAAGTAATGGGATATTATTAAAAGTATATTAAAATAATATTTAAAAAATAAATTAAAAATTTATGCTCAAACTAATTCTTGTTAATTATGTATAAACCTCTTGGTTTATAGCAGTCATCTAAACTTAACTAACAATTGTAAAACTGATCCTTACGTTATATAATATTTATATATTGGAATGTTTATTTAAAAAAAAATACATTTTCTGAATTATTATTTAATTTCAAGTTTATCATAATTTTTATAAAATACTTTGTGAATGCCAATTGCAAATATACATAGTTGAATGAATGAAAAGTGCACTTTGGGAAAACAAATAAATTACTTAAAAATCAACAGAATATTATGTTCATTTGTTCAACTATAAATCAAAAAAATCCGATTCAAGTGAAAAATATCTCGAACTACTTCATGAAAGCCAAACAAACGTAAGCAAATTGAGAAGCCAACATAAATATACTTACCACGCTTCATTTACCAATTTTTATCAAAATATGAAAAAATTTAGTACGAAAGCTTTTGGCATTTACTCGAATTTAAAAATAAAAATTTACAAAAATAAAGTTTATTGTTTACATAACAATATACTTCAGGCAAAATATGTTTTGCAAAGACCGTTCAATGGGAAAATGATATTCCCGTGTTTCAAACCAACTTGAAAACATCTAAAATATTATTTAAAGAAACGTCGGCAACAATCAATAATAATTAAAATGCAAAATTGCATAGTACAATCGGTTATTGTAAAAAGTACATCGATAAATAATTATTACAATGCTAATTACATTCACTTAAACAATAAAGTAAACTAACCTTGAGAGGGTTTATTAAAACTATATTTTTGTAAATTTCCATTCATTTGTATGTTAACCACATCACTAAATCCAAAAGTGTTGAAAATTAAAACGTAGTTATTTTGAGATTTTAATGTTTATCTACCTTATCTCATCACATAACTTCTTTATCTGAATTTACAGGCAATTGAGGATAAAAATTAATAAACGAATAACCGTTCCAACGTTCATTGCATAAAAATTGAAAATCTGTTGGATAAATTTTGATCCTCCTCGTTAATGATTGCTAAACTCAATAAAATATGGATAGTATTTAAAAATTGAGCAATCCAGCTCGCACTCGGCACTGTTCCATTTATAACTATTTTATAGTGTAAAGTTATATCGCTCTATTTACCTTAAAAACATTGTAAAAACACAATCATTCGATTTACAACAATTAATCCATTTTAATACCACGATAGTTCTGAACAAACTGACTCACTTTCTTTTTCGAGCTTAGGTTGTATAGGTGGTACATTCGTTGGTTGGACAGAAATAAACGCCAGGCTGCTGCTGTTATGAACACAACATGATAGCCAAATTATATTTAGTGATTATTTTAGATTACAATTCTTTATTGCAAACATGCTTGTAAAATTAATATAAGTTTGTCAAAAAATAACTTCCATTAATCAGCTATATGGGGGGTCCTTCAAGTTCCACCTTATTGAAGTTAGTATGTTCCCTAGCAAATGAGAAAGCAAAAATAGCATTGCGAAGATTCAATATCAATGAACTGAAAAAATTTATAATATTCAAATTGGCTTGGCGTAATTAGCGGGAAGAGGCTGCTTGAAGTGTTTTTCACACTTCATAATGACTGCTGATGGTTATAAATATACACCCAACGACCCAAGAAAAATTATTACCTTAAACTCAACTTGGCTAATTATTAACACAAAAAAAACCCTGGCTCATCATTAAGACTTTCTATATTATGTACTGGGTATAAATAAAACATTTTTTTTCTATTCAGCTAATTATGCCTTCTGCTCCTTTCAGATGAAGTAACCTAGCTTGATCCCGACTTTTTGTGTTATCAATAATTGTGATTTTCTTTTGACTCCCGCATTATTTATAACGCTAATGGCTAAAATTAGCATATTAACTAATTGGTCAATATGCCAAGTCTTCACATGGCAATAAATAATTCAAAATTTAATTAATTCTTTTAAATAGCAAAGCTATGAAATAATTGCATTAATGTGAGTGAACTACAATTGTGTTAGATATATGTACGTGGTTTTCTTGCATGCTTTTGCACGATCCAACAATAAAACACAAAAAGATTACGTTATGAACTTGGCGGATTTACCCCAGGTGTTTCAACTATAAATAGTCCTTATACTTTTAGCTCGAAATGTAACTATTCAAGTATTGCTTGAGAATATTTTGTCACCGAGGTGCGACTTCCTACTGTGAGTCATATTTCAATTTTTACTTCTTCAGATAAAGATCACAACATGTAGGAGAAGGAATTTGGTTATAAAAACTGTTGTACTAAAATAAAAATGGATGTTGGATGGTATCTGCATAGGTATATCTATATCTATCAGAAATTAAGTAAGTGTGAAGTAACTCCTATAAAACTATCAGTAACATACGGGAATGACAATTTTTTCTTATAAAAATAAGATGATCCAAATATTCTATTAATATAAGCATAAATTCAATGTTTGCAGGTAGATAGACACACAAAGTTGAAGGTAGTTATTTAAAATACTTATCCAGATCCCACGAAATGGCAAGTTTTCAAGTTATGCGGAATAAAGGAAAGTTAGGAACAGAATTTGAGGAATACAAAGAGATCCAATCCTCGAGGGTCAAAAGCAGTTTTCTTTACGAAAGTAAACACCCTAATACCGACCAACAACCAGCCACTACACCGCTAACTATAGAGTTGCAAGTGCTACGAAAAATTGACGATTGAAGGATGTAATAATATAGAAATTTAGCGTTCGGTTTGTAATTTAAATTTAAATTATCAATTTTCACTTTAAGATGATACTTAACCTAGAAGTTATTTTTGTATTGTATTCGTTTGAACCCATAACTTTATAATTAAAATATTCACAATAATTTAAAGAGGCAGAATCTTTTAAACTAAAAACTCTCATTAAAGTTCTATAGCCCTTCTACTCGCAACCACTAGAAGTACCCTTTGTTGCTGCTGTGAGCAACCGTTACTGAGAAAATAGGGTTTAAAAGTTTAAACGTAATACTTCAGCTAGTTTATGCAGCATAAATTTAAATTTCTAGCAGAGTTGGTACAGCTTTCGCAAGTAAATTGAAAGGTCCAGGTTCGATTCCCCGCAGTAATTTTTTTTTTAGTATTTGTATATCTTCCCATAATCTGGTACATTTTTTTGTTATTGTAAAACAACCAAATTTCAATGTAAAAGCAATTTTTATATGTCAAAAAAACGGTTTCAAAATGTGCAATTTACATTGTTAACATAGCAGAGTTCTAATATTTTCGTTAACCACTGTATGTTCCTAGTGGTCTTTAAATTCAAAACGTAGGTGTCAATCCGGGGGGTCTGGGGGGCATGGAATGCCCTCCAGTACATTCTTTACCAAATACCTCGAATTGACGTCGATTTAAATGAGAAATATTTACCAATGAGCTGTTTAGTATAGGGTGCACTGGAGGGCATTCCATGCCCCCCAGACCCCCCGGATTGACACCTACGTTTAGTGAATTTAAAGAGCAATTAAGTACAGAGTAATTGTAGATACATAGTACATATTTATGTAGTTCTATTTCGTTGCACCGATTTTGAGATACAGGTAATAATATTTTTTGTATTTTACAGTCGTCTTTAAGTCGCTGCCAGTCAAAAAGGGAGCGACAAAATTAAAAAATGTATAAATACAAAATGGAAGACAATGAAAATTTTAACAAAAAATGTCTAAAAAGTTTTGCTGTAAAAGCGATTTTTATATGTCAAAAAACGGTTTCAAAATATGCAATTTACATTGTTAACATATGAGGGTTCGAATATTTTCGTTAACCATTTTTTTTTCATAAAAAAAATTGATTTTGTTATGTTAAATCTGGGTCTTTTAGAACTTATAATTCGGAAACTTACATCAAGTTGTGCCCATTGTCCATTGTGCCCAAAATCAGCCAAATCTACAGAAAGGCATTTTTCTATAAGAATGGTAAAAGTTTCACTCGTGAAAGGCAACTATGCCATCATCAGAATGAGCAAATCACCGTATTTTATGTGCAAAATGAAGACTTTAAAATCGATTATTTCCTAAATTAATCGATATAAGAAGTTCTATAATACCTTCGGGTAAAGGTTAACGTACTGGAACCGGAAATTCAAAAAAATCATAGGCAATCTTAGTAAATCTTTAGAATACCATAGTTAAATTTTTGTTTGCTTTTTATACTTTTTCGAAAAAAAGTCTCAAGGCATTCCAAGAAGAAATCTCATAAATAGAAATCTAGATATCTATATCTAGTGAATTTCGTTGAATAGGCTACTGAAGCCTCGCACGCTTCTCTCGATTTAAAAATGTATAAATGTGCAAGCTTTGAAAGTGGGTAGACCTACAGGCGCTGAACAGATCCAAAATAAAAATAAAAATTTTCGGCATTTTCAAACGATATAAGCGCCAAACCAGTTGAGATTTAATGAAAATTGGAACAAAGAAATTGTGTTGACTTTTGTTTAATTTGGTATCGATATTATGAAATAGAGAAAAATAAAGTAGCAGCTTGGGTATTATATTTGAAATAACCAATAAGCCTAACACAACATTGAACTTGCCATTAATTAAAGGTTAAAAGCCGACTCATGTACTTTTTTTAGTATGGATATAACTTTTTATTGACGTATTCATGATGCACTTTTCATTATTCATCAATGACCTAAGACACACAAGAACTTGAGAGGGTGTTTCATTTCCTATAATTAAGACATTAACATAAGCTCTTACCCTAAAAACCTACACAATCTCTCTTTGTATCTCATCTGCCTACTCACATTGAAATAGTTTTATATTTAATGCCGGTAATACGATCAAGATTTGCACTTCCATATAATTACGAATTGTAAATCATTAAATTTGAAAAAAAATTAGATAATAAACAATCTTGAAAACATCAAAGCATTATGGTTTATTATAAATCTTAAAAGGTCATAAATTAATTGCATACCTGCATCTGAATCTTCATCTTCGTCGGAGTCTTCTAGGTGCAGAGGGGTGTCAGCTCGGGTCACGGGGTCATCTGTGAGAGTTACCGGCACGGCGGGCGTAGGGGCTGGTGCAGAAAACCGACCTTCAGAACCTGCACAAAAATGCAATTCCACTGCACCGTCTGGTGGAAACCTGGGATCTGTAATCATAATTAATTAGTTTAATAATATTTATTTTTTAATCAAAATTAAATAAACTGAAACTTACCGTTACAAGCACCATCGAGTTCCTGTCGAGTGAAACTAAGGGTGTAATCTGCCACTGCACAAGTATGAAATTGACAAGCAAAGATGGTTTCACGACTCGATAGACCGCGATGATAACACTTGATTAAAATGTCACCCCTAAGCTGAAGGCCAGGACGATGATCTGCCGCTATATTTACAGTAAATTGTTTCACCCCATTCGCTACACTGTAGACTCCTGCAATAAAATATTAGATTAGTAATTTAATGAATTTTTGATTAACACGAATTTATTTTTAATTAAAAAAATTAAATTTAATAAATAGGTCGAATTCAGGGAGAATTTTTGAATTTATTTAAGTGCCCTAAACTTCAAGAGAATTCGCGTACTTGGATAGAAATATGATTTTCAGTTCTCATAAATCACAATGAGTATTGAGTAGGATGGAAAACTGAAGTAAATAATTTAAAATTTGTATTCCAACAGCGCTGCAGGCGATTTTTTTAAAACTTCAGAGTAAAATATATTTACAAGAGAACAGTTTTAATATAAAGCAATGCTGAACTTACGAGAAGCCGGTGTAGAGATAATCGCGGATAATCTCACCCCTAGTTTCTTCTATATCCACCATTGACGAAAATTTATAAATTAAACATAAGAATATGTTAATTTAACAGAAATAGAAAGTTGTAGTTATAATTCATTTGATTGTCAAAATTGCCAATTGCCCTCATGACTATTATGCAATACTAATGCAACTCCATCAATACCACCTACTATATCAAACATTTGAAGGAAATTGGCATATTTGGGCCGAGAAAGTAATTTTGTGAAAATTTAAAAAAGCGTCGACCGAAATTCAATTGCTTCCTTTTAAAATTTATTACGAAAATATATTAATATGAATTCTAAATGATTTTGAAAAATCTTTTTAAATCGAAGAACTATGAATCTAATAGTGTAGTTGAAGTTCTTATACAGTAACACTGGCGTACCTAGAGCTTTTGCCGCCCGGGGCGGTCTTAAATTTTGCCGCCCCCTACCCCCCCTCATATAAATATTACTACATATAAATATAATATAAAAAAATGTATTTGATAAAAAAAAATTAAAATTTAATAAAAACTTAAATATTTATTTTTCTTGCCTTCTTATTTGCAAAATCTCGAATGATATCGTCAAAATTTATAACATCCGTTAGTTCTTTTTCTATTGAAAGTATTGCTAAATTTCGCAATCTCGAATCACTCATTGTGGAACGAAGATAATTTTTAATTAATTTTAATTTGGAAAAGCTCCGTTCACAACTAGCACACAACTAAATATTACTATGTTGGGAACACAGTTTTCCAACCTATACTTTTGAATAAAAATTAATAGCTCAAGAGGCCCTTGCTCGTTTTCCCAAAGTTTTGTTTCTTCTTGTAGACCAGGTACAGACATAAAATTCTGAATTCTTTTTCTTTCAATATGGAACTGTTCTTCGCAAAGTCAACAAAGTGATTCATTTGACATTCAAAATTGTCGTTCAAAAGATTTGATGGTATTAAACACGAATACTTCTCTGCAAGGACATGGAGTTGCTCAAAACGCACCGTTATTTCCTGGATAACTCGATCCAATGACGAAAACATTTCTCTTCGTATTTCTTCTTCTAGAGATAGTCCCACGTCTCGCGAATTTTCACCACTCATCATTTTTTTCTTTCTAACTCGACGCTCAGTGGATATTCCCAACTCTTCACAAATTTGTTTGCTTGTTGTAACTGCGTTTTGCACTAACGTGTCCCTTTGTCCATTGAAATACAATTTTAAAGAATTCAGTTTTAAAGTACATTGATAGATATTTAACCCCTTGGTTTGCAAGTATTGTTGCGTGTCGTTAATTTCCACAAGGACGGGTTCCCATAAATTGAGGTAGCACAGAAAAGCAAAGGATTCCATTGCTTGGGATAATATTCCAGCGTCTGATCTGGTTTTAATATTTTCTTCTTGAGATGTCAATTGTTCCAAAGTATTTAAAATGTTTAAGAAATGTTTTTTTACAATACTCACCGCTTCTCCTCTTGAACTCCAACGAGTTTCTACACTGCGCTTAATACCTTGACCAGTAACAGATAGTAAAATAGCCCATCGATGAGTAGAAGACGAAAAAAATGAATACAACCGTTCGATGGTCCCAAAAAATGTTATGGAATTTACAGCAGTAGAAGCTGCATGTATACATGCCAAGTTTAAAGAATGATTTGTACACGCTACAAATTCTGCATTTGGATTTTTTTGTTTAATGCGACTTTGAACACCAGACAGCTTTCCTGCCATTACCGCTGCATTATCGTAAGCCTGGCCTCTGCAATTTTGTATATCTAATCCGTCATTTTCTAATTTCGATAGAATCATATTTGTGGTTTCTTCAGCAGTCTTCCCTTTAGTTTCTATAAAATCAATAAACGATTCTACAACTTTCACGTCTCTTCCGTCAATAACGACATATCTAATAATTTGACTGGTTTGATCTTTGTGAGAAACATCTGGAGTGCTGTCAAACATCATACAAAAATATTTAGCTTGCTTTATTTGGTCAACTATTGTTTTTCTCACTTTGTTTCCTAATAGATCTATGAATTCGTTCTGAATCTTTGGTGACAAGTAAGTGGTACTATATTTATTCCCCATCTTAATTTTTAGTACATGCTCACATAATACTGGGTCGTATTTAGCCATCAAGTCAACGAGCTCCAAAAAGTTTCCTCTATTTTCTATTGAATTAATGTCTTCCTGATGAACTCCTTCACGGTGACCTCGGAACGCCAAATTTTGTTTTGCCAAGAATCTAATTATGTCAAGTATTCGTTTTAGAATTTCCCTCCAGTTTGTTGTTTCCTTTTCAATATTTTGTTGTTCTAATCTGTCAATAGTTGCGCCATGTCCAAGTCTGATTTCGAATTCCTTCCATTTGGTAAATGATTGAATATGTTGTTGACTCGATTCGTGTTGAGATATTTTAGGATTCAGTTTCCACCACTTTGTAAATCCATTTTCCGAGTTAAAACTTGATTGACAGTTATTTGAGAAAAGTTTACAGCAAAAGCAGTAAATACTTTTATTCGATGGAGAGTACACCATCCACGATCTTAACATCTTTTCACCATTTGACATAGTTTGAAAAAACCAGTCGCGAGTAAGTTTTCTAATTTCGCCCTTGGCCACCTTACCAGGACGAACTACTCCTTCACTGAAATCGGAATCTAAATTTTGGATTTCAAACGGGCCTTGACATACTAGAAAGACTCTTGTTTTGTCTTCAATGCTGCTAGGCCATAGTCCAATATCTTTCAAGGAAGTACAGGATGAGGATATAGGTTGCTCAGAACACTCTTCATCAGAACATGATGAAACATCTACTTCTTCGCCAGTACTTGAAGCTGGTATTTCTTCTTTTTCAACATTCGATGAAGTTTCATTACCGAATACAGAGGAGTCTTTCAGTAATCCATCTTCTTCGCCAGTATTTGAGACATGTTCTTCCTCTTCAACAACATTAGAAGAAGTTTTTTCACGAGATACAGAAACGTATTTCAGTAGAGCTCCAGCGTTACTATTCTGGATTTCCTCTCTAGCTTTCTTTTTCTTTCTAAATGAAGCTCCGCTTTCCTTTGTTCGTTTCATGATTTAATTCTATTTAGTTTTCGATTAATGCAGTATTTCTATTTTTTTATATAATTATTTTGTTTAAACACCTAATACAATCCTCCTTATATAGTATTGATGCAGTAATATAGTACCAACATTACTAATGTTATAAAATAGCATGTTATCTTTACCTGATTGGTTAAACTAAATCGATGTATATTATACAGAGTAAATAGGTAACTGGCTTTTTTAATAATTATTATAATCATTGATTCTTATATTATTCCAAAAAAATAAAAATGTTTAAAAAAAAATTATTTTTTTGAAATATTTTTTTCTACATTTTTTTAAATTTTTATAAAAATATTTTTGTACATGCCGCAAAATGCCGCCCCTAAAAATGTGCCGCCCGGGGCGGTCCGCCCCTACCGCCCCCCCTAGGTACGCCAGTGTACAGTAAGGTCGTAAAGTTTAGAATAAGTTTGAAATAACAGTTTAAGAAAGGTTTTCACAGAAACTCTTCGAAAATGTAGACCTTACTTTTTAAAATAATATTTTTAAAAAAAGGGAGAGTATGATAACCTTTACCCGGATTTTAAAAAGTTTATAATGAAATTATAGCAGTTTATTTATAGTAAAAAACACCGAAAAAACCGAAAACATTGTAAGCGGTTACTAAAACATATTAAATATGTTTTTTTTACTATTAGGCCAGTCAAAATCGACAATAAATCGGAAAAACATGATGTATCTCTGATTTTTTAGTATGTTGTTTAGACCCATTACGGTAGTACGTACCCAAGTTTGCAACTCTCTAAAAGTTGTGCAAAAAGTGTAGCATACGAAAAACCGCAAAATTTTAGAAGTTTTTTCAGTTTTTGCTTTCTATCTCCTAAACTATACATTTTTCGACAAAAGCCACTATATACGTTTTTGAAGAGCATTAAATTTGTGACAAACCTAACCAGAGCTCTATAGATCAATTAGTTACCGAATTACGGCACTTTGAAAATAGGCAATTTTTCCCATAAAATGATGATTTTTGATTTAGACCTTCTTTAAACCGAAATCACGGCTAAACCATTGATCCTACGAGTAAAACTCATAAATAGAAGTTGTAGGCAATTTAATTAGCTTGAAATTAAGAGCAAAGCAGGGCAAAAACTGAAAAAAGTCTTAAATTTTTGCGGTTTCTCGTATGCTACACTTTTTCCACAACTTTTAGAGAGTTGCAAACTTGGGTATACACTACCCTAATGAGTCCAAACAAAATACTAAAAAATCAGAGATACATCATGTTTTTCGAATTTAGCGATTTTTTGTGTTGACTTTGACTGGCCTATATTTGTAGTAAAAACATTTGCTCTAAACGACAGATTTACAGATAAATGTATGATTTGATGTTAACAGGATGCACGGCTAAAGACAACTGCGGCCGGCTCTGCCCACTAAATCACATTTCTGCACCAATTTACGTCAAGCATACGCACCGTCAACAGAATTGGCAGAACCGGTGCATACCGGTTTCAGTTTCATAAAA
This sequence comes from Cantharis flavilabris, assembly GCA_949152465.1. Lineage (NCBI taxonomy): Eukaryota > Metazoa > Arthropoda > Insecta > Coleoptera > Cantharidae > Cantharis > Cantharis flavilabris. The sequence goes on from OX424435.1 coordinate 13,409,552, forward strand.
CCATCTTCAATGCCCAATGTCAAAATATAAAATATATTGGGTTAACCAAGGGGTAAATATCTCGAAAATTTTGTGTACACTTATTTTGAATTCCCTTGGAAATCATATCAATATTTTAGAAAACCCAAAAATTGCAGAAACACTTTTCAGAACTAAAATGTTTATAAGTTATCACATGTAAAATACACTGTAAGTATAAATTAGCAAACGTTTTCACCATAATATGACATCATCAGGCGATGAATTGGCGCCTGATTTTTGGGTTTTATAAAATATTGATATGGTTAATATCGAGTTACACTACTTAAACCACGTATCAATCGATTACCCTTGAATTCCTAGGAAATCATAGAATTTCTTTAGATTGAAACTAGTTTGAAAATCAAGGGCGGATCCAGGAAAGTTAATGTAGAGATAAATGAGGCTGGTGAGGAGAAATAAATATATTTTGATAAGAATTTAGGTATATTTTTGAAATTTAAAATTTTGTTTGTAGATTTTGTTGGTTTTTGTCATTAGGAAATGGTTAGATACACGCAGTTATCGTCCCCCTTTCCAGCCGCCCTCGTCAGGCAAACTTAGAAAATGAGAAATTCGAGGAAATTTTGAATATTCAAAATATTTTAGGAAAACCAAAGAAATTTCAGAAAATTTGAAAAGCTCATCTGGAGTATTCTTAAAATATTCTAAGATTTTTCTTAACTTTTGTATATTATGATTTCTCCTTGGTTTCTTAGCAATAAACTAACGAGAAATCATTAGAAAACTCCGGTGTACTAGTGAAGAGAAATCTGTAGATATTCGGAGAAATTCAAGATAATCTTAAAAAGGTAAATTTAAGGAAACGTAGAAAATTCTAGGATATCTTAAGAAATCTAGAAAAGAAGAAAAATACACGAAAATCCAACGAAATATAAAAAACTTCTAAGAAATCTTTAAAAATCCAAAAAAAAAATTTTTTTAATTCTATATCTTAAGAAATCTCGGAAAATCTTAATAAACCCAAGGAAATCTTAAAAAGAAGAATTCCTGGGATTTCCTCAAATTTCCCTTCACTTGTACATAAGAGCAGATTCAGGAAAAATTCATGGGAGTAAGTGAGGTTGGCTGGGTAGGTATATATATTTTTTTGAATTTAGGTATATTTTTCAAATTTTATCATAATCATGGGGGGAGGGGGCAGTAACTGCGTTACGTCCCCCTTGTTGGAATTCATTGGAATACTGTGTACAAAATTATTTTGAGATATTTACCCCTTGGGGTTAGAAACAAAAACCGTAATTGTATGTTACGCCGCACCTGCTATAAGGTGTCTTATGTCTACTTATGCCCAAATCCAAATCCAAGTCGTTTTTTTCAGTTTATGCCATCAGGGCAACAAATTTTTGAGACCTGAAAGAAGTTTATAACATATACTTTTTAATTTAGTTAGCCTGAGTTAGTCGCATTTCCTCATTATCTGTTATTTTTAATTAAATTATATTGGGATAACCGCATCATCACCACAAACTGCTACCTCAAATTCTGATGCATTAAACTTAGATATTAATCTCCTTTGCTTAACATATTAGTTTAATAAAATCGATCTATATGAATTATGAAATTATAGTTTCTAAACAATTGGAAAGTATTTGATACGTCAAGTGTTGGAAATATTGTTGAATATTAACAATTATTAATCACAATTATTAATCAGGAATGTAGTCTTTTAAGAAATAATTGTAATTGTACAGGTAAAGATTTTATAATTCCTTGTCGGACGGTAATGAATATGCGGGCTTTACTAAATTATTTATTTAATAATAATAATCAAGGTCTTTTAATAATAAAATGGCTATCTTCAGACGGAATTTGATTAAGTTCACATTTTTGAGGCTTCAGTTGTAATTTTAGAAGTCCATCGAACAGGATGAAGTACAATAATCGAGAATAATAAAATAAGTCAAATAAAAAAACACAATATTATGTGGCATACTCGAAAGAAACTTCTTGGCAAAGTTAAAAACTTGTAAACTGACAAAACTTTATATTCATAACGTGACCATCACTATTGTTCGGTTTTAAAATTCAAATTCGAAAGTTTTGATACCCCCAACTTCTGAACTCGACTCAACCTATAAAGGAAGAACTAAAATAGAAAGAACTTACTTCTCGTGTCGGTAAGAAATTGCAAGAACTAAATTATTTCTATCGAATCGAATCAGTAGGCATTTAAAAAGAAATAGTGTCAGGTAAAAAAACACTAAATTGAAAACCAGCATCAACTCCGTCAGCCATAAAAAAGTAATTGTAAGCGTAGAAAATGTATTAAGTGTGGCAATCTTAAAATGTATAAAATTACTAAACAAAGAAAATCACGTTTCATACAATTAGAAGCATATAATCTTTTTTTAATTATATAAATTACCAGCTTAATGTTTCATATTGAAGGTGTTCAAATATACACAGCTTAAAGCTTTTTTGTCAATAGTCATACATCAAACTTCAAACGTTTACAAATGAAATAGAGGAGCTTTTTTATTTTTAAAAGAAGTTGCAAGAATTTCGAAGAGACAAGTTGATAAAATCGTGATTCTTATTTGGAAAGGAAAAGTTGTAATGAAAGGCAGTCACGTCCTATATTGAAAAATTAAGATTTCCACATACTATAAACAAATGGTTTTATTTGCTTGCCCGAGTCAAAAGCTTCTTTTTAAACCTCCCCAAGAGCTTTTATGATAATGGAGAACGATCGTTTACATCTGCTGAAAATTTTATGTGAAATCCATTAAATCGTACAAATCTTATAATTTAAAAATTGTTGTGCTTTTGCAAAACATACTTCAAATTTAACAAAGCACAAACGGATGATATCTGGTTTTCAAAGTATTTACTTCATTTTCAAAGAAGTCTAGAAGTCTAGATATTTATCAGAACTTTAAAACGCAAAAATAAATAATATGATACTGACCTGACGTATACACAGGCGTGAGTCCTTCATAAAGCTTCAAAAAAGCTTTAGTACCTCCTCCATCTTGCTGGAACGACGGTGCACCCAAAACCGTAACGTGTGTTAGATACAAAGGAGCAGCGTTCACTTTGATGTTATGAGATAAAAGGCCGGCAAAATAATTTACGTATCTATAAAAAAAGATCTCCAAATTTAAGGAATAAGATAAAAAAAATTTTTATTTACCGTTTATTTGAAGGTATTTGTAAAGGTCCTATACTATCTTCTAAAAATCTTCGCATTGAAAACCTATCTAAAGCTTGATCTGATGATCCACAAATACTGGAATAATGCATATAAGCTGCCACTATAACACCTAATTTGTCTTTGCTGCCACTAAAAAAAAAGAAAATAAATAAAATCCATCATCCTTGCGAAAACGAAACGACTGAAAAGTAGTTAGAAAGCATTAAATCATTGGAAAACAAACAACTTCGCTAGTTCTTTCACGCAATGCGCATACCAACGTCGTTTTATTAACTTGACGGGTCGACGTTACATCAGGAATTTAAGGATGCTAGTAAACATTTTCAAAGAAAATTATTTTTCAATTTAACGAAAAATTGGAAAAGTGGTTAGGTTGAAATTAAAAGTTCACTGTGAGATGATTGCAACGTTTAAAAACATTTTAATGCAGAAACAGTCAATTTCAATCTCACCAGGATCGCTAAGAAAATTACATAATCTTTGAAGTTTGCTTTCCCTGAAAAATTGAAAATATAATTGTAAAATTACGGTTACGGCGAAAAATCAACCAATCACTTCAAAAACAATAAACCAAATTTGTCACATAATCCATCACGAGTGATGTGTAAAATTCCATCTACATCATTACGTGCCTGAATGTACATTTATGCACATTATAATATGAAAAGGGTTGATGGATTGACCCCAAATCTACCTACAGTATACATAGGATTTAAAAATGTCACGAAGTTTGCAATAAACAGTTGAAAAGCTTCAAATTGATACCTATGAAATAACACGGTCGAACCTTGGCACTGAAAACATTTTCAGAAAAAAAATTGTTATTGGATATTTCTTAATATTATGTAAATAATTTAATTCGTCGATCGATAGAGTCGAGCAAGAATTCCAGCGGTTCGCACTTGAATAGGTAACCACTGATCTAAGACAATCGATAGTTGTCGTTGGTTATTTTTAATTGGTTCAATGTACATAAACTAATCCCGATTTTTATAAGTAACCCAATTCTAATGATGTGCAGACACAAATAGTGCGCCTGAGGATTCCATCTTTGTGAGGTCAGTAGTTTCAACCGAACTGATGCACTGTGAAAAAGGATTTGTCGCTCTAATAGAGCTATCAATAGTAGCTGTGTAGCCTCAACCGAATTATAATAGTTGATTTAACAAATTTTCTTATTTTGAATAGAAAAAACTCTGTTGAGGCTATATAGTTACTAAAAGTTATGTTACCCTTTTTCACAGTGTGGACAAGTCGAAAACCACACTGTTTAGCACTGTCCCACAAGTAATCCAGAATTCTAACATCCCAAAAGTCCTCTCGTCTACCCCTCGGTAGTGGTTTTCTCAGGAACATCGAATATCCGCATGTTCTCATACTTCACTTTCAGAATTTCCACCTGCAGACTCTCCCTGACATTTTGGTAAATAGTAGATGGCAATAAAACTACAGAACGAATGGTTGTCAAGTTTTGGGAACAAAGAAGTCCACATATAATAATGGTTAAACCTTTTAAAGTATTTCATTGTATCTACCCATAAAAATTATCATGAGCTGTCGTAATAAATTAGATATTTTAATACAGTTTGTTGCATTTAGTAATTAAATTTTACTCTAAATTGGAGTGATAACAACATGAAACTTACATACAACAAACTGATAAAATATTATTACGATAACTTTCCTGTCATAATCCTACAAAGCAACCTTGACAATCACGCATAGGAAGTTTAATTATAAAATTAAATTAGTACTTATATTATTAATTATCTTTTTAATAAAAGTTTAAAAATCTAGAGAGACAGTTACTAGCAATTCACAGATAGTTTCAAGTATATTTAAAAATGCTTACCATGCGTGAAGCACTGCGATCCGATGCTGATCTCCAGATAACCAAGACTCAATTTCCTTACAAACACTACATAACCTTTCCAACGGTGGTGCTAACTTCAAGGGCCATCCAACTTCTTTAACATTTTTGTGTTCATTTCTTAAAGCTCTCTTAGGTTCGGACAAATTGAAAACCTAACGACAAAGAAATCCAATATTATTACCGAAAAAATCAATCTGATGATGTTTCCTTACCATATAATTTTCTCCATGCTTGTTTTGTAGCATATGTGCAGCTTGTCTTTGCCCTTGCTTGTAACATTGCTGGCTAGTGGCAGAAGGAAACCAAAGAGCTATAATTCTTTCCGTTACATAATTTAAATCCATTCCACCCGAAATTCCTGTTGCGTTACAGTTTCGCGTTTTTTGAGGTTGGCGTGTAAGAGTTTCTCCATAATTAATGGTATGAGATGTTGGTAGCATCTACAATAAAGCACTCATTTAATATTTTATCAACTAACCATGACAGTTTGATATCCAAAAAGCATGAAAAAGAAACGTTACTAAGTTAGTGTTTCAACATAAGGTTTATATTTGTGAATTTAAATTTTGTTGAATTTTTTTCGTGTTTTGGAATTTCCGCCGCTCCAGATTTGCATTTCAAATGTTTCGAGTACAAATCATAGTCCGCAATTAAATTATAACACAAATAGAAAATCTTTCTTAATTTAGTCAAAATTCAAATGGCGTTTCAACGATGGTAGATTTTTAGATAACTAACAAAATTGTAATTAAAAAGTAAATCGAATTCATGTGTAAATTTATTTAATTAATGCATGCTTACTCAACCGATCAAATAATCGATATAAAAATAAGGAAAGAGAAATTTTCGGTAAAAAATTCTCATGTGAAATTACAAGATCTCGTTTTAGTTTAAATAAGAATTTTTGTTCCAAATTAATGTTGTGACGCAGAGTTTATATTTTTGGGCAAGTTTAGATATGTAATTTTCTTTTAAGCCTGAAATACCTTCCATCTTTGCAGAATCATTAACACCAAAGAAAGGGAACGGAAGATAACCGAAATGACTTTCAACAGCTTTAGAAAGCTCGCGGTAATTTTGAGTCGCGGTATGATGAGCAAGCAGAAATAATTTTTGCACTGCAGACATCTAAAAGAATAGTAGAGAAGAGTAGAGTTTCTCTAAAAAATATTTAAGCTGCTTAATTTTGAATTTGCCCTGGATAGATTTTGACTGTCACAGAAAGCCAAGAGTATCTTTAATATTAATTTATTATAAGCTACTATAACGTAAAATTAGGCTTAAATATATTTTTTGATAATTAATACAAACTGCAGTATTATGACTAGAATAAAATGTGCGATTTATGGTGATTGCTATAATACCTTGGCGGAATTTATGTTGGAGCAAAGTTTGTTTCTCCGATTAAGCCATTGTATTAGTTTTTAAATTACAATCATTAATTATCTTTTTTGTACGTGCACTACGAAAACGTACATCCGGTGGCGCCTAAAATTGCTGAATAATAATAAATAATAATAATTTGGTTATTCTTCAACCAATAACTTATTTCACTTTGTATTTAATTATTTTCTAAAAGTAAACCGAAGCAAATTAGTGCATTAGTTTTTCTAATGGGTTTTTTCGACTCGAAACAGGAACTATAAAAATATTTTATGTATTTGAAAGTAACCTTGAGAAGTTACTAAAATTTTAAATTAGGTATAATATAAATTTCGCAAAAGTTCTGAGAAATTTAAAATATTTTTGAACCAATCTAATTAAAGCAAAATTTTAATGTGAAGGATTATATTAGGAGTTTGTGATTTAATAAATTCCGGGTTCGAAGCCTGAAAATTTTCTTATCTCCAACCCCCCTCATGATCAGCGATTCAGGCTTATATCTGGCCAATTGACTAGAAATTATGTAATACAAAATTGATGTAAGCTATAAATTAAATTTCAAGTAAATTTTTGGATTTTCTTTGGTGTAAACAATTTGTGTTTTGCGTGTTCATTGAATAAATAAATGGAGAGATAAAATTAATAGCGCTATAAAATTATTTTGTTATCACAGTTGAACAGTTGGAGTTATAAATTAAATTTTGTTGTTTAAATTAATCCGTGCTTGTTAGTTTGATTTTTTGATTAGAAAATATTTTTACAACTTGAAGCAGTGGAAAACTGATGTCGATAGTGATATTTCAATAACTGGAAAAATTAAGAAAATTCCAGCATCAGGTTAGTCTCCAAAACGCAGCACCAAGGTTAGTCTTTGTGTTTTATTTGGTAAAAATAAATTCAAATATTTTTTCCACATTTTGGCAAACAAAACAACTTAAATAGTAGGTACAACTCATCGTACTGTTTTATTTATCATTGCACAAACATCACAACATGTAAGTAAATTTTGGCAAATGGTAAGTAAATAAAGCTAAATTTAGTGTACTAAAATTTCGATTTGAAATACATTCCATTCTACGTCAATTTTCATTAATCATAATTTTTTACTACAAAAATTGGTAGTTTGAGATTTGCAAAAAAATATCTAATGCTTATCAGTAAAACATGAAAGCTTTAGATCCATATCCGTTGTTAGTAAATAAAATATTAATAAAAAGAATTATATTATTACCTATTTATAGTTTATTATTTAGTTTTAGATTATTAAACCGTCAGTCATTTTATTAATTTGTATTTGAAAATTTTACAGTTATTAATATATAATATTATTAAATTGTCAAGGTTGTGCGGCCTGGAAACCGCACTGCCGTGTCACCATACTAAATCGATTAAGGCTATTCTAATGATTCTGTATTGCATTACTCTTCATTGGAATATTTTTAAAACGCTTTTGTTATACAATTTCAATTTAAAAAGTTAATCATAAAAATTTTGGATATAAAAAGGATATAAAAATATTACAACATAGAAATATAATAGAAATTATTCTACATTTAAAAAATAATTGTTATTGGCTTTGACTACTAATTATTGCATATAACTATTAGTCCTACTAGTTTTTAGTGTTGCAGGATCACAGATATTGTTGTAATAATCCTCAAAAGCGATATAAATAAAATTTTTAAGAAATGGAGTTACTGCTTTTTAGCTTAGGACGGCAGTATCGAGTAGAACTCGATTGATGTGCAACTCGTTGGGTTGGAAACTCGATTGATATGCAATTGGATTAGTTGGGAACACGATTGTTGTACAACCCGATTAATATATGTAGCTTGACTGATATGCAATTCGATTGGTTGAGAACTCCATTGATGTAGAATTTGATTGATCTGCAACTTGATTGATGCACAACTTGATTGATGTACAACTTGATTGATGTACAACTCGATTGATATGGAACTAGGCTGATCTGCAACTTGATTGGTTGGAAACTCAATTGATATGCAACTCGTTACAGGGAAATAGAGACAGAGTTTTTATATATATTTTTTGGTTGGTTAAAAAAGTCGACCAATCAGAGTATGTTTTTGGTTCGTTTGATCCGTTCATCTGTTGCGGAATAACAGACACGCTTAGCCCTTTTTTTATAATTTAAATACATACATTTAATAGCATTTTTTGATACTTCAGAAATAGTACTGTAACGTTGGTAGGTAGGTAAGGTAAAATTCTCGTAACGATCAGATAATAAAAAAAAATTCTACATTTGAAAAATTTAGGGTAAGGTAAGGTAAAAGTAAAATCTGTTTCTTCCCAAATTTCTAACCCAAAATAACTTAATAAATCATGTGTTCAAATGATGATAACAATAACGTCCTAGGGGGGAATTGGTAAGGATATCTGGTGCACAAGTGAAGAGAAATCTAAGGAATTCCAAAGAAAGCCAGGAAAATGTAGAAAATCCTAGGAAATCCATGAAAATCTTAGAACATTCTATAGGAAATCTTAGTTAATTTTTTTTTTGAAAATTTAGCGTACAAATATTTGTCTTGTGACTCGCCCCTCGAATGATGTATTTAAAAAAAGAGGGACAAATTTGAAATGTCCCAGAATTCAAGATAAAATTCATCTGATTTATATCCTGAAGTGTTTAATTTTATAAGCTGGCCCTAGGCTATAAATATTTATTTCGAAAATGAAGATCTTCTTTAGGTTTTAAATTTTCAGGATTGCAATGGGGTTATTTTGCTAGAGTAGGGGTCAGCAACTCGGGTCGACATGACAAACTAAAATTTACTACATAATAACAATTTAGGTTAGGTTTAGGAACCTAACCTAGGTTAGGTTCAGGTTAGCTTCAGGTTTAGGTTAGGTTCAGGTCAGGTTCAGATTAGGTTTAAGTTAGGTTCAGGTTTAGGTTAGGTTCAGGTTACCTTCAGGTTAGGCTCAGGAATCTAACCTAGGTTCAGGTTAGGTCAGGCTTAGGAGCCTAACCTAAGTTAGGTTCAGGTTTACCTTAGGTTTAGGACCTTAACCTAGGTTAAGTTCAGGTTTAGATTAGGTTCAGATTCTTTCGTATAGCGATTTGGATTATTTTGCAAATAAGGCGTTTGATTTTGCGTAATTTAATTTTATTCTAATTAAAATATCATTTGTGTCAAATTTTGCATAAGTTTCGGATAAATTGAAGATTAGATAAAATTTGTCTAGTTTGATTGAGAAATTTGAAAATGGATATCTTACGAGGGTTTGCGGAAAGTCCAGAGTTGTTTTCCAATCTCTTCGAATCATATTAAGACAGTTTAAGTAATAATAAGCCAATTTAAAGATTTACAAACCCCTTTGCTACTTTGACTTTTTGAATTATATATTCGAATATTCTGTGGAATCGGTTGGTTTCCCAAAAAACTTTACTAGATCAAAGTTGTAGCCTGTTAAATTTGCTCTCCAAAGTATGTCGTTAGTTTTTTTTATAATATATTTTTTTATAAGTTCTATAAGCATGATTTTCCACATACAATGTTATGCCTCGAGGTACAGCATTATTATTCCATATGAAATTACTAGTGCACTGGAGGGCATTCCATGCCCCCCAGACCCCCCGGTTTGAGAAATTAAATTTTTATATGCACGATGTCGTGTTATTTTCATACCAGGGGGAGAGGGAGACTAGTAATTTTTTAACGACTAGTAAATTTAAACACGAAAGTGCAGGTCTACAACGCCCTACAGAAAAAGGTTGTTCAGCCAGCTAGTGGAAAGTCGAAAGCTCAACCTGCAAGCTGTTTTTCTAAAAGTCAAAATAAATAGGGGGCCACCGCAAGATATCAATAAGTGCGGATCTTGCAAACTGAGTTCTTGGGGGAACTACATTAAACTACGAAAATTACTATACCAGTCGGGTTTTCACTCATTTTTCACTAAAATTAAATTTAGACTAAAATTAGAGATGATTTAAATTCTGTAAAAATAAAAAACTACAGAAACTGTAGGATTAAATTTTAATAATTAAACTTTAATTTAATTAAAAATTAAATAAACTTTCAGAACATTTTCCCTGATCTAAAGTCTTATAATTTTCTTTCCACTTAAAATCAAAATATTCCTGACTTTCTCTGGCAAAATATTTCACTAACAAAAAAATTAAGCTAGATGATATTAATCGTATCAATATTTTAGAAAACCCAAAAAATGCACTAAACACTTTTCAGAACTAAAATGTTTTTAAGTTAACACAGGTAAAATACACTGTAAGTATAAATTCGCAAACGTTTTCACCATACTATTGCATCATCAAAATTAAAAGAGAATCCTTTAAATATTGTTCGGGGTGGTGGTGGCAAGTACTTTGAAAAAAGAAGGGGATATTTGAAGTGATAACAAAAAAGGGGGGAAAATAAGCGCTCGAATAGGTTTAAATAAGGGGGGGAGTTATTATTTATTAAAAATGTTTAATAATGGTGAATTGTTTAAATCTGATTGACTATTTAATAACAAAGGTGAAAATTTTAATATATTGATCTCTAAAGCTTCAAAAAATTCCAATTTTTTACTTTTGGGTTCTACATGTAAAATTTCATATCCCCCTTGTTTATGGTTAGTGTCCACATATTGTGAACACAGTGAACCACATGTCAATAGATTATTAGATGATATTACTTTTAAAGGAAACCAACAGAATAGAAACAAATACAGTCAGAAACTTGCAAAAATTATTAATGAAAACAAATTCTCTGACAAGCTGTTATGGATATAAGTCAGGATCGTAAAAGGGTAATGCTCTACTTTAAATATGATTCGACATTCCATTTTGTTACATATTATGACCATTTGAAATGATGACATTAAAATCTAGAAATTAAAATCCGGCTAAAACTGGAAAATCACGTGCCCCCGAGCGTTGGGAGACAATTGAAATGGGAGGGAGTAAGCGGAGAAAAATCGCAAAAACATCTCAAGACTAAAAAATTAGGAAAAAAATTCAAAAAATTTCTATTTTATTTTAAAGTCATGAAAATTATTGTAGATATTAATTTTTGGATAATTTTACACATTTTTGTTTTATTCCACTCGGTCTATTTTTACTTCTGATGATTCTATATTAGGTTTATTTAACCATATTAGCAATAATTATTAATTTACATAGCGCAGTAATTAGCAGCAGTAATATTTATTTGTATTTCATTAAATTTTTATTGCAATTATTATTTATTTTTACGTATTTTTTATTACTCTCCTAATTTAAATTGAAAAAATGGTTTATTTTATTGCATTACACTTACGCATATAAACCAGATTTAAAATTCTATGCGGTGTATTGCCTGAAAAATGATCTACTGCGTTTTTCTATTTTACTAGTAAGTGAAAATAAAAATGAAATTCAAATCTTAGTTTGCACCAAGATTGGAATGCCAGCGATTATTTAAATTTTTGAAGTAGATATTCTAAAAATAAATGGTATAAAATAGTAATTATTCAATTAGCACTGGACATTGCTCTTAATAAATACGAATAAACATAAGGAAAATTGCTGACATGGTTTCGAATTAGGTCATGGACCATTCCAGTAGCCGAATCTCAAAGTGAATAACCAAACAAAGCCCAGCCTTATTCGCGAAGTTGCAAGAAAAATAAAGAAACTTCATAAGCTCTGAAATGCAATTTATTACACTAACTTATCTACAGCATTAACTCTTAGCAATCGTTACGAAGTATGAAACAATTCCAATAAATGTTGTGTAATGTGTCGATAAAATTTAAATAATGTAAAATAAAGGGTTAACTTGAAGAATCATTATAGATATAGATAACGCGAGTATGTAAAACATGCACTAAATTTTAAAAAAGCTCCCGGTGTTTTACGACTGCTCGTTAAATTTAAATAATTAACTTACTTTAGTTATCCCGGCTCCGTTTCTAGTTGGTTCCTCATGGGTGTGCTGTAACAAAAATATGCATAAATAAATTGAGCATAATAAAATAATGATGGTGAAAATTATGCATTGCGAAGTTACAAAACTAAATTCGCTACTTCTGAAATTGCATTTCCAAGTCAGTTTCGAACTGATTACTAGCTAACTTTAAATTAGCTGGGAATCGGTTAAAATGTGTTGAAGGTGTATTGCAATGGAAAATAGCAGTAGCGAAATGATCAACTGATGATAAAGCTTAGCATCAAAGGAAACTCGAATCGATATAAATATTCAAGCATTCCTTTAATCAAAACATTTTTTTTTTATTGAAAATCTTATATCTGAAATTTCATCACGAAATGAATAAAAAGGTTAAGTTTAAAATGTGTCAAACTGGATGTCCTTAACCTATTTAACAAGCTCGAGAAAAATTGCGAATGATCAATCATTAAACTAAATTCGATGCCCATCACTCACTCAATACCTGGCGAGTGTCCCAAGTCATGAAAAGAAAATTTAACACTCTCGAATAATTAAATTTCCAACATTTGATACAAACGAAACTTAATATTTACCTGTGACAAATTTTCCACATGAAATGCAACATGCCAAATTGTGAAAGCAAGTTGATATAAAATGGTATCATATAATTTATTACGATTAATGTTGTTTAAATTTCTTTTACAATGACAACACTGAATTTGAGCATCTAAGTACTGTCCACGCTGGGGCATTTCAAAACAATGACTAGCACCAGTTTAATTTGGTGTAATAATTAAAATTTCCAGTTGGTGAACGCGTTACAATTAACACACAAAATTTGTGAGTAACTAATTAAGAATTCCAACTTTTCCTTATTACAAAAAAATGTTAAAATAATAGCTATTAAAGTAAACGTAAATGAAAATGACCAAAAAAACTAAGAACGAAACAAAACCCATGCTATGGCGATTTCACTGATATCGACATTTTGAAAAAAAATTTAAAACCAATATTCGAATTAAAATCCGGCATACCGGCGTGTGCAGACACGCCCGCAGTCTAGCTGCAGCCCGGAGTTAGTTTAACATCCGGAATCCCCTCTCTCGTAAAGATTTTTCCAAAAGCTCCATTTCGTGTAACGTCGCCCATACGGATTATGCACATTCGCACGTAATATTTTCTTGATGAAAGCATAGAACGAGTTTATACGACGTAATTTTATCTTTTAGTGGAGGTTTATTTACATCATATTAAATATTTACGTTAATTTATAAACAAATGTTTTATTTCTCTTTCAAAATTTCACTCGACAAATTTAACTGACATAAAAATAAAGCTTCATTAGATCTAAATGGTTTACAGAGCATCATTGGTGTATAATTACGATATTAAAATGTTTGCACAACATTTTTAATAACTTGGAAAATTTTCAAGAAAAAAATAAATAAAATTGAGTGTCAATTGATTTTGTTTGCCTTTTGTGAATAATAAACAGAAATCATATAATTATAAAAAAAAACAAGAAATTAGCGCTATTGTTGTCGAAATATGATTAAAAATTAAAAACAGTTGTAATATTATTTATTCTTGTAAATAAATAGGTCAGGGGTGGAACTACCGGGGTGCTGTGGGTACGAAGCACGCAGGCCCCCGCTTAAAAGGGCCCCACGTTTTATTGTGACCTTTTCAATCTTTTAAAAAAAATTTAAAATCATTAAAAATATAATGAGATAATCTAGCATTAGTATTTAAATGTAATATTCACAATATAATTATGTTGGCAGTTTTCTCTTATTGAATTAAACAAAGTGGGCATCATTTATCATCTATAATTCAATGTTCCTACTAAATTTTCAAAATCAAATCCTGACATTTCCAAGTTTTCCCTGACAAAGAATAAAACAATAAAAATAAATTTAAAAAAATTAAAAAAATAAAAAGCAAAAAAATCTTAATTTTAAAATTAAATTAAAATCAGTAATTTTAATTAAAATAAAACAAAATAAATTTAATTTTTAAATTTAAAAACAAACTTATTTAAAATTTAATTGTTTACTTCGGCCGACAATTTAATTTCCTTGACTTGGTACTAAAAATGAGAAATTCTCTGACAAAATTAGGGAAATCTTAAATTTTCCAGGACTTTTCCAGATTTTCCAAAGTGGGAACCCTGTAATTGTTATATCGATCGGGAATAACCAGTGGCGTATTTACGGGGAGGGAGGGGCTAGGTGGTCCGGGCCCCCTCTATAACTAATCAATATATTAAATATTATACAATTATTATTTGTTATTTAAAAGTCTTGAGCGATTTTTAAATCTTGATTTATTAATTAAATTAATTTAGGTCAAAAAATTAATTATTAATTGAATTAATAAAAAAAAAGAACGAAAACTATTTTTAATAACAATTTTTTTTGTACTTCATATTTTAAATTTCCATTAGAGCGCGTGACCTTAAACTTAAGTGAAACTTAAAAAAAAAACTGCGCTGTATACCAGGAGACTCGCTTCGCTCGAGTTTTAAATGTTGTTTGTTTTACTTTTCGATTCCAGACCCCAAAGTTCAAAGTTCTATGGGATGATAATCTCGTTAATCTCTTCATGCGCACAACTGATAGAAAATTTCGCACACAATTTTGTGCAAAATTCTAAAAAAAAAACCAAGGGCGGAAAATATTACGTATTTTGATAAGAATTAGTATATTTTTAAAATTTTAACAAAATGTAGTAAATTTTGTTGTTTATTTATGGTTCGTGGGGTTGATATCCCGTTGTATCTGTCCTTACCGGGCAATCTTAGAAAAGGGGAAATATTAGAAAATCTTAGGATAGCCAATACCCAAGAAAATCTCAGAAAATTGAAAAAGGAAATAAAAGAATTAATTTATGGTAATCTAAAGATTTCCTGAATTTTCCAAGATTACCGTGGAAAGAAAATAGCATTCCCAAGTTTTACTAAGATTTCATAGAATTTCCTAAGATACCCTAAAATTTGCTTGGATTTCTTTTCACTTTTGTTTATCACGATTTTTCCTTCGGTTTTCCAGTTAGTTTCCCACTAATAGAAAATCGCCTGAAAAATTGTGTGAAAGAAAATCTGCAGAAATTCTGGAAACTTCCAAGACATCTCAAGCAACACATTCTTAGAAAATTTGTAGAAATATAGAAAATCTCAAGAAATCCATAGAAATTTCAAGAAAATCTCAGGAAACTAGAAAATTTTAGTAAATAAGAAATCGAGAGAAATACAGAAAATCTTAGGAAATTCTAGGAAATGGAAAATTCTAAGGTATCTTAAGTTATCTCGAAAAATCCAAAAAAATTTAAACCCTCAAGAAAATGGAAAAAGCAAAAAATAGATAGTCTATAATATTCTCGATTTACCTCTAACTTCCCTTTAGTTCTGCATATGACAATTTCTCCGTCATTTTTCTACTTATGTTACTAAAAGACGAGCGGGAAATTTGAAAAAATTCGGAAAATTTTTAAGAAATTTCAGAAAATTTTAGGAAATCTAAAAAAAATCGCATTAATTTTACAATCTTAGGAAATGTAGAAAATTGGAGGAAATAGAAAATTCTAGAAAATATCAAAAAAAATCTTTAAATTTAAAAATTTTAAGAAATCTTGTGAAGTGGGGAATCATAGAAAATTCTAGGATATTTTAGAAAATCTAGACAATCTTAGCAAAATCAAGAATATCTCAGAAAATTGAAAAATAAAAAAACTCATTTATATATTTTTGATAAGAAATAAGGTATAACTTTCAAATTTTAATAAAATTAAATAGGGGGGGGGGCTATTTCCGCCCTTGTACTTATACTAAGTTTTTCTGATTCTTGTAAAATCGGCACTTAATATAGTTTTGTTATGTGTTTATCTTAAAATTATGGTTATAAATATAAGTTATTTATTATTTTCTTTTATTTTTGTCTTTTATAAAAGCAGGGCCCCCGTTAACAACCTCACACACGGGTCACTCACCTGCTTGTTAAGCTACTGAAATAGGTACACGAAAATAATGCGATAAAGGCAAATTCTGAAATTTACGAATGCAATAACCATTTCGCTATAAATACATCAGATTTATTTTTTTTAGTGAAAAATGTGAACGGCAATCACACTTCTCCACTTACAAAAATTAGATTTTTTCATCAGAAAAAAATATTCGCGAAAGGAAGAGTTAAGTATTAACAAAAGTATTCTTAACATCCTATGTGAGCAATGTAAATTGTACCTTGTGAAGACTTCTTTTGACACATAAAAATCGCTTTTACAGCAATACTGTACTGACATTTTGAAAATAAATTTCATGCCGTTTATAAAAATAATACTACTACATTTTTCTATTTTGTCGCACCGTTTCTGAAATACAGAAAACAAAATTTTTTTTGAAGTCACTCTAACTCGGAAACGGTGCGTCCAAATTGAAATATATATGTTACGGTCAATGACGTAAATTGGGCATTGACGTTAATGGCCGGACAATGACGTCGATGCCCATTTACGCTGGCCATTAACGTCATTGACCGGCCATTGACGTCAACGCCCATTAACGGTGGGCAATGATGTAAATATTTTCATATGATTGAAATATTTACGTATTTGGCCGGTCACTGACGTTAATGGCCAAAATGGATTGGAAAATGATGATATTATAGAATAATTACTATAAGGAACAGCAATATGGCGATGCACTTCAACTAGGGACAATTATTTGTCGTGTACGCATTTTTCCGTGTAAATGACAGTAACTCGGCCCTTTTCTAGGCTTCATAAGTGTACAGAGATTTTTATTTAATTTAGACAAACGATCATTTTAGGGTGGATCCAAAGCGGCCAGGAGGAAAAATTAATTAAATTTAATTAATTCATTTTACGGTGGATCCGTGATTTGTTGTATTTGCGCCAGGCGAAACCGAAAGAGTGATAGAAGACAGAATCTGTAGAATTGTAATTTTATCATTGTCCACCTTGTATTAGACATTAAGGTCATTGCCCGGGCAATGATGTAAAAACCACATATACAATTGTAAATGTCAACATTGCCCAAAATGCATGGTCATTGACGTCATTGGCCGGTCAATGTCGTTAATGCCCAACTAAGCTGGGCATTGACGTTATTGTTCAGCCATTGACGTTAATAGCCGAATTGTCAACATTGACCGTAACATATATATAAACAAAAATGAAGAGTATGAAATTTGCAACAAAAAATGTTTGATAAGTACTACAACTGTAAAAGTGATTTTTATGAGTCAAGAAAGACTTAAAAAAATACAATTTACAGTGCTAACTTAGGACGATGAGAATGCTTTTGTGAGTTAAATCACAAAAAAACTTCAATTAAGTTTTCTAAATCAATCTGTCTCAAATGATTTAATATTTGAAATATTTTAAGGTTTAGTTAAGTTTTTCATAATACAAGGAAAGTATTTACTTTTTAATTATTTTTACATAGAATAATATTATATTTCGCTAAGTTTGTAACTCATCAGCGAAGAGTAATTCGACTTCTTGGAAAGAAAATCAATCGGCAAAGTGTTTTGCCACACTACACATTTGTATCTTGGATTGCATTGTTTCAACAACAAATGAAACTCATTAATATTAATAGAAAATAGACAATTTATTATAATATGTAATTTAGTGGAGAAACTTCAGAAAGGAAATTGTAATTAATGTTTGTCTGAGATAACACCTAAAATTTTTGTTGTTTCATGAAAGATAAATATGCAATGAATTAAGATTCCTCAGGCTTCTTGTGTACTAACTACTAGCAACTAATAAATATTCTACGACAAAGCAATTTGTATTGCATGTTTTTTAATAAGTCAACCGGTCTAGTTACATTAATTTGATTTTCGATTAGTTTTTCGTTATCCACAGTATTAATTTAAAAAAATTTTCTCTGCAAGATTTCAGACCAAGAAACAACAACTAAGATTAGTGGGGTTGTCAGTGTTGTCAAAGAATTTTTTCCGTGAATTGGCTTTCACGTCAAGTTGTAGGTTTTTGTTTAAGTTTATAATTATTCTCATTGTGCGATTCTTATTTCACATAGCAACCTAGTTATGGAACAATTTTGAGCAAATTTGGTATTCTGATTTAAAATACATAATAATGATTGTTTAAAATTTGATGCTAAAAATTATTTTAAAAGTCAAATTCATTTACCGATCAATCGTCGTGAACTTATTTGTTATTATTGTAAAATTGAGAAAATAACATTTTACTTCCTGTAAAATAAACAATTTTCTCTATGGATATTTACCTAACCAATAAACCCTTACTAATTAACTGAAAACTAACAAAAACAGATATTAATGGCCAGGGTTATAATTTTATAATTAAAGCATTTAATTTAATTAAGAAAAAAATTTAAATTCGTCGGCGTTTTGTTTTCTATTCAAGAGGCATTGTTTTTATAAACACTGAGATGCTAACAAAAAATGTTGAATGTAATTAGCGCTTCCGAAGGTAAAAAAATGTGAAAATTAAACTGTTTCTAAAATTTCTTTTAACCTTTCTGAGTTACTCATTGCTAAATAAAATAATAATTGTGCCCGCAGTAAAAGCGCCGCAGATGAATTTTCGACAAAATGCAGCTCTTGTAAGTGAAAAGAAGTTAAAAATAAAAACGTAATAATTTTCAAGTCAAGATTACCATACACAAAGAAACCATAAATTATTATGCATCTCTTGTTCATAAAGAAATATTCAATTTAACGATGATTTATTAAATTAATTCTCCTGAAACTTATATTTAATTAATATAGGGACCCCATAAAGTAACCATATAATTTATTTTTTAGTACTATAATGTTCAGCTCAAGCACCAATTTACGTTTAAGTAGCACAAAAATAACGAACCAACTATTAAAAGGTTAAAACAAGCGGTTATATTAATAAAATTGCCTAAATACATTTGACCCCTAACAAATATTACTCCAGTGATGACATTGTTGGGAATACTAATTTATTAATTTAATTCGGTCGCGTTTTGATAATTAAATTATACTTAATGTTATAACACATTTTAATACTATTATCTGGACAACATTATATTTGGTGAGCTCTTAAGTCACCTGGTGTTCACACCAGGCCACGCGCTGATGGTCTAAACATTCGCATATTAATCGCTTCAGAAAAGAATATAAATGGAACATTTAAAATAAATTACCTTGTTTGTCCTTCAGTGTTACGAAAAAAAGACCTAACCGAATAACTTGAATCGCAAACTATTATCAACAAGTTTGGTAACGTGAAAATGTGTCTATTAGTTTATTTAATAAAATTGAAAACTGTCGACGTAATTTATTTTTTATCAGATATCACAAATTTATACCGGATATTAAAAACATTTTGTTTGATATTTTTTCAAACAACACTTTCATAAAATTACTTTTCATCGTGATAACTTAAAATAGTAATTATAATATAAATGTTTCTTCAAAAGCAATATTAGATTAATTTAGCCGTTGGGCGCCAATAATTTCCTATGTAATTGCAATTAAAATAAAATTTATTTTGACGATTATATTAACGTCTCGACACTCGCTAATCTTGTAAATCTGTTGAAAATCACTAGTCCGGGTGCAAAAGTACCACAAAATTATTTATTATCAAAATTAAAAATGTTCAGTAATCTCATGAAAATATGGCAAATTCGATGGTTTTTTGTTGCATTTTCTCAATTAAAAGCTTTCGAGTATTCATTTTTTTCAAATTTTTTAGTTGAAATTTATAATAGAACAAAATATGAAATATATGCACTTTGTTTTCAATTGTCCACATATCAAACAATTGAAAACAAAGTGCTACCAAACACTAAACATCTTGAAAGTCCTATCACATTATAAATGGGGTTGCAACAAGAAAACACTTTTATATATATTTAGAACAATTACCAGATCAAAATTAGATTACTCCAGCATCATTTATTATAGAGCAAATAAAAACATCCTAAAATCTCTAGACACAATTTACAACCAAGGACTTCGAACCGCTACTGGAGTACTAAGAACTACACCATTGGAAAGTCTCTACAATATATCGGGCGAACTACCTCCAAAACTTAGAAGAGAACAGATCATATTAAACTATTACGCAAAAATTGTCTCAAACCCAGACCATCAAAACTTTTCAAGAATTGTTACTCCAAAATTTTCATTTTTATATCGATCCACTCCAAAATTAAAAAAACCTTTACCGATCAAAATAAATGAACTCCTTAAGAAATATAATTTAGACATTAATACATTAAAAGATCAAGAAAATAAAAAATTTATAATAAAAACTAAAATACTGACAGAATGGGAAGACGAGTGGCAAGAAATTAAACATAATAAATTAAAAGACTCAAAAAAAAACACAATTATTTGGAAACATATAGAACAATTAAGTAGGAAAGAAGAAGTTGTTATTGACCGACTTCGGGTTGGCCATACTATGCTCACCCACAGCTACTTATTCAAAAAAGAACAACCCCCAAACTGTCTTTGTGGCAACCTCCTAAACATCAGCCACATCTTAAGACACTGCCCAAAATATCAGGCAGCAAGACATTTTGCCGAACTGCCTGATAGCCTAGAAGATATACTATCAAACACAAGATGCAACGTTCTAAAGTTACTAAAGTTTCTACAGTCATCGGGTTTATTTAACAAAATTTAAAATTTAATCTTTTATTATCTCATTGTTAATTCAGTTCAAATATGTTATTTAGTTTTTTATAGTTATTTAATTAATTGTGTAAATGTTACTATAATATTAAGTAGTGCTAATAACCTACGTTGATGCACTTTTTTGTTTATTCCATTTTACTTTGTATCTGATAATAAAAAAAAAAAAAAAATATGAGGGATAGAATATAAAGGAATGGAAGAAAAAGAACATAAAATTAAGAGTCATTATTTATGCATTCAGGTTTTGCAAATGCCAAAACAGTAATGACGTAAGCTCGAATTAGTTATTCAAAATAACAATACTGGTTCAAAGACTAGAACTACATAGTAACTCCTGCCATGGTTAGTTATGTTGCAATAATTTGATAAGCATAGGTAGGTATACTATATTATTATGCCCTCTATATCATTGTCACTATAACAAAATTACGTCATTAGTATATTCAAATTTCAGGTGTCAATAGTATACAAATTTTCGTAATGTATCTGTGCAAGTACCTATGTATATTGAAATCTCAACGGTCAGATAGTTTCCGAAGAGGACCATCTACCTTCCCAGGGACTTCTGTCAATCAAAAATTGAATTTTAAATTTACACATCAACAAATTTTACTTTTGGTTCAATTTATAACCTTCACGATTAAATTTGAAATTTTGAATAAAATCTGTAGTAACGGCGGGTTTCCTAATAAATGGTGCAATAAATTCTTAAAATATTATTTAAGTAAAAAATAAGAAAAATCGATTCCGAATGAAAAATTTATTTTTACTGTTATTCTATACTGCATCTCATTTGGGAAAAGCAATAATAAATCTCAAGTTGGGGCAAAATAAAAATATAATATCAAATAAAAACAATAAAATAAATAAAATTGTATTTACTTGCTTAACATCTTAATTTTGTATTATTAATTTTCACAAGATAATTTAAAAAAATCACAAAAGTTGAGAACGTAGAGAAAAAAACGAAGACTGAGAACCACCTCAATCGCCAACTATAAGGTCATGACGGTCCGAAACCGCTTGTACTCTTAGTAAACATAAGCAGGAAGCATGTATATTTCTTATACAAATCTAATGTGCAGTTAGCCCTGTCAATGAGGTAATTTCGTTTCCCGCTACTGAGTGATTCAGCTTTTCTATATTTTTAAAGTAACGCAAAAAGTTGCTGCTAAACTTGATGTCTCGTGGGGCAAAAAAAAATGCTAATTTTCTTTAGCCGAATGTTTGAATTTCCCTCAGTTTTGCTCAAAATCAAAAAATTTTCCAGCTTTTTCCGACAAAAGTATAATTATTCTGTCTTCTGCAGGTATTCTAGAAGAGTGGGAATTTTATTATATGTACTGGAAGGTGTTCACTCCCAGATTACCCGGTTTACACTTTTGACTATAATTTTGACAGTTAACTTTTAAAGTAACGTAAAAATTGCTACTAAACTCTGAGCAGTAGGGCACTGAAATAAATGTTTTTCCAAGCTTTAATATTCTCTAGCCAAAGGTTTAAATTCGCCTCATTTTTTCTTAAAAATTCAAATTTCCGGATCCCCTACCCCTATCTTAGCCTACCTTCTTCAAGATTCTAAAAGAGTAGAAATCCTGCGGTATGTACTGGAGGGTGTTCCACACCCCCCAGACCCCCCGGTTTAGAATTTTTACTTTATATTTTTATATTATTTTTATAATTAACTATCAAAGAAACACAGAAAGTTGCTGCTAAACTCTGTGAGCAGTAAGGTAATTAAATAAATATGCTTTCCAAGTTTTAATTTTTTCTAGCCGAAGGTTAAACTTCTCTAATTTTTGCTTAAATATTCAAATTTCGCGGTTTGGATTAATATTGAACATATATTTTTAGTCCTAATCTTAGTTTAATATATGGTTTGGCTGGTAAATAAAATCGACCAACTAGAGCGTTTTTTTTCATCAAAAAATGACACGTTGTGGCAGAAGCAGCAGAAGCGTGCTTAATTCTTCTTAATAGAGAAAATAAAAAATTATTATTAAATTTGCCAATTTAAGCAATTATTTAATTTAATTTTAAGCAATTTAATTTTTATATTAATAAATAATTTACTTTATATATAATAAAAATAATTATTATTTTTACAATTTTTTAAAAAATAAAAAATTAAATTGCTTAAAATTAAATAAAAAAATTGTGCTTTAATTGGCAAAATTTAATAATAATTTTTTATTTACTCTATTAAAATTCTTTAAAAAACACCAAATGTGACCCAAATATGCATTATTTGCTCAAATATGCACCAAATGTTGAAAATATGCAAAATTTTGCAAATTTTACCTAATTCCTCCAGATTTATTATTAAAATTATTAAATTTTATAAATCTATGTGGTACTTATTGAAAATTTGAAGAAAATAAATTAAAAAATTCGAAAATGAGATATTTTTTAGTTAGCATATAAATGCATATTTTATCTATTTTTATCAATTTTAGTGCATATTTTAAGAAAATTAGGTGCATATAATTATATGCGCATATTTTCAAGTATTTTGGTGCATATAAATCCGAGCTCTAGTTATCACAATTGGTTAAATTGTATTATTTAATAAAATGAAGTTTTTGGGTTCGGCGAAACCTAGCACACAGGCGGCCAATACATATGGAGGCGCCTCTGGCTATTTCAGTAAGGATCCAATAACATTTTAATTTATAGTATAAATAGGATTGATATAAGCAGTTATTAATTATCACCTTTGTTTTCAACTTATTTATATACAAGAAATCCAGTTCGTCTCGTCGCACAAATTAAATTTTGATTATCTAAATTCAAAAAATATGTATAGATAAATATTTGTGTTATTAATAAAACTACAATTAGTATTAATTTTCATCAATAAATTCTTTGGCGTTGCCCAACAGAAGTTTAAGTTTCTCACGTTTTGTAATCTTATATGAAAAATTCAAGAATTGATTTCTTTCTATTTTCGATTTCGTTTCAAATGCTACAAGCGAAACAATCCTTGCAGAATTTCATAACGTGTGTCCTGATTTTTAAATTGTTTCTGTATTTTCAAGATAAAATAATTGATATTTTAATGCATTTTTAAGTTTAAAAAAAATTTAAATTCAAAATTGGATTAAAAATTTATCGCATTTAATCTAATCAAACCTAAACAAACAATTTAAATCTATAATTTTTCATTTCCATTCTGAAAATTAGATATTTTTAATTTAATTTTAAATTTGGAACTCCCAACTGTGCCAAGTGCCTTCGCCAATAAGAAGTTGATGACCAGTTCCAACTTGAAGTCATTTGGGTATAAACACTACATTTTCCAAATCTTTTCATTATCACGACTTTGATATTGCCGACTAAATTAATTTTTATTTTATTTTAAAGATAATCTGTATTAATTTGAAAGCCGATGTTTACAATATAGTCGAGTGTTCGGTTTTATGTAATTTAATTAAACCATAAACAATAGGGGATTGAGGGTTCTTGTACAGGAGAGAGGTTTCTCCCTTTTTCCAATAAAACAAAAACACTTATTTATTTTATTTGCACAATATATTTTTGCGATTTTAAAATACAGATATGATTGCTATCAAGTTTGACTACACGAGTCTACAAATCAATAATAATCGATAATTAATTTAACATTATTATCTTTCACAGTTGTCGAACAGACATTTGGTTCAATTGACCCATAAACAATAATTTACTGTTTCGGTCAATTTTTAATTCACATCATTTCATAGGCCTAAATCGAATAGAAGATAAAGATCACCTCATTTTTAGATTTCAGGATAATAAATGATTTTGGGGAGATTTACAAACAAGGAATTAATGTTGTACATTTTCCTTTGGTGTTACTGTTCCTACTGTAATTATTGATATAAATCTGGGCTCGCTTATTTATTATCCAATTTAGTTCATTATGGGTTTAATTAACACTAATTTTTTATACCATATTGCGTGTGAAATAAAAAGTGCAAAAAACATAATAATAAAATTGGAAAAGTAATTCCAGTTTTCCGTTCATGTATTTGTTGTTTCGCATAAGTTAAGTCTTTCTCGTGTGCCCAAGAATTTTTTTACCGGGAAACGGAAACTTGTTTTAATTAAACTTGGATTACCAGCTCCTTATTCCAGTAGATTAAAATTAATGTTGGCAAGTAAAATTTAGCCATTTAGTAAATTTCAAGGTAAATTAAGCTTCTATGATTAATTATAAGAAAAGCTTTTAATAACCGCTATTGTTAACAAAACCTTTTGGTGCTAAGTGCCTCTTTTATTTTAATTTCGTATTTAATCATCCTTGCGACTTGGAATTTCGAAAATAAACATTTACCGTGTCCTTCCTTTATTATCACAGCTTATATTTTCCTGTTAAAAATATTGACTAAAATTTTTAAAACAAACTACACGATTTCGTTTTAATGTAGATTAACTACTTAAATTTACAAGTGGAAATAAATAAATACACGCAACACATCTGAACCCTCAGCCTCAGCATCGAGTTTGGTTCTTGTGTATATTTTCCCTAATTAAGCCCATTAACTGTTCTCCGTTATGTGTTTCTGTGCATTGTGGTAAATGTAAATACATAGGTGAAATGAATAGCCTGGTAAATATCAGTTTAAACTTTACTTGGTATATGCAACCTATGCTCTTGTTGTAAATAATTAAAGTATCTGTTTTGTTACACCAAACACGTTCACCTTAAAACTAAGTAAGTTTAAAAAATAAATAGTTACCTCGTATGTCAGCTCTATTAACCGTTTTCAGTAACAAAGCACATTTAATATTTTCGTCATGTAGTGCAATTTCTCTCACTCGCGTACATTACAAAGGCATCAACATTTAGTTCCA
Source organism: Cantharis flavilabris (assembly GCA_949152465.1). Classification (NCBI taxonomy): domain Eukaryota; kingdom Metazoa; phylum Arthropoda; class Insecta; order Coleoptera; family Cantharidae; genus Cantharis; species Cantharis flavilabris. The sequence continues at coordinate 13,435,424 of OX424435.1, forward strand.
CTCGCACTTTACAACAGTAAATTTGAGAATTTTGCAGTTACGTGCATCAATTTTGGCCATTGGAAAAAAGATATTGCATTTTAAAACGTTTCGGCCAAGGGGTTGTTCGATCATTTCAAGTACGACTCGCAGATGCCGACATGTCACTGACTCTCAAGTTGCTGTTCTTAGCATCTACACCGGGAACATGGCCTTTGCAACTGCTTCTACAATTCTAAACGCTTAACCGCAGTGTGGTTTCAGATTTTTGCTTTAGGAACTTATTCATTTCAACGTGACAATGTTACGAGGTCAAGGTTTTTATTTTGTCGAGCGCAGTATCATTACGACCACCAATAATAACTGAGAGCAGTAAATTTGATTAGGGCGATTACGATTGGAGGTTAATTAAATTACTAACAAAAGGAAACAAATCTAAAAGTTGGTTTCCAATTTTCGATGTCTCATAACTTAGTTCGATTGCGATTAATCAATAGTTAGAAAGCCCAGCCTGATTGTTTGTTAAGCAACTTGACGACTTCTTTTTGTAATAAAAATAAATGATGCAAATCTTTTTTTATTTCCCCAAAAATCGAGGTCTTCCAAGAATATTACAAGAAATAAATTACCAAATTTTCGCAATTGCGGTTTTGCTATTGCCAGTTTAGAAGGCCGATGGAATTTAATAATATGTAAAATATATTTTTTTCGGTTCATCTCTCAGATTCGGCAATTTGTAAAACCATTACGGTAGTCACAACTCAAAATTATTTTTAATTTGGTTAAGCAAAATACAATAAATTTGCTATAAAATTATTTTTAGAATTGAAACTGCAGGAGGGTGAGCTTTTGAAACTTCGAACACCGGCTCTGTATTGAGTAACGGGTGTTTGTAAATGGATATGTTAACTTTTGGAGTCGGTACCATTAATATTATAATCAAGCTTAAAAAACAGGGCGTAAAAGCACGTGCTTACGGATGTGAGAAAGGGAAACACGCATACGAATGTAAATAAAATGTTACACGTGTTCCGTTTATCCGCCGAAACAAGGTAGAGTACCGACACACAGATGTGCTTATCTAGGCGCCAGAGCCCAAGTATTTCACCGCAAGACATTTAAACAATACCAATTATAAACGAAACAAAAAAGATGAACCGCTTCGATTCATTATTAAACTTAAATTTAGAATGAATTTGCTGGCTAAAAATCTCACCAGGTGGATGTTGTGGTGTAAATTTAAAAAGCCCCTTCTAAGAACAAAACAGAATAGAATATTTAAAAAAAACAATATGTGAGCTGTCCGAAATAGTTTTCGAGCCATGTCCACATTGGTTTCTATTTGCTTCATATAAATGGAAAACATGCGAATGTTTACATAATATTGTGAGTTCTATCACCGCTCACAGGAAGTTGGTAGTTGAGGAAGGATGTGATACATAATTTGTCAACATAGGGGAATGGTGAGAAAAAAAGAATAGATTTTCCTCTAGTTCATATTTAAAATGATGATTGAACAACAAAATTTGCAAGAATACTTTTGATTATTTTCACGACTTGCAACAATGGATTCAGATAATATGCAGATAATAAAATTGGTAATTATGTAGGTATGAAAAGTTTTGTTATTATTTTTGTTGATGATCTGGATATGGTGAAGGTGGAGAAAGATCTCAATATTTTAGCTATAAGGACAACATTGTTCAAGTAGAAACATCGAAGGAACAATTTCAGCTGATAATGGATAAATTTGAGCAGTCAGAGGAAAATATTGTAGTCTGAAAGGTTTTGAAATTGCCAGATAGACGCAAAACTTGGTTATTTAACAAAACAAGTTTTATATTATGATGTGCTAATTCAGTGCCGGATCAAGCTATGTATTTCAGCGCCGGGTGCAAATTAGGTACATGAAGCCTAATGGTCCATTAAATTCATACCAATGTGGACACCACATGACTTCCTTGTAATTTTTTAATAATTGTGCAAAAATCTCGTTAATCTATTCATGCGCGTCATTAATTACGACTTTTGGCACGGACAATCGCAACCAAAAATAGGAGGTGCACAACTAGATGCTATAAGTGTCTCAAATCCAAAATTTCAACTTTCTACGACCTACCGTATTTGAGTTATGCGACATACAGACGTCCGTACGTACGTCACAACGAAAATAGTCAAAATGGATTCAGGGAAAGTCAAAACGGATATTTCCGTCAAAGTCTGGAAATCGAAAAAAATCGAGATCACAATACTTCCTTGTTTTACAAGGAAGTAAAAAATGATCCCTAACCAAATGATTCTTAATTTAAAAATAATCATTATTCACTTTGGGGATTATTTGCTGTAAGGATTATTTGTTAGGGGATTATTCGTCGCGACACCAATATGTGATTTCTGGGACTGTGCTCCACTATACAATATTGAATATTCATTTACAAATTATTACTCCCCGATTTTATAAATCCAAGATTTGTGTGCATGCTTTATTACGTAGCAGCCTTTCTCCCTTTCAGAACCAATACATTTATATGTTGTGGCATTAATTTTATACAATCAGTTAGATACTGGGATACTCGGTACTACTCAGTACATATTGCCTAAACCTACAAATGTACTTATTCTCAAAAAGTGATAGTCTCTTATTAAGTAAGTAAGATCAATCACAGAACATATACACAAATTTTCAGTTTTTGAAACCGGGGGGTCTGGGGGGTGTGGAACACCCTCCAGTACACCTAAACAAAATTGGTCCCAGAATTCCTAAAGATTTTTCCAAATGTCATTTGTAACCTAGATCCAGTAATGCCCAGTGGAATCACAACTTTAAAACTGGAATCGAAATCTGTCTGCTATTTGGAATATGTTCAGAAGAATGTACACCTATTTGTGTTTTTTAGCACACTTAAAGCTGGTTTACAGTATGAGATTTCTCATGTGACTTTATCGTATGAAAAATCCTATCTAAAATCGTAAGCAATGCGCATTGCTTTTTTTTTTAATTTTACTAAATACCAAAAATTGTATAGTGTGAACGTAAAAATATTTCTAATATGACAAGTCGTACGATAAGTCACATGAGAAATCTCATAGTGTAAACCAACTTTTACAGGTATACTGGAGGGTGTTCCACACCCCCCAGACCCCCCGGTTGTAAATACTGAAAACTTGCATAGGTATGTACATGTTCTGTGTGATTCCTCTTATTTTTTTGCTGAAATAAACAGCAAAACAACGGATAATTCGATGATTTTTCTTACAAATTCAGGGGACAAATCTTCTCCCAAATCAACTTTCTTGGTACAAATATTAACTTTACACCTCTCTAGTTTACCAGAAGAAATGTAAAGGCTAAAATAATTGTTTAAAAAAATAATAAAATAGATAAGGGGGGGGGGCATCCCCCGAAAGCGGTGGATGATGGGAGAAAACGAAGGTTATTGTAACAAATTTTAATAATTTGTTTTATTTTCTAAGTACGTCCCTGCCTAGAATCTGATTTGGGTGGGGTTATAATAGCGCGATTTCGGAACTTTGAAGTGAATCTTCGTAGGTGTAAGAGTGTTTTTCGAGTCTCGTCGATTTGAGTAAGTTATTTTACTTTTTGTTTTGCAAAGGTATTGTTTGGTTTATAGGGACCGCTATCTAGCATTGCTTGCGATAGCAAAATCATAGCTAGCAAATTTTCAACGTTCGATTAGTTTCCAACTTTAAATATTTTTTAATTTTATAATTAAATTTATTTATGGCGTTTGGTAGCAGCTGCCGCTAGGCAGCATACTTCTTGGAGAGATTATTTTTTTGTTTTATCGATATCTTTTCCGGAACTTATGACTCTCGCTCTCCGCACCATATCAGCTAGATCAAGATCTTATGGAGCATCTACAGTAAAATAAAGCTGGTGGATCGTTTCCCAGCATGTAGAGAAAAATTCTGGAGGCCCCATGAGGGGAAGAAGAATTGCTCTCTTTCCTGCCTGGCTTATGGTTGGGGCTGTCGGTTATCAGCTATCACCTTGGGTGGATTTTTGTGCTGAACTGACGGGCACATTTCGTATGAGGGGTCGGAGATTGGTAATTCAGTGGTTCCAGGGGGGTGAAGGAATTTTTTTTATTAAATTATATTTGGATTCAGGAGGTTAATTTACATAAGAATCAGGAGGAATGGTATCAGAGCTCGATAAAAAAACTTGATTTGCAGACCTGTGTTATCATTAGGGGACGTTCATTAATTACGCGAGCGTTTAGCGGTAGAGGGGATTGAGTCGAATCTCACCCAATCTCACGTGGGAGAGTCTCGGTAAATATCACGTAATTTTTTTTTTTGCATGAAGCTATACGATTGCGAGAGAAGTGGGTTAAATTAAGTAAAATAAACAATTTCACGTGAGAGAGGGGAGTCGCAAAATCGCTTCACGAAATTAATGGCCGCTTCCTACTTATTTTACTTTACCATTTACCAATTAAATCACAATTCGTGACTTCTCGTTTAGCGTTTTCTTGAGCTATTCATTTGATATGGAGCCCGCCGTTCAGATATTCTTTTTATTCAAAATTTAATATTTTACAGAAAATTAAATTAAAAACGCACAATTTTGGAGCCTTCTGAATTTTGGCGAGCGGCGACTCCATTGCTCTCATGGGTTATCCGGCCCTGTGCTAATTGAGTGTGAATTTAAAAATTTCAATTTTAATCACTGGCGTACCTAGGGGGGGGGGCGGTAGGGGCGGACCGCCCCGGGCGGCACATTTTTAGGGGCGGCATTTTGCGGCATGTACAAAAATATTTTTATAAAAATTTAAAAAAATTTAGAAAAAAAATTTCAAAAAAATAATTTTTTTTAAACATTTTTATTTTTTTTGAATAATATAAGAATCAATGATTATAATAATTATTAAAAAAGCCTAAACTTAAAGCTTAAACATTTTAAATACTTTGGAACAATTGACATCTCAAGAAGAAAATATTAAAACCAGATCAGACGCTGGAATATTATCCCAAGCAATGGAATCCTTTGCTTTTCTGTGCTACCTCAATTTATGGGAACCCGTCCTTGTGGAAATTAACGACACGCAACAATACTTGCAAACCAAGGGGTTAAATATCTATCAATGTACTTTAAAACTGAATTCTTTAAAATTGTATTTCAATGGACAAAGGGACACGTTAGTGCAAAACGCAGTTACAACAAGCAAACAAATTTGTGAAGAGTTGGGAATATCCACTGAGCGTCGAGTTAGAAGGAAAAAAATGATGAGTGGTGAAAATTCGCGAGACGTGGGACTATCTCTAGAAGAAGAAATAAGAAGAGAAATGTTTTCGTCATTGGATCGAGTTATCCAGGAAATAACGGTGCGTTTTGAGCAACTCCATGTCCTTGCAGAGTAGTATTCGTGTTTAATACCATCAAATCTTTTGAACGACAATTTTGAATGTCAAATGAATAACTTTGTTGACATTGACGAAGAACAGTTCCATATTGAAAGAAAAAGAATTCAGAATTTTATGTCTGTACCTGGTCTACAAGAAGAAACAAAACTTTGGGAAAACGAGCAAGGGCCTCTTGAGCTATTAATTTTTATTCAAAAGTATAGGTTGGAAAACTGTGTTCCCAACATAGTAATATTGTTAAGAATTTTTTTAACAATAGCCATCAGTGTCGCTAGTTGTGAACGGAGCTTTTCCAAATTAAAATTAATTAAAAATTATCTTCGTTCCACAATGAGTGATTCGAGATTGCGAAATTTAGCAATACTTTCAATAGAAAAAGAACTAACGTATGTTATAAATTTTGACGATATCATTCGAGATTTTGCAAATAAGAAGGCAAGAAAAATAAATATTTAAGTTTTTATTAAATTTTAATTTTTTTTTATCAAATACATTTTTTTATATTATATTTATATGTAGTAATATTTATATGAGGGGGGGTAGGGGGCGGCAAAATTTAAGACCGCCCCGGGCGGCAAAAGCTCTAGGTACGCCAGTGATTTTAATATGAGCATTCTATCCCTTCATACTCTAAAATCCCCATTCGATTTTTGTATTTAATTTTGTCAATTTTCATTTAATTTGTAGAAAAAAAAATTAGATTTTGGTTGCTTTTTTTTGTTGAGAATTTGTATAATTTCGTTAATACATTTATTTGGTTTGTGTAAGTGATTTTTAATTATTATTGGAATTTATTTATCCCAAATTTGGACAACTTGAATTATTTGATGGTTGAAGATTTGGAAACTGATTGAAAATCACAGTTAATTGAATGAAAAAATTATTTATTCAATTTAAAAATTAAAAAAATTCTTTATTAGGATATTATAACTTAATTTACTTTTACTTTAGTCTTCCATAGTTTCATATGGCTATTGTAAGTATACCACGCTTGAGGAACTGTAAGTTCAATCCCAAAGTTAGCTAATTGTATATTCTCGTATTAATTCATACTCTCATAATTGATGACGTAGGGCTCTTCTTTGGTGGTTTAGATAATAACTTATAATTTCTAAGAAATTCTGATTATTTTCACGTAAATGCAGATGATCCATTTTTTTAGGTTTTTTAGTTTTTTTATATCCTACATTTTCTGAAATCCTAAAATTATTTTTTAATTTTGCTATCTTATAAGAAGGAAACAGTGTTTTAAACGAATTTTTACGTAATGAATACATTGTTAAATTTCTTGAAAATGTCAAAAACTTTTCATAATTTTCAATAAATTCTTCAAAAATTCCTTCAATTACCTTCCAGAAGAACAACAAATTCTAGTGTAAAATTGTAACTTTCAAAAAATCATGCTTAAACCAAGAAACACTTTAGTTCAAAATGAGCAACGCGATTCGAAAATTTTTGGGAACCACTGGTATTAGTGCATAGTTAACCAACTCTTAATTATCCAATATTGCACTAACGGCTGTAGTCTTCCTGTAAATGGAACGCAAATTAAGCTGTCACACTAAATACTTGACAATGCTCACTTTTTAGTGTGGTGGCTTAATTTGCGTTCCATTTACTGCATGAAAACTGCAGCAGTTAGTGCAAAATTGTATAATTAAGAATTGGTTAACTATGTATACGGAACCGAGGAAGACTAATAAGTCAGAAACACAGTGTCTACCGTTCTTCCTTAATTATGTAAAAGTGTTGGAAATTTATTGCATTCCTCTAAATACGCGAACTTTTGAGATTATAATGGGAAAGAGGAGTATAATAGTTTCTATTGAGCTTCTCATTTTTCGATTTATTTATATTTAACCAATCAGAAGCGAATTTTAACATATTATGAAAAGTAATAAATGTCAAGTGGAGGTGTGTTATAGAAGAAATGACAGACAGACAGCTTGTTATATTAAAATATATGCATATAATTCGACTTCTACTCTCGGACGTGTAAAGAATATAATGACTTGAGAGAATACGACTATTCTCTTGATATATTTGTAGTCCTCTAGTTTCAGATTTACACTTCAAGAATAATCCTATTGTTTGTTCTCTCCTATAATTCTTTATTTATAATGTATTATTATGTGTAAATATTTTTTTAAGCATTAATTTCACTCGAAAATGGCAGATCTAGTTAGACAATGAATCTCAGAAACAATCCAATTATTAAAAACATCACTTAAGAAGCCAGAATTAAAAAATTACGCATCTAGGAAAACGGGATCCTTGTTTTTAAATTAAATTCTGCAATAATTAACTATTAAATAATTTTATAATATTATAAGCGATTAACATTTTTTACTAGAATTTACTAGTCACCGGAAATCTACTTAGAAAAAACTTTTCAGAAATAGTAGCGTATCCACTTCCTGTTGGTTTCAGAAGCACACGTAAAACCATAGCTCCTAATATATTTCTTTGCAGGCCTATTATACGCAAACCACAGTCTTTAGTCCAGCATTTTAATATTGTTAAGTTAAAGTATTCCTTTGAAAGATAATAGGAAAGTCTATTAACAAGAGTGGCACTATGTGGCTCCCTCCGCTAAAGTAAATCAGCTTACTACTGTTGCAAGTAATTAAATATAAATAATGAATTGTGATAGCGTGCGAGGCTATAGATTCTCTTGTACTCGACACAATGATGCATTTGGACAGAATTAATTCTTATGGCTGATTTACGAAGATATAACTTATACCTGGTTTTCTATTAATTATTGAAATTCCCAAGAAATTTTTCCATAACTATGCTAGTCCAATTATAACAATTTATATGCAATAGTCGATGCAAATAACAATTCTAACACTAAAACTTGTCCAATTAAACGAGAAAATTATCGAACTTATACATTGCATGAAATGCTCAAGGATATAAACAAGTGGTTTACATTTTAATGTTTACTATTATTATATAAGTTCATTATGTTGTAGCAAAATATAAATATTTCTTTAATTACCCGATCAAAGAGTACCGAGAGATCGCTACAGCATCGATAATATAATATATTGAATCATAAAACCAACAACCTATTCGACTTCTTATTTATTATCCGCAACTGAAAGCGACCTTGCTATTTTTATATTTTCAACCATTGATGTAATGATGTGCACTTTATAACTTGATTGAAGATATATCATGCACGAAGTGATCGATTCAGGTTATGCCGACGTTTCAGGTGCGAGTGGGCCACGATGAAGATTTCAAAATTATATAAAATTCCCTTTCCATTATTCCCAGTTAGTAAAAGCAACAAATGTTATTTTAGTCACACATTTAATCCTTACCAATTGATTGTGTATTTCTTTTGGTGTTGTTGGATCGACCGATTCACAAGTGGTTTGTACAGTTTCGATTTGTACGATTTTGCGATATTCTGGCTCAAGTTTTTCCAATGTCATTTCTGCTTCTGGATATTTCATTATTCCATTCGGAATACCATTACGTAAAGCTTCGCCATTTTTAACAACGGTTACTTCTGATAAATGTTTTGGTGCTTCGCGAGCTGTTGGAAAAGCGCTATTTGTACTTGTCCGCCATTGTTTATGAATTTTCCAACTTGTGTCCGTAAAACGATCGGCTGCTTCCTGCAAATACCGTATACATGTTTATCGTGTTGATTAACTTAATTGTGAATTAGCCTTTAAAATAAAAAAAATAAATTTCAACTACCTAACTCATTAAAATTATAAAAGAATAGGTCGCTGACCCAATATGAGAAAAAATAGTATAGTAAGAATTTATTCCTTGACCGCATGATCGACAATTATATTATAAAAAATAATTATATAAATCCGTCTATAGAAATAGAAGTTATAAGGATTTGTGAAAGCCATGCAGTATTTTATAAGTGTATAATAAATTTCTTTCAATTTGATACAAAAGTGTACTTATTAAGAAATGTTTAACAATGTAAATCATGAAATAATATTTGTCCGTTAGTTTCCATAAATGGAGCTAATAATGGCGAGCATTGCTTTCTACCGCCCGTTACACACAAATAACCATTAGAACAGATTACATTAACGATACAAAAATTATCTTCAATTACGTTGGAAGTTTTCAATTTTCTCGATTTTGCTCATAAATTAACCGCCTTGTACTCATTTGTGTTGAATGTACATTTTAAAGGTAAAAATGGTGCTTCTTCAATAATGTGATAATTCAATATTGAAGGAAATAAACAGTTGGTTGCAAAATACCATCGAGCTCACCTTGAAAAATAAATTATGTTAATTTCAGATAATTAGTGGTTAACTTGAACTCGGCATTGCACTTTTTATTCGAATAATTGTTGTAATAATTAGATTAGAATTTCAAATGCTAATGCAGAATGTTTATTACAGTTTTTCTGCAAGCATCATAAAATGGATACCAATTTTCTGCTCCATTTAGTTCATTAATGACTTTATAATGATAAAGACAAATTATGATAAAACAATTAAGTACATAAATTTATGACATAAATGTAAACATTGTTCATTTAGTAAAGCACACATTATCTCGCAAATCCTTCCACAAACAAGAAAAACCGCACCTCAGGATTAAGTCATCGACAAAATAAAAGATTGAAGACAACATTTTACGATTTGTAGATTTATACGACAACTTTTCAAGTCACCTTTTCGATTAAAAAATGAACTCAAATCGAATTAGATAGTTAAATTAATTCAGGAAATGCAATTCTAAGTACTAATGTATTAAAATTGTTCTTGTAAAAGCCTTCAAGGAATTTGTATAGTACGTGAATTTCGATTTCAAGAGATAATGACATAATTGTAATTGCATCTAACTGAAGTATTCATTAACTTAATTTCTACCATAGCCTCAATTTGAAAGTCTCAAGAGTCGAACTAAATTTTAATTCACCAAGATGAAGGTCTTAGTAATTCAAGCTGCTACGTGGTTCCCTTATTCATAAAATTTTAAAATTTTCCTATAAGGAAGCCCAAAACAGTTATGGTTTGTCCAAAAAGAAACTTATCCATTTTGTAAGTTTTATGAAGCAATTAACAGCAAACTGCACTTTAAAGTTGACCAGAATGGCACAAAAAACTTAATTGAAAATTATGTAGTAAACAAATTTAAGATTAAAATATTCATAAATCAACTAAGTTAATAGTCGACAATAACAAGTTGTTTTGCCATAACATATACATCAATTGGTATAAATTACTCTGTTCCGTAAAAAGAACAAGAAAAGTAATGTGTTTATTGCTGGTGGGAATAGCTAATTCTAGAGAAATTGTTACTTCGTTTTGCTTGATCGAAATCGTGTAGAGAGAGAATATTTGAATTTGCAATAAAACACAAATCTTACAGCTAAGGGCAAGTTGTTAGTTTAATTGACCGAAAATCCTTAAGAGTGCTCTCTGTAATATTCTTATTCTGTACAAAACGTCTTTTATTACAAAACCTTTTCGAATTGCTGTGCTTAATGCACTCGTATAGGATAAATCTCGGAATATAATTCTGAAAAGATTTTGTGCATTATTTATTCCAGTAAAATCCGAGAGAAAAAAATGCAAATTTTAGGTCAATGCAATATTTTTCATAAATTTTATTCACACCAAATGAAATACTTCTAATACTAAAAATATATAAAAATAAAAAGAAGCCAGGCGAATCCAAGTACGAAAGCTGGTATCAAATACCTTACTTGTAAATGTATAAGATCAGCATGATACACCAGTATTTTTTTACGGCAAGTTGCCAAGTAAACCAATGAAGTAATTTTTGGAGTAAAATATAAACGCATTGACCTATAATTTAAAATGGATCTCGATACTTGAGACTAAACTTGATCCAAAAGCACAGTAGGTTGGACGAACTTGTTAGTATCTATCGACTGACTTTTAAAAAACATCGTAGAAAACTGATTTCCCAATTAATGGACGATTGATCAGTGCCAATAAGAAAGTGATAATCCCGAAACCTCGGTGATGCAATAAGATCACGTGATCCATATTTTTTGACTGCTACCAGTACAGAATTACTTGATTTAGAATTGTTTAAAATTTTAACGTTAAAATTATGAGCATCTACCTTTTTGTTCTTGTTCTTTTTTTACACTTAAAGATGAACAATACAAAATAGAAGATTGGTATTGAAACAAACTTTTTATAGCTTTGTTAAAGTATCAACTCAAATATAACTAAAACATAACAAGTTGGTAAAAAAAGGGGTTGATACATCTTTCCTGAAGATGATTTATAGTTTTGTTCATCTTTCATTAAGGGATGACATCCAAATATGAAATTCACTGATATATGATACACACATTTTTAAAACTTGAACGTAGTATATAAAATCCAATGAACTAGATTATAACGATTGTCATACTTGAGTAACCAATAATACTAAGTAAGTTGAATTTATTACGCGATTGAATAGCATATTTATTTATCAATCGATTGATCATTTAATCGACAGTTTTAATTTCTATATTGGATTTTACAGCTAACCAACCGATATAAAATATAGTACATAATAGAGTAATTAATATAGCATCTAATACTACTATGTATAAAAAAACTAAAGAATTCGTCTGAGCTGCTTACACAATTTATTAAAATTGAAAGCTGACAATTAATTTTCGATACCGCGTCGACGTATTTTTAGATACATAAAACATAAGTTATGTGTAGTGTAAACAATAATTAAAAGTTGGCAACTTTAAAAATTTAAAAAAATGATTAATTTCCAATAATAATTATTGGAATTATAATTAACAGAAAAGCGGGTAAACAGAATTTAAAATTAATCATAAATATGTCACAGTGTGGATTTAAAAAAATAATAATTATGGTACTACTACTCGAATTAATGTTTTTAATCGTTTTAATTAAGCGAAATTGGTAAATGATACTACTCGAAGTGCTATATAATTATGAAGTTATGTCCAGTACTGGATTATTTATAGCCCAAAGTTTATTTACACAAGGGCAATCCACACATGCAAGCAGTAGGTCAATTCATTTTCAAAAAGAAAAGAACTTTTTAGTTTTACAAAAAATTTGGAAATAGAGAGAAACGAATGCTAATAGGTTGATAATTTTATAAGGAAGGTAAAAATTTGTATGTGGATGATAATTAACAGTACGAAAGCCTCCGTAAAGAAAATAGTATGTGCAAATTACTAAGTTTGACTTGACCTTGTAAAACATGTTGCCTATTGTTTTTATTTATGCGTTCATTAATTGCTTTATTATCGTGTTTTTTACGCAAATTAAAAAATTGGTTGTTTTTTAACAATCATTTAAATAACTAATCAACTAAACGATTAACTTCCCTGGGGCCAATGCTAGGGAGCAAAAAGCAAAAAAAATTTTAAATAAATGATAGATATCAATAAAAAAATTAAATTCTTAAAAGAATTTATTCATAAAACTCAACTTGGTAAGCATTTTTATTGATTTTATGAATAAAAGCTTTTAAAATTTTCATCTGATAGAAATTTTTTGTAGAACTTAACAGTCAACATCTCATCCCAGATAACATGTAATTGACTTGCCATGACAAGCTTTACGTACTAAGTCCTGTGAAAAGCTTGCCCCAAGGCCTTTGGTGACAAGCTTGACGTAAAACTCCAGTCATAAGATTTATAGAATGCTTTTAGTGACAATCTTGTCACGTAAAGCGAAAAACAAGACAAGCAACACAATAAAAACTGGCGTCCTTTTGCTTGTTGTTGTCTTGCTATGCCAAACCTTATGTAGTAAACCCAGCAAAAAGCTTGATAAAAGGCCTTTGGATTGAAACAAGCTTTGTAAATGAAAATCTCATGAAAAACCATTTTGTTTGTAACGAAAAGATGGCGACAAGCTTGTCGAGTGTCAACTAACAAGCTTACGACAAGCTTCTCGCAAGTCGGCAACAAGATTGTTTCAAGCTTATGACAACCTAAAATTGCTCTCTGAGATGAGGTTTTAAGAAAATAATAAAAATGACAAGGGAGCAACCGCTGGGGAAATTTGGTGTACAAGTGAGGGGAAATCTGAGGAAAACCTTTTTTCTCTTTAATTTTACTTTTTCAACTTTTTCGAAAGGAAATCTTGAAGAATTCCAGAGAAAACCCGAGGAAATCTCATAAAAGAACATCTGGTGTACAAATATTTGGTCTGCAGTTTCCCCTCTCGAAAAATAATCAAATTCTTCGCACTGGCTTTTTATGAACTGCAATTTAACTTGGCAGGACCGAAACTTCTTTGATTAATAAAATCTGAAAAATTCAGAATAATCATCAACCTAAACCCGTGATCTAAACATAATAAACTTGGAAGACTGATTCGTCTTTTATTCTCGTATTTCTGAGTTTGGAATATAATTTTCTGTTATTGTCGATATAAACAGGGACGAACCGAAGAGACACTTTTGAGTGGAAAACAGTCCTGAATTTACCAACTAATGTGCTCTTCCTTTATCCAAATCAGATTTTTTTTTAGCTTCTTCGCTTCTATTTTAAAGAAATGCTATTGATTTCCTACAATATAAGTGATTTGTGACAACTGATAGATTTTGCCAACTTTTCAGTGAATTTACCAACTTTTGTCAACAGTCGAAGACGTTATGAATTAATATGGTATTCCTTTACTTATTAATATGTTTCACGTTTTGTTTCTTATCCCTTCATTGAATATTTTGATGTATATAATTAGAGACCGGATTATAATATATGCATTTGTATATTTTGGCAATTTTTTTTAGAATATTACATATTCGACTGAAATCTACTGATCGTGCATATTTAGGCATATTTTATAAAATATTGTGCATTTTGAGCATATTTTATAAAATATCGAGCATTTTGGGCATATTTTATAAAATTTGGTGCATATTTATTTTATAAAATTTCTAAAAAAAAAAAAGTTTCTTTATAAGAAAATGGTCCTGCTCTGAGAATTTAGAATTTATATTTGGCTATGACAACAAATTAAATTTTTGATTGGCAATGCCTACCCTATAAACCAGGGGTGACCAACAGGTCGATCGCGAAACAATTTTTAGTCGATCATAGTCGCCGATACCAGCCGTGATTCATAAAAAGCCAAGGAGAAAACCGCTAGTGAAATTTGATGTACAATTGAAGGGAAATTTGTGAAAATCTAAGGAAATCTAAGAAAATCCAAGGATATCTTGGAAATTATACATAATCATTCTTTTACAACTTTTTCGAAAGGAAATCATGAGACAATCCAAAAGAAAACCCAAGAAAATTTTAGTAAATTTGATGTACAAGTAAAGGGAAATTTGAGAAAATCTAAGAAAATCTTAGGCAATCTAGGAAATCTGAGGAAACCCAAGGATATCTTAGAAATTACAGATAATCTTGCATTTTCAATTTTTTCGAAAGGAAATCATGACACAATCCAAAGGAAAACCCACGAACATTTTAGGAAATCTGAGGAAATCTAGTAAAATCTAACAAAATGTCCTGAAAGGAAATCTGGTGTACAAAAATTGGGTCTGTGGTTTTCTTCTCGTTTCTCGTAATAAGCTAAAAAAACATGTTTTTCATTCTTTTGTCTACTTTTACCTAATAAAGACTATTCGAGTATTATTTATATGTCAGTGGTCAATATAATATTATATTATATTGTGCTAAGATAGGTAGATCGCGAAAATTTTTTGAGAAACATAGTCGATCGTATATATAATGAAGTTGGCCACCCCTGCTATAAACTATACGTATAATAAGTAGATCTATGTCAAAATAGTTAAAAATATTAGTAGAAAATAGTAGAATTAAAAAAATAACGTTATTTTGTATTATTTATTGAAATTTGATGATGCATATTATGGCACTTTTCGGCAATTTTGTTGCATATTTGGATTATTTATGATGCATATTTCGACCATTTTAAGTTGCATATAATCCGGTCTCTATATACAATATAATATGCCATGTGGCAATGCCGTAGCTAGGTTTTAAGTTATTAAAAATATGCACTACAAGCTTCATCCATCTACCGTTTCATGATTTTATTACGTTAATCCAGTCATACGCGTCAGTTACTTAATAGAAAAGATACCTCCTTCCAAAACATTTTTTAATGTCGGGAGGTAGTACGTAAACGATTTTGCGGTGGTACTGACTTTGACCAAGGGGGTAATCGAGTTCCACAGACTTCAGAGACTTTATAAAGATTTCAAGACTTCATATGCTTCATTTAGTGATTACCCCTTTGCCGTCGACCTAGGGGTTCCCCAACCTTAAAAATGAGCTTTTTATACCATTCCCTCTCAAAAAGTATTTTAGATTGTTATGATTTACGGTGTAGATTTCTATAACAGATAAAGAAAATACTCTTGTGAGCCTTCATTCCTTGATGAACTCTCCTCACAAACAAAATCATTTTATATGATTAATTTTACGTAGAAAAATTATGGTATTCTCGAGGGAAAAAAATATTAACATATAAAACATTCTTTGGAAACTCTAACGAAATAGTCATCAGGAAATTAGGGGACCCAAGCAGATACATAATAATTATAATAATACAACATCCGAGGTTCGAATTTTAATTAGTTAGACAACTTTTTGTTCTAATGCTAATTTACGAAATATCTTGGTGAAAATTACCAAATTGATTTTAAAAATTGCAACACACCGTTTCTAATATTTATAGGCATCGATAAAACATCATCGTTGACCTATAAATGTCCAAGAAGTTTAAGGCAAATCTATTGCCAATGTCGCATTTAAGATGTTCGAGAGATCCATAAGACGACCTTGATGACGATTTATGTTCCGTAATTCACGTCGCGGCTACTATTGATACTGATTAGTATTTATATTATTTTTTAGTATCAAAATTACTCAATTATACTGACAATTTGTTATTGACAACAAATCAGCTGTTGTACTGTCTGTGTGTAATTTATGCTGTATAAATAGCGCATGACTCTTACGTTTTTGATATATTATTATTATAAAAGGTCAGCTCGTAATATTTAAAATTTACGTTATTATTTATCTACGACAATAAAATAAAAAATAATAAATACCTCGTTTTCCTTCAAGTCAATCTCATTTAGCTCGGAGTTGCTACCTAGAGATAGCAATCGGAATAACCTGCGTGGCTTCATCGGCTCATCGTTATTAACTATTGAAATGCCTAATAAAATATCGAAACTACTAGCAGTTTTGTTTACATAATGTTAAGCAAACCTTTGGCATGATTTCATGGTGCAATAATAGAATTTACTTCAGTAATCGAATTCTAATGTTAAAGTGAACTTTGTTCAACTCCATTCTCTACTTAAGCTACTACGTCAACTTGGAAGTCGATTAAATGTAAAACTTTTGGGAAAAATTGTTTTTCTCATTTCGAAACTCTCTGATATACGCAGTCGATATTCTCGTTTACGATACACACACCCGGAAGTCGAATGCTAATTTCAATCTCGTAAAACAATATAAGTTGGAAAACTTATTTTATTCTTGTTGAACTAACTTCAACCGTGTCGAAAGTAACTCGATTTGATCGGCTCGTTTATTTGAATTAAAATCTACACGTTTTGCACCACCAGTTTCACTTGCAATTGCACGAACCAACTACTGATTTCCTTGAACAAATACTACCGATGCTATCAACCAACGAACGGTTCAAAACTGTGTTTATGTGTGATGTGCGAGTTAATGTGTGTGCATGTGGTACGTAGTAATTAGAAAAAGTTTAGAGCAACAAATTTACATAAGTTGACATTCACTTACAAACACACATTTGGAATAACGTCAAGAGTACACATAAGAATTGTTTAATTAATGGATATTATGTAAGCAATCGGTTGCACAAAAAATCAATAATGAATAATTTAAAAAAAGGTTTGTCAATTTACATTATCATCCAATTATGCAAAAATTTGACCTAAAATCTTGCCCATTGTCAAGGTAAGGGAAAAATGTCGAGAGCAGCTTGCAGTTGCGATCCCGTTAACCAACGCTAAAATTTCTCGTTTGGTGTTTATTTAGACAATTTAATCATCTTTATAATTAGAGCTTTGAAATGCAACCAGAAAAGATATCAATAACTTCATAAATATATTACATTCATCTTGATAGAATTTACTCGGTTTCAGGTTGCTGATAATTATCAAATATGGAATCGTGGATGGTTCATTTCCGTACAAATTGTGGTTGCTCTTTTGTTGTCAATTAAGAAAACTGTTCTAAAATTTAAATTTACAAAGGTGCAATTTACATAAATCATGTTTGTCGTTTGATTTGTCAAACCCTCGAACCCAAATCAATAATAGAGGTGGAATAATTCGAAACAACAATTGTGTTAAAGAATATTTAATTGAGTAATATTGCAAAATTTACATAAGTAATTGAAATGAAAATTCGTGTAATGAATTGATAACATTTTACTGATAAAACAAACATGAATGTTGTACATCAATATTCCATTTCTGAAACCATAAAAAAATTGGGGCATATTTATTTTAAATCGGAAGCAATACAATTTTATTCGTGTTATTGACATTCAATAATATTTAAAAATTTAATTCCTGTTTACGTTACGATTTTAAGCACAAAAAATTTTTATAACTTATTTTTAAGTAATTTTTTATTGCGTTTGGTACTAGAAAGTCACAGGAAGTTTTTTTATTAAATTCCGCTACAATCCAACATACGAAGTTTGGTTTTCCAACCTTCAGCTATAATTTTCAGTAAATTGAAAGCGGTACATCTTTGATGCTTTCTCAACATCAAAGGTTGTTTTTAAGTCGGTACAAATCAAGATGTGTTACAATTTTGTAATAAAATTAAACAGACAAGGTTGCTTTCCTGAAAAATTATTTAAAAAGTACCCCATGATTTCAGAATAAAACTGTCAAAAGCACTCACCATAATTTATTTATGGATAAATAA
Organism: Cantharis flavilabris; assembly: GCA_949152465.1. Taxonomy (NCBI): domain Eukaryota; kingdom Metazoa; phylum Arthropoda; class Insecta; order Coleoptera; family Cantharidae; genus Cantharis; species Cantharis flavilabris. Next base: position 13,453,713 of record OX424435.1, read on the forward strand.
TAATGTATCATGCAAATTTGGCAATTTAATGCTCTCTCGCAGGGGAGTACTCGATGGTTCCGCAAACAATTTGGGCGCTACCAAATATGGAGTGTTGAAAAATTAAGTACTTTTTTTATTATAAGGAATCTGTTCGTGTGGAAGAATTATTTGTTGCGTGGGAAGTCATCGGACAAGAGAAGACCGATACACACGGGCAAATTACGAATTGTTACACCACTGTTCCACTTTGTTCTGTTTTTCATTTTTATTTCGAGCAAAAATAAATATAATAAATTGAATTCGTATTTGCAATGTGGTATTTCTACTTTTATATTTTTCAATAAAAAATAAATACTGAACATAAAATTTGGCAAACACTTAACATTTGCGATGTTAGTGGGCAGACAACCCCACCGGTTGGTTCAACAGATAAAAAAATTGTCAGATATCACAAGCTGATCAAACTTGAAATTAAATTTTTTTGAAATTTATGGATCCCGTATGTTGAATTACACAGGAGTGATCAATTGTTGCTGCATTGTAAAAAAGAATTAACCGCAATTATATTGTTTTTGTAAAAAAAATAGCGAAAAGTTCTGAATACTTTGGTAGACATTTGGAAAAATCTATATAAAGCTAGATTCTGGGACAAATTTTGTTTAGGTGTACTGGAGGGTGTTCCACACCACCCAGACCCCCCGGTTTTAAAAACTGAAAACTTGTATATTATGTTTTCTTTCAAACTTTTAAAAATAAAATTCCTAACTTTTCCAAGTCTTCCCCTAGAACCTTAGATCAAAATTAAACATTTTTCAAATCTTAGCAAATTTTTTATTTGTCGAATTTTCCAAGAAATTTTCCTGCCTTCTAGTCTTAATTTCCACGAATTTTCCGTAAAAATAAAAAATTCCTCGACTTTCCCTGACCAAATTGGTGTAATTCTCAATTCTTTTACTTTTGCAAGTGAAAATCCTGTTTAAACATTTGCTCTAATTTTTAATTTTTTGCTCCCCCCCCCCCCCCCAACTACAAGTCGGTGCTTAATCGGGGCGGTTCCAGAATTTTTCTGAAAGGGGCAAAAAGTGTTCTCAGATTTGGGATTGTCTCCTTGTTTATTTTTAAACGTCTGGGGGGAGGGGTGCTCCCCCATAAATCCGCCTAAGCTTGCGATTAGTACCTTTTTTGATATCTGGCAGTTTATTAAATATCTTTCATATTCCATGCAATCTTGTACTTCGAAACCATGCAATAATTGTGATAAATTTGTTTTTCAATTATCAGTAACAATAAATAAAATTGACAATTGTCAATTTACCTAGTTGACACTGACAATTGTCACCTTGTTTACAATCCGAGGTTAAGCCAGTTCTTCAATTATTATAAAATGATACTAAAAATTTTCTATCGGATTTTTAATTTATTCAACATTAATAGGAATTACGTTCAACCTTTCACGATTGACGTTGAAATCGTTGAAGTTAGATACTTCCAAAGACCTTGCTTTGATTCGATACCCAGGTCAAATAGGAATTTTATGAAATAAATTAAACAAAAAAAAATTATTAAAAGTATCGGCGTTTTTTCACTGGCCTGTTTAGAATTGGCTAATTTTAAGTTACCAGCCTAAAAATATTAAGTGATTGCGGGGGAGTGATAGATCAGTGCGGCCTTCAAGCCGCACAACTTAGGCAATCAGACATCGTCAACTATAATTCAGATTTGTCAACTGATATTTTTAGAAATTGTCAACTGCAATTCTGATTTGTTAACTGCTATTCAAAGATCGACAACTGTAAATTCAGCTTTGTTCAGAACACTCCCCAGACCCCCCGCTTTCAAAAACTGAAAAAAAAATCTGTTATCACAAGATCTACTCTTATTAAGAAGAATGAAAAATATGGCTCGAGGTTTGGTAGTAAAGAAAACATTAACCCTATCAAAAATTAATTGTTTCTTAAAAAAATCATTGTATGATTGTTTGATGAAAGTTTTATTTTTACTTTTTTATTATTTGTTAATTTTGTTTAGTTTAGTTTTATTAATGTAATAGTTATTTACCTAAAAGTCAAGAAAATGATACATTACTGACGAGGAGCAATGTTGAAATACGAGTCACTTTGTGCCGAGTATTTTAAAGCTCCGAGTAAAGTGAGACATTTTCCTGACAAGTATGGTATTAAATTTTACCGAAAATCGTAAAAAGTCGAAATTTTAAAACATTATTAAACAACATTTTTATAATGAACAAAAATCAAGTTTGTCAATTTGTTGATTACATAGTTACCATAGATAGTTACTGCCAAAACAATGAAAGTAATATTTTATTTTATTACAATAATTACTAATTATTACCGGACTAGTCATTAAAATTCAATTTCCCTGCGCGTATATAAGCAGGGAAGTGTTGTTTTGATGACGATTTTCGGTATACTATATAAATTAAGATAATTGATAAAAAAATAAGTAAAAAAAAATATCTCGCTAATCCGGAAAACTCGGTTATCCGAACAAACTCAAAACTATATCTGTCCGGAATAACGAGGCTGTACTGTATTTTGTCAACCCTAAATTAGACACTTGTCAAATCCTGCATTTTAGTTTTTTTAAGCTTCTCCAAAATACTCCATTTAATAACGCGCACGAACAGATTAACGATTTAGAAAGAAGAAATTCCGTTTTTCATTCTTTGGAGCGGATTCCTGGTTTTATGAAGATTTTTATATATAAAATATTCACCAGCTGCTGAGATAAAGACATTTGTAACGTCAAACTGAAAACATGGATCATAGTGATTTGACCGTTCCTGAAATTTGAATTGCAAACCGAATAGCGACCATGTAAATAATGTTCCACGTGCGATAGTGTAATATACACATAAAGCTATAAAAATAAACAACATTTTCATCTGCTATATCTTTACTTTACCTTAGCACCGGAGCATGAAAGGCGTTATATACTCACATGTAGGTACCAAGTCGTGCACAAATGCATTTATAAATGCAACAAAATGGGTGTGCTGTAACATTTTAAGTATATTTCATGACTCACAATACGTATTATAAAATTTTATATCGGCAAATATAAATGCAGTCGTAAAATTTTAATTAAAACCCAATAACCTAGAAAAATGCCCGAGGAAAAATATTTTATTACGTATGCAATTTTCAATTGTATTCCTTCGTTGTTTATCATTTTTCTACTCAATGGACAATTCTAAGAAAAATTATAACAAAGACATTTCTGTTTATCTCGGACTAGACAATACATTATCTAGAAAATTTAACACTGATGTTACATAATATAGTTTAACAAACATACACAAGTATACTTCACAATTTCAAAAAAAAAAAAATCAGAAATAAACAAATTGAAAATCTCATTTAGTGCAATCTGAACATTTGGAGCTGTAATTCAACCAGTAATTTAATTTTAAAAAATTTAAAACGAAATGGTAGCCAAGATAAAACCCACTTTTCTCACTAGAGTTACATCTCCACATAAAACTTTTTCAATAAATTACATTCTAAAGACTTAATCATAGTTTTACACTTATAATAACAACGCGGACTTGATTAATGCCTCGGAGTGTAAAATTTTATTTCCACTTCGTTAGCGCTATACCAGTTTCAACTCATTTGTAAGTCTAATTTTTTGCCAAAACACAGTTTACACGTTATAATGTTTTAATGTGTGTAATTACGCAACAAAAAGATTAGCCCAAATTATTTTCCATAAAGTTCGACCTTAGGTAAATAATTTTATTATTCGAACCTGCAGTTAACTTAGATTTACCACCACACCTTATTTGCCGATCAATTTGATGGAACGAACAGAATTATTTAGTGTAGGCGCCAAACCTGTTGTATCATTAAAAAAACGATTAAAGCAGAAGAGCCAGGTCCTTGAAAAAATATTTGCATCTTCATTGTGGTCCAGGTTAACGATACGATTGTCTTAAGTAGAAAACACATTAAAAATTTTTTATATATTGAATTTTTCCATATTGTCCGATAAAATATCTCGTCTTGAATTTGGTTAGAGAATATAGAGAAAAAAATAACAATAAGTTTTTGTGAATCAGATTACAATTGATTGAAATTATTGGAACGCCCATTTTAACAGACGTAATAATATCCTGTGTTATCTTTTGATTGGAGTGAATAATTAACGAAGAATGTTATTAATTTTCTTAATAGCTTTCAAAGCGGCTAGCCAAGATATAATACAAATGGAATTTGCTAATACTAACATACTTTTTTGATAACAATGCTGACCCAAATGCTATATGAATTATGTTGAACAAGTATTTTGTATTGTCACGTTTAGTACCAACGAGAACTATGCTATTATTGTCATAATTCGTGCAATGTTGAATCTAGTACTGCCCATTTGTGTTCATAATGTTGCTAACAAAGAACTTTTTTAGAAAAATAAATATTTTTTGCACTTTTTTCCCCAATTCTTTAACAACTTTCCTTTTTAATAAGGGGTATCCCCTCCCGGGGGGTCAACCCATCGAAGAGCTACACGTAAGCTACAACTAAAATTTTTTTTTTAGAATAATTCCTTCAACATCGTTGGCTTTAATTTTTTTTGCTGTTTTTTACGTAATATTATGCGCCGAAGACAAAAAAATAGTGAAATTTTTTTGGAAGCGCAGATGCCCTTGAGAATAATTTTACAATTATTACAATTTGACTTTCTAAAAAAATTTTCACTGTTTTTTTCGTTTTCAGCGTATCAAATTACGTAGAAAAACATCAGTAGTCAATTTTTGTCCCAGTCCGTCCTTAAAAGGTTAAACTTAAGTCATAAAAAAATAACAAAATAATACCTAATAAAATAAAAAAATAATAATTATCTCGAATAAACGAAGTTATAAAATTACTATTACAATTTCATTTTATAATCAATCAGGAACATTTTTGCAAATACAGTAGAACCTCGATTATCCGGGTCGACCGGGACCGGGCTCAGCACGGATAATTGAAAAACACGGATAATAATAATTGACGTTTTTTGTTAATATTACAAAATATTCTTATTATATAGTAGTTTACAAACAAGGAACATATTAATTTAAAAGTTCTATTTGAAAAAATCAGATAATTTTGTTTGTTTTTTTGACTTTTACTTAAATTAAATAAAGTAGATAAGCAGAAAATTTAGACGAATTGACACTTAAAGTACATTTGTACAAGTCATTTGTACAAAACAATAAATTCAGCGAAATTTCATATTATGTATAACACAAAAAGATGCCTTAAAACCGCCGCACGGATAATCCGCGCACGGTAATCGAAGTATAACGCGCCCACGGATAAACCGTTTCACGGATAATGCGCGCACGGATAATCGGGGTTCTACTGTACCTAATTCAGTACTTTTAGACATTGTAATAATAATTACATAATTATAAATCACAAAACAGACTACTATTGCGGATACTGTTAATTAACAGTATTTATTTAATTAATTAACCCCCCCCCCCCCCAATTTTATGGACCTGGGGGTCCAAAGAGACTACTTCGAGGATCACTGATCTGGTATTAGGACATCCATAAAAATTGCTCAAAGCGTGGTTTCATCTTAAAACCACCGGTACTCAAAAGGTTGAGATAAAAAATGGGCTGTGATAAATTTCTGACGATATTATAAAATTATACATATTTTAGGTAATATTGGTTAATAAAAAAATAAACTTTCAAGTTTGATTCTGTGTAATAAAATTATTTATTATAAATGAATTATAATATTTTGTAAAAATAAAAATTTAATTACGAAAAAATTCTGCCTGTTTTTGAAAATAAAATTAATTTTACTCTCAAGTATTGCATGATTTTTTTAATGATTCCACTCAGAAATCCCGGGGAACGTTGAAAATTGTAATGCACATAGGAAATCTCACAAGAAAATATCAAGTTTGTGTTCCCATATGGGGGGAAAGCTATGCAATAGAAATAAAAGATTAAGGGGCGTCTATTAATTAATTACGTGAGGTGATTTTGGCGATTTTTAGACCCACCCGCCCCCCTTGGTAAGATGTCGTGAGATTTGAATCGACCCCCTCCCCCCCCTTATAATCTCACCTGAGATTTTTTTAAATGCGTATTTTTAGTATAAATATGTTAATCTGTGCTTGATTGAGTTGGATTTATTAAAAAAGCATAATTTGCTTAATTATTTTTACTTAAGAATAGTTAACACAAAAAAATTACGTGATATTTGCCGAGACCCCCCGTCTCCCCCACGTGAGATTTGGTGATATTCGGCTGGACCCCCCCCCTTAAACGCCTCACGTAATTAATGGACGCCCCCTTAAGAAATATTATTTAAATTATTTAAAATTTAAATATGGACAAAAAGAATTATTTGACAATTTAAAATTTCATTGATTCAACGAACATTTTCATCAGTTTTTAGTTCTTGGTAATAATATTAAATATTCACTCCTATTCTATCCAAACATATTTTTTAACCTATTGCAAAAGTATTCAAGTTTTTTAGATTTCCTTTAACACTCAACTGTTTGGAAGGTTTAGTAGGCATAAAAGCAAATCGTCAAATTCAACGCAATTCAAATTTTTCAAAAGAGGGGGCCTCGCGTAAAATTGTATTTTAATTTTATTTTATTATTTTATTTATTTTAATTTTAATTTTACGATTCAACGCGATACAACACACAAAGTGTTAACCATTCCAAAAAAATTGGGGGACAAAATCTCCAGTAAAAAAATTTATGTAAATTTACATTAAAAATAAAAACTTTCCCGCCGAAAATCCCCTGTTATTTACACGAACATCAAAAAAATGTTACTGGATTTTCAAAAGCCAGTTTTGATCAAATGTAAATCGGGTTCGTTTTTATGCAGCAGAATTTATTCAAGTTATCGATAATTTTCGAATTTTAAAATGCCAATTAGATTGGAAAAAGTAGATAAAACCAAATGCAAAAAGCACTTTTAATGTTTTACACCTAATTTATGCAATAAAATTTCCAAATGGCAAAACAAGTCTCCCAACTTGAAAATTGCACGAAATAAAAAACCGCGCGCACGTTAATTTTGAGAGCTGTGCAAATTGGTCAAAATAAAAAGAGAATATTTTTTTAATACTTTTAAACTGCATTCGTGAAAAATGATTTGACGATCCATTTACCTTTTTAATGAAAAAGTGACAACTAAAATTAAACACCTTTAGACAGTTCAAGGTTGCTCGTAATTAAGTTTCTTAATTAATTATAAGTAAGTACTCTCCGACATAAAAATAACATTTTTTATAAATATTCTGCATTTACAGTGTACAATTTAACACTTAATTTTTAATTTATCTCGAAAATTGAGGTTGTGAAAATAAACTAACGTTGAGAAATCTTAAAAGCAGTCTATCTAATTTATTTTTTTATCCATTATTGTAATTAAATAGTCTCGGTAAATTTAGTGACGAATTTCAAAACACAAAAATGCTGAGCAGGTTGAAAAGAAAGCAACAAACTCCATAAGCGTGGGTGGGCTTTAACTGTTTTTTAAACAATAAAATATGTAACTGAACTCCTAATATTTACGAACACAGGAACACCTTTATTTTTACATGACTTTGCAAAACTAATCGATATATTAATTGTTGTAAATCACAATACTTTTAAATATCCAAGAGCTGAATCGTGAAAGGATTCTCGATTCTTCCATGTTATCGCTATCTGAATTAAATTAGGAAGCCTCCTATGAACTTCCAATTTATCAAAATTAGTTTTATGAATAAAAGCTCTTTCAATTTTCTGAAATTAGATTAATTCAAGAACAGAACCGCTCCTTGAAACACATTATCTGCCAAGGAAATGATAATTTTTCAAAAATTCATTAAAAGTTCCGGGAGCTCTCTTGCACAGTGCAATTTATAAATTATTATTATAATATATTTTTTCTACTCGCGAGAGTTAAAAATATTTATGACGAAATATCAAGATGTGTATTTGAACTTGAAATGCACAAATTGATAATTTCGTGATTAAATTATATGTGAGCGCAATAACAATTTATTATTATCGATTGCTACTGAATTAATTTTAGGACGACATAAAATTGTTTGCTCTCATTTTGCGTTATCTAAATCTTCAAAATTGATTGGCTCGTTTATCTGCCTGCATGCACCAATGCCACTACTATTTTTCAGATAACATTAGAATTTTATTTGGAAAATTCGACAAAGCAAAAGTTATTTTTCTTAAAATTTACCAACCATTGAAGTTATTGAATGATACGCCAAAAGGATACCTTCGTCCTGGCAAGGACGTATCTCCAAAATGTGTTATCCTCTTCGGAAGGAAGCATGCACAAACTAATTGTTCATTGAACAATACCGGGAACTTCGTAATTACATTTGCACCTGTACCAACGAACCTCACACTATAACAAGTTTATGTTGACTGATTCGCCCGCGAAACGATCGAAAGATTATGTATCGCGCCAATGTCGACCGCCACGAATACTTTTCGCCGTCCGAATTACAATAAATGAATAAGATTCATCAACCATACAAACATGAAACCAGCGGGTGGTAAACGGTCTGTTGTTACCTGCATCCATAATACAACACTAAACTGTGCTCTTGATTCCCATTCCACATAAATTCTTATCGCAACCTCATAATTTGTTTAGTTTGTTTACAAGTTTACTTAGCTCAGCATTCGTTGTGTTGATTGTGAAAATAACTTTAATTTTCGAGATGGAAACTGCGGTCAATGTTAAATTTAAAAATTTATTAATAATAATGTCGTATACAATGCTACGAGAATTTAAATTCCCTCTTACGAACATATGCTACTTTTAATATATACGTAAGTAGGTACTTACCTATAAATAAACAGCAATGTACACACATAGACGATAATATATTAATATTTAATATTAGAAAGATTTATTGTAGAATATCTATACAAAATTCAGATAATTTTATGTAAAAATTTAATACACCAGATTTGGAGCATTTCTGTGGTGAAATAGAATATGGGTTACACAGTTAATTGGAAAAGACCAAAGCCATGTTGTGGCAGTGTTGTATGAAAAAGTTGATGAGGTAATTCGTTTGAAAGTGTATGGAAGTAGGAACGGACACAAGATTTTAACAAATTATAATATATTTATAGCCAAGATGCGTTTGAAGTAATTTATCGTAGCAAATTGCAAAAGTCTCATTAATAATACTTAACAAAGTACCTATACAGAAATATTATAAATTTTTTATAATAAAAAATGGCAGAATTCAAATTTTGGATAATAACACATAAGTGGGTTTAAAACTACTCAAGATCCTCTCCTAAACCCTAAACTCGTCTTGAAACTTAACGACGATGTCAAACTCCAAAACCAAGTAGAGATTTTATTCAACAGGTAGGTATGCTGATAGATAACAAATGAAAATCTCTTATCCAATATTAAACTTCCAATCCCTGCGCATACATTATAGGAAAATGTCTTTCTGTAGATTTGGCTGATTTTTGGACATGTACTTCTCATCATTCTGAACAAATGTCTCAATTCCGAATTACAAGTTTTAAAACGTCCAGATTCAACAAGAAGAAATCAACATGGGTGAGGATGTACAGTGGCTAACGAAAATATTCGAACCCTCCGATGTTAACAATGTAAATTGCACAATTTGGAAACCGTTTCTTGACATATAAAAATCGCTTTTACAGCAAAACTTTTTAGACATTTTTTTTCTTTATTTTCATTGTCTTTAATTTTGTATCTATACATTTTTAAATTTTATCGCCCCCTTTTTAACTGGCAGCGACTTCAACAGGACTGTAAAATCGAAAAATATTATTACCTGAATCTTAAAATCAGTGCAACGAAATAGAACTATGTATGTACAATTACTATGTACTTAATTGCCGCTTAAATTCACAAAATGTAGGGGTCAATCCGGGGGGTCTGGGGGGCATGGAATACCTTCCAGTGCACCCCATGCCAAATATAAATATTTCTCATCTGAATCTACGTCAATTCGAGATATTTGGTAAAGAATGTACTAGAGGGCATTCCATGCCCCCCAGACCACTCGGATTGACATCTAGGTTCTGAATTTAAAAAGCACTGGGAACATACAGCGTCTAATGAAAATATTCGTTATGCTTTACTGCGAAAAGCAAACAAGCCCCTAGAGCTCCCAAACTCATATCGGCCGATATGCCTGCTAGACCATGTCGGTAAGCTCTTCGAGCGACTACTACTTATCAGACTCAGTCAGGAGATTGAAAAGACCGGTGGCCTTTCGGACAGACAGTTTGGATTCCGAAAGGGGAGGTCCACAGTTGATGCGGTCGACGACATGGTCCGTCAAATCAGAGCGGAAAAAGCGGGACGTAAGACCAGACGGTTGCCGGTTCTTGTCACTCTAGACGTCAAGAACGCGTTTAACTCGGCCAGCTGGGAGCTCATCACGTCGGAATTAGAAAGAAGGAAAATTCCACCATACCTCCTAAACATACTGGGGAGCTACTTTCAAGACAGATCAATAGAGGTGAATGAGAAGCTCTGGCAGCACAAGATACGACGGTGTTCTTAGACTCCCCTTACCACCTGAGGTGACCGTCATATGCTTCGCAGACGATATAACAATCGTGGCGGAGGCTAAAACAGAATAAGAACTCGCAAGTCTGATTAACGAAAGGGTAGCAATTATATAAGAATAGATGGCAGCAAGGGGGCTCCAGTGGTCCCAGAAAAAACAGAGGCTGTCGTGGTCTCAGGCAACAGACGTACCATACCCGTCCAATTCGAAGTGGGAGGACAGAGCATCAATACAAGCAAACAAGTAAGAGTGCTGGGCGTCGATGTGGACAAAGGCCCGACATTCAAACCACACATCGAGAGGGTCTCGGCAAGAGCGATGGAAACCATGGAAGCCCTCACTAGAATCATGCCAAACATGAAGGGCCCTCGAGAAGACAAGAGAAGACTCCTGTGTTCCGTATAATAATGCTATATGCCGCTCCGATTTGGGCATCGGCAATGAACAAGGTCCCGTACCGACAGATGCTCGTGAAAGTGCAGAGGAAGTATGTTCTCAGGATCAGCAGCGCATACAGGACAACTTCCACAGACGCGGCATTGGTGATCGCGTCCCTCATGCCGATCAGGGATGCGCAACGCGAAGTACAGATCCGCGAACAAGACTCACTTCAAGACACGATGCGCTGAAATCCAAGAAAAATGACAAAAATCGTGGAGAGAATCTCGCAAGGGTAGGTGGACCTACAAACTCATCCCAGACATCGCGCCGTGGGTGATGAGAGGTCACGGTGAACTAAACTTCGAGACCACCCAGGTTCTTAGTGGTCACGGCTGCTTCCGAAGCTACCTGCATCGATTCAAAAGATCAGCAATCCCAAACTGCGACTTCTGCGGCGAGGAAGACGACGCACGCCACACCATCTTTCGGTGCACAAAATGGGCTGACTGGAGAAATGCCGCCCAAGTCCAACTGGGGCGGGACTTCACCTCTTCCAACATGGTGGGATTGATGCTGGATAGCCGGGAGAACTGGGAAGCGGTGGAGAGGATGTTGGTGGGAATTTTGGCAAACAAAGCCAAAGCCCAGGACGAAATAGACAGGAAGAGTAACGAACAAGGTAGAGCACAACACGACTGAAGCAGGAGACTGCCGGAAGAAATGCGACAGCGATTCCCGGCACCTTCAAGGAGTGGGGTTTTAGTCAGTAAAAATCTGACACTACCACCCTAAACATCAGGGTGGTGTCTTTTGAAGATTTCCCCACTCAAATGGGGGGTCTAAAAATTGTCAAAATCACCTCACGTAATGAATGGACGCCCCCTTATTTATAATATTGGTGCAATTTCACCGCCTACAGTGGTTTCTATTGAGTTTCTCGGTGACCAAAAATAATTTTATGTGGTCTAAAGTAATCACCGGTAAACCATAAAATCTAGTATTTTTGAAAACCTAATTTTGGAGTTTGACTGCCTCTATAAGCTAAACGACCGATTTAACGACGAACTTTATTCTTACCATTATTGTACAAAATTTTATAATCTATAAACTCTCTAAATTTTGATTCCGTCTTGCTTAGTTTTCAAGACTTTAACTGAGTTACAAGAAACTCCAAAAATCTCCCAAATTTTTAAGTTTTACCTTACAAGGAGACTTCAAGCGCGATGAATTACTTATGTACCTACGACCGTGCTCTTTTAAGAAAGTAATATTTGGGAAAAAATTTTAGACTAAATTACAACTTTTGCCACTTTGACCAAGGGAAGTTGAGGCCAAAGAAAAATAAATGGAAACATTACAAACATGTTGGAGTATTTTCATTTATTTCCGTTTGACTTTGCCGGCTTTCACAGACTATCATCAGTTTGGCACTGATATTGACAAACAGATTTTCCGCAAAACGCAAAACTGGAATATTTATAGAAAATTCCTGCTTACTATTGGCAATTTTAAATCAAGAAAATAAAAACTGTAAGTTAATTAGATCCTAATTTGAAAAGCGCCGCGGGTGGTTTTTAAAAATTTTACAGCCTAGCGTGTTTTACGATTAAGCTGTTTCTTTGTTGTCCAAAATTTAATGACCTCATATAAAAAAAATAAAAATAATTCAAGGGGTAACTATAGCAGAACTAGTCTAACCAGTGTGGGCTCTTAATTTGCTTTGAAAATCTTTGCAAATTTGTTGTTAATGGTTAGTGTTTTCTTATTAATTAAGGTGTAAGTATTTGTTTAAATATTGAAATTATAGGGGCGGTCAGCTTTGCAAACATTTGCTGTCAAAACGATAAGTTTGCTGAATATTTTAAATTAACCTATACATATTTTTTGCTTCGTACAAATCAGTTTTCGTAGGTGGATACATAGGCGTCCTTAGGCGAGGGTAACAAGGGTGCACCCTTTTATTTATTTAGATTTTAGAATTTGAATATTAAAGACTTATTAATTTCTTAATGTTATTTAATGCTCAAAAAATCTTAAAATAGTTATTATTAACTTTTATAAAAAAATAATGTTGTGTTGCTAATATACGGTTTCGTAGTGTAGCGGTTATCACGTCTGCTTTACACGCAGAAGGTCCCCGGTTCGATCCCGGGCGAAACCAAATATTTTTTAATAATAGACAACAAAAGATTAAATAGAATGAACTAATGAGAATCTCGTTAATCTCTTCGCGACTGTACGGACGAGGGAATTCCGAAATATCTATATTACGCCAGGGTGCAGTATCAACTTTTTGCGTTGAGATCACCATATAAAATAAGAATTTTTAATATAAGATTGGTACTATTGATTCAGTACAAAATTAACTGGGGGTTTGGTTATTTATTCTACCTACAGCCATATTCACCAATCTCAGTTAGTCGTTATCAACTAGTTGAGTCAGAAACAGTCTGTTGAGCAGAACTTTTGGTTTTTACCAGCGATGATTAGACAAACTCTTGGCAAATAATAATTAATGTAAGTGTAAACACCGACGGATCCAGAAATTTTTTCTGGTGGGGGGGGGGGCACAAGGCCCGAGACGGGCAAAAAGTGTTCTCAGATTTGAGATTGTCTCGTTGTTGCCATGTTATTTTTTAACGTCTGGAGGGGGGGTACGGGCTCCCGTGCCCCTCTTCCCATAAATCCGCCTATTCGTCTGTTTGTTACCAGAGTTTAAAATGGTGAATATGGCTATTAAACCTGAAGGTAGTTACTGTAACGATTAGCTACTAAAACTAATGTTCTGTTCATTAAAAGTTGAGAATAAAATTTTACGCTTCAAATATTTAAAAACTAAAAGTGGCTCATACAAGATTATGCTTTATATTAACTTCCTAAAGTAAAAGAAAAAGTACTTTTAACATCGGTTTCGTAGTGTAGCGGTTATCACGTCTGCTTTACACGCAGAAGGCCCGGTTCGATCCCGGGCGAAACCAATATTTTGCAAGTTTATGTTTTGTGCTGAAAGATATGATTCAATCGAAGTTGTCGGTGGTTCCTCCATCAAACTGTAGATATGAATATGGAATGCCAAATGTCAAAGCATGCTGACTGTTCAGACTGACCTACTGATGAACTCATAAAGAAGTAGTACCTATATATACACCAAGGGGGAAAAGTCCATTTTTACATCTTAAAATAAGGACAATACAAAAATAATAAAGCTACAAAAAATTTAATGGTGAGAATAAAATAAAAAATTTCTGTTTAGCAAATTCGACTTTCTTCAAGTTTCAACAATCGGGTGCTTTGAAGAAGTCCTCTAGGAGTTTGCTCTGTACTCTCTCTCTAACATCAACATCGGTTTCGTAGTGTAGTGGTTCCAACAATTTTAATAAATTTAATATTTTCTTTTTAAATAATTTAAGTATTTAAACACAGAGAAAAAAACAATCCTTGTAATAATTTTGAAGTAAATATTACATCAATTAGAGTAAATTTTACATCTAACTTAGTAAAATTTACTTCAAATTTGGTAAAATTTACTTCAAAATTGGTGTGAGGCTGATTTGAACTTCAATTGAAGTTAAAATTACTTCAAAACACCAAAACAATTTCGTTGTGAATACTTTTTAAGTAGCTATTTAAATACTCTACAGCATTATTTATATTATTATTAAATAATATAATTCCAAATAAAATAATATAAAAATATAACCAACCTTTGGTGCGCCATAATGGAGAAGCAGAAAAGCAGAAAATGGTCGATTATTTTATCCTTTTTTTGTGCAACCACATATTATAAATGTTTTTTTTTATAAATTACGAATCGCAGCCCTAATTGGTTCATATATTTCAGCATTGTTTTTAATTTAACGAAATAAGGCCATCGGATTGCGGATTCATGCACGACAACAGTGTCGTTACGAATTTTCTTCACGTTTGCTTACTTTCAGTGCGAATTTATCCAATTTTGCACCACCAATGATAAAAAGCGTTTCTGGTTTTCACTAAGAAATAATTGAAATTAATTTGCATTCCAAATAACTCCGTCGCGCGAAAGATGTATGCTTTTCTGTAAAAAATGCGAGGGTTTCTTCGGCTACTAAATAAATAAACATATCTCAAAACTGGTTGAAAAATGAAAGTAAAATGTAAAAAAATACATACATTTTCCTTATGTAAAATTACTCTGCATTCTTAAAAAGGGAATAAATCTTTCTAGAATTTTAGTTTGTCATTGTACACAATGGAAGGCTAGACAGATTATTAAATGACAGAAGTGAAGTAACCACTTAAATTTGCGTTTATAATTAACAATAATATTAAAGTTCAAGTTGAAGTGTGAATTACTAAACTTTCAAACAATGCTGCATTTTAAAAGTAAGAAGTAATTAATAAGGTCTTGAATAATTATAATATTTATTACAGTGACAGGATATCGAGTGATTTTACTTTCATAATGTCAAAGATGACTTTGAAAAGACGAATTTTATACTATTTCCACACACAGTCAAGTATGATTGCAAAGAGGTCGAGATGGAAAGGAGAGTGGAAAAAGGATAAGAATCAACTTAGGAAAGACCATTGACCAAGGTAAATTAATGCTTTTGAAACTTTAGGGCCCCGATGTTTCAGGGATCCAATAATTATAAACAACCCCGAAGTACCCTGTTTCGCCCGAGTGCAATTTAACATTTCTCCGTGGAAATTACTCAACCGAGATCCAACCTCTTTAAGAATGGTTCGTAACGATTATCCATATTGTTTTTCTAGTAAAATATTAAAAATACTGGTCAGCATTAATTTATTTTTGGCTATTTTATTTATTTATTCACGTGGGTTAATTGGGAAGTCCGTTCAGGAAGTTATAAGTTAACTTGCAAGTAGGTCAATCCAATATCAGTAATTCTATTAGCTATTGATGCATACTATAGTAAATGATCCTTTTTCAGGCTTACCGAAATAATGATCGGAGAAGTATAATAGAACTTGATTTATTTCTTTCATTATATTCCACGAATTTTCAGAAGGCATTCAACCTTGCCAAGTTTTACGGTACAGTCAATATCCTGGTTTTACCTAAAGACTTATTAGGAAGTACTAGCCATCCAGTTTTTATAACAACATTGCAGAGAAGCTGCTAATGCCATATTTCCGCCTCGCCCCAGTGGAAGGTCGCTGAGATCGTTTAATCTGCAATACTTTTCAAGTTTCTCTCTACGATTACGATGCATGAGCAGTACCGAAATACACCTGAACTAGGATAACTGACAGAAAGGAATAGCGGTATTTCGTCTCCGGCTTAATATGGCGTGAGGTATGTAACGTCAATTTTTCAATGTTTCTGAAAATGTCCACATCCTTTTGCATAAAAAAGTCGGCTGATGAATAACAAATCGATCGCAGAGCATGAATGATAAAAACGTTTAAATGTCGCACGACACAATCTTTTGATTGCCATACCTTAAAAAAATATTTAGTTCATAGATAATATCGCATCGAATCTAAGTGGGTGATTACTTATTGTACCATATTGGGAAGCTTGTCAGGTGTCGGATAGTTGACAGAATCTAAAGTGATTTTTTTTTAATATTGAAAGATTCTAAAAACCTACCTACCAAGAAAAAATATAAACCATGATAAATTATTGGCGAAGAAGACATGAATGCTCTCGATTGAGTTATAAAATCGAATTGGAGGTGTGTAATGGGTTGCCTATACTACAGGCGGATGAATCGTCTCAATTTTCAAATTCTTTTTTTATATTTAATAATTAAATGTAGAAAAAAAGTTTTCGTATTAAGTTAATTTAGAAAATTTTATAATTTTTATTTTATTTTAATTAAAATATTTAGATTTTAACTTTAAATGAGCGTCAATTTTCGTCGTTTATCTGCATAATCCTGAATTGCGCTATGAATATGTATAGTTACATAGTTATGTTTATGATTTATAATAATAAATTTATGATACGTAATAATTAGCATAGATGAATATGAATATTATCTAGGTACCTACTCGTTTATGAGTTCGGTGTTTGTAAAATATGAATAGCAGATTGTAAACATCAACCCAAATTTTCTCTTAAATGAAAACTTACCTTACTCTCGCAGACTTTGTGGCAAACATATTTGCAAACTGAAACAAAATAGCAAATTTTTTAATATATAATATATAAGGGATGTTTTTTCGACGTTCGGTTAAAGCTCGGTTAACAACATTTTGAGCAATTTTATATTGCTTGTGTTGTACTAAAATTTTTTCTTTTAATATTGCTTTATATTTTTGCGAGGATCTTAAACATTAGTACAGTTAAATTTAGCCTTAATCGAGCTTTATTCGAGCGTTGAACAAGGTCCTAAAATTAGTATAAAATTAAGCAAATAAAAGCTTGATACAATAAAATTTGTCTAAATTGTTGCAAGATAAAGCACAAAGAACCTTACATAAATTTGAAGCGATAAAACGTGTAACGTATAACAATGTTAAGATTTCTTCACCATTTGTAAAATTTTCGAGAAAATTGTATTATAACCGTCAGAGTAAATCTTAAAATTAAAATAAATGCAATCATAAAATTTAAACGTATTGCGTTGAGGTGCTTTTGCAAATTTTAATTCGAATTGAACCAAGGAACGTCGGATGAGCTTCTGAAAAGCCCAGTTTAATATTTATTATTCATCCGGTGATGGGAATTATTGCCTAATCTCGACAATAATGAAAGTTTCAACGCAAGAATGGGTTAAATAAAATTAAGGTATTGGCTGAAACGTTAAACGCTTCTATTTAGTTGAGCTTTGGCGATAAATTTTTGCAATCAATTCTTAATTTGATTCAGAGGATATTTGAAAATATAAATTGCAAATTCTATCTCTGGTGCTGTTTTTCTATTGTATTCTAACGTGCATGTAGGTAGTATATTTTAATTTCGTTTCAAAATTTATGTTGCCAAATTTTTAATAATAAATAGTAGAGCTTACGCTGAGTTTTCGCAGAACATTAACTGTAATAAATTCACACATTTTAAGCACCATAATTTTAAAGCTCTTCTCCAAACATCAAATACTTCTTCAGATCACGTTTGAACCTTCTAATATTTTGACACCTTCTCATATCCGCTGGCAGTTTATTATAATCAACTGGACATGAACATTTTACGAAAATCAAGTTACGAACAAAGCTCGAGTTGACACGTTTCAATAACGTTTCTCTTGTTTCAAATTTTGACATTTTTCGTCTTCTATTTTGTTCAACACCAATCAAACCTTGTAACTTTTTTCTTATATTATATTATAGTATATTTTATATATTTTACATTATTTTGCAAAAATGTATAACAAATGAGCGAAAATTATAAAACGTTCTAGCAAGTAAACAGTGAAACTGCCCTTTAATTAATAACATCCTTCTATTTTGATTCGGTTGTGTAGGTCTGTTAGGATGCTTTTATGCAACCATCAGTTTCTGCTGTCATTTGGTGCAAGAAACGGGATTACCCGGAAAATTTTGAAGGCTATGTAAACATGGCATAACTTTCCCCATTTAATTTGGGTATAAAAACTGGTGGTTCAAAGGTAATTGACACTTGAATTTTTTTTTTAATTTCCGCAACTTTCAACGAATTTTCACTTTTTCAGCTGGCAAGTTCAACTATGATGCATATTTATGCCGAATTTCATGACATTTAGTTGCGTGGTTTAACCTGTGCGATTGATACTATTTCTTTACGCATCCTAACCACACACTGACATACAGACAAACATCCAACTAAAATTCATCAAAAACTTATCAGGAATGATAAGAAACATTTTAATACCAAAATTTCGATATTTCAGTGGATTACAATACTTTCCCTAAATTATGTATACCATACGTATTGGGAAACTAAAAAACGCACAACATACTCTACCTTATAAGAGTGTGGGAATAAGTACTTTTCGCCCGTGCATATTTTAAGAAAAATTTGCGGCGCTCTATTAATTTTCAAAAAAATAATATAGCCGTAAATTACAGAAAATTTCCTTTAGTTTAATTTCTTACGCAACTATTTTCATCGTGAAATGAGCCGGAAAAAAAAATGTCGAAAACTATGTTTGGGCGCCATTTTTCCCAATGTGTAGGTGCAAGCGACAAGATACGAGATGGCAAAATTCAAAAAGCGCATCTGAAAATCTATCTAAATATCAAAACTCCCGAAAAATTTTTCGGATAAAACTAGCCAATGATTGGACTACTTAATTCAACAAAGTATATATTTGGCAATTATTCCAAAGAATTCCAGGGATTTCCAAAGAATTCCAATGATTTCCAAGAATTCCAATGATTTCCAACGATTTCAAGAATTTCCAAAGAATTCCAAGGAATTTCAAGGATTTCCAAATAATTCCAGAGAATTCTAGGTATTTCCAAGGGAATTCCAAACAAGTTTACACAAAATTTCGAGACTGGACCAATTCAAAGATAATATGGTGCCTACTCAGAGGAACAAGGAAAACGTTTTCACCAAGATGTAATGGACTTTGAACGACGTTACCAAGAGCAGTACGACGAGAATAATATGATAGGAGATTACATTTGGGATTTAATATCAGACAGCCTATATAAACATAAGAAAAACACGAAAAATATTCATTTTTGAACTTGAATTTTTGCTATTTTACATTTATTTGCTATTTTTATCACAAATTTTGAATAAAAAAGACTCTAGTGTTCAGCAAAAACTTTTTTAATCGTAATTTAAAAAATTATGGAAGAAAATATCTAAATCTGTTATTTTTTGTAAAAATTCAAAAAATTGCTCTAGTTTCTACAAAAGTAAACTTTAGAAAAAGAACCCAAAATAATAAATTTTAAGTAAATTTGTGGTTTTTAGTATGTATTTATGGTTAAATTTAAGAAATAAGAATTATACAATACATAATACGATAATACGATATAACGTTATTTCATGGTTATCGATTAGATTGAAAATCGGTTTTGATCGATTAAATTGAAAAAAGTAAACTTTGATCAAAAAAATTATTTTTCCCTTATTCTTAACGTAGGAGAAACCAAAATTTCATATGCAGAAGCCAGACCCAAAAAAATAACCTATGTTATTTATTTTTCCTCGAGTTCCATAAGCTATACAGTACATAGGTGATCAACTTGGCCACAGCCAAGATGACGGACGAGGAAATGGGGTTGTGTTCTGTTGCCTTCGTCAGAGTCCATAAACGGATAACTATTGCAAAATCGACATTAAACTATATAGATTTTCCATACTAAACTTCATCGCTGAAAAAAGATATGTGACAAAGAAAGAAAATGAGAGAGAATACAAAAAATGTTCACTTCTATCGACGAAATATAAATATTGATACGAAAAATAACACCTTTGATACAGAATGCGCCATAACATCTAGTATAACCAATTTGTATATTCTGGCAATTGAAACTTGACTTTATAAATACCATGCTAATATCGTTTATACACAACTCAAACAACACATTTGAGTGTAATTCCATTTCAAAGGCTTGTAATGGATCAAGTTCGGTTTGAAAAAATGAAGAATCAAATCAATTATTAATCAATACTATGTTAGTACGAATTTCCACATAACGAAGTATGTGAAACGTAAACTGAAGAGATATTTGTACAATTGAATGTATTATTCATTGTTTAGTATTAAAAACAAATATGAAATTTTAAATTCAATACAATGGCAATCCCATATGCAAAGTATACTTACATACTACAGTTGTAGATGAAATATCTGTCGTTCACAAGATAGGCGTGTATATACAAGCACCGTGGTAAAAAGAATACGCTAAAGCATTGTACAAGAACATATTTTTACTGAAATATAGTAATAATAAATCATCATGTTTTCAGATTAATTTCATTAATAAATTAACCGTATACAAATACAGTACAGTTTCGTTTGTATGTAATATTATTAGCAAGCCCTCGGTCTGTTTTTAGATTTTGATTCAAAATATTTCGTGCTGAATTAGATCCTTTTATTAATTGGGAAGATTCTCGACAGATAAACAACAATTGGATAAACAAAAGGAAGCAGCGCAACAACATTGAAATAACGGTAAGCAATAATTTTATAATTATGAAATCAAAATATTTACTATAATGAAATCTAAATTTGAGCAACAAATTAATAAAATAAATATTGTCATTTATACTTTGTTTAATCCTTTTCTTTTCGATTTGATTGTTGTTCTTTGCATTAAGTAGTAATTTGTTTAATTTTAGATAAAAAGTTCAAATATATTTAATCGGCTTTCATTCATAATTAATCAATTAAAAAAATAAAAAAATAAATCTTTTAATTCTTGAATTTATTTAAAAAACATAAAAGATTCGTCTTGGTGGATTTATGAAACTATCAAACTTGGAAAACTTCAACAGTAAAAACTTGACTTATTTAAACTTCGGAGTTGAAAACATAAATGGAAAAGACGAGAAAGTTTTGATAATGTCAATACAGTGAGCCGAAATAAAATAAACATAACAGGACGGAAAAACGATTAACGTCCAAATCAAAAAGTTATTTCTACATTTAAAAAGTCTTTTCGGTTCTTTAATTAATTCAAGCTTTGCTTTTAAGTTGAAAAATTCAGATTTCAGAACAGAATTTTAAATTAAACGTAATTTAACAAACCTCGACAGCATGATCCCTCGTTGAGTATTGGCTGATGACATAAGTGACAGGGTCGTGGTTTTTTGAAAACTTTACATCGAAATGCATGACTAGGTCCTGATGATGTTTCGGGCTGAAAAAGGAAAAAATAATTTATTATTAAAGCGAAATGTGTCAAGTTGGAATTTCATCAAACTGCATGGAATAATTTGATATTATCTCAGTTTAAGGAAGGGTTAAAGTCAATATTAGGGTTAATATATTTTGCGATGTTAACATATATTTACTTAGTTGAAAATTGCAGTGTAGGGAGTTTAAATTACACGATTGGATTCACCAAAAATGTAATTACACCAAGAACCTCTAAAAAAATTATGACGACGACAAACTTTACTTCAAACGAAATTTTCAAATTTAAACTACCTTGTCAAAAGGCTAGTTTATATAAAATTACAATTAATTGCATACTTTAAATTAGATGTGCATTTTAATTATTAAAAAAATTATATAAGTTTCTCTATTATGATGAAGTAGCAGTCAACATTTCCACGAGTTATTTTCAGTGGCTGTACTAAAAGTAATTGAAACATTAATACCATAATGAAGACCTTTAAATGTCGCGATTTAATTACTTGTATACATAATTTATATTAAACGAGATTTCATGATAAAACAAAGAAAGTGTTGATGCTACCAGTAAAAATATCGCACTTAAATTGGATTTGGAGTAATTTAAAACTATGTTAATTAAACTTCAACTAACTGACAAATAATATCATAAATTGCTGTATGTAAACCCCCGATTGAAAAAAAATTAAATAAAACTATAGATGAAGTTGCCTTCAATTCAACGACGCGTTTTTTATTTGGGAGGTTTACGAAATAGCTACCGGTTGCATTCTTTCGTCGTTATTCGCCGATTAAGTTCAGGCTGGAACTTCTTCCAACATTAAAAGTTTCGATTTTCTATTATGCCTTATTTTCAACGGAAATAATAGAAAAAATATAAACAGAATCAGCACAAAACAAAAACCTCGTTTGAAAAAAAAATAAAATTATGGGAATACAAAAATGTTGTCAGCCATGAAGTATGTTTAATAAAAATTTATATGATGGAAGTACTAAAACCAATATTTATTAGTTGTTTAATTTATTACCATCCTCAAATTATAATTTTAATTAAGTTTCATAAATACAAGTATAGCGGTTTACTTAGTTGGAAATTGTACTGGAAATGTACGATATTATTCAATAGTTTGAATATTAAATCAAAGGTAATAAACTCTCTTTAAAACCAAATAATGTAATTACTAATTAGCTTTATTAATCCGGCATAATTCTGATAAATTATATCGGCACAGGATTCATATTTAACATTAATTACCATTTTGGAATGTTATGATCGCTGCTTTGAATGTATTTTATTAAATCGCTACAAAATTATTTCAAGTGGGGTTAATCATGCAGTTATTGGACACCTAAGATATTTTTAAATTCACCTAAGCACATAAATTTTAATTATATAATAAAAAAAAACGAGACTTACACAGAAAGAAAGGTTTATTTATTGTCTGTTATTATAATAATAAATTATATTATTTTTTTAACTAAAATAGTAAAAATCAATAATATTTAATAAATAATTGCGAAAGAATTTCAGGGAGCTCCAAGTAGGAAAAATTTGTATGTTAATCAATAATCCACTTTTCAATTTTAATAAAAATTCGCAAACAGGTATATCGATCAACACTCTCATAATGTTATTTCATAATTTATGAAAGCTGTCATCTCATATGCATCTACATACATCATCATTACCATTATCGTCTTCCCTACTTTCTTCTTTGTAGGTATAAGTTATGTGATACAAAAATAAATCCGCGGCATCCCCGGTAGGTGGTTCTTTTTTAATTGTCTATATTCGCACAATTCTACGTTACTATACATATATCGTCATGTTTTTTTTTATGTGAGCCAAATCAGGAAAGAGTAAATAATTGTAAAAAATTATAGTAGAAACTGTTAGAATTATGATGAAATTAAAAATTACGGCCAAGTCATATATTAAACATTGTAGAACTTTTTTACGCCTGGTATAATATTAATTTAAAAATTAATTAGTTTAATTCTTATCTGCAATGTTCGAATCGGCACCACGGGAGCTTTATTTAAAAAAATAATAATAAGCACCACATTTTGGTTCACGAAATTAGATAAGTAATGGCTTATAAATTTCGCCATCAACTAATTCGTTTTTAATGAAATTTTATTAACAAATTTAATGAAGAATCCACTTGAAGTATTACAATCCAAACTTAATTAAGAATCCCTTTTCATTAACATTGTTTACTCTCTTCTCTCTTGTTATACCTACCCAATACAAATTTTGCTTTCTTTTGAGTAAATAATAATTTTATAGTGGGGTAGGTTAGCCACGTGCTTTTTGCTATTATTAGAGGGATATCGAGATTCCGAACCTTTGTTAATAGACAGCTGCAATATCCTTACGACACACGTATGCTCTTAATATGGTTTAATGTACCTACGCTTACCTTTGGTTGATAATCGATGCCGAATTTAGAGGAAGTTACCTGAAACTTTGCAGCTGGCAAACCAAGTTTCAGAAAATTACAACTGTAATTAAATTGATTTTATGTGACTAGGCTTAGTTAGTTTACAATTTCCATTAAGCTTAATAATTGTGAATGTAATTATTGTAATACAATTCGAGAGCAATTAGGTTTTGTTCTTGGTAGATTAATCACTGCTGTCTCCCAAATTGCATTTTTTAAAATCAGCTGCTCTAAGAAAACAGTACTTAATATTGTACAAGAAGAGGGAGTTGCATTCACGATTAATCATAATGAAATTTATAAAATAAATATTAATTTAAATAAGCAAGGGGACAAGATTGATTCACTGGCCTGCATATGCTTAGCAAAATATTTATAGATAGCAGTACTTTTGATTACGTCAATATTCGCAGACGAAAAATTTTTTAATTTAAAATTACTCTCGTAATTCGTGAGGCACTTACAAATAAGCTTATTATAGAAATTATCATAAACCGTAAAAGTTTACTTATCCGGGCGGTATTTATACTTCAAAGGTTTAACGACATATGAATATTGAATAAATTTACCCTTACAAAATACAGAGCTCGTGGTGCTAAAATAGAATTAAAAATAAAAATTTTTTAATTTTTGAAAATTTTTAGTCTTACCAAAATTCTTACATAATTATTAAAGCATAAAACATTTATTGTAAATCTTTTTTCACTTCATCTGAAAGTGATTGTTAGCTAACTATTGAAAATTCTATAAAATCATAAAAAATGTATAGAAAATTAAACTAACTGCAAAAAAGTCCTTAAAATTATACATTTTTTATCCTCAAGTTTCAAAGTTACAGATAACAATTAAAAAATTAAAAGCGACGCCTGTGAATGTCTCCTGTGTCTCAACGTCGCAAGATAAATATACTCTGTTACGGAGTTATTATATGAAATTTAAATTTAAATGCTGTAACAATAAACGAAAAATGAAACAATTTTAATTTACAAAAAATAGCACTTAAAATATTTGTTTGGTATAGAATATTATAATCTTTGTAATAAAAATAAAATATGCAAAATGAAATAAAAATAAGGATAATAAACGTAACCTAATCATAAAATAAATTAATACCTGGATTTGGTGCATACAAATAGCTTCTATCATCAATTGCGCTTATCAAATTAAATTAAATAACACTTATTAATGTTTTATCGTTAATTATTTTAAATGAGATTAATAAATTAAATGAAAACCTCCAATTTTAGAATCTGAAATTTAAAGCTACATTCAGATAATTATAATTATATTATTGATAGTAAAATTGAGAGTTTTCTCAAAAAATTATAAGAATACAGACTAAGCCATGGTTAACGATAACCGGCTATTGAAAACAGGCCCCTTTAGAAAAATTCTAAAGTAATTGATCTAATTTAACAAAATAATAATTAAAAAGCTCTATTTTTATCTCAATAAAAATTTTAAATTGCCACTTGAAGTGACTTATTTAATTGCATTTGGAAATAGGGGCGTAACGAGAATATCAGTTTCTTATACTTTTAATAATGACATCGAAATCATTAGCGCTTTATATTACGTGATAAAAAGAAAGTTCGAGAATGCTGTATCTACTTGAAAAAAATTTGATTATTTCTTAAGAAGGGAGGTGCCACTGTTACAGATCAAATTTCCACTAGACAAACTTCAATTTAATTTAATTAAATTTATTTGTCAAGAAATTTTAAATATCTTCCACTGCATAAGCTGACATTTTTAAAAATCCAAATAAAAAATACTACAGCTTCATCCCCAATATAAATATTTACAGGATATTCATCACGTTAGTGCGTATTAAAAGTTTTTTGACGTACCCACAGTAAATAAGCTTCAACAAAAATTAAATTAGTTGCCTTTAACGTGTGCTCTATATTTTTCCTAACTTGTAGACGAACTTTTGTTCTGACAAATATGTTAGCAGCTTGCTTGGCAGTAAGTCTTAAAAAAATATATTGTAAGGGCGTGATATTTTTAGAATTAATTGATTTTTGGAGTTCACGCTTATTGTAATCAAAATTTAGACATCAAAATGAAACAAGCAATCAAAAAGTTACATGCTTTCTGAAACATAACAAAGCTTTAAAGCTCAAATTTTAAATGTAATTTTACTGGAGATCACATCCGGTTTTCTCATTTCTCACAAAAATATTTTCACGAAAGAAGTAATAACCATAATGAGAAGTAAAAAGCTAGACGACCAGCAGTTGATAAGCAAAAAAAGTAATAAATTCTGTATACCACATAATGTGACAAAAGTCCACTAAAGAAAATTGAAAATTGTCATGTACGAGTATAAGCTTTACCACATTGAACAGTAATTAATTTTAGTAACATTTTTAAACAAATTTAATTAAATTCTTGTAAAACTTGCCATTGGTTTTGTGTCGAGCTGTATTGGACATGTTCGTTTTACATAATTAAAAATTTAATTTTAAGATTTTCAAATGATCAAAAAATTAATTAATTATCTTACCTAGGGGAAGTACCGTGTTTCGGTGCAGGACGTCGAGTTTCCTTTAAAGTTTTGGGCAGGTAAGTTACGATTTATTTGTTGTGTTAGGAAAATGGTATTGCGTGTCACAATTATTTATTATAATTGATATAAAGTATCGTTTTCCTCATACAAACATTAAAACACGGTGTGACAACAACTCAGGTATTTTTATGATCGAAAGGACCATTTATTTTGTATAAATATCATTTAAATTGTTTTTGATTATCGAAATTAACCAGTGTTAATGGATTATACGGTAAGAATATTTAAATTAACGTTTCCCCACTGATAGGGTTCCATCATAATTTTTAACGACGAGTTATAAAATATAATGTTAAAATTTATTTTACTATGCATTTTTAAACATGGTTAAAGAGCTTTACCTTTAAAATTAGATAAGGACATAAACGATCTAGTAAACAAGAGAAACGATTATTAATTCTGTGTCCCTAAGGTTAGTGTCACTATATTGGGTTCGTTTTATGGGTCCTCGATAGTTTAGACAAAAATAAAATCAACATTAAACGCGTTACACCGCTTGAAATTTTCAAGAGGGACCATGTGAGAGCTTTTAAAAAACGCTTCAATTTACATAAAATATTAAAAGAACCCTGCGATCTGGTTTAATGATCGTATACTATACAATACAGTAACTTTTTTAATTTTAAAATATACATATTTTTTACCTATTTCGAGGGCAAATAGCGGTAAGTTTGAAATAACTTCGAAAAAGTTTCTATCAATGTTTGAACAAATCGTCTACATTAAACGCCAAACCCTTATACTGTTTGAAGTCCTGAACTAATATTTGATCGTTTCTTCGGGTTTAAACTTGAAATTTATTCAGCGCTCTTCTGAAAAAATACAATGTGTGAAATGTTTAGATCTCACATTGTGAAAATCACATTCGGGTGGTCTCTCTTACTCACTTACAAATCCAACCGAGGTTGAGTAATTATACGTTAAACATTCGCAAAGGCCCCCCCCCCCAAATTTTAATTTTGTAATCAATAAATTAGTATTTCTCCATGGATGCGCCCAAGTTAAATAAAAGTAAAGTTTGAAAACTTTGCGTGGTATTATATCAGGTAGAACATTAGAAGGGCTTTTAGTAATCCTTTAATTTAATGCAATTTAACATGACTTATGGATCCCAGACCCTCCATATCGCTATTTATAAAAATAAATTTCAAAGCTTTTAAATCTATAAAATTAAAGATCATAAAAATGCTAAAGAAACTTTTAAGAGCCTAATTGACTGATAATTACAAATAAATAATTCATTTAATTAAAAAGCATTTAAAAAAGTTGTTCGATTTAAAATGTATTGCATCAGGCCGAAAAGTTTAGGTTTATTGATTAACAATTTTGGCATTGATGTCACGGTCAAACTTTTAAGCTCGTTTTATCATAAAACTCCCCAGGCTAAATAGCACTGTTTGATATCCCAAAACCGAACAAAAAATGTCGAAACATAGTCCAAATATAATTTCTGAAAAATGTAATAAGTGTTCGTGATTGGCGAACAAAAAAAATGAAATATGCACTGCATTATAAATTTAAGGCTAAGCGTAAATCATTTCAGAACTGGCCAAGATAGGAATGTAACATTATCTCGAAAAAGTTGGATTCTCTTATGATTTTAGTGTCTTTATCGTAGCGGATTTGTTTTAATATGCGTATTTGCATGCATTGCCCATTTCTTATTCTTTCAAAAGCTTACCAGAATTATTCGAAGTGCAACCGGGTAATATGTAATTTTTCAGATTTATTGTCCCACACTTCTTAAGGGTAGGTAGAATAGCCCAGACATATTAAAATCAAAATGCGGATTACGACTCGCTTTTCATACAAAAGTGTTTACTCAGGAAGTCACCGTCTCGTCTACAGTTTCAACTAGAAATTTCAAAAGGGTTTTAAGCATCACAATGAATAATCCAAGAACCGCCACTTTCACGATATCATAATAGTTGTTACACTCAATGGAAAAATGGAAGTTCAACAATGTTTGCGCTATGATAATTAAAAAACTTTCGTCGACTTTGCTGAACAAATTAATGGATTTCTCGAAAAGAGCGGAGATAATTAACAAAAATTAACGCGTATAGTTTTGCAAAAGATAATGACCCTAACTTCATTTCGTTAAAGCCTGCTACAAATTAACAACACATGTACCTAATTCCCGTGTGTATATTGCAATTAGTTCAGTTCATGTTCTCTTGGGTAAAAAGTTTTAAGTGTGAACAATTTTTCCAATTACAAAACAGCCTAACTGTACTAATTTGAATTTTAAATTATCTTTACTAATTATTATTTTTCTCCAAGTTATCCAGAACCAGATCCAGTTCAAATATCGTTTTTATGCCCATATATTTTTGTTTTAACCATGTGGCTTATTGGGGCGGACTGATAATGGTTTATTTTAGATTTTCATTCTGTGGTGTATCTAAATATTAATTAGAAAAAAAAAATTAACTAGGTTCTATTTTCTAAGAGGAAAAGCTTTGTTATGAAAAATACCGAAATATACCGAAAAACCGGTTTCGATTTTTAGCATCATCAGGTTTGCAAGATATATATAACTTTTCTAATACTATTTAAACATTTAAACAAGCAAATTCGTCGATTAATTGTAAAATTAATTAAAATTGCTTGTAAAAATACAATTCAAAACCTTACATCTTTTTAGATGTATTCCGCTTCCCAACATTCCATTTTTTTGGGAAAAATGCACTTTTAACATTCATTTTGAATACAAAATGCATATACAATTTTTATGAAAAATTAAGGTAATTTTTAACATTGCATCTGAGATGCACTGAAATAAAGCTACGTACAAAAATTTAATAAATAGCAGAAAAGGATCAAGAGGGTAGTTTGAAAGCTAGTGCCCTATTATAGCTATAAAAGTACTTTATTATAGATTTACAGACAATTGAGTCTAGTTTTACTTATCTGTAGACCACTTTTTTGTCAGATAAACAGAAAAAAAAATGAAAGCAACGTTTTTGGGCAAAAATCGATGTTCTATGAAGGGCTATTATCTCGGAAACTACATAGACTAAAACAATAATCTCTTTATGCTTTTACATAGAATTTTATCTACTTTAAAATTAATAAATCATGAAAACTCGAACCGCTCGTACACAAAAGTTAACTAATCTTCAATGGCCAGTGTTTTTCAATTATTTAAATTTTTTGTATAAAAAATTGTTCACTTTTCTGAGACCGTTGTTAGCCTGATGGTAATAGAAAACCTTAAATTAACGGTTTAGTCACCCCCATAAGTATTTTTCGTTGATTAGATTAAAAGCATTACGAAAGAGAAAAGGAGTAAAACTGTAATTTTATGATCTATCAAACGTTTTAAAATTCCATCAAAACTTGGATAACTTCTCAATTTCGTTTTATATTTTAAAATTCTTTAGTTCTAATAATATAAAGTCTCAGGTTTCTATTTCGATAACAATATCACTTTGATCAATCAACAAGAAACTTGATTATTAAAGTTAGAGGGAAGGTTGAATTACCTCCCAAGGGCTGCAGATGTTAAGTTAACGTTAAAAAGTAAAGAAAGAAGTCAAGTTGTAAAATTTTAATATCGGCTCTTGCAATTTACAAAATGCAAAACGAAAATGAGTTCACATTATGAAGAAATGAAATAGGAAGGCGATTCGATGTTATTTTCACATCATTTTGGGTGGCACATTCCTGTGATGCACTTCAACGTAACAGCATCACGATCACACGCCTGGGGTACATACATCCAGAGAGCCTGTAAGCCAGTATAATAGTAGGTTATGTGTACAAAGGAATTCCAATTTACTTTTACCCAAATTTAAGATTAATAGCCTGTTTAACAACTACAAGAATTCATTTTGCATGATTATTTAAAAAAATAAAAAATTTTAGAATTATCCGTGCTGGTAACCAACCATTAATTCGAATAATTTTGCACCAAGGCCTTTGTCATAAAAAATAATTAAGTTCTCTTACTATTAAATTTAACGGTAAGCTAATGTTGAACTTTCTGGGCTTCTTACGACCGTAAAAACAAGATATTTTCCACGGCATGTTAGTTCCACTACTTATCCTCTAATTTTCACATTAGCTAATTACACAAAAATTGTTAAGTCACGGCAAAAATTTTTGAACTGTCATGCTGTTTCCTTGCGTGTTTAAACACTCTTAAAAAACATTACAAAGTAACAAAGTTTTAAAGTCGCCGAAGAACAAAAAAAATCACATTTGTAAATGTCTCCTGAAGACACATACCAGCGTAGTTAAAATTTACAGCCAAAATTCGGATTGTTAGCGTTTGACAAGCGTGCTTAGAACTAAACCGACAAGAACACCGGAAAAATAAAGACTCCACCCTCGACTCTGTCTAAACCCCAGTTCGAATGTTAGTCACCGGTTGGCCCACAGAATACTAATCGTTTATTTTCTCATTACATTATATAATAATTATTTTGTAAAATATTTTCGACTCGATTAATCTGAATTAAAGATAATGAAATCCAGACTCAGATTTAGGCATTCGGGAAAGCTCCTCATCCACACTGAATAATAAATCACTTACTTGATTAAGTCAAACCTCAACCCCTTTACAGCCTTTACTTAACTTTTAAACAAACTGGAAATGCCAGGAATTAAATTAAAAAGTATTTTTTTCGCTAATTTGTCTGTTTACCGTATTTGGTAAATATTTGTTTGCAAAGTTAGAAGTTCAAACAATAAACAGTTTCTGTATAACTGTTGGTAATATTTAACAGCCATTTTTCAGGTTGTAAAAAAACAGCGGTATGTTGAAAGATAAGGAGGTTCTAGTTGTCGTTTTAGGTAATGATAAATGGCCTAACCGAAACTCTTCAGAAAAATACTTTTGACGAAAGAAACACAGTAGCTCCTACGTATTTAACTTCTCATCTATACAAAGCGACATTGATTTCAGATCATTTAAATTTCAGTATTTCGTAGATTATTATACTATTTTTGAAAAATTAATGGGGATATTTTTGTAAAGCAATGTAAGTTAGTGAAACAAAAATAAGTTTATGAATTTGAGTTTAAAACTTTTTTTTAAATGAATTTGCATATAATTTGGAAACCTCTCCTTTAGATAATTGTATTATTGATTAAAATTAAAAATATTGTATACTTTAAGTTTTCCGATTACTATTTTTATTTGATAAAAACAATTAGGTTTTTTTATAAGGTAATTTCGGATTCGATCAAACCTGAATAGTTCGATAAAAAAACAGTTTCAAATGAAGTAAATAAAAATTAAATAAACAGTAATTAATTATGAATTAATGCTTTTCTTTAAATTTTCTTGTTTATGAAAAGAATTATAGTGTAACATACAACATCATATTTACAGTGACGGCGCCCGAGGTGGGCCGGGGTGGGCAATTGGAGTGCCCACCCAAAATTTTTAGGTGCTTATTTCAATAATGTATTTTTTTGAGTTTATTTATAAATTTTGTGTGCTCCAGCTCACCCCAAATATATTGGGCCCAATTTGTGCCCACCCATTTAAGAAATGCTGCCGCCGTCGCGTCGATGGGATTAACATGTACGTTTTACTGCTGTTGCCATTGCCGTTTCTGAAACTGGTCTGAGAGACATAAAACAGTAAAACAAAGGGCATGAAATACCCTCCAGTACATCTGTAATAGTTGTATTCCAAGTTACTAGGTCAACAAATTTAAAGTGCACTGGAGGGCATTCCATGCCCCCCAGACCCCCCGGTTTGAACAACAAAAAGTTTGGGTGCACAGTTTTTGATTAGTTTTATTAAACAAGGAACGTTAACTCTTTCAGAACATTTACACCGGAGTATCTGAGGGTATGAAATACTCTCCAATGTACCCTCCCACAGTAACTTGATTATGGAATACAACTTAATACAAATATCCCCCCCCCCTGCCCTGGTTGGAAAAATAAAAAATTGATGAGCATATATTATAAGGATCTTTCGCTCCTTAATTTTTTGGTTTAAGAACAAAATACATTTTTAGGTCACGTCAGAACCCACCGGGTCTGTGAAGTATAAAATGACTTCCTGTAATTGTATGAGGTAATTTAGAATCTTTGTGTTTTTGCAAAACTTGGGGTAATGTAATAATTAATTGTGTTCAGTTATATTCGATAATCAATTACTGAATCAACAAATTACGAATACACTAGAGAGCATTCCATGCCCCCCAAACCCCCCGATTTGAAAAACAAGATCTTTTTAAAAATATAGATCTTTCACTCTTTCAGAATCAAATACATTTTCAGGTCGCGGCGGTACACACCAGCGGGTCTGTGGATTATAAAATACCTTCCAGTATCCCACTAATTGTAAGAAGCGATTGAGAAATTTTGGGTTTTTCAAACTGGGGGTCATGGAATGCTCTCCAGTACATCATTATTGTGTTAAGTTGTATTCCATAATCAAGTTACTGCGCCAGACTCGCAGCTGTAAAGGTATTTGGCTCTAAAAAAGTAAAAGTTTTTTTTTGCTAAAATTAATCCAAAACTATGTGAGCAAACTTTCCGTTTCTGAAACCTGGGGGTTCAGGGTATGTCAGTAATTGGGTTAAATTGTATTCCATTATCAAGTTATTGAGTCAATAAATAAATGAGGTACTGAAGGGCATTCTATGCCCCCCCTCCCGGTTTCAGTAACAAACAGTTTATGGCCATATTTTTTTATGAATTTGATTCTTACTCTTTTAGAACCAAATAGTTCAAGAAATATGAAACAACCTTTAGAAAGAGTGAAATACGAGGGGTAAATCACGGTCAAAAATCGTGTACAATTAGACTTCCTGCTACTTCGGACTTCCCAAACTAAAACCCCCAAAACCTAAAAAAAAAAAAGGTCCCGCGTCTTTCCTGGTACTGGTTTTAGTTCCTGAGACTTCCCGGACTTCTAATTTACTACTGTGACTATGTTGATTTATCTGCAAAGACATGTGAAAACCTAAAAAAAAAAGAAAACAGGTTCCTCGGTTTCCAGTGCACTGGTTTTACTTATTCATATTTCCTTAGACTCCCCCAAACTTCCCCGGACTTCCCTAGACTTCCTAAGACTTCCCCGGACTTCCTCAAACTTCCCCGGACTTCCTCAAACTTCCCGGGACTTCCTACAAGCTGTACACCAGACTTCCCGGGAGACTTACCCCTCGGTGAAATATGTTTAGATATTTATTCAATGATATTAAACCCTCAGATTCTCAGAAATGTAATTGGTTCTAAAAGTGTAAAAGTTTCTTGTTTAATAAAATTAATCAAAAATTATACGCACAAACTGTTTGATTTTCAAACCGGGGGGTCTGGGGGGCATGGAATGCCCTCCAGTGCGCTCTAAATTTGTTGACCCAGTAACTTGTTGTATTAGTTGAATACAACTAAGCAGCAGTGTGGCATAAA
Source organism: Cantharis flavilabris (assembly GCA_949152465.1). Taxonomy (NCBI): domain Eukaryota; kingdom Metazoa; phylum Arthropoda; class Insecta; order Coleoptera; family Cantharidae; genus Cantharis; species Cantharis flavilabris. Next base: position 13,487,801 of record OX424435.1, read on the forward strand.
CCACACAGTGACGGCACCAGGGGTGGGCCAGGATGGGCACTTTCCCACTCTGTTGATTGAAGTTCACCACCCAAGTGTCCACCCAAATTGTTTAGGTGCTTATTTCAATAACGTATTTTTTTAAATGATACGTGTCTATTTTCGTCCATATTGATTAATATACTGATAAGCTTTCGTGGGATATTGGACAACTACAGGTTAGAAAAACTACTGTGTATATGCCGACGTTTCGCTCAACTTTATTGTGAGCTTCTTCAGGGCTAATACACTGCAAACTGTGTGGTGTTAAAAAATAAAGAGCTTTCGGTACATGTGCGACATAACATAGCTAAGCAAATAATACATAAAAAAACAGTAACAATTCGTTGTCAATAAATATAAAACTGTTGTATGTTGAATGTTTTAAAGTTTGTAATTTACATTTTTAGATTTTTTGAGTTTTATATTTATTGACAACGAATTGTTACTGTTTTTTTATGTATTATTTGCTTAGCTATGTTATGTCGCACATGTACCGAAAGCTCTTTATTTTTTAACACCACACAGTTTGCAGTGTATTAGCCCTGAAGAAGCTCACAATAAAGTTGAGCGAAACGTCGGCATATACACAGTAGTTTTTCTAACCTGTAGTTGTCCAATATCCCACGAAAGCTTATCAGTATATGTATTTTTTTAAGTTTATTTATAAATTTTGTGTACTCCTGGCCACGCCAAATATATTGGGCCCAATTTGTGCCCACCCATTTCAAAAATGCTGGCGCCGTCGCTGCATATTTAGCTTTTTAACGCAAAGTGACGCTTATAATTCATTTAACGAGATTCTATTAGTTTTCAAATTAATATTCTATGATGTATGTATCCTATACATAAAATCCAATAAAGCGACAAGGAAGTCTATGCTGTATTATGTAATTATAATTAGCAATAATTTGCATTTTATTAATTCTCCAGACCAGACGATTGTACTGGGGTTGCACGATTTTTAACTTAATGTCCGCTTCAAATATTAGCACATAAAGTAGAGTTGTTAAATGTGCAAAAAAGAAAATATGAATGAAGTTTGACATTTTCGGAACAAGCGTGTTACTTTTAAAATTTCAATACTACTATTTCCAAGTGAAAAATGTGAAAATTTTCCCGATTAGAAAATAAAACTGACAGTGTCAGTCAAAGGATTTTAAGTTATAATTATTATTTAAGCTTTTCAAATAGAAACTTACGATAAATAAACAATTTATTCGTAATTTTTATTCCGTGAAAAGTTCTTTTTATTTATCATTTATTTACAGAAGATATCATAAATAATATTTTATATATATAATGTGTGTATAATAAAAATTGAAAAATTTATGATATTCCGTGTCCGATAGTTTCTTTCCAAATAAACGTTCGTTATCCCCACGATAGAGAAAAACGTTTGGAAAAGTCGATTCCTATAGTATTTATAACAGTTGTAACTTTCTCACGTTTATTTTCAAATACTTGGTCAACAACTTAAAATTATTAATTTTATCTAAAAATTATTCGTGTTGTTGTTTTAAAAGCTTCAGCTTCTAGGAAAATTACCTTGTACAGTTTTAGTTTTATTTTCCTTCGAACAATTTTTGTACAAAAATCAATTTACAAAGTTAATTATCTTTAATACAAGAAAGCAGAATAAACAAAACGTTGAAAGCTTTTTCAGGTCGATATTAAAGCTGGTTTTCTTTCGAGTTATTATAAATATATTACAGCAAAGCTTTAATCACAAAGATATCTATTAGAATATAGAATTGCTTTCCTTCGTGCAATTTAAATGCAGGATCTTGATAAGCAATCCTTCGACATTTTAAAGACAGTAAATAAATAAAAATATGTCGAGGAATTTTTAACTTACAAAAGTCGACTAAATTAGAAGGCGCTTTAGAAGAATAATAAAAAAGCTCCGAAGCTTTTAAATATATTGATGATTTATCGCTACTGCTCGAATTGCCGCATTACAATTTAAAATACCATGTGGAAACGTTTAAGTTAATATTGCTTTATATAGGGTTGACCTATTTGATATATCAAAACAAATTCTTTTTTATCGGAGAAATGTCAAGAGAATTTCTGACAATTTTTTTCCTACCTTCAAACTAAAATGTTACTGTATGTATTTATCCTTTTATCCAATTCTCTAAAGGCAGCAAGAATTCATTTTATTGTTTCACAATAGGTTTGAAAATTAACAGGAAATTGTAATTGAGGCAGGTACTGAACCAGAAAGTAATAATATCAAATACAATAATTATAGATTGAACTAATTTTATTCCCTCACAATCGGTAGAGTGTTTTGAATATAATTCAACAATAGTATATACCGTTATATTTTCGGAAGTGTCCCATCGTTCTATAATTTTGAAGGTAATTTGCTGGTAATATAAAAATAATAAAAACATTTAACAACACAATTATCCTCAAAAAAGTAAGTACAATGACTTTTAAATGTAATCAGTTTTGATAATCGTCATTGTTTCATATAATTACATTGAACTTGAACTTTTTACTTTAAAATTACTACAATGACAAAAATATATACTATATATGCAAAGTGTACGTTTCCGGATCCGCCCTGTATATCATTTACATAATATATTTAAAAGGCAACGCTAGAAATTCTATTTTAAAAATAAATTCAGTAGCAATTTGATAGTACAAAAGTGATATTTTTCAAAATAGAAGTAAAATTCCACTCCCTTTACTGAATATTCACCTAATGAAGTGTGCGTGAACAATGGAAGACCTCTTTGTAATTTACTTGAATGTCGTTAGTAAAACCGTTTTGACGTGACAGCAAATTTGAAAGTTACAATAATCGAAAAGCAGACACGAGAACAACTGAGAAATAAAATATAAATTATTAAAGCAGCAACGCCTACTACCGACAATATGTCCAACAATTAGCATTAAGCTTGTGGAATACACAAAAAACAGTGTTAATTTGACATTCGCTCTGAGGTTTGAGGAACGTTGGTTGCGACGCACTTATAAAAAGCCTAGCAAACATTTCTAAAGTCTCTAACGAGCAGTTCATCAAAATCGAACAATCAAATCTGAAGATGTAAGGTATAAAGGAGTGAAGTTGCACAAAAAAGAAAATTATTTGAACGTGTCAGGTTCTTGATGGAATCGCTTCAAATTTTGCATTGAAATGTATTCAATGAAAAAGTCTTAACAATTCGATGTAATAAGATGAAATTCTATCTGGAAATTTAAAAAATATATTTTGATGTTAAATTTCTAAAACACTCCAAATCGTACACAATTTTTTGATTTATTATTTTGGTAGATCAAAGCGATACCGGAATGAGAGGCATTTGAACTGCATGTTGGTTGTCTATAGCAACGTGGTAGGTCATGTCATTCTCATTTTACAAATTGATAATGAGATTGTTTGACTTACAAATCACATACAATCTAATTTCATATAAAAACCTGCACGAGAATACCCCGTAATATTTGCTAACTTCGTTTAGATAAATCAGATAAAATCAAAACTTTTCAATTTATTTGATTACAGCAACTCAAACTGTTTCGGACTGTTTATGTTGGATCTCATTTTTTGCATTTTGGCATGCTATTTATTGGCGAATTTCCTTTAGAACTTCCTGATTTTGGTGTAAATGCGACAACATAGAGAACATTTAAATGTAAATTACATTTATCAATAATGCCATCTGGCCATATAAATTGTCTATTAGCATCTTATCGCTATGTGAAAGACTTTCATATTACATGACACTAACGATTTAGACTCCACCAACTGTTTGAACATTTAGAATCAATAGAGGATAACCAACCATTAAGTAATTAAGTTATGTTACTACTAAAATGTAATACAATTCCTTACTTGGATTAACTTCTCTAATGACGAAGAACAGTTTGTCTGGTAAATTGGATTGAGAAATTCGAGAACTCATAGAGAAAAAACAAATCTAAATTTTTATTCAAATTGCACTTATCGCCTTCTTTTCCCCAAAGTTTTATATCCTCTATCAGAGCAAGATATTTGTTTACAAACTTGGCAAATTTGTAAAGCCGTTCCCATTGATCGGATATTTATCATATCTGTGAACCATTCGCATTTTTTGGTATAATTTAGCTACTAACAAACTTTTCGTTTTTTCAAATTTCATTGAAATTGGAATCCATTCTCTTTATTATCATGTCAATTTTTACAACCAATTTTAATCATAACACCAGATCTAATCTTTACCTGTCCAACTTTTTAAGTTGTTCCAATTTTTAGTGCCGACAGAAAGTCTTATCTTAACGTGATTTTGAATTTATTGTTTTCAACCCAGTCATATTTTAATTGGAAGGCAGCATAATGGCATAATAAGGTCCCGATCTGCTAGTATTTCAATCAATTAGAGATATTATTATAGAAATCGTAACCTCTGTAATTAAACATTTAAACTTTAGTCCATCAACCGAAATAAATTTCTCATGGCAATTTACAAAGTTTTCTTCGAAGTATTCAATTGTTTTCATTGCGTGCAAGTTCATTAACTTTCTTTTTCCGCATTAAACTCAAATTAGATTTTTAAGACTATGTTTGACATTCTTGCGTGCAGCACTATTTTTAAATTGAATTGTTTGGGAGTTTCTTGCAGGATATTTTATATTTTTAAGGTTTCGGTTTTCCGTTCTAGACAAAATGATTTTGAAGCTATCGTGAGATATTTTTTATTATGATATACAAATTTTATATACGGATAAAAATTTCTGTTAGGCTTTTCGTCGATAAATTAAAAACTTTTCCAGAAGAAACTTTCAAATTGCACTGAAAATTCTACATCAAACAAAAAACTTTATTCTCAGATAAATGAATTTGCTATATATCGTAATTTGGTAAAATTTAGTAATGGCAACAAAATATATTTGTTGTAAATAACGACAATAGAATTAGAACTAATTCTGTTTGTTGATAAAGGCAATAACAAAAAAAGAGATTAAAATGTCAAGTATCTTTTGATTTTACCGTCAAATAAAAATGTCGTACAATGTTTGAAATGAAAATATTTCAATTTGCCTCGTAATCGACAAGCAATAAAGTAATGAAAATCTAATAAAACTGACGTTCCACGCCTTAAAAAGTGCCCGAAGACAATCTATCAATCTAAAGAAGCAATAAGACCTCGCTTATTTTGTTATATCGGGTTTAAGATGTAAAAGATATTAAATTCAAAAAATATAAGAATAATACAATACGTAGAAAATCAAAATTCAAAAAATTTAAAAAGGAGACAATTAACACATAACAGGTCTGGATTAAGAAAATTTGAAAAAATGAAAATTTCGTAATACGAAGTACAATATAACGTTATTTCATGGTTATTGCCATTCTTCAGTTGCACGCATCGATTACGATTACATTGTAAAATAAGAAGAAAAAATTTTTCAAACTAAACAAAATTATCGACTAAATTGTACAAAATTGACTTACCATAACCTCCAAAGATTATCAAAACTGAACTTGTTACACGAGGTATGAATAATTTAAAAATGATTTGAACTAAGAAATTCGTTTACCTAGCACTGCTAGTTTGAAATCCGAAGGCACTGCCCTCTTAATATGATTTCTGGTATGGTAAGTCAATTTTGTACAATTTAGTCGATAATTTTGTTTAGTTTGAAAAATTTTTTCTTCTTATTTTACAATGTAATCGTAATCGATGCGTGCAACTGAAGAATGGCAATAACCATGAAATAACGTTATATTGTACTTCGTATTACGAAATTTTCATTTTTTCAAATTTTCTTAATCCAGACCTGTTATGTGTTAATTGTCTCCTTTTTAAATTTTTTGAATTTTGATTTTCTACGTATTGTATTATTCTTATATTTTTTGAATTTAACCATAAATACATACTAAAAACCACAAATTTACTTAAAATTTTTTATTTTGAGTTCTTTTTCTAGTTTTACGCCTCACGGTTAAAAAACGTGGTAAATTTTTGAATTTTGAATTTTTTCAAAGTTTTTAGAAATCATATTAAGAGGGCAGTGCCTTCGGATTTCAAACTAGCAGTGCTAGGTAAACGAATTTCTTAGTTCAAATCATTTTTAAATTATTCATACCTCGTGTAACAAGTTCAGTTTTGATAATCTTTGGAGGTTATGGTAAGTCAATTTTGTACAATTTAGTCGATAATTTTGTTTAGTTTGAAAAATTTTTTCTTCTTATTTTACAATGTAATCGTAATCGATGCGTGCAACTGAAGAATGGCAATAACCATGAAATAACGTTATATTGTACTTCGTATTACGAAATTTTCATTTTTTCAAATTTTCTTAATCCAGACCTGTTATGTGTTAATTGTCTCCTTTTTAAATTTTTTGAATTTTGATTTTCTACGTATTGTATTATTCTTATATTTTTTGAATTTAACCATAAATACATACTAAAAACCACAAATTTACTTAAAATTTTTTATTTTGAGTTCTTTTTCTAGTTTTACGCCTCACGGTTAAAAAACGTGGTAAAAAATTTTTGAATTTTGAATTTTTTCAAAGTTTTTAGAAATCATATTAAGAGGGCAGTGCCTTCGGATTTCAAACTAGCAGTGCTAGGTAAACGAATTTCTTAGTTCAAATCATTTTTAAATTATTCATACCTCGTGTAACAAGTTCAGTTTTGATAATCTTTGGAGGTTATGGTAAGTCAATTTTGTACAATTTAGTCGATAATTTTGTTTAGTTTGAAAAATTTTTTCTTCTTATTTTACAATGTAATCGTAATCGATGCGTGCAACTGAAGAATGGCAATAACCATGAAATAACGTTATATTGTACTTCGTATTACGAAATTTTCATTTTTTCAAATTTTCTTAATCCAGACCTGTTATGTGTTAATTGTCTCCTTTTTAAATTTTTTGAATTTTGATTTTCTACGTATTGTATTATTCTTATATTTTTTGAATTTAACCATAAATACATACTAAAAACCACAAATTTACTTAAAATTTTTTATTTTGAGTTCTTTTTCTAGTTTTACGCCTCACGGTTAAAAAACGTGGTAAATTTTTGAATTTTGAATTTTTTCAAAGTTTTTAGAAATCATATTAAGAGGGCAGTGCCTTCGGATTTCAAACTAGCAGTGCTAGGTAAACGAATTTCTTAGTTCAAATCATTTTTAAATTATTCATACCTCGTGTAACAAGTTCAGTTTTGATAATCTTTGGAGGTTATGGTAAGTCAATTTTGTACAATTTAGTCGATAATTTTGTTTAGTTTGAAAAATTTTTTCTTCTTATTTTACAATGTAATCGTAATCGATGCGTGCAACTGAAGAATGGCAATAACCATGAAATAACGTTATATTGTACTTCGTATTACGAAATTTTCATTTTTTCAAATTTTCTTAATCCAGACCTGTTATGTGTTAATTGTCTCCTTTTTAAATTTTTTGAATTTTGATTTTCTACGTATTGTATTATTCTTATATTTTTTGAATTTAACCATAAATACATACTAAAAACCACAAATTTACTTAAAATTTTTTATTTTGAGTTCTTTTTCTAGTTTTACGCCTCACGGTTAAAAAACGTGGTAAATTTTTGAATTTTGAATTTTTTCAAAGTTTTTAGAAATCATATTAAGAGGGCAGTGCCTTCGGATTTCAAACTAGCAGTGCTAGGTAAACGAATTTCTTAGTTCAAATCATTTTTAAATTATTCATACCTCGTGTAACAAGTTCAGTTTTGATAATCTTTGGAGGTTATGGTAAGTCAATTTTGTACAATTTAGTCGATAATTTTGTTTAGTTTGAAAAATTTTTTCTTCTTATTTTACAATGTAATCGTAATCGATGCGTGCAACTGAAGAATGGCAATAACCATGAAATAACGTTATATTGTACTTCGTATTACGAAATTTTCATTTTTTCAAATTTTCTTAATCCAGACCTGTTATGTGTTAATTGTCTCCTTTTTAAATTTTTTGAATTTTGATTTTCTACGTATTGTATTATTCTTATATTTTTTGAATTTAACCATAAATACATACTAAAAACCACAAATTTACTTAAAATTTTTTATTTTGAGTTCTTTTTCTAAAAGATATTAATTGTTAAATGGAAAAGACCTAGGGGTGACATTATGACTACGGAGTGCTTTTCCGTAATTTAATAAACTAAAAAATATTAAAATTTGCATTTTAATATTTAAATGGAAGCAAAGGTAGGGATCCCAAAAGTTAATCCTATTAGTGATACCTGAGTGTACCTGCGTATGTGAAAGAATGCCATGAGAAAAGATTTAAATTTAAAAACCGACCCTCAAATATTTTTTTAACATAAACAAGAAGTATAGGTTAAAAATTAACATTTTAAAATTTACGTGCAGACGTAATCCGATTTGGCTTATTACATCTTTTTCTTCTGCAGATTAATTAATATTAATTTGAACGTACTTTCGTATACACGGTTTTTAATTAAACGAATGCCAGATTTTTAATTATACAAAGCATTTTTAAGTTACTCGTAAATTGTACTACTCAAGCATTGATGATCCTTTTCAACTGCTAAGGTGGATACCCGTTAATAATTAAAAAGTTGGGATTTATTACATCATCTCGCTTCATCTGGAATGGGAAAAATCTTGAGAAAGTATTGCCTCCTAATTTATTAGTTTATTTAAATTAATAGCACTTTGGTGATGAGTGGATAAAGTGGCTTGAGTGTCACCTCTGAATTACTAATGTTGGACAAATAGCAATCAAATTATAAAGTAAATGTTATTTTAATGTTAATACTTGTTATTACTTCTTTAAAAAATCAATTACGTACATATGTCGTCACCAATAATTCAGTTGTGCTAAATTAAATCAATAAGTAATTGCAGTAATCAAGTTAATTGCGTTTCAGCGAACCAGAAAATTGTTGCTTTTGTAAGTCGACTGCTGGGTTAAAAAATTAATTAATTACTTACTATTATGTTATTAAGTAACGTCATAAAGTTCAAAATACAAATTGCTTAATTTAATTTAAAAATAAAATCTTAAAGAAGAGCTTTTTAAAGCAGACGAATGCTCACCTTTTAATATGTGGATTTACTACTTTCGTGTATTTTGAACAAAAGAATTTGTATCTAATTAGTTTTGTTTATATTATTAAGTTTCGGCTGAGTCATAACTTTTCAGATAGCAATTAAAATGAACTACGTAATTATTTTATGATCATTAATTATTTCCACTTCATAGTTACTTCGTACTTCATTAGCGGTTAATAAATTAAGCTTTTCAACAACAAATAAATTTAAAATGAAAAAATTAATATATTCAGAAACCTGCCCATTCTCACTTATTTATCCTAATCAGAAAAACACTTTACAGAGTTAGTGAAGAAAAAATGTGAAGGTATTTTTATAAGAATTTGTAGTACACTTAAAATTGTGTCAGAAGAATGTCAACAAGAGTAGTATACCTGGTTACGCTTTCGGATGAATCCAATTAAGCGTGGCTAATCCATTGGTTTTCAATCCTCCAAAAAGCAGCATCGAAAGTTTTCCAATTGCACGTATTAGTGTATTTAATTTTGCATAAAAGTATACTCAGGTTTTTGGGATAGGTAAAATCAATAAAAGCTCAAAAATGTAAATAGAAAATACGTGATAGGATTTTTTGAAAGGCAATGAAATATTATATGGACTTACGTTATCTTCACGATTTTACCCAGAGTAAATGTTTCGTTTATAATATTTTTCCTAAAACGGATCGCGTTACAATATCGTCGTCGTTTAAAATTCAATACGAAATAAAATTACATTTTATTGTGTAAGTATGTAATTTACTTGCAATTGCCTGATCCAGTTCGCCATTGCTCGCATTACAGGTGTATCGTACGCAATTTTTTGCTTAATGCCTCGTATTGAATTATTCATATCATTGATAATTCTCTCTTATTGCGGCCGTCCTTATTTTTAACTAGGTGTTCGAAAAGTATTCGAGATTTCTTATTTGCAGTGATTTTATCGCAACTTCTTCGTAACACGAACTGCACTCGACATATGCACAGACTTGAACTTAACGTGGAATTCCACTCGAGATGCGGAAAACTGAAGATATGTTATTGATTACATAATTTGCATTAAAGCTGCCATCATTAATTACCATCTTAAGTAAATTTCATTACGCTTAACTTAACACAAAATCGCAATCGTATCTAAATGTTAATTAAATGTTTCACTGTTTCATATTTTAATTAAACCAACACAACCCTATGATGATCATTATTCACGTTAAACCAACACTTTTTTGCACTACAATGTTTCGACATTGTAAGAGATTTATTTGTTGCCAAACAAAACCAGAATACAATTCAAAAAGACTTCCCATGCTTCAATTATTTATGGATTTCTAATTGAAATGTACCCGTTATACATAAAAACATTTGATAAGCGATACCTTTATTAACCACCGTGGCACCTTCGCACCCTTCAGATGAATTATTAACCTACATATAACAGGGGGAAATAAAATTTACATATGAACACCAAACCACCAAACCATGCAGGCCAAGATTTTTCTGTAAGTTCAATCAAGAGCTTCTTTCGTATAATCAACTTTGTTTAAAATTTTTGTACATAAATTATCCTTGCAACAGGCTGCAGTAATAAATTGTTATTATACAAGTAACTTTCATTCAAACTTTGATTAAAAAAAAAACTTGAAGAATAAATCTGGAACCCTTGGAGATTTTCTGGATACGCTTAAGTTAAACGTAAATACAAAAATTTAATAGAGTTAAGTTATTAAATTTGATCGAAAGAGATGTATCTCAAAATTTACTCGGAAGGTTGCATTTGGAATTTATCCATCCATGAATTTTTTCACAGTCTGATAAATCAACTTTTGTTATAAAAATGTGTCGCGTAAATATTATTTATTGTCAATCTGATCCATTTATAGAAAGTAAATAAAACGACGATAAAACTTTAATCTCCGTTTAATTATTTCGACTTAATTTGTATAAAATAATTGCTGGGAACAACTACCTATGTGGTTTGATGACACTTAGGAATCAAAATTTAGTCGGTTCAATATCCTTAAAACTTGAATCTCTAAATACTTGAAAAGTTACCTGAGAATTAAGAATACATATTTAATTATATAAGTGAGACATTTTTTAATAGTAGTGATAACCATTTGTAATCAAAAAAATGTTTATTTTTCCAAATAAGGAATCTTGGAGTTGAAGTAGAAGAACTGGGACAAATGTCGCAAGTTGATGTAAAGTAAATAACCCATAGAAAGTATGTAAGGTATTCTTTTTGTAGTCTCCTACTCGGACTATTTCTAAAATCAGTTTATCGCTATTAATTTCAAACAAATAAGCAGTCTACGGGTAAGCGCTTTCATAAAAATAACTCAATCTCAAAGAAAGCTTCTTATTTATAGAACAAAGAGCGAATAATTTATAAATATTTGGTGCAATTTTCAGACAAAGTAAAGAAGATAAAGGAAAAATATTACAAACGATACCACTCTGTATAACACGTAGTAGTATTATTTATAATTTAAATTTAAAAATATATACCCAACAACGTAAACCGTAAAACGGCATTTAAAAATCAAAATTTTCCATATGTTTAACATGGGAGAACATAGAAATTGCAAGTAACGGGTTTTCTGTTGACGGTACGTGTACTCGGAACTAGTCTTAGGTCCAGTATTTCAGTTGCTAGTTAACCCTCTCAGATCGTCGTGGTTCTCCCACCCCAAGCGTAATTTCTAAAATTTCAATGTCAAAACAATGTCAAAAACAAAAATCACCAGACGAAGAAGATTAAAGTGCCTCTGGCACTACACGCTTCGCAAATCACTCCGCTACGCTACGCTACGCTCAGTTGCTAGTTAAACTAAATCCTAGGTTTAAACTACGTTTATGGCTACCTGATTGGTCAGATTTTGAGTTTAAACTCTGATCGTCGTTTAAACTACAACTGAAATACCGGCCCTTAGTGATAGCGGTCACACGCGTGTTGTACCTCGATGAGTGCGGGCTACCCAGTCAAGCTGGATTGGGTTCAGGGATGTTTGTAATGAGTTAGCGCCTGCCAAAATGGCCCGGAGCGGAGGGGACCGGAGCGGAGGGTAGCGTAGGGTCAGTTTTTGATGGCGCAACCACGGAAAATCACGGATCCACTGTAAAATGACTGAATTAAATTAAATTTATTTGGCTCCTCCCACTAATTTTTATATGGGATTTCATATGTAAAATTTTGGATCTTTAAATGCCGTTTTTTCGAAAACTAATGGATAATCCAAGAAAAAATTTTTTGTAATATGCTTAAAAAATTGTCCTCTTTCAAATTGTGTATAGGAAAAAGTGAAATTCGTGGAGTCAATTCCCTGACAGTTCTCATATTTCGGAGTAATTTAGTGAAGAGAACAAAACTTCTTAATTCAAAAAGATTTTTTTAAATCAAATAAATTTTTAACTATTTAATTTAAGAATATACTTGTATGATCCAAGAAAACTTAATTAAGAATTTTTTTTTCTTGCAAAAAGAAAATATTTTCGTGCGACGTGTGCGTTTTCAATAGAAAACAGAATTTCTTGATTCAAATGATAGTACTTATTTGAACCAAGTCATTTTTTGTTTCGTGCGGAAAATTTGAATTTTTAATAAAAAATGAGCGAAGTTTAACCTTCTTCGACTAGAAAAAATTAAAACTTGGAAAGCATATTAAATTTATTTTATTACCTTATTGCTCACGGAGTTTAGCAGCAACTTTCTGTGTTACTTTGAAAGTTAATTATAAAAATAATATTAAGTCAAAATTGTAAACCGGGGGGTCTGGGGGGTGTGGAACACCCTCCAGTACATATCGCAGGTTTTCCACTCTTTTAGAATGCTTGGAGAAGATAAGGGGATTTATAATTTCACAAGTTTCGCCAGGAAAAAACGAGAAATTTGAATTTTTAAGTAAAAATGAGGGAAATTTAAACCCTTGGTTTAGAGAATATTAAAGCTTGGAAAAACATTTATTTAAGTACCTTACTGCGCAGAGTTTAGTAGCAACTTTTACGTTACTTTGAAAGTTAACTGTCAAAATTATAGTCAAAAGTGTAAACTGGGTGGACGAACACCATCTAGTACATATAAAATTCCCACTCTTCACAGTGGACAGAATAATTGTATAAATTTCGTCGGAAAAAGCTGGAAAATTTTTTGTTTTTGAGCAAAAGTGAGGGAAATTAAAACGTTCGGCTAAAGAAAATTAGAATTTGAGAAACTTATTTATTTTTATATTATAAAAAAAAATTTAATTGCTCCACGGCACATCAAGCTATATATACCGTTATTATATAGGGGAGACCGGGGTAAGTTGCAACACTTTTTAATCTCTATTTTTTTTAAAGACTATTATGGAAAAAAACCTCCAAATATTGGTGGACATATGTATATTGGTCCTTATAAAATTAATAAACTTAAAAAAAATAATGGACAAATTACATAAAGTTAATGAAAAAGGTGATCGTGTTGCAATGTAGTGTTCGAGGCACGTTGCAACACATCCTGGGATAAATTGCAACACTTATTCAAAAGCACTATCAATTTACACATATACTATATAACCGGCCTCTATTTGCACAGGTCCAGTGTGCCCACATTTTGCAAAGTCTACATTGCACCCATTTTTCATTCATTCAAAAGTGCATTTATTACTGACGCGCATGAATGGATTAACATGTTTATGGATTAAACGTTAAGATATTTACAAAGTCATGTGGTGTTTACATCAGATTTTTTATATTTGTTTTTGTTTTTTTTAAACCACCAAATATGTGAACGGGTTACATTGTAACAGTTTGTTGCAACGTGCCCCCGCCACATTTTTTAGTTTTATAAGTTGTATAACCTTTACCTTGAAAACTTTTTTGATGATTTTTTTACGCAGAACGAAAGACAAATATTTACTCTATATCGAAAAGTTTAAATAAAAGCACTATGACACTTGATACTTTAATAATGCAACTTCATTGAGAATAATAACAAAATTACTTATTCTGTCGAGAACACAGATGTAAAGACTACTCACATACTGCAGATATTTGGCATGATTCTACCAGACACACCTAAGAACCATTAAGTTATACGTATTTTGTACCAATGGCGGTATCTATTATCTTATCCGTGAAAAAATTATCTACACTGTTGCAACTTACCCCGGTCTCCCCTACCGTTAATAGTAAATAAATAAATAAACAAATAAATAAAAATAATTTAAAGTTATTTAAATTTTAAAACTTCGTGGTAAACAGCATTTTTATCAGGGAGGGCTTTAGGGGTACAATCTGAGTTATCCTTGGGCCGAGAGCGCAATTGCCCCTTTGCCTCCTTCTAAATTCGCCACTCAAACAAGGTAAATTTTGTATTTGTAAACTATAATTAAATAAAATTTCTAGAATTTTCTAAAAATTAAAATCAGAAATAAGGTCACATTTTAAATAAATCTAGGTATATTATTAGGAAAGGATACTTAAAAACCAACAATGGTAAATTGTATATACAAATACCATTGTTAGGTATGTAGTATATTCAATTGTGTGTTGATTAAAGAACTAAACAATAATAAATCGAAAATAAATATCGATATTTAACGAACGGAACATTTATATATAATACATAGTATAACAATTGCTCAATTCTTAAATTTGAAAAACAAATCACGAATTGTTTCATGCCGTTGGTAGTTTTATATTTCTTTCACATGCGAGCTTTCCGATATTTTTATATTCTAATATTCAAAACATTGGCACAGTATTTATAAACGCGATGGCTGTATTAGCATTTCTTCTTCCATGCTTTTAAAAATTCAATGTATGTACATCATAATTAAAGGAAGGAATTTTACGTCTTTCTTACGTCATAAATACGTGTTTTTATTTCATTCAGGCTGAGATAACAAAAATATGGGGTAGCTCTGAAAATTTGATATTCAAATGCGGTAATTTTGCAACCTACAGAAAAATTCGCGATTCGTCATTGTTAATAATAAAAACTGAAGCTAACTCAACTCGATTAAATTATGCCTGAAGCTGTACAATAAATTAATTTAGGTATCCATAGTAATTTTACAGTTTCCCTATTTACATTTTTACATCTCGAGGACATCTGTTGAAGAATTTAATTGAATTTTGTTTTATGATAAGCATAAATTTATTATCATCCATAAAAGACATTATACGATCGTAATAGCGAATTGATTAGGAATAGTACCGGCGATATATTTCATAAAATGTTTGTAGTACCCACATAATCATTGATAACATCATGAATCATTGTCGATAAAATAAAATACAATTTTGGATATTAAAAAATAATGTTCTAATTCTCTCAGAGCATTGTTGAAACTATGGATTTGGGTTCCTAATCTTCAAGTTTCTCAAGCACGTGCCTACTTTACTTATTAGATAATCTACTTGTAGCTTGCACTGTCAAAATATTACTTTAATGTTAAAACTTTGCAAAAAGTTCTGGGTTAACTTTCTTTCTGAAAAAGTTACTTTTAAAAATGTTCACTAGGCGAAATATCCAGTCATGAAAACTTAAAATTATAATGCAATTTTTGCGAATCTTGATTTCCCCAATGTATACTTGCAAAAAAACAATCCTTTTTACTTAGATTACTGAAACTTTTTAAAAATAAGATCCAGCCCTACATTTCAGAAACCAGGTTGGCAATAAGTTTTCAGCTTTTTCGAACGGCTTTTAAACTAAATTAAATTTTGAATACATTTTTTTAACTCGAAATTTATTGGAGTATGAAGAATGTCACTATCAAAACCGTAAACTAAGTGAGCTTATTGTGTATCCTAATGGTGTTTTCCACCCTACCCTACAGTTCTCAAGCTGGGCTAGTGTCGCCGATTCCTGTTATGCTACGAAAGAAATCGTTTATCAAAACAAGATCGAGACAATAACAAAGGTTACGTCTCCAGTTGAGATCTTCCGCAACACATCTTCTAGTATCCACAATAAGAAAAATGAATTTGCTAGCCCAACAAAATACTAGCTTGCTGGAAAATTGTTAATATTTATTCATGTAATTAATTTAAAAGTCATGAAAACACAAAAAATGCAAAACACTTTTCAGAGCTAAAATGTTTTTATGTTATCACATGTAAAATACACTGTAAGTTTAAATTCGCAAAATCGCGAACGTTTTCACCGGTAATACTATGGCATCATCAGGCGATGAAATTAATTAAATTAATGTTGCCGATGTTGTATACCATAAACTACATACAACATATATTATATTTAACACTTTTATTGATATTATAATTAATTAATTTTCAACTGGAAAATAATTTCGCATTAAAGTATATCCTCGGGTTAAATTTTCTTTCTATTCTGCAGATAGATTTTTTGTCTTATAATTAGATATACAGTAAAGTCTCGATTATATGAACAGCGACAAGCATGTTTATTTTTTTATATTAAATCTAAATTTAATTACTAAATTTAGTAAAAAAAAAAAATACGATAACTTCGGAATTTATATTTAAAAAAACATGATTTTTTGATTTTCGCTGTTTATATGTATAATCGAGACTCGACAGTACTCAAAAATATTATTTAAATGGGTATTCGTATTTTTAGGATATTACATAAAACTTTTTTTCAAATGTATCTAGCCGGGAAGGATTAGGATGCTTACGAAGTATTAATTTGTATTATTTTAAATACCCATTGAAAAAAAATGCAGTGTTAACTACTTATAAGAAGTTTATGTACAAAGAAGTTCTGTTCAAGACATAAATGCAAAAAGAAAAGATAAGTTAGTACTAGCAATATATTTATGAAATGTAGAAGTTCCTTCTCTTGAGAGCTATTAAATTATTACAGTGTAGATTATTTTATGTGGTTTACAAATTTTGTTTTTTTTTGAATTTGTTTGATTGATTTGCAATGAATTTGTTTATTTTTGTTAATTTTTGTAAATTTGTTTAATTTTGTAAATAATTTTTGAATTTGTAATTATGAGCGAAATTGTGTAAAGGTTGGTAGAATTTTTGTAGGAGAAGGGGCTTTTTGACGACGTTGGTATCGAGAGCGGACGTATTCCGCCGCGCTCTTGTAAAATTTGAGACATTTTGACCAGTTTTTGGCATATTTTTATGGGTTTATTTAAAATTGTGCGATTTAATTTGTTAATTCAACAAATAAAGAAAATATTTTGGTGAGCATTTTTGATAATTTTGATTCTTCGATTTTTTCAAAGTTGATAAAAATTTGGACATTAATGATTGGATTTGATAATTTGGATGTTAATTAATTAAATTAAAATTTGGATATCGGAATAATTGGTTTTGGATAAATAAAAATTATTAAAATTGGAAGGCATAGTCAATTTGATGTGGTCGTCGCACCTGGTACGATAACGTGCTCGCAATCGCCGTTCCGTTGTAAACGCAAAATTGATTTTAAAGTTATTTTAATTGAATTTCAAATGAAAATTTTTTATGGATTAATTTTTGGATATTTTGAAAATAAATTGGTGCTGTTAAAAGGCATACAGGAACCGGCTACTGAGCGTCTCTTGTTCACAATTATTGAGCTAGTCTGGGAAATTTTAGAGAGTGGAAAAGGTTTTGTTGGGATTGTATTTTTTTTTCAATAAAATACCACTACAATACATATATTGTGGTGTTTCAAACATCAATTTTGATTTTTTTTTGAATTTTTTTATTGGATTACGATGAGTTTGTTTATTTTTGTTCATTTTGTAAATTTCATTCGACTTTGTAATATAATTATTGAATTTTTGTAATTATACGCGAAATTTTTTAAGTTGGTAGGAATTTTTGGAAGAGTAGGGGCTTTTTGCCGGCGTGCGTGTCGAGAGCGGACGTGTTTCCGTTGCGCTCCCGAGATTTTGAGTATTTTGACCAAAGTTTTTATAATTATAAAGAAGAATAAAGTTGTTGTGGTGAGAATTATTTTTGTTATTTCGATTTGAGCAATTTATCCAAGTTTTGGAGGATTTGGATGTTAATAATTATTTGGATTGGATATTGTTTAATGAGTTTGGATGTTGGTTAGTTTGGATTTTGATTAACTGGATTGGATGGTGGAAATTGGAATTATTTTAAATTTGAGAAAGTTAAAAATAAGTTCAAGGGAACGTGTGCTGGAAAGATAGTGTGGTGTGGCCGATTATCACCACACGAGAACGACGACGATTTTTCCATTTTATATTTCAAGTTAAAATTACGATTTACAATATTTTGATTAAACTCAGCTAGCCGGAACAAAACAAAAGAGTAAGGGTAGTTTTGTGAAAAATTTATTTTTTTCACAAAATATCATTACAATATATACGATATAGGTATATTGAATGAAAATTATTGAAATATTGTTGGTTTAAGTTTCTTTTTTAATTGGAAACAAAAAATAGTATATTGTTTCATTTTTCAATATGTATGCAAAACCAACGAATATTAGAAAATTAACACGAACAATGCTTCCACATTTTGAAAAATTATGTAATGCAATTATGGTGGTTTAGGACCTAAATTATAAAAATAAACATTAAATTTAATGAATTATTCAAAAATTGGGATAAAAAAGACTAAAAAAAGTAATGCGATTATGCCATTGGCTGACTCCGTAAAGAATCGTAAAGTAAGCCCCTCCCACTGCGTGTTTTCATGTTATAAAATAGTGTGTTTTGGTATACGTACGCCGCCCGAACTCGAAAATCGAAAAAAAAAGAGACTGGAATCCGGTTTTGCTTTGTTATGATTTTCTATAATAAACAAATTTCCAATTATAAATAAATTTATAATATAATGTTAACAGCAGTGGCGTAACAAGCAGGTGATAGACCCGTGTGCGAAGTTGTTAACGGGGGCCTTGCTTTTATAAAAGAAAAAAAAATTTGTATACAGGACTCGAAATTCCGATGATTTCCATGCAATTCCAGTGATTTCCAAAGAATTTCTTCCAAACAAGAACGGATATAGACACGAGTAACCCTCCCTATTTTAAGTGACACGAGTTTTTTTTATTTTTACATTTTCTGAGATTGTCTAAATTTCCAAAAACATCCTGGAGTTTTCTGTGATTCGCCACTTCACAAGATTTTTTGGATACTGTTTTTAAGATTTTCTAGAATTTTCTACTTCGTCCAATTTTCTACATTTCCTAATTGTAAAATTAGTGACATTTTTATGGATTTTCTAAAATTTTCTTAAAATTTTCCGTTCTTTGTTTACTAATGTAGTGGAAAAATGAAAAATGAAATTTGAGGAAATCTAGAATATTATAGACTATTTTTTTTGCTTTTTCCATTTCCTGAGATTTCATGGCTTTAAAATTTTCTCGATTTTTCTGCATTTCTCTCGATTTCCTATTTACCAAAATTTTCTCGAGATTTCTAAGATTTTCTTGAAATTTCTATGGATTTCTTGAGATGTCTTGGAATTTTTTAGAATTTCTTCAAATGACCATTCACTAGTACACACAATTTTTCTGGTGATTTCCCCTTAGTTTTGTACTAACTGGAAAACCGAAGAGAAAATCGGGAAAAAAAATCCAAGCAAATTTTAGGGAAATTCTATGAAATCTTAGTAAAACTTAAGAATGCTATTTTTTTTTTTTTTAATTAAAATTCTTTAATTCCTTGTAAAAAGGATCTAAGCCTGAAATCGAAAAGTAAAATAAAAAACTTGATTTTGACAAAAAAAATAAAAAACTTGGGGTTTATAACTTTAATTTGTTTTTTCAACAAATATAATTGCTGATCTACTAGAGGGTGTTCCTTACCCCCCAGACCCCCCGGTTTGAAAGCCCAAAAGTGTGTGTATATGTTTTGTAATTTATTTTTGTAATAAAAATGTTTCACTCTGTCAGAACAAATATATTAATACGTCATTTGTATACAATTCATACCCCCAGTTTTATAAACAATAGATCTTAGTGCATATTCACACATCATGTACAGTAAAAATTCGCACCGGGGGGTGTGGAACACCCCTCAGAACATAGTAATTGTAATCCTTTAACTATAATTGTTTGTGCACCGGTGTGTACGTTGTTTGATTTACCTTCTTAATATGAACACTTTTTATTCTCTTAGAACAAATACATTTACAAATCGTTTGTATACAAACAAAAAGTTTTAGTACATATTTATACAGCATATATTTATACGTCGTGAAAACTCTCACCGGGGGGTGTGGAACACCTCACAGAACATAATAAAATTCCTGGTACGGAAGTCACAAGTTTAATAGCATGGCAATCATTTCAACATAATTGTTGTTGACCTGGGGGTATTCTATACCTCCCCAGACTTCAAATAGCATCTAGTTGTGCACCTCCTATTTTTGAGATTTTTATTAAGATTGAAAAGGTCACAGTACAACTGGGGGCTCTTTTAGCAGGGGACCCGCGTGCTTCGCACCCAGCGCACCCCAGTAGTTCCGTCCCTGGTTAACAGTTGCATAACTAGACGACTACTGCGGGGGACGAAAATCGAAACTTAAAAATCAATCGATGTTTGAAGTTAATTCTCACTTAAAAAATGGTTTCATTTGATTGTCATCTATTGAATCATTAAATATTTTTCATGTATCTATAAAAGCCTGTGGAGGCACTTGTTGTACCTAAAGGTAAATTTTAAGTTTTTAAGTGCGAGAAGAAACCCCCCGGTTCTACGCAAAACACATAAATCCCTATAAATTGTCTTTGTTTAAATTTCAGATTCAATTGCAGGTTTAATGGATCATCTTGGTATCTCACAGAGTCCCTGATCATAAATTCCTTGATGTAAAATTATCTCGCCAGAGAAGAGCTACACTAAATGACAAAAAATAATTCATTGGTCAATGAAAAATTTTATATTATTAATGAAACAATCATTGTATTTATGAATTTGTTTACCAATGCAATGATGCATCAGAGAAAAAATAATAATTTTTTTTAGATTCCAAGTCCAAATTGAAGGTGTAAAGTAGGAATTCGGAATGGACATTGTAGTCAACAACAAATTTGTAAATCTTATAACATAAAAACCTTTTAATTGGTGATAGAGAAATCAATCTTCCCAAAACCTATTTTCTTTGCTCAAAACTTCTTGAAAGCTTGGTCAGCAGTAAAAATTAAGAATTATACTTGGCTATTAGTACGTACGAAATTTGCTGGTTTGTATCACATTTTCCTACATCTACTTAACTTTCTCTAAGTTAAATGTGACTATTTTTTTGTAATTTTTTCAAAGCTCATGATAGTTCACATCAAATTTGTTGTAATATGTGTATCATTCCAGTTTTTGTTAGTTCCACTATATTGCAATTGTTTAGAATTTCTTTTGCAAATTTGTCAACGTAACCTTTTAGATACACAATGTTCGTTTTCTCAGGAAGTTTACTAATTCTTGTGTACCTCTTAATAGTAACAAATTGCTTTATTATGCAGAGCAAAAGTTTGCTGTTTCATCAAAGGTGAAAACTTGCTTTACGAATTTGCATTTAATTACTTCTGTTTCAGATAGGTATCTGTTTAACAAAACCATTTTATTTCAACTATGTTTAAACCTCCTTTCCTATTTTAGAAGGTTTTAACTTGATCAAACAAATCATGCAGTTGACTGTTATTAAAATACAGCGGAGTTCGCTACGACTTGATTCTTACGGCCGACTTTCGTTTCCAAACAGGATAGCGCGATAATGGAGTATAAAAGAGAATTCCAAAAACCAGTAAAAAATCAGTATTAATTTCAAAATATATATTGAGCAAACAGTATAATCTTTATTTATTAGTCACTGCATTTCCTTATATTTACTCCAAACACGCGGTTTGTCAACGGGAGTGTTACAATAACCATTTAACTTGTTCGATTTAGCTCTCTGGGATTTAAACTTTCCGACCTATTGTTCTTCCAGGCTCATAACGTACCTGTTCCTATTACGTGATGTAATAAATAGTCAATGAAATGCAAAATTGGATCTCCTCTGATAGTCAAACAAATTTGCTCATTTTATCAAAAATTGATAGTTTTTGATTTTATTTTTCGGGCGTTGAACTTAAATAAAATAAATTATGGAATCTAAATTTTCAATTTGCTTTATCGTGTTGAAAATTCAAATTTAGCTAATTATTAGTAGTTATCGCCGAAAATAAAACCAATGAAGTTATATCTGTATTTTGATTATTTTTACATATTTACAAACGTCCATGAAAACGTAATGGCAGAAAACTGAATTGTCATGGGATTGCCCTACAAGCGACATTTTCTTTTAAATGGATGTCGTAAAATTGATGAAAAATTTTAATATGAAAATGAGTTTAAGAAATTTAATGCAAAAGGAGTTCATTTACTAGGTAGTAAAACAGAATCTGGGCGATGTTCAACAAAAGCTTTTAGTTGCGTACAAAAATACGGAAACGTAGCTGTACCAAGGTAGAAGATAAATATATTTTTAAAAAACGTTGGTATTTACCTCGGGTAAAACTAACAATGTGCCTTTATGAATGGACACCTACCTTCCTTATAAGGATGTGAGATTCAATGCCGTGTAGAAGACAGTAAATGAATGACCTGCAGTTTGTAGCAAGAGTAGAATCAGGTAAAACGACTTCATGAAGTCGGGGTTGTTAAATTGCTTACAACAAAGGTGTACTTACTTCTAATTTGACAAAAACTACAATTTAATTCTAAAATTGCAGTAGTTGCTATAAAACTACGGCGAAGGCAAACCTCAAGGGTCGCAATATAAATGTGGAAATAACTAACTTGCAAAACAAAAAGTTTTACCACAGAATGTACTACATACACACAACATGATCCAGTATGCAAAGGTTGATCTGAAACATGGACACACATCTTTGATGTGGATGTAAACGTAATATTTTAATTGCAACATTTTGAAATATTTGCAGAACATAAACTAAACGTTTTACAATTCAAATACAACCTTGCCATTGTAAATTGAATTAAACTTCGTAATCGCGTTTGTTTTGAAAACAAAAAGGCCCATGAATACTAATTTTGTCAAATCTTCCGCTGCTAGTATTTGATGTATAATTCAAAATTTTTACATAATATTAAAGTTTCAAGAATGAAAAATGAAAAACCTGTAATATCTGAAGCCCATTCAAGCTGTAACGAATTTTTGATTGAATGCTCTGCGGATGAAAGGAACGAAAGGTGATGTAGCTTGAATGTACATACATTAAAAGATCCAACAAATAATTTGGTGTGCAATTATTCACGTTTAAATTGAATATTTTATGATATAAACAAACAATGATTTAGCGATGAGGAAGCTTTACGTTCTAAGGAAATGGCATTCAAGAGATTTTGCGATGCAGATAATATTTTGGTCTCACAAGTATAACATGATAATCGGGTATGAGGGCTGACACGTTCGCTTCTGTAATCAGTTCAAAGGTACTCTTGGTGCGGCAAATAAAATATAAAAACTTTATGTTACCTCAGCAAAGTGCAATGCAATAACGGATGCAGTCTACTTAATTTTAACTACAAAAATTCCTTCATATTGCTTGAACTTTAAGATTCAATGAAAGATAAAGTCAACGAAATATTTTTTGAAAATATTTCCATCGAACAAGCGTGGAAACTTTCTCAAGTTATTATTTATAGTATGTTATGCTGTTTACAGTTGTTGCAAATAAAATAGTGACACTTCCTTGTTAATCTTCCTTTGTTAAGATTTGTCGCAATGATGGTACTGTTAGAAATTCATAAAGCGTAAATTATTTAATGTAGACTTCTAAATAAGCAAGAATTTGTCGAAAGTTTTGCTAGGATGAGTACGAAAGTGCAAAGAAACAAAACAGCAGTACAAGTTCTCATTTTTGCAATATAAATATTTTAGGTTTTGTCAAAAACTGTATTCCAGTTCGTTTGATACCTTTGAAAATTACTTTTTATATAAAACAACATTGGCGAATGAAAGGTTTACATGTTGTATACTTTAAAAAGCTTTTACGAAAGATGGAACCACTACCAAAGCCGATTATAAATTACGATATTTACACTTGATGTAATAAAAATTAAAATCCAATCTACAAATTAGTGAACATGTTTACAATTTGAAATGGGACAAATTGGATCAATATACCCATAATAAAGTTCCATTTAAAAACAATTACAATCAACTTGTGCCAAATTCCTTACATTTTATAGTAACGCAAAGCTTTTGGGTCAATATCATCCTGACTCATTATGCTAATCTTTTCAAGGACGCCAACAATCGTATAGAAATCCAAAAGTTACCCCATTCTTTTGGAAGACGTACTGACCCTCTCGAGAATCTTCATTCGGAGTTAGTACTTTTTTTATTTTTTTACTTAATTCAATATTTCCTAAAATAAAACTTGGATAAGTTGTTCATATATAGACGATACGCTTTTGAAGAGATGTTTCATTTCTCAAAAAGAAAAAAATGGATTATTTTGCGATTGTTCGATACATCTGTATTTTGTGTGAAATAAAAGTTGCAATAGCTTCCCATTGAGTTTCGATTTACTCGGTTGTTAGTTTTATTTTGTACCAGTGGCGGCTGGTTGCGAACATTTATTGTACGATTTTCTGACTTATTTAAAAAAAAAATTAAAAACTTGATGTTGAGACAGGCATTATGAACCAATAATCTCTTCGGCTTTGATCCTATATTTCAAGTAGTCGTCCCTCTTACTACGAACCGCCACTGTGTTGTACTTTTAGTAATATCATCGATTCGAACGTACTATTACCTTATTTTGTCTGTTTTGTTCATATTTTATTATTTTATTTTAAATATTTAGATTTGCCTTTGTAGTTTGGCAAAGCACACGATCAGCATCCATCTCTTGAACAAGAATTTTATTTTAAAATAAGTAGTGCCACTCGCACATATTTTACTCGACCCATCTCATCTGAAGCAGGTTTGGGCTTCTCCCTGACAAGCCGTAGTAGTGTGTGTAGCAACAGAAAGACTTCCTTGCTGCGAAAACAACGATATTTGGTTTCAACCCAAATCAATCGTTGTACCTTCATATTGATATAAATAAGAAAGTTTCAGATATACAGGATGGTTGAGAATTTATTTTCTGAGAAAAGAGATGCAGAGATTTACATGTAATCAATACCACTTAAACCATGTTCAAAATTATAACCCATTTACATGCTAGTTAATAGTTTGTTTGACATAATGACATGAGCAAATACTTGAAGGGTAATTCTGAAATGCACAAGACACCCTTTAGAGTCGATAAGTCAAGTTTGCCATAAATAGAATGTAGCAATATTTTACACCTGGGCTGAATGTGTACTAACGACGAGAATTAACTCTCAATTTATTTTTTGCCGTAAGAAATTCCATTTTCAATTGGGTAACTTTTAGTCGATCGTGAAATTAACTAACACGAGCTTAGCATAAATTTATTCTTTACTTTTCTTATAGGCATCAGTTTGATGACTTAATTATTACTAGGAGGGTTATTCTTTAAGATAATTTCAAATGGAAGAATTACTCAGTAATATTAATTAATTTTTCCTCCAAGTCTTTGACAGGGAAAAACATCATATAAACCCCTCCTGAAATTTAAAATAAACATAAATGAGAACCACATTACATACCACTATAGATATATTTACAGGTTTGTATCTCGAAATTATTAATAACTTAATCTTACCTATTAATATAATACTCACAGCTTTGACATTGCTGTAATCATAATCCATTCACTTTACTATACTTAGGCTATATGGAACTAGTAGTAATGTATTAACATAATTTATTTTGAAAGAAAATTAATTAGGCTCTACTTATTTGCATATGACATTTTAATAAATTCAGATGGGTTCAAGACGCAAAAATTTTGAATACTTAATCACGAAGCCAGTTTTTAACTTATCGTAAGTAAAGTAATCAAGTTTTACACAGATCATGTTACGAATAAATTAAAGCTCAGTTTAAACTTCCCATAAGTCACACTAATAATACCTACGAATATATAAAAAGTAAAAAGTTTGATAATTATCTTGTTTTCACTCAATTTGATACAGTGTAACTGCATTGGAAGATATCGCTCTTTGGGTTGAAAAATATCGTGGCAATTGACCCCAGAATTGATAATTCAGACAGAAATAGTATCCAAGTTTATTACGTATTTTATTAACTTGGTAATAATTATAGAGAATCGAAAGCAGAAAATTTAATTCCATCAGAATTACCTACTCGTGTAGGATTTACCTTGATATTGTTATTGAACTTGCGTTAATGTTGATCAACATAAGCATAAAATCTGATTTTAATTTTTGGATTACCATAAATCAGTTACAAATTATCCAACGTCAACTTTATTCATCTACATTGATAAATTTGTTCCAATTAAGCAATTACACTACAGCTATGTATTTATTTAAAATTTTACCTTCAGCATCAAATGCACTGGGGGACTTATCGTGGGTGGTTTTCTTTTCTCTTGATGACATAAACATGATCTGATCCAAGGCATGATTACATTCCTTGATGGAGTCTTTTGCTATTATTTCAAAACCACACCATTAGTTTAAAACCCACAACGTGTTTTTACCGAAATTTCATCCGGTGATTTTAAAAAAGCTCTCAACTGAGTTCAAAATTGATTTGCCTAACGAAGTTACATTTTTAAAAATTAAGTCGCAAAAAGTTTTATTCAAACGTATTATTTACGAACGAAAGCTTAGACCGTTACAACGCACACATTCCAAGTCGTACGGAGTCCCGGACGCAACTGACGAATCAGTACCCAACCGGAACTTTAAAATGCAGCCTCTATAGCGGCCCTATAGTTCAGCTACTGCTAGTTGTAGCCAATTGATAAGACCAACCATCGATTATTATCGAAGGCATCGAAATGATATTGCTACTGAAATTTCATTAAATTAATTTGGGACAATAAACGAAAAATAATTACAGCCTGCGAAAATCCTTTCAAAACTTCTGTATAAATATTCGCTGAAAAACTTTTAAAATTTTTTGTATATCAGGAAAAAGTGTTTCTTGTCTTTTTAGTGTCAAAGATATTCTCGTATCTTCTAAATGTAAACCGACAGATAAATTCTACGGTAACTTTATTTTAAAAATTAATCTAAATTTTCAATGCACCTACACATTTAGGATCAATTGAAATCAAATTTTCGATTTAAATTTAAATTTGTAGCCGTAAAGTGGTTACTGATATATAAATTAAATTTAGCGGCCAATTATCATAATTTATATCAACATCTACCACACAGAAATTGAAATATAAGCTCCTTGCAAAGCAATCTGAAGAATTATTTTACATAAAATCCAGTTAGAGTAGAACTTGACGATAAGTTGTAAAGTTAGTATAAAGTTTTGTTATATATTTCTTAGCAAACTCTTATTTTTTGATATTTTCCATTCATATTTCCGTATCTGAGATGCTGAGTTAAAGTTTGATCTTAGCTTTTCTTTTTTGCGAAAGCTTTTTACTTTAATAGTTTTTGATGTTTGAAAAAAGTATAAAAATTATGTAAATTTTTTAAAATTATTCCATTATCACAAGCAGTGGTTCTCAATATTTTTAGATAACTGCGATTCTGACGCTTGTAATAAAATTTTGTTGGGATATTAAACCAAAAATACAGAATTTTAAGACAAAAATACAATAGATGGTTTTCTCGACAGCTGTTAATGGTAAATTTTACCCCCCGTGTCTTCCGAATTATGTACAATAGTGACAATTACCCGCATTTAACAATTTATATTATTTTACGTTAATATGATTGATGTAACCAATAAGTAACCCTTTTAACTAAATTCTTTATTTTTAAATGTTGATTTATTATTGTCTACGGTTAAGGTTCAATAACAAATGCTTATACCCCATCGCATATGTACATACCTATATTATATTATAGCATAATAATGTAATGTAGGTACCTAATTGAATTGGTCTTGCCGTTTTCAAGTTTGATGTGAATAGCGATTTGCAAAAGTACCTACCTATATATTTAGAGTTGTAAAATTATACTAATAAAATTAATGTGATGATTGGTGATAACACTGTGAAATGGCGTCAAATTCCATTATCGATGCGGTAAGATATTTCTATATATCTTCACTTTACATAAATTTAAAAAATTTATTAACCCAAAAAAATAGTTATTCTAGAAAAAGTGTAAATCTTAACAGTTATCCATAAGTTCGCTAAAATGCGATAATATTTGTTTAAAAGCAATGTAGTTTGACTCGTAAAAGTTGTAGGCCCCTCGAACACATGTTAATAAAATAATAATTAATATAGTCACGCGATTACCACATGTAAAAAGTATGACAGCTGTTGAATCAACCACGTCTCCCAAGAAAGATTAAAAAAATGGATATATTTATTATTTTAATGTGTTCATACCGAGAGAATCTGTATTAAATCTTTGCGATAACTAAAACTAAGCGGTGATTTGTCTTTGAAGCAAAATAATCGCGCGCCCTCCCTATGAAAAATCAAAATGTAAACATAATATATTTCATATATTCATTTCATACTTACTAGGCAACTTCTTTAGTTGGTAGGTACCGAACAGGGTTGTAATGTTTAAAACATGTTTTTTTACATTTTTCAATTTTTTTAAGACTATAAATAATTTATTTAAAATTTATAAAAAAAAAATTAATGTTTTCTTCGATCTTCTTCAAAAATTGAAGAATTATTATTTAGAGCTCTCATAATGGACACAAGCTTTGATGTTTCTTTTGTTCCTAATCTATTACGGAGTTTATTGTGTACAGGTCCAAATGCTGAAAATAATCTCCCAATGATAAGTTCTCATGCAATTTAAAAAATTTTTTTCTGAAAGTTTGTGTTAAAAGAATGAGATTGGTGTTTTTAATTTCTTTGTGCCATTAATATTAAGCTCAAAATGAATTTTTGAAAACCCAGTGACGTCACTAGGAGGTTTTGCAAAACCTGACAACCCTGTAAACAAAATGAGTAAAATGTCAGAGTTTAGCAGCAACTATCTATGTTGCTTTGAAAGTTAATAATTAATTATTATAAAACTAATAGAAAGTCAAAATTGTAAACCGGGGGGTCTGGGGGGTGTGGAACACCCTCCAGTACATATCGCAGGATTTCCACTCTTATGATATTATATATCCGTATATTCTATAATGTGGTAAGACAAAAACAGAAAACTTAGAAACTTGAAATTTTTTAAAATTTGTTCTAGTAATAATATACTTTTAAATGTCAGATTATACTTCAATATGGCCGCAACCATATGTTTTGTATAATTATTATTATAATAATTTAATTTCTTTATTTTTGTCGACGAAGTATAATTATTACTATTAACTTATATTAACTTATTACAGTAGAAGCTCGATAACGTGAACACTCGATACTATGAACATCTCGGTCATGTGAACACCCAATTTCTTCTCAATGTCAATCAATGTTCTTAATTACCAACATTATGCATTACTGCCCTATCAGAATCATGTTAACGTTAACGTAATGTTGACAAATGCTCCAATCAGGGCAGGCATCTTTTAGATTTGCTCACATAATATTATGAGATGTTAACAGTTAAAATTATGGCATTCTCTAGAAAAACTTGAAAAAGCTAAAAAAAAAAAGCTCATTGGCATGTTGTGAGGAATAAAATCGTTGGCAATTTCACATAAAATTATTGACTGCTTTGTAATTTCCCGTGTGGTGCTCACAATCCGTGGTGTGGTGCCCGAGCACTCCAGCAACACAACTGTTGCCGGCCCTGGCTCCAATCAAAAGCC
The DNA here is from genome assembly GCA_949152465.1 of Cantharis flavilabris. Classification (NCBI taxonomy): domain Eukaryota; kingdom Metazoa; phylum Arthropoda; class Insecta; order Coleoptera; family Cantharidae; genus Cantharis; species Cantharis flavilabris. The sequence goes on from OX424435.1 coordinate 13,517,592, forward strand.
ATGTTTCTGCTGATCTACCAATCCAAAGCTCCCGTTCGTTAAATCGCTATAATAAATTAATCATTGTTTACCGACCGAGTGCGATAATTGCTGTTGTTATGGCAACTAAGTAATGCAGTTCTGCATTGATGAATTAAGAAGATCCAAAAATTTGCGATAACTTTCCGATTTTATCTTTAAAAAGTGGTTGCAAAAGTATGCACATATTTTAATTGATTTGAAAAGTATTATTGTTGAAACTTTTCGACTGCAGAATCTCGAATTTGTCAACAAGCTCGAGCTCGTCAGAGTAATTTGAACAACCAATCGACTAAAATTTTATGCATAAAATATACAATTTTAAGAAAGCGTTATATTATGGAACATTCATTATTATGGAAGACAGCCAGATAAATAATATTATTACGTTCGGCATTTAAATGTTTCATTCCGTGCACTTTAATTGCCATGCTCAGGGATTTTCTGAACAATTTAGTTTCTAAATTTGCTAAACGTAAAGTTTCATCTATAATCCAGATTTTACTCACCAATATATGAAAATGTCTCCTTAGTTATATAATATATACCGGACGGGTGCCCGGTCTCAAAGGTGAATATAAAGATTTAACATGATTATTTTATAAACCCGGTGTGTTCATTGTAGAATTCAATATGTTTTGTGAAATTCAAAAAATGAAGTTTAAGTTTAAAAAATTTTCTTTTGAAAAAGTCAATTTTAAATTTAATATTAAACAATAGGTATATGTAATGATTTCAATATAAAACTCAAACTAGTGAGAAACCATTTATTTCAATATATTTTCTTTATTTTTAAATAAATAAAAGAAGGCAAAAAATGTACCTACCTTTTTGGTAAAACACAATATTCTCTACAATAAAGACCGTAATAAAAAACGGCACAGTTGACAGTTACGTTTGCACAGGGCGCCCAGAAAAAAAATTGTTTTTGAATATTATAAATACAAAAAAATTCTGTAAAAAATCACACGTCATTGGTGGATCCCAACAAAAACACTTTTCGTGAAACAAAAGATTTTTTTGATTTTTTTATTGCCAAATAAAAAAAATTGAAACTTTTGTTAATTTTTGTAATATAACAACTATTTTTTTGACGTTTATAGAAATGAATTATAGATTTTATCCTGAAGGATAGAAAATTCCTTGTCAACAGAAACGAATGTTATTTGAATAACCATAAATCGCTGCACATGAGTGTGTGTCAACTATATAATCTCAACTTCATTGTGTCAATTTGATTTAAAACATTTTCACGTATTCGATGTTTAATTACTCTCGCACCATTGGACTAAATTTATTTCCGTAGAGGCTTCGCAAAGTAATCAAAATAAAAGTTTAATTTTTACTATTGGGTAGTAACTTATTTGTAGTTATTCGGTCGAATCTCTTGTTTAATGTTATTCCTTGCACGTATTTTACAAATTACTAAATTAGCTTGATGAAAATAAACTTTGGATAATTTCATTTAGTTTTATGTTCAATTATTAGATTTGTATACTATGTACACACAAAATAAGTCCTGAATACATCAAGTTGGAAGGACGGGAAGGTATAGACAGTTATAAAATGTAACTGCGATCGCTAAATCTGCTCCATAATGGGACGGAGAGATTTGCGAGGTGAAGATAGCGCTAGTGCTTTCATAAAATGTAACATCAATTTACAACATCGTAAAAGATTATGATGTAATTGTATCATATTCTAAGTTATGCGAAAATCACTTCAAGACAAATTGAGTTAGCACGAAACTTTTCATAACAAAAAATTTGCATTGACATCATGAAGACTTTCCCCAAAACAAGGAAAAACTAAGATAGCACTTTATAATAATATTTAAAATATTGAAATTGGATGCATACGTAATGTAAAAACTTTCTTGACTGTAAATTACACTTTATACATATACCAAGCTTCGGTGAAACTTGGAAATGCTTTAAAGCACAAAACTTTTGAGAAAAAAAGAAGAGTAATAATTAAGTAACATTCTCAATAAATTAATGTTAATTAAACTTTAGATAGACTACATATACCTTTAATTAAAATTGGAGTTTCGTGAAGTTTAATATTATTTGACTCGGCAGAAAAAATAAAATTTTTTAAATTTAGATGCTTTATATTTAACATTAATTAATTAACATTTTACAAAAGTTTTCTAAACTTTTTTAGCTTAAAATTTTAAAGCAAATTTGAATATGATTAATTATGAAATAATAAAACAGGAGCTTAAAAATTAAGATAAAAAACTTTACGTATCGAATTACCTATTTTGCAATGTCTCGGGGGCACTAAGTAAATTTAAATTCATTTTTTATAATAGTTCATCGTACATAATTTTGCTCAGCCGAATAAACACTTATTTAATTTTATTTGTTTACTTTTAATCCACTCTCGTATATAAGAGGGATCCGTTATGTAAAAATGAGCGATTATTCAATTGAAAGAATTCTGAACAATAATTGCCACACGTTAAAATTGCGGTAGGTATTGACTATGTCATTGTTAATAAATATTTAAGGCGAGGCAACCAAACTGTGGTTGATTGGAAGTTTAATTTCAAACTTTATACGCTTCTGACACTAAATGATTTATTATCCTTCCGGTAAATAACGTCAAGCTTTTTCTCGTTCTTCAAGATTAAGGTGGATAAACTTTACAATTAAAATTATTTCAATTAATTATTTAAATAAAATTTTCACTGCCTTGGCATTGCCTTCGCCATACAAGAAACTACTCGAAATTCGAACCAGAACCGAATTCCACATTAGTTTGGCTAATGCGACAAGGATATTTTAAAATATATGATATATGTGCTTTGCCGTTGATCAATAGATGATTGATGATATGTATAACTAATGTTGGAGTTGCAAATATTTGCAAGGATTAGTTCGAATAAAACACATCTGTTAGTGAATCCCACTGCAACTGTTTCAGTTAGGCCTGATTGACATAGCAGACGTTGATGCGATACATCAATGCAGTAGAAAAGCAGAATCGCTGAAATATTCAACAATTCAATGTATTAGCAACTGATAGTAAATTTACAATGCAATTTAATCAAATAATTAAATTAACAGTCTATTTCATGAATTTATATTAATGCTGTTATCATAAGCGTAAAGGCATTATTTAGAAATAGGTCAACTATTGGTTTCAATTCACGCATTTTCCCTGGAGGCATTGGTAGATCGAACCAACTTGATCGCTTTTCTGGTTATCTATTACTTTTCGTGCTTTGGGACCGAGGCAAATTAGTAATTTCCAGCAAACCACGATATGATATCAACAGTTTAAAAATTGCTGCAATATGAGGAAATGTTATACTTAATCTAACATAATTTATTCGTTGTAAATTTTCAATTATCATCAATCAGGGACTTAAGACAATCGTTGGCTGAAATAGATTTTTAAACCATTAACTTCAGTGCCACAAGTTATGCTCTGCTGTAAAGCACCTAATGTAACACATTGTATACTTCTTAATAGTTTCCCTGTTTCTAAGAATTACGGTCCGTACATCTTCAATGACTTGAAACGCAATGTTGTCCTAAGGTATTCTAACAAAAAAGGAATTTCTTTCGATTTCACAATGATGTTGGCTTAGATTGTGTTCACTGATTTTAAGTACCTAACGCATTCTGTACAATAATATACCGGGTGTCCGTTTTCAAATATTTCTTCTTGCAGATTAATTTCTTAATTTAGAAAATAAATTGAAAGTCAAGTACCCTGATGTACGAGTTTAAAACCGAACACACGGTATATAGAGTGTTACGTAACAAATAAAAATTATAATTTTTAACGAAGCTCGTTTGATGAAACTTTTATGTACATAATATATCCACATTATCTTGATGAAACAGTCAATTCAGGTAAGGAAACTAAAACATTTTATAATTATAGTAATTTATAAAGCAGCATAATAATGTAGTGAAGCATAAGAAAATGTGTTCGACCCAAATTTCTTGGCCTCACGCCAAAAATTATTATCACAATATCCCATATAAAGGGTAAAATATATCTTCTTGTAATCTCAAGAGGTAGGCATGAACTACTTTCAAAAATAGGAAATAAATTCAGAATTCGTACAGTTTCTGGTTTTTGTATCCTATAGGTAGAGATTTATCAAACATATTTGAAAAACGTGTCGATATAATAAGAAACGATTGTGTAAATTTCCGCAACAATTGACGAACAATTCAAAATCCTGCTCACGTATACATTTTGAAAGAAAAACTGTGGATACATTTTTTTCATTAAATAAGAGGTGAGAAAATAATTAATTGAAACTTTAATATTTATACTTAGTTTCAGAACAACTCAATTATTACCTTTATAATTGTAGTCAAGTTACAAAGTTAAATATAGTCGGATGAAATTTAAATTACTTCAGTAACATGAAAATTTATTTGGTAGTCAAATTAATTAATAAAACTTTTAAATTAAATAATAGTCGACGGGTAGGTAAAACAAACCTAGCAACGAAACAATTTGTTGGATTCAAAACTTTTTAATGTACAATAATCAACTTCTATACATTCTGAAACATTCTTTCAGTTGCGACCCTAACCGATTATCGAAACTCATCTCGAGAAATACAAAAGAAATGGTGGACCTCGAAGCTGATTGATTCACAGCATGCATTATATTTATTTATCCGTTTCTAATCAATTTTATTAAACTTTCGTTTATTTAACGACGATGCTTGACTAACTCTGTCTTAATCTAGAGTCTGGTGTGTGCCAATAGATTTTGCTCCACCAATTAAATTATCTTCTAGACAGTTAAGTCATTAACGCTGTACCAGTATATGAGGGTGAAATTTACAGTCCCAAACGTATACTTGACTACGGAATGTATGGTGTATAGTACACAAGGTGTTTTTTTTTACATCTGTAAGTGGATAAAATTTGTAACTCTGACTTCCGACATAAATAAAGACAAGGTATTAGCAGTGCTAAGTAGTTGTAACATAATGTTATCGATTTTAATAATTTCTACAAGCTAATAATTTATATTTACATAATAACCTAAGAAATGTAGGTATTTATTATTGATATATGTACATAAATTAAATATTTTTTAGTTTGGGTGCTAATGGAAGTATTACTACAATGTATAAGGTACTATTTGTAAGTCTACTATTATTATAATAACTATGCGTGCAGAGGTACACGTAGAAAAAAATTTGTAGTAAACAGTAACTAATGTTTTATTAGAAATAGCACCAAAAAGATTTATTGGTACTACAACCAAATTTTTTTGTAGTACAAATTAAAATTTTTGTTTAAACAACTAATTTATTTGTTAGTTCAAATAATATTTTGTTTTTGAGGTTGCTTTTTCTGAGTGCACAGGTTTATTTGATTTATTTTTTTCGAAAATCACAAAGAACTCTGTTTTTTTATTATTTGTAGCCTTATGATCTGGTTTCGTGTCCGTCTATCCGTACGTTTATTTGTAATTCTTAGTAATTCAATTCACCTTTTATATAGATTTATCAAAAAAACCTGCATTGACTGATTTAATTAAAATAGAAAGAACCCAACATTTGCAATATGGAAATATCATTATTATCTGTTAAGGGGGTATTCTAGTCTAGAGGCATGAATTTCGGGTGGTACAACCGAAACAAAAAATATTTTTACTATCTATTTTTTTATTATTTGTTTATTGATATTTTAAGATTACATAAAAAATTAATCAAAAAATAAAAACTCAAAATTCACAAAGTTATGAGCTGGCAAAGTGGGAGGTCCAAAAAAAGGGTGTGCTGTCGTGCACGATATCTCAAGTTCTAATGAACCGATTTATTTGAAATTTGGTGTAAATGTTCTTTATAGATGCCTCTATAGCATGAACCTCGGAAAAATTAAACAAAAATGTTTTCACAAAATGGCGGGAATTTGAAAAAAAAATTTGGTTTTGGTATGCTTAAATTAACAATTTTTTAAAAATAGTAAAATTAAAAATTTTGAATTGAGCGTGGTTCATGCGATAGAGGAATGTATAAAGAACATTCACAACAAATTTCAAATAAATCGGTTCATTGGAACTTGAGATATCGTGCACGCCAGTTTTTTTTGAACTTCCCACTTTGCCAGCCCATAACTTTGTGAATTTTGAGGGTTTTTTTTCGGTTAATTTTTTATGCAATCTTAATATATCAATAAACAAATGAACAAAAATGGATAGTAAAAATATTTTTTGTTTCGGTTATATATTTTATTTTATTATATTTTATATTATATAGTATAATATTTTATTGCAGTTTCCTACATCGTATTTGGGTGAAATGGGATTTTCTACATTCGTAAATATTAAAACCAGAAGAGGATATCTCTCAGAAACACGATCCAATATCAAAGAAATATAAAAACACCATCAGGTGCATATATTTTTCTCGGATCTCGAGCGCAGAAGGAAATACTAAGCTGCTTTATAGGTGTAACTATTTTTAATGACTTTTTTTACTTTTTAGTTTCTTATGTCTTTGTAATCGAACATCTAATTTTTGCTCATCACCGCTGCGGATTCTCCTCCAGATTTGGGGGTACCACCGGGTGAATGCTCCGTACGTTTGCCGCTAAACCAGTCATTGTCTCTTGGTTTAACTTTTGTTTTATATGTTTTGTGTTAATAAAATAATAAAAAAAATTAGGGTAATTTTTTTTTAATGATTGTTGTTGTACTTAAATGTTGTGGGATAAACAATATGATATTAATCAAAAATCATAAATAAATCATTGGTTGACGTTAACAATTTAACTAGGGGGGGGGCAGTAGATATGGTATTTATTAGCTCAATTTTTAAACTTAACCTAACCTAACTCCAATCGAACTTAACTCAAACCTAACATTTTCTTTTTCGTATTTACATAAGAAAAGGAAAATCATCAAAGCAAAAATCAGAAAAATTAAAATTTGAATTGCCAATTTATTTCAACTTATTTTAGATATAGCCAATAACAATTAAATATTTCTACAGGACAATGCACCTATACATTCTCTAAGAGCTACTTTGAAATATCGTTTTATAACGATCACATTGAACTTTTATATTTATCATTACTAAATTACTTCGGATCTAAATTCAATGCAGAACTTATGGAGAAAACTTACTATTAGGTAGGTACACATGGTGGTCATGAAAATTGCATCGGAAATTATTTCTTTAATTTTTGAAACTGAGTCAAACGAGTAGGATTAATTAAAAAATGTATTTGTTTGCTTCTATTTTAAAAACTGAAAAAAATTCCCAATACAATTTCCATGACCGCTACTGTACATCTAAAATTACAAATTACTGATATGACCCTTTATGAAACCCTACGTTCTATGGGCAATTGATATATTTTTTTTATAAAGTTGTGTGGTTAAGAAAAATTAGTACCATATTGAAAATTTTCGAACAAGAGAAAGAGAAACAGAGAGACTTGAGATCTGAGTGGCGAAGAAATATTATAACGGAGGGGGTTTTAGATTTTCCACTCCCCAACGCAAAAAAAATATATCCTGTTAAAAATTTTCTTAATAATAATAATAATGCATATTTGTACATATTTGAGCAACTTTTGGTGTTTTTTAAGAATTTTAATAGAAAAAATAAAAAATTATTATTAAATTTGTCAATTTAAGCAATTATTTTATTTTATATTAAGCAATTTAATTTTTATATTTTATAAGATAATTTTTACATTTTTTTAAATAAATAAAAAAGTAAATAATTTTTTAAATAAAAAATTAAATTGCTTGAAATTAAATAAAACAAATGCTTTAATTGGAAAAATTTAATAATTTTTTTATTTTCTCTATTAAAATTCATTAAAAAACACCAAATGCCACTATTCGTTCAAATATACTACATTAAATATTGAAAACAAATTTTACCTAATTATTCCAGATTTATTATTAAAATTATTAAATTTTATAAATCTAGGTAGTACTTATTGAAAATTTGAAAAAAAAATTGAAACATTTGAAAATGAGATATTTTTTAGTTTGCAATATCAATGCATATTTTATCTATTTTTATCAATTTTAGTGCATATCTTAAGGAAATTCGGTTCATATATATGCGCACATTTTCAAGTATTTTGGTGCATATAAATCCAAACCCTAGTTATAACTAGGGATCGGATTTTTAGGCATTTGCATGTTTTTTTTGCGTACAGGCACGTAAAAATTTTTAAACGGGGAATCTGTTTTACGCCTTTCTGAGTCGTTTTATATAGTTTTTATTTTGCCTATAAATGCATATTTTGAGTTTAAGTGCATATTTTGCGGTTTATTGCCTATAAATGCATATTTGCTTATATTGGCATATATTTTGCATATTTAGCAAATTAAATAAAGAAAATTTTTGTTTTTGCAAGGGTTTCAAACGATTTAAGTGCTTTTTTTTATTTAGAAATACTTAACTGTTTAAAATTTAATTTATTTATGCAAATTCCTGCTTCCCTAATTATTTTAGAGAAAAAATGAAAGACACAAAAGTAATGCAGAAATATAAACTACGAATGATAAGAGCATTAGATTTCATTTAGCTTTTCCTTTAAAAAGTGAAAAAATGCTTTTGAAATCGTTAAAAGTTGGTTAATCCGATAAATGAAATTTTTAACAATTTCAAAAGTATTTTTTGACTTTTTAAGTAAAAACTAGATAAAATCTAATGCTCTTATCATTCGTAGTTTATATTTCTGCATTATTATTGTGTCTTTAATTTTTTCTGTAAAATAATTAGGAAAGCAGGAATTTGTATAAATAAGTTTTTACATGTTAAACTCCTGTTCGGTGAATGAGTATTCAGCACCCTGTATATTATTGAAGTTTTTAAATTATGTTGGGACGCTAGGGTTGATTAATATTTTCAACTTTACTGGTCAAGAATAATAGAAAATAAATTTAAGATATATTCAAAATCCGAAGTGAGCCCCATCCTCAAAAAGTTTCACTTCAAAATATTCCTTAAGATGTCGTATTTCTAAATATCTATTGAATTTCATTTTACATAAATTTGTGTATTAAAAATGCACAAAGCTAAAGAAATTTATGGTGCAAATTTGAAAAATCACATGAATAAAAATAAAACAATAATTTATTATTGTTTTATTTTATTTCTAAGGATGTACTCAACTCCAACCAGCCTTCTAAAAAAAAGTAGTTAATTCATTATTTGCACTAACTGCAATCCAGCATTTTGAGGCACAATAAAAAATTTTAGCGCATATTTTAGCAAAAGACGCCTTTTGGTGCTATTTTTTTAATGCTTATATGCTGATTTTGATATTTTTATGCTTATATTAATTTTTAAGCATTTTTAGTGCTTATTTTAGCACATTTTCGATAAATTAGAAAAAAATTGTAGTAGATACATAAATACCTACATTTATTTTAGATCGGGAGCTAATGACAATTTGAGCTAACCCATTTTATAAGTCACAAAATTTTGTTAGGTAAATATAGGGTTTTTGGACAAGGAATTGAAATCGGCAGACGTCTATCCCTAAGAATGAGGATAATAAATAGGTTTTAAATTTAAATCACAGTTAGGAATGCGTCGACTAAACTAAATTATTATCTTTAATACTAATTATTTTAAATTATTATAAAAAAGAGCTTTAACTCACTTTTATAAACGCGCATTATCGCTAAATAATTAGCTCATCTATTAGGTAGCTGGAAACATTAGAAGATATTTCTTTAAAAGAAGCCATAGATGTGGTAAATAAATTTCAAAATACCATTTCAAAGGTTTTGGTTTTTGGCATAATTTAATGCTTATATTTAAGATGAAATCATATTTTTATGCATGTAATGGCAATTTTTTGTGCTATTTTAAGAACTATTTTCACGATTTTTTATGCTTAAAAGTCCGTACTCTACTTATAACTAATGATTTTTCATAAAACTAATTGATTTTGAATATTCATAAATTTGTAGCGCTTTTTTTTAATATCTAAATTGTATTATTACTGGATAAAAAGCATTTTCTTGCAATAACATCAGAATAGATATACACAAATAAAATACGTATACGTACTCCTTTTCTTTATTTTATTTTTATTTACATATATGTATTTTTTTATTTATAATAAATAATGTGGTTTATTTTAAGTATTTATAGTATATAAATAAAATAAAGAAATAAAATAAAATTATTCATTAATGTAATATTCGCAATAAATTTTCTAATTTTGTTTTATTTTTAGCAAATTTTGAAATTTTTCTTCTAAACAATGCTATTCATCAAATCAAGAATGCGAACTAAGCCAATCTACCATATAACTTTATCTAACACAAAATTTACCGCCTTCTTTAAGAGTTGATTTTTCTAACGTGCGTTCTTTCGCTTTAACGCTTTTTCGCACAATTTATTATTAAAGTTGATTAATGTATTTTTAAATTAATAGATGAATTTGATTGTAAATTTTTATTATTTATTTTCAACCAGTTTCGCTTTTTAGCATCATCAGGTCTGCAAGATATAAGATTTCTCTAATACAATTTTAACATTTATACAATTTTAGTTTCATTTCTGAAAGACGTTTTTATGTGCATTAATATTTTATATAATTATGTACCTATTTGTTGCGACGGAAACTAAACTTTTTTAATCATGTTTTTGAAAGGTAGCGGTATATAGGTGGTCAATTTTTTTCTAGTTGGTAATTTAGTACTTACAATAAGATTACAAAGATGATTTTCAATTTTAAATTTTCCGAAAGGTCTAGATGTTTCCCTTTTGGCATTTATGAAGAAGTTTTATATTAGTTTCTTTCAGTTTCAAAAAGAATTTACAAAGTAAAAAATTGATTAAATTAAAATTTTGTTTATAATAATTGACCGTATGACCTATGACCGTAACAACTAATTTGTTGCAATTATTTGCGATTGATATTATTTGTTCTTGAATTACTTCTAAATTTCAAATTTATTATATGATCTGAAATGGCTACCATTTTACTACATCTCCCAGGTAAGATTAAACATATTAAACAAATTTTTAAGATTATACTGCAATTTATAAGTTGCAAAGAATAAAAAGTGCGATTTAACAAATCCATGAAATACACCCAATAAAAAAATATTGAAAAAATATCTAAACAGATTTACTGTACTACGTACAAATCTCTCTGTTTACAGGTTGTAAAATTTATGTTTGGGTATAAATGCTTTCGCGCCGAAATGTCTTTGCGGCGAAATATCGCATCCCATAAAATTTTATCGCTGAGTGTATGTTATAAAATGATGCTTCTTTAGTGATAGAATTTACATACAACTTCAACAAATTACCTTTCAATTACCACAAATGTAATTTTAAAATGCAAATGTTTAAATTAGCTTAATTTATTATAATAACATCATCCTATATAATTTTGTTATTATAATCTCTTTGTCTTTAGTAGTCGGGCAGGCATACATACGCCACAGAATAATGTAGGTTGCTATATCATTCTTAAGGAAGTCATAAATAACTGATAATTTTGATGATTGCTGGTGGAATTGCCATTGAGACAGTGAACCTATTACTCAATGTCCTCTAAAACTATTACTTTCATTGTAATTTCTATTACATTTTTAATTTTTAATGTTTTGGTCTAATAAAAATGATATCATTAATAAATTACTTTCAATTTGATATGTTTTAATTAGAACAAAATATGTTCTGGACAACTTATCATATTTTACTTTTATAATAAATTTATTTTGTAATAATTTTGGTATTACACCTTTACAATTTAGTCTGTTTTTGACTAAGTTTTAATTTTAATCCAGTTTAATTTCAATTTGTTTTCATTTAGAAAATTGTAAAATATTTTTCTGCAGCAAATTTAATTTTTAAAATTAATTTGTCAGTGGAATAAAAAAAGAATATTTGACCGGATTTCCCGATTGGTAGTTCTGTTGTATCGAAAAAATGATAAAATCTAAATTATGGGAGATGATGTCCTGAAAGTGGAAAACGTAATTCCGTTTGAATTTTTGACGGAAATTATTAAAGACCTCTTAGTTAGTCAAACAAACGTCAAATCATTCTAGCCATTTAATTTCCGTAATGTGACAACTTCACTCAATTTACTTCTGACAATTTCGATGTTATCATTATTCATATTCTTGAATTGGCGATTACTATATAATGCATTATACTTCGAAAATGGTTTCATTAATCCTTATCCCATTATTGGGAACGATTGAACTTTTATTATTTGTGAATGGGTGTAGGATAGGGGATCATCTATACGTGTCGGATAGTATTAGATTAATATCCGATATCTTACAAACGACTTTATGACAAAATAATGTGACTAACATAAGTGCAAACAATAGAAAACATTATTCATTGTAAGCTTTGAGCATGTAAAGTTAATAACTGTACTTTATTCCACAGAGGTTCCATTGTTACTAAAAAAATGCTACTTTGTGATTTGTGTAAACAACTTCTACTACATTTTTCTTGATGAAAAAAGCAGTTTGCATTAATTTTAATGGGCACCGAAAAACTTGGCAAAATAAATAACGCTTGTCTTGCTGGAGGAAAATCTATGCTCTTGTTTTATATCAACTTGAAATAAGCAAATGTCCTTTTATAATACAAAATTCAACATAAAAAATATCTTATGCCCAAAATGTCAACCACTCAGTTATAAAGCAGCCGGAACGAAAGTGGAAATATAAGGTAGTACATATAAACCAAAAGAACTTTTCAATGATGTTATTTATTTTCTTCTTTCTCTTAAAACGATTACTATATCTATTATAAAGACTTAGTAAATTGAAATGATACTAGCAGAAAATTTTTAAGCATGTTGGAGTATCACAAGTTCCAAATGTTCATTTAGAACCCTACTTGAGTCAATATTAGCTTTACCTTACGGCAATGTAATTTGTAGTAAAATCGTAAAAGTTTGAAGTACATAAGTTGTCATTTGTGAGAGAAACCATAATAGTCTAATAATCTCAACCTTTAATAAATATTAATATCCGGATACACAAATGATTTTCTTAAATAAAAATTTATTGACAATATTAATTTAAACAGCAGATACGCTTGGCTCGGAAGAATGCTAAACTTGTTCGAGTGCAAAATCAATTTCAGTTTCCGATGAGATATTTACCCCGGAGAACTTGCCAAAATTTAAAGGAAATCAAATTATTAAGAATAGGTTAATTTTCAGTTTATTCAAGAATTGTCATCAGAAAATCAAAATCAAGTTCAACATTTTAATGATTATATGCTGATGCATGCTGAAATTATCGAGTCAGCGATTCGGAAAATTCATTCATATTACCATTATCTGATTATATCCGAGAGTGAGCTCTAGAAATATGAAATGACTGGTGGTAATTTATGCTATGTAAGTTGTAAAGCCATTAGGTCCACATACAAGACAAAGACCAACGCTACAGATATCTAAATCCACTCTCTTTGGCAATTCTATTGTTATTTAAATTTCTACATTATTCCTAACTTGATTAATCGTATCCTATTATTTCTATACATGACAGGCACCGATTCAATATTTACTTTTGGTACACTGTGTATATATTCAACACATTCAACTTGATGTAGCACTGCATTTAACTAAAAATAATCCCTGAAGGCACTTCCATTGCTACCTTCACTGTGAAGTTCTTTGTTATTATTTTCTAACATTAATGTCTTTCAATATTCTAATTTCATTTGCGTGGGAACATATTTTCATAATATGTGGTCTTGTGATAAGAAATATTATATTCTTCTTCTTTTGAATTTTCTGTATTCGAATAGCCTGTTATAGCTAAAAAAAAGGACAAAAATACTTAGCGTGTTAGAAGTAAATTTTGGGAACCTGATTTTATAAGGTTCACGAGTTCCACATAAATATTTGTACTTCAGATTATTTGAGCCAGGCTCCAGTTGCCTATTTTAAAAAGTTAGCCGACACTTACTGCCCACCTACAATCGTTAACAATAGGGTGTTAGATATTCTGGAGTTAGAAGGATTTAAACAGAATTCCTTATTTTTTATTTACCCGATAATACCTCTTATATGTGATCAAAAAGGCCAAAGGTAGGCCTTCATATATTTAGGAGGACAAATGGGGGGGGGGGGAGTCAAAACAAAAATAAACACCAAAAGTATTTTAGATATGAAGAATTAACCATAAAAAAATCACGAAATTATTAGAACCAAACTCTTTAATTGTCGGGATGGACCAGCTTAATTTTTGGTGAACCATAGCCCAATCTGACCCCACCGTAGTTCTGTGTCTATATGCGATGGTACGAATAATATGCATTACTTCTAGATTTCGTATTATGAAACAGGGTCATTCTATATGAAATCAACCAAAACTAAATAGTTTTCAAATTAACCATCACAGATTTCTATTGAAACTTTGGATAATTATACTCTTTCAGATCTTGAATTAAAATATGATTTTTACAAAATTCAAGCTCTTATAGTTTTTGCGTTATTTAATTATAAAAATCGCAAAAACGACACTTTTTTGGTCCACGATCAATCATACAAAATGTTATAACTTTAGTTCTATAAGTCCTACAGAGTTGTGTGATAGCTCATTTTAAAGAGGATTTATAGGGCTTTAAATTGATACTAATCTTGACCAGTTTCTAATAAACCTGTATTTTTTTGAAAACTTCAAAAATTGTTTTTGAAAAATTTTTGAGTTAGTGTTTTTTAAAAATTATAAAAATGAGATATATTTATAATGGTGACTTGGTGAATACTTCATAAAAATAGCTCAAGTACTTTAATTACAGTACTACTAAGAATATACATACAGGATGCCCCCCCCCCCACAATTTCGGTGGTGTAGAGCAGGGGTGGCCAACTTCATTGTATATACGATCGACTATGTTTTTTAAAATATTTTCGCAATCTACCTATTAAAATCTTTAAAATTAAAATTAAAAAATTTTATTATTAAATTAAAAAAAAAATATTAAATTAAAAAATAAAAAAATTAAAAAAAAAAAAATTAAAATTAAAATCTTAACATAATATTTATAATATTGATATTATTTTGTCATATCAATTTTCTAAATCAAATTCCCTGGCTTTTCAAGGTTTTCCCTAACAAAGAATAAAACATTTCCTTGACATTTCGATAAATCGGAAGATAAAAATGTAAAAAAATTTTTAATTTTTTATTTATTTAAAATTTAAAAATTTAAATTTTAATAAAATTAAATTAAAATTAATAATTTTTTTTCAAATTCAAAATTAAAAAAATTTAATTTTTAGTTAAAAAAATTAATTAAATAAAAAAACCTTCAATTTTAAAATTTTAAAAAAAAGTGTATTTAAAAAAAAATTTGTTTCAAAATTTTTTCAAAATCAAAAATAGCTTTACCTGACTGATAATTTAATTTCCCTGACTTGACACTAAAAATAAGAAATTCCCTGACCTTTCCCTGACAAAAGTAGGAAGATCTTAAATTCCGTTACACTTCCAAATTTTCCAGACGACTGGGAATCCTGCTTAAAGAAATAATACCAGAATGGTATTTATTAATGTAAAAGTTGACAAAGAAACATATTTTTTTAGCTTATTTCAAGGAGGAAAGCACAGACCCAATAACCAGATTTCTTTTCATGACATTTTCTTGGATTTCAGTAGATTTCCTAAAATTTTCTTGAATTTTCTTTTACATTGTTTCATGATTTCCTTTCCAAAAAGTTAAAAAGCAAGATTATCTGTAATTTCTAAGAATTTCTTAAATTTCCTTAGATTTTCTCAGATTTCCCTTCACTTGTACAACAAATTTCCCCATCGGTTTTCTCCCCAGCTTTTTGGAGAAAATTGCTTGGCGATCGACCGGTCGAGAGCGATCGACCTGTTGGCTACCCCTGGTGTAGAGGACACTTTTTTAAGGAAAATATTTAATAAAATTTTTTTATTATTTCAAACCCTCGAGAGTTAGGCTTATTTAAAGTTTTTTTTTAATTTTTATCTTCACATAGCCATAGCTCGGAAAATACTGACTTTTTAGTAAAAATAGTTAAGTACTTTTTTAGCGTAAGTAATAAGTAATTAATTACTTTTTGCGATTTTTATAATTATTAAATAACGCAAAAACTATAATAATTAGAATTTTTTAAGAATCATATTTGAATTTAAGATGTGAAAGTTTCAAATAAATCTGTGATAGTCAATTTGAGTGACTTGTTGGTTTGACATGGAATGACCCACAGCAAGATTTTGTACATAATTTATTCAAAATCTATAAATTACTAACAGTTAGAAAATGATTTTTAGATTTGTAATAAATTAGAGAGTAATAAATATTTTAACAGTAAACTTGACGATAATTTGATAATCATGAGCGTTAATAATAATTTTCATGCTTGTAATGAAAATTCTTGATAATCCTGAAACCCTGAAAATCATTTTGCTGAACCACGGAACGTGTAATTCTGTTATAAAAACTGAATCTTTTGCATCACTGACATACCTTTGTTAAAATAAATGTTAAAATTAATTACCTTTTTAAATGTCTAACATTATACAACTTCGTATCAAAATTGGTATTCAAAATAAGTTAACCGCAAAAAGTGAAAACAAACAACATCAGTATAAATTTAGTCCCAACGCATTTCTATTATCCGTAAAGTTGCATAACAGTTTTTTTTCTGGAAGAATAATTACGAGTTCAAGTATTTTCGGTTTCATCTATTAAGATTGTCTATCCTTATCAAAAGTTTGCTAAATTAAACAGGATTAACCACATTTGGTGGTAGGTTCGGTCAAAACAGTGTGAAATCAAATACTTTAGTAAACGTGAACCTTTTGGGAGAAAACTTAACTGGAGACGGCACACTAAAGTATTCCAAAAATCCCAAAATAGGACAGAGAAAATACCATAGAATTATACCTTCGCTTATTCATCGCAATAGCTTTTATCCTGGAAGGAAGGGAAGGAAATTAAAATCTGTCTTTCGGATTAGTTCTAAAAAGTGAAGCACAACAAATTAGTGTTTTTTTATATTTTCTAAACTCAAGTACCCGATAAAATCTTAATTGACGACGTGTTTCCCACCATAATAAAATGTGGCACTTGTGGTTGAAAGCAATGCGTGTTTTAAATTTGTTAAAATGGTAACACGCATTTAATTACGACACTTTGCTTATTATGTCTTAACATTTTCCAGCTAAACTATTTTGGATCAACGCACTTGATGTGATTCGTAGAAATATACATATGTATACTGGAGGTCTGCCGAACATGACTGGCAAATATGTAGTATGTAAAAATAAAGTTATTTTTATAAGTTTCATACAAATCCAATCAAATTTGAAATATTGAATTATATTCAACTGACGGCAACGGACGTTTAATCTTGCCGTTAAATATGCAAACAAATTTAGCTCAATCAGTTGTAATCTTACATACCATTACCGCATTACCATCTAATTGGCAATATCTAAAACTGAAACCATAAATTTAAAATTAGAATATTACTAATCCGCAAAGCACTCTTCGTGTTCAACATTTTAAATTAGAAGTAAAACTAATAAAGTTCTTGTAATGCTTCATGAGGTTTGTACATTACCAAAATAACAATGATTGTTTCCAGAGCAATAACCTTTGTTTTAGGTATTGAAAATAAAACTATTGGTGTCATCGTGTTTATCCATAGGTGCGTCTACCTTGAACCTAAATGCAACTATGGACATTGACTCAGTCTACTTATTTCTATAGGTATTTTCGAAAAAAGCTCAATCAATCTTGCAGAATTTGAGCAACATGGTTTTTACCAAAACAACATCTCAATTCCGATACGAGCTTTCAGTAATAATTGATTTAATGATATAAATAATTATGGTATATTAAAATATTTCCACATTATTAAGCACCAACCTATTAGAAACGTCTATTTATTTATGGCTTTATTATACCGACATGTATTATCTTTTTATTGTTGATATTAAATATCCATCGGTATCAATTCATCCGGTTAAAAAGTTGTAAATTGGCATTTGAAATTTAATTAATAATCCATATCCATTTTTCACTTCTCTTCATTTTCTAATTTAAAAGCGAAGAGTACTTCAGTTGAAAAAAAATTAATTTAAATCGGAAAATCTTCTGTAAGTACAAATAATTTTGAATAATTAATTTGGGTGTTTAATTTTTTAATAAATACAATAATATAATTTTGCGCAAAATCAAGTATTTATAAGCTGCTTTGTCGATGCAATTTATATGATGGTATGGGTGCATAAAGCTCGGATAAAAAAGTTGGAAAACTTTGTTCCAATAACTAACAACGGAGAGAATTGAAAAAGTTTTCTTAAAATTAAGTATGTATTATAAAAATAACCTCTTACCTTTAGCAAAAGTTGTAAAGGCAAACTTATATTTGGAGATTTTTTCTTTTCGCGAAACCACAAACATTTAAACCAAGACATTGTTAGTGTGTTAGCTACATTGTTAAAACATGCTACTATTTAACGGCATAATATTTAATTTTTACATTCTTGCTTTTAAGCTACATTTAATTTATATTACTTTTTTATGGTTAAAAATAAATTTTGTAAGAGCGCCATAATCGGGACGATTGTAACAACGGGTTAGTAGTTATTCTCTCGGAATCCCGAATGCTACTGGCAAACCTTTACTGCTTCTTCTCTATATCCTCGAGCTATATTTTGTACATAAGGGTAGATAGAATTGAATTTTTTGTTGCTTTTGCTACAAAAGTTTTATTTCGCTAAACACCTTAACACTACGAAAACTTCCCTTTTTGTTTCTAAACAAAAGTTTCAAGCTGTATTAAATATTTTTTACATTTTCATTTTTTACGTCTTCATTTATATTATTCTCTCGGTTTAGCTAAAAATATGAAACTCAAACAAAGTTGTAGGTCACGCAAGCCAAGTTTCTGTAATTGGGTAGCTGTACGTACCGTACCGGACATTCAAAAGCGTTGTACGTATAAAAGTTTATGTTATTAATTACCATAAATCATAAATACTACGACTATTAAGCCAAACTTGTGTTTGCAAATTAAGATGTCAGAATTAACGCCGAATATAAATTATTAATATTTGATTTTAATTTATAACTTCAATCATTGTTGCATGTAAATGCACAGTTTCCGAGTTACGCAAAAAGTTTAAATTACAGGTAGTACAATGTGCAATTTTTAAATTAAAACTCCATAATTTTAAAATTGCTTTATTGCCTCAAGTATGAATAATAATAATTAGAAAGTTGCAATTACCGAATGCACTCTGGGAGAAACAATTATGATAATATTCTTTGGTGGTCGTACAAATAAAAACACCCATTAGATGCATTTAAATTTTAAAGATGCATATAATTTGTGCGGTAGGACTGCAATCACCGTTAGTAGCCAGAAGCAAATTCAGAAGCGATTTGGTGTCTCGATTCCATCAAGATTAAATAAAAAACAATTTAATTGCACAGCCACATCTTCGTACTGATGAATAAAATTATTTTGCTGTACTTAATAAAAATAATTTAGTTGTCAAAATTTTAGAGAAATCACGAAATGCTGATCATTGTTGATGTTTTCCTACAAAAGCACGTAACTTCCAAAATTAGTACTCACTCATTAAGGATAAATTGTTACAAAATTACGGTTTGCTAATGAGCGTAAATTGCAATAATAGATTTATTATCACTCAACATAAATGCATAACCGGCAAAATTTTTAACCAAATAAGTTTTTTCCTCATCTATAAATCTTGTTTATTAGCTTCATTTGCTGGTTAACCAACAAATTGTAAATTAAACCAAAGACCGGACAAATAACAATTCATGCCACTTTATTGCTGCGTACGAATGGCTTTTTGTCGCAAACTGCAGTTGGATTTAAAAATGTTTAATTTGGAAGTTATCCCATAGAAAATTGTAATTTTTTGAAACATATGCAGAGGAAACGATCAGTAAAAATTCCAATTGTTGTTCGAGTCGGACTTTAGACTGTAGGTAGTGCATTGGCGTATTTAGAAAGGGGCAAAGAGGCAATTTCCCCCCCCCCCCCCCAAGGATGACTGATAAAATCAGTGGCGTAACAAGCAGGTGAGGGACCCGTGTGCGAAGTTGTTAACGGGGCCCTGCTTTTATAAAAGACAAAAACAATTTTGTATACAAAGCTCGGAATTCCGAAGATTTCCATGCAATTCTAGTGATTTCCAAAGAATTCCTTCCAAATAAAAGCGGATATAAAGACCAGTAACTACCCCCCCCCCCTATTTAATTTTATTAAAATTTGAAAATTATATCTTAATTCTTATCAAAAAATAATATATAGATGAGTTTTTCTATTTTTCAATTTTCTGAGATTTCCTTGATTTTTCTAACATTGTCTAGATTTCCTAAAATATCCTAGAATTTTCTGTGATTCCCCTCGTCGCAAGATTTCAAAAAATTCTGAAAATTTTAAGATTTTTAAGAAATTTTTTTGTATATTTTTTTAAGATTTTCTAGAATTTTCTATTTCCTTTAATTTTCTACATTTCCTAAGATTGTAAAATGAATGAGATTTTTTGGATTTCTTAAAATTTTTCCGGATTTCTTCAAATATCCCGCTCTTTTTTTTACCAAGTAGAAAAATGATGGAGAAATTGTCATATGCAAAACTAAAAGGAAATCAGCGGAAATTTAACAAAATCTAGAATATTATAGACTATTCCTTTTTGATTTTTCCATTTTCTGAGATTTCATTGGCTTGAAAATTTTCTGGATTTTTCCAGATAACTTAAGATACCTTAGAATTTTCCATTTCGTATAATATTCTAAGATTTTTTCGAGTTTTCTGCATTTCTCTCGATTTTCTATTTACTAAAATTTTCTCGAGTTTCCTGAGATTGTCTTGAAATTTCTATAGATTTCTTGAGATTTTCAATATTTCTACAAATTTTCTAAGAATCTGTTTCTTGAGATGTCTTGGGAATTTTCCAGAATTTCTTCAGATTGCCCTTCACTAGTACACACAATTTTTCCGTCGATTTTCCGTTAGTTTTGTACTAACTGGAAAACCGAAGGAAAAATCGTGATATACGAAAGTGAAAAGAAATCCAAGCAAATTTTAGGGTATCTTAGTGAAACTTTAGAATACTATTTTCTTCCCAAGGAAATCTTAGGAAAATTCATAAATTAATTCTTTTATTTCCTTTTTCAAATTTCTGAGATTTCCTTGGCTATTGATTGGCTATCCTAAGATTTTCTAGAATATTCTAAATTTCCTCTTTTCTAAGAATGCCAGTCAAAGGCAGATATTATAGCAGGATATCAATCCCCAACTAGGGGCCCTTTTAGCCGGGGGCCCGCGTGCGTAGCACCCACCGCACCCCGGTAGTTCCGCCACTGGATAAAATGATGTTTACCAAAAAGTTTTAAAATTTAAATAACTTTAAATTACTTTTATTTATTTATTTACTAGCTGGAAAGCCCGTCCACGGACGGGCAGCTAAACGGTGGATCTCTTTTTTAGAGGTATAATATTTAAATATTTAATTTCGTTTCCCGCTACTGGATGATTCCCGTTTTTCTTTTTCTCCAATTCTCATTTTCTATAGCCGAACGTTTTAATTTCCTTCATTTTTGCTCAAAAACAAAAAATGTCCCATCTTTTTCCGACGAAATTTGTATAACTATTCTGTCATCTGTAGGTATTAATTCTAGAAGAGTGGGAATTTTATTATATGTATTGGCGGGTGTTCACCCCCAGACCACCCGGTTTACACTTTTGACTATAATTTTGACAGTTAACTTTCAAAGTAACGTAAAAGTTCCTAGTAAACTCTGAGCAGTAAGGTACTTAAATAAATGTTTTTCCAAGCTTTAATATTCTCTAAGCTAAAGGTTTAAATTTCCTTCATTTTTGCTTAAAAATTCAAATTTCCCGGTTTTCCCTGGCGAAACTTGTAAAATTATAAATCCCTTATCTACTCCAAGTATTCTAAAAGAGTGGAAATCCTGCAATATGTACTGGAGGGTGTTCCACACCCCCCAGACCCCCCGGTTTACAATTTTGACTTAATATTATTTTTATAATTAACTTTCAAAGTAACACCGAAAATTGCTGCTAAACTCCGTGAGCAATAAGGTAATTAAATAAATATGCTTTCCAAGTTTTAATTTTTTCTAGACGAAGGTTAAACTTCCCTCATTTTTGATTAAAAATTCAAATTTTCCGGTTTGGATTAATATTGGACAAATATTTTTAATCTTAATCTTAGTTCGAAAAAATCGACCAACCAGAGTGTTTTTCTTTCACCAAAAAATAACACGTTGCAGCAGGAGCAGCAGAAGCGTGCTAGGATTTTATGTAACAGGATTAGTTACAAATGACGCGCATGAATGAATTAACGAGATTCTAAAAAATCTTTAATCTGCTTCCCCCAAAAGCATTTTCTAAATACGCCACTGAGGTAGTTTATGGAGTAAAGTTGTGCCGTGGTTCGAATTACACGTTTTTTTAAAGTACTATAGTCCGAAAGTCAAATAATGCGTTTTAACTAAATTTTTCCGAGTTTGTGTGATGCCAAAGTTACTGAATATACTATGTTGTAATCTCAACAGAAATCCAAGCGTTTTTCATTATTTAATCTTTTAAATTTGATTATAAATAAATCCATTGCAACGTTTGCAGATTATAAAGTAGATAATTGAAAATTTTGAAAATTAATTAAATTGAAAATTAATTCCGCTGCAATATGTATAAATAATATTTACATTAAAGGCTGATTCATATAATGAATAAATGAATGCGTTACTCTTATTTTGCGCAATTCCCATCAATAAATTGACAGCACACATAAACAGTGGGGTTCTGTTTATCATTCAAGTCAACACGTGTTGTTTAAATGATGTGCGCACAACCAAAACTGGGTTAATTGAATTAAATGAATGAATGGGTATTATTAGCGTTTCTTTTAAATATTGCAAAATAGTAAACAGACCCACATCCAGGAGCTGCAGCAAAAAATAAAACTTTAATTGTAGGCCATGATTTATCTAAAAGTTTTGTATATTTTTGGAAATTAAAAGTTTTTCCTTATTGGATTTGCTTTAGTATCTACTACTATTAGAGTTTTTAATCTGCTGCAGAAGCAAAGTTAAAATCAGGGATTCTCAACCCTTTTACATTGAGCCTCCCCGGTTATTACAGAAATATAATAATAAGCATAATGGATTTTTTTTAGAATGTCCGAATACATTAGGTCCCCCTAGGAAGGCGCATCCCACTAGTTTGGAACTCCTGTTATAGATGGACGTCATACAACCGAGATATTGAACCAAAATTTTAAGAAACTTTACAATAGTTACACAAAAGATATTCAGCAACTCTTTGGACCTTATGACCTACATTTGAATTTATAGTATTTCATTAATCAAATTATCACATAAAGATGTTATTCATCTAACCTGAACTCAACAGTAATCTCTTTTTAAATATTTATTAGTCGGTAGCCCGCACAGTTTCCGAAGTTCGGGGTTGCACAAGGTAAACTACATGAAAAATATAAAATTTGTTTTAAA
Organism: Cantharis flavilabris; assembly: GCA_949152465.1. Taxonomy (NCBI): domain Eukaryota; kingdom Metazoa; phylum Arthropoda; class Insecta; order Coleoptera; family Cantharidae; genus Cantharis; species Cantharis flavilabris. The sequence goes on from OX424435.1 coordinate 13,541,131, forward strand.
AAAGTTCGTTAGGTTTATCAAATATTTGGAAGAATATTTAATTTGCTTCACGTTACCTTCTTTTTGAGAGAATATGAAAGACACAAAAATAATACAGAAATATAAACTACAAATGATAAGAGCATTAAATTTCATCTAGCTTTCACTTAACCCTACAGTGCATACGTCAACAAAAATCACACCAGTGCATACCTAGGGCCTGTCCGGCCCGTAGCTTTAAATCGACGAATATTGGGATATTTCGGGAAAATAAGAAAATGTATTGCAAAAGGTCAAATGTACCTGAATCTTGCACTTTGCTGAAGTAATTAAAGTTGCATATATTGCATTACGGTGAATTCTAAGAATTATAAAGATACTTTTGATAATATAATTGAATTACATAAAAATTATAGCAGTTTTATTATTATCTTGCGAGTAATGATTACAGAAATTGTCATACCAGCTGAAAAAATGTTTTTACAAAGCTTATAATGCGATTGGAAACCGACTACAATTTTTAATATAAAATAGTAAAGCCAGTGCATACGTCCTTTTATTGGCAATCCATTCAACTTTTTCAAATTTTTTAAACACATGTCGATGTCTTTTCATATTTTAGACAGCTACTAATGATATGATGAAATTTATTTAAACGGTTCTTTATTTATATTCATTTAAATGTTCACTCGGGCCTGCTAAGCCCTATGTATTCACTGTAGGGTTAAAAAGTCAAAAAATGCTTTTGAAATTATTAAAAGTTTTATTTATCAGTCTGGCCATGTAAGTTTCCAAGTTTTAAGTAAAAGCTAGATAAATTCTAATGCTCTTATCATTCGTAGTTTATATTTCTGCATTATTTTTATGCCTTTCTCTAAAGTAATTAGCGAAGCGGAATTTGCATAAAGAAGTTGCATGTTAATTTCCTATGTTCGGCTAAACTCATTAAGCACCCGGTATAATGTATTTATAATTTTTTTTTTAAATAAATGTAGATTCCATTGGTATTTTAATGCATCGATTTTTCGCCGATTAATCTGTCGGGTTTCTTTTTGGTGTTCTCCAGGTCAAGCGGAATTTTCACTTGGTTAGACAATCATTAGCGATCATACCAAACCTCAAAAGCCGTACTCTTGTCGCTAACAAATGAAGAGTTAAGTAACAAAACGAAAACTAGTATAGCTAAACTTAAAAGTAAAACTTTAATTTAGTTATTCTTTCATTATAGTTTTAAAGTTTTCATGAACGAAATGAACCATAAAAATTTCCTGTTAATGGTAATTTACCATTTAATTCCTACAGTAATAAATTATGATCAAGTAATTGCATACATGCCAACATGTTACGATAATGTATAATTAATAATTATTTTAATAAATAGCAGGGAGGAACATCAATTTTGTTTTGATGAACCGAAATTGCATACTGCAATTATAAAACCATCAAAGAACTTCAAAATTTTAATTGTGATTTAGTTTATTACTTTCAAATAAGATCTATTGTATTATCGGGATCGTTAATATGTATGACTAACTGTTATTACAAGCATTATTAATTTATTGAAGTATTTTTCCCCTAAAAATCATAAAACCCCCCAATTAGTCATGGTGTGGGAGTGGCGGATGATTGCTTAAATTTCGTGTTATATGGCCCTTTTTACCACTAAAAGCTTTTGACTGTACCTACCTATATTGATTTTATATGATAGGTAATAGACAGCTAATGTACCTATTAATTACTCATTGTCATTGTACTAATAACGTAATCATTATTATATTATAGTTACATTTCTAATAATATGTTTGAAATTCAATATCTATACATTCTCATACAAAATTCTCATTTTTTATCAGTGAAATTAATATTACATTTTGTGTCAATACGAGATGGCTATTTTTCAAATAATTTTAGAGTAAATAAAGGTATTGTTTAATTAAATTTTATTAATTTTATAATACTCTTATAATCGATATTATTACATCATATCAAAAATTTTATTGCTTTATTTATTATAAATAAATCCTGTATAGACTTTGGTTACAAACCACGAATAAAATATAAAACTTACTAACAGTTCCTTTTCGAGTTTATAAACTCGTGTGCATTAAATTTTTTTCCCTTTATTTCTGAAATATAACTCCCCCATTGGAAAAGAATACTTTACGTTTAAATTTAAATTATCTTAACAACATTTTATGATTTAACTAAATTTTATGTTAAAAATGCGATTTAAATTATTGGATCCAAATCGACAAATGCCAACATAAAGGCGCTGTTAAAGAATTCGTCAGATTTACAGAATAAGCAAATTCTTTACATAAAGGTGTCCTTTACCAATACTTTAACATAGGGGCATTCCATTGTAAAATCCAGTCCATAAAGATCGATCTTTAACGGACATCAGTCTGTCATTAAAAGATTCTTTATGAATTACAGAATAACCATCTTAGAAAGTGTAAAGGATGTAAAAATTTTGGTTGTGGAACTTTGCGAAAATGCTGCAGGGGCCCCACTAATTTTTCGAAGACGATTTGAGATTACAATAACTTTTACCATGAATGTATTTTAATATATCCTTTATTTGTTAATTTATTTTTAATATTATGGTTCCGCATTATAATTATGTTTAAAATTAGATTTCTCTGCACGAAAGAGTTGAAAAAGGTTTGAATTTGTAGATATAATAAATACAATGAACAAATTCATTCATTTAATGAACATTTTCAATGTACATATACGGCAATTATTGGTTTAGTGTATAAATCTTGAGTAAGAATTAACTCACTATTTATCGAGTTAACTGCGAATCAAAATTTACACAATTGGTTCTTATAAAACTTCAAATTTTCGTTGAAACTTGGTTCATATAATACTTTATGTACGAATATCCAACTTAGAATATATTTTTACTTATTTGTTATTAAAGATCAACATTTATTTATATGTACATATAAGAACGTCGAGTAACTGCCCAATTCCAATTTTTGTCAGTTTGTTCGTACGCTATTGGAATTATTTAAATTTCTTGACACATAAACGGGAACAAACGGCAAGTTTTGAATACGAAGTTGTACTGATATATCAAAAACGCAGATCCTGGAAGTCAGCCAAAAGTGTGAATTAATAACGACTTCTCCTGAAGAATTGACTTCTTATGGATACTTGGCAAAATTGGCTTTTTACCGGAAAAAAGTTAAATGAAATATTCAATGTTTATGTAGAGCTATCAGCTTACATCCTCTAAAAGTCTAAAATATAAATAAACCCAATTATGAAATTAGCCAGGAGCAAAAATAATAAAAGAGGATTTTGTGAAATTGATAGGTAATGAAAAAATATGGTAAAATTTTATTAAATTATGTAACCAACAGGTAATTTATGAATTATAAATAACGAGGTTTATTTTTGTAGGGATAAAGTATTATAAACTTACCTGCATGTGAATGGACCACACAGAAGGTTTGTTTTTTATAAAATTGGCAATTTCAGTTTAATTATATAGAACTTGTTGTAATTAGACAGCACGCAATCACTTTCCCGATTATTAAGCTCTTAATATTTAAACTATATTCTTACTAGGAACTCTTCGAGGCGGAAGTATAAAATATAATGATGAAGTTTTTAACAAATTTTTTAAGAGTATTTACAACACAATCTAGTACATATTAATAATACATTTGTAATATATAATGGATTCTTACATTATTGGCAGGCCAATGACAGTTTTTAAGAACAGACAGGTTAGATTCGACCTACAATAATAATATTTTTTTGTGTATAATTTTAATATTGTAGAGTATTTAGTTGTTACTGTTTGAGTATATTTTCGAATATACATAAAAAAATTACAATTATATTAACAATACAGAAAAACAATCCAGGGAGTATTAATGCGCCTAAAACAATTAAAGCAAACTAAGATTAATACCTGGAAGAACGATTCCAAAACAATATTTTTACAATAACAAACAAGAATGGATAAATTATTTACTAACAGAACTTCAACATTTTCAATTTAAATGGTTGGAGTGAATGAATGAATTAAATAATATTCATCTACGACTTTTACATTTTTAAAGCAACATTGGTAGAATAATTAATATAATCACGGTTCAAAGAGGGAAGCGACCAGTCGATATTCATTTTGCTTCTGACCAATTTTACGTGCCAAAAAATAAACAAAACGAGGAATTCAGAGATAGAGAAGAAATTCTGAAATTAATAATAGGGTTTATACTGAATTATATAAATCGAAAATAACACCGACAAGGGAAATAAAAATAAAGTTCCAGAAGAAAATAATTAATGTAAACTCGGAAAAAATGCCCGAAATAAACGAACAAGAAGTAGAAAGCATGGTAAGGGAAATAAAACAAAACAAATCACCTGGAGAGGATCGAATTCTAGTGGAAATGATCAAGGAGGGAGGCCAACGAACCCTTAAAGAAATTACTAATTAGATGAACAAATGCTTAAACGAAAGCGACATCCCAAAAGAATGGAAGAAGGCGATCACAGTACTATTTTTTTAAAAAAGGTGACAACGCAAGATTGGAATACTATAGACCGCTCTCACTTGTATCCCAACTTTATAACTGGATAACTACCAGCCAAAAGAACAAGCCGAATTTAGAGCTGGATATGGTACTTTCGACCATTTACACAAGATTAGAATCTTAATAGAGAAAGTAACTGAGTATAATTTATCAAGATATACAAGATTCGGATAGAATACAGTGGAGGAATCGAGAGATATGGAAAGAATTGGAAGAGGCCAATGCTCAAAGTTGGACTTGGTAAGAAGAAGTACTTCTACCTGTGGCGGTGCGGTGTGAGGTGACAAAGTGTTGCCAAATAGTTGAAGACTAGGAATGCCGAAGTGTTACCGGAAGGTGAACTCACACAACAGCATTGTAGTAGTGCTTGAAGAAGAGTTCAAAGCTAACCACAGGAAAGTGAAATTTGGGGGTGACACATAATAAATAAATAAAACAAATGTTGTAGTCACACTTTTACTAAAATTAAGATCACATCTCTATAACTTGATCTCTATAACTTGTATACACCAATTGAACTGAATGATGGTCTAATAGACCGAAACATGTTTTCAAGGTATTTAATGTATTAGTTTTGTGACTAATTTTAATTTTAGTAAAAGTGTGACTACACCATTTGTTTTATTTATTTATTAAGATGCAAGCTTTTTACGATATTTAGGTCTATCAAAGTGAATTTGGTGACACATAGTTTGTGAGCAGCACCACAAGCAACTCAAAAATTAAAAGGTTTCTATTTTATATTTGTCTTTTAGAAAACACCGAGGAGTGTTTCGCTGAGGAATTTTGGTGCACAATCTTTAGGAATTAGAGGAATTAGTAGAGAATTTAAGGAATTAGGGGAATTACTTGAGAAATTTGGAGAATTAATAAGAAATTAGTGGAATTAGTGGGGAATTAAAGAGAATTACTAGAAATTGGAAGCGAATTAGTAAATCGCGCAATGTCACGTGATCGCCGTCTTTGATTTCGTTTGGCCAAACGGATTCTGTTTATTATCTCGCTTCTTACATAAATTAATGCTTGACGAGCATTGGTTGTATTTAATATCTAAGGGTTGGTACGCTGGTGCCTGGTGCTGGGGTAGGCTGGTGCTAGAAGTGTAATTAAATAAACATTGCCAGTAATTGTGATATATTATATTAGTTGTTTTACTGTGAATACACAACATAAGAGAGGTAAGCATTTTATGTTTTTTGGGATTGCTGGTATGCAATGATTATCTTTGTTGGGTTTATTGTTTTTTTTTCGCAGATACAAATTATATTCCGAGATATTGTTAAGCATATAATTTGGCGTAACATGAATTTGTTATTTATTAGAAAAATTTCGTAACAAACATATCAGCATCAATAATAAAAGCTACTTATAAATTGTTTTGCTTCGTCTTCGTCTTCGCCTTTTCAGCAACTTGATTCTTAGTTTGTTTTGCTAAATCAGTTTCCGTCAAGCCCGCGTGGGACATACCTTTCAGCAACTTTGATAATATTTGGTGTTGCGTGGGATTTGCTTGCCAGCGTCTTGGAGGGTCGAGTGATTGATAAGAAAGGATATATATATCACACCCCATTAGGAAGCAGTACCGATTCGACCGGGAAACGAGTACCAACTCGATTACCCCATAATGGCTACAAGCCAGGGAACTCATTTGAATTTGATACGTTGGTTTCGTTTCGGTATTCACAAATAGTAACAATCAGTAATTGTAACGCGAATTAATAATGTTAGATAAATTCGGAAGTAAAATTGTGATATGTGGCTTTGCTGGAATTAGTAGTCGCGCGAGTTGTTAGTAGCAATTTGGCTGTCAGCTCACTTAACAGTGTAGTCCTTACGGAACATACTGGGATTAAGATGATATGTATCGACAATCAGTATTATTTGGGAAGCGCGCAGTAGCGACTTACGATGACAAGTTTGGGTTAACTTTAAATTTGGAATTAAAATTGTTTGGAAACTGCTCAAATATCCACGGTGGCTCGAATATCCGACCATGTAATCAACTTATATTATTACGTTTTATTAGGGAACAACATCCGAAATTGTCTTGGATTAAAAAAAAAGAATTTGTGTTTGTGTGTGGCGGTAAATTGTCCGCATTGGCGTGGGCCAAATTAAGTGCGGAGGTTAGTTCGAAACGTTGGCTTGTGGTAGTGCGAAATTAGAAGAAAAATTAGAAAGATTAAGTAAGATGGTTGTTTTGATAAAAATGTTGTATTTGTGAACTTTAGGTAAGCTGGATCCAAGCCCTTTAATAAAATTTTGTGAATTTTGAATTAAGTTGTTTGATGCCCGTATTAAACAATTTAAATTATTCTGCATATTTATTGTCTTGCATTACGAACACACCACCCCCCTGACATGCTCTCCGGTTTTTTCGTTTTTCTTTAATTTTGTATTGGATTTTTAAGTAAATTAATAAAACGTAACAATATTTTATATTTCTCCAATCTTTGATGAGTTTATTGATTTTTTTTTGCAGATGAGTGATCGTTTGGGTGAACCCAATAGTGATGTTTTCGCAGAACCCGAAAGAGCTTTTAATACAAAAATACCAGAAATTAAAAAAAACTTACTAAAGAGCTGTGGCTATGAAAATGAAGCTTTAATAGCTGGGAATGACAAAAGCAACTATATCAGAAATAGAAAAGTTTGCAAGGACTGATTTATTTCAGTTCATCGACGAAGAGAATCGAGCAAAATACTATGGAATATATAGGAAAAATCCGAAAATTTACAAAATGTTACCAGCACATGAACAAGTCCCATTTTGGGTGGTCGATATTTCAAAAAGAAAAGAAAATCAAACAAAAAAGAAATTCAAGCATCTGCACCTAGTAATCAAGAAAAGGTGTAACTTCTTTTCAACTTCTGTTGAAACTTTGAATTTTTTATATGAGGAATCACAAAAGGAATTCAACAATCAGGAAGACAATCCGAGAGAGTTTACCAATCAGACCCCTGCCGTAAACTTGACAGACGAAAATGCCTTAATATTTCTAAATTTGAAGTAGTGGTCAAAATCAAAAGCAAATAGTGATTAATGGAGAACGCTTCAGCATAAATTTGACGATATTAAAATTATAACTTCACTGGACTAATTTGACAATATTTTTTTCAAAGTAACCTGCTTCTGTAAAGAAATTTATTTTATACCATTTTGTGGTCTAGATTACGTAATAATTTGGTAAATTAGGAGGGAATTAGTTTGGAAATTACTGAAAGTAGAAGAATTAGTAGGGAATTAGGGGAATTACCTAATATTTTCTAAAATTAATAGGGAATTATAATATATGAATTAGAGGAATTTGTAACAATCCTGGGATTAGTGTACCTCTTTTTTTTCAGCGGTTTACCCCTCTTTTAAACTTTTGATGATGTTCTAAAATTTAACCTGAAAGAATAATAACAAAAATAATCGAAAGTAAAATTTTGCCACAAAGTATTCAAATTCAGATAAAATGCGCAGTTAGGCCTGTGCCAGCTCGTGCCTACCACTTAAAATGTTCGTAATATAAACCATTAAATTTTGAGTTGTAGATAAGAGATTTATATCTGTTTTAATGATTATTTATAAAAATAGAGTCCCATATTTATGATATATACCTACTAAAAAAATTACAAAATTTTATATTAATTTTATATTTAAAATAAAAATTAAATTTCACTTGCAGTTCATAAAAAATAATACTGTTATGAACCTCTTTTAATTATAATTATCAAAATAATCCAAACCAAAATGACCCCAAAATTAATAACTGGCTATCCTTTAGCGATGGATTTTCTGAACTTCTGGTCAACTGTACCTATTCTGGTACATGATTGCCCATCAATATTATTATTAGATGTTGTTAGCATGAAAGTGCAAGTAGTAGGTAATGTAGTTTGTATTATTTAATAAATTCGCGTTACGACCGACGCCTGATGCAGTGGAAAAATTAGTTCAGTTTTTGATTGTGCAACCTGGACTAGTGCAAATAATTATTATGATGGCAGTGTTTCCTGTTTGAAAGTCTCAATTTTAAAAAACCAGAGGTTGATTTCTGTTTTTATCTTTTGAAAAATTATCCCTCTTCGAGTTTTTTAAAACTCGTAATTTTTTAAAACAATTAGTTAACTGATAAGTTTTGTAAAACGTAATATTATGTAAAAACATATATAAAAATACTTTTTAAAAACAGTGCTTTATTGAAATATGAAATAAAAATGCATTAAAAAGGAGAAAATAAATTTTGGATTGAAATTCACAATGAGAAATGGTCATCTAGTTGATCATAATAACTATAAGCACTGGGTGCATAGTTCTATAAGCATTTAAGGGGGTATTATCGTCTAGAACCTTGGTTTTTACTTAATTTTTAAGAATTAATTTTGCGAAAACTATCAAACCTACAGTGCTAGAATTTTTCACGCATAATAAGACATGTTTCAACTAACAACATAAATTTTTATTAAATTCTTTATCGAAAGCTATTCAAGTTATGCGCTGTTATGCAGGTCGTGGCGTGAGACGCATGTCTAATCGGCCGCACATATTTGTGGCAGTTCTAATCGTCGGAAATAGAAGAACAAATTTTTTTTAAATCTATATGAATGTAGTTATCGTCGGAACTAGAATTAAGTAAGTATGAAATTTTTTATCGGAATCGCAGCTGTTTGAAAATGAAAGTTTAATTTTCCCGGAAAATTTTCTACTAAAACATGAGATCAGGGTTAAAATATTCAAGCTATCGGTATCATTCTAGTTCCGACCATAGGTGAAGGTTCCCTCAAAATGTCGACGAAATCTGACGTCAATCGGTACAATAGTTTTTGAGACAAAACGTGCGCCCGACTTGAAAAATGTCATTTCGAGAAAAACGCGTTTAAAGTTTGTCATACATTTAGCACTAATACGGCTGAACATACGGTGGCTAACAATTGTTTGAGTAACTAGGTGAAGGTTTCCTCGAAATGTGTACAAAACCTGAAGTCAATCGGTCCAATAGTTTTTGAGAAAAATGTCATTTTTGATAAATTGACAGATCTTAGAATTGACTAGTACGAGCCCTAACAACTATATTTTCGGCCACTTCAAAATTTCTATCGAAGAAATAATTTTTCAATATACCTTTACTAGCAAAATATCTTTAATAAAATGATTTTTTTTAAATAGAGTCTTTAAAATAATTATTCAGGTTATATTATCCTGAAAAAAAATAACGGAGAAAATCAAATCTTTGTTGAAAAAATATTATTTTATTGAACTACATCTGGCAATTTAATGTTCGGCCAAAATCATATGTAATTCAGTTAAAATCTGGTTACCGTTGTCATCAGTAAATAAAACTGCAGTTGGTGCTAATTTAAAGTATAACAATCGAGACTATACCTGTCTTAATTAATTTGCGAAATTCGCCAACTTTGTATGACCAATTTGTTTCAAAATGGTTCAAGGGGCAGCAACTCCAAAAAAAGTGGGAGATTTAATAATCAGGATGTTTAGTCAGGGGAAGAAAATGAGACAAATTGCTCGAGATTTGGAATTATCAAAATCAACAGTTTCCTCAATAATAAAATAATATGGTGAAAACGGTAACACAGAAGTTAAAGGAAACAGCCCAGGACGTCCGTGTTTAGTTACTAATCGTCAAAGAAGGGAGTTAGTTAAAATCTGCAGAAAAAACAGGAGAGGCACTGTAAGGAAAATATCATCGGAGTGGAACGAAAATACAAAATTTTCACTTTCCAGGGAAACTTGTAGAAACTGGATTCACAAAAGTGGTCTCGGTTTTTATAAGGTACAATCATTTCAATATTAAATTAGGTTTACTAACATACACGTAATATAATATTTTAGGCTAAAGAAAAGCCATTGCTGACCGAACGTCCGAAAAAAAAGCTTGGCTTGGCGTAAGGATGCAATGGACACAGGAGCAGTGGAATTCGGTTATTTTTAGCGACGAGTCTAAATTTAACATATGTGTAGGAGATAATCGAAAAAGAGTGATAAGAACTAAAAATGAAGCGCTACATAAGGACTGTTTAAAACGAACTGTTAAGTTTGCTTCGGGAGTAATGATTTGGGGCTGCATGTCCGCTAAAGTTGTAGGAAGTATGGAGTTTGTAAATGGAACTATTAACGCACTCAAGTATCAAGATATACTAGAAAATAACTTGCTCCCCAGTATTGAAAAACTGTACCCAGTGGAGTCATTTATTTTCCAGCAAGACGGTGCTTTATGTCATACGGCTAAAACCAACCAAATTTGGTTTAACAACCATGATATGACAGTTATGGATTAGCCTTCCAGCAGTCTTGACTTAAATGTCATTGAAACCTTATGGCATAAAATGAAACAAAAGCTGAGAAACGATCCACACAGGACCCATGAAACTTTAAAGGCAAAAGTTCAAGAAGTCTGGGATTCAGTAACAGCAGAAGAGTGTCAGGCTCTTGTAAATTCTATGCCTAAAAGAATTCGGGCAGTAATTTTAGCAAAAGGTGATGTTACGCCATATTAAAATTGGTTATTGTTGTTTAAGATCACGGCTTGTTATTATGGCCGAACATTTATTTGTCAGGTTTACTTCACAATAATACTTTTTTTAGAAACCAAAAATGTTGTTATTTTACTCCTAACTATCATAAAATAGCCAGAAATGGTGATTTTAAAATATAAGCAAAAAATTGCAGTTATAAAAATATATTTAGCTAGTAATGATACTGAATAATTATTTCGATAAAAATTATGAAATGGCCGAACATATAGTTGTTAGGGCTCGTACAACCTTTTATTCTGATTAATCTCTACATAATTAATTAATTTACATTTTTTCATAATTTGATATGATAATTAAGTGCAGTTTACTTTATGCGATTTTGCTTACGATTTTACATACGATTTCTCTTGTATGACGGGTTTTGGTGGTTTTCTGTTCACGACTTTGTTTGCGAGTTTATCTTCTGGTCGAATTGTATAACGTTAACTTCGAAAAAATTGCTTACGGCAACTTGGAAGCAAAATCGTAAACAAAATCGTAAGCAAAATCGCATAACGTAAACTGCACTTTAGATTAAACTCCCAAAATTTAGAATTGGAAAATTGCGAAATAGTCTTTTTTTAACTTGGTTTCATTTAACTTTTTAAGAGACAGGGAAGTTTCCTGAGCTACCTGCTGTGTTCCAACGCACTGTAGCCTATAGGCCTCTGTAACTATGGGAGTTTTACGAATTTTAAATTAATATTTTTTGGGCACATTCTCAAAACCCCAAATTATAAGAAACTGCAACAAAAAAAAGTCAAATTTTTAAAATGTCTAGACGATAAAACCCCCTTAAGCACCCATTGCTTACAGTCACGGTAGGAGATGTGGTATAGGGATTCGTGATACATCGTAAAAACGGGCACTGTAGGCGATAGATGGCGTTCTTACCAGTTTTTGTCCTTTTTTTTTAGTTTTTGTCTCTTTCTTTGTTCATGATTGCATGATGATTGCCTAACCAATAACAAGCAACCGTCCATTGTGTTTCATGTTTTTGCGAATTTAGAATTTACCACATGTATTTAAAACGATTCAAAATTTGTTTTCCAAAGCATTAAGCTATAAATTGCAGTTATTATTGCAAGATTATGTATTTTGTGATATTTTATATCGGTATTATGTGATATATTACATTGGTATATTCGTATTGGACTTGTAACACGAATGTAATGGTGAAATGTTAAAGTTGAAACCAACAGCAAAACAAACTGCAAAAGTGATCGACTTCTTCGACAAATTGTTCGACAGCGTTATTGGTCATGTCTTGTAAATAATATGTTTTGTGGTCATGTTGAAGTTGAAGTTCCAGGCAAGAAGTTACGAACCTGCGTAACCGACAAATCAGATCATATTGAATTTTGGAAGAGAGCTATTAGAATTTTTGAGACGATGGTATTATTTATTAATAAAGATGACAATGGCAGTACTAAGCGATACAGATGATATAAACAAGAATGAGGGGCTCATAAGGAAGCACACGCCACCATCCATCAAAAAGCGGATTTCTACGCTAGAAGTAATTTATAAAATAATTCTAAAATAAATAATTAATGTTTATATCTTGCAATTTTCAGGGCTTTATTGACATTACTCAAACATGAAAGTTCTTGGTTTTAAGAGCATGTTGCTTAGGACGTTCAACCAGGATGTTTTGGAAAATTTTTCTGGAGATTTAAGACAGAGAGGGGAGTAAGATTTACAAATCCAACAGTAGCTGCATTTACTCCATTTTACAAGAGTTTGTTGGTAAATTACAGCAAGGGTCATTCAGAAGGCAGTAATTGTGAAAACGATGAGGAGATATTTTAGTTTCATTGAAGAAATTTGTGCAGCAGGTATTTACTTAAAGTGTCCTACATATATTAATTTACTAATTATTATATTAAAAACTTCAATAAAGCAAGTTAATTAAACTAATAAAAATGAAATAATTAACTTGCTTTATTGAAGTTTTTAATATTATAGTTCTTTATTTATGCCAAAGTTATTAATATTGACTTATAGATTATTTAAACATAAATATTATTACTAACTTGTGAAAATTGTATGTAGAATAAACTTAAAAAGCTAAAATCAGGTTAAATAAACACTTTGTAAAAGGACGATCACTTGTCTGAAAGCTCAGTATTTAAAACGATTTTTAATGAGTTTATTTAACTTCATTTTAGCTTTTAAGTTATTCATCATATAGATTATTTAAGTTATAATTTATGATTTACTTATTTATTTATTTAATTTTTATATTTCAACTATTTGCAAAGTTTTATCGAAATTTTTAAAAAACAGAAAGTTTTCAATTTTAATTTAATTTTCTAACATGTAAATAATAATTTTACTTTTACTATAATATTGCACATGTTAAATAACTATACTATATCTTATTTATTATGTTATATTAGGTTTATTTAGGTAGTAATAAAACCAATTTGATAATAAATCCGAATGTCTTATTTTAAAATTACATCAAAATTACAATGTAACTTTATAATCATAAAATTTCATTAATTCTTATAGCAATGTATATGTATACACTTTATTAGTGCTATTTAATACATTACTTTAAGATTTAATGAAATTTTATGATTATAAAGTTGGAAATTATAAATTCTAAATGAAATAATAAACATTTTAAAATTGCCGCTGTCTCCCCCACCTCTTTTATATGCGCACTGTGGCGGATAGATGGCGCTGAAATACGATACTAAAGTTTGTTAAGAAGATAGCATACCGTGCTTACAGTCAATTATGATCAACTAGATGACCAATTCTCATTGTGAATTTCATTCCAAAGTTTATTTTCTCTTTTTTAGTGCATTTTTATTTCATATTTCAATAAAGCACTGTTTTAAAAAAATATTTTTATATTTATTTTTATTTTTTACTTTTTAGTTTTCACACTTTCTTTTAACAATTAATGTATTTTTCTTGTGCATCTTGCACAAAAATTAACGGCGTACACTAAACTGAACGACGAACAACGTTCGAATGCGTAAGTTGAAATCTGCAGCTCCCCCCCCCCCTTCAGACAAACTCTCCTCGCCAGTGGGGCCCGCATTCCGTTTTAAAGGCTCCACTCGCCCGCTATGACACGCTACGAAAGCGACTATTTTCGATGGGGAGCACGAACCCCCTCAATCTTCAAGTGATGCTGACCGACAGTCTTGATACGCCTCTAATCGTATCTAAAGTTGGCAGCAACCCTGCGGACGGTTGTGTGAGAATTCCTCAACCCGATGCAAAACCAGGTGACTCAAACATCAGCCATTTTTTGAAAGAAGTATGGGCTCAGCCCGGTATTCCGAATTCCTATTTATGATCTTGGACCTTGGTTGAGGTAGTTATTAAGCACGCAACTCTTCAACCGTAAGGTCGCTCCAGATCGTACTTTTATTATGAAATTTTATTTTAATATTAAATTAAATCTAAGCACATTAAATTTTCATATTCGGTATTGCAAGTTGGTGATTAATCGATTAAAGGATTTACGAAACAGGATTACCTGTTTATCTTTTTATATTTTAATTAAATATTTTTAATTAAATTAAGGGGGTATTCTAGTCTACAAGTATGAATATTCGGGCGGTTCTTGAAGCTCTGTACAAACGAAACAAAAAATATTTTCACTATCCCTTTTTTTTACCATTTGTTTATTGATATTTTAAGATTACATAAAAAATTAGCTGAAAAAAATAACTCAAAATTCACAAACTTATGGGCTGGCAAAGTGGGAGGTCCAAGAAAAACTGGCGTGCACAATATCTCAAGTTCTAATGAACCGATTTATTTGAAATTTGTTGTGAAAGTTCTTTATACATTCCTCTATCGCATGAACCACGCTCAGTTCAAAATTTTTAATTTTACTATTTTTAAAAAATTCGGAATTGTTAATTTAAGCATGCCAAAAACAAATTTTTTTTTCAAACTGCCCGCCATTTTGTGAAAACATTTTTGTTTTACTTTTCCGAGGTTCATGCTATAGCGGCATCTATAGAGAATATTCACACCAAATTTTAAATAAATCGCTTCATTACAACTTGAGATATCGTGCACGCCAGCACACCCCTTTTTTTAGACCTCCCACTTTGCCAGCTCCTAACTTTGTGAATTTTGAGTTCTTATTTTTCCATTAATTTTTTATGTAATCTTTAAATGTCAATAAACAAATGATACAAAAATGGATAGTAAAAATATTTTTTGTTACGGTTGTACAGAGCTTCAAAAACCGCCCGAAATTTATGCCTCTAGACTAGAATACCCCCTTAAATCTAAGCACGTTAAATTTTCATATTATTCGGTATTGTTCACTTAAATTGAACTCGTACGCAAAATTTCGGAAGAATTGGATAAGAGGAAGGAGTCCAAAATTGCGAAAATATGTTCCCAATGAAACTTGCAGAGCGATTTAAATAAAGCACTGTAATAATAATAAAATTTTATAAAACAAATGACATTTTCCTACTAGAATTAACATTATTATAAAGAAAAATACAGTAAAAGCATATCGTAAGTATTTTCGTAATTTATCGCGTCAACCGAAAGATGCTTGTGAGCTTTTTCTTGCCGCGACTCGAAGGAGAACTAACACGTGTAGGTAGACGGATTGATTACCTACGTTATAATGCTTACATTATAATAATTATATTTTAATTAAATTAAATCTATGCACGTTAAATTTTCATATTCGGTATTGTTCACCTAAATTGAACTCGTATGCAAAATTTCAGAAGAATTGGATAAGAGGAAGGGGTCCAAAATTGCGAAAATAGGTTCCCAATGAAACACGAAGCGAATTAAATAAAGCACTGTAAAAAATACTCAAATTTTTTTGTTAACATAAATTACATAATTATATTAGGTAATTATATCAGTATTTAAAAAAAATCCAAAAATTGCACAAAACATTTATCAGAACTAAAATGTTTTTAAGTTATCACAAATAAAATACACTGTAAGCATAAAATAATACTTAAACAAATCTTAAACAATCATGCTAGTCATTTTATAGTCCAGGAGTTCCTGAACTTTGAAGAAAACGAAACACCAACCAAATACCTTTATTTTATGGAATTCCATATCATCAATGAGCTTTTTTTTTTAGCTTTATCGCATTTTTTCAAGCGAGTGCTATAATTTATGCGAAACAATTCAAAGTGACGACTGAGGAACGGGATAATAATTGTAACCGTGGTATTATTTAATTTTAATAGCTAATAATAAATAATTTTGGCGGAACACTGATGACTATTCTACGGAACCCCTAGGTTCCGCGGAACCCAGTTTGGGATTCCCTGTTATAGTCCATCTGTATTAAACATATTCAATAAATAATTTGCCACTTCCGTTTCCCGTTTTTTTTTTAAAAATACCTGCCTCCACCACCTCGAACAATATTAATGGATTCTCTCTTCATTTTCTTTCTATTTCACCGTCTGATGATGCCATAGTATGGTGAAAACGTTTGCGAAATCTTATACTTACAGTAGATTTTATTTGTGATGAGTTATAAAAACATATTAATTCTGAAAAGCTTTTTTGCATTTTTTGGATTTTTCTAAAATATTGATATGGTTAATATCGAGTTACACTACTTAAACCACATATCGATCGACTACATAATATATTAAATTTATTATTTAAATAATATTGTTTTCATAAAAGCTGTACAAGTTAAAGTAAAACAATTTATTGTTTTTACAAAAAAGCGAATCGTTTCCAAACAACATTTATCAGAATTTTGTCATAACACGTAATTATAAATAAATAATGAAAAATATTGTCTGAGGTTGTTTGATAATTGAATGAAAAGAACTTTTCATTTGCATGGCGCCTGATGGTAACTCTGTTTGTATTATAGCGTATTAAATAAATATAGCAAATCTATAGATCCATAATCAAATCTATAGATGACGTAGAATACGAATTAGTATAGGAATTCGTATCTTTATTCACTGCAAAATTCAAAGGACGGTTTAAAAAATGGGTCAGAAATTTAAACGCAATATTTTAAAATTATTGCCAAGAGCAAGCAATATTTTGTAAAAATAGCTTTCTAAATTATTGCGAAATATAGTAAATATTAATTTAAGAAAACCTCCAAGGCATGTGATATTATTCTACCCTTAGAAAGAGATCGTTATATTTTACTACATACTGGAAAGTTTTTGCTGTGCACGCAGGATCATTAGTTAAAAAAGTAATTCTTCAAACATAACAATTCTTTAGGGAGAAAATCTGCATTTTTATTGTTTACTCATTTTCAAATCAGATCTCATCTGAATTTCTAAACAACTTCAGACATATAATTTTATATTTCCCTTGGGGGGTAGCGTGCAGCAGCGAGGCTCATCTAAAATATTTTATTTTATTAGAAAATTATTTCCGTTGCTGAAACCTATCGATTTTTGGTCTTATTTTATATTATAACGAAGTATTGTTGTTTTTTCAACCTGAAATATAAAATTTATTATTATATAAATTAGACCAACCAAATAGAAAACTGCATTGGAACTTATAAGTGAAACTTACGCTTTATTCCAATAGATGGCTACTGCGCATTGTCGCATTTTTAATAAAATTAATCGATCAAGTTTTGTATAAATAATTTAAATTTTATCATAATCATTGTTGTAATATTATTATGAAACAAAAGGTTTTTTATTATTTAGGTATTTTGATAATATCGGAAAGTTTGTTTGATTTTTACTCTACATTTAAATATATTTGGTATTATTATTCTCTTCGATTTCAAGCTTAGTTGCGTTAATTTAAACTGAAAGATCTTCTGCGACGAATATTATCAGAGTAGCACCAAAATGTGGAAATTGATTAGTATATAGCGTGAATGTTAAAACCACGTAACTCGAACTAATCAACATCAATATTTTAGCAAGTTCATTTATGGTGATACATTATAGCAATAGCTACAGTAGTACTGAAAACAATGGTCAAGTAAACTGATGATCTATAAATAGGTTATATCAACTTCAATTTAAATTTTGGAAATAAAGTAATAATTTCACTTTATAGCAATATAGCAAAATATGGCAATAATAAGGATTAACTTTTGCACTTCCTGAACATCGGAATCAATTGATTGCGTCGAGTTGAAGATATTTGTTAAAATCAGTAATTACTAGAAAAGAAAAAGGGAAAGTTGAGGTAAAGGATAAAGTGAAAAATAATAATAAAAAGAAAGGGAAATTTATGAAGGATAATTTTGTATTAAATTTATTTCAATGTTAATTTATTATGTATAAATGATACCCAAGCAATACACAATGTATTAATAATATAATAATATGGCAAATAGATATTTTATTTATTTATATCCTTACTTGTCATGTTGCTCTCTTATTGCACCTACCGCTAACTAAACAACGACAACTTCAACTTAACATATTTCTAACTTATATATCAGGAACATTTTAATAATATAAAATAAAAGTACAATATTATTAACGACTAAAACTGAAACGACTCTTTTGATTTTTAAGTACATTATAACTCGTGCTTACGAAATGCAATGCATAACGTCAAATATTAATTACAAAAAATTAATACTTACAAAACAAAATAATGAAAGTTTATGTATACCTATCAGTTATATCTTACACATACATCTATTTCATATAATATAAAGTGTATACGAATCTGCCCTTTAGCAAAACTATATTTTATCGGTGTCAACGGTTTGCTACACACTATATAAAAGTTACGAGTTATTTGTTTAATGTATTACCTCTCGTAAAGGGAGTTAGGTTAGGAACTCTGCGTCAGCTTTGTGCCACTGGAACAAACACCAGTGGCTAGGCTGTTTATTTATTACAGAAGGCACCCAGTCCCTCAACAATAGAAATTTTATTCAATGTTTTTACTATACTATATAAACTACTCGGTAGCTATAATATATTTATTAACAATTAACAGTTATTTGCTAATTCTTATTTTAGTAATTGCGTATACCAAAAAATGTTCAATTAAACATGAAAGACTTTAGTACTATATTATTATTATTATTATTATGGCAAAGAATATTGTTGAGGAACCGTATAATATATATAGGAACCATTACTCCTGTTATTTGCATATCTAATGCGATTGTTGTAGAGTCCTATATAAAATTTAAAAACATTTCATAATTTTTACTAAAAAATTATAAAACGGTTTTGTTTTTACATATGGCACTGCACATATAAATAAGCTCGCCATAGTCCCCTAAGGGTTCTCTTTTTTTTTACTATTACAAATCCTTTTTCTTCAAAATTAACTTATCTTACAAAAAAACAAAAACAACTGTACATTATTACAACTTAATAAAATATATAAAATATACTTTTATATCTTAAGTACAAGATTTTACCGGTATTTACTGTCACATTGGAGGAGATCTCATGTCATTTTTAGTTAAGTATAAAAATATAGTAGCAATAAAAAATATTATGTAAATGATCTACAAAACTGAAACCGGCACGTATTAAATATAACATTGTTTGAAAAATGAGGTAGTTTTAACCGGAAATATTGAAAATCACAACTGTTTTTAAATATCTACTAATCTAATCGTTACGTAATATTTAAAAATGCATTAAGTTTTGTAAAAATAAAACACATAACATAATGTAAGTACATACATGAAAACACTGAAATAAATAACAGCCTTCGTGAATATCCATTGCCGCATTGGTCAAAATTATTCCACAAAATTTGTCAACGATATAATATTATTATATAAAATATCTTGATTATTGAAATTTGACAGAGGAATTAATTCTTTTTCGAAAATAACTAATAAATATAAAAAAGAAAGGCTGCACTGTCAAGTCGATGAAGTAAAAAAAAATAATTATTTCGGCTTTTATAGCGTCGACAAATTTTGCAAGAGATATTTTGATGAAAAGTAACAAAATGGTTATATTTATAAAATAAATAATACAAAAATAATAAGAGCGTAATTTAAAACTTAATAACATGATTTGTACATACATTAAAAACGAAACAATATATTTAATTTTGTGAAAAAATATAATATGTTCGTATTTATATGTTTTAATATTTTATTTTTCATTTATAAAATGCAAAAACGGTGAAACAATGTTCTTGAATTGATTCGTGATTTGAATTAATATCTCGCTAGTAATATATTCTGGGGGGCACAACGTAATAACGAAAATTTGTAACCATCACGCAATTTCTTTTTTACATCATGACCAACGATTATTGGTTTTGTATTTATTACAACTATTTATAGTACATAATAATATATAAATATTATCAAAAAATTTGTTGATCTAATAGTTTAAAAAAAAATCTATTAAATAAACAAATTATAGATACTCGTGCAGGCACCCTTGTTACAAATGTCTTATATATCTTAATATATCTTTTATACGTATTAGCAAATTGGTTTGCTCTTATTATTTTTCTTAATTTTTGTATATGTACATATCCAGAACAATATTTTTTATACTAAGTGTAACCATAAATTACACTAAGCTAATAAAATTATTTTATTATTTAAAAAAAGTAGTATTAAATAAAAAATATAAAAATAGAAATATTCAAGAACATTGCATTCCCTATGTATCCTTAACTTCAAAAACGGTATACATTCATGTTGCGTTATAAGTGTGCATTAACAACCTAGCTATCCTAACTTACTCAATAATTAACAATGACCTTTTTGGAGTTTTTCGCTACGTTTACGTATCTCCTATAATTATAGTAGTCTTATCTAAAACGTAAGCGATTACAACTTTTCTAGTCAACATTTAACAATTACCATTATTCGAAGTACAACTAACTAGAAGAGATAGCTTGCAATCTGCTTTTTTACACCTACATTAGCATTACAGCATTGAAGCCATAACAACAAGAACTAAATGTTAGTTAACTCGAAATAATAAAAACGTTCACTAAGTCAACTATTGCAACAATTCTTATTATGTAAGTACAAAATAATAATGGAAGAATCACCAACAATATTGACCATTAATGTTGCCTTAATTCTAAAAGATCGAATTAATTGAATAACAAATTTAGGGCAACACAAGTCACGGAAGAAATCAATGGAAGTATCTTTCAACAATATTATTTACAGTACTTATAAAACATAAAAGCTAATGACTGAACGAAAAAATATTATTTGCAGTACCTGAATCCTTTTTTAATTTACCTGAATTATTATATCACGGACTATTATAAATATATGTATGTATAATATGAATTATATTATGTATACTCTTATTGTTTAGTGTAAAAGATACATAAATACCCGATTTATTGAAAACAATGCGAATATTGTGTAGAAATGTGAATTTGTACTTGAAATTTTGAGATGAATCTACCTGAGTTATAATTATTAGTACTTAAGTACAACAATTCAAAACTATTTTTCACAAGACACACATTTTATATTTTCCGGCATCTAAAGATTGCTTATAATAGGGAAGCATTTTTTTGTAAATATGGAAGCATATGAATTTAATGAAATCTGCAATATTTATTAAATAATAATTTTCATAATCTTTAATCGAAAACGTATTATATTAAAAAACGTAAAAAACGGTAAAACTGCAGTCTTGCTTGGTGTTATAATAATGAATATTTTTTAATCCGGGGAAACCCCCTTAAATATTGTATGGCACTTGAATGCAGTCTTTTCACTGGTGTTCAATTCCAATCAGGGCTGGCCAATATATCACATATATTACATAATATAATATATTCAATATATTCAGATGTTACTGTATCCAGAAAGAATTTCCAGCCCTAATTGTAAATTATAATTGCAATTTGTCACTTTAGAAATGAAATCGTGCTTGCTAGGAATTTCGTGTGAAATCAACAATTAATGAATGCAAATTCCAAAAATTATCGGATAACTGTTTACAATTTAGACTGGTTTGGAAGGCATAAACTATAAAGCTTTATATTGTATTGAGATCATAACATGGAATCTTGTCAGTAAATTACAAGGTTAGATTTATAAAAATCTTCCATATCTTTAAAAGTTACTTTTTTAAAATTGTTGTATACCTAATATATAAATAAAAAATATATGACAAAACTAATGACAACAGGAATGGCAACAACTATCGCGAGTAAATAAACACGTTTTTGATTGATTTTGTATTGAAATATATTGTAATCTATAATTAATTTCAAAAAGTAACTTTTCGAGATATCGAAAATTGAAAAATATATTACTAATGGAAATTATTTTTTGCAAACAGTCATATCTTATTATATAGAACTAGTTTTGTTGATTTGACATTGAAGGACTTTCGTATTTATGATTAGTCAAAATTTTCAATATATTCGGAGAGTAGATATTAAAAAATGTGTCGCGAATACAGTGCGGATTTAATTTTTTTTTTTGCTGAAATGACTAGATTATTGGTTTCATTATTATATAACGAAAATTATTATGAAATAAATACGCAGATAAAAATATTGCGAGCAATAATGGTTATTGTTTTAAAAATCTAGTTATACAAAAATAGTATTAGGCAAAAGCCTTTTGTACCATTGTAACCTGAATAGAATGTTTATGTATAGTGCAAATGTATGTAGAAATAAATACATTTAATAATTCCAACGAAATCTGACCTATTATAAAATTCTGTCTATGTTTTAAGCCCCCTTTTATTGTATAATTATTTTATTATTAAATATATTTATTGAGTTTCACGAACCGAATAAATCTTAAAAATTAATGTCGATTTACAGGAACCCGAAATACTATTGTGTGTAAATTGCTGAAACATACAACTAATCAACATTCAATCTGGCACGATTTATAGACATTTCTAAACATTATACAAATCTACACATCTTATTTTAACATCGATACTAAAATGTCATTTTTTATAACTGCAACATAGTCCGATAATAAAATTTTTTCTTAATTTACCGTATACACACAAGAACCCTTATTATCCTGTACCTTATTATTAAATAATTAAGTATTTCTATTTTTCTGAGTATATGAGGTAGACGGATGGAATTTTTCAATATTATTTGAAGAGAAAATGTATTTACTTGCCTTTGAAACGTGTGTGGTAATATTGAGGTAGATGGATGGAATAAAATGAGTATAACATTATGATTAATGGCAAGAATTGCAACAGCTGAAACGTACTTGAACTGATATAAACGGTTTACTTTACATAACTGTCTTTTCATCTGTTCATTATTCACCAGCTTTTACACCTTCTGGTTCAACTTCGTCTTCACTATAATCGTCTTCTTCGCCTGCCGAAGACCCCAAGTCTTCTTTGTCTTTGTCTATGTCTCTGTCTCTGTCGTTATTCACCATGTCGTTATCGCTTCTTTTAATTTCGTCCACTCTTTTCATAACTAAATCGTTAGCCAATCCCATTTGTTGCTGCATTTTTTCGAAGAAATGCTGTTGGGATGCCTTATCCATTCCCATAGCATTTAGTTGCGCCATCTTGGCAGCGTGAACCGCCGCGACGGCTTGCTCCGAGGACATCATGCCCATGCCTAAACTATTTTCCGTGATGAACTGTAAATACGTGTCCAAAATCGCAGACCCCGTCGAATTGCTGGAACTAACGGGAGGCGCCAGAGGAGCTGGATATGGCTCTTTCGATAAATTATGTGCTAGTGATTCTATACTTTTTGCCGCCACCGCTTGGCTGGATAAACCTATTTTATTAATTTTTACACTCCCCGAATTGTGATGCAAAGGTGGTGACATCGCCAAATCCAATCCCCCGTACGATCTGTGATGCGATATCGTCAAATCCTCGGGATCGTTATCTCCACATAGCGAACTACCCGCTTCGGAAGGTGCACCAGAGTATACACTTTTTACATCTAATTTCATGTCGGACCTTCTCGGACCTGTAGGTGAAGCTCTCGCCCTCAATTCTGCCGGACTTACTTTAACACCCGCTTTCGCTAATAACCTAAAGAAAACCAAATGGCGATATGAGTAAACATGTAGATAAAAAAAATTGTGATATAACAAACCTGCTCGCTAATTCCGGATCGAAAGGCGCTGGCATGGGAAGAACCGGCAAATCCTTCGTACTTATGCCTCGATGTTGTCTCGACATGTGCGAATGAAGCGAATTTCTCGATTTTGCCACAGTTCCACAAAGAACACATCGGTAACCCGGACATATTGTATGTTTATCTTCTAAATGCGTTCGTAACGTATGCGCCGACCTATAAATTTTTCCACATTTTGGACACGGCCGTGGATCTGTCGCTCGAACTCGCATCATGTCTAACGAACGTCTGGAAACTGCAAAAGTTCGCAATATAACAATTTTATATGATAGACCTATTGTTGTTAATGAATTAAAAAAATTTCCTCATTCAATGAATAAAAAAAAAAGTATAGCTCAAATATCGCAAAATTTCCCAATTAGATTTTCGAAAGTAATTCTTGGTATAATGGATTCGTAATTATGGCCGAGTTGTAGTTTTGGAAAGATTTTTCGTGGTTTAAATAAAAGCCTCTTTCGAAAGGAACATTTTTTAATACTGTCTTTATACGATACTACAGTTGTTTATCAGTAATTTTATAACATTATCGATTCAGCGAAATTATTACAAAACTAATATTCCAAATTTACTATACACCACAAAAAATACTGCAATTAAATCTGACGACACTTGGTGAAATGTTGGAAGTGCGCTGTAATTTATTGTTAAATCTGACAAACAAAACTTGAAATTGGAATGTAATCAATTTGGTTCCAAAATTTTAGGAAAAATTAATCCTAAAGGGGCAGAAAGAAAAGTTTCTTAAGCTTAATCGCGATATTTATTGAACTGAGATGTAGGCCTAAATGTTTTTGCCAGTTAGTAGAACAAAAAAATGTGATTATTTCAAGCTGTGCGTGTTAGATTTAACTATAATATAAGGACGATAATTAACTGCCTACTAAAAAATTAACATAAACGTATTCATACATCATAATTATTAGCTTTAGCTAACTTACTTATTAAATATTATGATTTTTCCAATCAACTATAATATAGTAACTAATTTAAGCGGATAAATAAAAAACTAGTGAAACAATTGGATCTACGCCCGAATTCACAGTCACATCTTTGGCATTCCATTTTACATAAATACAATTTTTATATTATATCGATTTGTCACCTTTTTTTTCATAAAAAGCTCACATCGCTTAATTATCACTTATCACATTTTTGTTTCCGGAATATTTTATATGCTCCACTTCATTTGTTTCATTGCTTCCCATTGCTGCGAATGTTTAGTTCTCATATGATTTCTTACAGAGTTGGGGTGAGAGAATCGTTTTGAACATTCTGCTACAGGACAAAATGGACTATCGCGAGGATAATGTTCTTCAATATGAGCACGTGCCTCGATGATAGACGCCAAGATTTGGTCGCATAGAGGACATTCGTATTTGATCTGCCTTGCATGTAGAGACATCTGAAGGTTGGACGGCGATGCGTTTCTTCCACCCCCGCAGTTGGCATCTGTAATGCCAAATTCTCCCTGCACTTTAACTGTTTTTTGCTTCACGGTTTTTTAAATTATTATTACTAAAGCAAGCATACAATAATAATAAATCTAATGTAACTACAAAAATTAAGCTTGGAAAATTTTGAAATTATTTTTGGTGTACATGTTTTAAAATATCGATTTCTGCAATATCCCTCTCACACAAGCATTGCCCTATATATACAAAATAGCATACATATAAAAATAATTGTTTTATTTTATGTAAGTTTTATTATATTAAATTTTCTCAAACGAAAACCTATAAGTATTAGGTATACGAAAAATGTACTTTAAACCCCCAGCAATTGAGGAAAATCGTTTCCAATTTGTTGCCTTTGTCGCACCCCGTGTGCCTGAAGCTGATGATTAATTAAATAATGCTTAGTTTTGCACTTTTTCCCGCAAACATTGCATGTTCGCCACATATCCTTGGAAGTGGGTACGTGAACATTTATTATATGCTGCTTGAGATTACTAGGCGAGGAATATGTTCTTCCGCAATATTCGCATTTTGGTCTCTCGTGGCAAAAAGTTCCAGATCCTGGCAAAGCCGCCCCTGTAACACAGAGGCGGCATTAAATTAAATCAAACACAAGAAATAATTAACAATTTTTTTTCTTCAAAACGGCGTAGTTGCTAAAACTGTTGTCCTTTTTTTAATCGATAACTTTGTTAATGTAATCGTGTTGGTATATAAATAATTTTGTAAATACTTCGAACGCACATAACCTGTTAAAAATCTTTGTGCTTTTCTGATGCAAATTAACAAATAATTGTTTGAGGTTGCTTAGTGTCCTGTAAGACTTTCCACACCCGGAACAAATAGGTCTACTGAAGGTTCATAAAGCAAAAGCAAAGCTGTGTTCCCAAATTAAGCTCGAAATTCGGATGCATATACCTATATATTTTTTCTATTTCATGTTCATGTCTTCTCTTACACGTTCTTACTTTGGCATATTTTTTTACTTTAAACAGCAATTTGTGAAGTTAGTCGAACAAAAATCTTTGATTATCATAATGTTAGTATTACATACATACATTTAATTTATAATCATTAAAATAATAGTCGAGGCAATTGAGTTGAATTGAAGTTATTAAAATAATTATTTTTAAACTCGTTCATATCATGGCAAATTGCATGTCGAGATGGTTTATTGTAATTCAAGTTTACTGTTATGCTCGCCTACGAAAGTTAAGCCGATTTTAAAATAGAGAAAAAATTAGGCTTTGCTATTAGCAAACGAAAAAAATAATATTATCGGAAGGGAAAAAACAAATCTTCGAAGTAATTTTCTTAAAATATCCTAACTAGCGGGTACGTTATCAGACAAAGTAATAAACGTTGGTAATGGTGTCCTAACACGAACAGTCGATAACGGTTGTGTATTACCGACCGAAGCGATAAAGAATAAAGGGCATAAAATGTAAGTTTTTCGTATTACTTTTCCGTTTTTTTATTTTTTCTTGCCGAGTGGGTACAATCTCGCCAAAAAAATAATTTTAGAAACCACCCCGAAAATGACCAACTGTTGGTTTTTATTGCCGGACTCTCTTCCATCCAAATGGAAAGCGGATAGTGTATCGGGCGCTTAAATAATTCATCGATACGTGCGATTATTTTAAAATTAATCTCAAGTTTAACCCCAAATATATAATACATGCTGACGTAAAATTTACGTTTCGCACACCCTTCTCACATTCATGATTTAGTATATAGGATGTGCGCATCTTTCCAAAATCTCATGCTTGGAGTGTACCACCTCAGCGTCCATCCTACTGTTCGGACAAGAGACACGGGTGCTCGGTATAAATCAATAGACAGACCTATGCCTGGAGGTTTTAGGGATGAGAACATTGAGAGGTTGAGAGCAATCTCGATGTTTGACTGTGCCTCCGATCCCCCTCCGATCAATTGCAAAGCTCGTTAATATTGTTTACGCAACGTTAGCTATTACGTTTATTAACTGAATGTTTGAATTTTAACCTTTGTTTTAACCAAACATTCAAATATTTCTATATCTTCGGTTTTCAATTATTACATTTAACGTATTTTTTCCAATTCCATTCGGTCGAATAATAAATAATCCGTAATCCTGATTTTACCTCGATTGTATTAACGATCGTTTATACAAACAATTAATTTCGTTAAATAAAATTACATTCGAGAGCAAATTGCGTGCGTACCCAATCGCGAAAATAAAATTTTCTACATAAAAGTAAGATAGGTACCTACTCGAAAAGGCAACCCTCGAAAGATAAAAGAAATTAGATAATTGATTTTATCTCACGATTTTTAATTTTTAAGCAAAAATCGGCATCTTTGTTAAGATTTGCTTGCGAGGGGAAATATTATAGCGACTCAACTAAAAGAAGCAGAATATTAAAATTAAACTAGACGAAATGCTAAACATATTATAAAACACCGCTTCCACCAATTGCCAGAAATAAACCGCCAAAAGCGTTGAATTGTGGCTCAAATACTTAAGCTTTGCTTTATATGCCGCTTAAAATAAAGTGTCACTTTTAATTTCCACTCTTTGATTTCATTTGAACTGCCTTTGTATAATTACAAATCGCGATTTACAATTTTATATTTTTGGCCCAGACGAGCTGATACTCTTGCCAAAATGATTATAAATATATTTGCATATACATTGCTAAATAGACAAATAAATCAAATATTAATTCCGAGAATTATTATAAAAATTTGAATAATAACATTAAAAAAATTTCATGATACTTTTTATTGTCATATTAAATCATTAAAATTTTTAGTGCGCACTGATTAAGATCTATATAATTAATGTAACAATTAAAAAAAAAGTAGTATGTACATGTACTGCCGAACAAGGACGGTTTATAATTTGCAATATTTTACAAGGTTTGCGTTTTTAATTTAAGCAATAAATAAATATATGATGGCATTCGTAATTACAAATTTGCATATAATGTTGACTAGACTAATGGATGTTGTCCAAAAAATAGCTTTTATTGTCTCAAAAATATAAATTTGTAACGATAATTATTCTAAAGCTATCTACACACGGTCGGTGCAAAAAACGTTCCGTTCTAGAAGTGAAGAAAAAAAGGTCCGACCGTGTGTAGGCGCCCTTATTATCAATTACGTCTGATAATAATTTAGTTCGATGTTTCCTTTCTAGGGTTGGGGCGTCAGTAATTATCATATTTTCTGCAATAAAATAGTAGTTTTGAAGGAGTGAATGAAAAAAAAAACGCAACTACGCTTACGTCATTAAGACAATTTGGAGCCTAAAGAAATAATACCATGTTTGATACCTTTAAAACTATAATTTCATCAAAAAGCACTCAAATAAAAACCCAGGAGTAAAATCAATTTTCAACTTCGTTTCCACTTTGTGATAATTGATTTGGCTGTAACCAGCAAATGTTATACAATTGAATTGTAAACCTTGTCGGAGATTGAACTTAAAAAAATCAAACGATGTCTACTGTGAGTGTGCCTAATTGATTAAAATTTTAAATTTAAATTTTTGTTTCTACATGCAAATCTTAAATTGAATTTTGTTCGATACAAAAGAAAAAATTTTAATAATTTATAAATTTTATAGTATAATAATCATGAATACTTCATCGGAAGAAGGAACACACTTCGACTTTATTAGAAAAGCGTTCTCTGGGCGGACGGAGGAGAGAAGATGCGAAAAGTAATAATTCCATTTAAGAAAGAGTAAACATATTTGTTACTAATTACCGTCAATCCACATAACTACCGTTTAACTGAGTAAATTTTCGGATTATCCGTGACAAGTTAAGCCTTTTGTAGACTTACGACACCGAGTTGTAATCCTAACACCATTCATAAAAAATGTAAAGATTTTTTTGAACTCGATTATTATAACAGCATAATATTTTTCCCTAAATTGCGTATATATGTTTAAGAAGCGTGTTAAATGTGTTATAAGTGTGGTAGCGGTTTATTAATGTAGAATTACCTTTGAAATTATAGTTAAAGGCCAAATTATGTAAATTGTTTATCATCCAAGCGCCCAAATTTAAAACTCTTTAATCCGAGAAACAAATTAATACTTAATAAAGAAGCTGTTTAATTTTTAAAATTAGGATAAAATTTATAGAAAAGAAACTTACCGAAACTATCATTCGCGCTACCGTGCATTCCCGAGGGGCCTGGCATTAATCCTTCGAGACCTGAAAAAATTAACTAAAAGTTCAAGGGATTTTGCACAATATTAGAATGGGGGATTTACCTCGAAGACCTAGTAGGGCTCCGGGAAATGTGGGGGTTCTAGATGGATCCAAAAGTCCGCCGTTGGTGTTAAAAGGGTGTTGATCATCTAGCATGGGATAATCGGAGGGTTCAGTCTTTGGTGTAACGGAATCACCGTGGTCGCTTAGTGCTGTATCACTACTATTACTGTCTTCACCTGTCGATTGCGCCTGAAGCGACGAATCTGATTGTCCTTTCTGAAAAATGCCTAAATAAAAAATCTACCTGTGCGCGAAGAAAATTTCGCTTACATTAGTATGTATTGTGGGTCCACCTTCTAGAGCTTGCCCCAGTAATGACTCTCGCATATCTCCATTTCCCCTCAAGGGACTTCTACCCCTATCAGGCGTATATGACCCTCTAATGTGATCCGAACTTCTAGATCTTTTTGCTGGCGGTGGTGACAAAGCTCCATCTCTTACAGAGTCAGCCCGATCTGTCGCCCACGGCAACGATGCGGAATTCTGAAGTGAAAAATTGGTAATTAATGTAACTTTAACACTAAATTATCTTTTTTAGTTTCGGAAATTAACATTTTAATTGTTGTACCGAATCGAACCGTTTATAAAGAGCACAAAAGATCGTCTGTTTAAGTAGTAAATGTCAAGGCTACATCCAAATTTAATAGATAAGTCCATTTACCTAGACTTTCAAGGTATACTTGAATTTTATAATAATAAAATCGTGAGATTATACGGCTAATAAATCAATGCACTCAAAAAGCTTATTATATCTTAGATTCGGGGCGTACATAACCATTGGTAAACGATATATTAATGCAGTTCATTTTTCAGGTATGTAAAATTGGTTTACCATGATTATCATTTTCGAGTCGGTATTTATCTTTACCGTCGTTTTTTTGTACCAATACATTTTAAAAACATTCCTATAAGCACAAGTAATTAATGAATCGATGATCTGCTCCGAAAAAGTGTATAATAAATTCTTAATTCAAGTTAATTTCAAAATATAATAAAATGTCACGCAGAGTAGTACCAAACGAAAGCGAGTTCACTATTTATTAGGTACAATTTTAAATATTAAGTTTTCTTCGTGATTACAAATAACCGAGTTATTTTTAACCGGTATGTTGCAAGTTATATCGTTTATTTCTGGAAATACCAATTAGAATACAAAATAACAAAGAGGAAGTAACAGCCGAACTAAAAAAAGTTATGTACACAAAGTTTTGTCGTCGTTTATCGCAGATATAAAAAAGAAAATTGAAACTTACCGGTGAGATCTTATCCTCAGAAGCTGTAAGCCTGGTGTGACCTGCAGATCCTGTAGGAACGTCCGCCAAACCCCGAACTTCTAACATTTGAGCAGTTTTTAAAAAATCTGTTAATTGTTCTTGACCTATGTGAACTTCTCCATTATACATAAACCTGTTTTCAGAAATAATCAAACTATTAGTTTAAATAAACTAATGGATCACTTTTACCTTAAAACGATAAACTTTTGGGTAAGTAAGTCATATCCGCTTTCCGATAAGCAAATTTAGTGTAGGACAAAATATATCGCACACTATCAACTCTTCCTTCGTGCAAAAAGTTGAATCATTTTAGGTAAAAAGGCTTCGTTAGGAAAAACAATGGAAACTCACCTTAATAAACTTTCCATATCTTTCTGTTGAACATCTCTAAGAATAACAATAGGGTGTTGGCAAGGATTAGCTTTAAGAAGTCTTCTGAAATAAGGACTGCACGCCGACAAAACGACTTTGTGGGCGGTGAAAGAACAACCATCACAGGCTAAAGTAACATCTACAAAATCTTCCTCATCTCGAAGATGCCGAAACGAAGACAATATCGAAGAGTGGAAGTCATTCCATCGCAGTGAATACTGCTGCTCTGGGGAGGTTTCGCCCCCCATTGGGCACAGCGAAGGGGCAATTTCTACGCCAATTTTTGCACACTTAATTCTACTTCTTTGTATCAAATGTTTTCAGCTTCAATCACTTTTGCTACAAATCGCGTGTGTTTTTTACGCATTTGTGGTCGATTGGTAACAAATTTTTTAAAAAATGACGTTTTTTCTTATAAAAGTGTATCGTAAATCCGTGGTTCGTATCGTAAATGTCGTTTATAAAAGTCTTAAAGTTTCGTATAATTTTTGCGTATGTTGTTCAATTTTCTGAAATTAAAAAAAGAATACTTAGTAATTTGAATGCTAATGCGATGCACAGAAGTAAATGGAATATTTTATCATTTAGCATAAATTAACTCGGTTTAATTAATCATAATGCAAATTTAATATTTCACTGTTTATATCATTTCACGGTGTAAAAAATGAATTAACGCTATCCTGCTATTGATTACTTATCTAGTTTTGATCTCTCAGGTGAAGCCTATTATACTAATACATCATCATCATCAACTGACAAGTTGCTGACACCATAACGCTTCCGAATTACGCTGTATCCACTATGCGCTATCATTGCTTGTAAACAAATATTAAATTATAAATAATAAAGTGTTTTATTAACATTTCGAAACAGCTTCCATTAAAAATCGATAATTACATGAATTTTATAATATCAAGCGAATAAGTAATTAATGTTACAATCAAAAATGATCATTTTCATTACTAATAATGAAACTACACCAAAATTAAATCATAAATTTTAATTGAGAAATTTTTAATGTTACCTCAATAATAATTATTATTGGCAAATAAATAAATATGGAAATATTAAATTCTGGCCACGTTTTTTCTCGAAAAAAAAACATAGTTTTTCTGGGACATACCTATATACATTTTATTATAATTTAATAAACAAAAAAACGACTTTAATAAAATATATTATTGTAATTTAATCACTCGGTACAAACATATTTGACTCGCTTTCTAGTTTGTCCTCAAAGTTTCCTTATTACTTTAAATTTGAAATGCTATTATGTGTATAAAACAATTGGCAATTTTTTATTTTACATAATATGCCGTAATTTGAGACATAAAAATTAATTTTAGAATGAATTGAGTTTGAAATGTTTGGAGTTGTGGTTTTCATATACGAAGATCTTTTTGACATGACAATATAATTAATTGTTCCCTCTGAACCTTTCGTAAATTCAACGTTTTAGATGAGGAGTTTTGGATACGAAATTTAGATGAGCTGTTATATAATTTTGCGAGATGTATACAGAATTATCTAAAATTTCAGCGAGAGTTTTATCCAAGCCTTAGGAAAGAAGATGGCCCCCGGAAAATACAAGGGCAATAAAATTCTCGATAACGGATGAGAATAAATTAATTTTTATTTACTATTAAAATGACAAAAAATAATAATATATTATTATTATATGGTCGTATTACGTCAAGATTATTTCCCAAATTAATTAATACAAAAAGGTAAATTCGGTTAAACTGCTGTTATTGGTTGACGTTTGAAATTTCACGAGATATGATTGGCCGAAAAAGTATGTATCGTAAGTTTATACAAATCGGTAATAAGGAAACCAAATTTTTATAATTTAAGCAAATCTAAAAATTATCGACATTCCCCAATACATATTGAAACAAAACGCGACTTATGCATTATGATAAAATTCATACAAAAACTTTCTAAAGGTTGCAAAATATGTTTTCATATTGATAATTGTTTCATAAAATTTTAATTAATTGAATATTATATCAATATATTCAAATGGATAATTAAAGCGAAAATGGTAGAATAAATTATTAATTATGTTTACGTACTTATTATGTTACAATCAAAAGGCCCTATGTAATTGTTTCGGTATGAAAATTATTCCAACCTCCTCTTATACGTTAAAAATCCAATTACGGTGTTAATTATAATATAATATTGAATTAACGAACATGAAAAGAAAACACAGGTAATGTTTTTTTATTATATATGTAATTATTCATAATTACTCGCCTTAAAAAATAATTAAACATGATTTCTTTGGTGTATTTTTGTATGGTTAACGAATTCATGCTTCGATAATGAGAAAAAAATTTGGATAGGTACCTGAATAACCGAATTGTAAACTGGAAGAATATAATTACTCCATTATTGTATAATTCATTTGTTGCTTATTAAAAACAAAATTCTTGGTATCTCTCAACTGATTCAATTAAATTAACACACACTCAAAATAATTAACACGGTTGCATGGCATCGTAAATCGCGGAGTTTTGAAATCTCAAAAATTTATGTTTACGCGTTTGCCCCTGAATTTCTGCAAAACGCATGCAGTGGTGCCAGGGGTGAAGTTTATCCGAATTAGAACGAAAGAAATAATACAAATTTGGTTAGTTGGGAAAAAATTTAAATTTTGATTTGTTAGTGTTTTCGTGATATTAAAATTACTATAGTTAAAATTACCCATAAGACAGAGTCATTAAAATTTATATATTCGACATCCATATTTATCCATTATTATCGATTCCAGAATAATTGACACTTTAATACGAATTACGTAACAACTGTTTATAATGCCGTATCCAAAATAAACCAAATTATAACTTTTGAACATTAGACCGGTGGTGCGGTGTAGTTTGTTGTTGTCTCAATTATTTTTAAAATTTGGTGCGAATTGCACAAAAATGTTGAGTGTCTATGACGTTGCCAGAGAAATTTATTTTTGAATTAATAAATTTGATCGAAAATTACTAATTTCCATTAAATCCATTCGGAACCAAATTTTAAAAGTAGAAAGTGTAATCTCAAATAGTAGCAGCTATTACTGCACCTACTACATAGAATAATTTGCACAAATTAAGCATAAAAATGTACAAATCGCTAATTTCTAAAAATTTACAATACTTGCGACCGGTCATTCCTTTGCATAAATTTGATTGAATATTAGAAAAGAAATTGGTTCGAATGTTTTGGAAACATAATATAGGAAGTCAGTCATTCGATCTGCGCTAGGGAAGAAAGTATACAACAAACGTCTTGCATTTTAAGTGCAAGTAACTTTACGTAAAGCATAAAATAAAATCAATAATCCGCTAAAAAATTGGAGGTAACTGGACAATGGCGCAATGGCAAAAATTGGGGATGTGCGCAAAAATAGAAAAACCGCGTTAAAAACTACGAGAGACGTGCGCAACTTATACAAGAACAAGAAAAAAGTCTATTTCTGATTGGTTCTCAATAATTGCAAAATCAATACGCAGTTTAATACAATTTAATTGATCAAACAGTCACAATTTATATCCTTACAAATGGAATACCCCGCCAACAAAATCAAATTACATCTACATAACCTTTCAAAAAGTAGGTACGACTTACACATTGCTCAGTTCTCCTAATTTATTGCCAAAATTTAATTTTTGACCAATTTAACCACTGACGTAACAACACTCACGACACAAAATTTCAAAATAATATTTTTTTTTCAAAACTATTCCGTTCACCATTCCTGGTTCACTAATAAATTAATGAAATAATAACTAAATGCGATTTGCGAGGGTAGTAGGCATTAGAGATAAAAATTGTATAGCACAAATTGTTAAAATTAAAAAAATATTTTCGACTCACAATGTTGTACCTATGTTATGTCAATAACAAATATTTCCAAAAATTGTATTGTATTTTGAAAACACGTGTGTGAAACCACTATACGTACTTTTTATTTAAAAAATGTTTTTTAAATTTTCGCGAAAAAATAATGCGCTCCTTTTCAAATATCGTTCGGAAGTTGAACACGTTTGTTTTAGGGACGATAAATTATAAACAAAACACTGCACTTTTAAATAACAACAATCGCATCAACAATCAACAACCGTAGAAACCATAGATCAAGAATGCAGTCAAGGCGGTTGGTTGCAATTGTTGAAACAATCGCAATCGGTGCGAACCGCGTCTTGCTCTTACTTTGCTGCGTGCTCAACACTTGCGCGTCGACCTGCCGCGTATACCGCCTACTACCATTTGATGATTTGAGCAGTACTTGCTCTCGGTGCCACTTAGCTCACCATCATGGCTGCTTTGCTCAGATCTCAAAAACCGGTCATATCCGTATCTCCGCCCGATTTACACTGCAGCACTGCACCACTACTCTCAATTTGCACTCTATTTCTGCATCGACACAATAATAACCATACGGGGCTCTAGCTAAAAAGCTCTAACCTCGTTATTGACATTTGTTTGTCAAGAACTTATCGTAACGTAAACATATTGAAAAACAATTCTCGTTACGTTCTTTCAGAATTTTCAAACAACAACTTTCGGTGGAATTAACTTTTTTTTTATATTTCGAAATAAACAATAACTTTAAAGTTTTTTTAATACCTACATATATTATATTTAACCCATAACTTTGAGAATTGCTATTTCTATTAGGTAGGAACCAACTATTTTATGAAAAGGAGAAATTCTCTAACTGATTCATCAATTCGATAAGATAAATTTTGGATGGAATGCCAACCTCTTCGACGTAAGAATCATTTATTTATTTAATTATCTAGAGAGGAAAAAGATGTTAAAAATGTTTCTAAATTTTCATTTAACAAAAAAATATTAATTGCCAATTTGGATAATTAAGGCTTTGTCAAGATGCGTTATTTACTTTGAAATGTTTTACATTCTTTAATTTTATCATGTAAAATTACGAAATCTATTGATTTTTATTTAAAAAGAAATACTCATTCGAATGCAAATTGGAGTTTGATAAACTTAGCTTGTTATATCGAAAACAATTTTATTTAGGATGACAAATTTTGCATTATAAAGAATTTGCGATGCAAATATTTCTTGTTAAAAAATAAAATATTTTTTTATAATTAAATTATAAATAGAATTCGTAACATAAGTTAATTAAAGAAAAGCTTATTGAAAAATAAATAAATATGCACTGAGGGGCTCTCGGAAAATCCCTTCAAGCTAGAAGAATAATGAAAGAGAAATGAAAATCTCGAATCGTTTGAATTAATACGAAGTGACCAACCAAGGGTGCCGTATCAACGAGCAAGCTTGACAGAAAGTGAAAAGAACGAAAAAAATAATAATAGAAATGTATAGGTTTCCTATGACAACATTTCAGGGGAAAAATCTCAGTTTTATTTAAAAAAATATTCCTCTTGCGTATTATGACACAATTTTATGTTACAGGTGTAAATTAGCAATTCAAGCGTAAAAATTATTTTTCTTAGTGTAACATTTGGAAATCCGTCTCTTTTATAATGTTTTTCACATTTTGATGCTTCGATCCAACACAACGATGGTATAAAAAAAAACCAAAAGAATATTGGAATTTAATGTTAACTTGAAAAATAATTCTGAATAAAAAATTAATTATTTTAAAATTATTTTTCAAATATTTAAATTTCTTAATGTATTACTAATGGACATTTAACGATTTAGTATGATTAAAAATAAGAATTTTCAAAAATCGATAGGTATACACTATTTACTTAGTTTAAATTTGTCGATTTCGTTAAAAAAATTGAAATATTACATTTTAGCGCTTACTGCGCAGCATAAAAAATATCAAGATCAAGAAATGAAAAACATTTTTGCCATGTCCATATACCATTCGAATTGAAAAGCGTCGCCAAACGTTACAAAACGGATATACAAATATAATGGATGTAACATACCAAAGCCAGTTTCATGTAACGATAACGATGCAAGTTTTACATTATCTAAATTTTTTAGAATACATTTTGAAAAAGTAAATAAATCAAGACAATAGGGGAGAATAAATCACCAAGTTGCATCGATATAGCTTTATTTCTAATAGATATTTGTCTCAGTGGCATAGTCGAATTTTGCCAAGTTATCGGAGAAGCTAATCGATTGAATTATATTGTATTATGCATGGCAACGAAGCTCAAGAGTATACTAAAAGAGGAAGTTAACAATGGATCTGCACGTATCGCATCGCAAAACGCTATTCTCCCTTTCTTATGGACTTATTTATTTATAAGTTTTATGAAATCCATTTTTTCGCTTTTACTTTAAATACGCAAAAATGTATTACAATACCAAATCGAATTTTTATTCAAAATTTTTATTAATAATTATAATTTCATAACATAAATCAAGATTTGACTGTGCATTATTTTAAATCGTAAAATAAAAATTCGTAATAGGTAATCAATCCGACTTCAAGATCAGTGTTTTGTAAATTAAAATATTGATATTTCGATCATTCAAGAAATTCTAAAATTGCAAGCACGAATTTTATTATTAGCTAACAAAAGAAAAAAAAACGATGCTACGTATTCAACCTACAGTTACACAGATCAAAGGGATTTTACCCCTCAAGTAAATTGACTAATAAACTGAAGAGCCGCTAGTTATTGCTATCCTAGGGAGAAATTATTGAAGATGTATCAGATTTGCGAAAAGAAAAATTGAGATTTTAAAAGTTTTAAGTGCTTTTATTGTTATTTAGCTACTTTGTAACAAAATTAAGGTTTGACACTGAAAGAATCCGGCGTCACAGGATATATGTTGTAGGAATATAGTTTTCTTCCATTTTGAATTTTTTGGGACAATCAGCTAATATTTTTTTATTCTAAAAAATTTTGAAAATTAATAAACTATTATTATAACAGATCTTTTGATAATTTACAAGAAATTATTGTTGGGGGTTTACGTCATAAATAATATTTTGAATTTTCCGACGTTTGGGTCATTTACTATCTGCTCATTTTCAATATTACAAGAAATCAATATATTTTATATATTTTTATAAAGAAGTTGTAATCTATAATTAGAAATATGCCAGGTTTAACAAAAATCTGAAATGTTCGTTACAAAGATAGTTAATTTTTATGTTTCACTAATAATCCGTGATTGATTTATTATGGTTAATTGTGATAATAAAATATATTCTTTTATTTATCCAAAATAAACTGTTTTGCAATGATTATCAGCGAGTATAGGATTCGAAATCAAGTTGACCGCTCAGGAAGTCTACGCTCTCATCGTGTAGCTATTCTGGCGGTTAGCTTATAATGAGCACTGACATTATTTAGGTTTATTAAAGCAAATAGGTAGAGGGATACCGGTAGTCGATAGTTTTGACAGGACTAAATATTGATTGTATTATTATTATTACAATCAACGTGTATACGTTTAATCACACGAACGAGATTTGTGTCTGTCGTATGCTTAAATTTTCATGTGCCATTTTATTTTGGCACATTATTAACCAGTAGTTGAAAAGTAATATCAAGTAAATAAAAGTTCTCAATGACTGTCGATTTTAGGATACTCTAACCTACTTCAACGTTAAAAATTTTAACAAATGTTAAAAGAAGAAGTTAAAAATTTCACCAGCAGGTGCATTATGATTTTCTCCATTGGAATAGGTACTAATTGAATAGTCTCAATTACTAAATTAAGCAGTTATCCAATCAGTAGCTACTTCGTGGTTTTTAGGGATGTTCATGGAAGGCTTCGTTAAGAAATGCTAGTTAAGAAATATCCTCGTATTTAGCGGGAGGTAAAGGAGCAATTTCCCCCCCCCCCCTCTCCAAGGATGGAGATCTCTTTTTTAGCGGTATAATATTATTTAAAGATTTAATTTTGTTTCCCGCTACTGGGTGATTCCCGTATTTCTATATTTTGAAAGTAACGCAAAAAGTTGCTGTTAAACTTGATGTGTCGTGGGGAAATTAAATTTTTTTTTTATAAAATAAAAATAAATAAGTTTCTCAAATTCTCATTTTCTTTAGCCGAACGTTTTAATTTCCCTCACTTTTGCTCAAAAACAAAAAATTTCCCAGCTTTTTCCGACGAAATTTGTAAAATTATAAATCCTCTATCTTCTCCAAGTATTCTAAAAGAGTGGAAATCCTACGATATGTACTGGAGGGTGTTCCACACCCCCCAGACCCCCCGGTTTACAATTTTGACTATATTTTTATATTATTTTTATAATTAACTTTGAAAGTAACACAGAAAGTTGTTGTAAAAACTCCGTGAGCAGTAAGGTAATTAAATAAATATGCTTTCCAAGTTTTAATTTTTTTTAGCCGAAGGTTAAACTTTCCTCATTTTTACTTAAAAATTCAAATTTCCCGGTTTGGATTGATATTGGACAAATATTTTTAATTCTAATATTAGTTTAATATATTTTTTGGTTGGTAAAAAAAATCGACCAACCAGAGTGTTTTCTTCCACCAAAAAATGACACCTTGTAACAGGAACAGCAGAAGTGTGCTGGAATTTTATGTATTAGAATTAGTTACAATAAACGCGCATGAATGGATTAACGAGATTCTAAAAAATTCTCTAAATACGCCACTGTTGGTGTACATCTGAACGAAATAGTTGAATGAAACCCACATAAGACAAAGCTTGACGAACACTTTGACTCAATAATGAGCAGGAAAAAAAGAATGAGATAAATATAATATTTTCTTCTCCAGCAACACATTTTAGAAGTCTCGCATATTTGCATTCTAAAAATGTATATTTTTACTTCGATAGCTATAAGATTAAATTTGGTTTTCTTTTTAGTAGCTATAAGGCTTCTCTACTCTTGACACCTACTATATTGGTTCTGTGAGCATTAAAAATTCTTTTTTCTAGCTAGCTAACTAGGCTATAAAACACCAAAGGTTAAAGTTGCGCAGATCAGCATTCAAAGGTTTGGTATTCAAGTATTTGCTGCTTTGCACTCACGGCTGTTAAAGGTTACTCTTTCTAACAAAATTTTTAACTCTAATTATTTCTAGTGATCTAAAAATTTGGCCAAAAGTATAATGTTGTACTAAATCGATTGTATTGGGCTTTGGCAATTTAGGGGTTACCACCTTGGTCTACTCCAGTATAACTTAATATGTTTTTTTTAGTTTTAAATTTATTTCATAATCACTTGAAGAGAATAATTGGTTTGTTCCATCACAGAGTTCTCTCCAGTTCTCTTTAACTAAATTTT
Source organism: Cantharis flavilabris (assembly GCA_949152465.1). Lineage (NCBI taxonomy): Eukaryota > Metazoa > Arthropoda > Insecta > Coleoptera > Cantharidae > Cantharis > Cantharis flavilabris. The sequence continues at coordinate 13,581,823 of OX424435.1, forward strand.
TGAGTATTAAAGACCATTTTCGTTAAAATTTTAACTGAGGAGCACGAGTATAGTCCGAGAACTGGAAATAACTGCTTATTGGAACAATTCCGACTGAGTTGCATTAAAAGTTATAGCGTTTTTAACTAAGAAACTAAGTGTTGAATGCGTATTATATTCTACAAGTCAGCGTTTCTCAGACTTTCAGTATTTGACATCCAATCTAAATCATAATTTTCATCGCGCACCTCCCTTACACAGTAATTTTTTGTATTTTTGTGTATTTTATTATGTCAGAATGCTTTTAATTTTGGGTTTCTTTCAGTAAATTAAATAACTTTTTAAATTTTCGTTGGTCGCCGGCAGTATAGTAAAACAATTGCTTTACCAAAGAAGTGAGAAGTGAAAGAAAGAAGTGACTGGCCATGAAATAAATTCGATTTAATTTGTATTTTCAAAAATAATTACCTTGGAAACTTATATGTCCAGTCTGATAAATGAAACTTTTAACAATTTTAAAAGAATTTTTTGACAGTTTAAATACAGGAAAAACTACAGGAAATCTAACGCTTTTATCATTCGTAGTTTATATTTCTGCATTATTTTTGTGTCCTTCATTCATTCATTCATACAGCACCCTGTATAACAGCAGCATAGAATATTTTTTGACTACTTTTAAAAACCATTTCATCAGGTATGCATATTTTTGGTCTGCAAAATAAAGAATTATTATTAAAACCGTGAAAATTGAATCAAATTAAATTTAGAATATCGCCAAGAAATAATGTTATTTCAAATATTAAATAATTTTTAAATGATTAACATTTTCCTGTTTGGAAAGTGTCGTTTCAGTCGCGCCAAAAATTCAATTCCAAAAAGTATGAGTGCATTTTTTGGTTTTACTGAAATATTGACATAGTTAATGTTGAGTTTTTACGTATTTATCAATAATTACTAACTTTTTTTTCAGTTTACGTCTACGAAAGTTTGCAATTTATATTCGTCATCTGGATTTTTCCGGGAATTACAAAGCGTACGGACTTTTTAGAGAAATCAAAAATGCAATACAAAAGGACAGCTTTAGTATATAAAAATAATTTCTGACATGTAAAAGAGAGAAAGCATCAGCATAAATGAAGCGCATGAATGGATCAAGGAGAAATTCATCAGGGGTGGGAAGTTATAAAATAGAATAAAAATTTGAATTTTTTACTTTCCCCATACGTATACGTATGTATAAGGGAAAGGATTGTAATCCACTCAAAAATCAAAAATGGAAATTTTGGTATTAAAATGTTTCTTATCATGCCCTGATAAGTTTTTGATGAATTTTAGTTGGATGTTCGTCTGTATGTATGTATATATGTATGGATGTATGTATGTGTGTGGTTACGACATCATGAAAAAAAATAGTATCAATTGCACAGGTTAAACCAGGCAACCAAATGTCAAAATATCAAACTTGGAGGCCAGCTGAAAATGGTGAAAATTCATTGAAAATTGCGGAAATAATAAAGAAAATAAAAAAAGTTCAAGTGTCAATTACTTTTGGACCACTATTTGTTATACCCAAATTATTTTCTCTCTAAAGCACGTATATCGAGTTAGACGGAATACGAGTCGCGTCGCAACTCGATTCCAAACATTTTCGGAAATTAATTCAAGTTTGACGTTTATGAAATTTTTAGATGTTTTAGGGTTTTACGCTCCGTGTCCCGCGTAGCGCGATTTTTGAGCCCCGCAGTTGCGACTTGTCGCTTCCTTGAGGTCTTCCACGTTGAACGGTACATTGCAAGAAGATGGCGAACGAAAATTTACTCTCCAATTATGTGTGCAAAGAAGTAAATCTGCACCTTTAATTTAACTGGTTTTCAAATTTTTCAACTTTTTGATATGAACTGTAACTTTCTCGCGGTCTTTCTCCGCGAATGGTAACCGGAAAGAAGAGATTGAACGATAATTTTTATACCCAAATTTAATGGGGAAAGTTATGCAATGTTTATTTAATCTGAATTTTCTTTTAAATGTCAGATTAGCAGATATTTGCAATTTTATTATTCCTGGTAAAATCTGAGCATTTTTCCAATAGGAAAAAGCAATCTTATGGCTGTGTTGTTTATAGTTCTATCTATACACGAGAATGATTCAGGAATGAAAGCGACTGTTTTGATTGGTAGATTTCAATATTTGAGTTGATCTGAAGTATGAGATCAAGCAAAAAAAATTCAGTAGAATAAATTAGTTTATGACAAGAATCTACTACTGCAGTTGGTTCATGGTTATCATAACGAAATTTTGATTTATATTTTTCTTTCAACTTTCGGTTGCTTTTATGCATCTACATAGACACCATATGAAGTTACACGAAAATTTCTGCGAGTGAATTTTTAAATTAAAATAATTGTCAATATCGGTTTTCGTTAAACATATAAATAAGCCGAAGCCTTTCTTACGCCTTTAAACATTTTTAAAATCTATTTTAGCAGTTTTCCATAATTAAAAAGGTTTGATGTAGGTAAATTGCTCCGAGCGATAAAGTAAAAAATATACAGGGGAATTAATATTCCTAGTAAAGTACCAAAAACCAAAATAATAATACTTTTGCTATGGTTTCCTCTGCAGATCAGACATACAGAGGTCTGTATTTATTTCGACAAAAAAGAAACCACGAACTAGTCAACCATTATTTCTTTCTTTCACCAATTTCAGGCACGAAGAGACGAACACCACGGATAAAACGTGGATAACATTGATACGTATTGGATGTTAAAACCAAAAGTTTTAGAAAACTAAAAAATAAAATAAATATTATCAATTTCCACCTTTTGAGATTGTGCTATAAACAAACCATTGGTTGATGACCTTCATATAAATTAAGTGCATCGAACAAATTGTCGATTAGGAATTTTCATTCGAAATAGATAAAATTAGTAGGTTTGAATAAATTTCGCATGCATAAACAACGATAACTATGTATATATTATGTATTTACATGCGATAAAATTATGAAGAGTTATGATGGTATGTAAGTATGTCCATTATGAAATTTATTAAGCTTTTTCCCATACTGCGTCATCGTAGTTCTTAAATGAATTTCCAATGCCACAAATGTTTTAAATATTTTAACAAAAATACCCGATGGGTCATCAAGATACGCAATCCAAAATACGCAATCCAAATGATCGGACTGAAATTCAGAATTTGACTTAATTTTATTTTTGTTTTCGTGATGAAAAGCGGTATCTTGGGTGTCGGAAGGTTACGGTAAAGAAAAGTGAAGGAGAGAGAGAGAAAGTTGTAATTAACATATTATTCTTATGAGGGGTTGCAAAATGATCTAATTAATAGAAAAGATGCGGAAACTCTTATTGAAGTGTCAAAATCATATTAAAGCTTTCAGATTTAAAAAGGTTTGTGGTGCTAAACAAGCACACAGTAATAAAATTAATCCGAAAACATAAATATTCCATAAAGGGAAGCCACTTCCGTTACGTGCAAATGTGCGAATAGCCTTCGCACATTTCCGTATGCATCGGTAGTCCTTTCCGTCGCATCTACCCCATCCCCCACCCCTAAAAAGAGTATGCAAATATTTCCGAGAATTTGCAAAGTGCGGTCGCGAAAATGTAGTAATTAGCTTAATATTTAGGTTCGCATTGTAAATCTTCTCTTGTTTTTTTAAATTTTATTGCAGCTTCTTATAGCAAACGGCGAAGAGTCTTTAGTTAAGGTATGTTTTGGAGCTGCACACGTTTTGTCAAGAAAACTTTGGTTATGTTTGGAAAAGCTAATTAGTTCAATTGTTTTTGACACGACGACGGTCATACGTGAGCTTGGACGTCGCTCGCGAGTTATATAAAATTTTTAACGATTGTATGTCATGATCGCAAAGCATTAGCATTTTGTTTAATTACTCGAAATAATAAAGATTTCATTACCATTTGATAGAAAAGATAGAATGACTCCAGATAAGGAGTAATTAAGAGAAAAATTGCAAAAAATAATAATAACTTATATTTACCCGAATTTTAATTTACACTGGTCATACTCACGAAACGGTATATGTACGTACACGTACGTTGGTTAACACAAAATTATGAAATCACATTTTGTCAATGTGTCTTTGATTGTTACCCGAATCCGTATTGACTAAACACTACAATGTTCATGTGTAAAATGTTTTTTGTATGCTTAAATTCGTAACATGGCGTACCATACGCATTCACCCCTCACCCCGGCAGTGCGCGTATTTCTCTTCCGCCCTTACTTATCATCCCCTCGCCGCCGCGCAAAACAAACCTATCGATTTTGGGAGCACCGTACCTAATATATATACCCTGCTTGCAGTAGTTGCTAGGGTGTATGCGTTATTCTGCGTCTATCAAACGCATACGGCGCTCTTAAATGCCCGTCATAAGAAGAAACACTTACGACGGGATAAGTCGAAACTTGTTAAGACGCAGACTTTTGATGTATGTTTCTATATATTGCTTACTGCAGCTAAAGGTACAGAACGAAGAAATTGCGTAATAAAAATAAGACGGGCGCCATTTTGAATAGATTTTATAGATCGTAAAACATAAAATTCTCATTTGAGGCTAATCAATGTTGGGGTACCTTTTTTATTGTTATGTTAAGTTAAAAATATAAAACACTTACTTCGCAATTTTATCCGTACCGAAATACACCTTAGAGTTCAATTTTATACGACCGACTTTTTCGGCGTTTCCATAACAAAACACTTTTATTTTTTCTTTTATCATCGAATTGCCATGAACGTAAATCGCCGTGTGCAGTAGATGGTTTTTCCAGGTGCCGTTTTCACTTAGGAAAACAATTCAATAAGTTATTTTTTAGAGGCCGAATTAATTTCATTACGCAAGTGTAAGTGCAACACAAAACCAAACTCCATTATCATAAAATCATCTTCAGTATTATACGCTTTAATTTCCAACTAAAATTCATTATCCAGCAGTCACATACCTACCTGTTATATTACGCCGCCCCTAATAGCATTACCATTGCCATTGATGAGTAATGGGTATAAACCTATTAGACAGCAATTAGATATTGTATATATCTATGTATCCTTATATGTATTTAAGTACTTATATAAAACATCTCCGTATTGATCGCAAAGTTAATCTCAAAACTTGCTTTCTATTTATGCATTGCTACGTTTCCTACTTTTGTGCGAGCTTTATTAATGCCGAAAGTAATAGAATTAATTTATTTGTAAGACGTCTTACCGTAATAGGATAAGGAACTAATTTTTCTTCCTTCTTTATTTTAATTTTTTATGGGTCAAACTCAAACATAGTCGATTTTCCCAGTAGTTGTAACGTTCGATATCTAGTAGAATGTGCGCAACTTTATTATTTGTGGTTTTGTTATTTTGACCAATTTTTTGCCAGATAACTCCCATAAATTTTCTTAAAGTATTATCAAGCATTTTTCTCTAGCATTCTCATAAATCACAAAGTTTTACTTTTTTCAATGTTATTACCAATTCAAATAATGTAACAAGATCATAACTCAAGTATTTTGTCACAAGTAGGGGGGCGCAACTTGACGTTTTTTATTGTAGCAATCGGTATCGCTTAACGATTTTAAAAATTTTTTTTGATTTATTCGCAAATTTTTACAAAAAATTCAAATAACCCTCAGATATAATATTATGTAGTACTTTTTAACTTTTATCTTACATTAAAATAAACGATTCTACTATTAGACCGCATTTTCTATTATTTAAATGGGGCAAATAAAAGATCTACGCATTTCACATGAAAGATGGCTTTTCTATGAAAATGTCAACTTTTTAGGAAAATTCATTTGTACTACTAAAAACTTTTTCTTTTAGAAACTTGAAAACACAATTTTAACTTGGGGATGAGTTTTCAATTGACAGCTAAAACTTCAATCGTAAATACGAAACCATCATAACATCACACGAGATCATCGCCGTCGTCGTTTAATTAGAGTATCTGTTTTCCCATTTAAAGTAATCGGAAGGTAATGAGATAAAACCATTCAAAATAGCGAGCAAAGAATATTTCAATTCTGATGGAATTCAAAATAAAGTTTGTCGAACTTGTGAAAATCAGTATCTAATTTGTTATCGCCTGATGTTGGAGTTTCCTTCTAGGGTTTTAACGCTGTGCTCATCTTATTTCTGCGTACGTAGGTCGCGTTTCCCTGATAGTTTATAATGAAAAGCTTCTGGCATTAGTCTATCGCTTCTTTACGCGCTTTTCACGTAGTTTCCTTTTTGAAATTCGTATATATGTAAGTAATTTTGCTCATCTCCACTGTACGTGTTATGGCACCGCTGGGGTTCTTTCGCGGTTGTTCTCTTGATTTTTATTTTTCTACAAAATTCAATTTCCTTATGCCGTTGAACTTTACTCTTTAACTTAAAAAAAATAAATATTTTTAGCAACTATTTTAATTAAAATATAAACATTGCTATAAAACACCTCCTTGCGGCAGTTTTGGTGGCAGTGGCGTCCAATATGCGCTAACTATAGTTGACACGAAGATGGGAGCCAGCGTTGAACCAGCATCCGACATGCGACAGCTTTTTGAACCTTTCCCCTTTGAAATTTAGGCTTTAAATCTTTCTCGACTTCTGGAACTTGTCTGACGTTGGAAAACTACTTTTGCTAGCTTTAACATTTTTATTTAATAAAGTACTGCAAATAATTTTTATTAAATTATTTCATTTTTAAAAATAGACGTGGCGAGTTTGTTGGAGAAATGTTTACACATCAAGATTCATTAAAACAAAATTCGGTTTTTAAAGGCAAATTGTATGTAAACTGATAAATAATAATATATTTACTAAATAATATAATAAATTTAAAAAGAAATATTAAATATTAAACATTTTATGTGGATATTTATTATGGACATACAAAGATATTGTTAATAAAGCGTTTAATCATGCTCTGTAGACCAAATTAATTAGATTAATTCCCATTTTCTCATTTTCTAAAGTTTAGTTTTATAACTAAGGGCGGTCATAAGAGGGTGGCTATGGGGGCCATGGCCTCCTCCAAATCAACGTATTGTAGTGTGTTGTTAAACCAATGTCCTTACTAATACCTATAATTTTTCAATCTTTTAATTATGTTTTCAGAAAAAAATTTGTTGAAACGGCAGATTAATTCTAATCTTTAAATAAAATGTATAGTTTGTATAGCAGCGGCCGTTCAGGAACCATAGCAATGACCGTTCGGGAAATTTCCCGGATTTCCAATCGGTATATCCGTCCCTGTCCAGAGCGTCGCTTCCAAAAATTGCAGGGGGGAGGGCGAATTTTTTTAAACGCTATTAAAATTAATTATTTATGTTAAATTTTTTTTATATTTTTATATTGCAATTGTAAATTTATGTTTTTCCAAAAGCCAGGGGGGGCTGTAGTCGCCCCCCTTGGCGACGCTCATGGCTCCCTGTTACAACCGGGTACCTGTATAAATTAAAAAGAAGTTAATTTTTTTAGTTTCCCCATAAATACTTCCTATTTCTGAATTTCTAGAGAATTTTACTAAAAATAATACAAAATATAAATTAGGCAGGTTGGCCCTGGCTCGTATGACGTACTTTTTCACCTGGAAAAAACTCATTTTGACCAATCGAAACAACGTCTTTAAATTGAGATTTGGCAATCTTCTCGAAAGATTTAAAAAATAATTTAAATTTGGGAAATTCTTACATAACTAATGTGCTTTTGTGGTATGGTACGATAGACCCATTTAGAAAGGAATAATAAACTAATGTTTTCTGATGATAACTTCAATCTATTTTGCATGTGTTGAATATTCTAGGTATTTCATCTTATTATTTATGTTATTGGTTTACGCTTTAGCTACAGAAGAACTATTGATGTGAAAATTATTAATATTTTTTGTTAGGTATGCAGTTTTTCTATCAAATAGGTATTTGGAAAATACAATATGATCATAATTTTTATAAGATTAAATTATTTTATATTTTTATCTTCGGAAGTGATTGAAAATTTACAATAACATTTTTGGTTGGGTATTAATATGATCTTTAAAGGAAACTGATATGTGGAAGAAGTATGAAATGAAACCTTAACCGGAAATCAAACCAGAAATCATGAAACATGTAACATCTAGCGAAGAATACATCTACAACCCACGACTTGGTTTACACTCGCTTTGATAATATATTTGCCACTATTCCACTCCGTTGGGCTGTTTACCTTAATTATATTGCTATTACATTTTAGATACTAGGTAAAACAACAGTTTTAAAATTTGAGATGGTATTGTAATAAAATAGTTGTTTGACCAGTGTTTGGCTTGATAATTAAATATTATTTACTTAATAAAAATTATATTAGTTGCTAAGATAATATATGATAATTAAGTTTTTTAATTAAACAGGTAAAACTTACTCCAATGGAGAGGGAAATAAAGAAATCTTAAATGTTAAAAGTAACATTCCTATAAACGGCAGAAATATTATCTACTTTGATAAATTTCTATAAAAATACCGTTCTCAGTACTGTTGAATATTATTATCATACGCATTCCTATATTTATTTAAAAATTATTTAAGTATCGAGGGGGACATTGGGTTGCTAACAATAACAATATTTATTTTTCATAAAAATAATTTTTTGTAAATTTTATTTTTTTATCAAATGAAAGCTTGAAAATATCAATAAAATCTGAAAGTATATTTTTGAATCAAGCTTCAAAGTATATCTGAATCTGGGCTTTATAAAGGTCGATGACCCAAAACATGAAAACTTATCTGAATGATGAATACAAAACCAATACATAACTGAAGAAAATCGTAGAAATGCTTTTACATACTTTTGAGTTTTCATGAATAAATTTGTCCTACGTTTCAATTTAGATATCGTTCTTCCATTTACCCGTTTGTATGGTGCGAATGTTGAAACATAATTAACAATTTTTTAATCCATTAAAATATAAACAATAATAATTAAGAGTTATGTTATTATTTAGAACTAAAAAATATATTTATTATCATCATCCTATAGCTATTTAGTTTTTTTTTGCAATTTGACAAGAGATTAACATTGATAAAAATTAATTGTTAAAAAAGTCATGAAACGCCAAAAAAAAGGTTTATTATGAAAATATTTTATAATATAAAATATTATTTGTTAAATGTATTAGGTTTGGTAAATTTTATAAAGAAAATTTATGAAATTTTATAAATTATTGTAAGATAAGAAAGAAAATTCTTTAGTAGTAATTTATGTTTTGAAGTGAAATGTAAAGAAAATTTCTTGTTAGTTCGTGTGGCGCCTGCATACTCTATATATCTAATTCATCTCAAAAATAGACTTATCTGGAAGAGATATAGGCTGAAAAACATCTTCAAAACAAGGTCACTATTTTACGTCTCGCTTCCAATTACACAGCTCATGTACGTTTGTTTCTCTTCAATAAGTTCCCAAATCAGCTATCCCAGGAAGAATTTGAAAAATCGATAAATGGACGCCGCTGACGTAAGCGTCGTTTTGCCGACGCGTCGTCTTGCGGAAATGAACGAAACTCTCCGAAATTGCAGGTGGTGGCCTGATTGACATTTCTTCATGTGGGTGCTTGTGATGGCTTATATGTGAAAAATGGTATATTAATGGACTTCATCGTGTGTTGTAAACGGTTATATAAGTTTCCATAAGTAATTCTGACTTATCGATTTCGTTTTGCTCGTTTTTTATCAATTTCACTAATATTTGACAGTTTACATGTTCTTAAATTTTCTGTTTTGCTGCTTCAACTAAAGGGGTTAACAAGTTTAAATTGAACAAATTTGGACCGTAACTAATTTTTTTGTAATGCACCATTATTAGAACCAAAAACGGTTATCTATTGTAGAATGATCACACGCCTTATCTGCAATATGGCAGCACGACATCATACGTTAACTTTATAGGTAAATGTAGGTCAGTCTTTCTATTATCATTAATAGTTTGTGATAACTAAATAAGTAGGTAAATTAAAATTTTGTTCAAGTCGAAAATCAGTTGACGATTGTTCACAGAAGTGCACATTTTCTTATAATTATTAAAGTGATTCCATTAATCTAATCAATTAGCTAAAACCAAGTGTTAGTGTTTGCTTAACATTATCGGGCAATGGTGTAGAAAACCCATCATGGTTTAGAGGGCCATGACATCTCGCCAGCCCTCTGCAATTGTTGATAGTCAAGGGGCCCAATCCCCTCATATTGGAATTCAGGTGAGATAGTTTGTGCATTAATATTGTTTGGAATATGAGCACCGCATAATGATTTCCTTTTTTAATGAGGCTGTATCATAGACTAGAATTAGTAAGCTAGAGACGTTTCAAGTTTGGTTTAATTGATTTGAATTTAGTGCATGTCATCGTCTAATGATGGACGTACAATAAACCCACATACATTGGCGTTATTGTATTCCAATTAACCTAAACACAAATTTTACTTTCAATTAGTGTCCCCACTGAAAACATATTAAGGTGTCCCACATAAGATGTAGTCAAAATTAAGATGTAAACATTTTAAACGGCCTTCCTCAAGGCTGTAGAGCTTGACTAAATCCGGTCTCCAAAGCGTTCTATATTATGCCCGTACCATAACATCTTTATTTTTTATTAAATTAAGTTTAAAAATGTTGCAAGATGTGAATAATAAATTAAAAGAAATATTACCTAAATATTTTGCGGTATTTTTTATTAGGAGTCATTTTCTCTTAGGAGATATAAAATAGCAGGTTATTCTTTACGGCAAAGCATAAACTAATCGATATTCCAGTAGTATGTGTATGTACGATTGCGAACAAATAAGCAATGGAATATAAAAAAAAGTAATTGTATACAAACAGGATGAAAAATTTTCATTGTTTACAAGTTAGTTAGGTTACTATACTCAAGTTAAAAAATTTAATCAACATATCCTGAGCTATCAACTTATACGTATGTAGTTAGATAGCGGATATGGGTCATCATATACATATATTTTTTATATAACTTTTCATTAGGAATTTAAAGGCGTAAATTTTGCATTAACGAAATCCTTTGTTTTGTGCTAACATTTTCTCTATAGAACTTTTGTTCTTAATATTTTATTAAATTTGCCATTTCCTACCTTTTTCTATATATTATTACAAAGTTTCTATACCACCTATTATTTTTTAAAATTTTATTTTTGTATTTTTATTGTTCAAAACAAAGTCGGTAATTTCTTTTATACGTGCAAAAAAAAAAAGATCTATGGAATAACTGCATAATATACAAGAAGCGTCCATTCTTTTTTCGAATGGGAGGGAGGTTAAGTCAAAAACGTTTCTCACGTAAGATTCAATTTTCCGTTAATTAAAATTTGTTTTGGTGTTGAGATTGCTATTTGGTATATTACATCCACAATGCGACATCACTGGCACATGTTGTCGGCTATGACACGGGTTGGGACAGATACGTTGAAGATATTGAAAACGAAATAAGAAATAAGATTAAATGAAAACAAAAGATTACATGAAAAATCTCGACAGAACTGAAAAAGATGCGGCATACACTACATTGAAATCTATAGTAGATGATCTGCCTGTAAAAGAATTACACGATTTGTATCAATGTTAAAATGAAAGAAAGTATATTGAAACAAAAAAGAAAGACAGAAAGAAGGAATATAGAAAATATCATAAAGGCAAATAGAAATCAAACAGTAGACTTCAGAATTTGATAAGATTGACAATTGCATTAAGACACAGTACATCCACTCATATTCTGCTGAGAGCAGGGAAAAGACCACAGTAGTGGCTTGATGTGATCACTAGTCGAGTTATGAGCGGAAATTCTGGGTTCAAATCCCGGACTCGGCAGAATTTCTTAGCTCAGCCCTCTGGTGAACATCAAACTGTGGATCGAAATACTAATAACTTTCCTTAACATCTTAATGGAAAACGGGGTTCAATAAGCCTGGAGTTTCAGTACAAAGTGGGCATTAAACCACTACCCGTGCAGCTAATTTGGAGAGCAGGGAAAAATCTCTAACTACTAGAAAGTGGCAAAAAAAATCTTGGGATTGCTAGAGAGACAATTAAATGTAAAATTTAGCTATTTCAGTATTCATTTTGTACTAAATTATAAAGAATACAACAAGGCAATCCTTTCCCTTAATGATAATGCGCGTTTGTTCGTTACAATTACAACGATTTTCTGAATATTTATATGAATAAGATAAAAACAGATTTAAAAGATAAATGTAAACTTGTTTGTGTCTTTGTGTGACTTGCACCCTATTGACTTCATTGATTTGAATCAGTGGCGTATTTAGAAAATGCTTTCGGAGGGAGCAGATTAAAGTTTTTCAGAATTTCTTTAATTCATTTATGCACGTCAGTTGTAACTAATCCTATTACATAAAATCCCAGCATGCTTCTGCTGGTCCTTCTACAACGTGTCATTTTTTGGTTAAAAAATCAAAAAAAAAAAATGTCCAATATTAATCCAAACCGAGAAATTTGAATTTTTAATAAAAAATTATGGAAGTTTAACCTCCGGCTCGAAAAAATTAAAACTTGGAAAGCATATTTATTTAATTACCTTATTGTTCACGGAGTTTAGCAGCAACTTTCTGTGTTACTTTGAAAGTTAATTATAAAAACAATATAAAATCAAAATTGTAAACCGGGGGGTCTGGGGGGTGTGGAACACCCTCCAGTACATATCGCAAGATTTCCACTCTTTTAGAATACTTTTAAAATACTTTCGCCAGGAAAAACCGGGAAATTTGAATTTTTAAGCAAAAATGAGGGAAATTTAAACCTTTGGCTTAGAGAATAAAGCTTGGAAAAACATTTATTTAAGTACCTTACTGCTCAGAGTTTAGTAGCAACTTTTACGTTACTTTGAAAATTTAGAAAGCCGGGAATCACCCAGCAGCGGGAAACGAAATTAAATGTTTAAATATTATACCGCTAAAAAAGAGATCCACCGTTTAGCTGCCCGTCCGTGGACGGGCTTTCCAGCTAGTAAATAAATAAATAAAAATAATTTAAAGTTATTTAAATTTTAAACTTCGTGGTAAACATCATTTTTACCAGGGGGGGTGGCTTTAGGGGTACAATCCGAGTCATCCTTGTGGGGGTGGGGGGCAATTGCCCCTTTACCTCCCTCTAAACACGCCACCGATTTGAATGAATTTTAGCTAAATTTTTGTAAAATAAAAACTTAAAAAATATTTAATCAGAATTTTCTAAAATTTTTCAATAATTAATAAATGATTTTAAAAATTATCAACGATAACAAACTATTTTTCAATTTGAATACGAAAGAAAGATTCGAAAATATTTTAGTACATCAGAGTATTGAAATTCAAGTATTAAATAACTTGGATTAAAAATAATTTAATATTAAAAGATTAAAAATAATTAGAAACCTGTAGCGTAACTAATAATTCAGAATTGCTATTAATGTTAATAATAAAGATAAGCAACAGATATTATTATTTAAAGAGTCTAACAAATTCTATTCTTTTAATAGATATAATTATTATATTATAGATAATATTACATCATAATGTTGACAAATTAGAAAGGAAAAAATGATAAAGACGAAATAAATACATTTTTGAAACTTGATAATTATGAAGTATCAACAGATAAACAAATTTTATCTGAAAAGAAAATTTCACGTTTGCCAACGCTAGAATATGCAAATAGAAAATGTTTTGAATTGTTTAAAAAAGAACTTACCAAAGAATTCATAATAACAGAGATTTAACATATCAAAAGTTGCATTAATTGATATTCTTGTTTTTCTTTTCTTTCAATATTTTTCAAAATTTTCCATTAGAAATATTTTGTAATATAAAACATCTAAACCAATATTATGTTTTTAAAGACATAGTTTAAGTGAGCCTAATAATTTGGAAAGGAGCTGTATTATAAAAAGCAAATTTGAAATTTATTTTTTCTTATTTAACTTTTGCTGTTCTTATTTCTTCATGGTTTTGTTGCGTCTTTTCGTATATATTTTTAATTCTTAATTGTTATCGACTTTTTTCTTGTTAGGTAAAATTTAAAAATTCATCGAGGCTAAAATTTAATAAACTTTGAAATTCTTCCCTTTAGCTTTCATGGTAGGTAACTTGACTTAATTATGTACTCTATTATTAGTTGCCACCCAAAAGCTTTTAATTATGTAGATATTATACAAAAAGCATGTGCTTTCTTGCTTCCACATTTTGCTTTTATTTACACTTTTCATAATATATCAAATTCAAATGTAAAATCCAAATTTGGATGAAATTCTTAAATTATTATTCTCATTGCTCAATCTTGATGGATGTTTATTAAGATTGATGATAGATCAACGTTAGACGTTTGGGGGAAAGAACATCAGAACCTTTTGAATGGGTGATCTCATTTTTTAAAGAACAATATATTTTTTATAAGTGTTGTAGAAAAAGCACTCACCAAAGCTGGTGTAGTACTAGACAAGCTTTACTATTCTGCCAACTTGTCACGATTAAAAAGAAACAAAATAAGTAAAGTTAACCTGTACGGAAGAATTGAAATGGAAATTCTTAAACATTCCATAATAATAGAAATTATAAAACTTGTTACAATAATTACGTTAATTAGGTTTATTTTCTCTAATCTACATTCCGGGTTAGTTATTTTAACGTCTACCAAATAAGCAACAATGTTATCACAATATCCGTGGTCATACCGCGTATGTTTAATTTGGAAAATATTACATTAACTTTTGGCTACGTTTTGCTTTGTCTCTTTCTAGGATATTCCATTGTAGCTTGCGGAAGGACGATAGAGTTAGCAAAGCCTAAATTATATTTTTCGGATGTTGTATCAAGGTCTCGGATATTTGTCCCGGAAATATAAGACTTTATCCTTATCGAAGCTTTATCATTTTTAGCATTATTATGCATTAAATTTGAGGTGTAGTTATTTCAGCGATAATTGTTATCTTGTTTTTATTTATGTAATATGAACCAAATAAATAGTTTTAATTTCAAATTTTGCATTGTCGATAATATTAATTCCTAAAAAGAATCCGTAACTTCTTCCTTTATACCCAATCGGTGGTTACTGCTGTACTTATTTTAATCCATTTTTAATATTATTAATATATAAAAAAATAAATAAATTACTGTGGGTACTTTACAAATTACATTGTAATCTAATCATATTGCCGATATATATATTTTTTTTCTAATTTTATTATTAATTTGAAGGTCAAACTTTGTACTTTTACTTATATCATGGTTTGAGCGATAGTGAAAAATTTTCCAATTTTATGATATGAACGTTTTCCTTCACGATGTACATATTCACTTTTATGGTTTTTCACTTTGAACTCATTCGCATAGCATTCTAAGCTTTTTAAGCTTAAATTTGTAAATTGGACATTGGCTTGTTTTTTAAATTTACTCTAATATATTTATATAGTTTATTATGTAATTACAGGTTTACATTTTAATCGAATTTCCTTTTCCATAATTGGTATATGTGGTTAGATTATAAGTTTCATTTGTACAAATAATAAAAATTTAACCATAACAGATCTGCATTATTTACTAATCAAATTTAGTTTTCAAGTAAAATTTTTCTGACAAATATAAATTTTTATTCTAAGATTAAACGTTTTACTGCAGATGCACTAGTTTTATTTTTATTGCAGTTATATCGAGCAAACAGCTAAAATAAGTTCCCCGTTTAGATTCTTGCATGTATTGTGTAAATTACTTGAGTCAGTAAGACGTAATCTAGAATAATTTATTTCTTGATCTATTTTTCTGGACTGATATGTCTTTAGAAATATTGATCGAGTTGCCAACTTTCTTGGGAAAATTTTAAAGTTATTTTTATACATTAATAATAATTTTTTATTAAAAATAATTTTTGAAGAGAAACAATAAATAATGAAAATTATAACTACAAAATTATTGTTTATAAAATTCTAAAGTTTAAAAAATTCAACCAGATTTTAATATATTTTTTTTAATTTTACCTCAATTAAGAGCATAAAATTTTAAAGTCACAATGAAAAGGTTATCAATATAGCTCTTAAATATTATCAAAAGTTAACTTAAATTATAATTGACAACCTGGTGACGTCCAGGCAGCTACATTTGAATATTTTGGAATTTTGTAAACAACTACTCGCATTTATAGTTCCCCTATATACAGCATACAAACTTTATAATTATAGTTATCAAAGTTGCCCCTTTAAATCAATTTCACCCCAATTGACGGTACATACTAATTCGCACAAGTTTATAATTGTTGGCAGTTATAGCTGCAATCTAAAGTTGAAAAATGTTAGTGAAGATATTAAAAAAAACAAGAAACCATTTCGTGGTACTTCCGGTTTTACATCAAATTTTAAATTACTACTTAACAAATTCTCGTTATGACTACCCTAAGCAATGCTATATTTAATTTTTCCATTATGTTAATTATCATTTTATCCTTTTCTCTCTATTTTAGGCAGTTAAACTTACGGAATAGGTTCATAAAAGCTATATTGAGGTGTAATTAAAGAACAAAATGTGAGTTAAAAATAAAAGACTAAGAATGTACTACGCTACACTTTCAAAATTATTACCAAGCAAATCGAATGAGTAAAAAATTTCTTAATATAAATTAATTAGGTGGTTACCCGTATCCAATATTTAAGCTGTCTTCTAATTGTTCATTTAGGTAGGAACGAAATCACCCCTTAAGATATTATCGCGTTCTTTGGGTAAATTCTGTTTTGTAACTGTAAATATTTTCAGATAGATTAACAACGAAAAGACGTTTCATTAGTGGATTGCCATTAAAGTAAAACAGGTAAAAGTTATTTTGTCGGGTTAAAAAATGGAAGCAAAACTTTATTCAAGTTTCGAATACAAAGCAAAGCGAAGTTTATCAGAAAAATTTGTTGAATTTTTTTGGGTAATATGATATTGTGTACTTAGCAAGTACTTAAGCTTTTATTTTCAACCCCCATGCATTAAAAAGATTCATGTTGGTGCGTTTACGGTTTAAAATACCAGATATCGAGTGTGGGATTGTTCGGTATGCAGGTAAATGCAATGACAAGCTGTTATATAAGAAACGCAGGTGTAGAATGCTTTTATAAAAATTTACTTATTATTTAAGTCCTATAATATTTAGAAGTCAGTGGCGTGCAATAGTTGCGTAACAAAATATACTATGGATTTTTGTAACTGGGGAAATTTTTGTAAACTGGTAGTTTTTCTCTTCCTTATTGACGTTTTCATAATAGAACGCAGTAAACAACGGTGAGTTTCTCGAGACAATAAAGTTCGAAATCGTTAAACGTTACAGCAATTTTAAATCCCCCGCCTCTGATTAATAATGTCAGTCGATCGAAATTTTTACCTGCATTACAGTAAAGGTAAAAGATATTATGATAATACGACCTACTTCAAACTAATCATGACACCGACAGATATACGTGCTGCAATGCACCACTTTTCAGACTTGGCCAACAAAATAACAACTAAATTTAAAAATTGACTTTAATTATTTCGAAGGGCTGGGACAACGACTGGCGTTAATTTAATGAAAAAATATAAAGCGTCAAATTTAATTTTAATAAAGAAGGAAAAAGTGGGCAAAATAAATTGCAAAATTCATTATAAATAAAAAAGGTAATTTAAAAAATTCGTCAAACGCTATAAATTTTAAAAGTCGAATTTGTAAATGGTACATAAAATTAGATAGGTAATCTCGCAGGTAACAAACAAAAAATTTATAAATTCACCCGCTGGGACGTAATGTTAAAAAAGATGGAGTGAATTTCTAAAATTGAGAGGAGTGGTCATTTTATTTTGTGCACCTTGCATCTTGAAGCCTCAAACCACCCCATTCATCCATTACCTATCTTAACATCGCATTGTTCTCAAATATGAAATCTGCTAAATAATTGTAGCCCTTGTCTGCCGAAATGATAAATGTAGGTATTTTTGTACGAGAAATGCGGCATTTTCTTAATAATTAACAGAACGTTTGCCGTAACCAAGAATTCTTGAGCGTCAACGATATCTTTTTTACATATGATTTTCAATTTTGAAATAATATTAAATTGGTCTTTGCCTTCTTTAATTATTTATTATTTATAAGTTTGGATCCTTTTTTACATTAAACGAAATTACAACACATCATTAAGCAATTTTGCTTAGATCGAATTCCATATACAAACAATTCATCAAAAAACAATACCCTGCTTTTCAAACAAAGAAAGCCTTGAGACGGGAGCTAAAAATTTTCCTAATACCTGTGCGAAAGAATGGAAAAAAATATGTTAATTTAACATTTAACGTCTGGAATTATTCAGCAAGCGCAGCGGATTGTTTATTACACAGACCGATCGAAGAAACAAAATTTATTGTGTTTAACCAATTCTTAGAATTTAAGCGAAAACGCTGTACAAAAATGTACAGATCCGCTTTTCAATTTTTACTTCTTTTGATTTCCAGAAATGGATTATATAACCGACATAGAATGTTTAGCTAAAAGGGATACAAATTCGCCGTTAATTGGTGTTTCGTTTCATTCGTTTCGTTTTAAATTTGATTAATCTAACTTGGGTTTGTGGATCCTATAAATTAAGTATTATATTATCAATTAATTATTGTATTGCATACATTGTTATAGAACCTATTAAACCTTTTTGTCTATTATAATCATCTTCAATTGAACATAATTTTTTCACTTATTTGCATGTACAAATAACATTAAAACGATTCAATTTAACTGCTTTAAATATTCATATAAAATTTAACCTTGTTCATATGTATAATCAACAAAATTGGTTTTTTGTGCTAACGGTTTCATGCAGAAACGTCAATGTGCATTATCCTCGATAAATTGAAAATATGTAATATTTTTCAATATTCATAATTCATAACTTCATATAAGTACTGTTTTATTACCGCTTTCCCGTGTTTTGTATTCCAATATGAGTTAAAAATTAACTCAACTCCAATTTCTGCAATTCTTTGACAATTCTCTTGAAATTCCTGCCAAAACGCTTTTTGCGTTCTTAGATTTTATATTCCAAAGTTCCTCTGCGGAGCTGGCTTTTACTTTGGATGAAAATTTGAGAATTATTTTATAATGCGGATTACCTCAACTGCAAAGAAAATATGACGGCGTTGTTGGGCGTCACATAAATTTGATAAAATTAACACAAACAGAAGAAGAAACGGAAGAAGCAAATTATTATGATATAACAATTAAAAAGTTAACTCACAGATGTGGATAGGTGTGATCGTTAGTTAAGTTACAGCACAAAAATTTTGAGTTTGAATCTCGGATTTGACAGTATTTCTTAGTAACATCAACACGGTGAGAAGACAAAAATCGGTTCAAAAGTTATATAAACAGTTAACCTGAGAACCTTCTGAAAGCTTTACTAGAAAAGTCCCAGCAATTGATTAAATAGCCTTAAAGGTATTCTAAAATAAAGACAAAATGTAGGGTCTTGTGTTTGCACCAGCAGTAGCTGGTTGACGATTTCAAGCTACTGTTAAGCTTGCTAGACTTGTTTTAGATAAACCTGCAATCCTAATTTTACATTGTTGGTGGTGGCAAGTCATCAATCTGGCTTTACGTACCCTCCGAAGCCCGGGGAGGGACATAAGAAAGTTTAGAGTCACTAGATTCAAACCAAGAACCTTATTGTCAACAGTTGTCCAGCTAACTTATTAGACTAAGTAATAAGCGTCTAATATTTAACAGAACTAAACAAAACGTTAAAATAATAGAATTTTAACAGTCAAGTGAAGAAATACAATACTTTTTATAAACTTGACAGGTTAAGATTAAAAATATTTTAAGAAAAATATTAATATTATATTATATTATAAAAAAAAATAATTAAAAATTATACCTACATTATTTTATTTATAAATTTCATTTATTATCAGGTGAAAATTGAAAATAACTTCAATCAAGAATATTTTCATAATTTTAATGATTTGATTATTAATCATGATTAATAAGTTTTACAAAAGAAGTTTTACGACAATGAAAAAAGCAGGTACAAAACCAAAACCCTAAATAAAATGTGTAGTTCCCAATCAAGTCGTAGTTACCACCCCGGGTGGTCCTCGCGACGTAACGGTGACGTTATTGGAACGTAGCGGTAAAGCGGTTCCCCATTTTGGTAGCAGGCACGTAATAGGCACGTGCCTATTACGTGCCCATCTCCAGTAGCGACGACTTCGCAGTTCCCTATAGTAGTCGCCGCTACGTTCCGGCGACTAATTGTGCTAGTTGGGCACCATGATTAAGAACAATAAGAAATAAGTCGTTAAGTATTGAAAAAACCAAATTTTGTAATACTATCTCCGGTGATAATTTTCAACACATTTCCCAAATACTGTTTTTCAACTCTTCGGTTGATACACCTGGCATGAAATAATATCCTACAGGTTTTCTATGGGGTTTACATGAAGACTGTAGGGTGACTACTTATTTTTGTAATCTAAACCCGTCTAAACCTTTCTCTGGTAATGACCGATCGGCACCAATTTAGCATTCTTTAAAAAAGCTGTGGGTAAGCATATTACGGCATCACAATTAAATGATAATTTAACCAGTGACCATCTGAAGTGTTGGTCAAATTTGCATCACAACTCTCACTTCCATTACCAAAGGAAGGTTGGTATACTTAAGAATGCTGATGCATATAAAAAACCAGAATGTAATATGCACAAAATACATGTGGTAGGGCTACCGTTGGAAGAATATACGTTTCTGTGATGAAAAAAATATTAACCTGTAGGGTCCTGACGGATGGCAATATTACTGATACGATTTGCGCAATGAAACAGAAACACCTTGCTCCTATACTTTTGGAGATGGAACAGCAATGCTGTGGGGCGGTTTCAGTTTTCATAGCGTTTTCCGGTAGGCTTAGATTTTGACTAAAACGAATTCTCATAATATATTATTATAATGATTTCGATCAGAAATCACCTCACCTAATTTTCCTCGGATCGGTCTGATGTTGCAGAAGTTGAGAAACTTCTGCGGCGCCAATTTCATTTTCCTATCCAAATAATAAAATATCCAATTTTACTTTAAATAATTTTTCACTTTCAATTGGGAACTGTGATTATAAATGCCGCTTATCGATGCACATGCTCGCCGTACACATAAATTTCGTTTTGCTTTTAAGTTTTACAAATTTTCAAATATTCAAATGCCAATTTCATCACTTTCTGATCATCCAAATCAATCCAATAATTAATGAGCAGATCCAAACTCTAATCTGACTTTCCAAAACAATACATGCAAAAATACAACTTCAAATTCCGTCCAAATCTTGGAGCAAATTAACCAAATAAAACCAAAATTATTACTTACGCAATTTTGTTTTCAAATTATATCCAAATAAATCTTAAACTTGAGACTCAAATTCAGAATATCTCGGGACTCGCAAAAATAGGTCCGTTTTCCTCAACGGACATAACTGGAAGCTCCTATCTCGTCTTTTAGTGCCAACATTCCAATTTGCTAGCACCAAAAGACCCACCAAATTCAAAACTTTACAAAAATTAACAATACTTAAATCAAATTTTAAACATAAAATTAATCAAAATCCAAATTTTACACAAATTCAAAATTCTTCTTCTTCTTATAGTGCCTTCTCCTAGCAGAGGTTGGCAATCATCATTTCAAACTCTTCTAGGTTTTGTGCCATGCGAATCAGTTTTTCGGCTTCGCGGATGTTGAACCATTGTCGTAAGTTCTTTAGTCATGAGAAACGTTTTCGGCCCAGGCCCCTCTTACCTTCGATCTTGCCTTCCATTATCAATTGTAGCAGAGCATACTTTTCGCCTCTGAATATGTGGCCGAAATATGCCGCTTTTCTTTTTTTGATGGTGGTGTAAAGCTCCCGGTCTTTATTCATTCTACGAAGCACCTCTTCGTTCGAGACCTTGTCCGTCCATGAGATTCTCAGCATCCTGCGGAAAGCCACATCTCAAAGACCTCCAGCTTGTTAACTGATGCAACCTTCAGTGTCCATCCTTCTCCGCCATATGACAAAACTGGCAGTACATAACATCTTACTGTACGCCAAAGCGTCTCTAATGATATATCGCGACTGCACACAAGTTGTTACATCTTCAGGAAAGCGTCTCGTGTGATTTCAATTCTTAATCTGGATCCCAATTTTAATTTATCATACAACCTAGGTATTTAAAATTTGCAACTCTTTCTATTTGGCTATTGTTTATGTATATTGGAATGTTCTGCGTTACAGCTTTGCTGATGACCATGATCTTCATTTTATCTATGTTCATATTGAGTCCGTGTTCACTACTGATCTTGTTTACTTCATTCAGGAGGAATTGAAGATCAAACGGGTTGTCCGATAAAATGATTGTGTCGTCGGCGTAACGTATGTTGCTTATCCATTTCCCATTTATTTGAATACTCTTCTCCATGTCGTCTAATGCATTTTTAAAAACATTATCAGAGTAGAAGTTAAACAACAATGGGAACAGAATGCAACCCTGTCTCACACCCTTTTGTATCTTGATGTCATCGGTCGTTTGACCGCCTATTTTTAAATGCCCGTTTGATTCCAGTATAAATTTTCTATAATTCGTAGGTCTTTCCTATCGATTCCTTTTTCCTAAGAAGTGTCATTAGGATATCATGCTTTACTTTATCGAAAGCTTTTTCATAATCTATAAAACAGGTTTATAAAACAGGTTAACAGATTAAAGTTGTCGTGGATACCTTCTAGTTGCTCTATTTCTTTGCATTTTTCATTTAGCCATGCTTCCAGTTTGCTTCTTTTATCTTTTTCCGTACTATTTTATTTTTATTATAACACTCTATTGTATTCTTGAATTTTCTTCTTTCTTCCATCGAATCCAATATTTCCTCCGTCATCCAGTCTTTCTTCTTGCATCTTCTATAGAAACCTAGGTGTCTGACTACAGTCGCTTTGATGGTGTTTTTAAGTTTCGTCCATGTTTCCTCTGTGTTGTCTGTACATCTAATTTTCTCAATTTCCATGTTAATACTTTTAGTGTATGCATTTCTAATAGTTTCGTCTTTTAGCTTTTCAACATCTATGTTGCTTATTTCTTTATATCGGGTTGTTCTCTTCATTAAGTCTTATATCGGCAATTACTGAGTTGTGGTCTGAGTTTATGTCAGCACCTGGGTATGTCTTGACGCTTTTTACCGCATTTCGGAATCGATTGCTTATCATAATAAAGTCTATTTGATTTCTAATAATATGATCGGGTTTGTTTTGAGGAGATTTCCAGGTGAGATAACCACGTGTTAGTGATAACTAAACCATTTTCCTGGCGGAATTCTACTAGTCTATCTCCTCTTTCATTTCTGTCTCCCAAACCATATTTTCCAACAATCTTCTCAAATACATCTTGACCAATTTTAGCATTAAAGTCACCCATTATTATGTTTATATCTTGCTTTTTTATTGTTTTAATAAGCTGATCTATTTCTTGATAAAATTCTTCGACAACTGTATCGCTTTTATCAAGCGTAGGTGCATATGTTTGTATTATTTTAATAATTTATGGGATTTCCCTTAAGTTGCAATAACATGCATCGTTCAGATATGGCAATAAAACTTTGGACACAACTCGCAATCTTTTTTGACACGAGGATCGCTACTCCGTTCCGATGGTGTCTATCTTCTTCAGAACTCGCGGAGTAACACATTGTTACCTCTTCGTCGACGCATTTTCCGCTACCTGGCCATCTTACCTCGCTCATCCCCAGGATATCGATACCAAGTCTTTTGATCTCTTTTGATGCATTTCATAGCTTTCCAGCCTGATATAAAGAGCGGACATTCCAAGTTGCTATTCGTAAGGGCTTTGACCTTGTGCTGTTGTTTGTGACCAGTCGCATATTTCCACGTGAGGCCTGGTTCCTATCTTCGCGTGTCCGGTCGCCCATTTCTCACCCTTAGACCCGGAAACTAAGTGGAAACTAAGTGGAGCCAGTCGGATCTTTCGGCAAAACATTTTCCATTTGTGTAATTTTCATGATGATATACAAGGGGCAATTAGTAGCAATAGTGGGGCCCCGGTTCCTTCCATGCTTTGATTTGGTAATTCAAAATTACCAAATAAAAATTCAAATTCAAAAAAATTATACTCCACTACATAGCATCTCAAATATCAAAGTTTTTCAAAAATCATAAAAAAAAAGATTTGGTAACACGACAATATAGATAAAACTATTAAAAGTAAAATTTTTGGAAAACCCAGGATCTCTACTTGAAGGAAACTTTATTTTCCAACAATGCTATGTTGCCATTTATAATTTCAGGACCATCAGGGGATGATTTATATAAAATTTTTTTGCAGATTTGAAGTGACCAAGCCAATTTAAACTTCATTAAATATAAATCTGTGGGGTATAATTTCAATTCAGGTTGAGAAAAATATCAACGAAGAGTTGAAAAACAGTATTCGGGAATTGTGAAGAAACTTATCCCCGGAGTTATTACAAAATTTTTCAAAAAAAAATTACAAAAAGCATGGTGATCATTACTACTCATTAAAATTATGTAAAACTATTATATTTTCAAAACTTTTTCAGTGATGCTATTTCAAATTTTAAAATAAATAAAAAAATTTTATTTTATAAAAAGTAAAATTTCATTTATTAATTAAAATAATATATTATTTTGTAATAAATTATTATAAATTTATTATGAGTTAATGTTTTCATATTAGGTACTATTTAAAAACATAGGTGGGGCTATTCATAAAAATAAACAAAAAAGGATGTTGTTTGATAATAAATAAGATAATACCGACACACTAAAAACAATAAAAAAACATAAAAAAATTAAGATATATCACAGCAGAGTAATAGAACTTCCAAAGTTTACATGTTGAAGTCCAGACAATCACATTCACAATCACAATCACAATCTTCTTTTTTCATTTTAATTGAAATACTTCACTCTTTTATTTAAATGCTTTTTATTATTTCGTCACTTTAATGTTATAAACTATCAAAATTTATTTATTTATTTATTTCATCAAACGACATTAGTCAATTACAGGATGAGTACAAGAATGAATTGGCAAGCTGAAAAAAAAAAAAAACTCACAAATTGAGAAAAAAAAAAGCTCACCCAATTCAGACCTCAAAGACAAAGAAATTTAAGTCAAACCTAACTATATGTACACACTAAATCAATCTTACACAAAATTATACAACATTATTCAAAAAAACAAAAAACTAAATTCGTTTGCATTACGAGCCATTCTGTTAACCGCCGCAAACATCAAGTATAGCCTTGAAGAAGGTTCAATATAAAAAGTTGGTAAATTTCTTAATATCCTTGGAGGGACGTAAAAATTTATTTTGGACAGCAACTCGGAGCAGTCCACCGAACCGCCTACCAGCCCAGACATAAACCTTGCGTCGATGACTTTCCTTCTGTCAGCCAAAGTGGAGAGGCCAAGCCTCTGCAACAGGTTTTCGTACCCAATATCTCGATGTGAGACTCCCAATTTAAAGGCAGCATAACGGAGAAATCTTCTCTGCACTCTCTCCAATCTATCAATCTCAGATTGGTAGTAAGGCGACCAAACACAAGAGGCGTATTCCAATCGGGATCTAACATGAGAGACGTACAAGCTCTTTAAAGCAAAAAGATCGTAAAAATCGCCAGTATTTCTTTTAATGAAACCAAGGGCTTTTAAGGCCGCACTGCAGGAAGCTGCAATATGCTCACCAAAAGTTAGCTTTGCATCAAAGATGACGCCCAGATCCCTCATGCTAGAAACAGACTCCAGCAGAGTGTCTCCAATCATATAGCTACCGGGAAAGTCACATTGGTGGCGAGAGAAACGAATGTGTTTGCATTTCTTTATGTTGAGATCGAGTTTGTTGGTATCACACCATACAACCATTCGATCTAGATCCGACTGCAATCTGGATATCGATTCCTTGTTAAAAATCTTAATAAAGATCTTCATGTCGTCAGCATAGAGTAAGACCTGAGCGTATAGAAAGCACAAAACGATGTCATCTATAAAAATATTAAACAACAAGGGACCGATGTGGGAACCCTGGGGAACTCCGGAGGTGGCTATAAAAGATTCCGAGTAGAAATTTTTAATTTTAACGATTAAGGTTCGCTCCTTCAGGTATGATTGAAACCAGAGCCACAAAGTCCCGCACAATCCAATACCAAACAATTTCTTCAGCAAAATGTTATGGTCGACACGGTCAAAGGCTTTTGAGAAGTCAGTATAGATCGCATCCGTAGATAAGCCAGAGTGAAACGAACGCCTTATGCTATCCTCAAATACCAGCAAATTAGTGGTGGTAGAGCGCTTGTTGGTAAAGCCGTGCTGTCTGTCGCTCAAGGTGCACGATAATGCCGACGAAAGATAGTCATTAACCATACTTTCGAGAATCTTGGGAATATGCGACAGGATAGCAATCGGGCGGTAATTCTCAATGGAATCTCTTGCGCCTGATTTAAATATTGGCACGATATAAGATTTCTTCCACTTGGCGGGAAATATTCCCGAATCTAGGGATTTATTAAAGAGTAGCCACAGAGGAAACGCCAGAGTCACAGCACAACTCCTCAAAAACATAGAAGGTAGGCCATCCGGACCGGGCCCCTTGCCGGGATCCAACTGTCTCAACTTATCGAAGACCTGCAGCTCATCTACACGATACGTGTGCAGATGTAAATTGGTATCACCTCGCACCACATCACTAGGGCTGCCATCGGAAGAAGAAAAGGCAGAAGAAAAGTGTCCAGCAAACATATTTGCAATACCGATACCGTCCTGAGCAGTCTCATCGCCCAACCGCATGAAGTCGGGAACACCGCAGGCACAACCTTTTCTACTATTTACGTAGTTCCAGAAGCCCTTGCTATTATGTTTAACATTAGACTCCACCTCCAAGATATAATTCTTGTAGCAAATGGAAGCCTGTGCTCTGCAAGTCGATCTTAGTTCAGTAAACTCGTTATACGCTGATGAGTCCAGTGTGTGCTTGAATGTACTATGAGCCCTACGCTTGCGTGCGATGTTTTGTATCAACTCACCACTAAACCACTTAGGAAACTTGAATCTGTTGCCAATTGTAATTTTCGGAATACGACTGTCTATTATATTGTATAGTACGTTATAAAATCTATCAAGTGAATCCGATAAGTCATGTGAATTTTCGAACAAAGCCTCCCAGTCCACACGAGAGGCATCCGCGTTAATAGACTCGTAATTGCAGGCCTTATAATTGTAAACAATCTCGTTAAACTGCAGAGGCACTAATGATTGATTTGACTTGATGTTTAGTATGAGCGCCGGATGGTATAGGTCGCAAGGCACCATTAATTCAGAAGCAATCTCAACCGTATAATTTGGAACACTAGAAAAGATCAAGTCTAACATTTTACCATACTCGTTAAATACTCGATTCAGCTGATAAAAATTCAAATAAGCAAAAGCCTCCGCAACAATGTCACTGGGTGGATACGAGGCGGAAACCCGCAGTCCGTTTTCATCATTAAGCCAAGAAACATCAGGAAGGTTAAAATCACCGAAAACATAAATGTCAGCATCTTGAGCGCTTAAAGTATCACACACATGCTCAGCAGAGTCTGCAAATGAGCGGTAACATTCCAGACCACATTGAGGCGGTAGGTAGACCGCGCCGAACAAAAGTTCGCAGCCGCCCAAACGCACAAACACCCACAGTTGTTCAAGTAAGCAGTTGGTGCAGGGTGCCGCAACCGACGCCTGCAGTCCCCTCCTTACCGCGATCAAAACACCACCACCCCGGGCTTTGCCTGTCGCAAGAGCATCCCGATCTGTCCTAAAAACCTGATAACTATTGTTATCGACGAACTCACTGCTGTATATTTCAGGCGTTAACCATGTCTCTGTAAAAATTACTATGTCGTAGTTAGTTACCGAAAACGATAAGAACAAATTAGTCAACTTAGTTCGCAGGCCCCGTACGTTCTGATAGTAAACTGTTAATTGTTTTACACTCGCATCAGCATGTCCGTCTGCTCGTCCACGCGAAAATTTGGATTTGCATCACTAGAACGGTTTGTCACCACCTTGGGTTGACCAATATTAAAACGTCTGTAAATGATACCCTTGGGCCAAAACTCAGAAGCATTCACTTTAGGGTAGTGCAAGTCTCTTATACCGATTTTAAAGGCCCTTGAGTTACCCACCGTAGTCAGTTGTTCGACCACCAAATCGGCATCCGCTATCTCACCGCAACCGGCTCGAATATAATTTTTCAAAACTGCACTAGGGCCTGCTCTGCCCACGTAGAGCCACATGAACCGTGGCGCCGCAGTCAGCATCGACGCGAGCTGAGACGGCGGCGCGAATCCCTCGGCACATCGACGAGGCCGATGGACGCCCCCGCGCGAAGCGTCACGCCCGCTAGAAGGAAGCAGCGCAGAGGCGCCACCCTCGCCCCCCGAATTCCCGCTGGTCTTCTTCCTGGTTCTGCGTGGCCCGACTAGTGTGAAGCCATCTGTAGCACACCCCGTCGAACCAGCAACCCCAACCTGAACCCGTGGGGGGTCCGTCCCAAGATGGGCCGCATGGTCGTCCAAACGGTTGTTTGGTGTGACCCGACTGCGCCGAATACTTCCCCCAGCATCGGAGGGCAGCGCCGGCCGCGCCGCCACCAATAGGTCCTCCTGCAGGCGCAAATTCTTTTCCCTCAAAAGGGTGTTGTTTTCAATTAGAATGCTGTTCTTGCTTCTTAGTTCCATAACCATTTCCTTCAAGTAAACTATTTCCATTTTTAGTTTATCTCGTTGTTGATTCGGTGTCAATCTAGAGTCGTCCCTAACCTCACTTTCATGCACACATGAAGAGCTTCTGAGCGAGGCAGGTTTCATACACCCTGGATGAAAGATCTTATGGCATTTCACGCAAACCACCTTATCACGTGCTATATTGCGGTTACAGTGTCCACAAATTACATCACTAACCTCAGAATCTTCCACAGAGCTGGATTGCTTTAATACGCCTTCCGCCATAGTTTCAACGTTTTCCAGATTTAGTTGATCAAAATCCGTCACAGCGATAAAAATCACTAATTATAAGGAACTTATTCTACATTAAAATCAAAAGTTCAATAGGAACTCAATCAAAACAACACACAGGGTTGGACTTGTCTACTATCTGAGTAGAAGATACTATCCGAGTAGGATCCGGAGTAGGAAATAATCACACAAAAGTTGTAAATAAGTGTATTTACGAGTAATATAATATATTGCAAATAAAAAAATGAAAATTTTGTTATTTTCATACCAAGTCAACTGTTATCTCATATCAATTTTTTAAGTCTGCTGTTTAGTCGCGTGACTATAAGTCTGAAAACCATATTAGAATCAGATTCGAATTATAGGAATATTAAAATTACAATAAATTAAAAAAAGGGAAAATATGAAAGTAATTTTTATTCTCGTTGCGGGTTTAAAACATTGCTACAAAGAAAATCTGTCATAATCGCTTTTTGTGAGTAGGTATTTTTAGAATTTAAAATTTAAATCTGTGACTAATTTGTGATATTTAACTGGAGGTATCTACAAATGCTCAAATTATTTTTAACGCAAGAACCGTTAGTTTGAAGACATTTTTTGATCTTTTTATATAATCTTTTATATTTCACTACAGGTATTTCCAATTTATTTAACATTTAAATACCTAACTATTCTAATATGACTCATCCAATTCAAATTTTTGGTTCAAAATTAAAAATTAAAGAAAATCCGGGAAAGTTTTGTGCAATCCATCATCAGAAATTTTGGAATATGAAAAGGTCAGGTCGTTAGATTGTATTGACGAATAATTTATTTTTTGTGAAGTAATTTGAACTTCTGATGATATACAGAAGTTAAACAATTGCAACAAACTTTCAAAATGACCAAGATGTGCGGTCGGTGCCAAGGTTTCATTAGATACCAGACGTAATATATAAAAATTGTTGGACAGTTAAATTATATATTTGAATTGAATAATTTTATTCCACTCGTAGGTTTGCAATAACGCCCTTAAGAATTGATAGTAATTATTACCGAACACCTTTTTTGATAAGAGGAGAAGATATAGAAATACTTTTAGGTGTTAAGAGGTTGTTAAGGAAATACAAAGATATTTGTGGCACGTGCCACTTACATTTTTATTCAGCGCGTATATCAGCGGGTGTTGTTCACGATTTGGCTGATTCACGATAAGCCTCTTTAGGAAGGAAAATTTGACGTTATATAGCTATAAAGCTCACTTATTGTGGGAATTTTGAACGATATATTAGGAATTGCAATAAAAATGTGTGATTTTGATTATTTTTTTGTAATTAATTTTGAAATTATTATGGCGGTGTTCATAAATTTCCAACCAGGTTGCTACAGTTCTTCATGCATGGTAGCATGATAACTACCATGCCCTGCCATATAAACAAATCTGTAGGTCAGGTCATGTTCAAGGTAACACATTGTTTCAGAGTGCAGTAGGGGCGGGCAGTTTAGAAGGTCCCGCGGTGGGTCAGGGTGCCCGTTTAAAGAACAAACCTCGTAAATTCACCGCCGCCTCTGGCAGCCTCAGTGATAGCTCCTCCAGTGTTAAACGACAGGTAAGTTAGATCAAATATGACTTGTAATCGTTGATGAATAGCAACAGTTTCAGTCGCTGGGTTCCTACTTTAAATTTATAAACATATCATCACCAGACAGACGAATACCAAATTGCCCAATATTTCGTGAATCATTCTTTTAGAATAATTCAGACAACACGAGTTCTTTGTTTAAAGAATTTATAATATTTTGTTAAATAAATAAGTTTTAATATTTTTTCTTCAATAGCAGGTGTTGAATTTACGTATTACATTTTTACCTATCCTTAAATATACTGTTATGAACAATTTACAATTCAAATGCAATAAAAATTATTAACGATACATGAATGTATTTGAAATTTATGGAAAATTATAAAAATCTCCTCAATTTCTAAATTTATCACCTTACCAAATAATCTTTTTATATAAATAAAATACAAAACTAGTTTAAATAACCTTCTTATTTATTTTAAAGATAGATTTCCAGATATTAATTAACACTTTGTGTTAATTATTATTATTAATTAAATTAGTGTTAGTGATTTTATAATTTAACTCTTTTCATTTTATTACTAAAATGCGCCATCTGTGTTTCGGAACATTTATTAAATAATGGTTTGCCCTTTAAGAACCAATTTTACAATGGTTGGATAAATCTGTTATTTATTAAGGTTATTCGACTATTGTAAAACTGGCCCTTAGTAGATTACCATATCATTTTAATTATTACACTTGTTCTTGTATTTTTCATCGAAGTATCCTTTCCTTAATGGAAGATGATAAAAGAAAAAAGCAATTAATTTTTATTACTCGTAACAATAATTTATTCCCAACACTATTTGTGTTAATGGTACTTGTTTCTAGTATTTACATCCCAAAATGAGTTGTCGGTTCTCCTACTAAAAACCTAAAAATTTACTTGTTGGTAATCTTCGGTTAAAAAATATTCAAAAAAATGTTAAACGAACAGATCTAGTTGACAGTGTCTGGAAAAGCAGAAGAAAAATTGTAAAATGCAGTAGAAAGTCTAATCTGAGCAGTAGAGAATGTCCAGATTAACATCCAATAATTCTAATAATTACAGAGAATTGTAAAATTAATCCCAAAAAATCACTATTTAGTAATTACATTTTTTTTGTAAATCTAGACAAAACAAGAAGAGTTAATGAGTAACTTCGTACCGATCAAGAACCTTGTTAGGATTCAAACAAATTCTAAAAGCATAATCACCAGTTTGAGTTCAAAAGAGCAAGAAAAACTGTTGGTGGCATTTTTATGATTTCATAGAGATTGCTCATCTACATGTGTATAATCAGTTGTATTTTAGAAAAAATTTATGTTGCAAATTTCAATAACATATGATTTTTTTATAAATTATAAACTACTTTTAAAAACACAAACATTGCCCTGTACGCAGATGACACTGCTATCTATGCACATTTTTGCTACGCACAGTTAGCGAATAAACAAATTTAAATATTAAAAATTTGGAAAAATATTAATTTATAGTAAAAAAAAGTCTTCAGATTTACAGGAAAACAGGAATCTTTTTTGGAATTGCGTTTATTATTGGTGCAATGCGAAATTTGAAAACTTGGATATGTTACCCATTCCTAGCGTGAGTTTTGCAATTGTGGTGTAACTTTAATCTTCAAAATCATTTATTACTCTGTGGTACCTAATTAAAATATGTAAGAAGTTTACATGAACAGTTTTTTACGTGAGGTGGGTGAGTGAATAAGAAACACGCAAAGCGTGCCGATATGCAAGTTTTTCTTCTAGCTAAATTGAAACCAGCTTCCTTGGGGTATATATTTATGAAATTACAATTAATCACGTCATTCAGGTATAAAAAACATGCACGCATTGCAGACGTATGTATATCCCATATTTCATTGTATTTTATAAGCCAAATTTACACCATAAGGTTGGTACTTAAAATCCACCTTTCTGTCTCTATTTTTACATTCTTGAATGTCGAGTCTAGGAAAATGTAAATATTTTTTTAGTATTATATTAATTTTTTTGTTGATCTACCACTTCGATCAATATTAGTAGCATCTCAGTAGCACAGTTCCTTCCATAATGTAAATTTATACTATGCAGATTTGAAAAAATGGCTAATTGGGATATATGTATCATACCGACGAATTAACTTGGTTAATCATGGTATTTTGATCTAATTAAAACACCTTCATAATAATTAGACGAAATAAGACAAAAAAAAGTATATTATACTGTAAGTTGAACAGGTTTAATTATAATTTTTTGTTGAATACTATTTTAATTGCAATTTTTTACGCTCGTATTTGCTAAAAATATTATTTTCAATGACATCAATTATTGTAACAGAATTTTGTACTCGGCAATATTTTTCATGATTTAGAAAAAAACAGCTACTTTGGATAAAAATACTTAAACGTGTATTTAACCGTAAGAACTAAAGATAATTAATTCAATTAGAAAAAGCAAACAAAATCCCGTTGAAGTTGGAAACTTTGTAAGTATTTACGTACTTTTTAAGAACCAGCCCGCATTGAAATAGTTATAATATTACTTCTCTTTTTAATTTATTAAGGATTAAACACGAAATTGAAAATGAATTTTAATTCAAGTATCTAAAACCTGTTTGCAGCAAGATTATCATAGTTTAATATAAAAAAAGAAAATATTATAACAAGCACTTGAGTGTGAAGTGCTTTTTTAATAGATGGACCAGGGTATTCAATGCTCCAAGCTATTTTTTTTATTGTTTTGGTGTTTATCAAAACAACGTACAAATATAAATCGTAAATTATATTTTGTAGTTGAATTATATTATAAAAAATCTCGTTAAATATTGCGTCATTATATTTTAATTATTACCTACAGTGGCTCAACAAAGTTACACTCCTATGTTGGCAATGCAAATTGTACCCTTTGAAGTTATTTTTTGTTAGGTATATAAAAATCGCTTTTACAGGCAAGTGATTTTTACGGGTCAAAATAGTTTTAAATTAAATAACGTTTAATTTGGGTTTGGCAGTATATGACCGGGGGTGGGGGGGGGGGGTTGTAGTACACTACTTCAAGATTTCTTTAGGAAATTGCGTGGTTTGCATTATTGTTTCACATTATCTTAAGTATACTACATTATCGAATCATGTAAATGAACCGTTTAGATTTAATGAATGTTTATGCGAATAAGCAGGATTTGTATTGAATCTTTCAACATTTGGCTTTGTAATAGAATTCCGATTTGTAAGAACTGGTAAGCACACTACAATTAGTTACAAAAATTTATTACTTTACTGTAATCTCCAACCAATACTAATTTATAAATCCATTTTAATCAAATATCGTGATAAATTAAGTGGTTTTCCAAACATCGAATTTATTACCTCTTGTAAATTGTGTATAGTTAAAATGTAATGTGATCGATCGAAGGTATGTTATAAAATTTGAAGTAATTATTATATTCGTGACTTACTTCATGATATAACCATTATAACTTTGCATTAAAGTGATTAGGCCCATAGTCAGGCAAAGCCTTGATTGCTTGCTTACCTTACTACTTTTGGTACCCTCGATCATGCACATGGCACTTATTGTAAACTTATACAAATACTTATAAAGATACAAAAGTTCGATAAATAATATTTTAGTCGGTCACGCTCTACTGCCAACTCCAGGATATTTTGAGCTTTAAATTTACGTAAATTATAATTTAATACGAAAATTGCTCTTAATTATTACGTACGGCTCGGTATACGGCATTGTATATTAATAATTTATTCGATTAGATAATAATGCAGTGAGTAACCGCAGTTAAATCAAATCCAATGTATAAAGGTAATTGAAAGTATTTTGTTGTTTACGCCGAATTACCCAAGCGCTCGTGACAAATAATCGAGTCATGATTTTCATGAACCTGTTCCATTAAAATGATTTTGTAAATAAAAACACCCGATAATTGTCGTTTAATTTTTCCTTTTTAACCTTGACTTCTCCTCAATCGGCCAGACTCAATTCTTTGATCCGTATAGTGTCGCGTCGCCTTTTACCGGAATTTCCGCTCTGCAACTCAAACAGTGATCACATCAAGATCAAACCACTGCTGGCGCGGCGCTGTGGTCAATCACTACATTATAGTCATCTTATAAAAAACCAGAAACTTTTTTTCGGCAAAGATAATATTAAATTTGTATCACTAAAAATTCAAAAATTTAACTGCTTCTTCTTGGGTGCCGAGTTCAATATAGTTTTTACCACATAACTTCAATATTTTATGTAAAACTAGTTCCATAGATACTCTAACTTCTTCGGAAACAAGTTCTTCCAAATACATATTAAGTTTGGCGATAAATATTATTTTCACAAGGAATTTTAAATTGTAAAAACTAAAATCGAATTTTTTTTACCGTTTCTAATCCAGTTTAGTCTCATTTTTTCAAACATTTATCTAAAATTGTTTTCGGCCATTATTTTAATGTATTGCAAATTAACTACTTTGAGTTATGTACTTACGTGTACGCTTAATTATTATAGAGATACATATCACAAAAAAGTATTGCCTTAAGGTTTACAAATGTAGCTTTCTATAAGTTATTTGCTATTGAACTATCTTATTATTTTTACTTGATGTATATTGCAACTTTAATGATCATTAATTAAATCAATAGCAGCTTTTTAAATATAATGAACTCACCGGTGTACAAAATTTTAATTAAAAAAAAATTAATTTGGTAATATTCAAAATTATAATTGCTAATTAAAAAAAGTGTCCATGATTGCATAAACAGAAGCATATACATACATATATTTCGAAGATAGTTTAAAAAGTATGTACTAAATTAGTAGGTTGCCATTAAAGATAATGCCATTAAAAAGAAAAAGCTAGTTTTATAAATTACTTACTGTTATTTATCGCAAAAAATAGTTTTTATTGCCTTATTACTTTGTCAAGCTAATAATTTAGACAAATCTAATCTCTTTACTGCTCGATGCACGCTTTTATTATTTCTAATGTTTCAATTTTGCGCCCAGTGAAGCATGGCGAAGTTTACATAAGAAACTGAAAATGACGCGTTTTTATAAGCAAAGCTTAATCGGAAGGTTTTTAAAGCTGTATAAATGCATATAATTTTTACTGATTTTTTACTGCTTTAAAGAAAAACAAATACATTTGTTTGCATACTGAATCGAGAAGAAAATAAGAAATATATATTTTATAAATTTTTAATTGTCATTTAAACCCACTAAGAAATAATTTGTAATCAAATTTAATGAATTCTATTTCCATTATTTTCTCTTATAATTTTTTTATGCATGTGGTGAATTACTGTATTTCCTACAATTTGCTTTCTACCCCAACTATGTATACATTGTTCAGGTGCTATATTGTTGTCGTTAAAAATTCTATATTATGGCAAATACACACACAGAAGATTTTGAAATAACATTGACGTTATCAGTGCGTCCTTTGATTTATTTTACCTAGAAGCATATTTTGTAAAACATTTCTGGCGCAGCAATGGTACTTTACTACGTATGATAAGTTAACTTTTGAACAAATTATCATCAATTTGCTTTTATTTATAAAAGCTTGGTATCTTTGGTATCAGTTTGGTATCTTGACTTCTAATCCAATTTTATCAAAGGGATTTTGAACAAACCCCAATTCAAACAAAAATTCAAATTAAAAAAATTCAAGAAAAGCAAAAATACATTGTGTACTCTTAAACAGTAAGTTTAATTTGCATAATACTTTGATTGTTTTCCAATTAAAATTAAGCAGTTGAGCAATTGTCATGATTGATATCTTTATAATAGACATAATACACTAATTAGATTTCTTGTTTACTATTTTTGTTAATATTTTTTTGAATAACTTTTTATTGACTAATTTATCTCTATTAATAATGTAACCTTTACATCGCCATAGTCATTACCTATTTTTGTTGTTGTAATTTACACGATTTTTTTACTAATATTTTATTGCAACAATGACGATCGATAAAATAGCAAAACATACATTCCGATAGTATACACAACTGGAAGAAGCATATAGCACCCAGTAATTGCGGTGCAAAAAATTTTGAGTTTCAAATGAGCTGTAACTGCACACTACCTCAGGAGCAGATCGTTTGACGACACGGTTTATGTTCCTATTCCTGTTTCCGTTCACAGTTGGATGCAAAATAATGTTGCCAGTTGCCACTGCAGTAAGATTACCTCACTTCGCCAAGTGTCGCGTGTCAACTTATTTTTTCTCTTAGTAATACATATTTGTGATTGCCACTTGCTATTTTAAAATCAGCATGAAATCCTAATTCTTGTGTACTACCTGATTTAACATTCCAAACATAATCTAAAATATTTGGCAGATACTGTAACACTTTGATAAGAATTCCCAAATTGGATTGGATTGGATTATTGCAGGTACTCTCCTGCAAGTCAAAAATAAATATGATTTTGTTAAATTGTTGTTAAATAAATTGCATAAATGATCCAACAAACGTCAAAAGATAGCTTTTGAGATTTAATGTAACAGTATTTGAGAGCGGTATTCTCTGAAAATTTTTTAGGTTTAGAACAGTGAATTGGTAAGTTAAAACCATCAATACAAGTACACAAAAATAAATATGCAAGTGTAGCGGTTGCGACAGCATTGGTGCACAGCATATATTTACTGATCTAAATCTAGATAACGACGAGAGTGCACACACGCAGGAATGATACCTTGGCAACACAAGTTATCAAGAGACTTGTTATGCAAGACATAAAACAGAGTTCCTACAACCATTTCACAGAGACCACACGTATTTACGTCGGCTCTTCATTATTATTATTTTATCAATTTGTATCCAATTAAATAAACTCACATTTAGTATTAGAAAAACTAATTTAAGTAAAAATACAATTTCGAAGAAATTCAAATTAATTATGGTTGCACTCCGGTTGAAGAGTAACCTGGTAGTAAAAGCCTGTTTACATTATAAAATTTACGTCAAAATTTTCCTTACGAAACGAAATTTCCTTAAAATTTTATGTAAAATATAATGAGTTTTATGGTGTATTTGGTGATATCAGGTTGTATCACTGCTTTCTGTGGATAATAGGTACATTGTTATTATTATGATTAATCTATTTTTAAATCCTTTATATCCTTAAATCCTTTATAAATGGAGTAAAAAACTTGCTTTTACAAGTTCATTTTTTTAGCTTCTCGTGTTTTGTTTTCAAACATCTCTTTAAACACCAAATCAAGAACCAAACGTCACTGAAACTGCCTTCAGCTGCACAGTAAAGTTGTTAAAACTTGTATAAATGAATAAATAAATCAATGGATTGAGCAAAATTGTTTAATAATAACTATAACAAATTTTTTGACTTTTTAAATTGTAAAAAAAAATTTTTTATTGACTGATAATAACGACCTTGCACTGGAAGTCTTTCATCTTATTTTTTTAAATAATATCAAATTAAATTATGCATTTTTCTGAGCAGTAAAAACCTTTCGATGGAAGCATAAAATTTGTTGTAGAAGCAAAAAAGCTCTGTTGAGCTTTTGTTTGCTACTTTTTTTTATATCTTTTCAAATTGTTATTAGGAATCAAAAACTTTTATTTAAATTGACTTCATTTTTCAAAAATTTTTTTGTTTATTTTAAATAAAACAAATGAAAAACCAGTTCAATCGATAATTTATAACGTTCACCTGTTATGCCATCTTGTCAGATTTTAATTTGACATAATAACGATTTTTATTTTTATTTATAACTGAATTTATTTTTTGGTTTCTTTAGTTGAATAGAATGAACCAATAAGAAATGCACTTTCTATGCAGTTAATTTTCAAGGCTTTTTTGATTTTCAGTGGATTCAAATACAAAGAAGAGGCATTTAAATTAAAATCAAGCATTGCACTTATTACTTTATATTATAATCTCAGTACAGCATTCTTCAAGACGTTTTCTGCCGTATTGGGAAATATTCTAATCTGTGGGGTTTACCAAAAACATGTTTAAGGCTATTTTTGTAGAAAATTTAATGGCCTTTTGTACAAGATGATATTTGCTGTATTTCACATCATTTTTAAGATATTGGACAAAAACTGATTGATTCTTGTTGTATGAAGTTATCGTTTAAAAGTTGTGAAAATTTCCCTGGAAAATGAATTTTATCGCCCTAGTACCTACTACATAAAAATACTTTTTCACTTTAGGGCGTAAAAGTACTTTGGCGGTAAATGAGGGTGGTGGGGAGGGATAAGAATTTAGGTATATTTTTGAGATTTAAAAAAAATGTAGTAGACTTTGTTAGTTTTGATGAGTTATGGGGAAGGGGATAGATACCTCGTTATCCTCTTTCTTCGAACTGCTCCTGCCGGACAAACTTAGAAAATGGGAA
This sequence comes from Cantharis flavilabris, assembly GCA_949152465.1. Taxonomy (NCBI): domain Eukaryota; kingdom Metazoa; phylum Arthropoda; class Insecta; order Coleoptera; family Cantharidae; genus Cantharis; species Cantharis flavilabris. The sequence continues at coordinate 13,620,843 of OX424435.1, forward strand.
ATTATTCTAGAATATTTTAGGAAATTTAGAAAATCTTAGGAAAGCCAAGGAAATATCAGAAAATTTAAAAAGCTAAAGTATTCTTAAGATTTCCTAATTTCATAAGATTTGTTTTCCACTAAAAAATTAACTAGGCAAAAATCGCTAGAAAACTCAAAAAAAAGAGTTTTTAACTAACAAAGAGTTTTAGAATCTTACAGAATCTCAGGAAATCCATACAAATTTTAATAAATTCAAGAAAATCTTGACGGAAAGAAAAATCTAAGAAAATGTAGAATATTCTAGGATATCTTAAGAAATTTCAGAAAATTTTAGGAAATATTAGAAAATGGGAAATCCGAAAAAATGTGGTCTTAAGAAATCTCAAAAAATCATAAGGCAAGGAAGTCTCAAAGAATTGAAAATGATTTCCTCAAATTTCCTTTTAGTCTTGTATAATGTATATCACGATTTCCAGTTGGTTTTCCACTTAGTAGCATCTGGTGTACAAGTGAAAGGAAATATAAAGAAAACGGGAAAAATTTTAGGAAATCCAAGAAAATTTCCAAAAATAGAAAATTCAGAAAATTTTGGGAAATCCAAAGAAATCTCAAAAAATTTTGAAAATTTCATAATCTTAAGCCATCTTATGAATTGGAAAATATACTTCCATATTCAAAATTCTTTCCAAATTATTCTGATTAAATTTGCTTGATGAGATCTAATAAGATCAAAGCAATAATAATTGTAGTTTTGTAGGAGCTAACCTACCGTTTTATATTTAAATTTTTTGTTAAAAACTTATTTGAAAACTGTAAATCAGTGACATATAGCATAATGTTAATTTCCTTTTGTGAAATCGTACGAATACAATACGTGGTTCGCACTTAAGTAGGTGACCGCTTCAAGAATACCTGGCTTCGGCTCTGCTCAAGTTGGATGTTGACGCATCAGGGAGTTCTCTGTATCACTCCTAAAAAGAAAACTTACTGAAAACTTTTCTTGGGTGTATTTGTGTTTATAAAAGTTCTCTCATTTTCGCTCATTTAATTTCTCATATTTTCTACAAATTTTTCAATTTATTTTTTAAATAAAATTTCTATGATTTTCAGATTGATTTATGAAGCAAACGAATAAGAACGCATTTCTCTCGTTTGTTCTGTAATGTTCTGCAAAATTAAACTAAGGGTTTTTAGCACTAATTAATTGTAAACAAATTTCAAGTAGATTGTTAATTATACTTTTAAAAATACGGTAGCTTAAACATCATTGCACAGTTTATTATAATGTATAATCTACATTGTATTCTGATTTTTTTATGAATCCATTTGAAAGCAGATGATTATAAAAATTGCATTAAAATTACCGCATTATCATTGTCTTTCAAACAAAACATTCCAAAACATCCACTATAGTTTGTGAGAAAATTACTACGATAGACTCAGCTGCTGTACCCATGGCGCCTCGAGAGCATCTTTTGATAAATCCCAGCCTCAATCTTTTAGTGAAGTAAATTTTTATTGTTATTATTAACAGGTTTGTATAGCAGCAAATTTAGGTTTAGTCAAACAGCAATTTTTTCTATTGCCAGAACAATCTTACTCTACTTATATTCTCTCCTAGGTTTAGAGATCTTGATCCATTTTCTGATGCGGAGCAATTCTTTCCTGTTTCTTTTGCTTTGCAATGAATTTTTAAAAACCAGAATTTCCGTTCCGTACCTTAACCACTTTTGCTGTTGTTTTTTTTAATATTATCATGTAAGACTTCTTGAGGTGTGATAGGTTATTAACTTCTAAAAAATTTACTTATATTATCTTCAAGCGAATAATTAATATACTTTAATTAATTAAAGAAGCTTGGGCCTAGTGTGTAAAGTGAACGGTGGAATTAATTTATTGTTTGTTTTTGTTGTTGTTTAGCAGAGTGTCAGCTCAATTTGGCGTCACTGTTACCGAAAAGAAAAAAAACAACAAACTATGTTAGTTCAATTTTATGAAAGTGTGATTATTCAATTTTTAGTAACATTTTTTAGTATCTCTTAAATTGAACTTATCTAATATAACTAATTGAAAAGCCTTTGGCAAATGCAAGATTACACAATATTAGACAGAAATTTCTGACATCTTTTCACATCTGCAAGGCGTGTCGGTAATATGTATTTAACATGGAGCTATCTACTATTGTAATAAAATATTGCAGCTTCTGAATAATTTGATATAGCCAAAATTAATGGCAGTGAAAGTTGTTTTTGTTAAATATATCTTTGAACTAAAAACAATTGTACAACGTTTCGTTTTTAAATAATTAATTTGTGTAATTCTTGCTCGATTCTAATATTTATTATTATAGTCAAATTGCGTTTTTTATATTTACGAGTGTTGTTATTAATGTATTCTAAACTCTGCTTCAGCATAACAAGTCAAATATTATAAATTAAAAGTAAGAAATAAATAATCTTTGCTAATAATTTGAAATACACAATAGAAAGTAATGGATTATTATGTTTTATTAAAATATTATAGAAGATAACATTATTTTATGAAGGAGGAAGTATCATGCAATAAAATGGAACGAGTTACCAACAATTAGTTAAATTAATTCGGCTTTTAATTACGGGGTCTGATTATAATGAATATGAAGTACGTACCTACATTTTAGTTAGTTAAATATATAATTAATAGTTGTACCTTTATCTTCATTTTCATAAATTAAGATTTTAAACTTTTGATTAACAAAGTGTGAGTTATAATGAACACATTTTAATCATTTCATTCATTAATATTTCTCAATGCAGTTTACGAAAAGCAATTATTGACATCTATAATATTATGCTTATATGGAATTCAAAGGTTCTTATAAAACCGCTTGTAAAAGATATTGGCTACTAAGTTATTAATTCTGAGCTTTATTAATTGCAAGAAGCCGGTCCATGCAAAATTTTCCGCATTCTTCCCAGGGCCATTCCGCCTCCACTATCACAAAATTACTTAACTTATTAGCTGCTATATGCTTTTAAAAGAGAGTTTTTTTAAAAATAACGCCAAACCAAGCCCAAAAATTCCCAAAAGCAATATGCAAGTATTCGCAGGTTAGTTGGAATTTGGAAACAACCAAAAATTCTGAAAATTAAAGACTATGGTGTTTTTCCAATCAAATCGTTTCTACTAACGAATGGAAATTTGTCTTTCAAACGGGAAATAATCATGGTTGTGATGGCATTAAATTCAATATTGGAAAATTGGAATAATAATTTTGTAACGATATGTAATTGCTATGTTAACTTCTATGTATCTGTACGAAGGGGATTTCCACGATCCAAGGAAAATACATTTTTGTTTAATTTGTGAGATTAAAGTTTTATTTTATGACTGTAATGACTTCTTTAATTGATGTAAACTTTTACTTTTGTTGGTTACCCCACCTTACGTTATAAGAAATCATCGTGCATTTTAATCAACCGAATTGATTTCTATCTGGAAGATGTAGTGCTTTCATCGCTTCATATGATGCACGCTTTACTTCCGGCGTAGAATTAGCATTGGCTATTTTGCATTTTTTTCCATTTTTATCAGGTGTTTGAATTTTTTAAAATTATTGTTTAACTAAGCAACTTCTAATTGGTTATGTAAGATTGTTACAATGTTACAATCTCACATTTACTAGTATATTACACCTTGCTATTACCGATGTGCTAATGAATATACGCTGGCACACCTCTGGGAAACTTGGGCTTCTATGTAAACTTACATTTAAATTAATTAATTAGTTTATCATTATATTAATTCCACATCTAAAAGTTTATTACAAGGGGCGTCAAAAAGTTTGTTGCCACAATAAGCGAGAAAAGCATTTCTTGAGCCGTACTAAAAATTAATGGCAATATTTTGATTTAATTTAAATATTTTAATAATAATAAAACTAGTTTTACCAGTTTTTCTGTTTTCTATTATACTTATTATATGCTTATGACCCGAATTGCATTCTATTCTTTTACTGATACTAATTAACATTACGTGCAACAATAAAGTTTAACTAATGAGCTTAATTAACTTAAAGAGTAATATATAGAAATAACGATAATTCTACATCATTACATAAATAAAACTGGATTTTGCTATAGAGGTAAATGGCATATACAAAATTATATCCATATACGATAACCAATAATTCATTTTTTTATATCTAATAAAAACGGCAATTTATAATATTTACGTGGAAAATTTACATGTTCTTATAATTAATGAATTGAAATTTAAATAAGTGTTAATATGTAATTTAAATTACGTATCTCAATGGGATTTCGTACAATTGACATTTTATTTGGTTTTACGTAGGTCTTACAAAACCATATTTGCAAATGATTTACTAACGATATTATATTATGCTTTTCCAAATTAATGTTATGGAAAAAAAATTTATTTGCCCAAGTTGTCGATTTGAGTATGACGAAGAACATACCGAGATCAAACATTGTATGTAAGTATTTTTAAGTATTAAATAAAACATTTTATATTGCTATGCAAACAAGTTTGGTAATTGATGGAAGAGCATATAAGATGCTCTTCTCATCTCATTAAAGTTTTTAATTAGGTTGTGCCACAAGGTTTGAATATCTCAAAGTAATTTTTTAACCATCAGGTATTAGAATATACTTACAATTTGATACTTGTCTCACATACACACACCTGCATTCCATGATAAAATTCATGATCGGTTTAATTTCACTTATGTAGTCTAACAAAAATAAGGTGCGGTTGCCAAATGGAACCAATCAATAATCATGCTTCTTGATTTTAATAAGGAGATACAATTTTTATTGCTTAGACGTTATATTCTAATTACCAACTTTAACCTTTATCTAAATTAGTAAATTTTAATAACGGTATTAATATTTATATTCAAATATTATGGACCTACCAGTTCTACTACTTTATTTTATTACCATTGCGGTGCTTATTAAAGTTTTTTAAATAAAATCTCATTTACTTCATTAGGAAATTAATGCAGACCCAAGTAAGAGTTATATTTCCTGTACGAAATTTTTTAATTTAACTATTAACATATATGGAACCTCTTAGCTCTCATGAAGAAGATTCAATTGTTTTAATGCCATCATTTAACGCTGTTCAAGCGTCAAGCCTTGATCTCAAAAAAGCTTGTTATAAAAATTAAGATAGCAAGCTTTCAGTAATATGAACCAAAATCCAATGGTTTTATTATTGAAATACACAAAACTTTTTTTTAAATTAATTTTTAATTATTATTAAATTACCTTGACTGGGGGGTATTCCATACCCCCCAGACCCCCCGGTCTACCATGATGTTAACAACAATATTAAACTTTTTCATATCATAGAATTACTGACCAGTATTCTCCAGGCAATAATAATGTCCAATGTTAATGTTTGAACATCTGCTATTATTTTATTTTACGAAATAAAATAAAAATGGTCACCAGTGTACTCAGAATCGCGGATTTAGCTAATGTTAACAATGCATGATGAATGAAGGTGGGAAAGTTGTTTTTTGTTGGTAAAAGTTTATATTTCTTACATACAATCTATTAATATAATCGAGTGTAATTATATTATTTATGGAATGGCATTTAGCTATTATTTTATTGTTTAATATAAATTTGAATAATAATTAATGCTATTATAATATTTACAATAATAATATTATATTTATAGAATATCAATTTACGACGACGGGTTCATATTGCATTGTTCTGACCTATGAATTCATGCAAGCTTCAATATAAAAATTAATGTGTCAACAATAACATCAATTTCCTCAAGATTTCATTAGTCTATGGTGAAAATTAGTAATGAAGTTGTTGTTTGTTGTTGTTGGCTGGAGAGTAAACAAAACTTCGTGACATTCTTAAAGTATTATTATAAAATAGAGAAAAACAAACGCGATCAAGTTTTTGTACCCAAAAACGTATCACTTTAGGCAAAGGAGAATAATTATAATTTTTAGTCAAATATAAAAGATTTTACATAAAAAATGATATCAGTTTTTTCATTATTGGTATTTCACAAGAGCATAGTGTTTGTTTCTAATTTTTTTATACTGTTAAAGTGAATTTGTCAGCTTAACAAAATTTTACTAGCCTCAACAAAGTTTTTTTGCTGTCGTAACAAAGTTTTCCTTTAAAAAGAATATTTGTAGCATCAACTGGTTTTTTAATTTTAATTTTTATTTGAACAGTAAAAACTGTTTTAATCACAAATTAGCATAACATTTCTTGTAGCAGCAAAAGAAATTGTTGTTAGGGCGATACATCCATTTTCACAGTGTAATATTGCTAGTTCACAACAACTCCTGATTACTGATTTATCAAGACATCGCAGCAGGGCCGGATTGGAAGCAAATTATTTACCGGGATTCGCAGACGGTCACCGGCCTCCATCACGTATGAAATATTAAAATACCCCGTATATAGGCAAAAAAGGCAGTCATGGGCCCCCGTTTGGCCTACGGCCTACCGGGAACTTCCCGATTTCCCGGTGGGCCAATCTGGGCCTGCATCGCAGATTTGATTTCATGAAAAAACAAAACATGAAAAATGAGAACATGAAAAACAGAACAATGAAAACATTATGAACTAGTCTACAATATTATTGAAAATGGCTCGCCTAACAAAGGGTTACATAATAATTATAAATAGAGTTCGGATTTTATGCTTTTGCATGTTCTTTAATATTGATATGCCAACAGATTCGTTATGAAGTCTGATGGACAAATTATCTAAAATCGAATCCGAAAGCTGCTTGTCAAAGTGCATATTTTGCATATTTTTAATATTTGGTTCATATTTGAGTAAATAATGCATATTTGTGCATATTTGGGCCTGAAGAATTTTAATAGAGAACATAAAAAATTATTATTAAATTTTGCAAATTGAAGCAATTGTTTTATTTAATTTAAAGCAATTTAATTTTACTATTTAATTTTACTATTTAATTTTACTATTTAATTTTACTATTTAATTTTACTATTTAATTTTACTAATTAATTTTTAATAGTATTTTTTTTTAATTAAAATTCTTCAAAAAACACCAAAAGTGGCCCAAATATGCACTAATATATGCATTATTAACTCGAATATGCACCAAAGGTTGAAAATATGCAACATTTTGCAAACTTTACGTAATTCGTCCAGATTTATTATTAAAATTATTAAATTTTATAAATCTAGTTAGTAGTACTTATTGAAAATTTGAAAAATTTGAAGATTTTTTTAGATATTTTTTAGTTTGCATATTAATGCATATTTTATCTATTTTTATCAATTTTAGTGCATATTTTAAGGAAAATCGGTGCATATATTTATATGGGGCCGTCTATTAATTACGTAAGGACGATTTTTGTAATTTTTGACCCCCTCCACCCCTCACATAAGGGCACGTAAGATTTTGGCAATCTCCCCCCCCCCACATCTTACGTAAGGATTATTAAACAAAAATAATCTAGGGCCCCCCTCTCCACCGCTTATATTTATAAATTACGAATAACAATAATATTGTTATTATACGAAAAATACAAAAATTTAAATCAAATTTTGTTTATATAAATAAAAGTTAACAAAGATTAATTAATTACATAAAAAAGTTAATACAAAAAATTGGTAATTTCTTAATATCTAAACCCTTACGTAATTAATGGACAGCCCCTATGCGCATATTTTCAAGTATTTTGGTGCATATAAATCCGAGCTCTAATTATAAAACTTTTATATTTACAAATGACAAAATTTACTTTGAAAAAATAAGACTATAATTATTAATAAGATATAGAATTGTTAAGTTAGAGGTCTATTTAAACAATTTAATTGTCCGACGTTTCGAGTCTTTTAAATTTGACCCATTTTCAAGGCTAAAATAATACAATATAATTAAAATATTAAAAAATCTTTAAAATTTTTTTACAAGTTATCGACAAATTTTTAAATATTTTAATTATATTGTATTATTTTAGCTTTGAAAATAAGTCAAATTTAAAAGACTCGAAACGTCGGACAATTAAATTGGTTAAATAGACCTCTAAATTAACAATTCTATATCTTATTAATATATTTAAAAAAGGTCAACCATAAAAATTTATTACTAATTATAATTATTATAAAAACTTACACACCCTTAAAATCAAGAGTAAAATCACTGCAATACATTGATTCCTTTTTATTGGTAACAAAAAATTTAAAGTAGCAAAACTTTGAAATCCTGAAAGAAAATCATTCATATATTTCATAGATAGGTTTTCCGCTGACTATAAAACAACATCTGAAATTTTCATCGCCGATTTAAACTTTTTTTATTGTGGTTATTCGCAATCAATACCAATTTTGGTGCACCACATATTTAGGTTTAATTATTAATACACTGAGAAGCACATTCGTTGGAGAGAGGTGTTGATTTTCACACTTGTAGACCATAAAATGGTCTATAATTTTGTTCTCTTGTTGTTTATGCGTAAATTCAACGGTTCGCCAATAATCAAGCAATAAAAAGTCAAAGCAGTCTTGTTTGTAAATTTATGTACCCAAGTGTTTTTTAAATTATATCCAATAAATATCTTTTAATTATAGTAGGTACTTAATAAACTAATTTTCTAAAAATAATTGTTTTTTATTTTTAGGCATTTTTTTGAACATTTTTTTTAAATTACTAATAATTGTTTACAAACAATTTTTGTAATTACACCTAACATAACGAGCATACAATCTGTTGTACACAGATCAAAAATTCAAACCATGTAGGTTTTGAATAGAATATTCAATTGGTTTGAATAAAAAAATTTGTTTATTCTAATAATACATTTATGTTTATTAAGAAATGATTAGCTAAAATTAAACGTAAATTCATATAGATTCGAGTTTTTTTAATGTTATTATTTATTTCGTTCATTACTTAATTATTAATATGTAATAATATTTGTATATATTGTAAACAATTTTACATTTTGTTGTATATTTATAAACTAATGCACCTTTGAGTTAAAAAACAGGTCGAGTATTTGATAAGTATTTATAGATATTATATAGTTCATAATATAGTATAATATGTTAAAATATGATTTAGCATACTGTTTTTCATAATTGGCTATTGTTTACCCAGAAAGAAAAGTAAATTATTCTCTCTCCCTACGTCAATCGAAATGAACCAAACATTTAATATAAATGTAACAAAAAAATGTATTAATTTAAAGTGAACTCGGCTCGGCGCACTCCTGGGCGACGCCTCAGCTAACTGCTCGCACTGATGTGGTCGGATATGGTCAACTTTTTGTTTTGGATTTCTGTATGGATAATTTTTGTCTTTCCGATATCTATTATTCTTATGAATTGTTTGTTTCAGATCTTTATGATTAGATTTTATCAAATTTTTTATTATCATTTTATTATTAACTTTTTCAGTGATACTTACATTATTTTTGAATTTGGTATTCAAAATTCATTTTTAAATGTCAACAAAAAAGTTTACTTTGATTTAAAAGAAAGTTATTTTTCCATACCAAAATATCTGGCTATGTAATAAAATATATTGTTAGCGGTTCATTATTTTGCTTTTCACGATATATATTACTAGTAGGCTGTTACTATAAAAATCCACTTAAAATTTTTTTCACTGAATTATTATTATTAGTGTTATTTACAAAAAATGTTTTTTCAAAATTAAGATTTCAAAAAATTGAGAAAACGTAGGAGGCTTTAGAATTTTCCAATATCAATCAATTGCTTCTGAATCAAGCTATTTACAAAAACGCCTCGAGTATTTTGACAAATTTCAATAAATAAGTTATAAATTCAATTCATGTTTTCCTTCCGTTTTTCGACAAAATGAAATAAAAAAATTTACCTAAGACAGGGTCGAGGTGAGCTTAATAATTTTAAGGTAAATTCAAATCTAAGATAATAATTGTAGTCGAAAATCTTTTAGCCGGCTTGCTAAAGTAAGCAAGTTCTTTTTATTAATTTATTGTATACCTAAGTATTTTTGAAAATGTAAGCTGATTGAAATTTTCAGTTTTTTTAAGTACAAGATCCTATTGTTTAAAATATTGATAACCTATGACATAAATAAATTATTATAAATAAATATCAATGTTGAAAGTTGGTTTGTGTGGGTTTCAAAATTATCGTTGCCAGTTTTGTACAATTTGTAACAGCATAAATTTTACTTAAGATTAATAGTTATTGTTTTACACAAAAAATTAAAGTTATGACTACAGGTAATTGAGTTAACGAATTACGTTGTAATTCCATTTCAAGGAGGTGAAGTTACAATGTCGTTTACCTATTCGCAAAATTGACATATTTAATATATTGCTGAAATTTACTTCAGAATGATAAGGGAGAAAATTATATTCTAATATAATTCCTTCAACCGCGTGGATTTAATTTTAAATAGCAACCCCAATTTTATTTACAAACAGCATTGATTTAACAAAACGTAATAAAATACCCCAATAAAAATAAAACGACAGCAGAAATAAATTTTCTCCAAACGTTTAAATATCAATTTCTAGCGCATATTTTTTGTGCGCCGAAAAGAAAAATTAAGTAAATGGCAAAATAAAATTTTTGAGTTTGAAAAACAGGCTTATAAAACTTACTAAACAGTAAAAAAGTTTTTTTTTGTAATACACTAATATACAATAAATTTAGCTTCATTTTCTATATAAATTTCTTAATAAATGTGTGAAATAGGATCACATTAGCGTCTTAATTTCTATTAAAATTGAAAAATAATACAGAAACTTAACATATTTTATATTAAAAAACCAATTCGAATTAGACTTTTACAATAATGTGTTTAATATTATATCATTAGCAAACCTGTTATGCTCTTCCAAATGATTGTTAATTTTTAATCCGCTTAATTTATTCTGATTTATTTTAAAATAATTAATATTTATATACCAAATTTTTATCAATATTTGCTATTTTTTTGAATAATCTATTTTGGAGTCAATGACCTGACAATTTGTTCAAAATACAATACAGGGTGCGATAAAAGCACTTGACGTTACCATTTCGTGCTTCCCGATAGCGCCACAAGTGGAAATGATGATTTTTGCCGACATCTGTACGTAAGTTCAGATTAAAAAACGTAATGTTTATTTATAATTATTATTGCGATGCGGCTAAACGAGTAAAAACTCGTTACAAAAAATTTAACAGATTTTTAGATTTAGATGTGTCTTTTTATTATAATGGTGATTACTTACGACGCAGGTACCTACATAAAATAATGAGCATGACATTTTAAACCGTAAATTAGTTACCAAACTTGTTTCTAAAATTCAAATTGTTCACTTATAGATATGGCGGTGTTCGTTTATTGCCCCACATTGCTGAATTTATTCTTCTGATAATTTAGCATAAAGGACATTTTAGCTAATACTCAAAAACCGGTGCTTTAAATATGATCATATTTTATGGCTCTATACAATATAATTGATTCGAACTCTTATCGCTAATGGACATAGGAGTGATATTCGTTAGATCAGTGGGTAGAAATAATGATATGCATAAGTTCATTACAGTGGTCAATGACAAAAAAATGGAATGAACATAAATTTTATTTTGGCGGAAACCGTAGCTATATTATTATTTTAAAATCTCATTATGGGAATCTTTTCTAGTATTGAGTGACCTTATTCGTAAATTGCTTTTGGCCATTTTAGGCTTAGCTTAAGATGTTATTGCTTTTCTAACTGCTGTTATTTGAAACGTTCACATATATGTGTACTTAAACGTTTTGGTTTGTTATTTAAATTATTATATTCTCAGAACTATTGCATTTATTAGTTTTATTTGTATCGGTCTAACATTTAACAATTTTGCTACAACAATAAACCAAGTTAGGTGAAAAATTAATCGACTGGAAAATTTAAACGGGAACTTATTCGAATGTTGAAATTCGCATTTGAATAAAAATATTTAAAAAATGGAATGTTTCGATTCAAAATAAGATTTAACTTTCAATAGATTACCCAATTAAAGGAAATATAGAAGTTGTTTTTGTCAATAAGTTAGATCGTCCTGTTGAGTACAGGTAGTTTGGTGTTGTAGCAGATGAAATACTCAACTGAAGGCCATCGGGAGTTCAATTATCGGCTACTTCAAGTGATTTGTGATGAGGTTTGGAAAAAAGAAAAGAGGGGATATATAAATAAAATTAAACATGCTAATTTTTGGTCGTACAATGTGTTAGTAGACACATATGGAATATACCCAAAATTCACAAGACTTTAATGAGTTAGCCTAATAATAAATTAATAAAAACGATTATTAACTTAAAATAATTATGTACCTATCTTAGGTACTACTTTTATTTCTTGTGGGTTTTCTAAACAGATATCCTTTCTGGTGATTTGCCTTTTCTAAGATTAACGGCCAGAATAAAATAGTTATTTCGCCCCATGATGGAGAAATAATTTACTCTCATCAACAACAGTCCTGATTGGATTAATAGCGCTGAATAAATTAATAAGTTTTAATTTTATTTTATTAATAAAGTTTATATTCGATTATTTCTGACTTATTAATATATAAATCACCTAGACGTGGTTTAATATTTGCATTGAAGCTATAACGAATGCTGTTAAATATAAAACGAAAAATTTGTCAACCCTCTCGGACCAGACCATGGCGGTCTAAAAAGTAGACTTTCCTTACCTAGTGCAAAGTACTTCTTTAACTAAAAAAACTTGTAACCACATATCTAACCATGGCTTTGTTTCAACGGTACCTATACGAGGGCCAAAATGTAAGCTTTAGCAGATATTCCCTAATTACCTAATAAATAAACCCAAAGAAATAATGTTCAAAATAGCATTTAACATAGATGACATTCCAGCTGTGAGACAAGCTACATAAAATATAAAAACAACATACTGAAAGATATACTCCCAATCAGCTCTGATCAAAAGTTCACATAGATCAAATATCATTTCTCAAATATTTTATTCCGTGACTAAGGGTTTTCGAAGAGCGAAGTCTCTTTACACAAAAATATAATGTCCCACAATGTTATTAAAATGAAACTTACCTTAGGCATCTTTTCATTACAGAATTCAATAGTCCACTTCACACAAATCAAACTTTCTGTTATTCTATATTCTATATTATTCTGTTATTCCATATTCTCAGATCAGGACAAACTTTGGTAAGTTGAAGGAGCATTAAAATTAAGCGAAAACCTATATTTGCTAGTGCTATGAGCAACCGTTTCTGACATAATAGCGTATAAAAGTTTTTAGTTGCAATTCTTCAGCTAGTTTATGCAACAATAATTCAAAGGGCTGTTAGCTGATAAGATGGTAACCTATCTTCAAGTGAATTGCAAGGTCCTACTTAAGTTCGATTTCTATCAGGAATAGTTGTTATTTTTTCAAATACTTGGATATTATCTTCTCAAATACGATAGAGGACATCAACGGTTTAGAAGGATGTAACTACAAATTACCACATTTTGAGATATTCAAGAAAAACCGACATTTTCAAGCAAGTATGCTGTTAATTAAGGATTTCTCAGTTTATTTTTTAGGTAATATAATATCTTATGAGTTGTTTAGACTATTTTACTCAGCTGTCATTCATTACACCAATGGAATGGTGTAGCGACAATTTTTTTTTATTAACTTTAACATTTAAATAATACATAATATATTATCTTGTTAAGAAACTTGAAAAAAATTGTGCTTTCAGCAGTAACTCAAATTATAATTTTGTATTTATGTTAACCTCCTATTTTATTCGTGAAATAGTCTAAATAAATATCCTCTCGTGCATTTCAAATTAGTAGACAATTTTCTTTTGCTTTTCACTTTTGCGTCTGCTGCTTTGCGGCAATTTTACCTCCGCTTCGAGTCGGGAAAATTGCAAAAGTAACAAACGCATTCGTGAGCTCAAAAAAATTGTCGACAATTTGAATGCACTTGAGATATTGCATATGATAGTAAACTAACAAAGTAACTTGATAAATGTTTATTAAATTTGTTATAGAAATAAGGTAACTCAAAACAGTTAATTTTGGAGTTGCATCCTTCTGACTCTTAACTCTAAACGCATATTCTGCTAACTTTATAACATGGCACATGGTAGGAAAATAATATTGCTACGGAGATGCATACCGGAACTTGCGGACGCGTTACAGATCTTTAGATTTTTATTGCATAAACTAGCTGAAGTGTTGCATTCAAACTTTCAAATGCTATTTTCTCAGAAACGGTTTGTTTAATTTTAGTGTTCTTTCAATCCACCAAAGCTTGTTTCAATTCTAGAGTTACACTTGAGAGGTTCCTCTCGTAAGTTAATATTATGTTAGTGTAAAAATAGTAGAGATAACTCTATCCACTAGGGAGAGTACAAAAGTTATCTATTGCATTGAATAGTACAAAAATATTTTTGGGAGGAAAATCAATCAATAATGAACTGAAATTAAAATTTTTACCCAATTTTGAGTAAATGCAGGGATGTAGCAAGTCAAAGCCGGGTCCTGGTGCAAGTGGGTCACAGCGGGCCCTCTTCAATGTTTTGAACTGATAATTTTAAAATTATTTGTTTTTCCCTTTTTTCGAACAATTTGCTAAAAAGTACCTATTTTTGAATTTTTACGATTTATTTTAGAATTTTTAAAACGTTTTCCTGATTTTAAAGTTTGAAAACGTCAGAAATATTAACTACGAATGTTAAGAGCATTAGATTTCATCTAGCTTTTACTTAAAAAGTTAAAAAATGCTCTTGAAATTGTTAAAAGTTTCATTTATTAAGACTGGCCATGTAAGTTTCCAATGTAATTATTTTTGAAAATGGAAATTAATTTGAATTTATTACATGGCCAGTCGGATAAATGAAAATTTTAACAATTTCAAAAGCAATTCTTGACTTTTTAAGTAAAATAAGTAAAAAAAAAAATAGTAAAAAAATTTTATGCTCTATATTTCTGCATTATTTTTTATCAGCACTCGATATAAGGCAATTAAAATTTTGATACCTAATTGGTTGTTTTTTTACCTAAAACAACAAAATACTAACCTAAAATAGCTTTTATTAGAACTAATTTGGTTACCTTTTTTACCTTTTTTTTAATTTATACTCTATAAATAGCATAAACTTTAAATGGTGGTGAAAGCGCAACCGGGCCCCTTTTGGTCCCGGGCCCTGGTGCGCGGCACCATTAGCACCACCTGTTCGTACGTTCCTGCTAAATGCCGTACACATATGTACATATGTATGTAAGCTCCTGCTCTGCTCTGCTTTTATGGCTGTAGCCTTTACCTTTATGATGTCACGATGTTAACCCATCAGCTTCACTACGAGTCACTCGGGTGACTATTTCATATTCATATTAATACGAACGGGTGAAGCTAAGGGTTAACTGCGTACTTAAATTATTTTTGAATATTTACATTATTTATGTGTAAAGTTTATCTATCTTTTACCGATTAATAGATTGATATTAAATCAATATTTGAAAGAAAATAGCAATTTCTTTATAATATAATATTAAATTTCTACTTTTATTGTTTATTGAACCGGTCAATTTTTAAAATTTCGATTTACTATATAATTGAATATGTTTTTGTTTATTATGTGCATTATGGAAATTTGCATTAAGAAAAGCAAAAGGCAACCGTTGCCCTACCCTGAGTCTAAAATGTGACCGGTCTATGGTGCTATAGATAGTTAACGCCTTATGAATAATAAAAATACTTAAAAGCTAGTAAATTAAAGAGGGCGGAAACTAGAAAAATCTGTTTCGTGAGTCGTTTGTAGAAGCTAAAGATTTTGGGGTGATCCAAAAGTCGAAGACAATTTAAAATTATCACCAACTCAAAGAGAAATCTTATCTCTGTGTTTTCTCTTAAATCTCAGTCTCTCTGCTGTTATACAAAAATTATCATGAAATATTTTTTATTTACTTTCTATGCTAGCTCATGGACGCCATGGGGTCCTTTTCGTTGACGGAAGCTGCGGAAAGCGCCAAATAAATCCATCAATGGGTTTTAGCTCTAAACTGGTATTAAATATTAAATGAAACAACCTCATCATGCTGAAACGGTAACCTTGACATGACATAACATGTGAAGATAGGAAGCACACTTTTGACACCTAAAAATTCGAAAAATGTTTTTAGGATCTTAATTTTGTGACTTATAAAAAAGTTGGACACCGCTGTTCTAAACTGCAAAGGTACTTCGTGGGTGGGTGGTAGCTTTACACACATTCATCAAGCAATATTGTTATGCAAAGAAATGAAATTATAAAATCAAAAATTTTAAATCGTAACCAACGATATCCCAAAACAAAATTTTATTTTAAAGATTTTTTTTAACTTAAAAGCTACATTCCCTACCTACCACCTACCATCATCCGAAATAATATTCTTACATAAATTTTGTTTGGTTGTAATACTGAAAGTAAATTGTGCAAAGGTAGAACACGCCCATATTTTTTGCTCCTTATCCTAAAGTTAGCCGAGGGTAGCTACCCTCGAGTCAAGGTCATGTTTTAAATTGCCGACAAATTCAAACACTTTTACTCATTTTTCTACTTATATTTATTATTTATTTTCTACCACATGTGTGTGTGTGTACCAAGTTACTAATTCTAAGAAAATAAATTTTAGTGCATTTTTTTGTCATCCTACTTCCGGCGGTCATTTCTTAACATAAGTAGCATTTTAAGATGTATAAATAAAGACGGAGAGGAAGGGAGAGACTTACTATGCTCTTTTATTTTGTTTCATTTTATTAATAAATTAGACATTACCTCATTTTAATTGTTAATTAAATTTTGTATACCAAATATAATAAATTCATTTTGATATTATGGATAACATCGGCAAGGTTAGTATAAATCACCCATAGATGATGAAGATAACATTCAAAGTACTGTAAGTACATTTTTTAATGTTGTTTTCCTTATTTTGGCTTTACCATGTTTCACTGAAATTTGTTGATTTATTATGAAAATATTTAAATTAGTATATTGCTATAGGCTGTTTTTAAACCGTTTCTTTCATGTTTTTATTTTTTGTACTTCTAATATATCGATTATTTATTTAATTTATGTTTGACATTAGAAATTAGAGCAATTACTTTTGTGGATTATTAATGTAGAGATTGGTATATAAAGTGGTTACTCGTTATTCTTGTTTTTAATCACGTTTTACTGTTCTGGTAACTGTTACTTGTTTCTTTTTTATATAAATACGTATACTAATTAATTGACAATGGACAATTTATATTTGAATTAGCATTTGCGTATTATAAAACAGATTTTTTTATGTATGTAGGCTTAGAGATATTATCGCCTTATTAAATTTACATTTACATCGGTAAAGTAATAAAATATTAATTAAGGCAAGCGTTCTGATGGCGAGGTACCACCCTTGAATGGATTTATTATATTTTATATAATATACAAAAGATATTTTTTGAATATATCAAATCATTTCGGTGGATAATCTATTTTCGCATTCAAATCTAAAATCTTTTCAGCAAGTGTTTAGACTGCGATATAAAAAAAGCATAATATCTGAATTCACATTTTCCAAAAATTGCAGATGTACCGACGAAAAGCAGCAAAATTCTTTATACATCTGAAAAGTACTAGTATATTAAACAAAATGAAGCGAGAGATAAAAATAGTTTAACAATTAACATAGTTAATATTTGTTTGCTTTTAATGTCGAGTAATTGAAGTACTTCAAATAAACATGATTGATGTATGATCTTTAAATAAATAACGCAATCATAGCGTTAATAATAGCGATCTATTCGATTGTTTTATATTTTGTTTTTAATTCGCGCCGGTCGTTTATTTTTAAAATAAATTACGAAATTAATTATAAATATTGCTATGTTTAATTTAAATTAATAATGGAGTATTATTAAAAGTTAACTAAACATTGAATAAGAATCGGAGATAATGCTGTAAGTGTTAAAGCGTTACACGCTAAGGTGTAGTTCGCAGTCTGAAAGATAGAGATAATGATGGCTCCAATATTAGCGTGGGAGAACGATAAACGATTTTAAGATATTCTAACTGAAATCCCCACAATAGAATTATTCACACACAAATACCTACCTTAGTCAACAATAGCGAAATTTGGATTTATTTTTTAAGCTGTTCATTCTTTTTCAGCGCATATCTTACCTGACACAGTCATATATGAATTATTATTGTGTAGTCATGCTTACTTTACAAACAGATGGATTAAAGTGTTTAACCGTGTTTGATTTATATATTAATTTATTAAAAAGCTAACATACCTATCGATATCTTTACAGTTAGTTTCACTTTGTAGTGTGATCTTTAAATATGTAATTACAACATCATTTTTCATACCATGTACTTACCTGTTTGATATCAATTCCGAATCGAAAGTTAATTAGTTCCATCTGCCGTACCTTCACTGTTTTAGTCATTTATTCACTTTTAATACTTCAGTGAAAGTACAACTCGGTACCGTATTGCTTGCACCGTAATCGCCGTGCAAAAGAAACCAAAACAAAAAATATTAATATGGAAGCAAACTTGGTGGTGTATGGAATATTTAATTTATATTAAATTAAATAGCTTGTAATATAAAGCACACGACATGTTATTGTAGTACAAAACATTCAATTTCGATGGTCTCGGGGAAACTTGTTAAATATATCAGTATACATAGTGAATACTCAAATACAATGCAATATCTACCCCTACATTATTGTATTCCTGTTCTAATGTAAATTGGATTTATGGATTGCAAAGGTTTTACTATCAAATAACATTACATTATTCACATTTCATATTTCAAGATTTGTTATCGTTAATAATTGAAAACAAAAGTTTAAATTATTTTGTGCAAATACAGCACAATACAAAAATTTGACACAAATAATACAACCTGTTCTATCTATCTTGAAAAACAGTTTTCTCATAAATGTGATGTTGCAATAAAATTTTTCAAACGTGTGACCATATACGTAGGGTTATTAAGGTATATTGTCGCTTGTTCTTATAACTTTGCTGATCAATTATCATCCAAGACCACCGGGTTTGCAGGGTTTAATACCTGTTATGTTTATCCCAATTGTTTTTTTCCATACATTCTCCAGGATTCAAGGACGATGCAAATGGTTAAAATGTGAAGAGGACTGTGTGGTAAACCGAGATCACATACTATCATAAATACTTACAGTAAATCTGGTACAAACGAAACAAAAAGTTTCAAGGGCAAATTTAGGTATACATTTTTTTGTATCTGACATACACTTAAAATTGAAACAGCAGGTGTAAAGATTTTTAAAATTTGCGCTTAGGTTTGAAATTTTATTTGCCGACAGGACATTTATTATCTTTAAATCGTAGTAATTTTAGTGTGCTAGTTTTTATTTGGCCCGATGGTAAACAATAATGACGCCCAAAATAATTAAATTCCGTACTTCGCAGAAGTTGGCTATAGCGCAATAAATTATTACAGATACCTGAACATTTTCACGCAATGAGTAAGTGAACTATTAATCATAATAAAATACATAAATAAATTATTTATTTTTATTAAACACTACAGAATATAATAGCTGTATGTATTTTCCAGAAATAACAAAAAAAAAGGATAAAACATAATCTGATTCATCACTCGATGGAATTGGATTGTTCAAGTAATTTAATTTTTCCTTTTAACTGGACCATAATATCAAAGAATAATGAACTTTTTAGATTCTTTTGTAGGTGTCAATACAATTAAAACTTTTTTCAAAGAAGTTTTTGTAATGAAAGACAAACTCCAAACAAATTGCTTTGTAGTTTTAACAAACTGAAATTGAACAAGAGAAAAAATAATGACTCTTTGTTTTAAACTTAGGAATCAACTTGCTTTTATTTGAAAATTTCCAAAAGACTTTTAAACATAATATTACTTGGGACAGGCTGATACATCTATTCGCTCATTTATTCGTCTATCGCTACTTTTAGGCCAGCTGGAACGTTGAAATTTTACACGGATATAGCTTCGGCATTCCGTGAGTCGAAGAACACCCAAAAAAATTAATTATACCCTACCAGAAAAATTATGGGTGTTTTTCGCATTTAATTTAGAATTTTAAAAACTGAAAGTTCTTTCTGCAATATACATATATTTTTTCGATTTTATGCAAATTAGATAGGTTTTTTGGTCAAAATTTACAGTTTTTGGAAAACCCCAAATATGTTTTATACGGAGCTAATGTACTTTTTGCGGCTTTAACTGTTTATTGTTTACTGTTAACTCGAATGGAAACAGAAAGTGATCCCACTAGACCCTTCCATTTTAAGCCCTGGTCGATGAATTTAGTAAA
Organism: Cantharis flavilabris; assembly: GCA_949152465.1. Taxonomy (NCBI): domain Eukaryota; kingdom Metazoa; phylum Arthropoda; class Insecta; order Coleoptera; family Cantharidae; genus Cantharis; species Cantharis flavilabris. The sequence continues at coordinate 13,641,168 of OX424435.1, forward strand.
GTTTACTTCTAGTTAAAACTCCATCTGTTGGATAAGTAAACAATCAAAAAATTCACGGCAATTCTCGTTTAATTGAATCAAGGTTAAGTTAGTTTAAACTTGATTTGGTTAGTTATTGCATAAGTTATCTCATAGGTTAACTGAAAGTAAAAAGATCGGCTGAAGATTAGGGTAGGTCTGCTGAATTTTAGAAATAAATGTGAATATCGAGGAAATACAATTTCAAAAATGCTTTTTTGTGTAAGTTTACGTAAGCGGATAATGAAAGCCATAAAAATTGGGGTTTAGAAATCAAGCTGTGAAAAAAAATTGATTGAATAAAGAATTTGAATTCAATTCGTCAAAGGTCATTTAATTATTGTTTTGAGAAAAATAGTGTTCGAAATAATCATACAGAAGCTGTGCTTTATAATTTAACAATTTTTATAATTAAGATTTATAATTAATTAGGATAGCGAAAAATCGATTTTGGTTTCATAGTAGTATATGACGGGCAGTCAAGTTTCCTATCTGATTATTAATGAATTGGTGAATGAAAACAACAGATGCAAAGTGTTGTTATACTACTTGAGACGACAAGGACGTTAATTAAGTGTCAATTCTCACGAGAATTTTAACAATTTAGCTTATTTACCATAAGGCCTATCATTATTTCAATTAAAGGATTTAGCGTGTTTGTCAGTTGTTCAATATTAGGTAGTTTAAAGTTCTTGTTTTGAAGAAGTTGAATCACTTTCAGAAGTTTTTTTATCATCATCAAGCTAACCAATAATTTAACGTTAAAGTTAACTTTGTAATATGAAAATTTGCAAAAAAATATTTGGTACATAAATTGTATCTACCTATATGAGAACGGGTTTGTTTCTATTTGGTATAAAATAGTGATTTATACATTCAAGATTCCTTGCGGTTCTAGGATTAATATTATTTAAGCAATGTTCTGAGAATGGCGGCCATGTAATTATATCCGTCGGTACAAAATACCTGGCTGGATGACTTTTAACGCAATTTCCAAGTGGCATATCTTTGATATGGGTCGAGGGAAATGCCTTTTGTTTGCTGCCTGCCATCATAATGTGGATGTACTCTAAAGATCGACTACGCTAAGTTGCAATAATAACCAATTAATTTTTTACTTTTTTAATTTTACACAAATTATAGCAATTAAACAGTCATATTATAAAGTTATAATTTCAATTTATTTTGATCAATTCAACTGCGATTTATAGAAAAAGAGAACCATTAATTAGAATGACCGGCTCTCCTGCTTTTACCAGTAATCAATAAATTAATTTTGAAAATTGATGAAACTGTTCTTAGATAGTTTATTACTAGCACTAGTATGGTACTAAAATCGTTAGGAAAAAGTAACAACCAATGGCTCATCATTTGAAAATTTAAAACTGGAATATATTGAGCTAAATGTAATAGAACTGTATTGGTTTGATGTGAGCTATGCAGAGAGGGATGCAATACCTGTGTTGTTTACCTGTAACGAGCACAGCAAGGGCGATAAAAAGTCGTTTAGTTTAGTGGTCAGGTTTGTGAGACAAGGGTCCATAGTCTTATCGGTGGGTAAAAATAAGGTCAATATATAAAATTGCGAATAACAATTTTAAATTAGTAAATAAAATGTATTACTGAAATTCAATATTTTCCTAAATTGGTTTTTCATTATTGAAAACCTTCGAGAAGATTTTCCCGTATTACAGTATCTAAATTTAATTTATAATTTTATTATGTGCCTTTTTATAACTTTTCAAATATAAATAAATATAATTTATTGATTTATGATGAATTTCATTTGCTTTAAATAACTAACTGCATTGCACATTTTGATATATTCAGTTATTCGACACTAACTTGAAAATATCACTTATCTCTCGAGGCTAAGCCAGGATGAGCCCCATCTTTAATTTTTTACCTAGTTTTTATTAATGATTTCTTCCTACACTAACCAATTAAATTTTTATTGCGTTATCTCTTAGAGTCAAGATTTGAGTTGCAAGTTTTAACGATCCATTCACGTTATTAAATTAGAAAAAATTCTATTTCTTATTATACCTATGAGTATGTCTTTTTCCTCGATCAATAACACTTTCAAGTTAACGTAATTGCACCACGGCATCTTAGGACTAAATCTTGGACGATAGAACTATCATTAAAATATAAGTTGGATAAAAACTAAAATTATGTAAATTTATTTTTTTGTGTGTACCATTAAAATTAAAATGTTTGAGTAGAAGTGCATTTAAAACATTTTGGAATGGATATATCAGATTGAACTTTTATTATGAGAATTTTTAGGTAATTTAATTACGAAGCATTGTAAGAAGTTCAAAAATTATTAATTTTGTAGTTAAATTGCCAACTCGAATTTTATTTGATTTATTACTCAAGATTGTAAATATAAGTTATACTAAAAGCATTTTTATAGCTTGTAGTAATTGATTTACGTTTATATGCCGGTATTTCTTTGTTACCTGTAGGTAGTTCAAATACCTTTTTGAGATAATGGTCTCTGTGCGCTCTTTATACTTCTTAGAGTAAAAGCTTAATACACATTTGTACATAATATAACAGACGCTATACATAGTAGCAGTTGACTTTATTCTCAGTTCTATTATATTTTTTATAATGCTGTTTTGTATGAATTGCACATTACTGTTTTTATATTATATATATTTTTCCCATTGTTATATAAAATTTATTAAGGAAGGTATTTACAATAAAGAAGCAAATGTTACGGTAGTTTAATTATTCTTATTAATATTGAAAGACAACAGGCAAGTCACGGGGATAAGCCGCCGACCGATGCTCAATAATCGGTATAACACCATCAGAGTTAGAAATTTATTTGTAAAAAGTGTAAAATAGATATAATACTACCGACTTTATAAGTTTACTTTATTACAAGCGAAAAAGCTCAGCGAAAACACAAATATTATTAACAAGAATTGACTTGCTAACCACCTGTTGCTGGTCCTAAATAACTTTTTGTAAATTTGGGAGAAAAACTTCTTCTTAACAAAAGAAATAGATTATAATACTTACGTGGTAAACATTTGAGAAAATATTAATTAAATTAATGATTTTGTTCAACATTATTATTAATACGGCCGGATAATAGGCGCAATTTTTTTAAATTTGATGTAGGCAACACACAACACTAATTTTTTTTTTTTTAGTTATTTAATGGCGAATTTTTTCATTATATTATATTATTAATAATGTTAACTACAAAGATAATTAAATAGCAAATTTACCCCAGCTGATTTTGTGGTTAATATATTATTTTCTGGTGGTCGATGCGATTCTACTCAAATGTTAATTACCTACTCGTATAAAGTTGTATACAGATTCCTTGGAATGTATTTTCTCCTTTCAGTTCTAAGTACCCCAACAATTTAATATTTAATTGAAATTAATTGCATTCCTAAACTACTATAACAAAATACCACCCATATACCTACCTACCCCTAACTAGAGCACGTAATTATAATTTTCATGATATAAAATGCAATACATAGCAAATTTGAAACTGAAGAAGAAACTTCATTTAATTAAATATTGAGTAAATCAAGATCAAAATTAAAATTAATTTTTATTTAATAAGCAGTTACTACCAGCAATAATTACGTATTAATGGTAATGCTACTAAAATGGTAGTGATTATTTAAAAACTATAATTATGTAAACTAAACTGGAGGTAGCTAATGACATAAATAACTATATTAAGTAGTTTGATAAATTCATGCTTGAGCGTTCATAATATGCATCCAATATGCTTTCCCAAAACTAATGGCGAAAAAATATATATAATAATTTCTGTTGTCAGAATTTCAAAATTAGTTTCCTTGAAGAAAGCGATGCATGTCTCGGTTGGGGTTTGTAATTTTCTAATGGGCCCGATTATGTTTGTTAACAAGTAAAATGTAAATTTAAATTTTAAATTGTGATAAACAAGAACAAGGGGTTGCTTGATAATAATTAAGCATTTTCTGTAGGGCAGTCACGAAGGAGTTTTAAACTTGCTCACCTATATTTGAAAGCACGTGTCGCGTGTAGCAGCTGCCATTTTGCAGGCAGACATGTGGCTGACGAAAAAAAATTAAAAAACCAAAAAGCTTACTTATATAACTAACCAGTCGACCTATATAAACTCCAGACGCTTAACAATGTTGTTCTTTTTACTCTTGCTTTTTTTTTGACGAACTTTACGAACACGATTTCATGGATTCAAGGTCAATATAAGCTTTGTTTTTTGGTTTGCACATTGCACATGCATTCCTTGATTAGAATCTTCCTTTAAAAATTTAATTAACTCTAATAGCCTAAACATGTTTGTACTTATTTATTTAATTGCACTCGATAAAGACTAACAATAGCCAATATAATGCAAATAATAAAATCTTAATAGTTTTGATTATTTATAATAAATATTTATCAATTTAAATCATTCTTACGTGGGCATCATTAGCGATAATCGTTTATTAAACTAATGAACGAATTCGACCACCCATTAACAAATAGGAAATACTTTGCATGCATGGTTTGTGAAATCAAACAATGGCTGTAAGCAATTCTTGTATTTCATATCTTTTAAAAAAGTACCTGCTATTCATTTCATAAATTAGAATTATGGAGATGTTCATCACATCTTACACAACGATGTAGTAGTATTTTTAATTTTATAAATATTTTTAAAGAGTCAAAATAGACTTTTAAAGGATAAGTAACGGATCATTTACCAAACGGAAACAAAAATAATAAATGTTATATAAGCACGGAAACCAGTGCTTCGTTAAAATCTTATTGTTTTTAAATAATTAATATCTAATTTTAATTTTTTAGTTTTAGTTAGTAAATTATTTACTAATTTGTTGTTGGGACTGTTGTTTAAAATGGCGAAAGATTTGCTACTATTTGTGATTGTCAAAACAAGTTTTCTTGTATTCATTGTTAACCATAATTGATTGTTCAATTACAAATTTTTTAATTATTTCTTTGTTACAGGAATCTTCACCAACTTTGACGCTTATATCGTCAAAGGTAAGCAAAAGCATGCGGTGCTTGATAATTTTGTAAAATGAAAATGTTAACCTTCTTCAATAGTATGTAGGTATGTTACAATGGCCTATGTCAGATCATGTCGTAATTACAGTTTTTTATGGAAATTACCGGAGAAGTCATAATATAATAGCGTTGTTAATTTCAATATAATTCCCAAATATTATTTTGTAAAGCTAATCATTTAGCGAAACCGCCTTCGAATACCAGCAGAAGCTAATATAAGCCCTCAGATGTAAAATCATCAAAGTACAAAAATAGTCCCACTTAAAATTAGAGACATGTGTAAACCGTGTCATTGGGGTTGCATATTATCTGACTGTATGCTTTACGCTCGTTTCTCTTAATTGTTGATCAGTGACGCGCTTAATGGATTAACGAGATTTATACACACTTCTTTCTGTAGTCATATATACTAATAAGTAGAGCTCGGATTTATATGCACCAAAATACTTAAAAATATGTGCATATATGTGCACCGAATTTTCTTAAAATAAAATAAAATTGATAAAAAAAAAAAAAACTAAAAATATATTATCTTCGAATTTTTCAATAAAAAAGTTTTTTTTTAATAATTTATAAAATTTAATAATTGTAATAATAAATCTAGACGAACTACATAAAATTTGCAAAATTTTGTATATTTTCAAGATTCGGTGCATATTTGAGTAAATAATGCATATTTGGGACACTTTTGGTGTTTTTTGAAGATTCTTAAAATTATTATTAAATTTTGATAATTTTAGAAATTATTTTATTTAATTACAAACAATTTAATATTTTATTTTAAATTATTTATTTTTTTATTTATTATTTAAAAAATTATAAAAATTAAATTGCTTGAAATTAAATAAAATAATTGCTAAAATTGGCAAATTTAATAATTATTATTTATTTTCTCTATAGAAATTCATAAAAAACACACCGAAAGTGGCCCAAATATGCACAAATATGCATTATTTGCTCAAATATGCAACTTGTTGGAAATTATTGGTTTTCAAACAAAAACAATTGCAATAAAATTCAATTAAGGCAACTAAAATTATTTTTTAGATCTCTTTTTTGCATTTTATTAGTGAGTTTTTACCAGTAATTGAAAAACATAATATCAAGTGTTAGGTATCTTTAGAAGCGGAATAAAAAGCACTTTAATTGATACCATTTTCATTCTTATCCATTGTGATGGGAATCAAGAATTAAAGAAAAATCAATTTCCTATGCTAATTTCCTATGTTCAGATGGTCGACCGGTCACCCGGTATATTTAAAAAATTATAAAATTGAAATTGCTTAAAATTAAATAAAATAATTGCTAAAATTGGCATATTTAATAATTATTTTGTATTTTCGCTATTAAAATTCTTCAAAAAAACACCAAAAGTGTCCCAAATATGCATTATTCACTCAAATATGCACCAAATATTGAAAATATGCAAATTTGTCCAGATCTTAAAACAAATCGGTTAAAAGCATAAAATCCGAGCTCTACTAATAAGTGTTTTTCAACTTGGAGACCGTTAAGTTTACAGATCTTTACTTTTCCTTTTTATTTTAATTTTTAATTAATTATCCGCATTTGTTTTGGACTTTTCACAAAATTCGTAAGTACGATAATAGTTACAGTACCATTTCCATCACAATAAAATTTGTTAGAATATGCATTTTGAGATAATTACAACAGTTATGAGAAGTTTAAATATTACAGCAGCATTAGTAGTCATTTTGGTATTCTTTCTATTTCCATATAAATATCTTTTATTATGTTTATTAATTTATCAATGGCCAAATTAAAATAATGGTGTCTGTTAACTTAGATTAATTTCTTGTAATATAGAATAAATAGGCAAGATAAAAGTTAATACTCATTAAAACGTTAAAGATACAAATTGATCATTCAGTAAGTACATGGGAAAAAGTTTAAAGTTTAAACATTTACATTTTCTTATCTAAAATTTCGGAAAATACACGAAAGATATTGCAAATTAAATATTAAATTGTTTAATTTATTCCCAAATCAATGTAATGTTAATGTAAAAAATTAGTTGCCGGTATGCAAAAGGAATAATTAATTAAGAAATGATTTTACGGTAGTAAATTCTTTTTACTTCTGTGTTTACTTCTTTGACTTTCGTGTATTAGTGTTCTTGTTTTCTGCAATATAATTTTAATTGGCATTTTTAATTTTTTGTACCAGTTCTTGGTTTGTTCACCTATATCTCCGAAGTGGGCACGTATTTTTTATTTATAACAACTAATTAGAAGTTCAAGGACGCCTCACAACTGGAATCAATCAATCAATCACATTTATTCAATATAATATAGTACCTACTTGTGAATGAGTTAATGAATGTAAGAAATTATTAATTAAAAAGACCAATTAATCTCGTATATGTTTAATGATAAAATTACCGAACACTCTTCAAGTATAAATTAAATTTTTGCTCGCTTCAATAAATTTGCGATTGCTTTTAAATACTTTTAATTTCTTTTGGACGCTGCTTTGGTTATAAGCATTAATTTATTTAACACAAAAAAGTGTGTGGGTTTGTCAAGTTTTTTATAAAGTACATATCTAAATTTTATGTAGCTATAGCAATCATTTAAAAAGTCAAAGACACTTCATGCGAATCTTTTGTTGTGAGGTGTTTCATTTATTTGTTTCTTTACAACAAATAAGAAGTTATCTAAAATAACGAATCGTGAATTATTGCTAATGTTTTTGCCAAAACAAAAATTTTGGTATCAGTTTCTACTGTAATTATGTTCTTCAACGTCTTCTTTTTCTGGTTTGTTTATTCGTATCGGACAAATCCAAAAACAAGGTTTTTCTTGTGGAATATTCCTCATCGGGATTTTATGAATTATGCAGAGCAAATGTAGATCCTGAATCACGAATGCAAATGAACTCGTTAGGAATATCGTTTATAAAAGTATTTTTTGATAAAAGAAGACAATATAAATGACGTTAATTTTTGTGATTTTAAATCACCGATGCGACTATTTATTCTGAGAATAATAATCTGATCTCTCTTAACGAAACCAGTCGAAATATTCTATCTGGGAGTGGTAGGACCAGTACATGCTACATTATTTTCAATGCCTAATTATTGTTTACATCTCAAGGTGACCGTATATGTATGTATAGTCATAAATACTACTATATTTCTTAGCCAGGTAAATTTGGATACCTGTTCTTTAATGCAAGTTGATTTAGAATCTACTTGATATCAGAGTCACTCAAAATTTAATCCAATGTAACCCATTAAAGTATTAATTTTATTTTTATCTTTCAAATCGTTTTAATGTTTCTTTGAAAGCTACGGTGCATTTGAGAGCTGTATTCCTCCAAATACCCGCATAACTCTGCTTTATGGTTAGGTACTGAATTGTTAATAAATGAATAGTAAACTTGTTAGGGGTAACTGGTTTTTATAGTAAAGCCGGCAATATGTAATGAATACTTTATAGCCCATGTAATACTATGCTCTCTCTCTACTTTTAAAAAGACTTGTTCATTAAATTCATCGGAATGCGGTATTTCGGCGTATATTGACCACATAATCATTGACTTTTAACGCTTTGTCTAGTGTATAATACTTGATCAATTTAATTCTATGTATGGCTTCATACGAAAACATTTGAAGCATTTTTTTAATTACGATAATGACCGATGATGTGGCCAGTATTTTTCAGAAAAATTTAATTCTATACGTGTTTACAAAATAATCTTCATTTGTATTTAACTTTTGGTGCTAACGTTTACCATAATTTGATGAATATTACAGCTTTCCGAAAAAGGGTAAGGAAATGGGTTACCGTCTTAAATGGATCCATTTTTACCCTGCAATTTACATATTATTCTGTTCCAGTTTTGCAACTATAAAAAATTAATTTATTCATTTAGCACTTCCAGCAATAAAATTAGCTATTTATTATCATTACTAAACTTATTGGTTGGATGCCCAATCATCGTGCGGTTATTATGATTTTGATGATCTTCTCGGTTTAGTTAATTAAAAATCTATCATTATTAAATCTCAGCTTTCAGTCTGTACCAACTAACTTTTGATGGATTACTTTGTTTGTACGATTACATCTGTTTTGTTAAATTTTTATTTGATTATTCCTAGTTTTAGAACTTTTAGCTAACTTTGCAATAACATGCTGCATGATTATCATTGTGTAGCCAACAAATCCTTTAATAGACCGATAAGTATTTTCTTTCTTAATCATCTTTCTTTGAAACGTTATTGTTATACTATGAATTAAACTGCATTATTGAAGCGTTAATGGAGTAACCATCACACCAGATCACCTTGGTAATGAGTAATGACTTGAGCAGGGGTTATGTACATCACACTATATCCTTCAACAATGCCAAGCACTTATTATATCTATCAAATAAATATTAAAATTGAAGCAACACGAAATTGAATTGATTCATTATTTGATATTGATTTTTTGCTAAAACGATGATATGCAGATTGAGCCATTCCTTCAGCGATTTGTTGCTGAGGATGCATTTCTATAAAATAATAAATAGAACGAGAAAACTATTTAAAAAAGTGGGATTGACTTGAAATTGGGGTTAAGTACATAGGGGCGAAATACTATCTTACAAAACTTTTTGCTTATTATCTACTTCGAAAATGCGTTTTCGGGATTCATTGTACTTGTAAGCTTTTTATGTTCCTGTTTACTAGAAAGTTTTAAGTTTATATAAAAAGTAAGTTCAGTATGCATTCCAATTTAGATAACTTTCATATCACGTAAAGCACAACCACTCGAAGACATTTTATGATATTCATTATTTGGGATTTTGCGATACTAAATTGGAGTTTAGAAAAACCAAAACCAATAAATTGGTTTACGATTTTTGTTTTCCAAAATGAATTTCTTTTGTTTTAATAGTATAAAAATAATATATTTTATTATATATATATATAATATTATATTTTTTGAATAACTGTAAGTATATTTGTTAAGTTTTCTTGTGAGCGCTTGACCCATTTTTCATTTTCGATATTTGCTAAAATAATTAAAATTCTAAAAGTAGAATTATTTAAAAAATGTAATTTGCCGCATATTTAAAGAACGATTAGTTAGTTGCATATTAAGTCTAGGTTAATCATAGATGAAAATTTATGTTAATTATATTAGTTAGAATTATTATCAAATCAAAACTACAAATTTTTAACATTAATTTTGGTGTCGAAGCTGATATTATTGATCTTAGATGTTAAAAATCGATAAGTCTTATAACACATGTCCGTTCGGTCGTCAAATAATATTAGAACTGCAATAAACATTTTGAATTTTCATATTATGCAGAATAATTTAATTCTACTTTTTTTTACGTAAATATTTTAAATTACAAATTAACTTAATGGACTATTTTTAACTGTTTTCTTCTTAGGAAAATTTATCCTATTGCTATGTATCTGTTCGGTCAATATGTCATCCAGCCAAGTGACGTTGTACTAAACTTATGATCAATTGCACTCAGGATAATAGAACAAATTTGCTACACTAGACAATACAATAGCTGCTATTTATTGCTACATTAACAAACTATTAAAGTTTTAATTCTATGACGTCATAACTTAGCTTCGACGCGTTGCTGCTGCTGCCTACAGCTGCTACAGTAGTGTCCACCACATGTTTAATACCTCATTTCTTTTGTTTTTGATTTCTTTTTGGAATGACTTCTGTTCGAAAGTGCCTAAATATTCACTAAAAATCTTATTTTCTTTTCTTCTTATTTTCCCAAAACAGAATATTGAAGTATGCGGACAACGACAAGTCAGTCACTTTTGATCTTTTTAAGGACCGGTATTTTATATATTTTTATACTGTCAACAGGAGATCCCAATTACAGAACACGAACACAGAATATTATGTTGTACAACTATTACAATTCAATAATTCAAATCCACATTAGACGTTAATTCAACGTGAAAATGGCGTCGAATTAACGTCGCCTCAATAATATATCGAACCACCAGACGTTACTGTTGATAGCAATTTATTAAAATAACAATAAATTAAATCGTATTTGAGAAAACTAGTTAAGGCAATAAATTAAAATACAGTTTGTGTTAAACACTAAATCAAAAACAATTTGCACAACATAACATAAGCATAACTTAACATATTTTTCATTGTGAACCCACACGTAAGTTTCAATGTGTTTTAACTTTTTTAAATTATTTTGTTACGCTATTTTATGTAGCATTAATTTGATGAAAACCACTCTTTACAGTGTAGGTATGCTATTTGGAGACATTTTACTTGTGGATTTGTTACAGATTGATATTATTAATATCGAGTTTCACTACCTAAATCACGTATTCACCGATTAATTCAATTGTTTTTCTATTCTCTTTTATATTAGAGACCGAATAGGAAAAACCCTTTTTTGATTTATAAAAACGAGCAGATAAACTGATTTTTTGCAGTTTCGATGTTCTCATATTACCAAAAAGCTCTTGCAAATTTTCGTAAATCTTATTGTTGCTAATTTTATTTACAGGTAAAGATATCAAACAAACTTGATTTTAAAATAAAACATATTAGCGTTTAGTTAAGTTCTGGTTACTGGTATCATTGAAAGGTTTATTCACCACACCTTTCCTTAAAATTCTTTTTTAACTTAATTTCTGGTTCAAATTGGTACAAAAATATCAACAAAATGTCATGGTGTAATTTTTTTAAGTTAGAAATAAATTGCAAAAGAAAAAATAAATTTTTATTATTGCACATCTACATCAAGAAGTATGAAGAATAAGAAAGGGAAAATGAAACAAGGCGGTGATCCATTCTATAGTAAGTGGTAACAATGAAATCATAAAGATAATCTAGTTTCTAGTATGTTAAAAACTACAATTAAATTTTATAAATTAAGGTAATCCACATTAATTCTGATAGACAGTATAATGTTGGGGTACAATTATTCGTACCTTACATTTTCTGTACCAGCATTAGACCGCAAGCGATTTAGTTAATTCATTTATTTTAAAAACATATTATTATCTTGGGCAAACATTGTAAGTAACACAAAAAAGTAATATTACTTGTTTTTAAGAATTGAGGATCATTAGTTTAAAAGCCAGTATATAAATTTTACATTTACACAACAATCCAATTTAAAAAATTGAAAATTCATTAGATAATGAAAATTATATTGATTTTTTAAAATCGTCATGGTATTATGAAGAAATAGCAATAGTATTTTATTAAACATGTCAGTCAAAATTTAACCAGTTTACTTCAAATTAAGTTTTGTTCAAAAATCGAAAGTTTATTTTGCTCAAAATATTTAAACGTATTTTATGGCTACCTTAAAACCATAATTTCTGTGTAAATTTTGAAAGCTTTTATTACGTGATAAACTTAATGTGTTATGGCAATCGTGTAATAATAATTGAGAGAAGTGTAAGTAATAGAATGTTGCAAGTGGCACTCTCTAGCAGCTACTCGCGAAGCTCTAAAACTGTTTAAGCTTACAACGTGGACGCTTCTAGTCATTAGGTCTTGGCGCCGAGACGCCACTAAGCTTCAACAAACTTTAACTGTAGAAAGGGAAAAAAGATTGTCACAAGATATCTGCACCTACGCAAACACGTGCCAAGAATTGAAGAGCATCTACCTCTTTGTAAATTTCATCTGTAATGTTTATTAAAAAACGTACTGCGTAACATTAAAATAAATTTATAAGATATTTTCATCAAGTTGATGTCTTAAAAGTTCCCTCGTTATTTCAGCAAACAAAAAATAATCTAAAAATTTCTTACTATAGAAGTGTACGAGTATACTCCAATTTTTTCTTTGCAGAAATTGATTAATCTAATTAAAATGGAATTTTTTCAAGGCACTCAGGGAACAATAATTAGAGATAATGAAATATTTGTTTACATTCTACAATTGAACCCATAATGTAAATGTTAAATATAGAACAAATAACTAGTACACTAATTTAAATATTTAATTTATAATTAATTATAATTTGTAATCTAATAAATTATATGAGTCAAGGTTATGTTTACGTTAACGCGGAAATTAGAGCATTTAATTTGGATTTAAACTTTAACAATAAGCTTCAATTGCCAGGATTATGTTTATTCTGCTGCCGAATTTCTTTATAAAATATGAATTTGAATTAATTTTATAAAATATAAAAGTTATACAAATGTACCTATTTACATGTTGTCGTAGGAAGAAAATCTCTCGAGGGACTAAGAAAGTAATCCCACTAATTGATATACAGTTTTTCTTTTGCGACACCTCCGCCCTTATTAAAATTTTTTGGGCAGTTTTTCTATATTTAAAAAAAAACCCTATAAACAAAACCTATACTTGTTAGAGTTAATAGCGATAACTGATCAAGTTTCAGCAACTTAATCAATAATTGCTTTTGCATAAATTCGCAAAGATATTTGTAAGCGCCAGCTAAAATAATTAAAACTCAGAAGAAACAAGAAAATTTGTACAAGATGATTTTCTGGGTCCTACGCCTCATCCGAACAATGTTTGTTTTATAAAGGTTCTGTAAACTGAATTAATTACCTGATCCAATTTAATTTCATCACTTTTACTTCTTTGATGTTCTAACTGGGCATTGAGGTGTTGGCCGGTCTCCCAAGGCCCCTTCCCATTTGTGAATGTTCCTTTATTTCTTTTTTTTTGAGTATCGCTTTCTTTGCAAGAGAAATCTCTTGGCAACTTTACCAACGTTACATAAGGCTTTTGCGATAGTTCCTTTGCTTTATTACAAAATTATCAACTTGAAAGTATAGCACAGTCTATGGTTTACGTTATAATAATATATATGTGCATATAACGGTACATATCTTTAAATTGATCACGATGACCGAAAATTTGATTTATCACGAAATTTACTTAATTCGAAATTTAATATTTACAATACAAAATACTGCTCATTTAATGTGCAAATCTCTAGTTCATAATTTACAGAATATTAAAGATACATAAATTATTATTTCGCACGAGTGTTTTATAAAGTTCATAAACGTCCGGCTATTTTATAAATTATTTTTTTAATGTTAATTTATTACTTTGTCTCTAGTAAGCTACTGAAAATATGTTTCAATCACCGACACAACATTTTGATTGTTGTTGGATATAAACGCAACCTTTCTCATCCTAGTCGTGATTTGAAACTAAAACATTTTTTTACACTTTTCCAGAAAAATACGATTCTTTTTAAAATATTTTCCTGATGCTAACTTTTAATTTTTTTTTTTTTAATTTTAAAAAAATATAATTTCCAAAATAATTTTGTTTGTTTATATTTAAACTTTTAATGAATTTTAATATTTAGTTTTATAATATAAAATAGAAAAGCCGAATACAAGTGATAAACATACCCATCTGCTCTGCCATCAACGTGGTTCCTCTAAAGTTAATCAAATTTTATGCATTTCACTATTAAATTAATTTAATTAAGATTCCAAATCTCCCAATCCTAATTATCACAATTGCAAATTATCTACTTAATGGTTCCAAACCACTTTTATTTAAATTTACTTCGACAAATTTTAATCAAAATTCACGAACATCAAATTTTGTCCTTGCTCTCAGTTGGCTATTTTGGCATAAAAGCTCTGTTTTCACCGCCAGTTCAAAATTTCTAAATTAAATAAACCAATAATTTTTTTGGCAAATACAAATTTAGACAATTTACTCACCCCACCTATCGGCACATAAAAGAAACACGACAATATATGGAAATCTGAGAGTATTCTTACAAGGGGTAACTATTTCGAAAACTTTGTGTACACTTATTTGGAATTTTCTTGAAAATCTCTGGAATTCCTTGGAATTCATAGAAATTTTTTAGATTGGAACTAGTATGGAAATCAAAGGCGGATATAGGCGAGGGTAAACGAGCAATTGTAAGAAGGGGGTAAATAAATATATTTTGATAAGAATTGAGGTATATTTTTAAAAATTAAAAAAAAATTAGTAGATATATTTCGTTTGTTTTTGATGAGTCATTTTTGACGGGCAAACTTAAAATATGGAAATTCGAGAAAATTTAGAAAATTCCATTAACTACTTTTGGAAATCGAGAAAATCTTAGGAAAACCAAGGAAATTTCAGAAATTTTAAAAAGTTAAAAAATAAACTTATCGCGATTATTCTTAAGATTTTCTAAATTCATTAGATCTTTCTTCACTTTTGTATTTCACGATTTCCTGTCAGTTTTCCAGCAACAAACTAGGGAGAAATCATCAAAAATCTTTCAAGATAATCTTTTAAATTCTAGGATATTTTAGTAAATAAGAAATCTGAAGAAATGTAAAAAATCCTAGAAAATTTAAAGTTTTTAATTTTATGGTTTTAAGAAAATCTTAAGAGGAATATCAAAGGAAATAGAAATTTTTTTCTTCAAATTTTACTTTAGTTTTGTATATCATGATTTCCAGTTGGCTCTCCGCTTAGTTAAAATCAAGGCGAAAATCTCTGGGGTAGAAGTGAAAGGAAATCTACAGAAAACCAGAAAAATGTTGAGAAATCCCAG
Source organism: Cantharis flavilabris (assembly GCA_949152465.1). Classification (NCBI taxonomy): domain Eukaryota; kingdom Metazoa; phylum Arthropoda; class Insecta; order Coleoptera; family Cantharidae; genus Cantharis; species Cantharis flavilabris. The sequence goes on from OX424435.1 coordinate 13,656,780, forward strand.
GAAATCAAAGAAATAGAAATTCAAAGATATCTTTGAAAATTCAAGGAAATGTAGGACATCCTAGGATATCTTAAGAGCTCGGCGAAATCCAAAGAAATCTCAGAAAAATCTAGAAAGTTTCGGAATCTTAGGACATCTTGTGAAATGGAAAATGTAGAAAATTCTAAGATATTTTAAGAAATCTAGAAAATGTTAGGAAAGCCAAGAAAATCTCCAAAAATTGAAAAAATAAAAAAAGCTCGTCTATAGTATTTTTAAGATTTTCTAATTACCTTGTATTTCCTATTTTTTAAGACTTCCTGAAATCCTTAAGTTGTACGCAAGAGCAGATTCAGGAGAAATTCATGGGTTAGGTAAATGAGAATAGGGAGGGTAAAAACATATTTTCTTTGATAAGAGTTTCGATATATTTTTTAAGATTTAAGAAAATTTAGTAATTTTGTTGGTTTTGATGGGGAAACAGTTACCCCGTTAGTTCCCCCTTGTTGGAAATCATTGGAATTCTTTGAAAATCTTTGGAATTCCATGGAAATCATTGGAAATCCGAGTCCCGTGTACAAAATTATTTTCACATATTTACCTCTTGTATTCTTACCTTCAAGCTCCTGAAGTCTTCAGATCTACAATGAAATATTGGAGTTAGCGTATTTCGACTGATGGCATTTATTATGTTTCTTTTGGATTTTGTCAAGGATTTAATGCAATTAAAAATTGTAAAGGTGACTTTTTAACAATAGAAAAAAGTAATAGGTATCGGCTTTATGTATATATATTACCTTTACCAAAAAATAGCCGGTAGTTTGAATTAAATAGTAGCAGGTAGTTTAAGATGCGAGGTCAACTAGTCTTTAAGCACACAAATGCATACACTGATATATCGGGTATATCGGTTCTCTTGCAATACCATGAAAGAGTGTGCGATATGTGCGTCTGAAAGATGTAGCTTTAATAGCAAAAGAATTAATTTCAAGTTTAATTTTGACTTCAAAAGCAAAGCTGCTTTTGCTATGTGAAGAGTATCCCTGTCCAAACAGTTATTTTTTCTCATTTCTGAAAACAAAAAGCTCCATTAATATTTCACAGAGCTTTTATGAAACAACGAGGTTAAATTAATATTTTTCTCAGAAGCTGCATGGTAGTAAGTGTTTGTTTTATAAAATTCAGTATATCCAGAAAGGTTTGCACTTATGCATATCGGTAATAACCTACATATTATATTAAATTGTGGGCATTCCATGAAATGCTAACGATCAGTTTAAATCGATATGCACACAATTTTTCATATAGTAGTCATGAATTTTAAACTGCTGAAATTAAACGTTTTGTAATAATCAGACGTCTCTAAGCTACACTTTGATATGCTAATTTGACCTAGGTTTAGGTAATCTAGTATGCAATTGTAATTAAATAACAACTTTGTTATGTCTGGATATCAAGGTAAAACAAATTTAGTTTTAAAAACCCATATTAAACGATAACCGATATTGCAAGAAAATTAAATTGTCTATTAAGGAGTCAATCAAAATATTACTAACGTATTATTTAATATAATATTTGCATATTTTTAAATTAAACTTTATAAAAGTTTGATGATATAAAACACGAACATCTACAGTTATTTTCAAAAAACAACACCCAACTACTATGTAGTAGACAAAATTTTAAACTTTATTGCTTTATTTTATAGCTCCATTTGAAAAAATAATATATTAAAATGTTGGATAGGTATTTCTATATATTAACTTGGTCAAACCACATCTTACATTATTTTTTATATAATCATTCATTTCCAGAAGACCTCATCTACCAACAGAGCAACAATTGCTTTTAAGGTTTGATACAAAAATTTGCTCAAGAAGGAACTTCTCTTGCATTATAGCAAACAATATTATGCGTTTTGTCAAATTAGCTTTCTAATTTAGTTTAGATTTACCTCATTCGTAAATGGTTTTTCATAAATAAAAAAAGTTTTTTACGTGTCATGTTTCAGTTTTGTAATCTAGCCCTGTCGTTCCTTGTTCCTACTTTTATTATCGAATACGTTTTAATTAAATTAAAAATTAAGATTTTTAATTAAGATTTGTATGAAACTTTTTAAGGGGCTTCATGGTAAAATTACCAGACCTAAGTATATCATTTATACGACTAAATTATATTTATGTTTATATTATGTTATCACGTATCCACAATCTTTTGTGCTGTTGAGAAATATCTCTATAGGTAACATTTTTAATTATATGACCGACTTATTTTAATGAACATGACATTATGTTAACATTAAATTGTGCTAAAACTCACGAGATTAAAGTAAATATTTATAACGGCATCTTGTTACTGTTAACATATGTTTAGAAATTTATTAACAAATTTCAACAAAATAATTTAATCATCACGATGTTATATTAAAAACGTCTTCTCGGTAAAATATGGTAGTGAATTACAGAAAAACGTAAGCCTCGAGAGCAGGATATCATCATTCCAAATCCATGGACTATCAACTCCGACAGATTTGGACAATTTACAGTCGCCCACTGGTATTGTTCAAATGATATTTTGAAGTTTGTTTTGTTTCTGAAATACCTTTGCGGCTTTTTTACGAAAAATGTTTATCGGTAAAATCTAAATTAGTTGAAAAGAAAATTATGACCATGACCACAGTAAATTTTTGCATTAAATATAATGTAATAAATAATTATAAATTTATAGGTTTTTGCTATAAAAAATTAAAATGAATTGTATTTAAGTTCATGCACATAAATATTTATAACAAGGGACCAAACATACTTATTGTAACATTAACTAGAAGTTTTCAGGTAGATTTGGTACTAATATTTAACGATCAATAGTTCCTTGAACACATTTTAAGACAAAGAACAAAGAATTGGTTTTTGCTCACATAAAAGTTGTCAAGCGACTAACTTGAAATACGATTTTGATATAATAACTAATAAAGTATACTATAAAAAAATTTTATAAATTGTTTTAATTAACTGTGCACTTCTAATAAACACAATGATTTAAAGTGCAAATTTTATTATATTTATTTAATTATGTATTTGTTTAATCACAATAAATCTTTTAATTGTTTAATCGAAACCAAATATCGGGGAAACACCTATATGTACATTTAGGCAGGGTAACTTGGTTGCAAATATCATAAATTTTCTGGTGATTCAAATTAGTATATTATTTGGTTTAAATTAATGAAGACATTTTACGGTATTTTTTTAATGAATTAGTATTATCGATTTTATATGAGTTGTAATTTTTTTTTTCTTATCAGAGCTGTTGCATTATAATATTAAGCTTGAAAAATGAGAATTGCCTTTTAACATATTATAAAATTCTTATTAATGATACTAATTTTAATATATTATTTATGTATTAGCAATATTGCTAATTTTAAAAATTGTTGTTTTAATTAAATACATTGACGACAACATAATAAATAAAAATTATATTGCTAGTAAAAGAAAAAAATATACTGCTTTAGTCATTTGGCGTGTAATATTTTACTTTGAAGTAATGCACACCAAAAATTAAACCAGGTTTAACGATAGTGTACAAAATTCGTTTTATTAGAAAATTTAAGTTAAGTGTCTACTTTCACATTTAAATATCCACATTATGAGAAATTAATTTTAATTACTTTAGCTATATACCTAAATATGGTGTTAAGTTATTAAAATTATTTTAAAGGTTAAAATTTAGAGGACATAAAAATTTAATTTTTGTTTTTATTTTTATTTTTATTTTTTTATTTTTTATTTTTTGTTTCTGGTACTCTATTTTAGAGTCTCTATATTTACAAAAGATTTTAAATATTAAGAATATGAAAATATTCGGTTTAAATAAATTTTTTTTATATTGTACCACATTGAAAAAATCGGATGTGGCCATGCCCATAACTTTATCATACCTTTAAATAGCAAAAATATAAAGAAATAGGATATTTACACGATTATTGATTAATATTTTTTTAATATTATTATAGAGAAGAATTTAATAAAAAAAAAAATTTGAAAAAAAAAAAAATTATTTTTGTAATTTACAAAATATAATTTTTTTTGCGTTTCCGTGTACCGATTTTAACCAAAATCTAATCAGTTCTAAGTCTCAATATTGCGATGAAACACGTAGGGCGTATAAAGCCAGCAGACGTGGGAGACTTCCACGGTCCTAAAATCAAATTTGAGCTGTTAAATAAAAATAAATAAATCAAAGTAAAATTTATAAAACTTTAATTCAAGAAAAACTTTACAATCCGAAATATATAAAAATTTAACAAACCAAATTTTATAGTTAAACAAACAAGCGAAAATTAGAAACCAAAAATGTATATAAAACAAAAATATTGCCAACAGTGCGCGCGTGCGGACGAACTTTTGATAAAAAAATCGCGTTATCAAATAACACGCCTAAATTTGAAAAATTGAAAAAGAAAAAATTGAATTGTCTGGGCAACAGATGTAAGTATAAAAGATAACAAGATAAATAATTTAGTTTGCGACGGAATCCCAACGAGGAAGGTCGTTTTTTTTTTGAGTTCGTGATTGAACCCCAAAAAAAAGGAAAATCGTGTGAAGTTAATCATAGCTCTTGAAAGAGATTGTGTGCATGTGTGTGCTTTGAAACAACCATAGCATACACCAATAAATCAAAATTAAAATAGAAAAAGAACTCAAAATAAAAATTTTAAGTAAATTTGTGGTTTTTAGTATGTATTTATGGTTAAATTCAAAAAATATAAGAAAAATACAATACGTAGAAAATCAAAATTCAAAAAATTTGAAAAAGAGACAATTAACACATAACAGGTCCGAATTAAGAAAATTTGAAAAAATGAAAAAAAATGAAAATGGCAATAACCATGAAATAACGTTATATTGTACTATCGTATTACGAATTTTTCATTTTTTCAAATTTTCTTAATTCGGACCTGTTATGTGTTAATTGTCTCTTTTTCAAATTTTTTGAATTTTGATTTTCTACGTATTGTATTATTCTTATATTTTTTGAACAAAATTAAAATATTTCGATCCAAGAAGAATAAATTTAATTTTTGGACGAGAACCAGCGGCCCATAATCTGGAACAACAATTTGGAACTAGAATAGAAAATCATTTTGGAACTGAAAAGGACAGTTCTTCTTTAACGTGGGAGACAAAAGAGGTACCCAAAACTCATTTAAAATCACCACAAGGACACAAGTTCAGGTTTGCATAAAAATAACTTTTAAAGTGCTCGCGATTTAAGCGGAATCTTATTCGGTTCGGAATAACGATGTTATGTTTGTAAATCAAAGATAAATTTTTGTAATTCAATTGTTTTGTTAATAAACATAAAATTTCCATTCATTCAATAAGTGGTATATTTTTTTGAATTAAAGAGATTTAAAGGATATCAGATATTTCACTACCTTACCTCAAAGAGTTCAAAATAGAGAAAGTAGACACGAATTTAGGTTCTTCACCGAGTCGTAGCAATATATATGTACTAAATACGAAATTTTGTCAAAAAATTCCTATTACTTTTGAGGTAGAGGGCACACAAAATTTGACCGCACACACACACACCCATACAGACAATGTTTGGAAATGATGATTTTCCGCTTTTGGGTCCCCAACATGCCTAAATTCATCAAAATCTCAATTTTTTTTCTGCACGATAACAATACTTTTTCATACTTTGTATGATAAAGTAAAAAGCTGAAAACGTTTTTTAATTTAATTTTGTATTAATTAAATGCGATTATTGACGGATAAAACGATAAGCAGTAAAATGTTAAATAAACTACTATATAATTTAAATTATTACTTAAATTTAACCAGAAAATAAAATATTGTATAACATACCAAAATTCTACCAAAGAAAATAAACAACAAATAAAAGCGATCGTTTTAACCACCGACGTAAAAAACTGGGGTTTTATAAGTTTTACGCATATGTCTGTCAGTTTATCTGTCTGTCTATCTGTGGTTTCAAAACTCTTCAATAATTGAAGGTCGCATTTTGATGCGGTATTTTTAAATGATAGCGCAGTTTGTCGACAAGGTTTTTAGGAATAATGGTTCTACATTTCATTCATCTTTTCTACATTTCACTTTATTGGATAAGTAGGTATTTTGATCTTCTTCTCTTCTTCTTCTCAAGTCAAATCCAATGCCTACGCTAGTAAGTTCGATATCTGATTGGTCAATTTTGATACAGTACATACACGCGATACAGCACGCGGGTCCCCAGATCTACTGCGACCTTCCTCAATCTTTTAAAAAATATTTAAAACCATTAAAAACATTAGGTATAATGAAATAATCTAATAGTATTTGTATTTAATTTCTAATATTCACAATAAAATATTATATTTTGGCAGTCTTTTCTTATTGAGGTAAACAAAGGGGGTATCATTTATATTTATTTTAATTTGCCAACAGAACCTACATCATACAAATGAATATGCAATGATGTCCCAATTTTAGCAGCACCAAAGTACAATTTGTTGTTTAGCGATTTGTGACTTCAGCTTTGCCAGAAAGATAATTTTCAAAATTAAAGTTAATCATAAGCCACTTAAAAAGTAGAATGAACCTACGCAGTTTGGCAATGCTCTGTATTGAAAATTAAGTTACCTGAAATTTTGATATTGGCAAAATAATTGATGTAGTATTTACCCATGCAAAAAAAAGACTTTAACTCATAATTTTTATAAAATGGTAATTACTGTATTTTTTATTCTATAAAGACCGGTTTTACAATAGTCGGATAAACCTGGTATAACATTAGACTTAGTATTAACATTTTTAACAATAATAATTCAGTGTTTCCATTAAATTGTCCAAATCAAACCCTGATATTTCCAGGTTTTCCCTGACAAAGAATAAAAAATTTCCATGATTTCGATAAATCAGAAAATAAAAAGTTAAAAAAACCTTAATTTTAAAATTAAATTAAAATCAATAATTTTTTTCAATTTTTAATATTTTTAATTTAAAAAAATTAATTTTTACCTAATAAATAAAATGAATTTAATTTTAAAATTTTTTATTTTAAAAGAAATTTTAAATTAAATTGTTAACTTCGACTGCAAATTTAATTTTCTTGACTTGGCACTAAAAATGAGAAATTTCCTGACCTTTTTTTGACAAAATTAGGGAAATCTAAAATTCCCTGACTTTTACAGGTTTTCTAAATAAGTGGGAATTTTGTAATCCTGCAATTGTTATACCGAGAATAACGCAAGAATAAAGAATAATAATAAAGTATTATTAATAAGAATGACCATTAAGGCCAATCCCACCAAACAAGTCTTAATGAGCTTCCGTTCCGGTGATAAAATTCGTTACAAACATTTTTAAAAGATTTTTCCAGTAATACTCACTTTAACCTCCGTCTTCTGAGATGAAATTCTGGAGATCTCGACATTCTGAAGTAAATTTTTTTAAAATTACTACCTAAAGTTGAATAAAACTAAGAAAGTTTTATAAAATTATACTATATTAAAATTTGGAAGGGGGGGGGGGCGTAGCGGATCATATAAAAATAATGTCGGGGCAATTCAAACAATGAAAGTAAAAGCTCAATGAATTTCAAACAAAGCTTCATCGATTGATTTTCATTTCATAAAGTTAAGAATGTGAAAGGAAAAGTAATAGTACAAAATCTGCATCTCATTTCATACCTTCCCCTCATACAAGAATTTCGAGAATTTCTTTGAAAACTTCGAAACAATTTGACTTCATAAGAGACACGTTTGTAAAATTAATTTTCTTGATAAAACAGTCTACGACTAACTCTGTATTCGAGTAAATCCACTGTTGAGCGTTAAAAACTGTCTTGCAAATGAGAATACTGGAATAACTTAAAGCTTAAACGAAGCTCTATCGAGTGACATCAAAATTTTGAATAGGATAAAACAGAAAAACATGTCTACAGCCCCTCCCCCCAAAGATTTCTCGAATAACTTGGCGACGCCGACGGTTGAAGCTCAAACGACTGCAATGGACGCTCATTGAAGCTCAATCGTTTTGCAACATATTATCCAAAGAATATTTAAAATCCCGGAAATTTCTGAAAATCACTTAGACATCATCAGAATTCTCCGGAAATTATTGGCAATCTTTAGCAAAAAAGATGGGAGAGCAAAAAATGTTCATCTGTTGAAGGACCGTAAAGAAGTGGATGAGCAAAATAAAAAATCGTTCAACTTTCAAATAGAGAAATCAAAATTTTCTGTCCGTTCTATTGTAATTCTTTTAAAAATTATTTTTAAATTCTTTGGTATTCTAAGCAGTATCACGTCAAATCACCGAAACAAAAACACCGAAAACAAAAATTCCGAAGTCAAAACAGCGAAAACAAAATCTCCAAAAAGCAAATATACCAAAAAACAAAAACACCGAAACACAAAACACCGAAAACAAAGACACCTAAAACCACTGACCTATAATGTTTAATAAAACTTGATTGTTTAGTTAAGTTAATTTGTTAAACCTGCATTATATACTAACTAATTCTTCTTTTAGTATATAGCGACAATTGCTTGTGAAGTAATGTGTTTAGTACTATCTACTATGTAAGTAATTTGTTAAAAATAGTATATTCTGTAACGAGTTAGAAATTGGCATATTCTGCACGAGGGGAAAGTTTGTCACCCGAGCCGTTTAGGCGATGGTGACGGTCCCCGAGTGCAGAATAGCCATTCCAAACGAGTTCCAGACTAAACTTTCTATACGACTGACGCACAGTGCTGGTGTATTTCTTGTAATACTCAAACACCAATTTGACAGTTTGCGTTATAAAACCAGTAAAACAACTTGTTAATAGATGTCACTACCAGGTATTAATATTTCTTAGATGTGAGAATATAGTCGTTCTGTAACGGATGTTACGGAATGAAATATTCTGTAACAGGTGCGAAGAATGTGTATTTTCTGAACTGAAAATTGAGCCAGAATGTTCGTATTCTGAATTAGTCGTATAGAAAATATTTTATTACATTTTTGATTACATTAAATACGGCAAATGTCAAAAATATTATGAATAAATCACGATTTTTTTAGTTGCCTTGAAGTTAGAAGTTCTAAGCGATGCCAGTTAGATAAAATCGAGTTTCCACGTCAATCAAGCACTAAGGTCACTTTTGGTGTTTTTGTTTTTGGTGTTTTTGTTTTCGGTATTCTGTTTTTGGTGTTTTGACGTGGAATCATTCCGACGACGACCCTTGTGAAAACAAATTTTTAGGGATATTTATTTCTTGGCATTTCTTGCATTCAATTTTTTCTGTTAGTCTTGAGAAGTAGTGTTTTCTCGTCTTCCATTGCCAGCACTTTTAAATCGGAAACGATATTCTTTTTTTCTCTTTCTTGATCTTTCCATTACACTGATTTTCAATCGATAGGCAAATATATACAGCGGTAGACAGCTATCGATGTTGTAAACCTATCTTACTTTATTTTTACCCCACCTTTTTTTTAACTTCTAACCAAACTGCTAATCCAGTTCGATCTTTAACCTAACTTATAAGTTATAACTTGAACTTTAACATAATAAATTTTTTTTTTAATTACCTACTAAAACTAACGGTAGATTCTCACAGTAGTGAATTGCAGATTCTTTATAAATTATATATTTTGAGATATAATTACCACGTTGTGTATGCCATCAGCGCAAACCTGCAATAAAGTATGATGTATCAAGTTTCTTTGATAAGTATGAACATTACTTTTAATCTACGAAATATTTTAATTTTAATCTTTTTTGTTATATTTTTAATTCAAATTTTCAATTTTAATGATGTTTTATAAACAGATACAGTATAAAGTAGAATATAGCTTATTAACAACTCGGCTAATCGTCTCGTGACATCCTATCCTCCACGCGATTAATAAGCTTCATAACGCTCTTGTTAAGTAATCTAGTATTAATTGAATAAAATTGTAATGGAGCTTTTAGTTAATTTATTGATTTTCGACAATGAAATATTTAAATATTATAAGGTATACTGTAATGCAATAAAATTTGAATTAATGTTCGACAAATTGGTTAATTCAATATTAAAATTCTTATTAAATAGTTCATATTTCATTATGTAGTACTATATTACAATAATATACATAAGTAAAAAGAAATTTGTGAGAAACTTTATTTATACAGTAGTATAATATTAAAATTAACCAAAATAGTAATTTCTTGTATCTCTTCATCAGTATCCGTATTGAATGCTAAATATATGGGGTGGTGTAATAGATAAATTTAAAACTTTCAGTGCGCAAGTAATGAATGAACATTTTGAATCACTCAACTGCTAACCATTTCTTCTAATTTTATAGATTTCAAAATTGATGTAATAATTTATTTCAATGCAAAACAAAATAGTTTGAAAACGCGTCGTTTTGTGCTTTTCTATGTCAAAATACAAAAATATTATGAAAATCCATTAAAAGTTTCAAAATTCAATGTTTTCTATAAATACTTCAGTTTTTTTGGTACAGAACGTAGTTTTTTAGAGGTTTATTTTGTATCGGCACTTGAAATCTGGATAAGTCGTTTGGTAGTATGTGATGTTTGTTGGAACATCGTCAATTTAATGGTATCGAGTGCAGTTTCCTTTCAGAGAAAATTGCAATTCCGGAAATAACAATCTGCCAAGAATAGCGTGGCGTCTCTTTAACTTACTCAGTTGCAGTATCGAGTTTGATTTATTTAATTATTCATGCCATTTACTTAAGAATATCTTGGTGGAATTTTGCTTTTAGTGAATTATTTGTATTACTTGCATTATTTCGAAAGCTGTGTGCGGTAGCACTAAAACTGTGTCCTAAAAATACCACAATTAATTTATTATAAAATTTACTTGTCTTTTTATTATTATTTATTATACCTCCTAACTAATGTGTAATGTAACGAAACTTATACGTTTATGCTTGCGATAATATTAATATATAACTTGTAAGTTGTAATTTGAATATTTTGATGTAATTAAATCAGATAACGATAGATTAATAGAAGTAAAACAACTTCTTCGAATTAGAAAATTTTAGCAAGATGAAATAATTAAATTTGCAAAAATAAATAGGAGTGTCTTGTCATTTGGTATACAGCTACAAGTATATAAAACTAATCATCATTACCATCTTAAAATGTACTAAAAATATAAAACTCAAATCCGTTTTAAAATTTCCATATAAACGACTTCTTGCCAAATATGTTCGCTTGTATGTAGTCAATAAAAATATTTTGACTTTTAGAACCGCTATTATAAAAATCTATCAAAAGTATTAGGTATAAAAAATATTAGGTACCTACATAATATATCTACGGTATATCTCATGTACATAAAAAACATATAAATATTGTGTACTGAATATTAAACTTCAAATACTTTGGACTAAAGTGATATTTTTTCTTTAACCACAACGATGGATTGCTGGATCTTAAACCGTACAAAAATGTAGGTACATCAGAATTTTTTTTATTGAACATAGTCTGTAATACAATGAACAAAGCAATATAAAAGTGAAGCGTGATTAATTTATGTAATTATTCCTGTCAGTACCAAAAATTAAAGCCTGAAACCTGTTTTTAATCACAATTTAGATAATAACGTTTCATCTAATATGCTATTTACTGGTGGGTTGATATTATATAAAATTACGTCATCCATTTCGTTTTAATTCTCTAAATAATTGAACATACGACACAATCGAGATATTCGGTTTAGACAGTTGCATTTGGATGGGTGACCACATGGCGACGCCAACTATATTGCTAGGGCATCTATGGCTAGAAATCTTCACTAACATAAATCGCTTGGTTCGTTTGGGGGAACAATGGGTTCCCCCCACACTCAAGCGACGCGACGACGGCGTTGGATTCAAGGCGGCAGGATGATGATTGTAATTTTAATACAACGATGACAATGATTGAATAGGTGGATCCAAAATTAGTTGTTGCAATAAATTTTTGGGAACATTTGTCTTACAAATTTGACCTATTTAACAACAATAACTGTAAATAGAAAGAGAAGGAAAAAATATTTTTATAAATTGGAGACCCTGACAATACACTATTGTACAATAAAATTAAACACTAACTTAATTTGTGTTTGATTTTCTTTATATAAATGAAAACAGCATGGAATGAAATAAATTTCACGAAGCAAACAAATGTGTGACTTGAACGCAAAGCATTTCCTCTTTACTTTGTAATTATCTTCAGACAAATAAAATATTTATAGTTTTAATATTTTTTAATAGAACGTGATATGTGTGGGTTGCGCATTTGTGCGTATTGCGTAAAAGTATACGTACACTCACGCACAATTTAAAAATACATGCACAGCACAGCACATCTTATTTAGAAAAATTACGTACGTTCCTAGATACATCAATTACGAAATGTATTTATTTCTAAGTTTTTAGCTAACAATAAGACTGAAATGTTTTAGTTAAACTTTAATGTTTTCTTTATGACGTTAGCTATGTATGTATTCTTGGAGTAGTTTCAGCATTTAAAGGATATCGATATTATTATTTGGTAATAGGAATTTCGCTATTATTGTCGAGTAATGTAGTATTTATATCTGGTTTTGTTAACACGAGTGGATTAAAGTGTAAAAATCTATATATTGTAGGTGAATAAACGCTTGACAAAAGGACCTCTTTATTTGCAACTAACTACTCGATATTACTCTGAATTTTCGTTCATTTATCATTTCTATTGCAATTCTTGTTTGCGAAATTAGCTAAACATATAAATTTATGCCGTAATAAATTGGAAATTTGTCAAAAACCAATTTTATTTACAAACTTATCATTACGGCATTGACTATTTAATTTTAATTATTAATTTATTAATAACGAATCCTTGAATGGTAAATTTGTTCAAACAATTTAAATCTAACATACAAGGATTTGAAACTACCTGTACTTTTTTTGAATATTCCTCAACAGAAATTCGTATTTTCTCTTTCAAATTGTAAATTTTTAACTTTCCGCATAAATAAACATAGAAAGGATGATAGTTAACTATAAGTGAACATAAAAGGGTACCAGAATATTGAGTTTTTCATAAAAAGGGAAGAAATTCAAGTTACGCCTCCTGGCAGTCTACAGAAAGCCATTTTCAGGGTTTTAAAAGCAAAGAACTCATAAAACTCAACTATAGAACAGTTTAAAATAATCGATCCACGGTATATAGCATTGGAACATTTTCCCTGCGAGATGTAGAGATGATTCAACTTCTTACTTTTAATATCATTTTGTATTTGTTGTTGTATCAATAGAAGAGAACAATTCCACCTAAAATAATCTCCACGTGCCAAACCACGTGGTTATTTCCGTAGCGTGTGTAATCAGAAAGTACGCCGTCCTGCTACTGTAATAACAGGAATGCACTCGTTTCAGTTCAATAACAGCGATTTTATTTATAGTTACTCGTAAACATATTCATTACACATCTAGTAAGTTTCGAAATATACTTTAGTTCTAATAGTTTTAATAAAAACCCAATTTTGCTAAACTCGTTAATCTAGTCGTATCAGTAAAAAAAAAGAAAAACTCTTTTTTTCACATTTTCCAGCATTCTTATCACGAACTTTTTTGACAAATTTGTTATTATAGACATTATGTACATTTAAAAAGTGAATAATGGAGTTATTACGTAAAGTGCTGATGATATCATGAATAATCTGCCACTTTATAAAATGACTTCTTGATATATTGTTCTCTTTGATACTTTGCGTATCTTTCGGTTGGTTCTAAATTTATTTTTCTTCTTAATTTGAATTAAATTCGATTTTTGTAGAAAGTATTTTTAAAGTGTTTACTAGTTTCTTTCATCAAATAAAAACAAGTTTGTCCCTGCTGGTCCTAACGTAATTTACATAATTATTTACTTGGTTTTATTTATTAATAGAGATATTTCAGGTAAGATTACAATAAACAAATAGCAAATCTTATTTAAATTAAAATATTTTAAATGCGTGATTTATATGGTTTTAATAACCTTAGGTAGGCACATATCTAGAACCTATCAGTTGAAAATTTAGTAAACATAAAACTGTCAATATATTCTTGTTTTTAAAATATGAAAATATTTAAATATTTACCATTTCAATTGATTAATTTAAAATTTTAAAGTTACACTATATGTAACGCTCGACAGATCATAATTCATATAAAACACAGCCGAACATCAAAAATATTATCAGTATTTTTTATAAATTACTTTTTTATGTTGATATTTATAAATAAAACAATATATTTTTACATATTAACATTTTTTTAATATTTACCGTAGATACCGCACCAGCGCACAAATAATAAATCGGTAGCACTTATTAGTATTAAATGTTATGTTATAGTTATATAAATTCAATAATAATTCTTGAAATTATTTTCAAGAAATTATATAGAAAAGATTCACAAGTTTGTCAGACTTAATCTACACTACTGTTCGACCAAATCATTAATTAATTAATAAATAAATTAATTTTGAGACCTTATCTCAAACAATGACATATTATCGTAGCATATTACATGTAATGTCAATATGCATATTCATTCGGGCGCATGATATGCGTGAATATGCGGTTGAATATTATCTGAATTTCACGAAATTCAAAAATATAATAATTTTTATCATATATAAATATTATAACCTATTAGTATAAGCAATATCCAGTATTGGATTTCCCATTAGGCTCAGTAAACACGTACCAATTGCGCCAAAATTTAGGGGGTGGCAAAATTTTGAATCGGAAAATTTTTTTTGAATTTGTTTATGATGTACTAAATTTTTTCTTATGAATATATAAAATTATGTACAATAAATATTTATACGAAGGTTGTTCATTTGGTAATTTATATTCAGCAACTTCTTTAAACAGGGGCCACAAGAACGTCAGCGCCTATAGGCGGAAAAAGAATAAACCCGCCTCTGGTAATATCAGCAAATACCGTGCGTATCACAAACTTAATAAGTATAATAAATACAATACGAAATCGTGCATTAATTTACTTCACTTCTGGAAGCAACGGATCTTTTAGAACTTGAGCCTTCTCGCTGCCTTTTCCCAGTTCGATAGGTCTTTCAGACGGTTTCTTTCCATTGGGATGTGCATTAATTAATTAAAGAAAATTTAAAAATTCAAAAAGATGTATTTTTTTCTTTTCGCTATTGACAACTATCAATCGAATGAACTATCAAGACCATAAATATATCGAATATGTACCTGAATATACACATTCGATATTATAACAGCTTGGATTTTATTTCCTTGATAAATAAATTACTATTTTTCCGGCACCTCCTTAATGAATGACCGATGTACTCTAACAGCTAAACTATACATTTTTGTAACTTTACGACTGATTATTATTTCTTTTAGTAGTTGTTTTAAATAACATCTTATGTTTTCAATGTAGAAAGTGCCATATTATTATACCGCGAAGCAAAGAAATATTATGTATCTGAAACATAAGCTATAAATGTTTCTCTTTGATCCGGTTCGTTTTTTGTGTTATACTTTAGTTTCTATCAGTAAATTGCAAGTTCTTCAAAATTTTTTTAAATATTTATATTTAAATCATCAGGTAGTACTTGTAAGTGAAAATAACCTTTTACTTAACCCTGGAACTTCACACTTATTTTTTGTAACGTGTTCTCCACACTGGGTTTCAGAAACCCCAATATTGTTTTTATGATATTTTGAAGTAAACAACCAATTTTAACAAAAATTTTGTTTAGTACTCTTTAACAATATTGCTTTAGTATGTAGGATATATTAGATAGTAATTTTTCGTTCGTTTTGGTCAAATTATTATTAAAAACCTGAAAAATGGGATAAATTTGGTGAAATTAAGCTCAACATTTTATTATAAAAAAAGTAAATTTATTAAATGAATTATACATTGACCAAGTTATTGACAAGGTATACATTTAACAACAAAAAATTTTAGTTTAGTAAAAGGCACAGCCTTTTATTTTTTTTAATTTAAAATTTTTAAATTTGACAAAATATGTTTATAATCAAGTCATAATATCTTTAAAACTCACTTTGATATAAATCAGTAATTATTTTACGTAAATAACGCTAATATTCCATCAAATTAAATTAATGTTAGATTTGAAAAGTATACGTGAACTGCACACTGGGGTCTGAGATACCCATAAAAATTTATTTTCAATTATTGTAATTCGCTTAATGACTAAAAGGCACCTACGATTATTTACACCTACTCAGATAACTTTGAACTTAATTTACAAGAATGGATTAAAAAAAAATCATTACAGCACACGCGGGATTATGTGATGCTTCGGGTTTCAGAAACCCCAGTGTGCAGTTCCAGGGTTAAGTATCAGAAAAACAGCCCTAAGTTTTCTATAACAGGTTCTAATTCAAACTGTGGCAAATTTGTCAGAAAAGATCACAGAAATATCAAAATGATAAATTGGCCTTTTCATGTAAATTCTATACCCACAATAAATTTTATCAAAATGAAAGTAAGTAGATAAAATTTTGCGTAAAAATTTTACAAAAATATAATTCTATTTCATCATTGCTTTTCATAGAACATAGAAAGTCAATGTTAATTCGTAGAACAGCGATTAGAGCGAAGCAATTTCTTCACATTATCAGTTACCACTAGAGCTCGGATTTATAAGCACTTATAATTCCAAAATAAGCGCTTTAAAAAGTTTCAAAAAAACAGAAAAAAAAGTCATATAAAATTGAAAAAAAGCCCTAAAAATCAAACATCAAAATCAATTTTTATTAAATATTAATTATATATAAACATTCGCTTCATAATAATTATAAAAAATTAATTTTCATATCATATTTTTCCAAATTTTTCAGTTGTGGTCAGTCATTAATACATGCTTACAAATCAAAAAAAAATTCCTTTAAAAGCAAAATTTTTTTTCAAATTACAGTAGAACCTCTCTAGCTCGACTACAACAATTTTTCTTGTTGCTGGACAGATAATTATGAGCTTATCTTGCAATGACTCGTAAGCACGTAGGCAGACAGATTGATTACCTACGTTATAATGCTTACACGATAATATAAATAATAAATTCTTTTCGTAATCAAGAATAACATGATATTTTGTTTGCAGATTTCAGTTACATGTTTTGATATTTATTACTACCGTTTCGTCGACACGTTCGCTTCGTCGACAGGAAATGGGTCCAGTATATGTCGAGCTTGCGAGGGTTTACTTAATTCAAAAAGTTAGCTTTGATATAACTTAATTTTTGACAAATAAATGCATTCTTAAAAATTTTTTGACTTCTTTTTATTGCTGCCGACGACGATTCCGGTCAATTCAGAAACAAATCTTTGAAAATTTTCAAAATTTGTTTCAAAATATACAGTGACTCCAGAAATTATTATTAATACAATAATACAATGTAAATCGTACCTTTCCAAGACTTTTTTCTCATATAAAAATCGATTTTATAGCAAAATGTTTCAGACATTTTTTGTTGAAAATTTCATTCCCTTCATTTTTGTTTCTATACATATTTCAATTTTGTTGAACGTTTTCTGAGTAACAGCTACTTTCAAAACACTATGTAAAGAAATTAAATAAAATTAACATTGCTCTTATGGGAGTTTTATTAAATTTTGCGACAAAATAGAAAAATGTATAAAAACGAAAATAAAGGGAATTCAATTTTTTATAAAAAATGTATGAAAAATTTTGCTGTAAAATCGATTTTTATATGAGAAAAATGTCTTGGAAAGGTACGCTTTACATTGTTAACATAGAAATGTATTTATTAATAATTTCTGGTAGTTCTGGAGTAACTGTAGGTTAGCATTGAGCCATGTTCCTCACACTGGTTCGGAAGGAATAAGTGTATCTGGAAATTACTTTTTAAAAGCTTTCTGAAATTTTCAAATTTCTAAATTTCTTACAAGAAATTATTACAAGTCCCAAAAAAACATATCAAAAAAAGCTCAAATAAGCACTAACGAACGTTTTAAGCAAAATTTTGAAAAAAAGCAAAAAAAGCACTATCAACATTAGCTCAAAACACTGCAATTTTTAAGAAACGTCAAGATCCAAAAGGAATATCTTCTGCTTATAATTTAGAGCAATAAGCAAAAAGCTTAGAATCCGAGCTGTAGTTATCACAGCTCCAGCATAAACGTAGTCTTAGGCGTAAGTTAGTTAGGTGTAAAAGTTTTAGGCGTATATGATTTTAGGCGTAAAATACCTTAGTCCAATTAGACCAATGGGAAGTCCAGAAAACATAAGGAAATAACCTAAATTAGAAATATTGAAATATCGATAACTATCGGAATATCAAACACTATCGAAATATCGATTAATCGATATTTCAAAAATAAAATATCGTTTTTAGATTAATCGATAACTATCGATATTTATCGATTAATTGATAAAAAGTCCCAGCCTTAGTTTGATAATACCCGTACACAATCGATAACTACTGCAAAACGATAAGTACTTGGTAGCACTAGGTAGATTTGTATAGTAACAAAACCAGTCATATAAGAAAAATCGTACGTAAAATAGTAAGCAAAATCGTATGACGTAAACTGCACTTAACTTCGGTAGCGAAA
Organism: Cantharis flavilabris; assembly: GCA_949152465.1. Classification (NCBI taxonomy): domain Eukaryota; kingdom Metazoa; phylum Arthropoda; class Insecta; order Coleoptera; family Cantharidae; genus Cantharis; species Cantharis flavilabris. The sequence continues at coordinate 13,675,375 of OX424435.1, forward strand.
AAATTCCATTCCATATGGTATACATACAGGGGTCGTCGCTCAAAGTGTTACCAATTAAAAATGTTGTAAGTTTTAAACAAATGTAGAAAAATTATAGTATTCTACTCGTTTACCACTTGCGCTGGATAAAAATATTTTTGTGAGTTATGCGCTGGTTGAATAATATACTATTATCGTGGAAGATAAACAACAATTTCTAAACTATAATTTCAAAAAGTGTTCAACTTTGTTGTTTATTCTTGCTTGCCTGAAGCTATTTTGTTTTTGTAAAAAAAGACTAGAACGTTTTTGTGCAGAGGTTGTTTTACTATTTGGGTAGACTTTTGCATATTGCAATAAAGATAATAATATATGCTCTTCTAATTGTTGATATGTTGAAATCAAAAATATGTTGGTATTTGAGCATTTTCGAACAGTTTTTATGATAAAGAGATAGGTAATTACTTTATAAATAGCAAAAACTGGATAATTTCCATAATAAATTGTGTAGTCAATCGCAAGGTTTTCTAAATATTCATCCACTCGATGTGTTTGCTAGAGTTCATTAAATTTGCCATTAATTACGAAACTATTAAACACTTGATGGTCTAACAACGTGTGGGTAAATTATGAAGTTGTATGACGACAAAATTGAAGTTATAAACACTGATGGGATCTTGAAAGTTTGCTGAACAAAAATTTTATTAACAATATCAATCATTAAAATATATATTCATACCTACCTTCGTTTGAGCGTTTGATGACATTTTAATTCTGCGAAGCGTTTATACATTGGAAGAACATTGCATAAATCAACCTACCGTTAATACGTAAAATAATACTAATACTCGTATTATCAGACAATAAAATTTTAGGTAAATTGTGTATAAATTTACACATATTGAAGACGTTCGCTATTAATTTTATCACGGAAGGTTTCGGCGTATGTAAAAAATGAGCCTCCTAGAACAAACAGATATTATAATTGCAAATTTCTAATTTGCTGCTTTATAAAATTTGTGATGAGAGCATAAACTATGAGCATTTGAATAAGCCTTCGAGTTGCTAAGTGGATATAGTACAATAACGTTACAATTTTATAGTAAATATACAGTTACCATTTTAATTAATGTTTATGGGTTTAAACCATTTATAGAAAACAAATGTATTTGGGTCTAATCGACAACAGATAACATACACTTTAAAATTAAAAGTAATTTAGAATCAATTTCTTCGAGTCTTGACCGAACGCAATAAATATTCCATACAACATAGGATATTTTTTAATCGTGAAAGATATACATTTACGAGTAACTCAAATGCTAATAATTAGTATAATTAATAAAAAAAGTTGAATTTAATTTATGATATGGAAATTAATTAATTGATCATGTAAATGGTTGCTTAGTGGTAATCCTAAATTCTTACTTGAAGGCCAATGGGTAAATATTTTATTAACGTCATTAATTGAATATCAAGTACCATTATTATTTAATAAACAATCACATAAAATTGGAAAGGTTAAATAAAAGTTAATTAAAACTAAAATCTAAAAACAACTATTTTAAATAAGGTGTATTATTTTTTGAATTGATAAATCAGTAATAAATGTAAAATTTAGCCGGTTTAATAAATTGTGTTGTTTTGTATCGCAAATTCGTGTTTAAAAATATGTATTTTACATTAATACAAGAGTATTAAACAAAAGGAGCTTATGTGTTTGTTTACGAAACTTTCCAAATCTTTATAAAGTATTCACAAACCGATTTTCAATTTCCAAAATAAACGTTGCGATGGCATAAACATGTTTGGTATAGTTCGTTCAGAAGCTTAAGTCTCATACAATGCGCGAAACGGGCAAAATACATAAGAATAAATGTTAAATGAAAACATCAGCTTGGCGCGAAAATTTAAAAAATCTGACTTGAACATTATTTTCATTATAATTATAGAAAAGAAAAACTAATTATAGAAAAAATAAAATGATTACTATAGGAATGTAATTTATTGTAAAACTTTATTATTATAGTACAAGCAAATACTATTGTACAAGTAAAACAAATTATTTTTATTATAATAAAATAATAACGAACAAGAAAGTGAGTAATCGCACATTGAAGTAAATTTTATTAGCCGAGTAATTGATTTTTTTTATTTTTATTTTTACAAGATGGGCTCACATTCTAAATTGAACTCTTCATCATCTTCTTCATCTTCCGAAGACAGATAATCTGAACTGTCACTTTCATCTTCGTAATTTACTCTAATAATGAGTTCATCTACATCATCCATAATATATTCCTTTTCTATATATTCTTTTTCTGTGGCTTCTACATGGCGACAAATATTTTGCCAATCTTCTATTGTGACTTTATTAAATTCTTCTTCAGTCAATCTTCGGACATCGTCCATTTTAAATGTGGTATTTCGTGCGGCAACACGATTCTTTACCAACGCCCAAATTTTCTCAATAGGGTTCAATTCTGGGTGATATGGTGGTAACCGTAATACAACGTGGCCATGTTCGGCTAAAAGTTTATCGGCTACATAATTTTTATTACGTGGCTTGTGTAATTTAATTATATTATACAGATCCATTTTTGTATCTCTGATTTGCCATATTATATTTCTTTCTGATAACCATTGCTGCATAGCACCTTTTCTCCATGAAGACGTAGGGCATTTTAAAATACTAACGTTATGATACGAAGCGTTGTCAATAACCAAAACGCTATTTTTTTCTAGATTTGGAATTAATTTTTCATTTAACCATTTCAAATAATTTTTGTGATTCATGTCATCGTGATAATCTCCAGTTTTAAGGCCAGATTTAAATATTAATAAGGCCCTCGTAACAAAACCTCTTGCACCGCCAGCGTGAACAATAATTAATCGTTGTCCTTTAGACACTGGAGTCTTTAAACCGTTAGTACTTCCATCGTCCCAACATTTAGGAACGGTATGTGAACTATGGATGTAAGTTTCATCCGTATAAACAATATTTCTTCCTTCTTCTTTATATTTTATAAGGTTTCTTAAGAACATAACTCGTTTACCTCGAATATCACTTTTTTCAACAAGTATTTGCTTATTACATGGGGATTTCTCCACCTAAAACCAATCCTATGTACTACAATTCGAAATGATGAAAGCGATCCAGAAAAGCCATGATCTTTTTTCATCGCTTCATACACAGTTTTCATTGTAGGTCGCCTTTTATGTATAGTCGCATAAGAATGAATTATACGCCTAATAACATCTTCTTCAAATTGGCTTGTTGTAGTTTTTGGGGATGGCATTTTAATAGTTTTCCTGGGAGTAGAAAACTTGGCTTGTTGAGGATTTTCAGCTCCTTCCTTCATTATTCTTATAACAGTTTTATAAGAAACTCCAGTTGCAGATGACACTTTTGCATACAAAATATTTCCTTTGCATTTTTCTTTATTCATAATATATTGAATGACATTATAAATAACCTAAAAATAAAATTTTCGTTTAAAAACGATTTTAAATTAAAATGTTGTTTGTACTAACCTCAGTATAATAAAAATACTCAAATTGCGTTAAAAAAGGCTGATTGTTATTTAAATTATCAAATAATGTTAATATCATTTAATAATCAAAAGCACGAAAATAGCGAATCTGTCAAAGCAAAACGTCAACAAAGAACGATATTTTCAGGACTGTATTTATTTTGTTAAAACGAATTTTATCATTTCTGCGCACTATTGTATGGGACATGACCTCCTGAATGATCTCTACAATTTTATAAGAAGCTTACATATATTGGCAAAATAAAGCAACAAAAGTTTTCTTTGTACAAAATAAAAATTATCGAACAAAATTTATATTTCGCACAAAAATAATATTAATAACAACAACAAATGTTTTTCTAATATAAATAATATTTTTGCCCTATTTTGGTCAAGATATCATCAATTTCTAATTGTTTAAACTGCATATCGTAATTTGTTTTGGAATTAGACTTTAATTATTGGTGCCGTATCGATATTCAATTCAAATTTTGTATTTATGCAAATATCGAGAAGTTTTGCTTAAATTGAACCCACAGCAGATGCAGTATGTAGTTGGCTATTATATTATGAGAAACAGATTGAATTTCCGGTATCAGTAAGTACACACAACATATGTTCTTTTCGACTAATGCAATGCGATATTATGGCTTGACTATTGCAGGCCAACTTTTTCACTTTTATGCTCTCTACCTTAATTTGTTACGCTGTTTGTGTGAAACGACTCCAAAACCAATAGTATTTTTCATACATTCACACTTCGTTTTAGGTCTGGTCAATTTAAGTGAAACCATTGACGAAATTAGATATAATAAAAATTTTATGTTTTAACTGGCTCCATAACATGGTTACATAATAATTTCTAATTGAATTTTAAGTTTTTAGGTGCACTAAAAATGTTACGACCGTAGATACCTGAAAATGCCCGAGTAATATTTGAAGTCATTGTTAATTTATTTGAAAAAATCTTGATGCCCTTCTTCGAAAATGAAATAAAACTCTATTTGATTTTTGTTCCTTTTATTTTTTGTTGAAATTATTTTTGCAGTGTATCCATATAAAATAGATTAGTGCAACGCTAAGGAAACCGAGTTATCCCAGCCAAAAGTTAAGAACAAAATGCTATTGCAACATATGGCCATCGTTCGTAAACGTATTGCAATGACGCAGGATATCGAGTTACAACCACCCTGCACGCTTACGGATCACCCTTGTCAGAAACAATTTTAACTTCACGAAACTTTGTAGTGAAGTTTACCTAATAGAGTAGAGAAACATACTTATTGAAATAAATTCACATTTACTTTTCATCGATAATATCATCTGGTTTGGTCAATTTCGATTTACAGTTGCCGTGGTTTAAATTCCACGTTAAAGTGTAAATAATTAAGCTCTGATCGAATACAAATTTTTAAAAAATTCTTGTTAAAAATTCTGTATTTAAGCTCTTACAACAGTTGCAATGCTGAAACTCTAACTTTATATCTCCATCAGGTGCCTGATCAAAGAAAACAGCAATGAATAATTTAATTTAATATTTTTGGGTGACTATTCCGCCACTGGCTAGTAAATTTATCAGACTTCATTTTGATAAACAATTATTGCACATAAAGTACTCTTTTCGCAACGCAAATAAAATGTTAAAAGTGCGCTTCTCCGAATGGTAGTAGATTAAATCATAACTTATATCTGATTAACTATGTTTTTACATTAAAATTTTTAATTTCACACAATAAGTACTCGTATATACCTTAACCATATCTCAATATTTGAAATTTAGTTTGGTAAATTATTTTTTGCAATACTTATAATCTCGATTCTTTATTATTGTAATTCATCAACTAATTTGATGCAACTGCATCAACTGCAACTTTTAAATCAATTTAAAAACCTTTAAGATTCTATCCGGCTAATCGATCAAGTTAAACGAATTTGAAATTATTACTTAAGGCAGGAAAAAAATAAATTAAAAATTGATTACACTTAAAACTAATTTAAGTAAGGTAAACTACATAATTATTAAGCTAATGGAGTTGCATTATTGAAATTTATATTTCATAAAATCAAATAAATTTTTTTTTTAATTTTAATTAAGACAAAATTGAAAAATAATCTGGTCATAAAAAGTTTATAGAATATAAATTAGACAAAGAAATATAATGCTTTACAAAAGTATGATTCGAAGTGAAAATGTTTACAAGTAGGAACTATATTAGTTATAGAATACATAATTTCGTTAATCCACTCAGAGGGCGCTATTAATTAGATAACAACCCACAAAGGTCGATACAGCCTTGACAAAGCTTTGCCTTGTTCTTCGAATAATAACTGCAGGAATGCATTTTTTCTTATAGATCTACAACAATATAGTTTTTATGCTTGCTTTTACGAAGCCATGGGCGCCGACTATATGAGTGTATCGGGGTAAGTGCACCCATTAAAAATATGCAATTCATATGTTTTGATGATCAATAGAATCTTAGTATGCTAATAATTCTTAAGTCCATTTCTGTTGTCCACCAATGCTGAAAACTGTTTTATCTTCTTAAAAATGCTGCATTTTATTATATTAAATAAATTTTGATTTTATATTTTCAAAAATAGCCTCTTGTAAGTAATAAATAAATACTTACCGTATAATTCAAGTTTTTATATAATTCTTTATATAATAATTTATAATTCAATTTTTGGAAAAAAATCACAATGGGTTTTATCGCTGTATCAATGAATCAACGTATATAATAGTATTTTACGCTACGGGTTAAAAAAGAACAGATTAGTGAATGAGTAGATTCACTCGACCTGCGATGCGAGTGCACAAAGTCTACGAGTAAAGTAACTTGTTCGGCAGCATTAAAAAATTCGTTAATAAAAACATCGTATTATCTAACGATTTCTTAAACTGCTTCACTTTGAACACGATTTTTGATTGCCCGAAAATCGATGAAATTAGATGAAAATAATTAGATTTTGAAAAAAATAAAACTTCTTAGCATTTTGTGGGATTACAAGAGCATTTCCCGGCTTACACTTGCTATTTTATCACTGGATTAGTTTTTCACTTTTTGACAGCGATGAAAATTGATAAAATATCCGCATTTACTGTTTATAGTTAGTAGCGAATTTCTTATAGCAAAACAAATTTGGTTATGCAATAATTATTTGCTGCATTGATCATTCATTGAGATTGTATCGAATCATAGGTAGATAAGTTGCTTTCACAAATATATTGATAGTAATGGGTAGTAAAATTGCTGCAGAAGGCGGTGGGTTGGACGGCATTCGTAGTGGGAAAGCACCTCCTTCAACAGATCCGGAATGAAAATAATGCTGTCAAGCTTCTAATTTGCCATTATTGAAAAGTATGACAAATTAACAACGGAAACTTTCAAAACAATTTTGCAAGATGATTTTTGTACGGCTAAATATCTGCGATATAATCTAGTATAGCGGAAGTAGAACATTTTTATAAAATTTCACTTTTCCCTTATCAAAAAATCTGAGAAAAATTTTTGTTTGCAAGTTGAATCACGTAAATAATTAAATATAACTGAAAAATAACTAAATTATGAAATTTTGTTCAAAACTATTTTGTTTCAGTTTTCTGAAAAACCAAGTGAAATAAAACACGCTCCATAGCAGGCAGTGCCATCTATCGAAGAACCGAGAAAGTACAGTTTGAAAATTTAGTAAACCTTCCAGTTAACTACATATTATAAATTTGAATTTATTTTTAAATTCTTTGTATTTGCTATTGTTGTATAAATAGCAATACTATAATTAAAAATTTAACTCGCTTAAGAGTGTTTTACACTTCATTGCCCTGGATGGCATTGAATATATCGCACACAGTAATATTAAAGAACTAGATACAATTTACTCTATTAAGTAGGTATCTGTTTATTGCAGATTTTGAAATAGAAAAAATTAATAAATAATTAATTAGGCAAACAAAGTACACATGAAAAATGAAATACATTTTTTTTTATATTTTTGAATTAGCAGCTCCGAAAAGAATCTTTAAAACCTATAAATCTAAAATTTTTGGCAAAAAGAATTTTATTCGTTTATAAGCTTTGCAATAGTTGAATATTTTTCAAAATTTGTCTCACTAAGAACTACAGCAACAGCTGATGCGACTGAGTTTTTTATTTTTAGACGCAATACTGGGCTGAAGTGATCTTGGACGGATCCAAGTTAAGTCAAATAAGTATAACATACTCATTATAGTTCGGATTTGATGAATCAGGCAATTAAAATCTGCTCTGTGCGATAAGTTTCCAGTTGGTTTATGAATGAAATAATTGTAGCGAATATTTGTTGTGTTGTTTAGTTCGTAAAAGTTTTGAAATGTCTCACAGGCATCGTGTACCGACGCGAAAACAAGGCAAACATGCACCAACATCAAAAGATTTTTATTCTATTATGAACTTTAGGAAGGCTAATCGCCGTAACCGAAGGGTAATTATAAATACTTATCTGCATAATTATTTTAATACCAATTAAGTTGCGATATTAATGATAATAATAAATATTAAGCGAGAATTTATTCTAATGATATGGAATTTTGAATAAAATTTTTAATATTTCCTGGTGTATGTATTCAAAATCGCACAAGCGTAAAAATTGAATAATAATTATTGAAATCGATTTTTTCGGAAAACAATAACAAAATTTTGTATTTGTCAAAATTTAATAAATCTCTGTTTAATTTAACAGGGCCGTAGTTGAACGATTAAAAAGTTGATAATTTGCCTGGAAAGGAGAATTGTTCATTAATAATAAGTATTAATTTATTAATATATCTGCCAGAACAAGAAATTTTCGGAAGTTGAATCTAACCTAACCGTATGACATATTGAATCAAAAAAATTCAGCTTACGTTAGGTACTAAAACTATAGAATGGCACTTAACAAAAATTAATTATTTTGACAACAGATAAACAACATACGCATAAAGATGATTGTGAATTAAACAGAATTGAACAGCAGAAAAATAGAAAAATGAAATTTTTTTTGAAAAAAAAATTGTGATATTAGTTCATGAGCTACTCCAATTTATAAATAATAAATACTATATTTACTTACAAAATAGATAATAGTATGATTCATTGATAGCTCATACTTAATTTCAACAAAGAAATGAGCAAGATTATTTGTTATGTAACAGTTGCATTACCACATACAGTAGCGGTCATAAAAATGTACTCAGTTAAAAATGTTAATTTTACGGACATTTTAAGTAAATTAACTTTAACATTATTTTTAAACCACAGCAGTGGATTGGTGTGATCGCTGGTTGAGTTACAGAGCAAAAATTCTGAGTTCGACTCCGGACTTGGCAGAATTTCTCAGTTCGGCTTTCCGGTGTGCATCGACACGTTGTGAATTTAAGAGTTAGATCTATATTTACATAAGTCTGGCCAATCGGCAGTCAAGGTTAAAAATGACTAAATTAAAACAAAAACATTATTTTTAAATTAACTATTAATCTCACTAATATAAAATAAATATGGGCAACGGTAAAAAAGTACGGTAAAAAAAAGTTTAAGTAAAAATATCAATTTTACTGTCGTCGTTCATAGGTTTTGTAGAAATGTTAGGAATTTCAAATAACAATAGCAGGTTTTTAAGAAATTGATAATTTCTTCATTTTTTTAATTTTCTTGTTCTACTTTTTATTTTTAAATATTGTAGTTTACGTGTATTCGTTTTGAAGAAACATAAAAGGAAAGGCTTCATTCTTATTCAATTAACTCGACATAGCCTAACAAAAAAGTTAAAGTACATTAAAGCTTACGCGTGGGTTCAAAATGATAAATGACGAGGCTTACATTAAATAGCATACAGGTCGATATTGATAAAATTCATAATTTTACTACTGATTTAAGTACTATGCTATTTTTTACTGTGCATAATTTTGTAGCTGTAATTTTTCTAAGTACATCTAGGCGATGTACATACAATACGAAACTAGTGGCGGTGATAGAGTAGCTAGGGCAGAAAACAATGTATTAATTTTGAATTGCGTATATTGCTTAAAACTCTCTTTTTTGGGATTTTCTACCCTTTATGGTCCCGGGCTCCTAAGCTTTCGCTTATTGATATCACCGTCACTGCAATGGGCCCGATTTAGTGGCCTAGTGGCATATATCCCTGCCCTCCTACCTAAAATCCAAAATCCAGAAAAGTGCTTTGGGGGTGCTGGTTTCGTTGCAAAGTCTAAAAGTAATTTTATTTTTGCACATCAGAGAGTAAAAGTCAAAACATATTATTTAAGTCACAAAATAATATTGGTGTAATCTGGGGGGTATGGAATACCCCCCAGTGCACTCTTCTGGATTTTGGATTTTAGGTAGGAGGGCAGAGAGATTACGCGCACTTAGGCCACTAAATGGAGCCCATTGCACTACCTCCGATGCAGCGGCTCTCCGGTCACTCCTCAAGCCATTCTATCTCCAGGATGAATTCGATCGAGACAGCTGCATCGGAGGTAGTACAATGGGCCAGCGGCGGTGCAAGTGCAGCTAGGGCCCATAAGAAAATATACAAACGGACCTCTAAAAAGACAATGTATTAATTTTGAATTACATATATTATTTAAAAATCTCTTCGGTATTTACTACCCTTTATGGTCCCGGGCCCCTAAGCTTTGCTTACATGCGCTTATTGATATCACCGTCATTGTACAAAACCTATTCTTTGTAGAAATATATTAGATATAAACCGTGAGGAGTGTGGTTTTATTCGATTTTATTTAATTTAAACTGCAAAACATAATAAATAAATAATAAACAAGCTAAAATAAAAATTAGGGAAGAAGAAAATCTATGGAAAGTTAAACTGAACTGTATAAATGTGTTAGATTTTCGTGAATATCACAGTAGATTAAAACCGAACTTTTTATAGTAAGAAATAAAACAAATGATATTAAATATATTGCAGTGTCCACTCTTATAAATTAGGGTTGTACTTCAGTTTTTTATAAATTTAATGGAAAATCCGGTGTTGAAACTGATTTTGAAAACATAAGAATAAATCATCTCCTTCATTAATGTTCTTGACAAACGTAATATTTGATTAATATTTATTTGAATACTTTCCAGTTATTGTATTGCTTTATAATAATTATGATTTTCATTTAGTAAATTTTCAGTAATGCGTCTTTATGAACAACTGAATAATAAATTAATTTATTAAATTAACAATCAAGATTCATATTACAAATTAATTTATTTCTTCCAATATAGAATTTAAAACTAAATGTATTGTAGTAAGTTAATTTTTACCGTTTGCACACAAACCGCCATTCAAAGTATGTTTAAAATTAAACGCTTATTTCCGTTCAAACGAAATTATCATGACAAAAACCACTACATTAAATTAAAAACACATAAGAGTAACAAAATAATCAATCATTTTCCTAAAATTTCAACTTTTACATTCTAATCAAGCTAAGGTATGCTTAATTAAAAAAAACATCACAAATTCATAGTAATAGTTTAACACGTGTCTGCCGCTCATCCTTGAAGATTGCATAAATATTTTAATTTAAATATGCATTTAACATTTTTGACAAAATTTTATACTACATATTAGATCGCAAAAAATTCAATAAAATTTTATAATTACTCCAAAGGTTGCTCATGTGTTAAATTTAAAATTTTTAAAAATTAAACTCATGGGGTGTGAGTTGAACTTCCGATGAGAGTTTTAAATGTGAAAACCATTGGTGTAAATCCATACATCATGAGTTTCCTTGGTAATTTCGAATCTTCTTTTGCATAATTCATCATTATCACTACCCGATACTCAAGGGTTACGCGATTTTCCTGTTACAGTTTTGCCAACATAAAATTACAAAGAAATTAAAAATGATTTTTCCGAAAGAAACAATTTAAAATAAAATTAAATGGACATTACGTACATACAAAGTGTTCAAAAAGCCAAATAGAATCGACCGGGTTCAACTGCAATTTTTTTAATCTAGCTCAGTTCATCTACCTTAGTAGCTATAATTTGCGAGTTTGCATTACTTGGAAGACATACAAAATTTTCCTTGTATTGTGAATTTCATGTGGCGACTGTCAGCTTGAATTATTAAAAATGCATTAATTATGCATGATATTTGAAAATGTACGTCTAGAAATTTCCCGACCTTAATGGCTTTCAAGAGATGTGCTATCAAAGCTTGTCAGTTAACAACAGAAATCATGAGTAGTATTAAAAACAATTAATTGTTAACTTTAATAAATTAAATCTGTCATTATGTACCTATTTGTATTGTAAACCAAACTTCAATTTCGAACAGCTTAATTAAATTTGTGTCAGGATAATTTAGTGAATAAAATTAATACAATTAATGCATTTTATTTACATTTTCATTCAGAAGTGCCGATCATAGTTAAAGTAAATGAAAAGAGTTGACGTGGAGTAAAAACGACACACCCCCAAAATTTAGTCAGTTGTTTAAATCGATAGTTGCACATGCGCTACGCCATTTAACCCTCACCACTATCCTGTACAGTCAGAGAGGTTAAAGCTCGTATCCCGTAAAGTGTCAAGATATGAAATCTAAAAGCTCGATATATCCTTGATTGTACCACCTCACCTAGCGGTGTTCTCTAGTATTACTCATGGTGTATGCCTAAGCAAAACATTCTGTTTTTATATTAAAAAAAGTATTTTGAATTGACTTTTAATTGCAAAAATTGTGAACTAAAATTGGCGCAAATTATTTTTTAGTTAGCATTGTGAATGTGAAATAAATTCAAGTTACAGTTTTTATCGCTTGTGTTTAATACGTGTGTGTTTATCTGAGGGTTGTTTTCGTATTTATAGTTGCATTTTAAAATTTATTCCGTCGTTAATAATAAGAATATTGTTTATATCAGTTTTTTAAGTTTTGTTTTATTGATAAACGTTAATGCTAACGTCTTTTTGTAATTATTATTTAAATTTTTATATTAGCCGATTAATTATTATAAAATTTATTGGGAAGTTAATTTTTTCCCGTAATTAGCGATAATATTAATTTGTTTGAGTGTGACAAATACATATTACATTTTTGTGTATGTAAATTAGTTGTAATTGACTCTAGTGGATGCACAAGGCCACTATTAATTAAAATATGTTGCAATGATGGGTTATAGTAGTTACAATAAGCAGGGGTATAATCAATTATTTGCACAGGTAAGAAACTCAATTAACTAATTTTTCTTGAAAGAAATAAATTTCTTATCGCGCTTTAATTTATATTTACGTGTTGCGCGAAAATTTTTAACATCTGCATAATTAGTATGTATAGGTTTCTTTTTACAATACATACAAGTTCAAAAACAGTCACGTTAACCTGTGAATGGCAAATGCAACACGCACGGTATCGTTTTGCGTCATGCTGACGTCACAGTATTTTTGATTTTTTTGTTCCGATTGCACCAAGTCGTATTTACTATAATAATGTGTTTTCCGCAATTCTCAGTTATATTTGCTCGAAGGACAATCTCTTAGTAAACTTCATTTATTGGTTTTTCCCAAGTCAAAAATGAAACAATTCCACTTTCCTAATCTAATTCTGAGATTTTCAAGTTATTTTTATAACTCTCTAGAGACCGAGGGCCTAAAAGTGCGCTCTTATAGTTTGCCAGTTTCAGCTATAAACCACACGGTCACATTATTTATTTAAAAATGTATGCTTCTTGATCATTGGCTAAAATTTTGGAATCAGATTTGGGATTATCGCTAATTGATTTTGAAAACGACATGGTTGACATAGACGCGTTATTATTACCCTTTATCCAAGTTAATGTATAGTCGGTGTGCATGTATGTCTGTATAAGTGTATTTTTTTCATCACCACCCTGCTATGTGTTTTTAACATATTAATAAATGCATGCTCAATGTATTGCGTTTGATTAGATATTATCACAACATGACTATTAAATTAGTAGCGAAAGAATTGTAGGAAATTTTAAATGACACATTTAGTTTGTGTGCATTTGTTGCGATAAAGCAAATGTCAGTATTTAACGAAAGTAAAACAAAACGCAAGTGCACAATTACCAGTTATTGTGATATATTCACTGATTTTAGTATTTAACAGACGGGTGCTCGATATACTGTATATTTGTTATTATAACATTTTATTGTACATAATTGTGATGTATTTTTTTCAGTTTTTGAACCTAAACCTTTTATATGTTTTTCTGTAAAATATTGAGGTGTTGCTTAGCTGATACCATTTATTATATTGCATGCTCACCAGTGGCCTCTCTACTAACTAATGTCCAAGTACACTTCTCTGGTAAGCAAAAATTAAAATAATTTGGTAGAGGTATCATTGGAACACGTTTGCTAGCTTTGAAATATTTTTAGTTGCATTAATATTGCTTGTGTAATTTTACTGTGGTAATTTTATTATAACTCTTTGTATTTCAGCAAATAGCACCAAAGCAATTATTAGTTTTCATTATTTACAATACACATCTTAGGAACAATAAAATAGAAATACAAATGTCAATAAATAAATAATTTAGCTGCTCCAAAAACATTTATAATCAATATAGATTTGATTAATAAATAATTTTATATTTTAAAATACTCAACGAAAGCAATATAAATGAAAACCTACTAAAACAAAGAAGTTGTTCGTTAATTCGTTCGGTTTTGGCTTTTTCATTAAAAATTTTTTATTACTTATTTTTCAATGCTTCTGAAGAGGATCGATAAGTGTGATGAAAACGCTTAACTGATCCATAACCTTACTTTATGAAGCCTAAAGCCATTGCAAAATCTCATTGGCTGAAAGCTATCTAGTAGTTGGATGCTACTCAATAAGATTATATAAAATATTATTTTGTATGTTGCCAATTTTTCTTCTAAATACAACAAAAAGCGAAAAGTATGTCGATGGTCATTCGTCGTTATCTGGAACAAAACATAGTATTCGCATTTGTAAACCGGAAAAGAAGATTTGTTAAAATCGTTTTTAACCTATTTGCATAAAAATGATATCAATTTTACGAAAGATTTTTTGGCTTCTCAAATTAAATGCTTTTATATATTGCCATTTTAGTTAATATACAATCGTCTCTTGATTTATGCGACATTTTACGCGGCTTTGGTTTTACGCGCCAATGCATAATATAACCGCTACCAGTTTTAGTATGTAAGGGCGATTTCGTTTATATAGGGTTGAAGTTACAAAGTTAGACAAAATTAGAATAGAAAATAGAAGAGCTAAAACCGCATTCTATCAGTAAAATTTCTTTATGGTGCAACTTTCCGGTTGGACGAAATTATACAACAAACGGTTAAGCCACGAACCTATTGTATTAGATTATTATACTTATAGTTTTTAAAATGGCAAAAGTAATAATACAGCAGTGCTCTGGTGTGTGAGCGCTAGTTTACCAGTTGTTCAGCTTAGTTTAATCAAAAAAATTGTTTAGTATAAATACTCGTATGAGTAGAGATGAGATTTTTAGGTTGTACAAATTCAAAAAAGGTAACTAAGAAGGTAGTAATAATAGTATATTATACATCATGGGACTAAGGTGCTACTTTTCATCCCGCGTGCGAAGGTTTTTGCACGAGGTGCTAGCCGAGTGCAAAAATCGCACATGGGATGAAAAGAACCTTAGTCCCAAGTTGTATATACTATTTTTCACAATTTCGCTGAAAATACTGAATTACATTAGTTATAATAACTAAATTTGAGATTTTGAAATTGCAATAACTCGAAAACGGCGCTAGATGTCAAAAAACTGAGCAAAAAATTTACCCCAGTTACAGTAACTCCTCAGCGATTTGTCGTAAAAAGTCATATGCAAAATTTCAGATTAATAGCGCGCAATAATGGCGCGGGAAAAAAAGTATTATTTTAGTCCCGCAAAAGCGGGAGTAAAGTGAGCACTTTACTGATGATGTTAGAGGTACAGCGAATAACGAAAATGAAAACTTTTTAGACATTTTTTGTTAAAATTTTCATTGTCTTTTATTTTGTATTTATACATTTTTTAATTTTTTTAATTTTACTTTAAAGACTGTAGAATACAAAAAATATTATTACCTGTATCTCAAAATCGGTGCGACGAAGTAGAACTATGTACTAAGTATGTATGTACAATTACTATGTACTTAATTGCCCCTTAAATTTACAAAACGTAGGTGTTAATCCGGGGGGTCTGGGGAGCATGGAATGCCCTCCAGTGCACTTATGCCAAATACCTCATTGGTAAATATTTCTCATCTGAATCTACATCAATTCGAGGTATTTGGTAAAGAATGTAAAAGAGGGTATTCCCTGCCCCCCAGACCCCCGGATTCACACCTACGTTTTGAATTTCAAACGCACTGGGGACATACAGTGGCTAACGAACGTATTTGAACCTACCTACGTTAACAATGTAAATTGCACATTTTGAAACTGTTTTTTGACATATAAAAATCGTTTTTAAAGCAAAACTTTTTAGACCTGTTTTGGTGAAAATTTCATAGTCTTCAATTTTGTTTCTATACATTTTTTATTTTGTCGACCCATTTTTGACTGACAGCGCAGCGACTGAAACAAGACTGTAAAA
The DNA here is from genome assembly GCA_949152465.1 of Cantharis flavilabris. Taxonomy (NCBI): domain Eukaryota; kingdom Metazoa; phylum Arthropoda; class Insecta; order Coleoptera; family Cantharidae; genus Cantharis; species Cantharis flavilabris. The sequence goes on from OX424435.1 coordinate 13,691,468, forward strand.
TGCTAAAAATATTGTCACCTGTATCTCAAAATCGGTGCAACGAAATACAGAAATGTATAAGTAGTTTTTGTTGTAAATTTCATTCCCTACATTTTTGTTTATATATTTTTGAAATACAGATAATAATATTTTTTGTATTTTACAGTCTTGTTTGCGTCGATGTCAGTCAGAAAATGTGCAATTTACATATTAGATATCCGGTTTTTGGTTTCAAAAAATTATTTTTAATTAAAAGCATTATAAAAACCTCATCAAACCTTAAAATTAGAAAAAGGTTTTGAATATTTTAAAATAGATTGTAAAAGTTCAAAAATAGTTAAGAACTTACTTTTTAGCAAACTGTTAAATGTAAAAATAACTAGGGCTCAGCTAACATATTTTTCCATTAAACAAATTTTAGTTCTAATAAAATGTAAATAACAGCGTCAATAAGATAACGGTAAATACCTAAACATCTCATCTCTATTAAAATTATATGAGTCACTATAAAACCACTTTAAAATATTCAAAAATCTACCAAGAAGACGTTAAGAATTTCAATATTTTTTCAAAAAGTTTTAATGCAAAAGAACTAATTTACCTGGCGGTTCAGTTAAAGCTATTCTTCTATACAATATTGTGCAATAAAATGCCGATATATGCAATTTTCTGTTTCAACTTCAAACGTACAATTTTTTGTAATGTTGAACTATTTAATATTTAGGCTTGACTTGAGTAGAGTCGTAGTAAATTTTAATCAAAATTCATTAGATAGCGAAAATAGCGAAATTATGCATTATGAATTATGAATATCCTACCTTCAATTATCATATTTTTGGAGAGTAATTGAGAAAATCATTCAGATTTTATATATCAAGTTTTAGCGTATATGAAGTTTGCGTAACTTCTCAAGCCATAGGTCAACTAAAAATTTTATTTGAGAACTCTATTACCAATCTCACCTTCCTGTATGGATTTATTATATTACTACTATTACCAGCTTCTAACAGGCAGAGATTAACATTTTAATTATTGCAAATATTATTTATCTGGCGACCTTGCGGGTTAATAGAGTTATGAGAAAATTTTAGACCAACAATCCTCAAGCAACTTCAGAGCTGAAAGACTATAGAAACTGAAAGGACTATAATAATCAATTTATTATTAGAATGTTTAGAAACAGAAGAAATAAAAAAAGCAAGAGTATCACTGTCAGGTAGACATACGCCTAGAGTATTAATTAATTAGCGACCTCAAGAACCCCTGTGTAGGCAGAATACTAAAGAACCTGTCAAAAAGTTAGTTCGGCGCGGTAAAACGGGTGACTTTGCATGACTAAACCTCTTGACTTTGTATATCTTCACTTTAAAAAATCGCAGAATGATTTAGAAAAATGAATTTTAAAGTTGAGTAGTAGTACTACGCGATGCAATTGTCAAAAATTGAAACAAAAACATGAGGTTCCCTAAAAAAAATCATAAAAATGTTTCGTTTAACTTTTAAGAACAATATTAAATCTCACATAATATTGCATTCCATGCAACCATAAATAATTTATTCATCTGATAAACAAAATAATTTGAAAATTATTTTAAAATTTTAAAAAGCACTTTGTTGTAATAAAATATTATTATACGTAACAACAGTTAATTATTATTATTAAGTTGTGGTATGGTTTCTCTTCACTGCAAATTTATAGTCTTCTCAATTAATTACCAACTGCAAAACTTAAATGAGAATTACAGTTTTTGCTTAATATTAGTTTGATAATAATAGAATAATAAAATAAATTACAATTAATATTTTTGTAGTATAAAACAGTAAAGATAATTAAAATTTACGACAAATATTTTTTATTAAATGGTTTTTCACCACTCTATAAGTTTATGAAAATTCATCGTAATAATCTGATGTTTGTAATGACAATTGAACTTTAATATAATATATTATATTATATTGGTTAAGAGAAGAAAAGATAGCAAATTAAGGATAAAATAATTAAAATTGAAATCTTGAAACAAATAAAGAATAATTAAAACAAAATTAATTTTACTCAAATAAATTCCTAAGTCACCACAGAAAGATGTGTTCTGTGGTACAGAATAATACAATTTTTTTTTAATTTTTAGAACCTATTTGTAAAAATAATTTTTTGCAATGCCAGAAAGTTTTCGTGAAGTAAAAGGAAGAGTAAAAAATAAAAAATTATTGAAATGATAGAAAATTGCCTTTTCAGATTTTGATGCACTCTTTTTTTGAACACTATTGCAAGTTAGCGTTATGTACCATTCTTAAGCCAATTTCTTGTATCTACACCATTTTGTGAAAATTATTATTACAATTGCAGCAAAATAGTTACGAGAACGACGCAATTTTTACGTTAGTTTAACGTGGTTTTTTTACTCTTTTTGCACGATATTCGATCTAAACGTTTATATATTTCAGGGCTCAGCTGATTCGAACTATTCACAACCGTCTTCTGATCTCTCGTTGGACGAAGAAAAGGAAACTTTACGTCGCGAAAAGGAACGCCAAGCATTAAATCAAATAAATAAAGCAAAAGTAAGTGTAAGATTTACAGTTCTTTATCTCGCAATCTATATTACATAAAGGGGATTTACAATTCCTCGGTCTTTTCTCATTCTCTTTTCAAGCCAACACACATTTTTTATAGAATTATCACTCACCTCTAATTTTACTATGATTTAAAAGAATGCTTTGGATTACTTTTATCATAAAATATTTTTTAACCTTGCACAAAGCCAACTTCCTAATCTCATTTGCTCATCACGTAGTGGGCTTCTGGTTGTTAGACTAAATAACAACTTTGCACAAATGCTTGCACATTTAAAAAGCTGTTAATATTGAAACTGATGCATTCTATTTTAGATTTGTTTCAGGTCAATGATCAATTTTCTCAGTAGGTAAATGCTTCAACAATGCACGTGTACCTGCTTATCCTTCATTGTAATCTAATTTTAATTTATTTTGAAGTCAAATTAATAGTTAATGGGCCCATTTAGAGACGCTCAGCGGTTGAGTAGTTCAGAACTCAACTTCAGATATAACTTGAACTGTTATTTTCGTTCATTTTTTGTAATAAATTGATTATTGGACCAGGGATTTGACTTTTCGCTCAACTTTATTGTGTCCTTCTTCAGGGCTAATATGTGCTACTATTAACGGCAAATATGTAAATTATAAAAAATCTTATCCAATCAAACAGAATGTCTGGACGATAACTTTTGGACATTTTCCCTAAAATGTATACTATTTTAGTCCTGAAGAGGCCTACAGTAAAATTAGCCGAAACGTCGACCAGTTTAAAAAAGTTGTTTTATTAACTACCAATTATTATTGCTTTTATTAAAAACCAATCTATTTATTTATTTATTTAGATATAACAAAAATTTTATGTTGAGGAATCTGCTGATTTTATGAAATTCAAAGATATACTAATTTAATTTTTTTCAGACAAAACCAGTAGCATTTGCAGTACGAACTAATGTTGCCTACAATGGTGATGATGATGATTCTCCAATACAAGGCTATGCAGTTGCGTTCGAAGTAAGAGATTTCTTACACATCAAGGTATAGAAATTTATGATAAACTTATTCCCTGTAATAAATTGGTTTTCCAATAGGAAAAATACGACAATAATTGGTGGATCGGCAGACTTGTAAAAGAAGGTTCCGACATTGGTTTCATACCATCTCCAGTAAAACTAGAGAATGTGAGACTACAAGCATCTCAAGCACGAAGTACTAAGCTTTACTCTAGTAAGGCTAGTTCCAGCTCTAATATAGGGGCCGCTGGTAACGATGTTTCCAGAGGTAGCACCCCTCCTACGCCTGGTATGTCCTCTCCATCTCACTTTTGTGTTTTTGATGTTTTTTTTATGTATTACGTGATTTTTTTGATACAATAATTATTCCACTTAAAATTTTGCGATTAACATTTGAAAGAAGTTAAAATTTTTAATGTTTTGGTGTTGTTTCTAAAATTAGTAATAAAATTACTCTTTAAGTAAATGTGATATTCTATGTAGGTAGATGTAATATTAATGAGTTACCTTTTTTCATTACAAAATATTGTTAAATATATCAGGGTGCAGGGTTCTATCTATAAAAGTGATTAATCGACATTGATAATTTTCATTCTGTTACGGTAATTTGTATTGTAAGTATCAAGTTTTGGGTTATTTGCTAATAGATTTCTTCATCGGCAGTGTTAAACAGAGCCTAAACTACAATTTGCAATAATTGATTTAGAAAATTATTAAATTTTGAGAAATTGCATTAAGAATAATAAAATATAATTTTTTTAACTTCAATATTCAATCACCCTCTTTGTTGGTTCAGTTATTATATGCAAGATACTCTTCAAACTCCTTTCTATTGAGGGAAATTGCTTTCTCTTTGATTTTCCGATTCCTTTCAAAAAGATACATTGTATACCTAACAATGCATTATACAATAATTAGAGCTTCATAAATTAATCAAAGCAAGCAAATAAATTAGTTAGTTTCGGCTCTGAAATTAATCGTTTATGGCTAATTTTCTAGTAATAAAAAACAACAATACTCAACTCATCAAAACTAGAATTAAATTTTTAATTGTCAATAATTTTTTCAATTTATATTTTTTATACTATTTTACAAGGCAACTATTATTTTAAGTTTATTGAACGTGTTTTAACTTGATCCTTTGTCAATCCTAAATCACATGTATTTTCCCATCCACACTAATACAGTCTCGAGCAATCCTTCCTCTCTGATGCTTTACTGTTAGAAATTCGAGACATAAAGGCACTTTACTTTTTATAAAGTGTCATTATTTCTCCATCTTTTATATAAAAGGCTATTAGATTGTAGTGAAAAAGGTAGAACTGATATAGATAGAAATGCTTGATGTTAGAGTTTAGCATGCATTGATAAAATGAAGTTGTAAATTTTACTTAATTTGACATTTTAATTTTGTAGGAGACGAATCAGACTCTATTGGTAACGTTAGAACAACTAAATCACTTACAACACCACCTGCGAAAGATAAGAAAAAACCATTCTTTAAGAAACAAGAAGCCACTGCTCCTTACGATGTAGTTCCGTCTATGAGACCCGTTGTTCTTGTAGGTCCTTCATTAAAAGGATACGAAGTTACAGATATGATGCAAAAAGCCTTATTCGATTTCCTAAAACATAGATTTGAAGGAAAGTAAGTAGAGCAATAAAAGATCTTTCGTGCAATAAATATAAAATTTTTTGCAGAATAATTATTACTAGAGTTATGGCGGATATTTCGTTGGCAAAGAGATCCTTGCTTAATAATCCTTCAAAAAGAGCTATAATGGAAAGATCCAATACTCGCTCCACTTGCTTGGCAGAAGTTCAAGCGGAAATAGAAAGAATATTTGAACTTGCCAGAACGTTACAGCTTGTAGTATTAGACTGTGACACAATAAACCATCCTTCGCAACTTGCCAAAACGTCGTTAGCACCAATTATAGTTTATCTTAAAATTACTAGTCCAAAAGTAATATCGATTCAATCGTTGTTTTCGTGTTTCAGTTTTTTGTGTTGCAGGTTTTACAAAGATTAATTAAATCGAGAGGTAAAAGTCAAGCGCGTCACGCTAATGTTCAAATGGTCGCCGCCGATAAATTAGCCCAATGCCCTCCGGAAATGTTTGATGTAATATTAGACGAAAATCAATTAGAAGATGCTTGCGAACACATAGCAGAATACTTAGAGGTCAGTTGTTGTTTATTGGTGCAAATTTGAATTATTCCACGTCAAATTTTCTTTTAGGCTTATTGGAGAGCAACACATCCAGACATAGTTCAAAATGTTACCACACAACTGGGAAGTTCTCCTCAAGCATCTCCCAGTGGAGAACCCATTAGAACTACTTTGCCTGGTATGCATACTCTTTTTTCCTGTTTTCTACTGCTTTATTCTCAGCTGGAAGATATTTTCCGAACATTAATCCTTACTTACCTCATTATGTGTGCTACATTACTAACAAAACTAACCTTTCTTTTACAGCCCACCATGATGTGTACGACTATTCACACGACACGAGAGGTACTTATGCAGGTGTTAGATATATAGGCCTGCAAAGCTGGGAGTCAGTAGATTCTCTAGAATCGCTATCTTTTTTATAAGCACTGCATGTGTGTTCTATATTATGCCATTATCTATTGTCAGTTTTAATTATTTTGTACATGTAAGAGCATTGTGAAATTGAAGTATATTGCATAAAAAGGGCTATATTTTTAAGTTACATTTTTGCCAAAAATTGTCTTTTTTTATTTTGGTGCATACTTTTTTAACGAAATAGTGGTAGATTTCTATATTATTATTATTATTAGTAATGGTATTATTTTATTGTTTTAAAAAGCTCATTAACTGTGTATATACAATGGGGCCAATTTAATGTTATTAAATAAATTATTGACACTATTTATGCTTATTCATTGGTTTTGTTTAAATAATTTTCAGATTATACTGGCTCAATGACACCAATTCCGCCTGCGTATTAGTGTATCGAAATATTATAAGCAGGTTTAGTTTTAACTATTGCACGATTTTAATCTTTCTTTTTTTATTTTTTATGGCTTGGCTACGCACGATCGTATTTGCTGCGCTTTTATCTATTGCACTATCTTACTATATCAGATGGAGTAATACCAACCCCTGGTAGAATTTGGCGAACTGGCTCGACCGATTTATTTGCTTAATGTTCACTTATTTTTATTATTTAATAGTAAGTAATATAATATGACTGATGCCATTTTTTTCTTAGATTAACCAAAGTATTTGTACTTTTTTTGAATATAAACTAAAACAGTGGGGCTGTCATTCAAATAACTAGTTTTGTTAATTATGGTTTCTGAGAATTTTTATTTTAACTAGTGTGCTTTCAAATTTTGTGCTTAGATTAGACCGTGACAGTCGGCACAATTTAATATCGAGTAACGATTTTCATCATCACTAGCACCTCAGTTACTGTAGTTGACTTAATCATGTTGGCAACAATTGGTTGATTAATACACTCAAGCATATCAATATATAATAGTGAACTGTCAAAGTGCAGAACTACATACATAACCAATTAAACTTGAAAAAGCAGTTGTTTTGGAAAAAGTATGGAAACTGCAGATTTATCAGTGGTTGATTCAATTTTTCCCCATGGTTTGTTTTCGATTAATTACATCGTTGACATTAATAGGATTAAATTAGGATATCTGAAATTTTATTCTTTTGTCTATAATATGTTTAACTGTTTTTATGTTTATAAAAGTTTGAGTTTAAAGGTTGGTTGATCAAACGCCGACGTTACTTCGAACGGCGTCGACGCAAGTTGAAACATTACATTTGGTATACATACCAGATATATATTTATTATTTAGATATATATTTCATAACTTTAAGTTATGAAATAAATCCCTCAATTTGTTTAAAATTCTATTGAAATTTGTCACTAAAAAATAAAATCTTGCTATGCAAATGCCGTCATTCAAAAACTTTCGGCAAACCCTCAAACAAATTTCAACGTCGTAAAAGCTAAGCCGGTGTTTGACATAAACCAACCTTAAGAGTGGACAAAATACTTGGCAATAAATTTAAAAAAAATTTATAAGTAAAAAATATTTTACGATAAATTCCATCAAACTTTTTTTTAACCCTTTAACGCGCAAAATTATCTGCTAAGAAAGTTGATCGGAAATACTGTGGAATCCAATATATAAGTCGTAATTAAGATTTTCTGAAAGTTACGTAAAATTCTGAAATCAAATATTTTTTTTTTTTAAATATTTTAATTTTTAATGGACACTAAACATATTTTATTAGCCTAACTTACTTACTTTTAAATATATTTGAGTTTTTACAAAAAACAGAATTTCAAACTAAACACGTTTACGAAGTGCAATAGTGTGAAATATGTATATTTAGGCGTGAATGCGCTCTGGTATACCTGTTATACCACTAAGAAATATCAGTCTTCCAGATTCTAGGTAAACGATAGAAATTTGATCTCTTTATCACGAGTGGTAAAAGACAACATCTACCATCCCTATTGCACATTCAAAAAGTGCTTAAAAATAATTTTATACCAGAAAAAGTAAGATTTCTCCGTTATTCCGAACTGGTAAAAAGGGTTAAAGGGTTATATATTGAAAGTTTAGATTAAAATATAAAATACAAAAAACTCATTCCGCGGTGACGGGTGTTACATTTGCACTCATTCCAACTGTTAAAATTTCTAAATAGAACAAAAATGTCTACATATTGGGAAAATTATTAAAAGCATTACAAATTTTTATTTCATTTTAAACAAAAACACGTTAGGAATTATCAATGCATATACATAGATGCAATAATGAATTTAAGCTCTGTGACGGGTGTTACTCGTACTCTTGCAGAATATGCTACCTTGTAGCTGATCATCAAAGTTTAGCTAAATTACAAATTTTACAACAAAGCAGACAGTTAAACCTCGGTATTTTGTGGATATATTATTTTTCATCTTATTTTTTACAAGAAAAGTTTGTGACGGGTGTTACAAGATTTGTGACAAGTGTTATGAGTGCAATTGAAATCGAGTGTAAATAAATTCTGTATAATATAAATAAAATACTTTTGTTCAAACAAAAATTTAACTGAAGAAACTAAACTTCTTGGTTAACTGCAATAAAACACCTAAAATTTTAATTTGACTTAAACAAATTTTTGTTTAAACAAAAATATTATATTTACATTAAACAAAATTTATTTGCTTAAAAAAATAATTCAAACAAAATAGTTTTTTTGATTCAAATAAATTTTTTTTACTATATTAGGGCTTTAACCAAAAATATTGAAAAATTTCATTTGAATTATGAAAATTGAAAACATAAAGTTTATTATTTTTGTATTTTAGAATAGGTATATATTTGCAAAATATTTTTTTTCTTGTATCGATTACCGCGGAATGGCCCAAAACTTTTTGATGCCGCTCATCACTGTTCGTCTTGAAATCAAATAAAAACTTAAATATTTATTAATTATTTTCTTTGTTTAGACGTTTCAAAATTAAAACTAATACTATTTTATTTACTTATTTTTCTTCTTCTTAAAAACTCAAAAATCATTTAAAAATAATTCGAAAACAAATATTGTGGGAAAATTGAGTATTTTTGTACTGAATGAGTTAGCCGAACATAGGAATGTAAAAACTTATTTATGAAAGTTCCTGCTACCCCAATTATTTTAGGGAAAAAATGAAAAACACAAAAACTATGCAGAAATATAAACTACGAATGATAAGAGCATTTGATTTCATATCGCTTTTACTTAAAAAGTTCAAAAATGGAATAATGGAATAAATTCAATTTAATTCCTATTTGCAAAAATAATTACCTTGGAAACTTTCATGGCCAATCTGATAAATAAAACTTTTAACAATTTCAAAATCACTTTTTTGCATTGCATAAATTAGTTTTACATGTTGATTTCCTATGTTTCATTCAATCATTTTTTCAAAGAAAACTTTTGGTTACATTTTGATAAATCATTTCCATACTTGAGTAGCTCACTGTATACTGGGTGTTAAGAAACAAACTCGAACATAGAGAAATATCGTAGTAAATCAGTTATTTTAAATAATTTCTCTTTCCCATCTGAAAAATATAGTCTCAATCGAAAGCCATTTTTTCCAAATCTAAAGGTATTCAATATTACTCTCTGTAGTTCTAGTGAAAGATGTCCCTTTTGTCCTTTTGTAATATAACATTTCCAACAAGTTGCTTTACGTAAGCTATTACCATTGTAATACAATTTTACAATGAAAATTTTTTCTTCAGCAAAATCAATGTTTATCTGACGCTTTACTTCAATGTATCAAAATATTTTTTGCTATTGTTTTTCACAAGGCAATTTTTTTTAAGTGCTTAATTTATTTTTGAAAAATTGTTAGATATTTTCAAAAAAAAGTTTACTTTTCGATTTATATCTGACTTCTAATAATTAAAATTTCTCAATGTTCAGTTTTAAAACTTTGCACTTTTTTTCTGTCTTACCAAATTATCTAAAAAAATTCTGGTGAGTATGTCAACTATTTTCAGCTACAGCAAACTATTAAAAGAGAGAAATTGATGGAAAATTTGTTTTTGCTTTTGTGTATTTCAATTAAACGTTACTGACGATTAGTAATAACAATGACATGAATAATATTTCTACATATTATTTAAAGTAGAGTTTAAATTTTATCATCACATCTTATAAACTTTTACAGAGGTTTTGGTTAATTAATCAATTTGTTGTTATATTTGAAGCAGCCCTAATTTTGTGCAATTAATTAATATTAATTCCAAATGTATGATAACAACAGGTGGGTCAATATTTCACACAGCGCATTCTCGTGGAAGGTCACGCTTAGAACGCGATCGTGAATTTGACGAATTTATAGAAAAAGAACCCCATTCTCAAAGTCATGGTAGTGGTGTGCCGTCGCATTTAGCCGGAGGCCAGGATTACCGAGATCACGCCTTAGATAGAAATTTAGAACGAATACCTACTCGAGATCACCGAGGTATGCGGGATGATGATTTTCCGCCTCATAGAACATCTTCAAGAAGAGCCGTTAATGTTATCTAGTGGAGGCTTTCTACGGAACAGCCCATTGAAGAGGAAATTCATGATGATCTTAGTCCTCAAGCGGAAGTTTGCTATAAACCTCAAATACCTAAAGAGTTTAGGGGAGAGTCTTATTACGATGAACGCAGACCGGAAAAAAGATTTGACGATCAAAGGTACAGTGATAGAAAAGCGTACAGTAAAAGATACAAAGAACAAATGGAGGAAAAGCAACTTCTAGAAGACGAATACGAAGAACGACGATATTTAGAAAATCGCGATCATAAAGTTGAAAGCAGAAGAATAGCCATCAGTGATCACCGACAAGATCACTTTTCTTCTCGTACCGAAGGAAGAAATTACAGACAAGAACTTCTCGATAGATTTTCTAATATGGATTTTGAGGACCATCATGAATATCATGACCATCAAAGATATCTTGAGTAATTATGACTTAACAAATTTTAGATAGCCGAAAACAAATTTTTTAGTTTTACGTCTTTGATGGTTTCTACAATGAGGTGTTCCGTAAATGTGATTCAATAAATAAACTTCTAAATATGAACATTTAAAAATTTGACCAGTTTGGTGCCACATTTGAGTATTTAAGCTCAATTTTTAATCACTATGTAACTAAATTGTATAGATCAAGCTTTAAAGTAGTACTTTTAGGGTTTTTAAACTCATTTGTAAGGAATGATATTGTTGAAAGCTGTATAAATTTACGTATTTTATATATTGTATGAGAGCCTATATTAAAAGAACTGAAAATCACAATTTGGTCGAAATATTTATATATTTAATTAAAAAGATAATCATTTCTACTAGGAAGTAATCCTGTAATTTATATATTTTTAGATTTAATGTAGATAATAAATTTTTCAATTTTTAATTGTTATTATTCAAATTAATGTTGAGTTACAACCGCAGCAGTGGTTTGGTGTGATCTTGGTGGCTTGGTTAGCTCGGCCTTCCGGTGAACATCGACACGTTGTGAATTTAAAAATTGGTTTAATATCAAGAAAAAACAATTTTGAGTTAGGTTTACTTCCTGTTCATTCTTTAATTTGTTATTGCTAATTATTTTTTGTGGTTATAAAACAACCTACGTGATATTACTGCATATTAAAATTTATTGTCATGCAATGACTGATCTTAGGAAAGTATATTAATAGAATATAAAAAATTGCACTACTCTTAGGTATGTTTTATGTATTTATATTGTACTATATTTATTATCTGCGTAAAGCAAAAATCGCCTATTCAGAATAAAATTAAGTATGCATAATATATTTTTTAAAATTCAGTATGTTTGCAATGTTTACTTTTATTATCTATCGATTATCTTCTGTTCTCTATCTTGTTTATGTTTTTCTATACTATTTTCTTCTTCTTCTTCTTCTTTCTAAATTAATTTTCTATTTTTCCTCTATCAAAATTGGTAGATAATAAAAATAAATTGAATGTTATTTCTGACATATTATTCTTCAGTTTTAATAGCGCCGACCAACATAATTAATTAAAAAAATGATTTCGGTTAAAAAATTTCAATACCTACCTAATAAGAGAAATACTTCCTCAGTTGAGCAATACTTACAAAAATCAGTGCCATTAAATTGACCAAAGTACCTAATTAATTCATGATCGCAATGAAATTTTCCGAATACTTAGATTCTACGTAGCTTAGAAGTTATATTATTATACAGTGTTTTGTAATATATTAATTTGCTATCGAGCACATGCAGTGTAGTGCTATAATTATTATAAAAACCTAATTTATCGTTCGTATGTTTGTGTGGACATAATATTACGTTAATCATTACGCTACCGAGTAGCAACATTTTTGTGTTGTAGACTTAATGAATAATTTTTGTTACATATTAGAAAAATTTTATATAGTACCTATAAGTAATTATACAAATAGTCAAATTTTTTAAATTGTAAATAACTAATTTAAATTAAAATTTAGTAACTACAATATTCTATAATTATTATTGTCCAAATTAATATAAAATTTTGTATAATTTACAAAACGCTTTGATTTCGTTATACGAACAATGCTAAATAAACGATTTAACTCTTGCGTTCTTTTTTCAAACTCCTTTTTTAAACTGAATTCAATCAAATAAAAACTTTAAATAACAATTCGATTAAAAAATATTATATTTAAAATTCTTATAATTATAAAATTTATTGCCATAAAGTACAAGTTAATATCGACAAATAGTATAATCTTTATGTAAGTATACAAAAATGTTTTGTATTTAAAATTTAAATTACATGACCCTAAAACTATATGTATAAATATGTATATGTATTAAAATATTTAAGTATTTACAAATTTTAATATGGTACAATTTATAAATATTTGTATAATAGAAGTAAGTTTATTTTTTTAAATATACAAATCCTAATAGTTTTCGATATGTTGAGGAAAATATAAATCTTTACTTAACACAAAAATATAAACTTAAGGATCGTGCGAAATGTTATATTTTTGGCCACCTTCGTTACCATCGTTTACTTTATTTTCTTTTCCGTCTTCATCGTCCTCGTTAATAATACTAATGTCATAAATAGATGGCCTATGACTTCGTCTCCAGCCTTCGGGAACCGGTTGAGGTGCTTTCATCTTAGTTAACAACTTCGGCCCCAATAAAGTTATCAAAATGGCTCCAATTGGCGCGGTTAAAATTATGGAAAGGACGCAAATCGTCAGAATTTTCTCGGCATACGTTTTTTCCGGTTCTTTATCTCCCACTACCGCTAAGGTCAGCGGTCCAAGAGCAGCCTAAAAAAAATAGCATTAACTTCATAATATTTCATACATTCGCATCGACCTACCTGCACTGTAGCTTTGGCCATCCAAGACAATGCAACAAAAACTTTTTCTTTCAAATTTAATTTACTTCTAATTCCCACCAGTACTGTAGCCATTATTCGTATTATGCCACCTGCGAATAGACATCCGATTCCTATACTGACGACGTGAATATCTAATTCGGAAAAGTTAACTTGAGCTCCAGTAATTCCGAACAAGATGGGTTCAAATATCATCCAAAATATTTCAAAAGCAGTTGCTGCGGGATTATCTTCCACTTCCCAACCTTGTTTTGTCCAAAAACATAATGACACAAACGCAGCCGATACACATCCCAACGGGCCTGCTCCTTCGTATCCGATTATTTCACTTCCAAAGACAGCCACCATACCACCAGCTAATAACATTAATATTCTAAGAGGAACTACAAATGGATCGTGTCTCTCAGGAGCATAGTTTGAAATTACTCCCCAAATTATTCCAAAGCCAATTCCTCCGATAATACATATCGGCCCTTGCAATATTTGAGCCGTTAACGAATCTGGAGAAAACATGATACTTGAAATTATCCCAAATCCAGCAACAGACGTGGCATCATCTATTCCAGCAACGGCGATAATTAAAGTTGGTATTCCTTTAGCCACACCGTATCCTTTAGATCTTAGTCTAAACAAACAAGGCACTACAACGGCTGGCGATACTGCTGCGATGATGGTACCTAATAATAAACACCAATCCCAGGGCATATTCAAGAGATAGTGACCCATGACAGCAGTTACGCCTGCTTCTACAAACCATGGTACCAATCCCAATTTAGGCACCGTTAGTTTTAATCGTTTTAGTGCATGAGGATCGAGATCCAATCCTGCTCTTATTAATATGATTACTAAAGCTGTTTTCCTAAAAAAAAACTATATTTTAAAAATTATCTGTTGTTTTTTGTTTTATATTTACCTCAATTCCCGCGTGACATGTGAAAACGATTCATCAAAATTTATTAACCCGACGTTTTGAAAGATTAGACCGGTAAACAACATTCCTATTAAAGCTGGAAGCGTCGTTAAACTTACAAGCCATCCACCAAAATGTGCACAAATTGTTAATAACATAAGCTGGAATAATTGGCCTCCTGGCGCGACGGAAGCCCCTATTATGGCATACGCTACCCCCCAAGTAAAAATCCCTATAAGCGTCACTGCTAGTATTCTTGAAAATTGTCGATAGGTAAGACAAAAAGGGTACGGACACATGCTTGACCATATTTTTGGTTGCCAAGATAGATCCTCTTCTTTTTCTCGACATCTAACACAAAAGGAATACCAACACGACCTGCGGATATAATCTATAAATTAAATTACATTTCACTTAAGTGAAAAAGTAAGCTTACCGTTTATTTTCATCGACATCTGAAAATCTCGTTTTTGAGTGCACAGAATCTGTTACCGAATTTTTTTTAATCCTCGCATCACCATTCGTATGTCTGAGGTGCTCTGGAAACGAAAGTAATGGTTCATACTCGTCGAACGAATTATCATAAAATACATCATCCATCGATAAGTTAAAGAAAAACTAATTTTTAAAGTACTATTAATTTAAGCCATTAAAGTGACATGGTTGAACATTTTCAATTGAATTATAAACAAATGCTAGCCGTGGAGGATAAGATAAAAGACATAATGTAAAATTTTGTTAGTAAATAAATATTTTAGTAATAAATGTAACGCATTAGTTATTTAAGTACGGAAGGGGTAAAGTGGGTGGTTTTGGCATACATAAGGGAAAGTTTAAACAAAGTGCAAACAGAATTTACAAAATATAAAATATTAGTGATTGTTCTTAAAAAGTGTCCGTCTGATAGTTTAGACAAGATTGTGAAAATTAAATAAAAATGTTACTTACCATCGTGATGGTTTGCTTCTGAAGCTTGAGCGTTGTGCAATATACTTTTTTTTCTAACAGGTCCTATTCCTGCGTGGTCCGAAGTTGCTGATACTTTTCGACTTCTGGGTGAATCAAATGCTGGATTGTCGTGTCCATGATCACTTATTGAACTTATTTTGCGTCTGGAATCTGAGTGAGATGTTGTGGACACAGATGTGTCATTATCCAAAGACATAGCTACAAAAAAGTTAATTTAGTTTTACAAAGATTTATTTGTAATACATAATCTTATACTATAACAAATATTATTTGTATAATTATTGTGATAAGAAACGTACGAAAAATATCCGCAGGCAGAAAAATATTTGTGTAATAATTCAAATCGATTCTACATTTTCTGTTATTTTAAATATTAAAAAAACTAGTAATATGGAAAAAGATTGGAAAACAATTAAAAATCTGAAATGCTTTGCAAATTTAAATATTTTATAGGTAAAACTCTCAAATTCTATAATATTAAATTTGTTTATACAGTATCAGATAGGCAAACCGTACAGAAGTTTTAAAAATAATAAATAAAAATACCACTAAATTAAAAGCTGTAATCAATTGTTTGTATATTACAATTATTATTGGTGCGTATTCATTTAAAAGTTTTCCAATTTAGTAGCGCCATTCCATTGATAATCTATTAAATAACACCAAGTGTTTCTAAAACTTCCATCAAGTTTGTTTATCTGACACTGTATTAAGCAAATAAAAATTATTCCTTATAAAAATTAAGATAAATTAAAAAGTAAGAAATTGAGCAGACAGCGTTAGCCTTTGCAATATTCTCAATCGATGGTCATAAGCCATTTGAATTAGCCCTCACATGAATTTGTAATTTTGTAAACTAATTTTGTGTTTTTTGCATTTGTGTTACACAATAGGTAGACTACATACTTAGTATATATTGTATTTGTTGATAAATGGTAAATATTTTGCTACTTCAACTCTATCTAATTGATTAGATAATATTATGTTTTTTCTTCAATAAATGAAGCAACCTTAATATAATAAAAGATTTGATTGATTAAATAAAAATATTCAGATTTTTCTTTTTCCATAAATGAAGCCACTTTAATATAATATCAGATTTGATTCTGCATTTGTTTGAAGCTGTTGAGTTTTCTTCTTTTTACACAGTTTCTAAGCTGTTCAAACTGATGGAAAAGCAAATCTATTCATAGCATCAAACTTTATAATTTAATAGTTAAGAGTAATTTTTGAATTTACCACTGCTTATTTATTTAAAAAGTATTATGATGATAGATATTTATATATTATGTCACTAATAGCGATTACGATCGAGGTGAAGAATATCTCAGTTTTAATATTATTATAAAAATAAAAATTATAATAAAGTTATACGTACTTCTTCTACTGTTGGTTTTATTGGTTTGGTTTATTGGAATTGGTTTTACAATTAGTATATTTTAAATTTTAAAATTTTCATATGTATGGCTTTTATATTAAAAATTATTGATTTTTTAAAAGTTGGTACTATTAATTATTATATTAAAAAATATACAGGGTGTATATTTGAAAACGATCCACCTTAAATTTCTCGTTGACTGCACAAAATTTTGAAAAACTTTAAGAACAACTTTACTAGATATGAATCAAGAAATTCGCTCCCTGGTGAGATGTTACAAAGGGTATGATGCTATTTAAATTTTTTTTAGTTGGGGTAACCGAGAGTAACGGGGTGAGTCCTATCTCAAAGTAAAGTATTCAGTTTAGTCTTTCGTTTCCTATCTAGAAAAACTTCTTTTACAGTTTTTTCGTATTTTATGTAGTTTATGAGAGATTCAAGGTGAATCATTTTTTTAAATGCACACTCTGTAAAGCACTGCTACTAACTAATTTTATAAATTAATATTTTTTTCGGTGTAGTATTACTTACGTAATAGTATTACCAGTAGCGTAACAAGCAGGTGAAGGACCCGTATGCGAAGTTTTTAACGGGGGCACTGCTTTTGTAAGAGACAAAAATAAAAGAAATAATAAATAACTTATACGTTAGTTGGACAGCTATGGTGCCGCCACCTAGGCGGTGATTTTGTGCATAAATTAGGTGAGAATCTGGCCATAATTGACCAGAAGATGGCGGGGCATACGCTTTTTTGGGATATCCAACTAGCGTATATAACCATGATTTTGGAATTCCGGCGATTTCCATGCAATTCCAGTGATTTCAAAAGAATTCCTTCCAAGCTAATATAGAGACCCCCCCCCCCTCTATTTAATTTTATTAATATTTAAAAATTATACCTTAATTCTTATCAAAAATATATATATAGATGAGTTTTTTTTTCTCAATTTTTTTAAGATTGTCTAGATTTCCTAAAATATCCTAGAATTTTCTGTGATTCCCCACTTCACAAGATTTCCTAACATCTTGAAATTTTTTAGATTTTGGATATTTTTCTAAAATTTTCTATTTCCTAAGATTTTCTCTAATTTTCTACATTTTCTAAGATTGTAAAATTAATGAGATTTTCTTGATTTCCTAAAATTTTTCCAGATCAATTTCAAATTTCCAGCTCGATTTTTACTAATAAGTGGAAAAATGATGAAGAAATTGTCATACATCAACACAATGCAAAACTAACGAAAGTGAAATAAGGCCGGCTTTGGATTCAGATTATATATTTCATTGTAAAATATTAATGGAACCACAGAAATCAAAATTACTCTCAAAGATGACGTAATGAGTTTCTCAACAGGTAGTACAAGTAACCATAAAAGTAAAAAAAAATTATTTTAAGTGGGAAATCGACATTATATGGTTTGGACAGGGAAAATTTGCACATATTTATTTCCCCATCCACAAACTTTGCCTAGATCCGCCCTTGGTTTTAGGTTTCAATGCTGTATTAGACTACAATGATTTCATAATTTTGAGATTTCTGCACAAAATTGTGTGCGAAATTGTCTATCATTGATGCGCATGAAGGGATTAACGAAATTATTATTTCAAAGAACTTTGAACTTTGGGGTCTGGGATTTAAAAGTAAAAATAACAACATTTAAAACTCGAGCGGAGTCAAAGTCGCGTGCACTAATGGAATAGAAAATAATTTTTCCTAGAAATAGTTTTCGTTCTTTTTTTTATTAATTTAATTATAATTAATATTTTGTCCTAAATTAATTTATTAAATAAATCAGGATTTAAAAATCGCTCAAAACTTAAATATTTAAATAACCAATAATTGCATGTTATTTAATATATTGATTAGTTACAGAGCCCCCCCCCCCCTCCATAAATACGCCATTCGTTATTCGCGATATAACAATTACAGGGTTTCAACTTCGTTGGAAATTCTGGAAAAGTCATGGAAAATTTAAGATTTCTCTAATTTTGTCAGGGATATAATTTCTCATTTTTAGTGCCGAGTCAAGGGAATTAAATTTTCCGTCTAGGAAAACAATTTAATTTAATTTTTTTCATTAACTAATTTTTAATTATTAATTTAATTTTAATTAAAATTACCGATTTTAATTGAATTTTAAAATTAAGATTTTTTTTGCCTTTTTTTTCTAATTCATTGAAATAATAGATTATCTCATTATATTTTTAATGGTTTTAAATTTTTTTTAAAGATTGAAAAGGCCACAGTACAACTGGGGGCCCCTTTAGCCGGGGGCCCGCGTGCGTCACCAACGGCACCCCGGTAGTTCCCCCCCCCTGAGTATTATATTAAGGTATCAAACAGATAGAGGAAGAAAAACGGAAAGAAATAGAAGTATCCAGTCTCAACAACAGAAAAACAGTTGAAAAATGAGAAAGAAAATTTAAAATAAAAAGAGCTCCGGTACACAAAATCACCAGAACTTTTTTTTTCAGTTCTTATCGTTTCATTTAGTGGATGTTTATGCAAAACCCAATATTATATTATAGTAAGGATTCTAATGATTCTATTGGTGGGTTCTTCCAAAGCGTGAAAAATCAACTAATAAAACCGTTAAAATCCCTTTTGTGAAATTAAATTACTTTTTCATAAACCCACTAGTCAGGCCCGTGCACAAGGGGGGATTTTGGGAGTTCACCTCCCCCCCCCCAATTACATATTGTTTTACCTATTAACGTAAACATTTTTTATATATTTGGAAAAGCGATATAAAACATAATATTATTTACTAATAATAATTGAGGTATTTATTTCCTAAACATTTTTTGTAACCCTCCCCCATGAAAAAATCCTAAGCACGAGCCTGACACTAGTTATTAGTCACTGTTCTTATTTGCTGAAAAACCAGTCTCGAGTTTTTTAAGCAATATTACCTTATAAACTACGAAAGATGCTGTAGA
The DNA here is from genome assembly GCA_949152465.1 of Cantharis flavilabris. NCBI lineage: Eukaryota > Metazoa > Arthropoda > Insecta > Coleoptera > Cantharidae > Cantharis > Cantharis flavilabris. Next base: position 13,711,122 of record OX424435.1, read on the forward strand.
ATTTAAAATTGAATTAACCTAAACAGACAAAGAATATAGAACAGGCTACGGTTTTTGCTGTGCCAAAGCAGCGCTGTGCGCAAACTCCGTTGCTCGTAGTGGTAACAGATGGATGGTATACCTAGGAGTTTTTAATTTCGAGATCCCGTTTTCTCATGATCCCTGAGGTAAAACATCATCATTATCCCGGGATTTCAATTAAATTTTCTAAGAATCCCGTTATTATTTATTAATTTTTTTTACTCATTTTGGAGATATTAAAAATATTCTTATTCGAAATTCAAGTGGATTTTACTTCTAGTACGAATTTCGTTCAAAATTTTGAATTCAAAATTTGAATTTATTTGCATTTATACGGGAAATAAACTCACACACAAAAGAACACGAAAAAAAACCGCATCGGATCCACACCAGCAGGGTACTCGCCTGTGGTGTATCTAAATACTAAATAAAGCAATTTATTAAGCTTTCAAATTTAGTAACACACTCTGTTGATACATATATTTTAAATTAGTACATCAACTGGAGTTGAAAGCAATAAATTAAAAAAAATTTAAAAAACCTTCTGTTTAAAATTAAAAAATGTGCACTAAAAAGGAAATAGTAAAATAATTTTTTAAATAAAAACAAACAAAGCTCCTTGAAAACATTTCTATAAAAGCGTGGGGCTATGAAATTCATACACAAACAGTATCATTGAACACCCCAACTAAATTTAACATCAGTAATTCTTAGACGTTTAATCTTTACAGCCCCACGCTTTTATAATATATAGATGTTTTCAAGGAACTATGTTTGTTTTTATTTAAAAAATTATCTTATTTTAATTTATTTTTTAGTGCACATTTTTTTATATTAAATAAAAGGATTATTTTTAAATTTTTTATTTATTTTTGAATTTTTTAGTCTTATAAGACTGAAACGGGAGATAATAAACATTAAAAAAATGTTAACAAAATCGGTTCAGCCGTGTCGCGATGCCGTGACACAGGATTTTTACTTTCATATTTATTTATAGAGAAGACTAGATTGCTTAGTAGATTGCTAAAGGCTGCACTGTAACTGTTGTTAGATTTCCGCTGAGCAGTCAGGAAACATTTTTCGAAATTAAATATTTTGAAATTAATTTCATAGTTAGTATTTTGTTATTTTGTATTTATCTTTTGTTTTTCTGTAACAAAGTGTGAAGATGGGGGGGGGGGGTGCTAAAAAAATATGCTTAACCTTGCGTGACGTCATTTATAAATAACCCCAAATTAATTAAGTAACCAAAAAAAATTTGAAATTCAAATTTAAAGTAACAAGTCATAAATTTGATTAGTTACTTGATTGTTTTTCGAAGAGATTCGTATCAGAAGAAAACGTCAATAGCTCAATAAATTTATACTATTACGTATCAAGCCTGAGAGATCACCTTTTACGTTATTTTTTGCCCAGTATGGTGAAAATGTTCAATGCGCAAAGACGCATGCGCTTAATTTTTGAAAAACAAAATTATAATATAAAAATTCGCCACAAATTGAAGCTGTGTACCAAATTTCAGCTCTCCAGAACGTAGGGAAGTTGCTTAAAAATGACTTAAAATGAAAAGTCCATTCACACGGACGGCGGACAACGCTCACCTCAAGCAAAATAAAAGCTTGTAAATAAAAAATTAATCAATCCATAAAAAATTGTTTTATAAATAAATATTCTGACTAATAGCGATAACCATCGCTAAAAGCTTAAAAACAAAATTGACTTTTATTAATGTTTAATTAACTTTTACATTGAAATTTCAATTTATTATATTTTACAAGTTAAGATAATTTATATTTAAGTAGTTGAAAACAGTGACACACCTGCAAGGAGCGCTAACCTCTCTCTACTGCCCGAGGTAACTTTCTGCCAACTTTTATCTCTGTTGAAATAAATGGACAAAGCAAAGAGAGTGTAAGCAAATAGAGTAATGTGAGTACAGGCGCGGCGGTTCAAGCCTTTACAAACACAAGTTTGGCAGACGTCTGGAAAAGGTCGACAAAATAAAAATGTAACTATGTGTATGGTTAAGTACAACAATATTAGAATAAAAGGAAGACAGATAAGAATACCTAGATACTAGAGTTTTCGGCCAAGAACATTTTGATAACATTAACCGACTGATAACAACAAGCAAATTTTAGACGAAAATTAATTTTAGAAGAATTTTATGTAAATTTAGCAGGAATGAACTAAACTTAAATTAAAATGCATAAAGCAAAGTGTAGATTATTCAGCAAAATAAAAAAATACTTAGAAAAACCTAGAAAAATTCTTAAAATATTTAGAAAAAGAGATAATTGTGTAGGAAATTCCTTGAAAGTGATAATAATAAGCGGTTTTTTGATCACAATATCCGGTGGTTTTTGTATGTAAACTAATTAAAGCGGCCGGTTCCCAGTCAAAATGATCACAATAACCGACTGATAACATTATCCGTGATCACATTAAGCGGATTCTACTGTATTACAAATTTTATATTAAAAAAATTCAAAATATTTAAAATATAGTTGACCTAATTGTGATAATAAGCATAAATTAATATTATTGAGGATGCAAGGAGGGGAGGTAACGGGTAACTATCCCTCCCCCAAGACCCATCAAAAAGCAACAAAATCCACTACCTTTTGATAACATTTGCAAAATAGACAAAATTTATTAGATTTATTAATTGAAAAATTTTAAAATGAACCTTTCCAAGTGTGTCCGCTGAAGCAAACGGACGTATTTCTGCGGCAAGGTTTTGAGAAATTTGTAATTGCGTCTCAGAGTTGATATTTATGATTTTTGCAAATTTTTGCAAATAAAATTGTAATTTGAGTGAGTAAGTAATTTATTATTGATTTATTATTTAATATGTAAATCGTCCGAAATTTGGACGATTTTGGATTATTATTTTGAGATTTGGATTTAGAGTATTGATATAAAATTTGAATCCGTTAATTAGTTTATTGATGATCATTGGAAATTTGGATGTTAAAAATTAAAATTGGTTTTTTAATGATTTGATTGTTAAAATTGGAAAAATGTAGTAAAATTTGATAAGCGATATAAGCGATATAAGCGATATAAGTTCCATTTATAAATTGGAAACTTATTTAAGAGTTTTAATTTAATAATTTAATTGGAAATAATTTTATGGATCATTTTATTTGTTAATCGAAAAGTTTATTTTCGAGTAAATTAAATTAACGTCTAGCAGCAACCCATTACTGACAGGTCTTGCTTTCCGACTTAAAAGCTAGCTGGCAACTTAAAGGTGCAAAAGAAAGTTGAGTTTTTGAAATCCAACGTTCTAGTCTAGTCAAGATGCGACTAAAAATCGGTCAACCTGAAAATAATTAGGGGAAAAATTTTTTTTCTTGCACTCAGGAGGGGGTGCCTTTCCTTAAAAAAAATCGCTTCCCCTAATTATTTCCAAGTGAAATACTATTTTTATTGGACTATGTATAATATGTAAATATGAAGAATTTAGAATCTGTTTAAGCATAAATCAATTATTATTAGTCACTTTGTTACAAAAGCAATTTTTTGTATGAAAAAGTTTCGTTTGTAAAAATTAAAAATTTGCGGTTTGTGATTGATTCATAATTACATCCTGCTATCTATGTCAGTGTTCGTAAAACGGTCAATTTATTTTTACTAATACTTACTTTCTATAAAGTGGTCTATAAATTTATTATAAAACTATAGTTTTATTCATATATTGTATTATGATAATATGCAGGTATTGTGTACCCAAGAATTATATATAGGGTTACCCTGGACCGTTCAGTAGGTGTATATTATACATATAAATATACAAATTATTAAAAAATTAGATTGTGCTTCATTTTTTTTTAATATATTTTTGATTTAATTTGTTCAGTTTTATGTATATTATAATGAATATAGTATACTGATAGATTGTAATATATAGATGTACATATTATATTGATTTAATATTATTATAATTATTGTATATGTTACGGTCAATGATGACAATTCGGCCATTGACATCAATGACCATGCATTTTGGGCAATGTTGACATTTAAAATTACATGTGTAGTTTTTACATCATTGTCCGGGCAATGACGTCAATGCCCAATACTGGGTGAGCAATGATGAAATTATTATTCTATAGATTACATCTGAAAGTAATATTTATTAAATGTGCCTTTGAAATTAATACTAGCTGTTAAGGAACACTGAAAAATTAATTTTGTTAGAAAATATTAGTGATACGACCAAAGAAAATGAGAATACTCTTAGACAAGCAGCAGCTGAAAGCAGTGTTTTAGGAAGTCACGGTTACAAGCGTTGTCATTGCAAGGCTGGATGTAAAAATAATAAATTTACGTGTCGTTCAAGCAAACAAATTTGGAATTCTAAGTTCCATGGGTCACTCCCGTGCCAGAATAAAAATGATTAATTTAATTAAAAAAATTTATTTAATTATTTTTTAATTTTTATTATTTTTAATATATAAATAGTACGACTTCGCTAATATTTTTTATTTTTAATTCTTTAAAAATTATCACAACATGTTTCGTATGAAGAATCATACATCTTCAGGTGTCTACAGAAGAAATTAAGTTAAAATACAATTCTTTAAAGTAATAAATAACATACCTAATTAAATTTAAAATAAAATTATGAAAAATTTTTATTGTTTTTAAAGTTTTTTGTTAATAAATGATTATAATATTATATTATAGTACAAGGAATACCACATAGGTACGTAAATATCACTTGCCAGTTGGCTGTCAAATTTTAATTGCCATTTTGCTGTTCTTTATATTAGTTATTCCATAATATCATCATTGCCCAATCCATTTTGGCCATTAACGTCATTGACCGGCCAATGACTTAAATATTATAGTCAAATGAAAATATTTACATCATTGCCCACCGTTAACGGGCGTTGACGTTAATGGCCGGTCAATGACGTTAATGGCCAAGGTAAATGGGCATTGACGTCATTGCCCGGCCATTGACGTCAATGTCCAACTTACGTCATTGACCGTAACATATACACCAACAGTTTTATTTTATAATTTGTAGAATAAACAACAGTTTAATGCAGAATAAAAAAAAAATATTATGTTTATGAAATGAAAATATATGATATATAAAATTTCAATAATATTTTATTATGTAAATCTAATTATTTTTTTATTGCATTATTTTCAGTTACAGGAACAAATTGCATGCATTTAAAAAAAATTAGCAAAATGTAAAAAAGTTGACAGTTGATATACAGTAGAATCCGCTTAATGTGATCACTTTGGGCCAAGGACATTTTAAGAATATTAACTGATAACTAATAACTAATAACAATTAGCGAAATTTAGAAAAAGGTGAATTTTAGAAGACTTGGATAAGAACAAAATAGAAGAAAAAAAAAATCACATTAAGCGGATTCTACTGCATCATCAAATGCACTATACTTACTGTAGGTATAGATATTTTTCTCTAGCTAAGCATAACTAAATTGAATTTAAATTGAAGAATACCTATTATACCATAATACATACCACTTAATTCCATTTCACGAAAAAATGAAATGGAATAACATACTAAATAATCTCAACTTTACGATATGACTTTATTTTCTTAAAAAACATTTAGAACTTTCTAAACACTCTTAGCACATTGGCATAGAACATACTAACTATATCATGAGTTTAAAACTAGAGAACAGTAATAACAAATTAGTATTTTAAGTATTTGAACAATATAGTAATTCAATATAAATAGGTATAATAGCAATTCATAATTATTCGAAATATAAATTTAGGGATTAATTTAGTTAATAATGTTTTTAAGTGTAGCAAATTATTTTTCTTTTATTAATGAATCAAAATTAGTTATGAATGCAGTCATGCATAATAAACAATTGGATGTTATTCAACAGGATGTTATTAGTATGTAACTATTTTAATTTAAAATGGTCTCTTGCTAAGATTATCTGAAATTTAGACCGTTTCTGCAAAAATTCTGTACGTGCTGTATTATGTTGCTGATTTACTATACCATTTACTTTTTCCGTTGTTCTATATTTTAGTTAACGACGACGGCATTCGGTACGTGTCTCGGCCTGTGTTGCAAGATTGAAAAATATTATGCACAGCATTCGGTAGCACCATCGTGCTTGAAAGCAACAGCACTAAAATAATTATTGTTGGGTAAAAATATTGTATTCCAAAGCTTATCAGCATAGTGTGTAGTGAAAAGCGTAAGTAATTACAAATAAACAATTGTGGGTTCGAATTCCAAATCTGCATGTTAATAAATTTTAATTTCCCTGAAAATAAATTATAAACGAAACTGTGTGTCCAATAATCAACATTTACTTATTTTTCTAAATATCATTCTTTATTTGTTGTCTTTGTAAGTATACTTGGGGATAACGATATTTCATCAGTCCCTAGTCGCTAACAAAATATACTTTTTTATTGAATCCTCGCCATTCTTGTCTGATATATTCCGCAATCGTGCAGCACCATTTTTATTTGTAGTATTAAGTTCTATGTTATCAAGAGCAGAAAAACTTGAAACAAACCAATCTAAAATTTTTTTAAATGTCACACACATGCTTTCTACAGAGCAATTTATCAAATCTTAACACAACGACAAATCGAATTTATTTAAAAGACAAATAAACGTTTGCAACTTTTTTTTATTTTTTTACAATAATTGCAGTTTGCAAATTGCGGTTACAAAGATTATAGAGTACGTATTTTATAAGCCAATGACAAATTAGTTCCTTTTTCTTTCCAGACAAAAGCGCCCCTTTATTCAGATCACACTAATTAATGCAATTACCGATGCCATTTTAACAGATTTGTTTAAAAACTAACTTCCATGTTATTTCCTAATTATTCTTTAATAACACAAAATTGGTGATATTTTAGAGGTACAATCTGACATTTAACCCCGAAGTTGTAATTACCCAATTATTAAAAATGAGGACTGAAATACTAATCAAAATTTATTAAAATAATATCGTCCAAGAAAAAAGTTTAGATGACTACATTAATGCTTTCGAAATAAATAACCACGTTAAAATTTGCAAATTATGAAAATGTAAGTAATAACAACGCATTATTAGCAGTTTGTCTTTCTTGCATCTAAACGACCACTTTTTATATCGTTATTTTTTAGCATAAATAAACCGAGAAAGCGTAATGTTCGTTTCTGTGCTAGTTAAGTTTTCTTCCTTTTTCTTTAATGGGGTTGTTTATCCTTAGAAATATTTTTACTTATATTTTAGGTGTATTAATTTTTAGTACTTTTATATTTCGTGCGTAAAAAGGTTAAAACGATGGTGCAAGTTCTGATTAAAAAAGAAATAAATAAAAAAATACATTACGTAAATTATTTAAACAAAAATTGTTGTCGGTGGTAATCGTTGAAACATAAATTACGACGGCCATATTCACAAGTTTTAATAACTCCAACTACTTATACTTTTAACGATTTGTTAGAATAACCACACTATTATTTTATAATCAAACATAAAAACATTATTTCAATATTCACAATTTGTTTATTAATCATTGCACATTCTTTTGAACTGCATGTACAAGCCAATGCCGTATAAGACATTATAAAGCTACCACGTATAAGTAGCTAAAACAAACAGTCTTATTATATATTCAGCACAGCGTGCCGAACTTGGTGTAATATTTTATGAGCTTTCATAGAAAGTATCTATCTGGATTTAATTTGTTCTTATTATGTCGTTATAGTAAGTACTACTTAGCGCAATCGCAATATAAAAGAGAATACCTGTCGATAAGAAGTGCTGAAGGTATAGTGAATAATATCACAACAAAAAAGTTATTGATTCTACTAGTTAATATTCAAATTATTAATTTGGACGGAGATTCTTCATTCAAAATTTGATATCGAACGGTTCGAATCATTGGCAGTCATAATCACCTGTCTATATTGAATAGCGCTTATCTTCAAGGCTTCCATTATGTATTATCAAATCGGTTATGGCAAACATAACTAATGAATTTTGGAAATTTAACGATGTGTAATTAAAATTTATTACACTCATGGTAGATAACAATATTGCACCATTATTTAAAAAAAAAATTGGACCTATAGACCTACATACATCTAGTAGATAACAGAAATAATTGTTAAAATACAAAAATTATTTAAATAATTCAAAATTTTCCATATTAAAATTAATATTTGCATGGAATTTTTATTAATTATAAAAATACTTTATTAAAAGAAAATTATAGGTGGTTTTTTGTAAGACCGGTAGGTCAAAGTCATCTAAAGAAAATGGATCCCTAATGCATCTATTAATAAATAAACTATAATAAATAATAAACTAACCATTTAATCAATTTATATTACCTACAGCACTTTTAATAATGAAACGTGTTCTGTATTAATATAAAATCCATAACATTAATATACCTACATGAAAATATTTGATTTATCAATACTAACTTGTTAACACTTTATTAAAAATTATCCAAAAAATTTTCAAGCACTTAAAATTAACGAGCAATTTCATATGAGTTTATAATTTTTATATCTGTTTGCTTTGATTATACATTTGAACAACTTACGCTCTATTTAAATTCACAAAGAAAAACAAGGGTTGCCATTTAAAAAATTTACAATATTTTACAATGGAACTCTTTCTAATTACTGTAAAATGATAAAATAAATTTAAATTTTCTGAGTTATTTTTTCTTAGAAACAGTGGAGATTTCATTATGAATTTCTAATAAAAATTAGTTTTTTTGATTTTTTCTTAACATTTTGGATTTTATTTTATTGTTACGTTATTGTTTTACAATATGTTCATACATTAATATGCCAGATGTCGACTGGAGAATTACCTCGCTTTGATATGCATCTTCAGATTGTTGACTTAATGAGTCATTGTTGCAGGTCAGTCGATGCATGATGTCCTACTATTTGGCGACATGTTTTCAAGTTTCAGTCAACCTGACAGTATTCGTGGAAGTGGATATCAAGGATAATTGCATGTTCATGGACCCGATTGAACGTATTCGTGTCCAGATGTGAGTTTTTGGATTGATTTTTTTCTTAGGGGAAAATTAAAGGCTATAGATTTGGAAGAAACCATTGTGTAATGATTTTGATTTAATTAAGTTTGTTTTATGTTTTGATTTTTAGTTAACACACCAAAGCGCTGTCATCCATCCTGGATCAGCCATTTAAATTCTTATAAAGTGTATCGTCGAGCAATATTGCAATATGCAAGAAGAAGAAGAAGGATTTATGGTATAATAATAATTATTGGTATGTTATCCGTTTTGAGTAGCTCAGTAAGGAGCCGTTTACTGAAATCTCATGGGTTTTACCCACATGGGTACATTCGATCATGAAAATATTTCTATTTCAAATATTTGTATTGGAAATTTTTTTTCTTTTTTTTTAATCAAATTTAAATGTTTTTCTTTTTTGTAAAATTTTTGCAAAAATTGTTATAACTTTAATTTATTATAAATTTGGATTTTCCTGACTTTTCAGTATATTGAACTAGAAGTTTTTGAAAGAGGTTATGATTATTAAATGAAGGTTATTAGTAAAATAAAGGAAACAAGTTGATTTAATAGAAAGAAGCTGAAAAACTATAAAAACAAATTTAGTAATTTTATTAATGGAATGAACGCCGCATCCACTGCTGAAGACAAATGTTCGACAAGTTGGAGAAGTTCACAATTGATATTTTGCTGTTGAATAAATATTCTAAGATCAAATAAAATTTTTTTTTTGCAATGTTAAAAAATTTTTTAAGAAGCAATCGCCAATCAGCAAATTATAATAATGAATTCTATACAACTTAATTCTTGAGTTTCATAAAAAAGCCAATTTAGCACTGGTAATATTTTTAAGTATGCGGTCCCACGTTGGGTGCTAATAAATTTACCAATAATTGTTTTAATTGCGAACGCTATTATTTAATCTTTCAGCTTAAAGTATTCAAATCAGGAAAGCCTTACGAAAATATGAACAGTAAAATTGAGAAGTTACTGAAGGACAAAGTAAGTGCAATTATTTTAAATTAATATTTATTATTGATAATATTTATGTGTTGTGCTTTATCCCCAATTCAACCTACTGTTTATGGGGTATTCCATACCAAATCGACCACTTTTGACCCCGACACTTTTCGATTTAGCTGATGAAAGTTTTTCATCTTAATCTACCCTATGAAAAACGGTTCTCAGAATTTTTTCAAATTTTTTTACAAACCCCAAAAAAAGTTATGAATTTTTCAAAAAAATGTTTCTTTTTATTTTCAAATAGCCATAACTTTTTCAAAAATTGATCTTTCGGGATCGCACTATATTGAAAATTTTTGTTTTTAAATGTAATTTTCAGAGTTGTCTCTCCATGAAATTTTTGCTTTTCTTGAGAAAAAGCGTTATTTTCTTGAAATTCGCCATTTTTAATTTTATATTTTATTTTTGCAAAAAAAACATCCATTAATTCAGAGATTATTCCCGTTAATCTCATAGTGGGTTTTTTTTTCATTCCATTAAAAAATATTTTTTCAAATTTTCAAAATTTTTAATTTTTTTTTTAAAAACTTTGTTTATTCAATAAAATAAATGCAATTAAACGATTTTACAGTATTATTACTTAATTTATAGTCTCAACCTCAACTGTAGTGTACTGTAATGTTTAAAAACATGTTTTTTTAAAGATTAACATATCGTCGGTTTAGAGGTAAAACTCTCTAAATGTAGCATAAATAAAATCCTACATTTTAAGACATTCAAACACTTTTTTTACCTTAACATAGTTTTTCAATCAAGAATTCCACAAATACTTTTCAAGCGGACTTTGATTATCTAACAGCGACTGTTTTCCTACGTAAAATTTTATACGTTTTTCCACAAAATGTCCAAAACCAATTTTTGTAAGAAATGTCACGGAAGTCCACTATTTCAGTTGCTAGTTAAACTAAATTCAAGGATTAACCTACTTCTATGGCTACCTGATTGGTCAGATACTGAGTTTAAACTCTGATCTTAGTTTATACCACAACTGAAATGCAGGTGTAGCCGGGAATTTTAACCCCCTTTTATTTTACCCCCGGGGGTATTCCTTAGTGAATTTTTACCCCTAGTAAAAAATGATTAGGGGGTACAATTTCGGGCGATTGTAGACTGCACCGATGGTCAAAGAGTCTCATAATCCGACATGTAGATTGCACCGGGTTATGTTAGGGTACATATGTAGATTGCACAGGGTTCGGTTAGGGTACGTATGTAGACTGCACCGATGGTCAGTAAGTACGGTATACTTACTTGAAGTTAATGATTCTTTAGGATTATGTAATTTATTTGGGATTAAGTTAATGTTTGGTTAATTATCGGATAATTTAAATTCGCGAATACTTTACTTCGCAAAAACCTTCCAACATTCTTAGGGGGCGTCCATTAATTACGTGAGGCGTTTAGGGGGGGAGGGGGTCAAGCCAAATCTCACGACATATCACCAAGGGGGGGGGGGGTATAAAAATCGCCAAAATCACGTCACGTAATTAATGGACGTCCCCTTATGGGAGTCATCAAAGATGCTCAAAGAATCTCTAGGGCTATATATGATGTAAGGCGAAATTCTCGTTTGGTTTTGCAATATTTACATCCAAACAAAGTAGATGCTGCTTACCATAGGCGCAACTGGGGGGGGGGGCTTAGCCCCCCCCTCCCCAAAATAAATTGATTACGGTAAAAAAATGGATATTTCTATTGATAGAAAGCGTAATCGACGTAAGTCCTCGTTTTATCCCCCCCAAAATATTATACCTAGTTGCACCAATGCTGCTTACAGTGAAGATTTAATTGCAACCATGCCAGACGATTCACGGCTGGATACCTATTCTGATTATATATTTCGAACCTATATTGATGTTGATTCACTTTTTCACTAAAGCTCTGGGCAGCACATACACATCAAGTACTATGTGTCGGACTACGAATGCCTGTGAGTCGTTTCATAGCTTGTTTAGTTCACATTTTTATCCCCTCACCCACCGATTTTTCTTTTATTTATTAAAAATAATTTAAATATATTTCAAAACAACGAAAAAAGTTTTTAGGTTTTCATTTTTTTTTTTAAGAGTTCGAGTAATTATACCGGTGCAATCTGCATGTTACGCTTTGAGAGATTTACTACCTACTTATCCTTAAGAGCTTAAGTAATTAAATCGGTGCAATCTGCAAGTGACCATCGGTGCAATCTGCAAGTGACCATTGGTGCAATCTACATGTGACCTTCGGTCAAAACCTAAAAATAAAGGATTAATTTCTGACCATCGGGGCAGTCTACATATGGCCAAAATTTCACTAGGGAATTTTTACCGGGGGGTAAAAAAGCTTAAAATATTCTTAGTAAATTTTTACCCCCTTAAGAAATTTTATAGGTAAATAAGAATTTTTATATCTGTTTATGTAACAAATTGCATAATATTTTATTGCAAAATTCTTAAAATTTCTTCCTCGGATATTCGAAGTATAAAATAGGATAATTTAAAAGTTTAACACATTTATATACATTTTCTTATACACTTCTGTTTACCGAAACTACTACTTCAAAATTATTTGAATATTTAGTGTTCAAATATATTGCCAGATGTTTGTAATTAGGTTCATTGGAAAGGTGCATTGAACTTGGAAACCGTAGCCATGCTGGATTTTTTGAAATTTGAGAAAACGAATATACCGGGTGCTGAATGAGTTAGACGAACAAAGGAAATTAACATGTAAAAACTTATTTATGAAAATTCCTGATTTCCTAATTATTTTAGAGATAAAATGAAGACACAAAAATAATGCAGAAATATAAACTACGAATGATAAGAGAGTTAGATTTTTCATCTAACTTTTACTTAAAAAGCCAAAAAATACTTTTGAAATTGTTAAAAGTTTTATTTATCGGACTAGCCATGAAAGTTTACATGGTAATTATTTTGGAAAACATAAATTAAATTGAATTTATTACATGGCCAGTGTGATAAATGAAAATTTTAACAATTTCGAAAGCATTTTTTGATCATTTAAGTGAAAGTTAGATAAAATCTAATGGTCTTGTCATTTGTAGTTTATATTTCTGCATTATTTTTGTTTCTTTCATTTTTGCTCTTAAATAAAATTAGGGAAGCAGGAATTTGCATAAATAAGTTTTTCCATGTTAATTTCCTATGTTCGGCTAACTCATTCAGTACCCGATATATTGGCTCCTATGAGTGCTGCAGTGAAAAGCATTTCAACATCTGTTGCCCAAATTGTTACTTCCTTGTGCTGATCTTCACTACCAGTAATGCATAAAGATATGCATCTAAAAGAACAGTTACCGTCTACCTTGACGTTTATAACAGTGTGAGGCGAATGGAGCAACGAATTATTTGTTTTTGCAAAGTCGGAATTCTTGTCAAATGAAAGAAAGATTCTCACAAAGTCGTTTTTGCCAAATATTATGTATGGGACAGAAACGAAATTTTTTTTCCGCAATGCAATTAATTTCTTCCACAGATGATTCATGTTCTTCAATTTCGCCATTTTCTTCTTGAGATCCATTGTCGCGGTAATGTTTTAAATTACTGATAGGATATCCTTTTTTCAAAGATTTTCCCACTTTCAACCGTAAAATGCAGTTGCCATTGCTCAGAAAAGGGGAGTTCCCGCACCCTACTCTGTATTACTATTACTTTTACTATTTAACTAATAAATTATCCTATTTTATTTATTTTTATTCTTCCAAAATCTGAGAAAGTTATTTTAAGTAATAAAAATTCTGATTTACTTATAAAATTTCTTAAAGGGGTAAAAATTCACTGAGGTTATTTTGAACTGTTTTACCCCTCGGTAAAAATTCTCTAGAGAAATTTTACCCCCAGCAAAAAATTATTAGAGGGTAAAATTTCACTAGGGAATTTTTACCGGGAGGTAAAATTTCACTGGGGTAAATATTCCCGGTTACACCGGCCCTTAGTGAGTTTTAAAAAAATTTAAAAAAAAATTTCAAACTCAAATGAACCCAAAATATGTAAAATATTTTAACGCCAGAGATGAAACTAATAAATGATTTGCTGCATTATTTTTAAAATCATTGAATGTTAATTATATCATACATAAATCTTAGTCATTGCAGTTGTAATATTAAGACACTGTCCGAAATATCAGGCAGCTAGAAATTTTGACGAACTGCTTGATAGCCTAAAGAAATCCTATCAGACACAAGGTGCAACGTGCGAAAGTTACTGAAATTTCTAGTCATCTGGTTTGTTCAGCAAAATTAAAAATTTAAGTTTTTTATCTCTATGATTTTACATCTATGATTTCATTGTTAATAGTTCAAATTGTTATCTAGTATTTTATAGTTATTTAATTAATTGTGTTTAATAATTATATTAATATAATATTAAGTAGTACTATAATAACACAATGTTGATGCACATTTTTGTTTGTTCAACTTTTACTTGGTACAGTAGAATCCGCTTAATGTGATCTCGGATAATGTTATCAGTCGGTTATTGTGATCAGTTTTTTTTGGAAACCGGCCACTTTTTCTTTCTTTTTTTTCTTCTATCTTGTTCTAATCCAAGTCTTGTAAAATTCGCCTTTTTCTAAATTTCGCTAATTGTTATTAGTTATCAGTTATCAGTTAATATTATTAAAATGACCTTGGCCCGAAGTGATCACATTAAGCGGATTCTACTGTATCTGATAATAAAAACAAATTTTTGAAATCAAAAATTAAAAATTTCGAAAGTTGGAATTTTTTTTCAATCGAATAAAAAAAAAGAAAGGAAGATCGGCCTACTTCGAGATTATCGGGAATAATAGCAGAATTAGTTAAAAGTTTTCTTTTTTTTTGCCATTCTTTTGAAAAATTCATAACTATTTTTGGGTTGGGTAAAAAAATTTGAAAAAATTGCGAAAACTGTTTTTCATAGGCTAGAAAAAGATGAAAAACTTTCAGCTAAATCGAAAAGGGCAGGGGGCAAAAGTGGTCGATTTGGTATGGAATACCCCATATTTATATAGGTTATTTTATTGTACACTGGTAAGTTCTTTTATACCTAACCGTTCCCCATTTTGTTATACCAGCTACTTATTTTAGACTTTTTAACAAGATACTTTCTTCTTTTTCGTTTTATTAATTTTTTCAAAAAATTGAATAACAAAAAGTCGATTAATTTGTCGAACTACTCATTTTGATATCTAGATCGAAATGATCATTCTTTTAAAAGTTTCTATCTCAAAAAAGTGCATTCAAATTTTACCAATATAATATAATCGTCATAACTTTCAGGAAAAAGTTGAATGAAGATAAATCAAAAAAATATTTTATAAATTTGAATATATTTGAGAAAAACACCTAATTTTTCGAAGCTTGGTTGATATAGCACGTTAATCACGTGATATGAGATTTTTATTAAGTTAATTATTTTTGATTTGATATTTCTAATGTCTATTGTATTTTAAGATTAAAAAATGCAATCAGCTTCAGTCTTAATATATAAATAAAAATAAAATATTCAGCGTTACTTTAATCTCGTTATTGTTATATTTTACTACTCAGTAGATCTAGCACAATTGGAATTACATTATAAATCAACCAGTAGCAGATAATTTATGAACAATTTATTTCAAACTGCATGTAATAATTTATTTACACAACTGTACAATATACTATACAATACCTTATACATAATGGTGCAACAAACTAATGAGGAAATCGTTGAACTCATCAATAAGCCTGACTCGAAAATCAAAAATATACCGTGGGTTTCTAATCTAAATCACAGTACTTACTTTATTTCAATAAATTTAGTAATAGTGACTCCTTTTTACCGAAATGTTGAAACTTCATAATATTATGTTTGTATGTATGTATGTAAATCTTTCATATATGTATAAAAAACATAAACATTTACTTAAGTACTTGTATACATCATGGTTAAATCAAGATTGTCATTAAAAGTATTATTTTATTCTAACAATCATTGTTTTTTTACTAATTGTGTGAACAGTCTGAATGACGATGAATATTATTATATTATATTTGCACTTACCAATAAATTCTAAATTTTTAACATCTAAACATTAATAATTCACTTGGTACGCAAAACTGTACTGCGCAATCAAAAACTAAAATATTACATTAAAAAAGGAAATAAAAAACTGAACATTTCCGTTTGCAGATTACTAACATTGATTTGGTTTTCTACCAATATTCTTTTTTATAAAAATATGAATTAAAAATATAATTTAAAACATTTTATCAGTTAAAAATTATTATCAACTATAATTCCTCGATCGAAATTCGGAAATTCAATTAGAGGTCTACGCTTCTTCATACCTAGCTAAAAATTAATTATGATTTGAAAATAGGAGTCTCAAACCTCAAATATAATAATAATGTTTCGTTGATATTTGGCATCAACTGGGGATCGAACCTATATCCTAAGATCCCAAGCTCCAATTTTAAGCACCACACGCAATAATCCTACTTTTAACTACATACCAACACAATGATTGTTTTTTCTTTTTAAATTCTGGAAAAATATATTATGTCACATTAAATGAATAATTTATAAATATTTAATGATTGTATTATTACAAAAGTTTAAATGATTCCTAAATTAAGCGTAAAATCATTAACGTGCTTTTAAAATTCATATTTTGTTACGGACACATTACATTAATTAAATTAATTGGTGATAGAGTAATTTTCAAAAATACCCATTGTAATTAACAAAATAGCATTTAGTACAATATAATTAAATATAATGACTATAAAAAATATTAAAATAAAATAAAGACGTAAAGTTTATGTCATTTAATTATTTAATTATTTATATTTGCCGGTCAGTAATTCCGGAACCGCTTTTATTGGTCCGAAACCTTATTAGCCTCTTCCACTTTGCTTAACAGGTATTTGGTTCTTCAAGATGAATTAAGTTTGCTGAAACTTGATAGGTCCTAACATTTTCAGCCAATATGACCATCTCGAAAATTGGCCATATTACCTCCTTGGCCATATTGCCAGAAACGCTATAAAGTTTTCGACAATTTTCCTTCTTTAAATAAATTAGTTTTATAGTATTGGAGTATAATTATTGTTTTATTAATTCTGTTTTGTTTTGCTCGACCCTAAACGGGTGCTAAAATTAGTATAATTTGTTAAATGAAATTAGGTAGTGAGGTATTAAAAATTGCAGCGTGCGCTGGTGTTGTTTACCCTCCAATTGTCAATTACTTTACGTTATGTTGTTAATTTTAAATTATGTGTCGCGTTATATTTATTTAAATTGTTAGCATTTAATTAATTTAAGATTTTGGTATACAGTAGAATCCGCTTAATGTGATCTCGGATAATATTATCAGTCGGATCATCTTTTGGAAATTTTTGTGATTGATAAGATTATTATTGTAGATTATTTTACGCTATATAAAAAAGGTACGTATATCTTGTTATCCTATTCTACTTACTTTTTGAGATATATCAGAAAAATCAAAATCAGTCAATCATCATGTTTAATCCTGATTAATTTTCAATCATAAAATTTTCTGTCAATTTTGCTTTGTTAATGTGTAGTATTTTTAAACTACTTGATTATTGTGAATTATACTTTGCTTTTTGACCTTACGTAAGGATATAAAAATACTAATATATAGGAATTATAACCAAAAGTGTTAAATACGATTAACAAAATTAGTGGGTCTGTGAACCCGTACTTAATTTACTGTCTGATGGCTAATAATTATAAAGTTTCCAGTTATTTCTCATTTTATTTGGTTTGTTTTAATACTTATAAAATAAGTCCTGTTTCTGAAAACTGTAAATATTGCAATTCCCAGTCTTAAGCTTTTCACCAAAGGATGTAAACATCATTTTAATAATAATATCATCAATTACAGCTATTAACAATGTTTTGAAAAATACCTTGGATTATAATTGAGAAAACAATTTGTTCATTAAAATCACTAAAAGTTATCTGTTGATTACTAAAAAGTTAAATATATTTCACTATTTCTTAATGCACATATTCACTGATTAACATTTAATCTAAAACTGGTAGTTAACGTAATATAAATAGAGAATCACGTATTATTGTAAGCAACAATCGTTTACTTTTATTGTTATGTTTTTGTCATAGTGAACGCTTTGTAACTGAACTTGATTATCGCGAACAACCTTATATATTTAATCATCACAATTAGCACCTCCATGTGCTTATTAAATATTCTTAAAAGCATTTTGTTACGATAGCAGAGTTGCTTCTTACACTAATTAAATTTTAATAATCAACCAACATGGAAAGGTAAATACAAATATTAACCAAGTCCAAACGAAACCATCACTGAAAGTATTTCATAAATTCAATTCGATCAAGCAAAGAATTATATAATATAAGTAAATTTTTATATAATACAGGCACTTAAGAGATTTAAAATCCTGTGTATGAAACAATAAATTATTAATTGTAAATTAATTATCGCACTAAGTTAATTTATTGTTAAATAAATCTTACTTGTATCCATTTATGTAATTATTATGCGAATGTAAGGTTGATATTGCTTTTTTGTGATAATTTTATTAAATTTTTGTACGTAAATGCTATAAATAATATAAGTATATGACGCAAAAGGTGTTTTTGGAATTACTGAAAATGAAATCCAGAACATTAAATAATGTACAGTAGAATCTGAGTTAATAATAATAAAATTGTGTAGTATACTTCTTCTGAATATATCAATAAATAAGCAAATTTATATTATTTTTACTAGTTATCTAAACTAAAATACCTTAAATTTCATGCATACAGGAAGGAATAAATAATTTAACTTGAAGTAGTAATTACTTTGTAGGTTATGTTAATAATAATAGATAACAGTAAAATAATTACCGTTTTACATGCTTATATAACAAAATGTCAGTAGTATAATAATAAAAAAGTATAAAAAATATCAGGTAGGATAATGAGTAAGAAAATTTCAGGAGTCTACTAGCCGATAGTACTTTTTTCTGAAATGATCTACTTTTTATAAGAATTATTTATGTTAATCGAAGCATTCGTGTCTGCAAGTTAGTGTTGTTATTTTTCAACATCAGATGTAATGTGTTTATATTAAAAAAAAAATTTAACCAAATCCTAAAGTTTATTAATTTAAAATAATTTAAATCAACAACTTTTGATGTCTATGTTGTTTTTTGTTCAATATTTTTCCAAAAAAAATTTGCAATCTTTAATTAAATGCATTTGCTGATTGGCAATAATAATAAAAATGTGCAATATTACTTTATCAAGATTGTTTTGATTTACTTAAAATAACCTATTACTCGTTTTTATGTATAGTACGTTTTATCGTTTTTATCAAATTTTATAAAAGAAAAAAATTTTACAGCTGAAAAAATTCCAAATTTGTTGATAAAATGATAGATTTTGCTATCGAAAGAACCACCTTCTGACATTATAGCTTGGAGAGGTATTTTGAACGCAGTGCCGTATCAAGCCATTTCAATACCGGGTGCAGATTAGGTAAATGGCTTTAATGCTAAATATTATATTGTATAGATTATTCGCAATTTACCTGACCGTTCGTGAAACCGCAGTGAACTGATAATAATTCACAAAATAAAATATCAAAAAGAGACAAACGTTTGGTTTTAAAGAAAACTTTCTATACCAACTCATTGATAACTGCGAATAGCCCGTGAAGATAGAGCAAATCTGTGGTAAGTCCACTTATGTCCAAATCCATTTTTTTGCAGAATTAGATTCATAATAATATGTCTACTTCTGGTAAAAGGTGAAAAGTCATGTCAATAAATAATTGGAATTTTTACGAATTTTTTTACAGATATATTATAGGTACTTAAAATCAATAAAAAAATCAGTAATTTTTAAAATTAATTTTGAGATTCGTGATTCGAAGATTCGAAAAATAATGAAATTTTCAAAGTAAAAGTTTATTGGTTATAAGCTAATAATTTTTAAAGTTAAAATTAAAAAAAAACGTTTTTTGCTTCTCCTGTAAAGTTAGCAATTTGTACTTATACCCTTCTAGCATGTGACCACAGAAATAGTGCACTGGAACATTTTGTGCGGTTTTTTAGGATGCTCTTTAATATCATGAACTGAAGCTGTAAATCCGGGGGGTCTGGGGGGCGTGGAACGCCCTCCAGTGCATCTCTTGTCAAATATATCGAAACGTTGATAACTGAATAACCCGAATATATTCTTATAAAGAATAAAAAACACTATAACCTATACATAACCGATGCATATCTTTGCGCGGTTATCTCTTTTTTACGGACAATATAACTATTACAAAATTAAAAACATATAGAGGATCAATTTTGTAAAATAATCAATTTTAATAAATTATTTTAAATATAAAAAATGTATTTTAAGTAATTCGTTACAAAACTGCAGTGAAATAATATAAATAAATTGGGGATGAAATTATCGGGATCAAAACCGGGAAGCAAATTACCTGAAGATGAAATTATCGCAATTAAATTACCGGGGAGCAAATTTCTGGGGGTCAAATTACCGGCTCCCAAATCAACTTTTTTGCTACAAATATTAACTTTTCATCTCTCTAGCTTACCAGAAGAAATGTAAAGGTTAAAATAATCGTTTTCATTCCTGCGATCATTGATTTTTGTAGAAAATTAAATAAAAAACGTACAATTTGGCGCCTTCTGAACTTTAACACTGGGTTTAAAATGGTTTATTCAGCCCTGTTTGAAAGGAGTTGATTTTGTTGCTGTTGTATTTCCGATGACCCAACAGTGCTATGTACTAAATCAAACTCTCATGTAGCTTTCCGTGGTTTTAAATCCACGTAAAACATGAGGTTCCTGGGTATGATAATACTTTAAAGTCACAAAACAGACATTGGAGAAAGGTCACCTACGCATTGTTTGCAGCACATGGCACTCAAAAAGAACATAAGCATGAAAGAATTATTGCAATTCGCATGATAAGATATCAACCTTCAACTTGAATGTTGTCTAACTTGGCCGAAAATATTTTACTGTGCTTATGAAATGTAATTTAAATTAAGTAATTACATTGATTAATTTCATACCTGTTTTTTTAATTAATTACACTAAATTTTTTTAATATTATACTAAATACTTTTAAACGCTGGAAAATTAAATAAAAATAAAAGGAATATTTCAATTACACAATATATTTAAGTTTTTCACCTACAAAATTTTAATAAATTATTATTGTTGCAACTAATATAAAAATAAATAAATAAATAGAAAATTTGGCAACGTAATAATGAAAATCAAATATTAGATTAAATTTGTTTGCATTATAATTACCTATGTATAGAAAGTTTTGTTACTTTTCTAACATAGGTCGTGTAATTAGAATTTGGTTGTTGTGATTATTTTACGCCCATATTATTTTGATCTTAGTACCACTTGGTGGGGCTGTATTTATTTTCCTCCACTTATATAAATATAGCTAATAGATGTAAATTATTTTGACCACATAATGTCTTTGCACTCCTGAAGACCCAACTAAGAACTTTAGTCAAGTTTCGTAATGTTTATTCAAAATTTGCACAATTCCAATTATTACAAACTCATATTTATTTAATAGTTGGCCGACGAACTCTTTCTGGTAACTAATTTTTTTTAAAGTACCTATAAGCATAATTTTAAGGTGGACATAAAAATTATCGTTTTAGGAGTTAGCATGCAAATTTAAAAATTAATTTTGTATAGGATACTGTAGATATAGAAACCAAACAATAAATAATCGTTTAAATTAAGATTTTTTCACAAATTGGCTATGACGAACATCAAAGGTAAATAGCAAATTTTGTGCTAATTGATTTAATTAGCTGGTCATGGCTTATAAACTCGTGACATATTAGCACTTCCACTTAGATAATGTAATAGTACGTGAGAAACTTGATGGGGTATATGATATGAGAATATTTCTGAAAATAATAGTATATTATTAAATAATTTAATTAATGTTTATTTAAAACTAATCAGTGATTAAAAAATTGAGTAAATAAACATTGCATAACTTTCCCCATTTAATTTTGGTATAAAAAATGGTGGTCGAAAAGTAATTGACACTTGAACTTTTTTATTTTCTTTATCATTTCCGCAACTTTCAACGAGTTTTCACCACATTCAGCTGGCCTCTAAGTTTAAATGATGCACTGTTATGTCGAATTTCATGACATTTTGTTGTGTGGTTTAACCCGTGCAATTGATACTGTTTTTTTTCATATCCTAACCACACACTGACATAAAGTTGAAGACAGAGATATAGACAGACACCGAGACAAATAACCCACTAAATTTCATCAAAAACGTATTAGAATATGATAAGAAACATTTTAATACCAAAATTTCGATTTTTGATTTTTGAGTTGATTAAAATATTTTCCTTATACGTATGGAGAAAGTAACAAACTGTTCTAACTTTCATGTAAAATCGGCAGAGAAAGAAAAAATTAAATGAAAAATCTATCTAAATACGAGGGTCGTTTAATTACAAAGTTTAACGATTCTAGCTCTCCGCTCAGTGAAACGGTAGAGCAATGAAATTTTTTTTGGTTAGTCTCTCATCGATTGTAAACATGTTCGTTTGGGTAGAAATCAAATCGATTGAAGTTTAACTATTTTATAACGTTTTACCATAGAACTGCCATTGAAAGTTGCGTCCAAATCTGAACTTCGTGATGTAGTTTGTTTTTTGGCTGGAAAAAATAAACAAAAAATTCATCCAGAACTGCGTAGTGTATACGGTTAACAATGTCGAGCCTTAAAATGGTAGCGCTATGTAATTTGGAAATGGTCCAGATCAGTTGCACAATGAAGAGCGGCCTGCGCATGCAAGCACCGACGAAAACGTTGCACTCGTCAAAGAACTGATTTTTGAAGTTCAGTGGTACAAAAACGAATAATTAACCCTACGATTACCAAGTAGAGAGGAATGTAGTCGTTTACAATTCGAACAATTCAATTCAATAGAGGAAATCGAAGGCGCCGTAACTGATTATTTAACAAATTGGACGCAAAGAATTAAAATTGTCTGTAGATTTCAAATATCACCTTGTTTTTGTATTTTGACTTTTTTTTTGGTAGTGCAATAAGAGCGTTAAACTTTGTAATTAAACGACCCTCGTATCTTATTGGTTAAAATAAATTATTGGTATTGGTTAAAATAAATTTTATTACTTTTAATTTTGACCTTACAACGAAGAGAAAATGAAATATGATTTAAAGGACAAATAATTTTTGTATATATTTTGACATTAAAATAAATCACATTTAAATAAAACATTCAAGGCATTTTCAACATTTTTCTTCTTAAAATCACAACAAACGGACACAGGGTCAGAACATAAAGCTTCTTATAACGTACTGCATACAGAGGCCTAAAAGCTTAGGCTAGAACAGCGGTTCCCAATTATAGTTCCCAACCCATTTAAAGGTTGCTTGTGTATGCACTATCTCTTTCGAAGTAGGAATTTCGTAGAAATTGATAATAATATCCGATAATTAATCCATTTTATTAAACGGATTATAATAAGCATACAGAGTAAAAAGTTAAAAAAATACTTTTAAGCTATTTTGAAAATTTGGGAATCGCTGACTAGAAGAACATTTATACCTTAAATATTTAAATGTTTCTGATGATCTCCAGGATACATAATCTGTTGCAATTATTTGATACCAAAAACTTTAATTATTAAATCTTGAATTCTGTTGCCAGTAAGTAAATTTTAACAGATCACAGAATTGACAGGATTACCTTGCATCATTGGTTTTTACACACACAACCCATAAGCTGGGTGCATATTATTATTTATAATTATTAACATATTTTGCAGTAGCTGTAACGCTTACAGCCTAGCTTCTAGTGTGTTGCCTGCTAATTTCATAAAATCAGGTTTCAGGCAACGACAAAGCTCCGGATAATCTGCTCTATTGAAATTATAGTTAAAAAAACACAACTGCAAAACTAAAGTAATTTTTGTATGATCTTACAATTTGCATAAAATTAGTTACAACAAAATTTAATTAATTTTAATGAAAAAATTTGAAAATATTATCATATATATCAGTTTCTTAACCCGGCGTTACATAGGTGGGGTCTGATACACCCCAGCGTTTGAAAATTGTTAAAAAACATGTATCTAAAGTTATTCCATGTTCCTGAAAGTCTCTGTAGCTTCCTAAATGTGTTGGCACTATCGAAATCAGCTGTTAGTGCATTATTGGAGCTTTAGTCAGTTTAGCTATAGGCTCCCAAAGTGCTCTGGTGTGTATCAGATCCCACCTATGTAATGGCGTTAGTAATTTATGCTTTTAAAGTTATTTTTATTTTGAGATTCATTTGATAATATAGGTACTTTATGTTCGTTTTTTTTTGTGTACCAAAACTTCAGAATAACTCGCCTATATAGTAATATCACCCATTAAGATAAAAAAATTACAACTAACTTCAAGTGTGGGTTTCAATTTCAAATTTTTCTGTTATGGTTATTAGTTTTGTTTATTAGATTACTTTTATTGTTGTCCTATCTCTCCTTTTAATTCGAACAACAGTTTTTATCGTTAGAAAAAATATTTCGTGGTACGAAAAAGAGCAGAAAAGACTTCAAGCTTTATGGGATGAATCCCAATCTGATGACGCCGAGCTAATCGAATCAGAAAGCGAAGAAGACGTTGATCATGTTTCTGAAAGCGATCACAATACCGACTCGGAGCAAGAAATAACAATTTAGGATCAAATTGGAGGCACAGGAAAGTAATATTGCTGATGCTAGTGATGCGACCCCAAGGATTCGTCAAAAAATTAGAAGAATTGGCCAAGATGATCATGCAAAATCACCAGCTAAGATTGCGAAGTACTCTGGAAGACGTTCCATATGTCCCAGGACCCAGGATCGCAGAACAAAATATTCTTGCATCACTTGCAAGTCATTATTGTGGCTAGAACATGCCGTGATTTGTTGTGAAATTTACCTAATATTTGACAGTGAGTAAATTTTCTCTATTAACTTTAGAGTTCTAAGTTTTTGTTTTTTATATTCTTGTATTATTTGTTTATTGTTTTCAATAAATAATTTTGAAATAGGACGTACGGTTAATTTATTTTTGTGTTTTAAGTAACTACATGTTTTTTGATTTACGGAAATTGATCATTCCTGCGTTATCCTTCGTAATTTTCAAAAACAAGAATTTGAATAACTCCTTTTGTGTTTATATGGTTCTTAGATAGTTACAAAGAGCAATGATTAATGAAAAATTAAAAAAAAAAAACAAGGTCACAAAAAATGACATAGTTTTAATATTTGGGGTTTGTCACACCCCACCTATGTAACGGTGGCATTTTTTTCCACCTATGTAACGCCCGGGTTAAAAAACATTAACGGACCATACAGTCTATGTGGGCCTTACAAATTTCATATTTTTTAAAATTTTTATATTAAACTCAGTAATTGTAAAATAATAAGCTACAATTTAATTTTCAGTGTAAAATCTGTAATCCTTGTTCTACTACACAAATCAATCCATTAATATAATAATTATAATGATATTTTATTTTTAGTTGAAATCCACAATGCACGAAAATTATTTTCAGTTATTGCAACTTATCTAATTAAACAATTAGGAAGTGCCATATTTGCTAAGTTAATCTTGTCAACAGAAAAATTAAAAATAAGTTTTCTAAATTGACAGAAAGATTTATAGTGTAAACAAAAAAGAGGCTTGTTATTAAAAATGGTACGCTTTTCACCAGGAAAAAGTACATTTTATTCTCTTCGCCAGGAAAATGTACCTTATTCAAAGCAAACCTTTGTTGTCGTTTTATATACAAAAATATTAATTGAATTTTATAATCTAACAATTATTTTGTATTGCAGTATCTATAAAAAAATATAATAATATAGACAAAAATATAACTGAATGTTAAAAACAAAAATAAATAAATCACAAAATTTATTTACTGCTTTATAAATATTTTTGTAATTCATACACATATTTTTATGTTTAGGTGATAACGATTTAAAAATTGCCAAATAAAAAGTAAACACTAGGAAATAATATATCAAACATAAACAATAATTTTTTTATTATGTATAATAATTCTTAAGCCGAGAATAAGTCGAATAGATCTGCATGTAATATTTTATAGACAAATACTTGTATAGTATTTTTTTAAATATTAGTGAAGAACCTACTTTTTTATAGTATTTTGTGTTTTTATTAAAAGCCTGTGTATATTACTTAAATTAATAATAAAAATATACAAGAATGAATGAATTTATTGTACAACTTTTTAAAACCATTTGTAGAAGTAAACTTGTAAATGTTATAGAAAATTAAGCTTACCGTTTTTAAACTTTGCGTGTTTATTATCCAATAACTAAATTTTGCAATTTAATAACAGGGTTATTAATTATTTTTAAATGACATTTTACTGTTGTAAGATTGGATGACTGTTATTCAGGTCTAATAATTAGAAAAATGTAATTTACGATCTTTCTTAAATTTTTTAGAAGCTATAAATGTTTCTCGCTCTTGCCAGTAATGAATTCCATAACCTCTACGTACTGTCCTTCATATCAAACACATTTTTAGTTTAAATAATTTTTCTAAATAGCAATAAAAAGTAATATAAAAGATTTGATGTCGTTTTTATCGATTTTATATAGGTAGCATTAGGTAATAGTAGTTATACTTAGCATCAAATTCAATAAATTATTAAAATATTTTAAAATTTTTTTAAATTTAAACAAATCTTCATACCTGCTGATCCTGGAACTTGTAAGAATTTCATTTTCGAAGATTCTTATAACAGCCAATTATTGTATATCAGAACTATCTCTTCATCATTAATATCTATTAGAATTTGTTTGTAAACTTTGCGTGTAACTCGTGAGCTATATCAACATATTTTACACACACACATACAGACTAAAGTAATCGCTGCCACTTGTAACTATTGAAACTAATGTTCACTAGATAATCTGCACCCTACGCTTGTAGCTTTAGAGGCCAATTAATAAAGTACGTGTTTATTACGTGCTATTATTACATTATGGAAAGTCGGACTTTATTAGACTAAAAAGCAATTATATGCACTTAGTCAGGCGAGTATTTTTTTAAATTAGAGCATTTACAAGGGTTATGGTTAAATTTACGTTTACAACTAAATTATTGTAATGGTATAAGCGTCACGGCAATTGCTTCTATTTAATAAAATTAAATTAAAATATTATAAAGGTGCACGTATTTCGGTGCACACATGGAATAAAATTCATTCAGGAAATCAAGGAAAATTGTATTAGTTCCTTAAATAATTAAATTCCTGGCCGAGCAAATACAGAGCAAATTTTAAGGTGGGTTGGGGGCTTAAAAATTTTCGATAAATTATCCTATTTATCCGACAAAATATTTTAGTTTACCTACTTACGTTTGATTTTTTGTAAACATGTAAGTAGTTTGAAATTTCTCACTTATTATTTATTTATTATATTTATGTCATTATGTACATTATTTTTAAGACTAATATTATAAATTAACTTAACTAAACTTAACTTAACACTTAAGTAAACGTTAAAACACTACTAAAACGAAACGCACGGGAATTAGAAGTTCTCTGTTTACACCTACTTCAATTAAAGTTTGGGTATTGTGATTTGGAGGATTACAGACAATTAGTATTTCAGTTGACATTGAAACACTCTTTTTGGCAGGCGAGAGAAAACGAGATAATGATATAGTGCTATGCTATTTACG
This sequence comes from Cantharis flavilabris, assembly GCA_949152465.1. Classification (NCBI taxonomy): domain Eukaryota; kingdom Metazoa; phylum Arthropoda; class Insecta; order Coleoptera; family Cantharidae; genus Cantharis; species Cantharis flavilabris. The sequence continues at coordinate 13,738,942 of OX424435.1, forward strand.
GTATATACGGTACAATTGCAGGTTTGCATTGTTTCATATTTGTCTGTATTATTTTTTGAGTTTATAAAAATAAAGTTACAATAGTGTAACTAAGAATCCCCTATACCTATATAGTGCAGTGGATAATTATAAATTTGTATAAAAACGCGGTAATCACTGTGTACATAGTATTTCTTTTGTGAATATTTATGGGTAAATGTTTTACTTTGAGAATTGAATTTTATTTTACCGCAAGCCACTTCAACAAATTTTTAATGGTTCAAGTTGTACCCACATCATGATTCTAATTAAATTAAAACATGCATTTACAAAAAATTTTCACAATTCCTTAACTTGCTAGCGGCGAAGCCTATCTACGTAAGAAAATAGTATATTATACATCATGGGACTAAGGTGCTGCTTTTCATACCGCGTGCGAAGGTCTTTGCACGAGGTGTTAGCCAAGTGCAAAAATCGCACACGGGATATACTATTTTCTTCACATTCTCTTGTGATTTAACAAGTGATTATTAATAAAAACAATAATTTGAACTGTGTTCAAATTCATCCTAGCATAATGTAATACAATCAGGATATCAGCTAGCTAGTTGGCAGTCATGATTCAACTAGAGTGCTACTCGACTGTCCATGCGCTGCGGGCTGAAGGCCGCACTAATCTTCCACGTTTCCGTAACTTTCCAATTTGATTAGGTTGGCGACTTAAAATAAACCAATCGGAGGTAAATTACGGAAAGCAGAGCAGAAATGATGCTTTATTGTGTATTTTATTTTACTTTAAAATTTGTTTACAGCATTTTTTTATTTTTATTTATATTGTGAAAATTTAATAATGAAATTTTTATACATATTATAGGGATATATTTACAAACTAGCAGAATTTTAATCAAAATGTATTTTCTCTCTACGAAAATCTTTACGAGATTGTCTAGAAGTAAGCTTTAATTTAGTAATTTAGAACTTTTTGTAGTGTTGGTTTTTGCGCAGGTAGTTCCCTTAGAAGGAAAGGAATTGATTTCTTGAGTTTTATAAAAGCTGAATTGTAATTTGTAATTTACATTATTTTGCCTATAACTTACAAAATAAAATTAAATTGCCGGTGAAATTCAGTTTTATGAATTTATTACAATTAAAAAGTTATCAAAGGAAAATTCAAATGTTTACAAGTTGTGAAGTTGAAAGGACGATAAAAGTTTGGATAGGCTTGTGGTCGACTGGTGCAAAGTATAAAAGCAAAGTTTAGTTTTCGTTAAAAAAAACGTGAAATTTTCAAAAGATGAAATGGACGTAGCCAACCCACAAAATTTGAGTATTTTTGTAAAAACTTAAGACATAGTATGTATTTATTATTAATTATTGATTAGATAATTTTATGTTTATGGAAAATTAAATTGTGGTTTTGAGAGCATTCGGGCAATAGATTATTGTAAATAATAATAAAGTAAAAGATTATAATAGATTTATTGAGGTAGGTAGGTATGTAAGATAATTTTTACAATAAGTAGCTTCTTGTGTATCGTTAACGCAAAATAGTTCATTACTGCAGGAAAGAAAAAGTTTACAGCAAATTGAATTATTAATCTTTAAATAAATCTGATTCAAAACAGTTTGGGATGCTCCAGAAACTCACCCATCTCAGGTTAGTACATAGTTCCATAAATCAATTTTCATTTATTCGAGTTCAATAATATAATTTATTATTATAATATTAATTATGTCTTTTTTAATAGTTTCCATTATGAGCTTTTGCCACAGTGGCCTATTTAGAAAATGAGTTTGGAGGGAGCAGAAAAATATAATTTTTTTGGAATCTCGTTAATACATTCATGCGCGTCAGTGGTAAAACGCCGGACAACTTCCAGAAATCTCGATGAACCTTCACAAACGAAATCCGAAAACTAAGAAACGAAGAAAAATAAAAAAATTTTAAGTTATTTAAATTTTGAAACTTCATGATAAACATTATTTTTATTAGAAAGGGCTTCAGGAACACAATCTGAGCCATCCTGGGGGGGGGGGTGGCAATTGCCCCTTTGCCCCCCTCTAAATACGCCACTGTTTTGCCGAACAGGTACACAGCAAATCTCTACAATGCTAAGGTTGGGTATGGAGAACCTATTGTTGACTCTCAAATTTCAGCATTAGATCCATGGTTTTTTCGTGAAATTTGGGGGAACTGTCAGAGAATTGACTCCGCGCATTTCACTTTTTCCTATACACCATTCACTGTGAAAACGTTTTCTTTGAATCAAAAAAAATTCTTTGGTTTGAATTATTTTTCTTGAAGCAAATAAATTTTGTTTAATTTAAATAAATTTTGTTTAATTTAAATAAAATATTTTCGGTCCAACAAAAATTTATTTAAATCAAACAACAAATTTTATCAAAGAAAACAAAAAAATTTAGTTGCGTATTTATAACAAAAAATTTTTGTTTATGGGTCTCCCCGGATACACTTTTCATAATTTCAGTGGTGATAGAGGACACTATTCTAAGAATAATATTTAACAACAATTTTTTCCTAAATTCAAACCCTCGAGAGTTAGGCCTCCTTAAATTATTTTTTTAAATGTACACTTTCACATGGCCATAGCTCGGAAAATATTGATTTTTCAGTAAAAATGGTTAAGTGCTTTTTTACAGAGCGTGAGATAATCTACAAAAAATATTAATACTTTTTATTGTCTAAATTCAACGGCTTTCGAGTTATGAAAAAAAGTAAGTAAAAAAATGTGAAAAATTTTAAACTTTTTTTTTCTTGTTTTTTTTTCAAATCGCTGTATCTTCTAAACAAAACATTTTACAATAAATCTAACGCCCCATTTCGGATAGGAAATTTAACGGACTATAACTTTTGTCGAGCAAAAATTTTTGAAAAACTAATCTATCAACTAATCACTGAAATTATGTAAAGTCTATCCGGGGACACCCTGTATATACGCAACTAAAACTTTTTGATTCTTCGGATTAAATTTTTTGTTTGATTTAAATAAAGGGTCTAAGAGAATAAGCATGAAAAAGTTGCCCCCGCACGTATTAAGTCTAGATTGGCACCAAAGATTGGTATCTATGTGACTAAAAAATCTTGCAAATATCAACCTTAAAATCGCATTTTTGTAGGAGTTATGGAAGGGGAAAGAAAAATCAAAATCAAAAATCAAATGCCGTTTTCTCGAAAACTAATGGATAATCCAAGAATTTTTTTTTTAATATACTTAAAAAATGGTCCTCTTTCCAATGGTGTATAGGAAAAAGTGAAATTCGTGAAGTCAATTCCCTGACAGTAACCCAATTTGGCTATTTAACTTTATTCGTAATAAAACCTGGTACATTACCATCTATCACTGCGCTAGCTGTACACTACAATAATTGTAAAACATATCTTTTTAAGTTTTATTTATTTAAAAGCTTTTTAATGATTATTAAATTGTACTTTCAGGAAAATTGAACGACAACTAATCAAATAATGCATAGATTGTGTATGTAGATATTATAAATTCCGCAGAGAAATTTTAGAAACATGTGAAAGATGTTTAATATGCGTGAAGGTAAATCTATTGTGATGTCTGTCTGTCATTTATACATCTCCAAAATATTAATTAGAAGTATAAGATCTAACAAAATTACTATGTTTCATTAAATAAATTATAACTAAACATAAATTTTATATAACAATTTTAAATCCCATTTGCATCACAATTTTATTAGCAAAAGTAAGCAAATTTTCAAAAGTCGGTGAGCAAGTGTACACTAGTGCAGTATACCAAACTCACCTACTATATTCTACGTTTTTAAGATCAGTGAGAATAAAATAATTAAAATATAAAAATAGATATATTTATAAAAAATATATAAATAATAAAATAAATATTGTAACTACATTAAATACACGAATTATTTCAAACAATTTAAAAAATAGTAAGTTTGCACTTATACTAACTATTCTTCTCCATTTTCCAGAGAATCTTCTTTTTCTCTCAATTTTTGCTGGCTTTCTGATCCATTCAAAATTGAAATGCAATTTTTTGTTTTACGGAAAGCAAACCTGTTGCTTCCGAGATGTTGAAGTAGCAAGGGTAAGTAAACTCCAAATTAACCATGAGTTTGAGGAAATTGTGAAAAACAGTTTAATAAAAATTGTAAAACATACCAGGAAACGCTTAGTTATTATATTTATTTACGGACTAATGTTTATTTAATGCTCACGCGCATAAGGCTCAATAGTACGGCGCAACTCGTAAATATAAATATCCGTTTTGTAATTATTAAATTTTAGGTCCATCAAAATTTTTGAATACTTATACAAATTTTGAAAAAGCCACTTACGATTTCCGCCATGAAATTTCTGTGATTGCCTAGTGTGGGATATGCCTGAAAACACAAACTTAACGCTTTTCATCTTAAACTGACCTCACTACAATAATATAATGGAGGTTACTGAAACATAATTATGGTGACGCATTAACAAAATGATCTTCTCGGTTCTAAGGACTTAAGTGGCATTTAGTATTCTATAAGGAAGCCAAAAGACATTGCCAATGTTCGTTATTTCTATTATTAGTAATTTAAAGGAAACGGAATTCCTTAGCACCCTCGAATATAATCTTTTATTATTGAAAAACGCAGTATAACGAAATAATTTTATAAATTAGAAAGTGTGAAGTGAAAATGAATAGAAATACCTCCAACAGTCCTACATTCAATATTATTAAATCCTGGCACGTAGCTTTTGTGTTGTCCGTATAAGTGGGTGTGCCAATGTCAAGGGAAGTTCTAATGAATGCCTATTCTCTTTTTACTTCACTAACCTTTGCAAAATTTGTAAAAATATTTATCCGTTATTAGTTTTTTGCTAATACCAAGTCAGTTCAAGCATTTAAATGTTTTGAAATGTGCGGAGTTTTGAATTTATCTACGGCATTGAAGAATATCCTATTGTAGAAGTTTCTTCAACGAAAGTGCCAACCTTTGATAACATCAAACGAAAGCATTTGCCATAATCTCATATAAATTTTGCTACCGCATCAAAGGTATGGAAAATATTTTCTACTAATCAAAGCAATAAGATGTCTTAGTGTTGTTTTGCAGTACCTAATTCAATCTTAGTTAGAAATTCTGTCAAGATATTAGAAATGCTATAAGATGTATCCATGTTATTTTGGCAGCCCAATGAATAATAGCGAAAAACTAAAAAGTATTATTCGTTTTACTTTTTGGTGTTACAAAAAAATAATGCTTGTAAATAAAAAACAAATGACCATCACGTTAAAACGTCAATAAACCTTCTATGAATATGATCGTTTACTTCCGAACGTAATTTTCTAATTTCAATAAACGGTTCCTCGAAAAAGTTTAAGAATAGAATAGTTTCTGAAATTTGTTTAGATACTAAACTTTACACCATACATTTTTTTGTTTAATTGAAACTTAAGTAAACAATGATCCCGCGCAAAAACCAGTTTCCACGTCACTCAAACATTATAGGTTTTTCAGTAATTTTGTTTTCGGTGTTTTTATTTTTGGTGATTTGGTTTCGGTGTTTTGATGTGATACCATTTAATAGCATTAACCTAAGAACTGATAATTTGTGCCATTCCACAATTTTTTCTCCACTAATAAATATCTATCACTAGAATATATCTTTTCATTCAAGTGCCATACACTATGCAGTGCGTAGGCGATCACTTGGTTAAAGCCAAGATGACGTACTAGGGAATTTTAATTATTAATAGGGTGGTTTTCCGTTGCCTTCGCCAAAGCCTTGATATTATTTTAACTTTCTTACCTAAAAGTATTCCTAGAAAACAATAAACAAAGACTAATTTGACAAATTAGCGATTAGCGATGTAAAATTTATTAATCAGTTAAATAATTTGGTAATAGATGTCGCTACTAGTAGTTATTCTGCAACCACAGTTGTATAACTTGTATTACTACGAATTCATTCCATAACGAGTGTAACAATGTAGCAGAGCCGGATTAAGGATATGCGAGTTCCGGGGCTAGCTCTTTGGTGATTTAAATTTTGTTGCTTTAATTTTTTTGGGCCCCCTAGAAACTTGAAAGCCCGGAGCTGCAGCCCCTCTAGCCCCACCCCCCTTAATCCATCTCTGCAACGTAACTATTGTCTATTCAATTTGGAAATTGAAGCAGAATGCTTACATTTTACAATAGAAGAAATGCCAACCTACCGTATTTTAATTCATCTTAATTTTCTGTCTCTTTACATCTTCAGGAAATCTATAGTTCTAGAAAACTACTAAGGGTATTATATATTTTTAAATATAAATTATACAATAGATAAATAATATAACTAGACTTCATTTTTAAAATCGATAAGTTGCCTAGTAAATATGTAAAAATAAAAAATGCTTTGGCTGTTTAGCATATACGCTAGAATTGTTTACAAATGCAATTTAATGGATTCGAACCAACGTAGTGTTGTAGATTTATATTTTTGCTAGGATAATTTCGATAACAGATAAATAGAAGTAGATTTCTTTGTTTGAAAAATTATTTACAGTAAATTATGTAAATAAAATAAAGATTGTGTCACTCGACAGGATACAAAATATTAACCATAATAGGAAGTGATATTTTTTGTATTAAATTGTGTAGTGTTGCTTGGCAACGAATGAAAGCTTTATCCTGAGTTATTCATTTAAAAAATTTGTGTTTTCAAAAGTAAAACGAGCACAAAAATACAATTTAATTTAATAATCAACTTTTATAATTTAATAATAAAACATATTCGTGGTCACATTGATAAAAGATGTACGTATGTATGTATGTATGTATTTTAAAATAATACATCACAATGTTTTTTTTATACAAATTTTTTTAATTCAAGTTTCGCATTTTTTATTTTATACTAATCAAAATTTATTATAAAAAATGTATTATAAAGATTAACTAAAATATTACAATAAACTTAGCAAATACAAACAAGTTTAAGTATTTATTATTTTAATAAAATATTTAAAAATTAATTACGACTTACTTTTTAACCCTAATTACTTTATTGGACATTTAACAAATGGCACAACAGTTTTAGCATACATTTTTGATAACTAATTTGGTAACATTATGGGGTTTCAAGTTTTCATAAAATATTTACGTTTTTGCGTTATAAATTCAAACAATAATTAGTATATCGGAAATATTTAAAACCTTGAATACCATTTTGGTTATCATTAATGTCGGCAATATATTTAATTAACTTGAAAATAATGCAGTATCTGTAGTTATTGAAAAAATGTATAAGTTAAAGCTACTGCGCTGAGTCGTATTTATTTAAAAATTTTAAATTTTTTCTAAGTTCTCTTTTGGATGACAATTTGATTATCAAAATCCAGATAAAATGTTAATTTTCATATTAAATTTTAAAGTATAAAATTAATATTTGCTAAATACAATGCAATTTCACCATTCACAATCAGGATTTACTAATTAAATTTTTTCAAAGCATATTAATATTTTGTTTTATTAAAAAATGTTCAATATTATTTACGAAAATGTTATGAAATATATTAAAGGTTCGGGAATGGAATCGGTAGAAAATAAAATTGTGGTTCATTTACACTTGGGAGATTTTAACGTTGAAAAGGGAGATAATCATTTAAGCTTATTCTGTTATTTATTTACTATCTCAAGTGCCACTTTTTATAAATGCAGGTAATAATAAATTTGCATACAAATTCGAAAAAATAAAATTCTGATAATTGGAAGTTTCTGCTAGTGGTTACTGCTACTTGCAAAGAATACAACAACTCAGTCAACTTCTATCAAGTAGGTAACAGGTGTTCAAATAAAAGCAAAATTCAATTAATTTAGAAAAAACTTAACTTTTATAAATTGCACGTAACATCAAATTCGCTTAACGTTTCCCAATTCTGTGATAACATACTGAAGTTTATTATTGTCACATTCACATTGCTATCTCTTTTTCGATTTGATGTCAAGATAAATTAGTTACCTACAGGCGAATTGAAAAGGTTTCAGATTTTACAAAAATTTTGGTAGATTCAATATAAGTAACCCAATATTTAAATTTTGATTAAAAATCTGAATCCGGGCTTGAATAATTATTCACACGCACGTAATTTACATAAAATATTAAAACAAATTCTGCAGTGGATAACGTGTTAGCTTCAAAAATGGCGTCGAGCCTTTACTCTTATAAAAACCAGAAATTTTCCATATGACTGATTGTTAAATTAATAAATATTTTCATTCTTGATAAAAACGGTTTCTTGATCTATCCTTCTTCTGACTTGTGCGGCTATGATTTTATTTGGTGGATGTGATCCTATGCCCTTACTACAAACTTCGAAGGAAGATTAATGAAAATATTTTATAAGCCGTTGCTCATTCCATTACTTTTCCTCGACGTAGTGCAATGGTGACCCGTCATGGAACATTGAGAAAAATGTGTTACAAATTCTGGTATGTGCAAATTAATTTTAGTTAGTTCAACCGAGCGTTGTCATCAGCACTCTATAATAAAAATTATATCGATGTACTAATTTTTCCGGAGACTCTAATTAGCGGCAGCTGTTGGACTTTTCTCTAATCTAAAGCCAATAATCATAGTCCGTTGATGATTACGTAATTATCGTGATAAATTATTTGCCCGGAGTAACTAAGTTGCACCATTTCCATAAATTTAGCTTCGTTTCGATGTAAACGTTGATTTTAATAATTTATTTATCACATCTTTTATCTGCTCTCCTTTCAGTTGAGAACTTTTCTTGTCACTCTGAAAATAAGATAAACTATCTAATTCTGATGTAGGCATTCGTCTGCCTATGCATTTAGTTCCAATCTGAAAAAAGTCTTGCGAGTGTATTCGACTCAGCATCCAAAGCCTGGTTTGACCGTGTGTAGGCCCCTTTAAGTGGTTCAGTAAAACTTTAAATACCTACCTATTCTGATGCTTATTATGGTCCAAGCGGTAAATCGAAAAAAAGACACTAAATTATTCAAAGTATATCCTAGGATTTTTGTTATTAATAAATTTAAGTAAAATTTAGTAAATTCAATATTAAAATCTGGGTTTTCTTTGATAACTCGTCTTCTCTATAATTAACATTCAAACTGATCGTTTTTACTTTTTACATCAATTTGTAATTATTTTTTATTGATTTTTCAAGTACAACTGCTCGGAAAATATCAATCTGACGAAAAATATACACAAAACCTTTTTTATATAGAATTTAATTATCTTAAGCTTTGTATAATACCATTGTGGGTGTAGAATGGAAAGTAAGCGGGTTATCGCACAAAACGCAGATTTGATAGCTAATTTATAAAATTAATAGTAGTTGCCGACTTCGGAGGTAATCACATATTTTAATGTTTTTCCTAACCAAATCTACTAGAAACAAAAAATCCCGTGAGCATCAATTTCGCGCTCGAAGCTTCCTGCCGTCTGGACGATTAAGGATATTACAGATTAATTTTTGGTAGTTTGAGAAAATAATTTCAATTTTACTTCTAGCCAAAATCAATGAGAACTAGGATTTACTGGTTTTAACAGTAGAGAAGTTAATTAAATTTTCAAATATACAATAGCCGCCTTGTTTTGTAAACTTGAATTATTATTGTTTTTCAATTATACCAATTTGCACATTTGAATATTTTGTGGTAGCCTGGTAGTATATTATTATACAAATAATATACAAGCTTGTTCTTGCATGCATAAATAAAAGAGATAATTTGAAAAAAATTAAAGCAAAAATAAATTTATATTTATTTACGTAATGTAGGCTGAAATTGTTTCTTGCAGTAAACTTGAGATAATATTTTGACTAACGGCATACCGTAAAGTAATAAACAGTAAATACACAAATTTTATAAAATGTAATATATAGCTTACCAATAAATTACCAATGTATAAATTTTCATATTTCCAGAACTTTTTAATCAATTAAAAACAAACAACGCAGATTACCAATAATACAGAATGATATTTTTTTAAATATATGCGATATTTAAAAAAGCCGCATCATCATTCATTTCCAATTAGGTTTTTTTTAAATTTGTAGTTAAATATAAACTTTTTAATTATTGTACAAAACACAAGCCAAAATTGAAAAGCAATACCTACGAGTTTGATAAAAAATTCTTAAAATTAGCAGAATTATTGTATATTTGGTTCAATTCAAAATTGATGTCTTTTGATGTTAACGCCAATGAAAATTAAAAAAAAAATACAGAACATTTCGCTGAAAGGTAAATGTAAAAGTTATCTTGTATTAATTTATGATGAACTGATTGTGAATGGTGAACACAACGGACGTGATTGACATACGGGCATGACAATCACAACGTATGCCATTTCTAAATAAATTCAGTCAGATATGGTTTTGATTAATTGCGAGGATAACATGAAATTAGTTTGTTCGAGAAAGTGTGTTTCACTTTAAGTAATTAGTTAATCACAATACTATTAGTTTATTTTTAATATTTACACTCAAACCGATATCTCTTGAATTTGAACACGTTTTTTCATAGTTCCTGGTGTCGTTGGCACACCGTGCGACCTAAGGATTCCGACTTGACTGCAAGAAGTTGGTGGTTGATTTTTTGGAGGAGGTGGAGGTTCGGGTATGCTAGGACTAATCACATTTTGTGGTTCTTCTTGCAAAGAATAGCTGGGAGGATGCAAAGAAATTCCCTCGAGGCGTTTTACACCTGACGGTGGCGACGATTTAAACTCTTGAAGTGGCAATTCTGGAATATCTTCGCTTAATGCTTGTTTTTCATAATTGTATTCACTAATAAAATTAGAGCTAGATTTACGTTCAAAATTACTAGCGTGCGAATTTTTACAAGAATCGTACCTAATTTGTTGAGCTTCGTGCATGGCAACTTTGTGTTCATAGTTTTCGCCAGACGAACTGCTGCAACTTCCTAATTCAGTCATTTCTTCTTTTTTCTTCTGTTTAATTTTTGTTTTATCTCTCTGATGATAAATTCCAACAAAAATTAAAATATTTAACAACAGTAAAAAACATCCTACCGCGATTGTTACCGTTAAGGCTGTAGTGTAACTTTGATAATGGCTTGTGGCTAGTTTTTTAAGTAAATTGTTACTGTTTGAAATTTTATTATAAGGAATGTTAGTGGTGTGATTTGGTGGACACTCTGTGGTTGTAGCTTGAAGAGCTGTATCAGACTTAGGTGGCAGTGGAGTATTAGTGGTAGTAAACGAATTTGATCGTGGTGGAGTTGGGGCGGACGGTGGAGCTATGATGTGAACTAAATTCGGTTTTTGTAATGTCTGCTCTCGGACCGAACCTACGCAAAGATAATTCGATTAGTATTTTATCGACTACAACCTAACGATGTCTTTAAACTTACCGTCGTAATATTGGTCACCTTCTTCTTGAAAATGATGATGCCTCATTGAAGTTTCATCTCCATCGCTCGGCCGATGTAATTGCGGTATAAGATTTAACCATAGAGACATTTTATGACCACGATAATGATTTTTTATTTCCGGACGATTTCCTGCAATATAAAATATGTGCGAATTATATGGATGAACATTTTTGGGGTAAAGCGGTTATTAAACTATAAATAACGCATTTTAATGCTGGATGAATAGAAGAGGCAAATAAATTTTAAAATATTTGTTATTCGAAAGAGATAATAAAAATTCTTAGAGAATCATTTTACAAATTTATTAATTCTCTAGACAACAATATTTTAAAGTCGGTTTTAATTAACATGATTAACGACGAAGCTTTTCGTTTAACTTTGAAAGTCGAGCAGAAACTGCACGTTTGGTAATATTTTATGATAAGAATTAATTGCTGTTTATACGAACAAAATTTGCATAAAACTTGTACCCAACTATCAACATATTTGTAATTAGAGTAGACCGTTAATACATTTGAGGCACGATTAAATAAATTACTTCGGATTTTTATTTTCAATTTCTACTTAGGTGCTAAACTATTTCATTATTCACGATCAATACGTTTGTTTACATGACAGTTTACATAATTGCACCAAGTCGTATTAAATATTTGTTTAAATCTTATTTACGTGACCGTGAAAATTAGTGTGTTAATGCTACAACTTTTATTTGTGTAGAAAATTAATTTTAATTTTTAAAATACGAAGTCACATTACGTAAAAACTTACTTAAACTAGATAGGACAACAATGTCATTTTGCTCATGTTATGAGTACATGAACAAATTCAAATTTGGCTTTTAATTTTAATAAATATAACTAGGTATGTAGTTTATCGTTCTCTAAAATTAGAGAATTCCAAATAAGTGTTATGCTACGCAACTTTCCTAAGTTAAACTATACCTACTCTTAATTTACGTATAAATTCTTCAAATTCTCTTATAGGGTCTACTCCCATTTCAAATTGAGCACCATTTATTACTTTTTTTGTGACTTTTTACATTTTTAGCACTTCCGTTATTGGATAGCAGTGTGTCCCTGACATTGATGTTCTTTATTATTAACATCATTTATTTTGTTTAGTTTTTCAGTTACAGTTTCATGTTTTGAAAATTATTTCAACCTTGGAAGTATCTGACCCTATCACTTATACGACCGGAAATGGGTCCTGTCGGATAATAGAACGATTACCATATTGAATACCTATACTCTCGTGATGAGTTTTATAGAGGTCATTTAAAATTTAAACTATATATTATATTGAACTTTGTATTTATTATTTTATTTATTAAATTAATAAATTTATGTATTTTTTAATTAATTTCTTTTAATTTCTTTTCAAAATTTTAATTCTTATTTTATGTTTTTCATTAAACTCTCATTAAACGCCTCAGTTATGTTGGACAAACCAAGCAATACCTAAAAAAGCGCATTTACCAGCATAAGTACGATGTCAGAAATAATAAAAGCAATACGGGTTTGTCTACACACGTGATCGAATCTGGTCATGAGATGTTATATGATGATGTTAACATCGTGGCTCGAGAAAAAAACTACAACAAAAGATTAGTGTTGGAAATGCTGCATATCACTGACAATAAAAATAATAAGGAATCATTAAACTTTCAAACTGATACGATAAGCTTAAGTAATTTTTACGCCGGTCTCATAAAACCAGTAAGACAGTAGTGACAATTTTGAGTGTTGGTTAGGAAAAATTTTGTAATACGGATCTGTGCTGTGTCGAGGCTTGATGTCCTTGCTCGTAGATATGAACCGCTTGAGATTGCACTTGTTTTGTATGTCATTTCTGATTTTAATTTTAATTTTTACTATTTGACTAATGAATGTTTTTATATGTTTTACATACACATTTGTGTTATGTTGATGGATGTAATACTCGATGTTGAGATTTATTGGTGAGTGTTCGTGCAAAAGATATCAGTCGGTGTATATTGTGATTGTCTGTAATTTTTCTCTTTTTTTAGACTCTGATGAGGACCAATATAAGGGTTGAAACCGGTCAGTAAATATATCGATAGAGTAGTTTTATTTGAGTAGGACCCAAAAAACCCACTATTTCCAACATCCAGTTTAATTAAGACTACAGGGTCGAGAAAAGTTCTTTACATTTATGTTTTTCATTGTTTTCTATTTGTTTTCAATTGTTTTGATAATTTTTTTTTGATTTTGCAAAAAAATGAAGAAAATCTCAAAAAACACTTTTCTACCAGCTCCCCTTTTTCCAAATTAAATTTTTTTTGTTATTTTCGATTTTTTATAATTTGTTGTCAATTGTTTTGCAAAAATAAAATTTTTAAATCAAATGATAACAACGAAAATCGCGAAATATGATTTTGCGCCACCTCCCCTTTTTGTGAAAATAAAAATTTTTTTTGTTGTTTTCGATTTTTTATGATTTGTTGTCAATTTTCTTTGTAAAAATAAAATTTTTAAATCAAATAATAACCGCGAAAATCGCGAAATAAGATTTTGCGCCAGCTCACCTTTATTCGAAATTAAATATTTGTTTTGTAGTTCTTGATTGTTCTTGATTTGTTTTCAATTGTTTTCAAAAAAAGGGGAGCTGACAGAAAAAAGATGTTGTGTTTTATTAAATTTATTGAGTTATAGTTCACTGCATTTAGGATTTTGATACGGAATAATTATATCCTACAGTATCCTACAAGTCCAAAGAGGGGGGGGAGCTCCGCCAAACATGTGGCAACAATGTAAAGGTGCTCTAAAACGGTTTTTGACGATTTTCTCGGTTTCTAGCAGTTTTACGAACAAAATACCTCTATTCAAAAAGAAAGACACGATAATTCTACACAAAAAAGGTTCTGGGCGATTCCATTATCGCGAGTGCAACATTTAGACTCATTCAAGGCTTCTTACTAATAAAATAAGAAACATTTTTTTTAAATTATTGTTTGAAGGGTTACATTTTAACCTTGTTTCTTTAGATTCGTATATAAGAATTCAAATAAAATGTATGAATAGCCACAAAAGAGGTTTGAAGTGCTATCGCGGGTGCAACAAAATCGGCCAACTTTTCAAGATCATAGGACAATAAAGAAAAAAGTCTGTTAATTGTGAAACATTTATTGAATTATGCTTTCATATTTTGAAAGAGTACAAAATTAACCAATCATTAAATTAAATTAAAAAAAAACAAAATATACTATGAATTATTCACTTTTTATACAATCGCGGGTGCAACTTCAAGTTATCGCGAGTGCAACGCATCTAATTTAAGTAAACATAAACATCGTTATAAGTACATAAATGAAAGAAATAAGAGATCAAAAAATGTCTATGACTAATTAGTACACTTCTTTGTTTCTTAAATTAATTATGTCTTTTCAAATACGTCTATATTCGCTAAAAATTTTATAAATACAGGGTGGCCATTTGAAAACGAAACAGACGGGATTGTGGCCAGCAGAATTTTTTTTTCAAGAAATGCAAAAACACGTCAATTTTATAATCGAGGGGGACAACTTTTGATATCAATGTCCTTCCCGTATTGTTTCATCCCTTCGCTCTGTGATGACAACCCCTGAAATGTTAATAGGGATGATATGGCAAGTGACACCTCATTTGAAAGGTCTTGCTTCCCTAAATTCAGTGCAATAGTTTTTCTTAAAGTTTTATCAATTATTCAACAAAGAAATTGAAGCTGCAAAAATGCGAAATAAATGCGATATTTGATTTTGATTTTAATTTCAAGGGGCTGCTTTTACTGCTATTCATAAACATTGACAGTTCAACCCTTAAGGTAAAGGGCAAACCACCCTTGCAATTTTGAATGAAAAGATGGGTCTGATAAAAAGATCATCAGTTTAATCAAATTATATGTTCAAATTGTAAATTGTTGAACAACTAATTTTTTTCAATTAGATGTATATTAACTGTATATTATTGCCATCAATTTTTTTTGGTGCTTCCAATTTCGCGATAATGTCTTCAAATCGAACGTCTGCTACATCATCCACGATTTCAATGAAACTTTTACCATCAATTATCGTCAGAAATTGTACTTTATAAAAAAACAGCAAAATATTAACATAAACTCCCATTAAATATGGATAATATATTATTATCCAAGACTTCATATTAAATTAATAAAATATGACAAAAAATGACACCATAATGTTAGGAATCAAAACTTTTCCACTCGCGATTCCAATATCGAGATCGCGGGTGCAACCAATTTGAGTAATTGTTTATTTTAATTCAAATGACAACATACCTGTAATTGCGATTAACTTAAGTTTTCCTTTTATTTCTTCTTTCTTTTACAAAGTTTCATAACATTACACAAACAATTTTTTTTATATATTTCATATCGCGGGTGCAACAGGCTAATAATGGCTTCTTAGTATATTTGATATTGCTTGAAAAATAATAACAAGTAATTATATTTTTTTACATACACAAATAAACAAATGTTATTACTTCAAGATTAATCAGTAGAATATAATCTCCAACTTTCAATAACAGCGATTTAGTAATAATATTACCGGAGACCGATGTACAGTTTGCACCGAACCTGTCGGGGGGCGTCCATTAATTACGTGAGGTGATTTTGGCGATTTTTAGACCCCCCAGCCCCCCTTGGTGAGATGTCGTGAGATTTGGCTTGACCCCCTCCCCTCCTTCTAATCTCACGTGAGATTTTTTTAAATGCGTATTTTTAGTGTAAATAGTTAATCTGTCGTGCTTGATTGGGTTGGATTTATTAAAAAGCATAATTTGCTTCATTATTTTTATTTAAGAATAGTTAACACAAAAAAATTACGTGATATTTGCCGAGCCCCCCCTCACCCCCACGTGAGATTTGGTGAGATTCGGCTAGACCCTCTCCCCCCCCTAAACGCCTCACGTAATTAATGGACGCCCCCTCGGCGCTAGCGATTCTGAGCTGGCCTAATATTTAAATATAAACTTAGGTTCATAAAAGTAGTTTTATCATTAAATTTAGATCTTTTTCTTTGTATTGGCATGAAAAAATGTAAGAAAAACTATGATTTAAAACTTGATGTCGAAAATCGTCTCCCGTGGAATCACCCTTCTTAAAAATTTTTCAGTCCGAGCAATACTTTTCATGATAAACCCCGCTGAAAAAATACGTATAAAATTTTTTTTTAAACGTAAAATACAAGAAAAAAATAATTTTTTTTTTGGTTTATG
Source organism: Cantharis flavilabris (assembly GCA_949152465.1). Classification (NCBI taxonomy): domain Eukaryota; kingdom Metazoa; phylum Arthropoda; class Insecta; order Coleoptera; family Cantharidae; genus Cantharis; species Cantharis flavilabris. The sequence continues at coordinate 13,755,558 of OX424435.1, forward strand.
GTTTAATATTATTTATTGAAGAAGAATCTGAAGGGTTTATATTATCAGATATTTCAGGTTCTGTGTTGTTCGTAGTTTTTTATTGTGATGAATGTAGTCCTAATCTTCGACAAGTGCAGAGTGGTCCACAACCTTTTGCGCAATTGCTAAAAATCATGTTTAAAAGACAATTAGGTACAGGAAGTTGCAATGTTGTTTTTGGCCACAAAATTTCGTCTTTTGACAGCCATCTCCAATCCCAAAGCAAGTATATACCCTCAATTGACAAAACCCGATGGGCCTGCTCGGCATGGAAGAACATGAGGGAAAGAACAGATGTTTAATCCAACATCTCTTTCAGTTTTAACGTTCCGACATCCATCTACATGTATTCAAACTTTGAATTAATATTTTTTATTACTGATTTTTTCATTATATTTTATGTTTTAATCTGAGCAAATAAAAAAAAATTTATACTACATATTTTTCAGCGGGGTATTGCTCGGTATTAAGTATTGCTCGGACTGAAAAATTTTATAGAATCTTTTTTGTATAGAATTACCGTGGCTTTCTTTTTGAATAAAAGTATTTTGTTCGTAAAACTGATAGGAACCGAGAAAATCATCAAAAACCACTTTACAGCACCTTTACATTGTTGCCACATGTTTGGCGGAGCTCCCTCTCCTTCGGACTTTTGAGACGTTATTTGGGACACCATAATATATATGAAAACGCACAAAAACTGTAGGATATAATTATTCCGTATCAAGGCATATTTTTTGACTAATTTCTGTGGACTTGCCTTAAGTTAAGTTTTTAATGTTTTTAACCAATCACAATACTTGACAACAAATCAAAAACAATCGAAAACAACAAAAACAAAATTTTAATTTAAAAAAAGGGGAGCTGGCACAAAATCATATTTCGCGATTTCTGCAGTTATCATTTGATTTAAAAATTTTATTTTTACAAAACAATTGACAGCAAATCAAAAACAACAACAACAAATTTAATTTCGAAAAAAGGGGAGCTGGCAGAAAAAAAAGTTTTTTGAGATTTTCTTAATTTTTTTTGCAAAATCAAAAAAGAAATTATCAAGACAATTGAAAACAAATGAAAAACAATCGATAAAAAAAATTAATATTTTGAAAAAAGGAGAGCCAAGTTCACGCACGTAAATAATAATTAATTAATATACAGCTAATCCAACAAATTTTAATTAATTTAGTGCAAAGCTTCAAAAAATGTTTTAAAAAAGAAATATTCACTTTAATTAAGTAGTTAAAAATTATGTTGCTTATTTAATTGATTTTATAAACCCTAAATTTGAATTGTAAACACACAAAATAATCATTATAAAAAGTGCAATAAAAAACTAAAACATATCGATGTTTTAAAATTGGGGTAAATAGTATTTATGTTGTTTATCCACAATTAATATGTAGCTTCTAGTTAGAGAAGATAATTTGCATTTTATTGCTAGCCAATATCAATAAAAGCTATAATCTACTTATTTTAATAGCAGAAAAATTAATTAAATTTGTAAATATACAATAACCGCCGTGTTTTGTAAACTTGAATTATCATTTGTTAATAATTACTCAATACATTGTACTACTAAGAAGCTTTTAGATGCAGGTCAGTTGTTATAATAAAACATGGTCACACAGGCACAAATAAGTATGTACATCGATCCACAGTTAACAGGTTTTTATTTTTTATTACTGGGTGACTGGTATTACTTAGGCATGGAATTTTGTTGATTTTTTTATTACTGTTAGATTAACTTGTTTCAATTTAATTGTAAGAAAAAGTAAACTGAAAATATTATTTTATTTGTAAAATTTTGAATTTTTTTTCATTCCTACTTTGCCTCAGGTGTAAATGAAGGAAAGTAATAATTTTTGAAAAGATGAATAATAAATTAGTAATTACAATAAATTAAAATATTGACAAAAATATGATGTAGTTTTTCATTATTTATTAAAATTATTATCTAAAAAAAACCACAACAATATGAGAGTTTTAAAAGTTGGTTGAATTAACAATTTTATTCTTTTTTCAAACAGAAATTTGTTTATTTACGTAATACTTTCTTTACGTCTCAAATGCTACATTTTTATCTAAATTTATTTCAAAATATAAAAATTGGCAGAAACAGCTTAAAGCTAAAGCTGGCATGATAGCAATAAATTCTAAACGGAAAAGAAGAAACTAAATTTTTTGAGTAAAAATCGAAAAAATTTAAGATTTTATGAAATGCTATATCTTGGAAACAAAATAAATTAAAACTTTGCGTTGAATTTTGAAAAGTAATTTTGGACCATAAATTGCACGGAAAACGGTTCATTACAGACTTATCAATAAATTCTTCTTCTGCTTGAGTTCGATAATAACTGACCTAAAACACCAAATTAAATACTACATAATATGTAATATAACAGGTTTTGTTTGATTTTACTTCGTGGATTGAATCTTTATGTAATGCAATTTTTAAAATTGCTGTATTTTATCAATATTTATTCAATAAAAAAAAGTAGACCGCAATTTTTCAATCAAAGCTCATATTTATTGTACTGTTTTGTCGAGTAATGAAACAACATACAAACAAAAATAATTTCTCAACAAAAAATATAAATTTTATTTGACTAGTTATGTAGTTGCTGCTGTCATATTCACAATATTATAAAACAACGAAAAAATTGCATTAAATGTAAACACATAGATATGATTTACACAAGAAGGGCTATGAAATAAACGCGATCCCGAAATATGCAAACAATTTTTCTGACTTGTATTGCATCTCGCTCACAAAATCACAATCGACACACTCGAAATATAAAACTCTTGAAAAATGAAAAACCTAAAAAACCATGGAAAAGAGGTTGCAATTTAATTTAATCTTTTCAAAAAGTCCGCGTCGACAACTTGAAACTAATAACTTGAAATCTTAAAGTTCTCAAGTTGAAGATCAGTATTGACTTGCTTACTTGAAGTTCATATCTTCAAACTTTTAACTTCAGATCTTAAAGTTTTTAAACCATCAAAATAAATAAATAAATAATTGTAGGGAGCAATTATTGTTACAGCTAATTCAATTTTCTATAAAAATGTATGTGACAGCTTTACTTTAAATGTATATAAATGAACAGGTTTTTAACTAGTTTTCAATTGTAATTCATCAGGTTCCAGGATTATATAAATTAAAAATATTCAAATTTAACATTATTTCTAAAAACTTCAAAAATCGTTTTACGCTAAATATTTGACAATACCTATCTACCAATAATAAAATTTCCTTTTGGATGTCGTTTTTTGCAGTTTGAATTTTTAAAAATATAATAAAAATATATCAAATATTGTCTATCTGCAGACGTGGAAAACAGCCTCTTTCGATTGCTAACATTTATTATACTACGTTACATCGGGAAGCAGGTTTGCCGCTCAACTACAGTCCTTTTCAGAAAAATGGATACAATGTCATTTACAATATTTGCAAGTTCGTATAAAGAGAAATGAGTTTGTAGGATAGTAAAATTTTCAATATTAAATAAAATAATAAATTCAAGTAGCTCTGGAAATTGAATTAAATTTTGTGTAATTATTATTTTATAAAATTTATAATTTTTTTATTTTTAAATAATGAATTTTATTTTGAATTATCTTTGTTATGGTTCTGTAATAATAGCCAAAAGAGTGTTACTTTAAATATTTATACTTTTGTTCAATTACTTTCATCCGTATTTATATTTTCTCAACATTTTACAATAACTATTTAAATTAATTTATTGTACATTTTTGTCGATTACGCCAGTAATAGTAATTAAATTGTGAGAAGACTGATTTCGTGTAGAAATTTAAGGTACCATTAAAATTTAATGGAGGAATTAGCTTGAAATAAACCAACGAAAACCTTCCATTCCTATTTAATTATCTGCTAAAATTTTAATGTCTGAATAAACTTTTATATGAAATTGGCTTAAGTATTTTTAAATTTTGTTTTGGTGATGATTTGGAAAGGTAAGTTAGGATTATTTTATAAATTGACTTGCTTTTTTAAATATTTTTATATCAAATTGAATTGTACAGATATGAATCTTTCTAGGATCTAGGATCATATTAAAATTTTGATAATTTCGAGAAAATGCTTTACCTTCTTTGAGCGAGAAACTTTTTTATTGCGACTACATCTCGAAATTGCCGCGATATCGTTCTGCTTGTTAGAATGTCGATATTTTCTTTAGCACATGTGTTATAAACCATTGTTCTGAATGGTTAATGACCTCGGAGCTTTTTTATTGTTAATAACTTACGATCAAATTTTCGTTTGAAGCTGAACTCGAATTTATTACTTCGATGGAATATTTTTATTTTGAATTAAATAATTTAAAATTTTATTATTTATCAGATTTATTAAAATTTTTCTTGATGTATAAGTTCATCAGACTTAATTCTTGCGAATAAAAACACACTTCCATATTATTTTTATGCTGCATGTGTATATAAATAGAAACACCCGGTTAAACTTTCAACAAAGGGTGGTAATCATGAATATTTCATATTCCTGATTAGTTTACAGTACAGACAATGTTACATATGCATTTTCGTCCATATTGGACACTTTAGGTAGAAAAAAACTACTATATAATTGCCGACGTTTCGCTCAACCTTATTGTGAGCCTCTTCAGGGCTAGAAGTGCTTTATTAGAAAAGGATTTCTCTCTTTGAAAAATACAACTCACCTAATTACACCGTAAACCGTGTGTTGTTACAATTTCTAAGAACTTTTCAGGTTGTTTACATAAGCGGCATAACATTGGCTCAAGCAAAAAATATACGTAAAACATAAAAACATTCCAAGAAGTGTGGTTACGAAAGTTATACAAGAGAACTGGAACCACATTAGTTGCTATACTGAACTACAATTAGAAGAAATACTAGAACTTGTTAATATTTGTTTTACGACTAGTTATTTTCAATTTGAAAACAAAATGTATAATCAACTGGAGGGGCTGGCCATGGGTAACCCAGCGAGTCCCGCATTAGCTGGATTAGTGATGGAAGCATTGATAAAAAGAGTACTAAGAAACATTGATTACTTAATACCATTCTTTTACATATATGTAGATGATTCAATTATGGCAGTCCCAAAAGGCAAAGAAGAATACATCTTAAAAAAATTCAATGAATATCACAGCAACATCCAATTCACAATGGAAAGGGAAAAAATAGGGAGATACCTTTTCTAGACATAAAGGTAATTAAAGAGGAAAAAAATGGTATTATAACGAATTGGTATATAAAACCATATGCATCCAGGAATTTAGTTGGGTGCCATTCCTATCACCACAACAAAATTAAGAGGGCGTTGATAGTTTGACTAATTAAAAGAGTGACAGACATCAGTCATCCATCATTCCTTTAAGAAGGAAAACAGAAAAAAGATAGATGCTCTCCTTAAAGAAAATTCATACCCAAACTGGTTTGTGAGAGCGGCAGAAAGGAGTATACAACATCGAGAAATAAAAATCGAAACTGATGTTGAACAGAAGTACTTTAAATTTCCTTACATAAGAGGTTTGACAGAAAGACTAACCAAAATGTTGAAGCCATACTGCACACTCGCCCCTTACAACATCAAAGACCATAGGAGTCTATTAACGCGTTTAAATACAAAAATGGATAAGGGAAACAAATCAGAATTGGTATATATGATTCCATGCAGAGATTGTGACAGGAAATACGTTGGTCAGACCAAACAGTGGTTGAAAGATAGATTGTACCAACACAAAAACGACTGCAAACAATCGGTTAAAGAGATGTCGAAAAATCACAAAGCAACCCCAGGAAAACTTGCTAGAAATGACCCAACAAGCATATCAGCACTGGTTCAGCATCACATTGAACATAAACACTCGTTTGATTTTGAAAAAGCGGAAGTGCTGGACCTAGAGGAAAATTATATAAAAAGGTCAATAAGTGAGATGTTCCATATTAAGACCACAAAAAATAGCATCAACTTTCGAGAAGATACGCAGAAGCTTAGCGTGATATATGGTGATCTACTAATGTGAAAAGATAATATGCGTCCTTGCAATGCACAGTTATCATCTAACAAATTTGTTGAATGTTTATCAATTATTGGTTTTACTTGCGTGTTATTAGTTTGTAATTTACATTTAGATATTTTAATTTGATTGACTACATTTTATTCATATTTTTATGTTTTACGTATATTTTTTGCTCGAGCCAATGTTATGCCGCTTATGTAAACAACCTGAGAAGTTCTTAGAAATTGTAACAACACACGGTTTACGGTGTAATTAGGTGAGTTGTATTTTTCAAAGAGAGAAATCCTTTTCTAATAAAGCACTTCTAGCCCTGAAGAGGTTGAGCGAAACGTCGGCAATTATACAGTAGTTTTTTTTCTACCTAAAGTGTCCAATATTCCCGAAAATCTGTTTATATATACTATAGACAATGATATTGTCAAACTAAACCGTCGCGTTATTTTAACTGAAACTTTTATTTAAGCAATGTTAAGTTGGCTACCCTAACAAAAGCAATTATTTTACTTTAATGCCTAGACGGTAAAGTGCGAAAGTAAAAGTAATATTAAAAAAATTTAATTATTTTTGTTTGTTAAGTGGACCATCTGAACCATTAATTTTTCTAAACAAATTAATTAATTTGCAGCCGCCGGCACTAAAGTGAAACTTTAACTAAAGTTTTTTTCTTCTTTAAAGTTTGACAAAAATAATTTGTTTTAGTTCAGATAACTTTTGTTGTGGTGGTTAAGTATTTTTTAAGCTTAGACATTAAAAGTTTAAACATGAGTTTTACCAATAGCTTTATCTGTTCCCATTTCAATGTTGAAAACAAAACAAAACAAATTTTGAGATATTGGAGAGCCAACTAGTGCTAAGAAATAAACACGTATACCGGATTATGGACTCGTGTTGGTTGTATCAATCAAATAATATTGGTATTGCTTTATATCGCCAGCTCTCCCACTGGGCTAAACGTACACCGATTATAATATTCATTATTTATTTTTGTAATTAAAAATAAACAAATTCATTACAACTCAATAAAATAAATTTAAAAAAATCAAATTTTAACATTTGAAACCCGACAATATACCGGGTGCTGAATGAGTTAGCCGAACATAGGAAATTAACATGTAACAACTTATTTATGCAAATTCCTGCTTCCCTAATTATTTTAGAGAAAAAATGAAAGACATCAAAATAATGCAGAAATATGAACTACAAATGATAAGGCTATTAGATTTCATCTAACTTTTACTTAAAAGGTCAAAAAATGATTTAGAAATTGTTAAAATTTTCATTTATCGCACTGGCCATGTAATAAATTCAATTTAATTTATATTTTCCAAAATAATTACCATGGAAACTTTCATGGCAAGTCCGATAAATGAAACTTTTAACAATTTCAAAAGCATTTTTTGGGTTTTTAAGTAAAAGTAAGATGAAATCTAATGCTCTTATCATTGGTAGTTTATATTTCTGCATTATTTTTGTGTCTTTCATTTTTTCTCTAAAATAATTAGGGAAGCAGGAATTTGCATAAATAAGTTTTTACATGTTAATTTCCTATGTTCGGCTAACTCATTCAGCACCCGGTATAATATTTATATCGTAAACTACAACACTATTGTAATTTAAATTACGAATACATTATACAAAACTCGTGCAAATATAATGAAACCACCAAGTTCCAATCAGCCGGATGCATGTACTATGTACATACCTTAATATATAAAATATAAATAATATATTATTATAGGTAGGTATCTTTGCTCTTTTTGCTTATACTTTTTGACAACTTGGCAACAGGTGCAACTTGTTATCTCTAATGCCTAAATGTCTAATGGAACCGTCGCGTCGGCAGTGTTCCAAAGCTTAGCTTACCGATGAATTTTTTGCAGGAATATAACATATAGATTATTTAAACATTTAATATCTCGAAGATGTTACCAGCATCTTGTGAGAAAGACAAAAAAAAAACTATGACAGCAATCTAGCATTCACTATTTTTGCAAGAATACAAAATATAAATATTGCAGTGATTTTTTCTAATTATTGTGTCTGTAAACTTAGGTAATTTTATTAACTTTATTCTGAGTTTTTGGAGTAGATAAACCACTTAGACAATTTTGTCAACAAGTTTAATATTTAGTTAGACTTTATCAATAGTATGGTTTGGGTATGATATAATAAAATTAATCTAGGTGGATAATCTCACTTCAAAGGAGACTATAAGTTATTCTGTTTTGAAAGTTTCTGAATAAGAAAGTGCTCAAAAGACGAAATCTGGCAAATAAATTTATATTGTATAGAACCATTGGGAACTTTATTAAGATTTATCCTATAACAAGATCAAGCAGTGTTGTACTGTTGAAAAGTCATCGAGATTTAATTATGAAAAGATATCTTGAAAATATATAAATTGTCCAAACAAAAAGTTCTTGGAATTGATGAACAACTTCAGTTCCGTTCACTTTTTTGCTGTCGAAAAAACTTAACATCTTTTTAAGATTGAAATACAGGTGTTATATTTTTGTTTCAGTGTTACCGCAAGATTCTATCTTAATATTTTAAAACTTTATATTTTACTTTTGTTTTGCTCAGTCAATGTCAATTTTGAAAGTTAATTCCCTACGGTATACAATAAAAAGCAAATAATATCGGATAGAATGTTTATTGTATTGTTTTCGTAAATTAAAATGTTTATAAATTTGAAAATTTGTTACAGAAAAGGATTTCAATTTGTATTTGTTTGTTTTGCATTTTAAAGCTTAGCCAAAAATTCCACAAGAAGTAATAAATTTAAGGGCAAGCGCAATAAATAAGAGCAACAAAAATCGAAAACGTGCGTTAGTACTAAATTACTTCTTTTGAAAAATCTTACTAAACAAAGTAATTTTAAACAGCAATTTAGTTAACAAATTAATTCATTTAAATTTAAAAATATTTGACTAAAATAATTATAGTAAAATATCGGGTGTGAATTTAATAATTAGTAACCTTCCATTCTAAACAAATGTTTATGACCCATTTAGTAATAGAAACAATAAATTATAAACGTATTAATTTGCAGTAGTATTCATCGAAATTGAAATATTTACGAGATGGCACCGTTGCGTTGTTCTAAAGTTGATTAATTCTGTAAATTTTGCAATAGTACATTTAAGTAATGGAAGTTTAATGTTCCTTCAAATCAAGTGTGTCTGTCTGTCTAGTGTACGAACTTAAAAAGTACATTTATCAGTCTTGCAGAATTTGACAATGTTTTCATTAATTAAGAGAGATATTATTTTTAACAGTTATTTGGGTAGTAATTCAACTTTGAAATATTAAAATTAATCAAATCAATTAAAAAATTTAATTATGAAGCTTATGACTAAAAATGTCCATAGAAAACTGATTGATGAAGGTTTTCACGAGATGCATGAAATTTTAAATCTTGCAAGATAAACTGGTTCTCATTTTCTTCTAAAAAAAGACGTCTATCTTCAGATTTCCCTTGTAACTGGGACATCTGGGTTTGGTTTTAATTGAATAACCCACTACTACCGCATTGCATCCGTCAGCGCTATTAATCACAGGAAAACTAAATGCGGAAAGCGTTATTAAAAATACTTCAACTTCACACTAGTATTTTTCCTGGTGTAATGTACGACTTTCCAGCTCGCTCAAAGTAATTTAAATTAGTGGGTGACTACAATATAGGACTTTTAATTTTTATAATTTTCTCTAAACTCAAGTGCACCACTTTTAATAATTAAAACTTAAGTACTTCAATTTCTTAAAAACAAACAGTTTTATGATTTAATAACATAAGTACGTTCATTAAACGAAACTGCTTTAAAGCTTTTAGAAAATTAAATTATGGCATGTCTCACAAAGTTTTCTACAAATGAATCAGCAAAAATCGATAAAGTTAATTGCTTACTTAAATTTTTTTAAATTACAGCTAATTAACAAGAAATCACGCCACGATAATTTTTTAATTTATTTGTTTAATTGCGGGGTCATATTTGTTTTGGCAAATCGGAAACATATGTTAATTTTTAGTATATTTGCATATAACAAACCGCTGATATAGATAACATACCCAATTCAAGATAAAGCTGATTGATGGTATCATAGGTATCCCAAAATGGTGTGCTCATATCTTCGTTAGTTTTCTTTATACTATCGTATATTTCAGACGATGAGTTTGGAATGGCTCCATTTGGATCACTAAAAGGATAAAAAAAAGATATTGTTAAATATACTTGTCACATAAAATAATTTTATTTGCAATATAAATTTTTAAATTTATACTCGCAGCAATAAAAAATGTAACTCCAACTTACATGATATAACATCAGTAACATAGAGTTACAGTCGTAATTTTTATAGTACAAAATGTCAAATTATTTTAACATAACCACTATATATTTCGAGATAAAAATTTATGTAAAAGAATAATTAAATATCGAAATAGTCCTTTGGCTTTAGTTCATTCAATTTACCAACAGGCATTTTTGCTTTTCATTGATTTTAGAATTAAAAGTATTACAAAAACCAGCAATTTTATTTTAAATCTTCTGCATTTTTTACTGTCAATAACAGAATTTAACTGTATCATTTCAGTCATCAAACCAAAAGTTTGCTTTACCAATTGTTTTACTTTATAAAAGCATAGCAAAAACAATTTTTGTGATTCGTCTGTAAAGAGAAACATACTTTCTTTAGTATGTCCTAAAAATTCTACTAAAAATATAAAGGTAAAGTCGCCAAAGAGCCATAAACATACATATTTATATTTAAATATAAATAAACATTGTTTATCCTCGGGTATGTAGGACAAAAAATACAATATACAGAAGGCAGTGCCGGATCAAGCTATTTCAGCGCCGGGTGCAGATTAGGTAAATGGCGCCTAATGGTCGGTTAAATTCATACCACATGATCCTGGCATACGGCATACTTTTCTACCGATGGTTGATATTTAATCCCCAGCCCTAAAATGGTCAACGTAGAGCAGTGTACTATTCTACCGATTTGGGTTAGGGTAGCTTATAAAGTATTAGCAGAAATACAATGGGGCGATTACAAATCTACATAACCGATCTTCGCGCGGATATCTCTTTTTACGAACAATTTCGCTAAAGAAAAATCATAAACTAACACTAACCTACATATCTCCTTTTTCATTATTAATGAATATTTTTTTCCATCGGTTTTCTGCGCGGACACCCTGTATAATTATATCTTATTAATGTTAGGAACTACTTATAGAGTCAACAATTAAAGTATTAAAATTTTGATACTACTAATAGCATCAGTGCGGGTTTAAGATTTGGCGGCAGTAGGCCAAAATTTTTCAAGCGGCTCTTTTTTTGTACTCCTCTTTGCTACACTCCTGTGCTTTCCCCCCACGTTGAATGGGTTAAATGGCAATTAATATACTGTAGTGGTGTAGTGAGTTATTTCATGGTATAAAGTAAACAACAGATTTCAAAACAATATGTAACGTTTAATACTTACAAAATCTATGCAAAACTGAAATTATCAGATTAAATAATGGAAATGTTAATTACGTTACATATTGAAAGATATGCTATAATTATTTAACATTTTGACGATGCTCAGGTTTTACTTGGGTAGGTGAGTTCGTTCAAACACAAACTTTTCGAACTTTTTTGGCTGCCAAGTCTTTCACCAAATCACTAAAATCCAAGTCTTTGAAAAGGTCAGCATTGGCGACAAAACTAGCTAAACTAGACACTCTTGAATCAGAGGTTGAGTTTCTCAAGTCGTTTTTGACACTTTTGAGCACGCTAAACGATCTTTCACCAGATGCGTTGGATGTCATAATGCATAGTAAAATGCGCAGCACTGTGTCCATGTTCGGGAATGACGCTGTCAACAGTTTTTCACGAATGAGTTGTAGATATTCCAAAGGAAAATTTCTCTGGGGCTTAGAAGTCTTGAGATTCTTGTCAGTGTTGTCATCAAGATGGGGTTCTTTATTATTGTGATCATCAGAAAGGCCTTCAACAAAGCTTTTGAATTGCACACATTCTTCACCAAAGTCATCATCTATGTCGGTTTGATACTTTTTCGTCAACACAGAGGCATTTTCCTGATTTCTTCATTGGAAATTGAAGATAAACAGTTCAAAAATCCGAAATTTTCATTAAGACCAAAGTATACTTCAGACCTTTTTTCAATTCTGCATGAAGTCTATCAATTACAACATTGAAGGTATTGATCTTTAAATCTTCTTTGCCACTGAAGAGAGTATCATCATCTTGGCCTTCAGCTTCATCTGGGAGTTTTTTCCTTTTCGGCCGTCTTTTGGTTCCTTCGCCAAGAACATAAATTTCAGTTTTAGACAGTTCTTTTCCCTTTTCTTCATAGGAATCGTATTCGTCTCTCAGACTCATAACGTACTCCATTAGAGATTTGTAAATGTGGCATGTGATATTCAAGTCATTGGCTATGTTTTGCAAGTTTTGCTATTTGCGTCAAAACGTTTTAAAATATCATACCACAAATTAAGCAAAATAGCTGTTTCTAAGTTAAAAAACTTCTTATAGATTCCATGTGCTTCTGCGCGAGTTACGTTGGTTTCATTTTGGTCATCTGCTATTTTCTTCAATGCGTCATAGTAACTCCAGTAGTTCAGTAGAAGTGCTCTTACTGCGTGCCATTTAGCAGCCCACCTTGTGATATTCAGTCTTTTTGGAAGGAGTTTCTTTATGCAACTACTACTTTGAACCATATTTTCCACCACTGCCCATCTTGAAGTTGAAGCACTCATAAATACATACATTTCTTGGACAAACATGAAAAGTTTTGTAACATTCAAACAACAATCTGCTGCATGAGTGCCCACCAAATTTAGCGAATGTGCAGTGCATTGAACAGATTCAGCTAAATTATTGTAGTCTTTTATGCGAGCTTGTAGACCTTCATTTTCCTGACATATTTGATGAATTGTCATTGGATTGACCTCTCATATCACTTAATGGAATTTCTAACTCAGACAGGGTATTCAAAACTACTTCCTTCATGTGTGCACCAGTGTGATCTTGTAATTTTACGAAAGTTATGAATCTTTCTACAGGAGTACCATCTGTTAAAACATATCGAAGAATCACTGTAAGCTGGTCAGAATGGGTTATGTCAGGCGTGGAATCAACACTTAGGGAATAATATTTACTTTTCTTCAATTCTTCCATGATAACAGACACTATTTTCTTATACATTAATTCGATGAAGTCGTTGCAAATTGTTTTGGACAAATAGCTTACTTTCCCGACCCAGGATTCCCTTTAGTTTCGATGTGATTTTTCAAGAAATCATCATACTCTGCAACAAGCTCTAATGCCCCCATAAAATTTCCATTTCCTAGAAAACCAAATATTTCATTCGTTCCACGAAATGATAGCCCACGAGTACCAAGAAACTTGATCACATCAACCACTCGTCTTAGCACACGATGCCAATAGTCGATTTCTCTAAGGTAGCTCTCATGTAAGGAGGAATCAATTTTGCCCAAAACATTAGCACGTAAGACAAAGGTTTTTATATTCAATCTATGTTCCGCACTTTGTTCGTGTTCTTTTAATCTAATACAATTCTTCCAGTCGTTAAATCCTTTACAAAAAAAGCTATCATTACGAGGGTGGAATAGTTTGCATGGAACACAATACAGAGACAGCCTGTCGTATTAGAATACATAATCCACTCTAGTTTTTTTAACTCGCTGTTTGGCAATTTAGTAAAAAACATATGTTCTTTTACAACTCGTTCTTTGTCCGAATACTGTCGTTTAGATTTTGAGAAATCACAATCTTTGATAACTAAAAATGTTTGGGTAAATTCCTTGTTAGAAAGTCTGTAGACTCGGACGTTAAATTACTCCATGTAATTTATATTTATGGTGGCTTGAGTCTCTTTAAAACTTTCGAAACAGCTAGGAGTAGGATCGTTTAAAGTCTCCCTTATTTCTATACTCTTTTCAGTTTCTTCTACAGATGCAAGTGCAGAAGTACTTGGTACTTGAACTAGATTATCACTATCAGAACTATCATTTACAATTTGTTTGCTAGTGCTTTCGCCTTCTACTGCGACTGGCGCAGATTTGAAAAAGCTATCGAATTTTTTATTAGTTTTAATCAATTTTACATTTGTGTCTTCCTTAAGTGTTTTTAATATTCTTTTAAAGGCTCGTGGATATTTTTATTATTTTCATTCATGATGAATACTAAAATGTTTTACCTGGGGCTTGGGGGATAGTCCACTTATCACATATCACACTTCACAGAACAGAATACGGAACTCTTACTCATGAATATGACTTGAAGGTGCACAGAAGGGAAGGAGAGGGGGCCGCATCCAGGCGTGCCTTGAGAAAGCACGTGACTCACCGCAACACTCACAACACAGTCACACACCATACGTCGCCACGGCAGTCGGCACTGCCGCTGGCACGTAATTTTTTTTACCCAACTTTGGGGCCCTCGTTTGCCTGCGGCTCTAGGCCACGGCCTAGTGGTTTATCTGTCACTGAATAGCATCGGTGGAAAAGTTATATGGGATTAGAGAAACCCTTGACTATCGGTGGAAAAAGCAATCACCCAAATCAATATGAGATTTCTAGGGGGCTTTGCTCCCCTATACAATATTCATTGAAAATTATTATTACTACCCGATTTTATAAATCCAAGATTTGTGTGCATGCGTTGTGATTAATTTCATTAACCAGCAGCCTTTCTCTTTTTGAGAACCAATACATTTATATGTTGTGGCAAGTGTTTTATACAATCAGTTGGATACTTGGGGTAGGTACTCGGTATTACTCAGTGCGTAAGTATTGTCTAAACCTTATACAAGTGTATTTATTCTCAAAAAGTGATAACCTCATATTAAGATCAATTACAGAACATATACTTACACAAGTTTTCAGTTTTTGAAACCGGGGGGTCTGGGGGGTGTGGAACACCCTCCAGTACATCTAAACAAAATTGGTCCCAGAATCTAGCTTCCTATAGATTTTTCCAAACGTCTTTTGTAACTTAGATCCAGTAATGCCCAGTGGAATCGTAACTTTAAAACTGAAATCAACATCTGTTTCCTATTTGGAATATGTTCGGTATAATGTACATCTATTTGTATTTTTAACCGACGAAAACAAAAAAAATAGTCCGATTTTGATGATTATTTTTTTATTAGATGAGGTATACCTCCAAGGTGGTCCCATTTAAATTTCAAAGAAAAATTCCAACCCTAAGGGTAGAAAAATTGGGGATGATTGAATATTATCCACTGAATTTTCACCTGTGAGCCGATTTTTTTTTTTTTTTTTGGTAGAAATTTGGCATGTATGACAACTTTAGACTGCTCGACATGGTTATGACTGCCATTGAGCGTCTAAAGCCCGCGACTCACGTTCCAACGCTGCAGTAAGATTCTACTGTAATAACAATTACAATTTGTGCAATTGTGTAATTATTAATGATGATTAAAAATGTTAAATTAAATAATATAAAAAAAAAATTTTTTACAAAAAATAAAACCGACAAAAACAAAACTGAGAAACGCAAAAAAAACGCAAAAATAAAAAAATTATTTAAAACAAAAACTAATAAAGTTAAAAATGAATAAAAAAAAAAATTAAACACTGAAAAGCAAAAAATAAAAAAAAAATTTTTTACAAAAAATAAAACCGACAAAAACAAAAAGTTAAAAATGAATAAAAAAAAAATTAAAAACATTGAAAAGCAAAAAATAAAAAAAATGGCTTTCATAATTTTGAAGTCGGTGCCAAGTTGTAGTTTTTCTTATATATATATTTTTGTACAACATGGCACCGACTTCAAAATTATGAAAGCCATTTTTTTTATTTTTTGCTTTTCAGTGTTTTTAATTTTTTTTTTATTCATTTTTAACTTTTTGTTTTTGTCGGTTTTTTAATACACTGACAGGTTTTTAAACAGTTGTTAAAACTGAAAACTTGTATATTGTCATGTTATTTTCTCAAGTTATAATTAAATTTTTCCAAAAATCAAATTTTAATTTCAAATTAACTTTCAATACTAATGGGGAAAATTGCATGTAATTGATAATAAATAGACCCAGGTGAGGCGATACAAACTTTATCTCTCAATTCCTTCAATTTATTTCCAATTAAATAAAATTTTCCAAAAATGTGAGCACCCTACCTACTTTCTTACGTTACAAAATTCAACCTACCTAATTAAAGATTAAATCCAAGAAAATATGAATTAAATCACAATTCGTGCCTTCTCACTTAGCGTGTTGTGAGTTATTGGTTTGATATGGAGCCCTCCGTTGAGATATTCTTTTTATTCAAAATTTAATATTTTATATAAAATTAAATTAAAAACGCACAATTTTGGAGCTTTCTAAATTTTGGCGCTGGGTGCGGCGCCGGCGGCTCCATTGCACCCATGGTTTATCCGGCCCTGACAGAAGGTTATAAAAAAATAATGCTGATTTTCTCTATTTTGGTTTATAATAATATTATTACTTTAATTTTAACGCAGAACTAACGCTACAACCCGGGATGGGTGTGGGCTAACCACTTCATTTTATGAAGGAGTTTCCAAAGCAGATTACCTCGGTGGTTTGCCATTGCCCGGCGAGGGAGGACGGTTAGAATAAAGTTTTGGCATTTATATATTTACTTTTATTCGAACCTGCATACATAATAAGCAAATTAACACGTTATAAGCATACTCTAAAGTTGACAATTAAACACGACCCTGATAAAATATAAAGTTACCTACTTTAAGATATAATTTTCCCACGCATTTCAACTACATTAAACGTTACCTCTATTATAGCATTTGTTACGAAACTGTAATGGTTACTTATATTTGATAATTCATGTATGATGACTCATCTGTGATGATTTATGCATGATGATTCACATGTGATAACCTGTTGTTATACTGCTGAGTTTGCTGTCTAGAATGTTCCAGAGAAGCTATAGAACTTTATAGAAGTATCTGGAAGGTTGTGGAAGATTCTAGAACTAAGCGTTTGAATATAAATAGCAGCACGATTTGCTGTGAAAGAAGTTCGAGTTCGGACTCGGAACAGTGAACATAAATATCGTGAAAATAAATAGTAGTGGAAATAAATATACCGAGTGTTAAATAAATACAAGGACTTAATTGAAATAAATATAGACTTATGTGATTGTAAATAATTGTAGTGTAATTTAGAATTAAGTGTAAATATTAGTTAGTAATTGTTCTATTATTGTTAACTTTAAGTGTTTTTAACTGTAATTATAATTTAGCCCTTTAGCAATTAATCAACGTTTAATTTTCGTTACACATTGTTATGCCGTGGCCGTCTCGTCTTATGTCTATATTATTTTCAGGTCAGTCTTTTTGCTTATACTGCATAAGTAAACATAAGTGTATATCAGTATATTGAATTACTTAGTTATTCGCAAAGCTCACCTACGAGCAATAAATTATATTTCAACTGATATTATATTCCATGATTTTTTTTGTTAAATCCCATTAATTTGTTAATTAGCTTATTACGTCTACAGGTGCGAATAAAATAGTATATTAAAACTCAAGTTTAAATGGCTTATTAAACGCTCGTGTAGATTGTATAACCTCTTGTTTAATAATATACTATAAAACTCTTTAGTTAATTTCCTTTTATCAAAGATCCAAGTTTTGTTTTAAATAGCTTCATAAATATAGCAGAAATTTAGTAGGAATTAAGAAAATAGAAGAAAAGAAAAATAATATCAGCAGAAGTTTTGTTCATATACAAATAGTTAGAAAAAGTTTTAATAAGAAAGGTGAAAATATTGAACAATTTATGAGACATTGGAAAAGCCAATGTTTGTTATTTCGGACTACAAAAAAGTACTGGTGTGAGCAAGTAAGAATGGATGCCAGTGAACCAAATAAATAAATAATACTAGTAGTTTATTCAATGATTGAGAAATAAGACAGATTACTGACAGATTTGAACACGAGATGTTAGGCGAGTGTAAAAATTCCAACAGTTCGAGATAAATAAGTAAGACAAGACATGAGTTCAATAAGGCAAGGCGTCTTCTCAACGAAATTAGATAAAAGCTTTTAATAAAATATATTTTTGACCTCATAAAAAAATGATTTATTCGTCAAATTTTGACGAAAACTAAAGATGAAATAGGGTAAATTTATACCATAGTTGGTGTGAAATTATGGTATTTGTATTATTATACAAAAGTTTTATTATTCAGGAAAATTAACTTATTAAATTTAGATTATTTTTATAATAAAAACTTGTATATTTGAATATGTTGCGCAAAATTATGCATTCACTGCGCTTTATTTGTGACGGAACACAAATCACGATATTACAGTAATAACTTATGAAAATCTTTTGTAGAATAAACTTTGATACCATCATTTCTGTGCCGCGAATGTATAACAGGGATGTTTTTGTCATAAAAGAAATATAGAAATTTTAATAAAAAAATAAAGAACCGCATTATGTGAAAATAGATAATACACGTAGGCAAAATAAACTTTACCAATAATGAAATACGTCACGAAGTTTAATTAAATAAATAATGCCTTTCCTGCAAATTATTGATGATATTAATTCCAGAGGCCACTTCGTTTTTGAAATTATGGGTGTAACAATTAGATCTGTTTGTGATGTGGGCACCCTGTAATTAGCAAAATATCTTCCCTAACAGTTGATGAATGCCGGAGGGTCACTTGGTCGTTTGGTGCACATGTCGAGTGCGTGATTTTCATTTTACTAATACAATTTCCCGTTACCGCTTAATGCCGTAGCGTAGCTTGGCGTAAATTTATAAAAGTTAAATGTGCGGAGTCAATGGAAAATATAATAATTTATGTAATTTTTATTACACTGCGGAATTGCAATATAACTCCATCGCCAAAACGCTGAGCAATGTTTAATAATTTCATGCTCAAGCTCATCTATTCATTCTGTCTTAAACTTCGACCTTCTTCTTTTCTCATCTACTGTGCACACGAAGGTTAAATTTTTAATTGTTGTTATTTATAAAATACACTGATATTATAAGTAAGATTAACCTCTTCACGTTTTACGTCACTTTTAGTTAAGACAGCTGAATGAAAAACTTTTAATAAATCATATTATGTTACTACAGTAGATCCTCGTTAATTGCCACACATCGAGGCTAGAACGCTTTGGTCCAATTAAGCGGCTGCCACAAATTACCAAAGTATTATCCAAAAAGGGTAAATAGGGATTGTAATGAATTGGCGTCTAAACAAAATTTCATTAATGACGTAAATCACCCTTATCATTTTTCTATCGTTCTGTAACTTAATTTTTGTAATATTCTGAAAATAAATGGCGTAAAATGCAAATTAAGCGTCGTTCTCAACCAATTAACGCTACGTAATTTAGACGTCAATTAATAACAAAAAATTACATTTTTTCTTTAAAATTTCGATTTTAAATTAGTTAACAACATAAATAAAAATTCACTTCAAGTCAAATAGATCAATGAAATTGAGATTTTAATGGATAAATGTCATATTTTTTATGTATCGTTAATTTGATGAGAACGACGATTTAATCAATATAACATTAAATAGTTATTTTAAATGATGTTTATATTACAAAATGATTTTTCACTTTTTTCTCTAATAAATCGGTAATTACGTTCTATGTTGTTTCTTGTTGGGATCATCATAAACAGCTGTTGATTTCGCGCAACCTTCTCATTTGAAAATTTTGTAACGCAAATAAATTTAAATTAATATCGAAAGTAAATTAGTGTTTTTCGAAAACACTATTTTATCAGGAAATATTAAACCATCCAGAAGCTTCTTTATCATTGAATTGCAAATATGTAGTAAGTGTTTAGCTGGTGAACCGCAGGCAAGCAAAGTTTATCGCTACATAATTGATGCTCAAGACCAGTAGCCCATAACATAGTTTTATGATTTGAAGAGTTCAAATAGCCGATATTATCAAAATTTCAGCGGTCACGCCAGTGATATAGCTTTAAATTGTATTACTAAAATCAATATCTACATTATCCATATTCATATAGGTATAGAACCCCATCTCACAGCATCTCATGATAACAATTATCAAAAATTCTAAGTTCTGCAACTGAGAAATACAAAAAAGTTAAGCAAGGTAGAATTCGGAAATAATAATTATTAAAATTTGTTTTCTTAAATAATATAGATTATTGATTAGTTTTGCCCCCCCCCCCGCAACTTCCCTATCGGTAGCTAGTGAATTAGTTTTCGTAAATTAATTCGTAAATACTTTCCAATTTTAAAATAAAGTAGTTCGTTTGCTATTTCTGCTAAAATATTATCTACTATTGCGGTTAAAGTATCACTTGTTCTATTACTTTCAGTCTAACTTCTGCTCAACATCTGTTGCAGAAATTTTTTTTAAATATTGTGTGTTTATGCTGTAGATTAAGTTTTGAAATCAAATAAAATATTTAAGAAGTTCAGGAATTAACTTAAGATTAGTTAAAAGTTGAAAAAGATTACTATTTCTCAATATATTATGTACTTCTCTATTATATTTTTAATTTTTATGAATGAAAGTTTGATTATAATGTTATAAAAAGTACTAGGTTGTAGCTTAACCATAGCTTAAGGAAAATCATCAAAGGTAGCTGATGTGGCTTAGCTACTTTGGAAAGTTGGTTGCTCAACTCTGGTTGTGTGCTTTATACAATCTGAGTTCTGTATTTAGTAAAATTTAGTTTTCAGTTCAAACTTAACGAACAACGTCAAACCATTTCTATGTATGTATTTTTGTCACATTAGTAAATTTAATGCTTGTCGAAAGTGTCTTTGTACAAAAAATATAACATAGTTAGCGGCCTTTAATAATAATAATTGTTATTTATCAACCTTGAAGAAATTATTTTTATTTATTTGTTTATATCACAATGTCATTAGTGAAATTGGTTCTAAAAAAGCTAACAAAAAGGATAAACAAAACGTCGACTTCTTATACAATGAATTATTTGGTTTCAGAAACCTTTTTCAATATCCAGAGAAATGAAAATTTTGAACTGAATAATTGTTAGTGACAAAATAACAGAATAATTATTATTCAAGAACGAAAAAAATTTGCTCATCTTTTACAAAAAGCTATCAGGATAGTTACTGACAACTTCTCTTTTTATCTTTACGAAATTATTTCGGTTTGTAAATCACAACCGCAACGTTGTGGAAATTTATGAGTTACTTAAGTTAAATATTTAAAGTGAAGTTGAAAATTGAAATGGTAAAATATTAATTTGACTTGAAGAAGATGCGTTTGGCTTATATCGGCATAATTACAACGATAATTACAACGAAATTAATTGTAAACTCAATCAAGCGCTTCCTGCCGTACCTAAAGACAAGTTGTTAACCTTTAAAGTTACTAAACCCTATAATTGCTTATTTTAACTTTATGTATACCAAAACAGAACTGTTCAAGCTCATGGTAAATCAGGTTAATAACTTATTACCACAAAAGAATTTAATTTTGTTAACTTAACACTGGTAATTACTCGTGCAGTCAATAAAGTTTATTAACACATTTCATTAACATTTTAAAATTAAATTATCAACTCGCTACTAGTTTTCATAATTTAAGCAGGAAAATGTAAAAGCTGCTGTATTAATTCGTCAACGCGAACCACAAGTTTATTTGATTTAAAATTGTGATTTAGCTTTTTAATGAATATGTGCAGTATTATACGATTTTGTACGATACGCACACTAAACAAACCCAATATTTGTATTCACTTCCCATAGAAAGCAATTACATGTTTGGTTAATTAAAGTAGCCATACAGAAGCAAAATCTACGTAAATTTTATAATTATATCTGAACTATTCAGATTTTTTCTAAACATTGATTTAAAACCATGAAGGGTAGGTTGGCACAATATTGCCCCAACTAGCCCCGGTTTCCCCTACATAAAATAAATTAGAAAGGCAAATGAATTTATTTTCCTTTTACAGGCTATAAAAAACTTACCCTTTCCTCACAAAATTGCTAATATAATGAATCATTAATTTAGCTACGACAGCATCTCCGTGTGTGTAATTGTGTGGAAAAAAAGGTCCACCCCCAACTAATGGAAGCCCCATCATGTAAGGTATGTCTTCTCCGCGAACACTTCCAGTTCTCTGCAAAAAAATTGACATTTGAAAAATACTTTTTCGAGATTCAATTTATCACAAATAGCTACATTAATAAAGTTCATTAAGTTAGAGAGATCGAAAAATCAAAATAAATAAAAATGGCATCCTGTGCTTATAACAGTTAAATGAGAAAATCGATTTAACCATTAATTCAGGGTTAGAATTGGATTATTTTATTTTGTATGGTGAAAACGCCTGCATTGGAGATTTGTTAAATGCTTCTGGGAATATTAACCTCAATCTCAATTATTTTCAAACTTTCCAAATAGACCACATTATATAACATACTATAGTTATGAATTTATTATTATACGAAAGTTAAATGAAAATTGAACCGCTATATTATACTAACTAATTGTATCAAAAAATTTGGATAGCTACAGATATTAGTAAGTGCAAATTTTTGAATTATTATTGTTTTGGCAAGGTGTTATCTCTGTTCTCTTACGGACTAAGCTAAAAAACTTGGAAAAACTCATAAGTCTTCAAAATTTTCTCCATCCCCAAGGTCATTCGCTCTACATAGAGTTATAAATCAGAGAGATTGTAGTTGCAATATTATAGTTGAAACTTAATACAAATTAAGAGTTTGTAAAACTACACTCAATTCTACTAAAAGTTTGTTAAGTTTGACAATGAGAAGTAGAAGAATATGATGATGGTTATATCTACTTATTTGGCTAGTAATTGTAACTTTATTATACACTTCTTACTATGAAAAACAATAATTCCGTCACAATCATCTGAATTTAGCATAAAAAACTATTTACATTGAAAACGGGTTTACCTAGTGATATTGAAACTTTCTAATCAAAACTGTTTCTGTCAAAACCAGGTCTGATTTGATTCGTTTTCGGTTGCTGAGATATAACGTACATTTTATGATTTTAAAGCGGCTTAAATGGATTTAAAGTTTTGTCGGTATAGTGTGGTATTTATTACAGTAGATATTTTAATGCCCAGTTAAGAGTTATTATTCGTCATTTTCAGCATTTTTGTTTGATGTCCTTGGTTTTTGTCACATTCAAAATCACATTCTGCATATTTGGTTTGCACGGGCTGGTTTTTCTTCGATGCATCATGAATTAATAATTGTGTGTTTGGAACAGATGACTTTTGTATTTTGTCTTCCGTTATCGCACCTATGGGCGATCGTCCATGCAAGCGAGTTGATGAGAGATTGAAGACGTCCGTCGAATACAGCACGAAGTTTCTGATTCTATGCGAGGAAAAATTCTAGTCTTGTAGCGTTAGTTACCCGATGATGGTATAGGAAGGTGCCTAATGTTTCGTGGTACTTGAAGGAGTTTTGTATAGTTTTGTATTTTATATAGTGTAGATGGGGGTCATGCCATTTAGAAAGATTTTATTTGTAGCAGTTGTAATGTGATTTTAATGGATGCTTGTAGTTAATCGATGCAATCTGCGATGTTACAGATCGATGAAACAATTATTGAGTAAAGAACTTATTTTGATTATGTTCTGTTTGGCCTTGATGTTTTAGAAATCTTTTTTGAGCCTCGCCATTAATCAGAAGAATAGGAAAGCGACATTTGATCTAACGAAGCGGACTTTTGAATCATGTAATGAAAATGGTGCGAATTTAACATCAATGTGGGACATAATTTTTTGAATGAAGGCACTTACTTTCATTGGGACTTACATACATTGCCAACGTTGGGCATGGGGTTTCACGGTTTTGAAAACAAGTGCACTTAATAAACCGAATCTATTTGTGGATTGCCTATGTTCGGCACAGAGAGGGTTGATAGATTTATGTTTTACTATGTGGATTATCAAATTAATCTATTGTATTTAAGATAAAGTTGTAGTAGAGCGACAACTCTAAGACAATTTACTATTTGAAAACAGATATCTTATAATTTTAATTAAGAAATATTTATAATAGTGCAGCAATATAATATTTTAGTCAGTAAAAAGCAGGGAAATTTTACATAGCACAATAAGTGTGGTAAGTGAAGAAAATATGTAATTATGTAAAGCAAAAATAGTTTTAACTGACCGTTAGTCATTCAGAAACGTTAATTTATTTATTTGTTGAAAACAAATATTTTGTATTATGGTTTTGCGTTGCGACATTTTTTGTTTAAATTAAGCTCAGAACAGGCTCATTAACTTAGGGTGTTAGGGTGACCGTCATGCAACAACCCGTGAACATCAAAGATATAAAAAAACTATTTTGTAACAGTATCTTACAAATATCTATGAGCGGAAATTCATTGTCTGTTTTGGTGTTACTGTTGTTGAAAGCAATAGATTACTCGATCATCCTTTGTAACATTAGTAATAAACAAATCCAGGTACTGTTTGTATTTTGAGTATGTCTTTGGTAAACGTCATAATATTCCTGAAAGCACACGAACTTGTACAAATCAGTCGATGTGATTTGTTTTTTATTTTGCGCATATGTTATACAGATTTTTATTTTCTGATTAGTTGGTGCTTGCGTTTATAGTAAACAGCAAATGCATTCCAGTTTTTCTTCAATCCTACCTAAATCCAATAAATCAGAAATTGTCTTAATCATAAGACATACGTTCCTGACAAAAGAAACAATTACTTAATACTCGGAATGTTTCATTTACTTTTATATAGCAAATTTCGGCTAAGAACAACGTCGCTATTTCTGAAAGGTTTGTAAAACAAATTTCAGTCATATACGGTGATTCCCATGAGTATATATAGACTCAAACCGTATTAAAATTTTGGATAATATAATTCATAATTATATTGGAAACTATCAAAATAAATTAATCAAATGACTTCGTTTGCTTGTTGAAAATGTAATATAGAAATTTATAGGAAGTTAAGCAATTACTTTTGAGATAAAAAAATATATAATCCGGATTCTGAATACTGTATTATCCCCGGATCACGGCGGGTAAAAATACTTCCCGTAATCCCAAGTTAGGAACCAATTTGATATGAATTTATAAATTTATATTTATTTTGCTTATTTTTTTATGATTTTCTTCTTATTATTATTATTATATATAAAAAGCTCAAGTACAAAAGTACCTACACATACATATATAGCTCAAGAAGCAGTACAAGAAAAGACCAGTCCAATCGACTTTCAACAGTTAAAGACCATGCAATACAACACAATTCAAATCAACACTGTTTAATCAATTTTGTAATTAACATAAAAATTTTTATAATAAATTTTAAAAAATTAAATAAAAATATTTTAATATTCTTCTTCCCTCTTTGGGATCCCGGGAAGGAAAACATTTTCATCCCGGAAAACCGGGATTTCAAAATTTGCGGAAAATGAGAACTTCTAGTATGGACACTTCCTAATAGTTCGGATGGCTTTCTTTAGTCTCTAAAATAGAGTTGATATTTCTTAAACTTGACACCATATTTCCTTCAAACTTGTATGCCAGTTGATTGCATAGCGAAAGTGTTGAAGAACAGAGAAATTAATTTTGCTTTCACACTAACTCGAGTAGATGTGATCGAAACTGAGTATTTTTATGTTCTCTGTATTTTAAACTATAGCTCGAACATCTCAAACTAATGGAAGTAATTTATATTTGACTTGATTTGTTTTAGTTTATTTTCTTCAAAGATATCCAACTGATTTTTTTATCTTTATTTGATGAATTTACTCTTCAGGCAGATCTAATTTATCTTTGAAATTTTTTTTTCTTGTCTAGTAAATACAGTAAATTTTTTTGTAGTTTTCTTAACGCATTAAGACTATTCTCCATTCCACATTAGTTTTGGTGGTATTAACTGCCGTCCGTTACCATTTAACTGAGATAAAGGCTGAGTGTTATGAGAACCTCTGAAACGTTTTGCAAAACTTCCTAAGGTTTGAGAACCATGTTTCCAAGTAATTCTAGTTTCTCCTTAAAACAAAACAGTAGCAGTATATCATTTTACAGACAAACCATTTTAGAACACTTCCTCTAACAATTCATAATAATTATAGCATTTAGAATATTTTGTTTATCGATCTTCTCTTTGAAAAGTGCAAAATCTGACATTGCTACACAGAGAGAAATATTTGTTACTAATTAGCACAATCGTGCAGAAAAATTACACAATTACGTATTTTTGTGCGCAATTGTGTGGATTAGTAACCCATGTATCTCTGTGTATGTACAAAATAATAATTAACTAGCAATTCACTGCTACAACAATAGCGATTGGATTGTAATAGAGATAAGAATTGAACTACCGTAACTTTAAATATAGGTACAGATCTAAACCTGTAAGTGAAATCGAGATAATCTTAGTTTAGAAGGTTACATTGGTTAGATTCTTGTCTTTACCATAATCCTGTTGCTACCGTTTGTGTTATACAGATCAATAGCAAAAAAAAAAAGAATTAGGTACACTGCGCTATTGCTTAATTTTGCGCCTAGCACTAGGCAACACATAGATCGACTTCAAAATTACTAACAATCTTTCTAAAAAAATGTCTTATTTGATTCCGGAGACCATTTTCATATTTTTGAAGTTATAAATTTACCTTGAGGGGGGATGGAGCTTATTCTGAAATTTTCAGATTTATTCCATTCAAAAATCTTAGAGTATTATATTTGAAGGTTCATAATTCTAATTTACAACTTCCTACATTAATTTGAAGATAACGTGAGATTTTGCTTAATTTTCACAAGTAAAATAATGAAAGTAGGTGTTTGTTGGAGAATTTGACCTCAGAAGTCCAAATAGCTAAATTTTTAAAAAGTAATTATGTTAAAACTCGTTAGCTTTAAGATATTGAATTCAAAACAGAAACTGCGAGTAAGTTCAGTTTAACCACAAACCACACAAATTCATTCATACCCACCCAAGTCGTATTTCTACGCGCTGTCAGCATTCGCAAAATCATTCACAAGGTACTTAACTGCTTAAAAGTACTACGAAACATTTAATTTGTAAATGGAATGCTGCGAACTCTAGCTCAAGTACTTAAACTTTTAATATCTTATTTTTATTCCATCAAATTCAAATTGAATAATTAATGTGTGACATAATTATAATATATGTAGGTTCATTATAACAAACTGCCAATAATGAAACATTAAATAAACAAAATGTTTTTTGAAATAACTTATTTATTGTAGTACTACTAACAAAATTAATTAAAATTGCACACTCGACGAAGTGTAAAGCTAATTGCCATTGGTTAGTTAAAAAAATATAAAACACTGCATTGAAGTTTTTTTTGAAGAATTACTAAAGCGACTTTTCAAAGTAACTTACCTTACCGCACTAGTGCGTAAAAGAAAATTTTAAGTAAACGAAATATTGCGGATTTCGGTACATTAGTTGATGAATTGCATGTACAGGTTGTAAAAACTCACTTTATAAATTTACAAAATTTTACACGTAGCTCTTAGATCTGTCTTTTAAATAGATATAGTTAGCTGAATCCTAGAATAATATCTACATCAGAGATCCAAAGATCTAATATACTATATTAGAAGTAAACGATCTTTACTGAATTTAGAGTGTTAAATTGATTTGAAATATTAAAATATAAATTATAATCGTGCATGATAATATCATAATCTAATATATTTTCAGTAGAACCACTGAAGATTCCGACAAATAAATAAAATAAAGGGGTTACTTCTTTGTGGGAGTGAACAGCGTAATTAAATGTTAAATATGACTTTACAGTACTGTGAAATAGCAGAAGAAATTAAATTATTTTGCAAGAAAATTAACTTAATTATAAATTTTAATTAAATCAAAAATTATCAGTTAACTTTCAAATGTAAATATAAATTTAATTAAAATTGAATAAAAAGATTACATAATGTTGTAAGTATAAAATTATTGTTCCAAGAAAATTCTGATTGTTTGTATATTTTGGAAAATTAATTACGTACAACACAGAAATAACTTATAACTCGACAAGCACTGCAGTAATCTGTATAGCTTTCTTTCTGGAACAAAAGTGGGTTTCCTCTTACAGAAAATTATTATTTAAGCAATTGTGCCTTGATATCTTAATTATAAACCCTTTTAAGTGCTTATAGAAGACGTACAATATAATCTTTCTGTAGTAACCTTATAGAATAATTTAATTTTGTACAAAGATGTAATAATAATGCGAATATTCAATTTTCTTCGGCTAACAATATTAATTGAAATAATTAAAATATTACACTTACTTGCGGAAAATCTCTTTCGCCACTTTGATGCAAAAAGTGAAGAAAAAACGTCTTTCCACCCCTCATGGAATGTAAATATCCTATTCGAATTAAGGGAGCCGCGGTATGTCCATCACTAAGCACTTCCAGCGTTGCATCTCTGACACTTAAAGGGTTTTGCATAGGCCTCTCCCAATCCGTATATTCGTTTTTCAAAGTAGAAAAAATTTCGTTTAAATGATAATAATACGAATTTCTTACATAAGTTCTTAAAATTCTATCACGACGCGTTTCATTAAAACCGAATTCTAAATCTTGCGCACTAAGGTCTAAATACGATTCAGTACTTGTTAAAGTAAACAATAAATTACGATCTGAAAAGTCGGCAAGTTCAAAACCTGCCGCCGTGGCCACAGTGGATGAACTTGACGAAGGAGGCGAGTTTGTTGGATTCACTAGAATTGTTCCGTCTATAAACGGTGCAAATCCCGGAAGAAATCTGGGAGGGTGTACTTGCACTGCGAGAAGTTGATCAAGTGGCTTAAGCCGGAGGCATGGCGCGAGGTCATCTTCCAGCAGATCTCCGTGACAGCCGGTATCCTCGGCTACTCTTCGTTTCACAGAAAGTGGATCACGTTGAAGTGCCCACGGGCTTAAACCAGAGCCACTTAACAGAACCACTCGATGTAAAAGTTCTGGAACAAGGAAAAGTTTTTAGTTATATTTTATTTTCTCTCTAATCTACCCCGTAATAATTTCTAATTAACTAGTACACGATATATCTTGCAGGAGGATTTTGGCAATTATATTTTATTTGCTGAACATATAATATGCTAACACCGCAAATTTATTGTCACGCAAACAAGATTACCAAAATCCCCAAAGCTATACAATCTGATTAGGTTGATTGACTAAAGTTAAAATAGTGTTGCCCCGGCTTCTCCTAGAAAAAAATAATTTTTAATAATGTCACGTAAACACATAGCCTCCTGCTTTCTGGAATCCAAATTTTAAACATTAAATCAAAAACTAAAACTTTTACAATCTTTTTAAGTTAGGTTTACATAAATCTAAAATAAAGTCCGTCGTGTAACTCAGAATATAAAATGAATACAGTTAGTTTAACTGCCCATTTCGAAAGCACGATTATAGTAGCAACGAAGGAGCAGGATAATATAAGGTTATTCTCCAGAAATAATCAAAATAAAGTCAAAAATTTATTAGTTCCACCAATAAGCAAAAATTTTGTTAAGGTTCTTCATAAACAATTTTGTTTTCTTATATCTGGCTCGATAATAAAAGAAATCAGTTACACACTCTCGCTTTGTTATCTTAAAATTTTTTGGATGGGATTGCTGCGATATGAAATTGCGTCTCTATTTCGTTAGTAATTTTTCTTCTGCTTTCTTTATAGCTATTTAGAGTTTTAATTTCGATATCATTTTGCCCTAATTAAATTATAAATTTTATCAATGGTCCTCAGAGCTGATACTTAAAATAATATACTGCATAATTTAAATTTTCATTCGAATCAGCAAAATTAATATTATATGGCACCACTATGTAAATTAAAGCAAAATTTTATTACATAAAAAGTGGTACGTGTCTGTACAAAAGCATTTAAGCAACTCACTTCAGTCGAGATAGACTGGCACTACTAGATAATCCAAGTGAATAAAGCTTTAGAATTGAATAAACGGAGTAGTGTGTAATAAGTGGAAACTATACTTGATGCTTTAATCTGGAGAAACTATTTTCCTCCATTAATTTGTATGACATGTAGGATAATAAATAAGAAAATTAATTAAGTTTATAGACTCAAGTGTTATGTAAGGCAGCACAACAAAATAATATACGTAATTTGATATAGAAATAATTTAATATTATGTCATTTTTATGGAATTTTTTCATCATAAGGAATATCTAAATTTTTCCATCAGGCTCCTGTATTTATAATAAATACAGGGATGTCGAAGAGGAATTACACGTTTTTCATTATTATTACTTCTTATAACTTCTGAAAAAAATTAAGGGTCCGTGCAATATGAAGCCGAACCATTTCGACGACAATAAAGTCACATGAACGAGGTATTTTATCACAAGTTTTTTCCGAAAGAAAATCGCGAAAGCCAAGAAAACGCTTATTACTTAGGAAAAAATCCAGACCAAAGAGCATCATAACGAATCTTTTACCAATAAAATTTTTTCATAATGTACGTACACGTAAACCAATTAGTCAGTAATGTACCGATGTAGAAATTTTTGAATCAGTTCAGGATTTTTATTAAAAACTTCCTTATAGCAATATTGTCGTTTATTTAATGGTTGAACGGAACTCGGGGTTTGTACTGCGACACTACATTTCCTCACTTGATAAATCTTATATTGGCTATATCCTTTGTTCTAAATCGAAACTGTTTATTTCAATATTCTGTCCTCAAATAAAAGACAATTCACTTTCGGCAATATCGTCAGTAATGGTACAAATAATATGAGATTACTTTAAAGGATCAGAGTTACCATTAAGACGCTCACGTATAGCTATTAGTACTTTGTACATATTTACGCAAGATAAGTTAATTAGTATGGTACAATTTTATAAATTAATTATTGTTTCTAAAACATCAAATTAAAAAACAGCAAAATTAACTTAAAATTCTAATCGAGCCACCGATATAACATTTTTATGCGTAATTGTTTGATAAATTGCTTTTTAAAAGGCTTTTCAACTTTGATTAAAATCTAATTTGCGTTAAACTTGACTTGCAAACAAAAATTCCAATAATTTTCGGATTATTGGTTACTTTTCATTTCTGTGAAATTTGTAGAATTAAAAAATTAAATTATATCTCAAAAGTATGCCATTCATTCGAGTAAACCATTCACATTACAAAATAAATTCCAAAATAATTTAGATATACTATTTTTTAAATTTAATTGTGTGCACAGAGAAAAAGGTTTCTTTAAAAATAAGAAATATATTTTTTTGCAGAATATTTATTTGAATTTACTTTAGCTTATTTGAATGTAACATACAACTTTTGAATTAAATACCAGTATTTATTTAAGTACAATTTAAGATTTAATTGGTATATTACGTTGAAAGGAATAAATGTTTATTTAATTTTAAGCAAAGTTATTTAATGCAAATAAGTTGTTATTTCTGTTAAAAAATTAAAAAATTTTTTAATTTGAAAATGTGACTTGTTCAGATCAAACAAATGGTGTTCTTGAGCGAAATATATTGATGTATTCATTACATCTTATATTTAAAAAGAGACATGTATTACACTTAAAGAAATGTTTTGTTATAGGTACTAACGCAGAATTTGTAACAATTAACTCTTTTTTTTGAATTAAACGCATACCCGTCTTTTATCCCCACTTTCTTTATTTTAATTACTGCAGCCCGCCATTATTCCACGGTAATGAAACGTACTATGTAAAGCGTCGTCTCGATTTTGAGGTTTTTCAGTTAAGTGTTTCTTGTGTTTAGTGAATTATTAAATTAGTGAACAATATGGAAAATGTAACTAGTATTTTACAGCAGTGGGGTTTCGACAATTTGATCGATAAGTTTGCTGGTAAGTAATGTTTTAAAGCTAAGCAATCCCCTTGTTACAATTTTTTTGCGTAAGTGCTAAACAGATAACATTTACCAATTTTAAGTAGGGTGGATTGTTTTAATTGTATTTATATTATATAAATTTCTCTGCAGTGGTTTTATTGTATGGTATAATAATTGAATATTATATAGTAGTTCCATTACAAAGCATGCTTTCGGGGAAGTACCGGGAACATGTACCGGTGCTTCTAAGTACGTTGCATTGCGTACGATTCATAATATTGCGAACGAGAGATAAAATAGTTAATCGCCCATTTTTCTAAATTATTGGTAAATTATTTCTGTAATTATTATTATTTTGTAATTATATATTATTATTATTTATTAACTGACTTATAGGTAATAATTTTATATTGTCATCACTGTTCCAGTTGTTTAACTAACGCCCAACTCTGCACACTTGCTGAAAAAATTACGGAAGTTTTTCCTAACGAAGAAAGGGAAATTTACTTTGTTAACCCGATTAAAAAAGCAGACTCAAAATTTGGAAAATCCGGCATAGCCAAGGGGAAGTTGGTTGACAAATATCGCAATACTAGAACGAGACTTCGAAGAGCTGGCTTAATTGCAAGCCAGCGAGCTAGTTCTTCATCTTCTCTTGATCAAGACGAGACAACAGGTAACAAGTTCATGCTAAAAATGTTGTCTTTTGATAACCATGCTTTATCTTTTATATTTATAGATAATAAAACAAATTAAAATTGAGATTCACTAAGGGAATCGGCTAAAAGATAAAAAATGAAAAAATAAGACCTTTCTTGAAGAGTGTCATTTTTTGTAGAACTTCATAAATTGGTGATTTATTCCTCTAAAACAATTATCGTTTTTGTTTACAATAAACGATTTCTGCGTGAATATCTCTCTGCCGATATAATAATATAAGATTTCGTTCTGTGAATACAATTTTAATTTATTTTATTATACGATATTCTTCACACCAATAATGTCACGACC
This sequence comes from Cantharis flavilabris, assembly GCA_949152465.1. NCBI lineage: Eukaryota > Metazoa > Arthropoda > Insecta > Coleoptera > Cantharidae > Cantharis > Cantharis flavilabris. The sequence goes on from OX424435.1 coordinate 13,788,498, forward strand.
CATTTTATCAATTTTATTTTTAAGATAATATTTCGGCAGCGAGCAAGGTGTAGCTTCAGACTCGCTGTGAACCATGAGAAGATGTAATTGTACATTGGAAAAATACATATAATTTATCTATCTTATCTTATCTATAATAACTATAGAAATCTTTTTTCTTTTGATTTCTTTTTTTTATTGATTTTGTATTATAATTTCTATTTTATGGTTTATATTTTTGTATTTTGTGTTTTTATATAGTTTTTAGAATTTTTAAATTTATTTTAATTTGTATATAGTTCCATATAAAAAATAATAAATTTATTTAATTAAAATATATGACTTCTTTTATACTAAATGTACACTTCCTTTGGTTGAAATAAATGGTTTGTTAAAATTGAATGCATTTAATTTTTGGTTTAACATACTACTTATTTAATACAAAAACATAATTATTTGAATCAAAAGTAAGCTGTTTTGCAACAAAATTTAATTTTTATTAGCTTAAAGAAATCTGTTTTTAAATCAAACAAATGATTTATTAAAACGAAATAAAGTATATCTTAAAGCAAAAGTAGACTTGTTTAATTCAAATCACTAATTGTTGTTTTTAACTAAAGATTGTATTTGAAGCAAACATTATTTATTTTAACCAACAATTTTATTTATTTGTTGCAAAACACAGAAATTTCTTTGAGTCAAAGAAATCTTTTTAAATAAATAATTAGTTACCACCAAACAAATATTTATTTGCCACTATTTAATAAAAGGATTTGTTTGAGTGAAAGGTAATTTATTAAATACAAAGAAATCTTTTTCTCTGTGTATACTAAGTTGAATTATTATATTATTGTTTGTCAAAATTCTTATTAATTTTTTTGATATTTGTTTTGGCACTTATTTGTAAAATTCAGATTTTTGCAAATTATATTTTGTTATTTTGGATATTAAATAATTTTTTTTTGTTTTTTCGTCATTTACTTGGCATTATGATGGCTAGGTGGGAAAACAAGGCTTTTTCCTAAAATGTGCTCTTGAAGCGGTAGGGGAGAAAGTCATCTCCTGTCATATTTTTGCGTTTTAATTTGTGTTTATGTTTTTGTTAATAAATAATTTGAGTGAGTAAATTTTTTAATCAATTTATAAAATTATTTGTTCTAAATTTGGATTTTTGGTTTAAAAAAGAAAATTTGAATTTTACAATATTAATGAAATAGAAAATAATAAACAAATAAAAACTCTTCTTCAGAACTTTTTTCTAATCTGAAGAAGAACGTTTTATTTACATTTAAATTAATTATAATAATTGATTTGGATGCAAGATTTCCTAAATTTTAATATTAAAATTCAAGGCAACATAGAATTAAAATTTGAAACAGTTAGAGTTTGGTCGAGTTGTGTATCTTTCGATTTGTGTTCCTACTTTTACATTGGAAAAATTATTTGAAAATTTAATTCATTTTGGATTTGGATTTATTTAAAATTTATATCTAGATTTGTTTATTTTTGAATCAAAGAGTCTTATTAATCAATTATTGTCCCCCGCCCACCCCTTAATACACCATATATTAAACATCTAGCAAGATTAGCACTCTACTAAAACAACTCATTCAAGTGTCCATAAAACCAATAATGCTTTGAAGTAAACTAAGTTAATTAGAATATCACTCAGATAGTTTTTAGATATTTATTACACTCGAGCTCTCATGAAACAGACTATACACAAAATATATTTGAGCATTAACAAAATAAAATGGTAAATTTAACAGAACTAAGGTGAAATTTGTTAAACTTAAAGTTGTTCTTTGAGGTTGTGAGGCACTTTGCCTATATAAAAAAATATCTGTTAAGTTATTAACCGAGATATTCCAGAAGACTGTATTGTAAATGATTTGAAAATAAAAGAAAAAATTGTTGGGTTTTGTAAAATTATAATATTTCAATATTTCTGCTTTGTAGCAAGGTTTTTAACATGAATTTTACTTAGAACAAGTTTCAAACTTTATATTTTTTTTCTTTCATTTGCATGTACACGATAGTCGAACATTGTGTTTCGAAGTTTGGATTTTCATCAGACAAACCTGAAATTGTTATGTAAAAGAACCTGAACAGTTATCAATTTCTATTTAATAGTGATTGAAAAGCCAGTTTATTTTTACATTTTTAAAATTCCACCTACTTTATGTTAAAATCACCCAATTAAATAAAACAGTTTGGAAAATTTCTAATATTTGCAATGATATTAATGAATTTTACATTGATAAATTTCTGAAAGTTTTCTGAACCAAGCATTTTAGTAATATATTATCGTGTTACAAAATCTACATTTTATAAAATTTTTGAATTTGATATTAATAATTTTGAATTTTTTGTTAGATATTGGGATTTTGATTTATTATTGTATTTGAATTTCAATTATAAATAATTTCTTGTAAGTACATATTACGAAACTTTTGAATTTTGTGCGTCTTTTCGTGGTAACAATGTTAAGTTGGTACAAAAAATGAAGCGATGATTAAAACTTCCAAGTTGGTCAATCGAAGTGAGCGGACGCTTTTGCGGAAGGTCCAGTAAAAGTGTTTACTCAGAATAAATTGAGATTTTGATTTGATTTTGTGCAATAAAAATTTAATTTGAGTGAGTAAATTTATTAGTATTATTTTCATTTTGATAGAATTTTGATTTTGAAAATTAAAATAAAATTGGATTCGTTGATTAATTAATAAGTAATAATTAAATAATTGAATAATTGGACGTAAAATTAATATAATTGGTTTTTAAATATTACTTGAAATTGGAAGGTATAGTGAAATTTGTGAACGGCGAACAATCTGGTCTGATAGTGACGCACACTTGTAGTTATCCTTACATTTTTAAATCGGAAATTTATTTATGGTAAAATTTGTTGAGAAGTTGATTTAGTTATTTAAATAATTTAATTTGGATTTAATATTAATTTATGGATCATGATTTAATTTGGAAAGTTTATTTGAAGTTTCAGGTCGATCTCCCGACTTCGTAAGCTAGCTGGCGAAACAAAGGTTGAGAAGGAAGTTAGAAAAACTAATGTTCCACAACAATAATATTAATAATAAGTATTATATAATTGTTTTAATAAGTTGTTACATCTATTTAAAATTTAGAAGATATTAAGTCTCGATAATTACATAATTAATATTTATGTAAATTGTTCTTATTAAAACATTAATAATTACAACGAATATTTTCAATTTCTTCAATGAACATTTGTATTGTCTAAAATTTGGTAAAACATTGCCTCAAAATGTAAAAATAAATTTGTAATAAATAACAAATAAGTAAATCATTAGGATTTAAAATTAATAATTGATATAGAAAGAAATTAAATTACCTTAAATTTGAAAATTTTAAAAGTATGTGAAACAAAGAAAGATTTGGTGGTTTCTATGGGTAAAAAAATTAATTATAAAATCATAGGTATTAAGTGCCATCATTTTCTCTCATCCAATTATACCTACGTAAATTTAAACGTAAATTAATTAAAAAAATGTCTCGTTTTTGTCGACGTATTTAACCCATTAAGGAACAAAGCGCCTAGGAAGTTGGAATTTTTTGATGAAATTTTCAGGAATGCTTTATTTTAGCTAAAAAATTATATTTTCATTAAAAAAAATTATTTTTTTTTAATTTTAAAAATTTTCGTTTTTTGGAAATTTTTTCGAAAGGACCAGGTGAATCGGACAACAGATGCGAGAAGCTTAAAATATATTTTATTGTATTGCCAAAATACCAAATCTCATGATATTACGTATAAATATTGACTTAGTTTTTTAAAATTATTTTATGAAATGTAAAAGTTGACTGTTGCGTTGACTCAACTTCGGTGCGAAATGGGTTAAAGCAAATTAATAAATAAAATTTAAAAAAAGATTTTTTTAAAGTAAGATACGCCGATGAAAAAGATATTTTTATGAAAAACTGTTATTTAACGTTTACTCTCAATTTACTGGAAAAATAGTTCGTTTTATACAAGACCAGAGCAAATATCGCAAATCAATAATTATTATTATTATTATTATATTTTATTGTCCTGTATAAAATTCAATCTTTTCTACAACAGATGATGAAAAACAATTGTACGATAATCTCAATTAAAAATTAAATTTTTATCTGAAAATAGTGTTACAATCACAATAAATCACACTTTGCAATTTACTTCAATAATGGTAATTTCAGTAAATATAAAGTAATTTTCCTACCTTTGCTGTTAAAATGCTACTTTATCTACTCTTCCGAGTAAAGTGTCACTTGTTCTACTAATATTAGAGATGAGATTTTCAGGTCGTAAAAATTTACAAAAGGCATCTAAAAAGGTTCTAAAAAAGGTCATTTTAGTTTGGTATTGTAAAGTTTTAGTGGTTTTATGTAACTAAGCCCACTAATCAGGTATTAAAATAATAATGGCATTAACTATTAAAAAAAAACAGTAGCTGTAACAAACTAACATTTTTTCAAAGTTTTCAATGATAAGGTGGTATCTTTTGTCAGTTATTTTGATGATGTCATCGTAATATTTGGTAAATAATTTTTACTCGCAGTGGTACGATGAGGAACGACCTTTTTGCAATATTTTTCCAAAAAACTTTTAAATTCTGGACAATCTAATTTCGCCCAGGGAATATTTACCGCTATTGAGGTATTGCATAGGTCCATAGAAAACGAATCATTGCCAGAAAATCCTAATATTTGCGTTTGCCTTATCGATTTTTCTGCATTTTTCCTGTGTTTTTCAGATGCTTGTGTTGCAAAATATGAGATTGTTTTTCACAATTTAAAATTTTACCACAAACTTTACAAAACAAACCGTCATCGTCCACTGTATAGTATATATTTGTTTCTCCAATAATCCATCCTTCTATTTTCGAAGATAAGCTACGTTTACGTTTAGACATTTTGAATAAATATTATGCGGATTTATTTGAATTAAATTAAATTTTTTTTCAATTTCAACTGCAAATTAAAAAAAGTTTCCAAAATGTTGAAATAGGTCGTAAAAATGAAAATAAGGTAAGAAAGGCAAACAAGGTCAAAACAAATAGGGATTATATAACGTAGTTTTCCATGAAACAAATTTTGGTATTAACCCTTATGTGCACAGCCGGGTACCCGGGTGCCCACCAACGGACGTTTTACAATTTTTTTTATGTTTCATTCAATATTTCTCAAAATCCTTCCAGATCATCGTGATTAGACCTTTTTCCAATCGAATTATGCTACCTGATACTTTTGTGGGCATTATTAACAATAAAAATTTTAACGTTAATTAAATCAACACGCCCGTCACACCCGCATACCCGCATAAGGATTATGAAATAAATAATAACAGATCATTATGATGTGAAAAAATGCATTAAAAGTTAGCAAAGAAACAATTTAACATTTATTCAGGGTACTCTTTACATTTAGTCAAAGTCACCGCAGGCTCATCGCATACGGACTTTTCATAAGCAGCACAGCTTTTTCTAGGCTTCTTACATCTTTTGATGGTTTGTTTATAATATGACACGACCCTGTTATTTTTACTCTACCTGTTTGATCTGGCACAAGCTGATGCACAGACGGAATTTTGTGAGGAGGCAAAACTCACCTATCAAGAATAGTTTATCGCCAACTTGGATGAATGGATACAAACACCTTTTCAGACTTTTTCTTCCGGGGGAGGGGGACTAATGATACTTTCAGGGGGCATTAATGTTTAAGTTAAATTTGGGTTTAATTTTAAAATGTAATGTTTCGTTTTATATTTAAAATTATTATTTAAATTTTTTACATGCTTTACATTAGAAATTCCCAGGAGGCATTTTCCCTAGGGACCCCCTGGATTCAACGCACACATTTCCCTTTGGGTCTTTTTTGTAATGAAAATCCACTAATATTCCAAATAATTAATGCGATCAGCTAGCTGCTTGGTTTTTGTTACATATTACTGACATAACCTGTTCTAAAACCATAACAAAAAATTGTCTTTCAATGTTATTCATTAGTAATAATAATAATCAACTTATACTTTCCAATTAATAGTATCCTGTAGTAGTAGGTACTATATTAGTACTATGACTAATATAGTATTAAGTAATGGTAGTAATACTGTATGTATATTAGTACTTTCATGAAACAGGATCCTTTTTTCTCTTGCTTTACATTTTGGAAGAGCTGATGATCCCGAATTGAATTTGATACTGTTACGTATGAAACCTGGGAGGTCGCCTTTTACGTTACTTTTTGCCCTGTATGGTGAAAATGTCAAATGCGCATAGACGCTATCATTTTTAAATTTTTTTCCCGATTTTTCGCTTATTTTTCAAAATTTTTGAAAAACCAAGTTATAATATAAAAATTTACCTCAAATGAAAGCTGTGTACCAAATTTTAGCTCTCTAGAACGGACATAGGGAAGTTGGTTAAATAAAAGCTTTTAAAAGGATTTCTTTTTTAATTCAAAAAGCTTTTTTGGTTGAACTAATTTAAACTGTATATCTAGGTAAGGTGTTGTATACCTTCATAAGAGTCTAATTTAACATACAGACAAAAAATGAAAAATTGGTGGAATCTGTAGGTGGGTACCCGTGTACCCCGGGAGTGTAACAACGTAGGTAATTCCGGGTGTGCACATAAGGGTTAAAAAATAGGAGCTAAAATAAAAAAAGGTAAAAACCTAAATATCTCATCTCTAACTATTATTAATGGAACAAACCGCATTTCAACAACTGCTATAGAAAAAATATATTTTTGAGTTTAGTTTGAAAACAAAAATAAAATATTTTGAATTTGAAAGCACGAAATTCAAAACTATTTTTATGTAATGTAATAAATTTGAAATTTTATGTATGAAACGTTATAAATACCAAATAAAACTTATATACGAGTATGTTAAAACTGCTGAAACTGCTAGTGCTTTCAGCATTGAATGTGAAGGTTATTATCAATTGTAATTAGATATGTTTGTGCATTCTCTATTGTAGCCTCTCATTCGGGATTCAGAATTAGTTAAGTAGTTGTTTTAATCAATAGAATGATAAAGCTTTTCAACTTGTAACTTTAACTTTTGCAATCGTATTTATCAAATGAAAAAGTTATCGCACAAAATACTAAAAAACCTCAATTTAAACCTTCTCACACATAAACAACCTTAAAACTAATAAAACTTGAAAACTGAATTTGAAAAACAACAAACATATTTTCAAAAATAATATTTCGTGACAAAAACGTATTTCAAAAATATAAGAGCACTTATTCAAATAAATAAATAATGAAGGAAATTCTGTATAATTTTGAAAACAATTTAAAATAAAATTATAAGTTTTGATTCAACAAAACAATCAGTTTTCGTGATTAAAGTTCAGTTTCATTCTAATCTCTCAATCGCAACTTTAATCTCAGTTTCAAGCGTAAAATAGCTACTACATGTCTTTCAGTCAGAAATAAAAATAGAATAAATAAGGAAGATTAACGTCGACGATTTTTATATTTTTACGCATTGAACCGTATAAATAAAGTACCTATTGATCAAAGATCTGCTTAAGCAACTTTTTGCAAAAAGTGTAATGGAACTAATACTAAAATTTTAATATAAACATTAAATAACTAGATGCAGTCCTTGTCATAGAAAATAAATATTACATTATTTACGATGTTTGTCAGAAGTTCTATTATAATCACTAGTGAAATGAGTGTCTGGAATATTAAAATTTCCATATAAAATTCGGTGTAAATTCAAACGACTGATGATAACTGAGTATACTTTATAAAGTTTATTATTTACTATTAAATTATTGGTATCATTTTCTATAAATATTTTAGAATATTTTCAAATTTCAATAAATAGTATCAATAAGGATAATTAATAAAACTAGAAAAGGAAACACTTATAGACCTATTTCTCAACTTTAATTTTATTATTATTGTATTCTATTTTTTATTAATTATTGGGATAAATTCTTTTAAAATTTCACGCATTTGTAAATCAACAGGTGTGCAGTATAAATTATTTTTATAACTTGTTTATTCGGTAAATTATTTAAATTTAATTAAATTTATATACAATACAACAAAATTGATTGTGAAATACAGCAAAATTGACAATGAGAAAATTGGCAATTTTTCAACGTCGTGATTGAAAAGGAAAACTTCAATTTAAAAATAATATGAATGTATTTCGCGACTGTTGTAGTAAATTTATCGAGGAAATCTGATAACTCAATATATTTACCTTTAGCAACTGGTGAGACAGCTATGAAGTTGACGAGGGCAGCTCCCGTACTATGTCCCATCAATGTTACTCTCTCGGGATCACCACCAAAAGCTGGAAGGTTTTCACGAAGCCAGTGTAAACCTGCCACTAGATCCATTAGGCCAAAATTCCCTTGAGCGCTACCCTTAGTACCAGTTTTTAAAAAACCTGCAACAAATTAAATTACTTAGAACGTTTCTTCAATTCTCAGCATCGGTAGGCTTAAAATATTTTTCAGTCATCAATTCAAACATTATCTATTCGATTATAAATATTTAATCCGCTTTCTCAATACTACTTGTAATTTAAAATTTATGCTACAGAATAAAAGACGCTGCTTTATAGGATAAACTCGTGTTTATGAGATTAAAAAGAAATCAAATCAAAAGAAGTAAAAAATAATTGATGATTTGAATATCATAAAACTTGGTAAAGCGCTAGAGAATTTTCGTTCTAAATGCTAAAAAGAACATTTAATAATTTATTGATTTTCAAGTATAACATAGAAAAAAAATGTACAAATAGAAAGTTTATTTTTTACATATTATATACTATGTTTCTCGAACTTAATTTTGTAATCTTTAGTTTTGCAAGAAACCGACACTTCTACTATACCAATTTTCAAATTTTGTTTTACTACTGTTCTTGAGATGGAATAGTTTAAATATGTACGGTCTTAGAGCGTCTCATAACCAGAAATCAGTAGCTATCAAATCCAGCTATCTGTCCAAATTTGTAACAAGAAAATGCCTCTAATCCTGTCAAGTATAAAAGTTTGTGCATCATTTATTTTGTATATCTTTATCCAATTTAACGAAATAAATTGTATTTTACAAAAAATCGGGGTGCAGTCACTACAATCTCTAATTTATTTTGAAATCAATATTGAATTACATTTTTAAAATTATTAGAACGAATGTATCAATTTGGTCCAAAGTGGATGTTAGGATATCGAATCCCGAATTTCCGGGTGTTTACATTTCCCTCACTCGAAACTGCTTCATTAATCCAGAACAGTTTCAAGTCACTGCGTATTTAATCGAATTTTAGCTTAAATTTGTTAATTACGTTTAATCAATCTAATAATTTTAAGAAACGTTACAGATCTATTTGATAGCTCATCGTGTAATGCGCTATGGGACATGTTCAATTATTGAAAATTTATATTATATTTCACACGAGTATATCAAAGCTAACATTTCAAACTATATATGTATTTATATGGGTAAGTTGCCACGATCTCGTTAATACCAAAAAACTTTTAAATTAAATTATAAACAACAAAACATTTGTATTTTATTGCACTTTAAAACCATCAAAGTTAAACTTTGATGTTAACTAATCCTAATAGAAAGCATTGACATTCAAAATGACAAAATTTGCATTAAGAACTTATCATTACAAAATTTACATTTTATTAAATTTAATTGAAATATTTTCACTTAGTTGTAATTTGTTTAATGCGAACACATTAAATTTGATACACAATCAAGTATTAATGTAAAAAGTAAGAGCTGCTTACTTATTGCCAGTTTCTTCAAAAGAAATAAAGAGATATCTACAAGAAATGAAAACGAACGAAACGGGCAAGTACAAAATCAGATAACCACTTTCAGAAAATTGTAAAAACGCAATTTTGGACTTATGATCACGATTTTTGCGTACCATAAATTTGAATATGAAAAAATTTGTAATTTAATCAAGTTCTTAATACCTATATTGCAAACTCATCAATTTTTTCCTTTTTAATAAGAAATACGTAAAGAATATTTGAATAAAAATCAATACATACAAATATTTGTTTTTGAATTTTATATTAAATTAAATTTTGTTTATTAAATAATTTGAAGAGTATATATCTTATTAGTTATTATTTATTATCAAAGAAATTGAAGAAGGAAAAAAATTTTATTTGCAATAAAATATTGAAAATTTTATTACTTTATTTTTATTCTACCAAAATATCCTATTTTGAAACTCAACAATTTGTATTATTCGATGAGAAATTAAACTGGACTCATCAGTGGACCTAAATTTAACTCTTCGATAATTTGCTATTAGGATTACGACATTTAATATAATATTATAAATTGCATTTCCCTAAACACTTTAACACTCGATTTTGTTTCAGTTTCACTTTGTTTATGGTTTTTGCTCTCGGTGGAAAGCTGAAGAAGCTTTAGTTCTCCTATCTCTACGCCCCAGGAATTCTAGTGTGATGACTGTTGTGTGTATACTCAAGACAGTTAAAACTACATATGAAATGTATTTATATTAAAACAAATTTAAAAACTACTTTTTTCATTTTTTCTTATAAAATTTCGAAAATATTTCATGTTTTTATTTTTTATCTGGTCAGTTCATTTTTAAATTATATTCTAATATTAATTTTTAAATTCACAGGATACGAAGCGGGAAACCACAGTTCGACGTGTGGTCGCTCCGACTACACTGAGGTGATCCAAAGTCCAAGTTTGATCTATGGACTATGCATCTAGCAAAATTAACACTCTACTAGACCCAATACTATTCAATTGATCACAAAACCATGAGTGCCAAGTGGAAAACTTGATACAGAACACAGTCTTAAATTAAGCTGCCAAAACGCACCGAAACAAAAACACTCAGAACATTTTGAGTGTTTCAATTATTTATGTTCTTATATTATTTTTTGAATAAAAAATATTTTTCTTTTAAATTAGGGTTTGTGTTTAGTCCTTTATATATAAAATTAGACCCTAGAGATTAGCGACATTTGCTTTATTCCCTATACAGAGTAGAGCAAATTAATGAATTTGAGATGGGTTTTTTTGATATAAAAACTTTTCTAAAATTTATTTATATAAAAATTAGTTAACAATTAAAGAAAAATATAGTTATATAATTGCCACAAGTCGCACCTGAATCCGAAATTATTCTAATTTACGGTACTAAAAAATGTTTACTTTTGATCCGATTTATTTTATTATTATTTTTGGTTTGTTTGTTCTTTTGGGCGTTTTGACGTAGGATCCTTTTTTCTGAACCTAAAGAAAAATACTCTTTTACTTTTTTTGTTTGATTTTTTTAGTTTTTAGCAATTATTCGTATAAAATTTTTTAAGTTAACAAATACTGCAAGTTCAAAAATTGGATGAAATTTACAATTTAAAACAGTTTTTTGTGCTTTCTAAACGTTTTAGGTTTTGTAAGATACGAGATTTTGCGTTTTAGCCCTGAATACCTTATTTTTTCTATAAAAAATCTAAAAAATATTTATGTTCGTTAATATTATGTTTAAAACTAAATAAAATATAAATGAAAAGTTTCTGTTTTAGTTTTACTTACATAGTTTGTGTAATTAAAATGATTCAATGAGAATTATTTCCTGGCGAATAATTCATGCATTTTGTGATCAGTCGTACAAATCCATTACAAAATCTTGTTTGAAATATTAACGTATACATTTTGTCACACATCTACAAAGTAAAATTTTAGTTACATTGCATAGGTATACAGGTAACTTCAAAGTGTGTAAATAAACTATAAAAGTTCAGCAAACAAGACCTAAATTAAAATATACATTTTTGAGCTACGCCGACACAAAATAGGAGTCTTTCAATGCTTCAGCACAGAAAACAAAATCGCTAATTAAAGTAGGTATGTACATATTGCGAGCAAATTGCTTTCTATAGATGTTTGTTATACCATACTTAGTATTTTACAAAAGGATGTAAAATAGTATGTGAATTAGTAAAAAGTAATTTAAATAAGGTTTCATCAATAGAAGAAAACTTTTCAAAGGTTTCTTTTTGTAGGTTTTAATAATGTACGTTGAAAGAAAATAAACGAGATTCTTGCAAAACCTTTGCAAAAATTTACACAACAAAATATACCTAATTACTTATATTTAAACACTCTCAAAGGAATACAGGTAATCATCCATTCGCTTATATTTTGAAAAGTTAATATTTACCGACATATACAATTATTTCTTAATATTTTACTTTTTCATTCAACTACTCTGAAATTATTTGATATATTTAGATAATATTATAAAAAAACCTTTAGGTACAGAAAAAGAAGAATTAAAATGAATTCCAATTTTATTAATTTTTTTTATTCTATATTCTTTGTATTTAATCAATATTAAAAATTTAAATAATTTATATAAATTAAAATATTATTTATTTAAAAATAAAAGAAATTTTGAGAAATAAATTAAAAATAATTAGTTTGTTGAATTTAATTCACATTTCATTTGCTTAACTTTGTCTGCATAATACATCTGGATATATTTGAAGTCAAAAACTACATAAACCTAATTAAACCATACAAAGTAACTTAGTTATTGCCCATCTTTAATTAAGATGCTGCAAGCGGCTTGGGAGACTGCTTAAGTGTGTTCTAAAGCTTCAACATTAATTTTCCTAATTCCGCTGCAACTGCATATTTTCAAAGGTAAAATTAATATAAATTTTAGTTAGGAATCTACTCTAAAGTTATATGTTTACTAATATTTCATTCATACCGTCAAATTTAATTAGTCTATTTCATATTTTCATGAACTGAATAGACTCAATATGACATTTTCGTCACCAAGTATTTTTTTATTTTGATGTAATTTAATATAATAGAAATTAGAAAATTAAAAATTATATAAGACAATTTTCAACATTTTGGATAACAGGCTGCAATTTTTCATTCAAAACAAAGATGTTTCCAATATCATTCTAGATTTTTGATAGATCTTAAAAAGCTTCTGACCTATTCTCAAGTTCTTGTAAAAATTTACTTTGAAATACTTAATTTCAAGCGCCAAGTTATTGAAAGCAACGTAAAGAAACAGAAAATATCAAAAATGCAAAGAATCAATCAATTAATGTTTGATGAATTGATATTTAAAATATGTTGCAACATTGATCAATCGCTTTTTCATAAATTCGGATATCAAACAGTAATATAGGTATAGAGGTGATCCAGTTTAAATAAGTTAATATCAATATTAAGCTCAAGTAACAAGGATTACGTGTTTAAAAAAATTAAATAATCTTAATTATTTATTTAAAGTTTCGTTACAATTCAACATAAACTATTATGTTTGAAATAAAAATTTGTTGTAATAATTAAAAAGTTGTTTCAATTTTCTTCAAATTAATTTTAAAATTTTTTTAGTTAAAAATTTTTCATGTTAAAACTGAAGCAAATTTTGATTCACTTTATATAAAGCACTTTAAATGAATCTCAATATTAACTTAATCGTTCATTTAATAAAATTTGGGTTAATTTAATAAAATTTATATTTTGAGTTCGGTCTAGCAAAATTAAATCTGTAAAATTTTCACATTTTTCGTTTTTCATGTAACGTCTTGTCCGTTAAATTTTCAATTAACAATTTGTAATGTCATTAATTTTAATCGTTCGATGTATTTAAAATTTAATTAATTAAATGTACTGCTATTTAATAAATTATGATCTTCAGTCTTAATCATGCTGATTTTTGATTTTCCATACACTGTTAAAAATCAATAATTTTTATTGTAAAATTTACATTGAAAGTCTATGTAAATAAATAATTACGGTAACGTTCGTATAAAATTAAAAAATTTGTGTAAAAATAATAAATTTACAAAAATTTTGTGAAATCACATTAATATAACTAGTGTTTTTACAGTTCCCATATGAGTAGGTACATAATTGGGTATGTAAAACTACATCCTTAAGTATATTTACATAGATTATCATAAGTCACAAAGTTGCCAATGATTTTCTATGTAAATTTACATAAAATTTTTTTACGGTGTATGCTTTCGTTGGGCAACTTGAATGTCTTTGACCATCGCATTTTTAGTTCTTTTTAATAATTCTACTCAATTAATTACCGAAGTTTAAATTGTCGCTTATGTATGATACTTTTCGAAGTTTTTGCGTCTTTCCTCTTATAGTAATTGCGATATAACGTGAAGCAAGAATATTGAATTTAATAAAAATTTAAACTTTATAGAGAATGACAAATCTAATTATGAAAGAGAAGTAGCGGTAACTTAATTTCACGTAGTATGTTCTCCTTTATCCAATGACGCAGATATTACTTACCTGACATTTGTGCAACTTAACGTCAATCTTAAGGATAGTGCTGTATATGATTTTTGCTTTCAAAACACTCAACAAATTGAAATAAACCAAATCGATTATCAAAATATGTACAGGTACGTAGTTCATAAATGGTGAAATAATTGACAACAAAATATTAAATAAATTTGTTTTTAGATGTAAAAGTGTATGTATTTTCTTAAGACTAAACTAAGTTTACGAAGATAATCAGATCGGAATTAATAATGGCCAAAGAATTTTACTACCTTGCAAGGTTTAGATAATCCGGTTGCTGCTCGTGGATGCATGTATTTGTAGAATTGAATAACCGATATTCGACGAACTTAGCACACAGATACATAGAAACACATAGCTTAATTATCACAAAGCTTTACACAAAAAGCATTCACACGTAAGATATCTTCTTAAACACTTGGAATTATACGTTAGAAAAATCCTTCAAAATTAAATATTCCATTTAAATTTTGAAAAATAGTAGGTTAGGTTGAATCCCGTTTTACAACAATTTTACATTACGATCAAAACTTATCATTACAGCTCGGATTTTATGCTTTTGCATGTTCTTTAATATTGATATGCCAACAAATTTGTCTTGAAATCTGGACAAATTAGGTAAAAACGAATCCGAAAAACTGCTTGTCAGTTGTCAAAATGCATATTTTGCATATTTTCAACATTTGGTGCATATTTGAGTATATTTGGACCACTTTTGGTGTTATTTCAAGAATTTTAATAGAGAAAATATAAAATTATTATTAAATTTTACCAATTATTTAATTTAATTTTAAGCAATCTAATTTTTATAATTTTTTAAATAAATTAAAAAATAAATAATTTGGTGGCTCCGTCAAGTTGGCCCCTCCATTTTAGAATTTGAAAATAATTTTTGCATAGCTTGGAAGTGCTCGCGAAGTGCTGGCGAGTGCTCTAAATTTTTTTGAAAGTTGTGGGTTCGTTAATTTTGTATTAGCAAAATACAATTTTCGAGCCGAGAGTGGCCAACTTGACGCACCCCTTCCACTTTGGAATTTTTAATTTTTTTTTGCACAATTTAGAAGTGCTCACGAAGTGCTGGTGAGTGATGTAAATTTTTTTGAAAGTGCTGGGTCGGTTAGATTTTTATTAAGAATTGTAATATCGACAATTGTCAAAAACGTCAAGTTGGCCCCCCTTTTTTTCAATTTTATTAGATATTTAAATTTTCTTTATATTATTTAAAAGTACTCTTGAAGTGCTGGCGAGTGCTGTAAATTTTTTAAAGATACCTATTTTATTAAAAAATTTGAAAAATAAGCTCCGAGCAAGATACATCAAATCCGAAAAACTTTAAAAAGTAGTTTTCAGCAAATCAATGTTTTTCTTGGATTTTAAGTCAATATAAACAAAACAACTAATAATCTTTCTTTTAACTGACTAGTTTCGATTTTAATTTAAATCTTAAATACATAGAACATCAACACACCAAAATCAATTCAGAACCCTTTACACACACCAAATATCATGTAATTTTTTTGTCTTAACAAGTCTTAAATAAAAATAATTTAGTAAATTATGTTTTTTTAAATAAGTCGCTAAAAATACGCATTTAAAAAAATCTCACTTGAGATTAGGGGGGTCAGGTCAAATCTCACGACATTTTACAAAGGGGGAGGAGGGGGGTCGAAAAATTTCCAAAATCGCCACACGTAATTAATGGGCTCCTTCATACCCATACCATTTGATAACATCAATACTATTACCTCAATGGTCAGGTGTATAAAAATTCGAGCTTGTTGAGAACTTTACAACGATTTTAAAGAAAAAGTTGATAAACAGTGCAATCCTGATAAATCGATTGTATGTACACTTTTACTTTTCTCGGCATTTTAAAAAATTTTGGTAAATTTAAAATTTATATTATACTACTATAAAAATAAATAAATAAACATAAATTGGCTACATTTTTTGTAATAATAACAAATAAATTGCAAAACTTAATAAAATAATTCAAAACGCCCTTTTTTAAGTTTTTCGAATTTAATGTATATTGTTCGGAGCTTATTTTTCAAATTTTTTAATAAAATAGATATTTTCAAAAAATTTAGAGCACTCGCCAGCACTTCAAGAGTACTTTTAAATGATATAAAGAAAATTTAAATATCTAATAAAATTGAAAAAAAGAGGGGCCAACTTGACGTTTTTGATAATTGTCGATATTTCAATTCTTAATAAAAATCTAACCGACTCAGCACCTTAAAAAAAATTTACAGCACTTCGCGAGTACTTCTAATTGTGCAAAAAAAATTAAAAATTTCAAAGTGGAGGGGGTGCGTCAAGTTGGCCCCTCCAAATCTTCAAATTTTGATTTCTTAATAAAACTTTAACGGACCAAACACTTTCAGAAATATTTACAGCACTCGCCAGCACTTCGCGAGCACTTCCAAATTATGCAAAAAAATTAAAAATTCCAAAATGGAGGGGGTGCGTCAAGTTGGCCCCTCTCGGCTCGCAAATTGTATTTTGCTAATAAAATATTAACGAACCCAGCACTTTCAAAAAAATTTAGAGCACTTGCCAGCACCTCGCGAGCGCTTCCGAACTATGTAAAAAATATTTACAAATTCCAAAATGTAGGGGCCAACTTGACGGAGCCTAAATTGGTGCATATTTGAACAAATAATGCATATTTGGGCCACTTTTGATGGTTTCTTGAAGAATTTTAATAGAGGAAATAGAAAATTATTATTAAAGTTGCCAATTTTAGAAATTATTGTATTTAATTATAAGCAATTTAATGTTTATAATTTTTTAAATTTAATTAAATTTATTTTTTAAATTTTAAATTTAATTTTTAAATATAATTAAAAAAAGAAATAATTTAGTGCATATTTGAAGAAATAATGCATATTTGTGCATATTTGGGCTACTTTTGGTTTTTTTTTGAAGAATTTTAATAGAGAAAATAAGAAATTATTATTAAGTTTGCCAATTTTAGCTATTATTTTATTTAATTTTAAGCAATTTAATTTTTATAATTTTTTAAATGAACAAAAAAATAAATATTTTTTTAAATAATAATTTTAAATTTCTTCTAATTAAATAAAATAATTGCTAAAATTGGTAAAATTTAATAATAATTTTATATTTTCTCTATTAAAGTTCTTCAAATAACACCAAAAGTGATCTAAATATGCTCAAATATACACCAAATGTTGAAAATATGCAAAATATGCATTTTGACAAGCAGATTTTCGGATTGGTTCTTACCTAATTTGTCTAGATTGAAAAATTCGAAGATTAGATATTTTTTAGTTTGTATCATACGAGTATCAATGCATATTTTACCTATTTTTATCAATTTTAGTGCACATTTTAAGGAAATTCGGTGCATATTTTAGTGCAACTCCGAGCTCTACTTATCATGAATACTTTTGCTTTTTAAAAATTAGGTTAGGTTATAACATCCTTCCCGGATAAGCAACAAATTAGTACTGAATTGTTTCAAAATTGGCAGTTCTATTGATAACTTTTCGAATTTTTATAAAATCTGGCTTGCTTTGATTTGGTCGATTTTATAAACTTGCTTCAATCTCAATGAAATTGAGATTCTCAATGAAATCTTAAAAACTGTATTCCGACTATTAGACAGCTATTTGTCGTTTCTCATATTTTCAATTCTTTCCTACTAATTTTACTTTTTTGGTGTGTAATCCAAATCATTTCTTCTATTGGAGGCTCTAAGCCTCTATTTCTAGTATTTTCAAATCTCCAAACGTTGCAATAAACTCCAGGGAAATCACCTGTATCTTTGCAACAAAATTTTACCTACGGTAACACTGCGTTCTATGGAGCCATGAAATTATCACTGATAAAGTTCACCTGAGGTGAGTTCGAACAATTTTTCAACACAAATATCTTAAAATTATATATTAACAAGTTTTTTATACTTTATAGATCGTAGATTATCATTCAATCAATTTATCATTTTCACGCTAAGCAAGATTATTTTTACTAAAGAATTTTATATGGAAATTGATTCAATGCACAAATTACACCATTCTACCAGATTGTAGGTTCGCATTTACTTCGGATAGAGGTTTATTTAAACTGAAAGTTGTAATCTTTATCTTCCGTTGCTTATACGTAATTAGCTTTTCTCTTGTATGTGTGCCTAATATGAACGAATGCCTCTTTATATGTTTATAATTTACCTTACCTTAAACTATATTTTGCAAAATACAAATATATATTTATTTGAAACAAATAAACTTTTAAAATCAAAAAATAAAAATGTAAATCATAAATATGGCGAAGAATTAAAAACGTAATTGCTAGCAAAAACATAATTTTCGTATATTAATATGATTGGAAAAATGTATATTTAACAAATTTAACTTTTACCTTTGGAAAAATTTTAATCAGGTTTTCAATATTCTGAAACAATGCGTTTTGAATTCTCGTTAGCGTAAAACATTAATTTGAGTTATCCTGTTAATGACACTAATTATTTTTTTATCAATGGATATGTAGGTAGTATAAATTGTATGTAATTAATTAACATACATATCTCCAAGTTGTGTTTCATAACATTCTTAATTATCGATGAGTAATAATAATTTGTCTTATCGTATTATATATCTAATAATACGTTCTGGCATTCTGTCTGTGTTTTTTTCATTTC
Source organism: Cantharis flavilabris (assembly GCA_949152465.1). Classification (NCBI taxonomy): domain Eukaryota; kingdom Metazoa; phylum Arthropoda; class Insecta; order Coleoptera; family Cantharidae; genus Cantharis; species Cantharis flavilabris. The sequence continues at coordinate 13,807,497 of OX424435.1, forward strand.
ATTTATCAAGTAAAGCTTTAACCTTGACCCAGCCTGAAAATTATTGAGTTACACACATTTTCACTTTAAGTATTTTAACTCGAGTTACACGTAAGAAAATCAAAAAGTTAGTTGCCAGGTTACGCAACATCTTAAAAATCTCTATCTTAATTTTTGTTATATTATCGTCTTTATAAAATGAATATGTAATAGAATAATATTGTTTCAGCATACACGTACTCTATAAATAAACGTACAAAACATAAATTGAAATAGCGCTATTAAGAAAAATTTTCAGACAGTTTTATTGTAACGCTAATGTTTTTGTGTTATAAAGTAACCCAGTTATCATGGTTATGTGACAACTACCTCACGAGGTTTAGGTAACTTTTTCATATAAATCCTTTTTATTAATGCAATTTACAATTGCAATAAGAGGTATACGTTTCGACTAGAACTAAGTGAATTCTCCAAAATCTGCATACAAAACCTAATTGTATTGAGAATCAAAAAATTTGTTGTATTTGTCTGATTAAGTACAAATTTGAATTTAAAATTACAGTTAATTGCCAAAATCAGGCTTACGAGTAAGTACGTACTATTATAATATTAAATGATTAACTTACTGTACTAATAAAGTTTGACCTAGCTTATGCAACCTTTCAGACCAAAGGATCAATCAAAATTATATTAAGAGTTGATGAAGCTAACCCAAAAGAGCTTTTTATATACAGAGTGTTCCACATTGAAAATAAAGACAATAGATAATGTTCAAATGGCTTTTACTAATTTCTTAATTTTACTAACCAATCAATTAATTTCCAGGAAGGAAATTACATATTATTTTACATAAAACAACTCATTTTCAAGTTACAAGCAAAAAACTATTCAATTAAGGTTTTACTGTTTTTATTTCAATTTAGCTTGGTACATTTTGTTTACTTTGGTTTCATTGTGATGCAAATAATTCGTATAGTAATTATAAATTAATATTAAAATGCAATAAAATCCCACCGTCTGTTAGACTTGAAAAAAACTGTCTGTATATAAGTCTGCATTAAAGCAGCAAATTTTAATTTAAATTTAATTAGATATTTTTTTGTAATTACCTACCGCAAGTACTGCGCTAATTACTCTGCATAGATTAACATTTTTCGTTTGTAGTCATATGCGGTTGAGAATTTCTTAATTTCATTTAAAAATTCCACTTCGGCGAGTGCTAGCAAAAGTTTTTAACAAGAAAGTTGCTGGAATTTGAATTTCGTATCAATAAGGCAAGTAATTTTTGTAATAATTACTACTCGTTAATTTAATACTTAAAACGTATTTGTTGGTTCTCAACAAACAGGAATTGTTCCGGTTATTTATGTAGGTAACTCAATTTAAATACCGTAATTTAAATAAAATTTTCATCAAAGACTAGTTTACAATGATGCATTTGCATTTGCATTACAAGTCTAAAGAAAATTTACATTCTACAAGGAAATCAAAGAAAAGTCTTTTGTGTATACGCCTTTAGTCACTTACTCAGATTTTTCTATTTGAAAGCCCCATTTTCACCCAGAGTGTTACTAAGGTTCATTTGTGTTACAATGCAAAATAAATATTTACATTTGTATTTCCACTTATACCGCATCATTCTAATATTTGTACAGTACGTAGAAAAATATTTTGTTAAATGAACATTATTATAATAATAATAATTATGCTTGTAACCAAGAAAATAAATAATTTATAGTTAAACTCACTTCAAATTTTAATGAAAAGTAGAAAATAATTTGCTGTATACAATTTTATAGTATACCTATAAAAAATTAAGACGACTACAACTTAAGTTCTATACAATAGCTTCCTATCATTTCAAAATTCTATCCAAAAGTAATACCAAGTTTTTCGAGTACAATAGAACTCATCATAATGAACGAAAAACTTGTTATAAACATAGTAGAACTAAAAATCATTTATAATAAATTTGATGCTATTTCAGAAAAATAAAACACTGCTCAAACTGATTTTTTACTGCTTAAGTGTGTAAACAACAAATAACTGGCGTGTTTGTTTAATTTAATGCAGAAGTGATCCAATAACTTCTAAACAGATTTTCAATTTTTCAGCAAGAAAACATCTTTTTTTTATAAAACGTCTAGACACTACGCGAAACTCTAGTAAGTACTGAAAACATAATAATCGCCCCCCCCCCTTTATTTAAGACTTCTATTGGTTTACAGAAAATAAAAAATTTGAATTGTTTTTGATATCAATATTGTAATAAAATAATTATTTTGTTATTGGGAGCTGAGCAGCTGAGAGTTGCCAGTTCCCTGAGAAATTTCAGCTGCTAGCAGCTGTTGGTTAGCTACCAGCTGGTTGTTTTACTTTGCTCCCAAAAGCTAAAAAGCTAACTGTTAGTTATTTTAGCTTGGTACCAGTTCAAATGAATTACGAGTTGTCAGTTTGTTTTCATACAGCAGTCAAAAGGCAGTCTTAGTATCTGTAATAGCCAGCAGAGAAAAAGGTAATAAAAACCGTCATTTCTATTTACGTTAGTTTAATAAGCTAAATACTAAGTGAATTTCTATTTTCAATTAACTTTACAGCTCGGAAATGTTTCCTTGTTGGTGACATCTAAAAAATTTAATATCAAAGCATACTTTTCTTTTGTATTTCTCTGCTAAATGCACACTATTAAGTAATTTCCAATTATGTCAAATTCAAATTTCAACTGCCTTTTTTATAAAAATCTGTAATAACTTCCGACATCTACTTTAATCTTCTACATATAAAAGTTTTATAAAACAAATTGTTTTCGTTAAGACCTCGCGTCACTTCTAAACTGTTAAAGAAATCAAACATTTAATTAAAAGTTTTTTAAAAAGTGTCGTTGGTTTATTTATAGTTTAAACAGAAAAATTGTGTACTTAACTGAATTTTAACTACCTTCTTCCCGTATTTAAAATTTAAATAAATGTAAATGTTCATACAAAAGTAGTAAAATTTACTTTAGTACATTTTGACGTGATTGTTTGAAAAGTGATAAGTGACTTTATAAGTTTTCGTCTCTATAATTAAACTTAAACTCAACTAACTCTGTAACTGCTCATTGTTCACCAATTTGAAAGGAACGCGACACGTTTATTAAAAGCAATTACCACTACAGTTTTGATTAAATATTATCCTCATCCGTGCAATTCTTAAAGTTGATTTTCGAGATTTTTTTTTATTAAGCAGAGTGAACTTAGAAAATTAAATAGATCCAGAAAAGTAATACGTTGGGTTACAAATCTGTTCAAGAATGGTATACTCGATATTTTGTTACACTAGAGGGACTCTGAATTTCCTGTGAGCACAAGATATCTAGAGAAAATAACCTTTTAAGATATTTATTGCATAATGAATACATTATTATAGTACGCCAAAGTCTGTTACTTAAACTTCGAAATAAATTTATTTAAACTTAACCTTTTTGAAGAACAGCAATTTAATTATTTTTTTTATCAATTAATCGAAATCCTATGTAGAGTACTGCAGATTTAAAAAATCCAGGTCACAAAGATTTTATATCATTATTTTTGATTTTAAAATATAACAGACATAGTAAATTAGGAACAGGAGGCTTTTACTAATGACTTGCTTTTCGTGACAGTCAATGATTTATGCTTACGAAGAAGAGTTTTGATTAACAGTTTTTAAATTAAATTTCATGCAAATACATCATTTTCAAATTTATATTGAATAATATATTTTAAGTGCGCATCTTAATTTATCGCGGAAGTAATATTGTATAAATTTTATTTTTGCCAAAATAAACCTCAAGTGATAAAACGAAAAATAAGGACACGATATTGCAGAAAAAGCAATTTTCAGAAACGAATATTTCGAAACAAATACTCTCTTCGTTCATGGTGGATAATTGGCTGAATCAGCTATAAGCACGAAAGCTCTTCTTAGTATGCAAGTGCAAAGTTAACATAATAATTTAAGGTAATTTGATGGAAAAATACTCTAGCAACTTTGTTTTTAACAAATTTATACAAAATTTTATAAGTCTTATACAGCGTTTGACGATGGATGGAGGGTAACGTACAGCTTTTTTCAGCAATCAATCGCACTTCTCGTGTGTTTAATATTCTACATTCTTTAGATCTACCTTTCCCTACTAAAAATACGCTTCGGTTCTCAAAATGTGCTTAACCTTATCTACATCTCTTTCCGTGCGTAAATTTAGGCAAGAAGAAATTTTCTAAATAACGAAACTTATTTCTTATTGTTGCGTTTGTTCTAAAGTTAGCGCACGTGCGGTATAAACGCGATCCGTTTTGTTGTATGCCATGACGAAAAGGGCGATAAAATTAAAGTAGTGGTATTATTCCAAAATAGTAATAAAATATATCTGAACAACTGATCGAATCTGGGAAATTACCCAAGGTTTGCGGTAATATAATATTGGACGGTTTAATAGGATGGAAAAAAAGCGTGAAAACAATTTATGAGCGGACCATCTTTTTGTTTTATTGAAAAATATACTTGATTAAAATGTATACGTGCTCAGCATATTAATAATAACAAATTTCGTTTTGAAACATAATTTCTTGAAAAATTCAGTCAATAAAAAAAAAGTATTTATTTATGAATTCTTAGAGATAGAAGACTTCTAAAATATGTTAATATATTAAAGGGACAGCGAAGGAAATAAGAAAATCTGAATCGTTTTATGCGATAGGAATATTTTTCACAAACATTTTATAGAAAAGCAAAGAAAATGATTATTTTACAAAAACTGATACAGAGAATAATATTATTGATTTTAATATTGAATTTAGTTTCTTGTTTGTCTAAATAAATCTAAAAGCCGAAAAACTTTTGTAATTTCATAGAATTTTGTCCATTTTCGCTAAAAGTAATTAATAGATTCGTGGTTCAAGCGTTTAAAATTGATTTTATCCGTTACCAACACCCACATAATAGACCAAAGCCTGAAATATAATCAAAATTTAAAAAATTATTTTCAGAAGGAAATTTTGTATTTAACCAACACCGTACTTTGCTGTCAGGTTCAGCATTCTTGTTATTGTTAATTTTTTTTTAAATTAATTAACCTTCAATTGACTTATTTTTAAATATTTTAAAATTTGTTTAGTTTAATTTTTTGAATTATACTAAAAAATTAAAATTTTTTTAAAAATTTGTTTAATTTGGTTTACTAAAAATGAATGAGAAACTATTAAACTGTTGACTAAATTTATCCTTCAGACAAAGATTAATTTTTCAGCTTCAGCTTGTTCTTTATGTTTGTTTACTAATGCTGAAGTCTTCAAATTAGTACTAACTTTTGCATTTTTGTTTCATAATAAAGAAATTCTTCAATTTAAATTAGCTTTATTTGTATTAACTTTATTCTTAGAACATCATTATGATGAACATGCAAACCTTATTTAGAACATGCAAAGACATCCGAAAACTTTAGGATATTTATTTTTTTGAGATTGAATATCATCAAAAAAATGCAAAACTAGCGAATTTTCAAATTTTCTCTATCCAACCCCCCCCCCCCAATACAATGTCGATTTTAAACCGAAAATAATTTTTTTTACTTTTATGGTTACTTGTACCTGTTAAGAAACTCATTATGCATCATTTTTTAGGGTAATTTTGATTTGTGTGGTTCCATTAATATTTTACAACGAAATATATAATCTGAATCCAGAGCCGTCCTTATTTTACTTTCGCTATAGTTTTGCATTGTGTGGATGATATTAATTTGTGATGATTTTCAATTAATTGTGTAAATCTAAATTTTAATTTATTTATGTATTTAGACTTGATCTTGTAAATAATTTTTATGTAAAATTTTGAATTTGTACGTCTTTTTGCGTCAAAAATTTAAGTTGGTACGAAATCGAACAATAGTAGGAGCTTTCTAACCTGAACCGTCGAAGGAGGCGGACGTTTTTGTAAGAAAGTCCTGTGAAAAGTGAAAGTTTTAAATCTTAGATTTGAGATTATTGATTATTGAATTGCTTGAGTAATTTTAGTGGCATTTGATATTTGGAAGTTGTCCGAAGTGAAAACAAAATTGGAGTATTTAATTTAAAAATACTAATTGAATTTAGATTGATTATAATTGAAATTGGAAAAAATAAGTTAATTGGATCAATAAATAGAATTAAAAGTTGGTTTTTGTCTATAAAATTTAAAACATAAATTGAAAAGCGTTGTAAAATTATTGCGCACGTCACACCTGGTTCGATAGCCATCCACATTTGCAGTTGCTGTAGCATTGGTTAAAAATTAATTTTCAATATTTGGATTATTATTATGGATTATTGTATAGTTTATTTAATAATTTTAATTTGCAAATAAGTAGAGAATTTGAACCTACTAATGAGAGTCTTCAGTTCTGCGACTAGTGAACTTACCAGGTACATTGGTGGTTGAAAAGAAAGTTAGAATTGCGGTCAAATGAAACAAAATAATATTGTCCGACGTTTTGCGCCCGTTTAATAACCCATTATCAAGGCTAAAAACATACAAAACAAATGAAAATATTGAAAAACTTCCAATGGAATACTATTAACCTTTGCAGAATTTAAGAAGTTCATTGAAAAACGATGAACAAATCCTTTCGAGTGAAAACTGCTTGTGTATACTTATGTAAAATAGTATAATTACCATGAAAAGTTATCTATTACAAGTCAATCCAAGTGTACACTGACGTTATTATTTCTGGTAAAATGCTGAAATATTTTATAATTGAAATTATAAGTAAAAAGTGTTTTTTTTACAAACGGTTTCAATTGAAGAAAGCAGGATAGGAACGAAGTGCGGGATGGTAAGTCATTGAAATTGGTATAGTTTACCTTGCCAGCTTGTAAAACAAATAAAATAATATTCAAACTTTTTTCAAATAAATAAAGCAAAAATAATAAAATTATAATAACCACACTGTTACCCTCCTCTCCAAGTTAACAAAATAATATTAATTGCGTCAAAATTGGTGAAAAAAAGTTTCATAAATAAGAGTTTTCAGTAATTTTTATTTTTTATGTGACAAGGAAGTGGTTTAAGTGTAAATCACGGATTACATTGTTTGACCCTCGTGATCTGACGAGAGGAGACTTTAGTGAGATAAATTTGTTATAAAGTGTCAAATTTTTTTCTTTAAAACATCTCTTCGGACTCTAATAGTACCTCAAGCCAACAATAAAATTATTCTTACTATGTAGTATTATCATTTTTTTAAAGCAGCAGCTTATGCTGGTACTTATAGTCGATACTTAAATCGATAACTTAAAATGTAGGCATTTTTGTATTGGAACCTATTACCATTCACAGAAGGAAATATTATGTAAATTTCAAACTCAATAGAGCAATTTCTATTTAATAGGGAATAGAAGAATGAATTTATGCAAATAAAAAAGGTTTCAGTTTTTCAGATCACGATTTTTAATGCAGGAAACTAAATAAAAAAAAAGTTTCAGCTAAAAAGGTATCTAATATATAATTTCAAAGAGAAGTTAATTAAGACAATAAGAAAATAAACTTAACTTTAATGAAAACCTAACTTATGTTTATTTTGTATTTGTTTCTTAGCGGAAAATGCTTGTTTAGGTCTTTATTGGGTGTCAGGAATAACTGTGTTTTTCACAAGTTTTTGTGCGAAACTAAACACAACTTTTTCACACCTCAACATTTCTAAACTTACTCCACTGGAAAATTATTGCAAAAATCAATTTCGTTTTACACTAAAAATGTTTTGGTAGAGCAATTAAAGCGAGGATATTAAAATTACCTCTATATTTTATTACGCATTCTAGAGTAGCTGAACTTGTAATATATTTGATGTTATTTATAAGTAAGAAGACGCAATAAACAGAAGAAGCTTACCTAAAACGCCAAGCCTGAAATTGATAGTAACTACTATAACTCTTCCAACTGAAGCCAACATAGTTCCATCGTAAGGATTTCCTGAATTCCATTCATAGCTTTCGCCATGTACGTATACTAAACAAGGTAGAGGATTAGTTTCTTCTTCACCAGTTCCTGAAAAAAAAACAAAAATATAAGTTTCATCCATTTTATTCGACAAAAGTGATGAATAAAATATTTTCTAAAGTAATATCTATTAACTTCCAAGCCCGAAATAAATGTGAGCCTATCAAATTTAATTTGAAAAAGCTATTTTTTAGGCGATAAATGTTAAAATTAATTGTTGGGTCGGTAAATCCTAAACAACTGTTAAACCACTGGCGCTAAAATATATTGCAGCAGGTTTGATTATTTGAAAATGCTGTTATTACGTAACTTCAAGAATTTACAAAATGAAGTTATGATTGAAAATCTATTTACAACTTCTTCCTCTGAAAATTCAAATTTAATACTGAGAAATCGCGTAAAGGAATTCAACTTTCCCGTTATTACATTTACATTTGTATATTTAATTTGTGACATTAGAATTTCTAAGACATTAAAGTCACTTGTAACCTCTTAAAGCATAAAATCAGTTAAACAGCAATAAATAAATTAAAAATAAGAATTATGTTTGGGTGCTTGAACTTCTTCTAGTCAATTTATTAGCCACGACTCAGCAAGTCTTTTGAACATTTAAAACCCCTATGTATGAAGATAGCGCGTAGCTGATAAATCTAACCGCTTTATTTTGGAGAAATTACAAGGGTTAAAACCTTACAACATTTAACAATGTATTTTCTGATGATTTGACTTTCTGTTAATATTGTCAACCGTTATGTTTCCTTTTTGGTATCGACATAAAATGGATTAGATAATTTGAATTTGAACCATGGCAGTGCAAAAATTCTATGTTCGAAACGCGAACTGGACGGAATTTATTAAATTGGTCTGAAAAGTAAAGCACAAATGGATGTTTTTATTCACGAAGTTTGCAAATTTAAAACTTTCTCTGTAAATACATTTAATAAAATTCTATTTCAAATTCTAATAGTTTTTTGCGATCGAAGTCCAAATAAATTCACGGAATAATGATGTGTGTGTAATGAAAAAAACTTGACAATATTTCTACTGGTTTGGAATTTAAAAAAAGGAAAAGTCAAGCTTAGAATGGTGGGTACTTATGTTGGAAAGCTACAGTTGGGAACGAATAATCGGAAACGGAATCGTAAAATAACAAATTGTGGAGAAAAATGTAAAATTATGTATGGAGGTGCACTAGGTTTGTAATCCGTTTTATTTAAACCATCACTTTCAAGCGCCATTTGCGTTGACTGATTTTCTCACAAATTTTTTTAAATATCCACAAAAAAAAACTATTACAAAGTCGACGAGATTATAATTTTATCCTCTCAGCGGCTGCTGAATTTGAAAATTTTCTCATCAGACGGCAATAATTACTTATATTAAAATAAACAAAGTTATTTCTTTAACGCCGAACGCTAGAAATACTTTTTTTTACCCAAACTAGTTTACATTTAAATTACGAACTCGCAGTTCTTATTTTATGATTAAAATTGAAATATGTCTTTGAGTTTTACTGGAAAGGTTTTTTTTACATTTTTTAAAAGCCAATTATAAAAAGTATTTTTCTGGAAAGTTATAGATTTTCAACAGGCAGATATGAACGGAAATTCTATCATTAAAATCGGAAAAAAAAGTTTTTATTGCATGATATGTTAGGAATGTTTTTTTATTTTTATTTAATGTTTTTAGGTTTTGTTTTCAGTCCGTTAATTGTTTCAGTACTTTTTGAAAACTAAAATACTGAACTTCAGTTTAGTGGTTTGACCTTGAAAACTAAATTATTTTATTTTTGACGCTATCTGAAGGTTAGGTCAATCAAAAAGAATGTATTTTCTAACTTTTTTAAAAATATAGCAATTTGAATAGGAAGTGGGTATGGCCTTCTTGCAGGATGTCGATTATCTACTCTATAGGGGAGACCGGGGTAAGTTGCAACAGTGTAAATAACTTTTTTACGGATAAGATAATAGATACCGCCATTGGTACAAAATTACGTGTAACTTAATCGTTCTTCGGTGTGTCAGGTAGAATCACGCCAAATAGCTGCAGTATGTGAGTAATCGTCACATCTGTGTTCTCGACAGAATAAGTAAATTTGCTATTATTGTCAATGAAGTTGCATTATTAAAGTATCAAGTGTCACAGTGCTTTTATTTAAACTTTATGATATAGAGTAAACATTTGTTTTTCGTTTTGTGTAAAATAATCATCAAAAAAGTTTTCAAGGTAAAAGTTATACAACTTATAAAACTAAAAAGTGTGGCGGGGCACGTTGCTACAAACTGTTACAATGTAACCGGTTCGCATATTTGGCGGTTTAAAAAAAAAACAAAAACAAAAACAAAAAATCTGATATGAAAACCACATGACTTGGTAAACATCTTACAAGAATCTCGTTAATCCATTCATGCGCGTCATGAATAAATTCGCTTTTGAGCGAATGAAAAATGAGTGCAATGTAGACTTTGAAAAATGTGGGCACATTGAACCTGTGCAAAAAGAGACCCATTGTATATATGTGTAAATTGTACCTAATATTGATGATAGTGCTTTTGAATAAGTGTTGCAATTTACCCCAGGATGTGTTGCAACGTGCCCCGAAGACGGGGTACATTGCAACACGATCACCTTTTTTATTAACTTTGTGTAATTTGTCCATTATTGTTTTTAAGTTCATAAATTTTATATAGCTATGTTTCTTAAAGACGATTATACATATGTCCACCAATATTTGGAGATATTTTTTCATAATAGTCTTTATAAATAAAAATAAAGATTAAAAAGTGTTGCAACTTACCCCGGTCTCCCCTACTGTATAATAAGTGGACATGTTCCGACTTATTCACTTGTTGCACTACATTAAATGCACACAGCATTAAATTATTGCACAGAATATGATGTGGATGGATATTTCAATTTCCTTAAAATATGGACTTGTCAACTTATTACATTATATCGTTCTTCCCAATTTTGCCTTTTCTCGATTTTTATTACAGATTCTAATCAACAATTACATGTATTGAGGTGAATGGTAGAGAATATATTGTTGCTTTCGAATGAATTTCAAGTTTTATTGTAATGCTTTTGACCAAGTAACAGAGAGATTGATGTTTATGAGACCCAGCGCTGAACTAAGGCAATTATTTTCAAATTTGCGAACAACTTTAATCTGAACCATCTCTCATTTTATTCTATTTTATTCTAAACTAATGGATGTTTTAGAATTAAAAAAAAAATTTCATTACCATATGGAAATGGAACATACATAAGTATGTTTGTGAATAATGATGGTAGTTGGGTTGTTGGGTGGTTTCGTGATTTTCAATCCATTTAGTTGTTTGAAAACGTGCGAGCTTTACAGACGATTATTATTTGAATTATTTCTATATAGTAAATTTGTAAATTGTTCAGCAAATGTTTGGTTGAAGCCAAAAAAAAAAAATTTTTCGTTAAGCGATTGTAAATTCTTTTTCATGAGCCATAAATAATCAATTATTTCAGATTACCACAAATTTAATACTGAATTGTAAATTTGAATTGCTTGATAAAATGTTTATAACCACTGGTATACTTACGACTGTTAATGTTTTTAATTTTTGTACGGAAGTTATAAATAGATCACCGATAAAGTTGTTACTACCAGTTTGATGATTTCCTACAATTTTCACAAATCTTAACATTTCATTGATTTCTGTTCATTTCAGGTAAATAAATATAAATATTTTAATAAATAATAATTAATGGAACGCAAAGCAAATCTAAAATTTACATTTTTTAATTTATGTTTGAAAATTTTCTAAATCACGTATGCTTTACCTCAAAACTGCACATCAGATCTACAAAATCCATTTCAAAATCATCTATTCATGATTCAAATCAATTTTATCAAAAATGATCTTTTCAAGCATTGATCAATCATTATTTCAGATATCTTCAACAACTTATATCAATTTTCATTGTTTTCTGTTCTCAAATTTAAACAGTCACCGAAATGTTTTGCGTATCAATTAATTTATCACTTCGATCTTCAACATTGTGCATTTCAGTTTACAAATTATTAACAAACAATCAGAATATTTCTATTTATTATTACTAAATGCTTTTTTATTGCAAGATATGATTCACTTATTATTTTTGACATCTCATGAACTGCTGTCTCAAATTGACAAGATTCTAATTCCTACATTTTCATTTTAGAAAAAAATATCAACTACGCTCAACCTACTGGCAAGAAATATTTATAGGCAGATAACTAAAGTAAGAAACCTTTAACTTACATTTTTAATATAAACCTGATTTTTCTTATTCCGCGTCCATTTTTTGAAGAGATAAAAAAATCACGACAATATGAATATTGTAGTATACGCCATATTTCACAATTGTGAAACAGGATTAACTAGGATATCTAACTTTTTCATATTGTGATGCCTTGTGAATTCAAATACTTTATTTTGGGAAGAATTATTATAATCGGTCATTTCAATCTTACTGTCTCTTGCCGAAAACTCGCGATTGCTTTCTTTTAGTTTATTTTGGTTGTCCGATTTTATTAAAGATCTGACTTGTGTGATAACTTTTCTGTTTAAGTATGATATACTGGTTATTTTCTTTAATGTTAATAATTATTAAAAGTTCTGCCATTATTTTAAATTTGAACAGTGGTTTTCCCTTTTTGAAAACTTAAGTAAATTAAATCTTATTGTGGTATTCAAAATAATTATAAATTGTTTTTCGTAATGAAAATTGTGAAATACGTAAATTATAAATTAAATTCAACATTAGGGTGCACAAATTTTTCAAGTTATTAATTAATTATAAAAATAATTCTATTTTTAAACTTTTTAATTTTCGGGATTTCAATATTTAAATATTTAACCAAATGATGAAAATTTAAAAATAAATTTAAGTTCATTCCATTCAAGAGCTTGGCAAATGCCTTACTTTTGATAGCAAAGTTAACTTTTCTTATTTGATTATATTTTAGTTCAAATTATTATTGTGTGTTATATCAGCTATAAACGGTTTTGTAAAATCAAATCAAACAGACCTTTACATATTAATATCGCGAATGAAATGGTGGAATTTTCTGGAACCTGTTAACTCCCTTTCAGTTATACTGTTTTACCAAATTATCAGTAGTGCCTTTCAAGTGAGTAAAACCTTCTTAATGTTAACTTGTGGATCCGAATAAATAATGTGTAAAAATAATCCTGTAATGATTTACTGCCAAAATTAAGAAAAGTAGCAGTGTAACATTTAATAGAAATAAAATGATTGTTTATGTAATTCAAATTGTAATTAAAAGTCAAATATTTTTATTTGTTAAAATCCGAAAATACTATTTTATTGTAGTTTCTCTGGCTTGAAATATTTAGGTTTATTTATGTTTTGCTTAGAATTATAGTTATTTTCTTTTATAGTTTTTATCATTTTTGTATTTAAACGGTGTGTTATTATTTACGCATTTTAAATTTTTATACCTTCCTGTTTTAATCGATTTTCTGATTTATTCTCTAACTTTAAATTTGTTTTTTCATCTTTAAAAATAACATTCATATATTTTAAAATAAGTTTATTGTTTTACGTTTTGAAACAATAATATAACAATTATTGTATCATAATATTTTGTAATTTATTTCCTTTCTTCTTTTTTTATCTTTCGTATTTTTCTCCATTTCTAATTATAATATTCTAATTTGAAATTTCTCTCTTATCATTTTAACTTAAAAAAAAAGATAAACTGCTGAAACTATAATTTCTTTACTTCACCAAGTTGATATATTATTTTGCTTCTTGTTATTCAGGCTATGTAATAAACAAGGATTTCAATTTTCGGATTTTCTCTTTTAACTTTCATGCATTTTCCAATATTCTTAACCTGCTTGCTTTTGATGTCTAATTACCTTAAAAATGTAAAACCACTTTTAATATTAAAAAATATAGCATACTTTGATCAAATAGTGGACTGTTGGATCTAAATAACTACAAAAACCCTCAAACTATTTTTTTTACTGAAATGCTTTCTAAAATATTATTATAAGTTATTTATAATTTTTTAAAAGCGCCAGGCTCATGTTTTATATTATATTCAAGAAAAGCGCATAGAAAAATTAAACAAAAACAAAAACCACATACAAATCTTTAAATCTTTAAGAGATTGAAATAGAAGGCAAAATTTATTATAGTTTTTTTATGTCTTATCTCTTAAAGTTTTGTGGTTACGCTGTACACATTTAGTGTGCATCGGCAGTATTCGCTTCCTTAGCTAAATCGTTTTTCATTTAGACGACATGGAGAGAAAATCCTATTCTGATATATTGTAGATCAAAATCTACATTAGCATTTTAAATAAATTTTTTAACACAAATAAATCTTGATTTTTTGTATTTTACGGTGACAGGTCCCAAAGCAAGCTAAATTATCCTTTACTTTTTTTAACTATTTTTTTTACTAATTTTCACCTTTTATTTTTAAAAACATAAACAGGGTATTCACAAATTAGATTTTATTAAGAGCTCTATTTTGGGTTGTTTGCTTAAAAGTTTCATAAATTTTAAGACAAATTCCTTGTTAAATATAAATGTATTTCTCATTCTTTCAGCCACAGCTCGTAAAATGGAAACGAACAGGAATCTTAAAAGTTTTTAAGGTGATGATTCTAATGCCCCGTTTTATATTTACATAAGGTCCGGACCTTCATAATAAAAGTAATGATTCATCTGTATTTATTAAATTGCGTGCGTAATTTTTAAATTTGTTCAATATATAATTCAAATTTAAAAAAATTGATTGCCTCATTAAGTTTCACCAATACTACAAATAAAGCAACATTGACAGAATATTTTTTAGGTTCAGGTTTCCTATTATTTCAGTAAGGGAATTGGAAATCTGTCACAGTGTTTCGCAGAGAAAAATACACGTAACCTGAATATTTTATTTGAAACAGTCTCAGGATTGAATACTGATTTGTGGATTCTCTTGAATCGTTTCGAAATAATAAATGATAACAAATATCGATGATTCAAAACCCAATGGTATACAAATGTGTCAATATATTAACAATCTCGTAACATATTTATTTGCGAAGAACTGCATTAGATATCCCAACAAAAAGTATTTGTAATTTTCTTTTGCTCTATCGTTCCAATCTACTTTAGCCAATAATATTTACATTTTCCAATCTAATTTTTGTTGATTTATTAGTTATTTTTTTCTTTCAACGTAATTAAAAATATTTTAGAGATACCGGAAAGTTATTATTTTCTCCTCTGGTTTACTAAACTATCAGTTTATTTTAAGCGCTGACTTGCATTATTTTAAAGTAAAGAATTTTTGTTCGTTAAAAACAATTCACTAAGGTGTACTTAGTATTTCGAAATCTTCGTTTTCTTTTTACGGGGTCACTAAATTCTTTCTTGTATCACTGCCGTTCCCTTTGTATTGAGTTAAAAATCGCAAGATCTCCTTTGTGTGGAGTTAGGATAGACTCATTTAACCCACATTCTTTTAAAACCTTTTCTAATAAGTACTACAGCTCAAAGGTATATTAAAATATACGGATTTAATGATAAAGGTCTTTTTGCAAACAGCATAAATTTAATTTTGTTTTAGCTTAAAGTTTCTTTTTGAAAGTTTTTACAATAAACAACTTTTAAAAACCATATTATATTGCCGTGTTTTAACAAAAGAAACATAAAATTATTTAATTTATCATACAATTTTTCATTATATTCGTTAAGCCCATCAAATTGGTCGAGTAGTTTTCTCCCTTATCGTAACTTGATAATTAGTTATCTTCTCTGCACATTTATCTAACGCTTTTATTTTCATTTCATCTGCTTTTGCCATTGTTAATTTGGTTGGTTCTGCTTGAAGTGTTCTGAATACTTCATTAACAAATAAACATAAATGAAAATACAGAAATATTTAAAATTAACCTAAAATTAAGAGAGGAATTTTTGTTTAAGCTTTTGTTAGCAATAGAGCTTTTAAGGATAATTAGTAGCACAGTCTCAGCTGTATATTTAATGCAAAATGATGGTTAGAAGAAGAAATTGTGATAAAAGCTATAAATAATTCTAAATAGACAATAAAAATTATCCAAACATTTTCATTATTACACTCGTCGAGATGTTCCATTGAAATTAAATAATTAAGTTTAAAATTGCATTTCGTGATTTCACAAATCGTGTAATAAACTATCTCAGAGGTTTTAGTAGTAGATACAAACGATCGAACTATTCGCTCCATGCAGCAGTTTTAATCACGTCCTACCATGCTATTGTATAATCTTATCAGTAATACCGTATTTTATGTTAGACAACCCTAACGTACGAAATGTAGGGTTTTTATAACAAAAACTTATCTTGTATCGGGAAAGTATTAAGGAAAAAATGTAAATTTTGAGTAGTAGTATATAAAAATAATATATAATTTGCCTTTAGATTACATGTAAAATTGTTTATGTAAATTTTTTTATCATTTCGCAAATGAAAATTAGATGCGTAATAATATTAGGGTCAGTTTGTTTAATAACATTTGCATATTTTTTTACTAACCAAGTAAGTAACAAAAATTATTTAAATGGAAACAATTACAAATGTAACAAAAAAGTTGTAAAATGTGTTGAAACGAAGTACTATCTGAATTTATCTGCTTTTCCTCTTTTCTCATTATTAATTTCTTTTACATTTACTTAGACATCTTTTTTGTCTAAAACCGACTAAAAATGAACAAGTAAACAGTGTCGCTGTAAATAAATTTTTGGCTCCTTGTCAACAAAAAGTTTCCTAAATATATTTGCAAAATTACGAGAGTCAAATAAAAGTTTCTTGATTTACGTACTACACGGTGTTTCAAAAATGTTGCTAAACAAAAGCTATAAATTTAGATATAAACAGTTAAATTAATTAAAAGCGATTTTCCAAATATAAATATTGACGTTACCTATATCAAAATTTTTATGCTGTTTTGGAAGTAGGTATACAAATTTAACGTATATTAATTAAGCCTCTCGAAAAACTTTTAAGTACCTTTAAGATAGGTTTAAACTAAGTTTCTTTTAAACTGATTTTACACGAAACTTTTTATATTTATGACGGAAAAGTTTTCTCTACTTTTGTATAGCAAAACTATAAAAAGAAAATTAAATTAAAAATCTTAGGCATTGTCCACTATAACTATTTTACAAGATCAACAAAAAATTATAGCCGAAACTATAGGATATTAACAAAAGTTTTGTTTCCGAAAGAAAGTTTCAAGTCTGTTCATAGTAAATTAAATTTTCTCTCTTCATAATTATGACATTATTACTCCTATTTTCTATTAGCTCTTAAGCAATATCATCAAATATCTTATTCATTGCTCGAAAGAGCTCATTTCTGTAATTATGTTCTCATAATAATCTGTGCATATAGAATGTTTTATCACTTGTTCCCAAGGGGCAAAATTAAGAAACTCGGGTTAAACACATAAATACTCCATAGGAAATATTAGAGAAATTTAATTTAAAAACATTTTTGTATTTTGTGAAAATTCTTTCTAGAAGACGGTCTCACAATACCGGAAAAGCGCACTTCTATAAAGAAAACAGCTTGAACATGTTTTCTACTTTTGCAGTTTTTTATATCGAATTTTGATTTACATGTCTAGTGTATTTGAATGCACGACTGAACATAAGAGAACATATAAAATTTATAATAATAATATTAGCGGATAAAGCTTAGCTTTGGTGCAATAGGATAAGTCTATATTTTTGGTCTACGTTGAGTGTTTCAATCATATCATGAATTTTCCCACATTTATTAAAATCGCTAATGCGGATCTGTCAGTATTGATGATTTAAGTTTTTAACGTTTTTTACCATGAAATGTTTCAACATGTAAAATATAAATCTATTTTGAATGGGTAAGGCGATAGTTTGCCATAATTGTTTCGATCGGATGTATTACGTACAAAGCTCCTATAATAATATAAAATAAACTAATACATTTAGCTGCCTGTATAATATCAACAAATGGCATAAACATAACTATGAACTTCAAAACTAACTTAACAACATACAATTAACATTATAATTAACTATAAGAGAAGATTGGAAACTTCACGTAGGTGTTGAACTTACCGATCTAGTTTTAGAAAACTTCATATTATAATATAACTCAAAAGGAAACTGTTAACCGTATCAAGTGAAAGCAATATTCTACCTATCATATGAAAGGTACCAAATATTTGATAGATATACAAAAAGTAATATAAAATTTTCTGTACTTTAGATCAAAGGCAGTTAGGATAGTTCAAAAAATCCACTTTTTACTTTTTTGGTATTTTAAATAGTTATAATATTTTGCAGCTTCAGATCTTCACATTAATTCGTTAAATAGAAAATAAAATTATAAAGCTGGTAACTTCAGCTTCTAAGCAACTGCAAACGAAGTAAGAGCATTATTTCTGACCATCTATCATCCGAAGGCAACGCTTGCGTTCATGATAGAACAAAACTCTCTTTCACAAAAGAGTGTCTTTTGGTTTTTTAAGATTTTGCTAGACTAGCATGTCAAAGCTCAGTTCTAGAAATCATATAACCCTAACTGCAAAATCTTTATTCAGTATTTATTGTGAGGAAACTTGGAGTTTTAATCGTAATAACTCATTTGTCAAAAATGTTAAGATGATATATCCCTATAGTCTTGGTTAAGGCATTGGATATTAATTTTATTGCAAATTTATTGATTATTCCAATAATCAAATCTCAGTTTTCTTGATTATGACATATTTGCCACATTCTCCCTTTAAAATTCAGATTGTCGTCGTCTGAACTGCTCCAGACTTGTGAGTTGCAAAGCGTTTTGGTACCAAGGTACCTCGACTCATTTATTGATATTAAGTACCAATGTCAGTAAACACAATAATTATTAGTACGAACTTGGTAAAACTCTGCAGTTTCTTGAAGTTTCTTACATTGATACCACATAATCACATCTTTGATGAAAAGGTGGTAACGTCAGGAAAACCGGACAGTTAAATAAAATAAGATGAGCATTGTCATGAGAGATGATAATAAGACAGTTCAAAAAAGAGAAGCTGCACTTCCTTACTGAACAAATAAAAACTTCTAAATAAAGAAATAATTGGAACAAGTTTTAAACTAGTTAGTTTGTGAGCTGAATGAAATAATTAATATTCTTAGCGATAAGATAATATTATAAGCTTAATCTTAAACATGTTTGCAGGCAATATTCAACCCAAAATCGACAGAGAATCTGTTAAAGAGGGTGAAATTAATTTTAAATAAAGTAGAAGATAAACAAAAGGAATGTTTGTTAAATAAAATAGGAAAAGTTATAAACGTAAAACAAATAATCTGGTTATAAAGCAATTGTTAGACTTGTTTTGGAAAAATTTAGCTGGCGGCAAGAGGAAGAGTGTGCTCGACTCAACCACAACTGCTTTTTATCAAAAATCACCATATCGACAGGTTTAAACAACAGTTGAGATTGTAACGATTAAAGTATAAATTTTAACAGTTTGATTTTCCGTTTTAATGGAAGACATATTTATAAATAAGTGTTATGAATTTAAAAATACATTAAAATAAAAATATGTCAAAATAACAAAATTAATAAAAGTAGAATAAAAAAAAAGTTTAATTAATTGTAGGGTTTGAGATACGCGACAAGAACTTTCTGATTTAATAACAAATTGCAGGGATTGCTAACATATATTTTCTAAGCTAACGTGAGCTTCTTAATATTTATTTTTAATGTAATGTAATATATTTTTGTCTGGTTTTGGCCGATGTGGTAGAATTGGTGAATCATATTTAAATAAATAGTAAATAGTAAATAATAAATAGTAGAATTTGACTAGAAACTATTAATTAAAATAATTTAAACATAATGTAATATTAATTTTTTAATTATGTGTCTACCTATGTCGATTAATTTAATAATTAATAAAAGCCGCAATGATTGCCCGGCCGCATATGTTATAATATGCATCAACTTCTGAAATGTTTAACATAATATAAATAGGCTGTAATACTATCACCATACCAATCGTTGTGTTTGAACCTACACAGTGAATGGTTACTTTGGAGATTGCCGGACGTCATGTAGAGAATTTAAATAAATTAACAAAACAACAATACTTTAAAATAATGATTTTTTGTAATAATAATAATAATTAAAATAAATTATAATAATTGCTAAATAATAAAATCAGATAAACTAAAATAAATAAAAAAATAAAACCTGAGAAAACGTCATTGAATAAGATTGATATTTCAAGTCTCTTTGCGTAAAAAGATAGCACTTTAAACGATCTTTAATTTGAGGTGACAATGCCGCTAGACCAGAGTGCCATTGAAATTCTAACAAATTCAAACTATTAGTTCATTATAATATGCAAGACAAATATGGAAACCAGTTGAATTAAATTCAAGGCTTATGCTAAATTACTGATTTAAATAATACTTATTTATTAATTATTAATATAAGCTATCCAATACCAATCATAGTGTGTCATAAAAAAATTTACTTTCTAAAGAACTTAATGTGTGTGGACGTCGATTGTGTTTATTAAGAGTGCTGCATGTACGATATATTTGATTTGCTATAGATGTTATTGGACAGTTAATAATTAGGCATGTTTACTTGTTTCGAATATCAATCAATGATGACAGTTATTGCTAATCAGCTAATTGTACCAATTCCATGTCGTATATTGTTTTTATTACTTTATGAATACTAAATTTCACTTCACTGTATGATTATTATGTATGCTAATTTGAGAAACCTGTGTTGATATTCTAAATCTGACTTTAGTCCATCTTATTATGCGTCACCGTGTATGGTTACATTTTACTGATAATCTGGGAAAAAATAAGAGTAAAATGAGTTAGTAATACCTTTGATTTACTTCAGTTTACACTTAAGTGTAAGTTTAGTTGCATAATATGATGATACAGCAGTTCTAATCTAGGTTTACATTGTTACAAATCTACAGGGGCTTTCAGAGGAGTTTGCAAGCCTGGTAAGTGAAATTTTTAAATACAGACGTACATTACTTTATAAATATAAAATGAAATGCTTTATGAGAGAAGATTGCTTACTGCCGTGGTTTATTTCACAGTGTACGGGATAGTTCCGCTTTACTATCACTAGTTTTACTATGAGGTTGGCAATGATATTTGACTCTCTTGACTATTTGATTTAAAATTCGAAGTGATGATTTATAGAGGCCTTAAGCAATATTGGCAAACTCTGATATGCCATTTCCGAAGAGAAATGGGAAATTATTGGCAAATTTCTGATGTACACTCTTGAAAATGTATGAGAATGTACCTTAATTTTGTAACAATTTTGAAGTACAATGGGCCAGTGGCGGTGCAAGTGTATCTAGGGCCCGGAAGCAAGTATACAAAACGAGCTCCTAAAAAGCAATGTATTAATTTTGAATTGCGTATATTATTTAAAATCTCTTTTTTTGGGATTTACTACCCTTTATCGTCCCGGGCCCCTTACGGTCCCAGGCTTTTAAGCATTGCTTACATTCGCTAATTTATATCTCCGCCACTGGAAGGAAGATTGTATTAGTCGAATCGATTTCAATAAAGATTTTTTGCTTTTTCACTTGAAGCTGTGTGGTAGTGGAAACGCCGGAGTTTCCCCTTATTTTGCAAATATTTCAAGCTCCTATTTATTGTGCTGCCAATTTCATTTTATGTGTTTGGAAATTGTTGTCAACTATATTCAGATTCAATATACTGTTAATTGTTTAATTGAGCTTTATTTTACATATTGAGAAAGGAAGCAATTTCGTTTTTATTTTCAGAACCTGTCACTTTATAGTCTTCCAAAACGATTTTGTGCATTTTTTTATGCTTTCTGCAACAAATGACAAATTTGGGTGACCAGAGCATTCAGCATCATCTGTGTTTGTACAGCGGCGTTTAAAATCAGCAAACCACTTCTTTACCATTTGTTTCGATGGAGCAGAGTCCGAATAACACACTTTTCAACCCAGGACTTTGCTTGAACAGTATTTTCATCATTAAGCAATGCCTTATCAACAGATGAAATTTAGTTTTGAAAATTACAGGTCGAAATGTCATGAAAATTTCTCTTTAAAAAAAAAAATCAGTTTGAACGATGAAATTGCAAAAAACAGCCCCAAATGAAGAAGAAGAAAGTGTTCATTCACCAAGACAATGCATCGTATCACCACTCGATCGCAACAATGGCAAAATTGCACGAATTGTACATCGAATTGCTTCCGCATCCACCGTATTCTCCAGATTCTCCAGAGAAAGTGTAGCGTATTTTGAAGAATTGAATGAATGTGTCACTCTTGAAGAAGACTAAGTAGATGAATAAAGTTAAATTTTGCCTAAAAGGAGTTGTTTTGTTAGCCACCCGACTAACTTATTGAGTTATCTTATTATCTCCAAAAGAGTGCACGGTGTACCGTCAATATATAGGTATTTAATTCCGATGAATTGTTGCAGGCGATGAATTGTCGCAAACGATAATTTGTCGCGGCGATGAATTGTCGCGGCAATGAATTGTCGCACGCGAGGAATCGTCGCACGATGAATGATGAATCGTCGCACGATGAATTGTCTGCGATAAATTGTCGCGCGATGAATTGACGTAGGTTCAGAGTGCACTGCTTTGTTGAATAAATTGAGATTAATCGGCTTATTACTATCTCTTAATTAAAAAACATTATTTATTTGTTTTTAAACTATAATTAAAAAGTTGTTGGAATGTTTTTTCTCTTTTTTGTTTAATCCGTATTTAAAAGCAAATGACAACCTGAAATACAAAAGTGATTTTAATAAAATAGTAAAAAATTTTTATTTTACGTTTACCGGTCTGCTTGCCGCTTTCTAGCATATTATCTATTTCAGATTATTAAAAGCTTCAATATGTTTTTTTATTTGGCTACCACAAGAGTAGCACCACATTGATTCCTTCTGCCCAAAACGTAATCTGGTTTTTTGGTATCAGGATGTAAAAGAATGTATAAGAATGAGATGCACGGGAGACGTACGATGTTGTATATGATTTCAGGAGATGTAAGTGTTCACCAAAAAGAGATTTTTTCCGGGTTACAAAATAGCACAAAAGTTGTTCCTATATCGATACTTATATGAATATAAGGAAGTTTAGATTAGTAGTAGTCTGTAGACATCAATTTTCTTAATAAGATTTAGTTACTTTTGATTATATTCAATTAGTACCTAGTTGACATATTTTCAAGCCTTTTGAGCTAGGCGGGATGTACGTATTACATAGTAGGTAAACGTTAAAGACTTTTTAATCAAAATTAAAATTTTTTTGAATAGGCACCTTGTATAATAAACGGAAATGTAAATTAAAGAAATTAAAAGTTTCTCAGCATTGAAATTAAAACTTCACCACTGTGGTTGTGATATATTTAGAATTTATATGCTTTTTGAAACTTTTTAATTAAAATTTTGCTTAAAATTGCTTTACTGTCAACTAATTTTGGTTAGTTAAATTAAAACAATTTAGATAGTAACCAAATTAACAATTTTAAATAATGCTTGAGTGCACAAAAAGTTTCTTTTTAAAAATTCAAGAAGACTGTATTTTAATATTATAACGAAAGTGATATTCAGAATTCTTCCAGATAGATTTGAATTGAAAGTTATAAAGTTATTAACGTTTTGTAATGGTAACTGCACGAAATTATCTCCTGGTGTAATCTTTTAAAAAGCGTAATGATATTAAATTTATTGTATCTGGAGACTCCTAACCGCTGTCGTGATCATCATCATCTTCATTACGGCGATTACCGCTATATTCCTCCTCTTGGTTACAATGCCGAAATGAATGCAGTTATGCAAACAAGTTTATCTTAATTTTTAAACATTGGAATATTAAGGATATTAGGTGTATTCCATCTACTTTTTACTACATTTAAAGTTCCGCGGATGCGAGATTATCTTGGCACAATCATAAAATAGCTAAATAGCGCTCTGGGAGCATATAGGGGAAACCGGTCTTATAATTTATTAAAATTACTGCGTTTATAGTATGGCTTGTTGTAGTATTTCATTGATGCTTTCATCAATGAAGGTTTTGAATTATCAAACGAGTACACCTTTACATGATAAATTATTTACCAGAGATATCTATCTAAAACCAAAAGCGTTAATGGCAGATGAAGAATGGGTCCTGCATTCATTAAAATTTCATTATTTCTATTAGTATTAATTATCTAACAAAAATGATATACACAAATTCAATAATAAACGAAGCTTCCAATTGTAAAAGTACTTCGAGTGATTTCGAAGTGAAGTAGTAAACTCATTACAAACATTTTAATGAAAAACGAAATAAGAAATTGCTCAGGTGAGATTGAATACCTTCTATTCAACAAAATAAAGCACCAATACTTCCAACTTGTATACAACAGTCACGTTCTAGGTTAAATGCTATATTTACTCACTTCTATCTATAGAAATGGTGATGCCATTCTACTATTTGTAAGCCCACGGTCTTCGTATAGTACATAGTTTACTAAATAATATACATACTCGTATACAGCAGTGTTATGGCAATTTAAGTATCTATGCAAATTTTATCACCGTTTCCAAAATTGCCACCAAATGTGCTATTTGTGTTTAAATAAAGTATGCATCAACTTTTTTAGTGCCTTGTAGATAAAATAAACAAATCTCTTTAATTAATTTATTAGTAAGTTCGCCTTATAATTATAGTTTTGCCAACCTTCAATTAAATCTTTAAGTTTTAAAATTAACCTTGCTTTAAAAAAAAGAAATTTCCATTTATAAATTGGCAACGCTGGTTTGTTTATTTAATAATTTTTGGTGTATTTTGCAATCTTGTGGGATACACACATAATAACAGTGATGTAATTTACCAATTTTGTTAATAACATAATGTGATTTAATTTATCCTACTTAAAACGGATTTTTTTATTTAGTTAAAACTAGTGAACCTGGTCAAACAAACAACAGGCTTTCGAGATGAGCTATCCAAATCCAAGAAATGGAAGTTAGTATTATTCGTTTCACAAATTTTATCATAAAGTAAAAAACATTTTTTAGCCCACAATCCAAATCCTAACGAATATCCAAACGTAAGATATTCTGAAGTACAAGATGGATATGGCTTACAAGGAGCTTATGGACCCACTCAACCACATCATGGACCGTACTCTTCACCGCCAACTAATCCGTATCCAGCAGTTCCTGTAATGATTAATCAACCAATAAATCAAAATGTAATGCAAGGTGGTAAGTAAACATTTGTTTGATAACTTCTGATATAATACAAATAAGTTTAGATTAATAACAAATAATAATAATTGATAAAATTTTAAAGTGCTCCGATAAGGAACAATTAGTTTATTATGATTTAGTCTATCTTATGCTGTCGTCTACAATGTTATTGTAATAAATGTAATTAGTTTGAAAATGTCTAAAGTAAAACGATTTAGAAATGCTAAAAGTGCATTCTGTACGTTTATGTTAATGAAAATCAGAAATTTGTTTATATCTAAAAATCGAATGTACAAAAAGTCGGGCTACAAACATTTATTCACAGATGAAGAACAAAGGTAATTTTAATTTTGGTCTTAGAATTCGCTACCATGATATATTTCGTTACCAATATTGCATTTTGTTATCTCTTTTTTATTTTATTTTTTGTAGGGTCTTGGATGAATACACCGCAAAATACAATCAATTGTCCGCCAGGTTTGGAATACCTTACTATGATTGATCATTTGCTCGTCGCACAAAAAGTTGAATTAATGGAAGGTATAAATTTTCTTGTTCAATTTTAATTGTAGATAGACACCTACTAAACTATAATCAATATTGATATTGTCAAGCACACTTACTCTAGACTATCTTAGGCAAACATATATATATATATTTATTTACTTAAAAAAATAATTACAGCATTAACTGGCTACGAAACTGGAAATCGATATACAATTAAGAATAGTTTAGGTCAAAAAGTATATTATGCAATAGAAGAAACCGAATGTATGTCTAAAAATGGTTGTGGGCCACTAAGACCGTTCAGATTAAGAATTGTGGATAATTTTAATAATCCCGTAATTTATTTGCATCGTCCATTGGCATGCGACTCCTGCTTTTTTCCTTGCTGCTTGCAGGCAAATATTACATTCGCTATATTCCGAATACAGTTTTAAAAACGTAATTACAGAGCATCGAGGTTTCGTCCCCACCAGGAAATGTTATTGGGAGTGTAGAACAAATATGGAGTATTTGGAACAGTAAATTTGTGATTAAAAATGTCAATGGAGAAATTGTATTACGTATAGAAGGACCAATGTGTACTTTTAAGATGTGTCGAGATATTGAATTTCGAATTATGACATCGGATGGTTTTAATAAAGTCGGGAAAATATCAAAGCAGTGGTCAGGATTAGCAAGAGAAGTGTTTACAGATGCCGATTATTTCGGAATTACGTTTCCCATGGATTTAGATGTCAAAATGAAAGCTGTGATGTTAGGAGCTTGCTTTTTAATTGTGAGTGTTAATTTTCATCTAGACGGATTATTATTTATAATTACTTTTAGGACGCCATGTTTTTCGACAAACCAGTGAATGCAAATCAAAACAGAAGATCAAATAACGTAATCTATCAACGAACTTAAAAATTAAATTAAATTAAATTTATCACAGTTGTTAAATACGAGGAGTTTTCACAAAATAAAGTAATAACTCGAATTCTAAATGCGTGATTTTTGTAAACTAAGATAATTATTTTATTTTTCTACTTCACATTGTATTATTATGTGACTAATAAATATTAATTTTATATGTAATAGCTTAAAGTGCACAGTGTACGCTTTTACGCTCAAGTAATAAAATTTTATATAACTCTTTTTTGAATATATGTTTTTGTAGTATGTATGTAAATGCTATGCTATAGTCACGATAAAAAATTTCAAGAGATAAGATTTGCCTGTAGCAAATTTGACATATTAATATAGTTTTCTTATTTTAATGACAGAAAAAAAATTTCAAATCGCGATTTTTATTGCTAGCTGTTACGAATATTAAGGGTTACACGCAAATATTACTAAAGTATTAGAATTTGGATATTAGGAAACATTGTTCTCAGTTGCACAAATTATTTAGAATCGATTGCCTACACTATGGAACTGTAATAGACACATAATACAGTATTTTGATACGCCGTCGATTCTATGGTAACCCACAACTCAGATGCCACGAGAAATCTCACAAGCTGTAGAAGTTTAATAGTTTCACAAACTTACTAGTCCGTTTAATAGGAGAGTACGATTGTCAAACATGTAATCGGCGAATACCTCTTTGAAGTACTTTGACGAACCATGTGCTATAAACGGATGAATCAATATAGTAGGTAGGGTAGGTTAATGCTATAAAGTCATATCTAGAGAAGATATTCTTACTTAATAAAGCAGCACAAGTTTTGTTGTTTCCCTTTCCAACAAATCTGCATAGTTTTATTTTATTATCAATTATATGTATATATTGTATAAAACATTTGATGTAATCCGCTTGTATTAATCAAAGTGTTTGTTATATATTTCCAATAATTAGATGGAATTCATACTCGAACTCGTTTTAAGTGGCTTAAGCTTCTCTACAAGATCTTTATAATGTTACTCGTTACAGATAAATCCGGAGTCTTTGTTATATGGCAACTTATTTACATGAAACTAGAAATTAAATTACTAATTAAATCAAAGCTTCAAATTTACAGGTAAATTAAATTAAAATAAAATTAATTAAATTAATAATATGCTACGAAAAAAAAACAACTTAAAATTAATTGTAATATAATTAAAAAGATTAAAATAAAGTAAAATAATTAAATAATTAATCAGTTTTGTACTTACGCTAAATTTCCAAAATCTAATATTCCAACTTCTATAAACATATTATCAAGTTTTAGACAGCAAATAAATTTTGAAATATTAAATAATAAAGAAGTAAGCCTAATATTTTAAAAGTTTTGATATATTACTTTGTTTACAACTCGGGAAAATTAATTTGCGTACCTACTCCAGAAACCCTGAAAGGATTATTAATTTTTTTTCAAAATCCCCAAGTTTGACGAATTAATAACACAATTTGCTTATACTTCTACGTTTATTATTAATTTACAATCTTTTGTTGTCAGGGATTATACAATATATAAATAAATTCTTGTATAAATTTGATTTATATTTTATTGCAGGTAATAGTTGAGGGCTTCAATTTTTTTACGGTTGTTAAAAAAACTCTTTGATTACTAGGAGACTCTTACTAGACCTTAGAATTACTATCTACTATTTTTTAGTTTTAAATACATACAATTTGATGTGTGCGTTGTTATCCGATGCCTGATCGCTAACTCAAGGATGTTTTTTTCGATAAGTTTG
Source organism: Cantharis flavilabris (assembly GCA_949152465.1). NCBI lineage: Eukaryota > Metazoa > Arthropoda > Insecta > Coleoptera > Cantharidae > Cantharis > Cantharis flavilabris. The sequence continues at coordinate 13,835,911 of OX424435.1, forward strand.
TTTTAGCTTTGAGTAATATAGAACCGAGGAGGACAGCTTTTAGGCTTTACCTTATAATATAAAGAAATAATTCAAGTACAACATATAAAAGGTAAACGATAATATTAAAGCATTAAAAATAATTTTTTTTTTAAATTGACACTTTGTGTGGGGCCATTATCTAACTGTAAAGTTTTTATCACAAACGGTTAATAATCGCAGATTTACTATGCCTTGTTTTCAACTTTATATCAGCTCTGGTATCAGTAGGGCGTTTGAATCTTTATGTAACAGTAACCAAGGGATCGATGCTTGAATAATATCCTTCGGGAAAACTGTTTCATAAGGGTTAAACAAAATATTACTGAGCTAGTAAACATCATCAAAGCTTAAATAAATCAAGAAATACCAAACGTAATATGTTACATATTTATTAAATTTTTAGTTCCGTAAGTGATATTTCGTTTTTATTTCAGTATTTACCTAACAAGTTAAAAATCAAAAACTCTGTGGGTTGTTCATAATACAAATTATTATCATGCTGTGTACTCTGAGGCTAATTTATTTAACTTTTGAAATTTACTTTTACTTGTTAGCTAAATCCAAATTAAAACATACTTCTTTGACTTCCTTAACTTATTTTTTATTCAAGCCCTTGGTTGACGTTAAAAATGGGAAGTAAAATTAAATTTTTGCCATTCTGTTATATTTTACTGCTTCATAACTGGGGCAATGTGAAAGGATTCTCTGCATTTATTAGGATTCTTTTTCAATGTGGATTATTAATACGTGCCTTCATTAAAACAATAAAATATTTTAGAATTTGATAATTTTCTTGTGTAAAAATTATAATCGTACTTTTATATTCGCCCTACATCGTTAACAGGCTTAATATTTTCGAATTTACAATATATTTTACCACAGACTGGTAAAGTTTGTTTCTTAAAGCTGTAAAATAGTTGCCGAGTTGTTTAAATATAATTTAAACAGTCTCTTTGTTTTAATTAATTGGATATTACAGTTGATTCATATCAATGAATATGATGTATTAGATAGAAACAAAGCTTGACATAGTATATTATTGTGCTTTAAGTGGTATTCACATCGGGATTTGTTGTATTTTATTGCAAGAGCTTATATAAACCAATCACATTTAACTATATAAGAGAGAATATAATACGTAAGTACTCTAATTTGATTGGTTCTTGCAGGCTTTTACAATACAATCAATCCCTATGTAAATGCCTGTGAGTGTTACTTTACAGTAACCCGATTAATGCTTCGCTCTGTACTGAAAGAAAAAAGTTCTTTTGGATAGATATTGTAGAAGTTCTAGTAGTTATTCAATATGCGACAAGTGAAACATTCTATTTATTCAGGTCTGCAGTATTAAGTAAGGTGAATAACCTATCCTACCATTAGTATAATAATAAATTGTCTTATAAGTGTAGTACTAATAAATGTATACCTATTACAGAATACAATTTATTATCATTATTATTAAGTATATTATGTAATATCCAAAGAAAGAAGAAAGAAAATGATGTCAATTGTAAAAATAATAAAAAATATACCTTACATATACAATTAAATTTGTATATTGCAGCGTCTATAATGCAAGGAATCGAACCTAAGGCAGTCATTAAATTTATTAATCAAAAGAATTATGTTAAAAATCAAAAATACAAATTCAAAGAAACTTAACATTTAAATTAATCAAAAATTAATATAGAAAGAAATAATTGGTTAAAATAAACAATTTAAAGTTAAAGAACTTCAGGTTTTGTAATATAATTGTGAAAAGTGCGTGTACAGGCGAATGAAATAATTATAACGAATCGCATTATCATTAACAAGCATTGATTTGAAAAATTGAATGTAAAAAATGGAATTGCCAGACAACGGGTTGATGAAGAAAGATAACAAAATATAAAATCAGTTGACGACAGAACCTCAAGGAGGAAGGTCGTTACGTGTGGTCCTCAGAAGAAGTGAGGAAAACCATCAAGTGAAAATAAAAAAAATATTTAGAAGCGAAAATAATAAATTCAATTTTGGAACGAGAACGAGATAAAGACAGGTTTGCATAATCACCATTATAAGTGTTAAACGTGCTTCTTGCGGCGAATAAACCGATAGTTAAATATAAAGCGCAACTGGGGAAATGAAAGATTCAAACAATTAAAATTTGTAATTCAATTGTTTCTATACGACTAATAGAGAATACGAACATTCTTGCTCAATTTTCAATTCAGAAAATACACATTCTTCGCATCTGTTACAGAATATTTCATTCTGTAACATCCGTTACAGAATGACTATATTCTCACATCTAAGAAATATTAAAACCTGATAGTGACATCTATCAACAAGTTGTTTTACTGGTTTTATAATGCCAACTGTCAAATTGGTGTTTGCGTATTACAAGAAATACACTAGCACTGTGCGTCCGTCGTATAGAAAGTATAGTCTGGAACTCGTTCTGCACTCGGGTGACAAACTGCAGAATATGCTAATTCCAAACTCGTTACAGAATATACTATTCTTTGATTTAAAAAAGAAACGTAACATTCACAAAAAAATTTTGTAAAATTCTTTGAAAAATAAAAGATTGTACAATTACATTAATTCGATCCACAAAGATTTGGAAGCTAAGGTTCGATAAGCTGTATATTCATTGTATAATCAGAGTAAGTATAAGCTTTTGAAGATCATCAGTCTTTAACAGTGCAATATTTTGTAATTTATTGGATATATTTTGTTTTATTTGATTTTGTAAATTTTTGATTTGATGCCGACTAGTAATACAAACCAGGCTTTTTGCCAAAGTGTGGCCGACATAATGGACGAATACATTTTACGTCAGAGATTTTGTTTGAATTTGATTTTTTAGTAAAGTTGTATTGTTGATTGAGTTTGTTTATTTGGGAAGCTTTATTATTTGCTTTGCAATACATAGTTACAGGAACCACAAATTTTCATTGATAAGCAAACAAATTTTCCATTTAAAACATTTTTTATTTACAATTAAGAATATACAAAAGCTAAACCAGTGAAGGTATTGGTTCAACAACCACACATACCAGGAAAATCAGAAAATCAGACACAAAAATATTGCAAATAGCCAGGTACTGCAATATAACAATCTAGCAGTCAAATTTCGAACTTTAAAATGTTGGTTTTACAGAAATAAATTCCCCAATATTTTTTCTTAAGATTCTTATATTGTTGTAATGTAAGAAAATAGCAACTTTCTATTAAGTAAATTATAAAATTTATTTTATTAGGAATAATGACTTAATTTATGCTTTGATCAATTAAATTATTAAAAAAAAGTTAAAATTAATAAATAATAACCCAACATCATTTTGGTAACCAACAAACCAACATTGGAACTTTTAAAATACCCTGGATCTGAATCGATCGTGAAGCTACTTTGAAAATCTATAAGTTATGTTGTTATGCAACATCATTGCTTATCATTATCATTGTTGTTATCATTGTTTATCCTTATTAAATTTTTATTTTTATTTAGTACACGTTTGCTCCAATTCTTGTGGGTCAACGGTATTCTTTATGATAATAATTATAATTTCTTTTAAATAGATTGTAAAACTTTTAAAGAATTTCTTGTCGGACAAATAAACTTGATTTAATCTTGATAATATACAACTTTTCGAAACGCTTTTTCCCTTTTTCCGCAAACGAAAGTGTTTCATTAGTACGTTAAATTTTCCTAGTGTTAAATTGCATTTCATGTTGAAAGTTGCCGAGTATTTTCTCTTTTCGTTTTTCAAATGAGTTGATTTTTAACTTTTTTGAAGGCCAACCAATACATTTTTCACTTTACTGAAAAATTTCTGTAAACAAATTTAACTTGACACCGCTATTCGATTCATCACTAGGTATCTATCTTGATTGGTTGCATTGTTAATTACTAAATACACAAAAGTGGATACAATACTGCCATGGACGTTATTAATCTAATCTAAGCAATTAATTTGTAATTGTTAAAAACAAATACAGTTTTCAGTTATTATTAGCTTAAATTATATCAAAAATTTTAGCCTTCGTTCCTAATTTTTTTGATTTTCTACGTTTTTTACTTATTTTTTTAATGAAATTCGATTGCGCATTAAATTACAAATTAATAAATATCCGGTTTCCGAAACGAACGGATAACTCAAGTGTTGTGTATTCGGAGAATGCTGATAAAAAAAATTTAAATTACATTTTTTGTCACATGATGGAAAGAGGTGAAAGGAATTAAAGTATGACAATTTCCTATCTTTCTCATGAACCTGATCCTAAAAATTTGCAAATAAAGAGGTTGAGTCAATAACAACACGAAACTAAGTAATTTCAGCTCTGCGGTTTGTGCTACACAAAATCATACATATATATATTCGTAGCCCGGGGTTGTCGATATTATAAACCAACAGTACTTCCTGTGTTAACAAAATTTTTTTTTAATCAATTATGTTTGCAAATAATAAATTGTACAAATTACTAAAAGTATCGCGTTTCGATTATTAGAAATTTTCGAATACCAAATTGTAAAAATTTCAACAGGTTTATTTTGTTAATAATTTTTTTAAATTCTCTAATATTTGAATAACATGCAGGTGATCGCGACAATTACAATATTGACGTGTAGTAAAACGTTTCATTTTATAGCAGTTGTTAAAATGCGGTTTATTCGACCGAAAATAATAGAACAAGTGACACTTTAAGCCATAAGTTAAGTTTAACATCACACAAGTTTAACATCAATTATTGTAAAATAAAAACTGTCAAATAATAATTTTGTTTTTATTTTTGGTATAACTGTATATAATTGTATCAAAATTAAATTCTTGATTGATGAACTGTCTCCATCGTTTTAGAATTTAAGTGATATCAATTACATTTTACGAACTACTGCTCAAATTTGCCGCCGAGTAGACAAATTAGGCCCAGTCCTAGTAACAACTACAATCAATAAAGTAAATCTTGGCATGTCAACAAAGCATCTAGGATAAAAGTTATAAGATAATCGTGGTATAAACTAACTCGATTGTATCGCATACGATAGGATTCCGTTGGTTGAGCTAAAACGGTCTACGACGCCCTGATGCGGTTGTTTTGCCGCGAAGATGTTTGAAATAAATTATTTACAAATTTGTTTAATATTAATTTATAGTAGTTAATTTATTTATTCTTTAAACTTTGAAAGCAAAAAATAAATTCTATTCAAAACAGAGTTTTCTGGAATTTAACGACTTAACTCGAATATCTAGTTACGATAGCTTTGTGGCTTTGTGACACCCGATTTTTTTTGACTTTTCCAGTGTTTCCGTTCTCGACCTTCATCTTTACTAGTGAAAAATGATATTGTTCTAATAAGTTAAACAGATCTTAATCTGAACTTTACCGCAACTATATTGTAATGAACTTAAATTCCAATAAAGAAATTGGATTTAAATCCAATATAAGTGAAGAATATTTATTGAAATTTAATTACATCAGATAATTTATTCAAAGATCATTTATGGAAGGTTCGCCAGAGATGTTCAGCATTCTCGGTACGTACGTACGAAGTAATTCATTTTAGGATAACACTAAAATAAGATTAGTCTTGTATCAATGATGTCATTGGAATGGCCATTTCTATTTGGAGAATCGAGTTTGATTAAAAAGTTTGTAAAATAAACCTAATCGAAAAATATCTGTATATTTATTGATTCACAATTTTTGGTTTTTGCTAGCTTGAAATTAAAACAAAAAAGAAAACATACACAGGGTTGTTGTCGAATATTATTTGTTTTAAAGATGAGGTAACTTAATTTCTATATTTATGTCCACTGGAAGTCTAAGCTAAGAAATTTCTCGCGCAGTAACTCAGAGAGTGGTTACACCAAGTCGCTTTTATAAACAGGAAGAAATAACCGCATTCAATATGTGCTTTATTTGTCGATTATCGATTTTTACGATTCTGTAAATTTCTATACATTATTTAGATAAGATTATCTTTGATAAGCAAAAACTTTTATTGTGTTGCTTTCTATTGTTCCGTTCACTAATATAGCAATCTGTAAGTCAATATTGTCATTAAAGATTTACACAAAGTACTCTATGTTGAACAGAAAGCCAACAATTAATTAATGATCGCAAGTCTATTATTAGCAATTGGTACTGACTTTAATGTTAAAGATACTTAAAATCAAGTAAATTCCATGTTTCCAATCGCAAAAAATATTTTAATTTAACTTAATTTTAATTGGTATATCTAAAAAATTAATATGAACCAACTACAAATTAAGCCAAAGTTAGTTGTAACGTTATCTTCATGAATTAATGAATACCTTAAATCAGGAAGACGTAAAGTGGCAAATTAATGACACACGAATATTTCAAAAAGGGTTTACCTTTGTAATGGTCATCTTCAACAGCTCATTTTTATTATTCGGAAAAAAACAAGAGTAGTGTTCTGGATTTTTCAAATTATTACTTACGAGGATAACAGGCTAGATAACAAAATGAAAATGAAATGATAAAATTGAATAAGCTGTTCTTCTGAATTTTTCAGTTAAGCAAAACAGAAAATTTAGAAAAATAATAGAAGTTCTTGCATATGCTACTCCTGTAAAAACTAATATATTTCATGAGAAATTCTTTAAATATTCCTATGAGAAATATGCATGTCAACTGCTATTTTGTTCATATTATTCGTGCTTGTGAACGATATCGATTTTATGTCACTCCACCATCACATCGCAGGCTGCGTGAATTCAAAATTGCATCTTTTAATTACACATCTAAATAATCGTTTTTTATTTCAAGTAAACCTTGCTGACAAATGGAAATATTCAGAAGGGTGGAGCTGATGTATGTAATTTAATACACGTTCAGGACCGTACTCGATATAACAGTGCAGGTTATGTAGATGTATGTAAATGTCTTTAAGTTAACTAGGACAATGTTGTCAAATCACCAATAACAAGAAGTACCTGAAACTAAAATGCTTTTGCTCTTAGAACATTTTTTTTGGAAACTCACCATAATTTAATTAATTTTTTGGAATCTGCTGATAACTTTTAGTTTCTTTCCAAGGTAATTTTTTATTTTAAGCTTTTAAGTTAAAAAAAGATTTGGGCAAAATGCAGCGAACTCCGTTTTAACAACCTCGACAGGTTTATGAAGTTCGGGGTCACTAGCGCGGGTCAGTTCCAAACGGCCTTCTCACGTTTATTGAAAATAAATTTATAAGTTCGGTGTCCTTACCCATTAAGCTACACCTAGACCTTAGAGTAATTGAATTTGTTTTCATGTCATTCATTAAAAATTAATTAACGGAATTAACTTAATATAATTGACCGTTGGACTATGTTTAGTTATTTAAAAGGAAGGACCTTTGAACTTACATATAAAATATTCCACCAGTACTTTTCATAGTAATTTACAACCTCTTGGTTAAAGTTAACAATTATCCTGTTATTTCGTCGTATTTTTTCTTAAGTAATTACTACTTTAAAATAATATTTTAATTATTTTAAATTTATATTTTTGTTAACAAAAAGTTCTCTTTAGAACAACAAGCAAACAGATAAAACGGTGATTCTAGATTTGACTCAAGTTGTTTGTAATTTGCCAAGTTTGTAGATTGAAAATGACAAATAACTTTTACGCCGAGTTTAGATGAACATCATTATATTAACAGATTAATTTAAAAATCCAGTAGTAGTCGTATGTACTTGTTTTTATTATGACAAGTTTGTTATTTAGGTAAAACTATTTCCTCATCAGAAAACTTTTACTATGTTTTATGTTCACTGTGTAGGAAAACCAGTTAAAATTTTCAACAATAAAAATCAAATTCGTTTGAAATATTCTCAACTTGAAATTTAATCTTATAAGCACACTCCTTCATTGTCGTGATACAAACTTTTGCATAAAAAGCGCCTTTTGAAATTTGATTAAAATGCTTACCTTGAGGTTGTATTAAATAATTTTCTTTTTTTAAACTTTTGTTTAATTTTGCATATTTTAAGATCAAGTTAAGTGGATTTTCAGTAATTAAAGTTAAAAAAGATCTGTTAACAATTTTGCATTATTAAGAAATTTGTTTAATTCCTTAACAAAATTAACAATTGAAAATTAAAAAACGAAATACTACTTTAATTACAATTGTTTTAAGTTAGTAGAGAGTTAATTGCATATTAATCAAGCCACTAAAAATTAAATAGGTACAATAAATAACAAGGATAGTAAAAGAAACATTTGTACATTAATGGGTTACTCAAATTATATATTCGAACGATAAAAGGTCTGGAAAGTCATAAATAGTCAAAAAGTTGTATTGAAGTCAGAATTATGAGGTACTGAAAGAGTAGTGAAATTACAGTATAATAATTAAAAGTAAAGGAGAAGGATAAAATCCGAAAAAAAAGAAAAGAATAAAAATAGCGAAGAGCAGTGAAAGATTTGTATCAAAGTAATAAACGTAAAAAAATCAAGAAAATAATTAAGGTTATGATAACAAAGCCGTGTACGTTACATAATGAAAATTTTGAAGCCATACGGTTTTTTTTATTGATTTTCTTATCTGATGAAATAACGAAATTATACAAAAAACTTGCGAAGTATACGAAAAGTTTACAGATTTTCTTTTGGCGTTAACTCATGCAGTATTCTTAAGGTCGTTGGTTTTTGAACAATTTCGGTATCTTCTCATAAACTGAGCAATATTTTGTTCAGTATATAATTGAATTATAAAATTTTTATAACTTTTAGAATCAAAAAATTATAAGTTACTTTCGTGGTAACCTACGCTGGTTATAAAAAATTCTATTACCAAAAACAGGACTTGCCGCAAGTAAAAACATAGATGAATCAAGTTTCAAGATCAGTGTAAAAGGTACATTATGATTGTATAGAGAGCAAACAATTCATAAAAACTGCTAAGTTGGTGCTCTATTTTTGCTACGTTCTATTTACAATTAAACTTAGTTTGACTTTAAGTTAGGTAAAATAAAATCTTAGCTAATCTAACTTCAGTTTGATAGATTCGAAATTAATTCTTTAATTTTATAAAATTTAGGAACTTTGATCTCGAGTTACCTTAGATAATGCACGAAATAAGCATAAAGCTTCTTTCCCCTAAAATGCTAAGTTGTAAATGGAACGCATTTTTACCTAACTTCATTTCAACTTAGGTTATTATTTGTAAGTCATACAAAAATCAATTTCTATGTTTCAAATCTCTCAATCTAAGACGATGACTATTATTTTATAATATTTAATTGCGTTTATTTACAACTTAAGTTATGTAATTTATGCAGTTGATCTCAAATAATAATAGTATATTATATATCAAGGGAGTATACTGTAGGCCATTAATCGCAAGTGTCAAGTGGAGTGACAAATTATTTACACGAGCAATTAATGACCAGTTTACTATTATTTATGCCAAATTGATAAATTCGCATTTACAGACATTCTAAAGCAGTTTACAAAGCTATTTTGACAACTGCTAAAATCTGTTTTAACCTTGTTATACAAATTTGAACACATAATTTTTTGCATCTTTATTATTTAAGTTACCGTTGTCATTGGTTTTGTTCCTAGTGATATTTGTTATCTTGTAATCTTTATCTTGAAGATAAAAATTTTCTAAACCACTTCAGATGCAATTTATTCGAGGCTGCCTTAGATTATTACTTTTATAGAATGCTCGCAATGAATGGGTCCGTTGTCAATAATTAGCGAACATAATGGGTATTGAATTTGATTTAATTTCAGGTGATTTTTAAGGATTCATTAATTTATTAATAAATGGGTATTATCTTGAATTAAATAAGTTACACTATTATTGTTATTTTATTAGTAGTTTTTACAGCTTTAAACTGTCCGTTGCGATGAATTTAAATATTTAGATTTATACAGCATTTTCGCCAGATTTTTCCTTCAAAGGATTTTGGCATTAAGCTTTTCAGGAAGGGGATTGCATTTTCGTCTTAAGCGGAGAGCAATAAAAATTGTGCAGTGCTGAAACTTTAGCTTCAACTAGAGATTTTCATATTATTTTGTTCATGTAAATATGATGTTATGCTTAATGTTCACAACACTTGTGTTATTATTTTTATTGGTTGCACCGACGTTTTGAGTGGACCACAACTTTTACTCATGTTCAGAGCATATTATAGTGAAACAACTGAAAATATCTATAGGTTTACATTTTTGATTTAAACTCGAACGTTGAAAATTTAATTGTTTTCTTGCATATCATTAAATAAATATTAAATCGTAACAATAATTGTTCCAGTATGATTGTAATTAATTTTAGAATATTAACCATTAGTCTGGATTCACATTGCACATAAGCATAAGAAATACATAATATACAAGAAACATAAATGCAAATAATGCTTAATAAAGTATCAAATAATGTGGAAATTTTAAGCTGCATGATATGGAATAGTTCTTTGCGAATATCAGAATTCTACTTCAGCATTATTCGATACTCAATTAAGCCTTTATTTGCATTTATATTTCTTGTGTGTTTTGTATTTCTTATGATTGCGTTCATTGTGAATCCAGACTAGAAATTGTAATTCAAAACAAACGAGTAAGCTTCAATTATTTCAATGCTGAATATAATTTATTATTATATCAATCTATCACAATTGAAATAAGATATTATACGATTTTTAGCTACGAAGAACTGTTTCAGAGTTATAAGTAACAAACGCACAAGTTACAAGTTTCAATAGTCTTTATTATCAGGTAGCTAGCTGAAATACAAAATTTGCTGACAGCTATTTAAAATCCGACTGACAGCATACTGTAATAAGTGCCATTTAACAATGATTCAATATTTCAGTTTATAATCAATGAACAGGATTGAAAGGAGGAAATCTCAAAACTATATAATATATAATTTAGTTATCGCGCTATCGAAATCTATAATAGTTACTACTATTCACATTTAATATTAAAATTATCACATACACATTTCTGCATTAACAATAATTAATAATATCTAATAACAAAATTATTTTGTTAATTATAATTATAATTATAAATAATAAAGGGCCATTTGTATAGTGCGAGTTTAACAACCGATCAAAGTTAAACCAAGATTAACTATGAAATTGAGCGTTCTGATTGGTTTAAAAGTAAGTTAATCTTGGTTTAACTTTGATCGGCAGTTAAACTCCCACTATACAAGTGGCCCTTAAGGTAATAGGTACCCGTGACTACTACGTACTACGTACTGTGACTTTTTCAATCTATTTAAAAAAATTTAAAACCATTAAAAATATTATGAGATAATCTAGTATTCTGCCGTCATACGCAAGAACACAGTAAGTCGGAAATTTTAGAAAAATGAGTTAATATAAACTTAATATATATGATACGTCATTCTACAGATCTAATAGGATAAAAAACAGTAAAATACTTTTTCTATACGACTAATACAGAATACGAACATTCGGGCTCAATTTTCAATTCAGAAAATACACATTCTTCGTTACAGAATATTTCATTCTGTAACATCCGTTACAGAATGACTATATTCTCACATCTAAGAAATATTAAAACCTGGTAGTGACATCTATCAATAAGTTATTATTTTTTATTTTTTGCTTTGACGAAAATAAAATTTATTATTTTTATAAAAAAAAAAGTGAACAAGTTGCTTTTTCTGGTTTTATAACGCCAACTGTCAAATTGGTGTTCGCGTATTACAAGAAATATACTAGCACTGTGCGTATGTTGTATAGAAAGTATAGTCTGGAACTCGTTTGCAATGGCTATGCAATGGCTCGCCTAAACGGCTCGGGTGACAAACTTTCCCCTCGTGCAGAATATGCCAATTCCTAACTCGTTACAGAATATAATATTAAAAGGTAAAAAAGTCTTCCAAAAGTATAAATTTTATAAAAGTTGCTGGCATTGAATTTAATTGTTTTTTTATTGACAAAATTAAAGAAATCTTAAATTTTCCATGACTTCCAGTTTTTCCAAAGAAGTGTGTTGCTGTTCAAAGAAAGCTAAGAATGGTATGGGATGCTGCAGCAAAAGTAGATAGAGTTTCGTTAAATTCGATGCTGTTAAAAGGACCAGACCAATTGGCTTCGCTTCCTGCCGTGCTGTATGGTTTTCCGGAATATAAAATTGCAATTTGCGGCGATATACGTGAGATGTTCCACCAAGTTCGTATATGCTCGGATGATCAGCATTCACAAAGGTTTTTATGCAATGGACGTAATGACCTTTGGAGCTACATGTTCACCCAGCAGCACGCAATACGTCAAGAATATAAACGCTCTTGAGTTTGCTGATCAATATCCGAGAGCCGCTATCGCTATAACACAACTCCACTATGTTGATGACCTGCTGGATAGCCAGGATAATGAACAAGAAGCAATTCAACCAGCAAAAGATGTAAGATATGTACATAGCAAAGCTGGATTTGAAATAAGGAACTGGGTCTCAAGCTCTAAGGTTCTTTTGGCGGCATTGGGCGAGTCAAAGCCACTACATCAAAAGGAACTTAACATGTGGACTGATAACGCAACCGCTAAAGTTCTTGGAATGTGGTGGTGTACATCTTCAGATACATTCACCTATAAAATAATCTCATCTAAACTCGACGATGCAAGTTTGAAATGCCTCCGGAAGCCTACAAAGCGCGAAGTCTCACAAACATTAATGTCTATTTTTGATCCGTTGGGTTTTTTGGCATTCTTTATGGTATACGTGAAGATCCTGATGCAGGAAATATGGCGCTTGTCGATTGACTGGGACGAATTTCTAACTGATAAGCAATTCGAGATGTGGAACTTATGGGCGACGTTATTGCCGATGGTGGAGAAAATACGTGTTTCCAGATGTTACTCAATTAAAATTTCATCTGGAAATCGGAAATCAATACAAGCGCATGTTTTCGTGGATGCAAGTGAAAATGCATACGCAGCGGTTGGATATCTCCGCATTTCCAATGTCAATACCATCCAAGTAGCGCTAGTGGGAGCAAGAACCAAAGTTTCACGGCTAAAACCCATGTCGATTCCAAGGTTGGAATTGCAAGCAGCAACAATAGGAGCTAGACTCATGAAAAGCATTGTCCAGAATCATTAATTTAAAATCAATAAGTGTATTTTATGGTCAGATTCGAAAACTGTTCTCAGCTGGTTAAGATCGAGCGAAATAAAATAAATATAATCAGTTTGTGGCATATCGAGTTGCTGAAATCTTAGAAAGCACTGAAGTGAACGAATGGCGGTGGGTACCCACGAAGTTAAATGTAGAGGATGAAGCAACAAAATAGCAAAAAAGCCCAGAATTTGAGGCAGAAAATCGTTGGTTTAGTGGCCCAGAATTCTTACAGTACGACGAGGATAATTGGCCATGCGATATAACATTAAATATTGCTGATACTTAGGAAGAATTAAGAGCGAGTTTAATGCATGTTACAGTTATGAACATTCCTTGCACAGTAAATTCAAGTCGATTCAGCAGTTGGAGACGTTTACTTCAAGCAAAGGCTACACATCAAAATGTTCCTGTTGGACCATTTTTGTCATCGGAGTTCAACCAAGCAGAGATTCAACTATTTCGTCGGGCACAATTCGATGGATTTGCAGACGAAATAACAGTGCTACTACATGAGAAAAATATTACAGAAAATAAAAAGTCAAAAGGGTTTCTCGAGAAATCAAGTTCTATTTATACCAAGGTATGATCACCATACCTTGACCACGATGAACTACTACGCGTACGAGGCCGTATCGACAAAGTCTCAGGAGTCGAGTTTGCCGCTAAGCGACAACTTATTTTACCAAGTGATAATGTAATTACAAGGTTAGTAGTGAACGACTTTCATATAAAATTTCATCACCAGAACACGGAAACAGTCGTAAACGAAATACGACAAAAATTTTCAATTTCAAAAGTACGACGAGTTTTAAAATCGGTGAAAGCCAAATGTCAAGCGAACCCAAGAGCATCGGAGATGGCAGATTGACCAGAAGCGCGCCTAGCTACATTTACCAGACCATTTTTCTTTGTTGGGGTGGACTATTTCGGATCTTTGTTAGTGACAGTCAATCGCCACACAGAGAAACGATGGGGTGTACTATTTACATGCCTCACCATCCGTGCCGTGCATCTTGAAATAGCAAACACTTTGAGCACGGACTCGTGCATAATGTGCATACGAAACTTCATGGCCAGAAGAGGTATGCCAAAGGTTTTTTACAGCGACAATGGTACAAATTTTCATGGTGCTGATAGAGAATTGCAGCAAGCTTTTCAAGAAATTTCGACTGAGTTGATTAAAACAGCATTCACTAATAGCGACATGAAGTACATATGGGTGGAAGTTGGGAACGACTATTTGGATCCGTTAAGAAAATCCTGAAAACTATTATGCTACAGCGAAAACCTACGGATGAAATTTTAAGATCACTTCTAATAGAGATAGAAAACATAATCAACTCCCGACCACTGACTTTTGTTTCAATCGATATCGATGATGATACCGCACTGACTCCTAATCATTTTCTTTTGGGCTCGTCGAGTGGTATGAAGCCGTCAGGAAAATTTTGTGATACTGATCTTATCCTAAAAAAAAACTGGCGAAAAAACGCAACAATTAACCGATACCTTTTGGGAAAAATGGGTTGCTGAATATTTACCAACGTTAACACGACGAACAAAATGGTTCCAACCCGTCATGCCAATTCAAGCTGGTGACGTGATGATATTAGTAGATGAAAATTTAACGAGAAATTGTTGGCCAATGGGAAGAGTCATCGAAACAAAACCCGGCAAGAATGGAGCAGTGCGACGAGTGACCGTCCAAACAAAAAACAATATCTACGAACGACCGGCCGTAAAGATTGCAGTGTTGGACGTCAAAGATTAAAGTAAACAGTTCTGAGCGATCTGCATACTGGGTGGGAGAATGTTGCTGTTTAAATTATATAAGGTTTTCAAAATAATTTTACATAATTAATCCAAATAATTAATCCAAAATAATTTTTGGATTTCATACTTTTTTCTATTAGAGAGCGTGACATTGAAACTTATAAAAAGTCGCCTGCGGCGCTATATGCCAGGTGACTCGCTTCGCTCGAGTTTTAAATGTTGTTATTTTTCCTCAAATTTCCACCGATTTCCCTTTAGTTTTGCATATGACAAAATCTCTATTTCCACTTAGTAAAAAATGAGCGGGAAAATTAAGGGAAATATTAGAAAAATCTAAAAAATTACAGGATCTTAGGAAATCTTGTAAAGTGGGAAATCTCATTAAATTCTAGGATATTTTAGAAGCTCCAGACAATCTTAGCAAAATCAAGGAAATCTCAGAAAATTTAAAAATAAAAAACTTATCTATATAATTTTGATGAGTTTAATAAAATTAAATAGGGGAGGTTTTTATATCCGCCCATCTTTGGAAGAAATTCTTTGGAAATCACTGGAATTACATGGAAATGTTTGTTTATTTTTATTTGTTTATTTTAAAATTATGGTTATTTAAGTTATTTATTATTTTATTTTTATTTTGTCTTTTATAAAAGCAGAGCCTCATTTAACAACTTCGCACACAGGTCCCTCACCTGCTTGTTACCCAACTGATCAAAACACATCTGGTTTGGAGGAATAAAAAAATTTCGAAGACTTTTCCTGATGATAAATTTCTCATTCAAAAGTTTCTTGCATTTGTACTCACTTTAACCTTCAATTGCTTGAAGTTTGCTAAAAATTCATTCTTCGAAAATAATATCAAATTTATTCCTTACATTATTCTTGATGGTTTTTATTATATTTTTGTTTTATTGATATCGAACACCAAAGTTTCAATATTAGAAAAGTCTATTTATTATTTTTTTTCTGGGAATTAAATAAAAATTTTAAGGTTAATTATGATTTTCTGAAGTATACAGCTGACAGTTTTTTGAAGTAGGCGTAATTAAACGTTACGTCGTTAAAAAATATTATTTGATGTGTGTCTAAATTTACAAGAACTACTGTGTGAAGTTGTATAATTTTGCAATGGGTTGTAACTGTAATCCACTTAAATGCCAATGCGGGGGTAAGGAGATCCTGCTTATAAAATCCGTTCAGAAACCAATTTTTACATTTCTGTATATCACACAATTTTTCCAGATTACATATTTCCTCAAAGATACATTGTTACGGTCATGTCACTATTTGGAATCACCTTGGCTTACAGTATGAGAAGTTGTCTTAATATTGCAATCACCAAAATGGTTGTACCTAAAGCTACAGAAGATATTCCAGCACCAACGATAGGTAAATCATGTCCAGCTAATCCACATGAAGAAATAGTAGACATTAAGGTGGGAAAAAATCAGACTGTTTTAATTTATCAATATATTGTAAAATATTGCTTAGGGTGGAACTTATAATTGGACAGAATCTCAGCAGGGTTACATTCTGTCGGCGTTTTTTCCTGGTTATGTTTTAACACATTTACCAGGAGGTATTATGTCTGATTCTTTTGGAGGAAAACATGTTTTTGCTGGAGGAATTTTCATTTCCGCAATCTTAACCGTTTTGACTCCTGTCGCTGTTCAAATTGGGGGCTGGATAATGTTAGTTGCTATTCGTTTTATTATAGGATTGAGTCAGGTAATGCTATTGTAATAGTTTGGTTTCTTTATTTAATTAAGCAGTTACAGCAATTTATTAGTCTCTGTTTGGTTAGAAATGATAACTTTATTCTTTATTAATAAGAACATTAATTTTTTAAGGGTATCATGTATCCAGCTGCTTTAACGATAATAGCAAAATGGGCACCGCCTCTAGAGCGTGGTCTATTGGGTTCTATCGTGACCACTGGGTCGCACTTGGGTAGCGTAACGGGCAATCTTATTTCAAGTGAATTGATTGCTCTTCATGGGACATGGCAATCTGCATTTTATATGTGGGGCTTTGCTTCGATAGCTTGGTACGTATTTTACATGTTAATGTGTTATTCTGAACCATCTCAAAGTCCTTTCATAACTGAAAAAGAGTTAACCATGTTACAGAACGAGCTGGGTACGTACCAAGCATTTTAGAAAAATATGCCCTCATTAATATTTTGTTACAGGTGGACCTTCTCGTGTTGGACGACTAAAAATACCTTGGGTCGGCATTCTTACTTCGATTCCAGTTTGGTCAGTTATAGTTTGCGCGACAGGACACGATTTAGTATTTTATTTTGTTTCCGTACAAATGCCAAAATATATGGCGAATGTGCTTAAATTGGATATACAAATGAACGGACTTCTCAGTGCGTCTCCATACTTATTCCTTTTTGTGTGTTCTAACTGTTCGGCAGTTGTGAGCGATTTAATAATACGTCGAGAAATAATGACTTTACCTGTGTGCCGCAAAGTATTTTGTACAATTGGTAAAGAGTGAAAATTACCATCATATGTCTACTTTTTTACCAAAATTTTTAGGCAGCGTTACACCGGGTGTATTTCTAATTTTGGCATCTTATATGGAATGCGATAGAACAGCGGTTGTGGCGATGTTTGTTTCGTCGATGTTTTCGATGGGACCGTACTATCCAAGTTTGAGAATAACTCCAGCTGATATCTCAAAAAATTTTGCTGGTATTATAATGGCTTTTGTTAACGGCATTGGAGCTTTATCCTACATACCAGTTCCTACCATCACAGCTCTACTTGCACCAGATGTAAGCAATTTAAGACTTTGTTTTGAAATTTTTCACTCAAAAAAATCATTTTGGTTATTATTTTCAGCATACTGTGGAACAATGGAGAACAGTTTTCTATTTGATTGGCGTAACAGCTGTTGTAACAAACTTTGCTTATGTAATTTGGGGAAAAGCTGAAAGATTGCCATTTGATATGGTGGAGTGAATAAGTATTTCAATAGAAGAAAAATTAAATTATGAGCATAGCATTTTTGTTTAAGGATATTATTGTGTACACAAAAATTGTGATTTATAACATTTTTTATAATTTAATATACAATTTTATTAATTTGATTTTATTTACTTTATTTATAAAATAAGTGGTTTGAGTAAAATTATGTAGTAATTGTATTGCCATAAATTTGCGAAAGTTATTGTAATATCTCTGCTGTAATATTTATAATAAAATTATAATGTCAATTTAGTGTTTAGTAAAGTTTCTCAGTTGAACGTGACATGCATGATAAATAATTGGTTGAAAAGTTGTAATTACAGTTAGAATATATCAATTCTAATCGCCACTGTAGTTATAGTTTCAGCATTTATAAGGAACGTTAATTTATGGTATGAAAAATAATAGAACCCTTAGTAAAGCAATGAAGATAATATCAATTAATATTAAAAATGTGCAAGTTTTTCTCAAACAACGTTAATATCGCAAAGATAGCTTTTAATAGTACTAGAGACAGGAAGGGGCGAAAAGATGCAATGTACGGAAACCATCCATAAATCGTTGAGTTAGCGAATAAGCGGTAGTGGTGTTACCCCTGACCTCAATTTAGCAATTATCTCCTATTTATTTATTTATTGACTTTTAGTAACCAGAGAGAGAACAATGTAGAGAGGGAGATATGTAATTGCAGATTAATCTTTGATACTTCTGCACAAAATAATCCGCCCATTTATAAAAAAGGATAAATCCATTTTCAATAAAATTGTTAAACGCGAAATGCAAAATATATTTTAACTTTAAGAAGTCGAAACAACTTTACAAATCACTATAGGAATAAAAACCGCAAAAATAAGATGCAAATAGTAAAAGTTTTCCAAAGCAAAAAATTTTAAATGTAAATCAGGTATAAAAGATTTTCGAAACTCAAGCCTGATGTTTGTACCTATAGTGTTAGCATTTATTACAGAAAAATAAACTTGAAGTTTACTCAGTTTCCTTTTAGCTGGAATAGTTTCATTAAAAACTAAATACATTTTACTTCTTTTCAAGTTTTCTTTAGGGAGTGTAATTAATTTGAGACTTTAATTTTATCGTGAGCTCTTTACATATTACTACGAAAGTAAACTTTGTTCCGCCATGAAATTAAATAAATTTGCTGCTGCATAAAACACTCAAAGTTAATTTTAGCAGTATTGACATTTTCTGCACTTTAACATAATATACTACAAACAAATTATACAATAATATAAATTTATATTTGATCTTATACAAATTTTCATTTTTTTTTTCATTTTATTGTTGCAATAACAAATTTCTTGATATTTAGAGATTTACTTGCGCTTAGATGGAATTGCTATTTACTTAGATATTTCTAAGATTCAGAGTATTCAAACTTTAAAACTTATTGTGATAAAATATTTAAAAATACCATAAACCTTTACGTGGACATAACGGATTAACCTTTTATTTTTGCCGAGAAAATTACATTGGCAGGCGAGATGACGCCTGCAAAATTTTGCATTGATGGATTATAAGGGGCGGTTACTAAAAAATTGAAAAACATAAAATTTCCTACGGATTAATGTTAAAATTATGTAAAAATCTTATAATATAATAACTACTCCCTTACCAGTTTGGTAATATAAATATTGTAACTGTATACAAATTCAACTTATTAATTTCTTTTTACTCCTGGTAGATCTACTTTATTTGGAATTTAACAATAAATTCATTATGGAATTTGAAATGAAAAAACAATACAGTTATGCCGTATTATTTTGTTTATAATAAGTAAAGCTCGGCTTTTATGCTTTTGCATGTTATTCAATATTATTATGCCAACAGATTCGTTATGAGATCTGGACAAATTAGGTAAAATCTAATCCGAAAAACTGCTTGTCAAAATGCATATTTTGGATATTTTCAACATTTCGTGCATATTGCATATTTGAGCAAGTAATGCATATTTGTGCATATTGGTGTTTTTTGAAGAATTTTAATACTTAGAGAAAACTATAAATGATTATTATTAAATTTGCCAATTTAAGCAATTATTTTGTTTAATTTTAAGCAATTTATATATATATTTTATATTTATATATTTTCTTAAATAAATAAAAAAAAAATTTTAAATTAAAAAACATTTTAATTTTAAATTAAATAAATTAATTGCTTACATTAGTAAAATTTAATAATAATTTTTTATTTTCTCTATTAAAATTCTTCGAAAATCACCAAAAGTGGCCTAAATATGCATTATCAATGCATATTTTATCTATTTTTATCAATTTTAATGCATATTTTAAAGAAATTCGGTGCATATATATGTGCATATTTTCAAGTACTTTGGTGCATATAAATCCGAGCTCTAAAAGAAGAGTAGTTATTTATAATAAGCGATGATATTAATCTAAAAACTTGTTTTTAGTAAAAAAAAATTGTTAACAGTTTTTCGCTGAGCATAAAGTATTTGCGATTTTAGCCTGCGTTCTGTGCAAATGTGACAACAATTACTTGTGATAAAAGGTCATCGTGTGGACAGTCAGGACTTAACAAACCAATAAAACTGAAAAAATATATATTGTCGTGTTTCAAACATCAAATTTAATATTATTATTTAGTGCGAAGATTTTGTTTATTTTTATTATTTCTTTGGTTTTGTAAATAATTTTAAATTTATTTATAACGCGGGAAGTTTTGAGTTGGTAACAATTTTTAGAGGAGAAGGGGCTTTTTGCCAATAATGGCCGCCATGAGCGGTTAAGAAAAATTTGGTTGTCTTGAAATTGATTTGAGATATTTGTTTTGTAAGATTTAATAATTGTTGGAATAAATTGAATTGATTCGAAGTGAGTGATTTTTTGATTTTTTTATTTGGAAGTCCCAATTTGGACATTAATTGAAAATTTTATTGATAATTTGGATGGAGAATTTGTGGATTGATTTTGAAGATTTGACAGATTGTTAAAAGGATGGATTTTAATTTGGATAGTTGGATAATTACAATTGGTTATTTATTACAATTTATAAATTTGAATTAAGTTGAAGAAATCGGAAGATAAAGTTTTGATAGTGGCGCACCTGGGTCGCTTTATCAATTGTGTTTTGCGTTCCCTTTATTTTACATAGAAAATTTTTAAGATTTATTTTTCTTATAAATCAAAATTGAAAATCACAGTAACTGGTAGAAAAAATACGACAAAAATTGGCGCAGCAACGTGGGGCATTGAAAATTCGATTTCATCGAATTATTGGCATACCAGTATACGTAAGGCATAAAATAAAAAATAGAACTCGCTGTCACCCTGTATAGATTTCAAGATGAGTGAGAATGAGGACGATTTGGTAGGAGAAGGAAGTCCAGGCGTCAACCCTGAACAAATGGGTACTGAAAAAGGAGGAGACTGGATAATACTTCTTAGGGAAATGTTTCAAAGCCTTAAAAGAGATACCGACAAAAAATATGATGACATAAACATAAATATAAACAAATCACAAATATAATTAAATAAAAAACTAGATAATTTAGACAAGGGAGTGAAAGAACTTACTGGACAAAAAATGAAAAGTTGGAAAATGATGAATTGGTTTGTTTGAGAAATAATAATTTAATTGATTTGGAAAATAAAGACCTGATAAATTTAGAAAGCGGGGGAGATTTTAAAAATTTAAATAATAAAAAATTAATTCATTTAGAGAAGAAAAATTTGGACAGCTTTGAAGAAGAAGAATTGGATTTGAAAAATAAAAATTTACATAAAATTATAGAATCAGAAAATGAAATTTTGGATTTGAAGAATGAAAGGTTACACAAAATCTTGGAATTGGAAAATGAAATTTTGGACATTAGAAATAAAAATTTGGATTGTAAAATTAAAATTTTGGAAATGAATTACAAAAACAAAGATTTGAATTATGGAAAAGGAAATGCAATTTGTACCGAAAGTGAAGATGAAAAGATTGGAGGAGTCGAAGGAGTCGATCATGATGATTTCCAAAGTCAAGGATGAACGGACAGTACCAATGCAAAAAAAATAGAAGCAGGAAGTGGAAATTAAAAATTTTTATTGCAGTCATGGATTATGGAAGGAAGCATCAGGTTTCACCGACGATTGTGTTATGGAAATCCATTAAATTGAAGAAAATGACAGAAGTTTGAAACACAACATGGAGAAGTTTTTTTTTAACCACCTTTCTTACGACGGTGATCAAAGGAAAATCGGAGGAGTAAAGTTGTCGTGTTTCAAACATCAAATTTAATATTTTTATTTAGTGCGAAGATTTTGTTTATTTTTATTAATTTTTTGATTTTGTAAATAACTTTAAATTTGTTTATAACGCGGGAAGTTTTGAGTTGGTAACAATTTTTAGAGGAGAAGGAGCTTTTTGCCGAGAATGGCCGCCCAAGCGGTTGAGACAAAGTTTGTCTCCTGGTTTTGTTTGAAAATCTGATTGTAGATTTTATATTTGGCGAATAAATTTATTTGAGTTTTGAAGTGAGTAGGTAATTATTATTATAATTTTTGAGAATTGGTCCATATTTGAAATTGTATATTTTTGATGCGATTGAAAGTTGGATTGTATTTTTGTATGGAAGAGATTTAGATTGCTTATAATAATTGATTGTGAAGATAAAATAGAAGAATTAATTGGATTGGATGAAAAATTATAATACTATTGCAAATTAAGTTGAAAGGCAAGGTGAAATTTGTATTAGCGGCGGGCACATGCGGTGATAAGCCGTACACTCGTTTATCGTTCCATTTTTACATTAATATTTTATTTAACATTGAAATTAATATAAAATTTGGATTTTATTGGAAAAATTAAAAGGGAAAATAATTCGACAATATAAATGATATCGGGATTTCTGTTAGGACAAATGAAGTCTTCATTGAAGAAGCTTCAATTTCATTAGCTGCTAGACAGACCTCCGTTATTACAAATTATTAAAAAGGCCAAAATAAGAGTTTCTTATCTTAATTTGAATACTTCAAATTCTTAACACTTCAAATTCTTAACACTTCAAATATAAAAGTTTGACAAAATAATTTCCACAGCAAAGCTTCTTAAAACTTCCAAAGTCGTCGCAATTAGTAAGACTTCAATTTAACTATATATATGAATAAACCAATTAATATTTTAAGTTGATTAGTAGGTAGTTTTTTCCTTTATACAAAAAGTCCACTATTTACTCAATACATTCTTGGAATAAAGGTAAAGTTTGAAACCAAAGTTCATTAGAAAAAATAATAAAATAAGATTTTGAACATTTAAAAATTAAATACCCCCCCCCCCCAATTGATAAAGAAGACACTGCAATATACAATAAAATCTAAAGATCTCTATTATAAATAGCAATATGCAGCTTATACAAAATTAATAATACAGCAATATGGCATTGGTATGACATAAAATATGAATATTTAACTTATGAATATAGCAATAAAATATTGAAACCGCATTATTTAAATATTGACAAAAATAATCAATATTGCATCAATACGGTACTAGAATTACATAATATAATAGTAATACAGCAGGTATCATAATATTAAGACATATTAATTTTGATATTAATATATTAATGTGCATAATAATTAGTATGGCAACCAATATTTGGATTATACATAATAGTAATATAGCAAGCAAGTATTAACATTTTACATTCTTCTAATATTTAATTTAATTATTGTTTCGAAATATATGACAAATTTTGTCTCAATTACACCAATACACAATAATGTACCAATACATATATTTAAATTTCAAAATTAAAAAAGTAGTATGGCGAAAATCCTTAACCGGCAAACCGTGGTAAAAATTCTGGTATAGCGTCAGATACATTGATGATGGGATCTAAAGCTTTGAGGGCTGTAATAAAAAGGCAACAAAAACCACTTTATTTACATTCCTTAGTAAGTCGCCTTGGTATTAGCCAAGTTGATCGCCTACGTTGATAATATTTTTTACTCTATATTTATAAATTACAGTGGCAAGATTGTGTACTACAAGCGTAGATGGTGATATTTAGTAATCATCAAAAGTTAAGAAACTCATATATCATCAATAGGGTAGTTTCATTATTTCTTATATTATGAAGCTATAATGAATATTTTATATTATTAAAACTATAACACAAAAATCTCTACAAAATTGCTCAATTAAAAGTAGAACAGTAATTATAATTTACAGTTTTAATGCGAAAACTATACTATAATTTTATCTAAATTAATAAAACGAAAAGTAAGCTCTACTATGCATGTGTTAGAAATTACATTAAAATTATTTGGAAAATAAACGGCTAATTAATTCTAATAAATTTTCATTAATATTGAAATGAATTTGTGAAACATCGCAAATTAACTACCAATGTATTTACAGCGCTAATTAGTAAATTTCGTTGATGTAAAATTTTCTACCATTATTACTATACTCATATTGTTGTGTAACATAACAGTAGATTCGAATAATGGTGAAATCACATAAAGCAAATTTTTAATTTTCTGAAAATTTTCCTGCAAGACACAAGAAGTTATGATAATTCATACAAAAAGTAGGTATACTGTATCTGTAAATTATGAGTTAGAAAACATAGTTACATATTCTTTTACCATATTTTTTATTTTATAGTTAAAAAAGTTTGTTAATTTTATTTTCTACTTAACCACCTTTATTATCCCCCGAGTTAATCTCGCACAAACTCCGTGATAATTAGCCGGACACACCGACGATCTCCAGGCTTGAACCAGCAAGTTAATCTGCATAAACAAACACAATTCTATTGTTTTAAAAATATAGAAGTGGGGCCTTAAAGTCGTAATATGTACTTAATTACATTGAATTTTAAATTAACGGGGTTAGAATTTTTAAATCATAGTGCGAGCAATAAATTCAACTGTGTAAATGAAATATAATGGCTTTAACGACCTATAAAACAGTTTTAATATCCTGCAGTAAATCTACGAAAATTAGCTTATAAATAAAATATTTTATTTGCATGACATCGTTTTTTATCTATGTAGACTTTTTAAAATATCCGCATCAAATAAACTGCCTTACTTTGCCACAAATTCAAGGGTTCTATCATTAAAAATAAAACAGGAGGAATTAATTTCAGGACACGACTGAAACTGTTAATTTGTATTTTACTACAATATGAAAGTAACGTAGCGTGAAGTGGAATTCAAAGCTTTCTAAATTAGCTTGTAGATATAATATGTATCTACAACCTTGAAGTCCATAGAAGCTAATTAAAGTTATAAAAATAAATTTTATTTTTATATTATTATATTTAATAAAAAAATTATACCTACAAATGTCAAAAAATTGAAAAGATTTTGAATTGAACGTCAAAAAAAGTTCTCAGATTAATGTCTTGCGAGCTCCGAAAAGTGTATCTGCTGACGGATAAAAACAAAGAAGTGCGGCTGCCAAGATATCGAGCGTCGGTACGTCGGCATACCGCTAATGGCTGGGATAGAATTCCCTTCACAGATGAGAAGCTTTCACGGTGGAGCAGCTTCCAAATTTTCAAAATGACAGATGTTAGAGAGCCAATGCTCCTAGACCCTGATGAAGTTGGCAGCGCAATTGTAACACTCACATTTCTAGATTATCCTACAAAATTGTAGTAATTTTTAGAGAGAAATTAACATTATTTATTAATTATTTTTATATTGCAGACGTACTTTTATGTTTTACTCAATTAAGTTTATGTCAACAACGTAACTTTTTGTTAATTATTTTTATTCGTTGAAGTCGGTAGTCTACAGTTTTTAAACATTGCCGAAATACTTACAACATTCATGAAGAATATGTGTATTGCCAGAGTTACGTACCCATCAAGTGTTCTACGTGGATAAAAGTTGATATTTTATCATTTTTTGCATTTATTATGGATTTTGCATTGTTTCAATATAAGGTCGGGCTTAACTATTTTTAGCAGATTTGTCCAACCCCTGCAAAAATGCAAAAATTCTAACGGTGTTGTAAGAATTGGAAACAAAAGAAGAATTGGTCCCGCGTCTTAACAAAGGTACTCAGAAGAAAATAATATATATAAAGAGAAAAGCAAACATATAAAACTTTCAACAGATAATGCTTATTTTTAAACAAAGTTTAAACCTAGTTAGATTATTGAACCATGACAACGTAACAAACAACACACAAAATCTAACTTGAAATCCGATTAAAAATACTGAAAGGGTTAAACTTAAACCGTCGCAAATTATTATTGCAGCAGTGACAAAGGAACAATTACTGCAACTTTTGTAAAATCGAGTTTCTCTAACAATGCCATCAGGTTTTCAAATAATTAACCATATCCAAAACTTTCAAACATCATAAACTTTCATTATTTTATAATTTATAATCCTTTATTAAAATTCTAATGAATAAAAAAATCGAAGTAAAAAATTTTCTGTTGAAGAAAAAATATTCTAAGTAAATGATATTAATAATTAATTAAATAATTTGTATACTATAACTTTAAGCCCTTTTATGCTATATTTTGTTTCATCAACCATCTAGATTCTAGAACATCTGAGGAAATTTTACCTATTATTCCTTCATTATTCGCGTTACAAGGTAAGCTTCTAACCTTGTTTTCTTTATAAGACATTTTTCTGTCCAAGTTTCTTTGACTGCCTTGAGGCATTTGATTAAACTTTGCTTATTGTTTCTGTGAAATTTTTTAATCATTGCGTTTGAGGACCCTGCACCACTTTCGTACCTGACTAATATGGACGCTCTTCGAGAACAATTCCTTTATTCCCACGAAAATTATTGTTTTGTAATTCAAAATTCAAATAAAAACCCACACAAAGATTTTCGTTGAAATACTAAAAATAATATTGTTTTAAATTTTTTACTATACTTCAAAAGAGCTTTTCATTTTTTTCGTTCGTTTTGTGAAAATACAACATTTAAATGTCCACATCAAAAGTAAACCGGATCAATGTGTTTGCTATTATGGTTTTTGATTACATAATAATTTTTGATTTCATATTTTATAAGTTACCCTTCAGGTTTCGTAACCACCGCTTCCCTAAAATTTAAATTTTTTAATTCAGTATACATAATTTAAATACCTTTCATAAATTATTTCCACACGGATGCAATTGAAACTGCAAATTTCAAATATTTAAATATTTGATTGCATGAGTTGAAACGGTTTGCATTATAAAGTCGAATTGATGATGTTAAGTACTTTTGTTAAAATTTTAAAACTTAATCGATCATGCTGTAACCGTGGCATAACTTTGATAAATATTTCAGGAAAGATGTCGGTACATTATTAACCTGCTATAAGAAGTTGACTTCCCAATTTAGACAAAATAGCATTAAACCTGTGTTATTTTTAAACATTTAGTTAAATCTGTGCAAGGTTTTCTTCTGCTTTTTTAATACACAAAATTCTGGTTTATTTCAAATAGAATCGAAAAATCGATCTGTGGACAGGCTCATCTAAATAAATATTTTACACTATAAAATCGAAATTTGTGGAAAACTGTACTGATCTTTGTAATTTTCAAGCTACAGGTTTAAGCCTCTAAGCGTTTGTTAAACAACAATGCTTGACGCGGAGTACATTTTATCAAACATCACAATAACATGCTGTTGTAAAATTTGAGTGAAAAAAATTATTTTCATAAAATTAATCTTTACATATTTAGATTATAGAGAACTTCCAGTGGTTTCAAGAATTATTCGTACATTCCTATGTTAACAATGTAAATATTGCCTTTTGAAGCCTTTTCTTGGCCTTTTGAAGGCTAATTTTGTCAAAAATTACGCCAAGTTTCATCCCAAAACTCGGATCGTATCTGCCGGTGATCCTTCATAAGTTTGACCCATCGTTTTATTTAACAATATTTAAGAACTAAAATGGGAAAGATAATCTCTTACTTAATTTCTAATTTATCCTCTAATCAAACACTTACACTATTTTCTAACATAATGTATAATTTAATCTTTTACCTTTCATCATATCTCTAACCACTAGCCAACCGGCCAAATTATAATTTCTTTACTAAATGAATGCTTCTAATTAGTTGGAATTGTAAGGTAAATGATTCATCGATATTATAAGTCGGCGATGCCATTGCGTCACAAAAAGAGTAAACGGTTAGGTTTCTGTTATTTATAAATATTTTCTGATAATAATTTAAAACGCATCTCATAAAATGATGATTTTAACTCCGTAATTGTTTCGATTCTTTGTTAGGATAGGAAAGAAAGGCTTTTGTTATAAATAAATTGAATAAATGGTTAACTTAGAGTTAATCAAGCCAATGAACATTGCAACAACTTTGCAATTTGTACAAACAAAGAGTTCGGAAAGTAAACATTATTGGAATATTAAACATAAGTTAGACCAAACTTAAATCCATCCATTTATTGACCTTAAATTAAATAATATTGGCTTTCTAAGGTAAACATGCGCTAACAGATACTTTTAGGTAGGTACCGTAAGAGTACCGATGGAAATTTGCTAAGCTAAACATAGTTAATAAAGATTAAAATTGCAATTTAAAAGAGAAACTCAATCAGCAGATTACATTAACGTTAATTCAACGTCAAATTGTTTTTGAATGATACGTGTACTCAGCGTCGTAGCTTAACTGTATTAGTTCCTTGTCGATTGGCGAGAGGAAGTTTGAGAAGTTTTGAATTTATTAGTGAATTTTTAATATTTCTCTAAGTAATATTTAAAATTGCAATGCAACATTTTAATTTTATTGCTTACTTGAAAATGAGCGAAGAAATTAAATACGTACTTACCGCACTAGTACGGTAAGTAAATAAAATAAAGTGAGGTAAGTAAAACTCTTTAAAATCGCAATATCGTAGGTAGTTTGCGTGATAAATTTGATATGTGAACTTATAAACTATGTAATGGTTCAAAACTTGGTAATAGAAAAGTTAAATATTTGTAAAATTTTATATATAGTAAGTTTCTTTAAACTTCAATATTTAAAGTAAAAAATAAACTGGAACGTTATATTATATTTGTAAAAATTAAAAAAGATATGCTAAAAGTAGGTACCGATTACTTTACCAACGCATTAAATTTTATCAAAGCATCATTTTGAATTTAAAATTGAGATACGCAAAAGGTAAAAGCTTTTGTATGTCAAATTTCTTAGATGCCATAGTTACGCGAAGGAATAACTTATAAGTCTGTCAAAAAAAAATTGATTAATAGTATAAACTTGAGACTGTTTTCATAAAATTAAAAAACGAAACTCGTTACGTAACGAAAATAATCGAACTCTGCATTTTTCTCGATTTAATTTTTGTAAAACGAAAATAATATATTATAATATAAACTTTTGCAGATTACGTGTGGCTTGAAAGTATTTACGAAAGTGTCACGGCAAAGTAACTTGCATGAAAATTAATGTAACATTGGAGGTGCAGTTGGAATGCAATATGTTGCATGTCTCGGTTCCGTGATAAATGAAACTTTACTGTAATATAAAACATCCCTTTAAAAAAGTAAAGAAGTAGTATAAAATTAAATTTCATAATAGCAGTAAATCAATAAATTGATTGTTGCCATTATTAATCAAACCACGGACGTATGGACCTGATTTGGAGCACTGTAATGGCTTGGTGTCATCGATGACCGGGTTCCAGAGTGTAGATTCTATATTTACCTAAGATTTGGCAATTGACTAAATGTCAAAGTCAACAGAAAAAAAAAGTATTGCCCGTATTATACATTATGAAGTAATTTTATTGCATAATGTAGAAAGAACTCTGGAAAACCCATTTCCAGTAAATTTTTACGACAAACGTGTGTTATAAAAGAATAACCACAGTTAATCATAAACATGTCTTGATAACAGCAGTTTATTTCTGCTATTTGTAATGTTTCTGAGAGCAAACTCAATTCATAAAAATGACAACAATAAAAGAGAAGGTAGCATAAAACAAAATAATAAAATGTCATTGATATCATCATAAATTAATGTGACAATTGTTTAAAAACCTCATTTTTTGTATTTTAGGAGGAAATGTAATGTTTGCGTTGTAAAATTTGTCTTATCAAATTAACTGTTGACGTATTTTTTATTTAAAATTTTTTTACGTAAACAGTGATAAATGTTTATATGTACTCACGTCTGATCATTATTGCAGATAATGCACAGAATACCCATTTGTTGAATTTGTATAAAATTTTGTAAAATCATCAGAAAATTATTTTGCAGAATTTAAATCTAACAATTTTTCCATTTTAATTAAATTATTATATTATGATTATTGTTATTACCATGTCATAATATATATAAATGAAATTTCACATGTTAAATTAAACATTATTATTACATCAAAACTCTTTAATTGAACGATGATATTGTTCAAAAGTAGTGTTTCGAATTTTTGATTTTTATCAGATATTTTTGACTTAAAAAAAAAATAAAATTCTATCTACTTGGTGCCAAAATCAGTTGTTAATCAAATAAAATAGAATTTGAAACTTTATTTTAAATTAAATTATTGTAAGGTTGAAATAATCCTTGTTGAAACGATTAGTTCTTCAAATATTTTAATTGTTGGGAATCAAGCGACTATATTCCAAATTTCAAATTTAGGACTTCAAGGTCCTAACTAAACACTTTTAATCTATTCTTGTTTATTACTCTCCATCGAATAAGCAAAGCAAACTTAGTTGTACAGAATGGGAGCTTTTAGTGGTTCAGAATAAACTACTCTTGTCTAACTTAATCTTAAACCCACAAATAACAATCTCATTCTTACTTGTTACTTAATTAACAAGAATTTTAATTACTTCTCAGTCATGTACCAACATCAGGTTACACACTCAGATATAACATAAATGTATTTAGCACAAACATGCTGCGATGACAACATGAATATTTTTAAAAAATATTTGATCTTCATCATCTTGAAGATAATACAGAGTCAGAGTCAAATAAAAAAAATTAGTAAATAATACCAACCCAGTTTTATTTAGCCTGCATCATTGCAGAAATTCCATACATTGTACGTTCATCCAGTTAAAAATTTGATGGAAAAGAAATACGATACAATAAAATCTGGATAATTTTATTAATGGGTGTATGAGTTATTACCTAATTTATTTTACGAATAAAATAAATCAGTTTATTGGACCTGGGTGTCACGAATAATAAAATATTATCGAGAGGTGATTGACTATTACGTAATATAAGTCGCATACAAACTAAAAGTTCTTTCATTAATAATATCCAAATCGTTTTACCTATAATTGGTTCAACGGTAACTTAAATAGAACGTTAATTTGGAAAAGCTATTAATTTATAACTCTCCTTTGTTCTTATGATCCTAAAGCTGCCTAATCTGTACGGTAACTGCATACAAAATTAAAATTCTGTTCCTTGACTATAATTTACGGTAATTTTTTCAGTACAACCTAGAAATATGTAAGATGAAAAGATGCACTTCCTGATTTTTTTCCATTTTACCTGTTTTGTTTTTCAAGCACAAAAATATCGATATTTCTACAATTTATAAAATGAAACTCTCACATGGCATTGCAATGTGAGCAAAATCAACTATTAAAATTACTCGCACTCCAATAGTTTGAAGAAAAGGTTTCAGTTTGTATAATGGAATATCAGACATTTTTTAACTCCGAGCCATTAATATTAGCAGTATGACAGCATAAGTATTGTCGTTTAAACATGTTCTTTATACATTTATTATGTATAGATAATATAATATAATATTTACATCGAAAGTAAACCTTAATTTGGCCACAGGCATTGAACTAAGAAACTCCGTGGAATCAGATATTTGACCTCAAAATTACCGCTTAAGCGATTAAAGCAAGCCACTGAAATAGTTATTACCTTTTGAAATATAAAAGCAAAATACCTAACTAAAGGATTTCACGATAAAATTATTTTTATCAGGATTCAAAATTTTAATTAACTTTTAAAGTAAAATGAACAACGTGGAGGACCATAGATTTACGCTATATTTGAACAACTAATAAGTTAACCACTCAACCATCTGGTCTTTCAAACTTTATAATTAATTGAAAAGCTGTTGCCTATCGAGTGCCTTAAATTTTCCATCCAAATTGATCATATAAATTTAATAGCGATTCTTACAGTAAAATCGATTTCACTTGCAGACAACAACACAATTAATTTATAAACATATTGATATACCTACTTAATTTAAACTTGATAACCTAAATGTTATTTAAATGTTGTATTATTTTTATTTTTAATTTCTTTAGTACAGAAAAATATTTCCAAATATGCATCCATGTTCAAATCTACGTTGATTTAATGCAGTAAAGTATTCAAAAGATTCTATTTCAATTTTATTGGATTTCATAATGGATGATAGGGCGTCATCTAAAAATGTCATATCTATGTAAATTTAAAAGTTTACGATAGTAGATTGATAGTGTTATAATGTAACTTATGGGTGTATAATTTTAAATTTAATATAGTATTTTATAATGCCGCCATCATTTATATCAGTATTTCACTTCCTCATTTTCAGCATTAACACCTTTAGGTGATTATTCGTCATTTTATTATGAGAAGGTATACATATTTTTTATTTTAATCTATACCTTAGCTGCGTAGCTCCTATAGCGGCATCTTCACCGTTTTATTAAACTAAGATTTACGCTAGAGCATCCCAAATATGTTTAACTTTGTCCGGCAGGATTGCACCACTTCAGCTAATTAAAATAAAAAAAAAATTAAAAAGGACATCCTGAAGATCGTATTCGTCTTAAATTATTAACCTTCATCGAAATCAAAAGATGACAAATTCAAGATGATTCAAAGAAAGCCATTATCGAAAAAACTCTTATCAAAAATTGTAACAATTAACTTAATCGTTGAAATTACGACTTAATATCGCAACTTACTCACGCTTTCCATAGATTACCTGTTTCCAAATTTGTTTCTTTTAAAAGCACTCTATTTATAATGCTGTAGGAGCATTAAAATAAAAAACTTAAGAGTAATGGTGCCAGTCGGCCAAATATTTTTTGCCAAGTTGCAGCACTGTTAAATTTTGACATTTAAAACTGCAAATAGCTCTAGGTACTTACCACATAAATATAAAAATTATTAACTGAGTGAAAATTAAAGCTTAATTCAGCCAACAAAAGAATTTCTTTGTTTTGTCATATTTAATGTATTCTAGATTGTATATGCATTTAACCAATGGTTCTGAACGATTCTACATGCGTTTATGAAAGAAAATTTATTTGCAAATCAGTTTTCAAAATTTAATCAATACAAAATGCACAAACTATAATGTTTTATAACTACTACAGCTACATTAAGTTTCCATTGAAAATAATGACGTCGTTAAAAACCACACTTTTAAGGTTTGAATAGAACAAAACCGAACAAAAAATACTTCTTAATCCAGACCTGTTATGTGTTAATTGTCTCCTTTTTAAATTTTTTGAATTTTGATTTTCTACGTATTGTATTATTCTTATATTTTTTGAATTTAACCATAAATACATACTAAAAACCACAAATTTACTTAAAAATTTTTTATTTTGAGTTCTTTTTCTAGTTTTACGCCTCACGGTTAAAAAACGTGGTAAATTTTTGAATTTTGAATTTTTTCAAAGTTTTTAGAAATCATATTAAGAGGGCAGTGCCTTCGGATTTCAAACTAGCAGTGCTAGGTAAACGAATTTCTTAGTTCAAATCATTTTTAAATTATTCATACCTCGTGTAACAAGTTCAGTTTTGATAATCTTTGGAGGTTATGGTAAGTCAATTTTGTACAATTTAGTCGATAATTTTGTTTAGTTTGAAAAAATTTTTTCTTCTTATTTTACAATGTAATCGTAATCGATGCGTACAACTGATGAATGGCAATAACCATGAAATAACGTTATATTGTACTTCGTATTACGAAATTTTCATTTTTTCAAATTTTCTTAATCCAGACCTGTTATGTGTTAATTGTCTCCTTTTTAAATTTTTTGAATTTTGATTTTCTACGTATTGTATTATTCTTATATTTTTTGAATTTAACCATAAATACATACTAAAAACCACAAATTTACTTAAAAATTTTTTATTTTGAGTTCTTTTTCTAGTTTTACGCCTCACGGTTAAAAAACGTGGTAAATTTTTGAATTTTGAATTTTTTCAAAGTTTTTAGAAATCATATTAAGAGGGCAGTGCCTTCGGATTTCAAACTAGCAGTGCTAGGTAAACGAATTTCTTAGTTCAAATCATTTTTAAATTATTCATACCTCGTGTAACAAGTTCAGTTTTGATAATCTTTGGAGGTTATGGTAAGTCAATTTTGTACAATTTAGTCGATAATTTTGTTTAGTTTGAAAAAATTTTTTCTTCTTATTTTACAATGTAATCGTAATCGATGCGTACAACTGATGAATGGCAATAACCATGAAATAACGTTATATTGTACTTCGTATTACGAAATTTTCATTTTTTCAAATTTTCTTAATCCAGACCTGTTATGTGTTAATTGTCTCCTTTTTAAATTTTTTGAATTTTGATTTTCTACGTATTGTATTATTCTTATATTTTTTGAATTTAACCATAAATACATACTAAAAACCACAAATTTACTTAAAAATTTTTTATTTTGAGTTCTTTTTCTAGTTTTACGCCTCACGGTTAAAAAACGTGGTAAATTTTTGAATTTTGAATTTTTTCAAAGTTTTTAGAAATCATATTAAGAGGGCAGTGCCTTCGGATTTCAAACTAGCAGTGCTAGGTAAACGAATTTCTTAGTTCAAATCATTTTTAAATTATTCATACCTCGTGTAACAAGTTCAGTTTTGATAATCTTTGGAGGTTATGGTAAGTCAATTTTGTACAATTTAGTCGATAATTTTGTTTAGTTTGAAAAAATTTTTTCTTCTTATTTTACAATGTAATCGTAATCGATGCGTACAACTGATGAATGGCAATAACCATGAAATAACGTTATATTGTACTTCGTATTACGAAATTTTCATTTTTTCAAATTTTCTTAATCCAGACCTGTTATGTGTTAATTGTCTCCTTTTTAAATTTTTTGAATTTTGATTTTCTACGTATTGTATTATTCTTATATTTTTTGAATTTAACCATAAATACATACTAAAAACCACAAATTTACTTAAAAATTTTTTATTTTGAGTTCTTTTTCTTGCTGACTAAGTAAGGCTATTTAGCGAATCAATTTTACACAAGTCGAGGATTAAGTAACGCTACATTAAATAAATTGCAGGTATTACATTTTCAGAAAGATAAAGACAACTATAGTTCTAGTAATGCTATAGTAGATAAAATATATAATAATTTTAAATTTAGAAATAAAGTCCAAACATAATCACTGCAATAGCAAACATTTAAACCAAATTTATAATTTTCTATTTATAAATTTCTACTAAACTTTTTCATTTGATGCAAGATATCTTATATAGAATAAATTCGTAGTGTGAAATTTATATATTTTTGACTTAAAATTATTATACAGAATTATATAAAATGTTTAGTTAGCAAAATTTCGTATGTTGCGGTGAAAGTTACCAAGATGTTGTTGACGCGAGTGCACAGTAAGTCAATCATAGATCTCAAACCAGACAACATGATTGTATTCCACTATGAACATTAAATATTAATTATTTTCATGTTAAATTGTAAACAATTTCAATTTAATATAGCGAAACTTATGTAGGTGTATTTTGTGAAATCTAAATTATAAAGTGATAATATAAAACAACATTGCGTTGCACTGTTGATTTTCTGTATCCAAACCATTGTTATTATAAATCTACTCGTATAATACAGATAAATTATAATAATTAAATATAGCTTCAGTAATATTTTTTCCTTATTTTGAAATTTTAGATATTATTCACACAAATTCATAATTTTTGCGCCAATGAACAAAATTCATCATATTGATGAACAAAGTTCATCAATGCAATGATTTTTTCATAATATTGTAAATTTTTCATCAGTGTGATGAATTTAATTCATCGGCGCAAAATGATTATTTTTGTAACTTGTTTTTCAGTGCAGGTACTTCCTACTTACTACTATACTATATCTTCAAGATCGAATTTTTTAAAATATTATTTTAAATTTAAACAATTATTTAAAAAAATTAAATAACAAATTCTTGAAAAACACCCGTTAAAAACAATTGGAGACAATTATTGTTGTAGATATCAATAATGATTTTAAATATTGTTTTGTATTTTTTACAAAGTCAAAATTTAATTTTCCGATCTTCTTTTATTTCATTTAACATTTTTGAATATAACGGGTAGAATCTGAAATAATAGACCCCACATCTTATATATACTAATTGAAAAGGGGCCGAAAAACTCTATTTAAATATGCCATAGCCAACTATGGTTTCTATTTAAAAAAACACAACTTTAAATTATAACTCAAAAACAAATTAAGATATTTAAAATTCCTTTGGCTCAGTTGATTATCCTTAAAATAGTGTCTAAAGAAGATGTAAATATTTTTTCTTTTGTGATTTTTGATTGTGCCAAATAAAATAGACGCCAGTGATAAAAAGAAATGATGCCTAGTAATAGATTATCGAAAACTAAACAAAAAATATACCGAAGAAAAATATCCTATTCCTAGATTCGACGAAATTCTGTATAATCTAGAAAAATGTAGATGTTTTTCTACTTTATAAATTTCAATGGCCATTGAGAATATGTAACTTTTACGAAGTACCTTAAACAAGGATCCATTTCCCATATCTCTTATAGTTACCGAATTTTTCATAAGAACATTCGAATTTGAACCACTCTGTACAGTTGCAGGTTAAATAAAATAAATTTGGGTTAACCAATGAAAAAAATTAAATAAAAATAAAAGACAATACAAGGATATAATATTAGTATATTGTGGATAATTTCCAGCTATTTTTATATTACCTCATGTAATAATGTAATTTATTACTACGTAATAAATTTTTAACAATATAAATTGTAAAACCTACTAAATTTAAGATGTAACCAGTTGTAAGATTCCAATATAAATAGTATACCTATTTAATATGTTAAAATAATTGAAATAAAACTTTGAATTTAGTGACCAATAAAAGGTTTTTATGACAATTACAAGAGACATTCACTTAAATTTTTTATGACTCGTTCCTTTAATTCTCTTTAATGAAATTTTGAAGGAAAGTCGTTATCTGGAAGTAAAACGTTTTTGTAAAAGCTGAAAAGCAATGGAACCTATGAAAAATTACAAAATTATTATTTTCTTTGATGATCGTACGCGGAAATTAGTTTACTTTTTAACGAACAGCCTAAATTGAAATTTCGTAAACTGATACTACGCTTTCACTGATTTACTCAATGCTGATTTCTTTTTATATATTTTCAGAGTTTATCTTTAAATTACTCTTCAGAAAAGTATTGTCAGTTGGGATTTGTTGTGTTTCTTAAAGGGATCATTCTGACGCAAACAATAGAACAACTTTAATCTAACTTTAGTTATAGAATTCAAATGCTATAAATAAATTAGAATCTTCTTTAAAGTTATTGATTGTAAAGTATTTTCCCGACTGCACAGTACGGTTATCTAAGTTTAAGTTTTCCGCTGCATTTCTTAATAATTTTTTTATTTTTATATGGGTGTAAATTGCCAGTGGTTATTTAAAAATATCGTTTCGAGTTTGAAAGATTTACTTCATAGATTTAACTCATTGTAATTTCTT
The DNA here is from genome assembly GCA_949152465.1 of Cantharis flavilabris. NCBI lineage: Eukaryota > Metazoa > Arthropoda > Insecta > Coleoptera > Cantharidae > Cantharis > Cantharis flavilabris. The sequence goes on from OX424435.1 coordinate 13,873,506, forward strand.
TTGAATTCTAAACTTGTGTCATAATTTATAATTTTCTACACTAGAAACGAATCCAGCAGCCCGGTAACCAATCTTCTCGTTGAAAAGGCGCGTTAGGAAGGATTTGTTCAAGTCAAAGGTCATGATGAACGAATGGATATTGTTGAACCCCCGAATTCAATTATACAGCCAAGCGGAAAACACACCCGCAATGAGAATATCGTTTGTCATTGAATTTCTTTCCTGTGCGTCGTTGTGGGTTTCCCCCTTACACTAAAATTGAGCTTGCCTCTTTTACAATTAATTCCTCGATTTGCATTTAAGGAAGTTTGTAGTCGTTATGCAGAAGATTTTCCATCTCTTGCAGAAAGATGTTGTGTGGTATACTTATCTTGTTTATACACACCATTGTTCCATAGCTGCGAGTATTGAATAGAATTTCAAAGTTTTAGACGGCTGTTATTTACTTCCTTGTTTTAACATAATAGTCACGAAAACCAAACTTTAACCATGAGATTGAAAAAGATTAATGTCATTAGGTTAAGTGGATGGTAAAGATAATAAATTTACTTGAAGAAAATTGATTCTAAATAGATAATTAATTAATGCATTTCTATTAAACTGAGCAACACCAGGCTCTTGCATAGTTCCAATACAATTAAAATCCCTCCTTTCTGTCGCACTTTCTCGCTGTTGGTGTTTATAATAATTAACTTATACATTTAAAATCTAAACTAGGTTCATTTAATATTCAATTATTGTTGGTGATAAGTAACTTAAAAATAAGTTAATACTGACACTTTCAATTAAGGAATTTTATGTAAGTAAATTTATTAAATAATTTGGGCTACGTCGCACCTACTGGGTTTAATATTGCACCCTACGTTTCTTTAAATTACCAATTTGGATAAAGTATTAGCCTCGGTAATAAGAAAGAGACTTTTACGCCATTGCCATTTTAATAAAATTTGTTAAATTATAAAATAAGCTCCAGTCCGGAAAACATACGCGTAATAAAACAAAAATCAGATGATTTATTTAAATAATTTTTATGCTGGGTAATCTTAAGTGATCTCTTAAATGCAAAAAATAAATTGATTTTGTGTATTTATAATACGAAAACAAATTAAAACTTTTATAAAACTTGTGGTGAATTGCATGCTTTGTTGACTATTGAAATTTTCTATTAACTTGATCGTCAAGATCATGAAAATATGTTGGGGAGAATATTTTAAAGAGGATTGGTGTAATAATATGTTCTCTATTCTGTCGTTCTCAACACGAACTGCTTGACCTACTGCGGCTCCAGGGGTGAGTCAATAGCTGCGATTAGCAGTTATCAAGCGCAAGTGAGCTTTCATGCATCGTCAAGTGTAAATTATGCCATAATAAGTGAACAAAACAAGATTATTAATAACCTTCTTTATTTTTTTATAAAGCATTCATTGTATTATTTAATTGTTTTAAAGTTTTAGGTTAGCGGCGAAGAATTTTCATTATTGAAAATGCTTGAATCTTTTCTTTTTTATAAACTCGGTGCGGTATAATAAAATGTACAATTTTATTTGTGGCAGCATTTTATACTTCTATATTTTATGTTTCACTTGAATAAGACAATTTGTTTTATAAATGGAAACTTTAAAAAATGACAAATTTCTTTCGCCATCCATATTCGGAGGAAGCACTGATGGAACTCACTGGAGGTTTCAATATCAAATTTTTTTCAAGTATCAGTATTTCGACATACAGCCATTCTTTTTTCAAAATCAGATTTTGCTTTACAGTGAACAAATTTAAATAGAAACATCAAACTATGCAGTAAAAAGTATTCTATATTTGAAATATTTCATAATTATTATCTAAGTAAGTATTATTTTCATATTTGAAACGTATTTCCTCGTTTGTAAAATCTTTTATTACTGTTTTCAGTTTAAATATGTTTTATTAAATTTTTTTTGTAATACAAAACGAAACTAATAACAAAATATGTAATAGCAATTACTTTTAATTGTAAACGGTGAGACCTGCAAAGTTTCCGTAAATGAAACAGGTATATTGAATTTTAAATTGTTCTCTTTAATTTATATCCAAGTATTGTAGGAATTTTTCTTTGAAAATGTTATCTATATAACTAAAATATAACAATGTAGTATACATTTAAACTTTTTACGCAATATAGTACAACAATTATGAAAACAATTTTTAACAACAATTTTACTGTGTTTCTACTCCAAAACTACAAGATAAACCTAACAGCGAGCTGGGTATTTTTGTCATGTAAGATTAGTACAGTAAGCGGAGCTACAATTCGAAATATTAGCTACTTTGCTTTTCTGAAAAGTTTTCACGATTTATTCTCAGATGGATCAATGCTGCTTGTTTAACAAGTTAAATAAGCAATTAAAATCTAAAAATAAATACTGATGTAACATTGACAATCGATCTTGCTCCTGTTTAAAAAAATGCATTGCAATTTGAAATTTCACAACATTATGCATTTACTAACAGTAGTCAGTTAATTCTAGTTTTAATTACTAATCAGTTTAGTTAGGTTTGCTAGAACTAGAATTTCTTACTTAACTAGATCTGGTTTTAACTGCAACATATAATTAATATGAAAATTATTTTAATTGATTTTTAAATTAAATTAAATAATTTTGAGAAGAATTTGGTTAATTTTGAAAAATAAAATTGAAACAGAAGCCGCAGATTAGAAGTAAAATTGTAATTATAATTATAATTTGAATGGCTTATGGTTAATACTTTACAAAATATTTAATTCAATTATTGAAGGAACTACAAAAGTAGATTGATACACGTGCAGATGGATATCCTGTTTAATGAAGTTGATTCAAATTTTTCATTTTTGAAATATCTATAGTTTATTATAGTAAATCAAAATTAGTCGAGCAAAATGTCTAAAGAACTGTATTTTTAGATATCATAATTTTCTAAGTCAAATTGTTATTTCAAATACTTACAAAACTTTAACAAAATTTTAATTGTCGACATCGAAATCTCCACATTAGTGAAACTAGATTAAATGTACAAAATACTTTTTATAAAATTAACCAATTACGATCATTATGGTTCATGAATTTTGTGCACTTTTAGTTATGAAAAAAATCTAAGTGCAATTGTTTTTCTAGGTAGGTACTTATATCCAGTGAAAATCTGACACGGAAGAGCTTACAGAGCCAGAGGAAAAAATAGAAGAAAGAGGTCCAGTTTCTAACTTTTAATTAAACTTTTAACTTCTAGAAGCGATGTTCTCCGGGGTCGCTGTATGCAGAAATTAAATTTCTGCGTATTACCAACCTACCATACTACAAGCTTGCCAACTTTCACAAATATTTGCGGCGCCATATAATTCAGAATTTGAAAGAAGCTTAAACAAGATAACATAATAAACGTAATAAATGTATGAATAAAAAATTAAGGAAATGTGTTTTTCATACCGCATTTTGCATAATGTTATAATAAATTATTGTAACGTTGACATAGTAACATTTCTGTAAGTGTAAGTACGTGAGTTACGTATCTACTACATTTTCATATCGAGTTGCATTAATAGCTGAATCTCACAGCCGTTTTTTTAGTTTGGGTTTAACGTAGAATTAATTGTGATAAAATCGTTTGTTTAGTTCTGTGATTTAATACCAATTATAGTAATTACATAGTTGTGGTAAAATATACAAATAAAGTTTCCTAATAGGAAATTTAAGCGAGCATATAAAAAGAAAATTGCCCAATAGTGCTTTCTATTGAAATTTATTTAGACGCAAATCGAAAGTTTCAAAATTGTCTTTGCGTAGGAAACTTATTCCAGAAGAGGGTTTTTGTAAGGTAATAACGGTCGTCCTTGTAGGTCCTTTACGAATCTTGAAACTATTTAGAATCTGCGTTTTAAGGTTATCCTATTCCGCTTCTACGGTAAACTTGGTCACAAAAGATTTTCATATTTTTGGTTTTTGCAGAAGCCTATTGAAATTTTGCAGATCCTTAAATTTTTGCTAACCGCAAACATCTGAATATCAATATAGAGCTTTAGTAGCATCAACAATGCAGTTAGTAAATTTTTTTCTAACCTTATTGATATCGATTTCAAATGAATTTTAAAATATCAGTTCGTTCAGTCAAGGGTGTGTGTTGTAATCGAAGTTCTGCCTCGGGCACAGAAGTAAAATGGGCGCAAAATCTCTATAGCGTAAATATAAACTTATAAGTGAGCACGAATTTCCTTTTAGTTTTTCTTGTTACTCACAAAGCTTAGACCAATAATACAACACAAAACTCGAAGGAAAGTGACGAATGCAACAGTAAACTTTGCTGCTGATAATCTTTTTTACATTTACATGCAATTTTGTGATAAGAATATATTATTATACATTTTTTTGCTGTATGGTTTAGAAAATATATAATTTAACAACACAAACAACAGTCACGTCAAGATCGTACCAACATAAGTGCGTTTTTATTATCCTTTCTGCAGTTCATAGTTTTATTTCCGCGACTTACATTTTTATCAAATCGTAAAGAACATTTCTACAAACAGCTGTTTAAAATATTGATATACTATAAATCAATATTTCGAACCTTTTCTTAATCATCAGTAACCGGTAACAGCTTTTACTTGAACTGTAAACGAAGTAATAACTATTTTTACTAAAACTTTGAGAGTAAGACACTTTTTTGCAAAATTGTTACAGCACCAGTTAAGTGCGCTATATTTGTTTATACAGAAATAAATGTCAAGAAATGCGACACTGTTGCATGCTGGTTACTCTACCGTAAACTACTGAAGGTATCATAAATACCAGCTAACATTTAGCATTTAGACAATAGTATGTGGTTACCTAGAACTCTAAACTTTATGAAAACTTCGCCTAAGTAATATAATAAAAAATAATAATAAAAAGTATAATATTATTTAATATATTATCATCAAAAAATGCAAAAGGAAAATGTTGTGTTTCGAATTAACTTGCAAGAGACCAAAAAATCAATTTGGTTTTCATGCTAAGACATGATAAAGTGGACCTCAAGCGATGCGGTATAATATATGATTTGGAAAACGTCAATACAGCATAATCTGACATAGTTTCTAAACTATTTGTAAGTTCCTAAGGTGACGGAGCAGCAATTTCATGCCTGCTCTACACTGTTTTCACCTCATTGGATTTTAAAGCAAAGTTTATTGTTCTACTTCAAGCGTGCTTAATGGTCCGCGGGATAATCAGTATGAAACCTTAATGCATTATGACGTTAAATTTATAGATTAATATATTAAATTATTTTTTTATTGCGTACCCAATTTTTCTCATAATAAAGACTCCAAATATTAAAGACAAACAATTATTAAACTATAGAGTTCAAAATTGAAATTCATCCAATCTCGTTGAATGTTATGTTAATAATTAAGCATTAAGTCACTACATTATCATTCATAGACACCGTGAACTAACAAAACAAACCTATTTACATTTGATAATCAAGTTTTATTATCTTTACAAGAAATCACAACTGCAATATAAAATTAATAATTAAACCAGAACTTAAATTTTTGATATAAACGTATTATTGAGTTTGTTTAGGTTTAAATCCCAGTTTTTATGAATCATTTCAGATAAAGCTAAGCTTGATTTACAAGACCATTTCCAAAGATATAGCAAGATAAGAGCATTCAAACCTTTCAAATGAGAGTCTCGGTTTTTTTACTATCTTCTATTCTGCTACTTAAAAAACTAAACGATAATGTCTTTTTTCTGTTTATTTGTTAAGGGTTAATGTAAGTGTAAGAATTAATGCACCTTCGCAGTTTTTATATTTAAGATAATATAGTATTTTATAATTTGGGATATCTTTTATTTTTTATAGAATACAAGCTTAAATTAACGCTTCTCAAGTTTTCTCTGCTCTTTTCTTAAATTCAGAAATACTCTAACAATAAAGAAATTAAATCCAAAATTATTATGTGCTGCTTTAGCTAAACAAAAATAAGGGAGTGCGCTCTTTTTTAATCAAATTATAATTTTCAGGCATTTCCTTCAGAGAATATATTCGCAGTTTTTAAATAAATTTTATATTTGAAATTTTCTTTATACAAATAAATAGACTTTATCAATATTTTGTAAGCTTAGCTTGGCATAATCCATTAACTCTGTTGGATGTGGTCCTGAAGGCTCGAAATTTGATTTGTTCTAACATATTAACAACATTTTTTATAAACCTAGAGCTTCATACTCTTACGGAAGTAACTGCGAAGTTAAACTTACAATTTTATAAAATAATGTTTAAGTTTAATTTAAATTAACCAATGGCAACAACAATCAAAATTGTTGACAAAGTGCAAAATAGATGTGTATTTGTCGCTTTGGTTGAAATTGATTGGGGTAAACTGAACAGATTGCACGAATCACATCAAAATTCAAAAATATAGTAGAAAATTCCTCTCCTTTTTAAAATAATATATTCTCTTTACTTATACACTTCTAATCTGTTGAACAGCGATCATTTGTAGTATTATTTATTATATTATTTCAATTCTGTAGCAGTTTGAAAAAGTGAAATGTGTAAAACAATTGAAGACTGGTTGTTGGAAAAAGAGAGAAGTTAAAGTGATATCCTATAAAGGATCCACTTAATGCAAGTAAGTTCAATAAAGATTGCCGAGACTGATAAATAACATGCAAAGTAACAAAAAGATCAAATAAAGTAAATAGGTTACATAGTGAAAATTGACACAATTTCAATAACTAAAAGCTTTTAAATTAACACTAGATTCACAAAGCAAAGTTGTGAAATCGAAAGGAAATTGTTTTTCCCATGTGGTTGAAACTCAACGATCACTAGCACATTAACTGTCTTTTGACAGACTTAAAAATTAAAAGTAACTTAAAATTAAGACTAAATTTTGTATCAAATTAAAGAAATACAAAGCATAAAATGAATTCTGCTGAAAGTAAATAATTACAAAAGAAAAAATAAATAAATTATTACTAATTAAATCTAGGCAGCCTCAATAGATAAGAAGAAATCATAGCAATATAAGTATATACATAAATTATCTGTACGAAATACAGTTAATAATTTACCTTAATTATTTCTATTATTTAAGTTTAAGTAAATATCGCAAATAATGCGTTCTCGGCCAATTCATTTATAAAAGTGATTTTTCAATATTACAAATAAATTAATATCTGATTGCCATAGATTCCATTTATATATTTTATAGCTTACCCTTATCAACGTCATATAATTTGGAACATTTTGTGGTATTATGTAGAGTTATTAGACAACACATGGTTGCTGAATTTTGCCACGAGTTACGTACAAACTTTTGGTTATTGAAATTAATTTTGTTGTAAGAAATGTGCCTCAATAATGTAATAGATAAATATTTAGTTTCCCATTATCCTTTTGATAATGTGTAAGTTGTTACTTTTATAGTAAATACTCCACTTGATTAAATAATAAAATTCAACTTAATTTTTATGTTAGTAAATATTGTTCTCTTTTACCTGCTTAAGCAATAGTTACCTTCGAGAGTATATTTTTGACTTATTTAATATAACATTTACGCAACATTAAATCAAAGATATCTTAAGGGTTAATATTGTGTCAAGTTAAATTTTGTATGACTTGCTATAATTACATTTGAAAGGGAGAAGTTACAAAGAAAAACCAAAATCAGCCATATTGACCATACGTTAAAGCATATTTTGAGAAATACAATTACAATTAATCGTATAAAAATACTATGTACAATAAAATGCATGATATGCAAATAAATGAAACTTTTTACTATACATTCATTACAAATTATTCGTAATGTAGTTATATTAATTAGTATTAGCTTACGCGTCGTTCTCATCCAATTAACGCTACGTAAACTAATTTAAAAATATGACATTTTTTCTTTGAAACCTCGTTTTTAAAGCTATATTGGACGGAAATTAATTGATAAAATAAATAAAAATTCACTTTATCACTAATAGATCAATAAAAACGAGGATTTAAAAAAGAAATGCCATTTTTAAAAATTAATTTAGGTAGCGTTATTTGGATGAGAACGACACTTTAGAATATATTTTTATATTTTAATAATATAATTTAAATTTTGTATTATTGACGAATTAATCTACTTATTTTAAAATACCTATATTAGGTACAAAGTAAAAGACTTTCAAAATAAAATTGAGAGTGTAATATTTTAAAAAAGGATTTGTTTTGATCTTTCTTGTAAAACGGAGAACCAAGCACTAAAATTTCTAAAGGAACAAATTTATACACGCCATCTCACAAGATAACTAAATGAGGTTACTTTCAAAATAATCTAGCTAACATGAAACAGAAAATTTTTTTGTTATATTTCGTAAAAGGTAAACAAGGACGCTGAAAAACTGCAATTTTCTCAAATTCCATTACAAGCACGGAATTCTAGCTTTTAAGATGAGTGCGCGTATATATTCACGCTGAAATTTTAATACGAATTTTTCATAGATATTTATTTGCAGTCGACTTTTGCATAAGCCAATTTTTTGTAGGAAATAACTGCACAGTTTTAAAGAAAATTAAAGGGCTTTCAAGAAATATTACAGTGGAGCACAATATTTTTCCGTTTTCGTTAAAGCGTTTGAAAAAAGCTTTTTGAAACGGGCGGGTTTGGTAATAACTCTGTATTTATTAACTTTGCAATTCAAACATGAATTAAAATTATGGTAATTTGTTATGTTAAGTCAAAGTACGCATAAAATCTTGTTTTCACTTTACAAAGCGGTTTTCATTATGTTTTATACGCACACTTTGTTTTTACAACTCTAATAATAAAACTTCCTTTTAAAGTAACTTAATTTCCAAATTTTGAAGGAAATATAATTTTCTTAAACGAAAACAATATTTTATGTGCTTTATAGACACGTTTTATATATTACCAGCTTTAGTACCCGGCGTCGCCCGGTTGAAGTTGTAATTTAATGAATAACATCGTAAGCTTAAAACAAATATACGAATGTATACGGAAAGCCAAGTATAAGAATAATATTATTATAGATAGCAATTATACTTGCAATTACGTTTTGTATTAACGAGAGCTAAACGTAGTTGGAAAATTTAATGAAAATTTCTCTTGAGCTTTTAATAACTGTAGCAGAAAATACTAAGTATTTATTATATTTTATGTTTATTATAGGTCTATTATTTTGTGAGCTTTCTAAAATCTTCCTTTAAGATTGTAGTGTATTTGCCGTTAACAGGGCTCAAGCAATTACGAAAGCTCCCAATTTTCCAGTATATGCCTTATCCTTATGTAATTTAATAACATCACCGAGATAATAAACCTACTTCTCATACAGTAAGTATGAGTTAGCTCTGTTGCAGTGCAGTTTCCACGTAGGACGACTGAATCATCAAAAGGAATTAACTTCCCTCTGACAATTTACACAAACTTTCAACGAGATACGAGTATCCAAAATAGCGCACATCTGACACAATATATTATTTTCACCTTTCATATATTACCATAATATAATAATTATTATTATAATTTTTATAAAAGATAATTTTTCTATCAAATTTTGATTAGAGCAATGAGCTCGAGAACGCACGTTGGCACGGTTGTTATTTTGTGTTTTAAGTGATGTGTATTTAACCGTCCGCATAGAATCGCGACCAGTAGCCCTTGATGTGTACACAATTAAGTGATAACAACAAGTATGCGATACTGATGACGACTAATGAGTCAGAAACACATGTCATGGTGTGATGGCTAGGAAGTCGAAGAAGCAGTACATGTGTCTATCGCTCTTTTCCTTAATTGTGTTTTAATTTTAGTTTTTAAATTACCATAATATTCTAAACTGCAAGATTTAATGCAGATGTTATAAAAATATTGAAAATAAATGTCTTTCAAACCATATAAGTTTTTTATAATATAAAAAGTTTTCAAGCAATATAAAATTTTTTATTTGATGTTTTACAGCACAAGTGAATACTAATCAGTAAAACCAAGCTAGAAAATATTTGCTTGAGAGGAAATATTAAATTTACTAATATATTTTGTAACTCAAAGCAAAGGATCCTCGGTGTCCCTCAACTATATGAATAATTTTTGGATATGTGGCAGAACATCCAAAATTAAGTGACCCTTAATCCTTTTTGGCTGCTAATATGCCGGCGGGCTTAGGGGGTGTCATCACCTTTGAACAATAAGGTAAAACGTCAAATTTTTGAGTTTTTATTTTGGCGTTGATTGCATTCAAATCAAAAAACCTTTTTTTTATTTAAATCTGTGTATTAGCCAATAAAAAATAAAGGATACTTATTTTTGATGCTCTAGCGTATATCCCAGAATTATTTGGATCGGTGATGGGTACCGAGGATCCTTTGCTTGTCAGTTTACAGCGTACAGTTAAATAACATTTGTATTAACTTAATATACACATAAATTTGACACAGAAGACGCATTTACAATGTATTCTACATATAATTTCAATAAAGTAAATATTTTCTGCTACATATTAATTAATTAATACGCCAGGTATATAGGAAATAGCGTAACAGTTAAATCCTGAAATATTGTGTTAGAGAATTCGAAGCACCTTATTCCATGCAACTTATACTCGTTATTAATCACCGTATTCTATCGTAAAGAAAGATTACAATTTGGATTTATTTGGACAAATAAAATTTGGACGACTAAATCTCACTTTGTTATAAATACTTGAATTTCTTTAGGACCTAAATGCTCCACAGGATTATTTTACAGTGAGTTGTTCACCTTTAGTATTCAATTTCAACTTGATAATGTATTTAACCTCCCTAGGATTGAAAAATTATTGTTTAACAAAAATTTAATAACATTGGTTGATCTATTTAAATGTCTGATGTGAACCTCGACACAGTGGTCTATTTTCAAGATAAAAATCTATAAAGTTTCAAAAAATATATACTAATAATAATAGGTATAGATTATGAGAAAAATAAAAAATTATTAGTGGGGGCGGGGGGTTCAATAATAAAATTTTTATTTTAATTCGTGCATTTTAATTTATTTAAAAAATAAATGATATGCAATTTTTGATGCAACAGTAGCTTTGAAATAGGAAGCTTTTTCTTTTTTCTTGACATTGCAAAGTTATGGCAACAAAAGATGTAACCCACATTGAATATATGTGCAGAAACCGGAAGTGTAGATCTAGAAAGCGTCTCCTCACTTCCGCACTGCTTGCAGACTGCTACTTCAAACACTGCAATGCACTACGGAATTGAAGAGACACGCATTATGTTTCCTCCTCTTGATTTTCTAAGTGAAAATCAATAACAGAATTACTATATTAAATTTATGAGTACAATAAGTCAAATATTATATTGAATCCTAAGTATCGAAATTATCTTGTACCTTGAACGTTTTTCTTCTTGATTGTTATAACGTAAAATTTTTATATTAAAATTTTTTGTAAATCTTTATTACTCTTTATGGCTGTGGTTTTCCTTTCAACAAATTTTCAAATTTAATAAGAGAACGGTCACGCATAAAGAAGAGCGCAAGACTGTAACGCCCTTACAAATATTTAGTTTCACTTTGGAAAAGGGTGTAGATTAGCTAAATACCCTAAAATTGCATCAACTTCACTTAAGCAGCTATTTCACTTTTAGTCAACAATAAAAATTAAATATTTTTCCATAGCAGACGATAATAATATTAGCGGTCAAATATAAAAAAATGAATTCGTGGTTCACAAGATGAAATTATATATAAGACATATTAACATTTGAGATTAACCGGAAATTGTAGATTCGCAGTAAAGCTTTTGGCTTTTGAAAAGCTGTTTCTGTCGCTTCTGGAAATTACAGTTTAAAATAAATTAGCTAAGAGAAAATTAATTTTTGAAATTTTTGTATTGAAAATGCATACTTACTCGAAACACCAAGTTGAAAAAAACATCTTGTAATATAAATGTGAATTTTCACATAATTTAACAAAATTGGTGTTAAATCTTTTTTCGTAAAGTCTTCATCAAAAAGCTTTTTGTTTACTGACAGTGATCAATTGCGGATTAGGAAGTAGTAGCTTTTACAGAAACAACTTACTATGTTATTGTATCGTCGATTTTCACAAACATATTTGTACAAAAGTTATTTTTAACTGATAGCTGTTTTGGTCATATTATAAAAAATTTCCAATTTTTTATGAAAAATTGCTTTGCATTTATTTCGTTATTGAATATTCAAGCACATCGTTGTTGTGTATTTGAAGAAAATTTAATTCCGGGTGACTGTAAATAATATAATTATCCAAAACTTGATCATAAAGGAAGTGGAAAATTAATTGGAAAAAGATTAAGTAAATTGAAATTCATTTATTGTTTTAAACTTAACCAAAAATTTATTTCTTAAGCGAATTAAAACTTTATATTGCGATTAATTTTAATTTTAAATTTTAAGTGAGGCATTAGTCCAATTAATGTTACTTAAATTGAAAATCACAATGAGATAATTATTGTGGAATTACGTTAAAATTCCTTTTAAATTGCTTCGATTATAAAGTCTATGAAGTGAAATAGTACTTTGAGAATATTTTTGGTGTTATCTAATAGATGTTCGTTTTCGTATCTTTTTATAAAAATGAAATGGTAAAATTTCAAGTGAAAACTTCAAGTGTGTTTTCATTTCATCTATTTTGCATCTGCGAATGCACATTGCTTATCATTTACATTTAGAAATATGAAATAGGAAATTTGAGTTAAATTGTTGTATAATATGAATATTTCGATTTATATTATTTGTTAAAAGTGTTGTTAAATCATTCTATTTCTTATATTACAGTTTTATTCTTGGTTCGTTGCAATTTTCAGAATTTTATTCAAGATCAGTTTCAGTTTTCGATGTAACCAAAAACCATAGAGAAAATTATTTCAATTCTTCAAATTAGTTTTTACATCTGAAGGAAAAACTTAAGTTCTAATCACCATCTTAACTTTGCTTTTATGTTAAATGCTGTATCTTTGTCTCATATTCTGGAATTTAAAGTACCTGCAAACTCTCAAAACTCTTCAAAGGTGATAATATGTTTGCTGGTAGATTTTAAATAGCGACTATATTAAATTTAATTTAAATTTGTCGAAGGGTTTAGTAACGTAGGTATGTATAAAATATTCATGCATACGTACACATTTAATTTTATAAATGTAGATTAGCAGATTAACAAAAAATGTAATCAAAAAACGTCTCATCAAAGATGCGAAAAAATTTCATAACTCAGTCATCTGTCAGATAATTTTGTAAAAATGATTATTTCATAAACACAAACTGGATAATAAACTAAATTAAACTGTTGTCACAAAAGTGACACAATCTTATTGATTGGAGAATCAAGTATTAAAATCGGTGGGCGAGATAATTATAAATTGATTGACCTAGGTTAGGCCCATAGTCAACTCATCTGGATTTCATAATAGCTGAGATTTTATTACAAAACCAACAAAAACTTTGGCCCCTAAATAGAAAAGCATTCTGGTGTCCTACTCGAAAACTAACTGAAAAGAATAAAAAGTAAAAAGAAGGGCAATTCAAATGACTCTAGCATACGCACCGCATGCACCCCAATACTACTCAATTACGTTAATGGTTTTTTAGTATACGACAGCTAAACAAACATTACTTCCAATGGAACCTGAGGCACATCTTACATTTCTTTGTACATCTAAGATCATTTATTCAGGCTATTCCGCATGACCAAATGGTTCCTAGAAAACTTATTTATAAGATACCATTTTTGTACTTCAAACATCAAATGCAGGTTTCGTAGTAAACCTATAGCATATTTTTATGTTGGTGAACAAAAAATAAATACTTTCAGACAAATACAATCAAAAAAGAGTTCAAGATTGGTGTATGCTGCCGACAAATAAAATCAATGTGGCTATAGGATAATGTTTTGAAAGGTGTAAATTGTTTTTGCTGTATGTTTTTCTTTGCATTAAATCAGTAATCAAAAATTACTACATATTAGACTATAAATGCCTACTCTTAAGTTAATATAATATTGTCTCCTGTTACTGAACAGTGATATTTGAACACAGGCTGTTCAGACAATCCATATTCATGCATCGCAGCTTTTCATACAGTCATTTTCATTTGACGCACCTTATGATAAACCTATTACCTACTTTGCATAATAGAATATTAGTCTCGCGAACCAATTTCAATATCAAAATTAAATTTAATCAAACAGTAAATATATACTTATTAATTTAATTTTCACGTATTATTTCATTAAATTTTAAATACAAAGTACACATTGTTGAAAACTTTCTTGTTTGTTTTATCTCCACCATATTACCATAATTTCAAGAGTTGTTATCTCTATACGACGAATAATAAATAAAGGTACAAATTTAAGCATCTAAGCACAAAATTTTACTAAGCATAACTATACAAATTTTCGAAGAAAAAATGTTATCGAGTTTCATAAAAATGAATTATTCATTGGATGAAATGCTAGCTATGCATCAATTGTGTAAGGGTGCAAATGGTAACAGAGTATATAGGGTAAAAATCTTGTTTAAAAGATTTTTCAATGAGAAAATTTTAAGTAAAAAATATTTTTATAAATATTACACAGTGAGTGGGTACGTCAAACTTTACGATAAAAGCAAGTTTTCCATTTTAAAATACGCACGCGTAAGAAGTCATTTTTCGGTCAATAAATCGTTAGTCGAAATTGTTAATTGCAAGCATATTATATAAATCAACGATTATGTTATTCTAAAATATTTCACCGATACATCCTGTATTTGCGGATTCTAACTAATAAATCGCGAATAGTTAGAACGATGCATGATAATATAGTACCTAGAGTACATCTGCCGCATATACTACATAATACTGTTGCTAAAATTTTACATTGGTATTATACTAAAATTATGACTGTTATTATTCCAGAGGTAGTCGTTCACAATTTGCTTTAATGTTTATCTAAAGGCAACAGAAATTCAAAATTTACGTCATTAAAGAGATATAGGTCACTCACGTAATTTAAATTATGAACGATAATCATGTCGATTGTCCATTAACTCGTTATTTTGCAATATTGCAGTCATTAAACCCTAATGGTCATTAAGGTGCGACTTATTAACAAAACAATTAAACTTTAAAACTGACAGTAATTATCATAGAACTTCGTTAAAATAAATCGAAAAATTTTACCGATCATCGGGGTAGGATTTTTAAAATAAATTTACCTACTTCAATTTTTCGATAAATATTATTCCGCATTGAGTTTAATGGTTCAGTAATTTCAAAAGGCAAAGCTTCACAAACCAATCAGTCTTCATTGCTTAATTCATAACCTGTTACAATAATCTTCTTTATACGTTTAGTAAACGGACCTCAATAAAAAATTTAATTAAAAATTTACCTCTGCAGATTTAAACTTATCCGTTAACTGGAAAAATTTACAATTTAAGTGCAACGTTTATTCTTTCATTCTAAACTTGTTGATTTAAGTAGCTGTAAAAAGAAAAACAAATTTTAAAAAACGGAAAATAATTCTTAATTATTTTCTTTCCAGCTAAAATTCAATGTAATATTTCGTATTTCTCAAATTTGTTTAAATTTACATTTATTAGATTGGAATAAGCAGTGTAAAAAATTACATATCAAAGTAGAATATTGATGTCCTACTTTTACTTTTTTAAATTATTAAATTATATAAAAAATAGTCGTTTAAGCAAGAGTACGAAACGTAATTTAATATTTAATTAAGCTTAGATTCGATAAATTAGGGAGAAAAAAAAATTTTTAATTTAAAGATGTTGAGTAGCATGAACGATTAAAATTTTTTTAATGCATTTTCGTACTTTCCAAAACTTCAGGAAGAAAGATAAACAATAATTATATTTATGAACGGGAAAGCTAAATTCGTCAAGGTAAAGAAATAAGGTATTCCAACCACAACATTATTTAACACTTGTAGAGCTCGAGTCTGCTAAAATTTTTAAATATTTCATTCTGTTTACTGCCGAGAGATATTTATGTAATATTAATAAATCACGAATTAAATTTTCGTCTACGAACATTCCATTTTATTCACGTAGTTATCGTAAAAATTCAGCAACGCTACGCTATAGGTAAAAAGTGGTAGTTGAGCATGGCAGAGAAATGCTATTTGCCAACTTTACAGTAATTTAAGAGTTGTATAAACATAAAGGCCATTATGAGATTCCATAGTCGACGTAAATGCGACATAGCTTTTTGTCAAATTTAATTGAAAATGTTATTGTTTCGTCATAGCTAAGCTAGTGAGTTACTTGAAAATTTGACTTTCGTTTATGTATTTTTACAGTTTCATATTTACACAGAGAGAGAGCTTTTAATTGCTTTTTACTGCTCTGTTAACCAAAAAGTTTTTGTTTTAGTAATACAGAATTTAATTTTTAATTATTCAATTAAATATTTGCAGCTATAAATTTTCACCATTTAAAAGTTTAAAATTGAAACAAAAATCAACAAAATTACATTTTTGTAATTAATCCAATTACTGATATAATTTAAAATTGTTATACATTCCCAAAGTTCTAATTTACTGACTTAAAATTATTACTATATTTTATTACATTTATTACAAAAATAAACTTAAATTTATTTCACCACTTTATTCTTTTCTCCAACCTTACTTTGCATCTACTTTGCAGGACTCTATAGGGAGTTAGCCTCGTGTCAGGCAGTTGTACTATTGATGCAAAGGTCATAAATTGAAATCTTGTTTACTTCCTAATTATTTGTGCTGTGGTTTAAAATCCACGGTAATCGCTACACACAAAGTAAAAACTTTGTTTTGACTGCATCTTAATTATAAAGTAAAATAAGTTATTTTACTACACTTTCAGTTGTTTAGAGTAGCCTCCCTGAAATTTACAGTTACATAATATTCTTATAATTAATAACTTTGTTATATGAATGAAATTTTTTTTATTGTCTATACTATAATATAATCACTAAACTCAATATTATAATTTCTTATGCTTACTATTACGTAATAAATATAATTTACTATAGTAGGTAAATAGATCAGTGTACTTAATTTGTATATTCAACCCTCGGACATTAAATGCTTCAAGAACAGTAAATATTGATTATTAACATTTAGGTTACTCCCGATTCCAGCACAATCAAAATTCACATAATCTGACAGACATAGACTCGACATACATAAAATGTGATTTTGTTGCCAATTTCATCGGAATTTCATTCTATTTTTGTTTAAAATGCAAAAAAAATAAAATTTACATCCAAGACACTTTCGGGCAGGGCAAGACTTTTATACTTTATAAGTTATTAGACGATTTCTAAGAAGCTGAAAATCACGATATTATTAATAAAATTTATATTAATTATATTGAAAATGTTATTTAAAAATTATATCTTTTTGTTCACTAACAACATCAACCTTAATAAAACATACATTTAGTTATATATTGCTATGACCTAATTTTAAACGTTGAGTGTTTTTACATTGATACTATTAATTTTTAATGAATAAAATCCACATTTACATGCTATCTGAAGCTTAGTGTTTGGCGTATAAAAAAAGAACACCTCGATAGAAATACCAATTTATAGTTTGTGAAAATTAATTTTAGATTAAAACTTAAAAGCCGATTAACTTGTGAATTATTTCTGAAAACTTAACAAGTAATTAAAATTTTACTAGTAGTTTGACTTTTAAATTTTATATTATATTATCTCATTCAGGGATGGGCCAAGTACGGCCCGCGGGCCAACTCCTACTGGCGAAATATTTCAATCCGGCCAGCCAAAAAAAAGTTTAATTAGTTCTTTTTAAGTAAGTAAGTTTTCAACTTTAACATTAAAGATTAAAATTGAAATAGTTCAAAGCAAAATGAATTTTTTGTTAGAATTCTGGCTCTCCGTGAAATTTCTTTTCTTTGGCCTCTAATAAAAAAAGTTAACTCACCCTTGAGCTAAATGCTAAAATTTTTATGTATTAGAGAGAAGCTCTGATTTAAACTTTTAAAATTTAAACCATGTTTCAAGCAAGTAGAATGTTGGTGCATCCCATGCTGAAAATTTTGTTTCAAATTGTTTAAATAATTTTTGCAATATTGTTACTTGAAGTAGCTGTAATTAAATTATTGCACTTTAAACAATATTTACTCTTCAAATTTGTTAAATTATAATTAAAAATATTTTATGTTTAAAAGTGGGGCGCATTTGCATTTGCATCAATTACATTTTTGAGTCAATTTTAAACCGAAAACAAAAAATTATCGTGTTTGAACTGGCTCACCCAAAAATCTAAAATTTGCCGGTTTTAGTGCTGTGATTTACGAAATTTGTTTGAATAAGTGTTGATCAAAGAAGTTGAAGATATTCTTGATGGTACAACGCAAGTAAACGTAAGTATTCGTGAAAATTTAGTTATAAAACAGAAACGCATCGGGTTTGCAACAACGTCATTATTGCATTCGTTAGTATCGTATTTGAACATAAAGTGAAGTTCAGTCGTGCTAGATCCTTACTATGTTTGGTCTGTGTTAATTTTCAGAGATTTTCAGGAAAGTGAAGTGGGAAGGTTAATTCCGCATCCTTGCATTCTAGGAAGGAAGTGTTCAAGGTAAAAATTTCAAACTAAAAGTTTAAACTTATCAAATTGCATTTAACATTTTAAATAATATTCCAGGGCGAAGCAAACAAAGTTTGGAATGATGAGCTTGATTCAGACTCCCAAACTAACACAAAGGTAAGTTTCTATTAATAAAATTTTTAGTTTTTCAATTTTATAAATCTTGAAAGTTAGGCAAATAATTACGTCACAGATGAGTCCAATTTTTAGGGAGAGCGGAGTACACTCGCAGTGCTCATAATTGTACTTATTTTTTTTGTGATTTTAGACAAAATGATCATTTTTTGTAGAAAATGTTTTATCTATCCATCTCTCTCTTTCTCTTTTTTTCAGGTAGGTACTTAAAAATAAAGTTGGTAAATAAAATTGATAATTTGGTCTAAGAGTCAAAAGGGTTAAATTTGCATTAAAAAGCATTTATTACGATGTAGCACAGTAGAGCATAGTTAGAGTGCAGATCAAGCACATAAAAATTCTTCTGACTATGTCTTTTACGAGTTTTAGAATACACGTCAAACTGTAGGCTCCTTATATCTGTAAACAAATAACAAACAAATAATCTGTCGAAATTCGATTATACATTTACTTTCATAAAAAGTATGAAGCACTCCTACATATTTACTTCTATAATATTTTTGTAAAATGAAAATCAGTTTTCCAGCAAAACTTTCTAAACATTTTTTGTTGAAAATTTGATTGCCTTTAATTTTTCTATTTTGTCTCACCGGTTCTGACTGACAGCGACAGAGACTTAAACAGGACTCTGTAGAATGCATCGTTTCTGATAATACAGATGTAGTCTATTTTTGTCTACCTACCCGGACAAGCACTGGACGCTAAGGTATATGATTTCGATCCACAGAGAGACCGAGCAGGTTTTTTATGACTCTCTTGGTGCTTCAAATAGCCGTAGTGTCTATATCAGGGATGAGCAACTCCGGGCCCGCGAAGGGTTTGAATCCGGCCCGCCAACAAAAAGTTAAATTAGTTTCTTTTTAAGTAATTAAGTTTCTAACTTTAACATTAATAATAATTATATTTGTAATATTTGTAAGCAAAATGGATCTTTTCTTGTAATTCTGGCCATCCGTGAAACTTCTTACGTTTTTCTAGCCCCTAATGAAAAAAGTTTGCTCATCTCGGATATAATTGCATACTGCGCCTTAGTATTTTCAGTTTTTTAAATGTAAAATAGCAACATGAGTCATTTGATTGACATAATGGAAGCTTTCCATTTATGCAATATCCACTCCTTTCATCTTGTGGATTATCAAAATTATAAGATGGTTATTATTTACAAAATAGATCCAAACCTTTTAACCTCGAAATTGTTCAAATGAGAAGTCGGAACAGGCCTAATGGCTTAATTCCTGATGTGAAGAAGAAGAATTGTGAAAATATGAAATAAGTAAAAGAAATGTTAAAAAAGGTAAATCCGAGAATTTACTTTGTGTATCTAAATGAAATGTTTGCTTTTTATTTTAATAAATTTAGAATGAATTAATTATATCGCCAATAAAAAGATACTAAAATATTAACGTAGATGTAATTAGTTGCTATCAAGTTAGACCAAACTCTTAATTTTGTTTGTTTTTTAATCTCAATTAAAGCACATCCGTAGCGTAATTACCTGTAATTAAAATTTTATTTTTAGCTTGTAGCTAGTGCTATACAAAACTAATTTGCTTTTAACTTCACCAAGTACATTTAATGCCTGGACTTAAAAAATTGCTCGAGTTTTTGTGTTGCAAAAAGCTAAACTTCTACTCGGCTAGCCAAAAGTGCAATTTTCAATAAACTGTGTCAAAGATTTATTAATTGCAGTGGAAAATTAGTATTAAAAACTATTTAATCTTTTTGTAAAAATCTGCATTCGGAGTGCTCGGTCATCGTTATTACTGTTTTATATAATTATGGTTTGTCAAATAACACAATTCTGCAAAATTAATTATAATTAATTGTGTTATTCTACAGAAAAATATGTCACAATTCTCGTAGCTATAATAATGGTTCCTGAAAGCATCAAGTTCTCTTGAATGTGCAATCACAAACGTTTCCTGTGTATTGTAGCGCAGAAGCTATATTTCGTCCACGTTAAGCTTAACTTGATTGATATTAAGCTAGAATAGTATTTTAGTAGGCAACGGGGCGGAAGAAGGTCAATTTTAAATCATGAACACCCTTACACCCGAAATCAAAACTACTAATTAAATTGCTGAAAGCAAAAAGCTTTACCGCTAAAAATAATAAGAATAAAAATATTGGTTTATGATATATTTTGTGCTGTAATCATCTATAGTTATATCATCTATATCATATGTACATGATATGTCAGATTAAAATCTGGCGATATGCCAAAGCAGTGAATTCAAATAATTTACTTTAATTTATTAAATATAAATAAATTTTTATTTGATTCTTTGAGATAATTTTCATAAATTTTATTAATTAAAGTTTAGTTGTTGAAAACTTGGCTTTATTATAAACAATATTTTGAATGCCCTACGCTATGACAATAGCTTTAATTTAATTAAAAACAAATATTTTGATAACATAACTTTAATCATTAATTATACAGTTATGTTATCTGAAACTTGATTTTAAGAATATATACTGCTTAACACAATAAATTAACAAAAACTAAAATATATTAATGTAAAAAGCTATGTTAACTGTGGTTAGATTCTAAACAATATTGTAATACTTCAATTTTAATTTCTTTCTTTACTTGCATGTAGTTTATGATAAATTGAAAATAAATTTTTGAAATATTTATTTACATTTACTAATTGGAGCTTTATTAAAAGAGCTTATAAAAAGTCAATATATTTAACTTTAAAATTATATAATATATAAAATATTAAAAGGGATTTTGAGATAAGTACTTACCCGCACTCAAAAGGTCCTTTGTGTCCGGAAATAATTTTCTCAAATATGAAAAGTTATAAAGTAAATCGTGTAAAGGTAGCATAAATTTTTTTTTGAGATATGCAATCAGCATTAAATTGGGTAAAATAAATATTTTTTCAAATGTATCTGAAAATTTGCAATGCCCATCATCTGTTTCAAAATATAATGGTTTCAACTAAATATTGACTAAGCGTTGCAATATTCTATATAAATATTTGCATTGCAAATTTACAAGTAATTGTTTTATGAAAACATACATTCATTAAAAATGTAAATTTAAAAATTGTTTCAAAACATCAAGATAAATTACTTTTCCATTTCAAAACCAGTAATGACATATTGTGCACTTTTCAAACATTTTTTCTGATAGGCCTCATAAAATAAATGTATAGCTCTCACTTTTATAAATGAGTTCTTTTTGAATGGAATGTTCAAAACGTTTGACTCAATATCAAACACCAAATTGAGTCTGAAGTTTATAAGTGCACATCAGTCAAACATTCTAAAGATTAAATTAAATAATTTTATTTTATATTATATTTTATTTAAGCACAAATTGTTTCTGCAAGCACATTATGCTTTTCGTAGCGTAAGTATACTTACCTGGAATTATTCAAATTTAAAAATAAAAAATTAAGTTACTAAATGTATTAAAATGAAAGAACTAACTTTAAAGTTCAATATAACAAAAATTGTAAATGATGTTCATCAATGAAGTGTAACGACGTGTGTAAGATTGATGGAAATAAAAATTGCTAATAGCACTTATCTGCTTTTGCAAGTTAAGTTTAAGACAATTCCCTTGATGATAACGTTGAGATCCTTTGAAATAGTAATAGGATAGTTGAAACGTGGAACAAGTCGGGGTAAAAAGTTTTGCTGATTTAAAATATCACGATAACAATAACGATTTGGTTAATCGTTTACAGCTAATTTACAAAAATAAACTAAATTATATTTAAATTTCTGTTCTATTCTTATTGGAATTTCAAGAAAAACCAAAGACAATCGAATAGAAAATTGATTTTTGTAAGTATGCTGATTAACATAAAATATGTGCAATTATAATAATCTCTCTTGGTGATAAAGAGAAAATTTTAATTATAAAATTTAATTAATCTTCAGACACATACGCACATATTTGCAGATGCCTACGTTTCGCAATTTCTTTAATAATGCAATCGTGCTTATATTCAGTTTTTAGGTGTGCATAATAAATCTAAATTAATAACCTGAAAATTAATAAAAATAGCAGGTCAAAAGTATAACGTTTTTATAAAAATATTAATTCAGAATATAAAAAGAAAATATAGGAAAATAAAATTTAGCACAAAAAAGGTTTAAAATATTAATGGCGTAAATATCGAAATAACAGGTCAAATGTATAACATTTTTGAAATATTTAAAATATATAAATTATATCTACAGCATTATAAGACATTATATTCTTAAGATCATCAACGTATCATGTAACATACAAAAGGTTATCGGAAAACCGATTTATCATTTTTCCCAAGACGGAAAGTGATTTTAAAGTATCAGCTGTAATATATAAAAGTATAACAAAATCGCCAACATGTCTAGTAAAAATCAATGTTAACATTTTCGTGTTACGTTTAAATATTGAACCATTAGATTTCTTTACCCAAGAAACAAAATTTTTTTATGCTGTATCTCTTCGGCTCGCGTCATTTTTATTTTTAATAAAAAGCTCGGTATTTTCTCTTTTATATTTTATAAAGCTTTGAATTCTAAAAGCAGTAGCTTTAAATCGTATAATATTGCTAATGTAATTTATTTGTTTTGTTTCGATGTTTACATAATTTTCGCTGAAGATGAACAGGTACACAGCAGTGCTCGCTCAAGTATTCAACACCTTACAAACATTTAGCTTTGAAAAAAGCAAAAGAACATACAATTTTTCATGTAATGCAATAAGTTGAGGAATTCACAAATTTATATGCAGCCGTTTGAAAAATTTAATTTATTATTCAACAGATAGGAACAAAAATGTGCTTCAACTTTTCACAGCTTTAAAGTTACATTGATATTATAATTTCAAAGCAAAATCTGAAAAACACGACTGTTTTGTTCTCAATATTTTATAATTAGTTCAACAGTGGAACTTTAACGTTAAAATAGTTTCATCAGGTTTTAACATTTCGTTGTTACGCCATGTTAAACAAATCAAATATTAATTACATTTGACACAGAGCAAATTAATATCGTAATTTCCTGATGTCATCATAAACTGGGCGGCTATTGTTTCTCGCTACGAGAATTTTCCTGTAATTGTTATTTTAGGTGTGTAGATCAATCAAAATGATTTTCTTTTTTTTATCAATTTGTTCGCACAATTCTAATTTATAGCGACTGAAATTTTGATTATCGCTTCATATTTTACAATACTTTTTTGTGAAATCTCCGATGCTGAACTGCAAAAACAATTTTTCCTAGATAATTTACTACACCAGCAGTTATACTATATTGGCATCATTTTTAACAATTTATATTGAAAAATAGGGACCTCAAATTGAAAAGAACTAACACAACACTTTTTAATGCTTTAATTAAACGAAATGTGCAAAAATATTACTAACGCACAATGCTAATAATTTTAATTAAAATTCTGCATTTTAATGAACAAAAGCTCACACGAGAGAATGACATAAGGAATTTGCATAATTTTCAATATTTAGATAATCTTTTAATCCACAGTCTAATATGAAGTAATCGTATATTAACTTATCTAAATATAGAGAAAAATAATTTACCGTATTTCTACTAAGGAGTAATCCCCTTATATAATTTAATTTAAACAAATTACTACTACAACTAGCAAAACCAATTGCGTGGGATTCTCTCTCGTGTTTGCTAACCACCAAATAATCGACCTGTCATCTATGCTTATTCTCATGGTTGAATTGAAGAGAAAACAAATTTGAGCTGTATGATATTGAAATAACTAACTATATGAATCTGTAGCTGACCCGAAGGGTTTAATTTGTTTTACCCCATGTGGGAGGGTCTGACTTACTGATGATTACCTTTGTACCTAATTAAGAATTGACAAAGTTCATATTTAGTTAACGCAACAGCATACTGTAGCAACATTTAGACACGTGTGTCTCTTGGGTTAAACTCTGTGACCCTACCATACAAGAATTTCGTTCCTGTAATTATTTAATTAATATATCTTATGTTCTGTACGTTTAAAATCCAAAAATGTGGTTGACCGTATTGCAAATGGTCTAATGGGGTTAAACTTTCTGAATTACGAGTATACAATAGAGAAGGAAAAGTTATAACAAAGGAAAGTTCCAATATGGAGCGTCTTTATTGAAAGTTTTTAGTGTTGTGTTTCTTGATGGACTCATTTTTCCATTTAATTTAGTGCCCACCCAATCAGTTTTAATTTGATTAGTTTGAAGGAGTATGAATATTTAATAAATTATTTAAAAAACTTTGACGTTTAGCTAAAAGCTTCTCTTTATGCTAGGCTCACGATCATATTATATGAAGTTTTTGTAAAAGCAAAATTTTACAAAGTACATAGGTATGTACATGAGTATGTCACAAAATTTACAATGCAAATCCTACAAAGGCTTGAAAAATAGGAAAAATTAATTATTTATCATAAACACCATGCAAAAAAGTCCCTGATGACATATATTCATATTTCAGAGTTTTGGCGTGCATAGACAAATACAGTTGAGTTTCTAAGAAAAATTTAGTTTTTGTTTTTGTTTTTCTTACAAGTTCTATGCTTTTTTATGTTAAAGACAAAAAAAACTGATTTTAATTTATAGAGATTGTGTAACTTTCGTATAAAGACTAAAGCGACCATAATCTTATTTAAAAACAACGTTAATGTAAAGTACCCATCGAATTAGAAACTAAGCGTATTAACTTGCGATAGTACTTATCAGTTATCTCTGCTATTAGTTGACCAGAATTGAGATTTAAATCTTCTTTCGAAACAGATCAGTATTTCACACAACTAACTATTTTGATACTGCAACTTTACCGCTTTAAAGTTTCAATTGCGCGAAATCGCGCTAAAATTTCCGTGAAAGTGAAAAATGTGTGGTTATTGCTTGGGTTAACACAAATTCTAATAGTAAATATTTTATAGCCCCTGGAATTTAACATAATAAATATCTACCTAAGTCAAATTCTTTGAATAATTAACCGCCAACTGACAAAGATCACAGACTAAGTTACGAATCATATTGAATCCAGGAAATCTAATTTTTGTTGCGGTGGTTTGGATTCCACGTTAACGTTAATTAAATTTTATACTTTCAGTTTTTTTTCCAGCAGACTAAATAAATCATAGAAAAATTTAAAATTGTTTTCAAAATGAGAAAACAGTTCTCGAAATAATACCCATGTTATAACAAAACTGGCGATTATAAACTTTCAAAACACAAATCCTCTGTTTTGTATTGTTACAAAACTGTATTTTACAGTTTAAATGCGATAATCTCTCTGCAATAGCTGTTTAAAAAATATGGATTACCCTATTTAGGTAGTAACTAAAAGTTTTATTTAAAATGTTCTCAATAACTTTCAAGTTAATGCGATTCGAAGCGCATCTTTTCCTAAAAACAGAAATTTATTGAAAATGCAATGTCTAGATAACTAAAAATTTTATAGAATTTATAACAGAATATGTAAATAGAATACATTTTATACACAATGTATATCATACATAATTATTTATGTTCTTTGTAAAGACAGCCAGATGATCTCAAATGACTGGATTTATGCGTCCCCCCCACATTTAAATTTCCAAATGCATTCTCGAAGATTTAACAAACCTTTAACTATATACTGTATTAGTAATTGCAATCTCTCCTATAATCGCTCGGAAGAAAAAGACTAAAAGTAATAGTCAGTTTTTATTACTATTAACTTCGAGAAAAATTTCTGAGCTATAGCAATTGTCACTGGTAAAATGTCAAATACATAACAAACTTCTGGAAAATTCGCAGATAATGCGTAATGATAACGGAACAACTTAGTTGTTATATCTCTTCCACTTAATGTTTTCATTCATATAAGATTTAAAATTCATTATTTAATTTAGTTAAGAGTTAGTCTGATCACTATAGTTTTGTTCTGCAAAAAATCTTAAAATTATTAACTATTAAATAGTTTGTAGTAATTAAAAAAAATTTTAATTCAAATTACATTTGAAATCTCACGTCCGAAAGCATTGAAGAGGTGATCATTGCTCTAGAAGTTAGAAAAACCAAAAACTGACTCTAAGGTATCTGGTTCGAATCCGAGGAAAGTGTTTCAAAAGACATTAGACCTTCTGGGTCGATGATTGCCACAATTAACCATAACGCAGGGTCACAGACACATCTGAGGTAGTTAAACAAGTTACTTAAAATGCAAAATAATTGTTAAGCTTACCGAACTAATTGAGTTTATTGTTATTGTTGAATTATCAACAATAAACCTTAATGCTTTGGAGTGAAATCGAAAGCTTTGCTTACAATAAAATTTTGCCAATCTTTGTCAAAAAATTTTAGAATCTTGGCGTTTACACTTTGATGATTGAAATTACGTTAACTTAACACAATTAAAAATCAACGTTCGGCTAATTAGTGCAATAATCGACTTTTTCTAGCTACAAACCACGTTGAAAATCACAAATACTAAGGGGCGGAACTACCGGGGTGCGGTGGATGCGACGCACGCGGGCCCCCGGCCAAGAGGGCCCCCAGTTGTACTGTTTAATTTTTTTAATTAATTAATTTAAGTTCTAATATTCACAATGAAATATAATATTTTGGCAGTCTTCTCTTATTGAGGCAAACAAAGTAGACTTAAAGATGAGAAATTCCTGACAAAATTAGGGAAATTTTAAATTTTCCATGACTTTTGCAGTTGTTATATCGGAAATAACCGGTGGCGTATTTGCAGAGGGGGCGGCCTAGGGGGCCGAGCCTTCTCTATAACTAACCAATATATTTTTTTTAATCCTGATTTATTTAATAAATTAATAAAAATGTGATTATATTATATAACAGGAATAAAAGAACATCATCAAACATCAAACAATAAAATTAAATTAAATTAATTATTAATTTAATTAATAAAAAATATCCCGTTGAATCTGACTTTGCCTGGAAATCTTAGAAAAGAGGAAATTTAAAATATTCAAGAAAATTTTAGAATAGCCAATAGCCCAAGAAATCAGAGAAATTGAAAAAGGAAATAAAAAATTAATCTATGAATTTTCCCAAGATTTCCTTGGGAAGAAAATAGTATTCTAAAGTTTTACTAAGATTTTTTCATAGAATTTCCTAATTTGCTTGGATTTCTTTTCACTTTTGTATATCACGATTTTCCCTTCGGTTTTCCAGTTAGTACAAAACTAAGGGGAAATCGCCGGCAAAAGGCAAAAAAGAGAAATCTGAAGAAATTCTGGAAAATTCCAAGACATCTCAAGAAACAGATTCTTAGAAAATTTGTAGAAATATTGAAAATCTCAAGAAATCCATACCATTTCAAGAAAATCTCAGGAAATTCGAGATAATTTTAGAGAATAGAAAATCGAGAGAAGTGCTGAAAACTCTAGAAAATCTTAGGATATTCTAGAAAATGGGAAATTCTAAGGTATCTTAAGATAGCTCGAAAAATCCATAAAATTTTAAAGCCAATGAAAACTCAGAAAATGGAAAAGTCAAAAAGGAATAGTCTAATATATTCCAGATTTCTTCAAATTTCCGCTGTTTTCCCTTTAGTTTTGCATAGGACAATTTATTTCTACATCATTTTTCCACTTAGTAAAAATACGAGCGGGAAATTTGAAGAAATCCAGAAAAATTTTAAGAAATCCCAAAACATTTTAGGAATTCCAAGTAAATCTCATAAATTGTACAATCTTAGGAAATGCAAAAAATTTGGAGAAAATAGAAATATCTAGAAAATCTTAGAAAAATATCCAAAAAAATCTCTGATTCTTAAAAATGTTCAGGATTTTAGGAAATCTTGTGAAGAGGGGAATTACAGAAAATTCTAGGATATTTTAGGAAATTTAGACAATCTTAGAAAAATCAAGGAAATCTCAGAATATTGAAAAATAAAAAAACCCATCTATATATTTTTGATAAGAATTGATGTATAATCTTCAAATTTTAATAAAATTAAATAGGGGTAAGGGCGGGGGCGAGGGGTAGTTACTTGTCTCTATATCCGCTCTTGTTTGGAAGAAATTCCTTGAAAATCACTGGAATTGCATGGAAATCCACCTGTAAACAAATTATTTATTTTTATCTTTTATAACACAAATTTATAAGGGCCCTTGACAACTTCGCACACGGGTACGTCACCTGCTTGATACGCCACTTATAATATACAACATCTTGTTGTACCAAAAATTATCTTTAACGACGACGCCGACGTCCAAAAATAATTGCAATGTAAAAAAATTAATTCAATTTTCGATAATTGGAGCTTCATTTTGGAAATTATTATAATTAAAAAATTACATTCCGTATTTCACAGAGAGTAATCAAGACCTACAATTTACTGGTTAATTTATCTAAAACAAGATACTGGTATATTAAATTGCGAAAATTAATGTTTACGTTATATTGCTTTCCTAATTAAATAACACTTTGATCACTTTGGACTTTTATAATATTAATTAAATTTAGAATTAACTATCATTTCAAGCGATACAACCTTTACTATTTATTAAATGTTCTAATGTGCATTTACATGACCACAAATTGCAACGCAAAAACCATTACATATTAAATCCTGTGGCACGACGCTAGGACCAACTCTGTATATTTCAATAAATAATTCAAACATTTTCTTTAGCCAGATCATCCAATAACCCAATTCTTATTATTCAATACCGTTGGGTTTTAATTTTACCGGCGTTTTCATAAAAATGATGCGACATTATCGATTAATCACCGTCGCTTTATTCTTTAAATGCTACAAGGATAAAAGTAAATCCGTGCTTTTATTAGATACTAATAATTCGGTAATATTTTTTACATTGTGCAAAAATTTCTTTAATTCTTATAATTAATTCTTTTTCTTTAACATTAAAAATTCAATAAATTTATTCCGTATCCTCTACTCTCATATATCTTTTTAAATTCAAAGTTTTATGTGTCTTATTTTAAAGTTATACGTTTATAGAGAAATATTTTCAATATGTCGTGTTATCCTGGTGCAACCACTACAGTTTCTAAAACCATCTGCTTAAATTTTCCATAACTCACACGATATTTTATTTTATTTTTCTCCCTATGCAAGTCTTAAAATTACCACCAAGGTTGTTTTTCTTGAACCAATTTTATGAAAATAGTAACACCGATAATCTACTTTTAGTAGTGTCATCCTGAATATAATGCTTTAGCATCGAATGTGAATTTTATTTTTAAAAGTAAACTTTAGAAAACTAAAAAAATAAAGTTATGGCTGCTCTTGAGAGGATTCGAAAAATAAATGCTTGAAGTTGTAACGAATTTTTTTGTATGCAGTGCAACACATCCCACATTTTTGTAGCATTTTTAACGAGATTTTATCACTTTCATTTGATTTTTTACATTCTAAAACAATTATTTTTATTGAGATATTTGCCCACAGTTTCCCGAAATGATAAAATTACAGAAACCGAAGGATTGGGGTGAAGGATTATGGTTTAATGGGATACCAGAGCTTTACTTTATTCTGAATTAGAGCAAAAAGCACTAATAACAGCTGCTCCGTTTTCGTCAAATTATTCTTTTACTTTTTAACTACTCTGTTGTTACAAATTAATGAAAGGGCGTTTATTTAATTGCTACGTCAATAACGTAACTACTACCGAAGAAGATCAATTGATTATCCGTTCGCAATTTGCATTTAGAATCCATAGCTGCATAGTATGTCTATACGAGTTGGAAACCAATGTAGCAGCACTTGCACATTTAACTCAAGTTAAAATGCATTTATATAAAATGACAATTTAATTTTTCAGTTTGCTAAAAATGATTTGCAATTAAGCGGTTTTTCGATTATAACAATTTAATTTAAACATTTTTTACTACTTTTACCGACCATTTAATACTTGAACCCCTATTAAGAATACATTTTTTGAAATGAAGTCGGAAAATTGTTAGTTTTTCGCGTGTAGAAGTTAAGTGGATGGCTCCTTCAGCAAATAGTCGTTTGAAATGTCCGCATAACAACTTCTCGACTGTAACTCCAACACAAATTTACTGCTAAATACCCTTTTTGTTTTCCTTCCAAACAACCTTTTAGTACCTAAAATAGCTTTTACAATACCCACCTCGCAAATAAATTATGAAATTTCGAAAATCTGCAAATAAATTTGAAGTTAAATTTAAAAAAAAGTTTTAATATATGCGGCAAACTGTAAGTTAAATACCACACAAAATATCTAAATTAACTAACGCAAAGTTAAACTTGAATTGTTAGAATTTCTACAGTAAACTGCGTCAGGCTATGTATATGTGTGTCCTACGAAAATCACTTTCCAAGTAATTTACAACTAAAGCTTTGAGTCTACTTCTTCATGTGTAAATCATACATAGTCTTATAACGTAATTTAAATTAATTTGATTTATTAGTGCCGCTATTACATAGACAGGCTTGTATAAATTAGTTTTAGAGAGAATAATTTCGTCGAAAACTTGGAAATTTAATATGAAATTAACGTAAAGTAAACGTTAAACATGTCACTTTTTATTATAAAATAAAATATGTTTGTATCTTTAGATTTTAGAACTATGACTGTTACTTGTAGATACATAAAAGTAATGTGGCAGTAAATTTTTACCATTAGTTGCATCGTAGAAACTTTTTATATATCTAAAGGTAACGAAGTAGGAAGTTTCAGAGGACTTACGTTTATATCTTCAGTTTTAGGGGTATTAAATTTTTTATTTGTGTAATTAAACATATCAACCACTTGACTAAAATATCATAATTTGAAATTTTTTTCTATATTTGATAAACATCGATCATTATTATTTTAACCATCAAGTGAATGAGGATAGCCACAATAAATTGCTATATTTTCATTGCCGTCGGTTTTGTTAATTGATAAACCGGTATTCCTAAATTAGTTAGCAGATTAAACAGAAACTATAATTTTAGCGGTTACTGATTTACCCTATTTTAATAAAAAAGCTTGCGGAATTTGGATCAAATATTTTTCACTGATAGTTAAACCGCCCTTAAAGCACTTGTCTCGTACAGATGGGTGTAAACCTCTCTGGGATTGCTTGCAAAACCACATGATATTGGTTAACTGTAACAGGGTCAAACTTGTCTAGGTGCTTTTTCATTGCAGGAAATGGACACCGGACCATATAGCAAAAAAGGATCTAAAACATCATTCGATGGACATCTAGAAAGAATTTACTTAGTCCAATCTAAAAGTTCAAAATTTTAGTTTTATAATATAAATTCGTTAAATTTACTATTTAACATGAAATACAAATAGAAATAATAAAAACTTAATCGAGTGCATAACATAATGCTAAGGTTATTATTATATTGGCAAAAACTAATCCACATCTTCAATAAATTGATTGCATTTATACTTCTTATGTATATGTTTCTTATGCTTATGTTCTTTGTTAAACCGCACTAACCCTGTTGGTGTTGCAAATTAGTTCCTCGTTACTTGCTTGTTTAATAAATTATTAATCGTGTTTGTTAAATATCCATTAAACTTTAAACTAAATCGATCAATATAATATAGAAAAACATATAATTCCACTCATCATTCATTATTATAAGGACATTTGGAAAAAATTGGTTGCGAATTATGAAAACATCTGGTATTAACGACCAATAATAAATTTCAACTAATGATTCAATTTTTGCTTTCTAGAAAAATTTGTATAATTTTTATGGTACAATTAATATCTTTTACATTTACGTTTTTACAAACACAAATGTTCGTTAAGTACAGTTAGTACTTTTAATTCTTTTGTCAATTTTAACTCAATTTTGCTCATTTGAACTGAGTCGTTAAAGTCTACAGTAGGTTATTATTTTTTAAGACCTCTTCTTACTTCATAATATTTAACAAAACGTGAAAATAATAGCATTTGAAATATAAAGTAAAGAATACTAGTATAGTATGTATGTAGATAATTTTTATTTGAAAAAAAGTCATTAATTTACCACTTTTGACAGGTTAGGACTAAGTATATTTGAAAAACATACAAGTGAAAAATGAATATTTACATTATTACCCATTTTTCTTTAATTTAATTTAAAAGCACTTTTATTTTTAATAATGTAAATATTTGTTTTTCTACTTTTTTGTACCTTTTTCAAATATTCTTACAATCCTAACCCGTTTAGTTTTGTTAACAGTTATTATTTTACATTATACCGGGTGCTGAATGAGTTAGCCGAACATAGGAAATTAACATGTAAAAACTTATTTATGCAAATTCCTGGTTCCCTAATTATTTTAGAGAAAAATTGAACGATGCAAAAATTATGCAGAAATATAAACTACAAATGATAAGACCATTAGATTTTATCTAACTTTGACTTACAAGGTCAAACATTGCTTTCGAAATTGTTAAAATTTTCAATTATCGCACTGGCCATGTAATAAATTCAATTTAATTTATATTTTAAAATATAATTACCATGGAAACTTACATGGCAAGTCTGATGATAAATGAAACTTTTAACAATTTCAGAAGCATTTTTTGATTTTTTAGGTATAAGCTAAATGAAATCTAACGTTCTTATCATGCGTAGTTTATATTTCTGCATTATTTTTGTATCTTTCATTTTTTCTCTAAAATAATTTGGGAAGCAGGAATTTGCATAAATAAGTTTTTACATGTTAATTTCCTATGTTCGGCTAACTCATTCAGCACCCGGTATACTAAATATCACACATTTTACTTGAAATTATTTTTGTTTAAGTTCCATTCCATTTTAAACCATTTAATTTCATCATATACTATTATAATTTGTACAAAGCGGATAGTACAAAATGTACTTAAGTATTTTATCAAATATTCAAATAATTTATTATTAAATTTTAGAAATCACTTTCAAATTATAACAAAAATGGTACAGTAAATGGAAATCAATGAATAATCAAGTGATTTCGTAAATTAATACCTAGTACGAATTAAATAAAACGCTTTCAATAATAAATTGACAAATTTATTCCATCCCTGATTGAAAGAGTATACATTACAATATGTAAAGAATTGCTCCATTCTAAATTATTCAAATTAGAACCCTGAAATTATTTTCACCATAATTCTTCACGATAATTTTTAAAAGAAAAGACAACAGTCTGATTGTTCTGTAAAAGATTATTTTTTACGATTATTTTGACCAGCAGTTTGATAACTTAAACGTCAATCTTCGGGTTGACGTCTTGTTTTTGTGTTATAATTTTATATTATTAAAAAAACATTTATTTAAACAATTAAAAATCATTTATTCCAGCTATGTAATATGAGTATTACGTTTCAGTAAGTTTGCAGACTACCATCGGCAGCATCACCCCAAATGTCGTACATGGTTAAGCGAGAACTTTTGAGTAACTTCGATCGGTGAAGTGCGTTTCTGATGTTAATATAGTAACATCAATTTTGTGTTTATTAATAAAAGTTTGCAACTTCTACTCATGTAGGGAAAAGTCATTATGGTTCCATAATTCAAACTTAATGAAAATTTTTCGTTGAAAAAGAAATAATTAGTTCATCCTCTCTCAATTTAAACTTATTTCACAACATATGTAGGTATTTAAAAGTGGCTTTTGATTACAATTATAATTTCCGCAATTTCCTTTTAACTTACGGTTAAAATTATTTTAAATTAATTTTTCAATTAGGTTGGTCGTGTAATTACTTTTTGCAATGCAAACAACTATAATTGCAAATTGAAACTGACATTAAAAATAATTCATATTATTTAATAATGAAATGCAATTAAAATTCACAAAATAAACAAATAGTGAAAATAATAAGACAATGTTGTATAATATTTATTGTAATTAAACATTTTGCTACATATCCAATGGTTATACATTGCAATAAATTGAGCGTAAAATTAGAAATAAATTTAATTGATTTCTATGGGCTTATTTTAAAAAGCGATTTAGAGACAAATGTAAAGAAATAAATTACACAAACTGAATCAAATTTAGAATTTTAATTATCTCATCAGAATAACTAAATCGAAATGCCGATGTTCGAAGAATATATACCAGTACTATACAATATTATAATAACCCATGTAGTAAAGTAAGTATCGCAAGCTAAGATAACTTTTAATAATTCATTTAAATTTAATTAAAAGGCACATGTTTTTTAAAAGTATAATTTCTAAAAATACATCAAGTTTGTAAAAAGTAATTAAAAATTAAAAGACGAGATTGAACTTAAAATAATTAGAAAAAGTTCATAATACACCTAATTAAATTCTCTACTGAAATTATTGAAGGAAACTGGAATAAAAAAATTGCCTTTTCTTGAAAAGCTATTAAAGGAAACGCTAAAGAATTATTCAAATTTTAATCAAAGAAATTATTTATATGTCTAATTGAAGTTGAATTTTAGTAATACAATTTTTAATATTTGTAATTAAAAATGTTACTATTTTGTTTCAACTCAGTTCGAATTGATATCCAACGACGAAATTGACGCAGAAACATCTGAAGGTAACATAAAATCTATTCTAGCAATATTGAAAGGATTTACGATTATAGTTCACAGTCATAAAATAGCATATAAAACTATAAGTAACAAGAATGGCCATTAACAATAAAAATTAAACAGCATCAGGTACCTACATACATTATTATGTGTAGTATGCGTCATTTAACCCCGTTTTCAGCTACCCGGTAGATTTTAAAATGCAGATACCGCATTGCACTTTTTTCAGTTTTTCGAATACAAAAGATTTATTTGCTTGTATACAGCAATTTTATGTAATTAAAAATAACCTGAGAGTTAACCTATTTTGCGATGCGTTGTACATACTCGGCTAAAAATTATATTTACTAATTAAAATTTAAAGTGGTGTCAAACATTAACAATTTTGTTTGTTCTATTATTTAGCAAGTCAAACTACCAATGTAACTTAAACCTTTCATGTTTTAGTAAATATAGTAACAGGGATAATTATATAAACTGCTATTAGAGATTAACGGGCTTAAAAGTTATATTACGAATAAGTCTAAAAATACCGGCTGCTGGCCAGTTTAAAAGTTGTCTGAAAACAACGCTGTACTGAAAACAAGTGTGTTGTCTAAATAATTACCGAGGTTTGGGTCTGATGTAGTTAGTGGCTACTGGAAACTCGGACGTGAAAGGGAGTCGGTTGATTTCTTAGCTTTGACCACTACATTAAACATGTTGAGCTTACAGTGGATTCTTGTCAAAATAGAAACTAGTTTCTTGTTTTGTATAATTAGGATTACTAATTTTGCAAGCGAAATAAAGTAAATAATAAACTTACCTTTTCGTGGAACGTAGAGGTTGAGATACAAACAGTCTTCACTTTGATTAGCTAGTAATGGTAGAAGTTTTTCCAGAAAAAGCAGGCGACCTCTGGGAAATTCTAATAACGCTTCCGTGCGATTACCGATATCGGGAGGTCTTTGTGGGCATACTGCACTAAACCGGTCAGCTAACCGAGTGGTCTTCCAGAGAGAAGGTGTCACAGGTGGCATATATCTGAAAAAAAAATATTATTTTCTAAAATTGTAATTCTCCATATCTACATTTTCTTTAATCATTTTTATTAAAATATAACAAGATAAATTTGCCACTTATTTACTGTGCTGACAGCAGATGTAAAATATAATAAATAATGTGGAACATACAATTTCTTTGCTGAATTCATTATATTTTATAAGTGACAACTCCAGCAACTGCTACCTGATGTATTTATCTAGATTTTGAGATATTTCTAAAGGCTCTTTCTTTGGTAAATATTTATAAATCGGTTTTTAAAAGGTTTGTTGTTTCAACTTCAGACGTGCTAAATCCAATTTACACAGATTTACAGATAAACTTATACTAATTCCAAAGTGTAAATCAACTGCAAACTTTATTAAATTTTACACTTGTAAAAAGATTTTATTTTTTAATTTTGGCACTATTCATAATAATCAATATTTTTGATTATCTGAAAATTGCCCGTTTTTCGCACCATAGAATCCAATTCAAAAAAGCCAAGGAACATTTTACTTTATTATGACATTTAAGAATATCAAAAATTATTGAAAATCCTATCAAATTCAATTTCGTATGATCGAGTGAAAATAATTTTTAATTTTAATATCACGAGAATTAGATTATCTAGGAATCTAGGTAAAAATAGAAAATTAAGCTTACTATTCCTCTGCAAATTTTAATTTTCATAAAAGTTTTTCATTAATGTATAAAGATGTTTCACGTGGTTCATGTATGCTTTGATAAACATATTGAATAACATTTTTAAATCATGTAGTGTATGCAGTTTTATAAAATCCAGGAGCTTTATATTGGATGAAACTACAAAATCCTCATATTAATAAATCCGTAGATTTTATAATAATTAACAACTAGCTGAAGCACAAAAACATTATTTTTGGATTTATTATTTCACTATTCATGAATGCAAATTAATTTTTAATAACCAATGTTCACAAAAGTTATGTATAAAAGAACTACCATAATGCTAACACGAAGTATGTATGTATATAAGTTTTGTGGAAGCAAAAAATTCTTCAAGTATGCTATTGATTATGATAAGAAGAACCTTATTATCGCAATAAGGATATTGACCGTAAATCAAATTTGACAACTTTTCCAAACAATTCCAGTGAGTACACTATACAGGGTGGACCAATTTTGATATTTGATATTGGAAAAATAATACTAAATACTTCAATACTTATAACAAATTAATTCAAATAATAAAATAGATAATATATTTGAGTTTTCAGCGAAAGTTGTCGCTTTCGTCAGAAATTTATTTATAATTTTTGAATTAACTTGTTATATTGAAGTTTTTAATACTATTAATTCTCAAAAGTTAAGATTTATATATTTAAATATTAGCGCAATAAATAATACATTATTGTTGTTTTTTTAGGGGTGAATATCAAAATTACGTAGTATTAGCTAGCAAGAAAGCACTCTTTTCAAGCCAAAATTATAAATCTCTAATTTAAGATGTATATGTTACTTATAAACTTCTAGTAGATACATTATGTCCTTAGTGGAATTCAAAAATGTGCAATGCGGTGTTATGCTATAAGAACCACTAAAAATTTGAAGTAATCTTTCTAACTAATTTTAATTTATAAAATTTGACAATTCAATTTTTGAGCATCTGAGCATATTAAAACTACATTTATTTAGTATACATATTAGGATTTAAAACTAATCTTAAAATATTTTGTAGATTAGACCTAAATTAAAAAAATAATATTCTTAGTTCTAGCATAAACTAACCTAAGTTTTTCCTTGCACTATTTTTATTACTTTCACGTCACTCCGTTTCGGTTTAGCATTTTCATTCAACATCTTTGACGGGTTCGTTCTTACACCACCTAGAGCACCTAAAGAGCTAAAACTTAGTACAAAGTTTCACATCTTGGAAAATATTCATCATTCAAATTTTCAAAAAAAAATAAACCACAAAAAAGGTTACATTTAGTTAAGTTTATTGATCCAAACTTTTCATATTACTAATTTTAATGGCTTGACTTAACTTTGTGGCATTCAATTGTTTTTGTAACAGCTACTGATACAGCTCACTTTAACGCCATCAACAAACGGAACTAGAGTACTTTTAGTTTTGCCAGTACTACAATCCTACTCTAATGCCGCCCGTCACCGTCAGTAAACTATAATGTAATTAGGATTAAAATATCCATTGGATATCATTATATATTTATTAATTTGAGTGAGTTTTAAGGTAAAAGATAAAAGTTTCTAATGAATTTACGTTGAAAAATTAGCGGCACAAAACAGATTTTAAATATTAGAAACGTTTTTTTATTAAATTTAATACCAATTTCTAAATATTAATAAAAATTACTGCAATATAAATATTACAGTACAAATTCAATAATATTTTTTATTTTATTACTTTCTTTAAACGCAAAACACATTTGACTGCCATTCACTTGTCAAATGTAGTGTGTCACTTTTTTGTGAAAACAACACCTTTGTTTAGTGTTTTCGACGTTGCTTTGCCAAAGTACATATCAGTTACCTACTGGAGTGTCGAGCAATGCCACACCAGCAATAAAAGTAAATTTTATTAAATTCATTAATTATTTTTTATGTAGAAAGAAAAAAAGATACTTTATTTGAAACAAATATATTTTTGTGGTTTACATGTCTGTATTAAGAAATGAGAGTTTGACAATTGCTAATACAATATACCAAAACCATATCCGCAGACTATACACATGGGTCACCAGGCGATGGGTTCCGAAATCAAATAGACTACATACTTATAAGATCACGATGGAGAACATCCATAAGAAATACTAGAACTTACCCTGGTGCGGAGTGTGGTAGCGATCACAATCTCCTAGTGGCTGACTTCCGTTTGAAACTTAAAGCGGTACAGAAACCCACAGTAAAGACAAAAATTGTAACCAGCGAAAATAGAGAAGAGTTCTCCAGGAAAATAGAAGAAAAATATAATAGGAACACACTAGCAAAGGAACCCGATGCAACATCAGAACAGATAATGCAAGATGCTAAAGATATGATTGAGAAGACTGTGAAGGAGATCCCTGCAGCTCGACTGCCCATGAAGCGAAAGCAATGGATGACGGATGCCACCCTAAAAATTATAGAAGAGAGGAGGGAAATAAAAAGGAATGGCATGCACACCGATGACAAATGAACAAGATATAATGAACTGAATCACCCGATACAAAGAGCTTGTAGAAGAGACAAGAATAACTACATTCAAGAAATATGCAACGAAGTTCAAACACACGTTAATACAAATAATACTAGAGATATGTTCATGGCAATCAAAAGAATAACGAGACGTTTCGCTTCCCGTTCGTGGGCCATTAAAGACGATAAGAGAGAAAAAGTCACAGATATCCAAGAAGTGATGGAAGCATGGAAGAAATACTGTGAAAAACTCTTTGAAAATGAGGAAAGTAATACCGACTCACCCATCATATCTCGAAATATAGAGCGAGAGCCCAACATACTCAAGGACGAGATAAGAGACGCTATCAACAGATTAAAACCTAACAAAGCTGCTGGAGTAGACGGGATTGCTGCCGAAATCATACAAGCCATAAGAGAGACAGGTGTAACAATAATGCACACTGTTTGCCAAAGAATATGGGAAACCGGAGAATGACCAGATGACTGGACAGGTTCTGTTTTTATTCCACTCCACAAGAAGGGATCAAAAGAAATATGCGACAACTACAGACTAATTTCCTTAATATCACATGCCAGCAAAGTATTACTCCATAATTACATAATAGATTGAAGCCATATCTATCCTGGCAGAAACCATCCGAACAAGCCGGCTTCCTAAAGGGAAGAGGTACTCGTGAACATATTTTAAACATCCGACAAATACTTGAAAAAGCAAGAGAGTTCAATAAGCCACTATATATATGCTTCGTGCATTATCGTGAGGCATTTGACAGTATTAACTGGAGGATGATTTGGCGAGTAATGACGAAAATGGAAGTACCAAAACACTTAATCAGGATGATACAAAAACTTTATAAGAAGAGCACTGCATAGGTTAAAATAGACAACAGACTGTCTGATCTATGTAAAATTGGTAAGGGAGTGAGGCAGGGATGTATTTTATCACCCCTGCTGTTCAACATATATGGTGAATACGTCATGAGGAAAACCCTAGAAGGATGGAACGACGGTTTTACTATTGGAGGCAGAAAGATAAGCAATTTACGGTATGCTGACGACACCGCTCTACTTGTCAACTCGGCTGAAGAATTGACACTCCTTATGAAAAGATTAGAAGACGAAAGCTGCAGTTGTGGCTTGATTATCAATAAAGACAAGACCAAAATAATGATTGTGGACCGAGCTAACAATAATAATTCACAGATCCAGCAGATCTCTGGCTACTCCGTTGTTAGCCAATACGTTTACTTGGGGGCACTCATTACCAATGAAGGAAGAAGTACTCGGGAAATCAAGAGGCGCTGTGAAATGGCAAGGAATGCTATTAGAAGCCTGATGAGAATATGGAGAGATAGAACTATCACCATTAACACAAAAAGCTATTAGTGAAAGCGCTGGTCTTCCCTATTGTACTTTACGGCTCAGAATCATGGACCCTAAAGATACAAGATCGGAGGAAAATAGATGCACTTGAGATGTGGTGCTGAAGAAGGATGCTACGTATACCATGAACCGCAAGAAGAACCAATGTGTCCATAACCAGAGAGATTGACGAGCCACAAAGACTGTCTCAAGTTGTGTATCAACGAGTGCTTAGATACTTCGGACATATAACGCGGGCAAGTGGTGATGGCTTAGAGAAGCTAATAATTCAGGGCAAAGTGGAAGGAACTAGACCAAGGGGTGGTTCTCCGAAGCGTTGGTCGGATCGAGTAAAAGAGATCACGAATAGCTCACTGCAGCATCTTTCGAGAAAGGCCAGCAATAGAGAGAGATGGCGCGAAGTGGTGCGAAGAGTCGGAGATGTACGGAACGTTTGAGGGTAGTGAGTCTGAGATCACGACTCCTCTGTCAAGAGGAAACCGAAGAAGTAGAAGAAGACATATCATTAAATGATATGATCATTAAACAAATTAAAATTTTAAAATTAACAATTTAATATATGTAATTAGTGCAAGGCAGTTTGTTTTTTAAAACAAAGTATAAAGTTGAAATTTGGTGAGAATGTACTTTGGGGTCTACTTATCTGAAAATAAGTAATTACTTATTAATTATATAATTATTTATATAATACATAATATGTATTATGTGAATAAAATTCTTATACGAGAATTTTCCCATAACAAATTTTGGCACTCAACTCCACCTTGATATTATTTATCAACAATTTTGGTATTATTATTTTCCCAGATAGTTAATTGTTTTATAAGCCGTTTATTATTCAATTTTGAAGATAAACTAGTTTCTAATAGAAAGAAGGATTATCCTGTTAACCGAAATGCGAAATGTGCCTGTATCCTGTTTTATTGTTGATGGTGGCGACTATAAACTCAAAAAAACATAATAAATCGATTTATTATCGTCATAAAAATTTTTGAAACCATAATTGTTAAATTTGAATATTGCCACTTTATTCTTGATATTAAATAAGGTACCTGCGGGTAACACGGCCTCTATGCTTATGCTGATAAGACTTAAATAATAAAAATTCTACTTCAAATAACCGCCCTCGCTCAATACCAAACTAACAATCACCTATTGCATGTAGAAGTTGCTGAAATTTTGCGGTATGTCCCGTTTCTAGGCCCCAGTGTTACATCATTCACCATAAGGTGAGACCGTGCAGCCCCAAATAATAAAAATCGGTTCAAATAAAACGTAAATATT
This sequence comes from Cantharis flavilabris, assembly GCA_949152465.1. Taxonomy (NCBI): domain Eukaryota; kingdom Metazoa; phylum Arthropoda; class Insecta; order Coleoptera; family Cantharidae; genus Cantharis; species Cantharis flavilabris. The sequence continues at coordinate 13,915,602 of OX424435.1, forward strand.
TTTTGTAATATTACAAAAGACATGCATATAAGAAGATTCTGCTACATTCCGTACTGTTGAAAATTTTTGTGAAATACTACAAATTCCTAGTGGTATTTTGAGTCTGAGGATTAGTGCATATAAGTGTAATGCAACATGCATGATTTGAAATATTTGCATCTCTGCTTGCAATATCTGAATTTGCATATAATAATTACAATTATTATTATACTTATGTTAAACATATTATCCAGTTATTATAACTATAATCAGTATTATATCAGTATCTGTTCAGTATGTGCTTTGAACTTAACAAGGTAACGCAAAAATACATGTTTATGTAATATCATGTTGTTTACTTGAAGTATTTTCCAAAATAATTTTTCTAACCACATGATATCTTTCAAAACCTTGTAACATCGAGTTTTGTTCTATTAGCTTGTATAACTCGACTGATATTCCCAAGGCTATCGTCGGTATACTATCTCTACTTACATATTATATACCAAACAATGTCACGTATTTTATTCAGAATAAACGTTATTTGAATAAACTTAAATTAACTTTATATCCAGGGATCTAGTCTGAAGTACCCCCAAACCATCATTAAAAACAAAATAAGGCCACAGACGTATTCCCTAATCCCGTTTAAGCAGCCGGGTGGTCTCTAAAGCCAATTTTCTTCACCTCAAGATATCTGTCGGATATGAATCTGTTCGACAAATTATTCAAGTAACCAATCAGACAATAGCAATAGAAAATTCACAGTAACAAAACAAATATATTGAACAGATTCGTATCCGATAGATATCTCGAGATGCAGAAAACAGACATACTAAAAGAATGTAGAAATTGTAGGAAATTCCCATAAAAACTTTTTGCTAACTAATATATTTTTAAATTTTTTTACTGGTTTGATTTCCATCAAGTATAATTCATTTAATAAAATACAAAAATAGCAAACGTGAAATATTTATTTTAATCCGAAATTGTTATAACTCGAATTGTTTTAACATACTAGAAAAAATTAACAAGTTATTTTGAAAACCAAAGCAACATAATTTAATATAAATTTTTTGTTTATATTTTTTATAAATTTTAATTCAGAAATAGCCTTAGAATAGATTTCTTTATTATATTTTATTATTTAAGTTTAAAATTTATAGAAATTAACATGCAATCAACACCGAAATAAAATAGTTCGTTGTGTCTATTTCTGTGTTTATTGACTTTTCTTGATGGTCAGAATAAATTGCCGACTCGGGGTAAATAATGGGTCGGCATTGCATCTATGTTATGAGGAGAGAATGCTCCAGAACTATTCTTAGACTTAGTACTTATAAGAAAAGCTTTCCATAGAAGACTACATCAATGAGAACAAGCTTTGAGTCGAAATATAAAGGTCCGAACCTCAACATCTCTGTTGGAACAGAAAGAAACGTCTACTACTGGCTTCTAACCGACTTAGTTCACCTGGAAATCTCTTAACAGATTAACTGAAAAAAAATCAATTAAAACCCAAAACATAGTAGACAATACTACCTGAATTTAGCAAATTGGAATTTTCATCTGTTCTTAAATTCGAACATTTCTATTATATTTTAATTAATTCCTATTTTCATAAAATTTAAAATTTTGGTGAGATATGGAAAGAAAAATAAAGCATTAAATGCGAATATAAAAGCGATATTCCAAGGTAATTTATAAAATTTGGTAATGAATCCATTACATTAGGTTATAAATGATGGATTATCTTTGAGCACTTTATCTTGTTATATATTACTACATTTTAATCAATAAAGCGTATTTTTGTTCAGCTTTTTATCTACGTGAATAGAGTACTTCGTAAGATGAAAGCTGTAAATAGAGCAACCTATATTTTTTGCATTTTTACAATAAAAAAACTTTAAGTAACATAATGAAATTTTTGCATCAATACCATGGAAAACACTTACCTAAGACTTCCCACTGGTGGGGTTGCATAAGGAACACCGAGAAAAGCTTCAACTGGTGGATGACTGTGCACAATAACACCTCGTAAGGCCCCGTACTTAGTCTTGACAACTCGAGTGCTGTATTTATGAACCGGAATAGATGCTTCTGACTCGTCACAAAGAGTCACAAATATCACTATCCACATGACACAATAAATCGCGAAAACGGTAGTAATTACGTGTCCTAATGAGCTATCTAACAAACGCATGACGTCACAACAATTGACGTTCCCATTCAGCTGCCTTCATTATCTCACTGCCAATTTTCGATTTTTGAAAAACATTAAATTAAGGATTTTCTTTATTAGTAAAGAATTATAGCAAAGATTACTCATTTTTGTTAATCTAAATTTAGAAATCGAAACAAAGAATAAAATAAAAAAGAAAACAAGTAAATCATATCATATTAAGTAAACCGATTAGTATCGAAAACGTATCCACTTTCAGTAGCATAAAGGTTGCCGACACTTCTGTCAAAACTTGTACTACTTTATAGAACAGTCCATGTCACCATCTGTTTCAGATTTTTCAGTAACATATCAAAGAGGCGCTTTCTTTTTGAAATATTATCGAATTAGGAAGCTTTTCATGGCACTGTTTTCTATTCTTGTCCGAAACGTGTTTCTCATCCATTTCGTTATCTCACAATCTTCAATCAGCATGACCGTCAAAATAACTTAATTTCTACTTCTTTTCATGTCTGAGGTAACAATGACTCGATCATTGCTTTTTGCGAAAATATTTAAAAACGGAAACCGAACCAGAAGAATTGCCTCTCTTTCCGTGAACTTGTAATTAAACGACAGATCTGAAAAAGAAATTAGTTAAAATTATTAAATATTACTGGAAAAATTTAATTCTTAAGCTTAAAATGCGTTTGGTAAAGATGAAACTTTAATAGCTTCTTACGTCAATTACTTTTCAAATCAGTAACAAATTATTTTTCGATAAAACGCATAACTTGATACGATTTATATTGGGTCAGTTCAGACCCTATCAAGAATTTTGTATGTAAAGATGAAGTATCGTTAATCTGAGTACAAGAAAAAAAGCTTATCCATAAAAATGACAAGTTGGCTTCTCGACGTTTTATTGATTTTATAAATTCTATAAAAGCTGTATGATTTATATTACCTTTTACGTAAATTAAAATCAAATTTTTTATTGACTTGTTAAAATTCTTAAGTTGACGTTTTCTCAAATTGCATTTTTAATTAAAAATTTCTTGATCAAACACAAATATACTATATACCGTAAAATTATACGATACCGAGTTTGGGTTTCTTGGTATTCAATTTATACATAATTTATTTACATAATATAATTTTGTTTATACAAAAATGTTGTGTATGATTTATATTTTTCGAATATTTTTACGCCGGGCAAGATTTTGTTTTAAAGGAATTTAGAATAACACAATAAGCTTTCGAAAAACGAAGTCCCTTGTGGTATACAAAAGATTGCAACATTCGATTTTGGAGATTTGGAATATTACATTTTAGTTCTAAATGTACAAAAATAAAAATCATTTCTGAATTTTTTACCTTTCTCTGGTGTTCAAAATTTTGACATTTTTATTAGCTGTGTTGCTTACTGTCATTTCTGTTCAAATCTTAAAACCAAGGGTGGTAGCATAGGTAATATACCTAATAAAAGACGCGATATTCTGAAACCAATATTTAGAAAAGATGTAAATTACCCCGGAAAAGTTAAGACTTTCGTTTATTAAATATTTAATGCAAAAATTGTACTACGAAACAACATAATTCAGGTACAACGTAAGAGATATTAAATTATAAAACACTTCTATTGATGAAAGCCCGTATTACATGAGTTATTTAAAAAGCAATTTAATATTTACGTACAGCAGCATTGTACACATTAGTTACGGCGAAACAGCAACTGATTAGTGCAAGAAAAAATATAATAAAAAATTGGAGTTTACTGCAGGGTTATTGAAAAATAATGGTATTACCTCTCTTAACGATTTGACAGCAGCAAGATTTGTTGGTAGTATGCCTGTAACGCTGCGTGGTGTATTTTATAATACAGGCCAACTTATTTCTCAGCTGCAAAAAAATCGGCAATATTTTCCTGACGCAAATACATTTTCCCCATTATTTTTCGGCAACCTCATTGTATAATTTAGAGTATACCCTAACAACTTCTGGAATACAGCAAGATTAAATTGATAATATTATTCAATTGAAATGCGAATTTAATTAAACAATGAAACTACTGCAAATAGCTCACTCGGTTTAGAACTTAATACCACGCAACTTACGGCGTATTAAACATGAGGTTTTCAAATTTTGATTCAAGAATTGAAATATTTACTATGCTATTACTTAATTAAATTTGGTCCACCATTTTATCAAATCTTCCACAATTATTAGGTTATAATGATATCTGCCTTTCCGTTTGTTAACACCTTACTGAATTTCATTAGAGCTGAAGTTTTCTTCTAACAGTCAGAGAGAAAAAAACAAATAAATTAATTTACCTTAACTTATAACTTAAAATTACTTGTTAAAATTTATTTTTGACACGAAGGATAAAATTTGAAACTCTAATTGAAAATTACAGATATAATCTGAGATAGTAAAACTTTTAACGAGCTTGTTATTGTAGTTAATAAAAAAGGTCTAATTAAGTTAATTAGAATTATGTTTGTTATTGCTGTAAGCTTCGTACTTTTATATTTTTGAGTTTGGAAAAGCCTGCTTTTTTCTTGTCGAAATGGAATATACCTACTACATTTCGTCAAAACTTTTTCGTACAGCGTTGAAACTTACTACAGTAATTGAAATTAACTTAAACAAGAACTTTATTGTAAAATTATATATACCAACATAAACTGAACAGAGAGATAAAATATTTGCATTTTAACTGAAAATGAAGATAAATACGCAGATATATTCTATTCAAAACACACTTATAAAGACACTTGTTTACCACTTTGTGACACCACAGGGGGTTAATGAAAAACATAATAATAATAGTAAACTAAGCATCAAAGCCAGTAAGTGCAGTTTATCGATCGAAGACAATTTTTTTTAGCTTTATCAAGCTTTATCTTTTCATTTATTTCTTTATATTATTTAATTTATTAAATCATAATTTGAATTATTTATAATTTATAGTATTTACAAAACTTATTTGTTCTTTGCGTTTGAAGGAAACTACGACCATGCTTGGGTCGCTACTTTTAGCTCTTTTTTTATTGCTCATTAATTAATTAGTAAATAAGAACTTAACAGGAAGGAAATCAAATAGATCATATGCTGATAATAAGAAGAAGCGCCTCGTCTGTTCAAGATGTAAGATCATACAGAGGAGCCAACGCGGACTCAGACCACTATTTAGTAATAGCTGATATTAAGCAGAAGCTAGTAGTGGCAAGAACAAAACAACAACTAAAGAAACAGGTCGCAACCGAAAAACTTATCAACGACGGTACAGAAGCAAGTAGATATGCAGAAATGTTGAGAACTGAATTAGAGAGGAAAATAAACTTAAAATCGGTCGGAATCGAAGTGCAGTGGAAAACAATTACAGAGTGCATAAGAGAAAGCATCAAGCAAGAAATGGGATACAAAGAGAGACAAAGGTTAAAAAAATGGTTCGACGGAGAATGTGAAGAAAAAATGAAAGAAAAAAGAACGGCAAGATTGCAATGGATAAAAACGAGCGACGAAGAGGACTATAACAAGTATAGAGAGAAGAGAAAAGAAGTAAGCAAGCTATATAAACAAAAGAAGAACAAATGGTTGGAAGAGAGGATGAAAGAAATTGAAGAATGCTATAGTTGAAAAGATATACGGGGGTTCTACCAAAACATTAAAAACAAGAGAAATACCAAATTAGTCAAAACAAGAGGAATAAAAAACAGTGTAGGAAGACTGGAAAGTGATCCAGAAAAGGTAAGACAAATCTGGGCAGAACACTTTCAACGGTTATTATGCATGAGCAGCATCAAAGAACGTGAACAAATTGAATTATCAACGCTAACAGACGAAGATGAAATAAAAGTACCAGATAGAGAGGAGGTTATAAAAGCAATAAAAAGCCTGAAAAATGGAAAAGCTCCCGGCAGTGACGAGATGATGGCAGAGATGATTAAGTACGGTGGGGAAGCGCTACATGAAGCAATGAGTACACTGGTGAGAAGAATATGGAACGAAGAAAAGATGCGAAAAGATTGAAGTAGCGGTATCATTATAACATTGTGGAAAAAAGGAGATGCGGAAGTATGCGATAACTATAGAGGCATAACACCCCTAAACGTAGCATACAAAGTACTATCATCGATAATAAACAAAAGACTTGTAGAACACTCAGAGAAGATGATTGGCGAATACCAATACGAATTTAGAAGAGGAAAATCAACGGTCGACGCTATACAAGTGTTGAAATAGATAATGGAGAAAACCAGAGAATTTGGAATAGATGTGTACCTACTCTTCATGGATTTTAAGCAGGCTTTTGACAGGGTGAACAGAAGAGAAATGAGCAAAGCCATGAAAGAGCTAAAAATACCAACCAAGCTGGTCACATTAATCGAAATGACACTAGAGAAAACAACAGCTAAAATAATAACACCTGCAGGTGTAATAGATGAATTTGCGGTAGACAGCGGTGTTCGACAGGGCGACACGTTATCGGCAACACTATTTATTATTGTACTTGAAAGAATAATAAGAAAAGCTACATGTAGCGGAACGATAATAAACAAAGAAAGTCAGATAGTTGCATATGCAGATGACATGGTAATTCTGTCAAGAACAAAAAGAGGACTGATAAACATTTTTAAGGCAATAAAAGAACCGGCAGAGGCAGCGGGCCTATTAGTAAATGTGGGAAAAACGAAATTTATGAAGTGCCAGAGAACAACAACCAATGATATGCATGCGTTAGTAATAGATGACTGTATTTTCAAACAAGTAAGAAGCTTCAACTATCTTGGAGTACAGATTAATAACTATAGTAGTAGAACAATGGAAATCAGTGCAAAGATACAAGCCGAAAACAGAGCATATTTTGCAAACAAACAGGTACTAAAAGATAAGCAAATAACAAAACGAACGAAAATACAAGTTTACAAGTCCCTGATAAGACCGGTGGTTATGTACGCATCGGAAACTGTGTGCCTGACACAAAGAGAGGAAGAGGACCTCAACATATTTGAAAGGAAAATAATGAGAACCATCCTAGGACCAAAGAACGTGGACGGCGTTTACAGATTAAGAATGAACCACGAAATACAGGAAGAGTTGAACGGTGAGAACGTGGTGAGACTTATGAAGCCGCAATGGGTGAAATGGCTGGGATACGTCATGAGAAGTAGCGATGAAGAGATTACAAAGAAAGTGATGTTGTGGGAACCAAATGGAACACGAGCCAGGGGAAGGCCGAGGCTGCGTTGGTGGTACGCTGTAATGGAAGACTTGAGAGTGATCGAAGTATCAAACTGGAGACAGGACTGTAACGATCGAAAGATCTGGAAATCAATTGTGAAGGAAATGAAGACACATCCCCGACTTTGAGTTAGCATAAGAGATAAATAACTTTGAATGTAATTTGATGAGGACTAATCCCTCTCCCAAAAAGGATTTGCAAGACCTGAAGAGGTCAGCTCAATTCAACTAAATGAATGTAATGCTATTTAATAAATAAATAAAATAAGAAATTTTATGTTTTAGTAATTTTATTTTATATTATTATACCACCAGGTACCATAACAAACGAATCTCATATTAATACAAACTAATATTCTTTTAATTAGTTTTGACTAATTTGTAGCGATAACGAATACTTTGTCTTGTACAGGTTTCATTTAATTATATTGTTCAGCTTGTGTTTCTTGATAAATATAGATAAAACTTGATGTAAATATTCTCTGAAACTAAAACTTACTGATTGGTTAATTATTTTTGTAGTAATTAAATATTGTAGTGTGCGATGCTACGATATCCTCTTGAACGAGTAGAAATACTTATAGTTTACAAGCATTAAGCATTTGGAAACCGAAATTAAATCAAAATTATCATTGTCGTAGTAAAAAGCGGCGGGTCAGGGCCAAGCAATTACCTACCTAATAGATTATCATAAAATGCGTTTTTATATTTTATGCATTTATAAATCTACCACAAGTTTATAATTGATTTTCTATGAAAAACAACATTTATTTTGTTGTTAAGCTTGTAACTCATCTCAGTTTCAATTTAAAACGTTTGCTTGATATCAACGAAATACCTAAATTCACATTAGAAACAAATAAATTGAAAAACTGCCAATCTTTAAACAGCTTTGTGCAAAATATCTGATTGTGTAATAATTATGTCATTGATATCCGTTAATATTAATAAAATCAAGCAGGATTAATAAATTTACTTATTAATTTGATGTATACCGGGAGCCGAATGAGTTAGCCGAACATAGGAAATTAACATGTAAAAACTTATTTATGCAAATTCCTGCTTCCCTAATTATTTTAGAGAAAAATTGAAAGATACAAAAATTATGCAGAAATATAAATTACGAATGATAAGACCATTAGACTTTATTTAACTTTTACTTAAAAGGTCAAAAATTGCTTTCGAAATTGTTAAAATTTTAAATTATCGCACTTGCCATGTAATAAATTCAATTTATTTTATATTTTCAAAAATAATTACCATGGAAACTTACATGGCAAGTCTGATAAATTAAATTTTTAACAATTTCAAAAACATTTTTTGACTTTTTAAGTAAAAGCTAAATGAAATCTAATGTTCTTATCATTCGTAGTTTATATTTCTGCATTAGTTTTGTGTCTTTCATTTTTACTCTGAAATAATTTGGGAAGCATGAATTTGCATAAATAAGTTTTTACATGTTAATTTCTTCTATGATTGGCTAACTCATTCAGCACCCGGTATACATCAAATTAATAAGTAAATTTATTAATCCTGCTTGAACAATAACAGAAAAAATTCAATCTAGCACCGAAGCAGAATTTCCACGTTGGATGCACAAATTGATTTTTTGAATTAAGAAAAAACTTTTGAAACTCTTTATCCTGAATTTTGTTGTTTTCTATTCGTTATTTTTCTATAAACTATCTATAAAGATCAAAATAATATATTGGTCTCAAAAATAAAAATTACATTGAAAATTTAAATATTTTAGCGTTTAGTTAAGTGTTTGTTAAAATTTACTATGCCTAACTTTGATACATGTTGCAGATATTGCGTAGGTAAATTGCAGGGTATATTATAATCTCGTTTGAAGTCCTTTGAGTATAACTTATCGAGTCTTACAGCGTTCAAAATATCTTTGATAGAGCGATAAGTTTTGATTAGACATTCTGTTAGCAATTTAGTTAATTAAACTATCACATGAAACAGTACAGACAAAATTTATAAATAAGCTTAAAATAGGTAGAACTCGCAAATAATTAATCTCTTAAAGAAGTTTCTACAGTTTTCTAGTAAAATTTCTGTCAAGTTAGGATTATACTTGAAAATAATATAGGAAAATCGTTGCTTGTACTTGACACTTGGGTTGACTCTCACTTCTTGACAGCATGTTTTTTGCATGTTGTGAGTTGTAATTTAAGTGAATCTGCACACGACAGGTTAGGCAAAGTCTAAAAGGGAACGTTAAAAGTAAGTAGTTTATAATATAAAGGATATTTAGTGAAACTTAATATAATATGAAGATATAATATCATTAAAATAATTTTTTTTGTTACTAATTGGCCAGAAATACCTTTTCGCAATTTTCGCGAAAAAATTCGCAATCCGAAATTTTTATATTTTTTATATAGATATTATAAAACTCAATGAGAAACATGGAATTTGCTATCAATAATATTGTCGATACTATTTCAATCGGTACTTGAAAGTATTGACAATATTATTGATGAGGTAAGGTCGATAAATATGAATTGCCACAAGTATTTATAGCTCATTGAGATATAATTGGGATATTGACAAAATTGATACTATTGTCAAATGCGAGTGGTATCTAAAAACGTTGCGGTTGTCATGACAAACATGAATATAGTCAATGATGTTGTCAGTGAAAACCGTAATAATTAACTATATAAAATCATTACATTTTGAAATATTATGCAACATATACGTATAAAGACAGTTCCCAACTAAGACTAACAATTTTATTGTTCTTTCAGCTTATCCATCCCCTGGTTAACAAATTTTTATGTATAGTAGATTACTTTTTCATAGTAGACTGTTAGCTGATATTGTTCGTCTTGGTTTAGACAAGGGTCAGATGCCAAAATAAATTAATTAAAATTTTCTCGATTTTATGTAGAATTATTTTTTAGAAAATACTAACTAATACTACAATTTAACACAATTTAACTAGAAATTTAATATGATTATGATATTTCAACTTTTGCTGAAGACTCGGTGCCTCAGAATTAGCGATGCAAAGACGTTGGTCGCTTGAAACGACCAGTCGTCGTCTAATCGATGTCTCCGGAGAAAGTTTCTTAATCCAAAGGATTAGCTTTGTGCATCCAACGAGGAAATTCCGCTTCGGTGCTAGGGTTAATGCCTAACACGGCAATTATATCGACTAATTTTTCCATCTTACTGACAACTGAATAGTTATTTGTGTTATTGTTATTAATCTGTAATTTATTGTAAATTGCGAGGGCACTTTATCAAAATTGTTATTTTACTTGTTACAAAATAATTACACCATATTTTACACAAAAATAAATTTTTATTATTTTTCAATTATTGCATTTGTTTTGAAGTAGAAATAGGTTTCGGAGAGATTTTTATTCAAGTTTTGGTATTTATTATAAAGTACCATTCCAACTTTAAAGAAAATTGTTAAAACTTTTGTAAGCTCCTTAAATTAATACAGATTCTGAAAAATAAAAGATTTAATTGTAAAAGTAAAAATATATCTTCACTTCCTATTATTGTAACTGTAAGTTCGGAATAATAATTAATGGAACGCATTTGCAATAGAAATTATTTTAATCAAATAATATATGGTGGAAAGTTTGTTGCTTTACCTCCAATTTACAGCTTTAGATATTTAATTGTTGCGATAGAGCTGTTTCATGTTTACAGGAAATTATCAGTTAAATTTCAGGCTAACAAACTTTAAAAGCTTATTAGGCATGTTTGTTAATAAAACATTATTCAATCTTTTATTTAAATATTCTTAAGGTTAATTATTAAGTTTTATTAATAATTAATTAATAAATAAATAAATAATAATTTTCAATTTATTTTATTAAAATAAAAATATTTAAAATTACTAAAATTAATGCACTACCGTACTATATGCATGATTGATATTGTACAAACTTGCTATAGCTTCAGCTGGTGTATTATTTGAAAGCGAATTTAGTAAGCCTATTATTATCAATTTGAATTTTAATAAAAGTTCTCTCCCTTTTTTATTTATATACATCCGTTTGACTTCCCTTGCACATAGCAATCAAAAGCTAGCTTAAGTAGGTCTCTACGTTAAGATTAATGGAAGTCAAGTGGTTGCAGGATTATTTCGCTTTTGTTTGCCCGAGTCCTTCTTAGAATTTGGATAAGAAAATTTTGAAAACATTTTCGCAAGAATTTGTATTCTTATGACGTGACAAAAAAATGTCGTGTGCCATATTAAGACATGGCGACTTAATTTAATTTAGAAGTGGAGCTGAAATCCTCCCAAATCGTAAAAGTAAATAATTTTGAAAAAAATTTATGACCTACTGTATAACTTATAAATGGAATTGCATAAAATATGAACAGCTTCCTTAGGTTGTTTGTATAAAAAATGTAACACTCTTAGCATTGTGGTCAGATTAAAGTTATAACTTACTAATTTAACTTTGTACTCGTGTTGCCTCCTTTCAAGTTAATATTTTTAATTGCTTTATACTCAAAAGATTAATGCAATTTAAAAAATAATTTAAAATTTTGCTTTAAGCTTTTAAATTGAATCTCCAATTGACAATTTCGATATAAAGCTTACCAAACAAATATGAAAAATAGTTCTGCAAAATTTTTCAAAGAAATCGTATGCATTTTGTTAAATATAATAGAATTAAGGTGATTTACTGTACAGGCAGTCGAAGTTTCATTCTTCTATGTGAGTTACTATATTGGTAAACTTTACTCAGCAACACTAACTTTATGCACCCTTATACATTTACAAATAAATTTTAACATTTCCTTTCGTCTTTGCAAGGCAACTGTATAAATTTACATAAGTTCCTCAGTTGGCATAATCAACTAAATTCAAAATAACTTAGCAGATGTGAGTTCTCGAATTATAGTCAAAAATTTGTTTGCACTACATTAATTAAATAATAATTTCATATATTAAATGTCACATTAATTGACTATAAGCCAACATTACACGACGACAACATAATATACAGGGTGAATAATTTAAATTTTCATTTTACTCGGGAAAAGTAAAATTTAATTAGGAGTTTCTACTTATGCAATATTACATAATATTAATTATTTTTCTTATACATTGTAACAAAACTTGCACGTGTATATGAAATGAAATTAGATTTAAATTATTTTCAAATTGTCAATTATGGCAGCTAAAAGTTCAGTACAGGACATTATTGTGTTTTCCTCTCGAATAACTTTATTTCAGCAGTACTTCAATTTTCTAAGAGAAACTGAAGACCAAGTTTATGTTTAAACTTTATTGTAAGAAACTATAAAGTAAATTGAACATAATAAAATTGGCTACGTTAACTTGCGACAAAGGTTTCCTAAAATTTGAACCATAGTTTTACTAGTCCAGACGTTTTTCAATTAATAAAACTTTAACTTTGTCTTGGAAATATTTTTAGTGAGTAATAGAAAACAATCATTTTTTAATTTTATTTTAAAAACAACCAGGGGTAAACTCACGTATAGTTCAAAGACTCATTAAATTTCTAATTAAATTTTATTGTGTTGTAATTAAAATAATGTTTAATTGTTTTTTTTTTATTAAATGGACAAAGTATTATATGTACCTAGTTTCAGTTACATTTCCGTTATTAATTTATTAAACATTATAAAAGTCCTTTTAGTTGGTGCTTTCATCGTTACTTTTCAGTGATATAGTATTTATATTACATTTTCTGCAATGAAAATTAAAATTTAAATGAATGGTTCCGCATTAATTTATTAAAATTAAACTCCATTTAAACTGCGATATTATTCTAGTTAAAAATAAGTAAATATGTTACCATATAATAATTTATCTTAACGGCGCTATAAAGTAAAAAAATGTAAGCAATATCATGTTACGTAGTTGAGCTTTTGCCAAGAATTTTTTTGGTGTTGTTTTGAGAGCTGTTCATTCAAAATAATCCGGGTTTGCGATACCTACAATAAACAAATCAACGCCGTCCAATTCATAAATTATTAAAGAACTTATAAAGTTTTTAGCTTCTGATTTACTTCTGGTACCATGCTCACAATAAATTAAGCTACTGAATTTTTGATTCTAAAAGTTTCATTTTTCGAATAAATGTTTGTCCAATAGGACTACTATATGAATAATTTAATTTTTGATTTATTTTTAATATTGAAACCCAGCAATTACACCGATTAAATATTTTTTTGCAATGATGTTTTGTATAAAAAGAATCCAAATTATTAATACCAGCTTTCACCAAAGTACATGATAAACATCATGTTTGATGACAGTAAGAAGTTACAGAAACAAGAAAGTCGAGAGAAAACGTTTTCACTATGTCACCATCAAACATTCAAAATATACGCAAAATTTACTTTACAACTACAGTTGTTTGTTCAATGACCAGCAATGTATTCCCGTAAACATAAACTTACAATATTTTGTTAAAAGGGTAAAAAACATTCAAATTATGTAATGGCTCCGGTCTGTTGAAACTAATAATTAATTTTTTTTTAATATTAATTTTTTAACAGAATAAAGTTTTGTAGAGTACAATAAATTGATGATGTTGATAGTTACCCGGAACATAAATTTACTCATACGTAAATTTAATTTCTGAGTTTAACCGGCTTTTTATTATGTTCCTGTTTTGTTGTTTTCTGTTTTCAGCAAATTTCGCATAGTTTCCTTTACAACAAAAACAAACTACTACTACTGTTAGAAAATTCATAGTTACTCTGAACTACATTCGTACACTTTCAAGGATTAACAAGTTATTAAAGTTGTATAACAACAGAACTTTAATATAGAAATTACATAACTTCCCTTATACAACTTATACAGAAATAAAAATTTTCAAGAAATTTATTGCTTACAAGTCAAAAAAGTTAATGTCACTGAAAAACTATGTGTCTTTAGAATCAGTGTAAATAAGACTTTTATACCTTGTTTCAACCCAAATTTAATTAATTTAATTTTTTTATTTGAGTTTGCTGTTTCGCCACTGTTTTTTGGTTTAAAATGGCATTATTTTGCTAAAATTAATAATTTTTGTGTGTGATTTTTTCATTTGACAGTGATTCTAAGGACAATCATGACTGATGCTGACGTCCTTTTGCGATGTTGTTCAATTACAAAATCTACCTGGTAGATTTAATTTCTGACGTATTTAGAAAATGCATTTTGGGGGGGGGGGCGATTAAAGATTTTTCAGAATCTCGTTAATTCACTCATACGGGTCAGTTGTAACTACTCCTATCACATAAAATCCCAGCACGCTCCTGCTGCTCCTGCTGCAACAAGTCATTTTTTACTGAAAAACACTCTGGTTGATCGATTTTTTTTACCAATCAAAAAATACATTAAACTAACTAAGATTAGGACTAAAAATATTTGTTCAATATTAATCCAAACCGGGAAATTTAAACTTTTAATAAAAAATGAGGAAAGTTTAACCTTCGGCTAGAAAAAATTAACGCTTAGAAAGCATATTATTTATTTAATTACTTTATTGCTCACGGAGTTTAGCAACAACTTGCTGTGTTACTTTGAAAGTTAATTATAAAAATAATTTAAAGTCGCAATTGTAAACCGGGGGGTCTGGGGGGTGTGGAACACCCTCCAGTACATTCGGCAGGATTTCCACTCTTTTAGAATACTTGGATAAGACAGGGGATTTATAATTTTACAAGTTTCGCTAGGAACTAGGAAAAATGAGGGAAACTTAAACCTTAGGCTTTGGCTTAGAGAATATTAAAGTTTGGAAAAACAATTATTTAATTACCTTACTGCTCAGAGTTTAGTAGCAAATTTTACGTTACTTTGAAAGTTAACGGTCAAAATTATAGTCAAGAGTGTAAACCGGGTGGTCTGGAAGTGAACACCCTCCAGTACATATAATAAAATTCCCACTCTTCTAGAATACCTACAGAAGACAGAATAATTATACAAATTTCGTCGGAAAAAGCTTTGAAATTTTTTGTTTTTGAGCAAAAGTGAGAGAAATTAAAACGTTCGGCTAAATAAAATTAGAATTTGAGAAACTTTGAGAAAAAATTTTAATTGCCCCACGGCACATCAAGCTTAGCAGCAACTTTTAGCGTTATCAGGGGGCGATTTAGGGGTACACTCCGAGTCATCCTTGGGGGGGGTGGGCAATTGCCCCTTTACGGCACTGTTACTGTGTTATAATTAGAAACTATTTATTCTGTTTGTTTAGCATATGCTAAAAATTATTAAATAAACCAAATATTACAGTCAGATGTTTACTAAATTATAAATAATCACTTTATTATATTTTACTTTTAATATATTCGTTTATTTATATAGAAAATAGTAAGAAACCACTAAATAATAAAATATACTGTTGGTATAATTTTTTAAGCATCAAACATTTACAATGAATTTTATTTGTAAAAGCTTTTTGTATTTTAATTCTAAAACGGTTTAGTGCTATTTTCGGTGTTTCTAAAATACTGACATACTAGTTACTATCATGTTTCACTACATAAACCACGAATCAATTGATTACTATCTCCTGTCTCGGTGTTCTATTGAAAATTCAAACTGCTTGATGTTTTTGTAACTAAGTTTTTGCATACCTACCTACATTGTTTTTTAAAGTTTTATTTTACTTGCTAAATAATAAAAGTTAACTCTGGCTATTTCAATTTATTGTCACAACAAAAAATTAAGTCAGAAAGTCGTACATAATTGGGCATATGTTTTCTGTGAAGTTCATAATTGCTTCTATTGTGTGGGAGACTAATCATCATATGCAAAGCTCGTTAATCCATTCATATGTCTGAATTTTGTATAATTATTTGACAAATTACATCAATAGAAAATAACTGCAGGTAAATTACAAGAAGTTACAGCTGAAATATTGTCTTTTGGTTTCTGAATTCTGATATTAACTGTTTGTAGTTTGAACTTATGTTATATTTTTGTATAACAATCAAGATGATCGTACGTTGAGGTCTAGCTGCTAGGATCTTTATTTTTTATACTTGATTTCGAATGACTTCCATTTATTCTTCAAGAGAGTAATTTACTTGTATATATTTTATATCCACTAGATCAAAACTAGATTGAACAGATATTGGAATATCTATTCTAATATTTTTTCAGTATTTTTCTCCGACATACGGAAGCATTTTTTATACGTGCGATTTGTTACGACTTTGTAAAAATCCCCATACCGATACCTAATACCTATACCGACATCATAATCTATAATAAAAACTGTAAAAGTTTCAGTAGTTATATTAGTAAAATAATAATAATAACAACAATCATCATAAGTTTCCATACTATTATTATCGGGTTTTTGTAACACCAAAGTACTAAAAACGTGTGTAGTATATTTTAAAAATGTATAAAATTGAGTTGGTACTTCTTTTTATTGTATTCTGGACGTCTGTCCCTATACGAGGACCCAATTCGGCTCCTACTTTAGATGATATAAAAAGCATTTTACTACGCTTCTTTATTTTTAACTTTCATAAAAACCAATAACCGTTATATTTACTGTCCTGAATAAATAGAAATATTCTTAAAATTTACTGCATCTCCAGTTGTTCCGCAAGCATCTTCCGCAATTTCATTGTTGTACATTAAAATTAATAGAAGCATCAAAACTTAAAGAGAAAACAATTGAATATAACTTTTGAGATTAATGACGCTCTCTATATTATTGTTTTATAAAACCCCAAATAATTATTAGAATCGGTTAATTTCAGCACTGAAATATTTATAAGTGCAGTACTGATCCATGTAATACACTGACTGAATATTAAATATCGTCAGAACCAATAAGCTCCAATCGCATCGTATATTTCAACTAAGTTTTAAAGCACACAATAAAATTAATATAAAATTAAAGAAGCATGTGAAGCTTTTAACTGAGTTTCAACAAATTTTTATTGCTGTTAACTTGAGAGAACTAAATTTACATTAAAGTGAACTGAACGGTGAAAATTTTTAAACTGTTTGCACTTTTACGTGCATTTTATTACTGGGTAAATGTTAAACCGTGTTATGATAAGAAACAGCCAATAAATTTTAGATAAACAAAAGTTTTATATAAAATAAAAATTAAACTAACACTTCCATGTTTGAATAAAAAATATAAGGTCGAGGATAACCGCGTCGTTATAGCAAACTCTAGTGCTTTCGCATACATAATGCAAGTCCAAACTGAAAGCACCACTTGGTGTGATTCAGTTGGTCTTTAATGTTTTTTGTTCTCACAAGTAGTGGTCTTTTTATGGTTTCAACTCTTTCATGGATTTAAAGATTTATTTCCTTCAAATTTAAATTAAACCACATAATTTTGATAAACATTACATTTTGTGGTTGCAAACAATGCACTAGACACTTTTCAGAACTAAAATTCACAAAGTACTTACAACAGTATACAATTCACTGTAAGTATAAATTTCGCAAAGTTTTTTTATAATACTTTAATCGATAGTTTAAAGAAAGATAATTTAAATTGTTATTTTTATGCTTTTTGCAGTTCATAAATATTTTATATTTATATTAAGAAATTAAGAATTATCTTGCTTATCTTAATTTTAGATTTCTTTTGTCGCGTTGATTTATTTTATATTCATTTTAATAAAAAGAAGGAAATAAAGTCGATAAATTTCTAGATTATTTTGGAGAGATATGAGGGTCGACTGCCTATTGATTAAAACCATAGTTAAAAGGCAAGAAAGTTATGAAATAGCAAAGCAAGTATAAATTTTGTTTTTGAAAAACCTTTTTTGTGCGTTTTCATTTCGATACATACCAAAGTAATTTCTTTACTCGTAATTTATTACAATTTTTTACAGTTGCAAGAAACCGATCATTTTCAACATATTACAAGTTTGGTTATTACCTAACATTATTCGAATACACAATTAAGTAATTATAATTTAGAATAACTTTAATTAACAAAGGAAACCAATATTTGGGGATAATTTGTAATAAAAGATGGGAATTCGATTTAATTTATGTCTATAATGCGCGGCCATGGTTGAACTATAAATCAAACAATATGTCGGGAATGATATTTCCAATTAGAACAATCCTTTCGCAAAGTTATAATGAACACCATGCTGACCAACAGCGCCGCTAACTGAACTCAGATTTGTTTTATAGAATTGAACAAAGTGGAAACAGTTTAATGGGAAATTTAACACAAATTTTATAATTATATTTATTTTCTCGTCTAAATATTAGAATTACATTACATAAAATATTAATGAACTACAAAACTTTTATTTAAAAAAATTAGAATGGTTTTGTCCTCGAAATATTCATTAATAGGTAGTCACGATTGAAATTTTGATTCTCTTAGCTTTGTTTTTGCAGCAGTTTGACATTTAAAAATTATCAGTTTGTTAATAGTTGGTAAACAGCACTTACAATTAACTAATTAACTACTAATTAAATAGCTATCTGACATTAAACTGTAAGAGCTCTTCAAATAGATGGAATTTCCATTGCCTTCAACTATTTAACGACGGTTATGCTAGAGTACAAGCCTGAGTTGAAAGGATACTGTATAAATTTATTGACCACAAAAAGTTATGAATAAATTAATTAACAGAAAAAATGTTTACCAAATAGATTTTCATACTCTAAACTTCAATTCCGTTTTCACTTTATACAAGTCGGAAAGTACTTAGACTGCCTCGTAGTCGTGTTTCTTAAATATTTAAATTGAATACTTTTGATGTTACTGCAATATTGAGATTTTATTTTAATTTTTATACTAATTAATAATTTTATTTCTAAATTATAAATTCAAACCAAATTTCCACCTTAACATGGCCATAGCCCCAAATTGATTCATTTTTCAGTAAAAATTGTTTAGTGGCGACTCAATAAGTGTTTGATTTGGGTGGAAGTAATTAAATATTTAAATAACTATCTACCTACTAATCGAACAAACTACAACCAACTAATCTAATCTCAGATAAAACAGTTTAGAATAATTTAATTTAAATAAAGAAATTAAAAAAATGATTCTAATTTATATAGTTGTTATTCGCATTATTATTCGCACCAAATACACTGGCAAATAGTATTGATTCGATCGATACAATAAAAAGATTTTAATTACAGTTCATAAAAGCAATAATTTTTAATTTGTAATTACATATTTTGCCAGTAAAATCATCGCACTACACAATAATGTTTTTAGAGGTAGTCGAGAAGACTAACTATAAAATTGACAAAAAATAACAGCAATTATGAAAGTAGCAATGCTACTCCAGAGACAATCCGTAGCGCTAAAACTGACCATAATTTCAATAATGGGTATGACGCTGCTAATGAATCAATGCAATTGCAACAGATATTACAGCACATATTATTTTGTCCAATAAATCTACACAGCACATTTTCATGTGTTGCTCTTATCAATATTGAGTAAAAGGAGTTAACTAAGGAGTTACAGGTTAGAACAATTCCCCGTCCTGTCTGCAAAAGATTTTCTAAATTTCTACGATGTCATCGACCCTTTTGCAAGAATAAAACGAAGGCAATTTCTATTTTTAATAAAAATGATCACCTAATAAAATTTTCGACCCCCGCTCCCTATTGCCAAAAAGTTTAATTACTAGTTTTTAGTACACATACTAATTTTAATTATATAATTATATTAAAAATTAAAATTATTATACAGGGTTTTCCATTAAGGACGCCTAGGTTTTAAAATTGAATAAAGCAAGTTGTATGTGAGAGATCTACAAATTTTTTTTTTACTCGAAAGGCCTATCAATGACATTCTGTGTGAAAAATAACGTCATTCAAATGGGCGTCGGGGCTCCGCTAGGTGGCGCGCACCCGAGAGGTCCAATTTTCGATTACTCTTGCGCACAAATCAGGCTGAATTTTGGCATGGCTGATGTTGGTTTTTAGGGCATCTGTGGTTTGCGGCTTATTGGCATAGACCTGGGACTTAATAAAACCCCACAAGAAAAAGTCTAACGGGGTCAAATCGCACGATCTCGGTGGCCAATTCACGTCGCCTCTGCGTGAGATAACCTTGTCACTAAACCGCTGCTGCAGAAGTTCTATTGTGGCATTAGCTGTGTGGCAAGTAGCACCGTCCTGTTGGAACCACATGTCGTGCACATCCATATCTTCCAATTTGGCCCAAAATAAATCGGTTAACATCGATCGGTAGCGCTCTCCGTTGATCGTTTTGAAAGAAGTACGGACCGATGATGCTGCCTGCCCAAAATCCACACCAGACAGTGACTTTCTGCGGATGCATTGCCATTTGGTGGACCTCGTATGGATTGGCATGGCCCCAAATCCGGCAATTTGGCTTATTGACGTACCTGTTCATCCAAAAATAGGCTTCATCGCGAAAAATGATTTTTTTACCGAAATCGGGGTTCACTTCAAACTGCTCCAGAGCCCAGTCAGCGAACACACGGCGTTGTCCATGGTCGGTTTCCTTAAGTTCTTGCGTCAGTTGAATTTTGTAAGGGTGTAAAACCAAGTGCTGATGCAAAATTCGCCAAGTTGATGTCTGTGAAAGGTAGAGTTCTTGTGAGCGACGCGGAATTGACTGCCTAGGGTTCTCCTGCACACTCTCACGGACAGCGGTGATGTTTTCGGCAGATCTTGCGTTTCGTCGACGTAAGGGTGTTGGCTGATTGATTACTGAACCGCTCAACTCAAATTTCGTAAAGTAAAGTAAAGTAAAGTGGACGCAACGCGCGTATCGTTGCCACAATAAACATCTATTTTGATAATAAAATTTTATGATTTGCATACGTTCGTCGACGCTGTAACTTGACATGATGATTTGTCAATTATCATTGAATAAAATATCCAATAAAATATAACATAGCCGCCTTGATTTGTTAAAATCTAGGCGTCTTTAATGGAAAACCCTGTATATATATAATTATTACAATTTTATTTAAAAATTAAAATAAATTTCTTATTTTTTTAATATGCAATATAATAATAATGTAAACCGTGATGCTTGTTTAGATTTTATTTAACCACAAACCTGGGGCCATTAAATTTTTAAAATAAACTTATTATTTAATAATTCATTAAAATGTTTTTGACTGTTTTCATTTACAGATACAGTCGGGAACGTTTTTATGCTTTAAGGCGCTTTAGGCTAAAAATCAATCGGCGCCCACCCCCCTCCGGCTGTGTGTATCGAGTGCCTATGTTTATGTACTAAAAGAGACATGTTTAATTAATTTTTAAACATTTTTGGCATTTTAAAATACGGGATTGTTACACTTTTCGAGTTTCTCGGGATAGCATGTCTAAAATTCCTGGAATGCTTTAAAGTTTTGACGCCTCTTAGAATTTGGCGCCTTAGGCTGTAGCCTCTTTAGCCTATAGGGTGAAACGTCCCTGGATACAGTCGTAAACATCAAACAACTCAGAGAATAGAAATTTTAAAACTGATTTGAAATCAGATCAGGTGTGATGATTTATGAAAATCAATATTTGGTTTAAAAAATATAAAATAATAAAATAAGAATTTTCATTTTATTTTATTTGAAAATCTCAATTTTTTGCGTAGGTATGTATTCTTCTTCATTTTTGGTTAACATTCTATGATAAAATTTATTCTAGAAAACTCATAAAAAATGTAAGTGTAATTTGAATTTTTTGATCTCATCTGATCTGATCTAACTTCATGAATCTGATTCTAAACGTCAAACAATATGTTTTTTTCATTTTAAAAGACTTTTATATAAAAATTGAAGATGGAGAAAGAAGTATAGATTTATGTCACCATTTCCAAACTGTGTATGTGTTACATTTCCTTTAAGAATATTTTACTGCAACTGTATGCAGTATGCAGTTGCAGTGTTATCTTGAAACTACAAATCATGGAAAGCGTCATCGTGGTTTTTGAGCACTACGTGTTAGATACGAGTGGAAGAATCTGCATTATTCATAAACTAACGTCGCAGAGCAGGATAAGGATATGATACGCTTAGGCTTCATTGCGATAAAACCTTTCTAAGCCCAGGCACTATAGCTGAGATATTTAAATAAATATGCAAATTTATGAGTCGCAAATATACAACACGGCTTCAATAATGTTTACAATTTACTTATTAAGTAAATTTAGATTATAATTTCTACACCGCTTCCACAGCAGCTTACAAAATTTGCCAAATTAAGTGTTTGGTGATTATAATACATCAAAATAAACTTTACCTTGTCAACACCAAAAGTTATCAATTAAAATACCAAAGGATTTCAAGTTTGTATTTTAATATTTAAGAGGTTTACATTTCAAAGAAAAGTACTGCGTTCTATTCAAAAATTGATGTTCAATAATTTAAGCTGACGAAACAGCAAAATGTTTTCGTCTTTAAGTTAAAATAAAACGGAAACTCATATTACTATATCCAATTAACGTTTGCAGCTTTACATCTAAATAACCATAAAAAAGTATTTGTCAAAAAATATCCAAAGCTATAAAATCAGATTTCCACTTACAAGGTCGCCAAGATAAACCCTGGTTTAACCTCTTAATTATAATAGGTTTTATTATATCCTCTTCATTTTGATAGTAATATTTAATCTTGGTAATAATAAATGACGGTTTAATTTAATCCCAACTAATCTCTGATGTTTACATAAAACGGTTTCGAATAAAGATATTTTCGGAATTATTTAATTAAATTTCTTAAAGGTATACTTAAGATTTAAATTAAGTTGCACTTTAATCGTTTCTTTTTAACCGAATATGATGTTACTGTTAAGAATTAATTAGCAAAATGCAATTTTCCTCCATTTCTATTTTAATTTAATTAATTATCAATTTAGCTTCTTAAGTTAATATCTAAAATACTTTTATAGATTATTCTAATCCTTTGTTTGAACCCATATCGTATTTACTATAAAAAGTTTACGAAAGGAAAAGTTTTCTGAGTAGTTTTACTGAACGATCAGCACGAGGAAAATAGAACAAAAAGTTCAACTAATTTTATGATATACAAAAACATTAATTCGATAAGAGGTTTACAGAAAAACTGAATTAAATTCATACAAGAAATTTTAATAAGCTTCGCAATTTATTTATATTATTATCTTTCACCGGCTAAGGTATTTCAACAAAACATTTTTTAGTACTTCATATCAATTTAAATTTTTTAATTCACAAATGTTTTTATGGTTTTATGATTATTTTGTTTATTAAAAAAGATAGTATATATAATTAAAAAATAGTTAACAAACTCTTGATGTGTTACATAATATAATTTTCTAATTAACGTTGATTTTGTGAACTGAAATTACAAAATTGCTTTAGCGCAATTTTATACGTTTATTAATTAATATAAATTAGATTTTAATTAAAAAGTATGTAGCTTTTAAAGTGAAAATTTGAATTTAATTGTCGGCGCTAATCAAGTAAAGTGTGGAAATAAATACAAAATTGAGTTATTTTGCTGAATTAGGGATCGAGTTATTAGTGATTCGTGTACCAATTAATAGAGTAACATTGTTAATGCATACAATTGGAGCAAATTAATACGTTTAAACCTCATTTTACATTTTGTTAGAAAATTTTCAAATAAATACGATAACAAATCTTCTTGACTTTTTATTTAATGTTATTTCTATTTAATGAAACTGCCTTCTGTCAGTTTTTGAAAAGTATAAACGTGTAAAGCTTAATAAATTTTATATTATTTAAAGCTTTGGCTAAATCTTGGATAAATTATGTGAATTGAAAAATTTTCTTGTATTCTTTTGTAAAAACACAATTATAGTGATTCGGTAATGCATAATTTCTTCCCCACTATTATATCAAGCTATAATCTTGAATTAAGGTTGATATTGAAAGTGGCACTTTGCTCACTATGAATTAAAATTATCGTTGGTATACTAATTAAGTCCGAGTAATGCAATTTTCGTCGAGTTATACATTTACTATATAAAGGTTTTAAGACTCGTTGGCATGTGAAAGATATATTTTTCTATCTTAACAGTTAAAGCTTTTTAGATTCCCTGTATCTAAAGCCTACACCATCTTTTGAACTGCAATATAGCACTGACAATGATTTATACGCTATATAAAAGCTCATTCTTATTAAGAAGAATCAGAAACTGGACTTGTACAAGCGAATTGCATTCTAAAAATCAGAGTTGCTAAAAGTTTAACCGTCAAAAGCGATGCTTTAGCATAATTTATAAGGCGGCCACAAAAGTTTCCTTCGATACCAAGCAATATATTACGTCTAGTCTGGTTCTTAGTTGAAAAGTTCAAAATACAATTAATAGCTCTAAATGCATATTTATTAACTTGGTTTTTGATTAAATTTTCTTCAAGAATTTGTGTTCTAATTTTATTCCTTTCACTAAAAGATACAAAAAATTGGTTCAATATCAGATTTCTATGCACTTAGAAAAGCATTTCTATGATACGACATTTGAATAGTAAACCAGTTGAATTCATAAAAATATATAAATATCCTAAAGGTAGTCATGAATTTTATATGTTAGCAGACACACTGATGTAAGAAAAATAAAATCAGATAAAAATATTAAAAAGTATTTAAAATTAAATTTTATCTCGATCGATAACTAAATTTCACCTCTACCTCAAAATATGTCGTAGGTTTGTGCATATCAAAGCATTTTCAGATATTTTTGTAAATCAAAGAATTAAAATATTTTGTTAAGACGCAACGCAATGCCAGTCACCCCATATTCAAGAACAGAAGCAATAAATTAACCAATTTAATTTTCTTCTTATAGCTCTTTATAGCTTTTTGCGTATTTTTCCAAGTAATGTCTTAGAGGAGAGTATAATATGCCTATTTCAGATTAACAAAGTATGGTACTGGGTGTGAGATATATAAGTCAAATTTCTTATTTAAATTAAATATTGTTCTAGATATACGACTTGATATAAATCAAAATGAATTATTTACTAGAGGTTCAATATAAATTTCAAATTTAATGAAACACAAAATTGTTTCAATTGCTTTTCGTTTGACTTTTTCTTGTCACCTCAATATTTAAAAGAAATTCTCTAGTAATAAATATCAACTATTATTGATTATCAAATTAGATTGATTAATTCCTCAGAGAACTGTTTAATTTGTTAAATTTTGTCAGGCAAAATATTTACATTGATCCTGAATTTAATTTAATTTTTATGAACGAATTTTCAGTTAAACTACAAATTTTCAAACCATTGCATTTCAATGTGTTTATACTATAAAGTGCGCTTTCATGATGTTCAATATCATTACAATTAATATTGAAATTGCTAATCTCATTAATTTTACATCGATAGACAATAATAATGTAAGAAAATTACACACAGTTTGAAAATGTAAATCTAATGGTAGGTAATTCTCTAAAAGTCAAAACTAGATAAAGTATAGAACTGTTTTTGTATAAAATTTAAAAATGCTTTTGTTAATACCTTCCAACACAAAAAACAGTAAAATAGGTTTCGCTTTTGGATATATTTTGGCAAATTTAGAACATATCTTTTGAATTCTACACTTCTAGAAATTTCGATGTGTAAATTTAGCATAGTAACTTTGTGTTCATTTACTGTGTAAAAATTTACACAATATTCTGCTTACGGTTGAAAAATAATTATTTTAACACGTTTTTGTGTAAATGTGTGATTTACAGTCGATAAAAAATAATACTATCAAGACATGGGGCGCCAAGATGACATTAAAAATGTTGGCTACGTAGATACGATAAAGTTATACTGATAAAACAAATTTAGAATTTTAAATGAAGTATAAATTGTGGGGCTACCAATATTTGGAGTTAAATTCATTTCAATACCACATTTCGATCAAAACACAAGTTTACTGTATTTTTGAAATAACTTTTTGTAATAACTTACATAAATTCGTGTAAAATTTATACTAGAGATAAAGAAATATTAAAAAATTTAACTATAAATGTGTTGATTTTTTACTAAACTTTATCAATAAGTACAAAAATTGGTGTGAGTATTTAACATTTTTTTGTGTCAAGATTTTACATGCTAAAAATTGAACTAACAAAATATTTCCGTGTAAAATTTAACACAATTATTAATATATTATTAGTGTAAATATGAAGAAATTCATTTTAATTCTATTTCACGACGTTTTAGTTAAAAATGTGATATGCAGCTATTGGATAGCTCTTATAGAGAAAACTATGTTTTTCAATTTAAAACATATACTAGAGTAATTAATTATGAATTTATTTTTAAATACAACTATATTATTTTTATTGTTAATACTGTGTTAAAATAAACTATATTCAACAGTATTATGAGATTCCACCTCTGAACGACACATCAACTTGAATAAAATTGCTACTTTTCTTTTTGGATATTTCTTATCCAATGCAGCAGCTTTAATAAATAATATATTAAATTGTAAATAATATTTTTAATATATTTTTGAATTTTCTATTATATTTTTATATTTTGTATTATAAAATTTTATATTTCTTTTTATAATATTCTGGTAAATGTAATTTCTAAATATTGAATTATTAAAATTCCACGTATTTATAAATTGGATAGTTAAGTATTATTCGGTTTTGTATTTTTGTGAACCATGGAAACAGCATCCACTACCAGAAAATGGTTTTAACTTCCTGATATTGCTACCTTCAAAGCTGACAAGCTGATGAATTTTGATTTATGTTTTAGAAATTACTATTGTCTTCATTTTATGTGCGATAAGATCCCTTGTGCAACAAATTTGCGTGGTAAATTAAGCAAAGAACTAAACCTAATTTACCTTAGTTAAAAGGTAATTTCCGTAGCTGCAACTAACTTTATTCTAACACCATTTCAGGCATATAATGATTTTCGCATTGATTCTAATTTTGTAGCTCTCAAGTTGGCGCTACTTTTAAAAGCTTTGAAGTTTTGAAAAACGATTTACCTGCGTACTTCTGTAATTCTTGCTATTGCAAAAAAATGCTAGTATATATTATTTTTGAAAAAGCTCAGAGCAGGTGATTGAGTTGGAAACTCAATATTCTGTCTAATGGATTTTATTCGTTCTAAATAACGTTGAAGAAGCTATTACACTTCTATTAGATATACGAAATGGATTTCGCAACGACTACGTCAAAACACAAAAACTTATAACAAATTCAAACGGGACACCTGTTTGCATGACGGAAAATTGTAATAAGTATTTCAGTTATATTAATACTTTGTGTTTCAAAACTTTAATTTTTATTTCAAAACTAGAACATTGTTCAGAACTTTTGGCGGCATTTTTTTGGCAGATTGTTTGAAGCAATTTTAACCTTTCAAATAATTCAAATTATTATCTATCCTGCCAAAACCTTGCAAATGAACCCAAGATATAAAATTTTTACAGAAGGTTTTGCTGCGAATTTCTAGGTAAACGCAACTATGTTAAGTTCAATTTTAATCACAAAGCCTGAAATTATTGGACAAAACAGGTAGTAATTTATATATTCAAATTGAATCTATCAAAAGCTCGCAGAAACTACCTTAAATAAATTATAAAATTAATACCGTTCTGCACAAATGCGGTATCGAGACCTGTACCAAGTGAATGTTTGGTGTATAATTTGATAAAATAACATTTTCATTGTGTGGTCAATATACTACATATAACAAGTAACCACAAAATTACTCCAGCATTTCGATGTTTACTGTAGCTACCGAATTAGAACGCAAATAAATTGTAAGTAGCACCATTAGATTACATGAAACATGTACTGTATAATTTCGGTAGTTACGGTTTAACAGATAGTAGTCTATTTATTAAAGGGTTACAATGTCCATGTCATTCTGCTTTATATTGTATAATGGAGTTAATGCGGGCTATGGTATTCAATCTTTACCTGACCGTTAGTAGTTGGTTAGTCGCATTAACGCCATCAAAACAATGTGGATTTAGCCACAAGGTAAAATTTATTATGAAAATATATTTGCATATTTCAGCATACGAAGCAATTCAAGACGAATTAAATTTTATTGCAGGAAAGTTAGCGGAACCACAATAATCGGGGAATAAAACGTTCGAAATGAAATTAACCCGAAAATTGTTATTCCAATGCCAAAATATATAGACAAATTTTTTCTATATTCTTTCATATGTATAACTTCTTATCGATTCTTATCTGAGACGTTAAATTTAAAAGATATGAAATCGTTTTTTCATAAAAACCAATTTTTCTTCAAGTTACACACGCGTGGGTTATAAAAAATAAAATTGTATAGTTTTAATATATTTTGCAATAGTATTTTTAGGACAAAGAGTTTTAACGAGTTTTCCTATAGGAAAAGTGATTGGTCCCATGTTACCACTTGAAATTGATAGATGTTTTGTTAAGTCTAAATGTTCTTTACAGATACTCTGGAAGTAGCTTTTAACTAAAATGCTAGTTAAACCACCAATTTTGTAAATCATTCTTGAAATGGAGAATTTGTTATTTCACTCTTTCTTTAATTAAGAAGACGTAATTGGCATTTTAGACTTGCGTACAACCTTAACTTTTTTAGAGCTTTTTCACGTTTCTATAGGTTTTCTCACTAAAATAGAAGTAACCTTTTCGGAATATAAATGTTTATTATCTTGCTATTGTTTGAATATAAAACATAAAGAAAATAATTTTTATATGCTTATATTTATCAGCTGTTAAATGATTCTTTTATTTAAATTTAATTTAGAATATTATTTTGCTGTTCTAATGACGTCATAACCATAGAGTAGTACAGTTTGAACAGGATGTTTATGCTATTAGCCTAATGGCTTTATAGGTGCACAGTAATTAATTTTAGATTATCTGAGTTTGAAAGGAATACATCTTACTGACGAGGATGAGATCTTTAATAGCTGTTAATTTTGGTTCACGGTTCTATTTAATAACTGTAAGCTAGACAGCTGCTGTTGTTTAATACTCAAATATACTTCAATATTTTACCATTTGCATAAAATAAAAAAAGTATCTGTGTTTGCAATAATTATACAAATGCTCTCAGCCAGATTAAAACTAAATTGAGCGTTAAACAAGTCTGAAGGCGAAATAGACGTCGACCTTTATCTGCTTTTCTATTTTTACTTCTTTTACTTTTCGATAAATTATTAATTAAATTTATCAGATATATTGCTAAATGCTAAACCGTCTTACTAAACAACTTCAATTATTTCTGTGACATTTTCTATTTGTAATGGTTTCCTCGACTCCACTGATGGCGATTGATATCAGTTATCTTAATATAGTCAATTTCCAATATACGCTGATAGGCCAGCTATAATTTAGTCATTAATGTCGTTGACTTAATGTAGTGTTAAGTGTGCCCAATGTAATGAAAATTTTAGTTTTATCGGATTGTGTCAATGGCTAGTTTTGAATAACAATTTGATATTAAATTTAACTTGATCGATACTTTTCTAAAACATTAGCTTTAATATTACATAATAGTGCAATAGTATTTTTATGCGTGTATTTCACGTTATTATTCAACGTTGTACCAACGTGTAATTCATTGCAATAGTCACATACTAATATAGAACTTTGTATTCTGTATTAATCCGAAATTAACATTTTGTATATATTCCAGAATTTCAGTTATTCTATATATTTCTAAATTTATTGATTTAGTACATTTTCCTTTAATGTTTTGTTTTATAAAAATCTACTTGGTAAGACTACAAAACTTTGAATGATTTCATAACACAAATTTAACATGACTGATGACGCTTCAAAATTGTAAAGAAGTTTTGTTTTTGTAATAAGTAAACCCAAAAAACTATATTCTAAAAAAAATTAGGATTTTCTTTATAAGTTAGAGAATCGATTTGGATATAGGATATCCCTTTTCGAAATTAATAATTTGTTTATTCGCATAATGCTCTGCTCTGTATTATTTCAAATAATGTGATGCCATGCGCAGCGATAAATAAAACAACACCAAATCTGCATACAAATCAATCTCTTTAGAAACCTTTTAAAGCAGCTTACTATGTTCAATTCCATTTAACATCATTGCAAAAGATACAATTTAAATTGCTGACTGCTGATGCTAATGTGGCCACATAAGATATTTGGTAAGCTTATTTTTTGAATAAAAATATCTTAAAACGATTTTGTACGAAATTTACAACAATTCGATCTTTAATCTTACGCCTTAAAAAATTAAGTTAAGAAATTTAAGAAAGAAAAAAAAATAAAACAATCTGAATTAAAAAATTACTTTGAAATAAGCCATAGAAACCAAATTTTAATATGTAATTTCTCCGGCTCTGCTAGATAAAAAGTAAGTATAGCAGTTGATTTATTTTTAAATTTTCTCTTCAATAATATTAAAACTATTCATTCTGTCGTATTCGCAACGTTTTCGCAACGTTTCCAATATAAGAATTTAAAAAACCAATTAATTACTATTACTAATTTAAAAATATTTATAAAAATAGCTGATTATTTGATCAGTGGTTATAAAATACCAAGTTTCGTGCAACCTAGGACAGTGGATTTTAAAATAGACGATTTACGCCTGATCTAGGGGAAGACTTGGAAAAGTTAGGAATTTTGTTTTTGAAAGTTTGACAGAAAACATACACAAGTTTTCAGTTTTTGAAACCGGGGGGTCTGGGGGGTGTGGAACACCCTCCAGTACACCTAAACAAAATTGGTCCCAGAATCTAGCTTTATATAGATTTTTCCAAATGTTGTTTGTAACCTAGGTCCAGTAATGCCCAGTGGAATCACAACTTTAAAACTGAAATCTAAATCTGTTTGCTATTTGTGTTTTTTAACACACTTACAGGTATACTGGAGGGTGTGTTTACCTGTTCCACACCCCCCAAACCCCTCGGTGGTAAAAACTGAAAACTTGCATATATGTACATGTTCTGTGTGATTGCTTTATTTTTGCTGAAATAAACAGCAAAAATGAGTAAAAAAATTAAGCAGAAAAACGGAAAATTCGATCATCTTTAATGATTTTTTTACAATTTCGGGGGACAGATCTACTCCCAAATCAACTTACTTGCTATAAATATTAACTTTTCACTTTTCTAGTTTATCAGAAAAAATGTAAAGGCTAAAATAATTGTTAAAAAAAACTAGATAGGGGGGAAGCATCCCCCGATAGCGGTGGATGATGGAGGAAAACGAAGGTCATATTCAAATTCAGGAGGTTAATTTACATAAGAATCAGGAGGAATGGTGTCAGGACTCGAAAAAAAAATTTTATTTGCAGACCTGTGTTATCATTAAGGGGACGTTCGTTAATTACGTGAGCGTTTAAGGGAGGAGGAGATCAAGGAGTCTCGGTAAATATCATGTAATTAAAAAAAACAAATTTTACGATATCTCACTAGGGGCAGAGGGGGTCGAAAAATCGCCTCACGTAATTAATGGCCACCCCCTACTTATTTAACTTTATCAATTAAATCAAAGAAAATATGAATTAAATCACAATTCGTGACTTCTCGTTTAGCGTTTTCTTCTTTTTATTCAAAATTTAATATTTTATAGAAAATTAAATTAAAAACGCTCAATTTTAGAGCCTTCTGAATTTTGGCGCTGGGTGCGGCCCTGAGTGATGTCATAGTTTAGTCTTATAAAAGAGTACTGATGAATTGCATTAATTTGAGATTGCAACTAGAAATTCGTCCGGATAAGCGAGGCTGTACTGTATTTAGAAAAATAGCTGATTATTTGATCAGTGGTTATAAAATACCAAGTTTTGTGCAACCTAGGACAGTGGATTTTAAAATAGACGATTTTTTCAGGATATTGACAGTCGCTTACGGTTATAAAGGATTTGAATTTAACGAATTTCCGTTTAGAGCAAAAGTGAAAATAACTGTATAAAATGTAAATATCTATTGGACACTGTAAACCTGCTTATAATAAATTCTTATTTATCATAAACAAAATTAATCGGTTGTTTAAAGTACATTATAACCGGACACCACTGTACTTATTTACATTAATTTATTGCTTGATTACCGTCTCAGCATAATTCAAATTACTTTTCCTTCACTTTATTTTTTGTTATTATAACTTATTATTTCCGTTATTAAATATTGTAAACCACAAAAGCATTATTATTCATAAAAAATATATTATTATCCATAATATTTAAATTATTCCTTGCAAGCTTTCTTATCTGATTATATTAAAAAAACTGTAATAAGTTTTTAGATTGGAGGCGTTATTATTTTTCTGAAAAGTCATAATATTTATATTCAGAATTCCGATTAATAACAAGATATTTATATGAATAACTGAAAATCGCATTGCTCAATAATTGATTTTTGCTATTTGCCACGTAATTCGTACGAAAAAATGTTACTGCTTTGCTAACTTAACTGTTTTTGTAGATCCAATTTCTATGCTAAAACGAATTGAACTTTATTGAGTTGTTTTTAGTCTCAAGATTAGAAGCGTTTTCCCTGCCATCTCTAAACTCACGTCAAAATGCAAGTTGAAGTTTACAATTTAGTTTATTTTTATATACTAAGTAAGTACATTCTCGAATTAAATAGTAATCTCCATATTGCACTACTTTAAATAATCGATATCGTATTCTAAAATTTTTATCCAAATAACATACTATTAAATTTTTAACTAAAATTGAATTTTGACGCAGTAATTTTTATCGCAATCGTGATATTTCAATCAAATTATGGTATAATACAATACCTGAATTTTGGTTCTACAAATGAATCTATTGCTAAAATTAAAAAATTTTAAATAAAATTTGTTTTAAATTGTTTTAGCTCAAAAACTCTAAAGCTTTGCATTTCTCAAGCTATAATACCTTGCTAAATTGTAGATAGCTAGCTAATATTGATGGTAACATTCACAGTAACAAACGATGCCGGGACAAATTTGTTATTCTGATTTCGGCTACCATCTTTGAGAAAAGCGTTAAAACATTATACCTAACAATTATGTGCGCTGAAGTAACGTGGGGTGAAAAGAAGCTCTTTCAAGCACTATAATAATCTTTAAAGTAAAGAAGTAACATAAATAACATTTTCGGGGATGATGAAGTGGGTCAACTAAATTTACATAAATTTCCGAGACATTTAACGAAAAGGTTTTAAAGTAGGCAAAAAAAACCTGTTGGGGTCCATCATACCCCGGTGTATCTCGAGAAAGTTAGTAGTCTCTAGTAAAACTTATATCCAGCGAAACAATGTACGTTTAGGAAAATTAATAATCAACCCATGAAAACTAGTAGCTGACTTATACCTTAACATTTACTTGCGTTTGTGTTTTACGATAAGTTAGAGCTTGCGCAATGCCCTTCTAAATAAGATATTCAACAGACATGTTTGTAGAAAATGTGATATGCTTGTACTTGCACCGAGTGAAAAAGCAACCACAACAAGAAAACAATATTTGATTTAACAAATCAAATTATCAAATAGTAGTACAAACAATTTATTATAGTACAAATAACTATATAGATAATATAGTTAGCTTTTAATTATTAATTTTTTAAAATCTTTTAAATTATATTTTTAGTATGTAAATAGATAGATAATATGCTTTCTTTGATCGTGATCTCTAAGATGCGGGAAACAGAGCTAAGAGGGCAAAATGTAATTTTACTAAAATGTAAAATATAATTAAATTATAAATTAACTTTATTAATCTATTTAAAATATAGTTGTTTTACAAAAATATTGGCTAGACGCGAAAATTACAAAGAGTATAATATTAAACAAAAGGGAGAAAAAAATCAGCATCATTCTGTCAAGTTCTCTCATGTAGTTAATATATTGTGTTATTTTTTGTCAAGCCAACCCGAAGCCTCAAGAAAAAATGTTATATTTAGAAAAATATTTTTTGTTCATATTTTAAATTGTTTTATTGACACTGAATCAAGTCGAATGTAAAGGAAGCTTTAATTATGCAATAAGTAATAAGAGTAGTAATTAAAGAAATAAATTGATTTGTTAAATAACAATTAATGTGGTTTCAAGAAAGTTAACATCAAGTTATCACAAAAGAGAGAAAATCTATAAAATACAAGAAAAATTAATTAAGAGGTAAACAATGAAAATTAATTAGAAAATAATCAAATTACCTATCGCTAAAGTTTAAAAACAAAGTTAAAACGCAAAAAGAATTAAAAAAATTTAAATTAATATAAAATTATAATAAATATCACTACAAATGCTATGGTATACGAAGTGGTATAATCTTATAGTAATTATGAATTGCAAATATCGGATTCATTTTTTTAAAACTATTTCTTCATGATTGATTTCTTAGGTTTTCAAGTGTTTCGTTTGGTAGCAATATAATTTTATAGTCATTTGAAAAACCACAATTAAAGTTCTTTATTACATAACTAGTTACGTAATGTAACTTCATTACGTAACTAGTTACGTAATGTAAGAAATTACCGATAAAACAAAATCCAATATTATATAACGTGATAAAGTTTTCTTGTGGAATACTTTTCAAGTCATTATAAATTATTGATGGAGTGTATACCAAATAACATGCCGACTGATTACCTCGTTGATTATTCCTTATTTAAATTATGGATATTGTTCTGTATAAATTTGCATTCCCATAGAAAATCGTATATTACTTCATTTATACATCGCCATTCTGAATGATATATTGCACATACATAATATACTAAATTATTATATATTTATGTTTGAATCCATCAACTATTTATTAACTAATTGACATTATAATATATTGTTCTTTTAGGTTTTCAAAAATGTACCTACATCTTTTATCGATTTAAAAATATAAAATACGAATAAATGTTATTCTACTTGAATTTCTGTAACAATTATGTTTCTGTAATTAGCTTGCAATACACGGTAATTTGGCTAAAATATGTATAATATGTACTTTAGCCTAAAATACGATAATCGGAACTCGAAGGTATTATACATAACACTAAAATGAAGCAATTAAATATGGCAGAGCTTCAAAAATCGATTAATTTATATATATAGGTATAAATAACAGTTGTGTTTCTAGATCTTGAGAAACAAGAAAATATATCTTAGAAACATTGGTCAATAAATCGAATGTTTCATTAACACTTATTAGTCTAATAATAATGTGCCACCACATACTTTGAGAGTAAGGACCAAAGAGAGGGATTAGTCTACAGAGCCCTGTCCTTCTAAATCTGAGTTTTTGGGATATCTCTCGAATAGATGCAAGTTTTTTTAAATTGAACTAGTTTCCGAGTTTTACTTAAAAACTTTAATGTGCAACTTATTCGTGACGACCATGGTAAGTTCTAAACTGCATTTTCCCATTTCTATAAATAAATTCATGAGATGAGCGGAGATAAACATATTGAAACAGCCAATACAACATTTGCATTGCATTTTTACGCTTTTCGGTTTTTTTAATCCTCATTTTTAAATGATACTCAAAATTTTATATTTGTACGATTAGACTAGAAAATTTTTTAATTCTACGTCTGAATTATTTATTATATTTTCGTTTAATTCTCACTTCACTTATAATAATCCATCTACACATAATAATACTTAAACATGTTAACCTGTTAGTCTCCAATGCATTTATGTAGTTTCAGCGTAAAGAGCTGCATAGTATGCAATTATAAATTAATAACAAAATTTCGTTTATGATTCAAAATGCACTTTACTTGTATGTGCACATGTATGCGGTAAAATAACGAATGTATAACCAACCATAGATGAGTTGAATTTTGCGGAAAATCGCACAACGCAGACACGTGTAGCAAAGCGTTGTCGCCGTGCTTTCCAAACTGTCGAGTAAGCATTTAAAATACTCTTTGCTTTTATTCTCGGTTTGCTACTCTTTTCATTTATGAAGTGAAGCATGGAAAAGCAAATATTTTACCACGGCCAGTTTAAAATAATTTTTAGTAATCAATTCCATTTCTGAAACTTGAAAATTTTACGTGAAATAACAATTAATGCCATCAGATATGACAAAAAACAGTTAAAATCGGAACTCAGAAAATAACTGTGTGGCTAATAGAACAAATATTTATTTGGGATGTTAATGAATTATTTTATTTAAAATTCCAATCTTATATAAAAACCTTATTCAAATAGACAAAAGGCTTTTATTTCAAAAAATATTTCAATCATTCTTTTTAGTGTTATTTTTCCAAGTATACGTATTTACTGTTCGAAAAGTTTACAGCAGAAAACTTTAACTTTGATAGAATTATTCTTAAGTAACTTTCAAGGTGTAGTTTCCAGAATCTCTGTGTAAACAAGGGTAGTGTCGATACATAAATGTAAGAAAATGAAATGAATTCAATTTAAAATCCAGTGACTTAAATAACAGAGATAATTTAAATTTAAATTTAAAAATAAATGTTATTCCAACAATTTTAGATTATAATTACACGACAGAATATAGAAGAGCAGAATTTATATCTTTAAGCAGATAAAGAGGTTATAAATATAAAATATTCTACGACGTAAGTTTAAGGTTATTTCAGCTAGAAATTCCTCCAAAACGTTCTGATAATATTGCCACAAGAAATTGGAGGCTTTGTGCTAACAGCCCAAACTGAAACGCTGATTTAATTCTAACTAAACATAAAATACAAAAAATAAAATTTTTGGATTTAAAGAATGAACTTAAGAATGTAAAATCAAAAATCTATATTCAAAAATGGAAGTAAAAAAATTCTATTCAATCCTCTGATGCTTTTATACTTTAATGAGCTTTTACCCTAATCAGTTTCTCTAAAAAGAAGGAAAACGGAAAGAGGAAAGTATCTTCCTAAAGCAAATTGAAATAAACGGTGGTATTAGTTACTTTAAAGGTTAAATCATAATTTATCAAATATTTGTAGAAAATAGCAGTAAGCGATTTTTACGTTTACTTCATCTAAATTCGTTTAATACTTTTGTTATAGTTTCGTTTACGCTTTCGTTTTTGTTTCTTGTTTGTGTCAACACTTTATTACCAATAATCAACATTATATCTTTCTTGACAAAATATTGCAGTAAATTCAATATTTAATATTTTTAAATTTTTATTTCACAAAACTTTTCCACTTAACAAAGCACAACATAATTTCATCGTTATTACGATTGTCAACCATGTATCAATCTTAATTTCTTATAAACTTACATAAAATTGATTTATAAAGCTATTAATAAACGCTCCAATTTATTTTTAAATTTCATTTTATATTCCCTTTCTGTATATCATTTTTTGTTCTTTTAGAATTTTATTGGAAAAATATAATTCAGAATAGATTTTCGTAAAATACAAGACCTTTTATTCAATTTGGTAATGTAATTTTGTTTGCTAATGGGATAAAAATAACTTTTTTTGTGTTGTTATTGTTTTAAAAAATTGTAATTTTAAAACTCAGTATTTATTACAATGTATTACCATCATGTGAATAAACCGGTTTAGACTCTCCGTCATCGTCAGCAAATATATATTTAAAGTTTTTCTTTATATTCTGACCTGAAAATTTTTAAAACTAAACATATAATTTAACATTTTACAAAGTACCAACCGTGATCGTAAGAAACATATTATAGCAATGGCTTTATTTAGGAACCTAAATATCAACATATTATCTTAAAGCGATATTATAACATAAAGAATTTTCTAAAAAAAAGTTAAGATAGTGAAAGAAGATACCACTTCGATTTATTGGTAAACTGTAAGTTGGTAAGCATATTATATTACAAATTGATGTAAAGACTTAAGTTTTTCTTTAAGGTACTATACGTCATAGTAAATTGTCATGTTGATTATAAAACAAAGAATCGAGAATGTTTGATTATAACCCAAGCAGCACTTCGGCGACTCAAATTACTAAGTCGTCGGTTGTAACGAATTTTTTCTCATTGAAAATTGTTAGTATTGTTTGGAAATTAAAATTATCACATTATTTTCCTAAATCTAAATTTTAGATTTCATTTCAATGCAATTCCGCTTTCAATTTTTAATTACATCGCCGAGAAGCGGAAAATATAATAAAACAGAATTGAAGAACCGTAAATTAATATTAAAATAACTGCTTTTCAATAATTTATGATAATTTTGTTTTAGTGTTGGTTATGAGAATTTTGCAGGTATTTCGCATATTTCTAAGAATGAAAAATTTTAAACATTAATTTATCCCCAACCGAAATTTTAATTTTTACACAAAAGGGAATTGTAAATTACGGGATTAGGTAAACTCTTAAAAACTTCAGATTCAAGATCGGGTTTGGAATGCTCAATCTACGAAGAGGATACCTGGTTAAGTTATCGAGAGTAAGCCTGCCCTGTATTTTCAACCCCTGCCTTGTATTTCATATGCTTAATTTAAACATTTCAAAATTTTGTAGTACCAATTATATCTTGTGAAAATAAACTGTTATTATTCATTGACTTTCAATTTAAAAAAATAAAACGAATTCATGTAATGTAATTGGCGTTACAAGCAGTTACTAAAGCATGCAGTGCACTCATCACAAAATTGAATTATCTACCTCCAGGATAATAATTTCCAAAATAATTTCTGCTTTTAAGTACTTATTTTAAAATCTTGACTTTAATATTTTGACCCACGTGCAATTCTACACTCACTTGAATGTGCAAAGAACAAAAAGTTTACAAAGAAGTAAAAAATAAATTCCAAGTGCGTAGCAATCATTGAAAGAAAAATATTTTTGTTCAAGTTTATATAGACATTTACGATTCCCATGAGACCTTTTTATTTAGAACGCGAATTCTTCATCATGCATTTTACTACCCTGTTTATGAAATATTTTAATATACAATGGCTCATTAAAAAAAACTAAATAAGGCGTTTTAATCTCGAGAATTGTGCGGAAGCATGATTACAGAACCGACTTTGTACTTGATTATTAAATTAAAATATGGAAAAATCTTTTTTATTCGGAGAGCTTCCGTTATAACAATCATATTATTATGTACTATATTTGTAAATTAAATTTTGGTATCTATGTTTAACATGTATATACTTAACTGAGATAGCCGAATAAATTTTGATTTATTGTTGAAGGCATATAAAGAACAACCGTATTAATGTTTTATAAGACGCCATGTGTTCGGGTTATAAACTTTGGATTCACATTATTTTACGCTATTCACACATATTCTGCTTTAGCAAGTTTTAATACGAGGGTTTTCAGCTGAAACATTTGTATCGTGTAAGAGTCAATAGCCTTCCTCTTCTAAAACAAAATTTTATTCTAAATTTGAGACAATATAAAAAGTTACAAAGCAGTGGAAAGTGTTTTAGCTTATTGATCAATACATTTTGCTTATTTTCTTACATCAGTTAAAGCGACTTTCTAATCTCATAATTGATTTATCAAAGGAAAAGAGATGTGAAGTAATTGTTGAACAAAAACGAAAAGTTTCTTAGGAACGTCAAAATTTTATTTAGCAGTTCAGAGTTTATTATTTTAACTCATGATGAATTCTGAAAGAAAATTCAAGTTGTTTCCGAAATATTATATTAACTCATTTCGTAAAGGAGCTTTTTACGATACGCGAAAAATGATTTTGTTTTGAACGATCCGTGAACGCTCCTTTTGAATAGCTCCATGTGGATGACATGTTGGATAGTACGAAATACACAGGTCTGTTCTTTTGCTTGCACTAATTTAAACCGAGCAAGTTAGTGCAAATATAGGGGTTTGTTGATTGGTCTTTGCTTGCTCTGATCATGTTAGTACAAGCAAACGAACAGACCTCATGAGTAAATCCGCTAGAGTGGTAATTTATAGTGACGAATAGATAATTGACTAGCAGTAAGGTATCACGCTCTAAGTTTACATCGAATGTAGACTGTTTGAATGTTGCTAATAAACTAATAATATTAAAGAGTATTCAACAACAAAAAAGTTTTGCTAAAACCCAATTGTGTTTATCTTGGGAATTTTATTTGTAATTTGGAATTTACAAAATGCTCCGCACCAAAAGTGTCACGATGAATTTTTTTATCGATTATCTTCTCAAGTAAGTTTTAATAAGGTAGTTTATGTGCAAAAAGCGTCTTTCCACTTCAGAAGAATGAAACGGTTGGTAGCTCTTTCTTTCAGTATACGACTAAAATATCAGTAAATTTGTAAATCTAAATATATTGCAATAATATAGGTACATTTAAAATTGGGGTAGGCACACATTTTCAAACTTTTAATTTTAAATTTGTTTATTATTTCAATTTTATTAAATGAAGAATAAAAAATGCAGCTGGTTATTGCTACTCGTAGGCGTTACGATCTCACACATCTCCTTTAGTTTTCTTTATAAATGTAACTAATTATTTTTAAATTTTACTCTTTTTGTTAATTTTTATGCTTAATATTATAAACATAATCTGACTCTTTGTTTCCCTAGTATTTTTTTCTGTTTGCCTTATGTTTAAAATTTCAAATTTAATTAATATTTCTTATCTTTATTTAAACTCACTTTGCGTCTTTATCTCCAATCATACACACCTTCTCACTAAACTTAATTAATATTTACTCTTTAATTAAAAAACAAAATTAAACTTATTTTTCCTCTTTTAATTCTAAACCAGAAGTCACCAAAATCAAATTTGATTTTTTTTAAATAACAAATCATATTACACATTTCTTTATAATAAAATTATGGTTTTTGCATTTTTTATTCCAGATATTATGAACTACTTTCTATTTAAGCGCATTTTCTTTATCTAATTTATTTTATAGATTTTATATAAATTGCTTCATAGCTTTCATGGTTGTTTTTCATCCTAGTCTTGTAAATTATTTTTCCTTGCTATTAAATTAACCGTTGTTACCTTTCCTTGAAAGGTAATTTTCTCTCTACTTTTTTACGATTTGCATTTTTCCACGATTAACTTATTACTTTTGTATTTTTTGGTAAGAATAAATCAAAAACTCAAAATTCACAAATTTGATTTTTAATTTATAACTTTGTCGATTTCAATAAACTTAAGACATATTGTTTGATCCACTTGAACTTAGCCGTACAATTGATTACCTCTTTTTTGGACCAGCAGTGTTTTACAAAGTATAGAGCGAAAATCCGTGGTTTAAATTCATTTATGCAAAGCCGAGTATGCAGCTTTTACTTAAGAACTTCTTCGATAATGTATACAAATGTAGTGATTTCTGATACAGGATAATTTTTATCTTAAATAAATTTTTATCAAATTATATGACGAAAAAAGAATGAACTTTCACGACTTTATGACTTCCTGTTATTTTCTCAAATAGTTGTTCGAAATTAAATTACGTAAGATCTCTTCAAAATTGTAGATTTGTTGTATATTTTGCTTATGGTTAGACTCTAAAGATTCTAAAGATTAGATTAAAATTTTAGTCTTAGTCGAGAGTTTAACTTGAGTTATATGGGCAAAATAAGGAAGTGTTGAAGATTTAAGATTTATATAATTATTCATTTTAACTCTTTGAAATAAAAAGTAAGTGCCTAATTAACATACTACCTAAAAATAAATTTGATTAAATTTAAGACTTTTCAAGTGCTTAGTATTCTTTAAGCTTTAAATTATTCTTGGTATTTACAAGAAATTTGACAATCTAATCTTACAAACTTTATAATGTTTTTTGTCTGAATATGTACATTTTGTTCTTACTGTGGGATTAGCATTGTGAGTTCTAAAATGAGAAAAGTATAAAATTTCCCAACACAAAAGCTTCAACTACCAAAATTAAGAAGCTGTAAAATGTAAATGCAACTACAAAGTACGCCACAAAATAGAGTCTAGATAGTATAGCACAACAAAACTTATCATCTTGATATCCTTGCAGTAGTATTGTTGAAGAACCTTTGCATAATATATGTGGAGAAATTGTGTTACGGCATTTATATTTTGCTTTGAATCGTATTAGTACGTACTCAAAAAATTTCAACAACATTTTTATTTTACATTTCATGCTGAAAATTTTTAATAAAACTAAAATGCTGACATACATAAAATAATATCGGTTCTAATATTGTCAACACAATATATTAACGAAAAATTATGATAGCCATTAATTTACGACTAAAACAACACCAGCAGGAGTTTAATTTTCAAATGCAACAAGTGCGACTACAAGGTGTTTCAAAATAAAGTACTCGGTAGTTTTTTTTTATATAATGCAGCTCTGTATATTTAATTTCGATTAAGCTGCTAATTAATTGCTAATTAAACGGAAATTAATAACAATTTGCAGTTCACAAATTGCATTTAATAGAAGCCATATGCAATTATCTTAAACTATACTATAAAGTTCTCATACGCTCAACGACGAACACCAAATTAACCCAAGAAATTTAATTAAGACAGATAGTTAAGAGGTAAGTTTAGATATGCTTCTATTTAACCACTCTGTCATTCAAACCAACCTTAATTTACATTCAGTTCGATGAATATAAAATTGACATTATATGACATATTATGTCCATTTGTATTATCTACTTTTCGACTATTTGCTTCATTTTCCATTCGAAACCATTAGCTTTCACTTAAATCAAGCTTTAAATTTACAATACAACGTTTAATATTTGCCAATAAATTTTGCCAGATGCGGAATGCTGAAATTTATTTGAATTAATAAATCACAAACTACGAGTACCTAGTGTAGGTGGGTAGGGTACATTATAATTTAACAAGTGGTTGTTTTAATAATAAAACGTATAAAATAAAAATTTTAACTACCGCGGTATTTATGACGACAATAAATTACTTACTTGCTGGCTATATATTGATCTATTTTAATAATAAACATAATAATTATCGAGCTCTGGAAAACATTTTAATTTAGGGGTGATATTTACATACTAAATTCTTAGGTATTACTAGATTTACCTGTTTAATATTCAATTCACCTTCCGAGTCGAGAGAACGACAACAAACAAGTTTACATACTTAAAGTACAATGGTTTACACCAGAAGTCATTTAACCGTCGGAATAAATGTATCGTTGAGAATTTTGGATGGCAAAAAAGTTAATAAATAGTTTAGCTGAATTACTTTCAATTACTTGTTTAATAAAGGTATAATGTAATTAATGGAACCCTCTGGCCATTGAATGGGTACATTATTCAGGAGTCACCAGCAAAAAACTTTTTGTACCTTCTAAATTAACTAGATTATACAAAAAGTTACAAATTACGTTATTATATAAAGTAATTATATATTTAATCAAAAAATAATTAACTGCATATTATAATATAATAGAATAGATTAAACGAATATTTTAGTATTAAATGTTGCATCATGAAAATGTAAAATATACAATTCTATTTAATTATGGAATTATGGCTTACGTAATAC
Source organism: Cantharis flavilabris (assembly GCA_949152465.1). Classification (NCBI taxonomy): domain Eukaryota; kingdom Metazoa; phylum Arthropoda; class Insecta; order Coleoptera; family Cantharidae; genus Cantharis; species Cantharis flavilabris. The sequence continues at coordinate 13,959,246 of OX424435.1, forward strand.
AACTAAATACAACAGGAATAGTTCTTGCAACAATAAAATGTAAAACACGATAATTTTGCAACTAATTGTGTAAATAGCTATTATATACGTAAACATAATATAAAGGAATGTTCACTAAAATCAAATCATTATGATTATTAAAACATTATTAGAACCCATTATTTTTATTCTGTTGAAAATGGATTTAATAATTATATCGAGTAGTTTTAACCCTGTGGTTGACAATTAAAATATTGATTGTATTAACTTCGAACTGATAACTGATTTTAGCTATATTTCAAAGTTAATTACAATATTCAATGAATTTTTATGTTTTCACTTCCCATTTCCCAATCTCAATTACAGAACAATACCAAGTATTACTCGTATACACATTTGACAAACTTGAACTTAAACTCGAGATACCAGCTTACCATCTTTGCTTGCCTCATAGCACATCAAACTGTTGGTGCATTATCTAATATGAGCTGCACTATAATTAATGATAAGCTGCGTTTCGATGTGTATGATCCCACCACTTGAAGAACAAAGGTCGGAAAATTTAATTATGGAGCTTTGGTTTATTTCTGGTATTTCTGGAATTATGGTATTCTAAAATTTCATCAGAGTTGTTTTTGTTGCAAGGTAAAATGTAAAAGTTTAATTTCAAACTGCATTTTCGGTGAAATCAGAATTATTCTTAAAACAGTAAAAAAAAAGTCACTAATGTAATTTCTACTTGTTAACTGAAGATAAATAGAGATTTAAAGAGTATGAATAGGAAAATTCAAGATTTAAAACCGCTTTAAAATGAAAATGTACAATACGAATCGAGTTATGGACCATTGAACTCTGAAATCGGTTATTATTTTTACAGGGCAAGCTTATTAGCTTTGTGTGCTATAATTGAAAATGAAATTTTAATATTATTGAAGTTAAATGTTCTCAAAATACACAAACCGCCAAAGGTTATTGTAGATTTTTTAGTTATGATTTTCTGTTTGAATCTGCGTGAAATCACATAAAGGTTAATATTGTTGTAGTTATTTTAAAATTTGTTTTGTTTATAATTAATATTTATAATAATTATACCTTTGGAAAGTATAATATTATGTAGGAAGATACAATTCTGATTTAGACAACTTGACTGTTGTTTCGGTATTTTAATTTATAAATATTAATTAAAAATCATTTATTCAAAACATAATTCTAAAATAATATGTATTTGCTTTGTGAAATTATTTATAATTTCAAATTTGAAATTCATATATTTTGAAATTTAAACTTTCAACCCGAAAAATCCGACAAAACTAAATATTAAATTTTGGTGTCAACGTGGTATCCTTACCCAATATCCGGCACTCCAAACTATTTATACAATTTCCTTCCTTTTTATTTAAAGCCCATTTGAGAACAACATAAGATGCAATGCTATATAATTATGATAAGTCACGTTAAATTACACCAAGCAGAAGTTTTCCAAAGTTTAAAATAAGACCGTCTTTAAAGAATTAGCTGAATTTAAAACTTGAGAGATATAATAACTTTTACGTGTTACTTCAAGGCTTTAGGATTCAAAATAAAAAAGGTTATTTAGTAATCGATTTAAAGATAATGATTCAACTCAACCATTATTTTAGGGCCAGCATGTGAATTACAATTTCATGTTATTTATTAAATAATAAAAATAATTCCGAAGATTATTATGGTTTCAGCCCAGTACATTTTTAATTTGTTGTTTTTATAGTTAAATCCACTCATCATCATGAAAATGTTACTTTTTATTTTCGTATTTTGATAATTTAATTTTTTATCTTTAGAAGTTTGTTTATATTATAATATTATATAAAATATACACGGTCGATAATACTTTTCTTGTTGTATTACATCATAATATTATGATACTATCTAATAAAATCGATTGTATTACCGTAAGAATATTTTACTTGAAATACATTTTTGTCTGCATGCTGAAATCGAATAGAAATCTGCTTGTTTTATTGGAAATATAAAATGGTTTCTCACTTTATTCCAAATTGCAAAACCAGAATTGATTTGCTAATTAAGTTTTAATAAAATACGTTGTAATCAGGACTTTTGTTATAAATATTTTGGAACAACAATGAATTTATCTTGAAAAATTATAATATTGCAATTTTGCAACTAGATAATAAATTTTGCATAGTGCTATGTAAAATAAATTTCAAAAATAGCTTACACTCTGATGATGCTCGCTCGTTCAAGAAAACTTTGAAAACATCTAGGGCACATTATCTTACTACGATATTGTGTCACTTTAATAAACTCCATACTAAAATTTTGAATTTAAAATCATATTCGGGGCATCTAGGGGATTTTCGATGCTCTAGCTACTTAGCAAATATTGTGCACTTTTGAATTATCCCATATGCTTCGAACCTGTTATAACTAATTATAAAAACGTTTTTTGAGTCTACAAAATCCAAGAATATCAAGGGAATTAATGTAAAAAGTGCAAGGAAACTGTTAAGGAATAGCAGAAATTAAAAGCAAATTGAGGATTTATTCCACAAAATTTTGGTCTGTGATTTATCCTTCGATTTTATCTTTGGCATTTTTGATATTTTTTTTATGAAAATTTTTTTTCTATTGTTTGCCTTATATCATATCAAGTAGGATAATATAATTTTCCAAGTTAGACATCTTATTAATATCCTTTTAATTTATTGTCCATCATAAAAAAATTTGTCATGTCATGTACTTTTCATACAATTTTAGATCTTATTTTTCAGGAAAGCTCAAGTTTAAAGTGATTTGTATTAATTTAGCGTTTAAAAAACATTTTCATTCACATTTTCCAAACCCATGCATATTTTTATATTACTGATTTTATATATAATTTAATATAAATATATTTTAGGCATTCCATGCCAAATGTCAGGTACATGTCAGTGGCCCCCCCCCCCCCACTTTCGAATTTTTGGATGAGTTTGGTGTCAAGCGTTAGAGCATCGTTTGATCCTCAATGAGCTTCTATTAATTTCGTTTGAGCCTCAAAGGTCGCGAAGTTATTCGCAAAAAACAAGTGGGAGGCTGTAGACATGATGGCCCCCCCACTTTCGAATTTTAGTATGAATTTGATGTCAAACGATAGAGCATCGTTTGAGCTTCAGTGAACTTCCATTACTTTCGTTTGAGCCTCAAAGGTCGCGAAGTTATTTGCGCAAAACTACTGGGGGGGGGATGTAGACATGTTTTACAACCTTCCCATTTTGAATTTACGTGTGCAATTAATGTCAATCGATAGAACTTCGTTTGAGCCTGAATGAGCTTCAGTGAACAGGATTTTAAGTTCATTTTATATAAAGTTTTGGATAATTAAAATTTTCTACCAAAATCCGAGCAACACGCGTTAAATCTTAAATCTTAAATAACTAGCTTATTTTCAACTTTAGAGTGAAAATGAAAATAACATAATATATCGTAACAGGGCCCGTTGCTTTGGCACCCCCCAGTAAAAATTTTTGGCCAAAAAGCTAGCTCCCGAATCTATGGAGCTAGCACCGGCTAGCACTTAAATATTAAAACTAGCACCTTTATAGTTTTTTCACAAATCCACATTGAAAGTGGGGGGGAGCCTAAAGTAACGCTAGCCACCCCAGTTAATATTTTGGCTCCAAAAGCTAGCTCCATAATCTATATAGCTAGCACTAACTATATAGCTAGCACCCAATTATTACAGCTAGCACCGTTACAGTTTTTTCACCAATTAGTATTTGATAAAAAGTCTAAATGTTTCATTCCACTGCGCATGATCGACGATAGATTCCACATGCCCCTCCCATTCTAAACTTTACCATAGATAAGAGAATTTGGTCTCTATAATAGCCAGGGCTGCCACTACAAGCAAGACTGAAGATTTGCTTCTGCCCGCCCCCCCCCCCCCCCCCGAGTAAATAACTCACATTATTGTAAGGATACAAAGCTTTGAAATTATTTGGGACACTTTTTGATCTATGGAAGACGACACAACGGTACATGGGAAATGTATAATGACTCTTGAAAAAATTAAGAAGATGTTTCGTCAAATCAAATAGTCGAGTGTCATTTTCTTATCTATAGCATGTAAGCCAATATCGGAATTAAAAAATTAATTAAAAAATTACACAAGGGGTAACTATCCAGTAAAATTTCTGTACACAAGACTCGGAATTCCGGAGATTTCCAAGAATTCCAACGATTTCCAAAGAATTCCAGGGATTTCCAAGAATTCCAGGGATTTCCAAGAATTACAAGGATTTCAAAGAATTCCAGGGATTTTCAAGAATTCCAGGGATTTCCAAGGAAGTCCAAAGAATTCCAAGGATTTCCAAGGAAATTCCAAACAAGTATACACAAAATTTTCGGGATATTTACCCCTTGAAATTACGTAATGTTGATTAACAATAAGCCTTAAGCTGTTAAAAAATTATTAGTAAAGTTTAGAATGGGCGGGGCATATGGAATCTATCGTCGCTCATGCGCAGTCGAATGAAACATTTAGACATTTTTATCAAATACTAATTTGTGAAAAAACTGTAACGGTGCTAGCTGTAATAATTGCGTGCTAGCTGGTGATAGCTATATAGATTACGGAGCTAGCTTTTGAAGCCAAAATATTAACTGAGGGGGCTAGCGTTACTTTAGCCCCCCCCCCCACTTTCAATGCGGATTTGTGAAAAAACTATAAAGGTGCTAGTTTTAATATTTGGGTGCTAGCCGGTGCTAGCTCCATAGATTCATGGCCAAAAATTTTAACTAGGGGGTGCCAAAGCAACGGACCCCGTTACGAGATATTATATTATTTTTATTTTCACTCTAAAGTTGAAAATAAGCTAGTTATTTAAGATTTAAGATTAAGATTTAACGGGTGTTTTTTTTGGTAGAAATTTTGGTAGAAAATTTTAATTATCCATAACTTTGTATAAAATGAACTTAAAATCCTGTTCACTGAAGCTCATTCAGGCTCAAACGAAGTTCTATCGATTGACATTAATTGCACACGTAAATTCAAAATGGGAAGGAAAATTGCAAAACATGTCTACAGCCCCCCCAGTAGTTTTTCGCGAATAACTTCGCAAACTTTGAGGCTCAAACGAAAATAATAGAAGCTCATTGAAGCTCAAACAATACTCTAACGTTTGACATCAACCCAGTAGTTTTTCGCGAATAACTTCGCGAGCTTTGAGGCTCAAACGAAAATATTGGAAGCTCATTGAAGCTCAAACGATGCTCTAACGTTTGACATCAAATTCATTCAAAAATTTGAAAGTGGGGGGACCATCATCTTTACAGCCCCCCCCCCAAGTAGTTTTTCGCGAATAACTTTGCAAACTTTGAGGCTCAAACAAAAATAATGGAAGCTCATGGAGGCTCAAATGATGCTCTAAGGCTTGACACCAAACTCATCCAAAAATTCGAAAGTGGAGGGGCCACTGACATGTACCTCCAAATGTCTGCATATTTGTATGTAAAAAATTTTTGTAAATTTTGTTTGCAAAACCAGATGCATTTTAATTGTAAATAGTGTGCACTGTGTAGTGAAAAGCCAAAGGCTGCCTGACTCTCAAGCTGAGTTATTACTACGTACACTATTTGTACGTATTAGATAACTTATATATTTATAATTTATCCCTATAACAATTAATTGCCATTTTACTTCAGATAGCTACATGTACGAGTTCATAAATTTTGAAGTAACAAATATTGAACATTTCCAATACATTTTAAAGTAGATTAATACAAAGTTATAAAAACAAATATTGATAACCAAAGATTGAGAATTTCAGTAATATAATATTCATATAGATAAAATATAAATAGCTTTCATGTGGGCATTGCAAGTAGGTAATTTTTGTTATTTCTACCCTGATGTATTAAAAGAAATAAGAAATATCTATAACATTGTCAGCATAATGTAATTACCCCTACATGGAGCGAAATTAAAACCTTTAATTTTGACTGACCGCTCCAATCAATTTTTTTCTGTGAGTTTCAAAACTGTAAATTTACAATAATCTGGGAAATATTGGTAATTCAAATACAGAAACACTGTCAGTATTAGTATCTCAGTTTTAGAGAAATATAACTTATCGTCCTGGCTCAAAACAGTTTCATATTATTTAATAAAGTAAAAATAATAATTTAATAGATTTTGTGCTTGAATCTCAAGTATCCTTTGAGTTATACGTATTTGTATGCATTACTTATTATCTCGGTATCTCTAAATCGGTTGACGTGCTTTTTCTGAAATTAATATTTCTCTTTGCTCTCTAAATATTTGCTGGAAACTTTTCAAACGTTTACCAAATATATTCAGGTCCAACTTAAATTCTCTGATTGTTTAGTAAACCGATAGTTCTTACTCTATTTTGACATTTAGCCAAAATATGTCAATATATTTGCTCAAAGGAGAGTAAACTGCCCCATATTCCAAATTAAAATTTTAAAATGGAGGTTAAAAATCACATTATTATTTTATCAAAAATAATTTGAAAATGAAAAAAGAATCAACATTATTAATAAAAATTAAATTGATTTTGCGTAAAATCTTTTATTGGCAATTAAGTTCTACTTGTTGATTTTGTGAAACTATAGTTTAGATTAGTTTAAAGTTTAATTTAGCAGGTAAATACACATTAACAAATTTTAGATTCACACATAGCTATTTAACGCTTGTTAAACATCTTATTAGTAACACTTGCTGTTTCTACATTATTACAGGTGCAATCCGTCCTCCAGAGTAAACTATTCTATTGTATCTATTCATTACGTCATTTGTAACTGGCTAAAACCAGTTCGCTTAAAACAAAACTTTTTTCTTTGACTTTAAAGTTAAATTGTAATCATAGGGTTCTGCTCGAGTATAATTTACTAACGCGAGTTATGGATGGATGCGGTTGTAAAATTTATCATTGACTAACAAGGAAATTTTAACAATACGTTAAAGAAAATTAAACTTTTAACTTTAATTATAGTTTTAGGCAGAGTAGAACTAAAAATATTTGGAACAGATCTGAAAAGTGTAATATGCGGTTATTTCATGGTTTACTGAAATACCTCACCTTTACTTGCAATTTAATTTTCAGTTAATTTCTTTTAATTAATATAATAATGAAATAAAAGTTTTTAAATATTTAAAATATACCAGATAAAATTGAGGTATATTTTTTAGCATTTAATGAATAAAAAACAATATAAAATTGTGCTGATACACATTCAATTTATTATTAATAAAACGTATTGAGAATTTGATAACCACATTTTTAACCCGTCGACTAAATCACCAACATTTTTCACAAAAACTTCCTCCTCAGCTTACTAACAATATAGGAATTTAAAAATTAAATTTTAGATTTTTTGTTTGTAAGACAATGCTGTTATGCCAAATACATGAATTTATTTAGTTAATGGATTGTTTTGCCATTTCAATTTTTAAATACTAGTTTAGCTAGTTAAAAAGTTGAACAACTTTATACAGTAATTTTTTATGACGAACATAACAGAAACTTTATTAAAATTCCTAAATTAACAATATTGCAGTATTGATAAAATACATTTTTCAAATTTGTTGTTCGTTGTTGAGAACAGATGTGAATTTTAAATGTCATGTTTAAGAAATAAATATTTTATCTGATTCTACATTGGAACGACCTAAAAGGCAACACAACTGCAATCTTCTACCATTTTAATTAGTTTTTGGTCATATTAAACCGAACACAATAAGTGTCAAGTTTTGAGCACAATAGGAGGGTAAACGATACTGCTCTGATTAACTCTTTTAAGCTATTGTTACTTACAATATAAAATTTTTTCAATTGTCTAAATTTGTAAGCAATCCATTTGCTTCTGAATTAGAGACCTAATTATAAGAGAGAAAAAAATACTATAATAATTCTAGAAAGTAAATTGGTTTCTGTTAATATGGTTTATCTAAGACAGATACGTCTTTTACAATGCATATCCTGAGTTGCACTAAGTTACTATAATCGGGATCTTTGGTAGCTTTAGAAGCTGCAATTCATCACCTAACAGTTTATTTAGGAAACCGTAAGGAGGATGGAGTTTTTACGACGTTAGGAATGTTTTGGAAAATTTCGAGATATTAAGTCTAAATTTAAATATTCTAAACAGTGAAAATGTTTTTTTATTAGGTGGATCAGTGAAGCGGTAAAAGAAATTAATCTTCACAATTGAATCAAAAAGATTCAATTTGAAAAAATTGTTAAAAATTAAATTAAAAGCACATCGTTTAGACGAGCTATTTATTTACAATTCGATATATTAAAGCATAATTAGATTTAAAATCCATTAAATCATATTAATTTTAAGAGAATTTAAAAATTTTAATTTAAGATAACATATAGATAAAAATTTAAATTAATATTGCAATATAATACTACAAGACAAATAATATAAAACAATAATAAATCAGGTACAAAATTGTAAAAGTAAGAAATTTCTAAAGAATTTAATTCCTTCATTGTACGAAATAATTATTATTGCAGAAATTAGCTTCATAAAGAATAGAAGTAAAGATGTGCAAATTAATTGTAAAATACATTATAAAATAAGAATTTTAACAAAATGTTACAATATTTACATTTTAACTTGAAGATACATACGTAAAAATGTTATTTAAATAAGCACTTTAACTTTTAACTTGAAAAGTTTTTATGATTTTACTTTAATTTAAATAATTTTCAAACTTATTTCTTTCTTTACTAATTTTGACTAATAAAAAGTTTTTCAAATATTTTTTTTTGCTCGAACAAGTTTTTTATTGATCAACTATTGCAATACGTTTGCTGATTTTGTTAAATATCAATTTAAATTTTAGCTGTATTTTATTGGTGACAGTTTGAAATTAGAAGAAGATATTGTGAATTGTTTCCAAAAATCAAAAATTAAGAACTTAGAAATATGGGTCTACCACTAACAGCTTCTCTACCAATAAAATTAATGCAGCGAAATTTTTAAAACTATTTGTAAATTTAAAGCTGGAATTAATTACTCTTGTGTGGTATCTTTAATGCATATTTTAGCATTTTTACTAAACATTTCACACTTTTTTGCTGCACTTTTTGTCGTGTTGTACTGCGTCAACTTCCTAGGGTTAGTTTATAACATTGTTGTTTTTAAATTCCTGTTAAATTGTACTAGTGGAATATAATGAGCTAAGACTTTTTATGAATTTATGGTATTTTAATGCACTCGAAGAATAAATCATTTTACTATCATAAAGCAAAAGTACCGTAACATGATTCCGTCACGGTACCTGACGGCTTAAAACCACGTAACGGTGCTTATAACAGATAAATACACATCGTTTTGCTATATGGATTCTGAAAATTAATTCAGTAAACTGTGAAATAAAATTCTACTGAAAATCTCAGTGTTAAAAATCGGAAAAACTACAAAGCTACATTTAAAACTATTTCGAACGGCCCTTATTCTCGTGACTTCAAAAGTGACAGACGTATATTCGAAGTGTGAACAAAATATATGTAATTTCATATTTAAATTAATATAAATTTCGGACATTTCTATTAAACTGAAATTCTCAAGTAAGTGTATTTATTATTATAATTATTAACCAAAGTTGATTTAACCACGAGATAAATTGTGACGCTCACATTAAAAATGGTGGCTTTCTTTCATGCATTTGAATTCTTATTTATTTAAGTAATCAGGGATGAAAGGTTTTGCTTATTGGTAATTGTAAATTCGTTTTGCTTTTCAATGCTTCGTGGATTATATATTTTTGGTGGTTGGTTTTTTGTATTTATTTGAAAGTGTGATGATGGGTGTTATTATTATTCATGTGTGGTAATTAGTATGTTCAATTTATTCATATTGGTAGCTTATTTGGTTAAATAATTATTGTGGGCAAGGTTGGTTGTATTATAGATTTGGTTAGGGGTGGTTATTGTTTGGTCAAATGACGGGTGGTTTGGTTTTACAAAATGGCGTAGGTGACGCTTACATACAATGATGTAATTTATTTAATAATGCAACTATTTTGAATCAGTAATTAGTATGTAATTTAGAAATAATAATAATATGAGGTTTGCATAGGAGAGCAATGACGTAACCGAGTCCTCTTCATTGTGTAGCTGTTTTTATCAGGAAATGAGACAATCGTATAAGTTAGAGTATTGTTTGCTCGAATTAATGGTTTCTCATTTGACCTATGCTAATCTTGATGTGTGGTCAATCTGAGTTATATTATGTCTATTGCGTAAATAGGGAATATTAATTTATTTAAATATATTAAGCTGGAAAGTTGTGCTCTTGATTGAATCAACTTTTAAGAGTTAATTGTTATTAACCTTACATCGAATAGCTTTGAGTACGTCACTGGTTCAAACAAATCAGGAAACTGTAAGTTGGGTTTGCATCTTGTTCATGTCAACTAAATATTTAGCAAAGGTTATATTGATCTCACAAACTGCTTGTCCGTTCTTTAAAAGAATCTGAAGATTGGGTTACTACAAACTGGAGGTTATTAACGACGTATGTGTGTAGGATATGACGATCACGAGGGTGCCGCTTGGTATTTGGTGCTGAGGATTTGAGATTTGAAAATATGGGGACGCCAGATTCAAACTCAAGACCTGTCACTACAATCTCTATGTTAGCAATTTGATTTGCAATCATTAATTACGTTCCGAAATGATCGATGAAGGGGTTTGAATTACCGAAAGTAAATATTTTCGTGCGGTTATTGAAAACAGAGAATTTCTTGATTCAAATGGTACTTATTTGAACCTAGTAAAAATTTTTTTCCGTGTATGTTTTATAAAATATTAAACGTGGGGAACAGAATATCTGCATTGAAATTAGTTTCATTTGCTTACTTCTTTTTAATATAGGAGTACCTAATTACTTTATTACATACGCATTTACCTGTATTTGCTTTTTACACATCCGACCTACAAATTCGATATAATTAAATTATTTTGCTTTAGTAATTTCTGAATTTTAAATTATAATTAATATACTAAAGCTTAATATTGTAACGAAAAGACGTACATATAATGTTGCTGAATTAATTCGTTTCTTAAGAAATAAAGTCTGCATTAGTTTCTTAAATGCTATTTTATATTTTTCCAACGTTAAAATGTAATTTAGTGAGGCAAACGTGCTATCCATACCACAAAACAGGATGTGTAAGTAATGCTTTTACAAATTTCTATTATTTTTATCCTGGATAGAAACATTTAATTCGTCATAATTAATGAGTTTCGTCGTTAGTTCTCTTCATTTTTATTTAAAAAATATATTCATAATTAAAATATTTTACAACCAACTCAAAATTATGATTATAATTTAAAATTTGCTTGCGTACACTTACTTAATAGAAGCAAAGACTAGAAGGTATCCTTTTTAATATGTACATAAATTGTTAATATCGTGCTTCCATCCACTTCTGTGTGCAAATTTGATTTGATATTTTATATATTTTCCACACACTTTTAGTGGGTTTATTAAATACGGAGCCAAAAATTTTAGAAAATAATTAGATTAACTGGTGGAAGGAAGTAGCTGAAAAACTTGGAAACATTTTATCCAATTCGCCAATAAAAATGTACATCGTTGAAATTATTATTTTCGAATAAAGCAGTTAAAAGTTAACAGCTTAAAACATTTGGTAATAACTGAGAATTCAACTTTAAAGCCCAACCCCCTGTGAGCTAAATAAAATACCTACCCGTAGAGATTGTAGGTAAAAGCAAAACCAATTAATTAATCAAGTACTAAGAAAAATTGTACTAATTACAAAAAATTTCTGCATGAGATAAAACTTGTTAAATTTTTTGTATCTGCGTACTAATTAATTTATACTTGCCTTTATTTTATACCAATAAATGTAAAATTTACCCCGTGCTCACCCCAATTTTATTAATTAACTGTATAACTTTAACTGAACCCTCGCTGGAGAAAGGTCAAGTAGAAAATTGCTTTTTTAAGAAACCAAATGAAATTTGTATGCGTTTTACGTTCTTTCTGCTAATAATTTAAAATTTAATCTTTTAACGAAGTTAAAGCTGCAGTTTCGGTAATCGAAAGTGCGTTTGGATAATTTGAAAACTACCTCACCACACAAAAAGCTTTATTCCAAACGAATATTTTATTTTCCAGCAAATTAATTAATTTAAAAAATCTGTGTTTATTTAAATTTGTTTAGTTCTAATTAATTTTATTTTGTCTGTTTTAATTGTTGCCGCTGTTGATTTGTTGTAAATTTAAACGACTCAAATTAAAACAATTTCATTTTTTATCTGTTTGTAAATAGCGTTCAGTAAATAAATTAGGCGAAAGATAACAATTTATTGTTTTTTTTTGTTTATTGCAGTGATTTATAAATTGATTAGTTTTATTTGTTGATTAAATGGCCATGTTATTAAAATTACCTAATGGCGGTATAGATGTTGACTCGCAAACATATTGCGGTGTTTTTTTTGCTATTATTTGTAACATTGGTTTATAATAATTCGACAATTTGTATTTAAAATTAGGTAACCGGCATATATCTAAGTGTTGACTAAGGGGCGGGCAAACGAAGGGATGACGACGCTAGTGTTACATATGAAATTCACTTTCGGTTTAAGGTTAATTATTTAAATAAACAATGTGCGGTTGTATGCTAAAGTTACCTATTTATAACTTAACAAATTATTGAAGTTATTAAGTTATGAGAATAATTACAATATAACCAAAAGGAACAAGAGAGGATTTCTGATTATTTAAATAATGAAACGGAATTAAAAATGTAAGTAATTTCCTTTTACAAGATGTATCTGTGTAGGTGATAAAACCGAGAAAAGTTAATATGTAAATTTAGATTGTGGACAGTTTGCACAAGGAACTATTTAATACGACATCTTTTCAATTTACATTTTCTGCTATTTTCACTGTTTATTAAAGTCATAAAGTCGAAATATTGCATTTGTCAAAAACGTAAACAATATAACAACAAAAATACAAGACAGAATACTAAATTAAATTTTTATTAACGACATAAAAATACAATTTCTCTTTTATCGTTAACATTAAATTTAAACTGTATTTGTTGGTACCGATATTACCAACTTTTATTAAATTTATGGCAAACTGTGCACTCGGTTTATTTGTGACTTGAGCAATAATCATAATGGAAACTACAATCAACACGAAATAGGTTTTTTAATGAGAGACGGATTATTTTATTTGGTTTTCAATTTCCAATCAGTTTCACCTGGTAGCTTTATTGTGAAAGATAACCGCCAGTTTTAGCCGTAACAATAAAGGGAAAATTTCTTATCTGTTCACATAATATTTTACAGGAGCTGTAAAGAAAGAAAATTGGGTATTTTAACGATATCATTAGCACAGATTACTAGTTAAAAAGTAGTTACAAGAAAACCGATTGTATTTTGTATTACACTTTGTATATGGGCATCGCTACACATCCTGAATAATTTACAACTATTTTAATACCATAGATTAAACACTTTATAAAAAGTTTTTAATCAAAATTCATAAATAGGTTATAAATATTTATTCGTGGAGTTTTCCATAAAGGCCAAGCAACTTTTGTATTACAAACATAATACCTAATACTTATTTAATGAGGTCAGCTTAAACGACTAAAGTTTTGTAATATTTGCATATATTTTGTTTCGTGGTAAATTATCGTTGACTTATCCATGTGCCGCATGAACACCAACAGTTTCGCATTGCGTTATCAGTTGAGAGAAGCACCATTTGTTTACAATTTAAGCAAATTTGTTAATAGTAACTTTAATTTATACAAGAGAGGTGTGGAAATTTGGTTAAAACAAACCACAATACGGAAACAGCATCAAGCTTTGCTTTTAGGATACCGATAAATTCTAATATTAAGCTTAGGCTTATGTTATTTACCGAAATCTAGGATAAACAGAAATGATATTTGCTCTATAATGTAGTGAATAAGTTCAAAATGCCAAGAAATATTAAAATTTTATAATTTAATATAAAACATTTTTATGCGCCGAGATATAAATTTTGACGGAAAAGCTCTCGCTCGCATCGCAAAAATTTATATCCCCCCACGATTTTCGAATCACTCAATGTCCAAAAACTGCCCTTTTACTTGACAGATACTTGAATATTAAAACATTACAGTTAAGTTCATTATAATTTATTCTAATACGAAAAATTTCAATCTAGAAGAGCACTTGAATATCGTTGCTCTGAACTAATAACAGGAAAAAGCTTGCACGACGGTTTGCAATAATTCTATGCACATAATTCAAATTTAACCAATTGGCAACATCAATCATGTTTATTGTGCGCAATTTGTTATTTTCCATTTAGCTAATTATCGTTACTGCGTTAAATTAAGTCAATACCAGAGTTATTTTTTGTTCTATAACTCAATAAAAGCAAATAAAAGGTAAGTTTCGAAACTTGTTACAAATGGTGTAGACTTCAAACCAAAACTTTTAGTGTTAAAAATTATTAGGTCAAAAATGATTTAGGTCGCTATTATCACTAACTTATCGCATAACTGACACATTTGTAAATAAAAGGTTTCTAATGTTGGATCTCAAATTGACCGTTATCGGTTTAATTTATTTTAAAAATTCATAGCTTCTTAAATCTTTTAAAGCCAATAACTTCTGATAAAGTAAACAGATTTTATGTACTTAGGTAACTTATGATTTACCTTCTTGATATGAAACATGGTTCAGAATTCACGTTAAACTAGAAGTCCAATATCTGTATAAAATTACCTGCTTGGTGCATGTCAGTAGAAATACCGGACAAAACAGAGAAAAAAAGAGAGAATCTTAATATAATTAAATTTTTTTTTCATTTTGCATTTTTAGTTATCGTAAAACAAAATTAGTATATTATGCATATAGCTTATTTATTAATTTTTAGTGTTTAAAGTTTGGGAAAGTAATCACAATGCAAGTACCTACTTGATTTTATGATCATTTTGTTGGAGAGCAGATATTAAAAATTAAGTTCATGTGCAAAATAGCTTTTCTAAAAGGCAGTTAAAACTTATAGCCAAACTACGATACCTTTTTTTTTTATAAAAATAAGGAAATGTCTTCGTTTCGGAAAATCTACTATACCAAAGCCAAAACTTTAAAAATATTAAGCATAATGCAAAATTTTTTAAAATGTGTGTATTCAACAACGAAAAATTAATAAATTCTAAAATAACTTGAAATTAGAGTTGAGAAAAATGGAATAAAGAAGAAAACTTAGTAATACAGTATAAGCAATATTAATAGCTCTTGATTCTGTTCAGTCAATGTAGGAATTTAAACTATTTCTTATCGCCAATGCTCATAAAATATTTGAAATTTTATTGTACATATTTTCTTTGCTTGTCAATTAAAAAAATTTATTTTCAGCTCAGATTATTCTCATAATATTGTAGTTATAGTGGATAACAATAAAAACCAAAAATATGTGAAGTACCTAGGAAAACTTATACCGAATATGTTGTATTCTTCTTTATATAGAAGAAAAATTGGTATAACGATTCTACACATCATGACCTTGCACTTTTGGATAAAAGCAAGCCATCTTATGGAATGCTTACTAAAAGCATTCCTGATGGTTTCAAGAGAAGTACTCTAAAATACTCTATACTAGAGTAGCTGAATTTCATCTATTGTATGATGAAAAGTATGGTTTTTTATGTTTTTACAAAAATTGGCTTATTATTATAAAAAACATTTAATAAGTTGTTGCGGTTCCCTTCAAAACTTTTCTTTTTCAAACGAATGTATCTCTTCGGCTGAAGATGAAGACAAATTTATTATGTATTATTATATTTATAAGAATTTGCCTAATTAACTGAAAAGAATCCACTGTCGTTTAGGAAGCAGATAGTTGAATTTTTCGTATTTGCCTAACTACTCGGGCATAGATTTGTTTACTTGTTCAGTAATCGGTTTCTTTTCCCACTCAAGATTACTGATTTTATTTCCTAACTCTCCTAACCTCTAACCTATGTCCGCAATTTTTTAACGAATAGTATTCGAGTATTAACAATTTAAAAAGATTAACAAATAGTCTTTTGTGATACTCCCCATCTCAAAGTCTTTTGATTTAGAGTTTGGCTACTCCACGTTATAGTAATTTGTAAGTTATTTTTTTACTACCACACATTTTTTGAAGAAAACTTCTTCTGTTCAACGATTGTGAGTGGCGCTTGTTGTAGTCTTATATAAAAAAATTTTATATTATAAATTTAAACTGTTTTTTTTTAAATTTTGTAATGTACGGTAATTTATGTTCAACATTCACCAATATTAATAAGTTTGTTCATTTGTAATGCAGTAATAACTCGATTTAAGTTGTTTTATTATTCAGTTCAGAATACCAATTTTAATTTTCAAACCAATTTATATTTAATTTCTGGTCTGATGTATTTTAATTTCAACCGTTTATTTATGGTTTTACAAAAAATTATTCAATCACTGCATTGCGTTAATTTTTGATAATTTGTTTATACAAGATACCAAGTTATAATTATTATTTTTATTTGTTATGATTAGAGCTCGGATTTATATGCAAGAAAATACTTGAAAATATGCGCATATTATATGCACCGAATTTCCTTAAAATATGCACTAAAATTGATAAAAATAGATAAAATATGGATTGATATGCAAACTAAAAAATATGTAATTTTCGAATTTTTCATTTTTTTCTAAAATTTTCAGTAAGTACTCTAGATTTATAAAAATTTCATATTTTCAACCTTTGGTGCATATTTGAATAAATTGGTGTCCAGCCGCAGCTCAAGATTCATATCTTTCATGCTTTCATATTAATCATGCTTTCTGATGGGAGTGTTTCCTATAGACTGATTGACTCTGGATTAACTTTTACTTAACGTTTAACTAGCCCTTAGTGTTTGTGCAGATAATTTCATCCAGCTAAAGATATTTTTACTAAGCTGCGGCTGGGGCTCTGCGACTGAAGTCGCAGTGAATGCTTTCTTATGGGAATGCGTTTCTTTAGAATGCAATCTTTGCAGGCGCCTGTAAGGCAACATTCCCATAAGAAACCAAGGAGAGCAATCACTGCGACTTCAGTCGCAGAGCATCAGCCGCAGCTTAGTAAACATATCTTTAGCTTGTCCAAGGTTTCGGGTTCTTTTTATTGACCCATTTTCAAAACTAAAAATAACAAAAATATATGAAAAAACATGAAAAACTTTAGAAGTGACTTCTTCCTTTAATATTTTTCTATCTAGGTTAGTATTCCATCTATTAATTTTTGTGTTTTTTCAATTTTTATTATTTCTTTCTATTATGTTAATATTAAATTTTTATGTATAAATTAAGATTATCAATAGTGAGCTACAATACACAAATAAAAAACATTTTTAAAGGAGCTTTCGGAAAGTGACTTTTCCTTTTTCAAGTTTAATATGAATTTTACATTAATTTAATTCATATTAAACTTGAAAAAGGAAAAGTCATTTTCCGAAAGCTCGTTTAAAAAAGTGTTTTATTTATATATAGTAGCTCACTATTGATAATCTTAATTTATATTATTTTCAAGAGCTAATAATTTTAATTATTAAATCTTTATGCTTTATATTTCAATTTTTGTATTCCTTAACTTTTAATTTTTGTTTTTAATTTTACGTAAAGTTTTTCATATTTTTTCATATATTTTTGTTATTTTTAGCCTTGAAAATGGGCCAATAAAAAGAACCCGAAACACTTAACTCGGACAACTTAATTTTTGTTCTTACTGACCTCGTAGTCAACTATTTTTATTATTTACATATATATTACAATGAAAGGTCAACTATATTCAAACTATTTTAAATAATTTTTTAAATCAAAATTTAAATTGCTTAAAATTAAATAAAACAATTGCTTCAATTAGCAAAATTTAATAATAATTTTTTATTTCCTCTATTAAAATTCTTCAAAAATCACTAAAAGTGACCCAAATATGCACAAATATGCATTATTTACTCAAATATGCACCAAATGTTGAAAATAAGCAAAATATGCACTTTGATATGCAGTTTTTCGGATTCCTTATTGCTTTGTCCAGATTTCATAACGAATTTGTTGGCATATCATCACGTCAATATTAAAGAACATGCAAAAGCATATAATCCGTGCTCTAGTTATGATGTTTCTGTGTTTTCTTTTGTTTTATTTACTATGAAATGATTTTTTATTTTTATTATTCTTGTAAAATTTGTATTTTCTCTCGAGCTGGTTAACTTGAGTTCCCAAGTAGTGGGTGGATAACGATCTTCCTTACCAACATGGCAGAAATGCCACAATTAATTTTTGTGTCTCTGAATTTTGTATAATTGTGAGAATTAAAGCTTAATTTTACAAAAGAAGTGTATGATTTGGATTTTAAAGTTTTGGTTTGGTAAAATGTGAAATGAATTTTTCTACATTTTGTTTTCTTCACTTTACTGTTAAAATTTTATTATTTTAAAGTTTTATTTAGTTCTGTTAAATATCAATCATTTATGTGATGATTTATCCAGTCATTTTCATACTGCCTACAGCTTGATTTGTACGTTCGAATTGTTGGAATTATAAGAAAAAAATTTTTATTTTGAAAGTTTCAGCTCTGAAATTTGACATCTGTCTCATCTGCTGAGAAATTTGACTCAATAAATGAGTCAACGATTCGAACAGTGATCAATAAATTTGAGGAAACTGAGTCGATTGTAGTCAGTAAGTCTTCTGTGGGTCGGTATATCGGCCGGTCTCTTCAAAACATTGCTGCTGTAGACGAGAGTTGAAAATAAGCTTAAGTGTGTTTAACTGGGTTTAACTGTGAATGGAAACATGATAACGGAGTTCTTGTGACCTCAACCGGATGGTATGGATCTGAACGACATGTGGTTTCAACAGAACGGTGCCACCTGCCACTCTGCGCATGAAACAATCAATTTATTGAAACAACGATTTCCAAACCGAATCATTTCCCGAAATTCTGATGTCAACTGGCCACCAAGGTCGGCGATTTAACGCCGTGCGAATTTTTCTTAGGGGTTTTGTGAAATCACAGGTCTATGTGAATACACCACAAACAATTCCTGAGCTCAAGACCGAGATCCAACGCGTCATCGATGAGATAGAGCCATATCTTTGCCAAAATGTCATCGAAAATTTCATGAAAAGAGTAAGGGCCGGTGTTCAGAGCTGCGGGGGCCATTTACCAGATATTGTATTTCATGCATAATCGGAACATGTCTACTTTAGAATGCAATAAAAAATTCACCAGTCTTTCAAAAAAAATGCGGTATTTTTTTAAAATTACATTGGGCACACTTATTGGAACACCCTTTACTATACACGGTTATAGTATTCAACATAGGTACATATTTTTATTTTTTTTATATTAATTTTATATTATATTCAGTAGAATTTTAATAAATAATTATATTATTTTTTGAATTATATTTAAATATAAATTTGGATTTGTTGGATGGAATATTTTTTGAAAGTTCAATTTGTTAATTCTGAATGTTGTAAATATTGAAATTTGATTGGTATTTAAAATTTGGTTTAGTGAAAATTATTGTAAATACTGTGTGAAATTTTGAATTTTATCGGTCTTTTCGTATTTACAAGTTATGTTGGTACGAAAAGACGAGATACTCACCTCCTTTCAAGAGTGGCTGCCGAGGCGAATGGACGGACATAAGATTCTGAGAAGTTTTTGATATGCGTTTTAAGTTCGAGATTTTTTAATTTGATTTTGAATTTAAATTGCTGTTTGAGTGAGTGGTATTTTTCGTTTCGTTTAAATTGAAAATCGTCCAAAATTTAGACGACGTTTGGAATTGATTTTGGATGTCGATGATTTAAATAAGATTTGGATCCGTTGATTAATTTTTATTTTTTGTTATATTAAGTTTTATATTATATTCAATGGAATTTTAATAAATAATTATTGATAAAATTGAAATTTTGGGTATTATGAGAAAGGTACTAATATTTGATTTTTAAATAATTAAATTGGATAAATTTGCATTGGAAAATTGATAGTATGACTTGATAGCACACTTGCGATTGCAATTGCATAGAAGTTTTATTTAAAAATTATTAAAGGAATTTAGAAGTTTGGATTATTGTAATTTGGAAAGTTTATTTGAAAATTTGTCACAACAGCAACCCATTACTGAGAAGTTTCGCTCTCCGACTTGATTAGCTAGCAGGCGAACCAAAGATAGCAAAGAAAGTTGGGAAATACAATCGTTCTTCTAACGTTCCACTACAATATATTCGCGATATTTGTGTAAAGTTCATAGTATTAATGAAAATATTTGTTATATTTATGAATTTCTTAATTATATTTACGGAATCTTGTAAAATTTATTTACACATTTCCGAAATTGAATTTTTATTAAACAATTTTATTTCGTGCAAAAATTCAAACTGACGTTGACATTCTTCCACTTTGTTGGATTAGCAATATTTTGCACTCGTATGACAAAATAGTACTTTACACTTTTGGTATGAAAATTTCATAATTAAAATTATAATTGAAAACCCTGATGCAAAAGAGGATATGTGCAAATATTTTAAAAATAAGATTATTACAGGGTTTGGTTCTAAAACGAGCATTCTTCACTTGGTGCGAGAATGGAATACCTATTGTTAACAGAAACGGAGCTACAAATGAAAATCGAATATAATTGCTATTTTCAATGCGAGAACCTGCTATTAAAAATGGTATACAATAAAAACTTTTATTTTACGTTTCCTAAAAACTTTCCAGTTTGTTACTTTTCCCCTTTTTGCAACGAAATTTACAATACTTTTGGTGCAAAACTAAACACGACGTTGATTCAACAAAATAATTTCAACTGATTAAATAAACTATATGACTAGATCGATTTTTGAAATTTTTTCAAATGTAATAGTGTTATTTTAGAGATAAAAAAATAATTTTCTAGAACAAAACAAAATTGCAAAATTTTTTACTACATTTTTTGTAAATATGCGAGAATAAAATTAATTGGTTGTATGTAAATTGTGTTTTTAATTTTCATACATGTTAATAATCTAAACATTTAATTAAAAATTAAATATGTCCAAGTTTCTACAAAACTTTTACTCGGGTATTGAGTCACGAACTCGAGTTTGACGACTTTGATTGACTTATTGCTTTTATTGTACAGAAAAAGTCATGTGATACAATTTTCTCATATTATAATATGAAACAAACAATTCAAACATGTGTATTGGGTAAATTACTCGTTACCCAAAATAAATATTGTATACTTTGTCAATTTACATCAGATGTGTACACTCATTTTGTGATTTTAAATTAACCTTTAGTAAATAATACATTTAAGCTCTTCCAATTCTTTTATAATGTTTTAGAAGTACTCGGGAGATTTATATAGAACAATTGCAATCAAAATTTATAAGTTTTCTTTTCTTCATAACATATTTATATTTTTCAGGAAAACTTTTTATTTACAGTTGCAATTGGATTGGCAAAATTAGTATCTTAATCAAATAAAATACTGAATAATATGGAAGAAAGTAAAGTTCTTTGCTCATAGTACTTGGGTACTCAACATTGATGACTTTTGATCTGTAGTAACCAAACTTTGCATGAAGAATCAAATCAATATATTAACATTGATTTAAGCATTACAGTGATAGTGTAATGGGGGAATTCCAAGATGCAAAATTTAATTGAACATGTTAAGGTAAGTTATTATGTTACAGGTATTTACTTAATAACCTAATCATTAAAGTTCGTGCCTTCGGGCATTAATAAATTTGGAATTAAGGCATTATTTAATATGTGGCGTTATTTAGTTAACTTGTAATTTTAGTAAATTCGATTGAATATTCTAAACCGGATGGTATAAACTAGTAGTTTA
The DNA here is from genome assembly GCA_949152465.1 of Cantharis flavilabris. Lineage (NCBI taxonomy): Eukaryota > Metazoa > Arthropoda > Insecta > Coleoptera > Cantharidae > Cantharis > Cantharis flavilabris. The sequence continues at coordinate 13,981,135 of OX424435.1, forward strand.
TCATTTCCAAAATAAATATTAAATCGAGCATTGTTTAGTTTGAAAAGTTGTTATTTGTTAACAATTTAATAGATATAACTTGAAACCTCGTCGGGATATTCTCTACACGCTCAGATGAGCAGACGAATCAACAAAAAGATATACAAAAAGATAATCACGCACAAAGCGCTCAGTTTTTGTTAAACTGTGCTTATATTTACAATTATAGTATATCATACTAAATAAATAAGACTTCACTTATTTTTATTGTTTGTAATATTATATGGCTTGCACTTAATATATTTTTATGATTCGAAAGCATTCTACTAAAAATGTTTTCTTCGTCGTAATTTCATGCAAGTATTTTAAATTAAAGCGTCCGAAGAAAGCAAACTCCTATATTGCCGAATGCTCAAGAAGGAAATTTGATGTTTATGTTATATAATTTTTTAATTAATTTATTATAATATCACAAAATAATAAAAATTATTGTATTTAGAATAAATTTCATACATTAAACATCAAACAATGTAGTGATTATATAATAAAGTTATTAATGTGCGTTTCAGTAAAAACAAACAAATTTCGGATTAGCGTGACAAATAATTAATATTATTTAAACTTTTGTTTGGATAGAGTTTTATCAACTTACATAAAAAGTAAACTCGGAATGATACATTTTTTGTTTCTAAACTTTGAGATATAACTTAAGGTTTGAAAAGTTGGCGATTGATTCCAAAAATGTCGAAATCTTGCAACTTAATTCGGTGTTATTTAAACTCTACAGTTTATCCTAAGATGATTAAATTAAATCCTATTATGGTATAAATTTTGAAAGATGATCATAAAAAGTAAATCCATTAATGCAACGCATAAACTCATTGTGGTTTATTAATGTAGCAGAAATCTTCGCAAGACTCGTAAACACAATGTGATAGAGATTACGACAAACAATTTATGAAATTTGTATGTAAGCATCATTTTAACTACAACATAAAAGTGGAAATTTGCATATCACATCTTACAATACTTTTCTTATTTCAACTGCAAATTACTTAAACTTATCTTGCTGACGGTAAAAGTAATTACGAAATCCAACTTTTTCATCATGAATTAAATTAGTGTAGTATCTAATTTTCTTACCTTTAATTTAAGTATCCATTAATTCTATTAACACGATTTTGACACTTTGCTACCTATTTTCTGTATTTACCAAGGGTTTATTTTAAAAATTAAATTAAAAATAAATTTTTTTCGCGAATAAAAAAAATCCGACTTTCCTCTGACTACTACGTAAAATGATAATATTTCGTATTTTCCCGCCAGTCGACGCGCGTTAAGTATCGAGGTTTTCAATCGGAAAACCCTGACTACTGCAGAGCCCGGGCTGGACCAGGATGCTGTGAATTTCAGCGCGCATCTTTTCAATATTGCGCACGCGCAATAGTTCAATCGATATTATCAGCTATACGATAGTATTTCCACAATTGTCCAAGTAAGCTGTCGATCTTTTTCCAGTTCCACTTAAACAATTCTCCATGTGGTCAAACGCTATACAAACTATTTTTTATGTTGCTTTTTTAATTTTTTTACTCAATTTAGTTGGAAGAAATTGACAAATTTCGATCATACTTCAATTACTTTCTTTTTCTCCAACATTTTTTAATCTTAAGATTTTTTTCTTTCGTTCCCTCGATAAGTATCTTAATCTTATTATTTTTAAGTGTTAAAAGAAATACAAAAGAATAAGACGTGCAGAAACTGAAATCTTTCAATTTAGCCGTAATCCGTTCCGTGTATTTTAGTTTCTTATTGAATTTGATGAAACAAAATCATTAAAAGCGAAATAATTTAACAAATGTAGGTAAATCAGAAAAATATTAAATATAGAAATTTTTTATTTTTAATTATGTAATGCTCCATTCTTAACATTAGGAAGCGCAGAACGGAATCATCAAATATAGTATGAGAAATTTCAATTAAATTTTCCAACTGAAAATTCAAAACTAATAAGTCGATCGCTCAATAAATCCACCTCTAATTGGAGAACTATACCGCGGTTTGCTAAGAATAACTTATATCAACTTTTATACCTATTTTCCGTAAAATTTTTCTGATAAAATTAAATAAATAAAAGATGGTATTTTAACTATTCACACTATTTTATTTACAAGATAAAACAAAACGGTGGATACCATTAATATGAATAAAAAAAAATCGGGATAACAACTAGCACATTAATTTATAAATAAAATAATAAAAATATTGAAGGCAATTAACTCCGGAACTGCACAATTCTTTGAACCCTTTGGTTCAGCTGTTATGTACGCTCTAGTGGGCGGCAAGTTTCTTACTTTGATGTTCATCATCAATTAATTACCTTAATTGAAGTTAGGTTTTCCCGCCAATAAATTGTATTATCTTAACTTATATTTAAACAATTATCATATAATCGGCGGAATTCATTACGTTAAAAATCTGTGACAATCCGACAGCTAAATAAGATTTGATTCTGATTTTCTAACTAACTTTTTAACTGATGTATGTATGCCGGAAAATCAAAGTGTTTTATATGATAGGTATATCACAAACCTTTGATTGGTTCGTTGATTTCTTACCACCTAAAAAATGGAAAAAAAATATTATTATAATAATAAATTTTACTATTTAGGATGTGTGATATGTTAAACCTCACAATAATTCCCAGGTTTAGTTTATGAATTTTCAAGTTGAATTAATGTTGGTGAAACTTTTACATTCCATGTTCAATGGAATTTTGAACATTTAATTGCTAATTGCTCTTCATTTTTCGATTCTCTTAACCATATATTTTTTATTGGAAAAATTAATAGGTATTTCGTTCCATTAAACTTCGAAATTTTGTCTCTGTTATTTCTATTTCATTGCATACAAATTTCTAATTTCCAGTTCAATTCCGAAACTTTTATGTAAAATCTTTTAGATTCGTTTAGATTCTAGAGACTAATTTCAATTTCAGTTCTAACGTTCAATTCTGAAGAAAAATAGAAGTATAGAAAGAAACCACGAAACAAAGTATTCTCGAAACGACCGACAATTGTTTACAACCGTTTTTATGTTAAATTAAAGTGGAAAACTTCATAAAAATTACAGAGACTAGGAAGAATTGAATTATCCAACTATCACTTTCTGTTTTACTGTTTATATTTAAAACATTTGATACTGATTGTCACAGATGAAGAAAATTAAAACTAACTTGAAGTAATTGCTGAGAGTGATAGAAAATAAACTTCTTATTTATTTACATTTAATTTAATAAATTCAAAAAAATCACTTTTTTACCTATTATAATTGAATACAAAACTTCCTATAACTTGTTACCTATTAACAAAACGACCGTAGCAGAAAAACACCGAAACACCATACCATTTACCTTATCATAATTGCTAAGTGGAATACTGGGGTCGAACTAGTCTACACTTCCTACGTCTGATATTGGGATAAGCTTTGTGCTAAAGCCGAGCTGATATTCTTTGGGTACAGGTAATTGTCGATGCTGTATACAGATAACGCATAGTTTGTCTTTTTATTTATTTGTCAAATTTAAAACAGTAAAATACAAGTAAGCGCTAAACGGTACAGTAAGATTGCAACAGTAATTCTTAGTAACTCAGCCGGCGGTGATTGGTTTAGAAAGTAAACGTAATTTTTGTAGGAAATCAAAAATTAGTGGAGACTTTCATGTCTATGTGCTTTAACCATAAAATTTATTATTATTATTTAATAATAAGCACAGCAGTGGATTAGTGTGATCGCTGGTTGAGTTATCTCAAAATATCTCGAAAACTAAGCAAAATATGTGGAGTATAAAATTACCTACAATAATAATAATAAACAAATCGTCAACCAGTCGTTGATGACTCCGCCGTCAAATCCAAAACTCGGAGCCGAAAAAACTAAATTAGGTCTTTGCGTAAGTGATTTTTTTGTACCACTTAAATATTTTTCATGATGCACACAATTTTCAGATCCTTCTTTATTTATTGTATACCTATGTAAACGAAAAAATTAAATTTTTTTGAATAATTTCACCTTTTTTGTTTTCAGGTTTTAGAATTATTTTAATTTTCAATTTAATTTAAAATAAATTTTTTTGAGCAAAAATTTGTTACGAAAGAGAACTCTCGTTTGGAGTGCTGTAGCTGTAATAACATAAAAAAGACACAAGCTAAACTTACTTTAAGCACTGGAAAGTTATCAACTAATGATAGGATTAATAGTGAGCAAGAGCCGGATAAACCATGGGTGCAATGGAGTCACTACACCCAGCGACAAAGTTCAGTAGGTGCTAAATTTGTGCGTTTGTGCGTTGAATAAAATAAATATTTTAACGGCGCGAAGTGGGCGCCATATCAAATCAATAACTCACAAAACGCTAAGTGAGAAGTTTGATTCAATTAGTAATACTTTCTTTCATTTAATTGGAGAAGTAAAATAAGTAATGATAGCGCTGGTCTGGAAATACAATTTTACATGTAAAATCGCCTACATAAATTAGGGGGAGGAGCCAAATTAATTTAATTTAATTCATTCATTTTACGAAGAATCCTTGATTTGCCGTGGTTGTGCCAGCTAAAGCTGACCTTTTTTCAAATTTTCAAAAAGCTGGCCTTAAGCCTTGACTTTTTGTTTGAAATTTGAAAATTTGAAAAATATAACTGAATTCTTATTAACAAAATATATATTTACCATCTCCCAGTCAGCCTCACTTATCTCCATGAATTTTTCTTGAATCTGCTATTGCATACAAGTGAAAGGAAATTTGGGAAAATTCTAAGAGTCCTAAGAAATAAGAAATACAAGGAAATCTTAAGAATACTCTAGATTTGCTTTTTTTTTAATTTTTTGAGATCACTGTGGCTTTATTACAATTTTCCGAAGCTTCTAAGATGTCTTAAAAGTTTCTACATTTTTCGGATTCCTCATTTCTTAGATTTTCTTAATATCCCCGACATTTTTTGAAATTTCTTTGGATTTTCAAGAATTTCTTCGAGTTTTCTGGTACTTCGTAGGATTTTCTTGAATGTTTCTTCTTTGTAGATTTCTTAAGTTATCCTAGAATTTTCTACACTTTCTTAAATTTTTCTCTTCCTCAAGATTTTCTTGAATTTCGTAAAATTTTCATTGATTTATTGAAATTTTCTAATTTTTTTCTTTTTGAATTTTTTGTTTATTTTCAAAATGCACCTAAATTCTTATCAAAATATATGTATTTACCCTCTTCTCACCAGCCTCATGAATTTTGTCTGGATCCGCCCTTGATTTTTAAACTAGTTTCAATCTAAAATTTTTTTTATGATTTCCAAGGAATTCCAGAGATTTTCATGGAAGTTCCAAATAAAGTGTACACAAAAATTTTGAGATATTTACCCCTTGACTAAGACTATATCAGAGCACACATACCGTCAACAGAAAATTCATGACTAATTATTTCTATATAAAATTTCGATATTCAAATCCCGTTTTCTCGAGAACTATTGGATAATCCGAAAAATCGTAACCTTTAAAAAATTGTCCTCTTTCCAATAGTATACCGGGTGCTGAATGAGTTAGCCGAACATAGGAAATCAACATGTAAAAACTTATTTATGCAAATTCCTGCTTTACTAATTATTTTAGAGAAAAAATGAAAGACACATAAATTATGAAGAAATTTAACTACGAGTGACAAGATTATTAGATTTCGTCTAACTTTTACTTAAAAGGTCAAAAAATGCTTTCAAAATTGTTAAAATTTTCATTTATCGCACTGGCCATGTTATAAATTCAATTTAATTAAATTTTCCAAAATAATTACCATGGAAACTTTCATGGCCAGTCCGATAAATGACACTTTTATCAATTTCAAAAGCATTTTTTGACTTTTTAAGTAAAAGTTAGATGAAATCCAATGCTCTTATCATTCGTAGTTTATATTTATGCATAATTTTTGTGTCTTTCATTTTTTCTCTAAAATAATTAGGGAAGCAGGAAATGCATAAATTATTATTAATTATTAATTTCCTATGTTCGGCTAACTCATTCAGCACCCGGAGTATAGCAAAATATTATTAATAGTTGCAAATTAATTTGCTTATTTGAATAAAAAATAATATTTTAGTTTATACTTGACAAAATATCACAATCTGAAAATCAACTATTAACTTTTTCATGTTTGCATAAAAATATTATAATAGAAGACACCACAATGCTAGTGATTATTTAAATTTCAGTGGAATTCGGTAATAAATTACATTAAATAGGAATTACTAAATTATCCCTGAATATATGTAGCTCTTAATGCATCTCTATTTTTTTAATTGCAGTTCCATTTTTACTATAAAATGTAAATATGATAATTTAATTATCTAGCATATGTCGAGGTGCAATCGTATCACGTTAATATACACTAATTAGTACAGCCATTACGGATAATGTTTACAAGTTATTACTTTGTGTATGAATTTGCTATGCTACACAGAACACCAAACCATTAGACGAGGATCTCTTTGTTATTCAAACCTTCGAACTTTATATGATTTGGCAAATGTAGATAAAACTTTGGAAATTTAGTATTTCCAATGTATTCTCATTAGTAGATTTCGATCATAAATTTTGTATGAGTGCTAAAATGCACGACTTTTCAAAGGCGGATCTTGATTCCTTTCCGGAGGCTTTAAAAATATTATGAACCAAAACATGCGTTTGCAGGAATACAAGAACAACGGACAGATGATGTACCATTAATAACTCTGTTGGAAGATAACTTTCTGATTTTATTTTATATTATTTTTAAATAATATCATTATTTGGAGTACCTACATACTTGAAATTCTCGTATGTAGGGTAAAATTGTTGAGTAAATTTTTAATCACTGAAACCACTACTGCATCACACCTCTTTTGTTTGACTAGATAAATAAAACGTGCAATGAGTTTCCATTATGCTTTACTCGTTACATTCTACTTTTAGTATTGTTCTTGCAACTTTACATTTTTAAAGTTCTCAATGGTACCTACTTTCAGCTTCAACCACATTCATGCATTGTCTCTTCGTTCCTTTATTGTCTTTTATTTAAAATTTATATTAACCCGGCGTACTTTCGTTCTTGTGACCACAAATCATACAACTTTTATAACAAAAAAACTTTTGTAAATTTTAATTAACCTCTTCTAAATTTAATTCATTAATTTTTTACAATAATGAAAAGCTTCCTTTCGCTAAGAAGCACACGCAATCCTGTTTATCGCTACATAACAAACCCTAAACAAAATTACTCTGTATTTTTTTATTCTGTTTATTCTAAAATAATTTCTAATGTTTTTTATTGTAAAGTAATTTATTCTAAAATAAACAAAGTTGCAAAAAACAAACAAAAAAGAATTTGAAAGTCCGGTGAATAAATTGAATAATAATAATAATTAATTAATTTTTTTTAAATGTAAGTTGCATTTATTCAGATGAGATTCCAAGTTTAAACTGTATCTCAAAAAATTACCTTTTAACAGAATTTTGTTTAAAATTAATTCCGTCAGTGTATACTTTAGTAATGCTACTGACTATCTCCATCAATACAAATTAAAACATAAGGATTATAGGATTGGCTATTGGAAAAATTAATGGTTTATAATATTGAAAGTTCATTGTTTAAAGGTATTTAAAATTTATAAGTCGATTAGCAGTATAAAAATAAAAATATAAAATTGAGAAAACTCAATATAGGAATCTACGATGGAAAGAAGCAATTGCGATCAAGTGCTTTGAGTGTTTATTTTAATTTATCACATAATAGAATTACAGAGCTTACAGATCTATCACAGAATTTTAATTTTATTTGTTAAGCACTTTCGATTTATTATTAAATTTAATTAATTTTTTCTTTCTTGCTTTGGCAGTAATAGCTTTTGATACTTCTGCTTATATTTCAAATAACAAAAGTTGGTTTATTTACGATTTCAAACTTATTTGATACAATGAAAGGCATAACAGATTATGTTGCTTTTATAAAGATAACATACACGACACATGCATTGTTCACCATATATAGCTTCTTATAGTTCTTAGATGAAGCTGTCATCATTTTGAAATCTTATTCTGGAAGTTAATATTATGCTTACATAATTTCATTAAACTTGGGAAAATTTAAACAATTTTAATAAACTCAGTCAATCAATCTAACATTATTTTTCTCCTGTCTTTAATAAACCAATTTTTATTTTTCAGCTACACATTGAAATAATAAATTGCCCAACAACTTTTGTAAAGCCAATTTGAGTTACAGAATACAATCACAATTAAAAAATATTTTACCTCCAGGTATATAAATAACAATCAAAATAAGGTAAGCATCTACCTATAATTTTAAATTTATTATCGGAAGAATTAAATAATTTATATTCTCGACGTTTTGCTTCAGAATGCAATTTTTTATTACAAAATTTAAATTCTTACATTTTTGTATAATACCTTATCTGCCACGTACCTCTATTTTAATCAATCTATTGAATAAAAATTAAATGAATTATTTCCCTACAACTACAAATTGGATGAAAATCAATTAGAACATTTTTACGTTTAATGCATTTCCTTATTTCGAATGGATTAAATTCCGTTTTACAATATTCTTAATGAAACGTTTGCTAAGTATTGTATTGGAAGATTTCCAGAGCATTAAAGGAAATGTTCAATAGATTAATCAATAAAGCTGTCTAAGTTATACTGAATATAAAGTTCCAAATTAATGAACAAGTTAAAAAAACTACCTACAATTTCATCCTGAAAAATATTTAAATCGAAATTTTATTTTAAAATTTAATAACTGTTTTATTCAATTGCTTATCAAATAGACGACTTTGACGTTATTTAGCGATATCTGTGTAAAATGTACACTCTGCTCCATCTTGTGGAAAATCACTATATCTTAATAAAGATATTTCTAAAATTGAGATAATTAAATTGCATTTTTTGTTTTACATTTACAAAAATTCAAAAGAACGTTATAAAAAAACGGAAAAATTAAATCAAATAGCTATTGATTTTTATTTATAATTTTGTTTCAATTTTTGAAGAAAAACTTTTAGCAAGTAAGTACTAGTTTGAATTGAAAGAACATTTTTTATTAATCTAAAACGAAAGGGAAATTTTTTCTTTCTGTATTTGTCTAGTAAACAATGGTGAAGTTGGAATTTGTATAGAACCTTCAATATTTATTAAAAAACAAATTATTGGCAAAACTACGTTAAACTAAACAAAAGTGAGCTGTTTCAAAACCAATCTTAAACACGAAAGTCAGAGTTTTCTATACCAACGTAAACATAACATGCCGAGTAGAGTAATATTTGAATTTTAACTTTCGGCGGAGGGTAATAAATAAACTTTGAGATATGACATTATTTTTATAAGTTTGATAAATTTTGATATCTACCCTTTTTTAAAAAATTTTTAAGTTTATTTACCAATTTAAATATTTATTTGAGAAGCCGTAATTCAGGAATTAATAGATGTGTCTACAAATATAAGCAATCGAGCCGAAGGCAGTTAGTCAAATTTATTAATTGAAAGATTTATTTTAAAAATCAAAATATTATTTCAAAGAAACTTAGCATTTAAAGTTATAAAAATATCAATTAAAAAAAATTAAAAAAAGAATTTATTGAATAAGTAAACAATCGAAAGTTGAAGAACTTGAGATGTGGTAACATAAGATTGTCGACAGTGCGCGTGCATGCGGATGCAATAAAAATCATTAACAAGTATTGATTTAAAAAATTGAATTAAAACAAAATGTTGAATTGCTTAGACAACAGATTGAGAAGATATTAACTGGAAATAAGTTAGTTGACGATAGAACCTGAACGAGATAGGTTGTTGTGGGTAGTGGTCCTTCCGGAAACGGAGGTTTTTTTGAAATAGTACGAGGTGTAATTTTTGGACAAAATATTTTGGAACAAGTGGAAAGGAATTTATTTGGAATTAGCTGGAAGCAGTTCTATGTAACGTGGGGAAGAAATAGAAGATTCACAACCAATTTAAAGTGGACCATTTGAGTTGAATAAAAGAAAAATATATAAGGACAGATTTGCATAATTACCATTCTAAGTGTTAACGCGGTTCTTGCGGCAAATAAAATGAATCGGGAAAAACGGACAGCTATTTGGCAATAAATGTTAATTCAATTTAAAAATTGTAATTCAATTGTTTATTTAATTTAAAAGTAAAACTAATCATTCATTCAAAAGTTTCTTAAGATTCTTTGAAAATAAAAGATTGCATAATAATATTTGTTTGTTCCACAAAGATCTGGAAGCGGAGGTTCTATAGCTTTGCATTCATTGCATTAAACAAAGTATTTATAGACTTTTAAAGATATTCAGTCTTTAACAGTGCAAAACATTGGCATTGACATTTACATAGCCTACAATTTTATATTATAGCCTACAAGGGATTGCTTCCAGAGAATGTTCGATGCATTGGAGGAATATGAATCGCTTAAGTAAAAGCTGTGCTTTCAAAGTTATATATGCACTTGTATCCGTTTTATTAAGGAAGATTAGTATATTGGGAGTGAGAATATGTAGTTATCCTAAAATCAAGCCAGGGGAACTTCTTCCGGATTCTAACCAGTTGCTTAGTGTTAGAAATTAATCAGTTAACATGCTAGGCTAATGACCGTCTCTCTGGCTGACCTCTAATGTCAGAAGAAAGAAATTCAATTGTGTAAATTTAGTACATATGCGAACTTGTAATTTTTCCAACTTTTTTCGAAAAATTGGATGTTAAACAGATGTGTAAATAAAAAATCGTAGTTTTGTAAGATTTTGTAGAATTGACGGATGAAAATTACAGTAGCAACAATAAATTCATATTATGAAGATAGTAACATTTTATTAAACTTTTTATGATAAGCTATTAGGATCATTAAAAAAGTTACATAATATATTTAAAAACTTTAATATCATAATAAATATAATTATTACAGTAGTGCTATTAAACATAATATTACATACATAATAATATTAACTTTCACTATTAATTTTACACATAGATACATTATTATAAAATTTATATCTCAAAATTGATGGCATACAATTAAAAATCAATTTTCAATGGGTAATTTCATTACAGAATCCCCAATCAGTGAATTTATATTACCCTCGATTTTAATCTACAAAACTTAATGATATTGAAAATTCGTTTATAAAAAATTTTTATATTTAATATTCATATTCTTTCTACTTCAATAGAACTGGAGGAAAAATTTACTTCAAATTTTGCAATCGATTGAGCATCAAAGTGCTCTTAAAACCGTAAAAAAATTTAATATTCTAAAAACAAATAAACTCAGTTACTTAGTTGTTATTTACGTAATTCTGTTAGTGCTTAAATATAATTCACGGGTTCTTTAAAAAAAAATTCAAGATAAATTTAATTTTAGCTCAAATTTGTAAAAATAATGTGCTATTTATAATTTATAATTCTTACATCATATAAAAATTTTAAATGTGGTTTTGATATTACATAGAATAAATTTTAAAGATCTGGTGTATGGAATGCATATAGGATATCAATTACATCTAATAATACTGAAATTAAAATAACATTTGTAATTAATAATTATATTTTTAGAGGTTTACGATATCCTCGTTTCACCTCCAATCACAATATAAATTTCAAATATATAAATATTTTTAATGTTGCAGAAAACTCGGGATACCAATACAAAAATTGATCTTACGTCAACATTACTTTTAATCTCTAATTTTGTTAGGATTAGCCACATACGTCGATGCTGACATAGCTGAAGCAAAACTCTGTGATGATCTTCGTAGATATTCATACTTCAGATCCCATTTTTTACTTAACGCTTTAATGAATTTTGCTTTCAAAACGAAAATGCAAAAAATAAATACACCTGAAATAAAACATACGTTATTAAGATTTTTAATAGTTTCGATAGGTTCGATCAAAAATTTCGGTGCAGTTCAATTTCAAAAAGCCAATCATTACAACCTAACTCAAAAATCTGATGTTAAAAAAAACCTCACACAAAACACCATCATGCCGTTACCTAATATGTTACACTGCACAGATACTTTTGAAATGTTCGACGGTATAAAACAGTTTAATAAATTTGGGCCTTTTACAAATAAAGATGACAAAAATAAAAACACCTGTGGACAAGAGATAAAACTAAACATCGTAAAATAATAGACCTCATAGACCAAAATAAGTTAGCAAATATTATTTTATGTAAGAATTGCAGCTTACCTTGTAAACTATTTACAGTGTCGAATAAAATTTGTACAATTTGAAGACCTCCAGTGGCAGGAACAGGTATAAAGCATACGGAAATGCTTTCAAAAAGCCACGAGATGCCCATCACCAGAAATAATTTAAGTGCCATCGATAAACTAAAATAAGTTTATACAATAATTCCAATTATTAAAAGCAAACCGAGCTTACCGCTGCAGATCGGCAAAAATCAACTTCTTTTTTTCGTTTGTACCAGCTTTTACATCTGTCAATTTGTCGATTTCCTTTTTTACTTGGTAGAAATAAATCATAGTTTTTATGTACAAGACGAAGTTGCAAATAACGATTAAAGCAACTGGCAAAACAAACCACACCAGGAATGATACCACGTTATTACCTAAAAGGTAAAAATATAAAATCCCTTTTGTTAAAATGCGATTTATTGTAATTACGTTGTTCGAAGAAACAGTTAAACTGTCCCAACGTTGGAACTATCGGTTTCATGGATTCCGATATCGAATCTGGATAAATTTCTCCATAATATTGGGTTAGAAATGCTGAAATTGAAATAACTGCAGGAATTGATAACGTGTAGATGCAGTAATATAAAAATCGTTTTATTTCCTTTTTCTTTTGGTTTATTCCTTGTTCCCTCATCGATCTAAAAAAAAAAAAAATGTTTTACTTGAAAACCTTGAAATATGCCAAGTTAGAATGATCTATATATTATACAAGTATCAACAAGTAGTGGGTATTTAAATTTTATAAAACGCAGTTGGAATAATCCTAATAATAAACTTTGAATCAAAATAAAATAAAAACATCAACATTACTACTTTATTATATTATCGAGGAACTTTAACAGCACTTGTACTTATTAGCCAAATGTCAGAAATTAATACCGCATATAAAATAAATTAAGCGGTATTTAATGTCAACCTATTATTAAATTTGTCTAATATTTAGTTATAATTTATATTCAAAATAATTATTATTAGTAGTTTAAATAAATATATATTTTTATTTTAAACTAGAAGCGTCAAAAGAGTTTGTGTAATAGTAATATGTTCAATAAAAACAACAAAGAGAGTATCTCACTACAGCTGGTTATTGAAGACGTCATACTTCATGGAAATCAGTTTTTCATTTCCAGTTTACAGCTTTTTTATCAACATCTCTGAATGAAAAAATCCCCTAGTATCAAGTACCCTAAATGAGCACTTTTTTGAAATTTCTATATTATTTTGGCAATGTTATCCGTTTTCGTTGATTTGAGTAATAATTTAATAAAAATAAGTATTTAATTCTATCATAAAGTAATTAATTTAGCTTAAAAACACTTTTATTTTGCATATTTGAGATCAAAATTATGGTAGGTATTTGATACATGTAATTAATTTTGATGTTTATTACACATAAATTGGCAATTATCTTTGCATGGTGTTGAGTCAAAACCTATTACAGCAATGTTACAGTGACATCAATTAACGTAAACATTGTTTGATCAAGCTTGAAAAGATAAGCTATTCCCAATAATATTTAATTTGAGCTTAGTATCCTATGCTATCAAATAATAAAGACGAAAAATATTTTTTTTAATTATATGCAATATTCGTTTTTGAAGAAGTGGTAACCAAAACAATTTATATCAAGCAGATATACTTTTAAATTTCTAGTTTTTGCAGTATCATCTACTACTTTTTACACCGTTAATTTACCATATAAGATGAGATGAGCCACATGGTGAGGGAGACAAATGAAGAAGAAAAAATATTCGTAATAAATGTTACACCAAGAAAATTTCATACTATAAATATTATTATCGTTATAATATAAATGTCGATCATAAAATTAACCGTCTGGCAAGTTGGAGTTAGCCCCAGGGGACCGCTAATCAGCCCACAAGTAAGCAAAATAATATTTTTGTACTATTAAAATGTAAAATTTTACAAAAATAACTTAACTACATCTTTAAGTTTAAATACATGCAAATTTAACCAAAAACACAGCTAGAAAGCCTTTAACGCAATCTGAATAAAATATCTTTGCACTGTGTACATGGTAAGGACTCGAATAATGATCCGAATTAAATAAATTAAAAAAATTAAATTAATATAAAAAAACTGGCTCTCGTACATTTCAAAATTTAATTTATTAGTTTGAACAATTATTTTTAGAAAATTATGTCACTTTTAAAATCAAAATTTTCATAATTATGTTACAAACTTGTTATAATTATTATTACTAGACAATTTTTAATGCTAATCATCACGCCAACTTATAATCTATTACATATAAGCGACATTAAAATATTTCGTGTACAATACCAAACCCTAATAGACACCCTAAATATTCATAAAATTCATTTTAAATGAATATTCAAATGAATTTTAAAATCACCAAATTATGTGTTATTAATTTTGCAGGAAGACATTTCTCAATGTAAGGACTTAATAATTAAACTATTAAAGTCAAAAAAAAGTGAAAGAAGACATTTTGGATTATAATAACTGTCAAAAGATAGATATTTTTTCTACAATACTTATTCAAAAAGTAAAGCAAGGCTTGCAGCAGAACCAGATTCCTCTGTCTAGGACATACATGCAGATGATGTTTTAGGAAATTCTCATAAATCCGAGAAAATATTAAAAACTAGAATATTCGAGAAAAAAAATTATTGAAATTGTAAAAAAATTTAGGAAATCGTAGAAAATCTTAAGAAATCTCTACTTTATAATTAGCCTCCTCCAATGAAACAGCCACGAACCGCCACTGTTCAATGTATATAATTGCATCATGCTGGTGAGATATCGATATCATCTAAAAACATGATTGCCGTTTTTGTTATATTGTCCCATTAAGCTAATGGTGTTTATTGTAAGTAACCATGTTAAGTAATCGTCAATTAAGTAACCAATTTTCTCTCAATATTTTTTGTTGCAATAAAAGCTAAGTAAACACATAAGTAAATCCAATATTGGATGTTTAAGAAATTTATTTATATTACAGACCAAAAATATTCATTGTTTATACGATTCGATGTTTATGCATCATTTTACACTACTTGTAACTTTTAAATTATGATTTATGCAGAATCCTTTTGTAAAACCCACACAATCAATGGAAATTACATTTCATAGAAAGTATACTGAACCGAATTATTTTTTAATTTTTAGTATTAATAAATATTTATATCAAATCCATAAATAAGTTATTGAACTGCATCAACATAATTTTTGTTAATTCACAAAAAATTGAACTACATAAATAAAAGGTTTTATTAATAACATCAAAACTGATTATTAATATAACTTTTTAAACAATTATTATTAAAGAAAATTAAAAACCATTAAAGAAAATTGATCAACTAACATAAATCGTTTTGAATTTAGTGCGACTTAAATTTTCATTTCATATTTAAAATTATTTTTTTTTGTAAACAATTTCCAAACATCTGTGAAAAACGAAAACTTTCAAATAACTTATAGCTAATTTCAGCTGTTTATATTGGTATTTTTTAAATTTAATTTACGTATTATAATTTGTTGCATTGTACTCTTAATACAAGCAAAAAAAACATGTAAAAACTCAGTGGAGGCCCCTGCACATCCTTTAGCAGTGGATCTCTTGTTACAAGTACCTAATGAAATTGTTGTGTAGAAAGTTATCTTTCAAAATGTATTTACCAACCTACTAAAGGCAAGGTTAAACAGTGAAATTGAAAAAGATGATTTCATAAAAAATAATGTAAATAAAATCGTCTCAATCGTAGAAAAAATATCACAAATATGCAATGATTCTCCTCAAGCTGCCTACAGTGCCCTCACAAAAGCAATTCAATTCCAATGGTCTTTCTTACTACGAGTCTTAGAAAACTCGCATGAATTTTTTGAACCACTGTCATTTGCACTACGTACGATCTTCCTGCCAACGCTCTTTGGTAGCGATATATCTACTGTAGAAGCAGACCTATTCTCCCTACCGGTACACAAAGGTGGATTGGCAATATCTGACCCATTTAATGCCACTAACTTAAACTACAAAATTTCAAAAAAAGGCTGCACAGTTCTCGTAAAATCCTTAATAGAGAAAAAACAGATTGTCCTATCTGACCATAATACATCTCTATAAGATGCTTTTAAAGAAGGCCGCAAAGAAAAAGAAACCCTCGATGACAAACTTTTAGAAACTACCCTAGAAAAATTTAATACTAACAAGAAAAGAGCAATTGAAAGATCAATCTCATCCAAAATGAAAATGAAGACCTCAAATTGGCTCTCAGTTACTCCTACAAAAAAAAGATCATTTTGACCTATCCCCATTAGAATTCAGAGATGCGTTATCAATACGTTACCATAGAATTCCAAACTCCATGCCACAATCATGTGACGGTTGCGGCAACAACCAGTTCAACATCGATCATGCTCTCTGCTGTAAAACCGGTGGCTTAATCACAAGACGACATAATGAGATTAGAGATCTCTTCTGTGAACTTTGCCAACATGCCTGGGGCAACGTAAAAAAAGAACCAATCATTTCCGAAAATGACAGCGGAATACGTGCAGACTTATCTTGCCGTGGCGTATGGGATGCTCAGAGGGAGGCTTTATTTGATATCCGTGTTGTCGACACCGACGCTCCTTCTTACCTCTCACGTCCAGTAATATCTGTCCTACGATCAGCCGAAGCAGAAAAACAGAGAAAGTACTCAAATGCCTGTGAAATGCAGCATACAACTTTCACACCAATTGTAACATCGGTAGATGGCGTGTTTGCACCCCAAATGTCCTCATTCATCAAACACATGGGTGAAACGTTATCTGAAAGTTGGAATCGCTCCTTTAGCACTATACTAGGCTGGCTCAGAGCTAGAATTAGTGTGGCTATTATACGTGCCACAAGTATGTGCATTAGCGGCACACGGCACCGCTTTAAACCCGCTGCTAGATGGCTTGGCTTTGACGACGGCACTGCCCTCCCGCACATTGATTAGATAATAAGTAATAGTTTATATACCTACATTTTGTACCCACATTTTTAGATTTTTGTAATACGTTAAAATAAAGATAAATTACCGTGAAATTGCACATATTTTATGATTATTCTAAATATTTATTTATTAATTAAAGTCATTTTGCCATAATATTTTGATAATAAATGCCAAAATTTGTTTAAATATTTTTTAAGTTTGTATTACAGATAAATCAGCCATTGACCTATAGTAGTTAGCGATATCAATTCCTAATATTTACTAAGGTTGCAAGTTTGAGTTCAAAAAGATTTAACTTTCGGCAAAAATGTGTGAATCCTTCGGTCCCTTCAATTAATGAATCTCGATCATTAATAAGAGTATATAATAAATTTTTTAATTTTTAGGTTTTGCAAAGCAAGTCAGCATTGACAGTTAAAAAATATATATTTTTGTACAATATCAGTATAGAAAAGTAAAATTTTTTGTTCAAGTCAAAGTATCGTAATAGCATAGATTTCAATTTTCTTTCGACTGCTAAAATCCCGCCTTCAGAATATTTTCAAAAAATGAATAAAATTCGCTGTCAAATTGACAATTCGTCTGCAGGGGGAAAAAGAAATTCTTCAACTACTATTAAAATCAAGCCTAAATTTTTTTTAAAAAAACTCCATATGCTCCATAACTCCATTAAACTCTATTTCATAAAAAGTTAATTGATAGTATAATCTTTCCTTCACCAACAAGATTGATCCTTAAATAAACTAATTTTTTCGAAAATTTTGATTTCAGATTATCTAACTTCCAGTAATTCTAACCACCGCCAAGCTCTTTAAAAAAAGTTTTGGGGAAACTACTGAAGCACTGCCACTTCAATTTTTAATTTATAAATACATAGGTACCTAAACTTAACCCGGCGCCGGCGTAGGTATGGTGGACTTTAGTTACATTAGTGGTATGATAGGGTAGGTTCTAGGACACTTCGCTCCGGGACATTTCACACCCAGACATTTTGCAAATAATTTGAATTATTGTTATTATTTAAAAAAATTTTCAAGTTTTCATTTTAGCCACGCCTTGCTAGTAGCACCTATTCGAGTTTATATAAAAAGCAGAATTGACATTTTCCGCCATTTGCAACAATTATACCATCTTCCGAAAAATAAACAATTTTTAAATTATTTTAATTGTTATTAATTTTTTATTAGTTAATTTTGATTTATTTTATTTTACTTTTGAAATAAAATTTGCTATTTTCCTAAACCAAATAGTACTGAATACGGACCTGACCCCTGTTGTTTTTGATACCACTTTTTCCATATTATTATTCATTATTTTTTAATGAATATTAACCAAGAACTCGAATAGGTGCTACTACCAAGGGATGGCTAAATTGAAAAAATGAAAAAATTTTAAATAATATAAATAATTAAAATAATGAAAAATATGCTAAAAGTGGTAGCGAAATGTCTTGGGTGCGAAATGTCCCGGAGCGAAGTGTCCGGTTTAGTTACATTAGTGGTATGGTGGGGTATGAGTTAAAATAGACAAATAAATTAAAATTTTGTGTTGATTTTAGAAGGATATATGTTTAATGTTATTTAAAATCAATTCCTCAAGTCTTCTTCAACTTCTGAAACCGAATTTAAGTCTTGAACAGGCATATTCTCTTCTTCCACCTCTTTCCAAAGCTGTAATAACCGTGCTTGCTCTTTCTAATATATAATACATAATTGTAATATTTAATATGAAATTAATAAATGTAAGCTATGACTTACTTTGTACTAAACGCAATTAAAATTTAAAATAAAAAAATCTGTCACATAAAGAGTCTGGTGGACTACGAGGGTTATTAATCTTATAAGGTCTGGTGGGGTATGAGCACGTATTTACTAAATTAAATAAAAACTGCGTGCACAATAGCTGACCTGCGTCTGACTTTTCAATGTATTTATGCTTAGTAAGGTTCAACTTGAAGATACACAAAATTTGGCGAAAATATTAATTATTTTAAATGGCTTTAATACGTTTTAAAGTGCGTTTGGGTATATTATACCCCACCATACCTATGCCGGGTTAAAAATATACAGGGTGTCCCCGTGACCGTAAAGAACCTTTGATGTGGTGATAAAAGACGCTTTTCTAAGATAAATTTTTATATAAAATTTTTGTCCAAGTCCAAACCCTTGGGGGGTACCTCTCCTTAAAGCAATTTTTTGAATTTATGATTTCAAACGGCCATAGATCCGATATTATTGATTTTTTAGGCTTAATGGATTAGAACTTTTTTAAAGATCATTCGCTTATCTATAAATTAGGTTATAACCTCTTAACGTTTATAATTAAAGGATTTCGAGTTATACATTAAATTAAGGGCAAAAATGGTTGAAAAATTCAGATTTTTTAGTTTTTGGTTGATTTTTCGGTTCCATGACTAGGTAGTATACTAAATATGAATAAAAAAGAAACGTTTTAATAGCTAAACGTAAACCACAATATTGGAAAACCATTTCCTCTTTTGGTTGCCAATTTAATAAATATATTCCTGAATATTTTTCTTTCTATAGTATGGTGATACTTACAGTGTATTTTATTTGTGATAAATTCAAAACATTATATAGTTCTAAAAAATATCGAGAAATTTTTGTGCATTTTTTGGGTTTTCTAAAAATAATATTGATTTTTAATAATTAATTTGAATAATTATATTATTTTTATACTGTATAATATTGACATTTTATATGCGATCAATAAATTAATACCTATTAAATATGTTTACAATTCATCCCCGATCTGTGGGAGCTCTTATATTGTGTTGGTTTTATACTTAATATCAAGAGTGTAAGAAAATTTAATATTCTTGCTAGAAGTTAATAAACAGAAGCAATAGGTTTAAAAATGGCATGACGTTGTGCATCCACCACGGGAATCTTTTAAATATTGCATAAAAAGTATAAACGTTAACCAAAGACAGAACAAAAATAAATAATTTCCGAATCCGAAAGTTTCCCGTGACTCACTATCAGAATAATTAAATACTTTATATAATATGTATAGTATGTATATTATGTGTCATGGCCATATGATGTATTAAACACCCTATAAATGTTTGCATAAATTATCTATCCATATAAAGGAATTGAAGAAAAACATCATTAATTTTTATAGTAATGAAAAATAAGATCCAAATCCATTGGAGAAAAACAATTGCTTCTTATAATTAATGCAATTTCGAATGACTGGACTATACCTATATTTTTTTGCAAAAAGCAGCGAAAAAGAAATTTTAATCGCCATTCTATTATTTTTGCATGTATATTAAAAATTTTATTTTATTCGATTGCTAGTGTTATATTGAATATAAAGCTTTTGGTTTTTTTTCTTTTAGATTACCCAATTTCAAGATTTTAACACCAGCGCAGCCCCACCTACTAATCGAGGCATGACATTTAAATAATGTTTCTGTATATTAAAAATGCATAAATTATTTCAAAAATATTTTTTTTAGTATTTCAAGGGTGTATTTTTAAAGCCTGACAAACCTCATATCAATATCTTTATTAATAATCTCAAAAAAAATTCACAAAGATTGCTTCTTTTTTGAGCTTCCAAAGTAGTATACTGCCTTAATAATACTTACTAGAAACTAGACCCTTCTCCAACGTTAATAATTCAAAAATGTTTTCTATTTGGTTTAATTTTGGATTAAGTAAAGGGTGCTGAATACATATTAGGGCCACGACTTTATAATAATATATAAGTTTATTAATTTGCTTACTAAAATAATATTTATGTTCAAAATTCCGTAATGCAGTTTTAGCACCAAGCTGCTATCATAATAATTAATGTACAACTTTGCATTTTCGTAAACAAAATATGCCAAACCAGTATATTACCCAGTGCACATGTTGGATATCTGTTTGGATTATTCGAACTGTAAAAAAACCTTTCAAATTAATCGGAGAAGGTGCGTTTAGTACTACTAATACTCTTATTAGTTAGAAAGTATAAGTTGATTATTATTAATGAATATTATGATTATTGCTAATAATAACATTGCATGGTGATTTTTGGCTATCTGTTTGGAATAGATTATTTTTACCCTACACGATTCTCATTAACCTCACGTGATTCGTAATTTTTGTAGAACTTTTGTTGACGGATGGTTCTTAAGCCATTAATTTTACAACATTTCTAAAAAAATAAATTAAAATAAATTAAAATTAAAATATTTAAAATATTTTAACATCAGGAAAATTTTCGAGCAACAAATAATTGAAAATTTGTCCTTTATTTTATTATTTATACATATAGGGATTTTACATTAACCAAACGCCACCATACGGCAGCATTTGTATCTACTCCATCAAGTATACCTAAGTGTCTTTAAAGTGTTTCAACAGTGTTCTAGTTAGTTTTCCTGTGATTTTTTAATTCAGTGCAGGTGTTGCCATGATTTCCTAAATCTTGACAGCTTTTGTACACTTCTTGGAATAATAATTTAATTTTCTCAGAAACTAAAACCATGACTTTTTTGAAGTTTGGTATACTTTTTTATAAGACTTTCATAAATATTTTGGAAATTTTTGGTAATGCTGACATTTCCGATTGTCGAAATAATGACCTTTAAATCAATGCGACCGCGATGTAACTTTAACATTTTTTATCTCAATAACTAAAAACAAGATTAAGATCACACTTTGCCAGAATTTTTATAGTTTATATAGTTTATATATCTGCATTATTTTTGGATTTTTCATTTTTTTTAAATAATTAGGGAAGCAGGAATTTGCATAAATAAGTCTTTACATGTTAATTTCCTGTGTTCGGCTAACTCATTCAGCACCCTCTATATAGTGCGTTCACGATAAGAGGTAACAGTGAATAATTTTTATATCTTACCAGATACAAAAAAAAGTTTAAAAAGTTTATTATTCAGCTCGAAATTTACCATAGGAAACAGCGGAGGTAAATTTTTTTGTACTTCAAACTCAACCGGAAGTAAACATGAATATTTTTTTTTCAACAACATGTATTTTTTAGCATTTTCGTAATCTGCAGTTTTTTCTCTAAACATACATATAAAAATATCATAGGGTTACATAAGAAATTTTTTTAGAAAAATGCACTATAAAGTTTACTAAAATTATTTAATTAATTTAGTGTGCTATGAAAAACAAAATAACATCGCGGTATAAAAAACACAAACTATCTGATAAATTGCTCAAAATTGCCACCATTTTGATCAAGACATGATACTAATCTACGTAGAAGTTTTTATTCGGTAGTTGTTTTTTTTATTTGATTTATTTTAATAATTTGATCAGATTAAAGAATGCTAAAAAAAAGCATGTTGCCATTTGAAAATAAAATATTTACTTCCGATTGAGTTTGCAGAACAAAAAAATTTACCTCCACAGTTTCCGATGGTAAATTTCGAGTTGAATAAAAAACTATATAAACTTTTTTTTGTATTTAGTAAGATAAAAGAATTATTCACTGTTACCTGTTATCGTGAACACACTGTATAGAGATAGAACCAGGACAAACAAAAAATGTTTCTTGGGTGGGGGAGGCTTTAATGAATAATTATATTAACCAAATTGAATAAAGTTTAATCTGTTTTTTTTTTTATTAAAAACAAAAGCGGAGAGATTAAAGAAGATTAAAATTCTTAACTTTTATATTTCAAAATTATAAAGAATTTATACAAAAACATTCTTTATAAGACAAATAATTTATACGAAAAGATATTCACAAAATTATTTTGATTAGGTTTTATTTTATAAATACCAAATTCCGATATGAAACTTCATTAACGAAAGATCGTAGCATACGGGTTTATGTTTCTTTTTTATTTATATTATATGTAGTATGTTTATAAAATGTTCAAGTTTGTTTTCCTACCAAATTGAAAGTAAAGAACCTATATATAGGTATATATTTTTCAGTCAATGAATGTTAAGCCTATAATGACTTTATAAAGGATAAGTCTCCTATTATGTTGTTATGACAATGCAGTGGCGATCATGGAAATCATACCAAGAATTGTTTTTTCTTTTTTTAAATTAAGTTAAATGAGACAATTTTTAAATTAAATTTAAACAATCCCAGACATTTCCTACAAGCAATCGCACATAATTGATAAAAAAATTCTAATTTTTTTATCTAATTTCCATGACTGCTACTGTATGTAGCATGTATTGATCCCTGACTTACCAACTAGAAAAATAAATTTAAATTGTGAAAATTAAAAGGAATATTTTATGTTTATAAGATGATTTATAAGATAATTAATAAATTTGGACCTACGGATTCTACTAATGTTGTATAAATAATGTCTTTAGAAGCATTCGTATAAATTTTCTTCGTATAACTGTTTTCGTAGAAATGTCCAGATATTTTTAATTAATTTAATCATTTTCGAATTGAACCCAGAATAATCGTTAATCTAAATATTTTACTTACCCAAATGTCCACCATATGTCGAAGCACATAATATTGGACCACATAAACGCCGTTAAAAATGTGTACATTATGGAATATCCTGAAAATTACTTTTGTTAAAATTACTTGTAAAATTTTCGGAGAGGTAAATTTGAAAACTTACAAAGAAAAAAACAATTCAAATGATGAAATGCAAAATTAGAAAAATAAACTGGAAAGTTGTGAGAAGGACTAATTGTCATCAATTTTAATTAAATGCTTTGATGAAAGTCATAATTTTTCCAAAAAAGTGCAAATAATAATGCGGATCACGTTAGGAATACAAATAATGCAATTGAGTGATTTGTCAACAAAACGAGGTTTTTCATAATTGAAACTTCTACATAATAAGAAAATAATAATTTTCCCGGTGATAAATAATTTTCAGTGATTTTATTTATTGTTTAGTTTGATGATTAACAAATAATCAATAGCTTTATATACTTATATTGCTTACCGATTAATTTGCAGGGAACTCCTTCTATTTCGTGGTAAAACTGAAGCACAACCAACAGTGAAAAAGCAATCAGCAAGCTGATACAGTGGCCCATTAAGGTTTTTCCGTGAAGATTTTGCATTTCAGGTAAAAATGTATATCCAATCAGTGTTAGTATCAAAAATAAACAAGAAAATATTAAAACAATTCTACTGATTTGGTACTCAATTAAGTTTTTATCCAAATATTTAAAACACAGAAATAATCTCCTGGTTTTGACTTCCCCTATATTCACATTTTCAAAACAGTACGTTTGTTCAAACGGCGAGTGAACATCAATTTTTCCATCAAGATCAATATTCGCATTTCCCATTTCGTCTATGGTGTAATCCCAATCCAATCGAACCATAAACTTTCTGCAATTATGCCCTTGCACCGTAGCGAAATGTGCTAAAAAATTGAATATTGCAAAAAAAAATTTAATAATTTTCACCTTCACCTACCTTCATTATTTATTACTTTAGAATCGTTATCAAAATTCAAGCCTTTTTCAAAATTGTAAGCACAGCTAGGTTTTCCCAAAAACATTTGTCCATCGCCACAACATTTTCTGATGCATCTTATGTTAGACTTTTGAGATTTTTCTTGTTTGCAAACATTAAAATCTTCGTGACAAATTCTGACAACGTAACTGTTAATCGTCGTTTGGTCCAAACAATAACTGCCATAAGGAGCAATTATATTTAAGTCTTTAAAAAAGTATCCATAACTTCCGTCGAAATTATTCTCACTTAATTCGCGTACTTCGTAATCTTTTATTACATGTTGACACTTTCCTAGACCAGCTTTAAAAATAAATAATTCTTTATTTATAGGATCGCGTATAAAATATTCATCGTGGATTGTCTGATTGAATTTAACACATTTATGATTTCGTAAATCATAAAGATAATTATGTGGGCAACACTTTGGTACTGCAGTATAATTATTAAACTTTTCCAAAGTAAAATTCTTTATATTTAATTTAGCCACTGATTTAACACTTCCGTTCTTATTGTACACGACGCTATCGACGCAGGTATTAGCTTCGAGAAAATTTGATAGCACCGAACTGCTTAACACTTGCAATTCTTTCTCTCGGTCTTCCACACATTCGTAGAAGAGATCTTCGTAGGAAGTGTTTACAGATATATATTCGTTATTTTTACAGCACTTGGGTAAATTTTCAAAATTTCGGAAATTTTCAAAAAATCCCCGAGTTTCCCTAAACAACATTAAATAGACGGTGCACAATACAAAAACGCGTAACATTGTAATTAATTTATTTGCACTTTTATCACTTGAAAAGATCAAACTATAACTGATACGCGAAAAGGACGTATCTAAAATAAAGCAAATTAATGGAGGAGGGATAACAATTTAATAGTTCACACTACGCAAGAGCTTTTATTAAAAGTTTCGTCTAATAGGATTGTAATTCTCCAAAATATTACTGGAAACTTCTACGAAGTGTTAAAATACAATAACTGAAGTAAAATATTACGTCATTCTCAATGATGACGATGCTATAAATTAATAGGTACACAATCTATTTATAATGTATCGAAAGTACAAGATAAACTAAATCATTGGGTAAATTATATAATATTAAGTACACAAAAGTTTCAATGGCATTGTACAATAAAAGAATCAATTATAGGTACTTTAAAAGTTACCTCGCATTACTAGCTTTTAAGTGGATTTCACGTCTTCCATTTTTGATTAAAATATTCTCAAATTTTGGGTTTTTTTCGCGCTAACGTGATAATAAAATTAAATTTAGAAAAAGATCTACCCAGCTGCAAAAACAATACTAAAAAAAATATAACAAATCAAAAACACAATAAAATTTAAAACTTTTGGATAGACTATGTCGAAAGCTTATTCCACTTCGAAACGTACCAGCAGCATTACCAGTGAAGATTTTGCAGAATCAGAGAAAAACCTAGTACAAGATGAAAATAGATCTGATCAATCTAATGCGTTTAACGAGAAAAGTATCATCCTGTTACAGTTTCAGCCCCAATTCGAAGCTGTCGTAATGGCTGGTATGTTATTATCTTATATTAGTTCCATGGTTGATGCAACATTTGCATTTTCAACCGAGGAAGAAAATATTCCCGTGAAATATGCAAACACATTACTAGGTATTTTGAAAAATATATTCAATTTTGATTTCCAATCTAAAACACTTACATTTTAGGAATAATTTATTGCATTGACGTTATATACGTAATTGACATTTTGTTAATGATAGTTTATAGAAGTTCAAAATGGTCAAATTTAAAACATTTATACGATAAAAGGCCTGCATGGTTGCTAGTCTTGGATGTGATTTCGGTTATTCCAATAGATGCAGTTTACTTTTCGCTAACAGTTGCCAGCATGAAATATATTCTCTTTCTTCGATTACGTTACACTTTAAGAATATTCCGATTCATGATTAAAATGAACGAAATCGAACATTCAATAGAATACAATTCCATTTACTTGGAAATGGCTTCAGTTATACTAAAACTTATAACAATTATAATTACAGTGACCTGCATAGTATATCGAATCGAATGTCAATTTAAAAAATGTACATACAGGGATACAAAATTATTTCTGACTCTACTTCACTATGTATATGAAGAAGCTTCAAACCAAGGTTTTCCAACCGATAGTCACTCGTCGGAATTCATTGCAACGATGCTGATAGCAATGAAATTTTATGCGTTTGTTTACATAAATGGTTTTATCGTTGCAATAATATTACTGAAAATTAGCTATAAAATACGCAAAAAGTACAATTTCAAAAATATGCAAGCGAGCATCATTCGCAATATGGAGATATGCGGTTGCAATGATCCATTGATTATTTCGGCGGGAAAACAATTTTGCGCAATAAATTATAAAAATAGACAAGGATTTAGTTTTATCGAATTCGACCAAACAATACTTCCCGAAGCTATGAGGAAAGACTTAGATTTGGATATTTGTTGGGACGCATTGAAACATTCGCATTTATTTCGAGACAAAGATGTTTCCTTTCTTCGGGTATTATCGTCGATAATGATTCAAAAAGTTATGATGCCCGGAGAAGTTATATTTAAACGTGGCCAATTAAAATCGTCGATGATATATGTTGCTTCCGGTATCATTCAAGTTTTATCTGAATTGGATGCAGAAACGCCTATTATATCGCTTACTAGAGGAACCTGTATAAGCGATACTTCCCTGTTTATAAGTAATCCTGCAATTAGTACTGTTGTATGTCGAAATTCTTGCAGATTGTTTATTTTGAAAAAGAAAGATTTGGTAAGCATAATTTTGAAGTATCCCGATGAATTTAGAATTCTCAAACAAGAAATGAAAAATAAATTAATTGAAATACAATTGTTTGAGAAGTTTCTAAACGATCTATTCAGCGATGAACATAATAAGAGAGAAAGTTTGTCTCTGAAGTGGTTAAAAATAATATTTAAAGAGTTAACAGCTAAAACTGAAAACATTCCGGAGAGAGCGAAAAAAGTACTTAGTTTAGATGAACGAAAGACATTGGATACAATAAACATGCAATTGTTTAATGCCTCCGATTTAGACAAGATGGTTATATGTGATGAAATAGAATTAGTAACGGATACGGTGTTCATGAAAGTCAATTGTCCATGCATAATCCAACCAGATTCGTTCGTCGTTGCAATATGGAATAGCATCATCAGCTGGACTGCTTTAATTTATGTTTGTATTTATCCTTACTACGCGTCTTTCCAACCTATCACCTCAGCTTGGTTCATAATTTTCAATTACGTTGTTTTGTTGTTATGGATTTTAGACATTTACATCAATTTATCTACTGCGATTAAAACCAGTGACCATATTATCAGCAACTTCAGTGAAATTGTTTATATGAAAATAACGAACTTGTCTTTCATTGTTGATGTACTAGCAGTAATTCCAGTGGGGTTGTTTGTTATGGTAATACACGATATACCGCTTCAAATGCGAGTTTTAATGCAGTTTCCAAGAATTTTAAAATTTTATAAAATACAATACATATTTAAAGAAAGTTTATCGATGATGAACGACATTCCAAGAGTATATTTGGAGAATACATTGTATTTGCTACTTTTGATATATTATTATGCTGCATTTTTGCACATCAACGTTTGCTACAATTTGGTATGTGAGGCAAACAGTAAATACCTCGTGTTTATAGAACACATCGTAGGAAAAAAGGAATATCCAATTTTAATGTGGATATATTTAAGTAGCCAACAAGTCACCAATCTTGGTATTGGAATTGACGTGGAAGGTCATATTTCTGACAACTCTGTTAATGCATTAACTTTATTGATATCGATAACCGAAATAAGTGTAATGGCATTTTTCGTATATTTTATAGCAATCAACGCCGCAATAGTGGCAATGAGCAAATATGAAAAATATAAATTGGAGAATTATATTTTCAGCCTGAAAATTGCGATGAAAGATTTAAACGTTAAACCCGTACTTCAAAAACAGGTCTTGAGACATATAGAAGGCCAATTGCAGTTTAACGATGGCTTCAATATTTTATATTCGTTTTCTACTCTTCAAAAAAACTTCCATGTCGAAATTTACAATGAATTTCGTAGCAGCACCTTTAGCCATTACCTTAAGCGGATTCCTATTTTTCAAGAACTACCAGACCAGATAATTGCATCCATCGCACAAGCTTTCTACATCAATTTAATGGTTCCAAATGAAGTGATAACATATTACGGCCAAATTTGCACTGAAAGACATGTAATTTTAAGTGGATTCTGCGCAATAGTTACAAACACCGGCAAAATTACCAAAATATTAAAGCTAGGAGACAACATAACCGAGATTGAATTGTGCTTTAAAATTCCTGCGGCCAATACAGTTATCTCTTTAACCCATTGCAAATTGTTAAGTGCCAATTATGTAAAACTGATGAATCGGTTGCAGAAATATCCACAAACCATATGGTATATAAATAATACAATTGCTAGTATAAAAAACTCCACAAACATAGAGGTACTTTACGACCAAGACACTAAAAATTTGGATGTGAATATTTTACTCGATGACGAAATCAAATCTATTATAAATGTTGGTTATATGTCACGAGATACAAATGAAAGTTTGCAATACTATGCTTACTTTGACGAACACGAATTTTTAGGATTTCTAAAATATGTCCTAATGAGAAGCGTTTTTCCATCGTATGGAAAGTTTATAAAATATTGGGAGGTATCTCGATGTATATTTGCAATATTGACCGTAACTTTTACTCCCATGATTACAATTTACCCCTGTACTAATTGTAGATGGAGTTACTTCTTATACTTTCTTGATGCAACCGCATGGATTGATATTTATATCAGGCACCACATTACTTATTTTAACAAAATGAATAATATAGAAATCATTCATCCCATCAAGACGGCATCATATTATTGGAAGCATGCCTTCGTTATCGATTTAATAGCAGTTTTACCATTCGAAATCATCGTCGGTACTTTCATTTTGGACAATCGAACTAGAGCGTTTTTAAGAGTGCCCCGATTTTTACAACTGTATCGCATCTTGGGAGCGATTAAGTATTTGTCGCACAATGACCTACATATACCAATAGAACTTTGGACAGTAATTAAGTTCATTCCTTTCCTAGCGATATTAATTAACATCGCCGCATATATTTACATCAACACCATTTGCGAATTTCATCCAAACATAGCAGCCAGTGCCGTATTCGAGGCAGGTGTTAAATGCAACGACAACAGTTGGATTACGAAATCTTCTTTTGCAAAACCAATTTCTCCACTTAGAGTACATCTGTATAGTTTGCTGTGTACTACCATAATTTTGTTAAAGCCAGCAATTGGAGGTTTCAATATTGAAAATCAAACAGAAGCTTTACAAGTGACGATCGTGGTCATCATCGGTTGCCTAATTTATATGCACATGACTGTCAGCATTTTAGCAGTGAATATGTTCAGAAACATTGATTTGCCGATATATCAGAAAGGCATGTCAAGTTTGGTCAAATTTCTGGCATACAGACGAATCGATCCAAAACTTCGACAGGAAGTCATAAACCATTTTGAATACATTTGGAGAAAACAGAAAGGTAAAAATTTGTGTACAATGATAACAGGAGGTTGCAAGGACGCTTTACAAGGAGACGTTCTCTACGATGTGTTTGGAGTTGCAATGTCGAACTCGATAATATTCAAAGGTGCTCCCACCTCTTTCTTTAAAGGTGTTTTGTTGAATGCAAAACATGACATCATTATGAAGAGAGGAATAATTACGCAAGTGAATACCATTCAAGCTGATATTTACATTATTTTTAAGGGACACGTAGAAGTGTTAGGGCCCGATTATAATCGGTTATTAGTATTGTCGGTTGGTAGCATATTCGGAAATATTGATAATTATCCCATGAGCAGGCAAACATTGACGATGGTGGCGAAAGGGCACGTGGAACTTCTCACCATAGAAAGCACAAAGTTTCATCAAATACTTTCCAAATATCCTCAATTGAGAACCCAATATCATAAAATGATCGGTTTAAACGCCGATTATTTGGTTGGCACTGAAGATAAAACTTCCAGTGATAGCAGTTTGCAAACAATAAAAGATCTTTCAAAAATTGACACGGCTGTCTCTGTGAAATCTATTGCTCGAATTGAAAATGTAATTAACATGTTTGAACAGTATTCCAAAACAATTAAAGCAGTTTGGGAATCTTTCATTTTAATAGTTCCTTGCTTTTTGGGAATAGTTATAGAATTGTACATTAATGCCGTTATCGACATTCACACCTTTTTGATTGCAATTTTGTACGTATTTGATGTGCTATTCATAATGAAAATAATTTTCAAATTTTTTACTGCATACGAAGACGAATTTGGAATCCTAGTAAATGACCAGCAGAAAATTGCAAAGGCCTACGTTAAAGATCCTACAGGTTTTCCACTAGATGTAGCGTCAATTTTCCCGTTCGAAATAATTGCTCTTTTCTTCCAAAGATCTAACTCATTTTGGTACATTTGGATACATTGCCGAAGTAATCGTTTCATTCGAGTGTATTTCATTTTTAACTATTTCAATAAGAAAAATCAGCAATTAAATATTAACGTGAGGATTATTCGCACCTTGACTTTGATCTTTTGGATGTACATATGCTTGCAAACATTAACCACCCTCTTAATTATGATTACTTGTACAAATCCAGATTACAATATTACTCCTGTTTTGAAATGCGATTGGTTAAACATGAATTCTCTGGAGAAAATGCAAATATACAAAGAATATTTTGGTATTATTCTAAATTTATTTGTAACGGCGAGCATGTCAAATTACATTGTCAACTCTTCCGTTTTGATAGTTTCTGTTATAATTTTGCTGTTATGTTGCAAATTTGTGCAAATTTTGACGATAGCAGAAGTTGCAGCTACTTTAGACAGCGTATTTGAAATTCAAGGCGACTATGAAGATAATATGAAACTATTAGAAAGGCACATGAAAGAACACCAAACATCTCCTGCTCTTATGGAGAGAATATGGCTTTATGTATGCATATTGTGGAAAAAAACAGAAGGTTTGCAATTCCCAAAATTTTTAGAGGTAACCCCATACTACCTCCGGGAAGCAATATTAAACTCAATGTTTGGTTTTCATTTAAGAAAACACGTAATTCTTGGTAGATGCCATGTGGATTTATTGAGGCAAATGGCAGCACAAATGGAAACCAGAGTATTTCTGACTGGGGATTACGTAACATTTATGAATGATTATGACGAGTGTATGTATTTTGTCCATGAAGGTTCAGTTGATGCTTTAAGTGAAGATGATATGGAAAGTGAAAAAATTGAGTTTACTTATAGGAAAAATTCAATGTTTGGTTTACATCAAGGTTTATATTTGCGATCTGGACATGAATATTCTTATAGGGCCAACAGATATACAGTAATAGTAATTTTAAAAAGATTCAAATGGATACATTTGCTGAGCTTTTTCCCCGCATCTCAAGAAATAATATACAGTGAAGTAAAAAAATGATGTAATGATTCAATAAATATATTTTTATATAGAACTTTTATTGTTTATTTTAAAATTAATAAAGTAACAACTACACTAAAAGATATCCTAAATTCCAATATATGAACACAATAAAAATGTGAAAAATATTGTAGCTATAATCACTATGATTGCAAACCATGCCGGAATAGTTTCTAAAAAAAAATTATTGTAACTTAAAATAAGTAGGTATATCTAAATGTCACTTACTTCTAAACGGTAAGCTATGAATACAAATTTGGTTATCAACAGAAATTGAAAGCACTGCAGCTTCCGAAATACTTGTCACTGTATTATCAGAACACACTGGCAAGAACTCTAATCCTGTCACAAACATGGAATGTGCACCTGGGATATGTATTACTCGCTAAAAATTTAAATTATCATTACATTCTTTAATAAAAAGTATATAAAACTGACTTGTAAGCTAAATGCAATATAAATTGAGACTGATCCACTAAACATGGTGCCTATAGCAACAAATCTTCCATCATCTCGAACGGCTAAAGCTGAAAGACTCTCATCAACTGCTACTACTTTAGTGATAATACCACTAGACGGTAGCCACTTCTGTAAATAAGCTTTTTGTTTTCCCGCCCTCCCAGTTGGATTGGCTAACATATATAAGGCACTGGTTTTTTCACCTTCCATAATTCCAAACCTGAAAAAATTCCAAAATAGAAAAAACAACCTGATTTAACCAGCCGTTGGTACACATGTGAGCGCGCCGCTCACATAACTAACATTACGAACGTCAATAGTATAAATTCAAAAAAATATAAGAATAATACAATACGTAGAAAATCAATTTCGTTAAATCAATTTGAATTTAACCATAAATACATACTAAAAACCACAAATTTACTTAAAATTTTTTATTTTGAGTTCTTTTTCTTTGTCAATAGTATAAATTCGTCAAATTAATCTGATACTATTAATACCTTCAAATGACATGTCTACAAATATTGACAAAAATAAATTATAGAGCTATTTGTCATTCCCACATAGTTATCGTTTTACAAAGTTGACAACACCGATAAAGTGAGCGTCGAGCTAACCGAGCAATACTTTTATCACCGCCGTACTTACTCGTGTTTCTATTTTTTTTCCAATTGATCATGGCCAATAAATTAATTTTGAAGTTGGAAGAGACTGAAGGACAATGTTTATATTGTCATTAATAATGTCATTAATATATCATTAATAATGATATAAAAATAAACTGTGAGCGCGTTGCTCACAGTGTACCAATCACGTTAAGAAATTAAGTGTACCAATCACGTTAAGAAATTAAGTGTACCAACCACGGGTTAACAAATTTAATTAAATTAAAATGTGCAAAAAAGTTTAATTATTCTAATTTATAGTAAATACACATTTTAGATAAATATCAGAATATTTATTTTGAATATTAACCCCTAAAATCAAATACCTGGGTATTTACAGAACTGGTGAAATTTGGTGTCAAGGTGAAGAGAACTCTGGAAAATCTTAGAAAGTCTCAGGAAATCAGACGAAATCTTAGGAATACTAGAGATCTTTTTTTACTTTTTCAACTCTTTCGAAAAGAAATCTTGAAGCAATTCAAGATGAAATCCAGGTAATCTTTCGAAAATCTAGTGAAAGGAAATCTAGTGTACAAAAATTTCCCTGTGCTCCCCCTCAAGTTATACCTAGTATAACCATAATGTTGTACCAGTTTATTGGACTAATGTAAAACCCCGCCAAAGCAAGAAAATCCTTGTTTCGAGACCATGAATTGTATTTTGACTAACCGTCCAGGTTAGCCTTACGATGAGAGCGTAGACTTCCTGGGCGGCCAATTTGAGTTCGAGTCTCACTCGAGAATGTTTGTAGTGAAAACGATATTGTAACTTAGTAAGAAAAATTTCTTTTATAATAGTAGAATCTTTCCTGTTATTGGGTGTAAACCTGTTGGAAATGTATGATATTATTATAATAAGCTGTATCTTGATTTCTATTGATAAATTTTTTTATCGAATGCCAGTATTTTGCTTGGACTTTTGGCCGACCTTCACTATAAAATTAAAATTTAATTTGTATTGTGTAGATGTAATTGTTACGTAAATCGTAAATTTAAACAATAAATTATTGTTTTTCTTTAAAAAAACAATTTTAAAATATTAGAAGTATGTTCCCGTTTTTATATCTGTCTATTTCAACTAAATTCATTCCCCTTCTAATTATTATTACCAAAACTAAATAACGTACCGAGATCGCTTATATAGGTATTTAGAACCTTCAGGTTGTTTCCATGTTAATCTGCAGACCTCTTTTCCATTATTGTAATTCCACAAAATAGCTAAACCATCTTTTGCTATGCTAATGAGATATTGCTTACAAGGACTAAAGTCCAAATCATCAATTTCTTGTTTATGACCTTTCAATTCATGTGCCAATTTAAGTGCAGGAAATTTCCAAAGTCTAACACAACCATCGGTTCCACCTTAAAATACAATTTTATTGATGTATTGATGTTTAGATGAATAATTAATATTTACCTGTAGCCATCAATTTATTATTAGGACAAATTCTCACAACTCTTTGTAGAGGTTCCTGTTCCTGAGGTAGAAAATCAGTCTGAACGGTATCATTTGGTTTAATTAAAAACTTAAGCCGTTTGTTATTTTTATTATTATCGGGTTTCATAGTTTTATTTTTACGACGATTAACCGATTGTTCTTCACGATTATCAGAAATGTCTTCCACTTTGTCATTAACTAAAACACTTTGCACGTTATACAATTGACAATGACTTTCTTGACCCGCCACCAAGTAACGATGCTTATTGTCACTGTAAGTGGAACAATTCATAACAACAGTTCTACCAGTTTCGTATCGCACAACCTCCTCTGCTATAAATTTTTCGCCGTCGTGTGATAACTCAAATATTTCCTACAAATAAATGTTATAAAAAAGTGAATTTGTATTAGAACTAATACTCACAAAGCCATTTGCAACACCAGTTTTTGAAGATCCTCCACCACCGCCAACTAAAACGTGACGGCTGGTTAACATTTGCACTGTATACAATGGAAAATTCACTCGGGCTAATAAACCATACTTATTTCTATGATTTCCAGGCATTTTCTTTTATAAATTAATTAAATTATTCTAATGTCCACGTATCACTATTCTAACCTCAATTTTAAACGTCAATAAGCTCATTGCCTGTTCATTTTTAAACCTAATTTACCGTTCAACCTAATAACCATAAGTTCTAATCAGTAGCGTAACCAGACTATTTTGAGCTCAAGTGCGAGAAAATTTTTGGCGTCTTTAAATATACTTTTTAGTTTTGACCAAAAACCCCTCATATTTGCTTTAAAAAATTTAAAATTATCGGTATAATTGGTTTATAACCAAATTTTCAAACTTGAAGCAAGAAAATATTTCAAGTCAAGTGATTTAATAAATAAAAGGACATTTTTGTGAAATAAGACACAGTTCTATAGTCTATTTATTTAACACATGCAGCTAAGAATAACAAATACATGCAGTTTGCACGTGATTTATGGGGAGGAACTTAATAGAGAGAGACTAATCCAGAATCCAGGTTGCCTTGTAATTCAAACGTCTCACATGAAAATTATATGCACCTGCTTGCAATGAAAAACTGTAAGTACGGACGGTATATGGGGTTCTCTTGACATTACGCGCATCCAATTGCAATTCAATATATTGCAAGCACGTGCATATTACGCAGTAATCACTGTTTACATTAGCTGCATTTGTTAAATAAATAGACTATACGCTAGTTGGATATCCCAAAAAAGCGTACGCCGCGCCATCTTCTGGTCAATTATGGCCTCATTCTCACCTAATTTATGCACAAAATTACCGCCTAGGCGGCGGCACCATAGCTGTCCAATTAGGGTATTGGATTATTTTTTATTCAGATTGATGTTTTTAAATTGAAATTGGAATTGGAAATTGGATAGATAAAGTTCAATACGCTAGTTGGATATCCCAAAAAAGCGTACGCTGCGGCTTCTTCTGGTCAATTATAGCCAGATTCTCATCTAATTTATGCACAAAATCACCGACTAGGTGGCGGCACCATAGCTGTCCAACTAGCGTATAGTCCAAATTCAAGGGTTTTCAATAGAGGAAACCAGTCTGTGTTGGCACTCCTAACAAAAATTGTCTCTAATATCCTTAATAAAATAGATAAAAGACTATTTTTATCATGAAAAAATTAGAAACACTGTACTCTTTGAGATAACAACACGCTTTGACAAATAAAGCAAAACTACGAATTTGACATATAAATTTAAAAAATCTGATGTGGACACCACATAACTTCCTTGTAATTTTTATAATAATTGGACAGGAATCTCGTTAATCTATTCACACGCGTCATTAATTACAACTTTTGGCACGGACAATCGCAACCAAAAATAGGAGGTGCACAACTAGATGCTATAAGTGTCTCAAATCCAAAATTTCAACTTTCTACGACCTACCGTATTTGAGTTATGCGATATACAGACGTCCGTACATACGTACGTACGTACGTACAGACGTCACAACGAAAATAGTCAAAATGGATTCAGGGAAGGTCAAAACGGATATTTCCGTCAAAATCTGGAAATCGAAAAAAATCGGTATCACAATACTTCCTTGTTTTACAAGGAAGTAAAAAAGCACCAAGTATGCCATCATACCCGACTATTCGGGTATGATGGCATACTTTGTTTTCTTTTGACCTCCAAGTTAAATAGGCATTTAAAAATAAATTTAAAAAAAATGTAAATGAACTCAAAAACTATATCTAGTAGTAAAAAAAAAACATTTATATACATAATTCACACTGAAACACTTTTATTTATCTATCTGCACCTACACATTTTGTATGGCACCAACTACTACACTTTTGACCACGAATTTTTTAAAACTTTTTTATTTCGAGAACCCTGCTTACTTCGATGTTGTCGTCGCGCACAGTGACTTTTGACGCATTTATGCAATACAGTATAATGTTGGCAGATTGTGTTATGATTACATTCAATAGTTATTGGTAGGGTGCCATCATACCCAGGGTGCCATCATGGACTGGTCTCCCCTAATTGAAACGTAAGTCTTTTAATTTTTACCGTCACCCAAAAGAAAATTCATGAATGAAACATCCAAAACTTTTTTCTCGCGAGTTTTACTTTGTGTTTTAGTTTGATTTTCTATTTTTCCATGCAAATCTGTGGTCACATGCTATAAGGGTATAAGTGAAAATACCTAACTTTACAGGAGAAAAAAGAACGTTTTTTTAATTTCAATTTTGAAGTTATTAGCTTATAGCCACTGAACTTATATTTTGGAAGTGCAATTACTACCTCTTACCTCACGAATGTATAAAAACTTATGATAATATATTTTGCTTTAATGATATAAGTATATTTGTATCTTTTTAGTTTGCTTACTGATTGTGCTAATATTAAAAAACCAGCTTGTTAAAAAGAAGTAAATATATGTACATAATACCTTTTAAGAGGCAAGTGGATTAAAATATAATTTATGGATATGTGCATCTATTCCTTTATAGCGTTATAGCAGAATTTGAAAATATTAAAATAAAAAAATTACTGTTTTTTTATGGGTTAAGTATACTTATACCTGGAAAAAGAATTCATAAATTTCCGATTATTTTCTATTGACATAGAATTTTCTACTTTTACCAAAACTTGACACCTACTATTAGGAATCCAATTATACAAAAAAAACCAAAAACGGTATAAGTCGACTTATTTCCCTATTACATGTGGCCACAGAAATACTACAAGGAAATGTTGTGTTTTAACGGTAAAAGTGTCAAATATTGCACAGGTGATATTTTCTTTGTCCGTGCTTTGTCGTCAAGATGAAAATTTTGGGTTCACCAGAATATTACCCAAGCAAATATTGTTTTTTGTTTTAAATTTTAGAAAATACATAGCGGCCCTTAGATGATTTTGTGAATAATGCAATATAAAACAAATCAGAACTTGTTAGATTCAGCTTTATTGGTTCCCAAAATTCAAAATGTCATGACTCATGTCATGACGTTTATTTCCATTTACGGATATTGCACAATGTTTTGCAATCCGCCCCTCCCCATAATTAGTAACGTCTTTGCGTCACTTAAATAAAACTTAAAGGTTTGGAAGTTCTTGTTCTTTATAAAAAATTTTTAGTTATAATATGAAGTTTTACAACAATAATGTTCTCTTGCTATTGACACAACCAATCAACATTTAGAAAGTAGTTCATGTGAATCAATCATATATTTTTTTAATTTTATTTTATTTATTAATGGGTAAACCAATTTACATAATCAAAAACCTGCGATGTCAATGTTACAAAATTTAATGCTACAAAAATCGAGCAAGAATTCATTAATAAGGCCTCCGGTGTCCGAGCGGTTAAAGTGATGGACTTAAAATCCATTGGGTTTTATCAGAACAGGTTCGAAATCTTGTTGGAAGCGTTTCTTTTGCACAAAAAATGAACCATTTTATTACTATTTATAACCTCGGTTACAAAATATATAATCATAATAAGAATTAACAAATTTTTTTCCTTTGCTTTGTATTGTAAAATTTGTATTTCGCAAACGGGTGTTTGATGTGTCGAGTATGAACCTTTTTTCGAAAAGCTTGATGTTCGGATTGGGTTGGTGAGTTATGAACGATGGAGAAACTATTATGGTCAAAAGGAATAAGGCGAAAGGACTACAGTGTTAAAGATAATTTGATGGAAAACCATTCTCATCTGAAACGATAACTAACAAAAAATTTCTTTATTGTTATAGGTAGGGTCGACTTCGTGAGTTTAGCAGCAATTCAGGTTAATAAACTTTTCTCTCCAGTGATGTAGCCAGTGAATTGTTTAAAACTGTGTTTAAAACTTCTTTAAATGCACGAACTGTAGTTTGGTAAGAAAAGTTTTTTTACGCACTGAAGTAATAAATTACAGATAATTAATTTTATTTTCCGTAGATTTTTATAGCTTTCAATAAATGATGTCAATAAGTCATCAATAAATCCGTTAATCAAGACTAAATTTTAAATAAATCCCAAAATAAAAATTATCAAAACATTTTGTAAATTTGAACCTCTAACGCCAAACAGACGAATAGTGAAGTAATTCATCCGGGAAGCGGTCCTCGAAAGGAACTAAAACTGTGGAGTTCAGAATGGCTCTTGGTCTTGAGTGAACGATTTTCCAATCAGAGAAAATATCTCCAGTGATATACTCGTAGTCTGGCAATCGTTTTGTGAAAATTCAATAAAAGGCGTTTTTTAAATGAACCTAGTTATGGTTGGATAATACTAAAAACTAATACCTAATAATCCGGTACCTAACTAAAAATTTGAATATGTTCTGAAGTAAAATTTAATTGATTTCAGTTTTAAAGGAGTTTAAAAAGCTAATAAGATTTGAAAATAATCGTATAGTAGCGGTGACTCTATATAAATATCAAAGCGTTGGGCTATTACAGATATTAAATTGTGAAATTCATAGCCCCACGCTTTTTTATTGATGTTTTCAAGGAGCTTTGTTTGTTTTTATTGTTAAAAATTATTTTTTTATCTCTCAGTGCATTTTTTGTACTTTTTATATTTATTTTCTTTTTAGAAAAAACTTTATTTAAAAAATTTTTGTTACTTCTTGAATTTACTTCAAATAACAATGCATCCTCAAAAACGAAAATCAGTGGGGCCCAGTGACGGCGCCAGGGGTGGGCCAGGATGGGCACTTGCCCACCCTGTTGATTGGAGTACCCATCCAAGTGCCCACCCAAATTTTTTAGGTGCTTATTTCAATAATGAAATTTTTTTGAGTTTATTTATAAATTTTGTGTGCTTCTGCCCACCTCAAATATATTGGGCCCAAATTGTGCCCACCCATTTTAAAAATGCTGGCGCCGTCGCTGGTGGGGCCACACCATAGATTCAGTCTAGGAGTCTACAGATTTACGGGAATACGAGTGTATTATTATTATTAAAGGGGGCGTCCATTAATTACGTGAGGCGTTTAAGGGGGGGGGGAAGGGGTCGAGCTGAATCTCACTAAATCTCACAAGGGGGAGAGGGGGTCTTGGCAAATATCACGCAATTTTTTTGTGTTTTTCTTTTTAAATAAAAATAAATTAAGCAAATTATGCTTTTTTAATAAATCCAACGCAATCAAGCACAGATTAACGCATTTACGCATTTTAAAAATCTCACGTGAGATTAGAAGGGGAGGGAGGGGGTCGAGCCAAATCTCACGACATCTCACTAAGGGGGGCGGGGGGGTCTAAAAATCGCCAAAATCACCTCACGTAATTAATGGACGCCCCCAAAGAATTAAATCTGAATTCAATTAAATATTATGCTACCCATTTTATTCAAGTTAAGGGATTCCTTATACAGCGACACTACTTAAATACTTGAACCGAAGAAAAGCGTCACTGAAGTTGACGACAATAATTATTGTGCACGTTTAAATGTTGATTTAACTTCCAGAACCTGGTTCTTTGACCCGATGACCGTGGTTTGCAACTGACTGAAACATGCTTTGTGTTTAGTCTCCTCGTTATTAATATGATTCACGTAAATCCATTTGAATGAGTTCAACATATTATGTATGTACGTTTTTCTAGTATTTGCATTACAAAAGTAAGCTTCCACTTGACGATGGAAGAAAGCCGATTAACTTCTGATTTGGGTTTTAAACTACTTATATACATTTTTTGAATAATAAGAGAGAAATAAAAAATTTCAATTCAAAAATCCATATCCAAATTTTATGGATTATTCTAGACTTTTAATTTCAATATTTTTATTGTTTTTCTTTTCCTTTTAGGATCCTGTATTCTCTCAGCCGAACATTGGCTATCAACTTCACAGATGCCAAAATGACTTATTGGACAAAATAAATCAATTTTATTTATATACGCTGACTTTGGCATTCTTTCTACTAATGTATTTTAAGCAATTTGTAATTGTGACAAGTGACAAGTGATATGGATGTTTCTATCAAGCTCTTCTCACAGAAGTTCGATTGGGTGATAGTGGTGATCAGACCATGTTCATTACAGTGCAATCAACTTTTTTTTAAAAAGATAGGGAACTGTGCTTCGGGTCGTTATCCTGTTGTAGCACAACCAGAAGGTGAAGCATGTTAAACCAGAACCTTTTTATAATAGATCTTCTTTACTTTATAGTTCTCCAGCTTCCGTAATACCCTTACAGGCTTTGGGTGCTGCAAAGATCACGCAATTCATATAAATTTCATAGGTATCTTCAAGGAGTTTTAAAAAAATGTAAAATAGTGGAAGATATTTTTAAATATTTTTATTTTAAAAAGCAACGAAAGCATTTATATTATAATAAAATATTCGACG
Organism: Cantharis flavilabris; assembly: GCA_949152465.1. Taxonomy (NCBI): domain Eukaryota; kingdom Metazoa; phylum Arthropoda; class Insecta; order Coleoptera; family Cantharidae; genus Cantharis; species Cantharis flavilabris. Next base: position 14,022,775 of record OX424435.1, read on the forward strand.
CTTACAAATAATGTAAAATAAAATTATTATTTATAAGTAACAATTTTCTTGTTCCTGAAATAACACTAATAATATCATATTATGTGTTGTTAGTTAACACTTAAGCTTTAGAAAATTGGTGCTTACTACAACAACACATAAATGTCCGATACATTTGGTAGCTAAATATCTTCTTGTATATTATGCTTAGGTATTCCATTGTAACAAAACAACCCATCACAGAAGCGGTGATTATTCAAAATTTTTCTAAACAAAGTCAACAACAGTTTTCAATGTGTTTTATTCCTAGAGAAAAAGTTAGTCGAATTCACATCTAAATGTAAGTAATTATTACAAATTAAGTTATACTTTGAGTAAAAATATTGATTGAATAATCATTGCATAAAGCACATTTCTATTAAAATAACATTTATCTTAAATACATTCAAGGCAGTACAGCGGCGGTTTCATATTAGTGAAAAAATTTCAAGTTTATGCAAAATACTAACTACCTATTTACTAATATTTTTATAAAAAAAACCAAAATTTAACTTACAGGCTGCAACAAGTACTTTATTAATTTACATATCTAAAATTCTTAATATTAGTGATAAGTGCGTAAAATGTTCACAAGCATCAATTTTTCACACTTCACTAAAATTATTTATTCTGGTCTCAAATACTTTCATACCAATTTTCGACTATACTCATCTAAAAACTTTGCATTGTCCAGTTATTGTTAAGAACGCCCCCGAATTCTTCCATTATTAATATAATTATTATTTATTATAAATAAGTGTATGGACATAATTTGTGTCATAATGCACAATCCAAGATGGGAAGTATTAGTAAATGCTTTCCCTAGTGTTTTTTTATAAAAACACAGCTAGATTATAATTTATTATTATGAAAAGAATAAAAAAATAAATAATAAAAGGTTAGATATATTTATTAGTAACTTGAGAAAATAATAATACAAAACAAAACAAAAACAAAATTCAGTCTAAATATCAATACTGCTACCTATAGCTTATAAACACTCGCATGTTAATTATGTTATTGTTATAGAACGCCAGCAATGTAATTTTTGAAATAAAAGCCGGTTATACATTTTTTAAAACTAACTATAGCGTTTTAGTTAATTAACCAGAAGATGCAATGGTTTGAGCTTCAGTGATATTAGCTTTATTCTGACGAACTATCTCTGCACGCCGTTCCTATTGAAAAAAAAAATAAAATTAGTTATAAGTTGTCAAGAAATAAGATTAGATAAAATAGCAGCAAACATGTTACATGAAAAAGAAAAATGTAAATAACTCCGGTACATTTGTAAGAAACGTCCCTTAGACGTTTTTCCTATATTGGAATGAAATTGAGAAAGTGATAAATTGTTTACCATGAAGTTATCATTAATCTACATTAACAAAATAAATAAACAGTTTTACAAAATAACATGACCGAAAATGCTGACAAAGTATTATTGAATTTTCAATGCGAGAAAACATTATTATAAAAATATCATGTAAATATAAATATATTTTTTCAGTCTCAAAAATTATGATATAATCCTGTTTAAATCCTTCAACTAATTTTCTTACATAATAGTCGATACTTCGCTCGATCGATACTTGGAAATAACTCAAATCTAAAATCGATCAATCAAAGCATAGTCTATTTTCTATGTGTACAACCAAAGCGTACAACTAATAATATGTAATATTGTGAATTTTATAAATTCCACCATGAAAATATAAATAGTTTTGTTTACTTGTTCAGTTATAAATTGATTTAAAATAAACAATAAAAACTTCAATTAAGGCTAATTTAACATTATAAAAATAGATATTGTTTTGAGTAATATTAGGAAAAATGGAAAATTGATCAGTTATTCAAAGAACAGAATAGTCAGATTAAACAGATTTCCACTGATTAATTGTGTTTTTCTGAGTTCCACTCTCACACCGCGTGGAATAGTAAAATTATTATTGCAATATTACATATTATTACATAATATTACATATTACATAATATCATTGTAATTATGACTTCATAGTTTTTTAATGATTTCCAAAGTTGTGAGAACATTTTTTTTTATTTGGTTAAGAAACTATAATCAAACTTAAAAAAATTAAAAATTTTGTCAGCATTTTTTGACTCATGAAAAAAAAAATTTTTTTTTTAAATATAAAAACGTTAGATATAATATTCTACAAGAAATATCAGCAAAAGCATATTATATTATAAAATGTTAATAAATATTCAGTAAAAAGCAAAATTTTTTGAATAACGCACTTACAAGTTTTTTAATATTCTCGAGCTTACGTTGAATTTCTTTATCACGATTTTGTTCCGCTGCAATAAGTTTATTTTCTATACGTTTTGTTACTTCTGTTTTGCGCATATCAAGCGATTCGATGGTGCTTTCAAAACGATCGTTCTATTTAAAAATAAAAAAAAATAAAAATACGAAAATAAAATAAAAAAAAAAGCTCAAAAACCTACGTATTTCTTTGCAACTTCGGTGATTTGTTGTAATTTTTTTTCTCTGTTTTGTTCCGCACAAGTCAATCTAGCTTCTATTTTTTCAAAATACTCAGTCTTTTTTTCTTCCTTGGTACTTTTGATTTCGGTAGCCCGAATATTCTAAAAAATTAAAATTCTCATTCTCATTTCCATTTTAAAAATATTAGGGCTTTCATATTGACTCTCAATGATAAAAATTTACATATCAATGCACACCAGATGTGTGAGACAGAAGAGAATCAAAATACGACAAATGCATAGTTGAATAGTAAAAACTTTAGGTTGTGTAGAAAATATTTGTAGAACAGCAATTTATTGGTCAAATCGAAATAAGAAAAAATTGTCAAAAATAAATAAATTATTTTCCCGATAAAAATAGAAATTGGATAAAAAAACATAAAATAAAAAAATAATAAAACGTACGTGTGTTTTTAACTTTTCGATATGTTCTTGTTCAATTTGCTTGCGTCTCACTAGAGCTTGGTCTAACTTTTCCTGAATGGTGTTATCAAGTTGTTGAAATTTATCTGAGTTAGTGTTACGAACACGCTGAACTTGTTCCTCCTAATATAAAAAAACACACACATGCAAACACATAAATTAGCAAATAAAGAAAAATAAATAAAGCTTTTCAGTCATTAGCGTGTAACTATGCAAGAAAAATTAACTTACGTGTTCTTTTAAACGTTCCAGCATTTTTTTAATGTTCTCTTCGCGTTGAGCCGACGCGGTTTTCATTTTTTCTTGTAAAGCAGTTCTGACTTCTCCACATTGTTGCTCCAACGTTAATCGAGTTTTTTCCACAGTTTCGATGTGGTCCTAAAGAAATTACAACGTTAATGACACCCGCAAAGAGTTTTTATGATGACCATTTACCTTCATTTTACTCTTGAGATCGTTGATGTAGGCTTCACGTTTTTCTATGTGAGTTTCCATTTTTTGTTCTAAAGCATCACGAGTATTCGTGATAAACGAAGATGTCTGCTCGTCCTTTTTACGAGTAGCTTCTTCAATTTTCATAATTTGGGCTGATAAAGCCGCAACTTTGCTCAATTCTAATTGCTACAAACCGAAAGTGTGAGAAAATTTAGAAAAACCATCTCCATTTGGATTTACCTGTCTGCGTTCCTCGGCAGCTTTGAGTTTTTCTTCGATATCTTGTATTGACATGTTTTTATTCAAAGGAGAAGTTGGTCGCTTAGGGGGCGTTGCCTTAATTTCTGGTTCACTAAGGATGACTTCGTAGCATAAACCACCGCGAGTTTTTTCTTGACAGCGTACTTCGGTTGCTATAAATTAAATGTTGGAAATTCATAAAAAAAAGTTTTTTAAAAATTGAGAAACTGACAAAAAATAAAACGGAACTGACGGATAATATAAAATAATCGTGCTGGTTGTACAATTAAATGTGAATCAAGGAAAGCTTTTATGGGTAACAAAACTCATTTTAGATGAAATTTGTCTTCACTTCAAATTTAATTTGAAAATAAATCAGGTTTTCAACAACTTGAATTTTAATTGCTTAGGCATTTGCCAAGAGAAAGCTTCTAAAGAAAATCAGCGATCTTGAAATAATTCCACTGAAGGAATATCCGTTAGAAACAGGAAAAATAGGAAATAAAGTTCAAGGACAGACTTTCACCCCTTGAAGCTGCGTCAGACTTCCAGACGTAGATATCCCTTTAATGTATATGGATTTCCCGAGCGGAATAACAAAAATTTCCACCGTTACATAATATTATTTAAATTCGAGATACGGCATGCTCGTAAATATTGCATTAGGATTTTAGATTTGGATCTATTTGGAAAATCACTTTGATGTTTCATTGTAACAATTAGAATACTAATATTTCAAAATTTATGGTATTATTTTAAATTGCTAATTATTTCCGTTAAATATCGAGCTGTATTGCCAATCGATTGAAACCTATAAAAAACGTTGAATTTTTCAATGATTTTCGTGTACGTACAATGACGTAATATACAGTACGACATCATGAAGCAGACTCTATGGCGTCGGGGGAGATCAATAAGACGTGGGCACTGGCTTCTGTCTGCGGTAATCACTTATGTAAACGGATTCAAAAAAATATTGGAAATTATTATTAATTATATTGTTTAGGGAGTATTCCCAAACACGAATTCTAAAAATACCAAGAAGCTATGATATAATAACACTGCATGCGCCGTCCACTATGGGATTAACGATCCAACATCTTGGCCAATAAATTTTACTTTATCTGCTAGAAGTATTATCAGTAAACAATTGAAATTTGGGTGACGGCAAGTGGAAGTAAAACAAATAAGAAAGTTTATTTTGGTACTAAGTCAGATAAATCCAATAATTAATTTCACAATTGGGGAAATTAAAAGACTACCCTTTAGCTGCGTTTGTTGTGCTAGTCCTAACTTAATATTTTGACTACGGAATCAATTACAAGTATCGGATACCTGCCGTTAGTAATCGCAAAAATTTAATATATACGAGTCATTTATCATTATCCTTGAAAATAATTTGAAAACATTAATGAGTGCTTTATGTATTATTTTAATATTGATCTTGCTGAAAGAACGAAAATAGAGGCAATTAGGTGTTCATGAATAAATAAAGTTCTATTAAACTGATATCAGGGTTAAACTTGATGGATATCATACAAATATTAACTAAACCCCAAAATTATATCGTATCAATGTCGCAATGATATCACAGCGATATAAATAAAATCACTTTGGCTTCACTCAGTCTTTAATCCCTAGACGGGGGTTTACTGATGAAGTTACATTTTTAAAACTTTCCCATCCAATTAAACTTTTAAACTAGAGCAAGTATTTGAGAATTTGGAAGTTTGGCAACCCCTTTAGATGGATGTTATTTACCCAATGTTGAAAAATGAATGAAGGGTAATTTTAGATGGCATTCTTCCAGCTAGGAAAAACTCGATGAAAAAATAAATTACTTGTATCTTATAGCGGATAGAACGAAAATAAGTATTAAACGTTGGTCTCAATTTGTACTTTTTTGTCTTGAGGTAGGTATAACTCGATACGAAATTACAAAAGTTTCAATCAAGAACACAGGAGAGTAAATTGCAAGAGGGAAGATCTAATTTTATTTCATGTAAGTAATTGGTAACTCTATTTGTAACAAATAACTTCTATTTCTATTATCTATTGGAGGAGTTGGTTCAATTTATCTAACAAAATTTATAGATTAGATCGTCAATGTTGCCAGTGAATTAAGTAGCGGGTAATAAAAATTTCGAGCTCTTTTCGTCGATAATTTTTTGTTGTAGGTTTGGAATATCCCAATTATATTGCACATTAAATTTGATTACGTCATAAAAATTAAAATCTAAACACGTTCTAAGCAACCCTTGCCAAAAACAGGGGTTTAGTTCTGCAATGCAGTAGAATTCAAAAAAATTAAATTTAAGATTTTCAAAGTATCTGAAATAGTACCAACATTAAGAGATTTTAGCACGCGATCTGACGATATTACGGATAAGTATATCGGATAAGTACCTAATTTTAGTCCAAAGTCAAATTGCTAATTTTTAAAAATATTGTCTGCAAATAAAATGTGCTATTCATCAGTTACAACGGCTATTCTACAATGTACTTAAATATTCCATACATGGGCATCATTTAAACAATCAAGTCTCGGAGATATATAAATATTGTAGACTAGCAGGTTTATTTCTTCTTGCTCAGAGAGAATAAAAGCACAAACCGACTTCAGAAAGTTACCGTTTACAGGGTGTTGCAATAATATGAACCATAAACTTATGGCATTTTCTTCTTGAAAAGATCCGTTGAAGCAACCACCAGAAAAAATATTGATTTATTCATTTATTCTCATCCTTATTTTTTGAAATAAACAGTAATCAACTCGTTTTTTTTGGAAATAAGTGACATAAAGTACAAATTACTCAATATAGCACTGGACATTGCTCTTGAAGGAGATCGTAAATGCGGTAGTCATTTACGAAAAGGTTCATAAATTTTATTTAGAGAAAAGCAGTAGGAACTTTTTGTTAACCCAAACAAATAAAATTAAGGGGGATTGTTCAAGTCGTTAAGTTCTCGGCTTTCTAAACCGTTAAACTGAAAATGTCTCGATATAAATATATTTATTCTTTAAAAAAAGGAATGGTATAAAAATAATCATGCGAACATTTATAATTTTGTATGTACATGGTGAGCCACGGAAAAGAGTAATTTAAATTGTTGTTAAAACTGTCAGCAGTGAAAATTTTTACAAAAACAATTACGGTTTAGAAAATCATCCGCAATAAGTTCAATATAACCCAAAATAACGTGGTACCATCGCTATGAACACTAATGATTCATTCCAGTAGCGTGACCGTGTTGGATTGTGATGCCATGATGCGGTATTAGATTAACAACAATTAAAAAGTGACAGCAGCATCTGCTAAAATCACTCGTTTTTATGGCCCACCAAGTATATACAGCAATACATAACTTTTCTTCAAATAAGGAAGAAAATTTTCCATATATGCAATGGATACTTACATACAAACTTAACTTTCTTAGGTTGGACTGTTCTAGGTTTCGTTTTCACTTTTGCAATAGTTGCTTGTCGTCTAACTAAAATTAAATTACCAATTTCATTGTATGTCAGGGTAGAAGACTTGTTTGCTCCAAAAATAAAACTTTAAACCGACGTCTTGGAGATAAAACGAAAGTTTTCTTAAAATCTCGAGAACTTCTAAATAATTATTGGATATCAATGCTATCCAAAAAAGTTTGATGGCTTCCAGTATTGATGACTTCCATTTATTTTATGATTCATAAATATTAAAAAAGTTTTTCGCCAAAAAAAACATCGAAAATCAAAAATGGTATTCCGGTGATCTTTTTTATAGTTCGATACGCAATATGTTTCCAACGGAAGGGTAGCATAGTAGATTGGTTTCGTATTTCAAACTTGTAATTCATTGTTTAGTTTCCAACCAATAATCAGAGTACCCGATGACTCACTCATAATATCGTTGATGGACGGGGAATTCCGGTTCACGAGGTGCATTGCATTTTCCAAAATCTTACCAAGTCGGAAGTAATTTTACATTTTAGTTCAGCAAAACGAAAAATGAATGCAAATTTCATATCTGCAATATTTCTATTTTGTCTTCTGTATGACAGTTTTGAACTGACAGGTTAAAAAAATTTAAATATTGCATTAACGACTGGTATGTAGCTGTTTATTTAATTTAAAGTAAAATATAACAAGAACCTGCAGTAGAATATGCAAATTAATATTACTTTTTTAAATATCTACAAAATCTAAAAAGTGAAACGGTTTCTCCATTTTCTTAATTTTTGGAGCAATCAAGAGTACCAAAACTGTTCTAATCGTAAAAGTTGAACCCTAAAAACTTACCAGCAAGTGGTAGCGGTGCTCTGCATGTATGGCAGAAACACTGGATTACAGATTCTCTGACGAGTCCAATGATCATTTTGATTTATTTAGTTACACTAACCTTGAAAATATAAAAATTTAAATGGAACTGTACCGGTTCCTTAATGTACTGATAGTGAATGTTACCCGATAGGGAAAACTAAAGAGAACTGAAGCAGGTGTGGTAACATCAAGCTTTTGCGACGCCGCAGACACTTGGTCGATATGGGCTGGCGTCGCCGCCGCCGACGTCGCGACGTCGTCTTCCGTATATGCGTGTAATACCCCTGAGACCGCGAGTTATAAATGCAACAACGGAAATCCCGAAATTGTTTAAACATTTATTCTGCAACAATCTCTCTCTGGCATAGGAGTAAATAAAATCAGTATCCTTATGATTTTATTGGCCATACTGAAGCGAATGTAATATACAATTCAAATCTGAAGAACCAATGCACATTTCAAAAATAAATAAAATGTAAACACGGAACACATAATGCAAACTGTCGAGGTTGAAATCGTGTGTTCCATATTTGGAATATGTAAATCGCAAAAGTGAAATATAAGAATTATATTTTCATACTAATAGAAAATAGGATAATACGGTATATCTTAGTATATTAATCAATTATATTATGTTAAATTAACATAAGTCCATTTTGAGAATAATATCATTTAGGCTCAATAAGACAGGACACTCCCTGACCACCATTGAACTGCAAGGCAGTGAACCACCAAGGACGAACTCGATAAAGTTTATTGAACATTTCTTTGTTGGTAAACAATTTTTTAATTGCATACGCAAAAACCAACACCTAAACATTGCTTGCTCGTTGCTATTTGAATTTCAAATATAAGAAAAAATTAATTTGATCAAGGTGCGGCAGCAATCACGTTGAAGCAGTTTCACCTCAAATATACAAAAAGTTTCATTTCTTTGTTTAGTAAACTTGTTTCAAGTAAAATTACTCAAAACAGAGACACAAGATGCTCAATTTAGAATTATAATAAGAAAGACAATAAAATTATCAGACAACTTTCTCCGAAAGTACCTACACATAATCTTCCTTTTTATTTAGTGTCAGTTTCATTAACAAAAGGGTTTGGATAATTTAAAATTTGAATAATTCATTTGAATTCTCTTATAGAGGAAATTTAACTCGAAAAGTGTTGCAATAGGAAAAATTGATTGTCTATTAATTATATAGAGGAGAAGCTTACCTTCGGTTGCCATTTTTGAAGGAATCGCGCAAATTGATTTACTTCCTGTAAAAAAAAATGCATAAATATTTCAGTTTTATGTGATTTACTTAAATATTACAAAAATTGAATTAATTGCAAAACAGCACCACACTGCACACCTTTACATATATCTATGCTATACTTTTCAAAAACATCTGTGTTGATTGTATATATTTATTTGTATAACTTTTTACAGAACCTTTTGCTGCGTATTTGTAGGTCAAAGCAACAATTTCAAGTTACAATGTCGCTTCCATCACGAGACAATAAAAATCTAGAATTTTTTTATGCAATATTTTTATGAGCAAACAGTTTTATTTTGATATATTTGGCATTCACCTGGGGATTCCCCAAAATTTACAATTTAGGGTAAAAAATGCATAGTTGAATTGAATTTACGCTGTTCGGAAGACACTCATGTTGCAATTGATTCCGGAGGTTTTACTCATCCGCAGTCAAAAAATCAAATGGCAATTTAATTTGTAGACTAGAGGCTATCGCACGAACTAGAATAAAGCAAAATTGTGAAAAATTAAATTTTTTGCACCGATTTAAAATTTACTTGAACTCAAAAACTTGAAACTTAATTTTTAAAACAGTGCCAAAAATTCAATTTTCGATATTTTTACTTTATCCGGCGATAGCTTTCGGTCTATTAATTAAAATCCCGTTTAATTTTTCGATTTCAGATGAGGAAAACCTCCAGAATCATAGAAGCTGTCGTTAGAAGTCGATTCCCAAAAAAGAGAAAAAAGATAACCATCAAATGGGTGACCCCCTTAATATGAGTAATATATTTGAATTTTATTGTGTTTGCTTAGCTAGTTAATTTTTAAGCTTTGTATAATTTAATAATGTAACACGAAAAATGTAAATATTTTAGTATGCGTGATTTGTCGAAAAATTGTTCAAACATGAAAGTAACATACAATGACTGCATACCACATCAAATATGTCTAACAATTTAGTTACTTACACTGCGGAATTAGAATTACTATACATAAAATGGATATATCACGAGTAGAAACATAGATATAGATACATTCTTTGCAGTACTATTTACGTCAATCTATTAGATTGTAGTACCTATAAAGTAATTTATTATTTCTTTCATACTTCGATCAATATCCAAAATAAAATTATTAACAGCTAACACCAATACATTGTTGTCAACCAAACAATGGAATAGCGCTGCAAAGCACACTCCTAGTATTGTTAATAGACAAAAAAGAACAATGCAATTTCTCTACCATAAAATTTTATTTATTACTTCACGTTTTACAAGTATGTTAATAATTTTCTTTGCGTGGGCCAAAAACAGGAAGAACATTATTTCAATGGTTTATTTCGGGCAATAATGGATCAACGATCAAACACATTGTTGTTGTAGTTCAAAATAGAATCACAATCAAAATTTGAAAATGAAAAACACTAGTTTGATTAGAGTGCGGTAAGTAATAAGTGCGGTGCTGAAAAGTGATATTTTCCAAACTCTGTTTTTGTTTTGTTACATTGTTTGAAATACAGTAAGTGTTTAAAAAATTTATCAGAGACAAAAGTACTTTTCGATCAAATAAAACATTCTTGCTTTTCTACAAACATAAAAATAACTTAATAAAATGCATTATTTTTTACTGCTGACAACGGACGGCAGGTGGTAGTAACTATAGCCATTCGTGCACATTATATAATTTTGTGTTGTTTGTAACGAAAATTAAAAAAAAAATAAAAAAATTTAAGTTCCACTTTTTTAACAAACAATACTTTTTCAAGCAGCTGTGATTCAATGAATTGATACCTGGAAAGCTTTGGATAAAACTGGTTGATACAAAATCTTGATGAATTCAAAGATATTTTTGTACCTATCTCAGGGTCAAAGAAGCAGGATCGTTACAACTACTGCTTGTCAGCTGTTCTTTGAAAATTTGTAAAAAAGTAATATAGGTTCTCCAACTTTTTAACAATGACCCACTTGTTGATTGTGCTACACTGCACACCTACACACATGATTATCTTAGTACGCAAGTGAAAATTATATATAAAATAATTTAAAAATTAAATTATAATTTATTGCTTTTCAGTTATAAAAATTTAAATAAAACTTAACATTATGATTATTTGCGCTATTGCATTTTTAAACATTTTTTAACAGGTAAGCTACCTACCCTAAAAAAACCGTTACCACTTACCACAACAATTTTTAAATTAGGGGCAGTTGTGGTTGTTAGTAAGAAAATTTTAAAAATAAAAGCATTAATAAAAATTAATTAACTCACCAAAATAAAAATGAATAAACTGCTCAAAATACACAAAAATATAAAATGTAATCGGCCAAAAACCTCCTCGATCACTTTCAAATAAGTAAACAGTGTAAACTTAACAAAGTCGAGCAATCCCGCTGGATTTTATAACCAACACTCGTTAACGGTTGCAAGAATGGGTGTGGGGATTGCAAAGATCTCATTGGCCACAAAAATTCAAATTTCTTATTTTGTTGTCACAAAGCAAGTTCAAATTTAAATTAAACGGTAACAACTTTAAATGCGCAAAACTTCTTTGTACTATTTCGTTTATTTATAGGTTGGATATGTAAAGTTACTCAAATATGAATCATTATGTGCACTCTTTGCTTATATTTTAAGAACAAAGAAGTTTGTATGCGTTTTACTTGTGCAAACTTTATGGAGTAGCAAGTGTATACAAATCTTAAGATAACGAGACTAATAATAAGTACCCAGTACTCTTCAATTAAATATACAATTAAAATTAATTACTTTTAACGAACTGTTAAGTAATAGCATACCTACAATGCAAAAATTCATTTAATTAAAATAAGTGTTGAATAAAACAACAAAATTAATAAAATGGAAATCTTTTAAACAAACAAATTTTTTTCAGTGTACTCATTAATTTTTTATCAGCAATTTTTTTTTTTTTTATTAAGATATGCATTATATATTTGTTATTAACTTGATATTTTATAGTTACATTTCAAAGAATTATTGCAACCTTTTCAAGGGTTACAGCAATAAAAGTAAAAAATATAATTTTTTCTAAACTTTAAAATAATATTAAATTTATTAAACTTTTATTACAAAAATATGTTATTAAACTTTAAGTAATCTTACGAAACTCAAAAAATTTGGATTAATAGCCGTAATAAGCAGTTACAACTACTTTGATTTGATACCAATAAAATGCAAGAAATAAAAAACAAATTACCGGAGTCATAATTGTTATTTATTACTTTATGGGGTTCACTATATTAATTTTATATCCCCAAAAAGTAACGGCAAAAAATTTATCACGGTCTGATAAAATATTATTCTGCCAGCGATGGGTCTGTTTTCGTTTAAAGCCAAAAGAAGCCCAACTGTTCCCGTCACTTGATGAGTTGCTTCTGCTGCTGGAAAATACTTAACAGCAATGTTTATATTTTTCAGAAAGCGCATACGAGAATCTGTTAGAAAAGAGTTTTGTTTATCGACAGGTTAAGGCAACCAAAGTTTGTTTTTAATGTGCTTTTTTCAGCCGTTTAGTCTACTTTTGGACTATCATCTTCTTTCTCATTCAAAAAAGGTTTTAGCATCTAGACCACATAGCTGCTTAAGCTGGATTAAAAAATGATAAACTAACACATAACCGATGCATATCTTCGCGCGGATATCTCTTTTTTATTATTAATTAATATATTTTTTCTATCGGTTTTCTGTCCGGACAGCCCGTATAATTATATCTTAATATATATTATGTTAAGAACTACTTATAAACTCACCAATTAAAGTTTTAAAATTTTGACCAGTCTACCTGCTAACGGCAGCAGTGGAAAAGTTATATAGGATTAATGAAACCCTTGACCATCGGTGGAAAAAGAAATCGCCCTAGTTGATAGTGACAATCATCAACACAGAAGCACGCAGACGGTCGTATAAAAATTTTAGACGCTGCTCGGATACTGAGCTATCGACTTTTGCTAAATATTTACTTATATTCTTACTACACGGAAAAACAAGTTGTTAAAATAACTACAAATGCAGTGCAATCTACTACAATGGATTGTAAATATAGCGCCAACACCAAACTTAAGTAAAATGAATACGTCAATGGTTGCAAAATGACTGCAGTACAGCTTACTACAACTGCAAGTACAGCTTACTACTACAACTTAATGTTTTGTTATTGTAATAATTTGAAGTTAACTTGTCGTTCATTGTGTAGTAAATATTGCTAAATATTCAGTTCAATTCACTCTTGATGCTATCGTTACTTGTACAACATTGTTAAGTAATGTTAACGACTTCAAATGTTAATTGTACCTACTACAAACTTGCTGCTAATTTTACATATTGGTGTTGCTACTACAATTATTATGTGGATTAGGCAACAAATGCCAGTTTTGGACTGCCTGCAGTGACATTCAGATTTTTTAGATTTTACGGCTGCAGTTCCAACAAGTATTGCAAATGCAAATCTATATCTGCAAGATTGCAATTGTACTACAATCCAGTATACGTTTTACTTATATTATTGTTACACCAAAATCAACTATTTTGAGTGAAAAAGCAACAATACTCTCGAGTTAAAAGAACAAAAAAATTGTAAAATTAACTACATGCATCAAAAAACAATGCGTAAGTGCATTTTACAGCTGATGTAGTATAAACAGCATGAAGAGTGCGTTTAATTTTACTACAATTGTTGTTTGTGTGACAACAATTATACATAAAAAATGTTAATATAACATCTTTATTTTTACGTGTAATTGTCTACATATTTTTTAAAACATATATTTCATAGAAGTATTTATGTTACAGAAGAAGAAATCTAGCATTTTTTGCTAGATGGCTGTAGTGATATAATATATGTATCTCGTAAAGTAAAATCGAACTAGTGCTTTTTGGAAAAGTGACATTTCATACTACTAAAAAAAATTCCTTTTTCTAAATCTGTTGAAAAATGGTTTTTCTTAAAACTTAAATTTTTAAATTACGAATACCTCGACAATGGCGCTAGATATCTCGGCTACGCCTCAATGGACAATTTTCAAGTTTATAGTTATAAAAAGTATTACATTTACCTCTTGTTGCATAAATAGCTGTTACTGTTTTTTGATTGGTCGGTGTAGTTGTAAGTAGTAAGGAATAAAAGATGGAAGTTAAGAAATAGAATAATTGGTATATTTTACAATTTTTCTTAGATAGGGGTAAAAATGCAATCCAGGCGGTTGAAATTGTGAATGGTACTTATAGTCCCAATACTATCGCAACCATTACAAACTCATATACAGTTAGTCTTTAGCAGCAACAAGAACAGAAACGGGAACGGAAGCAGGAACGAAATGAATCGTTGGTTCAGATAATATACACTGTTTACTGAAATCGACATGGTTAGCAGTTGTAGCATCGCCCAAGAGCTAAAGTCGACTATAAAACAGTTTTGAATCATCTCCATAAAGCTGGATTCAAAAGAGCTCGATGTTTAGGTGTCATATAAATTAACGAAAGAAAACATGATGGATCGAATTTCCATTTGCAAAGTCTTGGCCAAACAAAACGAAATTGTCCCATTCCTTAAACGGATGGTGACTGAGGATAAAAAATGGGTCTCAAACGACAATATTGTGCAAAAATGATCGTGGTGAAAGTTTTGTTATGCATTTGGTAGGAATGGAAAGCATTCATCTGCTATGAGGTGCTTGCATAAGGCCAAACACTGAATTGGGTCCTCTACAAAAATCAACAATTAAACAGTTTTAATTTAATTTAAGTTAAATTTTATATTAATTTTTATATTTTTGATGTTGTTACTTTTATGTTAAATTACCATTTTTACTTTATTTTGCGTTGTTTTCATTTAATTTTAGTTTTTTATTTTTTCAACTTTTTTTTAATTTGAATATCAATTAGAATTGCAGTTTCGTGGATACTAATAGAATATCTAATAGAATCCAATTAATCAATCTTGAATTTTTTTCAATTTTTCATATTTAGTGTTTCTAGTTTTGTTTCTATTTTTTCAAATAGTGGATTACAAATAGTTCAAGTATATATTAATATAATATACTACAGTGGAGTCCGCTTATTGGAATAACGGTTAATGTTATCATTCGGTTATTGTTATCACTTTTGCGAGGAACGGGCCGGACGGATATGATTACACACAAAAAACATCGCTTATAGGAATCATAAATTCGGTTTATATTATCAAATTATTCTTAAGATTATTTACTCCTACAATCAAAAGAGTTGGTTTTCAGTTTCAAGCAGTTTTTTTTTCTATATTGTGAATAAGCCACCCACATAATATTATAATTATGTACATTACGCGAATTTTAAGTCAGGTGTTCGCAAGAAAATCTGTTCAGTTTACTGTTAATTGACTTAAAAAAATGACTTAAGAATGACTTAAAAAAGAGACGTATTTTGATGTGGTGTGCAGAAAGTGCAGATCACGTTTTATAAACAATTTACTCTTCGAACAGAAGAGGCAAGCAACTCTAGAGGAGTTTTTTTTAATTTGGTTTTTTTCTTATTAATTAATTATTGCACTAATAAATAACCAATAAAATTTTTTTCATTTTTTGTTATCAATCGGTTATTGTTATCAATAACCTCAAGTCTTGAAGTGATCACATTAAGCGGATTCCACTGTATATCTTGTTTTTAGAAAATTGCATTTTATATACATATTATTACTACTTGTGTTTTCGACTATTGGAAAAATTTTATATGAAATGCGAGTACACCTTGCATAGTATTTTCCAATGCCAATTGTCTGGTAATCTGGAAACAAATTGCTTCATAAGCTTGATTCATAGTCAGTGATTCATAAATAATGAAAATACGATAATGGAAAATAAACAATGTAGGTATCTTTGAAATATTTAAAAAAGTTATTTCCTCATATTGTTAGAGTATATACATTTAAAGAGTGATAGTCTATCTCAAAATGAATATCATAATAACAATTTATGTATTTATTCTTCTCCTGCAAGATTAATTGAAATTGTTACATTCGAAATAATATGAAGTAGGTTATTTTTTGATAAACATAAATATTTTGTTTGTAGATTGTCGTCCTGTACTTGAATTTAGCCATATTTCGACGTTTGATAAAAATTGATTCTTGCTATTAAAGTAGAGTCTCGAAACTGTGAACAGCAAAAGTTATGTTTGTTTTTTCTCTTTTTTATGCTACAAAAATCTTTTTTCTTTATTCTTTTATATGATATAAAAAAAGCCGGAAAAGAAAATAATGTTTCTGCTTTGTGTTGTTTCTGAATGTTCGCAAACATATTTAAAACCTGAACAGAAACATTATTTTCTTTATTTATGTTATAGTGAAGAAATAGTACAGTTTAGCTGTGTATACGCACCTTAATGCTATTATTTACCATTAGTGTATTAGTTTTCATATTTAGTCTCATTTTGTCTGTCAATTAAATATCAACTTACAAGTATGTAGATAATATATAATACTCGAAAGTTATAAATCAATAATCTAGATAAGAAGGAAAGCCATTTCGTCAAGAGTAGTTATAAACTGTTATACTTATAAATTTTCATTATTTAAAATATGTGTTAGTAAAATGTTTCCTTTTGTTAAGATCTTACTCAAAAGACGCAAAGTAGTTCAAGAGTACTACGAATAAGTAGCTTGTTAAGTAATGAGATTTTAATAACACCCACACTTCATCTAAGATAAATAAAAAAATAAGTTGTAAGTGCGAGTCAATATCGTTAAAACTAATGAGAATTGAAGAGTCTATAATGCATAAAAACAAATAGAAAACAGGTCAGGTTGACATTGTTTATTAAATTTACTAGTCAAATATGAACATAAAACAAGCCTGTATTAATTAAGCAACGCTATAGTACCGAGTTGAAGACTTAAGCACTAGTAAACAAAAATGAAACAACCAAGTTAACAAAAGAGATACAAAATTTACAGTTTAAAATATTGAAAGAATATAATATTTAATATTCTTTTAATTGCATTCTAAATAAAACATTAAATATTTTTTTTCATAAATCAATTTATGATAGCATTATAATATGTACATTATATTACATATAGTAATAATACCATACTATGTAATATAATATAAGTAGGTATATTATGGAGGTGGACAGGATGGACATTTTAATTTATTTGTTTATTTAAATAGAAACACAATGTAATTACAATTTTTTATTAGAAAAGCATTAGCGTGAAGTTATCATTAAAATGTATTTAATACGTTATTGATAACCGACAAAATTGTCAATACTTTATTAATAAATTTAGTATACCAAAGTACAAAATATTTTGTTAATAAATTATTACTACTTAGATATTAATAATACATTAAATACTAAATATAAGTTTAAAAAAAAATAAATAGAAATATAAGAAGAAAATACAAAAAGTACATTAAACTGAATGTAGAACTTGACTAGTAAGTACGTACATACTTCTTATGCTCATTTCTCTCTTATTATTATTTTTAAAATACAATTATTATTCTTTTCAAAAAGTTTCTTACAAAATGCGCCTACCATTAACTCGTCTGTTTTAATTTCTAACAAATATAATTTGTAGCTTAGTTTAAAGACAGTTTTCATTGTTCTTAATGATCACCATATTATTAAAGCCGAAAACCACGCAGTATTGTTTCATTAATAAAATGTCTTTTAGAAATTTCAAGTTTTATACACGATGCCGATGGTACAAAAGTTGCTCTTGCAGAAAATTTAATAATTATTTTTTTCAAACAGCCGGTTGTACCAACTACATTCAACGAGATTCAGTTAGAACTTACATATGACAAATATAGGACAGTAAATATAATTGAAATTGTTTGTAAAATTAGTTTGTTTAGCAAAAAGTATGATGAACTTGTGAACAACCTACTACAATAATTTTTTTATTTACTGATGGGGACATCATAAAACTAAATTATGCTAATATTTTGCAGCTGCTAATCAAATCACAAAAACTATAATTTGTTTAAATGATGCATTTAATTTCTATGACCTATTAAAGTAAAATCTCTAACAATTAAATAGTCGTAATAGCTTTAGGATATAACACAGCTCAATAAAATAAACCTACAAAAATATAAAAATTTCAAAAATTAAAAAATGAAATTGTTAATGTGCAATAATTATACTGCAATATTGAGGTCGTTTACCTTTAATAAAAAGTCTATACATATGAGTAATTAGATTAGAATCAATTTAAACTGGGATAGTACTTTGGGATGAGTAACACTCAAATGCATATTTCGGCGACGGTTTATACGTAGGAGTTGAAAATCAGTTGTAACGGTCTTTCTTGAGTTTGCTAGTGGTTTCTCCTTTTATAGATAAATAAAAAAAAAGCAGTTTGTTTTCTTCTACCTTGAATATAAATCATTTTCTGAGGTCGGTTAATATTTAAAATAACGAATCGTGCCTATAAGCGAAATTCGTATAATATGCTTTATACCAGCCAATAATAGGAAATGGGAAACTAATTAGAAAATTTCGTTTTCACAAAGGAAAATGATCCTTTTGAGTAAATAATTATAATATATTATTACGTTGTTTTGAAATTATTGCCAATTAAGCGGTTTTTTTTATTTAAATAAATTTTAATTAATTACAATTTTATACAAAAATGTTTTATTTTATTTTAAATTCTTAACAATATTTTTTCCAATTTTTGTGCTCTAAAATGTACATAAAAGTAATTACGAATTATGCATATTCATAATATTATAACTTACTCTGTAGTTCTAACGAAAAGATATAAAAATCGTTATGATTTTTAACTTTCATGGTATGTAGTCTGTGATTTATCGAAAGACTAGCCACAGCATCGAAATCATCGACAATAGTTTCTGTAATTCCAATCACATATACTTTATTATTTAGTTTTAATTTGCGTAAAATTTTTGCATAAGCTTCACCAGTATTTTTTGAATCGGCAATGAAAACTGAAATATTTGCATAATTTTAATTGCCAACTTGTATATTGCGTTTAATTACTTATAAGGGTTGGTCTTTTTGGTTGATACTTGGAAATCTGGTCTTGTACTGCATTAAACGCCAAGTTATAATTGGCAATATTATTTTTATTACTGTCAATATTTGTTTCGAGAATTTTTGATATAATCTAAAAAATTAGTTAACCAGTATAAAATTTTTTAATTATTTTATTTTACCTTGCAGATATCTGTGCCATTATAAGGAATTTTCACATCAACCGAATTCCCAAATGTCATTAAACCCATTGGTAAATGTTCGGAAACACTAGAATTTTTATCGACTATAAACTCGTGCAAGATATCAAAAAGTAACTTACCCAACAATTTTCATAAAATTAATGATAAAATGCTTTATTTTTCCCCAGTTTGGTTGTTCTTTGACAATAAAATAATAACCTTTATAATCTAGGGTTCTAAGAATATCTATCAATCCATCACTCGCATATTTAATTTCTATTGCAAGATTGTAGCTTTTGTTAAATCAGAATAATAAAGTAATGTTAAGCTTACTAACGCATTCTGGATATAAAAATGATACTTCTTTGTTTCCGGCCGGAATACCCCAACCGTAAGCATCGCATATAAATTTGCTTGGGCCAAAAAGACAGTAACCATCTGGACAATGAAATGTACAAGACTTATATGAATATCCATTTTTCTTTTGTTTTAATTCGCACTTTGTGGAAGAATTTATGTTTGTTGGTAGATTTGTAGGTATGCCGCAATCTAAAATTAAAATATATTACAAAATAGTAAGGGTCCATCTCAAAGGATTTGGCTAAAGTACTTAGCTTAGTTCCCGAATAACAAACCTATCTGGCAGATAAATGTATTTTTTCTAGAACATTCCACCGTAGTGTTGATGTTTTGAGATTTTGCATTTAAAGTCGTACACAAAGTATTTGATTCATTCTTAAGCCATACATTTATACGATCTGTAAATGTGAAACAATACAAATTTATTAAACAAATATATATATTAATTTTATATTAAATATTCGGAGCAAATGTACTTTTTGTGGTTTGATCTAGGTATATAGTTTCTGCGCAGCCGATTTGGCGGGGCCAATTCGCGGTCATTTAAACACAATGGTTACTAATGCCTGCCTGATCGAAATTCAAATTAATGTTTTAAGAATTAAACGTTTGTAAGTATTTTCGCCGAAACGGCCTTGCACGGTAATTATTAATTCACTAATACACAAAACAGCATCAATGTTTTGGTCTAAAATAATGGAATGTTGTGCTGTATTCTGTATAACACTTGGGTTATACCAACAAGGTGTTAAATGGTTTCTCGACAGTATCAAATTTAAACTTAATACATGCAATCTGTTTAATCTAATAAAGTTAAACTAAAGCAATATTTATTATTAAGTATAAATATACATAAAATCAAAATTGTTTTATAAATCGAAAAATAGATAAATATTTAAACGAAAGAACTAAATTAAGAGGTTTGATTGATTGAAAAATAAAATAAAATTTTATTTTGCGAGGTTATCTGTAAATTTTACATTTTAAATTGGGGTAAAACCATTAGATATTATTTAACTGTAAAAACCCATCCTTGAGTTATCAAGAATCTAATAGGATTTCCGATTTTCAAAACAATCTTAATAAACTATCACTTTTTAATTTTATTAATTTTGATAATAAGTAATTTCTTCTATTAATTTTCATATTTTTGCAATGTTTAATAGAAGGTTACATCCAAACACAAATTGTTAGGAAGTTAATCAATACTATGATTTCTTCTAATTTTAAATTATCATTATTAGTTATCAGTAGGGATCGGATTTTTAGGCATTTGCAGGTTTTTTATGCGTACAGGGTACAGGTACGTGGGGAACATGTTTTATGCCTTTCTGAATCGTTTTATGTAGTTTTTGTATTTTGCCTATAAATGCATATTTTGAGTTTCAATGCATATTATTTGTCGGTTTATTGCCTATAAATGATTATTTGCTTATATTGGCATATATAGTATGTTGCATATTTGGCAACTTAAATAATAAATTTTTTGGTTTTTGCAACGTTTTGAAACGAATTAATTTTTAATTTTTTTTTATTTTTTTTATTTTATTTAAAAAGAAATTTTTTATTTTTTTGAATTTCTTTATTACATTTTATATTAAGGAGATTCATTTCACTTCGTAATCTTCGTACTTGTCGTACTTTTAATTTTTGTAGAATTGTGTGACATGAACACAATCACCCTTCAATGTTTCGTAAATTCTTTCGTACTTGTATTTGTAGATTATTTTGACGTTTTAAGGTAGATTATTTAACTAATTAATTCTAATTCACATTTACAGACGTTATTCATTGTTCAAATTTTTCTTGGTTCCTATGTATCGCCAATGTAACGAAACTACGACATTTACATACACAAAGTACGACAAGTAAGACTGCGTAGTTTTCGTAAACTCGATCTGTATTAAAAATCTATAAAATTTACAAAAAACGAGATCTACGAAATTTACGACAAAAGTACAACTTGATATGAATCCCCTTATTATGTATAGTTGATTAACATTTTCAACTTGACCAGTCAAGAATAGTAAAAAATTAATAAATAAAATAATCAAAAACCGACGTGAGTCTCATTTTCAAGAAGTTTCACTTCAAAAATATTCCTTGAGATGTCATACTCATTGGCGTATTTATAAAATGCTTTTTGGGCGGGGGACAGATTAAAGATTTTTCAGAATCTCGTTAATTGATTCAAGCCCGTCAGTTGTATCTAATCCTACACTGTAAAAAATTTTTATGTAAATTTACATAGAAAATCATTGGCAACTTTGTGATCTATGATAATCTATGTAAATATACATCAGGATGTAATTTTACATACCCAAGTAATATGTACTCATATGGGAACTGTAAAAATACTAGTTATATCATTGTGATTTCACAAAATTTTTGTAAATTTACAGAACAAAAATTAATTTTACATTATCTAAATCAGTAAATTTACATTGTGCTATTATTTTTACACAAATTTTTTAATTTTACAGGAACGTTACCGTAATTATTTATTTAGATAGATTTTCAACGTAAATTTTACAATAAAAATCATTGTAATTTTCCATAACTTTTTAACAGTGTAATACATAAAATCCCATCACGCTTCTGCTGCTCCTGCAAAAACGTGTCATCTTCGGCTAGCAAAAATTAAAACTTGGAAAGGATATTTATTTAATTACCTTACTAGTTACTACTCACAGAGTTTAGCAACACCTTTTTGTGTTACTTTGAAAGTTAATTATAAAAATAATATAAAAATATAAAGTCAAAATTATAAACCGGGGGGTCTGGGGGTGTGGAACACCCTCCAGTACATGTCGCAGGATTTCCACTCTTTTGAAATACCTGGGAAGATAGGGGATTTATAATTTTATAAATTTTCCCAGGAAAAACCGGAAAATTTGAATTTTTAAGCAGAGATGAGAGAAATTTAAACCTTTGCCTAGAGAATATTAAAGCTTGGAAAAACATTTATTTAAGTGTCTTACTGCTCAGAGTTTAGTAGCAACTTTTACGTTACTTTGAAAGTTTACTGTCAAACACTCTCCAGTATACATCTAATAAAATTCCCACTCTTCTAGAATACCTACAGAAGACAGAATAATTATACAAGTTTCGCCGGAAAACCCTGGAAAATTTTTTGTTTTTGAGCAAAAGTGAGGGTAATTAAAACGTTCGGCTAAAAAAAATTAGAATTTAAAAAATTTCTTTATTTTTATATTATAAAAAAAAATTTTAATTGCCCCACGGCACATCAAGTTTAGCGGCAACTTTTTGCGTTACTTTGAATATATAGAAAAACGGGAATCACCCAGTAGCGGAAAAAGAGATCCACCGTGTAGCTATCCGTTCGGGGACAGGCTTTCCAGCTAGTAAATAAATAAACAAATAAATAAAAATAATTTAAAGTTGTTATTCGGATCCTGATAAAAATGAAAATTCATAAGCGAAAGGGTTAAATTTTAAAACTTCGTGGTAAACATTATTTTTATCAGGATCCAAAGCTAAAGTGGACCCAATTTTCAAATATCAAAAGAGAATTAATGAAACAATATTTTGTTATTATTTAGTTATTATTTTATTTCTAAGGATGTACTCTCGATGTAGCTGCAGTTCGACACCAACTGAACTTCTAACAAAAGTAGTTAATTCGTTATTTGCATCAATTGCAATCCAGCATTTTAAGTGCTTATTTTTCAGTTTTTAGATTATATTTGCCTGCATATTTTCAAGTTTTTTAGTGCCTATAAATAGCAATTTATTATTAAAAATGTATTTTTTTCAAAATTTGTTAACATTGGGGTCATTCCGCGATAATCGATACCAAAATGAAAAAAAATATTTTGCAAATATATACACTAAAATAGAAAAATAACAAGCTTATGTTTTCAATTTTCATAATTCAAATAAAATTTTTCAATATTTTTGCCTAAATCCCTAATATCAAAAAACAGTAAAATAATTTCTTTCTACCAAAAAAACTATTTTGTTCGAATAATTTTTTTTTAAAGCAAATAAATTTTGTTAAATTTAGGTAAAGTATTTTTGTTCTAATAGAGATTTGTCTAAATCAAAATAAGGTTTTATATATTTTATTGTAGTTAACCAAGAATGTTAGTAGCGTAAATATAAGTATCTAAAGGAGTTTATGTGCAACAGTGTTAGCGAGCAGACGTGTACATGTGAACTAAAGATTATTTCATAAAAGGTTAGATTTAAATTTTCTATAACCAATAGACCAAACACAATATATTATAATACAAAGATCCACAAAATTACTCTGTAAAGAGTAATTATATTTTATTTCTCCACATCACAACAATCAATACACCCCCAGCCACAGGGGTTTTCAAGCACAAACATGGAACAAACAAATACACAAACCACTTCTTCCTATTCAAACATACTCAAAAATCATACTATTACTTTTAAACATCCCAAGAAAGATCAAGCAATTATACTAAATTCAATAAATGGAGCCAAAATCAAGGAATACGTATATGCCATAGGCAAAATTATAAAACCAATAAACATTATCGCTGCTTCACGCGTATCAAACGAAAGAATTTGTATCTATCTAAAAACAAAAGAACACGTGGAACAATTATTGCATATCACAAAATATATCAATATTGATGATAAACAAATTCAAATAAAACGGCTTACTGCACCATCAAAAAAACTCACGTTATCAAACGTATCGCCCACTATAACAAATACAATCCTAGAAGAATTTATTAAAAACGAACTGAAACTCAAACTAACATCTCCAATCAATTTTATAAAATATTTAGATGACCCAGAATACAATCATGTAATTAGCTTCAGACGATACGTTTACGTAGAAAAAACTGAAGAAGATCAAAATATACCTACGTCAAGTATAATCACATACGAAAACGAAAACTACAGAATTTACATACACCATGAAGATCAGAAATGTCAAAGATGCAATCAATTTGGGCATACAACCGCCTACTGCAATGTACATCTCTTATGCAATACCGAAATAAGAGAATCTCCGCAAACAAACAAACCCAATCCTCATGAATCTGAAACTAACATGGAAATACCTCAAAATCAAAACGAAATTGAAATAGCAGACTCCCAAAAAACAAATCCCAAACGCCCACTGCAAACAAGCTCCACAGAGCCCTCACCAGAAATCATGCAAATATCACAAGAAGACCCTTTCAAACTTCCTCCTATACCAAATAATACCCTCCCTAAAAATCAACAGATAGATAACAACACCAGTGAAAAAAAACAAAAGAAAATAACCAAAAAAGCAAAAAAAAATGAAGAAGAAATTTTAACAACTGCCGAACTACTAAAACCTATAAAAGATGAAATTACAAAAAATCCTACTCAATACGATTATACATATGAAAAATCCGAAAACTTTTATAATGAAATTCGTAACTCCAAAAATCCGCTTGAGGTGGCACTCAAATTCAATTCAAATATTGAATGCGTAATAGCAACGTTAAGCGATCTACGCATTCTCTTGCAACATAGTAAAATAAAATATAGATTCACACGGATAATCTCCAATATAAACAAAGCCCAAAGAAAGGAAAATGACACACACTTCTCATCAAGATCCAAACTAAACATCCAAGGTACAACCAAATACTTCTTCCCCATTTTTCCTTTCACCTTTTTATTTTCTACCTTTTTCTACATCCTTAATTTCCCCTCTCTTCCTTCTTCAAATTAAAAATGAACATAATACAATGGAACTGCAACGGCCTATACGCACACCTACCTGAATTACAATTATTAATTCAAGAGTACCAACCAAATATACTTGCCATCCAAGAAACAAATTTTAAAACCAACCAAATACCCAAATTAAACAACTATGAAATCTATTACAAAAATAGAACTCAAGCCTTACATGCTAGCGGAGGAGTAGCTATTTGCGTTAAAAAACAACTACACTCTGAACTTATAACACTAAAAACAAATTTAGAAGCTATAGCAGTTAGTACAATAATTAAAAAAACACCAACATCAATTTGTTCCATCTATCTCCCAAACTCCACGGAATTTACTTCTGATGATCTCGAAGAAATCATAGCTCAACTTCCGATCCCATACATCTTATTGGGAGATTTCAATGGACATAACACTATATGGGGCTCAGAACAAACTAACAAAAGAGGTACCACAATAGAGAAAATTCTAAAACGACCAGACATAATCCTACTAAATGACGGCCAACACACTCACCTGGCTCTGGCTAGTGGAAAATATACCTGCATCGACCTCACCTTTTCACACGCAAATATAGCTCCTATAATAGAGTGGAAACCTTTGGACAACGCGTACGGAAGTGATCACTTTCCAATAAAATTAGAAATCCAATCAAATGAGAAACCAACTCAAACCAAAAATCTAACTAGATGGAATCTAAAAAAAGCTAACTGGGAAAAATTTAGTAATATAATTGAAATAAAATTAAAACCACATTATACGGAAGATCAAAATACCACCGTGGACGAAATGATAAATTTCTTCAATACAACAATATTAGACGCAGCAAAGGAATCTATTCCAAGAACACCAAATCGCAAACATAATTACCAGGTACCCTGGTGGAATAATAAATGTAAAGAAATATCTAGACGCAAAAAGAAAACATACAATTACTATAAAAGACACCAATCAATTGAAAATTTTATAGAACTAAAAAAAATAAGAGCACAGGCCAAACTAATCTTTCGTACTAGTAAAAAAGAATCTTGGCTACACTTTATATCCACCATAAATTCCACCACAACAACGCGCGAAATGTGGCAAAAAATCAAAAAAGTGAAAGGAATCACAACGAATTTCACCATACCAGCCCTGAAAACCGGAAATGATATCATAACAGAAGCCAAAAGTATTGCAAACTGCTTAGCCACAACCTTTTCATCAACATCAAGTAATATAGTTTACAAACAAGAATTCCTCCAGATAAAATCTGAATCCGAAAAAAACAACATAAGCCATGATAGTCAAAATAAAGAACCTTACAACGTGCCCATCACAATGTATGAACTAGATACAACAATCAAAAACGCTCCAAATAAAAGCCCAGGACCTGATGACATCCCATACAAATTCCTACAAAATCTTCCACCAGATGGAAAAAACTATCTACTAAAAATCTTTAATACTATGTGGCTAAATGAAGCCTACCCAATACAATGGAACAAGTCAATTATCCTCCCCTTTCTAAAACCCGAAAAAAATAAACTACAAGCGATAAACTATAGACCAATATCGCTAACAAGTTGCGTTAGAAAAATCTTAGAAAAAATTGTAAACAACCGTTTAATGTGGTACCTAGAAAGAAATCACCTTCTAGAAAAAAATCAGAGCGCCTTTCGACAAGGACACTCTACAACGGAACAACAAATTAAACTAGCAACGTACATTCAAGATGGATTAGCACTAAACCAACACATCATAGCAATATCATTTGATCTAACGAAAGCCTTTGACACAACTTGGCGATATGGAATAATACGAGATTTAAAAAAATTGGGAATAACAGGCCGTGCATTAGCATACATTAAACATTTTCTAAAAAATCGAACTTTTCAAGTAAAAGTAAATGGTAATCTATCTGACACTAAAATTCAAGAAAATGGCATACCACAAGGTTCTGTACTGAGCACAACTCTTTTCCTCATATCAGTAAACAAAATTTTATCAAAAAATATCCGACCACCAGTACAAGGATTAATTTATGCAGATGATCTAACCTTTTTCTATAGACACAAAAATATTATCGAAATATCAACCCTACTTCAAAAAACATCTACTAAACTGTAAAAATGGGCCACATCAAATGGCTTTACACTATCATCATCAAAAAGTTATTGTATTCACTTCTGTCGCTCCAATCGATGCAATCAAAATCCCACAATTAAATTATACAATACACCACTAGAATTTAAAAATGAATTAAAATACCTCGGATTAACTTTTGACAGAAGATTAACCTGGATCCCTTATTTAAAAAACCTGAAAATTCAATGCCACAAAAGTATGCAAATTCTAAAAATACTTTCTCATCACGAATGGGGATCAGATAATCAAACTTTAATGAAAATCTTTAAAACTATGATCAGATCTAAACTTGAATATGGATGCATATTATACCAAAGTGCAAACAACAACATCTTAAAAATGATAGATACTATATACAATGAAGGATTACGAATTGTAACAGGCGCCTTTCGAACAACCCCTCTAATAAACATCTATAGTGAGAGTGGAGAATTACCACCAAACTACCGGCGAGAACAACTTACACTAAACTTCCTTGCAAACGCACTATCATATCCATCAAACCCAGTAGCAAAAGACATCCTAAACACCATCTACCAAAATATTTATTGCCTCCAGCCAAAAATTAAACCACCTTTACGTATAATAATTAAAAACATCCTAAACAATTATAACTTAAACCTACCACCCGTCGAAGCATCGCATTATAAGACGCCACCATGGACAATACCAAAGCCAAACATAAATTTTCAAAAAATGAAACATGTTCTGACATTATTAAAACTAACTTCTTGGAAATAAAACAATTATGCTACAAAAACTATCTACCAATCTACACAGATGGCTCAAAAACCGACTCAAAAACATCATGTGCCTTTATATATAAAAATGTAAAAGGAAAATATAGAATGCCAGACTTTTGCAGCATCTATAACGCTGAACTGTACGCAATTAAAAAAGCGCTAGAACAAAAATTTAATAATACCGAAAAATCTCTTCTTATTTGCTGCGACTCGCAAAGCGCTCTGCTAGGAATTAATACTATTTATAGCTCAAACCCATATATACAAAAAATTCACGAACAACTGTATAAATTACATTCCAAAAATAAACAAATATCTTTCATATGGATTCCCTCTCACAGTCGCATTCAAGGAAATGAAGAAGCTGATACTTGCGCCAAGGATGCGCAAACCAAAGAAACACTCGATGAAACCAAAACAACCCGAGAAGATCTCAAGCAATACATCAAAACCAACATAAGAGATAAATGGGAGAAAGATTGGAGGAACCAACCACTTACCAACCAGCTAAGGCAAATAAAAAATACTACTCGTGAAGAGCTGCCGCTAAATATGGTCAGAAAACATCAAGTTATTTACAACCGATTAAGAATGGGACACACAAATGTAACACACCTGTACCTTATAAAAAAGGAGGAAAAACCCTACTGTGAGACATGCAAAACAGTCATAACGCGTGATCACATAATAAACTGTACCAAACATGATGACATACGAAAACAAGAAAACCTACCAAGTAACATCAATGAAGCGCTCGAAAAGAAAAATATAAACAAATTAATAAATTACTTAAAAAAAACTAACCAATATAACAAAATATAAAATGTGAGGAGTCATCACTCACTCCGTAGCTAATGGCTTCTTAGTTGATGCACGGGCTGAAGATGACTCTAATCAAATCTGATGTAAATATGTAATATAAATTCTTTAAAAAAAAAAAAAAAAAAAAAGTAACTAAAATTTTTGGTTTCTTCTGTTAAGATGTTCTTTGATTTGAATAAATTTTTGTTGGACCAAGGAATTTGATTTGTATTGAACAGAATTTATCTGCACTCGGTGTCATTTTTCTTGTAAAACTTTTCTTGTAAAAAACATATCAGGTAGGAAGATTCCTTTAACTGTCCACTTAGCAATTCATTTTGTTACAAAAATTTGTAATTTAGCTGAACTTTGATGATTAGTTAACATGGTAGCATATTCTGCAAAAGTACCCGTAACACCCGTCACAGAGCTTAAATCCATTATTGCATCTGTAATGCATTAATAATTTCGAATGTGGTTTTGTTTAAAATTAAATAAAAAATTTTAATGATTTGATTGGTCAAAATTGTACTTAATTGTTTTAATATTTCAGATAAACTATTTCTATAGGCTAAATTCTATTTTAGTTACTTACCTAAAGAACAACAACACGAAACCAGCAAATGTTCGATGTAGGAAAGTATATAACTTCTTGTATTTTGTGAAAGTGTACTGTCAATCAGTTTTTCTCCAAAATGCTTGCAATAATAATCGACTCTTTCATATGTAATAACAAATAATAAGACTAAATACGTTTTGCTGTTATATGAAATACTAACTGAATGATGTTTGCAAGGACAAACACAACGTTTTCTACGCCTACGAACCACTTTATCTAAAAATTATAGATATAGATTTGTAGATACATATAATTATAATTACTTTTCTGGCAAATAAACGCTTGTTCTCTCTTACACTGATTGCCATACATTAACGGTTTGCCATTGTTGGAAATATCCAGATTTAAACATTCCACATGTGGTTCGAATACATCAGAACACAAAGAGACGGATGAATTCATATTTTTGTAGGAACTTGCCCAGATCCAATTAGTACGTTTTCTAATTGCACCTAACCAAAAATGTTTTGGTGCTAAAACAAAATTTAATAATATTCGAATGAACCATGCGATTATCTTACCCAAATACTGATCTTCTAAACATACTCTTAACTTTTCCAACATTTGTTTATCACAAATATCTATTAAAGTACTATTTTTACTTAAGCAAAATTTTTGAGCACTGATCCAGGTTTTATTAGTTAAATAAATAATCATTTCGGCATGTCGGTCTAAACACTTAACTTTGGTTTCGTCAGATATTACATGGTCAACTAAAAAGAAAATTTTATCGACATTGTACTTTCGATACTCCAGGATTACATTTTTCACAAATAAAGCCTTTTTTCTTTTCACATCGAGAAGGAACGAAATATGGTTGATTCAAGTGCCTTCCAAGAAGTAAACATGCTTCTGTAAAGTTGGAATTTTTTTTTGTAATCCATGGTAAATCAGTTTCGGAAGAAATTTT
This sequence comes from Cantharis flavilabris, assembly GCA_949152465.1. Taxonomy (NCBI): domain Eukaryota; kingdom Metazoa; phylum Arthropoda; class Insecta; order Coleoptera; family Cantharidae; genus Cantharis; species Cantharis flavilabris. The sequence goes on from OX424435.1 coordinate 14,053,396, forward strand.
GCCACCATCAGCTAACCATACCCAATTATAATTGTAGTAGTAACCTCCAATCCAAGCATTTTCTATGTCTAAATGAATATGGTAAACCTCTAAGTTAGTTTATGGTTTTACAAAACTTACAAGGTCGACTTCGCAGCAAAGCACGAGTTAAACCGTACAAAGTGAAATTGTCAGAAACTACTGCCAATCTTTGATCAAGACTTCTGCAATACGCACCAGCTTGATTCAAAGCTACTTTACTATGGTAAATAGTAAAAACGCTGGAATTAATTTTAGTTGATTTCACTGGCAGTGTTAGAAGTGGATTACGTATTTCTGCAAAAATTGCTAAAATTAACAGCATTAACTTAACTACTTTTGCATGAAAATTTTAAACATTTACATCTCTCACAAATAAATGGTTTCGGAACAAAACATAGTTGTTCTGCAAACAGTGGCTTGAAATGAAATTGTTTCTTTTGCACCATACATTTATTTTCTGAATTTAATGTGCGATTGTTAATTGCAGTCAAACTGATATTTTCAATTTCTTCGTTATCACACCATATCCACTTGGAATTTTTATAATATGCTCCTATCCAGAATTGTTCATATTCTAAAAGAAATCTTGATTATGCTGTTCATAATTTTTGTAAAATTAAAAACTACTTGAGTTGGACATTTTTATGAAGTAAGCCAAAGATTCCGCTTTAGACTTCGTATTAGGAATAGCTAATTCAGCTTCGTAAATCTGACAGACGCTTCGTGCTTCAATCCATCCCATCTTTTCGGGAAACATTATATAAAATAAATCTCCCTTTTTATACAATTCGACTGTTGGGCTGAACATTGGAACTAAAAATGCATAACATAGAAAGCTATTTCTGCTTTATTGTTCAATTTACTTACTGCAAATGGTATTGGAAAACATAATGAGGCAAAAAAGTGAACGAAAATTTATTAAGATTAAACTGAAATTAATCATCGTACAAAACGCTACACTGGGAAACTTTAATGTGCACAATAGTTCAACAACATTAGGTGCTTATAATAATTAGCTAAGCTAGTACCAGTTGGTACATAAGAATTTTTGTTAAAACTTTAGATCAAGATTAAAATTATTACTTATTTTGTTTTGTATTAATATCAATTTTTATTAACACTGATATTAGAGAAAGTTGAAAAATAGGTTAATATTAATTTGATATTTTTGTTAATTTATGCATAATATAAAAAATTGGAACAGTCAACTTTTCTCATGGTAGACTATTTTTAATTGGTCAAAATTTCACTCGAATGTTAATCGTTGCAGCAGTGATTCTGGATTGATGACATTCAAGTTATTATATCAAGGTGGGTGCTTTAAAACTTCTGATAGCTACAATTATCTCTTTCTCTCTCTAGTGATTTCTTAGTTTAAACGCGGTTCTTGCCCACTGAGCGGTTACGAGGATTACTTTTTTTTAACGTTTAACCATCGCTTGAAGAGATTCAGCAATTCTTAAACAACTATAAATTGCTTTCAATTGAAAGAAATTAAATTTATGTTTTATTGTTCCAACTTTGTTTTGCAGAATATACAGCATGAAGCGCCATCTCCATTTTGTTATGCAAGGATAGCGTGCTAGGATTTCTTCCATTTTGACATGAAAAATAGGATACTGTGCAAGACCAAAATAAATGATGAAATCTTTATAGAAAATAGGTAACTCTGCAACCTCTTTCATAAACAAAAAACATTATCCAATTATCCTTTACCATTATCCTTACCGATAGATGGCTTTGTATCTTTTAATTCTTCATAAGTTAATTTTGAATAGTGAGATCTATGTTACACTATTAGTTTCTCCGTACATTTGGTCATAGAAAATTCAAATAACACTATAAAGTTCTTGCATTTAGCCTTTATTGTAAATTTAAATTAAATATTAACAAATAATAATCATTATAATACAATCCTCCACGGTGCAATATATCTTCAATCCACCGAGGGTAGATTTACAACACCGTGAAATTTAATTGAATTTTTTACTAAGTAAAATTGAATCTTTCTTTTAGAATCTATCAAGCGGTACCGGGGAAGTTAACAAAATAAATTATTAATAATATGTAAGCCCAAATCTAAAAATCAATTACAGTAAGTATACAAAATATTAAAATTAGGTATACTTAGACAGAACTAAAAATTAAAGTTGTCAAATATTCTTAATTCTATTAAATTAACATCCTAAAATGTCGTACTACAAAATTAATAATAAAAGTTTAATTTGTACGTAATTATTACAAAAAGAATCCTGTTGTATAAAATATTTAAATACCTAGTTGAATTTAAAAAGAAATAATAGAGTTAACTTTTTACAATGATCGGCCATAAAAGAGCGATAGGAATACAAATGCATAGAGTTGTAGATCACTCTTCACAACCCCCATTCCCTGGAGGGTGACTTTATATAGTAATCGCTTTGGAACCAATTGATCTATCAATATGTATAACGTCTTAACTAGTAACCGCATCAAATCGATCACTTTTAGTTATCACGATTTCGGTAGTTTTAAACTTTATTTAGATTTCATCGCTACAATGTAGCGTCAGTTAATTTTAAAATTATTAATGCTAGTAAAATATAATATTTAATATTAAAGCAAACAAAGTGAATTTTAACAGAAGTAATTTGAAGGTTGTAAAGAGTTAATCAAGAATAAAATCATATAAAGCAGGAGGAGAGTATAAAATTGTAATATTCTGGAACAGAGAAAATTTATCCGAAAATACAAATTTGTATGCAAAATTACACAAAGCAATTAGTCCAGTGAAGAAATCTAGTCGTTTCAAGCTGTAATTTTAAAGTAGTTCGTTTCTGTAAAACCTTTTGTTTCACTTTTATGTGCTGAAATAACTACAAAGCTGTTAAGTGTATGCAAATAGGCTGATATGTATCTAAAACATTTTAGTATAGCACTTTTTATAATTACAAATTTAATTACACATTTTCATTACTTTTATTATGCAACATAAATAATAACAACTATTACAACATTATGTTTAACTAGTTTCAAATTTTTAAACAACGAATATGTATATACAAAAGTACAAAACATAATATTGAAAATATTAAAATACCCGGCACACCAAAGATAATTTTTTTAAAAATCCTTTTATAAAATAAACAAAACAAATATTAGAACAGAAAACTGATTGAAGGGATGTTTCAATCTATTATTACCCAATTTAATTTAAAACTACAAATACACGTGGAAAACGAGATTTATTATCCTGTCATCAAGACCAAGACCTAGCATCGCTTGTCAAGTGATAGAATGAATGAATGAAAATACTTGGACTGTCTATGTCCAACAGTGGCCATAGTGAGATTTCCACTGCTGTTTTTTTTTAAATTATTGTCTCTGTCTCTGTTTTACAAAGTCACATCCAAAAAATGACCTGCTGCCCATTGTGTCGTTCCGAAAATATTTTTTTAAATCAAAATTTAATATATCAATTAGTATAATTTCTAAATTGTAGGAAGGATTTGATTTATTACATTTACACTCCAAATTCAAATAAACTGGAAATAGATGAAACCTGGGTGGTTTTTACAGTAACTTTTGACATTTTTTCCTGAAGTATTTGTTCCTGTAAGTATCTACGAATTACCTCGTTTGAAGTAAATTATAGAATTTTCTATATATTGGAATGTTTTACCTCGATAAATTGGGTTTGTTTTTTAAATTTTATAAAATATCAAAAATTATTTTTATTTGTAAATTTCATTTTAATTTGGCTAAAACAAATGATAACACATTTATTAAGGATGTAGTCTGATGTAATAGCACTTTTTACAGAGATATTTCAGGAATTTTTTTTACTACAAAATAAAATCAAATCATTTCAAATCTTAAACAAAAAATTCAAAAAAATCATTGTTCTGTAAGCTTGTCGTTATCGCAGGTAGCAGATTTAAACGTTTAAAAGAAAAATTAAATCAATTATAGACTTGTGAAGAAAGAAAATCAAAAATAGCGATTTTTTTCTTCGAAATTTGAGGTAAAAATTAGGAAATTTTTGATAAAAATTAACAATTCTGCTACCTGCGAGAGCCATTGATGTTTAGAATGACATATTCAAATTTCAGCCCAATCTGTTCGGTAGATTTTTTTTGCCTGGGTCAATCGGAAAAATGTTGTTTCGAGAAAAGTTGGAGTAACAGATTTGGTTAAGCTATAAGACGATCTCGAATATGTGCTATAACTTTCTTAATATTTTGAATTTCGATTTAAAATTTCTACAGTATTGTTGTGTTTCAAACATCAATTTTAATTTTTTTGAATTTTTTTTTATTGGATTGCGATGAATTTGCGATGAAGAGCGGACGTGTTGCGCTACGCTCTCGAGATTTTTGAGTATTTTTGCAAGTTTTTGGAATAGTTTTGTAGTTTATTGAATTGATATTTAAACGAATAAATTTATTGTGGTGAGCATTTTGAATAATTTTTTTTTCTACGATTTTTCCAACGTTGATGAGAATTTGGTTGTTGATTGATTGGATTGAATTATGGTTAATAAATTTGGATGTTAATTAATTTGGATATTGATAGTATTTTGAATTTGGATGTTGGAGATTATAATCATTATCAATTTAGAAAGTCAAAATTTTGTTCAAAGGATCGTGTGTTAAAGCGATAGTGTGGTCTGGCGGTTTATCGCCACATGAATTTGAAATCTATTTTTCCATTTATAGAGAATTAAAAATTTCGATTTTGAAATTTCGAATGTTTTCAAGTTAACACATGTAAAATACACTGTAAGTATAAATTCGCAAACGTTTTCACCATACTATGGCATCATCAGGCGATGAATTAGAATGAAAATTAAGAGAGAATCCTTTAAATATTGTTCGGGGTGGTGGTGGCAAGTACTTGATAACAAAAGAGGGGGGGGAAAAAAAATTTCGTCAAAATTTTAGTTTTTAGTTAAAATCAAAGTTTTAGGAAGACATCTTATTTTATCTTTTGGCTATAAACTTTGTGAAAATACTAACTCTTTCTTTATGACTTTGTGATTTACTGTTTACTCGATTTTAATTGGTTTCTTGATAATCGTATTTACCACGGATCTGTTAAGATCGAGTTCTTTTTTGTAATCGTCGCAGCCATCTGAAAGATATTTGGATTTTTTTTACATCAGATTTTGTTGTAATATTATTTTTTAATAATTTTAAATATCGCCACTCTATTGAAATCGAATTCATTTGGCGGGCCAGTTCTAGCAATAATGTTTTATCTTTGCTTGCAATTTTCCAGCCAACATTAAAATTAAAATAAGTAATTATTTTTAGTTATTTATTATTATTTAATGATTAAATTAGTTTTACTATTGGTGTAGACCACTTGTTCTTTATCTCAATTAAGGATAATATTAAGGCAAGTAGCTACGATCTCTTCTTTTTTCCATTTCCCTATCTGTGGGCAGTAAATTTCTTGCAGTTATTTATTTTCTTATCACGGAAGCCACACCTTTGCTTCCGTCCCATTTACAGCTGGTTATAACACTGTGGGCTTCTACACGAATTTAAAGCTGGTTCATCTTTTCCAGCGTGTAGAGAAAAATCTGTTTACCCGCAATGGCAGGTAAAAGATTTTTTATTACAAATTGAATTTTGTAGTATACAGGTTTGAAGAAAATATTGTAAATCCGCAATTCTTACGAAGTGTTAGCTTAGAATTTTTACCAACAACGCAGTGTAATTTGCTTAGATATTCCATAAAACGTTTTTAGCTACCAGCAGATAAAGCAAAATTTTTTTGAAAATTCAAGCTTTATAAAAAACATTTTCTCCATAGAAAAAAATAATAAAAACATACTCAGCTTCTTCCTCATCTTGAACTATAAATTAATTCTCTTGTTGCTATGTCTCTACTAGAGGGATGAGGATTTTCAGAATATTTCTTTGATAAGATACGTTGAGGCAAGAAAAGTTTCTTTAGTTTCTTTCTTTTTCAGTATTTGAATTATCGGTATATACACCGGGTGCTGAATGTGTTAGCCGAACATAGAAAATTAACATGTAAAAACTTATTTATGCAAATTTCTGCTTCCCTAATTCATTTAGAGAAAAAATGATTGACACAAAAACAATTCAGAAATATAAACTACGAATGATAAACATTAATGTAATGAATTCAATTTAATTTCTATTTTCAAAAATAATTACCTTGGAAACTTACATGGTCAGTTTGATAAATAAAACTTTTAACAATTTCAAAAGCAATTTTTGTATATATTTAAGTAAAAGTTAGCTGAAATCTAATCCTATTATCATTTGTAGGTTACATTTGTGCATTATTTTCGAGTCTTAAATTCTTTCACTAAAATAAGTCTATTTATCCCTCGTGGTTACAATTGTAGATCTAAATTCGTCAGCCAATAACGAGATCTTTGGGATACAGCATCACTCCCTTCACTCATCGTTCCTACAAATTTTCTCAAAGGGCAGTAATTGACAATGTGAGACATTGTTTGATCAGTGCATCCGGAATTACAATCAGAAGATTTAATAAGTTCCCATCTTTTTAAAAAATTATTACATCTGCCATGTCCAGTTCTGAGTCGATTTAAGGTACCCCAGTCTTTTCCTGGTAAGTTGAAACTACCGACTTTCTCAGTTGGATCTTCAATGAGTTTATTTTTGAAATTTGAAAACCTTCGAGTTTAACCAACATTCTTTCCATGCTATTTTTTCATCAAATGTAAGCAGTTGTGTGAGTTGGTTTTGAATGAGTTCTCTAGATTTTAACCTATGTATAGATGTATCTCTAAGGACGTTATAAAGAATGGAGTTTTCTAGGGGTAATGTCTTCTTAACCAAACATGATTTTACCTTTTTCCTACTAATATCTGGGAGTGCTATATTGCAAACAGTTGTAAACCACGGTAAGGGGGTTGAAGAAAAAGAGGATACTTATTATTCGCATTGTATGATTTAACTGAGTATCCACAAGATGAACATGAGAACTTCTATACCACGCCGGTATAGGCCATTAATAAAATATTTAAGCAACTTTTTAATTTTTTGTTGACAAAAAATGTTCTATTCGGTTGTAATACAATTTTTAAATATTGAATTTTGCCAAATTTTGTTTACTTGCTGTAACTCTTGCAAGTTCTGCCTAGCAATTTTCGATTAACTGAGGAGGTCGCGTGCGAAACCGGTTAAATCCATATTTAAAAAAACTAGAGTAAAAAATGTTTTCCATATAATTTTAGTGGGTCCTACACGATTCTGAAGTTATTTTAACCGAGCAAAATCGGTTAAATACAACTTAAAAAGCTAATCAAAGTTGGTGCTTGGGGACAAAATCGGTTATATCCGAAATTTAACTGCAAAACCGGTTGTACATTTTACATTTTACGCAAATGGATTTAACCGGTTTTGCACGCGACCTCCTCAACTATATTTAAATCGGAAAATCTTGATGGCCACCCCCAACATATAGTAGTTATTTTCTGATATTAAAGTATTCTATATACACCAATAAGTTGCGCAGCAGGGGATGGGACAACTCGGCGCCGACTGACTCAGCGCTGCTAACTCGGCGCCGGCTAACTCGGCGCCAAGCCAACTCGGCGCCAGGACAACTTGGCGCCAGCCAACTCGACGCCAAGACTACTCGGCGCCGATCAAGCTTAGGTTAGAAAACGATATTTTATTTAACTACGATACATTATTTTTATAATTAATATTTTTTATATTAATTATTATTAATTAATTGATATTTTTTTAATTAATAGGTTCTGCTAAAAAGAAATCTACATGTTAGATGTTTCTGCTAGCCCCCCCTTCTCCTAAGTGAGTTGATCTCGACCTCATTAAACAGTACTTGAGACAACGCGGACTTCAAGAATCCCATTTACAGCCATATCCACTGGCGAAGCCAGATTTGCTTTTCAAATACGTCGACAACGTATACGTTTAGGACGTAAATCATTAGCAACACAAAATTTTCGATTTTGGAGGAAGGGTATAGTGCTTGGGTAGATGGGCTAAATGGCTAGTTCTGAAGTTGATTTGGGCATTTTTTTAATACAGGTCCCGAAAGCTAATTATCGCCAGGGCCAGTTGTCGGGGCCAACTGTCGTAGGGCCAACTGACCTATAATCACTTATAAAATATGCTAGAATAAATAAGACATACCCTTGTTACGGACCTGATAAGAGAACTGTTACAATATGCGAACGACCCTATATATGTGGAATCGTTATAAGAATAACAATTTAACAAACATTTTATTATTTACTTAGCGCCGAGTTGGTTTGGCGCCGAGTTAGCCTTGCGCCGAGTTGGCTGCGCGGAGTCGGCTGCGCCGAGTTGTACCTGACCGTGCACAGCATATCTGTCTATTTCTTTGTCAATTAAATTAATATTATTTTCATTCCACCTTTATCCTTTAATGAACTGTAATTCAGGTTCTCCTTGATACCCAATTTAGCACTTCGATGATTTAAAATTCTTTCATTTCACCGAATTTGTGGTTATCATGGTTTCCTTAATGGTTAATAGCTTTTCATCTGTAAAATTAACATTCCTAATTATTTTTTAAAATGTACATGCTTGAATGCAAAGTCTAATGATGACATTTTATGTTGAGTCAATAAAGGTAGCTTTTTCTGCAGGTTTCTAGGTTTCTAAGTTAAATAATATTAAAAGATAAGTTGTAAGTTCCAATATTAGTTTTTATTTCCAATAAATTTTCTGGTGTACCGTTAACCTACACCATAATTGTATATTATAATAATATATTGTACTGTAGACGGTTACGGTCTGATGCTTAAGTGCGTTGGCTACTAAGCAGAGAATCCTGGTTCGAGCCCGAGTAGAGTATTCTGACCGTCCTTCCTCGGTGGGCAATGGCAAACCATCGAGGTAATCTGCCTTGAAAATCCATAAATTTTTGATTTTTGGTTTTATTCAATATTTTTTATGTTCTAATGTTTCATTCTATTTGGTGGTCAAATTTTCATTAAAGTATTTGGGTTCTACTAACTATTATCATAAATATGCAATATATTATAATTTCTCCGTATGTTAATATATTAGCAAGGTGTGAGTAGTTTTGACAGCCGGGGTGATCAACCGTTCAGTATTCACAGGAGAATCATTAAAGGTAATCTTTTTTAGTATTTGTAGTCCACTCAAAGTGATAAAGTCTTCTGGCTTTTGATATTTGAATATTTTAGAAATCTAACTTACTTACAGAATTATGTACATTGCATAATACCTTTTAGAATTACCTTCTAAGTTCAACAATTAATATAATAAAATTTTGGTTATTTTGGAATTCGCCAAACCTGGAAAAACTGTTACTACTGAACCGCCGGTGCAGCATTTTAATATAATAACCAACCTCCTCGCCGGCGGATTATTAATTTTTTCAGATACTTTGCAGCTTTTCCAATATCAGGTGTTTTCCAGTTATTAAAAATTATGAACATTCTAAATAAGCCTTGAATACAGAAAAATAGGAAACTAGGTTAAAGTGATAGCAGGAACCTTCTGTTGAAGTAGACGCAAAATAATTATATAGCTATTTTTTCGCTTCTTTTGACGATGACTATACGAGTATGTTAACTTTTGGTTCATTTTATGTAATTTTTATGGTATTCCGTATTGGTTAAATTTTTCTTGAATGCGTTAATTCAAGAGTATAGGTATCTTTTGTTTTTATTTATTTCATCAAATATCGCTTCACATTCTCTATGAGTAGTCAATTTCTTGCTTTGTATTTTTATGTCCTGTTGTTAACTTTCAGTTTTCTTTTGTTTTTTGTTAATTTTGTCTTTATTGCTTTTTTTTAATTGAATTTTTATTGAATAAAACATTTTCTAAATTTTGTTCTTTTTTCTTCTATTGTTATTATAAATTAAAAATTGCAACCAGATATTCCAAAAATTTGTTTTTAAATTTATAACTTCTTCGATCTCAATTAATAGGCCTAGGACGTTATAGTTGATCTATTGAGACCCATCTATGAAATTGATGACCATTTCTATGATATAAATTATTATATTTTGATGTGATTTCACGATAGTTTTAGTAAATCAGTTTATTTTTTTAGTGTACGAGTATTATAAAATGCTGGATTGCGCCACCAAATCTAACCTTAAGGGGGTATTCTAGTATAAAGGCATACATTTTCGGGCGGTTTTTGAAGCTCTATATAAACGAAACAAAATATTTTTCTATTATCCATTTTTTTATCATTTGTTTATTGATATTTTAAGATTACATAAAAATCTATTTTTAAAAAATTCGGAATTGTCAATTAGAACATGCCAAAAAAAATTATTTTTTTTCCAATGGCCGCCATTATGTGAAAAATGTTTTTTTTTACTTTTCCAAGGTTCATGTTATAGCGGCAACTATAAAGAATATTTACACGAAATTTCAAATTTATCGGTTCATTAGAACTTGAGATATCGTGCACGCCAGGACACCCTTTTTTTGGACCTCCCACTTTGCCAGCTCATAACTTTGTAAATTTTAAGTTTTTTTCGGTTAACTTTTTTAAATCTTAAAATATCAATAAACGAATAATAAAAAAATGGATAGTAAAAATATTTTTTGTTTCGTTTGTACAGAGCTTTAAAAACCGCCCGAAATTCATGCCTCTAGACTAGGATGCCCTCTTAAGATTTCATTATTAAAATCCTACTTAAATAGTTATAATTATTATATTTGTAATTGTTTAAGTGATAACTATTTACAATAGTAAAAGCGTTAATTTCCATGGAATATGATTATACTTCATAGAAATCTTTGAAAACTATTTTTCTTACTTTTTGTTCTTGCCTTAAAGTTTTTTTTTGTATATTAACATTTTTTACTGTTGTTCTTTATATTTCTTTGTTTTGGCAATTCTTTCTTCAGTTTCACACTTTCAAAGCTCTGAGATCTTCAAAAATTTATTATTTGACTAATTATTTTTGACTAATTATTCTTCTGGTTCTTACCTCATTCGGTCACCATTCCATTGCTGTCTTAGAACATTATCTGCCTTTTTTTTTCAAACTCCTAACTCGTAATAGTAATAATATTAATTATTATTCCTGAAAGTGATTTTTTAAATTAATAATAATTATTTAAGAATATTTCTAAAGATAAAATGCGAAACGCGAAAAGTATAAGATGGTTGGAGCTAAATCCCCCATTCCATAATTTTTTCACAATTTCTGTATATTATTATGTGAGATTTAAAATAATTAAAATAATAATAATCTTTATTGAACGATAAAACAATCTATAACAACAAACAAAACAAGTTAAAAAAACACGTCAATATATACTAGGCACAAAATCCAAATTGTGACAAAAACATTAGAAGGCCAAATTCAGACATAATCTTGAATCTAAAGCACTTCAGATCTTCAGGAAGTGCAGGAAATAACCTAATACCTCCGCATACAGTATTATTTGTGATTTTATGTATTCACTATACAGTGAAATCCCTCGTATCTGAAAATTCTTAGAATTTATTGCCTCAACCAAAAGATGCTTGTGAGCCTTAGCTGGCCGCGACTCGGAGGTGAAGACGTAGGCAGACGAATTGATTACCTACGTTATAAAGCTTCCAATATTATATAGAAAATCAACAGCATTATTAATGATATAAAAATAATTAGAAATTTAAATTTGCGAAAAACATTATTCCAGTATAAATAATAAATTATAAAAACAAAATATTTATATTTTGTCATTTATTTAATTTATAAATTTTATTTGCAAAATATATAATTATTTTAAAGATTATTTCTGTGATCAGCACTTAAAAGGTCATAAGTACATAAGGGGGGGGGGGGGATTCAATGTATACTTATGACCTTTTAAGTGCCGACCACAAATTTGTATCTAATAAAATTTTTGCGAATAAGGATTATTTCTTTTTACAAAATTTGTACATTTAAATAAAATCATCAAGTTTGCACATAGTGCAAATTAATTCTTATCGTAATCAAAAATAACATGGTACTATGTTTGTAGACTTCAGTTTCATGTTTTGGTATTTTGGCATTCATCTATTCGAACGGAAATGGGTCCCGTTCACTTCGGATACGAGGACTTTTACTGTACCCTCATTTTTCAAAACTGGCATTGCTTCGTTTTTCGTTTTCCTTCTATATTTATATTTTCTGATTTTTTGTGGTCTTAGTATTACTCTTCCACTTTTCTCTCAAATATCTTCAGATTTTCTTCTTCCCCCTTTCTTCTTTTGCTTTCCAACATTTTATTATTTGCTCAAAATGTCTTTTTATATATTTCTTTCGAACGTTTATTGTTTCTACTGCTATGTATCCTTTAATTTTTACTAATATTAAAGATTTAACCTAACCTAACCTTATGAATATACTGGGGAAAACAATAAATTTTTCCTAATACGCAAACATCTAGCTATGACTTTGCTAAACTTAGATTATAGTTAGTATTTACAGGAAAACGATCGAACCACAGGACTGAAACATAATATTATGATTTACGTAATAAGTAAGTAAAGCTTACGATAGCTTACATAAAATAAAATGTAACTTGACTAAAGATGAACAGAAAATGGTGACCCCGAATAAAGATAACTCAAAAATTAAATAATAGTATTAACATTTTCAGATACATCACTGGAGACATCTGGTGTGCAAAGGAAATTAAATCTGAGTAAATCAGGGAATCTTTAAAAAAATTAATAAAAAATTATGTAAAATGTCATGAATATCTTTTCGAAAAAGAAATAAAAAATTACTTTAATTTAATTATATGTTTTCGGGAATTTGAACATTTTTCAATACAACTAATGTGTATAGTTGTCAACGTTTCACCCAACTTGGTTGTGGGTCTCTTCAGGACTGGCAGTTGATTTATTATTTAAAAATATAAAAATAATTTAGAATTTCTACCTAATTATCCTGTAATATGTTGGGCAATACGTCGACAACTACAAAGTAGCTTTATTGAGAAAAGTCCAAATTATATAATTAAATTAATATTAATAAGCACACGTAGTTATTGGACAATTAAAAAATGACTTTTAGATTAAATAATTTTATTTACTTAATAATACAAAAAAACGTACAACAATAATTTACTAAAATGCACAAATATAGAAATATGGTTATTTATAAAAAAATATGTAAAATTTCATTCCTTTTGAAACAAAAACAAAAAGCGTTCACTGTCAACTTGTGTAAACTGACGGAAAAAAAATCGCTTGCAATCTTTCACAATCTTTATATTACGGTTTCTTTGACTGAAATTTATGTTGTGTCAGTCTTTTCCATTAGCTTACACATTATTGAAAATCGTACTGACTCATTCAAATATTTAAACGATGTCTTTGTATAATACACATACATGTTTTCCATTTAAATAAATACCTTAATCATTTAGGAATATTTTGAAAAATATTTTTAAATTGAAATTAAAAAAGCACCAGACTTTATTGTGCGTCATTTCAGGCTAATTTCTTCTAATCAAAATGAAAATCGTTGTTTTGAGTGGCGTGCACAGCGTGAGCTTGTGGTTAATCCCATTAAGTCTACAGCCTTAATTTAAATATCTAATTATACTGATTGCTGGTATCTGATATCTGTGCGATACCTATCTGATGCATTTACCTGATGACGTTATGGGTAATGGTAATAAAAGTCACAAAGTTTTACTGATTCCAATTCTACTTATTAATAATTAAACCTTCTAATACCGTTCCCTACCTTCTCTGCAACGATTTGATTAATAATATCATTTTTTACACAGAGTGGTTGTATAATATTATAATTTTTTACCCCCATGCATGTGATACCCAATCAGCAACAAAACCTTTTAATCACAGTATAATCTTCATATTTTTCAGTCTATTTTTCTCTTCTTTTATTTTGAAAATTAATTTTGGTCTATAAAATATTGATTAAAAATTGTGAACTAATTGTTTTAAATTTAATCGGGAACTGTTATTTAATACTATAAAAATGCGTGTTGTCTTTAATAAAATATTGATTCTAAGGATCCATTAACAGATTGCTCATTTCATTAGCGAGTGTGAGCAGATAACTAAGTAACGTAATAAACCAATACAGGTTGGTCGTGTTTACGTATTATCGGTATTAACCGATAGGTTTTGAATTTCATTTGATTTTTCTATTACTCATCAAAAATTGAATTAAAAATTAATTAATATTATCTCGGCGCAAAAAAATGTCGTCAGATTGAAAAAACTTATTAAGCAAGAAGGCTCCCCTATTTTTTCAGTAGTCAATTATTAAATTTTGTGAACACTTTCGTAATAAAAAATTAAATACACAAAAATTAATAAGTTGTACAGATACGCAAGAAATAAGAAAAGCAGACCACGTAACATAACGACAATTAGGTTTTACAGAAATAACACTTCTAACCAGTTTCAGAAATTAGAATAAAACAGTAAAGGTCCTAATGTGTTTCATTAAATTAGTAAAACGTTTCTGCCGTATAAACAATTACACACACAACCTTTTCCTGGATTATTATTAGTTCTTCCTGAAGGGTTGCTTAATAAAAAGGTTAATTATACAGTGGAGGGCGCGACCCCTCCCGATGGTGCTTCACGTAAACGCCATCGGAAGTCGACTATGTTTGTTCAACAGCCCTACCTTGTGCAAGTGGATAACAACAGGAATCCTTCGTTTAGAGTGAGTTAGGGGTTGAATGTCATGGTATTTATGTTTACATACAGTGCAATTATTTTTATTGTAATGATAATTAATCCGATGCAATCTGAAATTAAGAAAAAACAAAATTCAAATTTGCGAATAGAATGGAAGAAGCTCAGACAAAATTAATAATGAAATTTAGAATAAATATTCAATTTACTGACGTACTACAACAAATTTTTCAAACTGTGTCAGCATGGAATGATCTGGGGCAACGATATTTATGAACAGTCACTGAGGTATGTAATAATCTGAGGCCGGATTTAATTTGGCGGACTGATTTCACACTGCCTCTGCAGAAGTCTAGTTAATCACTCTCTCGGCTGTACGTTTAGCAGTCTTGGCTATAGCCAGTAGCGCACATAACTTTTTATTCAAAGTTTGTACTCAAGGCAGCAAAATTAAAAAAAAACAGTTTTCAATCAGATTTTTTAAATGCAATTAAACGAAGAGGATTAGAACTTTATGAAATTACTTTGAATGTAACTTAGTTTTTAGGTAAAACGTAATTGTTGCTAATTACCAAGTTACTAGTTTGTTCAAATTTATTTCAATAGGTTTACCTTATAGCAAACAATGAAAAGAAAACCGAACATCTACACCACTGTAAAAGCTGCGTCGCCGCTCCTGTGGGAGGAGGCATACCTCCCTTGGATAACTAGCTTCATAAACAGTTCTTGATAAATGGGAATTCTACCATGTACATTCTCTGCAAATTGCACTCCGGCATAGCACAAATTGAACCCGATAAACCATCCAATGAACAATAAAGTTTATATCAGTCTAAAATAATTTATCATTATAATTTTAGAAATTAATATAACCGGAATACAAAATTATGTTAAGAAAATTGAGAAATATTTTCTTTTTATGATTTAAAAGAAAAATTTCGATTGAATCGGGTTTACCAAATTACACAAGCAACAATCGAAAAGATTTTTATTTTTATTTTGCTCTACTTACTGAACTTTCCAACTTTTTGACAAGTTTTACGATACTTTAAATATCATACAAAATAAAAATTGAAATTTTAAGCAACCCTAGTAATGGTTACCTCTGATTGAGTGGAGAGCGGATTATTCCCGGTTCGAATATCCTTAGTTCGGATCTCCGGTGTATAGAAATACAATGTGCGGTTACAATAATTTGTCTCTATGTTTACCCTCTTATCGCTATACGAGCCAGAACTTGTAGCTGTAATTTTAATTTCAACCCTTAAATTAAAATTTAATCATTACATTTTTTGTAAAAAATTTAATTAACTTTTAATGTTTAGTAGCAATAAAGCTACATCCCAATGGAAATCAATGTTAAGTAGAAAGCCTGAATTGTGTAGATATTAGCCAATGATCCTTTTAAAATTTACATTGATAAGTAAATTTTATTATATGTTTTACAATTACTGACTTTTAAAGGAAACTAATTTAGGTATTAAACAGAATTTTAAAGCCACAATATCCGCTTCGAAAGTAGTAACGCGTTTTTGTTCTTTTACTGGTATTACTGTAATCAAAATACTTTGTATTTAGCAATATTTGTCTGGGATTTACATTTTAAATTAATTTTAACTTCACATTTAAGTAGTAAAACAGCAAGGAAACTGGACCACGTTTTTATCTGTGTTTGTATTCTATTTATACCTAACGCAAATTAATATTATAATTTTTTTTTTTAATTCAATACACAGATACTTTGTCCTGATGAATAACGGAAACAGTTTATAAAATAAATAAATAGTGTAAATTAATAATTTTTCTAAAATAATTAAATCTTAACAACAAAGGCTGCTATTGCGACAACGCATTTTCAATACAAATTGAAATGTAATCGATTACTTAGACCAAATTAAATAGCGCCATTTTAATGTATTTGAGGTAAATATAACACTTGTAATTATTTCCAAACTTTAAATACATAAAGTGGCAATTTTCTTGTTTAATCAGGGTCGTTAATGTTGGTAACTCGATTGCTTAATGATTATTTATTACAATAATTCATGTAATTGATTGAAAAAATACACCACCGTAGGGTAAATTGTTGAACACCAAATTATGGGTTTATTAATGATGGAAATATTTCATTTGCTATTGCAATACAAATAAAGCAATTTTTTTAATTATAAAAAGTTGCGAAAAAACAATAAAGAAAAGAACTGATTGTAGATACAAATAAAAAAAGTATTTGCAGATGGAAACATTTCTATATGTAAAAACTAAATGAATGGTTTCTTTTAGACGAGAAAATTTATCGAAGAATTGAATGCGCCCAGTGGAAATACTTTTTCGTTATTTCTCTTAAATCGGTCTATGAAAAAATCTGAACCGAAAACTCACTTGCTACTTTCCCATCAACCTGATTGAAACATTAGAAAAACATGACTCAGCCTAAGAATATTCATCTTCTTCCACAATCTGAGGTATTTCTACAAATTTCGAATATTACATACGTATATTTATAAACTATAAAATATATACCTCGAGTATGTTTTATATGACACAACGTATGCTTTTAGATCATAACTTAAATTTGAATTTTATTTCATTTCAAGCGTGAGTGATCTGTTGTCACACAGAAATTCAATTTAAATAATGGTATGGTGCTATATATTAGCATAAAAAATCGAACAGTTTAATCTATCGTTTACTTATTTTCATTTTTAAATACATTTTCTATGTGCCATTTTCGTCCTGTACCAAAGTGCAGTTTTATTATTGACATGTTGACACATGGAAAATGTATATTTGCTGATTTTTGGCTCAAGGAAGATTTAAATTGTTGGTTTACCCATAAAGGTAAATAATGGTTAAATTCTGCATTTTATAAATTTTTTATTTATCTATGTTTTTTTTTCTGTTGGGTCCCACTTGGAAGATTGCATTAAAAATATAATTTAGTTAGTGTCAAATGTAGTATGTCAAGTGGTTAGGTGTAAGTGTATGGATATTGTAAAACAGATGCTGAAATAAATTTAAAGTATATCTTCGGGGAAAACAGGTGTATCCCGCAGGAATCATCATTCTTTTAAAATGACATTACTATCACACATACGGGCATACAGTCCTGATTAAATTTGCGCTTATTATTTTCGATATTTTAAAATGGATTTAGGTGTGCCTGGAATAACTGTACATGTGCGTGTGATTTTAACAAAAATTTGTATCTTTTAATTAGGGGTATTTTTTATAAAATGTTTATCTTGTTTTGTCAAAATGGTAAGTAGGTAAAATAAAAAGTGAGATAGAATTTATGTTGTAACAAATGTGTTAATTTAATGATTTAAGAAGGTCTCAATAGGGAGGATCCTCCCGGTGCACTGTAAAGCCTAACCCTTTTGTTCTCCCTTAGGTGTCATACCTGTTGACGTGAAATATTAGACATAATTTGTTTGGAACGATTTATTAATTAATAGTTGTAGTTAGGCTGGTATTATTGAAATTGTTAGATTTTACGAGAATATACAGTGGATTCGAATTTTATTTGACTAATGGACTTACGTTTTGTGTATAAATCTAAATGGTTTATTATATTTTGTTATATATTCTTCCCCAATATTTACATAGAACAATCGCCCCGAAGCACTACATACATTAGTAAAGGGATGTTGTGGTAAACCATGAGCAGTCTTGTCAATCGACACTATAATCCTGGATTATCCTTAGGCAATCACAGGACTATTGTTAACGGTGTGAAATGTAAGCTGCTTTCATCATTACAATTTCTATTTGATGCACCATAAGGTTGGGGTGTAATGATATATTCTTCGGGTCCTATAGCGTACAGCATCAAGTAAAAATAAGAATATTGTTTCAATTTAATATAAAATTTATAAATAATTTAATAACATTTTTTACTATAATTAATTAAATGATGCAGCGACGACAAATTTAATTGGCTTTACAAACGATGTTATTTTAGGACAATTTAGGGGTCAACATCACATGTAACCAAGAGAAAATGGAAATGTCCAAATGTTGACAAAAATTTATCATTTCCTTCATTATTGCGTGAGCGCTTATCTGGTAGGCCGAAATAATGTAATGAGTGAATAAGTAAATACCGGAATATAAAAAAATCAGATAATTCATGTTGAAAACTTAATGCGCCGGTGTGTCTTCATTTGTTCAAAATTGTCAAAATATTATGGCACGCATAGATAGAACTATATAAAATATGATGCAATTTACTTAAAATATTTTATTTGAGACGAGGGAAATCGTTGGTAAAGAGGAGTTATATCGGAACGTCATATACGAGATGACGTCTCTAAGGATCTGGTTATAAAAAATGAAACAAACTCTATAAAATGTCGAATCTCGTGCATCTCATCAACCAAATACACTTCTATCCTACTCGTCCTTTTATCCATTTTAATCATGAACATTTCTACGAATAATGTGTTTCGATTTAAAATTGTGCATGGTTCACAACTCAAGACACCTTTTCGCTGTTAATGCTTATTTTAAAAGGAATGTTGTTGATCCATCTGCACTTTCCATAAAACAATTTTTGCGTTTTCAAATTATATTTTTATTTAATAAGAGATCCCATGCCGGTTATTATCCACATGAATTTTATATACGGGTGAAGAACGAGGAGTGAGCTGTACGTGTTTGAATTCTACTTTAATGCATAAAGTTTTTATCATTCAAGTACTCTTATACTTGACAGAGTTTTGCCTTTTAGAGTTATTGAAATGCCCGATCATATAACTCGGCTTGATAGTGAAATAAGCGGGTGTCCGCGTTCGAAGATACTCCTGTGGGATTTCGTCATATTTCGTTTGACTACTAAATTTGTAGGTTTGGCAAGCGATCACGTTTCAAAATATTTTGTATATTTACCTATATCTTGTCCTAATAATGGGGTTGTAAAAATAAATAATTCTCGCCGTTTAATGCAGGATATTATAATGTCAAAAAATTGGGGGAAAAACCGCTCATTAAATAGTAAGACGGTTGGTCGGTGTTCCTGATCACGTTTTGATATAATCTATAACCGGCATCCCAAGCCTGTCATCTTAGTTCATGACATATTCAGAAAGGCAAACCTATGTCAGACTTAACCGATACATAGTTTTTGAATGAACGACTCCTCCGAGAACGTACGTAAGCAGGTATTGGTAGAGAGATATCAAGATATGACAATATTTGATATTCAACTGCTTCGCTATTAAACTCCAGGGTAAAATGCTGGATCTAAAAAGTTTTAAATTCTTTTTAGAAAAATAATTTTAGATTTATTAACAAGTGGTTCTTCTCTCCTTAAAGGTTTTATCTCTTAACTGAATTGTTGATGAGTTATTTTATTTATAAATTTAAATAAACACAAAAGCAAATAATTCTGAACAAATAATTCAACTTCAGATTTGCCTAAAGCAAAATCATATAATATTAAAATAATTTAAAGCGTTGGCGGCGCTGTGCTGGTAAAATTGCCATAAGTAATGCATGAAGTTTATGACATAAAATATGTCTCTGCTTATGCATGAGAGGCAAGCTTAGCAAGAAGGTTTACCGAAAATGCTTAGGGATTTGTCATAAAGCGGTTTGATCGCTCTTTAGAATCACCGTTTCTAATTTTATTTGTTAGTTTATGGATTTTAACAAAATATCATTTTCATTTTTAATCTAATATAGATTGAAAAATTATGTTTTCAAACAAAACCATGTCTGCTAAAAAATAATCCAATCAAACGGCCAACATTTTTTTCAAAATTTTAATCCAAGTAATTTTTCTGAAATATTAAAAATCTGAAGAATATATTTTTTTGCGTTAGTTGGAAAAACTCGATTCATTCAGGTAAGAATTTCTTTAGGGAACGAAGCACGGCATGGCGTTCTTAGACGACATCCCTGAATTATGAGCATATAATCCCGCTTAGATATACACCCACATATTTATAAGGTCGCTACTTTGTCATGCCTGAAGTTTAGATTGGATTTTATGCATATATATGTACATTGTTTGAAAGTTGAGGAAACTGTTTTACTCTACGTTAGGTAAGTAAATTTCTTTTCAGTTAAATTGAGCTGGATTTCAAAATATTTTTGTGGTTTCAATTTTTTTTTCGGGAAAAATCTATGTATATTTTACCAGCCGAGTTGTTTCGAATCTAACTACATTTATTGCTCAATAACAAAAACTCAAGAACGAATAGACAAGAATAACCAGAGAGTAGATATTCATATATAAATATATAAAATTTCCATTTGGAAAATAGCGCTCATAACATATTCAGTAGCGGACAGTCTTTTCTGCGAATGCATATACAATCCTTACAAGAAAACTTTCTCGATCTTAGTTTCTCCCGTAAGAAGAAAACATTCGGGACGTGACAAAATCTCCGCAGGGACTTTGAATTTCCTCTTCAGCTCCTATATGAAGATAAATGCTTGCTTAAATTTGTCCGTCAGTTAATATTGCTCTTAAAATGTGTGTATATAGAAACGATTTGTCCTTGTTTAATTTAAAAATAGCAAATAAAGATAAATACGAAAAATTTTAAAATTGTACCAACTCATTTTTCAAACGCAAAATTTAAATTTTATTTAATTAAAATAAAAAATGATAGTGCTATTTTTTCTATCTAGATATAAATAGTTTCATGCGAGAGCTTTTCAATTGCTTAAGGGATTCTTACAACTTCCAACTACAAATTCTTTGGTAAAATGTCTTACTTAGAGTCAAACGACGGAAACGACATTCGAGATGCTAATACAAAACTTATCTTTAAACCCTGCTAGAAGGCGGAGCTGTTAACCCCCGAGAAGTTCTACCAGCCCCTGAAGACTAAAGAACGCCGCGGAGACAGATCGCCGTTCAGTATTCTCAAATTATATTACCGCAAACTCCTTCTCTACGTGAGCCTATTGTCAAATAAATAAATAGCATTTGTATAATGTTACATTTTAAAATACACTTTGCATAATGCACTTCGATTACTTTAGCTGGATGTGATCTGTATAATAAAAATCTTAAAAGCAAAAGTATGAACACATTTTATATTCTGCAAAGATATTTAAAAATGGTTGATGTATCACGTGTACGTATTATTAACCAATCAAATTCTCTTAAAATTTATTTGATTGGTGATACCAACTCTTTTCTTTTTCGCATGCTGCCATCACTTGTAATGCAAAAAACATATTTTGGTTTCTAAATCCATTCCGAAAAGAGAAATTTTGAAACAATAAATTAGCTTTTCATTCATTTATCTCCATTGGCAGAAAATTGAAGTCGTAATGCTGTAATAGTTAGTGTCATATTCTGTAAAATAAAACTCCCTTGTAAATCTATTCTTTGCGTGCCTACCACCACTTAGTCGGTGGCAAAGTTGAAACCACTTGCTATGGTCATGTAGTAGTCTAACTTCCATAACTCACAATCTCTGTCCAAATTAATATTTTAGTAGGACTAACTTTTGCCTAAGCATTTACAATTCACCCATTCGTGTTTTGGTGCAATTGTTGGCATTCTAACACGCTAAAAGGTATATGATTCAAATATCAATTTTAAAATGCAACCTTATAAAAAATCGAATTTAATTTACATTTTTGACGTTTAAGCAATCCCTACTATACTGCGACTTGTAAGATTTTTAATATTTTTTTGTTGATTAACAAATTCGGTCGGGTATTAGTTCACGTCAAATTATTGGTTACATCGAACACTTTGACATAGTAAAATCTTTGTTGAAAATAACGGTAATTCGTTAGGATTTTTCCAAATCATATCTGTTAGTAGGGTTCAGCGTTCGCTTTGTGTTCGCACACATTTCATGTCTCTAGAGAAATACAATCAACGAGTCGGCAAACGGTCAATCTGCTCGGACGTTAGCCGTCAGAACGCTGGACTTCCCCTTTTATATGTAACTATGAGCAATAAATGTAAATACCCAAAGCCTTTTAAATTTTAAACCTAATTTTTAGATTTAACAAAATCTGACTCGAATTTTTAATTATTTTTATAAAACTTCATCTTGACCAATCGTACTTATTAATTTATATTATAACTCCTCCACTAAAGTAGATACTTATTTATATTACTGTTTTTGCTGAAAAGATAATGGTCAAGCTGTAACATAAAAATTTTAGATTGCCCGATCGTATAGGATGGAGTCATCTAAACTATCGAAAGAAAATATTTATAATTGCACGTCACATTCACAGGTACCTATCTATCGTTAGTGTTTTTCACGTCTTACCAAAGTTGTTATATAATGTTAATTGAACTATAAATGTTGCCGTTAAGCTTTTACGACTACGAAGTTGATGTTTGTCAAAGTTATCGTCCTCTATCGATAAATAGATTATTTAAAATTCCCATTACGACCTGTAAATGTACTTTCCAATTCTTTACTTAATGGTTATTTTCTTGGTTAGATGAAACGAAATATTTATAAATAATAAATTTTTATTTGCAACCGTTTTACTATTCGTTGTACTATACCATAGTTATTTCCAATATATACGAGTGCTTTCAAATTTAAAAAAAATTAAAATTCCAATTGCATTAAATTTTAACGTACATTTTTGTAAGTATTTTTCCGAATTTATTGGAAAGCATTACGTTGCGTTTTATGAGAAGGATTGGGTATACACTTAATTGACTATTTTTAAATTAAAATTGGTAAAATACTTATGTGACTACCATCAAGTATCAAAATAAGATAGAGGGTAAGTGTCGGCTGACTGGTGCACGGAATTTCGCGTGCAGGACCCTATGGGGAGCTGAGCCCTTTCCAGTGTGTCCCTTGTGAGCCATAACGCCGCGACCGTTGAGTGATAATTATAGGTCACGTGAGGCGTAATTGTGATCATTACTCCACTCAAATGTGCCTGACGACTTCTTAGATACACTTACCTTGCTTTATTTACAATTGCGGTTTTCCGCACACTAAATATTCTCTTCATTATTCATTTTAATTGGTAATTGCAAATCGAGAAAAAAATTATTTTCGGATTAGACTCGAAAACAAAGCAAATAAAATTGAAGACAGTAAATACTATTTAACTACCGCTAGATCAATAGTATGGTGTTAATGGTATTACAACTTTATCTATAGACAAAGTGTGGTTATTAATAGTCGTGTAATTTTACATAATGATAAATGGCATTCTGCTGATATTTTGTCTGAAACTGGAAGCGAAGAGGAGAATCTTAATCGAATCAGACTCTATTTCCAATTGTTCTAAAGAAGGTGAGAACACTAACTGCATTTAGGATACGCCGGGGATGTTCCCCTATACACTCGGTCCAATTATTTATTCAGTATCGATCGTAAATTGTAAATTGCTAAGAAACTATAGTGTAAGTTAGTAAAATTACTAACTTATGTAGGCAATTGCAAATTACAAGTGCTTAAAATCTGAATACAAGCTGTGCTCATATTCAGACAAATATTATTCAGTTTACTACAAAACCTTTACTTTTTTTCATCAGTAGAATTCAAAAATATTTGCTAACTAACATCCTCGTATTCAAAAATGTTCAATTCAATGCCTTCCAGTTATTAGATAAAAATTGTATTGAATCATTTTTATTATTAGTGCATTAGTGTATACCTAGATTATTGTATACAGAATATTATACTCTATAATATAATGTTCATTCTTCAATATTATTCTACATAATATTAACTACTAGGCAGATAGTGTAAAATTAGTTTGCCTTTATGCCTTTCTTTGTTGATCGCCTAAAAATGTAATTTTTTTTGTTTTTAATAAAATATAAAAAAATATTTAATTGTTCTATTTTTCATTTCTTTTTGGTAATAATTTTCTATAATTAATTGTTTAATTTATTAATTGATCACTCTCTGGTCACTCATCGAACATTGGTTAATCATTACCCTGTTCAATTAATTAAAAAATTTAACTTTAAATAGGTATTTTTTTATTTTTTAAGTACTTCTTCGATAAATTAATAAAAATCTTGTTTTAATAATTTTTATTTTCACATGTTTCGTGTAAATGATTACACATTTCCAAGTCCTTAAAATTAAATAATTGTAATTGGATTTAATATTTTTGAAATTTAACTTTTAAGTTTTCTAATGTATTTTCAGAAATTTATCTAAAAAGTATTAAAAATAAAAAAGATATATTCAACTTCGTAAAACAAACCCATTTAATTTTAAATACATGGGTATAACGAATAAAACTTAATCATATAACTAGATCTCGGATTTATATCACCAAAATACTTGAAAATATGCGCATATATGTATATTCACAGAATTTCCTTAAAATATGCACTAAAATTGATAAAAATAGATAAAATATGCATTAATATTGCAAACTTAAAATACATCTATTTTTGTTTTAAACATATGAAAGACACTCTTCTACATGTATTTTTTTTTATTTATGAATGCAACCGACTATTAGTATCGTGCACTACTGTGCACTTCTTCAGGGTCAGGTTTTGTAACTTAAGATAAAAAAAAACACATATTCATAACCTTACACTCAATTCAAAATTACAAATTGTCCCTATTACACCAGTAATAGTTTACAAAGTCAAAATTATAAAATTCAATACACGATTTCCATGTTAAAAAAAAAGAGTGTCTTTTATTGGTTTAAATTTAGGAAACCTACAGTTAATAACTAACAAATTAAAATATATCTAATTTTCGAATTTTTCAATTTTTTTTCATCAAATTTTCAATAAGTAAGTACTACCTAGATTTATAAAATTTAATAATTTTAATAATAAATCTGGAGGAATTAGATAAAATTTGCAAAATATGCAACATTTGTTGCATATTTCAGCAAATAATGCATATTTAAGCATATTTAGTCCACATTTGGTATTTTTTAAAGAATTTTAATAGAGAAAATAGTAAATTATTATTAAATTTTGCCAATTAAAGCAATTGTTTTATTTAATTTTAAGCAATTTATTTTTTAATTAATAAAATTATTTACTTCTTTATGTATTTAAAAAATTGTAAAAATTATCTTATTAATATATAAAAATTAAATAGCTTAAAATGCAGTAAAATAATTGCTTAAATTGACAAATTTAATAATAATTTTTTATTTTCGCTATTAAAGTTCTTCCAAAAACACCAAAAGTGGCTCAAATATGCACAAATATGCATTTGCTCAAATATGCACCAAATGTTGAAAATATGCATTTGGACAAGCAGTTTTTCGGATTCGTTTTTACCTAAATTGTCCAGATTTCAAAACGAATCTGTTGACACATCAATATTAAAGAACATGCAAAAGCATAAAATCCGAGCTCTACATTAATATAACGAAAACGAAAATCTTAAGGTGTAATTAAAATTTTCCATTTATTAAACTATAGACCTCAAAACCAACGAAAACAATAAGGAAATATTTAAAATTGTGGAATTGGACTATTCAATAGTAAAATTTGAACAACCACATGTTAAACGAATCATCCCACAATGCGCGAGATGCCAGGATTACGGACATACAAAAAACTACTGCCGAAACACATATCGTTGTGTTAAATGCGAAGGAAGTCATGAAACTTCAAAATGCGAACGGATTGTAAGAGATGACAAAGTCAAATGTGTAAACTGTGATAAAAATCATCCAGCAAACTATCGAGGTTGTGTAGTTCACAAACAGCTACAAGAACGACTACACCCACCTCCCAGAAAAAAGAAAATAAACCAACCAAGCGAAATACCACCAAACCAACAACCACAACAAAACGCATGGGAATATAATACGCCAGAAAATTGTAATGCTGCTTTTCCACAACTTCCTATTCGACACGAAGTGCCATATGCACAAGCAGTACATAATAATAATCCCCAACTAATCAATGCGGGACCAACAAACCAAACCCCTAGTCAACCAAATGACGACATAGGTGAACTCAAAAATCTAATAAGAGAACTCATTGAGCAAAACAAAGAAAATGCCAGAAATATGAGCACAATGTTAAACCTACTAACCGTCCTCGTCAGTCAACATAAATAATAATGGCAGAGCGCTACAAATATAGAATTGCTATCTGGAATGCTAACGGACTCAATCAACACTTACAAGAGGTAAAAACATTTGTAGTTAATCAAGAAATAGACATATTGTTAATATCAGAAGCCCATCTTACAAACAAACACTCTATTAAAATACCTAAATACAAAGTCTATCATACTAAGCATCTCACAGTAGGTAAAGCACATGGTGGTACAGCGGTAATCATACGAGACAGTATCAAACGTCATGAAACTAATAAGTACGAAAAGGAATGGCTACAAGTTACCAGTGTAGTACTAGAAGATAAATCGGGAGAATTTACCGCGTCTGCTATCTATTGTCCACCGAAATATAACAAACAAAAAATCGACTTTGAACGTTTCTTTAACACTCTAGGCAACCGATTTATAGCTGGTGGTGATTACAATGCCAAAAATTGAGTATGGGGTTCCAGACTGACTACATCAAATGGCAGAGAATTGGCCAAAGCCATGACCGCTAATAACTTACTGAGCATTAGCACTGGAGAACCAACCTTCTGGCCAACTGACAGGAATAAGCTACCTGATGTAATCGACTTCTGTATTGTAAAAGGTATCGATATCAAAAAAGTTTAAGTGGAATCCTGTTTAGATCTCTCCTTTGATCATTCGCCGATAATTCTTAGTATTTTTCATAAAATTTTACAGAAAGAAAAACAACCATTGCTTACCAGCAAAAGAACTAAATGGAACTTGTTCAGAGAAAAACTCGACAAAATGATCACACTAGATATTCCCCTAAAAACTGAAAATGATCTAAGATGAAGCAGTAAATACCATACTCAATAAGGCAGAAAATAGCTGAAAATACAATAAATAACAAACAATATACAACAAGCTGCATGGGAAGCAACCCCTGATACCTACAATAAATACATTAAAGAAGAAACACCATACTCAATAAGGCAGAAAATAGCTGAAAAGCGGGCACTACGCAAAAGATGGCAACAAACTAGATACCCTGAGGATAAAACTAAGTTAAACAAAGCCAGTAGGGAACTAACAGAAATGATCACTGAAAATAAAAACCAAGGAATCCAAGAATACTTGAAAACCCTCAGTGCAACAGATGATGTTAAATCATACAGGCCAATAAGCTTGCTACCTGTGCTGGCTAAAGTTCACGAGAAGCTCCTACTGCAAAGATTACGACCCATAATAGAAGAACGAAAACTGATTCCTAACCATCAATTTGGATTCCGAAACAAGCACGGAACCATCGAGCAAGTGCATAGATTGGTCAGAAAAATTAACCGGGATCTTGAAACAAAACGATTTTGCTCAGCAGCTTTTCTTGACATCAGCCAGGCCTTCGATAAGGCAAAATCTTCCTTAACATCATTATCTAATTCTTAAATCATATCTAACCAATAGACATTTCTTCGTTAAACATGAATCTGAACTAACTGATCTTCATCCTATCCAGTCAGGAGTGCCACAAGGAAGTATTCTGGGTCCCATCCTATACTTGCTGTACACACTTGACCTACCAACATCAAGCTCAACTACAGTAGCGACATTTGCAGATGATACTGCAATACTATCATCTCACGAAGATTCGGCAACAGCATCTAAAAATCTGCAAACAAATTTAGACTTGATCCAGAAGTGGCTTGAAAAGTGGCGTATTAAGGCTAACGAAACTAAATCGGTGCAGGTGACCTTCACCATGAAAAGAGATACTTGTCCCCCTGTCAAACTGAATAATTGCATATTACCACAAGCGACGGATGCTAAGTACCTCGGCATTCACCTTAACAGAAGACTCACTTGGCGGAAACACATATTTAGTAAACGCAAACAGCTTGGAATAAAGTTCAGCCAGATGTATTGGATCATGGGCCGAAAGTCGCAACTCTCCCTTGAAAATAAACTACTGCTCTACAAGGCAATAATCAAACCAATCTGGACTTACGGCATCCAACTATGGGGATCGGCAGCTGAATCAAATCTAGAAATTCTCCAACGATTTCAAAATAAGGTGTTACGGACCATCGTTGATGCACCTCGGTACATACCGAATAATGTTATACAACGCGATATTACTATTGCTTTGGTTAGGGAAGAAGTCAAGAGGTTTAGTGTAAATTACCGCGAGAGACTTACTGTGCACCCGAACATTCTTGCCAACAAACTAATAGTGCCTAGTGATGAAGTGCGCAGGCTAAAAAGGTTTAGACCCACAGACCTCATGAACAGATTTTGACTTTTAATCTGAAGGAACTTTAAGTTTTAATTAATTATTGTAACTCGGTGCCTATTCATATATTTATAGTACACGCATAACTAGAATTAGTTAATTTAGAATATGCAGTGTTCGCTGGAACACTTCATACGTGTCTTTCTTTTCTTTCATTAAAATAAGCTTGTTATCTTGTGATAGATTGCTGTATGAAGGAGTTAAATAAAAAAAAAAAAAAAATTAAACTATCAAAGATTATTAAATTTTAAAATTTCTAATATTTATTTTTCCATTGGATTACATTTGAGTAACATAATGTTAACCAAATTTGACAACAACGTCAAACTAATGTCAACTTACGTTGGTTTTTTCAATTACAAATCAATAAAAGCATATCGAATTTACACTGCTGGGTTTGAAAATAAATTGCTTTCGGCACTAGTGCATGAAAGTGGTCATTATCTAACTAAAATCATGAGTTAATATGAAATGATAGTAAATACAGTATTATAGATGCATATCTACTACTTTATATTTATATTTGTTTTATAATGTAAATATAAATATTAATTAATCTAACCACTTCTTTTTAAAAATATAATTAACTACATATTTTACTTAGTTTCAGTAAATTTCTCATCATGACTTCATCACTCCTTCCCGTGTTAGCCGACAATTCCTCCAATGATTGGATTTTGCATTGCAAACAAAAATAAATGAAATAAATGGAACAAAAAAATGAAGTAAAGTAAAAATACTATTTATTATAACTATTTATTATAACTATTTATTATAACTATTTATTATAATACGGTCATTTTGATATGTTATAGTTTGATTGTTCTTACTTTAACATACTATTTTTGTTCAAAAATAAATGACACTTAACTTAGAAAATCAAATTTTTAAAATCGAAAATGAAAAAATAAACAACATACAATAGTAAACCTCCGATACGTCATTCAAATTTGAAATTCAAGTTTGTTAATGAAAAAGAAGAGTCTATGATTGATTTCAAGAGGTAGCACCAAAAGCGTCGTAATCTTCAAACTAGTACTACTTCGAACTCCAATAAGTTACACTTAAATAAATAAATATTTTTTTACGTTATTAGTGCATTTTATTGACATGAGAAACGGAAAATCTCTTAATTTAAAGAATAATATCACATTATAGGAGCAGTGGCGTAACAAGTCAGCTACGGGCCTGTGTTTCTAACTCAAGCGGGGCTCCCAATGGAATTTGGGCCAAATGGAATTGGGGACGAAAAAAAACCCTTAATAAAAAAATAAACAAGTTATTTTGAAAAATTGCCGCATATTTTCTGGTTTTATTAGTGCTTTCAATATTTAGTGCTACAAATCACAAAAATTTGAATTCGCATTAAATCATTAAAATATTTTATTTTTTTGGTCGTGATAGCGACTGGGCCCCTTTAATGTCCGGGCCCTTGTTCGATCGAACACATCGAACACTGGTAGTTACGCCACTGTATAGGAGCATGTATTTCTTGGTTAAATTTTCAACATTCTGCAATGAATAAATTGAGTTTGCAACATTATGGGCTGATTTCGGGGCTCGTGTCCGCCACTGACTGTCCCTATAAAGTCACTGTAACTTAAATAAGGATTTTTCTTGGGGTTTTCTATTTAGTAACACCACCTGTCGATAACCATTTGAACCGCACCCCGTTCTCCTTTTACTTATATTTAAAAAAAAGTGTTTTTTGGAAAAACTAAACTATTAAAAAGATATTAAATTTTAATTAATTGGAATAATTTTTAATTTTTTTTTATTAAAATAAGACAATGGATACGACAACCTTCTTACTTTCACTAATGAACTAGAATCCAATAACTCCATTCCGTTCTTAGACCTCAAAATTGAAAGAAAAAATGATGGTACATTAACCACCGATATCTACAGAAAACCATCATCTACAAGTAGACTTCTAAATTACAATTCATCACATCCGTTGAACCAAAAATTGAGTGTCATTAACACGTTAAAACACAGAATTTATAACTGCGTACCGGAAAATCTCATCCCTGAAAGACTTAACAATTTAAAATTTCAACTACTCCAAAACGATTACCCAACTCGCCTTGTAGATAATGTCCTTTTTCGAAATAAACCCACATTTTTGTCAAACAAACCTTCCGACCTAGAAAACGTAGAAAATACCAAATTTAGCAAAATTACCTACCATCCATGGTTGAACCATAAAATAAAACATACATTTAAAAATTTTATAAACGACGGTTCAATAAAATTAGCTTTTCATAATCCATTCAAATTAGGAAAACTTCTTTACTCAAGAACTAAAGATAAAGTACCTACTCTAGATAGAGCTAATGTTATATATAAAATTGTATGTGAATGTGGTCAACACTACATTGGTCAAACTAAGCAAAATCTATCAAACAGAATTAAACAACATCTATATGACATACGATACAAATCTACAAAAACAGGTATCTCTGAGCACACTGTAGTAAACTCGCACAGTTTCAAAAATGAAGATGTAGAAATTCTTGCAACAGAAATGAATTACCATAAGAGAACTTTTCTGGAGGCGGTCTACATTTCAACCTCAGAAGAAAACCTTAACAAGCAAACCGATTTTGGTTATATAAACGCTGGCTACAAAAACATTTTAAATTGTTTCAAAGAAAAAAGAGAAAAAATTTCAAAACCAAGCTAACACCTTCACGACAACACTTTTGCATTTTTCTGTCTACGCCTTTATTTTTTACTTTAGTTTCTACGATTTATTGTATTGATGTTCGAGCTGTTGATTACTTTCTTCTATTTGCTACTTGTTTTTTAATTTGTTTACTGTCCGATTGTTCACAATTTTAATGTCATTTTAATGACAGACACTATTTTAATTATATAGATTTATTTACAAATTTTAATTCAGTTCATATTTTCATATTTTAACAATTTATCTGTGACCATTTGTGACTCTCCCTATTTAACATCTAATTTTATACAGTCAAGCAGCTCGACATCCATTTTTTACTAGGTATAATTATTGCGTTTTAATGTTTTTATTTATTGTAACGTTGCTTCTCTTCTAGTCTTGAAGATGAAGACATAAAGTCTTCGAAACGTCGACTTTGTAAAAACTGAGTTTGATTTTAGTCCACTAAGCTCAATAATTAATTTTATATTATCAAAGTTTGGACGAGAATTTTATTATTATAATAATAATCTGTAATTTTGGTAACAAAAAGTTTTAAATTTGCGTTTCATTATTACCAGTGAATCATTAATGTTTACTAGTGCTTTTAATGTATTAATTAATTTAATTTATTTAATTAATTAATTTTAATTTAACCAACTTTAAATTAATATTCTACAATAACTTTAAGTTACTGTACATCCAAAGTGTATGTTTATAATATTAAATTTTATATAATACAATGGAAATAGTTTACCTGTAATATTATTTGTAATTAGTTCGTGCAATAATTTTATATTATTACCTTAAAGCCAAAGTGGTTAAATAAACTTTTATGTTATTGCCTATATCAGGGGTGGTCAACAGGTCGATCTCGAAGCAATTTTGAGTCGATCATAGCTGCCGACACTAATCGTGATTCATAATAAACCGAGGAGGAAACCGCTGAGGAAATTTGCTGTACAAGTGAAGGGAAATCCGAGAAAATCTAAGGAAATTTAAGGAAATCTTAGAAATTACAGATAATCTTGTATTTTAACTGTTTTGAAAAGAAATCATGAAACAATGCAAACGAAAATTCAAGAAAATTTTAGCAAATCCGGAGAAAATTTAGAAAAACCGGGGAAATTCATTCAAGAAAATGTCATAAAAAGAAATCTGGTGTATTGGGTCTGTGGTTTCATCCTCGTAATAGAGATAAGAAAATATGTGTCTATTATTTATATGTAGGGTTTCTACTCGCCTGTAAAATCTGGAAAAGTCAGGGAATTTAAGATTTTCCTAATTTTGTCAGTGAATTTCTCATTTTTAGTGTCCAGTCAGGGATATTAAATTATCAGTCAGGAAATAGTTATTTACATAAAAGTCAGGAAAATTACTGTCGAAGAGCAATTTTGAAATACGAGGCACTTTGTGCCGAGTATTTTAAAGCTCCAAGTAAAGTGAGACATTTTCTTGACCTGTTTTGTATTACATTTTTCCGAAAATCGTAGAAAATCAACATTTTAAAATAAGCAAAAATCAAGTTTGTCAATTTTTTAACCCATAGATACAATAAACAATACAATTACAATTACTAATTATTATTACCAGGCTAGTCAGCATAATTCAATTTCCCTGCGGGTATATAAGCAGGGAAATGTTGTTTCGATGACGATTTTCGAAAAACAATTTACTTAAATTTTTTTATAGAAAAACTAATTTATTTAACTAAAAATTAAATTTTTATAATTTTAAAATTAAAAAAAAATTATTATTTTAATTTAATTGAAATTTAAATTTTTTTATCATTTTTATCTTCCGATTTATCGAAATGTCAGGGAAATATTTTATTCTTTGTCAGGGAAAACCTGGAAAAGTCAGGGAATTTAATTTGGAAATTCAGTGGGAACCCTGATAATATGTCAATATAATATTAATATTGTATTATTTTGTTAAGATTTTAATAGGTAGATCGCGAAAAAATTTTAAGAAACATAGTCGATCGTATATACAATAAAGTTGGCCACCCCTGGCCTATAAATATTACAATTCTCAAAGTTGGTCTTTCTGTTTACGTATTAGTCTGTTCCACTATCTGGAATTAAAGGATCTAATGATTTCATATTTTTAATAAACGGTCTGTATTACAAATTTAACACATAGTAAGTCGCTAGGTGTTACCTACCGGGAATAAGAGTTATTAATAAATTTAAAATAGGTGATAATTTTCAAACTGATCATTTTCATACCAATAAGTTCCTTAATGATAACATTTTAAAAGTACTATGATAAATACTATATTCGACCACATCTGTGATTACTACAAAAAAATTTAAATTAATAATGAAATTGTCAGATAAAAATTAAAATAATAAAATAATTAATTTTGAATTTTATACGATTCAAATATAATTTCAAAAAACAAAGATTTTGAGTTAAAAATTAAATAGAGCAGTATAAATCTTAACTATAATACAAATTTTGAGAGAACTAAAATTTCCAACACGAATACAGTCTAGTTTATAAAAAAATATCAGATATAGGTAGTACCATTAAGGATATTTCTGAATTAAGTATTAATTTTGTTTTATATTCAGTAAAAATAACAATGACATTTTCTATGTGAAAAAGATAGGAATCCACTCAAATGTAGTTCATTAAACACTTATTTAAGTTAGTAGTATATGAAATATTCAGATAACTGAAGATAATTTATTTTTTGCATTAAATTTTTATTAATAATTTTAAATTTCTAATTATATTCCATGATTCTGACGTTACATCAATTACGCTATCAGCATTTTAGAATCACCAAACATAACACAACATGTTTTTATAACTAAAATAAACCAAGTTTTCACAAGCAAAATATAGTGCGAGTACAATTTCTCAAAGTTTTCACCATACCTATTATGGCATCATCAGAAGATGAATTATAGATACTTACAGTGTATTTTATTTGTGAAAATTGGTACATTTTAGGTCTAAAAAGTGTTAAATGCATATTTTAGGAATTCTAAAATACTGATATGGTTAATACAGTATACCACGGAAATTTGTTATTTAGGATTTAATTTAATAAAAAAAACAAACAACATTTTATTGGCAATAGTAACATTTTATTTAAATAATTACATGTGACAAGAATAGTAAAATTGTGATAAACATAGACAATGTAAAGCTTATATACAAAAAACTTCATAAATACATACATACATAGGTACATACAGTGCAAAATTATTTACAAATATTTATACTTAACAATTATATTAATTGCTATAAGGGTTTAAAATTGTACTAACAGTCATTAATGATTAATGCTAACAATAATTGAATATTTACACTTTGCATGTTATTTAATTTTAATGTTAGACAAAAAAATTAAAGTTCAAAATTTCACCCAAATAAATTCGAGTTCTGGAATTAATTTATTTAACAAAATAAATCTTTGGCATTTAATTAATCTATATAATTTTATTGGAAAGCTTTGATAACATTATTATTAATAATTATTATTAAAAATTGTTATAATTTGTGTATCGGTATTTAAATACGAGACAATAACATCAGCGAAATCATATACACTTAACAGAATATAGTATGACAGTTCTGAGCTTTCAGGAGACTTCTAGGGTTGAAATAGGGTGGAGACTTAGGTGGGGAAGTATTCACAGAGTGCTGAAATCGGAAACCAGCTTTCTGAGTGTCAAGACCTCCAATTTCGTTGCACGGGGAATATGGAATTTCACAGCTATTCGACTAACTGGTGGTTTTAATAAATTAATGTATTAATAAATTCTAATCACAAATAAATAAGATAAAGATCGAAACAGAACTTTTATTAAAATAAATCTCGAAAATGTGTGGTTTTCTCATTATGCTGCAGGGAAAATCTTCATCTTTCGTGATCCAATTCCAATCCTCAGTTTCGAGAAACTCTGGTTAAAAATCAAGTCACTCAATCAAGAACCTTATTTTATATTCCAAACACGTTGCGACTCTGTTGTAAATAAAGATATGGCTTGCGCGAGAATTCTCTCGCTTTTCAGTGATATTGTATCATATAGTGCTATTACCGGAAGTAGCTGCAATTGTTGCCGTTTTTTTTTATTTTTACACAAAACAATTTTAAAATTATATTAAAAATTAATTTTTAGCCCACATATTTTTAAATGGATACACGAACGATATTAGATTCCTATATCCAATATTAGGTAATTGAATTTAATCTGCCGCGGTATATTTAAATGGAAACAACTTTAAATTATATTAGGTAGAAATGGGTATATATAAAATTATTGAAATAAAATATTTATTTCGAAAATAAATTGTTTCAACTAAAGGTACTCGCACTGGATTGGATTTGATCTCGAGAGACAATCAAGATCTTTAAAAATAAAATCTTGACATAAAATGTTGTCAAAGCTTTCAGTGATATGTTAGTGTCCGTTGGTACTCGACTAAACTTTATGTTAAAATTATCAATTTAAATCGTATTTAACGCCTTACAGTAGTAGTTATTTTATACCTACATCAAAAAGTAAGCGAAATACTGGATAATTGCACTAAATTTAAGATTGCACATTTAATATTTAAACTATTGATAAACACTCAGGTAAAGTGACATAATAAGTTTGTAGCACCATGTTTAATATGATGACTGAATTTTAATCACAGTTTAATTTACACGAATATGTAAAGTTTTAAAAAGTTTTTTTGGTTGCAAAAGGTACATTGGATTTCTTATTTTTTGGCTAATAGCAGCTGCTTCTCAACTACAGCGTTTTAATAATTTAATTAAGCCCAACATATATTTTGGTATAACCTTGAAGGAATTTGCATAGTCGGTAGACTCGATGAATTTTCTAAAATGTTTTTTACAGTTTGTGGGTGGTTAATCGCCGAGCAAGTTAATCCATTTAAAGATTGCTGTTGCATGTGATGAATAGGAGAGGAAACTTCTGTCATGGTTTCAGAATTTGAAAGATGTAAATCGTTGTTTACGTTTAATGAAATTTGATTCTGCGTAGTTGGAGGTGAAGTGGCAAGGTTTTCCAGAGAAGTAAACGACGAGTGCGATTCACCTACAATATCTTGGCACTATGTGACAATCGATCTTAATTCCGTGTGTTGTGTTTCTTTATGTCTTCTAAGATCAACCTTTCTTTGAAATGCACGACCACAGAGATCGCACGCAAAAGGTTTAAACCCTGTGTGCTTTCTTGAATGAGTTATGAGATTTGATGATTGACTAAACGCTTTTCCGCAAACTTGACATTTGTGAGGTTTCTCGCCTGAAACAAAAAAAAGAAAATTAAATTATGATTGGGATTGGGATTATAAAAGCACAATAAGAAAGAATTGCACAAAAATATTGGCATTGTAACCTTTAAGCTGACGTTTATGAGAACAACACATTTAATCAGATGTAACCTTTTTTCTAATCAGTGCCCCTTTTATTGTATTTAATTTACGAGAAACAGTTTGTTAGGAAGTTTCTTTATGTATGACGTATACGAAAACTGTGAGCATCCGAAGTAATAGCCTAATTTAAACCATCCCTAAAAAGTTTTATCTTTTTCCGGTATCCATTGAACTTGATCACCTTGTCTCCGTCATGATTCGCGAATCTGTTTGAATTTATCTTTGTCTAGTAGATATTGTGGGGAGCCTTATCTCTTTTCAAAGCTCAGGGAGTGTTCCTATAGCAACCTGAAAGTGCGGGCGGAGCTTTTCTGAAATTGACGGAACGAATCACGGTTTGCCGCAAACTTAAAGTGCCTAATCGATAATATAGCTAACTTATATAGAGAAATCTTTAAGATGATGGTGGTGATTTGCAAGTAAATAGGATCAACGTACGCACTTTAATAAAAGTTTTCTTTCGAAATGTATTTGAAAATATCGCCAAATCAGACGCTATTGTCGCCGTTCACCTGTCGCTTCCAATTAACATAATATCGAACATTATTAATTTAAAAGAGGAGTAATTTGAAATATTTAGAGCACTAAAAAATTTATTCATCGATTCTTGCGAACAGATGAAACAATGTAAAGAGCTGCCATCCAGCGATCTTATTTACTTTAAGTAAATTTGAATCTTCTTTTATCTTTTTTAGTATTTCAATTTTTCATATCAAGAGCACGTTTAGATTGCTGATGCAATGAAATCTTGCTCGGGAAAGGATTATTACTTTGGTTTTCGTATCTCGTTTTAGTTTTCGAGTGTAAGCGAAAAAGAGAAGCATTTATACAGAAAATTTTCCGGGATTTTTGTTAGTATATGTGCCCAGCGTCCACTAAAGAAACGTCAAGTTAGTCATAAATTTTATTGGTCCTACGGGAAAAGTAGAGATTTCTCGATTTTTGGTATATAGTCATCTTGACACGAAGACCCAATGGTTTTATTAAAATTATAGCCATCAAATTTTTTTTATTATTATATGATAGTAACAATAATTATTATTTAACCGATGATCGATTAACACTGAAGTTTAAGGAAATTGTTTTTTAATAGGTAATGAAGATTAGTAAAAATTATTACTAGAGTGTATGGCGCAATAAAACAATAAACGCTATCAATTTCTTTACAACCCTACAATAGACAGTGCGTAATAAATCTAAGGAACAATAAAACCACAAAAAATGAAATCAAAAATACATCTGAAGTTATAGCTAAGGGTAGACTCTCACAACGGCAATCATTTCTTAAAAACGACTTATATGAGCTATATACTTTAATAATTGAACATTATCGCCTTTGGAAAAGCTCTCGAAAAGATTGAACCAGTAGTGCTGGCGTTTACTGAATATTGTTGAGGCTATTTGGCTGTAAGGGCTTACGCTCATCTTCCTTTAAAAGCTTAAAAGGAAGCTAGATATAAAGCAGATGACTGCAAAACCATCGCAATAATGGTGGCAGATTTCGCGCCGTGGTTATGTTTTAATAGAATTTACGATTACCGCTTGTAGAGGGTTGAAAGCGAAATAGGAAAGCAGATTTTAACTTTAAGTGAATATTACAATGCACTTAAGAAGATGGTTTCTGATTATCTACCATATAAAACCTGCCCTTAACGACGTCGCATTTCTCATTTTGTGCATATATGTAGTCATAATATATTTTAATTGCAAATCGTATCTCTGATTTTTTAATTTAGACTCATAATAATGCAATTGCAATTTTTACGTACTTCAAAATTGCAGAAAGCATCAAAGACGACACAACGAAACCTTTTTGATTTTACTTAACAATAATTATTGTTAACATTTTAAAGCATGTACATCTGCTTTAACTCGAGCTGTTCGTATATTTAATGCCAGTCTAGCTAGCACTGCACTCCCATCTTACATATTTGCCCCCCAGATGTACCCCAGGGTATTTACTACATCATAAGTCGACCTGAACACCGTAAATTTAAAAAAAATCGTTTTTTTAATCGTAATTAGTAACTGTAGTCTTTGAGCTGCAGAGACTTCGTCTAATTTACAAATGGTACTTGAATCATGAAACGCTACACAATCAAACAATATGTACTATTGTGAAAACCTTTTTTATACATTGGAAATATTGTGCAGAAATAGTTAACTTAACATGATATAAGAAAATTGGTGCCAAAAGTAAGTTTTCGAGAATATGTGACGCAATGTGCTAAACTGCTTCCTTTCGTACTGTTTTAAAAACATCCATGCTCGTTCATCCATCAAATCATTCACAAATATTTTCAGACTTCAAGGACAATATTCAACGTGTCAAAACCACATTGAGGTTTGAACTCTATTTTTAACTTAAAATAGCAATTTTTTTCCAATAATTAAATCTTTTTCTTTACTGGTATGGAATATCTTGATGAATCACCTGTTAGTATTTTTATGTACAAAAAGTTTTAAAATAGGGAATAGAGTAGAAAATATCATTTTTCACAACTACAGCTACTTTAGTTGTTGAACTTTCAAATAACAACATATCAGTGGGGGAGGCATTGACTGATTATCTAAAAACTGGGCCCGAAATAAAAAAACAGGCTTAGTAATCACAATATTTTAATAATCTGATATGTGAAATTTAATTATTACGTTAACATAATAATTATTAATAATTGGCAATCAAAACTTAGTTTTTATGGTTTTGCCGTTTTACAGCCCTTCTATAGGAGCCGCACCTGAAACATTTTATTTAACTTCGTTTTTCAATTTTATTATAAATTGTTAAAAATTCATAATACATTCTACTCCAAATTAAAACCAAATTTAATTTTTATTGTTTAAATTTAAAAATGTTTTTTTTAATTTTTTTATTCAGGCCAAAAATATAAGTTACAAATTTATTATTTTATTTATAATATAAACTTAAGTTGAAAAATGTGGAATCTTTGGAACCTTATGGAAAATTCTGTGTAGTAATTAATGTCGAAAAATAGATGTCGTTGTATTTTCGTTATGCCGAGATTACAAAACAACGTTTACATAGTCAATTTAGCAATTGATCTAGTTAATATTGGTTTAAGCAATTCTTTCCGAATGTAAACGCAGATTTGCAGCCTGGTCACAAAAACATGAATTAATGCAATTTAGTGTAGCGTTTCTCGTCCGTAGTTGTCTAAACTCTTTGTATAGCACAAAATATTTAATGAGGTGAAAAATAGTGAAAACCATAGAAAATTCTATTTTGGAAAATTCAATCAGTTGTATTTCGTATATAAATATTTTAACTAAAATCTCTTATAAAAACAAAACGAATATAAGAAAATGTAAATAAATAATTTTTTTATTAGAGTATTGATTTTCAAATTATTTTTGCTTGCAATAAACCGTTATAATACTAGTGTACAATTGTGTACAAATATGAATGTGCATGTATGGAAAAGTTGAATTTATACGTATGCGTGAAAAAATTACTTTTCCCCACTAGGGCGGAAAACTTACTTTTCCTTATATAATCGAATATTGAAAAGTTTGATTTTTTCAAGCAGAAAAAGATTTACAAGTACGGAAAATGTCGTTTTTCATGAACAGTTGACAAATAAACCTCTACTATAATAATTACACTACAAAAGTAAACTAATATTGATATTGTTTAAAATGTATTATGGTTATATTAAATTTATAAAATAATTAAGTACAATTTTTTCCCAGCATCTTTTCGGCTGTTTAGAAGCTAGTTTTCCTTGTACATTTTTAAAATTAAATTTCAAAAATAACTTTCCATATCAAAGAAAATTTATATATTTATAATCTAATTTGTAAATATATAAAAGTTTTTTTGGTTACAAAATCAATAATAACTGATTAATTTTGAAACGCATTGCGTTAATAATTCTGGTATTATGAAAAGTCGAGAGTTAGCAGATTTATTATTTTAAATTACAGGTTGAAAAAACTGACACTATCGATCGATGTAGGGCGTATTCTGCAGGTTTATTTAACGCCGAGTAGAAGTAATGGGAATTCATATAAAATTACTTTTATATTAAATTTTCAAATCGAAATTTATAGCAGGAATAATTAAAAAAATATAATATTTGTTTAATTCGGTTTCACACACATGGGTTTTAATATGTATATCGTAATGACTCTGAAAAATACTTTCAAACAAGAGCAGATCTATGGCTTACTGCTTAATTAAACATTTCTGTATATGAATTATGAGACACCCTATAGAATCTGAAACGTGACTAGTTGGAAGTATTTATAAAAATTCTGAAATTTTAAATTAAATTATTAACAGAAAATACAATGTGAACGTTGAAAACAAAATTAAATCATAATGAAATTTGTTAATTTGGATTTTGTGAAAT
Organism: Cantharis flavilabris; assembly: GCA_949152465.1. NCBI lineage: Eukaryota > Metazoa > Arthropoda > Insecta > Coleoptera > Cantharidae > Cantharis > Cantharis flavilabris. The sequence goes on from OX424435.1 coordinate 14,094,757, forward strand.
TTTAAAAATGATATGAAACAGCCTTGTCATTAAAAGCTCTGGTTGAACGGTAATCTGAATTTATTGCTGTGGTAGTGGTACGCGTGCGAGCGCATTATTAACAACGATATTGAAGCTCGGCCTGGAATTCCAATTTGACTCTGAAATCCGGTGAAGAGGCTCTTAATGATCACTTTTGATTTATCGTCGCCACTCTTTTCTTTATTATGCCCCATTATTGAGATTCGTTTGCACCCATCGCGCACATTTAATGGATTTAATTGTGCAACTTTTCACTTTGCAATTAGAAAATTGCATTTGTATCCCCTCTACCTACTCTCATGTTAAACAAATTAACTAGGTATTCCAAATTTTAAGTTGCGCAAACAAAACTGCAAAATCTAATAATTTAATTTTACATGTCAAGATTTTCTCTTGGAAAAACAAATAAAACTACTTTAATTATTGCAATTAGTTTTTATAATTTAACATACTAGCGGTTGAAATTGCCAGACTAAAAAGACTACTACAATTTCAGCTTGCACTGGCTGACGTGCTTTTGAGCGTTGTGTAAACTTTAATCCTGTGGGGTTAACAAAGAAAATATTTAGCCAGAGGCCAATCTAAATTTGGTAGCTGAAGTGGATAGCCTGATTGGTTGTATCGAGAGTTCGAAGCTCAAGTGTTATCCTTGCAGGATTGCTCGACAGAGAAGCTGTGGATTTTTCATCAAACTATTAGATTGCCAAACTGTTGAAAACAAAAAGCAGCCGTCCATTAGATTGAAATATTTTTCAAAATATGTTCGAGTGTTTCATTTTTTCGTCTCAGTCTCTTTCTCTTTGCCAGTTTTAATACTATACTGCATTATGCATTAGTTAGTAATTTCTAGCACCGCATGCGAAGAGTATCACAACAATTTTCTCTCCAAAACTATTAAAAACTAAGCCAACGTGAGTGGAAAATTTTAGTGTTTGTAATCACTAGTGAGTTTCATATCCTCGTCAACAAAAGTTTTCGAGACCAATATCCAAAGAATTTAGAACATTCCTGAATGTCCTGTCTCTAACCCGCAATCCTTAAGCTATGTCGCTGGTTTGAAAGTCTGAGTGTAGGAATGCAAGTGATATTTCCAGTAATGTTTAAGGTTTTCATTTGATGAAAAAGAAAAACCCTTTTAATTTGTGAATTTTGATTTGAGCGATGCATTTATTACCCGACATAAAACTGAAACGCAGTTAGATTTTATGTATTATTGGTCATAAAAGTTAAACTAATTCAACTTAATTAATTAATTTTCCAGTTTGATTCTGAACCATTACTTTAATTGTTTTAATTGCAGACGTATTTAGAAGTACGTTTGCTAATGCACGCTTGTCTATTTAATGAGATAATAGAAGTTTATGATAGCAACGGTCAGAAAAATCTCGATTTTAATTAAACACAGCTATACTTTTTCCCCTCTCTTTAACAGTATCTCTTCTCTCGTTGTTGCATTCCCTCAACCACCCGCCGTTGATTGTTACAAAATCCATTGGGACTTTAAGACCCTCCTGTGTCACGTACGTAATAATAACAAGAAGAGGTTCACATGTCAGATTTTCAATAACAAAACTTCATAGGTCACTAGAGATGAACACTTACTATTCAAAAATTTTCCCGTCCATTAAAAAAGTTATCCCAATCACATTTGAAGTAAACAGGCCAAAACAGCAAAATTTCCTTTTAGCTCAGAAATTGAATACCAATTTCCTCGTTACCGAAATAAACTTGCTAGGTACCCTATTTGAAATTTTATCCTACACGATAATTTAAAATCAGATAGAGATGCAAATAAACACGTACAATGTTTATTATAATAACTCGTGTAGGAGGAAATCTAATATGAAGCCACTTTCATGATTTGCCACACGATACGAAAGAATAAAAGTTAGGTTAGCGACATACTGTGCTATAGGGGTGCTAATAAAATTAAGGCAGTAAATGGCCCTCTACACCAGCATCACGCCACATGCTCCCGAAATATTTCCTCTATATGTGTGACGTCACATCACGGCATATAATTTGATTCATTTAAGTTAAAACGATAGCAACCGTTTGAAATAAATCTTCTAAATTGGCTTATATTATGCAAGACTATATTTACCCAACCGCTGACATTATTCTGAAAAATATTTTTAACTAATACTGCTGGGTATACTAAGACACGATGCTTAGAATGCTGAGAGCTACGGTTAGACAGTGTTTATAGCCACAGAGGAACAGTAATATGGGTAAAAGGGATTTCATCTTGGAGTTACAACAGCTTACGTCGTTTCAGTCGCAGCGATGAAACTGTAGTCTCTGCCTTTGAAATGTTGAAATGCGTCGGTGATTTCCCAAAATCTGGGGCGAGATGGTTATTGTAGACGTTTGTTTGAAATTAAACATTCAGATGAGGATATAATTTTAATGAAATTTTTTATATTATTTAAATAATTACAGATATTAGGCTAGAAGCTATTAATTGAAAATTATTACTTATTTAATATTGCATAGCGTGAGAATCATCTGCCACTCACACAGATTACAATTCAATAGTAATATAATTATCATTATTGGCTTTCCTAATCCTGGCAGCTAATATTGAGGGTGATTCTATCTCTGTAACCCGAAACCAAAGGCCTACGCTATTCTTTGTCCTGAAGCGTGTCCTTAATGGTCCAGAGAGCCCACCATGAACCCCTTGTTATGTTACACTTGCTACTTTATAAATATTATATTCATAACACTAAAGGATGGGATAAACCTTCTTTTATTGTAATCAATAATCGGTTTTATAATTGGCTACACTTTCAAAAATATATTTGGCTATATATTTGATATTACTGCTGGAAAATAATTAATTTAAGTTCAAATGATTCTATACTCTTTGTTGAAACAATAATTGGTTTAAAAAAGAGCATTTCAGCTTAAATTAAAAAAAAATTTAAACAAATTGGGCGAAAATTGTAAGCCAATAAATTATTGCATTTCTATTTTCTTTTAATATAAAGCACCTAGTGGCCACTCGCGATTTTTTTCAATGAGGGAAAACAATAAATAATGAAAAATTACTTAAAAAAATAGAAGAAGAATAAATTTATTATTCTAAATTTTTTTAATAATTTAAAATGCCTTGATTGCGCGGTTTTACCAGTGCGATTGATTCTATTTCTTTTCATACCCCAACCACACACCGACACAGCAAATTCATCAAAATCTTATCAGGGTATGATAAGGAACATTTTATTTAATATCAAAATTTCTATTTTTGATTTTTGAGTGGATTATAATGCTTTCTTTTATTGGCTTTCTTACATACGTTAATACGTATGGAAAATAACAATTTGATTTAATTTAAAACATCATTGTTGTACTCCGTTATACGAGCACCAAATGGTTATATCAGCTGTTTATATATCCTTAGATATAGCAATTAATTCATTAATCCAACTCACCGCTGGATAACAACCTCCTTCTCTGTCACGTTTTCTTCATTAGCACTGAGGTTAAGTATGAATGGAGCTGCCAATACTTCAGTAGAATAGTCCTCAAAAATGTCACCAAAATAGTTTACAATTAAATTTTTGTTAGTTTTCCTCAAAATTATTCGCTATTCTGAATCACTCAAAAATTGCCCACACAATTTAAAATTTTTCACAGTTTGATGAATGACTGACACATTGACAAATCTGGGTATAAATAATATGCAGTTTAACGTAGTCGCACGGCCTCATCCGCAGCTAAGAAATCACACCATCAGAGCACAGTTTTTAAACCCCATGGATGCTATACCCGCTTGAGGAATTTTGTTAAGTAGTTTTACCAAGAGTGGAATCTGGAAACGGCGCTTCAATAGTGTAGCGCTTTACCATCGGGTTAACCGTGCATTATAATATGATTGTGTATAAATCGTTAAAATTAATAAAGCAAATTTTTGTACATTAGATTTATTTTTACAAAAGTCTCGAAAGATTTTCTCAGATTTCTTCTTGTAGGGTGGTTCTATTAGAGGTGGAGAAGAACCTTGTCTCTCTTCAATATTTTGAGCAGTTGGCAAAAGTACCGAAAGGATGTCGAAACCGTCATTTCTCATAATTCACAATCATACATAGTTGAAAATCAGTGGAATTCCTTAAAAAAAACAGTGAAAAAGCTCCTTTGTTCCGGCGCAACGTAGGAGATTTTAAAAAGAAGAGATAAAGTCAAAAGAACAGGTTAATAACAATAGGGAAGATGCATAATTTTTTTTTATAGCGTAATTGGATCAAAAATACCTAAATATACTGATTAATACTATTCAATTTTTTTATTTTTGTTTCGATAATAATTAAAAAAATATTTAAAACTCCATCAATTTGAATTGAAAGAAACGACCGCGTAAGTCGCCATTTGCTTGTTACGTCACACGGCACGATTGAACTTTCATAGCTTGTTCAAAAGTTGAAATTTGTTAGTGTTAAAAGCTGTTATTATCATGGAAACCAACAAGAAGACGAGCTACAAGTATTGTATTGTTCCGAAATGTAAGAACACTACAATAAAAACACCAAATAAGCTGTTTTTTAATGTTCCGCGAGAAGCAAAAGCCAGGCAACAGTGGTGTAATGTAATGAAAATGGACCAAAAATAAAAAATTAGCTGTTGACTCACAACTTTATTGCGGGGAGGATCATTTTAACGTAAGTAGTTCACCATATTAGTTCAGCGTCAGATTGTAATTCCAAATAAAACGAAGCGACATAACCTCATTTATGTAATATAATATTTCTTTCAATTTTAGATACAAGAAGACATGGAAAATTATTGTCAATACCAAATAATGGGTCACGTGAACATCGCCAAATTAAAGTCTGGCGTTACGCCACATTTATGTGAATGCCAAAGACTTGAGCCAAGTACCTCTATTATCAGAAGAGGTGCACTGAAAAGAAGAAGAATAGAGCTAGTGGAAGAAGCGTTACAGGAAACAACAAAAGATGTGGAAATTCCAGGTACGTCTTCGCAAGAAGAACCATCGATTAAACCAGTAGGGGCCCCAGAAGTTACGAAACCTAGAATAGACAAATGTGTGCAGACAAATTTAAAGCTTCGGAAGCCTTTTGTATGAACAAAGCTACACAGGTACACAACAGCGAGTAGGGAAATGGGATCATCTCCAATAATTCCAATAATTCCTCCAAACATGCTTCTACCTCGCCATTTAAAATGGAAATAGTAAAAAGAGCATTATTTATTATGGAACAACGAGTTGACGAACAAAGTAGTACGACGTCTGTTTCTAGCGACTCGGATTATGTGGTTGAAGAAAATTCGAGTGCTTTTGAAAGTTTAGAAGAGGCGTTGTCGGAGGAAATGTTGCAAACTAATATGCTTAAATGTTGTTTACTGTCGATCGAAAAACAGCCTAAAATATTTTTAGGACTGCCAATTGAAAGTTACTATTTAATTAAGATGTTAGTTTCGAATGCTCCTGCTCCGTTGATAGACATCCTGATAACTATTAGAAAAATTCGATTAAACGAACCATTTGTTATTGCAGGCATCAACTTTGGCATGTCTGAAAGCAATGCTAGCAAAATTTTTTAAAAACTTTGTTAGTCATTGCTAGATTACTGCAACAACTAATAGTGTGGCCTGACAAAAAGCTAACAAAACTACATTTACCGATCCCTTTCAGAGCTCGTTACGGTAATGTAGTGTCTATTATAGACTGCCTAGAGATTCAAATTGAAAAACCCAGTTCATCAGTCCTTAACTTGGTCCCAGTATAAGAGTTGCAACACATTGAAATATCTTATTTCGTGTACTCCAGATGGATTAGTTAACTTCATTTCGACGGGATTTGGAGGACGTACAACGGATGTAACAATTGTAGAAAACTGTGGTTACCTCGACAAATTAACTCCTGGAGTATCGATAATGACTGATAGAGGTTTTAAAAACATTGCTCATCTTCTGGAGGAAAAATCATGCATTCTTGTTCGCCCACCATCGGTGTTGACAGGAAAAGCTAGTACAAAACAAGAAATGAAGGAGTCAAAGAGGATTGCAGCTCTCCGAATCCATGTTCAGAGAGTAATTGGAAGATTGAGGGAGTTCAACATGTTGCTGCCTCATGCTTGTGTGGACAATCATCAAATTCAATTTCTTGATTATGTAATTATTGTTGCTTGTGGAATTATTAATTTACAAGATGTTATAATTAAAACTTAAAAACCAAATTTAAAAATTTTCGTTTAATAGTTACTTATAATAATTACAGGAAAAATAAAAAATTAAAATTTATTACAATTTTTATTTTAAGTCTTTCAATAAAATTGGAAATAGTGCTTTACACCAAAATTCTGTGCACGTATCTAATAAATTTTTACAATAATTTAAATCATAATCAATAGTTAAAATATTTACATTCTTAGAAATTTCGAAATCCGGACTGGCTACACAAAATAACGCTTGATTTTTCTTTGAAAAATGCATTTTTAATTGGACTTGTGCATGATACTTTTGGACGATTTTGTTCTGTTTTGTGACATAGTTTGCTACTGTTCTTTCTGACGATGGACACTTGACCTCGATTGAAAACTGTTGACTTTCTCCATCGGGAGAAACTCCAATAACGGGGTATTCTGGGCTCAATAATAGACCACATCTTTTTATTGTGATCTTCATCTGCTTCTCTACTTTCTTTTAACTGCTTCCTCTAATGATCGACAACGTTTTTCTCACTTTCACTTTCAATTTCACTTACCGGGTTGCTTTTGTGCCTCTAACTTCGGCGCTAACGAAATCGGGATTGTTCGCAAAAAAAGCGCTCATCGTAAACAAGTCTATTTTGGGTAAATTATCAGACTGAGCTTGTAGAAAACCACTTTCAGTCATGATCGAAATAACGTACACTCAAACAAACTAATAAAGCAATCAAAAATAATATTAATTAAACCCGATTTCGCCGTTATTTCTACGCATAAACTACTTGCAGCACGAGATACGAGTGAACTATTGTGCCGTGTGACATCAAACGAATAGCGCATGCGTTCATGGTCACGTGATTTATTTAAAATTATTATTGAATTTTAAAATTGATTTTATCATAATAAAAAACAACAAATAGAAGTTTTTTTGCAGATTTCATATTTAATATATTGTATTTATCGGAAAATACTGTTTTAACTGAATTTTTTCATTCATGCATGTTCCCTATTATTGGAAAACTGAACATCGCTTCCTCCTGAGGAAGGGGTCCTTCCTAGGACCGCCCTGTTTCCTGAATTGCCTTACGATTTTATTTTGAAAAAGTAAATAAAGCAGAAAACCAAATAGGTCATCTATAATAAAAATAGTAATCTTCAGATTTCTTATGAGTTGATGTAGATTCTCTTCACTTGTACACCAGATTTCCACAGCAATTCTCCCTTTAACCAGCTACTGAATACGAAGCTATATGAATACGAAATACGAATTGTGAAAAAAAAGGTAAAAAGTATGCTATTTGTTTAACAATACACAATTTCACAATTTTTTTATTTTGTATGAAACTGTGCGTGGACCCCCTGAGTGATCCTGTAATTACTGGGAGTCCTTGCAGACCACTTTGGACACCACTAATCTACAAGAAAGGTATATAATAGTATATAAATATACTATTATATATACTAGAATAAGCATATAAATAGTAGGAAGTCAAAACAACTGGAAAGTTCCCAAATTTTCTTACAAAATATAAAATTATTTATTTATTACTCTAACGTAATTAACCGGAGTAAAATTGCTTTCAATAAAATTTATAAAACAATTTTTCAAGCAATTTTTTTCTGTTTTAAATATTATAATAAAAAATGTGAAATTAAAAACTTTAAGTAAGCGGTTTGATTAAAACTTTTTCTGTAATTTTAGTGTTACCATCATTAAAAAAATATAGAGAGGTTATGAAAGAGTGACAAGTTCTAATAACAATCTAATAACATAATATTATAATTGACAAATTAATATCAAATAAATTTAAATAAAAAATGTATCTACTACCGTTCGGAAAAGTTCACTTGCAACATTCATCTGAATTAGTATATTATGGAACCAATCAATTTCAAATAATTTATTGTATTATTTAATATTTTTATTGTATTATCCTTTTAATAAATAAAATCCCAGCACGCTGCTGCTGCTTCTGCTACAGCATGTCATTTTTTGGTGAAAAAAAAAACACTTACATTGGTCGATTTTTTTTTATTCGATTAAAACTAAGATTAGGACTAAAATTATTTGTCCTAAATTAATTCAAACCGGGAAATTTAAATTTTTAAGCAAAATTGAGGGAAATTTAACCTTTGGTTAGAAAAAAATTAAAACTTTGGAAAGCATATTTATTTAATTATTTTACTGCTCACGGAGTTAAGCAGCAACTTTCTGTGTTACTTTGAAAGTTAATTATAAAAATATCAAGTCAAAATTGTAAACCGGGGGGTCTGGGGGGTGTGGAACACCCTCCAGCACATATTGTAGGATTTCCACTCTTTAAGAATACTTGGAGAAGATAGAATTTATATATACCTATAGATTGTCGTGTTTTTAAGTTGCTAAATAATTAAAATTTAAATTTGCCGCGCAAGCCTGGCTTCAACAGTATGGTTCTGGACGTATTTAAAAAGCCAACAGAGCGGTTATGGACGTAAACAAATTCGAATCGAAGATGGCGGAGAGTCCGCGTATATTTTTATAAAGCGGCAGATAAATTTGTATAATTTGTGAATAATAAAGTCAATTTTATGAAAAAGTTGTTTAATTTTGAAATAAAAGGAAGATTAGATTTCGTGGAAGGTAAATAAAAACTGTGGAGTTGCCACAGATGTGCATCGCCACAAATAAAAAGTGTAGTTTATAAAAAGTGCCGGCGAGTTAAAAAAAACGTTCGACATCTTCCGATTCCTCTTCACCCACGGCTGAGGAGTGTTTAGGCATTCAACACAACAAAGATGTTGCCAGCATCTTGTGAGGGAAACACGGTCGAGATAGTCAGATATACTTAGTCAGGGATCGAACCCACGACACTAGCACTAGCTTACGACCGAGCGACAGAATTTATAATATGTCAAATTTCGCCGAGAAAAACTGGGAAATTTAAATTTTTAAGCAAAAGTAAGGAAAATTTAAACCTTTGTCTAGAGAATATTACATCTTGAAAAACATTTATTTAAGTGGCTTACTGCTCAGAGTTTAACAGCAACTTTTGAGTTACTTTGAAAGTTAACTGTCAAAATTATAGTTAAGATTATAAACTGAAGGGTCTGAGAGGTGAACATCCTCCAGTAGATACATATAATAAAATTCCCACTCTTCTAGAATAATTACACAAATTTCGTCAGAAAAAGCTGAGAAATTTTTTGTTTTTGAGCAAAAAGTGAAGAAAATTATAACGTTCGGCTAAAGAAAATTAGAATTTGAGAAACTTATTTATTTTTATATTATTATAAAAAAACTTTTTAATTGCCCCACGGCATATCAAGTTTAGCAGCAACTTTTTACGTTACTTTGAAAATATAGACAAACGGGGAATCATCCAGTAGCGAGGAACAAAATTAAAAGTTTAAATATTATACCGCTAAAATAGAGATCCACCGTCTAGCTGCCCGTCCGCGGACGGGCTTTCCAGTTAGTTGTGTAATAAATTATATTCATTATAAAATAACATATTTACTATATAGTAAAATAATTTTTTCAAGTATTTAATTTTTTTTTATCTTTTGAATTTAATTAATTAAATTTAAGCAGAAATAACAAAAACTAAAATTTCTTACTTAGAATTTTCTAGGGTGAATATGTAAATAAATATTACAAAATATTTGAGCATAAATAATTGCATGTAAACAAACATGAAACTGCATGGGAAATAAAAAGAAAAGCTAAAAATCTCATAAAACATCTTATTTTTGTTAGTTACTATACGAGTATTATGTGTATTGTTAATAATAAATAGGTAATACATTTTAGTTTTTATTGTCATTTTTCATAAAGGATTCTAGAGGGAACCCGGAATTTAAATGGTAACTCAGAACCCACACTTCTTAGTTACTCAATTGGCGTTCGATAATGATTTGCTTCAAAACGGTTATCACAAACTACTATTGGAGTACAGATTTCTATGAAAAGCAAACGTTTTATTACTCATCATTACTAAAGTATTATACGTATTTAATCGATTTATTACTTGAATACCATATCCGTCTGGTGATCTGATATTTTTAAAAACTGCTAGCACTTTAATCAAGTTTTTAACATTTTAAAGTCAGATTTAAAACACAAAATGATTATTTTAATAATATTTTTTGAATAGTTGTTATTTTTTGGAAAATCCTAAAAATCCATATTTCCTAAAGCTTCTTAGCTTAATTTCCTTTTATTCGCACCGTTAGTGTTATGGTCTCGAAAAATGAAATTTAAATTAAAAACTATGCAGCTATAGGTACTGGTATGATGTCAAAATCGAATTGGTACGAATTGACCAACTAACTATACGTGGATTCACATAAGTCGTTGATTAGATTTTTATTCGAATATTACAATCAGCATAATATGAAGTTTTCCTATTGTAGATTTCTTATGATATAGGTACTCCACCCAACTTTTTAAAATAAATTTTGACTAATTTATATTGCAACAAAAAATAATCAAAAAAATTTCTTTTTTACTTATCCACAGTACGTGCTAGGAAAGTAATTAGTGATATAAAAATCCGTCGAGACGCAGTTAGAAATGAAAGTGCGACGGTAGAGTCTATAATTGGCCAGGGTCTCGATGGAAAAAGTGACACTTCGCATGCAGGGCTTTCGCAATTAAAAAACAGAATGCGAAACGAATCTTCTCTTTAGAAAAAAGCTGTTTTCCAGACACAATCAAAATTACCCTTCGAGAAATGCCAGCTCTCGAGCAATTTTAAAAATGGAGTTTTTCTTAATTGCAAAAAAGTCTAATTAAAGAAACTCTGCAGAGACGTTAATTGATTTGGTAACATAGAACGATACGGCGTTTCTTTACCAGAAAAGTCGCCCGCACAGTCATTTGACGTAAAAAATTTAAGAAGCGTGATGTCATGATCATTTTGAAGAATTTAAACAAGTGTTGCGTATTTAAAATAAACATAAATCTTAATTTTTCATTAAACGTATCCAATGAAATATCTTCAAGTGCATCAATATTGTATTCTCCTTAACCCTTCTTAGTTCTCGCGCCTTTAGTGAAACGAGCGTTATTAATTGCCGGCTTGGCTTACCAGTAAATTATTTACTAATTAGACAAGGCGGAGGGTAATAATTTTATACACTCTGCAACCTTGCGGTTTATATGAAACTTTGCTTATTGTTTTCATACTTATACAGAAGAAGCTTTCATGATTTATGCGTCCTTCCTTTTGTAATTTTTTATTTTAGCCAACTTTAATCAATACGAGCAGACGTTTTCTCTTTTCTTAAAAGCCAACTAGTTCAATTTGAATAAAAATTTAACTCACCCGTGTGTATGTAAGTGTGCTTCTTCATATCGGATTTTTGATGAAATCGCTTCCCACAGTATTGGCAAGGATATGGCCGTGTGTCCGAATGTATAAGAAGGTGCGTCGATAATGTCGACGATCTTTTAAATGATTTTCCACATTGCTTACACTCGAAGACTTTTTCTACGTTATGAACAGCTCTGCAAATCAAAAAGAAAAACATAGAAACACATCATCCATTGAATTACTAGTACTTACCGATGTTGACTTAAGCTAATTTCATGTCCAAAAGTTTTATTGCACATTTCACATGCAAACGGCCTTTTACCATTGTGCGATCTTCTTGCATGCACTTCAAGTCCGTGTGGTGTAGAAAACATTTTTTCGCATTTTATGCAGGAATACACGTCACCTAAAGGCATTATCCCCGGTCTCATTAGTAAGTGATGATGGTGCGGATGCATAACACCGGTATTATTCATAAAGTGATGCCTCAGTCTATAAAATTCCTCCGAATGTGGTGACGGGTATTGTCCGGGTTGAACTCCTGATTGTCCGTTGGCCATAGCCGCCGCCGCCATTGCACTAAAGTAGATAGAAGTTGGCGTAGGTAAAAACTGACGATCTTCGCCATCTTTTGATTGGTACATTCCCGATGAAATTATACTTGGATGTGGAAAATGCCTAGGTAAAAATTGATTTCCATATTCTTGCGCTGATTTTAGTTGAGCGTCCCGAAGTAAGTCAACGAAAGGGGGATATAAGTACGATCTGGTAACGGAAATGGTTTCTTGATAGTAAGGATCCAATTTATTTTTAGGTCTGTCAGGCCTTAATAACGCGCTGACTGAAAAAGCTTCTGATTTTTTAAGAGAACTTGTACTTTTAGATATATCTGTAACGGACGGGGGTAACGGTGAAGGACTTCTGGAGTGTGGAGGTGAATCTACTTCGAGTTCTGGTGATGTACTAGACGATGGTCGAGGAGGCGATGCTTCCCATTGATTTTCTTGATTTAAACCAGGTGATAAGAGTTCGTCTCCACTGTGATAACTATTCACCACGTCGTCGTGAATTGGATAATGTTTTAGTGTATTATTTTTTAAACTTTTATTTTCTTCTAAATCTGACGATTTTGATACTAATCGATTCACTCCAAATTTAATTGATTCTGTAACAAAAATGTAAACCAATTTAATTATACAAATTAATTAAGCAATATAAGAGAAAATGAATTGGTGATATGGTCGAGTGTCTCTTAATGCGATATATCTAATTGAATTATATTTAATTGTTTAGTTTGATAATGTGAAAACCGCCGAATATCAAGCAGAAATGTATTAGAGTAGTCAGGGGTGTACTTAAAATATGCAACAACATTTATTATAAATGTTTTGTGGTTTTCCAAAAAATTATTATAATTGGTTCGTAATATATTGAATTACTATTTGTTCGATCGTTGAAAATCGTTTGCTTTTATGTAGATGTGCAGTATAAAAATTTTTAATACGTTCCTGTTGTGAGATTTAAATTTGTGAACCTGTATTCGATTGTAACCAAATGTGCAATGAGCTGTATCATGTTGTGCAAAGTGTAAATTGACTGGAGTCTCCAGGGTATGTACGCACAGCAATCCTGCCCCTTCAATTAAAGCGACAATCTGCCTACCCCCTTTCCTCTACAATTTGCTTAAATCAACTTCGATAGTTGTTTAGCGGAAATAGTAAATTGAAAATACATTGTAATATTTAAATCTAGTACCACGTTGGCATTTACAAGTAACCTGTCACTTGACACTATTTTTATTGGTTTTTCTGTCGGTCACGTGTTCAAATAATATTTCAATGTTCTTCGTTCCCCTAAACAGTGCATTTTATCCCTAACAACACGTAAAAACTTCTTAAACTCATACAAAGATGTATGTGGTGTAAGTTGAAACAAACCAATTGTAGCAGTGACGTTAGGGCAAACAAATTTGGACCTATTAATAACGCCGGTGAAGGAAATAACTTGGAAATGCAACAATCCTGTTATTTAAGAGTAAATATAAACACAATATTGAAAGACTCATTTTATGATATTGGTAATATCTATTTTGACATATTAATATTAAAAAGGTCTAACACTAAGCTGTAGAGTTTATATTAGTAGATCTACAATTAAATTATTGTTAATGAATTAACAGCTTTATGCGATAACCCACTTTTTGTGTAATAAATATTTATTACACAATGATTTCTATGAATATCGTTGTGTAATGGAAACTTCAAGAACGGAATTCAGGCATCTATATATACCCGCGGTACTTAGAATTTCCTGGTTCTTATATGTTCATTGATCTGTATTATAATGATTTCGATCAGAAATCACCTCACCTAATTTACCTCGGGTTGCTCTGATGTTGCGGAAGTTGAGAAACTTCTTCAGGGTTCGCGAGTTCAATAATTTTCTTGCTTTTCAGTGCCAATTTAATTTTCAACATCTCTTCAGCAAAACAAAAACAATCATCAATGAAAATATTCCAAGTTATAATAAAGTTAAAATTTTAAAATAAATTTTTTGATTTAAAAATAATAATATTGTCGGTATGGCTTATCACCGCAGGTGCTCGCCGTTCATACAAATTTTATGATGCCATATAATTTTAACTTTAAATTTAAATTCTCTAAAACCAATATTATAACTTCACCAATTTCCAATTATCCAATTCCAGCAATTATTGATTAACGGATCCAAACTAATTGACATCCAAATCTAAAATTTCCAAAAATCAATCTGTCTAAATTTCTGACAATTTCCAGAATTAAATAAAACAAAATAATTACTTACGTTATTACCAAACTTTATTTCAAAATTCTCAAAAATTACGCCTAATATCTCCAAGCTAGAGACGCAAAATTAATTTATCTCAAGAGACCTGCAAAATTACATCCGTGTTCCTCAACGGACACGTCTTTTAGTGCCAACATTCCAATTTGCTAGCACGAAACGATCCACCAAATTCAAAACTTTACAAAAATTAACAAAATTGAAATCAAATTTTAAACATCAAATTAATTAAAATCCAAATTTTACACAAATTCAAAATTACCAAATAAAAATTCAAATTCAAAAAAAATTATACTCCACTACATAGCATCTCAAATATGATAGTATTTAAAAAATCCTCAAAAAAACGATTTGGTAACACGACAGTAAATACCTCTAGTCTTTCAGTAATCAGTTCTCTTTTCTGCGCAATACGTAAAATATTAAAAAATATAAAAAAAATTTGTAAAAACTATTCAATTTAAAATTTTTATAGCCATTAACAATTAAAAATTTAAATAATTAATATTAAAATTGTTAATTTTTCAATTAAATCCAAATCTATCTTTTATTTTTTATTTTCTTCCAAATCCAACTTTATTTAAAATGGTTTTTATGTTTAAAATTACAATTTTTAACTTAAATTCACAAAAAACTAAAAATTTACTCATTTTAAGACACAATATAACACTTTAAACGCAGATTTCTCTTCAAGGGACCTTTGCCAACACAAATTTGTACAACCAATTTTCATTAATATTAAATTGTTGGCGCCAAAGTCAGCATTCTAAATATTTACAAAATGTTTAAAAGAATAATTTACAAAATCAATAGGCAATCAAAAGTTAAATTTTCAACAAAAGAAATTCCAATTTTACAAATAAAAAAACCAAAATTCATTTTCAAGGAAAATAAAATTTTAAAATCTTTAAATCAAAATTTATATTTTTTTCAAAATTATTATAAAAGGGTTTTAGATACATGACAATTATATTATATATCAGTTTTGATTATCACACATTTTCAATGCGAAGTGGAAAAGCGTAAGACAATTTTCTGTAAACTACAGTGTTTTGCCTGAAATATTAGGTTTAATTTCCAATTTTATAAAAATAAAAAAATATAACAAAAAAATTAATTATTACTAATAAATTATAGTGTGTTTACATAATTTTGAAAGAGGGTTCATAAATCGTTGATTTTTTTTTTTTTATGTTACAATAATTGCATTTTATTAACTTTTATTTTATTTTCACAATTTTCTTCTTCACAACTTTTGTTTATATTCCAATCTTCTTAAAAAGTTCTATCTTCATACTTTTTATACATATTTTATTAATTTATTGCAACCACTTAAAAACTGAATTTTGCAATTTTAATATATTTTGACGAAGTCATTTTTCACAAATTTTTTATATACAGGATGGCAACTAATCCTTTGCCGCTTCAAAAATAACATTTAAAATTGTAACAAATAAAAATAATTTCCTCAAATACAAATTAGCAACAAAAGCATAGCTCAGAGTTGCGTTACAAATAAAACACGTCAATATATTATTACTAAATATGATCCATTCCGAATTTACATTGAAACTTATACCTTTGAATAGTTTTAGATAGTATGTCGCGCAACAGCTTAATTTTAGGTCATTATGACTTACGATTTACCTAGATTTATAAAGAAAAAAAAATTAAATTGTTATGTTTTCCCTATTTTCCCAATTTTTCGCTTACATTCTTTACGTTTTCTAAAATTATATTTAGTTTGGCAGTGTACTGGAGAAATAATATAAATTCAGTTGAATTAAACTCAAACCATTTTTTTAATTAATTTTAGGAAGTTTATCTACGAATTAGTTTATCTTCGCCATTATCGTTTTTTGTTTTAATTTAAAAAGCTCTATGCCAAAAGTGTCACGATAATTTTTTTTATCTATTATAACCTATATCACTACCATTTATGTGTTTGTATACCTAATTTGATAATATACATTTTCTAAAATCCGTTTTAATAATGTAGGACCTATCTATCACAAATGTGGATAGGATTGTATCAATGATGTAAGTACTAATTTACAGTAGCTTAACATTAACTTGCACATATAAGCATGATTACTCTGAGACGTAAAAAGCGATTGTACAGCGATTTGTACAGTACACAATTCATTGATAACTTGGGCCCATAACTAGTCATCATTTGAGTTTCAATTAATAAAAATATTTTCATGTTTTGTTCCGTTTTGTAAAAATGGGATTACACTGTGTGTTGTGACAAATCATACCTTACATTTTAGATGTGTATACCCGAACTACGGATAAACTGAATTGTGGAATATCTGTTCTGTTCAATCAGTTCTCGTTCTTGCTTCAATGCAAAACAGTTCTTTATGACTTTATTTATACATTTAAATCATTTGCTACTCCGACGCACATATTAAGTTTTGTCTAGGGAGTTCACAATATGTTTAGATTTAAACCCCAAAAAAGTTGGATCCGTGACTGTGCGTAATTTTATCAAATTGCTTAATTTTCACGCATTACCCTTCAATGTTAATAATAAATATTTTTGAAATAGGTATAAACAATATCCATCATATTGGATTATTGGTTAATTCACTCTTAATCCTTACAAAGCAAAAATAATCATTTTCACCATGAAATCCAAAAAAAAAAATTGAAAAAAAGCACAATAATTGATGAAGTACTAACCTAATACAGTTACGACTCTTATAGCAGATGTCATACTGGAACATGAATTATTCAGAGCCACCCTTATTACATATTGCACCCCTTATTCTTTATATTACGCGTATCGTGTTGAACTAAATGAGTGGGATAGTATTTACCGAACGGGAAACGCCGCCACCCTCTTAGAATTACCCCTGTTAATTTAGGTCATAACTTAATGATTCGTGACGTCTTCGTTTACTTGCAATTATCGTTTGTTCGCCTAATGCTGCAGTTTAGCTAAATCTTGCAGTGAAAATAAATAAATAAATTACCAATTGGAAAAAGTGATCAAAAAGCATTTTTAATATTTTCAAAAATTCTTTCTGATTAAAAGTAGATTTAATGTGAATTTTAATTTAAACAAAAATACAAATTTTATTAGAACAATTTTTAAAAGGTGGGGGGGGGAGGTGATAATAAATGAATGAAATTGTATAAAACAATTATTGTAAATATGTATGTACAAAAAATTTAATAAAAAAAAACAAATAAAAAGTGTTAATATTTCTTTTAATTATGAAAATGGAATGGAAAATGCTAATAATTTATTGTGTTTTGTTTAAACACTATGTATTTAACAATAATTTATTTTCGATTTAAAATGTAATATAGTAAATTCCACTTTATTGAACCAACAAATTAGATACCTAGAAAACTATGATTATTGTATCGACACGAAACAACATAACGTGATTACAGAAAATATAATCATAAAACAAATTCATGAAGTTTGATTTTTTCATGATTGCATGTGGGTAACGCAAAAAGTAAACAATCAAAAAATGTCAAAAGCATGAATAATATAATTCTCCCATTACGGTTATTAATAAATAATTAAAAATATTCTAATATTTTTATGAAATCAATGGTAACGATTCCAAGAATAGCTAACATTAATTATTTTAATGTCGGTATTTTACATTACATAAACACAAAACCAAAAACAATCTATAATATTTGCAGTAACAGCAGCAAACAACACAATGTTGGTATATGCACGCACAACCTTTTCAAAATATTTATATTTATTTACCATCGATCATAATCTTTTTGATCAGAGTAACTCACGGAAGAAGGGTAAACAATTGGCTTCCGGTTTAGCGTTCTTTTCATATGTAATATATTTATGAAAATGTCATATACCAACGGTTAATCACGTGACCCACCAAATGTTTGCTCTAATGTTTCATGTTACATTTTTTTTTAATTATGTAAACTCTATTATGTCAAGGAGTGACCTAAGAAGTTTAATTGTCACTATTAATCATTACCTTTTTGTATGTCCAAAAAGGATTCTACTAATATGTTTATTCTATCCAATATAGACACTTTTTTAGATTATGTACTTGAGAACATCTAATAAATTATAATGATTTACTTGATGTAATGTAGCAAATGTAATTATACTTTTATCCTTGCAACGGCAAATCGTTATCTATTGACCTATCATTTTGAGTTGTAGCTAGGTACCTACCCATTTAAAGTAGGTAAACGTTTTCGGTACCGATAGCTGCAGTTTTGGATAGTATCGAATTTGTCTAGGAACGCATGTAAGTAAATTTGAACAAAGTTGTAAAACTACATCTGGATGTTTTGTTTGATTTTAAAAACCAACAACTCAAACAATCATTTCTGTTAGATTAAAAGTGATTTACAATCCGTGAAGCAATTCGTCATGTTGACACCGATATCTGAAATCCCTGCATTATCAGTGCTTTCATCGAACCGCTATCTCATGTAACGCTTGGATGGCTAATCCAAGCTCGCATAGATATCAAAATCTTGTATTGACAGTTTACAGCTGATATAATACTTGTATTTTATTGAAATGAGAGTTGTGCTTGCGAACTAAAAATATTCATACCCAATTCGAACGTTCTTCTAATAATCCTAGAATTGAAAATTTATTTTGTCTTATCAGAAACGGTATCTAAATATCATTTTTATAGAACAAATAAACTAAATACTAAACCATAAAGTTGCTCAACTTTATTAAATTATAAAAGTAATAAAATCATTTTGATAAGTTTTTGTTATTTATGACACCTAATTTATTATTTTTAGGTCACGATCAGTCTATAATACAAATATGGACTAAATAATATGAGATTTATGAAGCTTAATTTTATTGCCATTATAAGCGCAGGTTATTAATTTTTTGTATTTATTGCTTTGGAACAAAGAGTTAAATTGCAGATACAAAAGTTAAATATTAATTGATGTGTACTTCGACTTGTGGGGCCTGCATAAGAATAAGTCGGCAATTCTCAAATCGGTCACAATTATTCACTTAGTCTTTAGCGGATATCATTAAGAAGGATTAAAAAAACTTAATCGTATTAGATAATTGCATAAAACTGCTTTTATTCGTTTCCGCAATAAGGATTTTTACAACTTTCCTCGAACATACATTACAGTTCCAATATTACAATTTAAAATCGATTTTATATTGTAAAATGTATGCAATGAAAAATATTTTATTGTTTGTTACGAAAGAAACTTGCAACTTACCATTTGTTTTTTCCGGAACATTTTCCGTCGAATTTTGATTGTTTGAAAGAAATCTTGAACTCTCAGAAAGAATAGGCGAACCCCAAATACTTCTGCAGTAAGTTGCAAACCCAGAATTTGGATGATATTGATTGGGCGAACTAGGACGACTATTTTCATTTCCTAAAGCAAAAATTCGACATTAAAGTATCTTAAAGTTTAAAAATTATAAAGTAGAACTACACTAACTGTAATTTTTTTATTTTATACTTTTTGGTGCAGGCAAATTTGTGGAAATTTTGTATACAATGAAAACAATTCATATTTTGCAAAGTTGCAAGTTTAAAATAAAATTTGTACTTCTGCATATGGGTGGAAAAGTTAGCGTCAAGTTTGTGTTGTACTTTTTGCACTTAATATTTTGTATACGAAAACATTTCAAAAGCTAATTAAATTAAATTCGCTCTACAACAATAAATTGAATTAAATTTTAGACGAAACAAAATTTGGAAACAATTAATTAGGGTTAGAACTAATACCGGAGGGCTGTTGACAAATGGGTGAATGACCAATCATTATTTTTAATTTGTACCGTGAAGTTTTGCTTCGAAATTTGAAATGCAAAATAAAGACAGTAGAATTTTTTTACAAAGGAGATAATTAAAAATAAATCTGATTGTGAGTGTAAAACATCTGTAGGATGCAGAGTAAAAGTTTTTCACGTTTTACACTTCGGGTCAACGAATGAGTACATGGTGTCAGTTACATAGAACATTAAGGGTAGAGCAATTGTGTAATATATGAAGAGAGGATGCATATGCTGTAATCAAGTCGTTGTACCCGGATGGAAGAACGTAGAAAAAGCAGACATTGATACAAGATATTAAGATTTAATTTTTATTTTCTTACGTCATAAAACAATTATAAACAGTTTTTATTTTTTTTTTTTTTGAGCCAATGCACATATGTTCAACTTCCATAATTACTTAATGAGAATAGTTTCAATTGTAGGAGATATCCTAATTAGTTTTAGAAGTATTGCTTCCAATGCTAAATGCAAAATTTTTTCAAAATAAAAATTGTCGCTCAATGATGAAGACAATTTTAAAAATTAAGCGTAATATGATTGAACCCTGTCATATACGCGTCTAAAAGTCTACTTATATGTACGAAGAGTTAACATTAATTTATGACAAAGCACTGGTATAATCAAGAGATGCTGACCAAGAATCTTAATTGTCCAAAATACAGCTGACTAAATAAATCCTTTGACGGCAAAATTTGTTATATTCATTAAACTCATCAGATGTTCGGCCGACAGACCCATTTGTATCAATTTTCCTATTGTGCTTTTCTATTTCATTTAATATTAATAATAACTTGAACGAAATCTTAATTATGACAATTAAAATAATTCGTGTGTTTGTACTAACGACGTCGCCCTATGAGAAAGAAAAAACAATGACAAATTTTGAGGACCAAAATTCTATAATATTGTTTTTTCCAAACTCATAAACTGTAATCAATAAGTAGTCAAAAAGTAGTCAAAGTTCAATAACATCATAAATATTTAAGGCAAAGTATCTGAGTTAAGGCGATATATTTTCGAAAGTTGAATCTTTCAGTAGATGAACGAGCCCTGGAAATCTCTCAGTAATAAATCTAATATCGACTGCGCTGCTTTAGTGCTTCATCTCTCAGGAGACGTATCATATCACCTGACACCAAATCATAATTACGATCAGCCAGGCTGCCTAGGACTGTTCAAAACACGAACAAAATCAAGTTTGGTTAAAAAAGTTTTTAGAAAGATTTAAAATTTATGTTGCGATTTATTACTAAACTTTTGCATCTCGGAATATAGCAATTACAATTCAATTTCTTCAATTAGAATACATTTTTATTAAAATGCAATAATTCAGTCAAGTGATCATAAAACAACAACTCAAAGTAGCACTTGATCCGTGATTCAGATTTTAACCTTCTTAAATGTGACAGATGCCTTTCCGGAAGTTCAATCTTTTGCAGCTATCCGGCGAATAGTATTGCTAAAAAATCTACCGCTTGCAATTTAATAGATTAAAAGTTGAAAATCACATTTACAGACTGGCGCCTGAAATTACGTCATAAAAACTTATTAGAACAAATCATACAACTAAAGCCAATTACACATTAATATGTTATTTCCGATCTTCAATATCAGGCACACTCTCTTCCTACACACTATCCCGATTTGCATGATTCATTCGTATGTGCACTTTGACTTGAAGCTTCTTCAATTAACTAATAACAAAATGCGAACTTCCTTATCTATGAACTTAAAAATTAACCTGATTCCTAGTTACCTAATGCAAATGTCTTTCACCAGAAAATCTAAAAAAATAAGGTTTGATATATAAGTTTTTCAATATAATCTTGTTGTTTCATTTATAAGTAAAAACCAATAATAGGTTTTGCTGTTGATAGTCTTGAGCAGATTGGGCTAATAGCATTTCATCCGATTAGCGATTTACCATGAATATCAAGCTTAGATTGATCATAATATGATCTAAATTTTAGATGAAAAATATTTGTAAAAGCATTTATCCTCAAATATTAAATGAATAAGTTATAAAGGATTTAATGCTGAAAACTGCTTTACCTATTTAATTTAAAATTATTGATGCTCTAGCTCTAGCGCTATTTTCGGTATAAGGTTGGCAGACATTCTTCATATATATGAACAATTTATTACAGCTAAAAAACTTGTCTGACGAATCTCGCTGCACCCGTACTAACAGCATGTGTATGTATTTTGTCTATTACACACAGTTAGTGGAATGCAGAATTACATATAATTTAATTTTGAGTTAATATTTTTGTCAGACAATATCTCAAATAGTTTTATAATTTTTAATTTTATATATTTTTATGTTTAATTTATTAATTTTTTTTATTAAAATATTAAGTATTAAAAACTGAAGTTTTGCAGTGTTGGAATCATATCATTGATATTGATCGAAAACTAGTTTTTAACTATTAGCAGGTTTTAACGAATTTGATAGGCAGTAAATTGGCACTTGGACACTTTAATACCTATTAGTTGTTATACAAAGGGTAACAATAAGTTACACTATGAGTTATTTAATAGCCCCTGTTGCATTTCTTTACTCTTCAAGTAGAAGCTCAATTATTTGTTTATTTTCAATTAATTTCTATATGACGATTATTTGTTTATAAATTATGAAATGTTTCTAAAGCAATAATTGATTTAACAGTTTTTTGGTACAATGATATCGAATAAAATTCAAGCTCAAATGTAAAAATTAAAAAAAATTTTTTACTCTATTAGTGCTTGATCACAATGTACATAAGACATATACATAAAAAATGCATAAAACGTAAAAATTACAAATACAAATTAGATCTTAATTGAATATTGAAAAATACTGGAATTATTTTGGTATAATATGCCAATTTATAAACATCCTACGTCGTGTACTTTAAGATTTTAATATTATTCGATACTCCATTAAGCTTTTATTTATATTTATATTTTGAAGTCCTATGTTCGTCTTACATTTTACATATGTATATACATTGTGAACAAGCACTTACAAAACTTTACTACGTAAATGGGAAAGTAAAATATTTAGGTACTAAATAATATACAGGGTGATGAATGAGTTATCCGAACATAGGAAATAAACATGTAAAAACTATGCAAATTCCTGTTCCCTAATTATTTTAGAAAAGAAATGAAAAATACAAAAAAATTGCTGAAATATAAACTACAAATGATAAGAGCATTAGATTTGATCTACCTTTTACTTAAAAAGTCAAGAAATGCTTTTGAAATTGTTAAAAGTTTCATTTATCCGACTGGCCATGTAAGTTTCCATTATGTTTGAAAATAGAAATTAAATTGAATTTATTATGCTTAAAAGCATTTTTTGAAATTTTAATTAAAAGTAAAAGTGCAATGCTCATATCATTCGTAGTTGATATTTCTGCATTATTTTAGTGTCTTTCATTTTTTTTATAAAATAATTAGGGAAGCAGAAATTTGCATAAATAAATTTTTATATGTTAATTTCTCATGTTCGGCTAACTCATTCAGCACCCGGTATATAAATTACATTAAAATAATATATTATTAAAATATAATATTCAATATTATTATTGAGTCAAGCAAACATAATAAAATTAAAATAATTATTGAAAGTTAATTAAATATACCGAATAGCTTCATACTATTTTAAATAACTTTTATTTAATCATCATTTAATAAATCGCGATTAAATACAATTTAAAAACAGTAATTAACAGGTAACTAATGCTAAGTGCCTATACCTTATAATAATTGCAATACTCTTGGTATTTCCAATCATAACTTAGCATATGATCAGTTTTAATCGAGATTATTTTTATGAAATCAATATCAATACTTGAATTTATGTCATTCAATTATTAAACTTAAAATTTAATTATTATGTGAAAACGATGATTTTTACTAGAGCCGCCGACGACCGCTTTATATATAAATTATATGAATATTTTATTTGAATCAAATGTACTTTTCGTAGCTAATTTGAAATCATCGGATTTTTTTTGCCCCCTTCCGCTTGTCCGCCAATCTTACAAAATCGCTACAATAGCTTAACATTTGTTCCTAATAAAAGAATATACCTATTATTAACTGTGGATTTTCTTTTACAATAAAATTTTTTTACATTTCTTAAATTGAATAAAAAATATAAATAAATAGTAATTAAAATTACAATTTAAAAAGCAGTATTTACTGTGAGCAATTAAATAATTTATTATCGTAGAATGGTAACCATTCTAGCTTTCTAGCTGTTTTTAGTTTAAATTTAAGTTACCACGTGAACAGCCATGTTCAATTTAGTACCTATTTACCTCCACAGGTAAAAAAATAATGAATAAATTAATATCAATTTATACCTTAATATTTTTTATAATATTATTATTTATATTATTTATTATAATGACAATAATTATATTTCGTTATAAAAATGTTTTTACTGGTTTACTCAAGTAATTTTGAATACTCTGCTGCGACCTCATTTTTGACAATTTGTTTGAGAATTTTAGAAAATATTTTTATAAAATTCTTCTATAAAAGTTTTTAATTTTAAGTTAAAATAAATTAATATTTAACAGAACTAAACAAAACGTTAAAGTAATACAATTTTAATATATTATTAAAAAAGTGAAGAAATACAATGTTTAAAAAATCAAAAGCAAGTTTGTTCGTTTAGTTCTGTTAAATATCATATTTTATAATTACATACACGGAAAAAAAATTACTCCGTTCAAATAAGTACCATTTGAATTAAGAAATTCTCTATATTCAATAGCCGCACGAAAATATTTACTTTTTGTAAGAAAAAAATATTCTTAATTATATTTTCTTGGATCATACAAGTATATTCTTAAATTAAGTAGTTAAAAATTTATTTGATTTAAAAAAAATTTTTTTGAATTAAGAAGTTCTGGTCTCTTTACTAAATTATTCCGAAATATTTAGGTATTTGTATATGTTGTAACCGAAGAGTGAGTGTCGAAGTATTATGGCTTCATCTGTTAAGGATTCGCAGGACTTCTGGCGGGATATTATATTTGATTTTATATGTTATGTTAAATTTCGTCTGGTGTGGGGTTCGAATTTGGGCTTTCCAGCTGCGAAATCGTAGGAAGAGTACAATTACCATTTGGCTATACTAGTTGAACTATTAAGTGTGTATAAATTTTTTTTAGGATCTTAAGTTACTTAGATTAAGAATATATTAATATTTATGTATTTAAAAAATAATGATCTTCGTTAAAATGAAATTTTCTTGAATCTAAATAATATTTCAAGTAAAAAATATTCTTTCTGGGAGAAATCTGATATTTTTAATACAAGCATATTTTATTGCGCGAAGAAATTATATTTTTAAACGAAATAAATAATTTCAAGAAAATATTTATTCTTCATTTAAGAAATCCTTTTTTTCCGTGTACTAATTTCCAAAATTCTACTTGAAATTTTTAATTTTAAATTTATTTCTATTAGTTACAAGAAATCGTAAATAAAAATCTTAAATTGTGCTTGATACGGGTTTCCAGGTGTTTTAATATCAATAAATATTTTCTTTCCTTTAATAATTCGTAATTCCAAATTAATACTTTAAAATTTCTTACTGTAACGACTGTTAATTTACTAATCATATTATGATTTTGCTTCTCATCTTTTTTCTCCTTTTATCTCCAAACTAACACCTACTCTTAAGTTCCAATTTAATTTTTTTCAAAATTACTAAATCCAATATATAATAAACTTAAACCAAACACTTTACGGCCAAAATTACTATTTTCACTTTTATATCTGGTTTCTCTGCTATGTTGGCCCAAAAAATCTTTTATTCTCGTCTAGTTGGAGCTTAGTCCAATTCATTGGTTAGCAATGGAGCGAAGCAATTCGTTGGAATTACAAATACAATCATAAATAAAGGGAAAACTTACCATATTCCATAAAAAAATCTAAAATGTAGTACATATTATAAAGCTGTTATATTTAACTCGAACGTTAAAGTTATAAATTTTATTTAATTGTTAAACGAAGGTATCATAATGTAGTGCAGTATGAACTTACATAGGCCGACTCGGAACGAAAAACCATGTTTGATATCAAAGTTTAAAGTTAAGCTTCAGAAAAGTTAATGGAAAACCACCCCAAGAAAATAATATATATATATACATCAGCACTGCAGGCGTAGTAGGCCCATGGCTTGTATCACCTGATTCCATTTCTTCCTGTCTTTTGCCTTCTCTTCCCACTCTCTCACATTTAATTCGGACAAGTCTTCCTGCACTTCTTTACTCCACCTGTTTCTCGGTCTTCCCCTGCTCCTTACACCACCGAAAACAGATTTCCACACACTCTTTGGAGTTCTTCCTTCCCCCATTCTCACTACATGACCTAGCCATTTAATCCTCTGCGTCTTCACTACGTTCACGATATTTGGTTCGCCATACAATTCCATCAGTTCGTTGTTTGTTCTCCTCAACCATTTGTCTTGTACTTGTTTTCCTCCAAAAATCTTTCTCAGGATCTTCCTCTCCCATATCTCCAACATCATTCTTTCCTGATTCCTCAGCGTCCATACTTCGCAACCATAAATCACTGTCGGTCTTATTACAGTCTTGTACAACCTCAGCTTCAATGACCGAGAGAAAATTTTACCATTCAGTATTGACTTGATCGCAAATGCACTTCTTGTTCCTGCCGCCAATCTTGCCTTCACTTCGACCTCATTACCTGGTTTTTTTGAAATGACTGTACCCAAATATGTGAAAAACTCTACTTCTTTAAAGGTTAATACTTTGTCCTGGTTCATTTGAATACTCAGTGTTTTATTCGTCTCAAAAGGTTTCTTTTCCCATACCATATATTTAGTCTTGTTCTCATTTACTTCTAGCCCGATTGTCCTAGCTGCTCTTAACAACCTTTTTGTAGTTTCTTGCAGTTCACTTTTTGTTCTCGTCAATATCGTCATGTCATCTGCAAAAGCCAGGCACTGGTGTTTTCGCTGGTAAATTGTTCCAGATCTATTGATTTTCGCTTCTCTTATCACTTTTTCTAGTGCAACGTTAAATAAAAGTGACGATAGTGGATCCCCCTGTCTCAATCCCACTTCTACTTCAAAGCCTCTGGATATATATCCATCTATTTTCACCTTATTCTGTGTACCATTCAGTGTCATTTTTACCAGCCTAATCAACTTTACTGGTATTCCCATATCATACATTGCTTTGTAGAGTTCTTCTCGTATGATACCATCGTAGGCTTGTCTGAAATCCAAAAACAGAGCATGCGTATTTAAACCATATTCGTGGCTTGTTGCTTGGATCTCTCTTATCACAAAAATCTGGTCTGTCACAGATCTATCCTTTCTAAAACCACACTGGTATTCACCTATTATCTCTTCGGTATAAGTTCGCAATTTATTTTTTATACAGGTAGCCATGATCTTATAAACGTTGTTCAATAGAGCTATACCACGATAGTTTCCACATTCTGTTTTTTCTCCTTTTTTATGTATAGGACAAATAAGCGCAATTCTCCACGTCGGCGGCATCTCTTCTTTTCTCCAAATCTCCTGTATCAATGTTATTATCCTTTCTTTTAACCTCTCTCCACCATATTTGATCATTTCCGCCTGAATTTCGTCTTCTCCCGCAGCTCTATTATTTTTCATGTTTTGTATTACTGCTAAGATTTCGTCCTTTGTTGGTACTTCTATATCGCAAGTCCTGAATTCCATTTCTTTGTATTTCATAGGCTTCTTTTCACCATTTTCTTCCTGTTTGTTTAAGAGTTCTTGAAAATATTCGACCCATCTTTCTATCACTCCCTCTGTTGACCCAATCAAATTTCCATCTTTGCCCTTGTAGAAGGTTGTCCTTGTTTGATATCCTCGTTTAATTTTCTTGATTCTTTGGTAGAAATTTCTTAATTCTTTGTTCTTGTATTTATCTTCAATTTCTTCTAGTTTGCTCGCATTATATCTTCTCTTTTTTTCTCTTATTATTCTCTTACATCTCTTCCTTTGTTCTTGATAATTATACTTATCTTCTACTGATCCTCTTTTTAGCATTATTTTTCTTGTTTTTTCTCGTTTTTCTACTTCCGCCTTGCATTGATCATCATACCAGTCATTTTCTTGTTTTCGATTTCCTTTGAATTTGTTTCTAGTTACTTTACTTATGCTGTCTCGTATTGTTTCAAAGATTCTACTTGGATCTACCTGTATTTCAGTCGCTTCCAATACTTTTTCTAGTTCCTCTCTATATTTCTCTTGTTCTTGTATATTATTGAGCTGTATTCTTTTATTTTGAGTTCTCAGTATTTCTTTTTTACCTTCCCTACATGGGATTACCTGCTTCATCTTAACTCCCACCATAAAGTGATCTGAGTCTACGTCAGCTCCTCGATACGTTCTTACATTCTTAATACTATTCTCATTTCTTTTTTCTATCAGTACATGGTCTATTTGGTTTATACATCTACCGTCTGGACTTATCCATGTGCCCTTGTGTATGTCCTTATGTTCATAATAAGTACTTTTTATTCTCATGTCTCTATTCATAGCAAAGTCTACCAGAAACATTCCATTTTGATTACTAACGCCATGCAAACTATATTTTCCTATGGTTGGTTGATAGATTTCCTCTTTGCCTATTTTTGCATTCCAGTCACCCATAATGATCTTTAAGTCGTATTTAGGGATATCCTCACATATTTTCTCTAATGTGTCATAAAACTGTTCTTTCTCCTCTTCTCTCTTTTCTTCCGTTGGGGCGTGTACATTTACTATGGTTATCTTTCTATATCTTCCTCGCAATCTTAAAAGGCATAGTCTTTCCGATATTGGTTTAAAATCAATTACCATATTCTTTACTTCCTTTCTGATCATGAAACCCGTTCCCAGTCTTCTGTCGCTTCCACTGCTTTTAAAAAAGGTGTGCCCCTTGATATCCATCGTATCGTTATTGGCTTGTTTCGTTTCTTGTAGTGCTAGAATATCAACTTTATACTTTTTCAAAACCTTTATTACTTGTCTAATTGCCCCTTCTGCATAAGTTCCCCTTACATTCCAGGTAGTTACAAAAAAATCTTTCTCTTCCAATCTATTTCTTTTATTTCGCAAAACCGCCTCATAATCCTTTTCTTGCCAGTTCGTCATAAGTTTTTCCTGATTATTGTATCCGGTCAGTTTTTTGGTATTTCTCTTAGGCATCCATCTTCTCTCTTCCATCTTAGTACTTTATTGTCGTATATCAGTTTTTGATAGCCTACTTTGACGTTCTTTCCATCTTTCTTTAGCTCTTCTGCTTGTTCTCTTATTTGTGCCTGAATTTTTCTTTCTGTGACCGTCAAATCATTATCCATGTATATCTTTTCTCCGGGTAGTCGGTTCAGCTTAAACTTGTTCTTCATGATTTCCAATTTTTTTCCCCAGCTTTCTATTTCGACCACATTCCTCTTGTCTCCTATCTTGTATGCTGTTATTACTTTCACTTCCACATCTAGGCTTTCCTTTATAAATTTTTCCATTTTTTCTTCTAAGGAGATTTTTTCGTTTTCATTTGCCTTCATTCCAGTCACGACCAATTTGTTCTTTCTCTTTTCTCTCTCTTGAAGCTCCATTCTATATTCTGTTGCATCTAGCTTGTTCTCAAGTGCCTCGATTTTCTTTTCCTTTAGGAGTTTATCTTGGTTCCAATCGTTCTTTAACTTTTTCATATCTTCTCTCAACATTTTTATCTCTTCAGCTTGTACCTCTATTTGCTCCTTCATTATTTTCGTGTTCTCTCTGATTTCATCCGATCTTCGTTAAAATGAAATTTTCTTGAATCTAAATAATATTTCAAGTAAAAAATATTCTTTCTGGGAGAAATCTGATATTTTTAATACAAGCATATTTTATTGCGCGAAGAAATTATATTTTTAAACGAAATAAATAATTTCAAGAAAATATTTATTCTTCATTTAAGAAATCCTTTTTTTCCGTGTACTAATTTCCAAAATTCTACTTGAAATTTTTAATTTTAAATTTATTTCTATTAGTTACAAGAAATCGTAAATAAAAATCTTAAATTGTGCTTGATACGGGTTTCCAGGTGTTTTAATATCAATAAATATTTTCTTTCCTTTAATAATTCGTAATTCCAAATTAATACTTTAAAATTTCTTACTGTAACGACTGTTAATTTACTAATCATATTATGATTTTGCTTCTCATCTTTTTTCTCCTTTTATCTCCAAACTAACACCTACTCTTAAGTTCCAATTTAATTTTTTTCAAAATTACTAAATCCAATATATAATAAACTTAAACCAAACACTTTACGGCCAAAATTACTATTTTCACTTTTATATCTGGTTTCTCTGCTATGTTGGCCCAAAAAATCTTTTATTCTCGTCTAGTTGGAGCTTAGTCCAATTCATTGGTTAGCAATGGAGCGAAGCAATTCGTTGGAATTACAAATACAATCATAAATAAAGGGAAAACTTACCATATTCCATAAAAAAATCTAAAATGTAGTACATATTATAAAGCTGTTATATTTAACTCGAACGTTAAAGTTATAAATTTTATTTAATTGTTAAACGAAGGTATCATAATGTAGTGCAGTATGAACTTACATAGGCCGACTCGGAACGAAAAACCATGTTTGATATCAAAGTTTAAAGTTAAGCTTCAGAAAAGTTAATGAAAAACCACCCCAAGAAAATAATATATTAGGTATTAATTTTTTTTAAGTTTTGGGTTTGCGTATACTTACTAATAATAACTGAAAGTATTGAAATATCGATGGATGTAAACAAACTATAAAAATTATTTGTTTTGAATGATTTCCCATTAGAGTAAAATAGAAGAATGTCGATCAATATTATTATTATAATCCTTAAGTTATTTATACAACAATGAAATTTTAACTATAGCAAAAATATTGTTAGAAAATACTGGAAACCTAAGGTAACTGTGAAACAGTTAGCTAGAAGCAGTGTTTAATGTAAATTATGTTTTTTAAATATAAATTCAGTATTTATTTCTTTTTATTTTCTCTTTTTTATGCTATAAAAATATTCTTTTTTCTGAAAAAAAAGATAAAAATTTAGATCGAATATTAAAAAAACAAATATGATTTTCGCTGTTTATACTTTCGAGACTATACTGTATAGTTATTTATACAACTAGTTACGAAAAAATGTTAGTGTTTTATACAGTTCAAAAATTTCAATATAAGTACAACAAATGTAAAAGAATAAAATAGCAAAAATGGAAGCATCGGGTGTTCCTTTGGCATCTACCTTATGTAATAAAAATCTTTGGATTTTAAGTATGTTGCATATTGTACATATTGGCCTTGTTTTAAACATGACCATTGTATCAGAATACATATTACAATATATTAAAAATAAACAGTACCGAAATTTAGAGTGCCGTGAAATTGCTCACGCGATATGCATTTTTCATTTGGCTTATTTGTCATTAATTGTTATATTTACATTGCTCAGGTGCTAGAATCGCGTTAAAAATGGTTTTCACAACTGATGAAAAAGTGTTTGTTGTAGAGTATTATTTTTGCTCATGCGGAAATGGACAGGATAATGGCCCAAGTTTAAAACAAGTATCACAAAAATATTGACAAGAGTTTAATAAGTCAGCCCTCAGTAGAAGAGTCAGTTTTTCGATCAGAAGATCCGGCAGCAAATATTGCAGAACTACGACAAAAAATAATACATATTTTCAGCAACTGCGGCAACCACTCTTTATAAACAAGTTCAATAATCGGCAAAATCGTTATGAATCGTGTTTACACCGTAATGGTGCAGATTTTGAACATTCAAATTTACAAATTGAAAAATAAATACAATTTTAGTTTTCGGTACTGTTTATTTTGGAAAATACTGTATTATATTGCAGTAGGTAAATAGTATGTTAATAGTATATTACTGGAGACCGGATTACAAGCATTTGCATATTTGCATATTTTGGTTATTTTTTTTTAATATTGCATATTTCGACTGAAATCTACTGATCGTGCATATTTGGACATATTTTATAAAATTTCATGCGTATTTTGGCATATTTTATAAAATATCAAAAAAAAAAGTTTCATAATCAGAAGCTCTACTCTGATAATTTAGAATTTAAACTTGGCGATGACAAAATATTGAATTTTGAGTTGGCACTGTATACCCTAAAAGTAGATCTATATCAAAATAGTTAAAAGTATTAGTAGAAAATAGTTGAATTAAAAAAATAACGTCATTTTATAGTATTTATTGAAATTTGCTGTTGCATATATTATAGCACTTTTTGAGGATTTTGTTGCATATTTGGAGCATTTTTGATGCATATTTTGACCATTTTAAGCTGCATATAATCCGGTCTCTATATATAACAAACCAACAAACAAACCAAAAATGTTTTAGATCGGCCGTGCGTTAAGGGTCGGGAAGTAATCATTTCCTGACAGGCAGGACGGAAAATAAAACAAAAGAACTTCTCGCTGGTTAGAAAACGAACGTATATAACAGACTGTTTTCCAACTTATTAAGATTTGGTAATGGGTCGATTACAAATTGATTCTAAATAAAATATTTTGGTTTGTATTTAATTACATTACATCATTACAATTTATTTTGGTTGACCATACAATTCCAAATCCAATAATTCATTGATCTACTTTTGGGAGTTGACAGTGGAATTGAATAACCAACATCAGTATTACTTTAATTTTGTTTTGTTCTGCTCAATAAAATATTCAAATATAATATGTTTTTTTTATTCAATCTTTTTTTTTTCAAATATAGATTATTCTGGAAACTGCAAATTATGTTCAGTTACTTCAGAATTGCATTTAAGAAGTTAATTTTTTAAATATTTCAATATGCATGTCGCATATGCCTAATATTAAACTGCTTATACTAACTTTTTTCAATAATTTCATTTAATATCAATCTGAATCAATGCTGTATTCTGACTTCGGTATAGTTTATAGCGGCATACATAGCAGAAGTTTGATCAACATTTATTCTTTATCTAACTTATACGATTTACTTTTGCATTTATTTTATTTTTAGTATTTATATTTTATATTTCTTCTTATATTTTACATTACTGTACTGCTAATCATTTACACTACCACAAATCTTTTACTTATCAATCTCAAGTATTTTATTTATACTATTTGTTAGAATAATATAATAAAATTAAATGACAGTTATTCACTTCGATGCAATAACACAAATTACAGTAAATTTCATCAGTAACGAAGTGTTTTGTTAACGGGATAAATATAACAAATATAGTTCAAATTCCATATCATAAAATTGTTTTATTTATTACTATTTAGCAATTTTTTTTATACCTTAAGCATTATCTACCTGAAAAAAAATTAAATTAAATTTAATGACTATTAATTTTGAAGTTCAATATAAAATGCAGTGTAGATTATTTATTAAACAAAAAATAATCTTAAAATTAGAACGTCATAAATTAATAAATACCTACGATATAGGTATAATTATTACGTATTGATAACAAAGAGGTCAGTAACAGAGCTGCTCAAAATTTTCAGGTATATTGTACTATTAATTTTGTAGTGTAAAATTTAATTTTATCTACACTTAAATCGCATTATCGGTCTAAATTCAAGATCAAGGAAAATCTTTGAGCATCAAGTTAGAGTATAGTATAAAATTTAAAGGACATAAAAAATAAATTAAAAGCAAAATTTTAGTTCTAGTAATAAGTTGATTAGTTTTATCATCGATACTAATACCCTCACTATCTATATTATAGGTATTATATGACTTAAAACCATAATATAATACTCTCGAATGCTTTGTATTTATTACATCTATCGACATTAAATGTTACTAATAACCAAACGTATGTACATACATATATTTATAAGCTCCGATAAAATTATTAGATAAAACATGATTTAAACAAACAAAATAAATAAAAAATTTGTGATCAGATAAATAATTTATTAATATTGTCTAATACTTAGCAAGCATATCAGAATTGTCAAAAAGTAATGATTTATTCTGTTATAGGCTAACAATTTTAAATCTTTGTTCGATTTTTTTTATCATAAACACGCAAACACATTGTTGCTTTTATAACTATGTATAGGGTAATAATATAAGCTTGAGACGCTTAAGTTGAAGGTATTACATTAGGTATTTATTAAGCAGTTATTTCATACGAATAGGTCTCAAGATAGTCACAATTATGCCTAATACAAATTTATTTCAATACATTTTTTATTTGAAAATGAGATTCGGACAACTAAATCGTACTGATGAGTTATAACACTACTGAAATTTATTTTTGGGATCTTTCCTGAAACTGAATGATTTTGATTTCTTTTAACAGTCAAAATTATACCTATACTAATATATTTAACTCTGAATTTTTTAAGTTTTCTATATTAACATAATATTCTAATCTATAAGTATAGTTTATAATTAAATTAATTTTACTGTCATTGTAAAATTTTATTATATCTACATAATAATTTATTGATATTTTTTTATGCATTAACTTATCGAGACAATTGCTCCAATAAATATTATTTGCCTATTACCTACTATATCTATACTTTATCAATATTTATGATAAAGATAGGACCAAAAATTAGCAATAAGAGCCTTTAAAAAATACCAACTCAAAATTTTTCTTACCGTCTCTTCCTTTAGGTGTAACTACTCGAAAAGCGCTCGTGCTAACCGCCGGACTGGATGCAGGAGAATCTGTAATATTTACAGGACTTCTTGAATCTTCCCGAACTCTAACTGCCCCATTACTATAATCTAAAGGCATCGTTGGATGGGTGCTTAATTCTAAAGTCATTTTAGCACTATTTAATTATAATTTTTTTACAAAACAAAAGTTTATCTTTTATTTTCCGAAATATTCATATCATTAGCACATTGATTGTTAGGGACAGTTCAGTTTAATAGCACACATAGTACCACCGGTGTTTCTCATAAGTTAGTATTATTAAAATGTTTGAAAAATGTATACCTATGTTAATAATTAAAAAGTTTAAACGCACTAAAAATGAACTCAAACTTTTTTGTTGACTTTTCGTATTGAAGACGATTTTTCGTTTTCACGTATATACCCACACACAATTTTCAGTGCTTATAACGCGTGCAAACTGAAATTCGACCGACAAGCTACTGTTTGATCATCTAATGTTGAAGAACAAGTCTTAAAGTTGGCCAAAGCACCGCCTCTTTATGCGATTTTCGCCCTTCTGGCAGTTTAGATTAAGAACAAGGGCGGCGGCTTTGTGGGAAAAGCTCCACCTTTTGTGACAAGTGCACAGATATAATCGAACTTTAAGTGTACAATAACGTATATTTTGCTATCAATTGAGAATTGACATCCGTTTACCTCTTTATACAAAATTTCTGATATAAATATTTGATAATATCAAAATCGTGCAAAATTAATCGAATAATTTTAAAATTAATTCTTTTTAAATTTGAATAAAAAGTAGCAAAATAAAGTGTACTTGCAATAATTAAAATAACTAATCGAAATTAAATAAATAAAAGTATTCTGAACATATTAGTCAACTGGGGGGTAGAAGTTGAAATTTTCAAAATGTGTAATGGGAAATTTGCTTACTGATTTTTCTAAATTAAAAAGCTATTAAAGTTTAAGGAACAGATTGACATTTTATTAACCATGTTTCACTTTATTCGTTCAGTTTTGTAAATTTATAGTGGGGATGAAATGTATTCGATTGGTTTAATACTTAACCCCGCCTTTTCCTGAAACCGCCGTGAGGTTTGAATTCGGGGTTTGATTCATAAATTTTCAGAATAATCAAACTTTGATTTTTATAGTTCATTATTGTGAAGTCGGTTTTACGCCAATAAATAACGATGCTTAAATTACAAATGCTTTAATAAAACGAAAATGATAAATATGCTTATTTATGTTTAGATAATATGTTATACATACTTATTGCTTATATTTAAAAAAATTTTATTTACTGTTCAATAAAAAAAAACCATGATGGTTAACATTATTAATACTGCGGCTCGCCCATCTATAGGTAATTTTTTCAGAATAGATTAGTATAATATACAGATCAATACACAACTGCAATTAGTATTCCTGCCTATATAATATTATAAGCTCTATTGAAATTCGCAAATATTTTATTCCTTTGTTAGTTTTTATTTTATGTTATTGTTTAGATTTATATTGCTTTGCTTTCCTGATATTTTATTAGTTACGTTTAATATTTCCTTAATTAATAACATTTACCAACATCTACCTATTACTCTTTTTAATATTTATTTATTTCTTTATTACGAAGAAAATTACTGTTTTACAATTTAAAAATAATATATTTTTTAATAAAAAAATAAAATAATTATTAATTAAATCTGGGTTTACATTTACTTACAGCACTATAAAATGATATTTTTCCAAAAATATATGTATACCATAATATATTGCAATTAACCAAATTTCATCCAATGTTAATTCACTTCATATATTACCTGAATAAATAAATATAAATATGCTTGAATAAATCTTGAATAAAATTAAATCATTGAAGCTACAAAGATAGGTACAGAAAAAACACAGCCGAATAAATAAAACCACAAATCAATAAGTGGTGATCCTTCATCAGAGAAAAACATTGAAGAACAGCATTAAAAAACAAATAAACTATGAAAAGGAAAAAACTAGCAGGATGACCTCTGAGAAGATGAACAAATAATTAATTTTACTCGTTCGTTCCACAATTCTACAATTTAACAAAGAAAACGAGAAGAAATTACGTTGTGCGAAACTTCTACTTTTTCTCTATTTTGTTTTATTTTCTATCCATGATGAACACCTATTGTCATAGCTATATCTATATTATGTTAAGATAAATTTATTCAGTTTTCTTAGCTAATATTAAGGGAGAGTGGGGGAATATCGACTACTTAGGCGCTATTAAAGATTTCAAGTAGTAATCTTTGGAATTAGATGCTCAAAATGGTAAAATTGGTAGGTTACTTTATCTAATTACTACGAGATTCTGGTATCCAGTCATTTGGCTGACAGTTTTTGGCCGATAATTTATTTGGACGACACATCATTTAGCCGACAGTGTAAAGTGTAAATATTTTTTCTATAACTTTACAAACAATTGAGATACCGACGTTTAACGAAAAGTCGAAAAAGTGAACTTTTGGCCATAACTCGAAAACGAAAAAAGATATCGAATTCGGGTTTACACCATTAAACTTTTCTCAAAAAAAGAGATCGAGGATTTTTCTATAGTATTTTTCTATAGTTACCGATTTCCCCATAAGAGGCATCGAAATTGAGCCACCCTGTACAGTTGGAAGAACAGTGATGGGGCCGATTTGAACTTCCCATCGGCAAACCAATGATCGCAATCAGCCAATAACTGTAAATTTTCTACGGTACTAAATATAAGGATCCGATTCTCACTGGGGCCACTATGAAAAAGAAGGAAAAGCTCTCCTTTACCAGTTTTTCCGTAATATCCTTCAATAACTAAATCAGTCAGGCTGGTAGGATTCGATCTGACTTCTCATTGGATAATATTAAATATTATAATAATATTAATTATTAAGAAGTAATTATTATTATAATAATTATTAATCTTACTTAAGTTTCGTGGGGAGGGGGGGAGGTATAAATGAAAATGATTATTGGTCGGCCAAAAGACTGTCGTTTAAAAGACTGTCGGCCAAATGACAAACGACCAAAAAGTGTTCGGCCAAAAACCGGTCGGCCAAAAACTGGTCGGCCAAATAAGCTGTCGGCCAAACGATTTATCGGCCAAAATTCCAAAAAAAATCGGCCAATAGAATTCGGTCAAATAATTTTCGGCCAAATGACAGTGATTCCGAGATTCTTATATTGATTTTTCAAAAAAACAAATGACTTCATTAATACGGTACATTTTTAAAAATAGAAAAGAAGTCGGGTAATTTTGACCGGTAGGATAATATCGACCATGGTGGAGGGAAAAATCGACCATCAGTAATATTTTGAAATAAATTATATTTTAATATGTTAATGTTGATTTACCCTCACATAGGTCACGGTCACGGCCTGGCGCTTGTGTGCGTCGACAAAAAATTTTATTTTGATAGCTTTCTCTCGGCAGGCAATGGCAAACCACCGAGGTTGACCTAGAGATTTTAACCTAACCAGAATACTTCTCCTTGAAAATTATGTTTACCAAACATATAGATTAAAACTGCACCAATTCAGATTCAAATTATGGAAATATACCCGTCGTATCCTACACAATTTTAATAAAAAAAAGTCTAAAAACGAGCAAAACTGACAGCATATACACCTGAAGAATGATGGCACCATACTAACCGTATAAATTAGGCACATACAAAACTATCTATATGCTGGTAGGTAAAGTTCGATCGTATGGCGCCAAGTTTTTGAGATTTGGAGCTGATCGATTTTTCCCGACAGTCGATATTCCCCACTCTCCCCTACTTATGTATAATATAGAAGAAACAAAATATATTTTTTACTTTTGTAGTTATTTAAGGTTGACTAAAGCTATGGCAAAATTGTGGTGATCCTTTTCTAATTTATATTTACATTACCTAATAGGTATTTACAACATGGAAAGCATTGTTTTATTGGAAAATATTATTTTGCAAAATAAAAGTGGAATAATAATTATGGTAGAATTCTAAATCTACGCATTACGCAAAAAGGCAAATCCACACAATTGTGCTGAAAAATTACACAATTGCGTAATATATAAATAATACATATTATACCAATGGTTTAGATTAAACCAAGTAGTACTTGCAGATTGCCAAATCTCCATAATATACTTAATCATAAAAACACAGAAACAAAAAAACTGATATGCAGTTGTTTTAATGCACATAAATTTAAGTGAAAGTACAGAGAGCCGCAACATAAAAGTACAACAGCCCCACTGATCTGTAAAGATTTAAACGGTTTGAAAATTTTACTTTTCAACTGATGATTATGGTCATTGATAATACCCTCCAGACCCTGATATATAACAGTATAATTATTATGTGCTTTCTAGATTTTCAATTTATTTCATAATCATTTGTGGTCACCAATTTTATCAGATTAGTTAAGTCTCAAGTAGGTAGGTATATCGGCAATTGAAATCCCAATTTTTTTGGGTGATTCTAGAAACCAAAAAAAGGCATAACAGTTTTTTTTAATTATTTGTCAAAATCTCCCTAGTTCTTGAGTTATAAATTTTAGCAAATAAAATGGCAGTTTATTTTTTCAACTCTTCTAGTTTTTGTATCAAAGAAAAATATAATAAATTATTGATGTACGATACTACCTAATTTTGAAAATGCGTAACTAGTCTTGTTTGTTATATTAACTTGTTATATTGCAGTTTTTAATATTATTAATTCTCACAATTTAAGATTTATTATAATATTCAAACCAGTAATATCGAGTAAAGTATTCAATTGTTTAGTAAATCTTTAATTTGTTTGTTTCATTCAGTGCCCTGTTTCAGCTAGTAGTTATTACTTACTTTTCTCCTATATATTACTCTCATCATGAGATGTTATAAGATGAAGATCCAACGAAGTGGATAGTATGTTCGTTTTAATTTCTTCAACCTTAAAATTTATGTCCACCTACCTGCGGAGTTATGCCTACGGCACTGGAGTGCAATCAATACTGATAATCTGATCTCTACATACAATAAAACCTTACTAAGACAACCAGCTCTCTACTGTTTGTAAAGGATTTAAACCAATAGTTGTTTCTTAGTTAGAAAGCAAGTTTTTGCTAGAAGTTTCCAACTTTATACTTTAACAAAAACACAAAGAACCCGAAAATTTCTTATTGTCGGATACAGAAATCTGTATAATAAACATCTGTTTTTCTGCAAATCACAAATAGTTAACTCATCTTATTATAATTACAAGATCAACAATTTTCAAAATAAAAGGTTTTTAAAGTAGATTTCTATTTTTCTTTCAAAATTTTTGTATTTTAAAAATATTCTGAACCTCTTCTTCCCTCACTTTTGTTCAAAAACAAAAAATTTCCCAGCTTTTTCCGACGAAAATTGTATAATTATTCAGTCTTCTGTATGTATTCTAGAAGAGTCTGAATTTTTATATATAAATTAGAATTATCAGTATTAAGCTACAGGACACAAATAAAACACATTTTTTAAACGATTGGTAAAAAAAATCGACCAACCAGAGTGTTTTTTTTTCACCAAAAAATGACACGTTGTAGCAGGAGCAGCAGCTGGGATTTTTTGTATTAGGATTAGTTACTACTGACGCATATAAATGGATTAACGAGATTCTGAAAAATGTTTAATCTGCCCCCCCATTTTCTAAATACGCCACTTATTGTAACTGTAACATTACTTATAGAAGTACATAATAGCCAGTGTATTTACTGTATAATCTCCTGGCTCTGCAAATAACGTAACCTTTCCTGCGTTTGTAAGCAATGGACCCACTTGAAATAAACGCTTGAACACTTGACTTCTTATTATTAACTGACGTTATAATACGGTTGGTTTAAGTTTTTGTTAAATTTGTTTACGAACTACAGACGAACGTATAAACAATACTGGAAGATGACAATAATAAATTTAAATTATTTTACAACAATTAATTTACATTTAGTGGAAAGCTTAGAAATGCATTGCTGTTGTTTTAATAGCTACTGGCTATGTTACTGCAAACAGGATACTGTCACTTAAAATTCCACTGCGTTTAATTGAATTGCCACTGTTGTATGCTATTGATAATTGGTAGGAAAACTTCCTCACCTTAAATTAAAAGCCCAAGGCACATTGCAATTTATTGATTGTAATTTACTTTTTCTCTATTGCTATTTGTCTTCTAATTGTAACAACTCAATTTACCCCTAATACTACATATTATGGATATATAATTTCACTTGGTTTTAATTTTTTATTTTATTCCATGGTATTTCAAGAATATCAGCAATAATTAGTGCTTTTCATGCTACCACAATGAACTTCCCAAAAGTTCAGTTAGTTAACTTTGCTTATTTTTATGAAATAGCTTCAATAAGAAGGCAATTACTAAAGAACAAAATAACAAAGTATGAACATGAATTGTAATACTGCAATATAATCCGGAACAAAGAGAACGTTGATGTCGTGAATCACCATTCTAATCCTGTGGGAAACGACACCAGTTCCTTTGTCTGTCTCACTCTGAGTCTAATTGTTATATCTTTAATCCCCATTATTGTCTTTGCGCTGCCAAAATAGCGCCAAACCGTCACCGCACAATGCTATATAATATATTTTTCTTCCTAAAATGACATAAATGTCGAGGATAATGGTAATATTCTTGCATAATATACTCGAAACACGTTCACAAGAATTATTTTACGTTTAAAAGTTTTTAAAAGAAGGCGAAAATGAAACACTTACCCCATTGTACTTAAATACGTATTATTATTGTTTAGATATATTTCACCGAACGTGCGCTTATCCCACACAAGAAGATGTTAAAGACCATAAAATAGATATGGCATGCACTGGATTATATTGAAGTCAAGAAGTAATGAATAAAAAATATCAACAGTGAAATTAAAGATGTTTCTGGAAAATTGCTAATTAGACCTTTTTAAAACTTCAAAGGTAAAAAGAAACCTGAACAAAGCCGTTACGAAATCTAAAGATTACAAAGTCGTTAAAAAGAAATCAAAAAGCACTCAAAAGTGAGTATTTGAAGTATTCCGAGTCGGAGGGATTTATTTAAGTTTTTTTGAACAAGAGAAAATGATTTTCATCCCTATTCTTTTGTTCTTACGTACATAGCACTTTCATTTGGCAATTAATTTTTGCTTTACTAAAATTTATTATTTCGTTTTTTGTAATAAAACTCGAAGCTATATGTAAATAGGTCTGTATAATATTATAGATATTTATATTTATTATACAATACAATTTTCACATTATTTACATTAAAATAATTTTCGAACTAAGCAAAGCATTTAGCTGGTTAAATTATTTCTACCATTATAGGCGAGATGGAAATTTAAATCCAAACTCTTTTCCTTTTCGAGAAGTACATTGCACGATTGTCTTAGCTGTTTCGCATTCGTCGGCAGCCTTCGCTATGTCTTTCTCGCATTCATCTACCATTGCATTTAATTTTCGCATTTTTTCGGGATTCGACTTCATTGGAGCAGATGCAGCGGCCATGAATCCTTTTCTATTAAATTTGCCATTTTTCATCATGTTTCCTCGAGTGAGAAGACATTCCAAGAGACACAGACCTGCATGATTGTCGGGTAGTTTGTGTTCCATGAGGACTTGCACATCAGCGTCAGTTGCTCCTACTTTACTTTTGCAGTTATTCATTAGCATTAAAGTTGCTGCTTTTCTAGGGTCGTCCAGTGCTGTTACAGCCACGACAAGAAAACCTATAACAAAGCAATAATTAAAGATGTGGTGTACTGTGTAATACTATAATGTAGTATTACGTTTATACAATGCATGAACAAATTTTTATTCCATATTCCATGTGGACCCCACATTTTTTAAAAGATTGTTCAAAACTTAAAACTAAAACAGTTATTATAAAAAATCGCAACATCGTAACATTTTAATAAAGTTTTATAATTTTATTTATGAAGTATAAGTTTCTTTAATATTTTTGATAATTACTGTAGTCTTTTTTCATAATTTTATAGATGAATTTACAATTTCAACCTCTATCGATGAATCAAGTTTCTGATTCATTGAAATTGGTATGTTTACATCAAATATAACCATTAAAACATTTATTTTTAATTAAAATTTATTTGAAAAAAAACACAAGAAAAAAGGAATAAAGCTAAAAAGACAGTAATAACAAGTAAAATAATAAAATAATTTCTCTACATCATTGTTTTTTCTGAAAAACGAAATTATTAAATTCTTTTCTAAATTTTTCATTAAAAATTAATTGTTAATTGAGGCGTTCTTTAATTTCACTAAGACGCTAGCTATTCACTCAATCTATAATTAAATCCAATATTTTATGACAATACCTTTTTTGTCAAAAAACTGGAACTTTTGAAATGGTATTTTGAAAGATATTACCACATCTATAGCTTCTGTTAAAGGAAGATCTATTGTTTCCAGCTACCTAATAATTATAGATTAGCTAATTTAGCTATAATGTGCTTTTATATAAAAGTGAGTTTTAGTTAAAGCTTCTTTTATTTAATAATCTAGTTTAGTCGACGAATGCCTACTCTGATTTAAATTTCAAACTTATTTATTGCTCGTATCCTTAGGGGTAAACGCAGTGCCGGATTACCCATAAGGCAGAAAAGGGGGCTGCCTAGGGTCCCCGCTTATTTTATTTTAGGTTTATTTATTTAAAAAAAAAATTTTAAATAATTTTTAAATAATTTTTTCGTAAATGAATAAGGTTTAGTGAATTAATTTAATAAACATTGTTTTACTTTTTAAAATTAGTTCGATATTATTATTTAATTATTGAGTAGTAAAATGAACCGGTTTTTAACCGTTTTTGAAAACTTGTTTTATTCAAATTTTAAAAATGTTTACATTTTTATTACTAAACAAACAACAACAAAAATGTTGTGGTAAAAGGGTCATACTTAATTGGCATTAAACAATGTCAGCTCATTTTTGTAATACAATCGACTTAAATGCAAATTAAAAGTGGTGCAGTTCATTTTTACAGTACATTATGCAAGTAATAATTTTCTGGAGGGCCCCGAAAATTTAACTATGTAGGGCTCCACAAATGTTTAATCCGGCACTGAGTAAAAGTCTGCCAATTTCAATTCCCTAGTCAAGAAGCACCCTATATTTACCTCACAAAATTTTGTGACTTATAAAATGGGTTAGTTCAAGTCGTCATTAGCTCCCGGTCTAAAATAAATGTAGGTATTCGTGTATTTTTCAATTTTTTTTTAATTTATCATAAATATGCTAAAATAAGCACTAAAAATGCTTAACAATTAATCTAAGCATAAAAGTATCAAAATAAACATATAAGCATAAAAAAATTAGTGCCAAATGCCTTATTTTTATTAAATTCATGGACATTTAGCAAATTTAGCAAAGTATAGCAAATTTGCTAGAAATCCGTACTCTAATCATT
Organism: Cantharis flavilabris; assembly: GCA_949152465.1. Taxonomy (NCBI): domain Eukaryota; kingdom Metazoa; phylum Arthropoda; class Insecta; order Coleoptera; family Cantharidae; genus Cantharis; species Cantharis flavilabris. The sequence goes on from OX424435.1 coordinate 14,138,994, forward strand.
ATTTGTTTGCTTTTTATTATTTAATAACAACATCTATAGCTACATATTACAATATGCAGCATTATTTTAACAACAAATTATTTATTTTGTCGTGAAATTTTTATGCGAAAATTGTTGATAAAAAATTTTGGTTTATTACTTTTGTAAAATTTGTAATTTCTCACAAATACTCACCATGTGGTGACAGCTAGCTGAGAATAAGGCATTTTTTTGAGTCGAGTAATTTTGATTAACAAAGTTTGAAATTATGAAAGAAACTAAAGTATGATTATTATAAAGTTATTAATTTAAAATTGCTAATTTCAAACATAAGTTAGTGATTTTGAGAGGAATAGGTTTTGCAGTTGTAGGTAATATTGGAGATTTGGAATTTGATTTGTTAATTAGAGTTGATTCATTTAATTTAAAATTTGAAAAGGTACAACAAAAATTCAATGGAAAACCATTTTTGGAATGATTAGAAAATTATATTTTAATATACATTGGCATGTAATTTTGTGGATATATTTAAAAGCATTACCAGTACTAGTTCATATTAATGATTTAATTTTATAATTATTTAAAAAAAGATTAAATAAATGCTTAATTAAATGGGCATATATAGGGATCTCTTTGGGACCTATTGGTTCTGAAAGTTCATGTTTTCAGAACACTCGTACTACCCTAGTGTTACGCCACTGATTTATTTGGTGTTATTATACTAATATTAATTGTATTAATTATCACGTTTGTTGCTCAAAACAACACACAACATAGGTACTCCTGAACAAAAATTGTCAGACGTGCAGATTTTAACTTTTAGTTGTTATACTTGAATGCTTCCCACTGCTCAGCCATTGAAGATACAAAATTGTAATTTATGTCGCTGGAAAATTTTATACAAAGTTGTTTGAAGGAAATATTAAATTTCCGAAAATGAGCTAAGTATATTCCCTAAAATAAATTTTTATACAAAATTCCTTTAAGTAAAAATGATTTAAATTCATCGAATTTACTATTTAATTGACATTAGAAATGCAATTCAGTTTTCAATTATTTCAGTTTTCAAAATTCAATTACTCAGTTTTGAAAAATAATTACAAAACAAAATATCAAGTGTTGGGTACTTTTAAAAGCAGAAAAAATATCTCTTTAAATTGATACCTTTCTCATTCTTATCAGTTGTAATAAAAAGTTAGAATTAAAAAAAATCAATTTGCCATATTACTTCCCTATGTTCGGATGAACGGTCGGCCACCCGGTATATATTCAATAATTATAGTAGGGATTTCAGACATTCCGATTTCCACGTACATGTATCAGTACTGCCGAACGGAAACAATAATATTAATTATAATGATCGTGTAAGGTCGAGAGCATCATTACTTGCGTTATTACTTGACCATTACTGTAAATGACAACTACGTCTTTATTATTTAAATTAAAAAATATAAGTTTTTAATAAAAGTTAATTGAAAAATTTTGTTGCTATCCAAGTTTTGTTAAAATCAATTAAATGTAAAAACCATTATAATATTTGTTCATAAAATTAATAAAAAAATAACGACGTTTTAGGAGCCCGACAGTGACATCACGATTTCTTTAATACATACTCGTATATTATAATAATTATTATTTTTTAAATGTATTTTAATAAAATAATTTCATTTCTTTGGAATTCTCAAATACAAAATAAAATACAGTCAACACTCCACCGCTAAAAGAATCAATTTTATAACTGCTTTATTATAACAAGATAAGTGAATTTTACTTATTTATTTTTCTGAAAAAGGATAATAATATCCCCAAAAGGAATAAAAAAATTTAAATCGAATTTTTGGATTGTTTTCTTCTAAAATTCGATCTCACTTTTTTAAGCATCTGGTATGATTGTGAATTTTTATATGTAAAAAAATAAATATATTTTATTAGTTCAATTCAACATAAAAATTATTTCTGAGGTTTCGACCTAAATAAATCTGAAACATACCGAATAATTTAATTTTCTGAATTTTATAAATTTTTTTGAATTGAAAAATGTAGTAGGTACACAAACCGATACTCCAAAATTTCCAGAAATTATTTAATATTATGTAATGTAACTAAAAATCCAAATGTTTTAATTTGTGTAACTAAATATTTTTAATAAAGCGAATAACATTATGGCCGAAAGGTTCGATAAAGCGTAACTGTTTCAATAAAAAAAACTTTTTTTGATGTAAAAATGTAACTCACGAAAATTTTTGTTTATTAGACGCACTGATAAACTGAGAAGAAACGTAATATTTTTTATTTCCCTTAACCTATAATCTTATTGTTACGATTTCACTATTAAAAACTTTCACCATAATCCAAAAATTTCATCAATAATTTTTATTACAAATAAATATCGGACTCACCGAAAACCAGTAATAAATTCATATTTAAGAGGTATAAGGCACAATTTGGATATTATAGTCATCCGATCGCTTTTATATAGAACAGTAGTAGGTGACATTGGATTTTATTTACCCATTTCCTTTTCCTGTTGACATTTGCTCTTCGTGATGGTGAAAAGAAGATCATATCAAATAATTATGTGTACTTTACCATAGATTTTTATGATTGCATTCTCCGTTATCCATGTTTAATTGCATTTTTAATATAAGATGTACTACATAATGGAATAAAAAATGTCGTTAATTTCAGTCATCACACTATAGCTTTTCTCATCGGTACATCTGATATAAAATTTACATTTAAGTTATCAATTTGCGTGTACACATTTGCCACACGATGCACATAAAATTTAACTATGATAAGGGTTGCAAATATTACATTACAGTGAAATTACTTAAATGCATTAAACTTCTTCGTTTACTTTAACGTTTTTGTTGATTTTTCACCTCAAAATAAAAAATGATAACTCAAGCGTTAAAAGTTTTATCTTCATTATGTAAATACGAACCTCGTTAACAATAAGACTTTGTATTTAATTTTTACAATCTATAATCATATTTTGTAGAATATACAAAATGCAATCTCCAGGGTTTTGCATGTGATAACAATTTCGTGTTGGTTTACTTGTCTGTCAACTGTGCTATATCTGAATCATTTCAAATTAATTAAAAGTGTTGTACATCACATGAAAATATTTCTATATTTATGATAAGCATCACACTAGTTTGGTAATTATCCAATAACATAATGCTGTTACGTACGTTAAACCCATATTATATGGCTGGGCTAGTCTGATAATGCGGACTATTCCGAACGAGCCAGAAGTCCTTCCAATTTTTTCTTTTTTAAAATTATTCATCTGCAATGTTACAATTAAAAGCAAGGATTTCCCCCGATTTCATTTTTAATGGAAAATTTGAATTGGCAATTGTGAAAATTCTAAGTAAGTACCTATTGTTTCATCTAAAATAATTTAAATTTTAAGCGGCCTTGTAATAACTGTAAGGTCAAACCTCCACAATTTGTACAGATAAAAATTTAATTTTTAAAATCCAGCGTATTACCATTAAGAGCAAAGTTAAAAAATCACTTCAATAGTTTTTTTCAGCTGCTTAAAGCCCTTGTGGGCTAATCACACCCAAGCTTTTAAATTTTTTAAATTAAAACAACAAACTAATAGGTAGTAATTTTTCTATTATTTGTGAATTTTAGATGAGATGAAAGTTTTAGAATGAAAACTCAAACCTCAAATATTCAAATTGATCACCTGTAGCAGCTGTATTAACGTTATACTAAATAATTAGATTTAGTACTTTTATACTAATAACTAGCTTACGTACCCGGTTTCGCCCATGAGAAATAATACAACTAAAGTTTTCTATAAATATTTAAAGTTTAGAAGTACAAAAATTATATAACGAGTGATGTTTATCAATAACCACTTTAAATTTAATACAAATTTTTATGAATTTGCGTGGTTTTCCACGCTTCTGACTTGGTGATTCTTGATTTATTCTAACTATTCAATTAATAGTCATTAATAAATTTGATAGAAACTGGCATATCTTGAGATTAGTTTAAAACATTTTTTGCCGGAAATTTAGTGAATTAATTTTGTAATGTTAACATCAACATCGTTAAGATTTAGTTTAAGGGGAGCAATCCATTTAGACGCCCGGAAATAAGAGACATTTTTTGGTAATTATTTTACAGATGAAAAAATAATCAAATCATTTTAAAGTTTCAACATCATTTTATAATAGTATTAAAGTGCATAAAAAAAATTTTTTTATAAATATTTTTTAACAAAATGACAGCTCTGTAAAGTGTTTTCTGACGCGTCTTGTTTCAAAAACTGCTCGTGCTGTAACTCAAAAAGTTATTAATCGATCTGATGGCTCAAATTTTAGGAGGCTTTAGTCAAAATTATTATCGGAAGGATAAACCTAAATTTTTAAAGATATCCAGTAAATAAATAGTGTTTTTAGGGGTAAAATCTGTCGAAAATATAGTCGAAAATTTGAATATTTATTTAAACAGCCTAATTAGTTTTGGAATTTATACTTATTTATAATTTGTTAGGTTCATCCTTCCCTTGAACATGTCAATAATCGAAAAAAAATTTGTTTTCTTATTTCAGATCAATAGAAAAGAAATGGTAGATGCAGCACTTTTCGATGCCATGCACAAGGCTCCTGAAAGAACACTTCACAGAACCGCCATTTTATTAAAAACTATTTTAAAAAAAATCTACAAAAGTGCTTAATGTGATCATAACTTGTGTCTCCATCCTATATTATATTGTACTGCACACTGTATCTATTATCAAGAGATAAATATCTCAAAATAATTTTGAACACAGGACTCAGAATTCTAATGATTTCCATGGAATTCCAAAGATTCTCATAGAATTCTAACAAGGGGAGGTAACGGGGTCTCCCCTCCCATCAAAAATCATCAAAACCAATAAAATTATTGAGTTTTCTTAAAATTTTAAAAATATATCTAAATTTTTATCAAAATCCCCATGAATTTCTCCTAAATCTGCTCTTATGTGTAACTGAAGGGAAATTTCAGGAAATCTTAAAAAAACAGAAAATACAAGGTAATTAGAAAATCTTAAAAATACTATAGATGAGCTTTTTTATTTTTTCAATGTTCTGAGATTTTCATGGCTTTTCCAGATTTTTTAAAATATCCTAGAATTTTCTACATTTTCTGGGATTTTCCATTTCACAAGATGTCCTAAGACCCCGAAACTTTCTAGATTTTTCTGAGATTTCTTTGGATTATCGCGAGTTTCAAAAATATCCTAAGATTTTCTACAATTTCTTGAATTTTCAAAGATTTCCTTGATATTTCTATTTCTTGAATTGAGATTTCCTGGGATTTCTTAACATTTTTTCGGTTTTCTGTAGATTTCCTTTCACTTCTACCCCAGATTTCCTCCTCGATTTTAACTAACTTAAGAGGAAAACCAACTGGAAATCGTCATATACAAAACTAAAGGAAAATTTGAAAAAAAAAATTATTTCCTTTGATATTTCTCTTTCTTAAGATTTTCTTTAAATTCTAAATTTTTTCTTCGAATATTTTCAGATTTCTCTTCACTATTACATCAGAGTTTTTCGATGATTTTTCCCTAGTTTTTTGATGGAAAGCTGAGGGGAAATAGTGAAATACAAAAGTGAAAGAAAATCTTAAGAATAATCGAACTAATTATTATTTTTTAGCTTTTTTAATTTTCTGAAATTTTCTCGATTTCCTAAGTAATAGAATTTTTAAAATTATTTCGAATTTCTACGTTCTAAGTTTGCCTGGCAAAGATGTTTGGATGGGAGGGGTAATGGGGCTATGTTACCCCTTCCTTATGACTTATCGAAAACCAACAAAATCTACAAATTTTTTTTTTAATTATGAAAATATACCTAATTTCTTATCAAAATATATTTATTTACCCCTTCCTCACTATTGCTCGTTTACCAATCTAAACCAATCTAAAACCAATCTAACCAATCTAAAAAATATCTATAATTTCCGAGGAATTCCAGAGATTTCCAAGGGAATTCTAAATAAGTGTACACAAAATTTTGGAGATATTTACCCCTTGCCTGTTATATTAAAACAATTTAGAGTTTGCTTTTCACTTCTTGAAAAAATACACTGGATTCTCATTTTGGCATTAAAAATTAAATAATATGGCATAGTTACTAACATGTGAAAATACTTTACATGTTAGAAAAATTAATATTAATTGAAAAATCTTACTGTTCTTTTATGGATAAAATATGCAAATATATGAATTAGTTTGCTACACATGGGTCCCAGGTGTTTCGAATTTCAGGTTCTCATCAGGCAAACCTGGAATAATATTACTAACGCGAACAGTATTCAATTCAATAGAAAAAATAAAAAGTCAAAGTTGTTTGATATTTCTTTGAAATAAAATTCTACCTAACTTGATTCCAAAATCAATAAAAATAAAAAAAATTTTAAAATGTGTCTAAACTAAATTTACTAAACTAAACTAAAAAAAAATTAACTTAATCTAAAAAAAATTAACCCAAATTAGAATATCTCGGGTTTTAAATTAAATAGTTGTAGTTAATCGTTTTTAGTAAAGAGTAAAATGAGCAATCAGTTTCAATTTTGTAATTTTTATCGTTTACCTGAGATTAGGAGCTCTGAATGTCCATGGTGAAACAAAATCAATTATTTTATTACTTTTTCATTTTTACCCCATTCGGGATGAAATTTATAAAACATTAACGTACTTAAAAAATTTTATGAAGATAACCTGCATTCTATGTACCAAGAAAAATGTTGAATTAAAAAAATGCGATACGACAGAATCTACAATTTACTTCCAAATTCAGAATCTCTTCTTTAAAACATAAGAAAAAATTTTGAATTATCTTTTTACTCATTTAAAAAATGAGTAACGTTTGTAAGCAAAACCAGGTTAAAAACAAACTGAAAAATAACTGAAAAATTAATAAAACTGCATATTTTTATCCTTCTTCGTCTCATTAGGAAATTTTTTTTCAAAAATTCCCCTCTAATAAAAAAAATTAAAACTAAACTTTCGTTTTGAATTAATCTAAAAAAAATAATTTATTTTTGAAACCATAGGATACCACCTATTAGAATTTGCGTAAAACTCATTTTAGACTTAAAAATTAAAGAAAATTTTTTAATTTGCCTCCCAGCAAATATGCCCCAGTGTGTAATATCAAACAGTAAAGGTCCAACCACGAGATATTTTTAATTTTAAAGTATACAATAATACAGTTTTTTTTTTTACAAAACTCAGTTTTCTGTTTGAAATTTTACAGGCGACAGAGCTTGAGTAGTTTAAACTACCCTTTAGTCCGATTTAATCCATGCGGTAGAATTATACCCCAAACCCAAATTTGATATTTCCAGACCACTTAACCGATAATTTTTAGTAATGAACAGTCAAGTAATTTGCGTATAATTTACAAATTAAAGAATTTCTACCTTAGTGACGACGCCAGCATTTTTAAATGGGTGGGTACAATTTGGGCCCAATATATTTGGGGTGGACAGGGGCTCACAAAATTTATAAATAAACTCAAAACAATACATTATTGAAGTAAGCACCTAAAAATTGAAAGGTATATTGTAAATAATTTGGATGGGCATTTGGTTAGATACTCGAAGCAAAAGGGTGGGCACGTGCCTATCCTGACCTCTCCCTGGCACCACTACTGTTCTACTTTGCTTGTAATTGCCCTTATAAATTTACTTAAAATGAATTTATGTAAATTCAATGTATACTTTGCAACATCAATTATATCGACTTGAACTAGGGGGGGGGGGTATGGAACACCCTCTCCCACCCCAGGTTTGCTACAGTTTAAACTGTCTGCACTTTCTCTAACTTTTCTTATTTATTTAGAGCCCTTTGCATTATTTTCACAAAATGAAACTTTCACAAATTTGTGAAATGTGTTACGTTACAGGGTTGGTATAAAACCGAGAAAATTGTAGCTAGTAGCTACCCTGTACAAATAACAGTTCTATTTGCTTATTTATAGCGCGGCAGTCGATTGACTATTATTTTAAGAGCGAAAAAGTAGTAATTCTATTATATTGCCGGAAGATTCGTTAAGGTAAAAGTAAACAATGAACGTATCGTTACAAATCGCGTTAATATTTAAAAAAATAGTGTAGTTATGTCAGAATGCAAATAAATGTATTTTTAGTTAAACAAGAAATGTTAGTCTTTGAGTCCTATTGTAAAGGATAAAAGCTTTCAAACGAATCAAGCTAAATATGTTCTATTTTCTTTAGGACCTTAATTAAAAGCTTGAAACATGTATCATTTCAAGCGAATGAACATTGTTCTTTGGTCAAAGCGTGTGCATGTACGAATTAAGAGCTTTTCCCTCTTATATACCTAAAATTCATAAAACAGGGATCAAATTGCCAGGAAAAGGTATCATTAGAATTATTCCAGTCTTAAAAATTTTCAAACTTTTTAAAACTTTGTAAAGCATTAATTCCATTTTTTTGCAAGAGGTGACTAAACTTACAAATGTATGTAGGTTAATAATAATTAATACATTTAAACATAACAAAAAAATTAATTAATGGAATTTTTGCTTAACTTGATGAATTATACTGTAATAATACAGAAGCGTAATAAATTTTTGTCATTCTATGTATGGTATTATATCCGTGCAGCATGAATGAATATTAATAAACCTATATTAATATTTTCACTTTAAAAAACTCAAGTGTGATTTTTTCGTTCTGTTCTTTCGTTTTCATCCTCTTTTCTCTAATCTCCTCTGAGCATACATCATATCGACGTTGTTGTTTTGCTTTATAGCTTTTATTTCTCACCAAATTTGAGCTGTATGAAATAAATAAATTTTTTTCTGTATCGAATTTTATAATATTTCATTAAAAATAAATAAGAATGTATTTTGAAAAGGCTCCGAAAACAATTGTTATAAAAGTTACATCGAATTGTCTGATATTACAAAAATTGCAAGATTCAAAAGAAAGGTATGCAAATTTCATATAGAAACTCAAACGATAAGGAAATGTAATCGCAGTCCCTTGTGGTACTGTTCTGAATAAGAAACGGAAACGTTATCAAAACAATCTAGACAGAATCAAAAACACGATTGGTCGAACCGGGTTTTTCCGGTTATTGAATTCTGAACAATCATTTGTAAATCACTTGCGATTTTCTTTTGTGCGTTGTTCAAAAATTACGTCTCGAAAGTCGAACCACGATGATTTTCTATTAACCTAACGACGAAAAATCGTTCGTACGTTTAACTGTTGGGGTTTTAATTTTTAATTTTTCTGAAAATTGTAAAATATACAAACTATCCATAATATTATCTTATGTTACTGATGGATTTCCTCCGAAGGAAACTTTTTGGTGGCGCAGTTGTTTGAGATAAAACTCTTAGCAATAAACTAACGGCTGTCGACAAATAAAACCCAACAAGATTTAGTTTCGGGAAAACAGGATCTGACGGTAACGGAGTAAGATGAAGTGAATTAATCGTGGACAGTTGCGTTGTGCTAGAACTGTGTTCTAACAGGTTAATGTCGCGTGAAGCCAGCATCCACTTGTCTCATTTGTTCGCATCCCCTTATTATGTCCTCACTCTGGATACTTCCTGCTGACTTATGTCTTGTATCACACTTCACAAATTGTTTATAAGGGTGGTCTTAGCAATCCACTTTTTATATTAAGTCCAATAAATACTGATAAGCTTCTGAGTTAATTAATTTTTTTTTTTTTAGAAAAAATCTCGAATCTAACTTATGTATCATCATTGAACGATTTAGCCCTTGTTGGAATTCAGGGTCATTGCGTGTGAATATGTATTATAAAAATACATAATAGAAATAATGTTTAACATAATACAATAAAGTTACAAAGCGTATAATTTTTATTAGCGTTTTTCACCTTATCGTATAAATAATCTGCTGGCGACCAAGTTTTTTCTTTAAATTAAATTTAATTCTATAAAAACGTTGTTGCATGTGGAAATTATGTCTTAATTTGGTTTAACTTTCAATTATTTGGTTGGCAATATAAAGATTAATTAAAAGACAAATAAAACATAGCCTAGTAATAAATCAATTAGAAAACAATTAATAATCTCGTGTAAATACAAGAAAACTAGAATTAATGTATGTGATAGCTATTAAGTTCTCAGAATTGAGTCCTTAATTATAAATACTTGTTTTAGTTGAATTTGTACAATTCAATTCTTTGTTTTGTTATTACATATAACCAATAAAAATGGGAAATAAAATTGATTACGTGTTCCCTATAATCGAGAAATTTTAGTTTCACGCTGTTCGCAGTTGTTGGTAAATTTGTTGTCATTTTCTATTGCTATTGTGACTATTTACAGACCTCAGTTCAGGTTAGAAAACCACGTCACGCAATCTATCTTGATCGAAATTAAATATTTATTAAAAATACTTTATAAACTTATTTACATAAATTACTTAAAATTTCAGCTACCTATTACACGAAATTGGAAAAACAAACTAAAATTTGGTTTTTTCATGCATAATCATGAATATTAACCGAACGATATATTAGATTTAGAATCATTTTCAGAAGAACCCCTAGTTTCTAGTTAAAAATAATTTTATTTTTTTAATTTAAATTCATATTTAACTAAATTAATTAAAATTAACAAAATATGAAAAAAAAATAAGTTAGTTGGATATCCCAAAAAGGCGTACGCCGCGCCGTCTTCAGGTCAATTATTGCCCTAGTTGAGTGAGAAACCGTGCAATGCTAATCACGGTACATAATACTATAGTAAGGTAATCCGATTCCATGTCAAAATGTCGAAAACAAAAACGTCGAAAGCAAAAACGTCGACGTCAAAACGTCGAAAACAAAAACGTCGAAAGTCAAAAACGACGAAAACAATAACGTCGAAAATAAAAACTTCGAAGTTTTTAATATATCAAGTTTTATAAGTATCAGATTGGCTAATATATTTAGTGCTATCTATTATTCGTAATGGAATAAAAAGTTTTATTAAATTTTTTTAAATTAAATTATATACAAGGGTGAGCAAAAGAAGAACATTTTTCTTTTTCTCGGGATCTCATGACCATGTGGTCAACGTGGCCCAAATCGAAGCAAAGAAAATTCTTGCAGAAATCAAGCACAATGATGGTCAAACTATATGATTGATACTCCGGGTCAGGATGGAACATTCAAGTCTGCTCCCCCATTGTTCAAACAGTTATTCACCATTCACTCTATTCGGTACAATAACGTGATTCCGACCATTTTTGCTCTTTTGCCAAATAAACGTCAGGAGACATACGGTAAAGTCCTTGATGTTCTCAAGAACCTCATGCCTGGGCTAACCCCTGAGAGCGTCATGACAGATTTTGAAGTCGCTCAGATAAATGCTTTCAGACAGGCATTTGAAGGCATTAATAACCGAGGATGTTTTTTCCATTTCAGTCAATGCATATGGAGAGTTATTCAAAGAAACCATAGGATTCGAGTCCAGTGCGAGAACCGTGAGAACATTCAGTTCTCGGTTAATATTCGAAAGTTGGCTGCTTTGAGTTTTGTCCATGTCCACGAAGTGGTTAAATTTTTTGAGGAACTTAAACAAAACCGAGTTCTTCATTACTAACGATGAGATACTTGAACCACTGATCGATTATTTCGAGGATACCTGGATCGGCCGCCAGCACGGGTCAACCAGACGTCCTCCAAAGTTTCAAATTGCACTTTGGAATTGTTATGAAGCTGTCTTCAACGACCTGCCCAAAACAAACAATTCTGTGGAAGGATGGCATCGCGCTTTCAGTTCTCTCTTGAGCTGCAACCACCCTTCAATTTGGAAGTTTATTGATGTTTTGAAGAAGGAACAGGGTACGAACGAGTTTAAAGTAGAACAATACATCAGCGGCCAACAACCACCCCAAGGACGAAAAAAATATCGCGACGTTGCTGCCAGAATTAAGGCGATAGTTTTGTCGTATGGTAAACGTAACCTGGATGACTATCTGACTGGTATCGCCTATAACTTTGAATTCCAAGACAGTTGACAAAATCGTGTTTAAAAAAAACCTTTTGACTTTTTTTTGTGATATAATTTATTTAAAAAATGCAATAAAATTAAAATTAAAAGTAAAAAAAACTTTTTTATTTTCGATCTTTTCACTTCGACATTTTTGACTTCGACGTTTTTGATTTTCGACGTTATTGCTTTTCGACGTTATTGTTTTCGTCGTTTTTGACTTTCGATGTTTTTGTTTTCGACGTTTTGACGTCGACGTTTTTGTTTTCGACGTTTTTGTTTTCGACGTTTTTGTTTTCGACGTTTTGACGTGCTACCAGGTAATCCGACCAGCAACATTAAAGTGGGACAATTTCGTCCACAAGGATAGAGCATAAGGTACCAATAAGCAAGCGTTGTATAGACAGAGCGCTGACTAATTGCGACGTTTGTCGTAGTAAGACGATCTAAAATGTGCAAGTATTACATTTAGATACCTTATTATGCATCTCTCTCGTTGTACATTATGGTTTCATTTCTAATGCACGTAAAGAGTGCAGCATTCTAAGCAAAGAAATGTTAGAACACTAATTTAATTATGGAACAGGTACTGATCACTCAAACACCAAATTTAATTCCGGAAAAATATTTATTATTTGGTGTTTGGGTGATCAGTGCCTGTTTCTTAATTTTATTTTCCGGTAGGCTGCTCTAGTCTTTTATTTTAATACTAATTTAATTTCTCGATTTTTTGTTATCATCTAATTTCAAGCTGGAGATTATTGAGTTTTAATGTTTTAAATTATTAATCTTGGCAATTTTTGATGTAAATCTTTATCAAATGGAGGAAAACTTTTTTCTAGAATTTTGGTTTAGCTCTCATGGCTTTTCATCGCTGTGAAAATTACAAAATCGAAAATTAATATTTAAATTTACAGTGCTCTCTCATATTACGTTATACTAACACTATACATAATATAATAATATAAATCACAGATGAATTTAACTTACATTAGACAACAAAATGCAAACTGATTTTTTTTTTAAATGGCTTTTTACCACTAAAAACAGTAAAACATAATTTTAAGATTTTTTTAACAACCCTGAATAGAAAATATTTAAGAAAATGTATGGAGTATGAGCTAATTACAGATTCGGTCCTTAATAATACATTTTGTATAATATATTTTGTATATTTGTACCAAATCACCGCCTAGATGACGGCAGCATAGCTGTCCAACTAACGTATAGCTGGGGAAATCTGGTGTACAAGTGAAGGGAATAAAGGGAAAAGAGAATACAGGTAAATTTGAAGAAACCTTACGAATATATATATACCATCATTATATTATATTTGTATTTGAGGAAATTCCATGCCAGCACAATTGTTTTTAATCCAATCATTAATAAATTCAGTCAAAATTCAGAAAATCGCATTTTTAATTTTGTTGTTAAAATTTTTCAAGTTGAATTGTTTTCCCCAAATCAAAAAATAAAAAAAATATTTAAAAATGTTTTTAACATTATATTATAAAATTGTTATATTTTTGCTAAGCTCTTCTTTCTTCTTTTTTGACCTTTGTTAATCCAGTGTTGGGCATAGGTTTTCCATCTCCGTCTCTGGCCAAGTTCTAGAATGTCCAATTCCTAAAACGATGCTTTATTTAGAAATTGATTTTGTTGATTATTGTTGATTTTTGGCAGCTTAGCGTTTTGCTATATAAAATTAAAAAGTTTTACTTTGCTTCACAGATGAAGATGAAGAAGTCGGTTTTAAAGGTGCTCTTATTATATTGAAACATTAATTTTTAAATAAATAATTACAAATAAAAATTTAAAAATCTGGAAAGTATTGATTTCATTGTACGACAGATAATTAAGTTAAAAAAAATTTAATTCATGCTAATTATTGGAGGAATACAGAAATGTGCATGCAAATAGGGGGAGCTTTCCCCCAATACCTTCGGCAATTGGCAAAAGTAAGTATATATGTGTGCAAAATATAGATAAATTCACCGAACAGTTAGCAAAACCATTTTTTGTTGTCAAAAATGGGCCATATTGTTGAAAATCAATAGATTTCCTTTCAACAGAATTGAAAAAGAGCTTAAAAAAAGATAATTTGTATGATGCGAAGAGCAAAACAGTTGGCAAATTCAGGACTGTTTCCTGGAATATTTAATTAATTAAGAGAATTCAAGTTCTAATCGTGTATGTATTGAATTTTGTATTGTTACGTCATCAATTAAAATGAAAAACAAAATAAAACTCCAGTAGAAATACCAAAAGCAGCAATGAAATATTTTATTAAATTTTATTAAATCAAAATCATAATAAAATAAATTAATATAAATTATAAGTTGAATTTAAAATTTTGATATTTATAAAAAATATCTTTTCCAATTTACAAAAGTAAATCCTAGCAATATAATTCGCATTTTACTTTACCGTTGGTAGTGCTCGCGACGTTACCAAATGTCAACAACATAAAGGCTCTATACGTACACTTGATGTTGTTTTGAGTTTTATTCTGAAATATTTTAGCGTAAAACCGCAGTCAAATAATAATTTACAAAATAGAAAATTAAAAGAATCCAAACGTTTGGTTTATAAACAAAACTTTCTATACGAACTATACGTATTAGATAAATTTAATATTTTTCCGCGTGGTGGCGTTCGCTTAATGTAAATCGCGAATACCACAGTAAATAAATGATAACGATCAAATATTTAAACATTTTTTTGGTAGTAGAGAGTAACAGGAATTTCTGGAAAATTATAAGTAACTTTGTTTTTTCAAGCTACTTATTATATTACACTTTTATACCCGGTTTCACGAAAGTTAGTTAAAATTTAAGCTAAATGATTAAAGATTTTTAACGATGTCGCGACGATGAATTTTTATTTTCGAAAATTTTTAAATATAGTTAATTAAATTTTAACTATCTTTTCTGAAATCGGGATTGAGAGTAGGTACATATTATAGCATTGACAGCTAAAGTAATGAAGACAAATTAAAAAATAAACTAGAGAATGATAATCATCGTTATCATCATCATCAATAGCTATATCATCGACGTCGACTTAAGCAGGGTTGGGGAATCCCTGTAACCAGAATTAAATTATAAAAAAAAGTTTACTGAATTTATTTAATTTATTTTGTTATTTTTTTATAAATTTAATTTACTATTTGGATTGAAATACTTTGTAGAAATATACTGTGTAAATCCACAAATATTAGGGTAGGGAATGTTACAAACAAGGTGACGATAACCGCCATGTGGAAAAATGAAAACATAGAGGTGTTTATTTTTTAAATAAAACTGAAAGCTAAAATTAATTAGCTAATTATGCAGAGTTCTAGTTGGTTGCACCTTAAATTAGTATGATTTTCTAGTCATGTAATGGGATTAGCAACAGCTTTAACGTAATTTTCAACGGCGTAATAAGCTTAAATTTTTTTTTGGGTTTTTGGGGACAAAAAATAGCTAGCATTTGATGATGAGCAGAAGAACACAATAAACTTGTGAGTATGCAGGGCCGTACAAATATTTTTTTTACATGATGATGATATAATCCTGAATACAAAATATTTTTAAATTTCTTCCCTAAAACTAAATATTATTGAAGGATATTCCGAATTTGTTATAAATTAAAATTTTAAAAGTTGTCGGTTTGATGTAGTATCTAATTGAAAATAACATATACCTTCGAACATTTTCATTTTCTTTTTTTTTAAATATGAAACATTTTCTGGTTTGCAATTTTCATGGCTATTTAATTTCATAACGAAACCCAACCAGACGTAATCGCATATAAGAGCAGTAATAGAAATACCAATCTCCCAACCGCCGCTTTAAAGATTTCAATGGAATTAAACAAGAGAGCGTGTATAGGTAATATCATCATGCGGGATGTGGGGAAATTCACTCAATCTAAACCCGGAAACCGATTCCGGGCTCCCATGGGCGCCGTTTTCGGAGGAGTTTTATACGCTCCGGTGTCGGCGCCGAATTGCGGCGCACTTTGCAATGCAAATGAAAAGCAAAGGATCGCAAATCGACAATAGTATGAGAACCCGTCCAATTCTATATTTGCAAATGGGTTTTGAAATGTTCAAGTATCAGACGTTTCACAAAACGAAATAGAAAAACAAATTTGTTAGAGGTATATGTGGTTTAAAATTGAAAAAGATTTTCTTTTTCTTAATGCTGATTAAAAGATATCCTCGTTAATCAACTTAAACAATAAGTTTGGGGTTAATAAACCACAATAAATTGACCACAAAAATAATAGTACTACACTAAAGAGTTTAAAAATATTTTGATATTTTGATGATGGAAATGAAGTAAAAATAACGTCAGGCTTAATTGGTTGAGTTAAAATTTGTATATTGTGTTATTGTCGAATTGTAACGATATGTTTAACTTTAACAGGAACAGGTTTAAGTACTTCTAGACATGTAAATGTCATTTGCACTAATATAATTATTGTTTGTCACAGCTATCAACTGAGTCACGGTCGTCTAACTTAACAATGACAAAATTTTGGTTCAAAGTTAAATAAAATTGATGTACAAGGAAATTTTCCATAACCTCTAAAACTTAATGGGTTTGAACCTGAAATTTGGAAGAAAAATAATGATAGGACAGACGTTCTTCGTTATCTCGTTGTGATTGTTAACATAATTTTAGAATTAAGCTCCCCCAGTATACTATTCGGTTAATTTGACATTATTTTGAAGGATAAATTAAAGGGTGGAAAGATTTAAGATTTAAATTTACTACTTGTCAGTTTTCTGCCCAATTAATCCTTAAAATCGTACAATAAATAAGGAGCTTTATATTTATTTAATCAGAATTTTCAATGTAAAAATAATAATAGCTGGAAATGCGGTTTTTCTCAAAAATAAATTAGAGGAAAATACTGAAACAAAAAATGGGATTTCCAGATGAGGTTTATCTGCTGTAATGATAAATTGCGTTTCAGAAATCAAAATATAATAACAAAATCTATTAGATATATAATTCTCTATCAGTTTTTGAAGCATCAATAAATTTCATTTTGATGGTTGGGTGAAATGTAAACAAACATTAAATAAAATATGAATAAAATGATTGAACTAAACATCGGGCTTATTAGGATTCCCACGATAACTCGGTGTTGTTGCTGGTTAATTAATAATTAGCACTCTGAGTTGATCCGAACGTTAATTGTTATAATAGATTTCACACGCTGAGGTCATCCCATTTATTTGTTTTTTGCTTCCTATTTGTCTACTACGTTCTGCAAGTAGTATTATATTACACAAATCAACATAATTTTCGTTTTAATTAATCTAAAAAAACGACATCCTTTTTCACAGATGATTTCATAGGCGCAGTGTCGTCACAACTGAAAATAATATATTGTAACGTAAAAATAACGGAATTAAAGTTGAAGATCGCAGTAATTGCAATGAAAAAGATTAGAGCTTTTCCCTGATTTAATAAAAGTGAGCTGCATGAGCTTTTGTTACACCGGAGCACTTCAGATAAAAGCTCGGTCTTGGACCACCTGCGTCACAAGGCCCAGCTGCCTCAATCTCTGGTCTTTCTTTACAAGATTACTTAAAATGAACAAAGTTCATCCTTAGATACTGCTTTCTTTTCCAATATAGAAAGTTACGAGTAGGAAATCGCAGCATCACGCTTTTCCTAGTTTGTATTTCGATCAATATAAAAGTATTGTTGTTATAAATTATGTCTGTAAACATGAATTAATGGAGTTCGAGTTGTTCATCCGATAATTTAACGTTATCAATGAAGCTGTGATGATCTGTTAGTTGGTGTCCCACATTGTGTTTAAGTCTCATTTCATTACAGTCAGTAGCAGTCAATTGAAGCAATTTCCTATATAAAATCTTTAAGAGATTCGCACGATCTTTTGCTCCGAAAGCTGAAAGTTCAAGAATATGACATCATCTTAAACTTCACTGCGGAATGGTGATTCATATTGTTATTGTTTATTAGTATTTCCACTTTTAAATCGCCCAGTGGTCTCAATTTTTCTATATTACATTGTCAGTTATGACATATCAATCAATGAAATTGCTTAAATATATTAAATAGTTTAATGATGAAGTAATTCGTAATATAGTCGCGACTTGGAAAACCTTTGAGTTCTGGGATAACTCAATATGTTGTATAATCTGCACATTGATACATTGATTTATCCTATTAAGAAAATATTACGTTAATAAAACAAGCAATTACGTTTACCACCAATTTATATTTTATTAATTTAAATATTTGTGACTAATACAAACAATTATACCAAGCTGAGATTTTCATTAGGCTTAACATCGTAAATAGCTACAACATTCCGCTATACCCAAAAACTTTTAAAAAGGTAATTTTTACTTTTGTCATACTCCAATAGCGGCAACATCCGGAATAAAAATAAATATAAAAAATAGTTAATTATTAGGTTTTTTTGTCGTGGATTCTGTGGAATACTATCTCACCGTTTTCGAAATACCTAAGGTATTATCACTTTAAAACTTGAAATCTAATTGGATTAATGCTCTTCGATTCCACATCAGGAATTCATATTTTTTATAAGCATATCACGTTGCGAAACACTCTATATAGGGGTAGCAAAATTAGCTAGCACCCCGGCACCAACCACCTTGTCTATTAAATATAACTTGTTTATTGTTAATCTTGGTTAATAATTAATAAAAATATAAATTTGCTGCAAGTAGATAATATTCATAAAATTAAAAGCTACATCTAACTACTCGAAAGCTTCCAATTAATTTTACTTTAAATTAACTTTAATGACTGAGTTACAAATAAAATTCTATAACTGGTTAAAAACGAATCGTTAAAAAATTAAAACATTAAACAATGTGGGTTTGCTTATTTCATTAGTATTTCAATTAAGTTGATAAATGAATTTATTAGACACTGTCGTATAACCGTCAATTTAGTTTCCTAGGTATATCTACCACTATAATCAGTAAAAACTCAATATCTGTGTAATATGCGGGAAAATGAATTGACACTTTTTATGTTTTAAATATTTGCTGTGTGATTATTGCTAGTGATTCATTATCACCACTACAGAAACCACTATATTAAAAATATTTCCACCTATGACTAAAAAACTAGGTAAAGCGTATCGCAGACAAGGTGACTTTTTACAAAATAATAAATTAATTTCTTTTTAATAACAAAATTTTGAAAATGGCAAAAACAATAAATGGTTTTTAAAAAATACAAAAGCACCTATGCGATCTTTACCTCTAACGGCATGTGCCCACTTGGGCTGGGACTTTTTATCGATTAATCGATAAATATCGACGGTTATCGATTAATCGAAGAACGATACTATATTTTTGAAATATAAATTAATCGATATTTATCGATATTTCGATAGTTATCGATATTTTGATATTTCTAATTTAGGCTATTTTATTATGTTTTCTGGACTTCCCATTGGTCAATTGGTTTCTTTATTCGAGGAAATAAAGTTGGGATTTATTATTTCGATAATTATCCGAGTATTGAATGCGATATTTCGATTATTATCGAAATATCGATACTTCGATACTCCGATAATTATTGAGAAATATCGATTAATTGAGGTTATCGATTAATCGTAGTTATCGATAATTTTCGATTTTTGAATATCGCCCGCCTTAGTGCCCACCACCAGAATTCTTTCATGATGATCCAAAATTTTTTATCTTACAGGTTAAAAAACAGTCATCCCTTCTTTATATTTAGCAAATTTTTAATTTCTTTGAGAAATCTTGCGTTGCTTATCACTAGTGGAATATTGCAAAAATTCTGTTTGTTTGGATTTTCGATAAGTTGAGACTACATTTCTTGGTATTCATACCAAGGTATTTACTTCATTTAAAATTTTAAAATACACAATAAATACCTCTAGCACTTCAATATTAAATTGTTTACTATACCTTATAATATAACATAGGTATATATTTTTTAACTTATCCAAAGAGAGTATAAAATTTTTTCCCATTTTATTCAATTAGAATTATTAGTCTTTTTTTTAGTAATGGAAATTAATCTATAACCTTAATTTCCAAATTACTTTTTTATTTATTTATTTAAATTCAAGTTTTAAATTTTTTATAACCTCTCCATATGGCTTTCGGCCTTGTTACTTACATTGCTGTACTATTTTCTTTATTTTTTGACAGAAAATCGTCCTTTTCTATCTGAGCTGACTTAATTTCTTCCGTTATACATTCTATTTAATCTATAGTGTTATATTTATGTACATTAGGTATATATATATTTAGTGCATTGTTTACAATTTGTTCAATCGTATTTCGCACCCTTCGCGCCAAGCCTTTCGGTTCTCCCAATCTCCTTCTGCAAGTCCTCGGGAGTTCATTGCGTTTTGGACATCCTTCTGCCATGTTAGTTTTGGTCTTCCTCTTTTTCTTCTTGTTGGGGGTTCCCATTCCCACATTTTTTTTGGCCATCTGAAATCTTCCATTCTTAGCAAGTGGCCGTACCACATTAGTCGTTTCTTATCTATAGTGTCTATTATTGTTTGGTCGACACCCATTACTTTGCGCATTTCTAAGTTTCTTACGTGCTCCAGCTTAGATACACCGCAAGAGCGTCTCCAGTAGTCCATTTCCAAAGCTTTAAAACGTCTTGTATTTCTTTTGTTAATTCCCACACTTCTGCTCCATAGCTCCATACGTGCATATACTCTCGACTATTGCTGAATATATCATGGTTTTAGTTTTCTTCGTGACGTGTTTATTCCAAAGGACTGAATTTAGCTGGAGTATGGCTCGTTTTCCTTGGATAATTTTGTTATTGATATCAGCTTCGCTACTTCCCCTGTTGGAGAGAGTTACCCCCAAATACTTAAAACATTCGCAGCTCCCGATCACTTCTGATTCCAGTATCAGATCTTGCCCAGGTTCTCCAATTGTTAGGTGTGTAGTTTTGGTGAAATTTATTTCAAGGCCCCATTTTTCGTATTCTCTTTTAATTTTCTTTCCATGTAATTTGCGTCCTGCTCGTCTTCGGCTACGATTACCTGGTCATCGGCGAACAGCTAAGTGTAGAGGGTTGAGTTCCCTATCGTGGTTCCCATTCTATGGCATTTTATTTTCCATTTGTTCATTGCCTTAATATAGATTTTAAATAAAGTGGGAGCCAGGCAGCATCCTTGACGCAAGCCTTTTGAAATTTCAAATTCCCGAGATAACATACTGCCTAAATTTACAGAACCAGTTCCTCCTATGTATAGATTACGAATGGCATTTATATATACTCTACTAATACCTCCTCTGTCTAGGCTTCCCCACAGCTTACTTAATAGGATACTATAGACTTTGCGGAGATCTATAAATGTTAGATGTACAGTTGAATTCCTCGCTAATTTTTTCTCAATTAGTTGTCTTAACACAAAGACGTTGTCAATACAAGAGCGACCTGCACAAAATCCACTCTGTTCTTCGGTCTCTAACATCTCATTCTCTATTACTCTAAGATCCGGAGTAAGGTCGTCACTGCATTTTTTATCAAACATAATATGGTAATAAATATATCGCACATGGGTTGCCTAATGAAATATGGTCCAGGCCATCCTTAAGGGGGGGGAGGGGTTGTTATTGTAAGAGTGGATGTAAAAATAATAAATGTGCGTGTGGCGCCAGAAAACAAATTTGCAATTCTAAGTGCCATGGGTCACTCCCGTGCCAGAATAAAAATAATTAATTTAAAAAATTTTATTTCATTATTTTTTAATTTTTATTAGTTATGTTAATAAATGATTGTATTATTATTATTATATAATACAATGAATACAACATACATGTATGTAAATATCACTTGTCAGTTGGCTGTCAAATTTAAATTTTCCTGTTCTTTATAGTAGTTATTCCATAATATCATCATTGTCTAATTCATTTTGGCCATTAACGTCATAGACCGGCCAAAGACGTAAATCTTACTATCAAATGAAAATATTTACATTATAGTTAACGGGCGTTGACGACAATGGCCGGTCAATGACGTTAATGGCCAGCGTAAATGGGCATTGACGTCATTGCCCGATAATTGACGTTAATGCCCAATTTAAGTCATTGACCGTAACATATGAAATAAATAAAGCAAAATTATTCATATCTCAAAAAAACATCATGAAAATATGGCTTTTGTTCGCCTTTACCCCCCCCCCCTTAAGGATGGTCTGGACCATATTTCATTAGCCAACCCACGTGCGATATATTTATTACCATATTATGTTTGATAAAAAATACTTTTCATCCGGTAAGCAGATCGGTGCTGAATGACTTTACTTCGGATCCCGTACTATATCCTATTTTTTATTATCTTTTTTCCATATAATTTTCCAATTGAACTCAATACCCTAATGCCACGATAATTATGACAGTCTCTTTTATCGCTTTTTTTGTAAATAGAAGTAATGTAGGACATTAGATTTGCAATTAAAAAATTTTAAAATAGAAAGAAAATGAAAAACTGCATAGTATCTAAAGGAGCGCCGATTGTAACTTGAAATTCTAAAAATTTTGATTAAAATATCATAAAACCCAGAATGTGAAGCGAATAAAAATTGTTATTTTTAACTTCGCAATTAATTGCTTTCTATCCTTCTGCTTTCTATATTGTTTCTCCTACGACATGTGAACGCGTTCTTCGTAGCAGTTCTCTGTTTTTTTTCTGAAATAACAATTAAGTTAAAATTATTATACTGAACCTTTTTTGAAATTTTTAAATTTTTTACCTGAAGGCATTTTTATGACCGCTGCTGTTTCTAATAGAACAGGGGTGTCCGTCCAACTTCATATTATTTTCGATCGACTATGTTTCTTAAAATACCTATTAAAATATTAACATTAATATAATAATAATAATATTATATTGGAAAATAAACCCAAAATAAAATTTTAAGTAAATTTGTGGTATGTAGTATGGGTTCTAGGACATTTCGATACGGGACATTTTGCTCCCGGACATTTTGCTACTAGGACATTTCGCTCCCGGACGTTTTGCTCCCGGACATTTCGCTACCACTTTTTACTAAACTTACATAACATACCTTACATCTTCGAACGGATCTTTCTTTTATGTGCAATTTTGGTAAACAAAGAACTGAAACTAACACTAACCTATATAACCGACCCATGTCTTTGAACGAATCTCTTGTAAAAAGCGATTTTGTTAAACAAATACCTTAAACTAACAGTAACCTACATAAGAAATAAAGCCATCGAGTTATCTTTATTTTTTAAAGATACAGTAGAATCCGTTTAATGTGATCACGGATAATGTTATCAGTCGGTTATTGTGATCATTTTGACTGGGAACCGGCCGCTTTACTTAGTTTACATACAAAAACCACCGGATAATGTGATCAAAAAACCGCTTATTATCATCACTTTCAAGGAATTTCCTACACAATAATCTCTTTTTCTAAGTATCTTTTTCTGATTTATCATTGAAATTTAATATATTTTTACAAAAGACGTCACTCATTTTTTTTCTATACAAAAACTAATGAAGTTTCCCGTTTCATGGCGTGTTTCTATTTTTATTTTGCTAAATGTGCACTTTGCTTTATGCATTCTAAAATTTGCTTATTGTTATCAGTCGGTTAATGTTATCAAAATGTTCTTGGCCCAAAGTGATCACATTAAGCGGATTCTACTGTATAAACCAAATTTATGATTACTATAAGCGATGTTTTTCTGTGTGTAATCATATACGTCCGGCCCGTTCCTCGCAAAAGTGATAACAATACCCGAATGATAACATTAACCATGATTCCAATAAGCGGACTCCACTGTATTTAAAAAATATGAATAAATATCTGTGCGAAAAATTAAAAATTCATATTCGATACAAAATCCTTTACTTCACGGTTATTTCCCATCATCAGTCGTATTATGATAATGAAAATATATAATATTATATTAACATAATAAATAATACTCGAACGTATTTATTAATGTAAAAGTAGACAAAAAAAGAAAAAATCATATTTTCTTAGCTTAGGAGTAGTAGTGTTGTTATTATCGCAAAAGCTCACGAAGCCCTGGCTTGTGGCGCAAAATTTAGTTTCAGGAATTGTAATTATCAATTTGATAATTAATCGTCTTAATTATTATTAAAAATAAGTTTCACTTTTTCTATAAATTTTTCTAATTTAAAAAAAATGTCAACTGGAAAACCGAGAATAACGACGCAAAATATTAAAGACTTGTGACGTCAAACTGGCGTAATACTCTTCTAACTAGGAGAAAACCACAGACCCAATTTTTTTTCACCAACTTTCCTTTTAGGACATTTTCTTCGATTTTTCTAGATTTTCCCGGATTTTCTACAATTTCTGCAGATTTCCTAAAATTTTCTTGCATTTTCTCAGATTTCCTTTCACTTGTACATCAAATTTTGCCAGCGGTTTTCTCCTCGGTTTTCTATTTATATATATTTTATTTTTATTATTATTTTTATTTATTTATGAATCACGACTAGTGTCGGCGGTTATCATCAACTAAAAATTGCTTCGCGATCAACCAGTTGGCCACCTCTCTAATAGAATATAACATTGTTTGGGCTACTTTAGTGATATTTAATTGTAGCTGTCTGACAAGCGTACGTTTCAAATACCTTATACAGCAGGTGTCATATCTTACACTCGATCATAGAAAAATTATAAAACCTAAAACACTCCAGTTTCCTTAACTTGGCTATTTTCTTATTAGAAATTGGATTGTTAAAAACAATTTTGTATAAACATTGATTAGTCAACTAGAATATAATATGAAAAGCCTTATTGAGCGGCAGTTAAAACAATTAAAACTAAAAAGAAACCAATGTTTCTTAATGTTTGTTAAGAATATGATTATGTGGTCTATTCAAAAAGTATCATTCTTTTTGTTACTATGAAGTCAACCAAAAATTAAAACTTGCAATGTTGTATTGCCGAATGCAGCTATTTTGTAATATTGAGGAGCTAGATAAATTAAAAAATATATTAATGCATATTAAGTTAATTAGGAAATAGTCTTTACATATTAAGATAATGTATTTTTCCAAATTCCAAATTTATCAAATGGCTTTGCCAGAAAAATACAAATCTTTACAGATTTCACCCGGTTAAATTTTAAAAATCTAATATTCCAATATAAACTCAATACTCGATGGTAATTTGGAATGACAATTTTTCACAAACTTAATTTTCTATTTATTTTTCTTTTACTAATATTCAAATTAAATTTTAAATTTTATCGACTTTAATATAAAATGGGAAAGTAAAATTTAACAGATACCTTTACCCATCTGTCGTCGTATCAAAATTATTTTATAATTGCCTTGATTTTTCTAATACCAACTAATATCTTTCAATTTAATAAGTGTATTTTGCTGAATAGGATTTATAATCAATAAATGAATGCAATTTTCCTATATTACTTATTTCTTAGATTTTCACTTTATTATTCGTATTCGTATTAGCTGCACGGGTAGTGGTTCAATGCCCACTTTGTACTGAAGCTCTACGCTAATTGTACCCCGTTTTCCTTTAAGATGTTAAGGAAAGGTATTGGTATTTCGATCCATCGTTTGTTGTTCAGCAGAGGGCTGAGCTAAGAAATTCTGCCGAGTCCGGGATTTGAACCCTGAATTTCCGCTCATAACTCAACTAGCGATCACATCGACGTCCCTGATCGATAGGGACAAAAATATAGTAAGATGCAAATCTAATAAATAAATAAATAAATAAATAATAAATAGCCGAAACTAGTTTTTGTTAATAGATATCTATCTGCTATTTTAGAATCTCAATCGCGATATATAAATTATATATATATTGTCCGACGTTTCGGGTCTTTTTATTGATACATTATCAATGCTAAAATTACAAATCAAATTAAAATACTGAAAACCTATCAATAGAAACTAGCATGCTCCAGGACAACCCTTACTTTAACTACGCTTTCAGCAAAACACATGACACTCACGTGACACGGTAAACACTGAAACTCAAAATTAAATTAAAGTGGCTAATTTGAATTTGAAGCAAAAAGGTTAATTTTATCTTTCAAGTACTCAGTAAAACTAAGCCATTATACTGAAATCCCATGCTGAAAGTGGTAAAGAGACATACTGTATATGCAATATACTATACAAATTTCATCAGGAAAGCAATATAGATTTCTGAAAACAGAATTTTTTAAATTGTTACTCGGTAAGCTCAGTCTCCAGGTAAAATTATGAAAATCAAGTAGAACCTATTCTTATAAATTTCAATGGCATAGCGGTTTAATAAACGGAACAGTAATTATAAAATTTATTACGCCGGCAAATGAAAACAAATTATCAAATAAATTTAAAAAGTTGGTTTTAGAAAATTACGTAATTATTATTTTTTTTATTGTAGATTTGTATTTACAAAATTAATCAGAAAATTGGCGAGAATCTCTACTAAACGCCGTTCTCACGCCCTCAACTCCCACATTCTGCGCTCTTTAACTAATCTAAATTAACGCAAATTCTAAAATTTACGCGAATATGGTTTGCTCGAAAAGCATCATGTACTCGTATACATACTAGAGCAAGATTTTAAACCGCGGTGCTTCAATTCCAAACAAAGAAACTTATTAAACATGTTGAACCGAATCGTAATATTCTTTTAAATGCCACTCACGATTTTTTATGATCTCATCTTTTTAGAGCACGCTCGAAAATTAGGATTTAAGGAGATTTTTTTCAAGCCGAATCCGCTGTATGATTCATACTCATCTTCCACGGTAAATTTCATAATTTTAATTCTTCAACGCAACACGACGTTTTATATCCACAATGCACTCTAAATTAGGTTTAACTTTATTCGAAAGTTACAAAAGGGGAAAAGTGTTACAATATTAATTACTGTTAATTGATATGAGAACATTTAAATTTAAATTTTTTATTTCCTTCTATATATACTCTTCAGTCTTAGACTATTTTTTTAGCCAAGTACTTGGTTAATTAAAAGTTCAACATTTGAATTGTTAATACATAAATATACATGAATACAGGTGCAAACGATTATAACCTTACTTTTTTCTTTTATTATTATTATTATCAAATATATTTTTGAATCAAAATTATTTAAATCCAAATAAATTTGGTCGCGATAATTTGATGCACTTCGACGAAGGTAAAGGTTTATCATAATGCATTCGTTCGTACTAGACGTAGGTGACGTCAGTTCAAGGGGACTGCGATCCACAATAGGCCAGGCGCCACCTCAATTGAGAGAATTTGTTTTTATATCCAAGCCTGCTTCTGTATTTACCACTTGATTTATTGCGCGGGAGTTAATTGAAATTGATACTTCCTGTCCGTAGGAAATGACATTGTTTTTAAGCAAAGTATTGAGTTCAGCAATAAAATCAAAATGAACTTTCAAAAAACGCACCATTATTTAGATAGATAAAAGGGGGCATAAATCGAAGGCAAAAATAAAATCCTAAATGCTAATGTATTTTTATTAAATAGCAATAAGTGGCTTTTCAATTTTCAGCCTTTCACTGCTGGTGACATCGTAATAATGTACCAAACCAACGTAGATGGTATCTGTATGCCCAGGAAAGATAAAATTACAAAGTGAGTGCTTATTATCCGAAGCTAACCACAATATAAACATTTTTCAAGTACAAAGACAAAACTTAGATGGAATATCTCGACTCCACCTCTCCATTACAACCCCTTAACGATGTAAATGCGTTGCCAGAAGGCTCGCTTTACAACCATATTCGTGTATCTGAACTAAACACCCTACAATAAGCCAAGCCTACTAACATCAAAAGCTTTTATGTAGATTTACAGTTAAGAAAATAAAAACTTTAAAGTAATCACTAATTTGAATTCAAAATTCAAAGCAACCTAAACAGAATTTCTAAAATAAATAACAGAAAAGTTGTAGCAGATCTACCAAAATACAAGGGATGTTTTAACTTGCGATTTTGTTATCATAAAATTTAATTCTTTATTTAAGCCAATAGAAATATAATATTTATAGGTATGTATTAGTAAATTTAAATAGGAAAATTTGAAATTCCACAAATTACAGAGACAAACTCATGGCAAACCACCGAAGCAAACAGTTTGCAACCCACGTTGAACAGTAGGTCCCCTATTTATGTAAAAACACTTCCAACATTCGTAGACATTAGGAAAAACTAACGGCAATTAAAAAGGGAGTTTCGTTTTATAACAAAACTCAATTCTAAAGAGAAATTACAGCTAATTTAAATTTTAAAGCAACAGAAAATAGGAGTTTAAGTATGCAAAAGCTACTGATCGTGCTACTAAAAGTTAACAGATTTTTAATGTCAGGCTTACGAGTATAACTTTTTCTTTGTGCAGAGAAATGAAATTTTTAATCTATTGATCGCCATTTGTTGTAGTAAAAAATTATTGTGATATGAAATTGGAAATAATTATTTATATTCTACCGAAACCAAAATATATGGTATTTAGCTTAGAAGAGAATAAACAGATGTTGTATCAAACAAGTGCAATCATACATACATATATACGTTCTTCCACCCCAACTCTACCCCCGGGCTATTTTGAGGTGCCCCCTTTTATGAATAGGTGTAATTATGCTTCAATCATTATTACGCAACAATAAAAGTTGTTTGTCAACACCTTTGAAAATTATAGATTTTCGTAATGCACCGTGTCCAAAACTATGTCATTTTACAATTCGCTTGGCATAATAGTAGTTTTTAATGAGTAAAATAGCATTTGTTTATATGAAGTAGCGTCGATACAAATCCACCTTAATATTTAAGTTTTGGGTTAACATTTTATATCATGGAAGTTCACAGTTTGACATACAGAAATGAGATATTGTGCAAAGGATGTTGTTAAAAGGGGAAAGACGAAATCCTGTGTCAGAGAGCACGATAGATGACCTAAACACCTGCACCCGCATCGATTTTTCACACGAGCTTTATTAAATATATTTAATAATGCAACTTGTAATTACTGCCACATTACTAATAATAAAATTTGCTTTCTGTCAATTCGGGAATAAATATAAATTAATGGAAAGACTTTTTGGCCCGATTAAAACGTTAAGTGTAAATTAACATTTTATTGTAAATTAATCAAATATAATAAGTTGGAGTTTAACTGAAAATTAAAAATTTTTTAATTAACAAATTTCTAATCATGAGATTGCATTAGTAAATAATTTTGATTACCCGCCTAAGATAAAACATAACCGTAAAATAAATTTCACTCGGGTAATCCTTTAATTTGATTTATTTCTATTGAGAAAAAACATGTAGTACCTGCTTAAATTTATATTTTCTGCTAGCTATAAACAAGAGCACAGAAAGGAATCTTGAAATCTGCTGAGGTTTCGCAGTGATGGTGTGAACTTCCAGGTGCTGTTTTCTTAGGTTGATCTTGATCCTTGTAAGTGATAACAAGAAATCTTTCTTATTTTTCGCTACAGATACGATAGCTACATTTTATTGTTAAATATATTTTATTTATTATTATTCACAAATTTAAAATTTATTAATTTTGCAAATTCGATTACAAAAATCACAATGTACTGGCCTATCTGCTAATTAACCCTTGGTCTACTTAAAGCTTGTAGTGTTTCTAAGGACTAATTTTACAACATTCTAATCGGCCCTAACTATTATAATTTCATTTCTATTAATCAATCTGTGAAGAAAATAACTATTTTATGACCGGAAGAGATCGAAGAAGAATAATTTAATGCCAAAGAGTGAATAATACAGCTTATAAAATTTATAAAATTTTGTTTGACTAACAGTTATTCGACTACATTTGTTTGACTAACATTTGTTCGACTTGGAATTTTATTTGGCATACATTTGTTCGTCGGTATTTTAAATGACAATGACATTGAATAAATTATAAATACCTACTTGTGGAATGGTAATTTATTTATTACATGTAAGATCTGTATACCGCTAAGCTGAATCTGTAGTGCAGGCCCTGATTATCTTTTTTTAGAATTAATTGTTATTTTAAATAAACGTCTTAGGTAAATTCAAGATAAAAAAAAAGATTGTAACACAAGTAAATTTTTAAGTTATATCAGTGGACTGTTTTTTATTTTGAAAAATTTAAATTTTTTATGAATATGGGAATGGGAACCCCCAACAAAAAGAAAAAGAGGAAGACCAACACAAACATGGCAGAAAGATGTCCAAATCGCAATGAACTCCCGGGGACTCGCAGAGGGCGATTGGGAGAACCGAAAGGCTTGGCGCGAAGGGTGCGAAATATGATTAAATAAATAGTAAACAATTCGCTAAATATATATAAAAAATTTTTATTAAAATTTTTTTGTGGTGCTGGCCATGACCGTAAATACGGCTCTGGTGAATACCTGCTCAAGAATTTATAAGCATAGTAAAGTAAACAAGCTCAGCTTCAAATTTTTAAATTTTGGAAATTCCATTTTTAAATAAACAAATTATACCTACTAGATTCGGGTAGCAAAAGATTGTAAAAGGGTTTAGTACGAGAGAGAAACCGCTGAGGAAATTTAGTGTACAAGGGAAAGAAAATTTGAGGAAATCTTAGGAAATCTAGGATATCTTAGGAATACTACAAACAACCTTCTTTTTTTTCTTTTTTATTGTTTTAACATTTTCGAAAGAAAATCTGGAGCCAATCCAAGGAAATCTGAGGATATTTTAGGAAATCCTAAAATTCTAAATTCTAAATTTGTTTTTTGTGTTTTCGTATGATTCCAGTAAAAATGTAATGAATAAATTCTAAAATTCTTAAAATCTGCTTCAATTCCACGGAGGACTCATAAAGTCGTGAAATATGAAACCTTCATTCAGTACATAATATGTACATTGAAACTGTTTTAATTATTTTTTCTTGTATTAATAAATTTTTGCAACAATTTTGGTGTTGATAAGTTAGTGATAACCTGATAACGTGCATATGCAGCACCATAATAGGTACATGATTTATTAATACGAACGACTACGATCAGATATAACTCCAAAACACTAAAATAGTTTCTTGTTGAAACCAGCTAAGCAAAATGTTACTCAGAAGGTTCACAAATTTAAGTAAAACAAACTGATTTGCTTTTAGCCGATGCAGTACAACACCCACTTCTTGCCAGAAAGACAAATTAAAGCAGTAAAAATTATTACAACACAGAAGCAGATGACTCAAAAACAACAGAATAAGAAAACACCAAATGTGAATAGATATAAGCAGGTAATTAACATTTTATATTTTTGAAAAATGTTTTTTTTTAAGAAGGATTATCACTGGGAAAATCTAGTTTATTAATAAAAAAAATACAAAAAATCTGTGAAACCTTCGAATATCTTAGGATTAATATTATAATTTACTTACCGAGAAGCAAACAATGGAAAAAATGTATGGACACTACACATGCTGTTTGTGGATTTTCAACAAGCTTTTGACAGAGTGAAAAAGGGCAAATTATACAAGGCCATGGAGGAGATAAAAATTCCGCCCAAGCTGATTCACTTGATAAAGATGACGATGAAAAACACCATGGCATGCATTAGAACAGTAGACGGCGGAACAAAACTTTTTAAGGTAAACTATGACGTAAAGGTGATAACACACAGCTACTTTTGCTGCGCTGCCAATTAAAAAACTGCGCAACTTTAGTTGCTTCTCGTGTGAACACTGCTGCAACCTAAAAAGCAGCGCGTGCAGTAGAGTTACCTGCAACATTTTTAACGTGCAAGTCGTTTCAAAGTAGCTTAATGTGAATCGACACATTTGTGTGTTGCGAGCGTAGTAAAAAATATTAACTTGGGTGAACTTTTGAAGCGGCTGCAGGTGAAAACTTGATTACTGTTAACCTGACATGCAGCTTATGCAGCCGTAGAACAAAAACTGCACAGCAAAAGTAGCTGTGTTTGTTCTTACCTTAAGGCAGGGCAAAATTATTCATCATAGTCTTAGAAGTAATTATAAGCAAACTAGATAATGAAGGCTCCATAATAACTAAAGATGCCGACGACATCGTCATATTAACAAGAGTACGAAGTAAAATGAAGGAGATGTTCAAGAAAATGAAAAAAGCTGCAAAAGAGATGGCACTGTCTGTGAATGAGCAAAAAACAAAATACATGAGATGCAACACGGATACGACGCGTTCACTAAGCGTTGTTAATATGGAAGATCTCTTATTCGAAGAAGTAGATACCTTCAACTACTGGGGAGCGCATATAAACAAGAATTATGAAAGAGATGAAGAAATGAGAAAAAGATTCCAAGCTGAGAATAGAGTATACTTATTCCTTAATAAAAAAAACTTTTTAGTGACAGATGACAACTAAGCAGAGAATCCAAAATAAAAATTGACAAAACACTTATCAGGCTAGTGCTTGTACATGTCGTGGAAACGGCGTGTTTCTCACAACAAGAGGCCAAAGCATTAAGGGTGTACGGGAGGGAGATATTACGCACCATCTTGGGATCAAAAAAGAAAGCAAGAACGATCAACTCAGACCGCTAATGAACCATGAAATTATGAGAGAAATGAACGGAGAAGATATAGGGAGGTATGTAAAATCACAAAGAATGAGATGGTTCTGACACATTATGAGAAAGAGCCACAATGACATGGTAAAAAGGATAACGATATGGAGGCCAGTGGAGGAGAGAATAAGAGGAAGACCTAAAATCAGGTGATGGACGAATTGAGGGCAATGGAAGTAAAGCAATGGACGAAAGAAACACAAAACAGACAACACACATGCTAAACTGTGAACAACAACATAGGAACGAAATAAAATGAATATAAAACTGAATTTTCGGGTTGGCTGGGTAGCAATTCAAACAACAATTTTGTCTGTCTTTTTCAGGCTTGATAATGGATAAATAAATTGTCCGAAACGTCAGACAGACAAAATTGTTGTTTGAATTGCTACCCAGCCAACCCGAAAATTCAGTTTTATATTTTCATTGGGTGAGAACTTTATTTTACTGAAATAAAATAAACTAAACTAAATCAAGTTATATGAGGACCGATCCCCCTCTTTAAACGGATCTGTGAATCCTTGAAATGGGTTAGTAATATTCTTATAAATGTAAAGCCTTAAATATAAACAAAAATAATATTATATACATACATAGATAAACTTTTTTTTTGATTTTTTGTCTTTTTTGAAAGAAAATCTTAAGGTAATCCGAGAAGAAATCTAGGAAATCTCACTATTACGATTATATTGTCAACCATTCTATGTGTATAGCTTTAGTTATGAGATACCGTATAACACAAAACTAACAGATGTCAAGTGTACTACAACATAATCCTCTTATATTAATGCAAAGAGAAAAATTAGAACAATTAGTTCAGTATAATCACAAACCAGATATTGTTACCTAAAGTCCTTTTTTCTCGTAAATCACAGATTATGATTTTGATAGTGATTAAAATAAAGCTTATATAATTGTAGTATTACAGAATTTTTTTGTGTTTTTGTCCTTTCATTTAGTAAATTTAAATTGGTAAATTTTAAGTTTTTCCTTTTTGCAGAGATCTGCGCTAACCACGATGATGCAGCTAAGATACAAACAATCGAATTTTTGGTCATATCTTGTTTCTTCTGAATTTTATGGTTAAAAATACCTAATGGTGTACTTCTTCTTCAAGTTCCAATTCTACACTATGTAGTGCATAGGTGATCACTTGGCTGAAGCCAAGATGACGTACTAAGGAATTTTAATTTATGGGGTGATTTCATGTTGCCTTTCTCATAGCCCACAGATTTATTTTGGGCTTTAGATGAACCGAGGTTACCTGCTTCCAAGGTTACCATACTGCTGGTTTTATGATCCTATAACTTACATGTACAACCAATACTATAATAGGGATAGTAGACACTGCAAAGTTCCAGAATATTGCATTTCAAAATGTTGAATAAAGCCCACAAAAGATGTCTGAATTAATCTAAGTATACTATAAAAACATTCTACAAAATTAGATGCTTTGATACTGTAGCGCAACAAAGTTTTTTAATCTCCATAAATGAGAGTTTGAAGTTTAGCTATTGATTAGCTCCTGAGTTGCGGCCAGAGGTGGACTGAATTGTTGAATTTCCCGACTAATGGTGAGAGATTCTGGTTAATTGAATAGGATTTCTTACAAAATAACAACTGGGTCCAATTAATCTCACCTTCACTACTTTGACGTCTTACCACAACCAAATAGCTACATAAATGATTTTTTGCTAGGCAGGACTATTCTTTATCTACGTGATTGCTAAAGAGTCGTAATACCGACGTAATCTTATATCAATATATGAATAAGTCATAATGAAAATTGAGAAAATTAATCAAATAATATTTGGAAATCTTTTTAAATTTTTTTTCTGAAAGTGAGATTCGAGACCAGAAAAAACGTGTTACTTATATCAATATCATTTTCATATCAATATTTTAGAAAACCCAAAAAATGCACTAAACACTTTTCAGAACTAAAATGTTTTTAAGTTAACACATGTAAAATACACTGTAAGTATAAATTTGCAAACGTTTTCACCATACTATGGCATCATCATCATCATCATCATCAGGGTGAACCACCCCGAACAATATTTAAAGGATTCTCTCTTAATTTTCTTTCTAATTCATCGCCTGATGATGCCATAGTATGGTGAAAACGTTTGCAAATATTACTTACGGTGTATTTTAAATGCGCTAACTTGAAAACAGTTTAGTTCTGAAAAGTGTTTAGTGCATTTTTTGGGTTTTCTAAAATATTGATATGATTAATATCGGGTTACACTACTTGAACCACGTATCAGTCGATTATAATATCATTTTCTTACGCTGACGCTGAGTTATGAACATTTAAAGTTTCAAAGATGCTTATTTTTAAAATGCATAGCTTGAGAATATAAATAGACACAAAACTCCAAAAGACATTAAAACTCCATACAAACCAAATTACCAAAATTGAAAACTAACGTACAAATGAATTGGAGATTTGGAATGGAATGCATTTGAATAAAATGAAAATAGATTATTTCTACTGATGATGTTTCTCTGTGACTGGGTTCAATTTTCCTCTGCCCAGAAGAAGTTCCTCTTTCAGAAGAATTGCTTATTTACATATTAGATAAAAATTTTAAAAAAAGTGCAGGTTTTTGAAAACTTTTTTTATGGAAATGAATTATTTCTGGGTAAATTAAACCATGGTTGGTAAAAAATTATTTTTCTATAGGACTAATATCCAAAATTAAATATCCAGAATTTGATTTGTTTGAAAATTTAAGCAATTCTTTTTTTGCCTAATGCACCAAAATGAGTACCTACCTAAATATCGAAAAACTGAAGAAAAGTATTGTACATACATACTTCATAACTTGTTTTCAAATAGCTATTAAATGAAACACTGCAAAATTTTTAATTTTTTTTTTGTTATACTAATTTACAATGACATCAAGCCGCGGGCTAAAAATTACCACTTTTCGCTCTTGGTACATAAATAACTATGATTTATATAATCGATTGATACGTGGTTCAAGTAGTGTAACTGGATATTAATTATATCAATATTTTAGAAAACCCAAAAAATGCACTAAATACATGTAAAATACACTGTAAGTATAAATTCGCAAACGTTTTCAACATACTAAAGCATCATCAGGCGATGTATTTTTTTTCATTCATGAAAATGAATTTTTTTTCATTCATCGCCTGATGATGCATGGTGATGCATGGTATGATGCATGGTATGGTGAAAACGTTTGCGAATTTATATTTACAGTGTATTTTACATGTGTTAACTTAAAAACATTTTAGTTCTGAAAAGTGTTTAATGCATTTTTTGGGTTTTCTAAAATATTGATATGATATGATTTATATGATTTTATTTGAGAAAACTCAAAAAAAAATTCTTCAAATAATTAAATAATGATTTTGTTTATTAATTGAAAGATTTTCAAATAAAATAAAATTAAAATCTTGAAATCATTTTATTAATTATTCTAAAAAATGTCAGGCATATTTTGGATTTTCTAAAATATTGATAATAAGATTATAATTTACTAATTTATTTATAAAATACTTCTTACTTCTCGTATCTATTAATTCATAAAATTAATAACCATTAATAAAAAAATTTTATTTGAAAGTCCGTGGTAAAAATTTTTTTCAGTTTTTTACATATCATTTTTGAAAATCTACGCAAAATAATATGCAGTGCCATCTATCGTTAAACGAAATTAGTGTAAGCTCAAAAACATTACTACATAACCAGCAAAATCTTTTGTGTATTATAATCGATAAATTCAAACTTGTTTATCTTTTATTTTGTGAAGTAGTAATAAAATTATTTTATTTATCTTTTATCGTTTATAGTACCAAGTCAGATATTGCAATCATTCGCTCAAGAAATTAGTGAACAATGAAAACAAAAGAAATTCTTTTGTTGTGGATTATATCCACTGTGATTAGTGCAACTCATGCATATAAACCAGTGGTTCTTTTACATGGAATTCTCACTGGAAGTGATAGCATGGAAATGATTGGTGATAGAATTAAAGAAGTATCTAATCAGTTTGTAATATGGCCAATGGAAAATATTACATAAGATCATTTTAGATGCATCCCGGCACTACTATTTATAATTTTAATCGTTTCGGAGGTTGGTCAAGTTTGGAAAGTATGTGGTATCAAGTTAAAAATTTAGGAGCCGATTTGTTAAACATCACCAAACATCATCCCGAAGGAATTCACTTCTTAGGTACATATCTTGACCACTTCCGTATTTCTTAAAAGTAATAATTACAATTTTATAGGATATTCCCAGGGTGCTCTAATTGCTAGGTCAATTTTGCAAACATATCCAAATCACAATGTTTGCAATTTTATATCGTTAAGTGGTCCTCAAGCAGGGCAATACGGAAGTAAGTTATTACGTTAAATTATAAATAGTAATAACCAGTGTTGTAACATGGGTAGTATATAAAAGTATATGAGGCATTCCATGCGGTTTCGAACGGTCAAAAAGTTGTCCACTTTCAAAAAAATTGAAATTTTGTGAAATTATTTAATTATATGAAAAAGAGCAGTGTAAATTTTTTCAAAATTATTGGATGGCATTTTTTTGAGTTTCTCAAAATTTCAAAATTTTGTAAGTAGCGTTATGTTTTGAAAGCATACGATTGTACAGAAAAATGTTCGAGATAAAAAAGTTGCAGTTTTACATGAAATTTGTGAAAAAAATTTTTTTGGAATTTTTCGAGTTTGAAAAATCACCATTTTCATCAAAAATAGACGAAAATAATTTTTTTCGGTCAGTATATCAGTTTCGATTTATCTGAAAAAATTACAGAAAGTACTCTGAAGTGTGTACAATAGACATGTATTTTTTTAAGATGGCTCGATTTGTTGTTCCAAAGCTATGCTTTGTTTTATTATGATAATTTTTTTTATTTTTAGAAAAATCAATTATCATTAAAAATTATTCTCTCACAAATTTTTCTCACATTTTTCAGGTAATAAACATCGATAACAGTAATAATTTTTTTGAGCTTAATCATAAATTATCGGTGAGGTATACAAAGTTAACCTTGCAATTTATTGCAAAAAATTATTGAAAAACAAAGCATAACTTTGGAACAACAAATCGAGCCATCTTAAAAAAATACATGTGTATTGTACACACTTCAGAGTATTTTCTGTAATTTTTTTAGATAAATCGAAACTGACATACTGACCGAAAAAAATTATTTTCGTCTAATTTTGATGAAAATGGTGATTTTTCAAACTCGAAAAATTCAAAAAAAATTTTTTTCACAAATTTCATGTAAAACTGCAACTTTTTTGTCTCAAACATTTTTCTGTACAATCATATGCTTTCAAAATATAACGCTACTTACAAGATTTTGAAATTTTGAGAAACTCAAAAAAATGCCATCCAATAATTTTGAAAAAATTTACACTGCTCTTTTTCATATAATTAAATAATTTCACAAAATTTCAATTTTTTTGAGAGTGGACAACTTTTTGACCGTTCGAAACCGCATGGAATGCCTCATATACATATTTCTTCGATATCTTCAATTAAATTAAAAAATTTTGAATTGTTAATTTTTATGTGGCATAAGAATGCATTGGGTTTTCCTATTGCAGTGTCATTTTGCTTCTTTTTTTGAAAAATTTTCAATACTAGAATATTTTCAAACATTTTAATTATATGGCATGAGCATTGTCCGTTCAACAACCGGATTTTTAATTTCAATAACTAAGCACTATTATGTTGGTGTTATACTTTTTTTTAGATATTCTTTATCACTTGACTCTTAACCTGATTGATTAATTTATTCTCGTCAATAAAAAAATCTGTTTACAGTTGTTTGCCACTTAAAATAGACTGTAAAATACAAAACATATTGTCATCTGTATCTCAGAAATGTTACGACAAAATAGAAAAATGTATAAGGAATATATTTTTCTACTTCCTTGTACCATTTCTGAGATACAGGATACAGATGACAATATTTTATGTATAAATAAAACCAAATAACTATTAGAACTTAATATGCTGTTGGTGAAATTGTGTTTTTACTTAATTTTGGAGTATATTGGAGATACCATGTATATAATTTGATATTATGTTACAACATGAGATAATGGCAAAGAGCGTGAAATAATCTATAAACTAGATTTCAACATTTTATTATATAAAATCTGCTTTCGAGTTATAAATTGAAGTACGTAAAAAAATGTTGAAAATTCCGAACTTTTTTTTTGTTTTTTTTTTGAAAAATTGTTTTAAATGAAACATTTTACAAAAAATCTGACGCCCCATTCTGGATTGGAAATTTAACGGACTACAACTTTTGTCTAGTAAAAATTTTTGAAAATTTTTATTTTTATTTCACAAAAATTTTATTTTTAGTGAAAAATTATTTTATTAATTAAGGTTTAAACCATTACATTATTTAAGTAAATGTTCAAAATTTCGAAATGAATAATAGTGTCTTCTATCACCACTGAAATTATGTAAAGTGTATCCAGGGACACCCGATAAAATTTAGATTTTATGAAATAAAATTTAATTATGTTCTAACATCAATAATTATATTTTAGCAAATTTTTTGCATATTATTTTTCCAAATCTGGCTCTTAAGACTGCTTACGAACTGTTTTATTCGTATGTGGGTCAACACACATCGGTAGGCAATTATTGGAATGATCCGTATCATCAAAAATTATATTTTAATTATAGCGACTTTTTACCATATATAAATAACGAAATATATAGCAATAAAAGTGCCGATTTTAGAACAGGAATTTTGAAATTAAAAAAAATGATTTTAATTGGTGGACCCGATGACAATGTGATCACACCATGGCAATCTAGGTAAGTTCTGCTGATCGAATTTAAGTAAAATAGCTGAAAAGTTTTTTTGCAGTCAATTTGGATTTTACAATGAAAATGGAACTGTAGTACAGTTTACTAACCGTAATATTTATTTAGAAGATGCAATTGGTTTGAAGACGTTGGATAAAACAAAAAGATTGATTCTTATTACTGTACCTGGTGTAGATCATTTTATGTGGCATATAAATACGTCTATAGTAGATAATTATATTTTACCTTATTTAGATTAATTTTCATTAGAATAATTTAGGTAATTGTGGGAACTGTTTTGAAATGTGATAAAGTGTCGATATTTTCATGTACTGATAGATTTAATGAATAAAATGCTCTCTTTTTTAAAAGATACTTATTCTTGAATTGGGACAATTATTTTAATAAATTTTGTGTTAATTATAGCAATAAAGCAACCTCAGAATCGCTTAAACTTTTCGGATCAAGTGGACCAAAACAATTTAAAAAGCATGAGGTAGGTAGGTGAAAAAATCATATTATTAAAAATACATACCTAGGTATATGAATTAAAATCAATTTTATTAATCCATAGTGGCATAGGCCCAACAAGTTTTATGTGGACTGAAGCCTATCCATAGTGTCGCCGCTGATAACTAGTTCCACATTTTGAGTAGATTATCTGCATTGATTTTAAATGCTATCAAATAGCATTTAAAATCAATGCAAAAACTCGATTGGAAGTATACAAGTTTTTAAAATAATTAGACATTTTGCTACAATCAGTGCGCCACTGTTTTATGCTAATAAGAAATTGGATAATCTGACACTTATTCTAAACTGCAACTTTTTGTACTTGAACCGGAAAATCGGCGTTTGTGGTTATGTCGTTGTAGTAAAGGTAATTGTTAATCGTTTGCTAATTTTTCGATTTTTAAGCTGTTACGTGTTTATATTTTACAAAATACTGTATATGGTTGGCAAATTTCGCGACTTTCTCTTTGACTTGATGCATTTTGTTTACTAGAAAAGTTTATATTTTAAGTTTGAAAATGACACTTGCACATTAGTGGAGTTTTTTTTAATCAAATTACTAATTGCGCTAACGGAAAATAACAAACATTTAAGATGAATTTCGTACAAAACGTGTAAGTATGATTTACAGGTTGTAAGTAAAAGCGTGCTTATTTTTGAAATTGTCAGATACTTTCCCGAAGATAAGGAGTACACTGTCGAAGTGGTCGGAAAAAAGTTAAATGTTCATTGTAGCGCTGGTACTCATAATCATGGTAGTTCAAAGGTGAAGCTGTCCAACGTTGTCGACTACAATTGGGAATTAAAATTTCATGTCGGTCAATTGCTTGCCGTACATTCAAATGGAAATGTGGTGGCTTATGCAATTAAAGGTAAGATTCGTCAGGGGTTTTTACTTTCTTTTTATTGAAGCATGTGTTGTACTTCAGGAAAGCGAGGTGGTATGGTACGCATTGCAAATTTAGAAACAAACACTAGGGAATTGATTAAACAAGAATGTGGATTAATTCAAGATCTTTCTTTTGCATTGATTCCTCAACAGATCATTTTGGGCATCGTCGATGAATTGGGCAGTCTGTATGTTTATAACATTGATGACAAAACGGAATCTATCAGGTATGTTTATATTATTTTTACGCATGGTGAATCATCGATGCTAAGTTTTACATTTACATAATATATTTTATTAAAACAGAAAGCGGTAATCTCTCGGTATTACATGAGTTTCATAACGTTTCCGATACCTAAAATGGGTTTTTGTTAAGTTTTGTGTTTTATGAATGACTAGGAACCACCCTAACACTTTAACTCCCAATTTTGACGGAGGCAGTGACAAGGTGGTTTTGAAGCAGTCACCCAAACAGAATGGGTTAATATTGATTGTAAATGTGTTATAATTACTTAACAATGCTAATTCTAAATATTTTTTAATAATAATCTACTATTATTAAATAAGTTTTTTGGTATACATATATACATTATCTAAAATCTTTTTACTAAGTCGACAAGTTCCGATCTGCCTACAATTGGTGTGTCAGTGGCCTTGGTGGTCTGAATATAATTGAATCGGTGAGATTAAGAACAGTACAAGTCCAAACGTCATTGGATTATTAGTAATAAGAATAGAACAAATCCTGGATTTGTACTGTTTTTACTCTCGCAACAATGTACTATACACTTTGGCAAGTCCTTTAGGATGATGATTTTAATATTGTTTTTTTAATCATTTGATCCAGCTTTGTATTTAAAGCAAAACTGCTATGACAGATGCAAATTTCATATTTTGGACTTGTACTGTTCTTAATCTCACCGATTCAATTGTTCTACAGACCAGAGCTGTAGTTTATCTGCATATAAACTGATAAGTGAATGAATTCTTTTAGATTATAATAGAACAGAACAATGCTCACTTTTCCATCCCATTTTACGTATATCGTGACTAATCATTAGTAGTTTTGCATTAGTACATTTTTTGTTTTGTAATAATTTTTCACATATTGTAATCAACAGCTACCCTCGATTAAATCGTATTTTTGAATTTTTAAAAGAATTCCTTGTATTCTTGATGGTACATTTCTTCACAATTTTTTTTTAAGTTGTAATTAATGGCTCATAATCGGTCTCAACAGTTACATTTTGACCAAAAATATACTGGAGAAATTGCTGCCAACAACTCTTTGTGCATTTCAAGTTGTGGATGCATCTGCTATCGGTTTTCTTGTAATAACGCTGTTCCTAAAAACATCCTTGACATTGTCCAGTGATAATGCTATCAGTTTATTTTAATCAAAATTCTGTAATTTCAATGTTTTTCTTATCACATTCTTTAAATTATTAAATTCTTCTGGTGTTTTGGTAACCACATAAATTTAGAGTTATTATTTAGGGAATAATTTTTTCTTGCTAACCCTTCTGTAAATGGTTCTACATTATTTATCATTCTCATCAATCTCTGAAAGTCATTTATATTTTTTGGTTGAGATACAGTGGCTCAAGAAAGTATTCGTACACTCCTATGTTAGCAATGTAATTAGTTTTTTTAAGTTATTTTTTGTCATATAAAAATAGCTTTTACAGCAACACTTATTAGTAGAGACCGGATTATATGCAATAGGGAACCCGATATCTGCTATGCGGCATGTAATTTATGCATAAACACATGATATTATACATATTATAAATTATATGCGGTATACCAGATATCGGGTTCCCTATTGCATATAATTCGGTGTCTACTTATTAGATATTTTTTGTTGCAAATGTCGTTCTCTTCATTTTAATATTATATAGATTTTTCTATTTCTTCACACCGTTTTCGAGTTACAGTGACTTAAAGAAGACTGTAAAATAAATGCAAAAAATATTGTCATTTGTATCTTGGAAACGATGCGACATAAAAATAGAAAAATGTATAGGAACAAAAATGTAGGGAATGAAATTTACCAGAAAAAATACCTAGTCATTTTTCTATTTTGTCACTGTAACTCAAAAACGATGTGACGAAATAGAAAAATCTATATATCCTAAAATGAAAAGAATGAAATTTTCAACAACGAATCTTTAACAAGTTTCTGTATAAAAGAGATTTTTATGTGTCAAAAAAGGGCTTCTAAAAGTACTATTTACATTG
Source organism: Cantharis flavilabris (assembly GCA_949152465.1). Lineage (NCBI taxonomy): Eukaryota > Metazoa > Arthropoda > Insecta > Coleoptera > Cantharidae > Cantharis > Cantharis flavilabris. Next base: position 14,182,017 of record OX424435.1, read on the forward strand.
TTAACATAAAAGTGTACGGATACTTTCTTGAGCCACTGTATGTTTTGATTGCTTTTATTTTATTCATATCTAGTGAAATCCCTCTTTCTCTAAATACATGTCCTAAATATTGAATTAGGCATATTTTACATTTATTTTTATTTAATTTTACATTAACCTGTCTAATTCTATCTAAAATACTGTTTTCAATATTATTAAAACGGTTCTGAACAATATATTGAAAATTATCAATCCAAATTAATCATGTGGCTTCATTTACATAAGTTTTAATACTAGTAATTTCTTAGGCAAATTGTAGAGCTAACATTTTTTTACAGAAATGCTTTTGTACAGATGTTTTAAATCTTTTTTGGTAAAGCATTTTCTTCTCGTGGTGTCAAGTTTCTTGGTCCTTCCCCTACGTAATTTATTAATTAATCTTCCGTTTTGAATACTCGAATATTATTCGAGTCTTAGTGCTGTTCTAACCGATAAAAGTTTGAAGTACAATTTGTACATATTATCTTAATTTACCATTTTTTAATATAGTAGTTATTGTAAATTCACTACAGTCTTAGTTAAAGCAATTTATAGTGAGGAGTTGATATATCCAAAATATAACAGATTGACACTCATAAGTTTTGTGATTCTTATTAACAAAATCTAACAACAGTTTTTCAAATATTTTGATAGTTGCAACCTCCTAATGTACGTTGTACATCCACCGTCCTCAGTATCAAATTATAGACTGGTTTGGTGTCCATATATACCATCTTATGGTGAAAATTCTGATACACTAGATGATCCAGCTAAGCTTCTTTTGCTTTTGAATGGCAAGAAAGGTAATAGTTAGTGTTTTGACTAAAAATTTTGTTTATTTATGTTGTATGTACATTTTAGTCGAAATTTGGGATGTCACTTTAATAAACTCCCAATGTGGTAATGAACCAATAACACCCTGTAAGAATAGTTATGAAGGTTTTGTTGAAATTAGTGGACACGATTTAGATGTTGTCGATGCGTCATTTTCTCCAGATGGAACTGCTATTGCTACTGCTGGTATGGACGGATATGTTAAATTTTTCCAGGTAAATTCATCGATAATAATATTTGAAATTTTTTTTAACACTTGTAATGCAGGTGTATATGGTGGATAATGAAGAACCTAAATGTTTACATTCTTGGAGGCCTCATGATGGTGCTGCTCTATCCAGTCTTCTGTTTCTGGACAATATGAATACTTATGGTCCTGAGTAAGTAATTTTTATTGTTTTGTTACAAAATAATTATATTTTTCTATTGCCACTTTACAGTTCAAAATTTTGGAAGTTCGCCATTACTGGGTCCAACCATAACACCGAACTTAAATTATGGTCTTGTGAAACTTGGATTTGTTTACACACTGTAAATTTTATACCCAGTCCATCTTCATCGCACCCTCAACTATTAATCAAAGTTCATCTTGACACCACCGGTCATTATTTATTATTGTCTGACATTAACAACCGAATTTTGTATGTCCTACAATTAGACAAAAATGATTCAGAACGTATTGCAACAATTTCTACTATCTCAGAGTTTTTATTACCTGCTCCTTTTTTGAGTTTCTGCATTAGAAGTGCAGAAATTTTGAAATATCGTTACAATGGTAGTTCTGATGATCTTTGTATATGCGAGGCAGACGATGAAGACGAAAATACAGTTGAAGCAGTTGTTATTAAAATGCACGTAATACAACCAAAACGATTACAAGATTGCACAATAACTTATCCATTGCCGGTCCTTCAAATGGCAAATCAAAAACGTGCTTATTCTTTGGATTCCTGTGCAGAATCTTTGAACAACTTAAAGGAAAATAAGAGTGATGATGAACAAGAAATTGAGACCAAAAAACAAGAAAGTTTAAAATTGAGTGAACTACATTCTACAATTAATTACCACATTCAACAGCAAAGCAATTCAGCTCCATTAAATTTAATGACGCCTGATGCTTTTACGTCGCCAGTTCATGCAAGTCCCAACAACAAAACTTCTAACTTGCATGAAGTATCGCCACCTACTTCCATTAAAATTGAAACTAAAGTTGATGAGATTAAAGTAGAAAACTTGATCGATGTTGATACAATAATTCAAATGGATCGTGGACACAAAGATAATTTTGCAAGTGCCGGATCGAGTCCAAGCAGAGAGGTGCAAGAAATTCTATCATTTAAAAATAGCCAAGACGAGTATTTTGAAAATATAAAACAAATTGAAAAAAATATCGAGAAATTAGAGAGTGCAGACCTCGAAGCTGCCAGTAACGGTTTCGTTAAATCTGCTGATAATTTGTCGTATTCTGAAACTACAAACGACATTATTTGGCCTAATATTCCTATAATTAAGTCTGAAGAAATAGAGGAAAGTTTGAAATTGGCAGCCGGTACTGATAACGGTCAGCTTCAGCAATTAAATGCTAGACTTGCTTCCATGGAAACCTTAATTCTAAACCAAAATACTCAAATGCAGAATCTCCAACGTGAAATAAAATTATTGAGCAAAGATTTCAAAAGTGATCTTAAAGATGAATTGCGTGGAGTGTGTACTAAAGAATTGGAATTGGCCTTATCTAGAAATCAAATACAGCAGGCCAAGTTGTTTGAAAATTACGTAAATATTCAGAAAAGCATGGAAAGAGAACATCACGAAAATTTAATGGCGACCCATTTACAGATGTTTAATAAACAAATTTTAGATAAAGTTCAGGTAATAGTTACTCACGAGCTCAAAAACTTTATTGTTCCAACAGTTCTAAATATATTTGACGGCTTAAAACATCAAATCTATTTGGATTATACGCAGAAAATTGGATCTATGGATCATTTGATGAAAGAAAACGTCAATAAAATTGTCAATAGTAAGGTATGTAGAATAGTGGAATCATTTTTATTCAATTTTATTAGTCCATACAGCATTAATTTATTTTGTAATTCATTCATTATTTATATCTAATACTAAATAAAAATTGATATTTTAGACAACAATTGAAGCTTTGAGCACAGCTGTAAGTAACATTTTAAAGCCGACTATAGAGAAATGCCATAAAGACATGATTGTTGGAGCAATTGTACCGAACGTGGAACGATCATGTCGAGCTATGTTCCAACAAGTGAACGAGATATTCATGAAAGGCACAAAAGAATGTAAGCACTTTAGTTCTTTTAGCTCTGAGTTCTAAGAATTTGTTTTTAGACACTGCATTTGTTGAATCATCGATGAGTAAACAGAAGAATGTCCAAGATAAAGGTAAAGACTTAGTTGCTCAAATGCAGTCCCTTAATGATAATGTGAAAAATAACATGGATAAATTAAATGGAATTGTTGCAAAAGAAATTGAAAGACAAATGAATGCTACCTTTCCCAGGTAAAATGTTGTCAGTTTTTTATTTTGTAATCTTTTAATTTTACTTTTTTAACTTTAGCTTACAAGAACGCCTAACGCTTACGGTGGCTAATTTGGTTGGTGAACAAGTGAAACAAGGTTTTAAAAACCACGCTGCTATTATTGAGGATACTGTAATACATGCTGTTCGATCACGCACAGTTACTCCTTCTCCCCATGTTATTGATACTCAAGTAAGAATATTGTTTACGTGAGTTACTGAAATTCCTGAGTTATTTTGTTATAGGTTCAACTTGCTCAAATACAAGTACTCTTAGCGAAAGGTCAAATTGATGCTGCTTTTCAACAAGCCTTATCAGCAGCAGATTTAGCATTGGTTGTTCATGTATGCGAAAAAGTGAATCCTTTAGATGTTTTCAAATCTGGAAACTGTTTACTTCCACAACCAGTAATATTGTCGTTAATTCAACAATTAAGTGCCGATTTGTCTCGAAATACAGAACTTAAACTAAAGTAAGAATTGATTTGCATTTATAATATTAGAAATTGTATATTATATTTTTTAATTATTTGTAGGTACCTTGAAGAAGCAGTATTAAATTTAGAAACGACAAATTCTTTAACTAAAGAACACATGCCGATTGTATTGAAAGAATTATTACAACAATTAAATAATTTCACAGTAAATTTCCCGACTCACAACTGTATTCGTAACATGAAAATGCTTCAAATGGCAGTGCAATCGTTGTTGATACCATGAAAACGACTTATTGTTGAAATACATTTTAGCTTATAAGTTTTTTTAATTTTTGTTTATAAATAGTTTTTCAAAAATTAACTTTGTTAGTTGAGAAAATTTAATTCATATTGATGTGATGTGAAATGACTTATACTCATTTGTGATATTTTATACGTTAAACAATAAATGAGTGCTAAGTTTTACATGCAGTAAATTTATTTTAACTTACAGTAATAATAGTTTTACAGCTAAAAAAACGTTTTCATCTAATATAGTATGATCAAGCAATGAACTAGTATGGAAAAGTGGTGAGAATCATTGAATGGAAGAGGGGTTACTGTATCTCTCCAGGGATCTGCAATTTAACTTGAACTTGGATTGAAACTAAGGTAGTATAATAAACTTCCATTTGAAATATCTTTTAAAGCAAAATAAGTTTCTGTAAGTGCAGATTAGTATATTCTGTAACGAGTTAGGAATTGACATATTCTGCACGAGGGGAAAGTTTGTAACCCGAGCCGTTTAGGCGAAGGTGACGGTCCCCGAGTGCGAAGAATGTGTATTTTCTGAATTGAAAATTGATCCAGAATGTTCGTATTCTGTATTAGTCATATAGAAAAGTACTTTGTTGCACTTTTCTCGCTTGTGGAATTACTTTTCCATACATTCAAGCAGAAACCCCAGAAATTATTATAAATATTCTTGGCGGCTACCTGTTGCAGGTAGGATGGCTAAAGCTTTGATAAAAAAATCTCATGTCTAGTAGAGATTAATGTCACTTTCTTGACTAGTTGAAGTAATAATTTATTATTCTAAGCAGATTGCACATTATCTTCCAGTTATCTGGACATAAGCTTTCTTCAAGAAGAGTTTTTAACCATACCTTTTGATGTTAGCCATTGTGGATTGGTAATTTGTTTTTGCCTCACGAGGAGAATAAATTTATTTGTTTGCCTGAGATTTAATCAGATACTTTGACATTGGCAATCAATGCATTTAATAGCTTATCGTCCATGACCGTTCTCTTAATTTGATTTTAAATAATTTAACTTTATCAAATACTATTTTCAAACAATTGACAGCTTTAACCATAATAGATGAACTGACTGACCAGTGATAAATTTGTTAAAAATGTAGCGGGTCAATTTTTTTTTCAATATCGGATAACAATACTTTCCTTACTAAGAAGTTCGGAAAGTAAAAAGACGACGAAAAATGCACAAGGAGCTATATGCAGCAAATGTCAACTTCCGGTTTAGGTACGCACACGGTCAACTCGGCGACAGTCAACTCGGCAACGCCACCGGTAAATTCTAAAAAAAATTATCTATATCTGTTGGTTATTCTGAAATACAGTAGAATCCGCTTAATGTGATCTCGGATAATGTTATCAGTCGGTTATTGTGATCATTTTTTTTGGAAACCAGACACTTTTTCTTTCTTTTTTTTCTTCCATTTTGTTCTAATTCATGGCTTCTAAAATTTACCTTTTTCTAAATTTCGCTAATTGTTATCAATTATCAGTTATCACAGTTAATATTATTAAAATGTCCTTGGCCCGAAGTGATCACATTAAGCGGATTCTACTGTACAAATATAGTAGTTTATATCAATTTTCAGTATTATATAATCATTTCTAACTTTTTATTTCAATAATTTTGATGAATAAAAATAATAATAAGTTTTAAATATTTTTTTATTAAATTTAAATAAACAAACCTTAAATTAAAACATGCAGTACATTTGGAGCCGTCTTTAATCTATTAGAGGCCCTGGACACTTTTGGATAATGGGGCCCCTATGACTGCCTTAAGAACGTTAAATTTTCTGCAATTTTTACCGAGTTTAGGGCCGAGAGGGCTCCATGGATTGCGGGGCCCTAGGCAGTTGCCCAGAGTGCCTAATGGAGAGAACGGCCCCATTACATTATAATTTTCTTTAATTAGGAACCATATAATTTTCTTTAACCTTTCAGCAGGCGCGCTATTATTTATTACATGAGCAAGCGCGCGCCGTAATCTGTACGATACGATGGTTTTTTTTACAAATATTTTATTATAAATAGTAATAATAAAAGGTATACATCATAATCTTGAAACCCTTTACATTTAGTTTATATTTCTTTAGACGTTTCTATTATTTTTTTATTATTTATGTTTATAACAAAAGTATAATTGTCGTAAAAAATACTGAAAGGTTAAATAATTGATGGATTCGTGATATACAGTATATATATTGAAAATTGATATTAACTACTATATTTGTATTTCAGAATAACTTAAATACAGATAGAGATGATACGCATTTACCGGTGGCGTCGCCGAGTTGATCGTGGCCGAGTGGGAATCTTCGAGTTGTCGCGTACCGTAAATAATAAACAATTTGTGTGTAGGTACAGTTAGAAAAAAAAATAAAATTAAGAATTTAAAAAAAATCCGGATCCAAAAATTAAGCTCTTTAAAAATGAAAAGATACCTCAACAAAAATACTACTACCTACTGTCGATGTCGGTGAGCTACATATTGGAATCTATATAAAAAGTATGAGAAGGACTTCAGTCTGGTAACAAGTTGCAGCCATGACTTCTAGTAGTATTTGTTGAGGTTTCGAATATATACAAAACAAATACTAATGGAATTAATTTTGCAAATCTTAAAGAGCTTATTTTTATTATTGTTAATTTTTATTTTTAAACAAATACGGATCCAGCCAAAGTTCAAAGGTTAGTAATTAAATATTTTTTACTACCCGCCATGAAGGGGGTACATTATTATTTCTCCCCTGAAGCAGCTTTTGTTTTTACATTATAATTGGTTTAATTTTATGATTACCTTCACGTACATTATACTTATTGGATACAACTGCAAAGGAAAGGAAATTACACTAAAAGTAGTAAAGTACTAAAGTACTGAAATATTAAATTTTTAATATAATAATACTTTTACTAAATATTTATAAATAAATTAAATATTTAATTTACTAACTACTAATTTATCTTACCGCTCTAAACGCATATATTTTACGTTTAAAATTTAATTTAACAAGTGGTTAGGTTAGGGGAGAGTCGGGTATTGATGCGCACTTAAGACCAAATTGCAATATTTCTGAAATGACAAATGATTGGACTTCTAGATTTGTCATCAATATTCTTCAAGGGTTTGGCTGTAATATTCTGCAGTACATTTTGATTAAAAATGCACATCGCAACTTTAAAAAATGAAATTTGAAAAAAATGACAGTGGAACAATTACCCGACGTATGCGGCCAATGGTGCGCATAGGTAGGATAATGGTGCGCACTGAAAAAAGGAAGAAAAAACAATTTATTGAATGTAAAAATATCTTTATTTATTTAACAAGTAAAAAATACACTAAAATATTATGATTAAAAAAAAAAAGGGTCCGTTACTTTAGCCCCCCCCAGTTAAAATTTTTGGCCAAAAAGCTAGCTCCCGAATCGATATAGCTAGCACCGGCTAGCACCCTAATATTAAAGCTAGCACCATTACAGTTTTTTCACAAATCCACATTGAAACTGGGGGGGGCTAAAGTAACGCTAGCCCCCCCCAGTTAATATTTTGGCTCCAAAAGCTAGCTCCCTAATCTATATAGCTAGCACCAGCTAGCACCCAAATATTAGAGCTAGCACCATTACAGTTTTTTCACAAATCCACATTGAAACCGGGGGGGGGCTAAAGTAACGCTAGCCCCCCCCGTTAATATTTTGGCTCCAAAAGCTAGCTCCTTAATCTACATAGCTAGCACCAGCTAGCACCAAAATATTAGAGCTAGCACCATTACAATTTCTTTACAAATTAGTATTTGATAAAAATGATAAAAATGTTTAAATGTTTCATTCCACTGCGCATGATCCGATATATTTCACACGCTCCGCCCATTCTAAACTTGACTAACAATTTTTTAACAGCTATGGCTTATTGTTAATCTATATTATGTCATTTATTTAAGAACAAAACGATAAAGTTAATAAATACAACCTTAATTATCATAATATATCGCTTTGTACATCGACACGGTTTCTCTATATCAAATTGTAATACACTAATATCGTATAATATGAAATAAATAGTAAATACGTAGATATACTATAATAGTGGACAAAGTAAAATAAATTTTATTTAATTTAACCGCCCTGTATGGAAAGGTTCAAATATTCACTTATCAGGTCCGTACTTGGGTGACATCATTTATTTATTATTTATAATTATAAGACTACGTCATAAATAAGATAATTTCGGTCTCGATAATAGCCAGGACTGGCGCTACAAGCAAGATTGAAGATTTACTTCTTATCACCCCCCCCCCCCCCCGAGTTATGATTAAAAAGGATAATACGCTTAGGGAATTATCTACTTAACAGATAATGGGATTAGTCTATATAGGAGATTTGGGAAGGAAAAGTAACAAAAATTATACCAAATATAACTTAAAATGGGAAAAAAACGTTCTGAATCTGATATTCACACAATTGTAGAAGGATTGCTGAAGTTTCCATTAGAATCACTGTACGATAGAGAGAAAAAATGTTTTGTTTCAAAACACAATGCAATTTGGCAGAAAATATCGGAAGATTTTATGATACTTTATAATCTGAACATATCAAAACTTGGAATTTACACGGCAGTTTCAAAAAATTATTATGATTTATGGAATGTTCTACAAATTTATCCGGATGATGTTAAAGATGTACAAGCAATATACGAAGAAGTTTCTATCGGTAATATATCATGCAGTAATACTAACAGTAACAGTGATACTAGCACTGATATTGAAGAAGACTGTGTTGACGAACTGGAAACTACTTATCGGTTTAATATTGCTTTGACATGGACTGAATATGTAAGTTTTGATAAAAAACTTGTTACATACAAAAGAAAGGATAAGTCTGTGAGAAAATCAAAGCACACTGGTGAAATTAGAAATACATATGTTTTCGCAAATTCAAATTGGACAAATATAATACACAAGAAATTAATAGAAAATTCGTCACTTACATGTACGTTAACATTTGACAGGCACAGATTGTTTCCGTTTGGTCCACTGTTTTTAAAGATTTGGGCAGTTTGCAAAGAATGCAAATCAAGAATTACATGCGTTTTGATTAACGAACCACAACAAAATGAAATTTCGGAACTGAATTGTACTGTTCAAGGAAATTTTAGCAAGAAGCACACATTAAATTTCAGACGTCCACTTCGGGGTGACCTGCGATCTCACTATGTAAATAAAATGGTGAATGAGAAGTTTTCATCTAGTAGAATTCAAAGTATGATTATTAATAACGAATTAGAAACAGGAAAAATGATGCCTGAACTCAGTACACTTAGAGCTGCAAAATGTAAAGAAAAGAAAAAGAATTACCTTAATGAAAAACCTATTGATTCTCTTTACGAAATGAAAAACGTTCAAGAATTTTCTAATGTTATTCGCAATATTGGCTATTCCCCTTTTTTTGTATTTTGGTGGTCAAATTCTCAGCTTCTTGTGTATCGTCGATATTGTGAAAACAATTATAGTAGAATAGCTATCGATGCCACAGGATCAGTTGTAAAACGTATTATCTACACCGATGGAAGCAAATCAAGGCATATCTTTTTATATGATATTGTAATATTGTATCCAAATCAAAAACAATATTCCGTTGGATCAATGCTTAGTGATTCGCAAAACACAGAAGAAATAACGCATTGGCTATCCGTTTGGTTTAGAAGCGCAGGATGTACTCCGTCAGAAGTAGTAACTGATATGTCTCTTGCTTTAATGCATTCGTGCGCAAACACATTTACTCAGTATAAGAACCTCAACCAATACATTGAACAATGTTACAAGGTACTATTTAGAAATGATGATAAAATTTTTAAATGTTTTCTTCGTTTTGACGTGGCCCATTTTATAAAGCTCGTTACTAGATGGCCTAGTCTTAGAAATCAGCATAAACTAACAAGAACATTTTATCTTCGATGTATGGGACAAGTTGTACAATGTCAAGGAATAGAAGATTTGCAGTTATTATTAGATGCTATGTTTATTGTTGCTTATTCCGATACAGAAGGGCACTACAATGGCAACCCGACAATTTGCGAAATTAATAAAAAGTGGCTTATTGGACGTATATCTACAGGGACAGTTGAGCTCAACAAGATGATGGATGAGGAAAATTTTGCAGAAGAAGACGTTATGGGAAATCTACATGATAAAGAAAAGGAAGAAATTAAAACCGATAATAATTTTACAAGTTGGTGCAAGAACATATCTGAATTCGCAAAAAATAGAGTCAACACACCAGAAGAAACAGGTGACCGAGGAAATCAACAGGTTCTACCACATTTCGTCGACGATTTTTTAAAGATTTCGAACTTTTTGCCTTTATGGAGCAGTATTATGTGTAAAAATTTTCCATTTTCGCCTAGAATTGCCAGCTCAGCATCGGCTGAAAGTAATTTTAATCAAGTCAAGAACAGAATTTTTGCTCACGAAAAACTTCCCCTACGTGTGGATGAGTTTGTTAGCGAATACATCAGGCACTACGAAGGTGCTATGAAGCTAGCTGTAGAGTATGATATGAACGATAATATTCAAGTTGATAGAATTACTACAAGCCAAGTAGAAAAATCATCCGTAGTTAACAATTTCCAATCTGAAACAGATAATTCACAACCAAAACGTAATCTTCTGTTGCCTGATAATCTGTGTGCTTCTTGTCAGTTAGGAATTGGAAGTGCCAATGTGGTATGTAAATTATGCAATTTGCTGTTGCATAACAATGACAACTGCACTGTCTCATACGAAGATGATATATTTTGTAAAGAATGTTATATTAGAGGTACACAAGATAAAACATTATCCGAAAGAGTCGCTGAAGAATCATGGATGAGAATGAACGTTCCTCCCAAGAAGAGACCCCGAAAGTCATATTTAGAGCCACAGTCAGAAATGGCTGTTGTCGATTGGACGAGAAAAATAAATATAACGACAATTGGACTCCTGCGAAATGGTAATATAGTTCATCAAAAACCACTAAAAATCTTCAAGCAATTGATAACGTTAAGAAACACTTGCGGACTAGATGCACTAATTCAAATATTTTGTATTGGATATTGTGATTCGTTAGTTATCAAAGAATACATAGAATCAATTAAAGACAGCAATAGGTTCGCAAAATTAGTAGTACAAGTTGTGAATAAAGGTGTGAACATTCATACATATAGAACTCGAGCAGAACTATTGTACGAACATTTTCCGAAACATTCATTGCCAGAAAACATTACAGAAATTAACTGTGAAGATAGTATAACCAATATAGCTAATACAACTTTAGAAAGTTTTAAGATAGGAATGCAAACGGATGAATGCAACAATTGCAAAAATATTCAACAAAGTGATCTAAAATGGTTATCGGTAGAACTTAATACTATTCAAGAACTGCCGACGAAATTAGAGGCACATATATCCGAACATGTCATCAGAAAAACTTGCAATGAATGTGGAAACAATGGGTTCTTGCGAAAGAAAATTTTAGACCGAATATATATTGCGATAGAACCAATTGCAACTAGTAATATGATTTTAGAACTCACAACAAATTTGGAAGATATACCTCCACATTTTTCTATAAATGGCGATAAATATGTTCTACGTGGTATAGTTGCATTTCAAGGAACTTCTCAAAGTACTCCAAATTGTATCGGACATTTTTTGACTTATGGGAGACGACACAACGGAAAATGGGAAATTTATAATGACCTATTAAAAAATAAAGAAGATGTTTCGCCAAGTCAAACAGTCAGGTGTCATTATCTTATCTATACCTTATAAGAGATATCGGAAAATTGTGATTTATTTTCACATAAAGTTGTCTTGTTGATATTTTTTTAAATAAATTTATTTTACTTTGTCTACTATATACAAAGCGATATATTATGATAATTAAGGTTGTATTTATTAACTTTATCGTTTTGTTCTTAAATAAATGACATAATATAGATTAACAATAAGCCATAGCTGTTAAAAAATTGTTAGTCAAGTTTAGAATGGGCGGAGCGTGTGAAATATATCGGATCATGCGCAGTGGAATGAAACATTTAAACATTTTTATCATTTTTATCAAATACTAATTTGTAAAGAAATTGTAATGGTGCTAGCTCTAATATTTTGGTGCTAGCTGGTGCTAGCTATGTAGATTAAGGAGCTAGCTTTTGGAGCCAAAATATTAACGGGGGGGGCTAGCGTTACTTTAGCCCCCCCCGGTTTCAATGTGGATTTGTGAAAAAACTGTAATGGTGCTAGCTCTAATATTTGGGTGCTAGCTGGTGCTAGCTATATAGATTAGGGAGCTAGCTTTTGGAGCCAAAATATTAACTGGGGGGGGCTAGCGTTACTTTAGCCCCCCCCAGTTTCAATGTGGATTTGTGAAAAAACTGTAATGGTGCTAGCTTTAATATTAGGGTGCTAGCCGGTGCTAGCTATATCGATTCGGGAGCTAGCTTTTTGGCCAAAAATTTTAACTGGGGGGGGCCAAAGTAACGGACCCAAAAAAAAAAGTAGCACCAGGATTTCAGAAAAATTAAAATTAAATGAAATATAAAATTTTTCTTTTCTTGTTTTTCTTTTAAGCGACTTTTTGTCTTAGTGCCCTCTTTGCTTCTGCTATTTCCAATTTTTTTCTGTTTGGCGCACTTGTGGATAATCGTGCGCTTTGCGCACAATTAACCGACAGCGGCAGTTTCACCTTTAAAATTCTATAAACCATTGAAAACCGTGTTTTAGTCTGAACTACCTATGCCAGTGTAAAGAGGACACATTATGCAATGTAACAATGCATATGATTATAAAAAACTGTAAAAATGGAAATACTTATGACTTATTTTCTCCGAGACACAAACTAGTACACAACATATGAAAACAACGAAGCGGCCATTATAAATAAGTAAGGTCGAGCTACCAATCCGACTTATATTTGATAGTTTATACGTTTTGAAGAGATGACGCACGAATGATGATTTCGAAATTATATCGATCGGTTGTGGAAATAAAGGCATGCGCACGATTAGCCGCGGCGCACAATTACCCGACTCTCCCCTAATCTTTATTGTATTTCATTCCAAGTCATTAAACGAATAAGACATAACAAGGTACTATATTTTAAAATTTTTTAAATTATTAATTTTAATATTAATAATTAATAACTATTGTACTATGTTATGAATAACTAATATTATAATTTTAAAAAATTTTTATAAAAATCCGTAGGTACTTTTAAATATTGTGGTGTTTCAAACATCAATTTTAAGTTTTTTGAATTTGTTTTATTAGATTACGATTAATTGGTTTATTTTTTGTTAATTTTTATAATTGGGTTTGACTTTGTAAAATAATTTTTAATTTTTGTAATTATGCGCGAAATTATTTAAAAGTTGGCTCAATAGAGTAGTCAACATAGTGCTAGAATAGGTTCGATCCTCGACCGAGTATGAAATTTATAAAAATGTATTGATTGAATAATTAGTTGTAGAAGGGGCTTTTTGCCGAGGTGTGTATCGAGGGCGGACGTGTTCCGCACGCTCTAGTAGATTTTTGAGTATTTTGGCCAGTTTTGGAATATTTTTGTAAATTGTGTAATTGGATTTTGCTTATTTAAAGAAATAAATTTATTTTGGTGAGCATTTTTAATAATTTGATTCTGCGATTTGTCCAAATTGTGGAAGATTTGGATGTTGATAATTAATGATTTGGATTGATTGGATGTTGATTGATTTGGATACTGGATATTTAAATTTTGGATCATTGAAATTATTAGAATTTGGAAAATTACAAATTAAAATTTATTATAAAGGCAGAGTGAAATTTATATGAGACAAGCAGCTGCATCGATAAGCGACGCTCACAATCGTCGTTCCATTTTATATTGGAAATTGATTTATTTTTGGAAAGATTGGAAATTTGACGGTTCAACTACATTTTTTTTGAAATTAAACTGAGCTAGCCGGAGCAAAACAAAAGTGTAGGGGTGGTTTTGTGGAAAATTTATTTGTTTCATAAAATATCATTTCAATATATACAAAAATTACTCTGCATTTATAGAGTAAAGTGGCCATTAATGGAATAGGCGCTTAATAAGGAATACCATCAAATTTCCGAAACCACTGCATCTATTTATCCATTACTAGAATAAATGGCAAAAATGTAACCTGGCTTTCAATAAAAAAACATTATTCTTAAGTGAAGTTAGTTCCTAATATGGAATATATAATTCCATAGGGATAGTGGTCACTTGGTGTGTGATTTTTCAGATAACTAAGAAACACAACTTTTTTTTTATCATTCACTTTGTATGTATCTTTTTTTCTTCTTTGTTTTGTTTTAATTAAAATTAAACATTTCAAGATGTAACACTGACTGTAATTATGATTTATGTTGTATTCCATATTAGGTATACCTGTATTCCATAATAGGTTACCGTTTTTTTTTAAATAGCAAAAACAGAATTTTTACATTTTTACTAAAAACGCTTTTATTTTTTAAGCCTCTTTTACGAAAATGCTAAAATTGCATATGTAGTATTCTGTCCTAACAGGTTATGTAGTTTTTTCCAAAAATTTTTGAAAGTACCAACTTTTATTGATAAAAATGAAAGTGGTATTCCATATATGGTCACTTTAATCTAATATTATAATATAATAAAATAAAAAAACTTCGTTGCTAGATCTATCAGCATCGCCCAGTAGAAAGTCGGTGTGGATACTTAATGAAAACCCTTACTTTTCCTGCATATTATATTAAAAAACACGTAAATTGGAAGTTCTGTTTACGGCTTTAATATAATAACTATTATGAATTCTTTCTGTTCTTATTAGATGAATTACATTTTTTGTGGGATTTAGAATTGTGGCTGATTATTGAATTTTTGAATATTGAATCGTCCCAATTCGTAACTTCAGTTTGAAGGATAGATTTACTCCAAATTTTACCATCGTTTGAAAATTGATACCATTAGCATTAGAATTAGCTAATAAATTATTATTATTATTTACACCTCACAATTCGATTATTTTTTACTGATATAATAATATATAATAATCTTATAAGATAATAGTATATATAAGTTATAGCTTGCTCTCCCGAACAAATTCTACAAGCAACCATTTTCATCCATCGCGAATTATTATACATCGGGCATTATTATTATTTGAAATACTTAATTAAAGAGGCTATTTCTTATAGAGCCAATAGCCTTGAGTCCACCAAACATAATTACAAATTTAAAAAAAAGTTCATTAGGAAATTGATTGTGAAATCGAGTAAAAAATGCTTCCAAATACAGCAAAATAGTTGGAGAACAAAATTTATTGTAGAGTAGGAAATTCTGCCAAAAATGTAATTTCAAATCAGCGATTTTGCAACTTGTATATTGCCAAAGTTGCGCAACGAAAAAATTAAAGTAATAAAAGTGTAAATAGTTTGAACAATTTTGTTTCCAAGGGAAAATTTTATTTTATTTCGTTTTGTTGAAGTTTGTATTTTCAGCGAAAATGTATGCTTGTAACAATGGCCAAGACAAGATAAGTTTGGCTTTTAAGTCGTTTTAATTAAATCGCTGGTAGAATTGTAAAACTGAGAAACTAAAAGTAAATGAAATAAAAAGTGTTTTGATTAAGAAGCATTGCAAGTAATTTGATAAAATGAAAGATATTTTTGATAATAAATTGATGAAAGAGAGAAACATAAACAACGAAGTTAAAAGGGATCATAAGAAGGCTAACGTAACAGACAAAATTAATTATAAATAATAATAAATCGGAATGGAAAAAGGTAATAATGGGTTGGAGTGGGCAGCAATCAAACAAAATTATTTCTGCGTCGACGTTTCGGACACCGTTTCGTGGTATCCGAAACGTCGAGGCAGAAATAATTTTGTTTGATTGCTGCCCACTCCAACCCAATATTACCTTTTTCCATTATTATTAGCATTGGGCGAGATACCAGTTGCGTAATAAATCGGAACTTCACCAAATCGAGCTGTTCTAATTTGAGGAATGTTCTTTAAAAAGAACTTACTGAAATAAAAGCCACATCGATGCAAAGGCCATTTCTTCCTGCTTATCCAACTACAGCTTTTGCTTCAAAATTATCCTCGTTGAAACCTTTGCTAATTTTCATTTTGATTTTAAAACAGTTTTACTTCATTTTCATATTCGTACTTTTTACTTAATTTTTTTTATGTAATTTTTATGTTTTGCATAGTACTGAATGTCTTTTCAAATAAATATTATCAAAGAACTAGAACACAATAATTTACAATAACAGCAAATTTGAATAAAATACATTGTAATTAATTCCATGATACTACAAATTTAAAAAAAATTAAATGCAAAATATAAAATAAAATTCAGGGATTGAAAATACAGGACAGACTTACTGTTGATCCCTTCCCCAGACGGTTTTGGCTACCGATGACAACATCGAACCGCAGGTCTACCCTTCGAAGACTGAACATTCTAAATCCTGAAACTGAAGTTTTTAAGGATTTATTTAATTAATTTACAATAAAATATTTTCTGTAACAAATATAATTTAGCATTAAAATCCTTTGACTGGTATAACGAATGTTTAAAATTTTCTATTTTTGAATTCCAAAATCAGTTTATTAAAATGTTTTCAAATGTGACAGCTCAGAAATTAAAAATACATCAACATCAGTTTTTCTATAACAATATTAAATTTCGTAGTTCTTCAATTCCGTTTATAATAATATTTTCCATTTGTCGGCGACGCGACGCCCGACGACGGCGTAGTAATTAAAAATTAGAAATAGAAATAGCCGAAAATCTATATTGAATATAGAAATAAAATAATTTTCAATAGAATTTAAACTTTAGATTTAGAAATCAAGTGTAGTAATTTTAAATTTCGAGAAACATTTTAAAATCTTTCATCAGGAAGAAAAACAGAATTCGTCTAATTTGAAAAGCTCTATAGAAATTAAAATTTTCTTTGCGAAGTATCTTGTAACATTTCTTTATGTAAACATGAAAAGAGCAGATTAATTTGCTTATTTGAATAATACGTAAAATGTAATATTTGCATATTGCGCGATTCAAATTAGGAAATCAATTAGTTTTTATTCGTTTTTGCATAAGTAGTTCTGGCAACGAAACGCTATTTTTTCAATATTTAAATAAGGAAATTAACAGGAAAGCTTTAAAGTTTAGTATGGATGCTTGTTTGAGCTTACCACTATACCTGTAAAAAGTTGTAAAAAATTCAAGATTGGAAAACTCCGTTATCTTGAAAAAATAGTATATTTTAATGGCTTTTTGCATATGTATAGTAAATCGTTATTTGTGAAATTCATGGAATATATAATAAAGTTAAAATAATAAATTATTAAATTTCACAAAAAAATGACATCATTAATTTTTGCAATCATTAAAATGCATGACACGAATATCAAGCAGATCGGATAATTATCTCAAAAATGTACTAAACATAACAAACAAAAAGCAGGTCAATGAATGCTTATGTGGCAACAGAATTAGAATTTCAGGTCAAAAATGATCTATCTCGGCAAGATTAAAAAATTAATTATTTTAAATTTAGTATACGGTGATAAGTCTTCATATAATATTATATTACTAGTATTTATAGATTCCAAAAGTAGGTAAATAAAATTTTATCCATAAAGCATATAATTTGTGATATCTGTACAAAAGTAAAAATTTTATTCCAAAATATTTTAAAATTCACTTTGAAAGGGTCTAGGGGAATAAGCATGAAAAAGTTGCCCCCGCACGTATTAAGTTTAGATTGGCACCAAAGATTGTTATCTATGTGACTAAAAAATCCTGCAAGTATCAACCTTAAAATCGCATTTTTGTAGGAGTTATGGAAAGGGAAAGAAAAATCAAAAAAATTATGTTTCTCGAAAACGGCTGAACCGATTTTGATAAAAAACATATATGTTAACATACTCTATAGATAGAGTTGTGATATCTGGAGTTTCATATTCTTAAAAAAACTTGAAAAATTATTTATATTTATTAATTAAATTAACTATGGTTTATTTTCAAGACATTGTGCAGATTGTAGCAGTGTAACAGCTATTATCAATTTTTCATGTTTGTTTTGTAAATAAAGTCATATTTTATTATCAAAGAATAAGCAATGGGGAAATTTTAAATAACACTCCAGTGGCGGTTAAATAATTTAAAATTGAAGTCTGAAGTATAAATTAAATTTATCGACAATGCGGTTGCTTCCGAAAGCAATTATTATTCCAATAAATCTAAAAATATTAAATTTTCCAATATTAGCTTAAAAATGTTAAAATATGCCTATACTACAGAAACATACATATAGAACGTCACAATATAATTAGTTCTTATGAATACATCTTTTATAATGTAAACATGTATAGCCGATCTTGTGATAATAAAATGAGAAAAGTATTCAACAGAAATTAAATTCACAAAGATGGAATAAAATTTTAGGAAAATATTATTTTGAGTCGTTTTAAAATATTGCCATCATTATGTTTCATAAATGTAAACTCATAAAATAAAACCTTCTAAATATTCTTAACATATGTATGTCTTCATTTATTTTTTTATCCTAAATATATCTCTACTTAAACAAATTTTTCATCTAATAGCACAAATTTTAACTCGGCAGGTATATACAATAAATTATAACTTTGAATTCTTTGTTTAATCTAATATTTTGTTAATAAAACCGAAATAGAAGTGTTATAGCTTTTTATAAAATTTTTAATTATTGGTTACAGGCAATGCATGAGTAGTTTGTTGAAATAACTGTTGCAAATTACATTATATTAAATTTGATTTTAAGGCTTTTGCATTTTACAGACCTCAAAAAATAACAAATTAAAGTATCCTGGAATAAAATGAATCCTCGGGGTATAGGCCTGCAACTGCAAGGGTATAAAACGTTTTCCATTTAGAGCAATGTTTTTCTTGTTCAAATTACCTTATCACTCTTATTCTTCACCTAGCTCAAACTGTTATCTCTCAGATCGTTAAAAGCCATAATGCTCTGAATTGTTAACTTTAAACTTGGGACTTTTGTCATAATCTTTAATTTAAAAAAATATAAACAAAAAACTTAAGTGAAAATCTTAAAAACCGTAAAATTAAATATTTTAACTTTATTTAACTGCATTATTCCTAGATGTTTTAAAAAAATTTTATAAAAAGTTATTTATTTAAGATAAGAATGGTATGCCTTAACTGTAAAAAAAATTATATGATTGAACTAAAAACTGTTTTTTTTTTATAAATTTTACGTTATACTTCATTAACAACTCATTTTAAAAAATGTATTATATGTGTAATTAGCATAAGGTACAAAGAGAACATCATATGGGTGGGGTAAAGTGATTTTTCTATAAAAAGTAAATTCATTTATAAAATTAAAACTTGAAAGGAAATAACAATTTTTTCAAGTTTAGATTTAAAGGTTAAAAATTTTAATTAACAAATATAGCAAAGCAAACAATATTTAAGCTTGTGGAAAAAAACAAAACTCGAAAATACATTTACATAAACCAATTCACTTGAAAATCAAGCTGTAAAAGTTGAAAATATATTAAATATTTTGTAGATTTTTGCGAGCTTTGTTTACATTTCAACAAATGTCACAAATAATGTTGCCTTCGACGTTTTCTTGACAAGCAGCATATACCAGGGCTAAAATCATTCAAGGATTATTTTATCTGTCGTCGAAGACGTTATTTTCCCCTATATTATTCATAATTATGACAAATTTTTATATTTTGAAATTTATATTTTTGCAATTTGGTAAACAATTCCTTTTAAATCGCAAGGTATAATATAAATTTAAAAAATATCTTATTTGTTTCAAATGTAATAAATAATTTTTTTATTTAATTAATATTATTTTTTCTGCCGGCGACAGCCAGTAAAAATATTAATTAAGGTTTTTGCTAAAACGTATTTTTTTATGAAAATTTTTTTGTGGCGATACCGTGTTATTGGAACTAATTCCAATTATAAAATATAATTATTTTAAATCTTTTTAATTCGATATTTTTAATTACTCGCAGAAGATTGAAGGGTTAATAGCAACTTTATAACGAATAATGCCATATAATTAATGTTTTTCTTACAATAAAATTCTAATAAATAATTACTTACAGATGAGTAAAATATACGTTTTACATAATACCAGGTATTTTCGCGACCAATGTAAGTGATTATTTTTATTAAAAAAAAATCTAGATCATAGTAATTTCGGGATTTAATGCCTTTGTCCAACGGTTAATATTTTAATATTGGTTTTGAGAAGTATAATAATTATTATGTTAAATAAGTAAAGGAAAAGAATTGTAACGAAAATTAAAACGTTTATTTAATTGCTAAAGGGCTAAAATATAAAGTTACTTAAACAGTTTAAAGTTAACAACAATAGAACAATTACTACACTAATATTTACACTTAATACTAAATTACACTATAATTATTTACAACCACATAAGTCTATATTTATTTAAACTAAGTCACTACATTTATGTAACACCCGGTATATTTATTTTTACTACTATTTATTTCCATGTTATTTATGTTCACACTTCTGAGTCCGAACTAGGACTTTTTTACACAGCAAATCGCGCTGCTATTTATATTCAAATGTATAGTTCTAGAATATTCCACAACCTTCCAGGTAATTCTATCAAGTTCTTTAGCTTCCTGGAACATTCTAGAATGCATACTCAGTAGTATTTAAACAGGTTATCATATGTGAGTCATCATGCATGCGTCATTACAGATGAATCATCATAAATGAATCATCAAATATAAATAACCATTGCTGATTCGTAACAGAATTATACTGTCGAGTCGCGAAATAGTGAACAGCGAATATCATATTTGTTTCGTAGGTAACAGTCCCGGGGGGACCCAGTCCCGGACAGGAGGGAAAATACCCGGGCTTGCCCAGGTATTTTCCCGACTACAGTTCTAACTAACAAATAATTACGTCAAAATGTCACATTTTGTAAATAATTCTCTCTAACATAATATTGAATCTGCAAAGTTATTACAATTTCAAAATCAAAGAAAATACTCAGATGGAATCTCGTTAATCCATTCATGCGCGTCAATGTTGGAAAATATTAATCCCGATTCTTGAGTGCAATACTCTTTAATATTAAATCCAAAATTTTTAGCATAAAAGCCAGTAAAATAAAATGTTTTTTATAGCATAAGGAAAAGGCATTAGAATATTAAAAAATAGAAAATTCACCAAAACACAAAGCAAATCTATTAAATAAAGAACAACTTTCTTTTCAATCACTATATCACGTATTCCTATAATTATTGTTTTTTAAATTAACTTCAAATTAACTTCAAAATTTACTTCAAAATATTTTTATTTCATCTAAACCAATTTCAATTAAAGTAAATGTTAACCACTAAAATAAGATATTAATTTTATGTTATATTAACTTGTATTTTTTATATATAGACTTGAAAATGTATAATACTTTATAAGAAAGATGTCGTCAATAAATATTGAAAAATAAAACAATTTATCGAAGAAGTACTAAAAATATTATATAACTTCGTTTAAACAAACCTATCTAATTATTAAAAAAGATGTAGGTAAATTTTGAATTAATATTTGAAAAAACAAACATAATTTTATCTGTTCACTATAAAAGTATGAATAAAAATATTAAATTACTTTGTATAGGCTTTCAGTAATTGGTTATTTTATTCATCAGAATGAAATTCTTATTATTTATTTTCGAAATAATTTTTAAATTAAATTTAAAAAAAAGTAATATAAAAGTTAAACGAAAAATTTTTTAACAGAATTTGTAGCTAAAGTGCTTATCACGTTAACTTACTCGTATGTATTATAACTTTATATATTAAAATAGATATAAACCGTGATGACAGATTTATTACTTCACTGAACAAAAACCAATATTAATCTATAGTTTTTCTTCCATTCAATTTTTAGTAGCTCAAGTTATGTAATTATTGATTTTTTGCTCTTTTACAAGTTTTGTGATTAATTAAAAAGATACACTCTCTGTAAGTGACTTTTAAAACAAATTGTTTAAGTTTAAATTTTATGTAGTTACCATTTATTTTGCTAAAAATTCTTACATGTGAAATATTTGTAATTATTAGTATATATATATATATAAAATAGCACTACGGGCCTAGTAGTCCCATGACTTGATTTATCGATTCTAGGACGTTTGGTCCCCGGACGATTGATCCCCGGACGATTGGTCCCGGACGTTTGATCCCCGGACGATTGATCCAGCGGACGATTGATCCAGCGGACGATTGATCCCCGGACGATTGATCCCCGGACGATTCGTCCAGCGGACGATATTTTATAAACGATTGTTTATATAAATAAAAGTTAATAAAGATTAATTAATTACATAAAAAAGTTAATACAATAAATTTGTAATTCCTTAACCCTTTCGGTCCGGGAGACGGATCTGTCCGAAAATTATTGTAGTGCCCGAGACACGGGAGACGGATTAAAACGCAAGGACGTATCCTAAAGACCCGACGAACCCCGGCTGTACAGCAAATTTCGTAAAATAAACGTCGGACTGAGAGGGTTAATATTCAGGTAAAAATAACTGATTTAATTTAAAAAAAGTATTTTACGAAACTTATGTAAGGCATATGTCGGACCCTCCCCTCCCCCACGTAAGGATCCGTAAGATTTCCAATACCTTTCCCCCTCCCCCCAAACAGTTACGTAATTAATGGACAGTCCCTATTATAACGAATCTTTTATATCTTAAATATTGTTACTTAATAAATTTAAGAGTGGAAATCGTTACAAATTTTATTTTAAATCGAACAATAATAATAATAAAAACATTCATAATTTGATTATTTATTATTACCCATCCCCCCAGGACATATTTCTGAAATTGCCCGGAGATCAATCGTCCGCTGGATCAATTGTCCGGGGATCAATCGTCCGGGGATCAATCGTCCGCTGGATCAATCGTCCGCTGGACCAATCGTCCGGGGACCAATCGCCCGGGGACCAATCGTCCGGGACCAATCGTCCGGGGACCAAACGTCCGGATACCGATTTATCACTTTATTCCAAAAACTTCTATCCTTTGCACTCTGCTCGAAGTCTCTCACACCAATTTCAGCCAAATCTTTTTGCACCTCGTTACTCCATCTACTCATTGGCCTTCCTCTTCTTCTAGTACCCCCTAGTTCCGATTTCCATATCATCTTCGGTGTTCTAGTTTCGCTCATTCTTACCAAATGACCTATCCATTTTACTCTCTGGGTTTTTATTACGCTTACAATGTTTGGTTCCCCATACAATTCATAAAGCTCTCTATTTGTTCTTCTAATCCAACTCCCTTGTAATTATTAGTACCTATATTATAATTTTAATATTCTTCAGTGTTACGTACCTGATGTGATTTAAAGCCGAATATCAAAATGTGAGTTTTATGGAAAGCAAAGGGAAACCCTCCATTAATTATATTTCCTAGTAAGTCATCTTGGCTTTGACCAAATTCATTGCTTACGCAAGGCATAGTGTATGGCACTCGAAGAAAAAGAAGAATAAAAATGGTACTTTCCATTTCAACCCGAATATAGAAAATTAAAATATTAAAATGAAAATTAAAAATTTAAATTAAAAAAAGTTTAAAAAAATTATAATTAAAATTAAAAAGTTTATCTCCCTTTTCAGTGTCAGTGTAACGAATAAAAGTTTAAAAATATCAGTATCTTTTCCCGAATTCGAAGATATCCAATTATTGATATAAATAATAATATTAATATTAATAAATAATAAGGTTCAATTTCAAAAACAAAAAAGAAATAGATACTTTTAGTCCGATAGATTTAGACTTCAACCCAAAAGTTGTGTTCCAGGGGATGAAAGTTATACCAATCGATAGCTAAAGGTTCCCTTATGAATATATTAAAATGTATCATCTCAATTTTTAGAGCGTTATTTATAATTAATAAAAAAGAATCCAAGATTTACGACTAATCGACTTTCATCCATCATTTCTTCAAAGTTAGTCACCCAATCCAAAAAATAAAATTACCAATTTATAGAACGGAAAATTTACTATCATATTCAATTGGAAAACTTTGTGAAAAATGCACTATTAATGTGTTATAATGTTTTAAAGTAGTTTGTAAATATTTATTTGACAAAACGTCAGCTGATCGAATCGCCACGCCTCAAATGGCATCTGCGCCTGCGTCGGGTGTTGCGCTCCGTACGCAGTACATTCTAATGTCCGCAGCAAAATTTAATGTTTTTTAAGATACTTTTTGAAAAAAATTATACCGAATTGTGATAATATTTTACAGTGGCCAAGAAGTATTAGTACTGATTTCTGGTAATAAATATCCTGGCTCCAATAATTCTACAACAACAAACTTAAGGGGCGGAACTACCGGGGTGCGGTAAAATTATTTATTTTATTTATGTCTTATTATAAAAACAGGGCTCCCGTTAACAACTTGGCAACTGCTTATTACGCCATTGACAAAATTCTACAATTCATCATTATGTAATTTCTGATATAATATTTACAGCAGTATATACGAGAAGATGACCCGTAATCGCTCTGCTGAAAGCATGCCCTGTTAGCATATGATCGACAGTATTACTGCCGTAAACTGTAGCCAATAATTCTTTCACCTCACTACCATCCATAATAGTTCCAATGGCCCTAAGGAACGACGTGAGCATATGGAAACCACCCAATCTAACAACCACACCTTTCATATGAACCTCGTCATTATCCAACAATTCCCTTGCTTTCACATGGGTTTTTGATTGAGTCTGAGGCATTTCAGATGAGCATAATTCACAATCGCATTTATGCACCGAAGTTTGATGGTGGTAAGTTCACAAATGGCAAACAGTGAACTTGCGTTACTTCATATTCTTCAGTATCCGTTAGAGCTTCCATATAGCCCTTCCAACTGGGAATGCTTGGAATTGGCAAATACTTAGCCCACAGATGGAGATTATATTTTATGCAGCTGGAAATTTATCACGTTCACCGAATGTGCGTGAAGTTAGCCCCGCCGTTTTTGAAAATTTTAAACTGAATATTGTGCCGGATTGTGCCCGATGTGTGCTACGTTGTGCCGTATTTTTTAAAAAATTTTTGTTTTTTCTTTTTTGATTTTATAGATTGCTTATTTTGGGGTAGAAGTTAGCCCCGCCATTTTCGATAATTTTAAAAATTACAATTTTATTGTATTCTATTGGACGTGTGCCTTTGTATGCCGTACATTTAAAATTTAATTTTGATAAATTTTTTTAGGCACACAATATTTCGATATAATTAATTGAGATGAAAGACACGGTAATAACATAATATCATTAACTCCCTCATATGCAATGATCATTTATTAACCTTTGTATTTCAGGTAAAAGTTTATAAGACGGTTTTTAGTGTATTTTTATTGTAATAATAATATAAAAAATGTAGACTCTAAAAATAATATTTGTTGTTAAAAAAAAAGATAATAAAAAAATAAAAATATAATGAATTGTCAAACATTCCTTAATATCAAAACCCAATTCGTTTCTATCAGGTAAGTAAAAAGGTAAATTTCTTGATTTAAGGTAAATAGAGAGGCTATTATTGCTATTATAAAATTGGCGATTGTTAGTCCCACTGATCATGTTTATGAAAAATATTGCCAATCATTTCTGTCACATCAATGATAAATAATCTGCACAATGGTGGTTTATATTTGATTTTTTTAAATAAATAGGAAAACATAATTATTGTTTTCATGTAATTATTTGTTTTGAATTTTAATAGTAAATAAAATTTTGATAGTTTCATGGTCAATAAAAAGCCGTTTTCAAAATGAGTTTAATTATTAATCTGTCTATTGTGTACCTCCTAATACTTTGTAATCCCTAATTACCGTTAGCGGTAGAATTTACAAGTGCCGACGCTGACCGTTTTGGAAGGACGGATTAACTACTGTCCAGCGGTGGAGTTTACATACGTCCACCTTAATCGACTTAATTGACCGATCGGTGGAACATGTTGGAAAATAGTGACCTGAGAGGGACCGGTGGAGTTTACATACGTCCACCTTAATCGACTTAATTGACCGATCGGTAGAACATACAATCGTCCTGTTTTGCCCGGGTACCTTTCTGGTCATCGGTAGAACTTTCATGTTTACCTTCGGCAGATTAGCAAAAAAAAGGTGTAAAACCTGACCGTTACCACTGTCGGTAGATTGACAATGAATAAGGATTATAGCACAAAATACTATAACTAATCTAAACGATTTAAAAATGACCATTGCATAAGAGGTTAATCCCAAATCGGATTAAAAAAATGGTCAACCTTTTCTTGCTGTCCGAACTGCGGCGAGGTCAGAAAAAACTGTAGGTTGAACTGCGGCGAGGTTAATCCCTAATCGGATTTTAAAAAAGGCTCAACAATAATACAGGGTAACACAATAAACTTAAAAAAAAATTTGCCCTCCCCGAAAACAGTCCTATGTACGCCCATGGCCCCGCCTAATGTAACTTTTTAAGCTGGTTACATGCACTTGCGATTTGCGGAATGCGATTTTTGTTTTGATTGGTTTAATTTCACGAAATTTCAAATTTGCGTTCAAATTTAATGATTAAATGAGATTTTTATTTTTATTGGTTTAATTTCACAAAGTTTCAAATTTACATTCAAATTTAACCAATCAGAACAAAAATCGCATTCTGTAAATCGCCAATTGCAAGTGCATGTAAGCAGCTTGAAAGGTGGTTACATGGACTTGCGATTTTAAATTTGTGGAATGCGACTTTTAAAGTTTAAACATTGGTAATTGGTAATGATGAGTAATTTATTGTAATCTACAAAATAATCAAACTTAAGATACTTAACAATAATTATTATTAACCGTATGAAAGTAAACATTTTACATAATTAAAATATATCAAAAATGGAATTTATTTTAAGCGAACGCGGTAAGCCTTTAATTTTGTTCGAAAATTTTAAATTTTACAAAAGAGGTGAAACAGTTGAGGGGATCAAATGGTAGTGCACACATAAAAAGTGCACCGCAAAACTTGTGACAGATGACAATTCAACAGTAATAATTAAAAATCAATCACAACATAATCATGAAGCAAGTGCAACATTATTAAGACAAATGGTTAACAACAGTGTGATATAACTTAAAAATGCTATATGTGGTGTGAAACGTGCCTTAAGTATGTTGCATTTTATTATTGATATCCGGAGTCAATGTAATGTAATTTGCTTGATAAGCGTCGCGTCACATATTGCATTACAGACGACCTGTTTAGTGACAATGACCATTTGCTGCTGATCACAGTATATTGGCCGGAGTCAATAAATAGCAAGTATACTCTTATTTGTCTAGTTTTTAGTTTAGTCTTAGTTTTATTGTCAAATGGTGAATACCACCTAAAGATTGCCGACTTGTTATAATACTACGATGTAAACCCAACAAGTTAAAATAAACGGAACTTTTCCAAACATACATATATCGTTTCAATACAACTACGAACCGGGATGACCGAACTATCAAAAAGGCACAAAAACCAGAATATTTCAACAGTGTGAAGAGAAACGCGGTAGAAGATTTAAATGCGCGCCCCAACAAATTAATAAAAACGGAAGATAACGCAACAAATTTAAGAAAATCAGATATATCAGATAAATATTTTAAACAATTTTTTACCATTCATGGGATTTTTAATGGGCATTATGTGCCTTTGGTTTTTTCTTTCCTAAAAGATAAACATACGGAAACATATGGAACTCTATTGCGAGAAATTATAAATTGTATGCAAAAACTTGGCCTTCAGTTTACTCCTAAAGAAATTGTGGTCGACTTTGAAATGAGCATACACAATGCAGTAAAAAAGATTTGGCCGACTTCTACAGTTTATTGGTGTCGATTTCATTTAGCCCAAGCATGGTTCAGAAAAATTCAAAACCTTGCACTAACATCTGATTACAAAAATAAAGAATCAGACATTTGTAAGTAGAACTAAATTGATTTTAATGTTTGATTAGGTTAATTTTAATTGTTTTAGGTAAATGGTTGGGTTGGACATTTGGATTGCCATTTTTGCCACCGGAGGAAGTAGAAAATTGCTTAATGGTGGATTTTATTGCCATACAGCCAAATGATGAACGCATTTCAAATTATATTGAATACTTACTTAAAAATGACGTTGGAAGCCAGGCAGTTTTTCCACCGAAAATGTGGGCGGTGTGCTCAGCAACCACAGAGCGTATAACAAATGCTTGTGAATCATTTCACTCAAAATTTAACAAAGAATTTAATACTGCACACCCCAACATTTTCAGTTTTTTAAATGTACTAAAAGACATGCAAAGTGATACGTATATCGCAATGAATAGGCACCTTACGCAGCGAATCGAAAGTACAAAGAAAAAAGAAAATATATTGCAAATAGTGTAGAAAAGTACCAAAACAAAGAATTAGATCGTTTTTCTTTCATCAAAGAAGTTTCGCACCATTATCGTGGATGTAACAAACTTGTGTAAAGTATAATTTAATTAATTATATAACTTGTATAATACATTAATAAAAAAAATTGACTTCAAATATTTAATATTAATCCCTTCAACTTTTTCTAATCTGGATTATTAATCCCTTCTTGTACCTGTAAGTGGCCTCGCCGCAGTTCGGACTTTCACTAAACCGCACCTAAAGTAACCACGCCGCAGTTCGTACCATTTTAAGTAGGGTCAACTTGACCGCGCCGCAGTTCGGAAAACCCCAGAGGGATGTAGTTATAGGGTGTCGAGCATTTATCGTAACCGAAAGTAAAGGGCTGTCATTTTTATAATTCACGGCACACAAAGTCGCATGTCGAATAGAATCCAACAAAATTTAAATTTTTGGAATTACCGAAAATGGCGAGGATAACCTCTACCGATAAAGCAGGCACACAACGGCAAAAGTCGAATAGAATCCAATAAAATTTTAATTTTTAGAATTATCCTTTCTATTTACCTTAAATCAAGGAATTTACCTTTTTACTTACCTGGTAGAAACCATTTTTAAACTTTTACCTGAAATACAAAGGTTAACAAATGACCATTGCATAAGAGGGAGTTTAGGATATTATATTACCGTGTCTTTCATCTCAATTAATTATATCGAAAAATTGTGTGCCTAAAAAAATTTATCAAAATTAAATTTTAAATGTACGGCACACAAAGGCACACGTCGAATAGAATACAATAAATTTTTAATTTTTAGAATTATCGGAAATGACGCCAATTTCTATCGATAAAATAGTTTTTGGCCCAAAAAAATTTAATTTTTCAAAATAAAATTTTGTAATTTACGGCACACAATGGCACAAATCAAGTATAATCCAATGCAATTTTGATTTTTAGAATCATAAAAAATGGCTGGGCTAGCTTCTACCCCAAAATAAGCAATCTCTATAAAATCAAAAAAAAACAACAACAAAATTTAAAAAAATACTACAACGTAGCACACATCGGGCACAATCCGGCACAATATTCAGTTTTCATATTTTCAAAAATGGCGGGGCTAACTTCACGTACATGTTCACCGAGAAGAAGTTGAGATACATCAACAAATGTGATGGACTTCAAACCAGTTTTAGTATTGTCTAATCTATCACAACAGATTACTGGGATGTCGTACTTTACAGCCAGCTCTCGAGGCTTTGGAACTCGAGTTAATTTTTTAATAACTCCTTAGGTATACACTGTGTTCTGGGAGTAACACAGCAAATACCCCCCATGTGCCACACTGGTAGAAATGCATAATCTAGGTGTCTAAAAGTCAAAATATAAGTTGCCATAAATTCCACAATTTGCAACTTTTTTGAATAAAAAATGCATCAGCCTTATCCGAGACAATAATATAAAAAGTCTAGGCTCCATAGATAAGATGTAATTAATACAAGAAACAGATGTTAAGAACTGCATTACTTTTATTAATAGTGCAGTCTGATTTTCTGCATGACAGTAAACTCATCATTGGTCAAGTTGTATAATTAATTTTGTGTTTTAAAACAATGAATACTTTTTCTACAGGTATATGTTTATTTTTCATAATTTAAAAAAAATAATGTTATCAGTTTAGGACAGGTATTTTTGACATATAGTTCGAGTATATTATTATACAAAAATTTAAACGCTTTAAAATTTTAATTGAATAAAAACTCTATTTATCCGCGCATATCCAAGTAGATCTTTTGCTGATAGAATTATTACTCATTTAGTATTAGAATGAAACAAAAATGAACAGCAAACATCTGCAAGTAACTACAATATTTAATAATTTCAGCTACTGTGTCAATATCTCGAAGAGAGTTGTTTGATGTTTGGCGTAAAGAAAAGACATTATATGAAAAAAATTCCGCGGTGACAATATATGTTTGGAATAAATTAGGGTTACATAGTGCTACTAGTGATGAAAATGTTCATGTTAAGCAGCAAATAAATAATTTTAACAGTAATTTATCTCAAAAATGGTCAGCATCTCAACGAGTACATACAGTATTTTTATCGGGTGCATCGAAATGGCTACATCAAGATATAACTTTTTGTATTAAACATTCAGCTACTGATGCAGTTCTGGGATCATCTGGAATCAAACTAGGGCGACCACCAAAAGGGTATCAAGAGCTGTCGTCTTCGTCAAAAAAGCAAGCAGTTTTACTTTTAGTAGAAAATTATTCTAAAGATCAGTTGGTTTTTGCAGCCGAAACAAGTTTACGTTTAGCTGGAAAAAGAGATGCTGCACATATGGTACATGAGGTCTGCGACACATCTCCAACGAGGGCTACTAAAATTAAAAAATTATGGAAATCTCCACCTTTAGAACCTATCAAGTATACACAAGAAGAAGCACTAGCTTTATTCATTGATGGACGCTTTACGAAACATTCGTATATTTTGATGCAATCTGGTGCCAAGATGCGTAATTCTAATATATATCCTTCGTACGATGGAATATTGAAAGCAAAAAAGGACTGCTATCCAAAATTGGAAGCTATAACAATTACAGAAACATCAGCAGAGGTAACACTGCAATCTCTTATTGATCATACTATAATAAGATTGGCAATTGTTCAGGAAGATGTACTCATTCAAAAATTTGATGATTTATCAGATGGCTTAACAATGATTTTTAAATGGGGTTGTGACGGAAGTTCTGGCCACTCACACACAAACAAAAATTTTTGGAAGGTGATGAAGAGCAAAAATCTGATTCAAGTTTGTTTACAATGTGAATTGTTCCATTACAGTTACGATCAAATAAATCTAGTAATATTATATGGCACAACCCCAGGCCATCTTCAACTAGATTTTGCAGGCCTATTAAACTTACTTTTGAAAAAGAAACTGTAGAATTGTGTAAACGAGAATTAAAAAATATGGAAATACAAATTCAAGATATTTTGCCTACAAAAGTTTTTGTTTCTGGACATGAAATAGTTATAAGTTCTGTATTTAAATTGACAATGATTGACGGAAAAATGTTTGGAGTAATTACAGATAGTTCAAGTCAAGTATGTGGGATTTGTGGAGTGAATCCCAAAAATATGAACAACTTGATGTTTATGAAGCAAAATTGCAAATCGATAGATAGTAGCAAATATGAATTTGGTCTATCCACATTACACGCATGGATAAGATGTTTTGAATGCCTTCTACACATTGCATATCGTCAAAATATAAAAAAATGGCAAGTACGCGGTGAAGAAGAAAAACAACAATTTAGTGCAACAAAAAAAAACATTCAAAACAAATTAAGACTTCAAATGGGCTTATTGGTAGACATTCCAAAACCTGGCTATGGCACTACAAATGATGGCAATACTGCCAGTAGATTTTTTGAAGAGTTTGCCCTTGCATCTGCTATTACCGGAGTTGATGAAGAATTGATAAAGAGTTTTAAAATTATATTACAAACTATTTCTTGTGGGTATATGCTGTAGATGTCGAAGCATTTAGAAACTTTGCATTAGACACTGCAGAAAAGTATGTGAAATTATATTCTTGGTACTATATGCCTTCTAGTGTGTACAAGCTCCTTATCCATGGAGCAGATATAATAAAACCTGCTGTTTTACCTATAGGGATGCTTTCAGAAGAAGCTTTAGAAGCCAGAAATAAAGACTTGAGAAGATATAGAGAATTCCACACGAGAAAATTTTCTCGTAAGCAAACTATGACTGATTTAATGAATACTATGCTGTTCACTTCAGATCCTTTTATATCTTCCCTCTCTAAAACCCACCATTCTGCTCGATCGTATAATATTCGAACTCTTGATAAAAATGTCAAATGTTTATTACTGGAAACTTCTCTCGATGATGATTTTGCGGATATACATGAAAATAGCAATATTAGTGATAGTGAATAATTTTTTGTTTTTTTTAATATTTTTTTACATATTTTTAGTTTATTTGTATTATTGGTATAACATATTTTCATTTATAGGTATTAGTGTTCATATTTTTTTATATCTAATGTTTTTTTGTTACATTTTACATTTTTACAGTTTCGTTACAAATTATGAATTCCCATGATTTATTCATAATTTAATTTATTTATTATTATTAAATAAAAGTACAACTATTAGTAATTACGAAGTAATTACCAATTTCAATTAATAATTATTTACCTGCAATGTAATTTGCAAGTATTAAATTCAATAATTTGCTTTAAAAATAAACATATTGTTCATTCAGACTTTTGCACACCTAGATTATGCATTTCTACCAGTGTGCCATGGTGTGAAACGTATTAAATCCATCTATACTGCATACGTTGTGATCACAACTCGAAGTTTCTCTAATTCTAACTTTTTTGGTGGTCCCTTGAGTTTGACTGTAACTTTAATTATTAAATACTTACTTACTTTAATATTAAGTATTTAAAAGAATTCAAAAATATGAAGACAGGAAAATTTAGAAGAAACAATCAGGAAAGTTAAATAGAATTAAATTAAAATTATTCTCAGCGGACATTAGAATGTACTGCGTACGGAGCGCAACACACGACGCAGGCGCAAATCCATGGGAGGCGTGGCGATTCGATCAGCTGACGTTTTGTCAAATAAATATTTACAAACTACTTTAAAACATTATAATACAATAATGATGCATTTCTCACACAGTTTTCCAATGGAATATGATAGTAAATTTTTCGTTCTAGAAATTGGTAATTTTATTTTTTGGATTGGGTGAGTAACTTTGAAGAAATGAAGGATGAAAGTCGATTAGTCGTAAATCTTGGATTCTTTGTTATTAATTACAAATGACGCCCTAAAAATTGAAATGATACATT
The DNA here is from genome assembly GCA_949152465.1 of Cantharis flavilabris. Lineage (NCBI taxonomy): Eukaryota > Metazoa > Arthropoda > Insecta > Coleoptera > Cantharidae > Cantharis > Cantharis flavilabris. The sequence goes on from OX424435.1 coordinate 14,215,520, forward strand.
TTAATATGTTCATAAGGGAACCTTTAGCTATCGATTGGTGTAACTTTCTTCCCCTGGAACGCAACTTTTGCGTTGCCATATATTCAAAGTCTCCATTGACTGGACCAGTTCCTGCAAAAAATAATGTATTTTAAGGGTTAAAGGGTGAAAAGTGTCTATTTTCTGCATTTTGAAATTAAACTGTATTATTACAAAACTCACATTTGAGCCTTTAATTCAAATAATTTGATATTTTTATAAATAATTAAATTTTTTTACAAATTTAAAATTAAATACAAAATTAAAGTTTAATTGATAAAAGCAACTATTTATTAATTTATCAAAATAAATTTGTATTACAATGAACGTAAGCAAACAGTTATTCTTTGGAAAAAATCGTTTTATTTTATTTTAAGTTGTATTACAATAAAAAATTGTGATTGGAAACTGGACTAACTGTGGCCTCACAGCTGGACCCATGTAGGTTAACTGTTTTGTTTACATAATAAAGTAAAGTATTTTTTTTGCATTTTTTTTAAATTGACTAGTATAATCTAAATATTACACTCAGAAAAAGAATGACATCAACAACAAAGAATTATTTGATTTAACAACTAAATTAGTTGATCAAACTAAATTTTAGTTTGTAGTATAAAAAATTTATTTGTACTAACAAAAAAACTTCGTTTTTTAATAAATTTTTTTAATAAAACATAGCACATTAATTAGTGTTACTGTTGTACCATTTAAATTTTAAATCACTTTTATAACTATAATTTTATGTTTTTGCCAGCCTTATTTCTAATTTTATCATATAATTATATTATAAATTTAATTTTAACGCAATATTCAAAAAATACAAAGACGCAATCTCCATCAGTAGCTAGTATATAATTACCAAATTGTTTACATTACGTATTTTTTATTCAATTATTTTGTAAAAATTGCTTTTCTAAAAATCGATAAACAGAATGTATTTCCTGCAAAATTATGAAAAACACTTCCTGCCAAAACACAAAATTATATTCATTTATTTCCAATTTCTTTTGTCATTTTTCCATTACTTAACATTGTGTTCAAAGTTTATGTGAATCTACAAACAAGAATAATATTTTTTAGAGAATTTTTTTAAATAAATTTAAAATTTTTATAATTATTATAAGTGATATTCTGAATTTAGCATCATCTAGTTTATCATAATTTACTCTACTTCATCACCAACGACACTACTATATAATATATCATTTAGAAAGAAATTTCCCAAATAATTTTAACTGTCTCAAATATAGCTGTAAGTTTTGTTGTTAATGAACAAAACATGCCCATTAGACTTCAACGTGATTTTTATGATTAAGTACATGTTCAGGTTTTTGCTCCTTGTCAATGTTCAGAGAGTATGTTCAGAGTCACCAAAATTTCAAAAGCAAAAAATATTGTGATATGTGGGACCAAGAGACCAAGTGAGTTCATGAATGATTGACGACTTGGCCTACTTCAGCTCTCTGATAAGTCTCGGAGGAAATAAAGTTGCAACCAATGTGACATAAATATGTGCTAATGCAATTTTTATTTCGGACATGTAGATTTCCAAATAAATATTAAAATTTATATGCAATATAAATTATTGTTAATATTGATATACAATGAAGTTAGAAAAAATATTATCTTGCGCGAGCCAATTTTCCATAACATGTTTATATTATTAACTATAAAAAGTTTATCGGGATTTATCTAGGACAGGTCTAATAAAAAACTTCAACTTTTTGTCGACGTTTCGAACATATATTTCGTTCTTCTTCAGGACTAAAAACAATAAAATTCAACAACCTGCAGAAATTAACAAAATCCTTACCTCAAGTTCAGTTTACAGAGACCAGGGGTACATTATCTTATCAGTAACTAAATGCGGTATAAAAATCAACATAACAGTAATATTAAAAAACAGTCAGAACTTCAAAAAAACCAAATCACAACTTAATACAATAAGGTGTCAACAATTAAAAACCTTTTTAACATGTCAAAAATTTTAAAACACAAAATATAAAATATATAAAGTAATCAAGAATTATCAGTTAAAATGGTATCTCTGCAAACGTCGACTACGATAGGTCAAATTTCAAACGGAAACAATTCACAACCGATAAAAGGATCTCACAAAAAAACCTAAAACAAATTAACCACCACCTAGTAGATCTCCATAAAAAATGCTTAGTTTTTGTGTGTCCTCTCTATAATTAATGCTATCTCTTTCGGACTTTATGAAAAACATCTCACTAATATTTCTTTTCAAGCAACTTTGTTCGTAATCCAAAACAGTAGTTTTATCAAAATTGAAGCAGTGTCCCGTATCTTCGCAATGTTGCACTAATGCTGTCTTTCCCCAACCATCCTTATCTTTTTCTTCCTCCCTTTCTCTCGTTGTTCCGATATCTGTAGGCTTCTTCTTTTTATTTTTATCTTTTCTCTCACAATCACCTATGTGCTGTTTAATGCGTTTGTTTATCCATTGCTTCGTCTGGCCTATGTACGAGGCTGGGCAATCTGCACAAGGGATTCGGTAGATCACCTCTGACCTCATTCCCTTATCTGTTCGGTCCTTAAGATTAGTTAAAAGACACCTATGGTCCTTTAAATTGTATGTGGCCAAAGTACAATAAGGTTTTAATATTCTATTTATTTGTTCTGTTAGGTTTTCTACATATGGAAACTTGAAATATTTCTTTGTTTTTATTTCATTATCATACTTGTATTCATCATTTTGTGCACTACTACTTCTTTCTCTTTTTTCGAGCTTTCTGAACATACTATTAATAAGCCAATTCGGATAGTCATTTTGTTTTCTTAACAGATCTGTGATTCGGGTCCTATTTTCATCTTTGTATTTAGCATGACTTATATCGGTTACTCTTTTAATGAGTCCATACACTAATGCTGTTTTGTGTTTAAATTGGTGGTACGACCTGTAACTTACTAATCTTTGAGATGAATATGGCTTCATGTACCAATTTGTTAGGATTTCCTCACTTGTTCTTATCACTCTCATGTCTAAGAAAATTATTTCTCCTTGTATCTCTTTTTCTAAGGTAAACTTAATTCCATCATGGTAGCTATTAAAAGCTGTCAAAAACTTTCCCACTTTATCCTTAGGTGCAGCTGTAAAAGAATCATCCACATACAAATAAAAGAAGGGGACGCGGAAACCTATGTCTTGCAATACTTCTTCTATTAGAACTTCCATTACCAAACCAGCCAATGCAGGGCTCGCAGGGTTTCCCATTGCCAACCCATCCAGTTGCCTAAAAAACTTTCCATCGTATTTGAAGTAGCTGGTGCTAAAACATAAATCTATGAGTTGCAACATCTCCTCAAAACTAAGATCGGTGTAACAACTAATGAACCTCCACTTTTTCTTTAGAGCTCTTTCAACTAATTCCTTTGGTATACTAGGGAAAAGTGAAACCACATCCAATGACAGCAAAATATAATCTTTCGGGAGTATCTGGTGTTTAATGACCTCTACGAATTCTTTAGAACTTTTTATGTTAAAACTGGAGGTAGTCAAAACTTTCATCAAGATTTCGCTTAAAAATCTAGCTATGTTTTATGAAGGAGACTTCAAACAACTTACCACCGGTCTCAGTTGCAACTGGCTTTTATGGGTCTTTCGGAGGCCATAAATTCTGGGAGGTAAAGAGTTATGTCTTATTAACGTTTTATACTTAAAATTATCAATTTTGTTCCCATCTTTTAAACTTTTTAGTACCTTATTTACTTTATTTTGAAGAGTCAATGTAGGGTCTTTATTAACTTCAACAAATTGGCTATCTGACGACAATAATCTTTCTAACTCGGTCTTATATTCTTGTAGGTACATAATGATAGAACTACCGCTTTATCGGATTTGGAAACTATTATTTCCGGATGCTCCTTTAGCCATTTTTCAGTACTTTTGTAATTTTTAAGTATGTACGTATAGAATCTCTTTTTTCTTCTTTCATTTGTTTCTCTATTTCTGTAATTAGTAATAACATTAGTGCACTTAGCTCTCAAACTATTCACAAAATCCTCTTCTCCCCCAATTCCCTGCAAGCAACCCTCCAAGTCTTTTATTATAGGTAGTATCGGAATCTTATCTATCGGCAAACCAAACTTTGGGCTCAGTGCAAGTGCTGACATTGCATAACTCGGTATAACTAAGTTTGTATAATTAATTATTCTATTATTATTCTTAACGTTTTCTCTATCTTCCATTCTACCCAATAATACAGCGAACTTTTTAATATGAGACTTTCTCTTTTGATTGAATATAGAATTATATTGCTTTTTACATGCTAACACAAGTCTACTACGGATTTCGTTTTCCAAACCATTCTGCACCACCAACATCAACTCCCTCTTTCGCATCTCCAACTGCTTCACATTCCAACAAACTACCTCTATCTCAACACTTAGTATTGACTGTTTAAATTTATCAATACGGGAACACACTTTTCTTGGAAGAAAAGAAAGTTACAGGTCGTACCACCAATTTAAACACAAAACAGCATTAGTGTATGGACTCATTAAGAGAGTAACCGATATAAGTCATGCTAAATACAAAGATGAAAATAGGACCCGAATCACAGATCTGTTAAGAAAACAAAATGACTATCCGAATTGGCTTATTAATAGTATGTTCAGAAAGCTCGAAAAAAGAGAAAGAAGTAGTAGTGCACAAAATGATGAATACAAGTATGATAATGAAATAAAAACAAAGAAATATTTCAAGTTTCCATATGTAGAAAACCTAACAGAACAAATAAATAGAATATTAAAACCTTATTGTACTTTGGCCACATACAATTTAAAGGACCATAGGTGTCTTTTAACTAATCTTAAGGACCGAACAGATAAGGGAATGAGGTCAGAGGTGATCTACCGAATCCCTTGTGCAGATTGCCCAGCCTCGTACATAGGCCAGACGAAGCAATGGATAAACAAACGCATTAAACAGCACATAGGTGATTGTGAGAGAAAAGATAAAAATAAAAAGAAGAAGCCTACAGATATCGGAACAACGAGAGAAAGGGAGGAAGAAAAAGATAAGGATGGTTGGGGAAAGACAGCATTAGTGCAACATTGCGAAGATACGGGACACTGCTTCAATTTTGATAAAACTACTGTTTTGGATTACGAACAAAGTTGCTTGAAAAGAAATATTAGTGAGATGTTTTTCATAAAGTCCGAAAGAGATAGCATTAATTATAGAGAGGACACACAAAAACTAAGCATTTTTTATGGAGATCTACTAGGTGGTGGTTAATTTGTTTTAGGTTTTTTTGTGAGATCCTTTTATCGGTTGTGAATTGTTTCCGTTTGAAATTTGACCTATCGTAGTCGACGTTTGCAGAGATACCATTTTAACTGATAATTCTTGATTACTTTATATATTTTATATTTTGTGTTTTAAAATTTTTGACATGTTAAAAAGGTTTTTAATTGTTGACACCTTATTGTATTAAGTTGTGATTTGGTTTTTTTGAAGTTCTGACTGTTTTTTAATATTACTGTTATGTTGATTTTTATACCGCATTTAGTTACTGATAAGATAATGTACCCCTGGTCTCTGTAAACTGAACTTGAGGTAAGGATTTTGTTAATTTCTGCAGGTTGTTGAATTTTATTGTTTTTAGTCCTGAAGAAGAACGAAATATATGTTCGAAACGTCGACAAAAAGTTGAAGTTTTTTATTAGACCTGTCCTAGATAAATCCCGATAAACTTTTTATAGTTAATTGAGTTGCGGACGATAACAATTATGGAATGTTTATATTATATTATTAAACTTACACAAAAATAACTTTAAAACGTGGTAAAATAAAATTGAATAATATCCGGTACCTATATCTTTGCATATTATTTAAATTCTCTTTTTCGCCACCATTAACTACTCAAACTCACATATACTATACATACCAACAGCATTTTTTTTCACTTTAAACTTAAGTAAAAATAATCTACTAAAATAGTTGATTACAATAGTAACTTCAAAATTGTTAAATTCTTCTCACATTTGAAAAGAATTTGTCTATAGTAGTAATAACTAGAGCACGATTGTAGGCTGACGGTTAGAGCATTGGATTGTTATGTCATTGTGGTGGTTTCTTGATCAATCTTTCTCACAAAGTATTATCAACATCTTTAATAAATGCCCATATCACTTCTAGTAAATTCTCTTCCTATGTCTACTTCAATATGCTTATTAGGTATATGTTATGTACGAAGACGTCCAGAAAGTAAGATTGCAAGGGCTGTGTAGGACGTAAGGATTTTTTTACAGTTTTTAAGATTGACATGTGGAGGGGTTCCTAACGGTTAAAATAACCCATCGAGCATACCGTTGGGCAAGTATACATCGGTTTTCCAAACGGAACTTATGGGCATACTGTACTGCGCAAAAATAGTCCAGGATAAAAATGTATCTGTGACAAAAATTCAGATATACAGAGCGGCACGAGTGACACTTGGGAGTTACAAGGTCACATCTGGTCTGATGCTAAAATGCATGCAACTAAATGAAGTATCCATTGTCATTGTAACAAGGCTAACGTAAAAGTGGACGAGCTAGCAAGAATTGGTTCTAATAGCTTTTCATGCGGCCCGAAGCTTTGAATTTATCCTGAAGACAGGTTGGTTTGAAGAGTGACAGAACGAGCCACTGCATCTGAGACAGTAGAATAGGCCTGACTCTAGTGACATAAGTACGCGTAGGGATTTTTTCCTGCCTTCCTGCCTAAAATTCAAAAGCTTTTTCAAAAGCCTACCTAAACGCTGCTACAGAAGTTCAATGTACTTTAGAGTCAAATAGGCAGTCTCAAAAGTTTCAAGTCTAGTTTTTAGAGATGAACATCATTGCTCATGTTTTTTAGGACCGTTTTGTTTGTTGTTTTTATGTCCAAAAGGACCACAATCAATGCTGCTGAATATAGTGTAACCTTTAAGAGCTTGAATAAAAATCAAAAACAAAAGAGGACAATTCATAACAACTCCGACCCCAAACCGCTTGGTTCACTCAGGATCTGCTCGTGTCATTTGGATGGGATATTGTAACTCATCCACCCTACTCCCCGGATCTGGCACCCTTAGATTACCATCTTTTCATTAGGAAAGCGGTGAACAGCAATTTTATAACTATGAAGAGGTTAAAAAAGCTGTGGAAAAGTCTGAGTCTATTTTTAACTAAGTTGGGCCCTAGGCTCTAGAAAATTTTAGGGGCCTTTTATATTCGAGTGTAACTAATAGCATCGAAAGACCAATTTTTTGTTATTTCATCAGTATTTGATTTTCGTGCCCCTCTGGCTATTGGCAAAATAGGCACCGCAAGGGGGCAAAACCCCTGAGCAGCGGATGCAACATGTTTAAAATCGAAACCTGGCTCATGCAACAACAGATAGAAAAATAGGCCCTGCCATTAGATAAGAGCTTCCTTCCACGTTCCAGTGTTTCCCAAATTGAGTCGATTTTTAGTGGGTCGCGACTAGGTTTACAATGTTTGAAAACCTCTGATCCAAGGGGTGAGATTTTTGTATACTAAATTTCCTTCTACGAAGTTTTTCCGAGATTTTCCCAGATTTCCTTACCCTTGTTCATCTGATTTCCCCTACAGTTCCCCCTGGCTCTGATCTATGAAATATATTTTGTATAATAATTTTAAATGTAATATAAACGTAAATTGAATGTTAAAATTCCCTTCGCTTTTAAGCACAATTAGTATTGTTGTACTGGAGGGCATTCCATACCCCCCAGACCCCCTGGTTTAAAATACAGAAAGTTGTGTGTATATTTTTTAATCGGTTTTATTTTTTTAATAAGAACTTTTCACTTTTTTACAACAAAATACATTTATAGATCAAGGCAGTGCTCCCTCTCTCCTAATGTACCAGTACATGTATCTCCCAGACCGCTTCATGTCTCTCTAGTATTACATACGAGAGTTTGTATTCATCTTCCGTGATTGGTCTTATTAGATAAGATACCGTTTCCCTCTTTTAGAACAAAATACATTTATAGTTCGCAGCAGTACGCACTGAAGGTAGGGTTCCCCCTCCTTTCAATTTAGAATATCCTTCGTTTTTCAGCACAAAATTGAACATTTTTGTATTTTTGTAAAATAAATCACAATTAGTGCTGTATTCCTCGGAGTAAACAAATTACTGGTGTACTAAAGGCAAAGTTACCTTTCGTACTGATTTTACCAGGACAGTACTGGTTTTTAAACCATTGTCCTAGTTAGTCAAGACAGTTAACCAGAACACAAAAATTTACTAATGTGACTATTGTTCTATTGATGTATACCTGCTGTATCGAAAGAAACGTGAAAACCTAAAAAAAGGTTGTCCGTTTTTCCATGTACTGGTTTTACATTTCATAAAAATGGTCACCTTAACTAAAGGGTGTTCCATATACCTTGAACAATTTGGTCCTGCAAGAGTGAGAGTTCCTAATTTAATCAAATTAATAATAATATATGGCCATAAACTTTTTGTTATTGAAACCGGGTTTGCCCTCCAGTACATCAGTTATTTATTGACTCAATAACTTCATAATGGAATTCAATTTCAACTCAATTACTGACGTACTGGACGGCATGTCGCCAGTATGCATGCCCCCAGGTTTCAGAAACGGAAAGTTTGTTTGCATATTTTTGGATTAATTTTATTAAAAAAGAAGCTTTTACTCTTTGAAAACCAAATACACTTACACCGGAGAGTCACTCGTAATTTGTTGGAGCAGTAACTTGATTATGGAATATAACTTAACACAATTCATGATGTACTGGAGGGCATTCCATGCCCCCCAGACCCCCCGGTTTCAAAGCCGAAAGTTTTATGATTGACAAAACTTGATTAAAATTTTAATAGACAAAAACGTTTCCAATTTTCAAAACCTGTTTTCGGAGTATGCTACCTCCCCTCTCTTTCAGTGCATCTATTAAATAAATTTTTTAGAAAAGCTTGCAATCAGGGCCTATTTTTAACTGAGTTGGGGCCTAGGTTCTAGCAAATTTTCGGGCTCCTTATATTCCCAATTTTTGGGTTATTTTATTAGTACTTGATTTTTATTTTACGATTTTATGTTCTCTCTTTTCGGGCCCCTCGGGCCATTGAGCCCCAGGCACGTGCCTAATGCGCCTAATGGTAAAATAGGCACTGGGAAAAGTAGCTTCAGAAGATAGAGCGGAGAAATGCATTGATCTCGAGGACGGTGATATTATGAAGAAATAATGACATATTTTGGTATAAATTACCTGTAAACTTCATTAAAATAAACGTTTTTCAATTTTTAACACGCTGTAACCTTCTTTTTTGGACGTTTATCATATATAATGTTAATAAGAATTATGAATTTACTTATTGCAGATTTTTTAACTTGAGATTTTCAATTTAAGCTTTACTAAAATATTTCAAATTAATAAATTAAACAAGAATAATTTAAATTGTAAATCTTATAATAGCACTGAAACACCTTTTGGTTTGGAAAATGTTTGAAGAACCGAACACAAAATTTGCATATTGGTTTACAGCGCTCTGAGTAGCCCGGGGTATTTTGAAATAAAAACACACTCAAGTTTACAACTTTTAACTAAAAGGTTTTCGGTTCAACTTACTGCAATGAAGTTTGCATTGAAAATTCATAATATTTATATTCATTGCAACCAGATATTCTAACAACATTTTACAAATTTTGATTTTGTCATATCTTCTTATTTTTGAAAATGACTGCTTTCATGTTTGCTTACATAAAAACCTTAACTAGGAAAATTGTAATTTGTTCAGTTTTATATTATAAAGTGAGGTTTTCAATATTCTTTTGTTTACGGTTACAGTTACAGACCATGATCCAGGAGTTTTTCTTGTTTAGTTGGAATGGATGGAGCTGGAAGACATCTGGTTTCAGCAATACGGCACTACAGCCTACACAGCAAACATTTTCATGGACTTTTTGCTAAATATATTCCCTGAGCACTTCATTTCCCTAAAAGGCGATTTGAACTCGCCAGCGAGCTCTGCTGATTTGGCCCCTTGTGATTTTTTTCTGTTGGAATACCTAAAATCCTTAGTTTACACCGATCGTTCCAGGACCCTGGAAGCTCTCAAACACAACATTTGAGCCCAAATCGCCGAAATTCCTGTCGCAATTCTTCAAACAGTGTACGAAAACTTCAAAAATAGGTTAGTGTTTGGAGTGTGATGAGGCGCCATTTGGCCGATACTTTGTTCAAACCTCTGTAAACTTAAATTTCCCGTGTTAATCAAACAGAAAAATAAAAAATTTGGCTATTTGGTAATAGTCTGCATTTTATTCCATTATCAAATCCATGCGTCTCATGCGAGACACCCTGTAAATAGCAAAAATTATTTTGTTAATCTAACTGAAACTAGTTGTTTCAACTAATATTTTTGTATTTGTATACTTTTGTTGTCTTTTTCCTTGCGCTTATTACTATACTAACTCCTTAGTAAGGAAGGCATTGTTATCTGAAATTGAAGCGATAAAATAATTCTTCGTAAATTCGAAAAACAATGAAATAGGTAAAAGTTTATTATGACAAAACATATCAAATTATTTCCAACTTTTGTTCTATAAATTTTTTTTTTTATAAAATTACTAAAAAAATCCAAATTTTTATTCTAATTTCTGATAAATTCCAAAAAGCAGTGTTTCATTAAAACGTCAAGTGCTTATACAATAAATTGGGTTGTCAGTAAAAAGGTACACATGTTTATTTTTGTTTCGGAGATGGAAATTTTGTTCCATAATTCATTTAAGTGTAGAGGTTGTTTGAGTAATAACTTTTAGTTAAAACAGTGTTAAAATAAGTAATGTAACTATGCCTACATTGAAATGGAAAGAAGTAAACCGACAACACAACTTTGAAAACAAAGTTTTTTTATATGAATTTACAAGCAAAACTATGGAACTACGTTAATTAGATCTTGCATATAGTTGAATGCAATATTGAAAGTTTTCCACTTTCAAAATGCTCGATGACTTTATTTGTTACCAGAATTAGTAAGCACCTGAGTGCCTGAATATTCATGATTCTAGTGGAAAAACTAAAATTAAAACTTTGTACCCATTATGTAAGTTCCAAGTAAGTTCGCTTCTTACAAACGGTGGATATTTTCAATATGAAATTTATTACACCTGATAAGCATAAATATAATAGTAAATTAGATAACAAGGGCGTAATTAGATTATTTATTACAAATATGGGCAGCATCTTTTAGTCAATCCCCGGATGGTCTTTGAAATTTTAGTTTCCATTGAGAAATGATTGAAAAGAAATTGTTTTTGGAGATGCCTGTGTAAAAAATTATAAAATATGTTTTGCAGATTATGTAGTCTTAATAAATCCTCAACACATTTTTAAAAGTTTTTTAAAACTCTTACAATAATGTAAATTATTCTATACAACTTACAAAATAATGAAGCTGGGATCTGGTAAATACTTAATGCTAAATAATTTTTCCCGACTTTACAGCATTAAAACTTAAAAGTTTTGTAGCTTTTTTGAAAGCATTTACTAGAGTGTGCTTTAAAGCATAAAAATATTAAACTAATTTTATTCAAAATAAATATTATTGAAAGTTTTTGAAATTTACACAAAATATTAATGGGCGATATCAGATATACACGTTCGAAATTTATTTATACGACTTCATACATTACCATATTATTTAGAGATTTATGTTTAAAGATTTTCTTTTCGAAATTTTTTTATGAATAATATGATACTTAAAATAAATCTGAGATTAGTTTCAAATTATACAATCGAGTTGGATATTAAGACCACATCTAAATAAATAAAACAATATTTTCTACTTTTAGAATTCCATTATGTTTTACTACAAAAAGCTTTTAGAGAATATAAAACTGAAAGTTTCATTATTAGACAATAAATTGTATTCTAACTAGAGTTGTGGAATATTTGGCAATAGGGCAGAACGGGGTTAGCGGGTGCATTTTTCACTTTTCTTCTTTAACATTATTTATCACAAATGTCACTTCGCAGCTAATAAGCACAATATTTTTTCTAGTAAAACTAAATTTATTTTTTCAAACACTTTCTTAACGGACGTATGACAAGAGGCATTATTTATTGCCATTGCTACTATTGATTGATTCATATTTTTAGAAATCCAAAGACAACTGAATAAATTTAACCCATACTGTTGAAAAAAATATTCAGGGGCGTATTGAACTGCTTGCTGTTGTTGGGATGTCTGAAAAAAGACCTTCTGATCTTCTTCATAACTTAATTAATTTATTTTATTTTATATTTGTGCACATTTTATCGAGCAACTTACAGAGAGTATAAAGAAACATTTTCATTCGGCAGATAAAAAGACTGTGTAAATTTACCCCTGATTCCAACTAACCCTGCGTTCCCTACTTTATTACAATATAGTTCTCGCTTCTCGCCTGAAAAGCTGCTTACCTTCTCACAGACGCGACTATTTAATCGAAATTTCTATAATTATTTAACTTCAAATTATTTGTCTAGAGATAGTTATTGTCAGAAAAACGTCGAGAAAAAACTCTTTTCATGACTTTTAGCAAGTTCGAACATAGAAATTGCTATCGTAAGCAAGTGCACTAATTAACTAACTTTTCTTACTAAATTAATATTACCACCAATATTCAACTTATATACAACTCAATATTGATCTGGAGTGAGTATTTTCTTCAAATATAAAGAATTTATTTCGATCGAGTACCTACTTAAATACTTATTTACCATAAACCACATAGAGTAGGTATATATAAATATTTTTTCAAGAGTTAAGTAACTACAACATTTACAAGTTTTTATGAAAATATTTTAAAATTAGAAAATTGGAATATTAACAGACCGTGCATATTATGCATTTTATTACTGTAAACAGCAGGTGAGAATTTGTTCTACAGCATAATATATGGTACAGAATTATTTATGTATGCCCAAGCTAGGCCCAACAATATAACATTTATTGCAACTTTATTAATATTAAATTGTAAATTAAACACTGAAAAACCACAAAACTCGACTACAGAAACAAATCGTAAAAATAACTTCAAGTAATTTTAGTTGGATAAGCTTCCGATGACAGCTAATTTAATTTCTAGCAAAGTAATTATCGGTCGGTAAATCTAATTTATGTATTTTTTAGATGAACAAAAATTACTTTAAGAATATATTATCAACAGAAGACACGTGTTTTCATATTATTAGATCTCACTGTATACGAAGGTTTATCAACCAGAAAAAATATATCTGAATTTATATAAATTAATAAGAAAATTTATTTGCTGCCGTAACAAAGATTATTATTATTGGTAATACCAACAAATCTTTTAGTCGGTCACATTTATCTCAAAGCATATTATATAATATTTTTTGCATTAAATTGTTTACAATTTTAATTTAAATTTCTATTTATTTTTTATTTAAATATTTATTTAAATACTCGAGTTATTTTTTTAAATTTCACATTGGTGGCTTTTATAGGATCGCAGAATTACACAATAGGTAGTAGTACTATATGTATACCAATATTAAGTTTCCAGTTTTGCAGTTCAAATAAAATTTTAAAACAGTGCCAAGAATTCAATTTCTGATAAACCTCACAAAAGACAAAAGAAGTTGTCAATTGCCACATGAGTGTCTTCCGAACAGTGAAAAGTCGATTCAAATCTGTACAACTTATGTTTGAAAAAATTCTGAGAGATTTTTCAATTCAAAAATAGTATGTTTTAATAGTTCTTAAAAAAAAATTTTTTTAAAGCGAATAAACATATATGTTGCATGGGATGACCCCCTTAAGCTAGAACAAAGTTTATAGAACTACACAGCTTTAACTACATTTGAGTTTTAGCATTATTTGCAATCTTGGCGAGAAGTTCTCGAGATCTCAGACTGTAATTAAATTTCACGTGACTTTTAGTTTTATTTTTGTTCTATTTCGTCGCCGGTGATAGAGTGGTTATAACTTTATCAATACATTTTTAAAGTTACATAATATCGTACATGAACTTATAAGGTTATCTCACACCAACTCAACATTATTTTGTTTGGTCTTGATATGTTTAGAGTTTAGCTATGACTCCGATAAAGAAAGTAAAGGTATTTAATTTTATAAATAAATAAAAATTATAAACAGTTTTTCGCCTTCACTTCCATTAGTGGTCTGCGGGATACTTTATTTAAATATAACTTTTCGTCTATTTTAGACGTGCAAGTCAGAAATTTTGTGTATAGCTCTAAAAGTTTAATTATGAGTTCTAATTCATGCCTTGTGTAACTATAAATTAATTCAAAAACAACAAAATTATATAATAATTTTCCGAATTAATAAAATTAATTTTATTTTATTTGATTGTTATAGTAATTGCTTCCATTTTAATCATAATGTCAAAATATTCCAAATTCTATAGAAGCCCATGTATAAGACTTTAGTAAACATTTAATAAATCAATTTAACAGATCCATATTATCATAAAGTACCGAGCTCACAAGCTCTGGAGCTCTAGGGCGTAATCTTAAATCTAAATCTAAAAATTTATTCGTTGTAATGATAAGCGGTCGATCCTAAATATTTTCTTCTTAAAGTGAAAATGAAAATTTCAAGATGTCTTAAAATTCAAGGCAAGCAGATTTTTGGGGAAATAATTTTATAGCAAACGCTGACAGCAGACAATATAATGAATTTCGTTCTATCGTTGAATTCAGTGGACAGTCGTGAATTGGCGTCTAACAATTATTTTGTAACTAACCATATAGCAAAGTTTAATCAAATCCAGGTTTAGCTTTAATACCGAATGCAGACCATAATAAGCATTGTTGATTTGGGATATGTACAATTCATATTAGTCACCAAATACGATTACTTTGTTGTGATTCAGTTATAATTTGCTATTTACAGAGTTTATAGGACATAGCATCAACTCTCTTCGTATTAAATAATAGGCAACATTTATAAAAAAAAAAGGATTTGCTTTTACTTGCAAAATAATAATATATATAGATAGTTATATATTTTATAATAAAACGTGAAGTAATTGCTTTGATTTTTGCAAGTAAAAGCAAATCCTTTTTCTTATAAATACGGCCTAATAATGATATCACTAACGCGAGCTCCACTTCACTTGGGGCATTTCTTATACACTCTGTATTCGATCGGATACAGAGCAGTCCGGCTAACCTGTTACATACAATAATTTGGTATTTGGTGATAGCCAGATAAAACCTAGCAGTTCATGCTATAGCTAGACTATCTGCACGAATGTTTTTGGCTGGATATTGCTGGGTATTAGATAACGTATTGTAAGACGAGTATCCTTCTTTCATGATTGATCGTTACACAGTGTGGATTTAGCGGACAAAAGGTAATTTTTAAAGTAATTCATTTGGTCTGTTAAAAAATAGTTACTTGCTAGGAACATTCCAAAAATGCATGAACACTAAAAAAGAATTATAAAAAATGTGCCCGGAAGGTGTTGAAAAAAAATGGCCAAGTCCATCCTTGTTTCATTATTGCAAAAATTCGTGATTATACATAGGTACTTTAACTTTGCTGAAATCGGAAATACATTGATTTTTTTTAAGTTTTCAAGTTGAAATGTTGTTTCTGTATCTCTTTACTAAACACACAAGTGCGAAAACAGAACAAAGAATAACATTTTAACGGTTTGTAGGACCTAATTTGTAAAAAAAACTCAATTTTTTTTTTAATGTTGACTTCTCTTAAAGTTTTAGTTATATATAATGACTCATATGACTCAACGAAATGTTTTTGGCGATATTGTGGATATCTCCAGTACTTGCCCTCCAAATTTCAGCTGCAGATACTTGCAGATGCGACCACACGAGCGTTTTTACTGAGACTTGTCCTATGGATTATCGGATTATCGAAAAAAAATGTTTTGAAATTATATAAACAAAATGGTTGATACAGAAAGATATTATAAACAATTGAAAACTATTTTTAAATTGCGAACTTTAGCATTTCGAATCATGACTTATGCAATATTCTGTGGGAAAAGAAAACTTCTTCCAAATCAAACCTGTGGATAATTATTACGCAAATTGCACAAAACAATCCTAATTTTGAACAGCAGCTGGATCAAATTAAACATAACATTAGTATTACATTTTTAACTCGGTACTCTAAAATGTGGAAAAAAGCTCACAGACTAAAGACTGCATTCAAGAAGAATAATGCTCATTGGTTGACGCAGAATTTTACAGTATTTCTATATAAAAATGCAACATCTACTAAATATCCAAAGAAAGAATTTGTAAATTGTTCTGAGAAGACGAAAATGAGAAGGAGTGATGGCATTTTAAAGATATTTCAAGCGGATCAAATTCAACATGCAGCAAGACGATCCATGAAGAAATGTGAGAGCAGTAATACTTCAGATGAAATATCTCATGAAGTTAAAGAAGCTTTAGCTTTATTCGTCGACTTGAAATTAACAGTGGAAAAATATGTACGGAAATTCGACAAAAAATTTGGCGACAAAATATTTCCACAATATAAGAAATTGCATGAGGAAAAGAAGAGATGCTACCCTGAAAATATTACTGTCACAGAAAAAGGTGCTTGTGTTGAATTGCAGTCTCTTTTGGATCATACGGCAACTAAAATTATTTCGACTAAATCAATAGATGACCTAAAACAGCACGAAGGAAAGGAGTTAATTTTATATATAGTAAATGTGGAATGGATGGATCTTCCGGGCAAAACCAATATAAACAGAACTTTATAGATAATGGTACAGATGCTAGCTTGTTTATGATATCCATGGTACTAATCAATATGTCTTCAGATGTATCCAAATTATGGCAAAATCCAAGACCATCTTCAACACGTTACTGTAGGCCAATAAAATTTGAGTTCAAATCTGAAACTTCGGCAGAAACAATTACAGAATCTGAGAACATTAGTAATCAAATAAAAGATTTAAAGGTTTCACGGGTTGCAATACAAAATTTATCATTTGATATTAAGCATGTATTACAATTAACAATGATTGATGGAAAAGTTTGCAATGCATTAACAGGAAATAAATCGGCTGCTACTTGTAACATTTGCAAAGTAACACCAAAGGAGATGAATAACTTGGAGGCTCTTGGTTTAAAAGAATGTAACGAAAATGCGTATCAATTTGGACTCTCTACTTTGCATTGTTGGATTAGATTCATGGAATGTATTCTTCATATTGGATATAATCTTCCCTTTAAAAAGAGTCGTGTTTCCAAAAATGATAAAACAGAAGCAAAAGCACCAAATCCAAAACCGCATAAAAAACGAACTTGGAATAACTGTAGATGTTGTTAGGCAAGGTTTGGGAACATCCAATGATGGCAACACAGCAAGAAGATTTTTCAAATTTCCCGAGATCACTAGTTTAGCAACGGGTGTTGATGAAAAGTTAATAAGAAGGTTTGCTAATATCCTTCATGTAATGGCATCTGGAGAAGCAATCAACATTGATGGATTTGAAATGAACACTTCAAAAACTGCCCGACTTTATGTTGAACTTTATGATTGGTACTATATGCCAACTAGTGTACATAAAGTTTCAATTCATGGAGCTAGAGTAATTCGAGACGCAATGGTTCCGATTGGACAGCTTTCCGAAGAAGCTCAAGAAGCAGGAAATAAAGATTTAAAAAAAATTAGACAATTTAATACACGGAAAACATCAAGAATTGCAAATTGTACGGATATCATGCACCATCTAGTTACTTATGTCTTCCGATCCAGAAATAACAAAATTAAGAATATTGCGACCCAAAAAAGATTCGTCACTATATCACCCGAGGCCGTAGAATTGTTGGAAGACCAGAATTTGGATCCAGAGGAAGAGGAATAATATTGGGATACAATATTTTGAAGAATTTCGCGCCATCTGCTGACTGCATTTTAATCTCTTAAAACACGATTTTTTAATAAAAATTTTTTTTTAATTCTGGCGGTAGTTTTTAATTATTTTTTTGTTTTATTCTATTAAGCATATAGTAAGACATCTTCCAGATTTTTTCAGATTTTTTGCTTTAAAATTGAAGGCTCAGCAACCGTTTGTCCACAAAAACCCCATTTTTCAACACTGTGCGTTACAACCAAAAATCTACGTTATTAGGCAAAATATAAATTTCAAAACTAAATTGCAGTTGAAATCTCAAAATATGTCTTTCTCCTCAACAGCTTCTGGCGGCTATTTTTGACGAAAAGCCTCGTTTCTCCACATAGCCGTCAAAAACCCAACTATTAACCAGAAATACGAGAAAATTCAAAAATATTTACAAAACTTGAAATAGACGAAATTTTTAAAGAAATTTTACAAAATTCACAAATTCATCCTTAAATTTACTTCATAAATTATAGTAGTCACCGTTTTTTTTAGATGTAATTTTTATTTTTAAATGCCATTAATATTTTGTGAAATTTAAAGCAATTGAAATAGAACGCATATGCTTACCGTCTTGTGTCTAATTAACTTACCAAGCAAAGTTTTCAAAAAGGTAATAATTTTCTTAAAACCATCTCATGTTAAAACTTGGTGACCTTTTAAAGCCTAGCGATGACCTAACGATTTCATATTTTTTTTATATCAAAATGATGAAAATTCCCGAAGCTACACGTGACCGAATATAATATAAAAGAAACAACAATATTCCACAAAAACAAACTTTTCCAACAAAATCACAGCCTAAAGTCAGATCTGCTTCGAAAAACATAAGAATATTATTATAATTAACATATAACCTACCTTTATTATTTATGTTGAGTTGTTTTACAAACTTCTATATATAGAGCTAAGTTAGCAACATAGAACATATTATTATAATGGTACTCTCAATTAAGAAGAATAGACTTTTATTGTTTTTAAATTTATTTGGTAAATAATAAAACTTTCTACAAAATACACAATCTTTTAAACACAAGTGTAAATCAACTTTTCTCTAAAATATCGCATTTTTTAAAAAAACTGTTCTATTTTTATATTTTCAAAATTTTAACTAGGTAGTTTTCTTTAAACTTTTCTGCCTAATTTAGACATTAAAAACTCTTAGTTTTATTTAAATTATGAGAAATTATTCTTACGCGATGTTGCAGTAAAGTACTTGGTGAAAAAGAATAACAAAATTATATTTCTTATTTTTTGCTGAATCTTATTTGGGAATGTTTGCCAGCTTACTGTTTTTTCTTATTTTTAAAGAAATTCGCAGATATCTATCAGTATATCACAAAAACTTACCTGTTTAAAACTTACCTAAAACTAAATATAATCAAGACGGGATTGTTTTTCAACTCGGCTTTGCCTCGTTCGAAGTTTTGCGGCCAGTGCGTAAAAATGTGAAATAAAACATAAAATTTTTTACAATATAAAATCTAATGTATTTTAAATGTACAAAATAAGTTTATAATTTATTAAATATTAAATATAGCAATCTCTCACTTTAAAATACATAATATTTATGCATATATATAACAGTTTGGTAGTACGATACAAAAATGAATAACAATTTTTAAATTATTTTACAATAATTTTAATATTATTTATGTCAATAATAATTTTAATCTGCTTCAAACCCTGTTTTTATTATTTATTCTGTTTATTTACAAAATTATAATTACTAATTGTCAAACATTTTTTGTAATTAAATATTCTTAATAAATATTATTTTTCCATTACCGCAGTTGACCGAGCGTTGTTTACCCATGAATATTTTACAAGCGAATATGTGAATCGGGCAGGTACATAACTTAATGATTAAATACCAACATTAATAATTTCCTACTTAGTTTAACAAAATTTTAGTGTAATTATTATTCCACGTAGGATTATCCAGTTGCTAAATAAGCTAAAGTAAATATTATGTTATATTGGTTATATGTAGAGTGCGGCAAAATAATCCGCTTAAAGGTTTCCAACTCTTGCAACCAAGTTAATGTATTCAAATTCCGATTTTATGTTTAACATGCTTTAATAATTATAAATTATGTAATTAACATTAAAAACTGCTTAAAACAAACAGTTCAGATGCTATAAAAATAAAAAATGTAAGCATCTTCTATCCGGTCAACAATTTTTAAATTCATAAAAAAACTACAGCTTTATGTACTTATAACACAATATGCTATTATTTGCCAACTTATTTACAGATGACAACTGACGACGGTTAGACATGTGGAATGAAAGTATAATTCCACCCATATTCAGAAAGGCGGCATATCGCCAAACATTTTTTTTTATATGATTACAGAAAATAAAAATAATAAACTTGCTTTTATATTTTGAAATGGTAGGTATTATAAATCCTTGACGATATCTCATAGAAACGTAACTGTAATATATTTTAAGTTATTTAAAAGGTAAATAAATAATTTTTGAAATGAAAGTTTTGAAAGATTTCTATTTAATAAAATCAAGCACAAAACATTCACCAAAACTTTTGGTTTCTGACCAGGGGGTCTGAAGAATATGCAAAATGATCCAGTATCTCAGTTAATCAATAATAAATTGTATTCATTCATTCAGACTTGATAATTAAAAATTTATTTTCAGTTTTGTTGCAATTTACGTTTATTTGCCAAAAATATCTGACACTTTACCCTAATTAAAGGAATTTGGTAATCTGAATTACAATTCATGCTTTTTTATACATTTTTTTTACATAATTATCCAAAGGAGAAATGAGGAAATCGACCTATAAAAAATTAACTTTTAGTTTATTCTTAGCTATTTTGGTCTATGGTAGACTAGATTTTGGCTTGGTTTATTTTGAAAAAAAATTTTCTGCTAATGCCCATAATAGCTTGAAGACAGAATGAAGGAAAATATTAGGTAAAATGTTACAGATATTTATCAGTTACAGATATATATTCTATTTATTCACTTATAGTGTATGTTATTTGTGATAACTTGATACAATTTATGGTTATTCTATATTTCTACATTACTTAAAATTCTGGATTAAAATTTCATGAAATAGTAATAAATATGTATTCAGTACTTACCAGACCTAATGAACTTCATTGGGTTCACCTCCAATTTTCATTCCACTACAATTATTGCTCTTTACAATTCAGTTTGACAATCAATATTATATTTTGTACCAGTTGTAAATTAAGAGCATTTTGTAATTTATTTTTATTATAATAAAATTTGTATCTAATAAATTTATTATTTTTAAAATTTTCGACATAGAAAAAAGAAGTCAAAGATAGTAAATTGTATAAAATATTTTTTAAATATACATCTTGTATACATACAATTATTAAACAACAGTTATTTACACATTGCACAATATAAGCTGCACCCTCTTAGTCATACTTCATGCGAACATTCAGAGCTTCCTTCGGCATTAACAATGGTTACGGTGGTGGTAGCAGCTTGACCTTTTATTGTGGATCTACTTGTCGGATAATTATTATGATATCCACTTCTATGAAAAAGTTGATGATTTTCATCTTTTTTATTTCCGAATATTGTGCAAAAGAGGACTTCCCTCATTCCTCTGTAAGAATATACACTCATAAAGTAAACGTAATCGATTTCAATTTTTGTCATCAAAATTCAAAAGCACTCGAGAGCACATTCTTACGTAAATAATAAATTTTTGTCTTTGATCATAATTAAAATTTTTTTATACGACCGGCTTTAATGAATTCGGCAGTTTGCAACAATTAGGCTTCCATTTATATTTTAAAATTAAAAAAAATATTCATTTGTTTTTTAATGTTTCTTAGGTGTTTTTGAATTCAGAAAATGCTTTTAGTTAATTTTACCTTCTAAAATTTTTTGATAAGAAGGCATATAGTAATGGATTTATTCCAGAATTAAAATAGGTAACCAAAAATGTCAGAGGTGTAAACAGAGCACTGAAGTCTGTATCTCCATGATAATGGCTCGACCAATATTGCCACATCTTTCTTGCATGAAATGGAAGGTTACACAATGCAAATGTTAATACCACTACTATTAACATCCTTATTACTCCTCGACGAGCTTTCAAAACATTTTGACTTGAATTAGATATATTCACTGTATTGCATAAAGTTTTACTTTCATTTCTTAGCGATCCCTAAAATATAAAATTAAATTAGTTGTTATAGGAACAACCAAATTCATTACCAGTTGAAATTAATTTAAATTACACAAGATTAATATGGTTGAACTTGATACGAGTAGAAAAGCGGTATATGGCAAATGGAATTTGGCTTGCTTTTTTGTTGAATGCCGCATTCATAAGATTAATGAATTTAAGGTTAAAAATAATGCATTTTTTGTTTGTAAGAGTTAAGGTTCTTTTACGTCATCAAGTATAGGAGGTTAAATACCATTTGCGAATTTTTTTAGAAGTCTAGAAATCTTACCTATTCTTTTCTGCACTACAAAAAAATGTCTATAAAGTGATTGTTGTAACTGTCGAGAATTTTGATTCGTCTGAGGTTCAAGCTAAAATAGTTCTCTAAGTTTGAAATTCTAAATTGAAAATTCCTGTAGGTAATACAACACGGAAACATTAATTATTGACGTTGATGACTTTCACTAATTCAATGCTATTTGTGATTTAGAAATCACACATTTATTATATAATAGGATATACCAAAAACCTAATCGGAACTGATCATGTTACATTATTTACATAGATTTAATTTTAATCATTAAAATTAATTAAAGTTAAAGTTATGAACATACCTACACACATATAATAAGAACAAGCAAGATTTGGCAAAAATTTACAACAACGTAAAATATGAACAACAACTGAACTAAATAATTACATTTCATGTAATAAGAAGTTACATGTATTTATACAATAATACAATATGTATTTGATATTATGTATAAGTTGCGTATAATGAAGTTTAAGCATAATTCTACTTTGAAACAAAGTAATTTTTGTGAATTTTTTATGAGATTATTAATAAAGATATATATATATGTTACGGTCAATGACGTAAATTGCGCAATAACGTCAATGCCCATTTAAGCTGGCCATTAACGTCATTGACCGGCCATTCACGTTAACGCCCGTTAACGGTGGGCAATGATGTAAATATTTTCTTCTGATTGTAATATTTACGTCGTTGGTCAGACAATGACGTTAATGGCCAAAAAGGATTGGACAATGATGATATTATGGAATGACTGGTATAAAGAACAGCAAAATGGCGATTTAAATTTGACAGTCAACTGGCAAGCGATATTTACGTACATATTTATGTTGTATTCACTGTATTATAATATAATAGAGTATAATCATTTATTAACAAATTAACAATTAACAAAAATAATAAAATTAATATGCAATAACAACGCTTGTAACCCGTTTTTAATCTTTTTAGTTTGTAATCGTTTTTTATTTATATTTATAGATGTATACCTTATAATCTTTTTAGTTGGTAAAAATCCCTTAATAACTTGTATTAATTGCAAAAGCACATTTAAGGGCGATTGTAATTTCCACCGATGGTCAAAGGGTCCCATAATCCCATATGTATATTCCACCGGCGTACTAGGCAGGTACTCTGGTCAGACATTTCATCTTTAATCTTTTAATTGTTAAGTTTATAATTCGTCGTTAAGTAGGTAAGACTTTGACTAGGTTATTAAGTTAGTTAATTTATATTTTTGATTAATAAATTATGTAAATGTTACATCGCGTTTTTTCATACACTGCATAAAAATTGTATTAGGTTACTTATATGTCCGATGTCATAAAAATTTTAATGGGCCGTTAAATTTAACTAACCAATGGAAATTATTCCTTAAAGCTAACAAACCAATAGAAATCATCCGTTAACTTTAACGGCTTGTTAAAAGTTTTATGAAATCGGGCATTAATTTATATTGTTTATTGATATATAGCAATTTTGAAGTAGGTTAGTTATCTGTCGAAGTTATTTGTTGACTTTGCATTTAATTAACTGAGCCCCACCCCCTTGAAAATTTCTTTAATAAATTTTTATTTTTTCGGCGTTTGATTCCATACTAGTTGAAACGGATAAAAATGAAAACTTTTTAATGTTGAATGACAGCGAAAATCATTTAATTATATTTTCTAAATTAACCCTTTCCAGCTTAGGGGCCATCCATAAATTTCGTCCTACGTTAGGGGGTAGGGGGGTCATCTCAGATTTGTGAAAAAAATGTGACAGGGGGTCTGGGGGGGTTTCAAATATCGTGATGTCACAAAGCAAAATTTTTAAAAATATATTTTTTGGATCCATGGATCGGTTGTAGCAACCTAAGTAGCACTTGCGTGCGTTTTTTCATGCGACAAAAGAAAATTAAATATTAATAAAAATAAAATGTTATTTCAGGCCTGTAAAATTGATTTAATTTAAGTTAGTTGTTAAAATGTTAGTTAGTTTTATAGGGTAGAAGTATGACGTCACTGGGGAGGGGGGTAATGAAAATGTGACTAAATGTGACATAGGGGGAGGGAGGGGTCTAAAAATCTTAAAAATCGTGTGACGTAATTTATTGACTACCCCTTAGTAGTACATTGAATATACCACTAAAATATTATATTTTTTGACACTGTTTCTTTACTTACTTATTATCGGTGTACTTAAAATTATTATACACGAGAAACGACGCTTTATAATAAAAGCTGCCAGGCAAAGGGTTAAATGAAAACTAAAAATGAAAACTTTTTAATGTTGAATGAAAATCTTTTAATTATATTTTCTAAATAAAATTTACGATGTCTATAATCTGTAGAGTGGTTTATATTTGATTTTTTTAAATAAATACGTCGGTATTTTAATAATTATTGTTTTCATGTAATTATTTGTTTTGAATTTTAATACTAAGTAATAGTTATTTACCTAACGGTCAGAAAAATGATACATTACTGACGAGGAGCAATGTTGAAATACGAGGCACTTCGTGCCGAGTATTTTAAAGCTTCGAGTAAAGTGAGACATTTTCCTGACAATATGGTTTAAATTTTACCGAAAATCGTAAAAAATCGAAATTTTAAAACATTGTTGAACAACATTTTTAAAATGAACAAAAATCAAGTTTATCAATTTGTTGACTACATAGTCACCATAGATGGTTACTTTCAAAACAATAAAAGTAATAACGAAAAAAACGACGTCTCTTTTATTTTATTACAATTACTAATTATGACCGGACTAGTCATTAAAATTCAATTTCCCGGCGCGTATATAAGCAGGAAAGTGTTGTTTTGATGACGATTTTCGGTAAAATATTTTGATAGTTTCATGGTCGATAAAAAACCTCTTCCAAAGGGATTTTAATTTTATTAATCTGGCTATTGTACACCTACTAATACGTTATAATCCCTAATTACGGTTAGCGGTGGAATTTACAGGTGACCGACGCTGACCATTTTGGAAGGACGGATTAATTATTGACCGTCGGTGGAGTTTACATACGCCCACATTTAATATATTACTTTCAGATGGAATCTATTGAATAATAGTTTCTCATCATTGCCCACCCTGTATTGGGCATTGCTGTCAATGCCCGGACAATGATGTAAAAACCACACATGAAATTTTAACTGTCAATATCGCCCAATATTCATGGTCATTGACCGTAACATATATATATATAAAGTTTGCAAGGCTTAATAAATATACTCTTGAAATACTTAAAAAAATTTTTTAATATATTTCATGCATTCTTTACATACAGAAACATTATTTGAATGAAAAGTAGCGCTGGTGATAAAATCAAATTTTTTCCTTTCTTTTATCGCCAATTTATTACTTTTGCATATAAGTATATTAAAAATTTTAGTTCAGTCGGTTGCTAGTGTTATATTGAACTTAGAGCTATTGTTTTTTTTTGTTTTAGATTACCCAATTTCAAGATTTTAATACCAGCGCAGCCCCACCTACTAATCGAGGCATGACTTTTAAATAATGTTTCTGTATATAAAAAATGCATAAAATATTTCAAAAAATTTTTTTTTAAGTATTTCAAGAGTGTATTTTTAAAGTCTGACAAACCTCATATCAATATCCTTATTAATAATCTCAAAAAAAATTCACAAAGATTGCTTCTTTTTTGAGCTTCCACAGTAGAATACTGCTTTAATACAATTTTATAAAAAGAATTTAAAATATATTTTCAAAAATAAATTTTTAGAAACAAAAATATTTAAGTATAAATTGTTTTTTGAATTTTCGATTGAGATATTCAGTTATTTCACAGATGGAAAATAACATCGGGTTCGATATTTTTATAGGTAGGGGAAAGGGTTGCAGGTTGCCACTCCATAGCTTTTTTGATCATAACAAATTATACAATCAACGTATTGTTGATATAATAACACACACAGGAAAGGGGAAGTATAAAACAACAATCCTGCGGAAAAACTCATTTTAATACTTAAAAACTAAAAAGTTACAGCAAATTTTCAAAAGTATCTAAAATCGACACCTTGAAATTTCGGCTTGCAGGTTGCCACCCCTTGAAAAATTGTTAAATATGTAGAGAAACTCAAGTAAAAATATATGTATTTTATTAATTACACTTAGTGGCTGTGAACAAAAAAAAATCTGAGTAAATTGACATGGAAAAATAATTTTAAAATTGGAAAAAAAATTTTTTTTTTAAATTTAAATCTAAAAATATATAAAATAAATGCATCAATTATTAGTAAATAAAGATTTATATTAATTTTTAAATATTTTGAAAGCGTTTACGTCAATATTTGTCAATAGGTAAATAAAATATGCAATAGGGGGGGGGTTAACCCCTTCCCCCCTTTGCGCGAGAACCTGTCCTGGGCCGATTTAAGGGCTCATGTCGCCACTGGCCCTATACAGTCACTATAGTATACGTCACAATGTAAAATAAGAGGGGTGGCAACCTGCAAGCCTCTACCCTACTATATAATATAGTAAAGTTCGACAAATTGACATGGAAATACTTAACCCTGCAACATTTTCAAATTGCAAAAGAAAATTTTTATTTTATTTTATTATTAAATAAAAATTTATTTTTCTAAATTTGTTTGAGATCAACCTGGTAGGCATTTGGTTTCAGCAAGGTGGTGCTACATGCCCATACAGCGATCCAAACAATCAATTTATTGAAAGACTTTCATTTTCCATAACATTATTTCAAGAAATGGTTCAGTGAATGGGTATCTAAGACTGTGTGATATAATGCCTTTGGATTATTTACGTTGCCGTTGGTAGCGCTCGTAACGCTACTAAATATCAATAACATGGCGACTCTATTACGTACACTTCATATTGTTTTAAGTTTGATTGTGACTAAGTATTTTATCAATTAAACTTTAAATAACAAGTTAAATTCAATAATATAATCAAATATATCTTAAGCTTTCGACGATTTTTGTCGTCTTCTTCAGAATTTTATTTAATATAAACAAAATAAAATACATGGAAACCGGGAACAAAACACATTGTCATTTGATACGACCTAAGATCCAAAAAGATCGTGAGTTAAGGAACAACCTATGATGAGTTTCCGTCAAATAGGAAAAACTTAACTCCAATGTGTGTAAGGGCAAACTAGACGAGTAAATGGCTGTAGATGTTGCTTAATCCGTCTATATCTGTCTTCCTATTCATGGCGTTCTTCTCTCTTGTGATACATATCATTTCATGAAGAAGTCGATCTTTGTAGTTGGTAACAGATTTAATTATCTTGGCGTTCATAAAATCTGCATCATGTCCATCGACTAGAATGTGTTTGGCAATAGCTGTGGATTCGGGCTTATTACAGCGTATACTTGAAATGTGTCCACTCATTCTTTTTTGAAGCCATTGGTTCGTTTGTCCAATATATACCAAATTGCAGTTATTGCATTGGACCTTGTATATTAAATCTGACCTCTTCTCAGGAGGTACGGTGTTTTTCAATTTAGTATAAAGTTGACCAATGTTATTAGTGGACTTGAAGGTTACATTGGTCTTGTAAGGTTTTAATATTCTCTTGATTTTTTCGCTTAAACCTTTTACATATGGCATAACTGCAAAGTTGGAAACTTCTTTCTTCATTGTGTTACCATTATATAGTTTGTTAACACGATCCTTGATAATTCTCTTCACCAGAGGTCCGGGGTAACCATTCTTGAATAAAGTTTCTTGGGCAATTTTTAAGGTTTCTTTCCTGTAGTCGCCATGGGTTAGTTTTAAGGCTCTATCAACAAGTTCTATAGCTGTGCCAATTGCTTGACTTTTGTGGTGGTGTGAGCTATAGTTTAGGTATCTTCCTGACCACGTTGTTTTTTGTGTCCATTTATATTTTAAGTGATTCGTTTCGTGGATAAGTTGTATGTCAAGAAAGGTTATCTTCTTGTCTTCTTCTTTTTCAACAGTGAACTGAAGACGTGGATGAAATCCGTTGAAATAAAATAAAGTATTTTATCGTAAAATTGAAATGATAATTTCTAAAGAATGCAACGTTTGTTTTATAAACAAAACTTTCTATACCAACTGTACGTAGATAGATTAACTTAATATTAAATTTTGAACTTCAAGATTAAACTTAAATATCAAGTCACTGGTTTATGCTGATAAACCAGCAACACACCGACATGTGTATGTGAAAATTACTTTTAAACTATAAAAAATATCATTAAATAATTACAAAAGCATCATAATATATGTTATTGTAGGCTATTTAGACACGTTTCATTAAATAATCTTTTAAATAAAAAAAATTTAGATTAAACTTTAATTTATTTTGTCAAATAATTATTTTGAGTTTTACAAAACCACTAAAATCTTTTAATATTATTTTCGGTAAGTAACCAGTAGTTCCGTCTTTTCCAACTTGACCAACGGACTACAGGATTTCAATATTACGTTAAAAATACCGTAAGCTGCTGCTCACGTTTAGAACTAATTTATTAAAGTAAAACAAAAATTTTATTTTTCAATCTTTAATTATCCAAGAGAGTATGGCAGGAATGTTGGGACAGCGAATTTGTTCGATTTTCTGAAGTCGACAAGCTTAGTTTTTAATCGAAAAAAATTCAAATAAATAAATTACTTGATATATAAGGAATTTCACAAAAAGCAACTATCACGTACATTTCGGTGAGGATGCAATAATAGTGCTGCAGTAGAAATTTACGTAGTAATAAAAAATATTCACGATCAATTCGTGCTAGTTTAAATTGAAAGCCCATTTAGTATTTGAAATTTTTTTCCGCAACTAAAACTTGTGTGATGTCGCACACAAATTGTCAGAAATTTGCCTTGCTATTGGTATATTACATTATCGCAGTATTTTTCCTCACATAAAGTGTCTACTGCGAAATTTTTTGAAAATATTTTATTGGTGAAAATTTGATACAATTTAGTTCTAAAAAGTGGGAGTAAGAATAAATTTCATGAATAGACAATTTTTTTTCTTACACATTCTTCAAGAAAATATATTAATAAAATTAATTAATTTATTAATTCAGTTAGTAATTAATTTTTATTTTATACGTGGGCAGTTCCTATTGTAATTTATATTAAATTATGTTAAGAGGTTCTTCTCCAACTTCGGAGCAAGAATTGCTGCCTTTGTAATTTATTGAAACGTCTTTTGATATGAAATGTAAAATTAAGTTATAAGAATGAAGGTTGTTTTTTGGTTTTTGTTAATTACAAATACAGTGAACTAAGGTGAGAGTTTTCAAATTTGTAAAGCAAATAAAGCGCTAGAATTTAGATGTCGACGATAATCGCATGAAAAATCAAATTTCCATTAAAATAAATTAAATTTAAATAATTAATTTAATTTTTCAAACAGAATTACAGTATGATATGCTTTACTATTGCCACATATGTTTATCGTGGATAATACATTTTTTAAATAATAAAATAAGTTCATATTTATGTAGTATAGTATAATTGAATTGATAAAAATACAAATTTTTGCGTTGTTCAAATAAATTACCATTTTTTAAAAGCTATTAGTACGACTCGGGGGAAAGGTTCGAATGGGCTAAAGGCATCACATGATAAAAAATTTTTATAATTTATTGTATGAATTTATAATGCATTATAATTCAAAATTTGCAGGGTGTGAGTAATACATCATTCAATTATTAATAAATCAAATGATGTACCTACACAATTAGTAAAAAATAATCTACCTCTATTAATCTACCTATATTAATTTTGTATTTCGACAGGCAATTGTATTAGAAATTTACAAAAAACCAAGAGAATGCAAAAATTGAAAAAAGTAAATTCTTGGAGTTCTAGTTTCTCGTGCTCAGCGTAGCACACACACTGTGATCTACCTACTGATCCCAGGTAACATTATAAATGGTAGATATAGTATCTTCCAAAAAGCAAAATTTTTTTAGTATCAGTATATGATGTAAATTGTTATGAAAAGTGACTTACAGCTTGAATGACATAAAGATAACTTTTTGTAGATGTAAACTAGTAAGAAATTTAAAACTTTAATTGACCTTAATTTTGGATTTTATTGTTAAAGGTGGTCATATTATCTAGATCCACCCAAAGTGATTTTGTAATTCTTCTAAAAAACATACAATAAACTGCAGTTTCATCGATTGAATTGTTGGTGCTCGTAAAGAGCAGAACCACGTTTTTACTACCCCTATTATCACATGTCGTAGATCGTGAATAGCGTAGGCTCAATTTCTAGGTACGTGCTCACTAATCTAATAAATTACGAGATTGGGTGTAAACAAGGTCCTAACATGATGTACGTCGAAGTTAAGTGATCAGTTGACAATTTATAATACCTACCGAATTTAATTTAAAAAAACAAAAGTCACACATCTCAATCACACCTAATACACCAAATGAAAATCGCCGGAATTCTTCTGAAGTTATAAAAGTATTTTTTATTTTACACGGTCATGATTAAATTTGCAATTCTTACATTTTAGTTTGTAAATTTTCACAATATTTTGAAAAAGTTTTCACCTGAAGTAAAAAGTTGATGTGATGAGTGAAAAGTTGCAAAAAATGTTTTTTAAAGTGTTGTCTTGAATAGAAACTCTTTCTTTCCGATGTGTCTTACTTGACAGCATAGGTTTTGCTGCTGAAGGTTCCCTACTATAAATTTCCTTACAAATCACAATTACTACATAATTGAATCATTTATCGACGAAATTGGAATTCGGATATGCATTAGGAGCGACAAGAAAAATAGCTATAAAAATTTATTTTTCAAAGGCAGTTTTTGATCCATTTACCTTCGAAATAGAAAGATGGATCTAATCAATCTTTTTCTGTAAGAAGGTAGCAAATCATCTATTGCGAAGATTTAATTTTCTTCGTTGTAAGTTTTTAATGGCCGTTATTTCAAATGGAACATATCCCTAAAATTCTAGGCGTTTCTCAATAATTAGTATTATTTTTATCGCTCAAAACTTATCCCTTCTACCTCCCTCAATGTTTTTTCAATATATTTTATCTTAAATTAAACGCATCCTAATAGTTTTAGATTTTTAGATAAATTTCTTTTCTATTTTAAAAATTTTATTTATCGGAGGATAGAGAAATTTCTTAATTCAAATTCTCTAAATTCCAGAATTTATGAAATTTGATTCGCATCCTGAAACTCATCTTCTAAAAGAATTTAATTTTAATTACTCTTCTTCCAATGAATTTTTAATTAAATTAACAATTCCCCATTCCAACGGAACATAATATACTACGTAGATTTTTTGTATTCAATGTTGGTATTAGTATTATTGCAAACTCACCCTAAATATATCTATAACAATCCTCTACCTCTTTCAAGTTACATATAAAAGCTACAGTTGTTTAGGTTAGGTTTAGGTTAGGTTTAGGTTAGGTTTAGGTTAGGTTTAGGTTAGGTTTAGGTTAGGTTTAGGTTAGGTTTAGGTTAGGTTTAGGTTAGGTTTAGGTTAGGTTTAGGTTAGGTTTAGGTTAGGTTTAGGTTAGGTTTAGGTTAGGTTTAGGTTAGGTTTAGGTTAGGTTTAGGTTAGGTTTAGGTTAGGTTTAGGTTAGGTTTAGGTTAGGTTTAGGTTAGGTTTAGGTTAGGTTTAGGTTAGGTTTAGGTTAGGTTTAGGTTAGGTTTAGGTTAGGTTTAGGTTAGGTTTAGGTTAGGTTTAGGTTAGGTTTAGGTTAGGTTTAGGTTAGGTTTAGGTTAGGTTTAGGTTAGGTTTAGGTTAGGTTTAGGTTAGGTTTAGGTTAGGTTTAGGTTACATGGTGTAGTAATCTGTTAAAAATGTTAGTTTGATTTTTGGCTATGTATAAGTATAACTGCAAAAGGTTTAATATGGTCACTGTGTTTTTTAATAATCGGTATCAAACTCTAAGGGCCGGTTGTATGTAAGTGGTTTAACTCAAGGATCAGCCGAAAATTACTAGAAAAATAGTGATTTTTAAGATTTGACATTCTTGCCAAAGTTGACGTTTACGATGGATAAGCGAACATCAAATTTTTCAAGCGCTGAAGAAAATACATTGTTAAATATAGTCAGTGAACATAAAGATGTTGTCGAATGCAAACAAACTGATTCAATAGGTTAAACCTAAAAAAATGTGATATGGATAACAATCGCAATAGAATTCAACTCTTGTTCAACAACAAAGAGATCAGTCGATGCTTTAAGGACAAAATATAAAAAAAAGTAAGAAGAAGTTTGCCGATAAAAAGTGTCACGTTAAGAGCACAGGTGGTGGTCCTCCGAAGAGTACTTCACTAGATGGAACCGATTTGAAGGTGTTGGAGCTACTTGGCCAGCGAATGACTGAGAGAGTCAGTGTGTATGACTGTGACAGAGGTAAATGATAATAAATATTAGTACTTATTCAACGATAATATTTCTAATAATAATTTTTTTACATGTGCACTGAAGATGAAGTTGATATAACGCAACCAGGGCCTTCCACAGAAGAGGATTTTATGGCAGAAATTGAAAACCCACTGCCAAAATGCAGTAATCGTAAAAACACTACTAACATTTTAGTACAGATGTGACTGTTACAGTGTTACAGTTAATAGTGAAGTGAAACTAATCCATATCAATATTTTAGAAAACCCAAAAAATGCACTAAACACTTTTCAGAACTAAAATGTTTAAAAGTTAGCACATGTAAAATACACTGTAAGTATTCGCAAACGTTTTCACCATACTATGGCATCATCAGGCGATGAATTAGAAAGAAAATTAAGAGAGAATCCTTTAAATATTGTTCCGAGTGGTAGGGGGAGGTTTTTATAAGAAAAGAAGGGACATTTTGAAAGTTATTACAAAAAAGGGGGGGGGGTTATAACTTATTGAAAATGTTTAAT
Organism: Cantharis flavilabris; assembly: GCA_949152465.1. Classification (NCBI taxonomy): domain Eukaryota; kingdom Metazoa; phylum Arthropoda; class Insecta; order Coleoptera; family Cantharidae; genus Cantharis; species Cantharis flavilabris. The sequence goes on from OX424435.1 coordinate 14,248,798, forward strand.
AAAGGTGAATTATTTAAATCCGATTGACTATTTAACAACAAAGGTGAATATTTTAATTTATTTATTTCTAAAGCTAATCCACATGAGATTCTTGAGAAGACTTTGTATCCAGGAAAAGTCACTGTTTGGTGTGGTTTATGGTATAGTGGCATCATTGGAATTTAGTTTTTCCAAATTGAGGAAGGCAATATTTTTGTGGCCACAGTGCAGTGGGAAGAAATGGATTTCGATGGCACGTGGTTCCAACAGGTTGGTGCCATATGTCACACTTCTGGAGTTACCATCGATTTATTGAAGGATTACTTTATGCAAGTAAGCCAAGAAGAATTGATCAAATTCCACAAAATGCTTGGCCTCCAAGAAGCTGCGATTTAACTCCCCTGGATTATTTTTGATGTTACTTTAAGTCATTGGTCTATGCGAACAAACAGACAATAGATTTGAAAACCAACCTAGAGCTGTGCATTTAATTAATCAAATTAATGCGAATTTATTTCATAAAGTGGCCGAAAATTGGGTTAATCTACATTTACAAAAATCCACGGTTTAACTCTGATCCGGCCCTAAAATATTCAATGTTCGATTAGTCTAACAATTAGTAGACTGTACAAATTGACAATGTTTTGTTTAGCAGAGAAAAATTTGTAGAAAGAGCAAAAGAGTACTTACAACTAAAAGCTACTAACGAATTTATTCCAATAATAAAATTTTTGAATAATTAACTTTTCGTTTATATATGAAATAATAAATGTTAAACTCTAATCTAAAAATTAAATATGGAAATCTTTGCAGAAATATTTATTTAATAACATTTGCGAAATACTTCTACGTAAAAGAACCAAATCTACTAAACTGTGTCAACCGGATTTTCACAATTTGCTTACAGGTTTAAAGAGATTAAAATAAACTTACATGTTTGTTTGCATCTTTACTGCGAACAGATTGCTTTCTACTTAAATCTTGATATTGATTTGTTGTACATGCATTGAGTTGTTTTTCTAATTTTTTCGAGCTTGTCCATAATCCCACGGCTATTCGTGTGTATAGAATCTAACAGAAATAAGCAGTACAAAAAATATTAGATTATCAGTAAAATATAAAAATTACAATTTTTATTCTTAGAATATGCGTGAAATATTGACAAAACAAAAGTATTTTAAAAAATTTTATATTTTAAAATTGTTATTTTTTAAATTTGAAAAAATGATAACCCAAACATGTTTTCGAAGTTTGACTGCTTTCGGTTACGCTTCCTCTAGAGAATTTTGAATTCAAATTCTACCATTCTCGAAATTGGTTAATTTCATAAAATGTAAACAAACTTTTCTATTAGCTGTCAATTTATACCAAATTATTTATTGACAAATTATTAAATTGGGTTATTTCTTAGTGACAAAGACCAAATTTGATGATTGTAGAAAACTTATGCGACATTTTACAAGAAAATTGTTAATTTTACCAATTAGGTCTCTATAAAAACAAGTAGGTAATCAAAAGCGCATATTTTTTATGACGTGTGAAACATTTTCTTTACATATTGGGCAAACATCCGAATTACGTAAAGAATTTATTGTTTCAGTACGAAACACATATGCAGCTTTACTTTCAAAACAGGACCTTTCCAAAATAAAAACCAGATTAAATGTAACATGAATTAAGATGAACAGAAAGAGTGTAATTTAAATAAAGGCGATCAGAAAATAAACTTTTTCAGGTGAGGTAACACGATACCGCAAAGTATCGTTTTCAAAGTGTTACCGTAGTAGTTTCCTAAATATTTTAACTCAACTCTTGGTTATTATTGATGTAATTAAAAAAAAGTAAAATCTGCCCTATTTTTTAAAATCAATCTTTTATTGTACATCTGTACTGTATTGTACTGTTTTATTGCCAAATAATAAATCTCCCGATACTCTTGTACAATCTACACCATTGAAATTCCAATTTTGTATGTTCAAGTTCAAGAATTTCATTCAAGATGCTTTCATTACTTTTATGTTTTTCTCATTTCAATAATAACCGCCCCAGCCTGAAAAACATCAACAAATTCTCACCCCGTAGTTTGTTAGGTAAATGGCAATTGGTCTGTTATGTAATTTCATTACTCTACTATTTATAGTTAATATACAATTTTGCAAACAATACTAATTAAATTCTGTTTGATAGTAATAAATGTGGTAGTTGTACAAAAATAGAATTGATGGTTTGCAAGTGCTGTGTTTTCAGCAATAATAATTGAAGTTGATAAAATTGATAAAATGATTTTGCTATATTACCCATCGGGCGTCCGCCTATGTAATTAAAAAAAAATAATTTTTCATTTTAATAGCATATTAAATTTTTGCAAAGTGTAATAAATCTCCTAAATCTTAGGAGATTAAAACTGATATTTAGTAAGCATTTACATTTTTAGTTATTAATTTCTCTTAAATTTTGTAGAGAAAATTGTCTAATAAATAAATTAAAAATCTATTAAAATGCTAAATACTTACCGTCATGATAGCCAATGGAATGATATAGAGAAATATAAAATTTATTGTATCAAATATTTGCGAGTTAAATTTTTTTCTATTAGCAATGCAAACAGTTTCGGATTTGTTGCCTATGTAGGTTGTGATGGTATTAACCCAGAAGAATTTTGGAGCACTGTAAAGAGCACTCGTACACCATACTGCGAAAATTGCCAACTAAAACAAAAAAATAAAAGTGTTAACACTTTTACTCACTTTAAATTTAAATAATAGAACTATTTTTATATATTGCTTATACAGATTACATAATATTATAGAACCTTAGGATATGGAATTGATAAATTAAGGGGTTTCACCACCCTGAGATTTTCAAAATATCAAATAAAAAAATATGTTGTTGATTTGTTGTGAATTAGAGTTATACATAGTTCAAGTGTTTTATGTAGTTTGTTTTAAAAGTTGAAATTACTAAAGTAACATATGAGGTTACATTACACTTGATGAAATAATTTCGTAACATAATAATTTAATTATGTATATATGTATAAACACTTGAGTAGCTTCCAAGTATATAGTTTAATTTTGCAGTTGGTTTACCTACTTGATATCGCTGAGTTTAACACTGAAAGTTTTTGAGAGAAAATACATAACAAAAATTATGTAATATAGAATACACATCTTCAAGTGTAATACTGGCGTAATTTGTTAGATGGAGGGTATTTAGCAAGTTGTGCAATGAAAAATAAAATAGTGAAAACAGAAATTAAAAGTGAAGAGGAATAAAGTCTAGTATTTTTAGAAAAGATAAGAAAATCATTATATCATCAGACCAGAGGCAGGTAAAACTAAAGAAAAATATATAATTTTTCAAACCGCTAAAATATAAATAAGCGAAAATGTTATTTCTAGGCCAGACGCAGAAAATAAATTAAAATTTTACAAAATTGTAAAATTTTGTAGCTTTACGAACTAAATACGTTTCAGCATAAGGAAGAAAAATTGGAAAAAGAAAAACTTTAAATTAAGAAAAATATTGAGAAATTATAACAAAAATTGAGAACTGGAATTAAAGCAGAACTATACGGGTGTAAATTTAAGCGATTATCAAACAACACTTCTTGCAGTACGAAAACATAAAATATACTGGACTAAACGTTCTTAGAAGGTATTTGTAGTGATTTTAATGTAATAACTGCTTCCTGGATCTCGGACGTAAGTATTATGGGCAAATCAACATTTTTGATTTCCATATTATTGGGACGAATTACATGAGCGTCGGTCATGAATGGATTAACAATATTCCGATTGGAGAGAATTTAAAAAACCAGCTTAATTATTAATTTTTAATTGAAATGTTAACAAATCATTTTTAACTAATTAATTTACAGCGACTGGATTTTTGGTTCCATTATCTCTTTTCATTTTCCAAAGTTTTTAATTTTATAAATGTTTTTAGTTTTATACTTTTGTATAGAAGTATACGAAAGACAGACTGGAGTTGTTTTGTTTTATCATCGTATTTGAATGAATTTTACTTAATTCACTAGTTGATATTTTCCTTGCGAATATTTTGATAGGATCTATATGATGGTGTTTCAACGGTTATTTATCTGAGATGTAAATTTTATTATGTAAGAATGACTGGATAAAACTGTCGATGTTTTTGTAAAAAAAATTTTATTTAAGATTAGGCAACCGCAGGTTGTAATTAGATTTTAATTAATTAATTGTAATAAGTCAACTGTAAGCGCGACGCTGTAATGAAGCTTGACACCAAAGTATGTATCTTATTTTATTCACAATCAGTTTCTAAGCAACAAATAATTAAAAATTGTATTAAATATTATAATATACTGCTTTTCATTTTATTTCACTTTTGAAAATTAAAATAGTTTATCAAGTTGGTATAAAATATTATTGCTGTTTATGTAAAACAAAAAATTTGTGTTGTGTTAAACTGGCAAATATTACGAGAGTCGTATAATTACAAATTTTAACGATCCTAGCTTTCCGCTCAGTGAAACGGTAGAGCGATGAAATTTTTATAGGTTAGTCCCTCATCTATTCTAAACATGTTCGTTTTGGGTAGAAATCAAATCGATTGAAGTGAACTGTTTTATAACGTTTTACCATGGAACTGTCATTGAAAGTTGCGTCCAAATCTGAACTTCGGAATGTAGTTCGTTTTTTGGCTGGAAAAAATTAAATGCTGACCGAAATTCATCAAGAACTCTGTAGTATATACGGTTAACAATGTATGAGCTTTGAAATGGTAGCGCCATGTAATTCGTAAATGGTCCAGATCAGTTGCACAATGAAGAGCGACCTGCGCATGCAAGCACCGACGAAAACGTTGCACTCGTCAAAGTGCTGATTTATGAAGTTCCGTGGTACACAAACGACGAATTAACACTACGATTACCAAGTAGAAAGGAATGTAGTCGTTGCAATTCGAATAATTCAATTCAACAGAGGAAATCGAAGGAACCGTAACTGATTATTCGAAAAATTGGACGCATCGCACTACAGACTCGGGCATTGATAAGTTGATTTTTGCTACGACAAATGTCTAGAAAGATTTGGCGATTATGTGGATAAGTAGTAAAATTGTCTGTAGATTTCAAATATCAACTTGTTTTTGTGTTTTGACCTCTTTTTGCTAGTGTAATACGAGCGTTAAACTTTGTAATTAAACGACCCTCGTATATTAGCAACAAATTTACAGATTTGTTTCGTGTTTTTACTTTCCCACACATATACGTAGATATGTATAAGGGAAAGGATTGTAATCCACTCAAAAATGAAAAATCGAAATTCTGGTATTAAAATGTTTCTTATCATGTCCTGATAAGTTTTTGATGAATTTTAGTTGGCTGTTCGTCTGTATGTCTGTATGTATGTGTGTATGTCTGTGTGTGGTTACGACACCATGAAAATAAATAGTATCAATTGCCCAGGTTAAACCACGTAACCAAATGTCAAAAAATTTGGCATAAATGTACATCATAGTTAAACTAAGAGGACAGCTGAAAATGGTGAAAATTCGTTGAAAATTGCGAAAATTATAAAGAAAATAAAAAAGTTCAAGTGTCAATTACTTTTGGACCACTATTTGTTTTACCCAAATTATTTAATCGTACCGTGTGGCATCTCTTTCTAACTATCTAATCGAGTTAGATAGTATATGAAATTTTGACATGTTTTTAGGTTTTACGCCCCGTGTCTCGCGTAGAGTGATTTTTGAGCCCCGCAGATGCGACCTGTCGCTTCCTTGAGGTCTTCCACGTCGAACAGTACATTGCAAAAGGGTGGTGAACAAAAATTTACTCTCTAATTATGTGTGTAAAGAAAGGAATCTGAAACTTTTTGACTTTCTGATACGAACTGTAGCTTCCTCGCGGTCTTTCTCCTCGAATAGTACATTATGCAATGTTTACATAGCCAATTTTTTATATTAGTGCTTAAATAATTTTTAATTATTCTGGCCAAACTTAAACTTATAAAGTAACTAAAATAAAATTAGATTATAATTTAGCTTGTACAAAAGTTGTACATAAATTGTACTTGACACGTGACATAACCTTATCTAATTTGACGCATATTGTTTGTTAGTTTCTTTTCTTGCCAACCGACAATGCGACATTGCAATTAAGATTTGAAGTGAGTGTGAGAAAATACTTAGGTCTAAAAATTCAAAATTAGTTCATTCATTGTTGATTTCTTTTTCAGCATTTTAAAATCTTAGAATTTCAGTAGTCAATAGAAACAAAACAATTAAAAAAAATGGTTTAGAAACCATCCCTTAATTATTCAAAGCTTTCAAGAAGGTACTGAGGTTTTAATTTTCTTTCAATTTGAGCTATCGAAATTACTTTTTCAAATTATACTTGCTTATTTTTTATTAAATAATCTTAAAAAATGTTAAATATTACTTTAAATTTATATATAGTACAAAATTTAAAAAAAAAAAATTCCATGTCATTCCATGTCAAACCAATGGTCACTCAAATTGACCATTACAGACTTCTTTGAAACTTTGGTTAATTATACTCTTTAACATCCCGAATTGAAATATAATTTAAAAAAAATTCTAACTCATAGTTTTTGAGCTATTTAATTCTAAAAATCGCAAAAACGATACTTTTTAGGCTCACGCTCAATCATACAAAATGTTATAACTTCAGTTCTATAAGTTGTACAAAGCTGTGCTATAGCTCATTTTCAAGAAGATTTAAAAGGCTTTAATTTCATACTAATCTTGATTATTTTAAAATAAAAATAAATCTTTTTGGAAACCTCAAAAAGTGTTTTTGAAAAAATGTTTGAGTTAGTGTTTTTTGAAAATTATAAAAATAATTTATAATTATAATGGTTACTTGGTGAACACTTCATAAAAATTTCAGAGTGGGACCATGATGGAATCAGCAGTTATGTTAAACAATTCACCTCTATGTTTTAGCTCAAGTATTTTAATTGCAATACTAAGTCTATACATACAGGGTGTCCACAGATAGACTTTTCACAATTTCGGTGTTGTTAAGGGACACTTTGCTAAGAAAAATATTTAATAAATTTTTATAATTTTCAAAAAACACTAACTCAAACATTTTTTCTAAAACACTTTGTGAGGTTTCCAAAAAAAATTATTTTTATTAGAAAATAATCAAGATTAGTATCAAATTAAAGCCCTTTAAATCTTCTTTAAAATGAGCTATAGCACAGCTCTGTACGACTTATAGAACTGAAGTTATAACATTTTGTATGATTGAGCATGAGCTTAAAAAGTATCGTTTTTGCCATTTTTAGAATTAAATAACTCAAAAACTATAAGAGTTAGAATTTTTTAAAAATCATATTTGAATTCAGGATGTTGAAGAGTATAATTTACCAATGTTTCAAAAAAATCTGTGATGGTCAATTTGAAAACTATCTATTTTTGGTTGATTTCATATGGAATGACCCATATATATATAAAAGATAAAGTAAACACAAATAAATTTTGTGTAAACAAAACTAAAATTCAAACTTTAAAAATTATTAAAATTAAAAATTTAATAAACAATTTTTTAATAAATTTTACATTGTGAGGGCGGTAGGGGAGAGTACAAATTCCAATTCTTACGTAAGAACAGAAGGTTTTTTTTTAAAACGTCACGAATCCTTACTTGCAGAAAGGAGAAGTTACAAATTTCAAAAATCCTCCGTACACAATTATTGAACGTAATCAACGTTAGCTAGCTTTAGTAACTTTTTTGTAATTATTTTGTTTTTTACAAATTCTGCACATAATATTGTTTGTGTAAGTGTTTTATTAAAATGACAACAATTTATCAATCAATTATGATCGCTGTTTTGCTTTAATGATCTACGTTTGAATTGCAACAATTTTAAGTATAAAATGAAATGTATGTCAGTCATACAACAGAGATACATATAACAGCAAAATACAATGGAATATAATTTACATATTATGTTATGTAAAATATATTTATGTTACCAGCAGTGCATCATGAATAACAAGTACTAAAATTTTGTTCTTCGTAATCAACATTTAATTATTATATCTAACCAAATGCTTAAAAATATAACTTAACCTAATAAAATTATCTTTCTACTATAACTGACTCCAAAGCAGGAAGTTAAAAGAAATTAATATGAGCAGCAAAAGTTGAAACGAACAATGCTTCTCAATAAACAATTCAAGAATTGTGTTTATATTTTTAAGGGTATTAGTGGATAAAATTTAATCAAATGAAATGTACACTTTATATAAAATAAGCAATGAAAAATGATTATTATCTGATGTCCTACAAAAGGGTAGACACGGTATTCATAAAGCGCACATCAAAAAATATCAAATAACCAGGACTGCACTAAGAAAATTGAAACTCAAAAGCCAGTGAGAAAATGAAAAAATTTCGAAAACCATTAATTTTATTAAAATAAAGTCAAAAACGATCATAATCAATTAATTTCCCATTTTCAAATTTGTTATCATTTTATCTCTTAGTGTCATATTGTTAAACATTTCTGAATGCAGTCCTGTGTACAAGCTGCCTTTTGATGTGTGTTTGATGCAGAATATCAAATACACAAAAGAGTTTGACGGAACTTGAGCATAAGATGAAAGCCTTAAAACATGGTTTTAGCAAGAGAATACGACTTTTCCGTGCGTCTTTAAATTATTATATTATAAAGCATCTTCCATAAAAAAATTTCCATATATTTTGTCAAATGTATTGTAAATTTTATAAACCCGCAAATATACAATTATGATAATCTCTACAAATAATAATTTATTTTTATACACAGATATAATATTATAGAAAGTACCTATATTGTAAATTTTTTTTTAATAAGTTTCGGTTGTTACTTGTAAGTACGAATACATACAGTGAGTGTAGAAAGTATTCGTCACCTCCTATATTACCAATGTAAATTGAACATTTTGAAACCGTTTTTTGACATATAAAAATCGCTTTTACAGCAAAACTTTTTAGACATTTTTTGTTAAAACTTTCATTGTCTTCAATTTTATATCTATACATTTTTCTATTTTGTCGCCCCGTTTTTGACTGGCAACGACTTAAACAAGACTCTGAAAAATACAAAAAATATTATCATCTTTATCTCAGAAACGGTGTGACAAAATAGAAAAATGTATATAAACAAAAATGTAGGGAATAAAATTTTCCATAAAAACTACTTATACATTTTTCCATTTTGTTGCACCAATTTTGAGATACAGGAGACGATATTTTTTGTAATTTTCAGAGTCTTGTTTAAGTCGCTGCCAGTCAAAAACGGGGCGACAAAATAGAAAAACGTATAGATACAAAATTAAAGATAATGAAATTTTTAATAAAAGATGTCTAAAAAGTTTTGCTGTAAAAGTGATTTTTATATGTCAAAAAACGGTTTCAAAATGAGCAATTTACATTGGTAATATAGGAGGTGACGAATACTTTCTACACTCACTGTACATACTTCATCTTTATTTAAAAACCAATATTTTTATAAAAGTACGTTTGCCGCGTATGTTTTTTCTGAATCTTTCTGGATTTGAAGTGAATATTTTTGCAGGTCTCCCGTATGTCCTGGACGTAACACCAAGTGACTGTTATCTGTTTATGCGTTCAAATTTAATTTAATTAAAAAATTAAAAGCCAAGCAGCGACCGTAACCAAAATTTAATTAATTTTTTGATTTTTATTATATTGCATTTCTCTTTTATTTATTGATTATTATACTTCCTTGCTGGAATTCTATTGATGAAATTAAAACATGTCGTTTATTTTCATTAAATTCAAACCACTTCCGTTTTTTAATACCTACATATAATATCTGGCATAATAATAATTGATGAATTTCATTTTTGTTTTGTTTTTTCATAGATTTTAAAGTTTATTATTTGTAGTCAAAGTAGATATACTAATGAAATTTTATACAAAACAAAATTGTAACTGTAGAAAGGTCAAGCGATGCCAGAGATAATGGAGAAGGATTTTGATCGATGGCTACACAGTACTACTACGAAAAAATGATGAACTGATATAATAACATTTTTACCACCACATTTTTCAGTACATATACGTCAATATCTAAATAATACGTTTTCCGGAAAATGGAATACGAAAGCTCTCTATAGAATAGCAATTGAAATTCGAAATCATAAATATGAAATATTTTTTTTATCAAAACCACATTTACTTATTTTAAAGCAATATTTGACAGCAAGTAATTTGAAAATTAAATTGAAAAAAATTTTAATAAAAGGTATTAAGTCCCTTTTTTGTTATAACTGAATAAAAGAAAAACGAGAGATTTAAACATACTCGACACATATGTAGCCTACGTTTTCATATAAAATTGTTTTGACGATGTATTTTCATAGAACATTAGATGCGGACAAAATTATAGGACTCAAAAATATTATTTTTATAAATTTATAAAACCTGCATATTTCAATGTTAAGTATTTGTTAAAATGTTATTTTTATTGTAAAGTTAAGAAAAAATTATTGGAGTTTGGATTGAGGATCGGAGTGAATATGATTGGAACTGGGATGAAGCTCTAGAAAAAGTAAGTATATACACGCAAAAAAAAGATATTGTTATATTAACATTTTTCGTGTAGTAAAATAATTGTCGTCATATGAACAACAATTGCAGTTAAATTAAACGCACCTCTCAGGCTGTTTATACTAAATAAGCTGTACAATGCACTTACTCATTGTTGTTAGATGCATATAGTTAATTTTACAATTTTGTTGTACTATGTAGTATGTAACATAATATTGCAGCTCTGATGTTTTGCAATCTTGCAGTTTCTATAATTGAATCATGCTTTGACGAATATGCAGAATGTTTTATTCGTCCTTCATTTATGTTTGAACAACAGTATCCTAAGGTACTAGTATGTGAACTGCGAAGTAGCAAATAGTTTTAAAATGAAGTGCAAAAAAATTATGGTGACTACGTTTAAGACATTTTAACCGAATGGGACATGACTTATTAGTACCTAATAAATTCCTATAAAGGTAAGTACTCAAATTTTTAATGTAATGGTATATTATATTTTTATTTTAATTTATAACAACTGCAAATTAATAAAAACATAATTTTTTCAGCTGGATACAAATTTGCAACACAAATACAAAAAAAATAGCCAGTAAGTAATTTAATTTTTACTGAATAGTCAAAGATAGCAACTAAATTAGTTCGTTTTGCAAAATCGTTTAAAGACACAAACCTATTTAGCAATTGATGAAAACCAAAGATTATTAACGGTAAATATTGCTTTTAGATATCATATAATCTCTTGTTTTATATAATCAATTTTGTAGGTAATATTGAAGTACTGATATTACTATTACTTCTTGGAACTGCAACTGTAAAATCTAAAATATCTGGATGTCACTGAAGGCCCTCAAAAACTGAAGTTCAAAGTGGTTTTTCGCTTCAACGGAATTAATTTATTACCTTATTATAATTATAAAAATGTTTACATCAATTTAATTTAATAAATGTATTACAACTGCCATTTGTTGTCAAAGCCACATAATAATTCTGTGATCGGCACTTAAAAGGTCATAAGTATACAATACTTATGATCTTTTAAGTACGCTGACCATAGAATTGTAGTAGTTCTAATTAATTTATAATGCAAATCTAGCAACACCAATGTTATGTAAAAATAGCAGCAAGTTTGTAGTACAATTAACTTTCGAGGTCGTGAAAATTACTTAACAATGTTGTTCAAGTAACAAGAGCACCAAGAGTGAATTGTACTGAAGTTTAGCAATATTTACTACACAGCAAACGTAAAGTTAACTACAGCTATAGTTGTTAAAACAACATCACCAATAGTACTATGTACTGAAGCACAAGTTATGACAACAACAAAATATTAAGTACTTCGTATCACAATGTTGTTAAAATTTGACAACAATTGTAGTAAGCTATACTGCAGACATTTTACAACAATTGACGTGTAAATTGTACATATGTTTGTTGTTGTCACTATATTTACAATTTATTGTAGTAGATTGCACTGCAATTGTAGTTACTTTAACAACTTTTTTTTTTCCGTGTAGGACGTCCTTGTCAAAGATCATTCATAGGTCTTCCGTATACATAAATATTTAAGAGCAAAATTGTCTGCCTTTTAAACATATTAAGTGAAGCAATAAAGACATTTTCAAATGCTGATGTGACAAGGTTTTTATCAATAACTAGTCGAAGTGTTTGGTTTACACAGCTACAATTTAATATTTTCCATCTGAAGAAAATTTATAGTTCTTTTCGATTCCTTTGTGATTCCGAAACTTCGTAAAAAAGTAATTTTAAGCTGTAACAAGCAATCAAAGAAATGCTGATTTCAAGCTTTAGATAATTGTTAGAAGATCAGTCGACTCAGGCACGTCTTAATCTTGTAGTCAATAATTGAGGTGGTTTTCCGGCTGTTGACTACATACTTAGAGGCCAATTGATTTTAATTCTTTTCTACATCCCCAATTTCTAGATAATAGATAACTTCTTCTGGTGATTAGAGTTATTTATTATTAACTAATCATTAACTTAGAGATTATAACATAACCCGAAGCAATCTACAACAAACAATTTTTAAACATAAAAAATGTAAATTTTTAACGTGATTGATCTGCATCTTGTTGTCGAAAAACCTACGAGTGGTTTTTATGTAGAATTTTAATTCATTAAATCATAGTCCACCATTTTCGTCAAATTTTTAAATATTTTCTTTAAAATTATTGTACTTTCTCAATAACATTTTATAAAAGTTAGATCAAATACGTTTTCTCGTTTTTCAATATTTAAAAAAAAATTTTTTAGTTATATGCGATCGAAGATCGAAAATAATCGTAAAATAGAGTATTTTGTGTTACATTACTGTAGATATTTTTTTTTTAAAGTACCTGCGCGTAATAAGGATCAGCAAAGAAATATTTGAAATAAAATGAAAAATATCCAACTTAATCAACATGTTTTTAAATTATTATAATCATATTTTTGGTATATTTTCTACAAAATATAAACGAAAAATGATAACTTGTCCATTGAAAAACACAAAATTAAACATTTATAAGCCTATGGCTTTAACATATTTGAATAATAAAATTATACGTAATATTATTTAGTATTTGAAATCAATAAACACATAAATGCTAAACTAAACAATCTTTTAAAAAAAGTATTAATTACAACGCCTTGGCGCACTCAAAATCATCAATTTCTGACCACGTGGCTCATTTAGGAGGTATCGGGCTCGAAGTACCAAAAATAACGTTCAATCATTTAGTAACAAATATGCTTACTAATTATTTTCATTCGTAATATCTGAAAAGTACTTTAAAATATATTATAAAGCAAACAAACTTTGATACAAGAAGTAAGACTATGCTTAAATTTAGTAGGCCTTAATAACCGCCGACCACTTTATGTAAGAAAAACAAAATAAAAAATATTTGGACCACGATATTCAAATTTTTAAGATTATCGAAGCATGTATTTATAAAAAAAAATTTTTAATTTTATATAGCAAACTGTAATATTACAAAAAAATATTTACTATTTATTTGAACCGATTTTTACTATTTGGGGCTTCACAGTCTTACCTTATGATGAATGTTGTAACACTGGAGGCTAGAAACGGGATATTCAGGTCCCGTAAAATTTTAGCAACTTCTACATGCAATAGGTGTCTGTTGGTGTGGTATTGAGCGAAGGCGGTTATTTCAAGTACGATTTTTGTTACTTAAGCCTTATTAGCCTACAGGCCTTATTACGCGCAGGTACCTTATTTTTAAAATTTTTAAGATGAATATTAGTTTTTCTTTTTTTTTCAATATTCTTAGTTTTAACCTATCCACAGTCTTTTTAGAACTTTTTAAATAATATTTTTCTACATAAGTAGATATGTATTTCTTCACTTTATGGATAAAAATGTAGTATTTTAACTTTTAGTTTAGTTTTGTGAAATAATATTGTTTAGTCTGTATTTTTGTTAATTACTAATTTAAATTAATGAAATAACATAAATATTGAAAAAAATATATACCGCTACGTTTTACTCAAAGATAACAAATAAACAAAGTTAGATTAAATTACATTTTAATCACTCTAACGTACATAAATTAGCAGCTTTTAGATGTTACACACAAAGATTAGAAGCTATCCCCATAAAAAACAACGACAAAAAGGAAGAAATCAACATCATAAAACAAATAGTAATTAATAATGGCTACAAACCTAATATTAGAGATAATTTAATTCAACATAAAAACCAAATGAAAAACAAAAAAGAAGACAAAGACATGATTAACAGATCCAACAAAATCTCATACCTAGGTCTAATAACGAACAAAATCATGCGCATCCTCAAAAAATACAAAATTAAAACAACTAAAAAAGCATCAATACCCTTCGAGAAACACTATTTAAAAACAAAGATAAAATCAACCAAATGGAAAAAAGCGGAATCTATAAAATTAAATGAGGGGGATGTAACGCAGATTATATAGGCCAAACATGCAGAAAACTTAAAGCAAGACTTTTGGAACACAAAAATAAAAATAAATTTTCAGCCGTTTCTCAACAGCTCCTACTCACAGGACACACCATAAGTGAAAACAATATCAAGCTAATACACCACGAAAACAAAGGGAAAAAACTAGATTTGCTGGAAACCCTCGAAATCAAAAGAACACAAAAGGAGCCTAACAATTTAAATCTTAACAATCATGATAGTCTGGGATACGCACCATTATTCGAAATTTTTATTTAACACCAACCATAATATTATTGAAGTAGTCATACGAGTATAATAGTATAACATTGTCTTATTCGGATTAAAAGAGAAACTTTGTTTGACAAGCAATTTTTGTATTTGCGAGGCGGAGCGCTAGCAGAGTTAAACTAATTTAAAATTTTACAAACATAAATCATAATTCTCTTTACATTATATGTTACGTCTATGTTTTTTATTGTGTGGAAAATTTAAATTATTTATAATTCATGCTTAATAAGTACCATCCCGATAGTGTGAGATCTGCGTCTTCAGCTAATAAATAAACTCAATTTATTATGCTTACTAAGTCCCCGACTAGATCTTGTGGAATTCATCTTTTTAGCACTCGATAAAAATTATTATGTTTAATAAGTTCCGTCGAACCATCTGCGAATTTACAATTCAGCGTCTTGAATTACAGAGAGTAGGCGACCCAAGTGTCGACAGGGTGTGATAATATACAATATAAGAAACTCACAGGTGCGGGGAAAAACAGGCCCAGCTAAACCATCAAAATGGTAACGAGCCTTCGCGTATCCAGTTATAATTGAAAATTGTTTAAGCAAGTGCTTGGTTAACTTCGTTAATTATGGTTTCGGGATTCAATTAATTGTAACACGATGAATTTAACAAGTAATTAGTTCTAAAAATTGTGAAGGTTTGAAATTTCTGTAAAATTTTGTGATACTATCGGCTTTTGAAAGTATTGGTCGCGCGTGCCGTGTTTTAATAAGATTGTGGAGTCAACACACTTATTCGTGTAGTCCCTAAAGGAACCAACTCACGTAATTAAGATGTTCTGTAATCGACTTCAACATCATATAAGTATTTATGGAGGGCGCGCCATGGTAAATGCAGGCCGAAGGGCATCTAGTTCGAAATATATTTCGGCAAATCCGTAAGAATTGGAAACTGCTTAAGAAATCTAATGGTACTCGTATCCGATTTTGTAAGGTAAACATTTGTATTATTAAGTTAAGTTTGGGACAACCGCTGGATATTTGCATCGCCACAAATTGATTGTGATTATGAAAAAGTGTCGCGGTAACTCTGATTGGCATGGGCCAAGTTCAGTGAAAATTGATTAATACAAAATTTATGCAGAATGTTGATATTTGGAAATTGTGGAATTTTGGTTTATTTAACTTTTGTAATTGTTGATTTGATTTAGAATTTTAGTAAGCTGGATCCAAGCCTTTTAACCAATTTTTGTGATTTTGAATTAAATTGTTAAATGCTAGAATTAAACAATTTAAATTATTTTGCATTTTTATTGTCTTGTATTACGAACACACCCCCCTGACATGCTCTCCGATTTTTCCTTACTTTTTTGAAATTTTTTGTATTTGATTTAAAAAAAAAAAAAAATTAACGTAACATATATAATACCTTAAATTTGTAGGATGTGCTGAGGAAGACGTTAGTTGAAACCGGTTCACATTAAAATATATATTAATCTCGAGGAAAGTGTATTTTATTCCATTTTTATACATTTTAAAGGTTTCGGATTTACAAATATAAAAATTTATCCCAATTTAAAATGTGTTATATTATTGTTTGGTATTTGCACTCTCATTAAATACAAAATATAACTTTAACTTTTACTTTAAATTGAGTATTAAAAACTACCTAACAGATGAAAGAGAATTTCATAATAATTTTTTATAAATCACCAAAGTAAAATATTACCATGGGCAATGACAGTTGTGTAAACTTTTACAAAATTATTGGATTTACATTGAACTTTATAATCTCCAACGTCAATTTTTTCGACAAGACGGGCAGTAAAACTAAAATAAATCGGTTAATAAATTTTTTAAACAAAAATTTTAAAATGATCATTATTGTTAATTAAGTTCAGTAATTATATAATATTATTATCTACTAATTTTTGACAAAATTGGTGGCATGGTGTGATTATAATAATTGTAACTTGAAATGATTCAATTTATTCCCTTCATTACAAGAGCACTGTTCTTTAATCTCTCTAAACGTAGAACAATCCTATAGTTATGCCAAATTTAAAATTCAACTTACCAGCCGAATATTATAATGTCACTAAAGTTGTAGTCTGCCAGTTGAATATTAGCTAATTTGAAAACTTGTGATGAGCTAATTATTTTCAGTGGCCATGCAATAACAATCAGATATGCCCTAATAATTAAATTTGCAGTTTGTTGGAATATAATTTAACTAGGTATAACAAAATCAGTTACGGAAATAGATATTTTTTTGTGTCAAAAAATATTGTTGATTATAAAAATTTCAGATTTATTCCTGAAAAATATAATTTATTTAAAATATTATTTTAATTCCTGAAAGGTTCATTTGGACCCAGAAAATATTCTTTTATAGTTACAAATAACTTTAAAATAAAACTGACGTTTGCTTAATTTTCAATTTACAAAGCGAATAAAAACTAACGTTTTTTCAGTTTAATCTTTTCCATTGTTATATTTTAAACAATGTGCACAGTATTTAAATAAGTATTAAAGAACAAAAGAACTTACCCTTAATCTTCTGGCAGTTAGAATTTGCTTGCAAGTAATCGGATGGATAATTGCAAAATATCTTTCAGAGCATATCACGACTAATATAAAAATACTCGCAGTGTAGCTTAACGAGTTCACAAATTGATACATTTTGCATAAGAAGTCACCAAGAACCCAGCTAAAACAAAATTGCTTTTGTAAAGTTGTTCTTAAGTTTTAATATAAATAAGTGATTAAAGATTTGGTTGAAACAAGATTTAAAACCTTTCACAAGTTAAATTTCATTTTTACTTATGTTATTTAAATTTTCATCAAAAAATTAAAATAATTATGAGTGCAATTCTTTACTTTAATTAACAAATAAGCAGTTATACAATTAACGATATTAATAAATTAATAATATCGACAGTTAACTTAATAATATAATTCAAAATAAAAACGTTTGAAATACTCTAGTTAAATTCTATAGAGAATTTATATTATAGTTACTAAATAAACTGAAGTGTTGTTAGAGTAAAAAATAAATAAAATTCAGTCTTCTCGTAATAATATATATTTTGATGTGTTTTATTTTAGTAGCTGACATAGGACTATGAAATTGTTAAATATACTGTGTTTCATTTGCAAATTTGTTGTGTTGGTTAAATTTAAATTAATATTTGATTGACTTCTGCTTCGTTGAATGAGTTTAAATGTTACTTACATTGCCTAGAACATAAACGGAGGCAAGTCGTATTTAATAGTTACTCGGGAGATTTGCTTAGTAGTTGTAGATAATAATTAAAAATAAAACTGCGGTATCAGTAAAATATCTGTTTGTTGTTTGAAACTATAAAATTAAATTGAAAACAAGAGAAAATTTGTATAAAAAGAAAAATAAGATAAAACAAATTCGACTGACAATAATTGGAAGAATGATATCAAAAGATGTTATATTTTATTCGGTTGATATCATACAAATTTAACAGAATAATAAATTGCAGAATTTTACAGGTTGTACAAAATGTGTTGATTTGATTGTTCAACCAATTTCTAAATTTGAAAAGTTAAGAATTTTAAACATGAGAAGAATACATTTCATTTAATATTTAGTTTCTACTCATAATTAAATATTTAATATAAATAACAGAATAATACTTACTCGGTGATAAGATATATCGATAAGTTTTGTAAAACACAAAAAAGTCCTACACAGAAGTCTGCAACTGCGAGATTGGCCAGAAAGAAATTTGTAATTGACCTTAATCGTCTACTCATTGTTACTACAATAATAACCAATAAATTTCCTGAAACAATAAAAACAAAAGGATATTAGTAAATAAATTGTAGTATTATACCCAGACGAAGGTTTTTCGAATTATATTAATTTGACTACAATATTTTTTAAGCTGGTAAAATTTTAAAAGTTAAACTTTTTTAAACAAATTTGAGGTAGGAATAGAAAATTTGATGGGTAATTCTCGTGTTTATTGAAATTATCTAAATATATTTGTTTAAATAATGTAACATAAAACTAAAATAATTATCTACATATAAATAAAATCATAATAATCCTCTCAATTCCTAATTAAATTTGTTTAAATTAAGAATATACTGAAAAATTGGCAATTATATACATAGTTAACAAAATTAATTTTATTAGCCCAAAACATACATGAAGATGGTTTAGCCATCACATGAGCCGCAAGATTTATTGTATTGATGATTCTGAGATGATTCTGAAAAGAGTACTCATCATCAAGTACAGATTAATCTGCTATGACTATAATATAATATCGTTTGAAACCTCCGCATGTATGTAAATGTATGCTATTATCGATTTAACACTGAATCCTGTGCAGAATGCAATTCATCCTTTTTGTGAATCCAACATAGAACCTGGTTAAGCGTTAGCTTCCTTTGTAATCGTACGCTTTCTTATACCCGTAAATAGCATCACCCTAGTTTGTTTTTAATTTTTTTTAATTCAAAAAAGTTGAGGTGGGGTTACACTATCCTGATTAGTCAAATGAAAAAGCAACGAGCCGTAAAGTGGATTAATTGATTAATTACTGGCTTAGATTAATTCCGCAGTAATTTGCATATTGTACAGTAAATCTACAAAATAAATAAAAAAAAACTTTAACTGAAGTGATTTTTATTTAAATACCAAGGAAACATTACACAATCGTAAGAGAAACAAAATCAGTGAAAATAACTGAAATAGATTTAAAAATTGGGTAAAGGGATAATAGCATTCCATTTTTCAAGAGAAATTTCTTAATGTTTTACCATTTTTAACTGATGAGAATACGTTTACTTGTTATAACTTTTGATAAAAAAATCACTTCGTTGTACGCAGTAATAAAGTAATAATGGAAATAAGATAAGATATTATTGTGAAGATAAAGTAATTTATTGTTACTGTAGTTAACAGCTCTGCAATATTTCGTTCACTGAGTGATTCTCTACGCTGAGCTGTTAAAAAAAATTAATTTGTCTTAATTTTGTATTCAAAAGTAGTCCATATAGTTTACTACTTTTTGTATTATTTTGTTTATTTTTATATAAAGGCAATTATTTATCTAAATTTTGTGACAAATTTTCTGTATTTGACTGTATTGACTGAAAATAAGCCCATCTTTACCTCTCAAGTATAACCAAAATATTATCTACTTAAAGAATAAAATCAAAATTTTTTTACACTTAAAATTTTTCTTTTCCTGAAACACAACTAATCTGCAAAAACAAACCAATTTTAAATGAAAACTTACAAAATCAAAAATTACCTGCAAGCATTGCCGAAAGTCACGAAAATATTTTATAATTATTAACTAGCTGACCGGGTGAACTTCGTATCACCTATAAGATTGATTTGATTGTAGCTCTTCATAAGGGGGCGTTCATTATTTAAGTGAAGTGGTTTTGAAATTATTTTGACCCCCCACCCTAGTGAGATGTCCTGAGATTTGTCTATAACCCCGTTCCCCTCTAATCTCACGTAAGATTATTTGTTTTACTTAATTTAACCCAGTCTTCCCGAAATTTTACAGATTGTTGCCGAAAAAAATCTTTTTTTTCAAATTTTCAATAACCTAGATTTATAAAATTTAATAATTATAATAATAAATCTGGACGAATTACAAAAAATTTGCAAAATTTTGCATATTTTCAGCATTTGGTGCTTATTCGAGTAAATAATGCAAATTACTTAGAGAAAATAAAAAATTATTATTAAATTTTGTTAATTTAAGCAATCGTTATTTTCTTCAATTTTAAGCAATTTAATTTTTAATTTAAAAAATTATTTTTTTTTATTAATTAAAAAAATTGTAAAAATTAAATTACTTAAAATTAAATAAAATAAATGCTTAAATTAGGAAATTTAATAATAATTTATAATTTTCTCTATTAAAATTCTTCAAAAAACACCAATATGTATCCAAATATGGATTATTTGCTCAGATATGCACCAAATGTTGAAAATATGCAAAATATCCATTTTGACAAGTATATAGTTTTTCGGATTCGTGTTTACCTAATTTGTCCGAATCCAACGAATCGGTTGGCATATTAATATTAAATAACATGCAAAAGCATAAAATCCGATCCTTAGTGATTACGTTTCAGTCGCATAAATGCAAAAGCAGACATGTCACAACTTTTTCAGAAACAAGGTTAATTTATCAAAAAATTAAGAATGTTAAAACCTACACACTCATAAAAATTATAGAGCAAATCCCTACAACTGCAGAGTTATATCAAACTAAAATATTATCTTAGAGTTGCAAAAATCGACAAGTTCCTGTCTGTTTTGCATGCAAACCCCGACATTTCCAAATTACCAATAACTTTTCAATTTTCAACGGGGTTATTAGTTGAGTAGTGTGCTTTGACACTGTTGTTAATTCTAAAGTAATTGTATATGAATAATTAGTGAATTTTATTAGTATCTGTAAAGTAAATATTTTAAGATGGATTCCATAGGAAATCTAATTAAAGTTAATAGATGTGAACGTAATAAAGCCCGAAAGAGATCTGCATTAGAAACTAAGCGAGCGAAGGCTAAGCGTGAAAGGGAGGACCAATACTATTATTAATTAGATAACTTAATTTTTGAAACAATCTTTTTAGGTATTCTTCCAGTAACATGCCTGTATATCCCAGTTGCGGTCATACTGGGAAACCATATCAACCATTTCAATGTACATCTCTTCTTTCCATGAAACATGTCCAAGAATTTCATGCTGCATTTTACAAAAATACAGAAAAGAGAGGAAAAGATATGTTTATCTTATGTCACTGTGACTCGAATACTCCAAAGAGACATAGAAGACCAACAGAAAATTGAAAAACAAGCCCAAATCTTGTGTTATAAGCTACACAGTTAAGAGAAGTAATGGCTTGGTGGTTTCTGTGTGCAGACAAGCGTTCCAAGGTATTTTTGGCATTAAAAAAAATAGAATTTTGAATATCATAAAAAAGTAAAAGAATAATTAGCTTATGCCTATTAAAAACAGAGGCCGAGATAGAGTTGGACATAAAAACGAATATAGAAGGCAATCTATTAAACAGTTTTTATTAAACATTCAACAGAATTTATTTGCCTTCCGAAATAAGTATCTCTAGACTGTGGAAAATCTATAACAACAAAATGACCAATAATAACGAGGAATTACAAGTAAAAGAATGTTTTTTTAGCGATTACTTCAAAAAAAATTTTAACGTTGGTTTTGGCACACCAAAAATATAATCAACAGGATTAAGAACCAAAAACACAACAACGCAAAAACTAGAAAATATCTATTGTTAATAAATATCGCTGCACTAAAATGGAGAATATTCGATCACAGAAGGGTGGAGAGCTGCTAATGTATGAAGGTTATCGCTATCGAAAAGCGAGAGAAAATGCCGATGGAAGTGTGTCCTGGAGGTGCATCAAATCTAACTGCCGAGGACGAGTAAAGGTTACAGATGGTAACTTACTAGTTGTTATAGGCCCCATAGACCTGCAAACAAATTGCGCAAACAGGTTGTTTGCACAAACATGTTGTAATAAGGTTACCCATATATGCCCATAGTTGCACAGAACGTCAAATACCACTATACACTATAGAACTGTTTGCACAACAGCCTACGTTGCGCAATTTGTTGGCAGGCGTATGGGGCCTATTACACTCCATGACGACCACGCCCCAAATCAAGCAGAAAACGAAGCCGAGAAAAATCTGTTGCAAGTATTAAGACAAGAGCTTTGGATACTGTAGAAAAGCCAAGACAAATAATTCAGCAGTGTACAAGTGGGATTGTGTCCCATTGGTATACGTGTTATTGCAAAACAAAACAGAAGCGTCTTATGGTAAAGTATTTAATAAGATTTTAGAATTAAAACCAACTTTGCAGACAATCAGTTGCTTGTCCGATTATGAAAAGGCAATCCGTAATGCAGTATCGGAAGCTTTCAATGAAGTGGAAGTACAAGGCTGTTTGTTTCATTTCGGGCAATCTTTGTGGAGGAAAGTCCAGGACCTTCACCTTGCGGAAGCGTATCGTGATGACAAAAATATAAGAATTCACGTTAAAATGTTACTCGCATTGAGTTTTGTACCGAATCCCGATGTCATCATTGCTTACGAAGAACTAGCAGATAATTTTCTGCCGATGTTGAACCCACTAGCTGATTACTGGGAAGATTACTACATAGGACGACAAAGACGGGGTAGAAGAGCCGAACCAAGGTTCCCTATAACTGTGTGGAATGTACATAACAGAGTGGTTGAAGGTTTACCAAGAAGCAACAACTCTGTGGAAGGATGGCATCGTGCGTTCCAGCAAACTGTCGATTGTCATCATCCATCTATTTTTAAACTAAACTTCCGGAAAGAGCAAGATCGGGGTAAATTGAACTGGAACGACATCGTGCAGGTTTTAGAAACCCCGAAGCTTCGAAACAGAAATATATACAAATAAGTAGAAGATTACAAACTTTAGTTGATGAATATGATGGCAACGATATTTTAGTTTTTTTAAGAGGAATCTCGCATAATTTAACTTTGTAAATAAATGATTTTGCTGTAAATGTCTTTTTACTTTCCGAACTCCTTAGTAAGGAAAGTATTGTAATCTGAAATTGAAAAAAAAAATTGACCCCCAATTTTTTCATAAAATTTTTATGTTTTGAGGTTCCCTTAAACCATTTCTACAATTTTTGAAAAATGTCTGTATGTGTGTATGTGTGTGTGTATGTATGTATGTGTGTGTGTGTGTATGTATGTCTGTGAACACGATAGCAACCAAACGAAATAACAAAATCACTCCAAATTTTAAATTTAAGTTTTTATCTGTTGTGGCACGAAGCCTATTGAAAATGGATAAAATCGTATGGGGGGAACGGGGGGTTTACTTGAAGCGATAAAACATAATCCATTATAACTCCGAAACGCAATGAAATAGGTAAAAGTTTATTAAGACAAAAATTATCCATATCAAATTACCTACAACTTTTGTGTTATAAAATTTTTTCTAAAATTTTTTTTTATTTTTTTTTATTTTTTTTTATTTTTTTTTATTTTTTATTTATTTTTTCTATTCTATATATAAATAATATTCGGAAAGTTATGTGATGGCCACATCCGATTTTTAATTATTATTTAACACACAGAGTTATGTTAGTATATTTTGAGAAGCTACTTTAGCCCTGGCTGCCTCAGGCTCTTATATCGGGGCTATTATGTCGTAGGGCTATTTCATATACATATACTATTAGTATATGTATACTATATATTAGTATACTATTACTATATGTCGCAGAGCTATTTTAGCAGGGGTTATTATGTCGCAGGACTATTAGGTCGGGGCTACTATGTCGCAGAGCTATTTTGGCATGTTCTATTATGTCTCAGGCTGTTATGTCGGGGATATTTTGTCGTGGGGTTATTTTGGCACGGGCTATTATGTCTCAGGCTATTATGTCGGGGATAATTCGTCGGGGCTATTTTGTCTGGGTTATTTTGACGGGTCACCAAAGATTTTATGAGATTTTCGGCATTATCTACTTTTCTATTTCACGGAACTTGTCGGGTTTTGCATTTAAGCGATTGGTTTGTGAAGTTATTCCTACTTATCTTTGACTTTAAAACAAATTTTAAAAATTCTGCTGACAGTGTTGCCCTGTTACCATGTCATTATCTGTTACGAACCTAATTGCTTTTAAAGCAAAAAGGTGAAACTTTAGTGCGAAAGCTTTGAAACTAACGTAATGTTAATTAAATTTAATAAATAGCTTTTCTTACATGTCCAGAAGTAATATAATAATGAGGTTTGCAAAAACTCAGATCTAGAATGCAGATAGTTATAACCGATATCAACTCTGTAATTATTATGTTTTTTTTTTAATATCAGAAGTTTTTTTTATTTTATTTATATTTTCTATATAAAAAAATCTAAAATTAATTTCAGTATTGCTTCTATTACTAACAACCATCAGAGTTTGCAGATTGTATTTCTTGTATTTTCAAAGCAAAGCCTCAAGCAATATTTAATTAGCAGTCAAATAAATCTTGTTAGCAATGAACAAATGTGACACTAAAATTTATTTTATGATATGATTACCAAATTACAATGTTAAATTCACAAAATAGGCATAATTAAGTTTATTTTATTTGTTGTCCATGTCTTTAACATCTTTTTAATTTTTTATAATCATGTAAAATTTTATTTGATAAAATAACAAATAGCATTTAGGTACCTATGCATTTCTTCACTTCACGGTTAAAATTCTATTAAGTTAATATTCGGATTACTTTGTAAATATTATATTTTACAAATAAATACTAAATATCACACAATTTACCTGAAAATCTTATTCTTAAGGTTCGTTTTTATTACAGTTGAAAATGTTTCTTATATATATTGTGATGTTAACGTGAACGTGGGTGTAGCTATATGCGCATGACACATTAACGAAATAACTTAGCAAGGTTAAGATGGTGTACCAATTAGTGGTGTTCAAAGAATATTTAATGTTTAAATGAAAATAATGACGATTTGTAGTGCACCAAATTATATTTGTGATCAAAATAGGTAAATATACAAGTTTATAAAACAATTTAGAACATAACATGAAAGTGTGTTACATATTTTAAATGCGTGTAATTTTTCTAGGTTATACAATAATATTTGTGTGATGGAAACAGATCTGTATAATATTTGGCCAAATAAAAAGAAATTTACCTTGCAAGGGTTTGGTACAAACCGGCGACATAAACTTTGAAGCTACGATGCACAAGAATTTTTCTAATAAATATTCCACGATCGTCGTAAGTAACAGTTCATTTAATCTTCTTATATAAAAAAAATTTTATTTTTATTTACCGCAACGTTTAATTTCACCTTCACTATATACTTCTTACGAGAGTCACTTTGATTTAAATTTGTTGAAAAAGTTTTAATATTTTAATTTTAGGTTAACTAACATTCCGAGAGAGACTTATAATTTGTGTCGGAAACACTTCCAGGACCGGTTTTGGTTAAAAACAAAAGTTAGGTTAAGACTGGCACGTCTTTCTTGGTCAACCACTAAAACAATAATGAATAACATCGAAATTTGGACCTCCTTTTATACTTTTCGAATTGTTTTCCAAAAACATAGATAGCCATGTAACCACTATCCTCAAAAACTCCACCGATCTTGATGAAATTTTACAATTTTGTCCAGCTCTATCTCAAATATATGTGGAAAAATTTTGAATCCTCTAGCTCGTTCCGTTTTTCCACAATCAATAAAAATCTAAGCCGAAATTTTTATATCTTTGATATTTTTGGAAATTTTTCTTAATTTTTGAATTTTCGAATACTTTTTGATCTCGAAAATTCGAGCTCTTTATTCTCTTCCTTTTGCCGTATAGTATGCTTCTGTATCTTAAATACTTACAGAATAATCTTGATTTTACCAATTTTTCCATCTGACGGCTGCCTGTCATTTACCATAATTTAAAATATTCTATTTAAATTTGCTTTTGAGATGGCCATCTTGCCTCAATCTCTCTCTAGGACCTATTCCTCGTCCATTTTATGTAATTTCCATAGTCAGCTCGTCATATTAACCACCATGGCGATTATCTGCCTCCATGTCAAATTTTGTATCGTCGAAGCACTAAATCGTCCCGAAAACAAGAATTCTCTACACACAATGTTCACCTAACGTAAGTTTAACATAATGTCTTCACACATTTCTTAAAATTATACATTTATAACAACAAATTATTTATTTTAGATCTCAAATCGTATGGTACCTCAAATCGTCATAATTATGTCACGCAGGACATTTTAAGCAATACAATACCAGAAGAAAATTGAATTATCCATTGTACATCACCATTTTACAAGATCGTGTGTTGCATTTTAAGTTACATGGTAAAATTTAAACCAGCATATCAATGATTTTAGTTAAACGTAGCCTCATGCGCATTTACTTAAGTTAGTATTTTGATACTTGTGTCCCTCGTCTTAATCCTAGCTTGTACCCTAGCATAATAACATGACAATATATTACACAAATAAACCTCCATAATTAATATTTTTTTACGTTTTTTATTAATACTAATTAAGTTCTAGTTTATCATATTTTACATGAGAAAAGAAAACTGTAATTACTTTAATGAATATGAACAATTAAACTTTAAATAACAAGTTAAATAAAATAATATAATAAAATTATATTTTTTTGAGCTTTTGACGATTTTTGTCGTCTTCTTTAGAATTTATTTATTAATATGACAGTTAACCAACTACTTTCGTTTGTAAACATAATTCGAATTTTTTGTTAAAAAAAAAATACAGTGAACAATAAAATATAATAATTATTTTACATTTAAAATTAAAGTTCTAAAATAATATTCATGGTTGCTAATTTCAAATTGGAAAATTATCCTAAAAAAAACTCCACATGGAAATAATAATAAAGTTAACAAAAAAAAATTCAAATACAATTTTTTTGCTGACATCTGAGTATCTTATTATTTAATTTTTTTAATAATAAAACCAAATCAACTAAATACGAGTATATTGCTTTTGAACATTTTATTATGCTTATTGAATATATAATTTATTTCTTATAAACTTATATCTAAAACACAAATCTAAAAAAAATTTATTTCTGATGAAAACTCTAAACCTCATATTGTACACCTCTATTGTAAAAATGTAGTAACTGCATACCTTTAAGTTTTTGCACTTGAGAAAATTTACTCTATAATATCAATATCATTAAGGAAAACAAAAAGATAAAATAAAATAATGAAATATCAACATAATATTAATCACGGAGGTAGAAGATATTATTTATTATGTGGGCATCGTAAAATTGAATTAAATTCGATCTGGGATAAATTAGCAATGGAAGGTTTAAAGATACACCACACTCCTCAATTTGTAAATTTCAAAAATTGTCGTTGCAAAATGCAAAAATAATGTTAAATTTAAAAGTGGTACCTAAATTTTAATAAAGCGCAAACCAGCTGACAAAGTTATTAATTGCTTATTAGAAGCTCCGTCACCTCGCTATAAAAGTTTTAATTAAACTGAAAACTTATGTCTAGAGACTCTCTAATATAGCTTGCATTTTAATTATTTTTAACAATATTTTGGAAAACCCAAAAAATGCACAAACACTTTTTAGAACTGAAATGAAATCACAAATAAAATACACTGTAAGTGTAAAATATCGCAAACTTTTTCATCATCAGGCGGTGAACTACAAAGAAATTTAGAGGGAATCCGGTTAAATATTGTATTTTACTTACAAGAAAGTGTGTGCATTTTTTAGGTTTTCTAAAATATTGATACGGTTAATATCGAGTTACACTACCTAAACTGAGTAGTATTAATCGAATATTTTAAGAAATTATTGACCATAAATAAGATTTCGAACAAAGGCAAGTGAATTACTTATTATTGAAAAAATTGTTTGACAATTTTCTATAAATGCAACAGTTTATCAGAAAATGCGTAAGCCAGAAAATAAACACGGGGAAATTTTCCTCATCAATATTGTTGTGTGATATGAGCAATATAAAGGATGAGCATTAAGAACACAACATTCTAAATGTTTTGTTATTCTACTATTAATTTATTTCCACAGTAAATGTTTTTTTTTTGCTCGATTATGCCATATAAGCCAGGTTTAAGTCACCGAATGAAAAGATGCTCTCCAAGGTTTGAAGAGTTCAAATAAAAATTTACATTTTGATTGTTTCTGAAATAAACTTTACAAGATATAATTGTTATGGTAATTGAATGTACAACTCATTCAAATTAAAAGAAAATTATTTATATTAGTGTCAATAAAATTACCTATATATTCTGTTGAAACTATACAGTAAATTTAGAATTTACTGAATCTAAACAATAAATTTAACGATCAGCAAATAAATAATTGCACATATGCATAACTAATTAGTTAATTAAATATGTACAAAATCACTTGTAATTTGTTTTATGTAATTTTTTTCAGTTACCATTATGAAGTTAGGAATTAAATTTTTAATTCATATTTTTTTTATTTACATAATATAACTTTTACATCAAGATATTTGTTGCGTTCAAATAAAAATTTAGCCAAGTTAAATAGAACTGAAAAGTTAGAGTGGTCGAGTAGATATGAAAAGTTAAAAAGTTTAATTGGAATATGACTTTTTATTAATTTACTGTGATTATTTGCTTGCTTGCTTTTTGATAAAAGGGGTATTTAATACAATTTGTTGCAGCGAAGTATAACATTTTATTCACAATCAGTAAGTAATCGAACATTGCATGAATTTTAATAAGTTGAGAAACAGTTTATTACTTACTTTCAGCTACCAAACTTTCCAACCTAGGTTGGGAAGTGATTACTTCTCAACCTAGGTTTTTCATTTTTATTTTTATAAAATAAATGAAAATTTAAAAAATCTTTTAATTATTTACTTTTAATTTGCCATTTCAAAATAGTATATAATATACTGTTGTGTTCTGATAAAGAAATGGAAAGTGAGTTGCGTAATTTAGAAATAAAGAACTGACTTTGCAACCTGAGGAACAATAAAGGCAGGACTCATGTTCGTTTTTAAAAATTGTTTTTATTTCATGTTAAGTTGTTCGTTAGTTTAAGTTGTATTGTTTAGTTTAAGTTTGTTGTTCCAGTAATTTAATTCATTGTTGTCTAAATTTTAATGTTTGTATTTCTATTTTTTTTTTTTGTTTAGCGACTCACACAAATGCAGCTGGGCAGTACACCACAAGCAAGCAGCAGGACAAAAACAAAATACTAATCTTGATTTTTTTTTTAAAAAAAGGAAAATATAAGAGAGCAATAAAAAGGGAACACGAGCGAAAAACCAAGGAGATGGGTTGATAAATAAAAGAAAAATAGGCAGTCTAAAATTGAAATCCCGAGAGGCGAGTCAAGTCAGTGATAATTTGAGAGCCCGAGTGGCAAGCTGGTGTTAAAGAGTCTTAATAATTTGAGAGTCCAAGTGGCAAGCTGGTGTTAAAGAGTCTTAATTTGAGAGCTGTTGAACCCAAGAGTTGGTGTGGGGATGGAATGTAGCCGAGGAATTTTGTGGATATAGATTAGAAGGAAGAGTCCGAATTACGTGCTGCTCGGCGAATTTTGTGTGAGTCCTGCTTTTGTAATTTTGTTTCCTTGTGTTCAGGTTGCAAATAAATTGTTCTTTAAATCGTCAGTTTTTTATTGTCTTACATGTAACCATTTTTCGAGAATCAACGACCGATTTTAATAAGAGAGCAAGAGCACTACAATACATACTGCAGTGTCAAGCTTCATTGCAACCTCGCATTTATAAATACCTGTACAGCAGAACCCCGATTATCCGTGCGGCGGTTTTAAGGCATCTTTTTGTGTTATGATGCATATTATGAAATTTTGTTGAATTTATTGTTTTGTACAAATGACTTGTACAAATGTACTTAAAGTGTCAATTCGTCTAAATTTTCTGCTTATCTACTTTATTTAATTTAAGTAAAAGTCAAAAAACATACAAAATTATCTGATTTTTTCAAATAGAACTTTTAAATTAATATGTTCCATCTTTGTAATTTATTATATAATAAGAATATTTTATAATATTAACAAAAAACGTCAATTATTATTATCCGTGTTTTTCAATTATCCGTGCTGAGCCAGGTCCCGGTCGCCCCGGATAATCGAGGTTCTACTGTACTATGTAGTTAGTAAACTCAATAAACTATAATGTATCCTTAGAGTTCGACTGCAATAAAGAAATATTCCATTTCGGCACGTAATATTTACCGCTTGGAGTCCATCAAATTTAATAAGAAAACTAGTCCCTTATCTACGAAATACATAAAATAAAGAATTTTTTTTTGAAAATTCTACATTTTTAAAGTAAATCGCAGTTCCTGATAGTTATTAAATTTTTTATAAAGATGCGCACGTGGCATGATATTATATATCTATATGTTACTATATTTGAATCTTTTTTATTTGTTTAAGCAATTCAAGAGACTACAGTGATTTTATATCCGTAAGAAAATATTATTTTAAAGTATAGTATCTACCTACCTAATATATTTACAACATCAGAATAAAATAAGATACCGAATGAGAAACGTGAGAAGCACACTAATAAAAAATAACTTCATTGCATTTAATATTTTTTATTTATTTCGAGTCAAGAGTTATCAATCAGAAAGTCTAATTTTAAAGCATATTTATTGAAAAACGTGAGATATAAACTAACAAATGTATTATAATTTTTAAACATTAAACAATAACAATGCCCATCTTTAGTTATTAACAAGTTTTAATTAGTATTTAAATTTTTCAAATTGTAGTAGCTGAGGAGAGGGGGTGAGTCCTAGCACAACGTACAGTTCACAGACTGGTCTTTCTTATCCTATCCAGAAAAGCTGTTTCTACAGGTTTCAATATTTCTGTAGTTAACGAGAAAATTAAGATGAATCGTTTTCAAAAGTACACGTAGATATCCAATACCAAATATGATTATGAAAAATTTCCAAACATATAGAATTCTGTTTTTTTACTACTGTTTGAAAAAGTAAGTACAACTTTTCGATTTTCGTTTGAATAACGGAAAATAAATTGCGGAAAAGTAATTTTTTACGCACTAGTGCGTTTTGCTTTTCTACTGGCATACGCATTCAAACAAAAACCTCAGAAATGATTACAAATATTCTCGGCGCCTACCTGTTACCGGAAAGACGGCTACCTATGTATATACCCTATTCAAGCAATAGTAGAAAAAATACTGTATGAAACCTTCTTGTACACCTTGTACGGAAAAATGTTGATTTTCATTACTAGTGCACAAATAATTATTGTTAATTTTTGTAGTTAATGTTTAATGTGTTAAGATTCGTTATAGGGATTTTACATTAACCAAACCCCACCATACGGCAGCATTTGTAACTACTCCATCAAGTATACCTAAATGTCTTTAACGTGTTTCAACAGTGTTCGAGTTAGTTTTCCTGTGATTTTTAATTCAGTGTAATGTTTAATCTAAAAAACAAACAGTCTTTTTGAATTTTTTAACCCGTTACTTGATCGGATCACCTTGAATGCCCAATGTCCACAAATATGGACATACTATAAATGTACCCGAGAGGTGCTGGCATGTCGCGATCAACTTGAGAAGATTTTAAGCGATTTCGAAATATGTCAGTCGTCAACACGTAGCTAACTTTCAAATCTACTCATTTCAGCTTTGTTTTGTTTACTCTGTGAATACTTTAATAATTATAGTGTCGGTTTTCTGAAAGAATTCTGAAAGTTCTAAAGTATTAACTCACTTTTTACGTAATAAAACTCAAAATTTTCGGGTTAGCATAGGAGATATGGCACCTCCATAATTATTTTGGACGTGCTATATTTCCTATGCTATAGCTCGGATCACAACTTTCTTTTTTTAAAAATGTTCAGAAAAATGAGCTTTAAAAGAAACCATCATGAAAGAATTTTTTGGTCAATATTAAAAATACGTGCATGAACGGGTTTTAAATCAACATTCTACCGGGGTATACTCGCTATGGCAGACATATTGAAGGTGTCACTAGCGCCACCATCGGTAGTGTACAATCCCTGTTATTGGACACTTTTTGTCGAGCAGATAATAAAACAACTGGTTATTTGCTTATTGGTATGCTTCAAGCTATATTTCAAATAAATTACACTAGCAATAATAATATTGCTTGTAGTAAAACCGATGCAATAGGTGATTGTATGTCATTTCACAACCTGGCTCAATGTAACCAAATACCTAACAGTCGTGGTGTAATTCTTGATTTGGTCTTTTCCAACGTAAACGATATTTCTATAATCACATCAGAGGACAAATTATCTAATACATCTATCCACCACACTGCTTACTCGATTAATGTTCCCAGCATTAGCTCATCTCAATCTAATATGGAATTTGTTAATTATATTTTTGATTACAAATCTGCCAATTTTGATATCATTAATCAGTGTTTGCTAGAACATAACTGGACTGAGATTTTTGACTGCAATAATATTGATGAAGTTGTAAACAACTTCTATAAGATACTAGGGCTCATCATCAATGCCCATGTTCCACGTAAAAAAATAATGGTTTCAAAATATCCGGAATGGTTCTCCAACGATTTGATCAACCTAATTATTCAAAAAAAAGTCATGCACAAGAAATTTAAGGAATCCCGTAGTTTAGATCATTATCACCAATTTTGCGTACTTCGTGACCAAGCCAAGAAAACTCACTATCTGCTTCATCAAAAATATATTAGCAAGATAGAAGATTCAATAATTGATAATCCTAAGTCATTTTGGCGCTATATTGATGATTGCAATAAAGTTAAGGGTTATCCAGCATGCATGCATTTAGACGAAGTTGTTAGCTCTTCTGGTCAAGAATGTGTCGACCTATTTGCGAAACAATTTTCTAAAGTTTACTCAAATAATAAAACTGCCAACCACAGCTATGAACAACGTCACGAGGTTAACTGCGATGCGTTTAGAATCACTCTTGAAGAAGTTTTCAATCTCATCTCTGAACTACCCGACAGTTTGTCCAGTGGACCCGATGGAATCCCAGCGTATTTTTTAAAGAGATGTCAATACTCGTTGGCTAACCCAATCTTCAAATTATTTGAACTATCACTTTTGAGTAGTCGTTTCCCAAATACCTGGAGAAAGAGTTTCATAACTCCTATCTTCAAGAAAGGTAATCGTTGCGACATTAGTAACTATAGAGGAATTTCGATACAGTCTACGATTCCTAAGTTGCTCGATAAACTGGTGTCTAAGCAACTACTACAAGCTAGTAGTAAATATATAATAGAAAATCAACACGGGTTCTTTCCTGGTCGTTCGACAACCACTAACTTATTGACATTCGTCACTCAGATTTTTGAAGCTTTCGAGGACCATAAACATGTAGACGCCGTGTATACCGATTTCACTAAAGCCTTTGATCGTGTTTCCATTTTTGCCCTTCTGGCCAAATTAACTTCCCTAGGATTTGGACCTGATGTCATTGAATGGTTAGAAAGCTACCTAATAAATAGAATCCAAAATGTGCGAATTCAGAATTTTCTCTCGTCTGATATTATGGTACACTCGGGTGTCCCACAAGATTCCCACTGCGCACCTATTTTGTTTTTGCTATTCATCAACGACATTGGTCGTTATATTAAGCATTGCTCGTACTTATTATTTGCCGATGATCTAAAAATCTTCAAAACCATCACGTCCGCTGAGGACTGTATGTTATTACAACTGGACCTGGACAATCTGCATCAGTGGTGTACCGACAACAATTTATTGCTCAACCTCGATAAATGTTCAGTCATCACCTACAAAAAACATAATTGCGATCAATTGAATTACAGCATAAATGGTGTTCAACTAAATCGTGTATACGAAATAGATGATCTAGGTGTTAGACTAGATTCAGGTTTAACATTCGAGAGTCACATCGCAATAATTTGCAACAAGGCCAGTCGCACTTTAGGCTTCATACGTCGTCAAAGTAGATTTTTCTCTGCTAACACAGTGAAACTTCTATATTTTTCGCTAGTTAGGTCACAACTGGAATATGCGTCAAGCGTATGGTTCCCCTTCTATCAACTTAACATCAATAGGATAAACAGTGTCGAACGAAAGTTCTTAAAATACCATCACTTCAAATTAGGCAAAGCAGCGGATGAGTTCTCTTACGAAGCGAGCCTAATTCAATGTAAGACCAAATCTTTGAAGTACAGAAGAACCGTAACAGATCTCTGTTTTGTTCATCGCCTCTTGCATGAGGAAATCAACTGCAGTTTTCTACACGATCGCTTCAAATTTCGTGTTGCATGCCGTAATACAAGGCTTGTTGATGTGTTCGCAATCTGCCATCACCGTACAAATTATGGTCTAAACAGCCCCATCACTCGAATGTGTCGATCAGCTAATAGACTGAATAAGTCCCCGAGCTTCGACATCGTCAACAGCTCGTATCACAGGTTCAAGGAGTGCATTATGTGGAGATTAAATGCAATCGATCACAATTAACTGCCTTTTGCTCAAATATTTTTTGCTACTTGTACAAATTCAATTGGTTTATCCGTATATTAAATAATTAAATAAATAAATAAATAATATGTAGGAATAACCTGGGCTACTTACAATCGTGTGCCTCTTATAAGTTTAGTTCTTCCTCAAACAATGTTTTATTAAATTAATAACTTTAGAAATGATCAAATTAATGATTTAAACAGGATATAAACAATGATTCCCCATAAAATAACTCCCTGTGACAGCCCTCAAACATTTCCTTGCCAATCAAATTTTTTCGTGGCCAACCGAAAACCTTTTATATTTTTGAACAGCAACAATCCCTATACCTAATGTTTCTAAATAATTAATTATTAACATTTAATTGAAGTGTAACTTTCGTACGAAAGTGGTTTTCGTAAAAAATTAAAAATAATTGTACGTAACTTTTACGGTTAAGTGATAAATTTATTTATAACAACAAAACGCTGCTTGTTAATAAGATCTCTCAAATAAAAAAAGGCCAATTGAAATAAAACCACTTTATGTTGAGATAGAAGCAATTTAAGGTAAGTACTAAAACGAAAGCCGCTTTTAATTGTTACCAATTTTGTTTCTTTACAAATTTTTAAGGGGTTACCTATCTAAAATGGTTTTTTATTAACTCTAAATTTGCTAAGTACCAATTAAAATTTCCATTTTTTTGGCTTATTTGCAATCTACTAGTTGTAGAATTTCTAAAAAGTGATCACATAAACTTCATTCAAACCTTTTGTCTGCAGTACTACCGCAGACGCTTTCGATTCCATCTCCCCTGGATTCAACCTAGCAATTAATAAGCTATTTTACATTCTAGTTATATAATATATCATTACGTATCTACTGTAATATACGTACATAAGAATTACAGGATACGAATAAATTTATTAAATCTTCTTGTACTACTATCATTACTAGATTAAGAAGAATTACCATAACTTCAAAATATAACATTTTAAAGTGGGCTATCCAATAATAATAGGATATTTTGTACCAAATGATAGCTATAAATTTTGAGTAGCTTAATAATACCCATATAATGAGTTAATTAATCAGTGCTAACCTTGTAGTATTAAATAAAGATACTGATTTTAATAGTGTAATGCTCCAAATTTCATATTATGTAAATCTAAGTTAATTTCATAAAGTATGCGCCATAAATATTATTGCTTTAACTCTGTAAATAGCATTAGAGAGAATATGTTTTTGCTAAAATAACTCTAGATTGTGGTACTACTTATTATTTATATTGTTGTAATATACCATTTTACAGCACACACAAAAAATAATATTTTTACTGCTGTTTTTGATAAAAGAGAAACTACTTTACAAAGCACTTTTGCGTTTTCTCTAAATGCCAACTTGCAAGTTTTGCCCAAGTCACACAGAATTTTATTTCTTTTTTAACAATCTAAAATAATCTGATATGGCAAGAAATGACTTTTCAATTTATTCGATTCAATTTATCCACTTGTAATAACCTAAAATAGGTTTAAACCGTAAAACTCATCAAAAATTTAATTTAAGTAATTTTTTTACTTAAAGATAATACAATATTGTAATGCAATTTATTTCTTAGAATATGGCCAATTAAAGTACTCTTGCTTGATGCCTAATATGCAAAAAACCTACCAGAATTGGTTGTATACTAAAATTAAATTTGAATTTTTGCACACATGTCTTTCGAAGTGAAAGTACATGCTAACTCAATATATTATTTTTGAGAGTAAGCGATAAAAGATATTGGATGGTTAGATATTGGTAAAAGCTATGAAAATATGGTTAGCTATAAAAGCAAAACAAAAATGAGTGAATTACATCCAGTAAAGCAAACGTAATGATTCGGCGTTGTCTCGGATTTAATAAAAAAAAAAAACTAGTAATATTGGCACAATATTATGTTACTCTAACTATAGCAATTCCCTAACTACTCTTCAAATGTGAAACGTAAGGTATAATTTGGTAAATATTTGAACGCATGGCAGTTATGAAAACAACCCTGACTCGCATAATACTGCGTATTATTATCAGACGCACAGCTGTTAAATATATTTTTGTATGAAGCTTACAAAATTAGCAAACAAATTAATTACCTACTCCTACTAGTAATTTTAAGACATAAACATGTTAACTTCAATAGCACTGCTCACAAAATGTACGCACAACAATAAAAAATTGTTTATACAAAGTCTTTCCCTTGTATAAATGTATAAATAATCTTATCGCTCGATCATTCTCAAAAATTTTTTTTTTGTAAAATCAGTC
Source organism: Cantharis flavilabris (assembly GCA_949152465.1). NCBI lineage: Eukaryota > Metazoa > Arthropoda > Insecta > Coleoptera > Cantharidae > Cantharis > Cantharis flavilabris. The sequence goes on from OX424435.1 coordinate 14,285,904, forward strand.
TATTAACATGTCAGTAGTACTAAAGGACTATTACTTCAATTTTATTCTTTTCGGTTATCGTTTGTCGGCCATATTTATTTTCAAGAGTTTACGAAAATAGAATGGAAAACATTATGATTTAAATTAGTTAGATTCTTCTAGAATTAAAATAAATTAAAAATATTATTGTTGAGCTTCTAAAAAGCAACTACGACCGACTTTCTCTGCACACCGCTGCATTTATTTACCTTGAGCACACATACCGTCAACAGAATGACGTCAACATGAATCGAAACTTTGCTATTGATTATTTCGGAATTTAACGAAAAAATTTAGATTCCTCCATGGCTTATTTTTTTAATGTAATTTTTTAAATTCCACAACATTTTTTATTGTATCTGTTTATATAAAAATCTTCAATTTCAAAAATTAGTTAATCGATCACTAATTGAACAAAATAAAATTCAGTTGCCTAATAACATTATAGAGATCATATTTTCGGAAACTTCGCTAATAATTTCTGTTTTTTTTTTCTAGTACTCCTACTGTTTTGTTATAATAATTATAATTAAAGCAGTAGTAAATTGAAAGCACCCGGTTACCCTATACACATTACATGCAGGAGAGTTAATAAAATTATTAATTTTATAAATGTTTAATTTTAATTACTTTTTAAAATTAATAGGTCTGCATATCTTTTTAATATCTCTTAAGATAATAAAATCAGAACAGATGAGAAAATTTATATTAAAAAGTTAAATTACGAAAAGCTTTTTTGCAATGAATTACACCAACACATCATAATCAATATTAATTTTGTAAGCAATAAATAAGATAATATTATTAATGAGCTTTCCGCCCACATAAATAGTATTTCCAAAGTTTCTCGATAATAAAATTATCTTTGTAAAAGTCTTAAAACGGTCTATCCGAAACGTCTGAAAATTCAAAATATTATTTATTTCAAATTAATAAAAGGTAACTAATATTTTTTCCATTCATTAAGTATTATCGTTGTTAATTTATAACGTAAAACTATGTCTTATTCGAAATAATTTTTTTAAGCTTGGAAAGTTTCAAAGGCTTATCGACATGCTTTTCTTGCGAAGGGAGTAATCTGACCCAACGCTCTGCAAAAAATTGCCTGTTATGTATGTATATTAGTATTTTCGAGTTTAATACTAACCCTGCTATAATACACGAATAGGTATTAATTTCACTCCCTTGAAAAGATTAAACAAATTTCTTGAACATTTGAACTAATTGAATAATTGCTATCTATGTATCAATAGTATATTACATAACAAGCACGCGAAGTAGCACACTACGCATGAGTGTCAAGGTTGCTTTATATAGAACGTCGATAGAACTCAACCGCCACGATGTTATGTTTTCATTGGTGCAGCACCACAAGGACCCCTATGAGAATATTATATCGTGGCGGTTCTACATAAATCAACCCTAAGCTGTCTCGAAACCCAGTACCCACGAGACGAAAATTGTTCGTTTTAATTTATAATGTAATTTATTTGAGAGACTGTTGCACCACTGGCTAATAATCTTGTTAAATTTTAAATTGACATATTTTATATTGTTTTTCAGATTGCAATGGCACCTCTGATTAGTTTAATGATAAACAATCAGATTAATAAGTAGTGGGTAATTTACTGATTACTGGTGTTAAAAATAAATTACTTTTTATGATCATACATCACTTTCAAAATCAGTACTCTCTGGTTCAAGCACTAGTGGAAGCTATTACGTATTAAAAATATCAGCTCTGCGGGATGTTGGAAAGTTAATTAATTATTACTCAATAAGCAATTAAGCCAAATCAAATTCAGATGGCGTTGTAATTTGTAATTAAATAAATTATGCTAGTGCAATTAATTTTTACAGAAATTCAATTTTATTATTTTGAGAATTTCCAAATGAGATAATTTCAATTCAAGTACTGAACAATAAACTATTGTTAATGTGTTGTAGTGGTATTAGAATCAACGAACTCAACGTGGAATTTTAACCAAACTGCAATGAAGTGGGTGATTAGTTTTAAATGTTTACGGAAGAGTTTCAAATATAATTCTAGCCTGCGGCGTATTTTTTGTAATTTGTTACGAATTTGTTTGTTTACCAAAATTGCGTCTTGTATTTTTCCAATTTAATGCAAATTCATGGCCACGTGAGTGGCTATCTGCTGGAATAGATTTATAATTTAGACTCGTAATGTTCTATTTTTTTATTGTGAATTATGTTGAAGGCTTTCTGGAAATACAGGGTTTGAGAATAATCCATCTTTCGAATTAGGTCAAGAGTTTGGTAATTGGTGTTTTTAGAGAAAATAGCTTTTATATCTAAATATTTATTTGCTTTACAAAATCAATTGAAAAATAATTTGAATATACTTATAACACAACAGCAATCTAATTTTGTAATTAATTTTTAATAATGACAAGAGACACCGTCTTAGATTTACATAAGATCTCAGAAATAAGTAAGTGTTAATTTGCAGATTTGCACAAAAGATCTACATAATATATGTAAATACTACATTTCATTCAACCAACAAAAGATTAAGGTTAAATTTTCCAACAAAATTATGGTTATTTTTGGTGTATGGTAAATTACAAAATATAAATATTAAAATTAATTTCCATTGGCTGGCCCATGGTGTTTTTTATTTTTAACCGACGAAAACAAAAAAGGAGGGGGTTATCAATTCGACTTTTTTTTTTTTAATGGATGACCACGCATAACTTTTTCCAGAATAGTCCGATTTTGATGATTATTTTTTTATTAGATGAGGTATACCTCCAAGGTGGTCCCATTTAAATTTCAAAGAAAAACTCCAACCCTAAGGGTAGAAAACTTGGGGATGATTGAATATTATCCACTGAATTTTCACCTGTGAGCCGATTTTTTTTTTTTTTTGGTAGAAATTTGGCATGAATGACAACTTTAGACTGCTCGACATGGTTATGACTGCCATTGAGCGTCTAAAGCCCGCGACTCACGTTCCAACGCTGCAGTAAGATTCTGCTGGATGTGACGAAATCAAACAATTACAATTGGTGTATTTGCGTAATTATTAATGATGGATAAAAATTTTAAATTAAATAATATAAAAAAATTTTTTTTTACAAAAAATAAAACCGACAAAAACAAAACTGAGAAACGCAAAAAAAACGCAAAAATAAAAAAATTATTTAAAACAAAAACTAATAAAGTTAAAAATTAATAAAAAAAAAAATTTAAAAACACTGAAAAGCAAAAAATAAAAAAAAAAATTTTTACAAAAAATAAAACCGATAAAAACAAAAAGTTAAAAATTAATAAAAAAAAAATTAAAAACACTGAAAAGCAAAAAATAAAAAAAATGGCTTTCATAATTTTGAAGTCGGTGCCAAGTTGTATTTTTTCTTATATATATTTTTGTACAACATGGCACCGACTTCAAAATTATGAAAGCCATTTTTTTTATTTTTTGCTTTTCAGTGTTTTTAATTTTTGTTTTATTAATTTTTAACTTTTTGTTTTTGTCGGTTTTATATACAAGTATTTTTGGGCATAAATTGCACTCGCAATTGATGGATCTAAAAAATTGAGATATCTGCGGAGTTCAAAAAAAAACATCCCTAATAGAGTGGGTGTGATCAAACTCGAAAATAACGAATCTAGGAAACCGGAATATGTGAGTAGCTTAAAAAAAATCATTCCTGAATGAGACCCTCCGACTCGAAAATTATAGATCTAGAAGGATAAGAGCATTTTTTTAAGTTAAATTCTGCTCGAAAATTAATTAACTGTTAAATAAATATAATAATATGTTGAATTTATAAACCAAGTTGGATGTCGTGTATAGAGTGCTTTAAAATGTTTTGTGCCATATGCCACAGTCAGATTTTCTTTTCGAGTAACTAGCTTTTCAGTAACTTATTAAATTTAAAAAACAGATATGACGATTCAAATGGTTTTCTGCCATAAATTGCACTTGAACTAAAACAAATAATATTTATTTATTCCATTACTCAAGGTAAGAGGAACAGGTAACATTTTCAAAGTCCTGCTGAAACCACACCTGTAATGGGTAGTTTTGAATTTGTCTTGCTTAAATAGTCTTATGAGCCTTAAATCTAGTTTTGTATGTGTATAAGCGCACAACAACATTATAATACTACTCAAAAGGTTTTGAATTCGAATAGTAAAAAAATAATATCTCACAGGCAGCTGCTGTTCAAGGTAGTCTGTTAAATATTTGATACTATAAACTTGCCAAGATTTTGTATTACGCAAAGACTATTTAGGTGCAAGTACTAAATTAGTTGAACATGTACTTTTTGTTTGTCTCCTAAAGTTGGAAAATTACATTGTAACCTGTAGAGTTAGAAGTTGAAAATCTAATAACAGTGTAAAAATTGTGATGAGGATCTCAACTTAACATGTTAATACGTTAAATGGAGATTTAGAAGAGAAAACTTATGAAGACAGGAGACAAGTAGCAAGCATTTAATCAAATTAGATAAAAGTGATTTACGTCAAGTGGTCAAATATTTTGAAAGGAAAATGTATGTAGACATAGTACTTGCATGGTTTTTTTTGTGCTTAATTCTATGCTTAAGGAAGTAACAATTTAATTAATAATTAATTAAAGATAACATTTAGCTACTTATAAATCTTTTAATAAAAATTTACTTTCTCAAAATCATTTTTTTTTTTTGGAAATCGTTAAAATATTATATTGAATTTCTATGATTTGTAGTTCTACGCGACCTTAAACAGATAAGTTATTTAAAGTTTAAAATAAAAAAAGAATTTTTTTATTTCCAGTTAAATTAAATTTCAAAACAATACATAATATGTATATTATAACATTTTTTAAAAGTAAACTGTAAAAAACTGAAAGTATCAATTTTTGAAAATTTGAAAATCAATTATTTATTTAAGTAAATTGAATGAAACAAACACATTTTTTGAAGTATCACAAGAAGTATTATAGCATGATGTAAGACTACATTGTATGTATTAACTCAAAGATTTTCAGAATTTTTTTTTTGCAATATGGATAAACAAATTTATAAAAAAAATTTCAAATTATAGCTAGAAAAGATTAAAATTGAAATATTTCTTAAATTTAAAGTAATCAGTCTCAGACTATATCAAAGAAACCTTCAGCATGCATCATTGCAGCTGTCCAGTGATGTCATACTGCCGTGTTGTTAATAAAATCCACTGCTACTAATATTCAATAAGCGTGGGTGTATTACATCGTAAAAGGAATAATTAGAGATTGTAACGACAGGGTATTTTATTGTCAATTTATAGAGGACGTTGACAAAATGTGAATTTTCATATTACGAGTACAGGAGAATTGAGAACTTTATCGATTGAATAACTGTGTGCCATGAAAAAGTAAGATTTGTTAACTTTTACAACCGCCTTACTATGGTTAGAAGGTCATGTAAGCCATTAATCTTATCTGAAGGTTTTCATTTCATTTAATGCTTTTTAACTTTTATTCTGCAACATCTAACTATATACCCAATAAAAATGCAATATCCTCTTTGATTATAGATGCAAGTAATACTGGATTACATCTTCAAACACACTGATTTTATTTTAATTTTTTTTTTAATAAAAATATTATTAACTTTTGTAAATTGAAAATCTCTGTATTTTTGCTTCATTTTGATAGATAGATAGATAGAAGGAGAAAGCGATAGTAATTTAATTAAAAATACATTCTGATATCAAAGTAGACTAGTCAGTAGCTATTAAAAGTTTAAGTGTAATTCGTTGCTGTGAAGTTCCTTTCTATTAAGATATTCCCGTGCAACCTATTATACCCAATATTACGTTAACGATTGTAACATATGGCAGTCCCTTAGTAGTGCGATCTAAACCTGAAGTTTGTTACGTCAATTTATTTTTTTTCTTAAAAATCAAATACAAAAAATTAAAAAAGGTAACGAAAAACCGGAGAGCATGTCAGGGGGGTGTGTTCGTAACGCAAGACAATAAAAATGCAAAATAACTTTAATTGTTTAATTCAAACATTTAACAATTTAATTCAAAATCACAAAAATTGGTTAAAAGGCTTGGATCCAGCTTACTAAAATTCTAAATCAAATCAACAATTACAAAAGTTAAATAAACAAAAATTCCACAGTTTCCAAATATCAACATTCTACATAAATTTTGTATTAATCAATTTTCACTGAACTTGGCCCATGCCAATCGGAGTTACCGCGACAATTTTTCATAATCACAATCAATTTGTGGCGATGCAAATATCCAGCGGTTGTCCCAAACTTAACTTAATAATACAAATGTTTACCTTACAAAGTCGGATACGAGTACCATTAGATTTCTTAAGCAGTTTCCAATTCTTACGGATTTGCTGAAATATATCTGAAACTATATGCCCTTCGGCCTGAATTTACCATGGCGCGCCCTCCATAAATACTTATATGATGTTGAAGTCAATTACAGAACATCTTAATTACGTGAGTTGGTTCCTTTAGGGACTATACGAATAAGTGTGTTGACTCCACAATCTTATTATAAAACGGCACGCGCGACCAACACTTTCAAAAGCCGATAGTATCACAAAATTTTACTGAAATTTCAAACTTTCACAATTTTTAGAACTATTTACTTGTTAAATTCATCGTGTTACAATTAATTGAATCCCGAAACCATAATTAACGAAGTTAACCAAGCACTTGCTTAAACAATTTCCAATTATAACTGGATACGCGAAGGCTCGTTACCATTTTGATGGTTTAGCTGGGACTGTTTTTCCCCGCACCTGTGAGTTACTTATATTGTATATTATCACGCTCTGTCGACACTTGGGTCGCCCTACTGTCTGTAATTCAAGACGCTGAATCGTAAACTGTCAGATGGTTCGACGGAACTTATTAAGCATAATAATTTTTATCGAGTGCTGAAAAGATGAATCCCATACGATCGAGGCGGGGACCTAGTAAGCATAATAAATTGAGTTTATTTATTAGCTGAAGACGCAGATCTCACGCTATCGGGATGGTACTTATTAAGCATGAATTATAAATAATTTAAATTTTCCACACAATAAAAAACATAGACGTAACAAGTTGATGAGAGAAATGTTAGAAAAAATTATGTTGACCGGTTTCGGTTTATTTTAATCATCATCATAGTGATAAAATATAAATTAATGTCGGCTTAACTTCATAAATCAATTAAAGATTTAGTAGTTGGTTAGTTAAAGTTGCTTAATTTAGGCAAATTGAAATTATAATACTCGTATTTACATAAATCACTTTTGTTAGTGATTTCCGACCTTGAACTTCAGTTTTGTAATCGTTTATCATATTATATAATTTTAATTCAAGATGTGTCTTGGCACTTTAACGAACTAAAATATTTTAATATCTACGTAAACATTACTACTGCTGAAGAAATGATTTGCTTAGATCTACCACGTTCTTTTAACGCGAACGATAAGTACATAAAAAGCTATTAATTTTAAAGTGGATGAAACTTTCCAATAAGATGGTCTTCTTTTGATGTCACAAAACTTAATGTAGCAAAAAAAAAGAATAAAAAAGACTCCGTTTTATCCTAAAATAAACTTTCAAAAAGGACTCTAAAACCATCAGGAAATCGACATAAAATGTAGTTTGGTATATTATACATTAATAATAATAGCATTGTGATTGTTAACATCGGTTCTTCTTAGTTTTAAGTTGATTTTTTAATAATTGATAAGGGTTTGTTAAGTAGGGTAGTATTTTAGTTTGGCCAAGGCTCTTACAAAATAAAAAATCCGGCTATTGTTTGCCATCTATTCTTGGTATATTTTAAAGGAAAATCGGCTTATTTGTAACATTAACAATATGTTTTTATTAAAATTACTAAATACTGATAAGACAATTTTGCCGACCAAAAATGAACTTGAAAAATAAATTGTTTAACATTCACCTTTTTGCATATTATTTTCGATTGACTAAACCTAGCCAAACCAAGCTTTTAATTTTGTATGTGCAAATAATAAGGAAATCTATTACAATTATGTACATTAGGTACTAACATACTAAGCGTCGGAGTGTTTGGTGAAGGTTATTAACTTTTAATTTTAATTAAATCCTTAAATAATTAAATTAATATAAAGTACCCGGTTGGAATGCGGAAGGAGATTAACTCTGGTAGTAAATAATCGTAAAAAGTAATGCAAATGGTGCTGCAATTTAAGTTTTAAATTTTAATTTCTTTTGCGAAGATTTTAAGCGTTGGTAATGGAATATGGAAGTGTACGAGGTACATCAAGTACAGTCTTGTGCAAAAGTATAAGGTACTTTTCAAAATCACTTGTTATGAAAAGTGTTTTTGTTGTGATATGTTTCAATTTCCTCACTTCTTTTGCCCTAAAATAACAGGAAATTTTACTAAAATTATGTAGTACTAATCACTACACACAAATAAGGTTAAGAGAAATTTGTTCAGAAACTTACCTTTTTGAGTTATACACAAAATTCAAAATAGTAATTTTACAAAAAAATTTCATTTAAACTTATGAATAGTTAAATTTACAAGAAGGTTGTTATGCAGATGTTGGTTGCAATGAAAATACTTAAATTTAAAATACTTAGCCAAGTCAGCAGTTATTTTTACTTTTTAACGCAAATTTTTTTATTTTGTTATAGATGAACGAATTTTTCTCAATCTTTCTTGTTTGTAATGATTAGTATCTAATACATAATTTTAGTAAAATTTCCTATTTATTTTAGTGCATAAAAAGTGACAAAGAACATTTCTAAGTTTTTTAAGGCCTGAATGCCCTTAAGGATGTATAGGAGACAAAAAATAAAACTCAAAAATATAAGATATTGATGAAAATTGGTACACATGTACCAATTGACTTGACTTGCGATGAAATAAAAAAAATTTCAAATCGATTCACTACACCGTTCAATAGTTCTTGCAGTTTTAATTTGATGTTGACTTTTTGTTAAAATTCAAGAAAATCACATCTATGGTTTTACTTAAGAGTCTGCTTTTAGGGAAAATCTCAAGGTGTTAAACAGTAAAATATTTGTCTAAATAAAAATCTAAAGCTAAATCTTAAGAAATCCTAAAATAATTATATAATGTAAAAGTCATTTTATGAAAAACATTATTTTATTGAATATATTAGCTTAAAATATATGATCAAAATATAAGAATTTTTTCAAATTTTCTGTAGTTATAGCTTGTAAATAGAAGAAGGTTTTAGCAAAATTTCATCAAGGTTTACTACCCCGTTCTCGAGATATTAATTACTAATTGAACAACCGATATAGAGTTGTCACTTTCAATTCTCTAAAAATAATATAAATTTCGACGTAAAATGAACCCTAAACATATTTAACACTTGTTGGTATTATAAATAGTATGTATATCTCGGTTTTTATTAGTTTTAACAACAAATATCAATTTTTACTCATAAAAATTATTACATTTTTTATTTAGATAGTAAGTTGGATTACAGGGATAGTCACTAATAAAAATTTTGTTATGTCAAATTTAATATTTGTAATTTCAAAAAATAAACCGATTTAAACGAAAAAAAAATCTTTTTTCGTGCATTTTTATTACGTTGTTTATCTTTTATGATATTTAAAAAGTGTTTTACTACACACCTAAGACCAATATTCGTGAAATTCAAATTAACTATACTTTTGTCTCCGATTGTATCTCCTATACATCCTTAATAATTTGAATTTTTGTTTAACATGAGAACATATCACACAAATATGGATATTTAAAAACAGATTTTAACGGTTTTCATAACAGAGATTTTTAAAAAGTGCCTAACACTTTTTACAATTTTATAAAATTCAAAATAAACTGCTCTAGTATATTTAGTTTTTATTTTGTATAGTTATAGGTAATTTCTTAATTGTAAATTTCACCATATCTTTAAAATTTAAAAATTACGGTCAAACATAGACTAATTTGAAAATCATTACGGAAAAGTTAACTAAAAATAAATTTATACGATTACATTTTGATGGAAAAATCGAAAATTTATTGAACATAGAAAATCAAAGTTACAACGACAATATTATAATGTATTTTAAAAATTGATACTACTAAAATCTATGTTTTATTCAAAAGTTTACAAAATATGCCGAATGGTTTTATTACAAATATTGATAAATATGAGCTTATTATAATATGTTATTAAAATTAATATCTAATATAAACTTAATTAAATTATTTAAAATTTCCTACAAAAATAATTAACGCAGGAATTTAGTTATTTTACTACTTTCTGTTCAATCGTTGTAAATGTAACTAATTACTTATTTAAATATTTTTAAAACTAAATGGAAACTTTATAGTATAAAATTACCTTTGAATATTTGTCAGACTATTGATATTTTCTCATGGTATTGGGAACTTCAAAAGAATCGCATCCGATTAGTTTGTTGTGCAGTATACCTAATTAGTAATTACTAGTTCATTATTATACAGGTATAAGTACTTCAAAAGAAATTTTTTGCATATAATTATGTTATTCCAATTCAAAGAAATGTTTTTAAAAATTGAAAATTTATTTGATTAAAAATACAACTGTTTAAGTTAGATGCAAAACAGCAACTGATTTTAAAATATAAAAATAAATGTCTCGAAAGTTACATTTCTACAGTGGGGTATTTTGTACTCGTAAATATTTTTATTCGCACCTGCATACGTAATAAGCAAATTAACACGTTATAAGCATACTCTATAAGTTGACAATTTTATTCCACGAATTTTTTTATTATTGCGCATTAATTTGTTAATTTGCTTATTACGTCTGCAGGTCCGAATAAAATAGTATATTAAAACTCAAGTTTAAACGGCTTATTAAACGTTCGTGTGGATTGTATATCACTCGGCTGCGCCTCGTGACATCCGATCCACCTCGCGTTTAATAAACGATTTAAACCTCTTGTTTAATAATATACTATTAACACTTGAGTTTGAGACGACCCTTACATGTTAAACATTTTTAAACTTAAACTGATTACTTTAGACTAAACAAGAAATTATATTATTGTAAATTATTAGAAGTGGTCTTTAGAGGTTCGTTAGACATAACTATATATTGCAAAATTAAAAATTTTAAAAGTAGAAACTGAACTAAATGTTTTGTAATTGTAAAAATATAAATTTTAGTCATTCAAAAATTTTCGTTTTTCAGACCCAGGGCCTATTAATCTTTCACTTCTTTGCCACTTCAACGAAATTTCTTTATTGAAGTCATGTCACAAACACCAAATAAATATCCTAAAAAGCATGTTTTTAATAAAATTTTCTACGTGTATGTACATACGTGATATATGTACATCTTACTTGAAAATTTATTAGGTAATGTCTTTAAATTACAGTATTAATTTGTACATACAGTAGGTATATTGTATTTTTACTATTAATAATAATTTTAATTATTATTGTAAGTATATAGTAATTTTGATTACAAACGTTGACCGTTATTTATATTTATTACTATAATTTATTAATGTAACATTTTTCCAAACAGGTAAATAGTAGTGCAAGGGATGAAAATTTATAATCATCCAACACAAAAATTATTTCCCATTACCATAACCTGTTAAGTTTAAGTATGTATTAAATAAATACCTACTTTGTTTTAAAGCATTTGAATCCAGTAAATAATAAACATTTTAACTTAATGAGAGACATTAGCTTTCCTTTATCTGCTATTGGCAGGGTGCGAAGTGCATAGTGGGGGTATTAAAACCGACGACAGCGTACGCGGTGGACAAATTGTGCAAAAAAAGTGGCAACTTTTTAAGTTGTCTTATGTTACCAGTGTAAATTGAACATTTTAAAACAGATTTTCTTCGTATAAAAATCTTATTTACAGCAAAACTTTTTCGAGAATTTTTGTTGCAAATTTCATGATCTTTACTTTTGTTTATTTACATTTTTAAATTAAAAAAAAATTTTTAATTAAAAAATAACAGTTTACTGCAAAAACATGCAAAAAAATGCCCCCGGGGAATATTTAATCGCCACTTTAACCATGTGTTAGTACTAATAAAATTCTAAGATCCTGAAATTTTTAGATCTCTAACTCAAGGGGGTTTCGAGAAAATCAAAAAATACTAAAAATTAGAAAACAGTTTTTTACTCCAGAACGGCTTAATCGATTTTGATAAAATTTTAGGATATTAAAGGGGCAGATAAAGGTCACCTCAGGACAAAATAACAGCCGTATTGGATTTCATTATCCAGTGAAAAATTTTTTTTTTAATTAAAAATATTTTTTTAAACTATGTTGTGATTTGGGCAAAATTATAAAATAATTTTTTTTAGAAGCTTCATACCCTTTTATATAACATATTTTTTTGAATTCATTTGAAGTGGTGCGCCATACTCAAAAAAAATAAAAACTGGATTTTCTAAAAATTTTCTGTTTTTTTCTTGGTAATAATTGATCATTATTTTATAATTACAATCAGTAGTATTTTTAAAATTTAAGTTTTTTTATTTAATGCCCGTATTCACCAACAACAAATAATTTTAATCATAGAATAAAGTTATTTGTCGTTGGTAAATACGGGCATAAGTAACCATAATTTTAATTAATTATAAAAGCATGTAAAAAAATTTTCAAGCTTAAATCTTGATTAATTCAAAAAACAAATAATGGGGGTTTTCGCCCATTCATATCGAGTTTCTTCATTTGTTAAAAGCGGTTATTTGCTGATTTTATTGACGCGAAACCTAATTCAATTTTTTTGGATAGTTCTTAGAGATGGTACTAAACCACCTAATTCTGCCAATTGCTTTCTCAACTGCGCTGTCGTATGAAAACAATTTGTTAAGATAGTAAATAATTATCTTAACGTAATGTTTATTTTTCACTTTAGTTCAGTGCTTTTTCTTCCACCAATTTTTTTGTTTTATTATCATTTTTCAAAAAACCGTTTTACACAGGATTCATTACACTTTATTTAACTAGCAATTGAAAGGTCCAATGCAAGAAAGTTAATAAGTACTTTTTTCGTGTGAGATAAATCCATTTTAAAGCATTCAAAGCCAAATTATTCTATTGACCTGAATTTTTTAGTGATTTTCTATGACAAAAGGGCAGTTTTATTACGTACCTTAAATTTTCAATATGGCTCCTAGTAAGCTCCACATTATCATAATTCATAACATATTATATTATCTCAAAACTGGCAAAAAGTGACATAGTAACTTCTTGCATTGGACCCTTCAATTGCTGTATTAGAGTACATTATGTTAAATGACCATATTTGAAACAAGGTGGAACTCTCTTTTGCGACAGTTCTTAGGCTACTATATATCTACTTTTTTGATAGATTAAATTATTTGGGCTTTATTTTATTAGAATTTTTAATGCGTTAATCTTTTAAATAGGTAGATACTAACGGCAAATCTTTTTTATATAAGGAAAACGCTAACGAGTTCTTAATTATATTTTTTGAATCATGCGGACAGACAGACAGACAGGCACGGAGCCAGATCATAAGGCTTCTTCCTATGCGTTGAATAGAAGTCTAAAACATACGAAAGATGACACTGATGAATGACGGTTACTTAAGAATTATTGAAACAAAAAAATTGATTAAAAAATAGGCTTTAATAAAAAATAGACTTACGTTAAGATATTTATTTAAACCAGCTAATCTTAAAAAATTATTTTCATACGTCAGCGCAGTTGAGATAGCAACTGGCAGAATTAAATAGTTCTATAAGAACTTAGATACTTCTATAAGAACTATCCAAAAACGATTGAATTAGGTTTTTGCGCCAATAAAATCAGAAAATTACCGCTTTTAACAAGTAATGAAGAATACTCGATATGAATGGGCGAAAACTCTCCTTGTGTGTTTTTTGAATTAATCAAAATTAATATTTAGGCTTGAAAATTTTTTTGCATGTTTTTACAATTAATTAAAATTATGTTTACTTAAATAAAAAAAACCTAAATTTTAAAAATACTAATTTTAATTATAAAATAATGATTAATTAATTACTACCAAGAAAAAAACTGAAAATTCTTAGAAAATCCAGTTCTTATTTTTTTTGAGAATGGAGCACCACTTCGAATTAATTCAAAAATATATATGTTATATAAAAGGGTATGAAGCTTATAAAAAAAATAATTTTATAATTTTGCCCAAATCATAACAGTTTAAAAAAATATTTTTAAATAAAAAAAAAATTTTTTCGCTGGATAATGAAATCCAATACGGCTGTTATTTTGTCCTGAGGTGACCTTTATATGCCCCTTTAATATCCTGAAATTTTATCAAAATCGATTAAGCCGTTCTGGAGTAAAAATTTTTTTTCTAATTTTTAGTATTTTTTGATTTTCTCGAAACCCCCTTGAATTACAGATCTAAAAATTTCAGGATCTTAGTATTTTATTAGGACTAACATATGCCCAAAGTGGCGATTAAATATTCCCAGGGGGCAGTTTCACCATGCTTATCCTCCTATGCCCTTTAGAACTACCTGTGGCGTGATGTGGTGGCGCTGATGTTCGCACCCTGGCGCGAACTGAATTACAACTCTAATAAATGTTTAGTACTGAAAGAGAACTCGCAAGTTTCTTTATGTTTTTAAAATTCAATAAGTTATTTAAGGTTTTGTTACAAATTGTAGTAAAAAATGTTGGTAAAAATCAGCTTTTCGACTAAATCTCTCTTCGGCTCATATTAAGATAAAAAATAGTTATACAGTAAACTCTCGATTTTTGAACTCAATTCTCTCAATTAAATCTCAATTGGACGTAGTTATGCAAAAAGGAACCATCCGCCAAACGTGAGTTTTGAGATATTGAAGCTTAAAGTTTAAGGGTTATAATTAAATCGGTTGATAAAATTATGAATATATTAATCTTGTTTAAACAATACATAATGATGATATTTGTATTGCCAGAAAATTTTTTTGAAAATTTGTTTATTGTACCACTAAAATTTTGAAAAATGTTGTTTGGTTCCCTTTTGCGTTTTTAAATTTGAATCGAAATAAAACTAACACATAATAATATTCTATATAATATATATTTACAAATTATTTATTATATTATTATGTACATATGCAGAAAATATTATAAAAATAATAATAATATAAAAATATATACAGGGTGGCCGTTTGATAACGAAACAGACGGGATTATGGCTAGCAGAATTTTTTTTTCTAGAAATGCAAAATCACCTCAATTTTATCATCGAAGGGGACAACTTTTGCGACTAATGTCACTCCCGTATTTTTTCATCCCTTCGCGCTGCCATGACAAACCCTAAAATGTTAATAGGGATGATATGGCAAGTGACACATCATTTGAAAGGTCTTGCTTTCCTGAATTCAGTGCAATAATTTCTTTGAAGTTTTATCAATTATTATTCAACAATAAAATTGAAGCTCCAGAAATGCGAAATAAATACGATATTTATTATTATGATTATTTACGTTATCTAATAGAGTTTAAATTAGCATTTCTATACCTTGATTTTCTTCACTAATACACTTTTTAAGCATTTTTTTAGTACGGTTAGAAACACTCATTTCGGGACTTCTACTTTATATTTTTCACAAAACATTAAAATATACAAGTATAATCGAGAACGCACTGGAGAAAACTGATGCAAATTTCTACATAACGTCTTATTAACATTTTATTTATCATATTTAAGGTATAAACAATAAGGTAGTAGAGGAAATATTACATTACATTATTACATTTTATCTAAATAATATCCATTCGTTATTATATTACTACAAAAAGTATAATATTACATTTTACAAAAAAGAACCATGTCGCTTGGTTCTTTTTTGCAAATTTACTTTAGACGATTTTATAAATACCTATATTTCTTATAGCATTAAAACACGAGTTAAAGTAAATTTTCAGATGGATCTTTTTTCCACAACGTATATATGCCTATTTCGGTCACTTATAGCAAATAAACAAAATTTTCTGATTTTGTCGCTTGGTTCCTTTTTGCATAACTACGTCCAATTATAAAGCATCACTCTCACCATAATAGCACGTACAATTGACTTACATACAACACAAACATGGTATCATTATTGCAACCTTCATCGTATTATTACAATATATTGCAAAGCTAAAGAAAAGCCAAAATTGTCATTTTGGGTACAAGTAGTACTTACAATACATTCTTAGGTTTGTTTTTTAATATGATTCATATTATGAATTGAAAATAGAAAAATATTGTTCTATAACTAATGTCACTTGTATTTCTGCATTTCTTTAGAAAATAAATAGTTTTGGCATACAAATTCGACAGCGTCTCCTCCATCAAATATTTATTATATATTGGTAAAAAGTTCAACAATTTTGAATGCGTTCGTTTCATACAAAATTTAATCTCCTCAGAATTTTTTTAAATCGAAGGTTTTGATCTGAATTGACATTTTATTTCTTAACAATTTTTAAACAAAAAGTACCAAGCAAAACATATTTCATTCGCTCAGCACAACACTGGTTTGCTTCAAATGGTAGTTTTATTTTTACCAACAAATTTTTTTTTAGTAAAAAGGAAAGAAAGTAAGTTGAAAACATTGTATTATCATTTAATACAAACAGCGTTGTCGTTTGTATTTTTAAACTTCCTTCATAACATATTCGGCAGGTTTGCGTAACTACTAAATTTCTGGTGTTCATAGATTCTACCAAATTAAAACAATAGATTTTTTTTTATTAAAATTGAAAACTGTCTGCGAAGCAAATCAGATATATTGTATAAATTAAATTAAGCTTATGAAAGTGCCTACTTAGGAACATTACATGTTACTTTAATTCCAACCCGATACTAGCTTTCAGTGGTAGTAACTGCATTGCTAATTTCTGTAAAAAAAATATGTGAAACTCAAGTTTACAACTAATAAGAAGTGAACACAAAACTAAAGTGGTGCATCTTTTGATAATGGCTTTCTTCCGGGCTTTTGCTAATTGAAGGAGTGAGTTTATAACCAGGATTGAAAACAAAAGAAAACTTCTGAGTGAGCTTGCGTCTTGAATGGAAAACCTGCAGTCTTCGATGACTTGAGAAGTAATTTAGTAGACGACCTGCTTCAGTTAAATATTTGATTTACCTAGGGTTACTTGGTTCTACCAAGTAGTATAATAATCGCAAGAATAAAATAAACATTATTACAGATAGGTATATATATTTAAGATATTCAGTATTATATCAAAGCTTTGTATTTTTAACGAAGTGGCGCTAGGAGATGTCAACAATATGGCAGCTCTATTACGTACACTTCATGTTGTTTTGAATTTGATTCTGAGTTATTTTATGCTAAAATCGCGGTGAAATCAGAACATTATTACAAATTAACTACGTAGTTGTTTTCTATCTTTCTATTTCTATTTTGTTAATTAATTTCGATTGTTGGCGTTCGCTTAATGTAAACCGCGAAATATAAATTTGTTTATAATTAATAATAATTAATTAATTATCCGAATGCATAATGCAAATGCACATGTAATATTATCATGTACGGTTGTTGGGTACCTAATAAATTCTATTCTTTTATTGTAACTCTTTTATCAAATATCCCTCAACATGTTTGTGACATCGATTGTTTGAAACTAAAGCGTCGTAATCAATAACCAATTTGAAGAAGTTCGGGAAAGAACGATCAAGTCACAAATTGTACAAACCGAGATACACATAACGATTTGAAAGTTGCAATACCGCATTGTATTTTTTAGATAATCTGTGAAACTCTTTCAATTTTTTAAAACTTTTTTTTTTTTATATTTTTATTAACCAATGTAAACAATGGTTCGTTGTCACTGCTATCATAAACATAACTCAACCGATGACAATTGCTTACCCGTGAACTTGGATTGATATTTGGTTAAAATTGGTATCAAACGTTTGATCTTTTGAGCTTCTATTCCTATCGTTTGAGCTTAAACATTTAACGCCTAAACAATTCCCCTCAGTTAAACTTTTAGGTAAAATTAAAGTAAAAGTTGCTCATTGTCAAAACAATTTCAGAAATCAATTTGCGCAATGTTGTGCAATTTGGCAACTTGTACTTCAGTAATCTGCTTTTATCAAATTTGTAGCGCAAAATACCATGTTACTACTCTTATTAGGTAATATGTTTATTATACTCGTGTATTTCTTAAAGAGTAATAATGGTTATTATATCACAGAATGTAATTGCGAGTTGTAGAGGGTAATTCTAATTAAGAATTTCCCCATTTAGAATGACAATATATAATACATACAAGGCTATCCTACAAAATTTATTCTTTGACAGTTTGAGTTATTTCATTTCCAGCAGATTGTAAAATATTCATTCGACAACGTTTACGTTTACCACACAGAAAAAGTGATTAGTAAAATCATTTAAAATTGTGAGCAATCCATCTAAACAGAGTGATTGATTGACTTTTTACTTCAAGTATTTAAATCGTCTTGTTTTTAAATAAATTTTACTAAAAAAAAAATTAAATGTCAAAGAAACTATCGCATGCTTCTGGTTTCCAGTTCTTATTTTTAATTCATAATATTTATTATTTATACTTAAGGGTCTTCTCTCGGATACTGGAACTCGACGTTGCAGAGAAAATAATAATTCAAAAAAAGGGATACGACACTGTTTAATAGTATGTAGTAAAAAGCTTACATTTGTGATCTAACGCAATCATTTATTCTCTACGATATCTTAAATTTCAAAGTAATCTGTTTAGGTAAATCTACACATTTGTCATTTATAGACAAATTATTACAGCGTTGTGGCTTTAAAAAAGAATGAATAAATTTAGCTGAAGGAATTACTTTAAAATTTGAGATATCATTAGAGAAATTGTTGTTTTAAATCAACATACTTAGATAAGAAAAAACATCCTTTTGTATGATTTTTTTTTAAATTAAAACAATTAAAATATCAGCTGCTGCTTTTATTTTATATTATTTTAGAAAGTAATAAGTCTTAAAGTTTGGCATCTATTTTCTTCTCAAGACTAAATTACATCATCTACTCTTGAGTCTGATTAATTTCACAGAGCCATTTGCAGCACTAGTGCGAAAAGTAATTGAATATCTGGATATACATATGAACAGACCGAGACTTTCAAATGACTAGATTCGGAAAAGTACAAATATCAAGACTCTAAGACGAATGTTACTGAATCATGTCATGTTATTAAATCATTAGGTAAAGAAAGAGAAAGTGTCAAAAATCTTAGGACAATCAAAAATGTTTTCCAGACTCTCGAACATATTCGCTTCACATGTTTTAATGTGTTTATCGCGTTTTTAAGAAATATTCCGTGTCTGCAACATAAATGTTGACAATTTTATACAATTTAAAAATCCAGCTACATATTAAAAAATAACACTACGCGAAAACATAATTAAAAACATTTTTCTCACTTTTTGTATTATTGAAATGTTTAATGGAATAGGAAATTTACATATCTCGCTTCTGAGAAAGTTTATTTCTGATGATAGAGTTTCATGTTTCATATTGAAATAAGGCAAGGAAAGCCTGCAAGCCGTTGCCAACATTTATCAATATACAATAATTAATTTCTTTTTCAATCACTCTGAAAATAATTGCAAGTCAATTATATTTCACACAAAACATAAATTTTTCATGAAAAGAAAATTGAAAAACTAACATTTTTATTTTAACTTTGTTAATTTATTATTTCTATAATGCTTTTTTAAATTAAATGAAATCAAACCAAATAGTACTACAGGTATTAAAACAAATTTTAAAGAATTTAATTAAAACCATATTTTATAGAAGAATTTTCATAATCGGTTAGGAGGGTAAACAAATGGATATTTTCTAGAGTAGAGGTAGAATTAGTTTTCAATTATATTAAAAATATAAAAATTATTCTTAAATTAGGTACTCATAACTTTTAATTCATTCAGATTGACTGCAATTAGTTGCAATCCACTCTTCTTGTTATACTTATACTATAATATTATATCAACTGCATATTATAAAATTATAATTTGAAATGAAGCTAGAAGCAACTTATAGCAAGAACTTTGTTATGTATTAAGTTTGCTGCATGTACAGTATACAGTTAACGGCTAATAGAAAACAATCAAAACACAAGGGATTGTAGCAATACACACAACATGTTTCTTAAGTGGCATATTTAATTTAAATAGTATATGTTTGTAAACAAACCTTCCCCCATCAAATTTTGCGCTGTCTCGTGTTCTCATGCCATAATAATAGACTATATTATGCCAAAAACACAATACACACGAGGAATATTAATAAGCAATTAACACTTTAGTAATATAATACTACTTTTATTCATTCCTGAAAAATTAATCAAATCTGACTTATGTATTTGAATAAGAAATATAACAGGTCAGATAATAAATAAAAATTGCTGATTGAATAAAAAAATACGTTTGACATAGATACCTGTTATAATCAGATGAGTTGATTTAAGAACTGATGGTGAATTTTTGTCAAAAACACCCAAAATCGGTCTTGTTCTTCAGTCCCAGATTTAAAGGGGGGGGAGGAAGGCAAACTGGGGAACCTGCCCGCATTCCTAAATTCATATGTTTTAAATCCTTAAACTAAAAACTCGATTCAGAAATCGAGGCTGCTGTTTTTACCCAAACAAGTCCGTAGTCGATCCTGTTACCTCTGCTACTCGGGGGTGTACAACCCCCTTGCTCACGTTCGGCAACAGTTCCGTAAACAGACCTGTTGCAAAAAATAGCAATATTTTCAACGTCTGGTAAGAAATTAACTTTATCCCTAGAGAATATCAAAATATTATTTTAATATGGTAGGTATTTAAAAGCTCGCTTATAAAAAAACTTTCAGTGGGAGTAAAACACAACTGTAGAAGTCGAGAACTGATATTTTTAACTGTAAAATGGAATTAAATGTGATAAAATGGAAGTAACAAGTTAAATTTTTTCAATTTCAATTAATTAAATGTGGTTTAAACTCAAACGATATAAACGAAAAAAATGTAGAAAATTTTTTAATTCGAAATCCAAAGTTACAAAGAAATCCAAAGAATTTATCCATGATAAATTCCTAATAATTTATTACAAAAGAAATATATTATTTTATTTAAAAAAACTGAATTATTAGGTGAAAATTGAAATGGTCTTGTAAGGAACCAAAAGAAGAAATACAAGAAAGCAAAATGCATGTTGTAGACATACCACTGGAAGAAACTGGAAGAATGTGCGTTTTAGTGAAGGAAAAAAGTTTAACTTAGAGGAAAATCAGCATTCGGGAAATGCAAAGAGAGTAATTATCTCCAGAGATATTACAAAATTTAGTTTTTTGAATGCCTGATTGCAAGGGGTAAATATCTCAAAAATTTTGTGTACGCTTATTTGGAATTCCTTTGGAAATCTCCGGAATTCCTTGGAAGTCATAGAAATTTCTTCGATTGGAACTATTTTGGAAATTGAAAGCGGATCCAGGCCAAGTAGAGGGTAAACGCGGCTAGTGAGGAGAGGGTAAATAAATATACTTTATAAGAATTTAGGTAGATTTTTGAAATCCAAAATTTAGTAAATTTTCTTGGTTTTTGATGAGTCATGAGGAGGAGTTAGATAGCCCCGTTACTCTCCTCTCTTCCAAACATCCTTGGTGGGTAAAATTGGAATATGGACACTTGAGAAAATTTAGAAAATTCTATTATTTTAGGAAATCTCAGAAAATTGAAAAAGCTAAAAAATAAAACTTATCTCGATTTTTCTTAAAATTTCCCAATTTCATAAGATTTTCTTTCACGTTTGAATTTCACGAATTTTTTCCAACAATAAACTACAGAGAAATCATGAAAAAACTCTGGTGTACTAATGAAGAAAAATCAGAAGATAGTCGAGGAAATTCCAGAAAATCTTATAGAGTTTGAGAATGCTGGAAAATTTAAAAATTTCATGAAAATTTTAAGAATTTCAAAATAATCATAGGAAATTCTAGAACATTTTAGTAATTTTAGTAAATAGGAAATCCAAAGAAATGTAAAAAATTCTATGAAATTTTAAGAAATTCTAGAAAATCTTGAGGAATATCAAAGGAAATAAAATTTGATAATTTGGGTGTTTATCGTGGGTTTCAGGTCAATCAAATCAAAATACAAAGATATTCGATTATTTATTTAAATCTTCATCAGAGTAAAACAAGAAACAACTTTTACAACATGAAAGTAAAAACTTTGAAAACTTGAACAATTCTCTACATTTTACAAATAAAATTTCTTTTTCAAATTTTCCTTTAGTTTTGTATATTATGACGATTTTCAGTTGGTTTTTCACTTAATTAAAATCGAGGGGGAAATCTGGGGTAAAAGTGAAAGAAAATCTACAAAAAACCCGAAAAAGTTAAGAAATCTCAGAAAAATCTAGAAAATGAGATCTTAAGACATTTTTGTAAAATGGAAAATCCCAGAAAATGTAGAAAATTTTAAGAAATTCAAGAAAATGTTAAGGATTTTTTTTTCAAATTTCCCTTTAGTTTTGTATATCTATGACGATTTCCAGTTGGTTTTCCACTTAGTAAAATAGAGGGCGAAATCTGGGGAACAAGTAAAAGGAAATCTATAGAAAACCGGAAAAAATTTAAGAAATCCAAGAAATATAGAAATATCAAGAAAATTTTTGAAAATTCAAGGAAATGTAGAAAATCCTCGGATATCTTAGAAACTGTAGAAAATCGAAAGAATTTTCAAAAAAATTTAGAAAAATCTAGAATATTTTAAGACATCTAGAAAATCTAAGAAAAGCAAAAAAAAATCTCAGAAAACTGAAAAAAAATTATAGTATTCTTAAGGTTGGTTTATGCAAAACGTCGACGCACGCAACGCACGCACCGCACGCGTCTAAATAAAGTTGAAGGATTGAATTTCTGTAGTAGGGTTTATGCGCTAAGTTTACGCGCGTGAATTTTAGCGGCGTGCGTACATAACCTCGAAATTTATTTAACTTTTGATTTGTTTGACGCGCGTAACGCTAGGAACTTTTCAAGTTACATTATTGTTGTGGTACGATTTTTTAAAATTTAAAAATTTGTTCAGTTTTGAATTATTGAAGCCGAATTGCAATGAGCGAAAGTAAGTACAAAAGTTTATATTTTACTAATTTAATTTTCATTGTAAAATGCAAAAATTACCAAAAGAAAGATCAAGTTGTACTCTATGAGATTAAGTCAAAACCTCAATTTCGCAAAAGCAGTAGGTTATGTTATTGGTTTCAAATTTAAAATAATAATATTACCGCCATCTACCTTAATGTGAAAGTATTCTCATTTGTAACCAGAAATGGCACTAGAACGCGTCAAACGCATTCGAACATGAATTTTTGCATAAACCAATATTTTGATGCTGCGTTTGGTGCAGTGCGTGCGTTGCGTGCGTTGCGTGCGGTGCTTGCGTTGCGTGCGTCGACGTTTTGCATAAACCAACCTTTAGGATTTTCTAATTTCCTTGTATTTCCTATTCCTTAAGACTTCCTCAAATTTCCCTTCAGTTCTACACAAGAGCAGATTGCAATTCATGGGTGAAGTGAACGTGGCTGAGGAGGGTAAATACATATTTTTTTGATAAGAATTTAGATGTATTTTTAAAATTTTTACATTTAGTAAAATTGATTTTGAAATAATTGGAAATTATTGCAATTCTTGGAGAACCATGGAAATCAATGGAATTCTGAGTCCTGTGTACAAAATTATTTTGAGATATTTACCCCTTGCCTGATTGCTTGTTTGTTGATATTCTTAATTAAAATCTTAATCTTCAAAATTTAATAAAACTAATATTTTCAAATAAATTATAATTTCAATCTTTACCTAATAATTGAGTTTCTAATTAAAATAATATATTTACATGAGACTGCAGACTTATGAAAGTCTATGACTGAAGGACTAAATTACAAGACAGAAAGAGCTGGAAAAGGATCGTAGCAGAGGCTGTCATTCATCCAAACATGTAGTTGCAAATATATATAATAAATATATATAAATAAATATATAGTTCAGATATAAGAAAGAAACGGTACATGAAATAAAAGAAAACATGTTATACGGGGGACCAATCCACCCCTTCGAAAGGATTTGTAAATCCCGGATCAGGGATAGCTATATTCAAATTGAATGTATAAGCTTAATAATAATAATAATTATTTTATAATTTTATAAATTTATCTTGAGTCAACGGTTTTGTATTACTATTAGAGTTTTGTTAAAAAACGTAGGTGAGGCTATTCTTATTTCATACAGTGTATTTATGTACCTAGGTACATAAAGTTAAATTTAAGTTCAGTTAAGTGAAAATTGTAATAGTTATAATATCTACGTAAATACAGTACCTTATATAATTGATTTTATTATATTAGATAATATCAAATGTTATGTAATCAACAAACTGCTGTGTAATCAAAACTTGACTGAACTTCAAATATAAGAAAACATAATACTTACAGATTTAGAAGCAAAATACGCGGTCAGTTTAAAATGAATATAACGGAATGAAAAAATTGTTTCTTAGAAAATATTATTGATCTTGTAATAAGGAGAGTTTACTTATTGGTCTACTACGTCTACTACTACTACGTATACCGGGTGCTGAATGAGTTAGCCGAACATAGGAAATTAACATGTAAAAACTTATTTATGCCAATTCTTGCTTCCCTAATTATTTTAGAGAAAACATGAAAGACACAAAAATAATGCATAAATATAAACTACGAATGATAAGAACATTAGATTTCATCTAACTTTTACTTATAAAGCCAAAATATGCTTTTGAAATTGTTAAAAGTTTCATTTATCGGACTAGCCATGAAAGTTTCCATGGTAATTATTTTGGAAAATATAAATTAAATTGAATTTATTACATGGCCAGTGATTCCCCGAAAAGAATGTGGATTGTAGGTGGAACAAACGCGACAGAACAGACATTACCACCAGTTACCACGCGTGGATTTTACCTGAATCGAGCACATGTTTACTATCCCCAGCATCTCCAGTAGAATAACAACTTATACTTAAATTGTTTTATATATAAGTAATTTGTGTATGTTACGAATAAGTCTTATATTGCTTAATAGTTACAAAATAATATAAAATATGTGTCCTATTGGTATTAACATGCATTGTGCTTAAAATTTAGATTTAAATCAAATTATTAATTTTAAACATTGTTGACGTGGTGTTCTGTTCAAATATAGCGTGGACGATACATCCGCTGAGTAAACACTTCAAGTTGCAGCAAAAAAAAGTACAATTTCGGTAAAAGCAAACGCCAACAGTTTCCAAAACGAGAATTACGTAGAATTAGGTAAGTTTCATAAAGTTCGTCTTTGCATGTTAGGTAATTTTCTAAATTATTTTACAGTGCAGTTGCAGTCGATGAAAAATGATACTACAAGACATGATGCGTCAGGATTGCGACATTGGAAACGTCAACTACGTAGATACGATAAAGTTTATACCAATCAAAAAAATTTAAAACTTTTTAAAACCAATATTTGTAGTTAAATTTATTTCAATGCCACATTTCTATCAAGAAACAAGTTTACTGTATTTTTGAAATAACTTTTTGTAAAAACTTATATAAATTCGTGTAAAATTTACACTAGAAATAAAGAAATATGTCAAGATTTTACACGCTTAAAAATTGAACTAACAAAATATTATCGTGAAAAATTTAACACAATTCTGTGTGGACCTGGATTAACACAGGAATGTGTTAATTTGTGTAATTCTTAGTAACAGTTTTTTTACAGTGTACTACATTCAAAATAAATAAACAAAAAACTGGCAATTTAAACCGTTTAGAAAGAAAACACATTTATAAAAAATTATTACATAATGCAATGACAAGCACTTGTTTCCACTTATCAAACATAATTGTTCATCATTTTATGCTTATTATTCGTCCAATTCGTTTTAGCTCTCGTAAAACCGGGAATATTTTGATAAAAAATGTGAAATTTACAAATAGAATAAATATGTTTTCTACAGGAGAAATGTTCGATATTCAAATTATTCTCTTATTGAATGTACCAAAGAAGCAAAAAAATTGTTAATTCAGAAATAAAAAACTGGCTGGTTTCTAAATAAAAAAAATTGTTTATTACAATACTTTTTATAGAAATATTTAAAATTAAAAGAATTTTAAGATAAAAGAAAACATTAACAATAGATTTAAAAATCGATATCTAAAAATCTTCTACAGATATTCGAAAAAGTTGAAAAGTGAAAATTAATTTTTTGTTTGATTAATTTCGATGTGATTCGACAGAAAAATCGTCGGCAAAATTTTGATTCCCTCAATGATATTTCCCTCTAGACCATCTACAACGTTTCCGTATCTAATTTTTTCTATCGTTTATTGATTTAGCAAAATCACACTGGCTAACCCTGTAAGGATAATTTTCTTGATATATTGCTTTTGTGAAAAAAGGTGTAAGCGTAAATTAAAATAAATGTAAGCTTGCTCATATTAAAGAGGTTTTCATTAACATAAAAAAAATATAAATTTGTTTTACATTCAATGTAAATTTAAATTAAAAGCTTAGTTAGAATTTCATGCGGAAAAATGTCTTAGGGCATCACAATTGGTGTTGAAACTCAGATTTTGTTAAATAAATTGCTGTTATGCAACGATTTCTATACAAATTATCAAATATTAGATCTAATTATTATCAGAAAAATTATTGCCATGACTTTTTATATCTGCAGGAAGTTACCGGTTTGGTCCGAGCGGTATAGAAGAAGTGAGCTGGTTAATGAACAAATATCCGAATGTTTTCCTTCAAAAATATCTGGGAAATTGAATTTATTCGTAGCGAAGTATCTTTTCCTATAACTATTAGAAGTGTGATTGGTGTTTTGAATTTCGTTGTTTACATGTTCCTATGAATTATATCACCCATTGGGGTGCCCACCCAAATTTCAGAAAACAATTTTTAAACGGAAACTTAGTTTTGGTTTCAATTTATGTTTTCCAATCTTGGAAATTAAAATAAATGTCATGTTAATTTTATAAAAGCTGCTTATAAAGCCTACTGTTGCGAAAAGTGCACTTTCAAAATTTATTTGCGTTACAAAATCAAAATAAAAAACGATAACCGTCACTGAAAGCGCAAATATAATATCTATTTTATTATTTTAATTAACTTGTTATATTAAAGTTTTTAATATTGTTAATTCTCACAAGTTAAGTTTTATAATATTTAAACTATAAATTTAAATAATTTAAGAATAATTTTAAGAAAAAAGAATTTTGTATATGACACAAGAAACGTGTTGAAAGTTGTGTGATTACCCAAATCTGACGATACCTTCTTCTGCAAAATTTCAATACAAATTCGATATTGATTAACTTCAAAACCAGTATCATCTACTACTATTATAAATTTTGTGAAGTATTTTTTTTGTTTTCTCCCTACGATACTACCTTCTAGGTAGTAATTATAATAAAATAAAATTAAATTAAATAATAAAAAATTAGTAACTCAGCAAAAATACTAAGTATTTCGCATTTCAGAAGTTTCTCATCAATACTTATATAATGATGAATTTACCTTAAAGCTATTGTGGGATTTATGAACTCCGTGAAGATTATATTCGTTGTAGTCTGCTTATTAGATGAACGTAGCTGTTTTGTGCTTTCCGTTTTGATATCCATCAAAGCAATCACTGCATTTGATTTATATTATCTTACTATAAATTGAACAACTGATAGAAATAACAAGTCGATCTTATATATCTCTTTATTCTAAAACGTAATTTATTTTATCTGCTTCTGCACCCAAACATAATATGAAAATTAACGCTTAGTCAACGTCCACTCTAAGTGAGTATAGTGGTCCGTTGGAAATGTTTACGTTCCAATTCCTAGTTTTGTGAGAAACTGGATTAACATGTCTCCGCATACTTTGAGCTTGAATGCTAAACTAAGCTTGTTATAATAGCTAAGCAGCTATTCCAACGATTAAAGCTTTAACTGTCATGGAGTTATTGTCGAAATGCTAAGCAGAAGAAGAATTTTGATTTTCTTTATGATTAATACTTAAACAAAGTTTAAAACGACATAAATTTAAAGCAAAACCTCCTAACAAAGCAGAGTAATTAGGTAATAATTTTAATAACAATATCAAAAATCTTAATTTATTACATGGCATACAAAATTAGAAATTTTAATTGTAAGTTTGATATACTATAAATATTCTTTAAGGTTGACTTACAGTGTAAGTTTGTACATCAAACTTACAAATATTATAAATACTTCAAGTTTGTGTATCAAACTTCCAAGTATTTTATGCACCTATATCAAACTTATAGCTAAAATTCAAGAATTTTAACATTTGTTTAAGTTTTTTTTGATAAAATTTTAGTTTGTTATAATAATGTTAATCAATTTTACTACTGAAAAATTGCTTAATAAGCCGAAACATATTATGCTCTAGTCGTACCTAGTATCTAGTCGTGGTTTGCGACTAAATTTAAACAACTGAAAAATAAAAGTATTATAATTTTAAAAACCCTCTTATTAGGTACGTACATTCCAATGAATTTTTTACATTTTAATTTGTCCAAAAATATTACCTTTTCATTTCACACGGGCCTTTAAACGTCGCGACCAGTCATCTACTGCGGCAAGCACAACTTTTATTTTATTTTATTCGATGCTGCTAGCTTCATTGAATCGCAATTTACCAGTTAGATATTTTTATGATATTACTTCTGATAATATCTTCGAGTACAAACTACAATTTGTAATCCATTGTAATCATTTGTTACTTAGTAAATTTTCTTCGGTCCACCTGTATGTGGGTTTTACTTTGTGCCGAATTTTGTTGGAAAATCCAAAACTTATTATTAAAAGGTTTTTCTACTACACCTCATCTAGCATTGGTTGATAGACTGGAGAGATGTTTTAACATACCCTTTTAGACTAGGTATACTAATTGAATTTGAAATTTAGTACCCACATTTACAAATTAATTCTAATTTGATTTTGAGTAACTCTGCAATATTTAATATGTTTGTAAATTAACCAAAATAGTTTTATTAACAAAAGTCAAACTATTTCGTAGATATGATTGATTATGTTGCTATTATCTTTGAGAAATACCTTAAGGCAATATTAACTTGAAATAAATCCGTTACCAAAAGTTCGGGGATTCAAAAAACAAGAGAAAAGTTTATATTAAATTAAACAGGGTATTGATCATATAATTACTGCATATTTGTATGTACACAAATGTAGAGGTGATTTTTTATTGCTTTGTTTGTCAAATCGTATTAGTATCATATTATGTGTTAATATCGTATTTCCCATACCAATATAATACTGATTATAGCCAGATAAAATGATATTCGGCAGGTTAAATGTTTAAATGTTGAAATCATTAGAAAGGGATATATTCTAGTTTATTTGAATTACGTATTATATAAGGTATTTACAAAATGAAAACTAAACGCCTATATGATTAACGCCTTAAGTGAGTTATCGCACCTATTATTACACCATCTGATCCGCATTAGGAGATAACTGCAAATTCCTTCGTAATGCGACGTTCAGAACGATAACGTACAGCTCCCGAAAGATTTGCAATATTTTTAACAGCTTGGTTTTAGCACAAAAATTTCATACATATTTTTTGTAATTAAATTTTTAAACTCTACTTATATGTTGGTTTTTCACAAATTTCGCTGCCATCCAAATTGAAAAATTACACTACGTTTTATATTTGGAAGCTTCGATAATTAACGGGTAAATATAATTATAACAACACTCAAGTACCTACATAATAATATTTTTTCACTCGGTCTCAACAATCACAGTGGAATAAAATTTCATTCTTTAAAAATATAATGTGACATAATTATTATGTATGATATTAATACAAATTATTTAAATATAATATTTTATTGATCTAAATCAAATAAAAAGTAGACATTAACATTTACCATACGATAAAGTAACGTCAAGTTTTTTTTAAAATTATTCGTCGTGAAATAAGTATTTATAAAAAATAATGTGAGCTTAAATCAAATTTAATTACCCAATGTGGAATTATATTTTATCTTGCACACATTTTATTACACTTGAAGCTCCGATGCATTGAATCTTAAATTTACTTCTGTAAAAAGCTCAGTTAGTACCAACTATTACTATAATCAATTAGATTGTTGATTAAGCGAAGTGTTTGGGATTTCCAATCCCAAACTTTTGCGAAGAAGCACAATTAACTAATAGATTATTACTGTTAGGTCCAATTCATCAATCTTCAGTTATCTCTAACCAAAGTATAATTTCTATCGAAATAATTGTTCAATTAATAATAATTATTGAAATTGATGGTAAACAATTATCGCTTTTGAATGGATTTAACGATGCAGCATTGCACTAAAATGCGTAGAAAATAATCTGTTTTCAAGTACCAGAACAAACGTCCACTACTTGACAGGAAAATGCTCAACTGTAACTCTCTTAACGAGATCGTGACATACTGACATCATGCTTTCGTGCTCCAAAACTGTAATTTTTTCATTATGTTACCGTGACCAATTTCATATAGACAGTAAAACTTCACCGAAAAACGAGCTAAGGTAAAAACGCTGCTCTCGAATAAGACCAGCTAATCATCGCCTGCGTCTTTTAAAAAAATGAGACTGGACAATCTATAGATCCTTTTCCATATAAATTAGAAAATTTAAAATTATTAAATCCTTTAATAATTTAAGGTTGATATTTATATAATATAATATGTAATAATCATCATTAGTGTAGCCAGATATTACGTGGAAATGGATCGATCACGTGAATTAGCTAAATTAATGGGTTCACGGTAAATTATGGAGGTGTCGATATTCATTGATTACAAACGTACTGAATAGTAAATTTTATATTCTGGTCATTGATAAAATAAATTTTATTTATTCTGATATTAATTTATAGATCTTGAAGAAGCAAAAAAAATTTTTTGAGAAAATTTAAGATAATACTGCAAATAATAATCCAAAAGGTATAGTTTGAAGTAGGATAAATTAATTATTTTAGTCGACGTAGAATGCTGATCAATTCATATAATTTAAAAGTAGTATCATCATACTATTTTAATCACAATTTGATTATGTTTGTGCTTATGTACATGTAAGTTTGTTAGACTATTCAATTCACATGTCATCTGTCAAAAGTGGACCAATAAAAATGTTTGATGTGAGATTACATGGCCAATCAAAATGAACTGGAGCGAATATTCCACTAGTGGTGAATTGCAGCGACTATTCCATAGTAGGACAAGCGAATATTTTAAATAAATAAAAAATTTTATTGCTATTATTATCTGATTATTATTTCAAATTATTTTTAGATTTTATTTTTCACTACAAATAAAAACAAAAGTTTGTTTACTATAGTTGTCACAGAAATAAAATCATGTGTAACTCAATTTTTTTGTCAATTTTATTTTAAAAGTAAAATTTGTTCAGTGAATAGTCTCTTAAATACGACTCGTAATCATAGATGATGTAGAATATTTTGTGGTGATATCACTCATATTCTTTGCGCTTGCGAATAGCATTCGTGCTGGCGCACTCATGCTATTCATTTTGCAAGCGCAACGAATATTCGTGATATCAGCACAAAATATTCGACATATCTATGACTACTCGTGGTATTACAAGTGAATATTATTTATTTTACAGCTTGCTTTTGATAACAAAGCTGTTGAAATATTTAAAACAATGATGACAACCCAAGTAACATTTTGTGCTGAATATCAACTGCAAGCACGCTGTGTCAGCACAAAATTCAGCTATTGAGCTGAGTCAGCTGCTGATATTTAGTAACGTCAGAAGCTGAATTGCTACTGATTTGCTAATTTGGCGGCTGAAAACCAGCTGAAACTGCGCTGCGTCAGCTGTTCAAAATGCTGACTCAGCTGATATTCAGCGCTGAAAATCAGCTGACTCAGCGCTGAACACCAGCTGATTCAGCGCTGAATATCAGCTGAGTCAGCATTTTGAACAGCTGACGCAGCGCAGTTTCAGCTGGTTTTCAGCCGCCAAATTAGCAAATATTCAGCTTTAGATTCAGCTTTCACTTTATGGAGTAATAAAATTAAAAAAAAGTTTAATTATTTTAAATTGATATTAGATTTATAAATAAAAAAACTAAATCACAAAATTTTAAGCTTATTGAAATTATTACCCATTTTATTGGTTTTTTAATTTTTTCTATACAATCATCAATTATTACATTAAATATTCTTTTAATATACCTTAATTACATCATTAATTATAATCTCTCGCAATATTATATCGTTAACGATTTCGCAGAGTTGAATCTGAAATATCATAGTAATTTTTTAATTATTTTGGTATAATACTTAAATTTTTGTTACCGTCGCGGCCCCGAGTGGGATTCTAACCTGTGGTACCTCCGTTGGAACTTGAGCGCCTAGCTGTCTAAGCTATGAAGCTATACGAAACTTTTTTGATTTTTTTAAAATATGTGCAGTATATTTTTTGTGGCGTATTCGACCGTCAATAATTATTGAAAGATAATTAAATACATACCACATATTTCATGTTTTTCAAAATTTTCAAATAGGAAAAATATTTTTAAACCACCCCTTAGTAATATTAAAAATAAATAATATTTTAATTTTTGGGTACTGAATTTATTATCCATTAGTGTTGTTAAAATGAATTTAACCAAATTTTATTTGTTTTGAAATATTTGTTTTTATCTGAACGCCACTTAAAATGCAGCTAATTTGCTGACGCTGAGTATCAGCGAAGTATCAGCTCAAAATTCAGCTAATTTGCTGACGCTGAAAAACAGCTGAATTTTAAGCTGCAGCAGCGAAGCGTCAGCTCAAAATTCAGCTAATTTGCTGACGCTGAAAAACAGCTAAATTTTAAGCTGAAGCAGCGAAGCGTCAGCTCAAAATTCAGCTAATTTGCTGACGCTGAAAAACAGCTGAATTTTAAGCTGAAGCAGCGAAGCGTCAGCTCAAAATTCAGCTAATTTGCTGACGCTGAAAAACAGCTAAATTTTAAGCTGACACAGCCAAGCGTCAGCTTGAACTTTGCTGACGCTGAAAAGCAGCTGAATCTTAAGCTGACAGACCGCAGTGGCAGCAAATAATTTGCTGACAAATTTTTTCAGCATAAAATGTTACTTGGGAAGAGAACTACCAATAATTGAATCTGAAACAACATTGGCAGAGAACTGATCGCGCAAATCAAACAGTCATTCCAAAGAATTTTATACAGAGATGCATAGCATTTTAAAGCATAAACATAAATGGAACCCTGTGGGTTGTATGCGCAGCAGCCTCAACTTCAATCCTCCACAGTCACCCATCTAAGTTAATAAAATTTTATTTTTATTTTAATTTTAATTTTATTTTATTTTAATAAAACAAGAACAAAATGTACTATAGCAAACTCACAAACAACAAGAGAAAGACGAGGAGGATCCGGAGTGTATTTTTAGTAGATTTTTATGTCATTAAAGTATGAAAATAAAGGTACTGATATACTTTTTTGATATTACGCAGCGCAAGT
The DNA here is from genome assembly GCA_949152465.1 of Cantharis flavilabris. Lineage (NCBI taxonomy): Eukaryota > Metazoa > Arthropoda > Insecta > Coleoptera > Cantharidae > Cantharis > Cantharis flavilabris. The sequence continues at coordinate 14,319,477 of OX424435.1, forward strand.
GGTACAATTTAAATAAATTAATTATTATTTTTTTATAATTAAAAATTTAATGTTATTGAGCTTTTATAGAGAAATTATGAATTCTATACTGGTAAACACAGTATCTTTGAGCAACAATGCCCTCAAACTATTTTTAAAACTATGTTGAACCTACTTCTTTTGTAAACTTGAAGTCAACTTTGTTTACTGTTTGTTAATTTTATAAAATAAGTGTGTACATGTTAAATTTAACAAGAAATTTATATGTACAAACGAGGTTTATAATTTGGAGTCTTTCAGCAAAGGACTTACGGAAATAAATCGACATTAATAAAATTTATTAACGAATAACCAAAAAAAAACACTTTTATATATTTCTTACGTGCAACACTTACAAGCTGTAAAAACACAAAACTTCAGTGACTTTGTTTGCAGTTTTTCAAATTAATAATATTATTATATAAAACATGCAAATGCTAAAATCACAATTGAAAAGAAATATATCGAAATTTTTAATTAAGTATTTTTCGTTGAAAAAACAATCTTCAATATTTTATGCAAAGACTTTTAGCACAAAACATAAACAGTTTCCGCAAACACGATTTCATTCTCAACAGACAAACAATTTTACAAATTTACAAATGTTGTTACGAAAGGTAAAAAGAAGAAACAAGTAAAACAAGCGGTGTATACCAACTGTTTTGTAAACATTTTCAAGCCGATTATATAGGGAAAACTGAAAGGAAGCTGTGCAACAGGATAAAACAAGATGATTCATCATACTGTTCTTACTGAAAACACTTAGCTAGAACGCTGGCAAATACAAACAAATAGAAGTAACAAATTTTAGGATATTATATATTTCAAGATAATCAAAAAACAAGATTCTCTATCTAATTTAACAATATGCATAGATTAACATCAATAAGGAATTTTATTATTATTATGAGAATATGTGGTTTGGACAAACTTATTATATATTGTGGAAATTATAGTTTGGTTTCAGTTGGATGGTAATCACGTGGTTTAGCAAGAAGTATTTATAATTTGCAATAGTTTGCTTTAGATTGGTAGTTAAATGCGGCTCAATTAATTTACGATTTAGGGATTTAGTAGAATAGCGTAAATATAAAGTTTTTAAGTAAACTTATATAGGTAGTATGTAGAGGAGTAGAACAATGTTAGACCGATTTAACCCAATTTCTTCAATACAATAGTGTTACCTATGCAGGTGCATACTATTTTATTATTATATTATTTTATATTAACTTGAGAATTGTTATAAAACAGTTTTGAACCAAAACTCATCCTAGAAAATTATAAAAGACATCGGCAATTAATTTTTAAATTTTCTATTATTACCATAATTTGCTAGATGTAATAGGTAACTAAAATGTTCTTGTAAAATTAATAAATATATTGCCGATGCAGCAATATCAACGTAAAGTAATTTCCAACGAATTGGAAAGTTTCTATTTTATAAGTTTTCTACAGAGTAGAGTTTTCGGTCGTGGCGATTACAATTTGTACACTTATTCAATTATCCTTCGGGTGGGCGCGCCTCTTGATGGATTTACACCGCACTCCTTTACAACCGCATTTCATGCATTTAAATAGGTACTTGTTTACGCAAACCTTATAGTTTTTTTAATAGACAATATAATATAAAGTTTATTTAGAATAAAAGAATATGTTTTAAGAGTGCTGTAAAAAATAAAGAAATTACACCGACTACACCAGCGGTTCGACACCCCCAAATTTCCTTTGTTATTTTCTGCGACTCCAATTTTTATTAAAAAAAGATGCATATCTAAAATAAAACAGAAATACTCAACTTGTACTTTTTTTACTTATTATAATAAGTAAAGACCGGATTATTTGCATTTCCATATTTTCATATGCATTTTCTAAAAAAAGAAAAAGTCTCTTTATCAGAAGACGGTAATGCTCTAATAATTTTAAATTTCAATTTGGCGATGCCAACAAATTAAATTTTAGGTTGGCTATTACTACCCTAAAACTACTATAGATTAGATTTATATCAAAATAGTAAAACATATTAGTAGTATTAATAAATATTAGTAGTTATTTTGTAATATTTATTGAAATTTGATGTGGTATTGTGTTGGCACTTTTCGGCGATTTTGTTGCATATTTCAAGCATTTATGATGCATATTTGCATGCATATTTCGACCATTTTAAGTTACATAATAAAATCCGGTATCCAATAATAAGTATACAAGGTGATGAATGAGCCGAACATAAGAAATTAACATGTAAAAACCTTCTTCTTCTTTTGGCTAGGATGAATCTTGTTTGCCTACCTCGGGCCGTCTTCTATCGAGAACATCACTGAAGTGTTGCTCGGAGGGATTTGTCCCGAACGCTATTAAAAAACGAACCTCTCGCGATGTTCTCGTGATGTTCTCGGGTAAAGATACCTGCGAGTTATCGGGAAAAGTCCCATAGGGACTTTTCCCTCATCGCAGGTATGTTACCTACGAAGACAGAGCCGAAGTCCCAAGTCTGTGAGCATTCATTGCTTTACATCTGAGGCAGCTTGCTGGGCTCGTCTCAGATAAATAAATAAAAACCTATTTATGCAAATTCCTGCTTCCCAAATTATTTTAGAGAAAAAATGAAAGACACAAAAATAATGCAGAAATAAAAACTACGAATGATTAGGTGCAACAGATTTCATCTTGAGTTTACTTAAAAAGTCAAAAAATGCTTTTTAAATTGTTAAAAATTTCATTTATCAGACTGGCCATGAAAGTTTCCATGATAATTATTTTTGAAAATAGAAATTAAATTGAATTTATTCCATGGCCAGCCCGATAAATCGAAATTTTAACAATTTCAAAAGCATTTTTGGACTCTTTAAGTAAAAGCTAGATGAAATCTAATGGTCTTACCATTGGTACTTTATATTTCTGCATAATTTTAGTGTCTTTAATTTTTCTCCCTAAAATAATTAGGGAAGTAGGAATTTGCATAAATAAGTTTTTCCTATGTTCGGCTAACTCAATCAGCACCCGGTATAAGTCATTATTAGGGTCCGAGTTTATAAGCAATAAAAAACTTGAAAATATCAGGCAAATATCGCACCCTGAGATGAAAAGCGTCGTAACTTCCAAAATGGCAAATTTTCGGGTTTTGATTGATTCTTATGTATATTTTAACGCTCTTTTTAATGGAATCAAATCCGAAATTTTTTTATTTTTAAGTTACGACACTTTTCATCTCAGGGTGCGATATGCTCTAAAAACTTCAAAATAAGCACTTAAATGTGCGCAAATTTTTTTTATTATGCTTCAAAATGCTGGATTGCAATTGATACAAATAATGAATTATTAACAAAAACTATTTTGTTAGATGTTGGGTTGGCGTTGAATCGTAGCTACAGCAAGAGTACATCCCTAGAAATATAAAAATAAATAAATAATAACAAAATAATTGTTTTATTTTTTATTCTCTTGATATTTGAAAATTGCGCCCACTTTAGCTTTGGACATTTTTAATACAAAAATGTAAAATAAAATTCAATAGATAGCATTTAGAAGTATGACATCTCAGGGAATATTTTTGAAGTGAAACTTCTTGAGGATAAGGCTTACTTCGGTTTTTGAATATATTAACTTTTCGCAATTCCGGGAGTAAAATGCTCACTTTCCTCCCGCTTTTGTGAGACTAAAGTAATACTTTTTTCCCACGCCATTATTGCGCGCTATTGATCTGAAATTTTGCAAATGCCTTACGACAAATAGCTCGTGGGTTACTATAACGGGGGTAAATTTTTTGCTCAGTTTTTGGAAATCTATCGCCGTTTTCGAGTTATAGCAAATTCAAAATCTCAAATTTAGTTATTAACCAATGTAATTCAGCAGTTTCAGCGAAATTGTGAAAAATAGTATATACACCTTGAGACTAAGGTTCCTTTCATCCCGTGTGCGATTTTACACTCGACTAACACCTCGTGCAAAAACCTTCGCACGCGGGATAAAAAGTAGCACCTTAGTCCCATGATGTATAATATACTATTAAAAAACAGTTAATACGTTTAAAAACGTTGCAAAAACCAAAAGTTTTATTATTTAATTTGCCAAATATTTGCCAAACATATATTATACGGACGGTTGTAGTCTGATGTTTAAGTGCGTCGACTACTAAGCAGAGAACCTTGGTTCGAGCCCGAGTAGAGCAAGAACTGTATTCTAGCCGTCCTCCCTCGGTGGGCAATGGCAAACCACCGAGGTAATCTGCCTTGAAAACCCTTCATATAATGAAGTGGTTAGCCAAAACCCACCTGGGTTGTAGCGCTACTTAATAATAATATTATACCAACATAAGGAAAAAAATAAGCATTTATAGGTAAAATAAAAACTTTATAAAACGATTCAGAAGGGTGTAAAATATGTTCCCCTTCTAATATTTCTAAAAATGCCTAAAAATCCGATCCCTAGTCATTATATTCATTGATCTTGATGTTTTGATACGGGATTATCAATCCTCTATTCAGTTGTTTGAACAAGGTAAATCTTAAAATGCAGGTTACTAATTTCCAATTCAAAGTCAAAACTAATTTTGAAAAAAATCGCTAAATGTTCTGCGACCCCCTAAAATAGATCCGCGACCCCAGGTTGAATCGCTGGACTACGCTATCTTACATCTAAATATGTAATTAGAGAATATACCTACTACCAGGAATATATATACTCCCACGGAAGTATTAACGAAAAAAGGCAAATTTTTTCAAGTGCAGTATAAGTACAGCCTGTGCGCCCGCTCAAAGGTTTTTTTATTTGCCATATAAGTAATTTCGTTTGATGTTAATCCTAGTAAAACTTACACTGTTTAAAACTAGTTATATACTGTTATGTTGGATATTGTTATTTTCTTATTTTTTAATAAAATCCAGTTACCAATTTACTAAACTAAATCCAATCCAAATTTCTAATATTTTTTTTAATGTTAAATAAAATTTTAATTTAAAAATGGAACGATAAACGAGTGTACGGCTTATCACCGCATGTGCCCGCCCCTCATACAAATTTCACCTTGCCTTTAAACTAAATTTCCAATTATTATTATAATTTTTCATCCAATCCAATTAATTCTTCTATATCCAAATTTTATCTTCACAATTAATTATTATACGCAATCCAAATCTCTTCCATGCAAAAATTCAATCCAACTTTCAATCTAAATTTTACCAACTTTCAATCGCATCAAAAATATCCAATTTCAAATATGGACCAATTCTCAAAAATTATAATAAAAATTACTCACTTCAAAACTCAAATAAATTTATTCGCCAAATATAAAATCTACAATCAGATTTTCAAACAAACCAGGAGACAAACTTTGTCTCAACCGCTTCGGCGGCCATTATCGGCAGAAAGCCTGGTTTCCACCACCCATTGCTGCCACTACAACTTGTTGGCGGGAAAACCAGTAAATACAAAATTATTTACAAACTCGCAACAATTATTTGATACAAATACAAATCAATTTTACAAAAAATAAAATTGAGGATTTTGGAACACGACAATACATAATACAACCACTACAGTACTACAACCAAAAAACTGCGGAAATGCAGATGAAGTAAGAGAAAAGAAAAATGGGTATATTATCGCACAAATAACAAAGTGAAAGATTTGCATTGTCTCAAATTTAATATAAAATATAATCAATATACAATATTGCCGCGAGATTGGACTACTGTTCAAATTTAAGATAAAAAATATATATGTATTGCTTCAAAATACACACTACCCTGTTTATATTATTTTGTATGAACTTCTAAACTTTTTGGTTTGATATCCATTATTAATTGTAATGAAAATTAAGTGAAACGGCAATTTAGCATGGGTAAACGAATAGCAAACATTGAATTATTATTAGTAAATCTTTGAACATCGTTACAAACAAACAGGATAGATTACTAAATATACAGTTCGTTCCAAAAGAAGTGGGGCAGCTAATAAAATTGCAATAATTTGCAAAACATTTGACATATTTGGTTTTGTTTCTTAATCTACTTGAGCAAACTACGATATTATCATTATCCATTCCATTTGGGCCAATAACGATATTGACCGGCCAAAGACGTAAATATTACAATCACATGGAAATATTTACATCATTGTCCTTCGTGAACGGGCAATCATGTCAAAGGCCGGGCAATGACGTTAATGGTCAGCAAAAAAGGATTGACGCTTTTTAACATAATACACTTTCGCGGGTTAGAAATCTTTTGCATCTGTATAGATGCTCACACACTAACTAACTTCGAATATAGGAATTGTTATTAATTTATTATTGAAATGTATCATTTTTCCATTCATTTGTTCGTTTACTTTTCAACATCATTAAATTAATCATTCTACGCATAATTTACTTCTTTTGAACCAAATCCTTAAAAAACTTATAAGCTGTTTTTCAAGATGTATCTTTTTTTATATTAATAGATGTTGTTTGTAAGTTTGCAAGTTTTAAACGCTTGAACAGTTTTTAGCTTCAAATCTACTACAAGAGCAAGATGAATAATGCTTCACGGACTAAAGTAAATTTTAATAGGCTAGCTCTTAAACTTGTTTAACTTAAATTCTACACTAATTTTCTGACGTCGAGGTATAGTATTTGAAAATATTATATTATTTATTTGATGTGCGTAGGTGGGATTGAATGATATTACAATACAAATCATAACAATGCATTAGCTTAATTACCAGCTGTTTCATTAAAAATGTGTTCACAGTTTCAGCGAAATCCCAAGCGAGACAATTAATAATTGAGACATAATTTTCAGTAGGTAATTCTTCTTCGGATATCTACAACATCGAAATAAACTTAAAGTTTACTTAAATATAAAGGGAATTTACCTAAGTTATACAATCTTGAATCGGTAATGCTTGAATCGATACTTCAACACACGCAAAAAAGATTTGACATTATCAAAAGCTATAACAGTAATAACAATATGAAAAGGACATAGCGTTGTGCAGATAATTGAGAGAGGATAAACGCCGCCTGTTTGCGACGAAAATCTGCAGGATTGCGAACAGAGCATTTCCATTCTCAATTATTATAGCAGAATACTTTGTAAAACACTCACAATTTTCAATGTAATTGATGATGATTTGCTCAAAATAACTTAAATAATGCAATTAAATTGGTTTTACATGCACATGTATTAATCAAAAGTCAGTTTGGTTTGGATATCATTAAAATATACTAGATTGACTTTATTTCATTAGTAATATCAGCAGTCAGTGCATTTCCAATGGTAAATTTAATTTAATAATCAACGATGCGAAAAATGTAGTTTTAAAAAATGACAGTTGAAAACAAATCAAGGTTCTCTAGAGCATCGAAATCGATTAATTAGAAATAAATTATTTGTAAATAATTCTTGCAATATTTTGGATATCAACATCAGTTAGTGTAATTATTCAAGGTGACTTCCTGTTCATTTAACTTCCATTTGTATTTCTTAAGACACAACATACTATTTATTATATGAATCACAACTGAATTAATCATCCTTGTTGTAGGTTTAATTTTGTATTTTCGACCTTCGACTATAATCAATAAATAGGTAGTGAAAGATTGTAACTTGCTAAATGCCATCAATCCAATGTAACGCAGAGTAATTTTATATTTTCCAGATCTAAGATTTAAAATTTTGATATAATTTTCCATTCCAGTTGTTGAAAATACCCTATTGAGGTTTGAGTTAAGTGTGAGTCAAAGTAAAAGATTTCACGAGATTGCAGGCTTTCGACGCTGGATAAATATAATAAAGGCTAGCTGCGTTTTCATCAATGAACTGTTAAGATTGAACTACCCAATGTGGTTACAACTTCAAGCTCTATGTTCAAATTTGAATCGTAGGTAAACCGTGTCGCTCTAAATATATTGGTTTGAGTTAAGTTAAGTTATATTGACTTTTTGATGTCTGCAGGGTAGTAAAATAACTTTTTTGTTAACAACTTTTCTCAATAATTACAAATCGGTCAAAAAAAGCAATTGCAAAAAAATTTATCAGTTTCTTAACAATTTTCAACGGCCCAACTTTAAACTAAAGTTTTTTTCAACTTCTTGAAACTTTTGATCTTTGATCTTCACTCTCGAGAAAGTAAAATAGGCCGTACTCAATTATTACCATTACTATGTTATTTATAATAAGAATAATTTGTCAATTTTGTAATCAAAAATTTTATAACAGGAAAACACAATATAGGTATTGTGGATTATTGGAATATTCAAATAATGCACGGGATATTTTGTTAACATTATTCGTATGAGTGTTATGTAGTGTTTACCAGCGGAATCGTAACTTGTTCATAAAAACAAGCTCTCATAGAGGTGACAAAATTGAAAAAGACAGAATATATCAGCAGTATGGTGTAAAAAAAGCCCAATATTGATTTGTGGACTTTACAGAAAACAAAGAAAACTCTCCTCGCCATTAATTAAATTTTCCAGTCAGTCATCTTAGCTTTGGCCAAGTTATTCATATTATTAATTATAATTTTATTGTTAATTAATATATAATAATAAATATTACTATTACTATTCAGTTTATTACAATATGAACTCTTCATTCAGCCACTGTGAAGGAGTTAACAATTTAACAATATCGCTTAGAAAAATGAGAGTCAAGGATGTAATTACGATAATAAGGACACAATTGCGTGCTAGTAATAACTTACTACACTAAGCTCAAGTATAGGTATGGCAGTATCATTTTGGTTAATAATTTAAAAAAATCAATTTAAATAATATAAAAATAATAACAACAAAACAATTATGTTAGAACACGCAATAACTACCAAACTTACACTGTAGAGAGGAAGTTAATAATGGTTTAATATGCTCAACTCAAAATTACTGCAGCACTTTGGTAACTCGTCATTAATATTACTAGAGTATACGGGCTTCACACCGTGATAGTAATTTGCGTAAATAGTTAAAGGGCAGCATTTCTGTAAGAACTACATACTTTTTCAGACTAAAGTACACTTTTAACAAAAAATTCAAAACTTTTTATAAGAGCAATATAATTATTTACTCATAATAATTAATTTAAAATATTTTTACTCAACTTTTTTTAATATTTCATTTAAAATAGGCATGTGTTACTACTTTCTAGCAATTGTTTGATTGAAGCTTAACTATATTAGTGCATTTTTGGGTTGGACACGCAATAATTGTACGTCAAACAAAGACACTTTGAATCAATTTAAATTAATGACTTCAAAATAAAACACCAATGATTTTTGTACTTTTATGTATAAGAGAAAGTATTGTAATCCACTAAAAAGTCAAAAATCGAAATTTTGGTATTAATAAAATGTTTCTTATCATGTCCTAATGAGTTTTAGATGAACTGTATGTCTGTATGTCTGTATGTCAGTGCGTGGTTAATATATGTAAAGAAATAGTATCAATCGCACTTGTTAAACCAAGCAACCAAATGTCGTGAAATTTGGCATAAATGTGCATCATAGTTAAACTTAGAGGCCAGCTGAAAATGGTGAAAATTCGTTCAAATTGTGGAAATGATAAAGAAAATAATAAAAGATCGAGTGTCAATTACTTTTTGACCACCATTTTTTATACCTAAATTAAATGAGGAAAGTTATGCAATGTTTACATTGCCAATTTTTTTTATATTAAACTGTCATTTTATATTAAATTTTTTCAGGCTAGCACTAAAAGTTATTTTAGAGCACGTACTAAAAGAGTTGCTTAACAATGTTTGTATTTTTATATTATTAACAAAAACATCAACTTTCAGTTTAGCCTATATATTTTGGTTTATTTTGTTCATTCATTCGTATATTTGAATATTTTGTAATCAACCATAATAATTGTTGAAATATGTGTACCATAAATGTTTGTCGTTCCTGATAATAATGCATACTATAATGAAAGTTATAATCACAGTTATATTTCAAAATTTTAAATAAATATAGTAATACAAGCAACAAACTTTATCTCTTTATAAGCCAAACTTGGCTTACATAACAACTATGTTTTGGTCTCGGGTGTACTTTAAACGTTCAAGTACTATAATTTTGATCCTGTTTTTAAGTAATATAGAATGACTAAATTCTCTTTTTCAGGGATACTACTTTGAAGTCCAGCATTTAAGTTGGAAATTTTCATATTTTTAATATTGCTATGCTTACTTTGCTGATATTATATTCTTTCAATGCGTATACACAAAGTTTGTTTGGCAAGCCAGATATTTATTGGTGTTAACGTCGAAGGTAAGTAGTTACGAGTTGAAATATTTACAAATTTGTGCAAAAGTGATGATGAAAATATATGTACGAATTTCATTTATATACATGTGTCGTTTATCTTCGATAATCCAAATCCACTATAATTGAAACTGCCAATAATCCAAACTTGATTAAATCATGAAATTTCTAGTTTAAAAAAATAACTTATATTTAGTCTTAACTACTATAGTACTTGAAGTGCATAATGACGTAATTTTTGTAAATTTATTAATTTCCAAATGATATTTCTTAATAAAATTTCAACTTTTGTAAATCCAACTGATAACTCGTCCACAAGCGATGACCTTCAATTCGATTTTCAAAGGTATTACAATACTACTATAAAATCAATTAATTATGATTCTCAATAACATCTAATTCAAGCTTATCTTTTAAATCTTCAATTGCAATTACCAATCAATAAAAACAAATCACTTCCAAAAATAATCAACTTTGATCTAAAATTGAGACAATTTTCAATATCAAAAATAATTAAAATCATTTACGCAGAACTAATCAATTTATTCTCACAAAATACAACAATCTCGAAAACTAATTGCAAATAAACTCAGAAGAGCATAAATTTTCCTGCCGCTTCTGGTGGTCATTTTGACAAAAAGTAATTAGTAAAATAAATATTTTGTTAACAAACAACTTTAAATTCATACAATATTCCCCTTATATATATATAAATATTTCACGACAGAATATTATTATAATTTTATTTATTTTGAAAAAATTCAAAGGAACCACAGTTTTCTGAATTATAGTAAACAAAATATAAAGAGCTATTTTTGTTTCTTCGGCTATGTGGGCATCTGGTCTATTACTAAGTTAATTATTTGAAGTAGTGTTAAATTGCTCATTTATATAAATTCACCACAAACCTCTGAACGTTTGTCAAAGTGTATTGTAGAGTTTACGAATTTTTCTTTCGTATTTACACAAATTTATAAAAGTTCTTTAGATTCCAAAACTTTTATTTTTGTGCTTTTAAACATATACTTTAAATAATTCTTGTTTAAAATTATAAAATTCTTATTCTGTATACCACCTGTTATAAGATTATTTTTTCTACAATTATTAGTGATAGAATAACTATTTGAAGTGACACCTATTCCAAATTCTATTAACTAATTAATAAATTTTATATTGCTAAGGCGCTGATCTGTTAAATTGATTTTCGTTTGTTTATTGGTGATAATGTTGACTTTCAGGAATACTTTTGAGTAAAAAAGTAAAAATTGCTTTCATTTTAGTTAGAATTAGCCTTCACACAATTTTTAGACTTTTGACAACAAAACATCACCCGTTTTTGCAATTATGGTTAAAACTACACACAAACACATACCTTTAGTGATATAGAAAGTCTAATTTGAAACACGTTTGAAATATACTGTTATTCAAATTCAAATTATCCTTTAGTATTTATTTGTTAATACTATTATTATGTTATTCCGATTTCATTATCAACTTATTGATTAACTGATTAAATATGCGAAGTAATTACCATAATGTTATTATTTATATTAATTATGCTTTAGTGTTTAATTATCAATGTTTGATATAGAAATGAATTTTATTGTACTATAATTAAATATTATATTACATAATTGACACCTTTTTTTAATCATTTTTTAAAAATAGACCCTACAGAACTGAAATACAAAGAACTTTTTCAATAGTAAATAATATGGTTTATAGTTCATTTGAAAATATTGTAAACGCTTTTTATATATTATAAAAATTAATAATTGAAAAACTTACTGCTGTAATAGATAAAAACTATTCAAATTAATTGAATTAATTTGTCACAGATGAACTCATGTGTTTCGAATTTTAGATTGACGTCAGACAAACCTGGAATAATTTGTAACAAAACTAACCCGAATTGTTTTAAAATTCAATTAGCATTATGAAAAGACAAATTTATTTGACATATTATGTTTAAAATAAATTCTACAGGTCACAAACAAATTCAACTAAATATATTAATATATTTAAACTTTTACAATACTAAATAATATGTAATCACCTATTATTATTGACTCGATTTCTCTTTTATTTAAATATTGCTTCATGAACATTTTTACATTAATGAAATTATTTAAATTTTATCGATTAAAGTACCATCACAAAGTAGTGTCAATCATCTGAAAATAATTTTCAGCAAATGTAAAAAAGCAATATTATGCCAATAATATTAGAGGGAAGTTATTAAAATTCACGATAATAGATTTGCAAGTATAAGTTTCTATGGAAATTGATAGCAGTGTAGTGAAAACTCTTCAAATCAATTTTATTAAAACCACAAAAAATGTAATATTTGATATTAAATTTAACCGACTATAAATTGATCACATTTTAAATTCATTGAGACTTTGTATTATAGTATATGTGTTTTCAAACGTTTACATAATAATATTATATAATTATTATTATATATAAAATATTATTAATTTAAAATAAGAACAAGTTAAATAGCTGTGGTGTCATTTTCAAAATTGTTCTTTTGTCCCCAAAATTCAGAATTAAAATTAATTTGACAGATTTTTATAATTTTGTAAACATGAATAATTCGATTTATTTTTTTATTCTAAATTAATATACCAAATACCTCGTCGTTGAGGTATGAAGATTCGAAGTACCTGTTGACCGACCATACATCCGATCATGGGGAAGTAACTTGGGAAATTGATTAATTTCAAATTTCTACTTCCCATTATGACGGATTAAATTTAAAAATATTAAAAAATATCAAAAAAATATAATATCAACAGTTATCCCAACAATATGTTTAAAGTAATAGCTTTCTCATTCTTATTCATTTAATAATAATTTAATAATATTCAATTTCCCATGTTATTTCCTTAAGATAGGGAGACTCGGTCTAATAGATACTGTAAAAGACATATTTATTAGAAATCATAAATATCAAATTGAGTTTCTTCAATTTCATCAAGTTCAGAATATTAGTCAATATAGTATGGTGATGAAAATAACTTTCTAGCTCTCTAAGCTTAGTATTGATGCTTACTTTTAGGGTAAACGTTTACTTTTACATTTTACCTTGATTTAACTGGACCGTTAAATTTAACTTAATACGAGAATATATTATATAACTTGAATATTACTTGTTAAAGAAATGCTAATTGAATATTCCATATTTTAGGGTATACTACGTATAAATTTCTCGTATTGTAGTTTAGTTTCTATTTCCTTTCCAAGAAAGTTATACTTGTGGCAACATTACTTACAGTCAGTTTATGAATAATTTAGTATTCAAATTACTAATTTAGTTAAATAGAAATTTTGTTTCGACTAATTTACGTATGATTTTATAAATAGATAAAAATTGTACTTACCAAAGAAGCAAAGACAAAATACAATAGAATAGATAGAAATAAAAATTATTCTGATTAGAATATTGTCGAAAATGTATTCCTCTTCTTCGTAGTTAAATTCATCGTCGTAGATGCTAAATGAGTGATTTACAGACGTAGCAGTCATATTTTGAACAATTTCATTCATGATGCGATATTTGAATTAAACGAGTAATTAGAACTTTTTATTAAGTGATGTAATTCCCAAGAACAATTTCATATCAATCTGAAATCAAACAAAACCATCAAATTAATTTAATTATGATATATTTCATCATTTATAAAACAAAAATTGGAAAAACAAAAAAGTCATCATTAATGCATCGTAAGTACCAAGAGCACTCAAACGGATTTGATACAAAACGTTTGTTTGATGAAATAAAATAGAAGTGACAAACCAATTTTTGTGTTTTTTATTTGAGTAATGCACATGTTTATATGTTGCATGGTATAGAATGATATAAAAAGTAATCACTTTACAGTCATAACAATGAAAAGTGAGAAAAAGTACAGATAACAATGTAAGTAACAAAAAATTCATTTTAGGAAACTTTTACGAACTTCAAGTTAATCTTAAATAAAATTGCAAAACTGAACAAAAACTTCTTTCAAGTACAACTACAAGCAATCATTTTTTACTTGAAAATGTTATATCGTATTTTATTTGAAATTTTTCACAAGAACATATGTTTACCTATAATCAACTTCTTCAACTCATCTGAAACAAAATGGAATCACGCACTGTATTGAGTTGTCAGTTATTTTTTATTTGCATTGAAATTTAACATTTAAAACATAAAATATACAATATTTTCATTTAGAATTACTTTTTATTTGTTTGGTTATCAGAAATTTATTTAAAATGTATTTTTCCTCTAAACTAAATCAAAGTGAGATGGTTCATTACCGATTGAATACAACCATTCAAGTTTTCCTTATACCAACTTAAATATACTACATATTATGTGGTGTAACGCTCTTTTAGAAAATAGAACCTTGCACGTAAAGTAAAAATAAACTCGACTAATTGACTTATGTCAAGATTTAAGTTTATCTATTACTTCAAATATGAATTTTTATCCCATAATTAATAAATTACTAGATGTAAACTTTGACTTTGACATTTACATAATCTAAAATCTTGAAATATTACCAACTTAAATTTAATTTTTAACCAAATAAATAAAAATTTTGATTTTCTACATTAAATTTTACAATAATTGTAGTTGACAGTTGCAAATTAAACTTAAATTAAAAATAGTTTACAATATTTATCAAGTGTTTCGCGCTTAAATTAAAATTTTGAAATTAATTTCGGATTTTAATCGTTTGGAGAATAAAATGCATTTATATAATTTAAAGTATTATTGTTTATTTTCTCACAAGTTAAGATGTTTACGTTTCTTATATAATTTATTCAATACAAAAACAATTTACTATTTTCAATATACTCGTAGTTCATTAATGACAAAATTATTTTGTCGTTTTGAATACAATAAACAATTAATTAAAATGTTACATTTTAATTTTTACTCTGATTTATTTCCAAAACAAATTAAAGCTTATATTTTTATATTTCTGTATAATTAGGGTACAAAATTTTGTATTTGTATTTGTCAACATTAGTTTTACTTATAAGTTATAAAACATCCATAACTTCAAAAAGGAATTAACTTTAAAGGTTTATATAAAACCAAAGCTGCTCTAAGGACGATTACACAATTGCTTCAAATAATGTAAGTGCAAGTGCACCGATTCATTCATTTTAAAAAAATATCTATAAATAGATGCTTTTCAATTTTTTT
Organism: Cantharis flavilabris; assembly: GCA_949152465.1. Lineage (NCBI taxonomy): Eukaryota > Metazoa > Arthropoda > Insecta > Coleoptera > Cantharidae > Cantharis > Cantharis flavilabris. Next base: position 14,334,943 of record OX424435.1, read on the forward strand.
ACTTGTACGAGCATAAAACACTTGAAAGTTTTAAAAAAATGTCGCTTTTATATTGCATATTTTTTAGTGCGCACTTATTCAATTTCACCTTAATATAATATACTTGAAGTTAATATAAAATTTAAAAAGATTTTTCTTTAATCAATAGGTATAGCTACAATGTAAAAAATTTGCTTACAAAAAATCTGAACGCTGCTCTTTTCTAGTATTTTTATGTACATTAATCTTATTTGTTTATTATTTCTTTATTAATTAATAAAATATTAATAAAATAATAAAATATGAATTATTTTCTTATCATAGTTGTTTGTTTTATTTTAAATTTCTATTTGTATTTGTAATTTGTGAACAAATGTTTTTATTATCTTGAGTTGAGTATTTCTTGTTTGATGATACATAATATTACAAACATGAATGGTTTTCATGTTTAATGAGAACAACTTAAGTACACATATAAAATTATTATTTTAAAAACTTAAATTTTTTCCAAAATTTGGATTTAAATACCTATAATATTTCAATTAATGCACAATATGATACAAAAAACAAAAATAATTAATGTCCAATCTTAATTATTGATTTCAGTAAAAGCTCTCAGATGTCAATGAGTTTGTTATCCCCAGACGCATTCACGAAAAAATCTGAAAATTTTAATTAAGTGATTTGTCATGTGCAAAACAATCTAATTTTGTTTTGAATTTTTATTAAATAATTTCGAATGCTACGCATCAGTTAGACCATGCAAACGTTTTTCCAATTTACTGAAGTTGTCAAAAATCGTTTTTAGTTTGTATTCGTTAGCATTATATTACCACTGGATAAAAAAACCTAAGCAATAACAAGAGATTTACTTTCGCTCTTTTCATGGTACTCAAAGATTTACAAAAGTACATTACGTATATAGTTATTTTTTATTACAATTTATTATTTTTCGAAGCAAAGTAAACTTCACTTACATATTTTTAAATATAAAAGCTTTTTACTTCTATTAGAAGCTTTCATTGTCAATAAAATCAATTATATTGAAAATACTAGCAAAACAAAATAAAATAAGTAAAATATTTATTTATACCAAACTCCGCTTTGTAACAAATAAACAAATAATAAAATTAAAAAGTAATAAATAAAAAATTTATTTAAATACCTACATAATTCATAATAATAAAATGAATAAAATAAAAAATTTTAAGTATTTATTTAGTATTTCATATTTGTAAATTATGAAATTTAACAGAATTAAACAGAACGTTAAAATAATGGAATTGTAACAATAAAGTGAAGAAATACAATTATGCAAAAAATCATTATTTAAAATAAACCAAAAAGACATTCATTCCTACTTGATAGGGTAGATCTAAAAATATTTTGAAAACAAGATAAATGAATATTATGTTTAAAAATGTTAAATTAACGATATTATTAATGCTTCAGATATCGGAGCGCTTTAATTAATTAATAAATATACATTCTTGTACAGTACGGATATTTTGCTAAATTCATAAAATACCTATTGATTGTTGTTGGTATGCGCTTATTAGTAGAAATTGTGTTCTTTGAAAGCAAGGGAGGCAGGTTAATTATTCAAGATTTCTGGAAAATTTCAACAAATTTAAATAATAAAATGCTAATAATTATTATTAAACATTTATTTATATTTACAAATTATTTGTATGGAATGAATAAAAGCACAGAGCAGGTTTGCACAAATTTATTACACTATAAAATCTTAAATCAGTTGGATTTCTCTGGGGAAAAGTTTTTTTATAAAAAAAATTTCCAAAATTTTATTTAAATCCTCCAGAACCCTGCAACATCATTCTCTTAATTAAGAAATAATTATTAAGAGGTTAAATTTGAGGGTAGAGGAAACACTTATTAATCATTCATAAGCTTTTATTTAATGTGTGAATGTAAATTAGTAAATTCCGTTATTTCTGACTCATCATCTGCTTTAATTTTCGCTATTCTGAATGAAGGAATCCTAATGAATTCGTTTGAAGTAATCTAGATTAAGTGTAGTTAACTCTATGAAATGCAAAAGAAAATTTAAAGTTTAAATGCAATACCGCCCCAGAGTTTAAGCTCAAGCTTTTGAAAGTTTATAGTAGGGGCTTATGCATTTGCAACTGCTCTCTTATGACCATAAAACATCTACAATATACAATGTAAAAAATCGAAACGGTAAAAACTTTTATTCCGGAAAAACAAAATTGCTATAGGTGGAAACAGGTCAACCAGAAGCGGTTGTTTGCGTATAACGATTGTTATTTCTTACAATATTCTGAAAGCGGCTATCAGTCTGTATTAGCAAATTTATTAGATGTAATTTTTTAGAGAACTTCTGTTGAAACAACTATTTGCATAACAAAGTGCATTATGGAAATATTATATAAATGGAATAATTCACTTAAACGATAAATCGGTAATCTGTTGTTTGAATAGAATTTTTTAAACGTTAGCGTTTATGCTGAACGATATTTTTTATAAGAAGTTACATAATATATATCGTCTAAAATTGAAATGCTATGATTTATTATAAAATCGCAATTCAAACAATATTTCTCTATAGATATCTCCGAAAACACTTCCCAGATAAATAAATGATTGAAACTAAGTCATAAATTATATTTAATGGATCACAGTTTTTCAAAAATTTTTTGTTTTTCGTGCTACTTTTTTGTCTAATTTGTAATCACACTATTACGTTTCTATTGATCAAACTTACTATTCAAAGCTTTCATTTTTTAACAATTGCTAGAATATCGAATAAAAAATGTGATTTTAATTTTAACAAAGGATTTCAACGTCATCCATTACGGTTTATTGTCATTTCAACTTGAAAAAAATTAAGTATATAATAGATATTAAAAATCTTCTTTTCATATTTTTTGCAATTTTGACGTTTAAATGTATAAGTAATATTTAGTCTAATTCAAATTTAGATTCTAAAATATACATATTCTATAAATGTTACTGGTGCTGAATTTAAAACATTATTTTATTACTTTTAGGTTTGTTTACTTAAATCTCTGTTGATAATCTTAATAACTTAAAGCAGGCGTCCTTTATACAATAAATTAATGCAAAATCTATTTACAATTTTTCTTTTTAATTGTTTAGTACTTTCCTTAACCTCAACCAAACATCTTGCTATAGCTATACTAACTTAATTTTGATGCCAAACAGTTTATTGTTTACAAAGGAAAACATCTCCTAAACAAACTTTTTTGTTTGAAATTTTCTGCAGGATTTCTTGATCTTGCAATTTATTCTAAAATAAATTAAGAATTGTTTTGCGAGAAATTTAATATTCGTGTATCTATTTAATTTCTTTAATCAAAAAAGTAATCTATATTTTTTTAGAGTTTTTTGAGTTTAAGAAATTGGATATAATCCGTGTTTTGAAGAAAAAATAATTTTAATTTCAAATTCGCAATTAAAACGGTTTAATACTACATTAGGAATTAAGTTTGCATAAAGTAACCTTACAAAATTCACATTCATTTACAAAAACATACAAAATGAGTATTTAACAAATTCCGAAAAGTTGAGAATCTTTCTTATCGCGTACCACCCATATTGCTGATCCATATTCAAGTTTGACACGAAATTTCGCAGGACTTCTAAAGTAATTTGTTATACAACGTTTTTGTTTAACTTAGCTAGGTATTACATTTTACAGTGATAATTTTAATTTAATTATTATTTCTGATTGTCAGTTTTATATAAATTTTAAGCAGTTTTATTTAAATACAAAATGGTTATGCAATGAAAGGATTTTCATAATTATTAATTAAAGTTAGGTACTTATTCACAGAAATATACTGCAAATGCAAATAAACTAGAATTTACATATCTTCGTAAAATTTACTGTTCACTTCGCCAGTCTCTTTAAAAATTCTAATAGAATTTGCAAATAAATAGGACGTCGACAAAGCATTGAATACGTGAATACTTATATAAATTACTAAATGAAAGAACCAAATATTTTTATCTTTTAATATCTTAAAAATGTATCAATGCAAAATGGGCAAGGGTAGGTTATAGTGGTTCAGAGGCGGCTCGTAAGATTATGGATTTTTGGCTTTTCCTGAATCGCAATTTTTATAATTGTACAATCACATTTAATTTTTAATTTCATGTTTTTTAATTTAATTTAATTTACCCCAGATTCCACTATAGTTTCACTTAAAAATGTTTTAATTTGTGCAACCACTTTGCATCATTTTTTTGATTTAAATAAACTTAAAGCATCGTTCTCTGGCAATTACCGTTACGTAATTTAGACGTAAATTAATTTTAACAAAATGAAACTTTTTATTTAAAACTGCGATTTATCGATGCATTCGATGTAAATTAGTTAATAAAATAAAGAAAAATTCACTTAAAGTTGAATACATAAATGAAAATGAGGCTCAATGAAGAAATGTCATATTTTTTAAATTTTTTTTATTAATTTACGTAGCGTTAATTGCATGAGAACGACGCTTATTTGGTGCTTAATTTCACTTAGTGCTTTACTAAACATAAAAAAGCTTCATTTCAAAATGGTATAGAATCGCTGAGGTTAAATCTATGAAATATAACAATTTTTCGCTCTAAATACTGAATGAAGAACGTGAAAAAAGCATTTTAACAGTGACGGTGGTAGCGATGTCTGGGTATTTCACCATTGGTAACTCTTAATAAAGAGTTTAAATTTCATATTATAAACATTGCTACCGCCGCCGCCGGCGCGGCGCTGCCACAAATTTAAAAAAAAAGAAAGCAAACACAGTTTTGATTAATTAAAAATATTCAGGTTTGTAATTTTTCAATTTGTGAAATTAATAATTTTCATTGAAACAAGAGAAAAAAATATGTTTCGATATTAAAGATAAATAAGTATATTTAGTTTATAAGGGTGGTTTTTCATCAGCCGGAGTTAGCCTACGCTTGATTCGATTTCAATAAAAGTCGTCACTTGTTATCTAATAAGTTGTTCATAAAAATAATTGATGAAGTATCAGCTTAACAGGGACATCCCATGTGATGGCGGTTATCTTTTTTCGCTTTTTTAGAGATTTTTTTTATGAACCATTAAAACACACTATCTTTAAATTAACATTAATAGTCCATCAGAATTTTTTCAAACAAAAATACGTAGTGGAATTGACTTGACCCCGTTCGGAAGACATTGGTATAGCAATTGACGGCTTTCATGATTCTAGAGATTTTATTCATCTGAAATCAAAAAATTAATACGGACTTTAATTACTAGACCAGAGGCTATTGCTGAAACTATTTGAATAATATTATTATTAATAAAATAATATGTAACCGAAAAGTGGCGTTAAATTGGCCGGTCTAGAATTCTTTTGGTTAAGCGTTAAAATAGTAGCCGGTAAAAATTGTATAAATACAAAGTAAAAAACTTTTTAAAAATAAAGTGTACAAAAAGAAACTTATGACTTGATTATTAAATGTTTTGAAAACGGATAGTAGATTTTACCTTCTATAGAATTTCTAGTCTAGGCGATAGAATATTGTTAAGTCGAAATAAACTGCAGATGTTCTATTTTCAATCTGAACGGCACGTAACTCACACAAATGGCGCGAGTGTTACCTACAAAATAATAAAAACATCCACAACTTACGGTTTTCAACAGTACATGATAATACTTCATAAATAAAAGAAGGAAACCTATGTAATAAAAGCGTGAATATAACAAAAATTCAAGTCAGCTATTCTTAGAATAAGTTTTCTTTTTACAAATTTTGTAATATTTCCTAACATAGCGTTGTAAGAATTCAGTAGGTAAAATTATATAGAATTATGTAAAAATAGAAGTAAAATCAGCTTTATTCAATTCTGAGTTTGAGTCTAGACTTCGCAAAAATTCTTAGTTTGGCCTTCCCGTGAACATCAAAGCTCTGAGATGTGGCATAATTGTGCTCACGAAGTTTTGTTTGCTTTCTACATCTAATCTATTCTTCTAGCATCCGTACACGTATCTATATAATATGTATATGATTTTTGAAAGCTTTGTAGCATTGTCAAACTTTATGAAATGTACAAGCAAAGAAAATAACTTCAATGAGAGTTTAATAAACGCTGTGACGGAGAATTTGAAGAATTATAATTTGAACAATATCTCTTAATATAGAAAAACAATAATACAATGGTTCAAGTTTAGTAAGTAAGCAAGAATTTCAAATATTGCGAAGTAAGATGGTTCGAAATAGTAATAAAATAGTGAAAACTCAAAACAATTTTAATTCTAACTTACTTCTTATTTTAGCAAAAAATAGTAATTAAAACAATTATAAGAATAATAAATATGAGATGCTTATAGTTAGTATGTTGTAAATGTCAATTAAAAATATTTTTTTTCTTTAAATCTTTTTTTTCATTTTTAAACTAGTTTCACCTTACCCACGTCAAGCTAGCACCCCCACTTCTTCAAAATACAAAAATATTTATACTATAATTATGCGCTAATTTCAGACAGTAATCGCGAATTTTAGACTCCAACGGTTTCGCGATAAAACATAAATCTTTGGTAGGGGTGCTGAGTTGAAATCAAAATCCCACTAAGTGTGCAAGCTTGGTTGAAATCGGCCTAAGGGTTCAGGAGTTTATAACGAATAAATATCCAAGCAAACTCTTTAATATTATATATTATGTTAAATCGTTATTATTTTATTTCAAATGTATTCGAAAATGTTTCGTTTCAAATTATAGTATCTTTTCAATTATTCCTGTGTTTTACGATTTGTTCTCAACCTTCTTTATAACTTTATTCTAATTATTATCGGCAATCTTATTTTAATTATTGTTGTTTATGTTCTTCTTATATTTTCTTCCTTATTGTTCCTTTCGCATTACTAACTTATTATTATGTTATCGTATTAACAACCTCTATGTCTTACTTATTCTTTTATAATAAAAGTACAAAATACTTTTGTACAAAAAGAAGCAAAATGCCTCCCCAGTTGTGTTGGAGGTGTAGTGGATTTTTTTATTTCAAGTTAAAGACAACTCCATACCAAATTTCTCCTCGATCAAACTCCTTCAACCGGCTCCCTTTTATACCCCCCCCCCCCCCAGGCAGAACTCATTAACACTACTGAAGCTCCTGAAAAACTCAACAAACAAAACTGTCCCACTCTCCCAATTGAAACTAAGACAGGAGTTTCCTTCATTCCACCCCTCAACCTTCCCACATGACCCAGAATAGCCCTCCATCTACAAGCCCGACTCAACAACCTAGCAGAAAGTCAAACTACGGCGAATACCTACATTTTTGTTGACAATTTTCAATATTCTAAAATATTTTAAAATTGCTTTGTAATTGTAATTGTTTTTGTTTTTCATTTTATATTAAACTTCAAAAAGAAAAAGTCATTTTTCGAAAGCTCGTTTATAAAAGCGTTTTATTTGTCTTTTAGTTCACTATTGATAATCTTAATTAATTGAAACCGTTGATGTCCAAAATTCGATGATAAAAATTCGAACAACTTACAATGTTAATGCTGTTATTAATAGGAGTGTATATAGGGGCCGGTTGAAGAAGTTTGATTAAAGACACTAGCGTACCTTGGGGGGGAGAGCACATTTTTAGGGGCGGCATGTTGCTTCTTTTTGTACAAAATTATTTTTATAAAAATGAAAAAAAAAGTTTATAAAAAAATATTTCAAAAATTTATTAGGGAGGAGGGGTAGGGACGGTCAAATTTTAAGACCGCCTCGAGCGACAAAAGCTTTAGGTACGCCAGTGATTAAGGAGATATTTGGTATGGAATGCTTTTTAACTTGAAATAAAAAAATCCACTACACCTCCAATACAACGGGTTTTAATTTAATTCTAATCAATACAGAGAACGGGGCGGTACGCGACAACTCGGCGACGTCAACTCGGCGATGGTCAACTCGGCGATGGTCAACTCGGCGACGTCAACTCGGCGACGGTCAACTCGGCGATCTGTCAACTCGGCGACGGTCACCTCGGCGATCGGTCAACTCGGCGACAGTCATCTCAGCGATCGGTCAACTCGGCGATCGATCAACTCAGCGACAGTAAACTCGGCGATCGGTCAACTCGACGACGGTCACCTTGGCGACGGTTATCTCGGCGATCGATTAACTCGGCAACAGGTTAACTCGGCGACGGCCAACTCGGCGACCAAGTTAGTTAAATGAAATATTATTCAAATAGATTGCTAAGTTGGATATTATATAATTATGTAAAATCGTTATTTAATTAATTTATTTCAAAATCATTCGAAAATTCCAAACGTATTTTATGCATATAAAACCTATAACAGTAACGTAGATTACACGTGCTAATGTCGCGATGGTAGACCAATATGTAAACGTATATTTTTAATCAACACTCCCAGTGTCTTGTGTCACTGTAAATTTAAGGCTAACCAATTAAATACCATACATAATAATTATGTGTTGTTTGTCGGCAACAATTTCGTATACCGTATTATTCGAGACCTAGCCTAAGTAGTTCTCGAGGGGCGCTTGAAGAGGGATTAAGTGACGTGATTATAATAAAATATTTTACAAATTTACAGTAGTAATTGAACACGCCTATTTTATTCAAATAGCAAATAATTATAATGTTATTTGATATATTGATTAATTATAGAGCTCCCCTCCCCAATAAATACGCTACTGTACGTGCCTTCTTCTATATTAAGTAAGGTTACTAATTACAATCAGCAAAATATAGAATATCTTCGTGGTATATCCTATAACTACAATATGGATTAGATACAATAAATTTATTAATTTTTAGTTAAATTTTTTTTAATTTATTTATTTATTTATTTCTACTTATTTTATTTATTTATTTATTTATTGATTTCTACTTATTTTATTTATTTATTTATTTATTTCTACTTATTTTATTTATTTATTTATTTCTACTTATTTTATTTATTAAAATTATTTTTATTGTTTATGATTTTGATGTTTCATTAATTGGAGTAAAATTTCTTATACTTCTATGGTTAACTCATTTTCTTTAAATCATCGTCTTAATCAGTTAAAAGCTTGGAAATTTTGAACTATAAGTAGATTTTGTTTAGAAAAAGGACAAAAATGATCTTCTCTTGGAATCATCGCCGAGTTGACCGGTCGCCGAGTTGGCCGTCGCCGAGTTAACCAGTCGCCGAGTTGATCGATCGCCGAGATGACCGTCGCCGAGTTGACGGTCGCCGAGTTGACCGTCGCCGAGTTGACGGTGTCCGAGAACGGGGGGAGGTAGAGATGGTTTTCTGCGATAGAATTTCTTCTCGCAGGCGAAATTTGTTTTTGACCAGCCAGGAACACTCTCCTGATCTTTACAAACATGCTCTCAAAAAAGTACGTCGCTACCTGTAACCGTTCGGAAGATATGGTGACATAAACCATGGTGACATAATATGTTAGAATAAGTAAGTAAGACATAGAGGTTGTTAATACGATAACATAATAATAAGTTAGTCATGCGAAAGGAACTATAAAGAAGAAAATATAAGAAGAACATTAACAACAATAATTAAAATAAGATTGCCGATAATAATTAGAATAAAGTTATGAAGAAGGTTGAGAACAAATTGTAAAACACAGGAATAATTGAAAAGAAACATTTTTGAATACTATGGATATTAAAGAGTTTGTTTGGATATTTATTCGTTATACACTCCTAAACCCTTCCGCCGATTTCAACCAAACTTGCACACTTAGTGGGATTTTGTTTTCAATTCAACACCCCCACCAAATATTTATGTTTTATCGCGAAACCGTTGGAGTCCAAAATTCGCGATTACTGTCTGAAATTAGCGCATAATTATCGCATAATTATAGTATAAATATTTTTGTATTTTGAAGAGGTGGAGGTGCTAGCTTGACGTGGGTTTTCACCTTTCTGTTTGATTGAATGTTCGAATACGGCAAAACTTAGAAAGTCAAATTTGACCCAATTTTCGCTATCCAATCGAGCTGAAATTTTGCACATGGATTCGTCCCCGATGACAATACACTTTGCAAAAAGAAAATTTTCTAAATTTTCACATTTTCGAAAAAAAAAGTGAAAATATTTAAATTTTATGGTTCATTGTCAATAATTAAATTTTTAATCATTTGGAAAATCGAGTATCGTATATAAAAGATTTATAGTAAAAAAATTGTATTTTCGGGTTCATTTTTTCTATTTTGATTGTGATGTTATGTCAACTGACCAGACATATGTAAATATAAAACCAATTCGTAAATCTACAACCAATTCGTAAATCTACAACCAGAACTACAACTGTAACTCAACTAGTGATCACAGCAAACCACTGATGTGATAAAAGTTTTAAAATACTTTTAAAAAATTTGTTAAATAAAAGTTACTTATCTAAAATATTATTTGAGTTATATTGTATAACTTAATTTAAAACTAAAAGAACAAAAATAAGTAATTTTAAAGAGGAAGAAGTGAGTTTTCTCAAAGTTATAAATAACATAAATCGAATATGTAATCATAGTATTATTGCTACGTTTGCAATACGCGACTGTGATTTCCAGGTTCACTTTAAAGTTCAAAAGATACATCAAAATTTATTTTTCTAGGGTTGACATTTTTTTCATTTTCAAATTAAATTAGAGTATTGGTAGTTATTTCTATGTTTGATTTTAATATTAGTTAAACTTAATAAATGTAAATAAAATTACACCCAACATAATAGTATATTACTTACCGAGTGTAAAAAGCTTCGTTATAACCGATTGCTGCAATGAAAACTTCATCAAGATTCCTATTTTTTTTTAAATCATTTAGTTTCAAAATGCTGCAAGAATCTAAACAATCGCTAGCATTCCAGAATTTTATAATGTCCCTTTGGGAAACACAAAAATTTAATTGATTTTTTATCAAATAATAAATGAATCTGATATTAGATTCAAAACATAGACATAAAGCACTAATTACTTAATTAGCACTGGACATATCTTTTAATCTCTGTCTGCTATTATTGCAATTCATATTAAATATGTTAACAATTATGTTGATTGAATTAAAAACGTTTGTTTGAGTTTTTTATGTAATTACTTCGAACGATTAGGAAGTAAAAAAGGATAGCTCAGCTAAATACCACATAGTATATTGTTAAGTTAAATAACCTGGCGGAGCACAATAGAAATGGATAACTTAGCATAACAGAGCTTTTTCATTATTATATTATGTTAAAATAACAAAATATAAAATACCATGATTAATAATTATGTTGTCCCATAAGACTGTTTCTTAAGGTTCAAAAATCACGTGCGATCATTTTTTTACCATTTTTATTGTATTCTAAATTACCGAAAACTATCCTAAGCTTATTAGTCAAAAATGACAAAAAAATAAGCTTTTCGAAACCTTATCGTTGACTTTGGCGGTCAGTACAAACATAACTATTAACTCGACTGTTTTTTGTTTAAATTATTATTTTTAGAGAATTTTATCCTCTACTAAATATGTACGTATAGTTTTTTGCCCTATCTAGTTCAGTAATTGAAATATTGACGAAAAGCATAAAAAGTCTCTTATTTGTCGCTAACATTGTTAAAAAATTTAAAAAGAATATAAAGGAAGTGATATTTACTTGGAATAACGAGGAGAACCTCTCAAGTGTAACTCGAAGATTGGGACCAGCTTTGACAAGGTGTAAAAGTACTATGAGCAACCATTTTTGAGAAAATAGCGTTTAAAAGTTTGAGTGCAATTATATTACTTATGCAACAAAAATCAAAAGATCTTCTAGTTAAGATGATAGCGCATCTTGCATTCGGGAAGATATAAAGGAACCTGAAGAAAGAAAATCTTCTCAAATTTAAACCATTTTAAATGCTATTTTCTCAGAAACTGTTGCTCGTAGCACTTAAAAACAACCGGTGTTCGTTTAATTTCAGTGCTCTTTCTCTAGTGTAACCAATAGTTACAATCGAGTGGTTCCCCTCGTAAGAGTAAGTACTATGTACAATTTTGTCTAGTATAGGTACCTGAAATCTATTTGACTTAACAGTAAATGAGTTTGCAAATTTTAATTATATGATGAGTTTGATCATTTTGACTTTTTACTACCTATACATTTTTGATAAACATCATTTTTACGTAGGAATGTATTTGTGACTTCAAGGTAAACATTAAAAAATGCAATTTACTTCTTTAGGAATTATTATTGCCACGAACACATTCTTTAAGAGCTTGATAGGTTTTCGTTTTTTCAATAAAGTTTCATTCTACTTTTCCACTGGGTTTAAAAATTCTTTTTCTATCGAATCATTGCTAATGAGGTATTCTGGAGTTTGAACAACTTGATCTGCCCTGGGATCAACTGCTATAGATAATAATTTTTACTACGCTTACTACCGAGGTTTGTTTGTCGATTTTTATTGGCATCAAGTTTGATAAATTGTCGAGATAATACCGATTGGCATTGTTCAAATACATATTACATTATAATAAATAAACGTTTATTCAGCCAACATTGGCTATTATACAACATACACCGCCTTATATCTATACGGATACACAAAAGTACACTACTAATATTCTACAATAATACTCTAATTTTACATTTAAACAGAATCAATCAAGTTTATATTGAAGCTAAAGCATTATGATTCTTCCATAATATTGTAATGAAGGTTATATCGGATTTCCAATGCAAATCTAAAAGAATTGAATTAATAATTAATTATCGTGCGTATACAGAATAGCAGTAATTATCAGATATTTTGAATCACATAATACTTACGTGGATTCACAATGAACATAAACATAAGAAATACATAAGACAAAGGAAATACAAATGAAAGCTTAATCGAGAATTGAATAATGCTTGAGTATTTTTGATATTTGAAAAAAGCATTCCACAACAAGCAGCTTAAGATTTCAACGTTACTCAATCAATACTTGATTAAGCTTTTCTTTGCAATTATATTTTTTATGCCGACATTCATTGTGAATCCATACTTATTAATATTAGCATGTAAAATTTTTGATATTATTATTTAACTATGAATATCTCAGGAGATGATTTCGTCACCAATAAACATTAAATTAAGCAACTTAAGTGCTTGATTATTCAGGACCTATCTACTTAAAGTTATTTATTATTTTGGAAGTTGTAATATCTAAGTAACTTAATTAATTAATAATTAACCATAATTAACGAAGTTAACCAAGCACTTGCTTAAACAATTTCCAATTATAACTGGATACGCGAAGGCTCGTTACCATTTTGATGGTTTAGCTGGGACTGTTTTTCCCCGCACCTGTGAGTTACTTATATTGTATGTTATCACGACCTGTCGACACTTGGGTCGCCTACTGTCTGTAATTCAAGACGCTGAATCGTAAATTGCCAGATGGTTCGACGGAACTTATTAAGCATAATAATTTTTATCGAGTGCTGAAAATATGAATTCCATACGATCTAGACGGGAACCTAGTAAGCATAATAAATTGAGTTTATGTATTAGCTGAAGACGCAGATCTCACGCTATCGGGATGGTACTTATTAAGCATGAATTATAAATAATTTAAATTTTCCACACAATAAAAAACATAGACGTAACAACCTAAATGCGAAAACTTTTAAAATAGAGTCCAAATTTAATTCCACAGCTGATAACAATAAAATATAGTCAGAGGAACTTTAAATTGAATATAAATATAATTAATATATGATAATTCCATTGGACACTAGTAATAATGGTTCGTCCGAAAATAATTTATTTCACTAACGGTCAATAGTTTCAGATTGGAAATACTCTCCAAGGGAATTTAATGTTATGTGTTTTACCAACGATTACACCAGTGAAAGTGTCAGTTATAAGAATTTCAGCTTCGGTACCTACAATTCCGCGATTATCCTTCGTTCAAGTGGTTATTTTTCAAATTATCAATATGCTTAGTTGAGATAATTTATGTCAAATGTTGATTTTTGGTATTTTAGTTCTAATATAATAATAATTTATCAGTTAATAATTTGACTTTTACATTATTTTTCTCATTCAACTTTTATTTTATCATGAACGTTATTTCATTTATAACAGTCGAGATCCTGAGTAGGATGATGTGGGACTGAGCTTCGGTCTAAAATTCTACATGTCCGGACTCTTAGCTTAAATTGCGTAAACGGACAAGGCTAATAGTCTAATGTTGTGGGAAATGGAGAAAATCCGTTTGTAAAGTAGGAATAGTTTAGGGTATCTATTTGGCCGAGTGACCCTTACCGGTACATTCACCCTTCAACAATAAGTACATATACATATTTGACAATAAAAAAATCACATATTTAGAAATGTAATAAACTACTTCAACATTAAACTGTTTAAGATTACTTATAATAGTTTGTACTTCTTCATAATAATTTTTATTTACGAATGTTGACTTGAGGATATACGACATTCGTATGAAACATGTCGTGCTAAATAAAAATTAAGAGAAAAGAAATTAAATTTTTTATTATTGGAAAAACGTACAATTAATAGGTAATAAATTATTATTAAAATAACTTTGCCTGACGTAAAAAATTTCATAATTTAATTGTTTATTAAGACACATTCAAAATCTTTCGTATAGTGTGAAGTATCTCGACGATCAGCTCGGGATAAACTCCCAAGGCAGATGTCAGTAACAGCAATTTAACGTCAGTAGAGATATTTCCCTAGTGTAAGGCAATATTCGCAAATTAAAATCTCATTAGTTGTGCAGTCAAAATTTAATGTTTCAATTCGTTAAATTTCGCTTGATAATTTATGTATTTTGATGATAGCACAAATTTATTAGAAATTCTTATTTAAAGAAAATATGAATAGATTCGTAAATTTCGAATCTCTTAATATTCATTACAATGTGGCAATTCGCACAATATGCGTAATCACGGTTGGTGGATTCACCGGAAATTTCGAATCTCGATCGAACATTATTTTTCAGTATTTAATCTTACCAAAATGAAAAGAAAATCTTTGATGTATAATATTATATTTTTCACTAAGGTGGTAAACTAATTAATTTAATAAAAAGTTACCTAAGATTCCTAAGTTGCAGCCATGTAATTCAATATATAACGTTATATTGAAGCATCATTGGATGACAACTTTTTAATAAAAAATTAATTTGGTGAAAAATTTTAATTTTCTTTTGATAGTAGGTACTTGAATGAAAATTTAAGCTTTAAGATTTGATTTTTATTCTACTTCAGGAGAATGTGTATTATAGATATTCACGTTATTGATCGATAACTTTCTCTATTTATTATTGAAAGTATTCAAGTACAAAGTGTATCTTAAGAGGTTTAAAAGTATAGATTTGGATAATTTTCTAACATTAGTTTTACATCTGTCTAATTACACGATTTTGCAATTCAATCATTCATTAATTTAGTGCTTCCATTTGATGATTTTTATTGCTCTGTTTTATTTTAGATGATAATATATTGTCAAGTTTTTTTATGGCAGCCCGTGAAAAAAAAATGTTGTGTGTTTAATTTAAACTTTGATATTTCAAATCAAAATCATCAAAAAATATTTTGAAGCTGCTAAATGAAGTGTTTTCAATCTTATAAAATAAAAAAGTGCTAATTTAATTACAAGAAGTTAATAAGCAAAACATTTGAAATACAAAATATTGGAAGTAATTAAAACAAAGAAAAAACAGAAGCTGGAAAAGGGAAATGAATTGAAAGAAAATAACCTTCCTTGATAATTGGAGAAGTAATATTTCAAAGAATATTAATTAACTTTAATTTTTAATCTTATCAGTATCGGCTACGAATAAAATAATTTCAAATGAATATCTACCGTTCAAAAATCAATAGATTCTTGATTTAATATTTTGGAATAAAATAATTGCACTGCATATTCGTTCGAATATTTTTAGAAACTTTATACTTAATGGTAAATATAAATTTTATAAAAATTTTCGCCATGCTGTAGAGTCATTAGTATGACGAGTTAAATAACTGGTATAAACATTTGCTAAATGTAGTATATTATGGGTTTCTGAGGTTTTGTCTATCCCAGAATCAAATCTAGAATTTCACCGTTACTATACCAACATTTTGCCATATCAGTACGTATTATCCTATATAGGTATATTCTATATAGGTTAATTATTATTGAGCATCAAATTTCATACATGCGGTTATTAAGTAAAATTTCTAAGATTTTGGTTTCACTTAGTTCAAACACTATCAGCGCTGTTAAGACAGCATAAATTTAATTTATAAGAGACACAAATAACCTTATATCTTTGCTTAGTAATTTTCATTTACATTTGATCATTTTATCTTAAACAAAACAGTTTAATTTAAATATTTTGAGTTTATAATTCTTATAGTACATTTAAATGCCAAATTAATATGTTGTTTAGGTGAACTGGATTTAGACATTGTTAGTTCTTGTAGGTTGGTTTTAATATACTTAATCAGAATAAAAATATACTTTGCAGTGAAATACCCAGCTGAATATTGCGTAAGTAGTTCTAAATTTTTATCACCAAGTATCAAGATAAACTTACTAAGTATTTAAACTTTTCCAAATGTAAATAAACGCAAAGGTATTCATGTGCTAAACTATTGGAATGGCGTTTATGTCAAACTATTTTTTTTTTTTAGATAATATCAAAATCGCTTTATAATACAAACTTATATAACTTCTTTGCAATTTATTATCCTATATTCTTGTTATACTAAAATAAGGCATATTAAAATCAGTTTTTCAATGCTACCAATATCTAAATTCAGTTATTTTGGCATTTGTACCGTTCGTTCTGCCTTAACTGCAGGTAACCTATGTATTGCACAAGACTGAAGATCTTTAAAAGCCTATACTTACTCTGTTTGTACAATGAATGCACAGCTTATCGAACCTCAGCTTTTCTTTCTTTGTGGATTGAAGTAATGAAATTGTGCAATCTTTTATTATTCATAAAATCTTATTTAAATTTTTGTGAATGTTACGTTTTATTTTAAAATCAAATTAACAATTGAATTGAAATTTTTTAATTATTTGAATTTTTCATTTCCCCAATTTGCACTTTGGCCGGAATAGTGGCACAAGTCAGAAAAGTTGATTTTGAGTAAACAGGGTTTAAACATTTCAATATTTTTTTAAAAAGGTTGTTTTGCAAATTACTATTAATTTTTATTCTTTTATACTGATTAGTTATACTATAATTTAATACAGTATTGTCAAAAATTTAATATTAATCATATTACCGATAATACAGCTAAATATGCCGTTATTTCTGCAAAACTACACATCAATTTTAACTGATGTAACGCAGTAAGGGTAATAGAAAAGCACAAAATTAATGTATTAAGTAATTTATTGAGGAAAACAATTTATAAATTGATGAAATGTTGGTTTAGTCATTATTTATCAGTTTTTTGATTATTTTTATTCTTTTTTTTTGCATTTCCAACATTTAAATTTTCATAAAAAGAATGGTACTTGGGGAAAATTAAATTTTTTCGACATAATTCGTTTAGGTGTTGATACTTTAATGTAGAAATGGCAATGTCCTTTTTGGAGTTGAAAGCTGGTTTTAAGTTTATTTTGAAAATTTTCTTTTGCCGACCTTTCATTCCTTCTCTAATATTTATAACTTTGTAGTCTTCCTCTTCGTAACTTGTTTTATATTTTAAAAGAAATGGAGCATCTTTATCAACTTTGATAGAACAAATCTTATTCCATACCACTTTCTGCCCCTCTACGTTCTTAGTAAAGTTTTCCCCCATATCTTTAGTTAACATCTTAGAATTTTTGAAGTCGGAAAATTCCAACTCATTAACCAAAAAGGACTCTCCTTTCTTTTTTGAAGATTTAATAATAGAAACCCACTGAGCTGGTATGTATATGGGTCCTGATTTTAATGCCTTTTTTTTGCTTCTCAATAAGCGAATGCATCATCATATCGCCTTCATTTTGGGTATGGCCAACTACTAAAAAATTGAGAGTTATTGAAGGTATATTCAAAGTTTGTACTGAGTATATCAACATAGAGGCCATATATTTGTTTTGTTCTGACTTGAACAATTATCAGCAAAACAAATTACTGGTTTGTTTTCTTCGCAATGGTTTTTGAAAAAGAGGTATAAACCTGTAGAGATTTCATTGACTCCTCTATTTCCTTCACTCTCATTCCATACAAAACAGTGACCAACTTTTCCACCACAATCATACACAGTAGAATTATATGTAGCTAGTTTAGATTTATAATAGAAACTATTTATTTCTCCAGAGGGTGATGGCAATACTGCCTGCAAATCGAAACAGCAAGTAATGCAATTCCCTTCTCGTCCATCTTTAATATCCATCTCTTTTTGCATTCTTGAGAACACTTTTTGTAAATGATGATTTTCCATAGCATCTTGCATTTCTAATTGAAGTTCCTCTCCTGAATTTTCATATTCTGCGCACTTGCTACATTGGTCCTTTTTGGGAATAAAAAAAGATATATTAAAGTTTTCTTTAAAAATTCTTGTATGTAGAGTGTAATTTCCATTTGGTTCATTTTTTGATTTGCACAACTCAACGTAATCTCTATGTAAATCCATAAGAGTTTTTCCACCTTCTATAAATTCACGCGTGGCTTGTGCTCGCAGATAATGGGATTCAATTCGAGGAGGAATATATGAGAAAATATTCCATCTTTAATTGATTGGTTAACTTTCTTATGATTTCCGTGCTTTCCTCTTTTGTCCTTATCTAAAAACCCCCCACTCATTTTATCATTCACTGTTCTGATTGTCCTTAGACTTATATCCAATGTATTTATAAAAAAATTTTTACATACTCGTATAAGCTTGCCATCCACATTAAAATGGAAAGAATTATTTTCGCGCCTAGTATTTTTTGCTTCGTTTTTATATAATTTATGTTTTATTTGAATGAGGTGCGTAGCTATAAAACTCCTTTGGTCTTGTAAATTTCCCAGTGACCAATATTTTCGGAATAGCTCATTTCGTTGTAAATCTGTTATTTTATCGACACATTTAAACTTGCATTTTTTGCATGAAGGTCGAATTTTTCGTTCTTTGACAATAATTTTCTTTTTTGAACTTTTATAGCTTTTCCCAGAATTTCTCAATTGCTTTGCATTTTCTTTTACTTTGTTAGCAATATTTTTCGTATAACCCCTTTTCCCCTTTTTCTATTCTATTGGAACAACTTCAGGAAGATCATCTATTGGAACAACTTCAGGAAGATCATCTCTTGGAACAACTTCAGGAAGATCAGAAACAAAAACGTCGTTCTACAAATATATTAATTATAATTAATAAGTATGTTGTAAACCAACAAAATAAGCTTACATTAAACAATTGAAAGGTTGCTACTTGGTTAATATTGTTAGGAATTTCAACAGGTAGATCGAGAGGGAGATCTAATAATATTAAATCATTCTCACACGTAAAGCAACAGTCTTTCCAACAGATGGATCTGATATTATAATATCATTCTCATAAGTAATAAATAATATTTTTAGCATCTACACTTTCAGCAATAATAGAGTTAACCGGATTCTACAATTAAATCACAAAATATGAAATACATTAGTATATAACAAAGTAATAAATATAAAAAGAAATATATACATTATGATCCAACAAAATTATATCATTTCCAAACGCTTCCAGCGTATCCAAGTTTTCAAAATTGCATAATTCTTCATTATTCTCTTTGCTAATTCCATTTGAAGAATTAAACTGAAAGAGGATACATTCTATTTGTCTTTAAATTCACAATATTGTTTATAGAAATTAATTATTACAGAAAAAAATAAAAATTATGTAGAAAAGTACGGTTATTAATAAACTTACCTTTTGTAAATCATTTTCAGTACGTGAAGCATCATCTAATTTAAGTTGAGCTTCTCCGCAAAGTTTTAATATTAATTTAGTTCGAGAACTCATTATAACCAAACAATTAACACAAAAATCGCCACAAAATAGAACACATTAACACAATCTTGCTTTGCTGCACGTATACAACAAGCATTTTATAATTAGATGTGCCAGTGCAGCTAATGATAAGAACTTACCCGATTAAACATTTCAAGAAGAAATTTTAATTCGAAAAGAAACGAAGATGTGCCACTGTTCAACAAAATTATTGGAGCTTATCTGAAAAAACATTTTCAAGAATAGAGTCACAACTGAGATGTACCACTATTCAAGCAAATTTAGGTAGTATTTTGAAAGCAACAATATAGGCATATTTTACTATAAAATGTTTACTATGCATTTTAGAGATGTGCCACTAGTTTAGTTCAATTAAGCGTCCAAAAATCTATTTAAATCAACAAAAACATGAAAATGTCATTTTTTCCACTTGTGCCACTATTCTGGCCAACGTGCGAATTGCGCTTTATATTTAAGTATTGGTTAATCCGTCGCAAAGAACACGTTTAACACTTATAGTGGTGAATATGCAAACTTGTCTTTATCTTTTTCTTTTTTCGACCCAGAGGGTCCTCATTAAATTGGATACGAATCTCCTGCTCACCTCTTCGCGTTAAATAGAACCGCTAACAGCTAAGCCCGGATTAATCTTCGTCCACTTCTTCTAAATGCTTTGTCCAAAATCACACCTCGTTCTCGTTTCAAAATTGAATTTATTATTTTCGTTTTGAAATATTTTGTTTTTATTTTCACTTTGTGGTTATCGACCTTCCTCTTTGAGGTTCTGTCGTCAACTGATTTTATTTTTGTTATCTTCCTCATCAACCCGTTGTCTAGCAGGTTCATTTTTTTACATTCAATTTTTCAAATCAATGTTTGTTAATGATTAATTATAAGTTAATTATACTTATTTCATTCGCCTGTACACGCACTTTTTACAATTATATTACAACACCTAAAGTTCTTTAACTTTCAATTGTTTATTTTAACCAATTATTTATTTCGAGATTCATTTTTGATAAATTCAAATGTTAAGTTTCTTTGAATTTGTATTTTTGATTTTTTAACATAAATCTTTTAATTAATGAATTTTACAACTGCCTAGGCTCGATTGCTTGCATTTTAGACACTGTAGTATGTATTTAAGGTCTAGTCACAGAAATCAAACTCTTTGATGAGTGTTTACATCATACGGTCTAAATGGTTTAGTTCAAATTTGAACCACCGGTGGCTTTTTAAGCAACACAAGATTAGCTCATTATTTTTCATCTATATAAAATTATTGTATTTCCTGTGATTAAAAACATACTATATATATTTTATTATCTATCCTACAAACAGATGCTAGTCAAACATTTAATTGTATTTGAATACCTACTTCTTAAACTTAAAAAGTTTACCGACACTTTGTTATCATAATTACACACATTTTGTTAATTGTGTACAGTAATTCTAATTATATTACACCCAAAGTTATGTGTTACAATAAAAACGAAAAAGAGCTGATATTTTTGTTTCAGTTTGATAAAATTTTAATTTCATTGAAATTTGAGTACTTATACCTCTACGTGTAATATAGATTTTCGTTACTTTACTACTCAAAGCAGTCAAAATCCTCGCTAATGATGTCAAAAATACTACAAAGAACAATTATTTGTTTAGAAATAATTCAATCCTTTCCAAAAGCTTTGCAAAGGATTTTAAAGTTTGTGAAAATAAATGCTTATTCGTATCAAAAAATAACTATTTCACACAAACGCAGGAGCTTAGCTACCTTAGATATAACAGCAACAATTTAATTTAACAATAACAATGTTTGTAAATTTATAAATGAATCATAACGAAATTACTAAATTGTTTTTATTACAAAAATGCAAACATAAATGGCTGAGCGCCAGGTGAAATGAATAGACCATAAGATGATTAAAACAAAAAGAATTATTCCTTTAAAATAATATAAGTTAATGTCAGGATCTGGATTGATAGTTTGAGTTCACAAGAAAATTTGTTGAGATAACAAATTGAGTTGACTGGAACCAGTAACTCTACGCAAAAATGAGTGTGCAATTTTGATGTTGTGTATACTAATGTTAAACTAATATACATTGTTTATATTGTATATTATTCCATTATTATAAATAATAAAATAGCGTAGAACAAAAAATATTAAATGATTTAAACGGTAAACTGAAATAATTTAATATTTCAATATATTTATAATATCTATTTTAATATAAATACAACAATCGTTTTTCAGTAGTTTTTTGTGCAAGTAAAATTATATTATCTGCAAGAGTGGAAATTTGATGTTGAAAATGAAATAACCTAATATAGTAAATGATTTTTAAAGTAGAAAAACAAGAAATGACTTTTATTAAATTTTGTACTATATTAAAAATTTCCTAAATGTTTTTTTCTTAACTGTATATTTAATAAAAAGTAGATTTGTAAGCTTTAGGGCACGAAAAATATCAAATCGGAAAAGAAACAATTTATCAATAAAACTTCTGGCTCTTAGGATTTATTACCTTATTTTTTTGTATATTTGCATATTTTATTGTATTTAATTAATTAATTGCGTTCCGTCTTTGACCTATCATATTCTTAGACGTCAGTATGTTTAGGTTTTTAAAAAACTATAGCAGATCAGGATGGAATTTTTAAGAGCAGCTTTGCAAATTTACGAATATCGAAATAAAAGTTCTATTAAAAGTCCTATATAATAATTGAAAAATTAAAAGCAGGTAAATACTTATTTAGATCTTCAGGAATATTTTGATTAAAAAAATATCATTTCAGTATCATGAAAGGAAAAAATTAAATAGAAAGTTAATTAATGTCATTTTAATATTTACTGTACGAACGAAAATCTCATTTTTATCAGACGACTAAAGCTTATCGAAATCATTTATATCAAATCTTTCATAATTAATGTCTTTTTATAAATTTTACATACAGGGTGGTCCAACCCAGACGATCTACCCTTAATAGCTTAAAAAAAGGGACTTCGATATGCTCACCCGGAATTCGCTACATGTTTTAACAGCTAGGGTCCCACGCGCAAAGTGACAGCTAGAATATTCAATGGAGAACATCCGGATGGAAAAGTGTCGCATAAGAAAGTTACCGACTAACACCAATAATTTATTTTTTCTGTGCAAAAATTCAATAAACCAATAAAAATAAAAAAATTTAAATTAAATTTTTCCTAGTCTTTCTCAGAGCTTGTATCAATCAATTATTTAGTATTTTTAACCAGTAACATCTGGTTGGTAATGTATATTTTCACATTTGTACCAGATATATAATTATAAAAGTTGCAAATCGCGAAAGCCGTAAATTAGGGGTTAGATGAGATTTTTAATCAGCAAAATTGAAGAATATCACATTTACTTAAAAAAATTCCATTGTTTCGACAATATTCATATTGGATTATTATATGATAAAAAATGTAATATTGTACTTTTCTAGAGGGTTTCGTTGTTGCATTAAACCAAATATTTTTGGTATATGTAAACATTCCGGTTATGAGATACTTTAATAAATTTTAAATTACGAAAGCCATCTCTGTGTCAGATTTTGTTACTATGCGCTTTTCATACGAAAAGTAGATGAAACAAAACAGTAATCTAAAAAAGTTAACTTTAACATAAGAATTCGTAAACAGATTACCATAATTTATGCCATGTGAATTCCCGAAACTGAGCATAACAAAATGTTTTCATATCCATTTTTAATGAACATAACTAAGTATGTAATCAACAGAAATCACTTAATGCGAAAAACAAGAAATGCACGATTTTGCATTTTGCTCAAAAATTTACATTATCTTCGAAGAAGATTATCCTGTCATATTTTCCTTGGTTTTAAGAATTTTTAAAGAGGTTGTGTTGCGGTTAAAATTTATTTTAAACATTTCAGATAAGTTATTTATGTAAATTTAAGATTATGCAGATACTAATTTATTAAATTATTTTTGAACAACTGCATTACTTTAACTTAAAAAAAACCTAAATTGTACTTATTTTGATCGTTAACTGCTTTAAAAAATAATCTGTATAACTTCACAACAGGAGAATAAATATCTCCTTCTCCAACTGATAACTCCAACTCCAACTATTTTATAGTTCGGAATAATTAAAAAAATAATTAAAACTTTAATAATAAAAATAACTTTTTTCAACGTTTTGGTATTTTTTAATTAAATTAACAAATAGGTACCTATTGTTTTTGTTCAAAAAAGTTTACAAAAATGTTTGTAAAAAATTACAAAGTTTAAATTGCCGGAAAAATATTTCATATTTTCATGTTTGTTTCCCGTATTGCAGAATAATTGTAAACTTTTGTATAAGGTTTTCTAAGGCTTTATAAAATTTTTTACCTTTGAGTTTCTAATTTTATCATCTCCATATTAACGTATTTCTCTTAATAAAACAATTTCAGAAAGTTAAAATACTAATTGTAAAAATTAACAATCTCAAAAACTTACCATTTCCTTAACATAAAATCACTGGAAAAGTTAGTCGGATATCATAATTAACTTTACAAAAAATAAACTTTAAATATGTACTTTGTTCACTTTACGTAAAAATTTACACGCACCTGAGAGGGGAGCACTAACTTCACATGTAAGTATTTCGACGCATGAATTGCTACTGAGCGCCGCGACGCTGGTTATTGATAAGTACCAACAAATTCATCCCCACTGTTTTATGTTTAACATAAATCTGATTGCGATTTCTACACCCCATAAATTACTAATGACAAAATTAAAGTATTTATCTATAAAATGCCGTTTTAAATAAGCGAAAACGAAGGCAGCATAAGATTAAAACTTTTCATGTTTCGTCATTATGTATAGCTAGATTTTCAACTCTCAAGCCGAAGAGCTTCGATGTCTGTATTTACTCTGTGTATACACGGTTTAGTGGTTGTAATCTCTAGAGTTATAACATTTTTATCACAAATCCGAAAGCAATTATTAACAAAACATTATTTTCAGATATAGGTCGATTGATAAAGAATATCTTTGGAATCTCGCCGAAGAGTAACATTTGAGAATTTTTAAATAAAAATAATTTATTTTGCAATTAAATAAACTTGAAAAAATAACCGTTTGCCTTTAAAAAATATTAATTCTAAATTTCAAGCTGATCCACTTTAGATGAACTGAATTTTAATGAATTTTTAAACCGTAATTTTATAAGTTTTAGGAATATAACGACACTGTTGAAGTACAAAGGTACTTTCTTTCATATAGTGGACTGTATCTTTCTTGAGTTTGTTTTCTTCTTTTAAAAACTTAATTATTTAATAGGAGTATTCATGTAGTAATATAAAACAAAAACCTGTGTTTTCAAAAATAATATATTAATTAAGTTAATATCATTCTTTTATTTTTGATGTGGGTAGATAATAGACATTGTTTATTGGCATTTCCCGTACAATTAGTATTTTTTGATAAATAATAATATTTATTTTATAATATCAAATAAAACAATATTTCGCTTATTTGTTTTTCAATAATTCTAGTTATTATATTTCTCAGTTGAAGTTTTCCAAAATGTTCAATAATTAAAACCGGTCATGTTTTTATTAGTTATCCTTAAAGATTAAGCTTTCCATAAATCTTACGCTAACAGAACGGAATCGAATAAGCACCGAATTTATTGAACCTTGATCCAATGTCAACAATTAAATAAAAAACAATAAAATCTATAAAACAAATCTAAAATAAATGAACAATTTCAAATTATTTGAACTTGGTGATATAATTTGATCAATTTGTTGAAGAGAAAAGTTTCTTACGGTTGATGAGATAAATACAATCACTCATCAAGTTTTCTATAAGCAAAATTGAATTTTGATACTAACTTCTAAACTCAGAAATCCAATATCGATGATAACAACTTTTAAAAACAACACAAATATTTAACAAATAAGTAATGTAATAATATAATTCATATTATAAAAACTAAACGAAAATTTGAGCATTCTGCTAGTAATATTAATTTATTAACATTGATTATAATACTTAATTATATTCTATAGCCATTTAATTATGTTGGTGCTTACCTTTGATGATATTTTACAAAAACAAATAGAGTTTGCGTCAAAGAGGCCTTGCGCTAAATCGGTTTTCTGCCGAAACGCTCGCTCCGAATTTCATATTTTCGGAATTTACATACATACCTCACTAACAAATAAAAACATAAAATCCAATTGAAATAGAAAATCTTAAATTTTTAAACAGTTTAATAATAGCAGTTTACGTAATGAGTGGGAAGAGAAACAGATTACTGAACGAGTAGACAGATTTACGCAGAAACTGTGAAGCGAATGCGTGAAGTCTATAATATATTATGTATTATAAAAGTCATCATTACGAAAAATACGCCTTTCCTCCCAAAATTAGATAAATAAAGTCAGTTTAGGTGAAATATGTTACCTATTTCTGTTTCAGTTAAAATCTTCTATTTAATTTCGTTCATCATTTCTGGATTTCAATATTAAATAAGAGTTCGACGTTTCGACAATTTTTTGTGTTATTTAGATTCCACTAGAGAGTTCCAATATTTAACTACTTTATTTATTTATGTTACTATGTTAACATCTAACAATATTTGTTTGTAATTGAAGACTTGTGGATCCATGCGAAACTAGCCTAGTAATAAGTAAATAGTTTAATTTTCCAAGATCGGAAAAACTTGAAAAATATACACTGAAAAAAAGAATTTCTTAAATGAAGAATAAATATTTTCTTGAAATTATTTATTTCATTTCAAAATATAATTTTTTCGCGCAATAAAATATGCTTGTATTAAAAATATCAGATTTCTTCTAGCAAGAATATTTTTTACTTAAAATATTATTTAGATTCAAGAAAATTTCATTTTAACGAAGAACACTATTTTCTAAATGCATCAATATTAATGTATTCTTAATCTAAGTAACTTAATTTCTTTAAAAAACAATTTATAATTGTGAAACTTATATTACGAACTTGTACACACTTAACAGTTCGACTAGTATAAATTAAAAAAATATAAGAATAATACAATACGTAGAAAATCAAAATTCAAAAAATTCAAAAAAAGACAAAATTAACATATAAACAGGTCTGGATTAATTAATTTTGAATTTTGAATTTTTTCAAAGTTTTTAGAAATCAAATTAAGGGGGCAGTGCTCTCAGATTTCACACAAGCAGTGCTTGGTAAAAGAATCTCTTAGTTCAAATTATTTTAAATTGTTCATTACTACATGTGACAACGTGCAGATTTCATATTTTTGAGGTTATGGTAAGTCAAATTTTATGCTTGTTAATCAGTACTCTTTAAATAGTTTTTTCTTTTGATTAGTTCGAATATTCTTCTTATTTAATAAATTTAAACGATTATTTACAACTGAGGATTGGAAATAACCATGAAATAACGTTATATTGTAATATCGTATTTTGAATTTTTCATAATTTCAAATATTTTTAATCCAGACCTGTTTATATGTTAATTTTGTCTTTTTTTTGAATTTTTTGAATTTTGATTTTCTACGTATTGTATTATTCTTATATTTTTTTAATTTAACCATAAATACATACTAAAATTCCACAAATTTACTTAAAATTTTTATTTTGGGTTCTTTTTCTAGTTTTACACCTTACGGTTAAAAACGTGGTAAAATTTGAATTTTGAATTTTTTCAAAGTTTTTAGAAATCAAATTAAGGGGGCAGTGCTCTCAGATTTCACACAAGCAGTGCTTGGTAAAAGAATCTCTTAGTTCAAATTATTTTAAATTGTTCATTACTACATGTGACAACGTGCAGATTTCATATTTTTGAGGTTATGGTAAGTCAAATTTTATGCTTGTTAATCAGTACTCTTTAAATAGTTTTTTCTTTTGATTAGTTCGAATATTCTTCTTATTTAATAAATTTAAACGATTATTTACAACTGAGGATTGGAAATAACCATGAAATAACGTTATATTGTAATATCGTATTTTGAATTTTTCATAATTTCAAATATTTTTAATCCAGACCTGTTTATATGTTAATTTTGTCTTTTTTTGAATTTTTTGAATTTTGATTTTCTACGTATTGTATTATTCTTATATTTTTTTAATTTAACCATAAATACATACTAAAATTCCACAAATTTACTTAAAATTTTTATTTTGGGTTCTTTTTCTAGTTTTACACCTTACGGTTAAAAACGTGGTAAAATTTGAATTTTGAATTTTTTCAAAGTTTTTAGAAATCAAATTAAGGGGGCAGTGCTCTCAGATTTCACACAAGCAGTGCTTGGTAAAAGAATCTCTTAGTTCAAATTATTTTAAATTGTTCATTACTACATGTGACAACGTGCAGATTTCATATTTTTGAGGTTATGGTAAGTCAAATTTTATGCTTGTTAATCAGTACTCTTTAAATAGTTTTTTCTTTTGATTAGTTCGAATATTCTTCTTATTTAATAAATTTAAACGATTATTTACAACTGAGGATTGGAAATAACCATGAAATAACGTTATATTGTAATATCGTATTTTGAATTTTTCATAATTTCAAATATTTTTAATCCAGACCTGTTTATATGTTAATTTTGTCTTTTTTTGAATTTTTTGAATTTTGATTTTCTACGTATTGTATTATTCTTATATTTTTTTAATTTAACCATAAATACATACTAAAATTCCACAAATTTACTTAAAATTTTTATTTTGGGTTCTTTTTCGACTAGTATAGCCAAATGGTAATTGTACTCATCCCACGACTTCGCAGCTGGAAAACCTAAGTTCGAACCCCACACCGGACGAAGTTGTATATAAAATAAAATATAAAATATATAATATCCCGCCAGAAGTTCAATAGATGACGCCGTAATACTAGGACACCACACCCACTCTTCGGTTACAAAACATAATATACAAAAACCCAAATATTTCGGAGTAATTTAGTGAAGAGAACAGAACTTCTTTATTTAAAGAGAATTTTTTTTAATCAAAACAATTTTGAACTGCTTCATTTAAGAATATACTTTTATGATCCAAGAAAACTTAATGAAGAATATTTTTTTCTTACAAAAAGAAAATATTTGCGTGCGGCTATTGAAAACAGAGAATTTCTTGATTCAAATGGTACTTATTTGAAACAAGTAATTTTTTTTTCCGTGTAAGCTTTCAAGTATTTGTAGAATATCAAGTCAATTGATTTCTTATGCTTAAGAGCATAGCAAACAACTTAATCAAAATTTCCTTTATATTTAGAAAAACCTCTATTATAACAACAACATAGTTTAATTGAGTTTAGAGATAATAAGACAACTTAAATGACGTTCGATGTTTTGGGTATGAGTTAAGTTAGAAAACCGAAGCGAATAGCCGAATTTTGCATAATAAATATGTGATTAATGCTTAGAACAGCAGTTTATAGATGAAATTTCTTCTGATCCTATTTGGTAGAGTTGCATGGACAGAAGTGGGCCACCGTGAGAAGTGGGCCACCCCCCATTTTTGTTTACATAAATGATATATTTGTCAATAAAAATTTTATTTTGTTTCTTATCGACATGAACTCAGTTTTCAATAGGTCATTGAAGTTTGCAGACGTGCATTTGTGTTCTCAAACAATTAGTGCTATAAATATTTACTATTTTCATTTTTTTTATTGTGAAAGTTATTGTGATTTGCATAAGTTATTCGTCGAATTTAATCGGGATAGTAGCCTTTATTATAGTATTAGACCTAACCGACAAAAATGTGTAGAGTTTTTAGCATATTGTCACGTGGTGTTCTCGCCACGTTATTTCGCGTCAAATTATGCTTGTGGACAGAAGTGGGCCATTTTTTGCAGATAGAAGTGGGCCACTTCAGTAACGTTGTGTTTCGACATTTAGTGTTTTTGTTTACACTAATTGAGTGGCTGCACGGAAAAACCAGCTTAGAGTAATGTATATCTACACCCTGTATATATATATATACAGGGTGTCTCAAAAAAAAGTATTGTTAGTAAATATAATTCGATAAAGATACGTATCCATGGATTATTTTAACTAATTATCAAATTATATTTACTAGCAAAACATTTTTTTTAAGGCACCCTGTATACAGGGTGGTCGTCTGAAAACGAAACAGGCGGGATTATGGCCAGCAGAATTATTTTTTCAAGAAATGCTAAAACACGTCAATTTTATCATCGAGGGAAACAAATTTTGCGGCCAATGTCACTCCTGTATTGTTTCATCCCTTCGCGCTGTGATGACAACCCCTGAAATGTTAATAGGGATGATACAGCAAGTGATACCTCATTTGAAAGGTCTTGCTTCCCTGAATTCAGTGCAATCACTTTTTTAAAGTTTTTTATGTTAATATTTTGTGTGTGTATCTTTAAAGCAGCATAATAAAAAATATCACACTTGAAAATTGATTTTTACAATACAATTTATTATAAAAATAAATCGTTTAACATAAAAAAGTCATAGTACTTGATCCTTGTACTTGTTTTAGATGAAAAACTTGGGTGGCCCACTTCTGTCAGCAAAATCGTGAAATCGCAATTTTCTCTTTTTTTACTTAACGGTGTAAAAAAATATGTTAACATTAAAAATTTTTAAATATGTTTTTGCCGAAAGTTAGGTAATTCCTTTCCTTACAAATAGACGCAAATAGTGCTCAAAAATATCAATTTTTGAACATCCTATAACATAAAAACCAAAGTGTGGCCCACTTCTGTCGATGCTACTATATTATTATATCAGTGACACTAAAAATAATCTTTATTTGAAAACTATAATAATATCTATTCTTGACATAATAATGTTGCGGAGTTCTCTACTTAAATCACTATCTTGTTTGTTCCAGAATGGGCGATAAAATCTATTTTCTTCATAATTGAAATTTTCAAATAGAAAATTAGTAAAAATAAAAATTTTGAGTTTAAATCTGTTCTACTCCCATTGAATATACAGGCTTGTAAGCAAGAAACGCTAAATAACAAATACAAAATAAATACTTTAAAGTCCATAAGCGCTGTGTTAACGTTGTTGATACTTGACTGTCAACAATCCGGATCTTTGATACTTCAGTTAACAAATTTGACAGAAGCACAGTTTAAGTTCGATATTTGTTTAATATACCTAAGTACATTTTAATTTAATTTTGAATGTATTTCATTTTCGGTATTTTTTGTTAGACGTTGAATAGTAACTAAAGATATTTTAATATTACTTTTAAGGTTGACCTTCCGGACGAAGATACAAATTTTTTTAACTTAACTTAAGATTAAAATTATCAAATTTCTATTTATTTTTCTAGGTAAAATATAGGTTACGTATTAGAATATTCATCAAGAATGAAATAAATTAATATTGATAAGATGGTATTCATGTTTCAAGATTCATTGTGAGGTAATGAAGCAGGGCAGAAAGTGGCAGGCCACATTAGATCATGAATAATTCATTATTTACCATTACATTATTTTTTATGATTTTACTATTGTAAATATGAGAAACCAGGGCTGGTTGACATATTTTGATTTTTCATTTTTATAGGTTTCAATTCTTTAAAATTCAATATTGTTTTTTGATTGTTTGTTGAAAACAATTGATTGTTTTTAATACTTTTAGCCATTTTTTTTAATCTCCACCTTCACATGGCCATAGCCTCGAAAATATTGATTTTTCAGTAAAAATGATTTCATGCTTTTTTAAAGAGCGTGAAATAATCTACAAACTACACCTTTTCCACGAGTAATTCAGAAATCGTCAACTGTAATTCAGATTTGCTAATTGATATTCAGAAATTGTCAAATATAATTCAGATTTGTCAACTGATATTCAGAAATCTTGAATTGCAATTCAGATTTGTCAACTGATATTCAGAAATCGTTAATTGTAATTGAGATTTGTCAAATGATATTACAATTCACGATTTCTAACTATTAGTTGACAAATTTGAATTACAACTGACGATTTTGAATTACAACTGACGATTTTGAATATCAACTGACAAATCTGAATTACAGTTAACGATTTCTGATTATAAGTTGACAAATCTCAATTTCAATTGACGTTTTCTGAATAGCAGTTGATCTTTTCTGAAGATAAGTAATTTGTTGAAAAATTCTATCTTTTTTTTATTTTTGGCTTTCTTCAAAACCCTGTATCATTTAAACGAAACATTTTACAACAATCTAATGCTCTATTCCAGATAGTAAATTTAACGGACTACATCTTCTATCTAGTAAAAATTTTTGAAAAACCAATCTATTTCACTTTAATTTTATGCAAATTTTCTTTTAACCTCGACACCCCCACAAAAGTCAAAATAATTTCAAAATAGCACTCAACTTTTACTAAAATTTGCGTTCTAATCACAAAGTAGCGAAAAAAGGAAATTGTGATGTTTTTCAAAGTTGATTTTACTACTAAACATGAAACTTATTCTATAATTGGAGTTCTTAATAATAAAGCATAAACAAAAAATACTTATTTAACATACAGAGACGAAAATATAATAATATATATTTGATATTATGTTGTACGTAATTCTACACTATTGCCTCGTTATTCTCTTACTGTAGGCCTAGCGAATCGGGTATCACTAGAAAATACAACAAAATCTAAACCTATAAGCTCATTATTTTTCAATATAAAGACTTATTAGTAAATTAATTTTTTTTTTAAATTTAATGAACGCTTATTCCGCATTGAAAGCTATATCTTTGCATATTTAAGCAATTTATTTAATTTAAATCCAGTTAAACAGTCGCTTGTTAAGTTTTTCTTGCCCTAAATGCATTGTATTTATTAGCAAATTTTAAATAATGATACGACGATCGCTAAAAGCGTGAGCAAACCGTTGTCTTAAGTGTACAAGAATAAAGGATAACATATTAAAAAGGAAAAAGGAAAAAGGAAAGGAATTGTAATTTATTAGATTTCAAAATCGTCCAGTTTTTCATTCACAGTACACTGATAAAAAAACAACTTTTTATTCTTTGAGTATATACAATACATAAAAACCCTTGAATCAAAATTTTTCGTGTGGAATAAGTACGAATAGTTAGTATTAATCATCTCATTGAATTAACTTTGCATCAACACACCAGATTTTAGATTTTAAATAATTATAAGAATGTAACATTTAACCACAAAATTGGAATAAAAATTACGATGCTTTTTAGCCATTTCCGGGTTTACTAAACTTAGCTTTTAAATAATAAGTAAATAAGGATTGCAGAACAATCATTTTTGATTCTACTGATTATTTTTTGTTTAGAATTTAATAACATAAAATTGAACTTCTCAATAACAATAATTTATGAATACCTACTTGGAAGAAGATTAGGTATGTAAATAATTGAAATTGATTTCTCGAGATTTATTTTCAATTGAATAAATTCCATCTCTGAAAATAATATTATTGTTCGTAATTAACAATGCAAACATGATGGTCTATTTTATTTACTAGAAAAAAATAATCAATTTTGTTGTCGAAATGCTTATACCTGGTGTTCATTTTAAAACTTCCAGCAATTAAATATCTCAAAAACCAAAAGTCAGATGAAAATATGTTTCGGACAAAAATTGTATAATATCAAGGGGGAAAGAATATGGCACAATTGTTTTCTTAATTTGTTGACCTTTTCAAGGTCATTTGAAGGTCAACTTTATTTTTTTAAATGGCAGCTTATTTTTTTTAGCAGATTCATAGTTTGCATGAATAAATAAACAACTTTTGTTAAAAAAAATTTTTTATTCGACGTAGACTTTTCGAGTGAAGTGCATTGAAACAAAATAAAAACATTTTCATAAACTGCTGCTGATTATAACCGAAATTTAATTTTTTAAAAGTTAGAAGGCTGTTATTGCTTTTGTTATTATTCAACTTATAATTTTAGGACAATCAAAACAAAACACTGTAGCATAAAATAAATAAATTGCCACTAGTTTCTTCAACTATTGTTAGTTTTGTGATTTTCAGTTATTTTCCGTGAGTTTTTATTTTTATTCATTTTTATCAATAATCAATAAAGAGCTAAAATTTTGAATCACAGTGACTTGCAAAAATATTACGAAAAAACTTTTAAAAAAGTTAGGAGCGAGTTTCAACAAAGGTATCATTCAACAAGGTATCTGTATCATTCTTTAGCTGTAAATGGGGAACATTTTGAAAACTTGTTATGAAAACACTCGTTTACAAACATTTTTTCGACTGTTTATACTAATAAATAACCTTCTAATGCCCGTACTAATAGTCGCGGATCGATCCAAGATTCAAGATGATCCTAGGATTTACCAATGAGATTATCGGAATTTAGACTGTATCGTAGCAACAGCTACTATTTTGAGAATTAATCTT
This sequence comes from Cantharis flavilabris, assembly GCA_949152465.1. NCBI lineage: Eukaryota > Metazoa > Arthropoda > Insecta > Coleoptera > Cantharidae > Cantharis > Cantharis flavilabris. Next base: position 14,369,215 of record OX424435.1, read on the forward strand.
GAATCTCGGATTAATCCGCGACTATTGGTACCGGGCATTAAACTTGTAAATATTAAATTTTGATTAACAATGTTGATTTTGTTTTTATTTTGTTTCAACGCATCTTACTCGAAAAGCCTAATGTTAAATAAAAAAAATTTTCCAACAAAAGTTGTTTACTTTCTTATGCAAAATATAAATCTGCTAAAAAAATATAAGGTGCCATTTAAAAATTCAAAGTTGACCTTTAAATGACCTTGAAAAGGTCAATAAATTAAAAAGACCATTTTGCCATATTCTTTCTCCCTCGCAATCATACAACTTTTATCCGAAACATTTTTTCATCTGACTTTTGGTTTTTGAGATATTAATTGCTGGAAGTTTTAAAATGAACGCCCAGTAGAAGCCCATATATTTTCATAGATAGTTCGTAGATTATAAGGCGAAGCTGAACTTTAAAATTCGATTAATTTTTAGAAATAATCGGTATTAAAGCTATTATTAAAGTTCTGTGTAATTGTTCATGGTTGACTTGATTAAGTAGGCCTAGCACCACAACAAATTCTCATAATTTTTATTCTAAAATTATGTTTACAAAATATTCATTATAAAACTAGTACAATCTTATGATTGATTTTCTTTAGTACTATAGTACTAGATAAATTTTCTTGTAGCATCTCGGCATCTCGGTTATTATTAGCTTTATGTCTTTGACCAACACTTGACCGTCGATGATTTTCACCGTTGTCGATTATTATTTTGAACAGATTTATCTTTTTTGTTACTCAAGGGCAAATTTCGATGTTGCTTCGTTAAATTGTAATAATATAGCATGGTAATTTTAATTTTACTTTGACTTTGTCCACTACCTCTTCATTGTTTTTACTTGCTCTTTTCTTATTGGGTAGATATTCTCTTTTTAGTTTGTTTGCTAGCGTGGGCTGATGGTTTTTGTGATTTTCCAACGCCTCGTTGAAAGGAAACCTGAATAAAATATTTTACATGCAAAAAATAATGTATATTGGATAGTAACTGTACATAAATGAACTAGCTTAACAGTAAAAGGTTACAAAATAACAATTAATAATTATTTACCTAAAAGTCAGAAAAATGATACATTCATATCAATATTTTAGAAAACCCAAAAAATGCATTAAACACTTTTCAGAACTAAAATGTTTTTAAGTTTAATTTAAAAAAAAATCGGATAGCTCGTCCAAAGGTAGAAAAGCCGCCCCAAACCATGATGTTACCTCCACCGTGTTTTATAGTGGAAACTTGATATTAAATATGATGTTTTATTTTTTGGACGTTGAATATAGTTAATACCAACCGAGGAAAGCAAATTATATTTAGATTCGTCGCTCCAAAGTAATTTAGACCATTGTTTCTTTTCCCAGAGTAAATTACTTATTAATAAACTTTAGACGGGCTATCCGATTTTTCTTTGATATAAGTGGCTTTTTGGAAAAACTCTGCCAAATGGTCCAACTGAATGTAGTCGATGTTTTACTGTCGAAAAATGTATCTTATCTCCGCGATTTTCGTTAAAAATTTTAACAATTTGTGTAGTCGTTGGACGAAGATGTTTTACTGCTTCACGAACGATCATTTTATTATCTCTTTTGGTTGTGCTTCGTGGTCGTACTGTTCTTGGTCGTGTCTCTGCTGATCCACACTTACTATTTTTTTGACACCAGAGACTTATTGTTTGATTTGGAATGTTAAATTGACGTTCTGCTGCCCTTAATGATTTTCTACCTTTTAACTATTCCAAAACCGTGTTTTTTAAATCTGTTGAATACTCTTTGCTTCTGAGCATGTCGATTTATTATCAAGAAAGAAATATTTCAATCAAATTAACTTTAGTTTCACTTCTATGTACGATTTTTAATGTTTTAATCCTTAAGGCGATTTATGCCAATTTACTTTTGAACCCCGTATAAAATTTATATCACTTTTATACTTTTCACGATAATACTAATACAAAGTTTTATACGTCAAAATCCGTGTTAACCTATATACTTTTAAAAAAAGTATAATAGTTCACTAAATAATTTCAATTTTTATAAATTTTTGCTAAAAAACTGTTTGCCAACTTACTTTTGATCGCGACTGTACATTACTGACGAGGAGCAATGTTGAAATACAAAATTAGAGCTCCGAGTAAAGTGAGACATTTTCCTGACATGTTTGGTATTAAATTTTACCGAAAATCGTAAAAAATCGATATTTTAAAACATTATTGAACAACATTTTTAAAATGAGCAAAAATCAAGTTTGTCAATTTCTTGACTACATAGTTACCATAGATACTTACTGTCAAAAAAAAAGTAATGACGAAAAGAAGGACGTCTCTTTAATTTTGTTACAATTACTAATTATTGCAGGACTAGTCATTCAATTTCAATTTCCCTGCGCGTATATAGGTATAAGCAGCAAGTGTTGTTTTGATGACGATTTTCGGTAAAACATGTTAATTACTATCAGCGAGCAAAGTAAATAAAAAGTGCACAGTTTACTATGAAGATAATTAAAAAACTTTAAAAAATTGACACAGTGCCAAATATAAATGTAAAATTCTTACCATAATCAAATTATGTGGTTAACCACTGCAGTTCAATACCGAAAATTTTGGGTTTGAATCTCGGACTTGACAAAATTTCTCAACTCGGCCTTCCAGTGTGCATCAACACCTAATGAATTTCAAAATTAGTCTGGATAATTTTTTCTTGTCAACAACTCGATGTATTTTTTCTAGGTTTTTCTATTTAATTATGTCTCAACATCTACGGATCTTACTTCAAATTTTCATTAGATTATAAATTAATATATTATAATATTTTTAATTAGCTTGTGTAGGCCGAGTTGCGTTAGTGAAAAATTCATAAATTACAAAGTTACTCAGCGTCCTAATTGGGAATAAATAAGTGTTTAAATTATCCTAGTCGAATTAACTCTCGAATGCTAAATAAATGTGTTAGATCGACAAAACTATATAAGAGAAAAATTCAGAAACGATGCAGTGCACTATTCTCAAATTCAAGATAAAAGATATACGTGGGATCCAAATACTGAAACCTTTCTCTAACATTAGGTTAGCATACATACACATGAGCATTCATTCTTCTCACGTTTTCCTTTGACATTCGACCCGAGAGGAAAAATATAAAGCACATTATCTATTACCTATTTATTCATATTTTATCTATACTAACTTTTATTTATTTCATCGGGATTAGTCTTTTCTGTAAGAAAGAACGCTTAACAGACATTAAACTGTAGATCTCCAATACTCAACTTTGGCGCTAGAAATAAAGAAATGTATATTATGGGGTATTACTGTGTTAGGAGAATTGTTTGGAGATGAATCAAACTGAATGAATTTGCTGAAGCCTCGAAATGTGATTAATTGAGTAAAATTAATTAAAATTTTTGCAATGCTAGAAATAAAAATAATGTAGGCTCTACTACGACAATAAATAATATAACACAGAATTTTCGTGATGTTATTTAGTTTTTAAATTTAAATTAAAAAAATATTATCAAAATAATTTTTTTAAAATTAAAAATATTAAATAAAATTAAATTCAGTTATTTATTAATATTTATTTTATTTATTTATTAATATATTAATGTTAATGTTAGTTATTGCTTTCTTCGCTAGTCTATCCACTGCCTCGTTTCCTGGGATCCCTACGTGTGATGGTACCCATAGAAGAACGACGCGTCGTTCTTCTATAGACGTCGCGACGTCTATTTTTGCTGATGTTATTTGTTGATAGATGTCTTGTATTCTTTTTGCTATGATGTCATTTGAATTATCTTTGTTAATTGTTTGTAATGTACTGAAGGAGTCCGTGATAACTAAAACTTGCTTCTTGTGTTCTTTTGTGATGTGTTTTAGGGCTTGATGTATGGCGATAATTTCTGCTGTGAATATAGACGTGCTGTTAGGTAAACGATATTGTCTATCCATGTCTTCATGTACAAAAGCACACCCCACCAGTTCGTTTTGCTTGGAAGCATCTGTATATATGCGCTCATACTGTTTGTATTTGTCCAATATTATGTTAAATTCGTTGCGATAGATGTGTTGATTCTCAGTTTGTTTTTGTATTTTGCCAATTCCATATTGACCGTCATTGAATTTACTGTCCATGGTTCTGTCTTGTCTTTTCTATGCTTGTATATTTTTGGTAGTTCGTATTGTAGGTTTTGGAGGATTATTTGGAATCTTATATGGAATGGTTTAGGATAGTTAGAGTAATGATTATATCTAAGGGCGTTTCTTCTATAGATATTACGTTGGTGTACGCTGTGTGTGCCGGGTCTGTTGCTATCTTTAATGCATATCTCGCTGTTAACATACTTCTTCGTATCTTTAGAGATGGCACCGCCGCCTCACATCGTAGGCTTTCTATAGGTGTGGTTCGAAAGGCTCCTAGTATCATCCTCAATGATGCGTTTTGTATTGGCTCTATTTTTTGCAGAAGTGTTTTTTGCGCTGATGCTTAGATAATGGAGCCGTAATCTAATTTCGATCGTATCATTGTTTGATATATTTTTAGCAGTGTGTCGCGCTTTGCTCCCCATTTGTTGCTAGATATAATTTTAAGCATATTTAATGATTAAATTGTTCTTACTTTAAGGTGTTTTATGTGATCTTTCCATGTCATTTTATTATCTAGTTGCATTCCAACATATTTTATAACCCTGGTGTAGTTGATCTTGTGTCTTCTAACTTTAATTTCTGGTTGTTGGTTGTTATTTTTTCTCAGTCGTTTTGGTTTTTTCCGCTGAAATTTTGAACCCTGTTATTTTGCACCATTCTTCTAGCGAGTTAATGGTTTCTTGCAGCTTTTCTTTGATAATTTGAATGTTATGATTTCTGCAATATATATTAATGTCGTCTGCAAGTAATGATTATTTTACCGGGTGCTTGACATGCTTCTCTATCGTATTTATTGCTTTTAAGAACAGTGTCACACTGATAGGTGAACCCTGTGGTATGCCATTTTCCATTTCAGTTTTTTCCGAGTATATACGTCATTTACTTTGACTCTATATGTTCTCTCTGTGTGTATATTTTATATAAATGTTAGTGTGTTACCGGTTATTTTCCATTCTATTAGTTGTTGTATTATGAGATGCCTCCAGGTTTTGTCAAATGCCTTTTCCAGGTCTAGAAATATTGCTATAAGGTGTTCTTTGTTTATAAATGCTTCGTGTATGTCTGAGTCGATGTTGAGAATTTGGTCTATTGTTGAGTGTGATTTTCTAAATCCGGATTGATTTTTAATTATTAGGTTGTTTGTTTCTAGTTTCCAAATTAATCTTTTGTTGACTATTTTTTCCAGTAATTTGGCAAGACATGAGGATAATGCTATTGGTCTACAGTTGAGGGGATTTGTTGGATCTTTGTCTGGTTTTAATATTGGTATCACTGTTACTTCCCTCCATATATTCGGGTAGGTTCTTTCCTTCCATTTAAAATTGTATATATTTAGAAGTGATTGTTTTGCTGTTGGGGATAAATGTTTGATAAGTGCATATGGGATGTTGTCTGATCCTGGGCTTGGGTTCTTGTATTTTTTGTAATTTTCATCGATTTCTTCAAGAGTGATAGGTTGATTTATTTTGTCTTTTGTTTCTTTCTGTTGTTAATTCTATTTTTTCTGCATGTATTTTGTTACATACAAATATTGCAACTCCCCCACTGGCGTGTTGACGGTTTTGTCAGTGTTTAAAATATTCTTTATATCCCTTTAATTTGATATTTTGGTTCTCTTTAATATGAGTTTCCTGAAGGCAAAGTATATTTGATTTTTCATTATTTATTAGTAGTTGTAATTGATGCAGTCTGGTATAGAATCCATTTAGATTCCATTGAATTATATTTGCGTTTGGTGTTTGTTTGTTTGTTTTCTTATTTTTATTTATTATGTTTGTATGTGTGTTATTTTTTTGATTGTTGTGGGTATTATTCGTTGCAGTGCTGACTTGAAGATGAGAAAAAAATGTCGCTTTTTTTCCCTGTGCTTTAGTGATTTTATTTATTGTTCTTGTGAATCTGTTTTTTGTTTTTGAATTTTGCAAAAGAACTTTGAAGTCCTTTAAAATAGTTATTGTATTTTCTACGTTTGTATTGAATTTTTGTGCAACTTCAAGGGGTTTAGTGGAGCTACAGATTTTTTTATAAAAGATTTCGAAGTTTTCATACGTGAATTCCTAGAGTGTGGGAATTTTTGCTATTTCTTCTTTAATTGGATTGAGTTCTTCTTCGATGGTCATTTTTATTTTACTTTCTTCATTTTTTCTTTCCTTTTCAATTGTTTGCTGTTTTTTTGGGTATATTTCTAATTTGTGTTGTAGGGTATTTAAATGGTTCTTCCTGTATTTGTTTTGTGTTATTATCTATTTTTAAGGCTTTATTCATGTGCGGTTTCGAGAATGCCATGCCTGTTGTTTGTTCTTCTATTTCTGGTGTAGGCAAGGTGGAGTCGGTTTTTGATATTGTTCTTTTTACTCCTGTAATGTTTATTTGTAAGCTTTCTTCAGTTGTTTCCATTAGTGTTGGTTCTTCGTTTAATTTTTCTTTTTGTAGTATTTCGATTGGTGGATTTGCGATTATTGCTTCTGATTGCGTCTGTTTGTTTAAGTTGTTAGGGTTTTTCAGGGGGAAGGGGTCGTTTATGTTGTTTTTACAGTTCTCTGTAAGGTGGCCCATGCGTTTGCAAATTTGACATTGCTCTGTTGTGAGAAAAATTCTGTTTTGTTCATTGTTGTAGTCGATCAGTATGGTTTCTAGTATTTTTTTGTCGTCTTCGGGAAGTATATACACTTGTCTTCGTACACTATTGATATGCGAGATTCGGGGATTGTTGCTGATTTTTATGTGGGTTATTGCAGATACTGTTTTTATATTATTTAGTTGTAGAGATTCTAGTATTTTTTCATGCGGTATATATGCTGGTGCAGATATGGTCATTCTTCTGGAGTTGGAGATTAGTTTGCATATTAGTACTGTGATATTGTTGACTTTGATGAAATTATGGTTATTCGTAATTTCTGTTGCTATTTCTTGTGTTTTAAAAAATACTATTATTCGATTAAAACTGATTGGGTATGCATCAACAATGTTTTTTAAGTCCGTTACAGTTTGTAACGCTAAAATATATTCTGTAAATTCTAAATTTTCTTGTTTAAGCATAGGGATGGCATTTTCTTTTGTTGGGAAGGATTCTGTTTTTAGGATATTTGAGTAAGTTAGGGTTGTTCGTTTTTGTTTGTGTCATATTTGTTGGGGGTGTACTTTTTGTACTAGTAGTTGGTTTGTTTTTGGTATTTTCAAACATGTTTATTTCATTTATGTTCATTTTGTTCGTATTTGGTGGTATAAAATGTGTACGACTTCATAAGATTCTTTGTCTACTCACTTGCGGTGAGCAGATTGTTTCGGTTCTCTCAGGTGTCGTATGCATTACGGATACATATGTCGTATTACACTTCAGTTATCGCTTATTTTTATCTACTACCTTACTAAAATCTTCAATTCACCATTTGTAAATATCACTGCGAAATTTTACGTCTGACTTATTTGAAGACTAGGTTAGGAATCTTTAACCCTCCGTGTGAACTGTTATTTTCACTAACTTCGTCTGAACTGTGGGTCTTTTACGGACAGCACTCGATTTCTAGCCGAATAGTCGAATACTCGCGATATACAAATTATGTGCTTATTATTTCACTTGTATACGTTATATTCAAAGCAGTTTTACATCTGTAATGCCTATGACTTTTTTGATTTTTCGAAATTAAAAAATAAATTGTAACTGTTTTCATTTTTTTTTCAAAAATTCATATTGTAGCAATGAATAGGAAAAAAATAAAACCCTTTCATATTTAGATTATTATGGGATTACTCTACATAAAAAAAAATAAATTAACAATGCTACCTGAAAAAACTATACTTATTTTGAAAATTGAAAGTTGTATTATTTCCGGTATTAACTCTATATGCACAATTTGGGTTTTCTATAGAACAGGTAACAGGTAGCGGGGACCGTAAATTTTTAATAAACGAAATGAAAACTACAGTTGGTAAAGAGATTTTATATCATAAAACAGTAACAGTTTTGTCAATATAAAGCAGGTCTTGAAAAGAAAAAATTTAAAAACTCTTTTTTTTTTAAACTTATTTCGTTCTGGAATATTTTCATCGCCATCTTCGTCGGCCGATTCCTCGTCTTCAATTTCACTTTGTAAATTTTCTTCGTCCGTTTCATTGTCTGAAATTTCATCATAATCTGGTTCTTCGTTAGATTCCAAAATTCTTGAAACTGCGTTAGCTCTCGACATTATTAAGCTTCAAAATATTTCGCGCACTTTAGTACAATTAATTGAAAAAATTGTTTATAATTAATTATCTAATAGTCTCTATTAGGAACTGGATTTCACACATAAAAATTTAAAAAAAAACAACACATAAAAAACTTAACAACAATAACTTTTACTAACGCGGTGTGAACTGTGGGTCGTTTAAGGAACACTAACAACTTTGAACGCTCTTAACTATGCAAATATTTAACTAACTTTTAATTGCTTGCGGGTAAGAACCCCGCTACCTAACAACTTTTTTTAGGAAGGGTTGTTAAATTTTTCTATTGGTCCATTTTAAAAGTACAAGCATCTAAAATTTCAACTGTTCCTTAAAAGACCCAGAGATCAAACGCAGGGTTAATTTTTTGGAACCATATAAGTTACTTAATTATTTCTTAGATATTTAATGTATTCCATATTTGCACCACCTTTTCTTAGGTGAGAATTTTGTAGTCTTTTTTTTCAAACTTTATTTTTGTAAAAATGTTTTAGTAAATTACACATTTGTTTTTATATTTTGGTGTCTAATTGTCTGAAGTAACTTTTCCCTAAATTTGGCTTAATTCTATTCGCTAAAAAAAAATTTTATATACCAAACTAGATGGTATTCCATATTTGCACCTTCTCCTCTATGGTAAATTTAGTAGGCCTTAATAAACGCACACCACTTTATGTAAGAAAAACAAAATAAAAAATATTTGAACCGCGATACGATATTCAAATTTTTAAGATCATCGAAGCATTTTATATGGCTAACTGTGATATTACAAAAAATATTTACGATTTATTTGAACCGATTTTTATTATTTGGGGCTGCACGGTCTCACTTTATGATAAATGATGTAACACTGGGGGCTACAAATGGGATATTCAGCTCCCGCAAAATTTTAGCAACTTCTACATGCAATAGGCCTTATTAGGATATAGCCCTCATTACGTGCAGGTACCTTATTTGAAATCAATAAACACATAAATGCAACAACTAAACATTCTTTTAAAAAAAGTATTAATTACGACACCTTGGAACATTCAAAATCATCGATTTCTGACCACGTGGCCTTGGTTAGGAGGCATCGGGCTCGAAGTACTAAAAATAACTCTCAATCATTTAGTAATAAATATTTTATAATATATTTTATGATTCAAATGTTCAATAATACATCAATAGCATTTTTAGAATCAGTAAAGTTACATGAATAATATGTAACTTACATAAACTTACCACTACTCGTATATTTTTATATTCTGATTATAGAAAAGTACATCAGCATGATAGAGAGATTTTCAATATTAAAACAGTTAAAAACATTTACCTTAACAAATTTCGTTTCTTATCCTGAAACCAGTAGAAAAAATTCTCATTACTTTTTGGCTTTTGATGTTAATACTGCAAATATGTAGGTTATTTTGTTGTCCGCTTTGTTATATACTTTTGTGAAATTAAATTGCTAAACTCGAGGTAATATCGTACTACTGTTTTTCATAAAAAATAATTCCTATGTGTAACATAAAAAATCTGTGCATTGTGATATTTTTTGTAAGATTGACCATAATAATAAACAATGCATGTTTGTGAATCTGACATATTGTTATAATTTATGAACCGCACCTTCAAAAAGAAAATTACTTTATCACGTCTTATTTTTCACATGATTAAAGATCTATCATAATATTAAATACTTGGATATTTCTTAGAGAAATCTTGCCAGAATATAAATTTCAATCAGAATAATTTCTAATTATAATTCTAATTAAATCTTAGTATTCAGAATTACAAAGCCAGTAATCAGTGCTATAAAATTTGTTACTTATTATGACAATTATCCAATATCTAACTTCACAAGCAAAATAATGACCAAAAAATTTCCACGTGCATGTACTTTACAATAAGAAGTAAGCCCAAATGAAATTTCATAAAATAATTAAAATACAAAACATAGAATGAAATTACAAATTGCCAATTTAAATTTAATGTAAATTTTGGTGAAAAGGACTTATATTTTTGAATGCTTTCAGAACTAAATCTATATTACAAAACATCGGGGCGTTATTAGTGTTCAGAAAACACGAGTCTCTCAAAACAGCAGCGGGTTTTGAAGGGTTGAAAGGGCCTCCTATTTTCATACATAATTTTTTTACATATATTTTTAAATTACACTGAGAAAAAAGTTACATCGTGTTAATGAAAATGTTGGGATTCCACTTTGTTAAGTCTGGCTAACAATCGACGTCTTAGATGACAAAGTAGCATGAAGATAATCACTTTGAATTTTGCGTTTCAAAAGTAAAAATTTGAAACGATGTTAGGAAGTTTGCGTTTTCGGCTTTACAATTATCTTAAAACCTGCGTTTGTCATTTTAATTTAGCAATTTTAAAAAAAAGTATATAAATGCGTCAACTTTATTCGTCATCTTCATCTTGAACAAATTTTGTCCACTGCAAAAAAAAAAGCTCTTTCTCTGAGAGACAAGTATTAGTATTTGGACCCCACGGCTGCTTCATCAGGATTGGAAAATGCTTGTAACCCTGCTTTAACATGTGATGACTAGGGTCCGGATTTATAGGCAATAAAAAACTTGAAAATATGCAGGTAAATATGCTTTAAAAACTTCAAAATAAGCACTTAAATATGCGCTAAAATTTTTATTGTGCCTCAAAATGCTGGATTGCAGTTAGTGCAAATAATGAATTAACTACTTTTTTTTAGAAGGTTGGTTGGATTGAGTACATCGTTAGAAATAAAATAATACAATAATAAATTATTGTTTTATTTTTATTCTTTGATTTTTCAAATTTGCACCATAAATTTCTTTAGCTTTGGGCATTTTTAATACACAAATTTATGTAAAATAAAAATCAATAGATATTTAGAAATACGACATCTTAAGGAATATTTTGAAGTGAAACTTTTTAAGGATGGGGCTCACTTCGGATTTTGAATATATCTTAAATTTATTTTCTATTTTTCTTGACCAGTAAAGTTGAAAATATTAATCAACCCTAGCGTCCCAACATAATTTAAAAACTTCAATAATATACAGGGTGCTGAATGAGTTTGCCGAACAGGAGTTTAACATGTTTCCTTTCCTAATTATTTTACACAAAAAATTAAAGACACAATAATAATGCAGAAATATAAACTACGAATGATAAGAGCATTAGATTTTATCTAGTTTTTACTTAAAAAGTCAAAAAATACTTTTGAAATTGTTAAAAATTTCATTTATCGGATTAACCAACTTTTAACGATTTCAAAAGCCATTTTTTCACTTTTTAAAGGAAAGGCTAAATGAAATCTAATGCTCTTATCATTCGTAGTTTATATTTCTGCATTATTTTTGTGTCTTTCATTTTTGCTGTAAAATAATTAGGGAAGCAGGAATTTGCATAAATAAGTTAAATTTTAAACAATTAAGTATTTCAAAATAAAAAAAAACACTTAAATCGTTTCAAACCCTTGCAAAAACAAAAATTTTCATTATTTAATTTGCTAAATATGCAAAATATATGCCAATATAAGCAAATATGCATTTATAGGCAATAAAAGGCAAAATATGTACTTAAACTCAAAATATGCTTTTATAGGCAAAATAAAAACTATATAAAACGACTCAGAAAGGCGTAAAACAGATTCCCCGTTTAAAAATTTTCACATGCCAGGACACAAAAAAACATGCAAATGCCTAAAAATCCGATCCCTAGTGATGACTGAAATCATTGACCCAACTACTATGGTAATGACCGTCTTAACTTAACTATGTTAACTTTGGTAGACACTGAAAATTTTCATAAAATAAATAAATTTGTTACAATTAAAGCCTCATAGGTACTATTTATAAAAATAATTATAGTTCATTGAAAAAAAATATTATTTCTTGTTATTATTATATTTCATTATTAAAAATAATAAATCTATCAGATAGATGTCAAATAATAAAAATTGTCTATAGACGCCTTAATACACCGTCAAGCTACTTCTATAACGATTTCTGCCTATAAAAAGTATCTTATTATTACTATAAAATTGAATATTAAAAATCACACCGAAACGTCTTGCACCGAATTGGTTTGCGCCGTACTGGTTTGCACCAAACCGTTTTCGTGCCAAACTAACTCGCGCCAAACTGTATTCATACACTCCTATGTTAGCAATGTAAGTTGTACCTTTTAAAATGATTTATATACATTTTTCTATTTTGTCCAGCCATTTTCGAGTTTACAGTGACTTAAATAACCAAACATAATATATTTTTTATTTGTTTCTCAGAAACGGAAAAACAAAATAAAAAAATGATTAGGTTCTTTTTCCTGTAAATTTCATTTCCTACATTTTCGTTCCTATACATTTTTCTATTTTAATATTTGAAAATATGCGCATATAATATATTTGGTATAAAAATTGATATAAAAAGTATATGGTAAATATTTCCCTACTTTAAATTGCTCAAATTTAAATTAAAAATTTTTTTATAATTTTTTCAAATTTCAATAAAACAATTGCTTATATTTTCAAATTTAGTAACAATTTTTTTATTTTCTCTATTGAAATTATATGCAAATATGCATCATTTCCTCAAATATGCACCAAATGTTGGAAATATGCAAAATATGCATTTTGATAATCAGTTTTTTGGATTCATTTTGTAATAAAAAATTCCTTCACCCCCTCGGGGACCAACCGAATTCCCAATCTCCAACCCCTCATATGAAATGAGCTGGTCTGTTTAGCACAAAAATCCACCCAAGGTGATAGCTGCTAACTGACAGCACCAACCATAAGCCAGGCCGAAAAACGAACAATTCCTCATTCCAAATGGATCCTCCAGAATTCTTCTCTACACGTTGAGAAAACAACCTTCCAGCTTTTTTTACTGTAGATGCCCAAGATGTTATCTAGCTATAATTATTGCGATAAATATGATTATCAATAACGAGCTACAAGATACATTTAAATCTTATTGTATGGATTTCGCAATCCTACACATTTAAAATTGTAAAAAAATTATTTATGATTGAAAGTGCTTACTGTTCATTGATACGAAAAAATATGCAAATAATGTGAAATAGTCTGCGACAAATGGGCCCTAGTTGTTTCGAATTTCTGATTCTCATCAGGCAAACCTAGAAAATATAATTAACGCGTACAGTATTCAATTCAATATGATAGAAAAAAAAATATATAAAAATTCAAAATTATTTGACATTACAAAAATAAAAGCTTCAAATAATTTTGAATTTTTATATATTTTTTTTTCTATCATATTGAATTGAATACTGACATTACAAAAATAAAAGCTTCAAATAATTTTGAATTTTTATATTTTTTTTTTTCTATCATATTGAATTGAATACTGTACGCGTTAATTATATTTTCTAAGCTTGCCTGATGAGAATCAGAAATTCGAAACAACTAGGGCCCATTTGTCGCAGACTATTTCACATTATTTGCATATTTTTTCGTATCAATGAACAGTAAGCACTTTCAATCATAAATAATTTTTTTACAATTTTAAATGTATAGGATTGCGAAATCCATACAATAAGATTTAAATGTATCTTGTAGCTCGTTATTGATAATCATATTTATTGTATTTTCAAGAGCTAATAATTTTAATTAATATAATTATTGCAGACAGCAAGAGTCATAAGTTTCGGAAAAAGATAAGATATCAATAAAACGAAAAAATTATCTCTGCAAGAAGTGTGCTGCCTAGCGGCAGTTGCTACCAAACGCCGAAAAGTCGCGGATACTCGTCTCAATAATTATCCTTAGGAGAAACATAACTAAGAACGAGCAGCAATACGCTAATTGTCGAACCAAAATTAAATATCTATTAAACGTTGTTAAAAATATTCAAAGTTGGAAAATAATAGAACGTTGAAAATTTGCGAGCTATGATATTGCTATCAACAAGCGATACTCGAAGTATGGTTCCTACAAATTAAACAATAGCTTAAGAAATTATTTAAAATAATATTCGGCAACGGAAGCAATACCAGATTTCCAGTCAGCTCAAAACATAGGTCGAACATCGTCAAAATTGGGTGTCTCCCCTCGAAGTTTCAAAACAAAAAGTAAAAGAACTTACTCAAATTCGGTGAGTACACCAAAACACATCTCACACTTACAAAAGTTCATATCGAAGTCCCGGAAATCGCGCCATTGCGTTTACAAAACGCAAACTCTAAAATCTCCCCCCAATCAGACACCAGGCAGGGGCGCACTCAGCAATAAAACAAATTCAAAAAGTTACAATTTTTACCTAATTCGTCCAGATTTCAAAACGAATCTGGTTAGCATATCAATATTAAAAAACATGCAAAAGCATAAAATCCGAGCTCTACTAATGACAATATATTTTGTTTTTTCAAAATCATTTTTACATAGTCTTTTTTAAGTCATTGTAACTCGAAAACGGTGCGATAAAATAGAAAAATTTACATATTTATTTTACATAAATCATATCAATATTTTAGAAAACCCAAAAATTGCACTAAACACTTTTCAGAACTAAAATGTTTTTAAGTTATCACATGTAAAATACACTGTAAGTGTATATTCGCAAACGTTTTCACTATACTATGCCATCATCAGGCGATAGACTAGAAAAGGACACCAGTGAAATAAATGTCGAATAATCTACAAAAGTACAATTTACAAAAACAAAAATTAGGTATACTTGTAATTTGTTATGTGATTATTTTGGTGCAAGAATTTCTAAGTTAGTTAATTTTTTTAACCCGCAATCGGTCGCTATATAGAAAAAATCTAACAATTATGATTATGGTTTCCGAGTATAATCAGTGCTTACATTCAAAAATCGTAATAAAAATTTTTTCATTTTTTCTATATAGCGACCGATCGCGGGTTAACAAAGAACATTTTTCGAATCTATCAAAAATTAATAATTAGTAGCGATTTGACAAAATTATCTTTAACCGGAGGTAAGAAAATACTATATCTTCTGTCAAAAGTGGAGATGTTGTTGTGCGATGCATTCCATTTAAAGTACCTACTTATCAGTTTATCATGTCTTCTTTCTTAAACATAATATACTGACGAAGGTAGTACAATCTTTTAATTCAATTTAGTATATTTATTATTTACTGATTTCTCATCTGGAATTGAGTGAAAAGAAACTCGGTTACAAGAATAAGTTTTAAAATCAAAACAATATTATTAATAATCTTTTGTCTCTGCTTCAAGTAGGACCAAATTCATCAAAATATTTTAATTTTTCGTCATAATGAAATTAATACAACTCCAGCCGCAGTCGCAGTCAAGAGAATACACTCTAACTAGAAAACGAAATTATCAAAATGTGACTGGATCAACTTTAAATTAATAACCCATTATAACCGAAGTTTTTTTTTAATTAAAAAAATTTTTATTTTACAAAACTGTTGAAAATGGTCTAAAAAACAAAATATGTCAAAGAAGTTTTCGTTTTGACGACTCAATATCGAAATAATTAGTATGATGTGGCGTTACCATATGGTAACACCTTAAAAAATATTGAAATTTGACAAACATACACTAACGTACGATTTTAATTGGAAACTAATCACACCAGAAAACAAAATTGAACTAAAAATAGCTCTGTTCGAGAAAATTTTAACTTTAAAACTTTATTTGTGTTAAGGATATTATATACTTTTTTTATACTTATTACTTATTAGTTATTATAGTACAAAATATTAAGTTCGACATCTGCCGTAGGCAATAAATCAAAACCTCCAAGTTTTTTTTGTTCTGTGCTTCCTGAATATGAAACAATTACTTCCGTTATCCAACAGGTTTACTATAGGCTTTGCAATGTTGAAAGAGCAATTATCACTATGTTTTCTTCCGTCAAAGATATCTTATCTAAAATGTTGCTATATTTAGAAAATCTCATTATATGGAGATAACAAACTTTTATTTGTAAGATATTTTTCAAATGTCTGTTTCGGATAACTTATTAAATTTTGAACAAAGTTTGGGTCATAAATTGTTTTATTATAAGATATTTCTATAAGTTGTTTGAATGATAGACGTAAATCTTATCTCTAGAATATATTCCACAGATAGTTTGAAATTATTGCCTACTAAAAGGTGAATATATTTTTCTGAAGTTTAATTAAGATTGATAAAACTAGAGTTATTAATAAGTCGACAAAATTACCTACAAGATGGATCAGGTTGTAGCCTATAGAAAAAATTTAATTAAATTTTAGCTTACGTTAGCTTAAATAAAAACTCGACAACTCTTTATTTTTTGTCCTATTACTTTTTATTCTTTATTAAAAAATTTATAATATACTAAATTAAAATGATATACCTAGATACTTAGTATGCCGCCAAAAAGCCGCGAATAATTAAAATAATTAAAAAGAAGTAAAATTAAAATTTTAATTTTGTAACTTACATTATTACCTAAATCAAAAATATTTAATTGTGTAATTATAATTTGTTACACATTGCTTGAATATAGTGTTTCAAATTTTGGATCCTCAACATAAAATTCCAGGTTTGTCTGATGAGAATCCAAAATTCAAAACACTATGTTCAAGCAACGTGTAACAAACTATACTCTTTTAATTAACCCTTATGTTATCGGATAGAGATACCGGGTACTTTTTTGACTTTGACAGTGTATATCTCTGTTCGTATTTTTCACAGCGTTTTGGGACTTTGTGACATCTTATCACAAATACTTCTAAATAAATTAAAGCCATTTTAGTAGTTTTTAGATTATATAAATGCATTTTTTTTGCAGTTATAAAAAAGTATACCTATATCACTCGAATAGGGTACCGGGTACCTCATTTCAGAATCGTGTAATGTTAACGTAAAAACGGATTATTGTATTTAAAACAAGTTATTTATTTAATATAATGTAAAGTATAATGTTGTTCTTCTTTTAATTTATTATCGAAACAAATTCTGTAAACTTTATAAAAATATTTATGAAAGTATTTGAGAATTCTCCTTACTGGCAATCTAAACAAGTTGTAGGAATTTTAGCAATATGCTGATCACATACTGGTTTCTTGCAAAGTGTACAACACTTGCGTGTTTTTCTGCTAACTTTTCTTCAATTTTACATAGTAAGTAACATACACCTTTGTGCGTATGTCTACCGGTTGCATCTCTCGACGACTCTAGATGCAGCTGTGGTACAGTAAAAGGAAAAACGATTTTACGATCAAGAAAATTCCCAAATAATATTTTCAAATGGTAGTGTTTCATGATATGTGCGATTTTACTTCTTGATATAACATTTGGAATACACAAATTACGACTAAGTGTTTTGAGAAATGTTCGGCGGCTGTCAGTTCTGATCATCAAATTTGGAAAAATTTCTTTATACAGCGTATAGGCAGCAAGAGCTGCGACATCAATTATGTTGAAAAAGAATGCTAAAGGCCATCTATTAGTTTTTCTTTTTGTCGTATATTTTGTCACTAGTTGATCCATTGTATCGACTCCCGCTTTTGTTTCATTGTAGTAATGAATAATTTCTGGTTTCCTCTGTTCTGATATTCGTATTTCAGGTTGAGAATGCATAGTTGATAACAATAAAACGATTTTATTTTTCTTCGGGCAATAGCTAACCAGTGTCGCATCCGGAAGGAAACCAAATTTGGAAGATAATATTTCTCGCTGTTTAGTTGCCTGGAACTCACTAGGAATATATGTCTTATTTTTTCGAATTGTACCAACTAATTACAACTTCATCGTTCTAAGAAGTTTAGCAAGTGGTAGTGACGTGAAAAAATTATCAGTTGTAATATTCCGACCAGAACCTCTATAATTTTTTACTAATTCTAAAACTGTATTTTGCCCCACATTGACTTGCCTTTCACTGCAGTTAACTTCATTCCCAGTATATAATATTCCTTTTAGCAGGAATGCGTTTTTGGAGTCACATATCCAAAAAACATTAATTCCATATTTGGCAGGTTTTGATGGTATATATTGGGTAAATCTAGTGCGTCCTCGATATGGGAAACGCTGTTCGTCAACACTGAGAAAAAAAATCGTTTGTTACAAAACGAATTATTTTCATTCAAACGATTTTATGCATTGTATATGGGGAAACAACAGTGACATTTAAATCAAAACAATTTTCGTTTTGAAAATTACTTTTCGAATAAAAACGTTGGAGTTTTATTTCAAAACATACAGTAGTTTTCATTTAAAACAATTATAGTTTTAACTTAATTCTTTGTAATTTTATTTCAAAACAGCAATAGTTTTAATTTAAAACATGGTAGTTTTATTTCAAAACATTAATAGTTTTAGTTTAAAATTAATTTATTTTGTCTGAAGTATATTGTAGTTTTATTTCAAAATAGAATTAATCTTTCGAATAATAAAGTTGTACCTTTGATTCAATTAATAAATTTTATTTAAATTAAATACATGATTTTGGAAACTTTTTAATTTATTATTAGGCACTACACATTACAAAAAAAAAACAGATGTTCCATATTTGCGTTCTTCGCAGTCCTGAAGATGAAGGCTTAGTATACCTTCGAAACGTCGGCAAAGTAACTTTGTAGTTTTATTTGGTGTCCGCTAACCCAATATCCTGTTTTTGAGTAACCCTACATCGGACGAGAACCTTTCCTTTCAACAAAAAAAATATTAGTAATTTCATTATAATAAAAAAAACTATAATTAAAAAATTTTACAAATGCGGTACATTATTATAATGGTACATACTGAGAAATAAAATTGGTATAAGGTGCGCCATATCCCATTTTTCCAATAAGAATTTCATTTTCTCATCAGCCATTTATGTAAATTGTTGGTATAGATGTAAACACTTTTAACTTCGGTAAACTACTGATATGGAGGACGTAAGTGGTAGGTAACAAGGATTACCTACATGTTCATTTTCTTATCAGATATTATTTTACTTCCCATGAAACCAAAACTGCTAAATTGCGTCTTTCAACTTGCAACTTCGTATGACTGATATTGCTAATATGTACGTACATACAGCAGTAACACTTTTATAATATTATGCTTTTATAATATTAAATTTTAAATTAAAATTATATAGTTGTTTTTGGCACAGTTCAACTTCCTATCTTGAAAATACTTTGATCGAACCATATGTAATTCTTAATACAAAATTGAGAGATCTTAAACATCACCGAGAAATTTCAATTAAAACTATTTCGGTTTTGAAATAAAACTACTACCTATAATGATTTTGCTATTTTTCATACTTATTAGGAATGCATAAAATGGTTTGATTAGAAGTAATTCGTTTTGAAGCAAAAGATTTTTTTTTCTGTGCAAAATAATGGAAGTATTTAATATAATAAAATAATTTCTTTTCATATAAAATAACATTTTTTTAAATTTAAATAATAAAACGTTTGTTTGAAATAAACTATTTTGAAACAAATTTTGTTTTGTTTTAAAAGAATGCATTACATTAACTTAAACCAATGAGTATTTATTATAAAACAATTTCTTTTAAACCAAAAAATTAAATTTCAAAACAAATTATCGTTTTGATTTAAAACTTCATTTTTCTCAGTGAACTGTTAGATTTTCATATGGTTTGTAATTTCTATACCTTTGATAAATTTGCATTCAGCATTGTCCATATGTCACTAATCGGAGCGGCTTTATTTGTTTTGAGATGTTCAGTCCTAGTATTCACATTGTCAAAACGTATGTACCTGCTAATAGCATGAAATCGACTTCGGCTTAGGCTACAACGATATAGTGCCAAAGCATCATTCTCTCACAGTTTACTGCTATGCTCTGAATTTGATCCATGTACACCACAACAAATAAGAATTCCAAGGTAAGCATCTAGTTCTTCGTTAGTTAGAGGTTGCCACTGTTGCCGCAACTTATCTGGATTTGGCGTATTCCAAGAATTTATAACTTACACGGCCTTTCTATTAGTTTCACGTATAATAATGGACCGCATTTCGGGACTAAAAATAGCATTGAATGATTCCAATTCAATCAACGATTGATAGCCTTTTGCGGCACTGGGTTTACATCTTTTTACATCTTTCAAGTTACATCAAGTTTACATCTTCTTCGACTTCAATTTTTAAGGGAATATGTAAAACATCCTCTATGTCAGAATCATCGTTATTGTTTGCATTAGCAGGTGGTACCCAATTGTTATCCTCTTCATCAACTGCCAATTTTTCTTCTTCTTCAAACTCAAAAAAAGGTTCAATTTCTTCTTCCTTCATTTTCTCCAAGTTTAGATATTCACATAACTCTCCAGGTATATTGGTTTTCTTTTTTTGTAACGTGCTACCAAAATTTCTTTCAGAAACAGATTTGGAAGTACCAGGCACACTCATTATCACGATTTGAAATATTTTTAAACATATCGGAATAATTAATTCTCTAAAATATTATAGGAAAAGTTAAATTATATCAACTGAAGAGCGAAAAACAAGCTCTATAATCTATAATTGGTAAAGTGAATTTTGGAAAAGGTTTTGCAGGCGGGGACAAGCAAAAAATTACAAAATATATTTGTGTAAAATTTTAAATAATTTTACTTCACGACCCTTTTCCAGTATTCAAGTTATAGATTATGGAGCTTGCTCGTCGCTTTTCAGTTTTTTGTTTTTTTACATACCTAATTTTGTTTATTTCAACCGTTTTAGTTTTTATTATGTAATTAATAACTAACCACGAATATTTATACTCACTAGTCGTCACTACAAATATAATTTATTCTATTGCACACAAGAAATAATATGAAACTAAGACATTGCTAGTTCATAATTGTTGGGTTTTATTGAATTATACTCAGCAATATCAAAGGTATATATTTAATATAATATAAATTATAAGCTAAACATTACATTAAATTGATATAATGTATTTCGTAGTGAAGTTTTTAATTTTACTGTACGAGTGTTGAATCGGGACTACTCATAAAATAATAATATATCCACTTATATGGTCTTACAAAAAAGTCATAAAAAACTATTTTTAAACTATGCTACTCATATAAGCTCATAACCCAATTTTTAATAACTTGCTTTTTTAAAAACATTTTTATTCTTTTATTTATTTTCTTAACACCCGAACACCCCCCTTAAATGAAAGATTCTTACATTTAATTAATAAACAAAAAAACATCTTAATTTAAATTTTTAAATCTAACAATTATTAATTATACAATTCTAACATGAATTTATCTCTAAATTTTACAAACTTTCTACTTTCAAGTGGCTTTGTGAAAATATCTGCGATCTGCTCTGTAGTGTTACAATATTCAATTTTTACAATTCCACTTAAAATTTTTTCATGTATAAAATGAAATCTTACATCTATGTGTTTACTTCTTTTATTCATAGTCCTGTTTTTCCTCTAAATCTATCGCACTTTTATTATCAACTATCAGCACTGCCCTTATGCTTTTTCTTGTTTTTAGATCACCGGCGTAGTCTGCGTATATGCTATTATTAGTTCATCAGTTTTATTGCTGTAAAATTTTATTCCAAAATTTTGACTTCCATTTAAATATTTCATTATGTGTTTAATGTTATTGACATCACTTCTTGTTGGCTGTTCCATAAAGCGACTTGCATAATTATATGATTAAACGAACTTACCTTAAGTGAAGTTCTGATCATAATTGTATGATATGTACCACTAAAAAAAAATATATATAATCTACAACAACAAAATCGATACCTATATTAACCTCAGGGCCTGTGGGATTTTGCTACCAAATTCGGGTACAAAAACATTCCCTGCGCTAGCTCAGTTACTCTTGGTTAAAACTTAGATAGTAAAAAGGTCGCCAAGCAATTGAATACAAGTTCACAAGAGTGATTAAGGTTTTTTTTACAAATTACAAACCAACAAAAAAAAGAAATATAGGTATGGTATAAATAAATGGTATAAATAAATCCCCAAAATTGATAAATAGATCACGCTAATGATTTATTTAATAAAATTACAATAAAGATGATAAAATAATAAAATCAAACCACGTCAATAATGATAAAATTTAATTAATGGACAGAACTTATCAAAGAAATAAAAGTTAACCTTTACGCGATCGTATCAACAACGTAAGTAGTAATACGCAAAAATTTTCTTTAATTAAAATATCAAAAAATTTCAAATTAACGATGTTCAAATAACTACAACAATTATTGCGTTCGTACACGGAGAATTGCAATTCTTTGGTGCAACGAAATCTGCACTTTGATTATATTGTGCGCCGATATATTAAAATCAAAAATCGCGTTTTGCGTATCTCTTTACAAAAATAAATGCGTAAAGGTATAAATACTGAAGACAATTAATTTCACAAATTCTCGATTATACAAATCAAAAATATTAGCGTGCCCGTTCACAAAATTAACTAAATTAATAACATATATCGTACAAGCATCCAATGAATTAACGCCCGTAACAAATTCTTCAAAATCGGAATTGCAGACGAACGTTAAAACGGTAAACCAAATTTTCACATAAAAAAAAAATATAATAATTCGAAATTCATAGGGCCGACAACGCTTGATCACTGATGAAGTTTGGATTCGAAGGCATGATATTGAAATACGGTATGCGCAAAGATTAATAGAAATAATGCCGCCAAAAATATCTGATCTTATTGATATAGTAACCAGATAGCCAGTTGGTTACCTCTCCTCGAATCTTCTCTGGACTGATCAGAGGTTAATCCATTTCCGGAGTCTCACAAAGAAAGGACCATTACTCCAAGAAAATCGCCCACTTGAAAACTTCCACTTATGCCCGAAAAAAGTGCAAATAGCAATCTTCCAAAATTAGAAGGGTCAGGACATAAGTGAACAATTGAAATTCCATCAAATCTTCGGGAAAGCCAACTCACAAAAAAAAAGGAACAATCCAATAGTATCAGGTAGCTTCTTACAGAACCAAAATTTATCAACTTCCCTCTTCCAAACTCTTCATAATAATCAGACAGGACAAAATATATACAAAACTAATTAATTGGACGACACAGAAGGTAATTATTTACAACATATTCAAAATTAACTAAAAATTACAATCCCACATATTAATGCCAAAATTAAGATGCTTATCCGCCACATTTTCCTGTGTGACGGCGATAACTCTCTACAAAAATTCCAAATAAATACCTGCATTGCCATCTATAAAATAACCAAAAATAAATAATAATGAAAATTCCTGCAGAATAAATTATCCTACAGAAATTTCACGTAACAGATATCCTTCTTCCGAATATTTTAAAATGAACTTTCTTAACCCATTGATTAAAATTCTTTAAATTTAGAATAAACCTATGAGTACCGTCTGGTTTCGGTACTAAAAATATATTCGATATAAATTCGCCTTTTTCGTGATTACAAGGAACAATAGCTCCCATAGAAATTAGATTTTTTATATGTTCTGAGCAATCTTTCCGTTCTAAGGGTGTCCATGCGTTTTCTTGTGGAATATAATTTTGACAAATGTTTCCGATAATAGGAATTTTATAACCTTTTAGACAAGAAAGGATGAAAGAATCGGAGGTAATTTCCTCCCATTTATTTACGAAGTTACTTAATCTTCCAGCTAAAATGGGACTTACTTGTGTTAGTGTTGTCGGTATTGTTGGGGATTGTTGTGATTGTAAGGAATAGGATTTCTCTTGGCAAGTTTCTGATTGTATTTTACTGGTGGACGTCGAGTCTGCCCGCCTACATATTGTCTTTGATATTTCTGTCGATATGTAGACGGGGTCTTGAAGTTTTTTGGTCTTTGTTTATGATTTGGAAGTTTTCTTTTTTGCACCAAGGCAAGATTTTTCGAAGCCTTCTCTATAATTTTGGCGTTTTTAACGTTTTCTTCAAACTCTTTACCGAATAAATATTCATCTATGTTAGCTGCATCTAAAGTGTCTCTTAAACTTTCTTTAATGTTTGGTTTTAATAAGTTTCTTCTAAGTTTAGTCTGATGGTTTTGTATGTCAGCTAATATGCGTATAGAATCGTTTATTTTTTCAATGATATTAAGATTATTTATTTCTTCCCCGCCTTCTTTTTTAATTAGGTCAGTTAATGCTCTACTAGAAGCTGCTAAAGCCGCTCTAATTTTTTCTTGGTGATGTATTAATTTTACGTCACGCTGTAAAATCGTTTCTGACAAGCAACCTTTTATTGTTAGGTTTAGTTGGGGTGGGTTAAACATAACACAATTAATTGGTGCCGTATATTTGTTTAAAATAGAAGAAATGTCTTCAGATTTTAACCCATTTTTTAACACGTAGTCTAAGTTAATACTTAATTGCTTTTGAATAGCGGGCCCTAAGTCTTGTTTTGTGACTACGTCATCGCCAAGAACTGGCAAAATTGCACTATTTATCGATTCTTCTGCGGGTAAGTCATCGTTATTATAATCGTTAACAAACGATTGATGTGGTGGTGTCGAGTTTCTAATCAGCTGCAAATCTTGGTCTTCCCGTGTGAGATCGTTATGGTAATAATTACAAGGCGGTGGTGAGGGTGTATAAGCGTATCTAATGTTATCGTTGGTCGGAGTTGAACCCCCTATATAAAAGAAACTTTTATTATTTATCGAAGTCGACATTTACTTTTAAATGCGACAAAATTTAGAAAATATTTTAATTTTTATGTTTGGGGTCGCTTTATGGGAAGACAATGGTTTAATTATTAAAGCTGGATGGATTCAAGTACATACACTTGCTTTATAAAAAGAATACAATCTAGTTCATGGATAATTCAAGCAATAATGTAATAATTTTAGCACCAAGGATATTTCATGATTAGACACAAATCTAATTCATGGATAATTCAAGCAATAAAGCAAGAATTTTAGCGTAAAGGCTCCTTCATGATTAGACACAAATCTAATTCATGGATAATTCTAGCCATAATGCAAGAATTTTAGCGCAAAGGCTACTTCATGATTAGATACAAATCTAATTCATGGATAATTCAAGCCATAATGCAAGAATTTTAGCACAAAGGCTACTTCATGATTATACAAAAATGTAGTTCATGGGTTTCCAACTGTAATGCATAATTCAGTATTAATAAATACACTTACT
Organism: Cantharis flavilabris; assembly: GCA_949152465.1. Classification (NCBI taxonomy): domain Eukaryota; kingdom Metazoa; phylum Arthropoda; class Insecta; order Coleoptera; family Cantharidae; genus Cantharis; species Cantharis flavilabris. The sequence continues at coordinate 14,394,634 of OX424435.1, forward strand.
TGAAGAAGATGAACTGCTATTCCTGTGAGAGGTTTTAATTTCTTTCTTAAGTTTTTTTATCTCCTTTTCCAGACGAGATATTTCTGAATAATGTTTCCTTTTATGTGATTTTCCCATTTTCACAAATTCACAAATTCACTATTAATTTACTTAATTTACACTTGCGTGGGTTGCGTGTAGTCAAGACGCGCACAAAAACAAGAATGAAGACTTCACAACCACTAGGACAAGGATAGGGTGACCGACTTGGATTTTCCTTATTTAACTTTAAAGTGTGGTCAACGACGCCCAGAACACGGATACTACAAATTGAAATTGAAGGAAGAAGGATAGAAATACAATTAATTGTTTTTCATTTGTCATATGCGATGTTGCACCAGAATCCATAAACCATTCAATGTTGTTATTTTATGAATTTTCAGTGCATTCATGGCTTGTTAAAAATGACATCTTGTTATCTTGTTGATTAGATCCGCTTGCATTTAGTTTACTTTTTCTAAAAAAACAATCAGACTGAAGATGGTTATTCTTTTTGCATAATATATTACACCACAATTCTACTTTTCTGCAATCTCGAGCAAAATGTCCCGGTTGTTCACATTTGAAACAGTTTTTATTTTTAAAATTTCCGCGGTTATACTTATTTTTCTTTTTATTATAAAATCTCCAGTTTATTGTAGAATTAAACGCTACCTGTTCACTTGAGTTTTCCGACGTTTGGTGTCTTTTTTCTTCTGCTAATAATCTAGATGTTAAATCTGTTAATGTTTGTTTTTCCTGTGGTGTTGATTCCCATGCGCTAATAAAATATTTATAGGTGTTCGGAAGTGAAGATAACATTTTTGTTAATAGCATCATATCACTAACTTCTTGTTTTAACACTTTTAATTATTTATGTGCTAAATTTTCTAGATCACAAATGTATGTTGACATATCGGTGCCCTTTTTTTAAATTGATAATTGTAAAACTCCTGCATTAAATTACATTTTTGTTGTTGATTATCACGTTCGTATAAATTTTTTAATTTCTTAAACATTTCACTTGAATTCTTGAATTTTTAATAACTTGCTTTTTTAAAAACATTTTTATTCTTTTATTTATTTTCTTAACAATAATAATCATTTTTATTCCGTGTATGTACAAATTAATAATAGATATAACAAACGGACACCTGATATTAATAACATTAATAACAACAATATACAATATTATGTTATTGATATTGAGTGTCGAAATGAAAAGCTGCGGCCGAGATTAATTTATATTATGAATGCTTATTAGTGACTTTTTTATGTTTAATTATTGGTATTTCAGACAAGAAATTATTCCTATATTACTTGTATATTGAACAATATCTTCATACCTACCTAACAAATGGAATGATTATAAATAATCAGTAATTAACATATAATTCTATAAGAACTATGTCGTGGTACCGGGTACCTCATCCGAGTGATATATGTAAGTTGTCTTTTTATTCGAGAACATAAGGATTAAATAGTTTTGATTTATAATTTTATAATTTTTATCTTCATAATTTGTTAAGCCGGTGATAACCTAGTTTTCCGTTATCACTTTTCAATTTTTGAAAAATTGTGATTATGTCAACCGACCCCGGTATTCCCTACACCAGGGGTCTCCAAACTACGGCCCGCGGGCCAAATCGGGCCCACCAGCACCACCAATCCGGCCCGCGAGAGCGGGCCCGATGTGGCTGGTATCCGGCCCGCCCTTTACATTATTTTGATAAATCAAATCAAATAAAGTAATCATACAAAATAATAGTCAGATATTTTATTTACCCACTAAAAATAGTTGTCAACACACAACAAAAGTTGTCAAAAACAATCTTAATCTAATAAGGTATAGCTGTAAAGACTAACGAAAATATTCAAACCCTCCTATGTTAACAATGTAAAGTGTACATTTTGAAACCGTTTTTTGATATATAAAAATCGCATTTACAGCAAAACTTTTTAGACATTTTTTGTTAACAATTTCATTATTTTCAATTTTGTATCTATACATTTTTCAATTTTGCAGCTCCGTTTTTGACTGACAGCAACTTAAACAAAACTCCGGAAAACACAAAAAATATTGTCATTTATAAATCGGAAACGGTGCGACGAAATGAAAAACTGAATAGGCATTTTTTCTTGAAAACGTGATTCTGTACATTTATGTACAAGAGCATTTTTCTATTTTGTTGCACCGATTTCGAAATATAGATGACGATATTTTTTGTGTTTTACAGAGTTCTGTTTAAGTCGCTGCCAGTCAAAAACGGTGAAACAAAATTGAAAAATGTACAGGTACAAAATTAAAGACAATGAAATTTATAACATCAAAAATTTTTAAAAAGAAGCTTTGCTGTAAATGTGATTTTTATATAGGTAAAAAAACGGTTTCAAAATGTGCTATTTACATTGTTAACATAGGGGGGTTCGAATAATTTTGTTAGCCACTGTAGTTACATATTGACCCTCGGGGCTTTGTGGAGTAATCAGTCTGGCCCTTAGGCTAAAAAGTTTGGAGACCCCTGCCCTACACAATCACTCATACTTCATGTTGTAATAGTCAAAGTTCTTGCCAGTTTATCGTTTATCAATAGATGAACAATTCAGTTTTAATCTCAGCTGCTTATCATAACTTTGGTCATCCCAAGTTAATATTATTTCGCAGTTTCTCTTAATAATTAGAGATTGCAGTAGACGATAATATTGATTTATGTATAAGTCAAATTTTATTCAAAAGTGCTTCTTGATCAAAGCATATCAAAATTAATATTTCAGTATTTTAATTGAATAATTAATAAATTATTCTAACATCTAATGTAGATGTTGGGTTTTGCAATGAGCGTTTTTAAAAACTTGTAATCCTAAAAATGTAGTTGCACTTTTAAAAGAGGAAAGTTCGAAAAATACAGTATAACCGATATAACTGTATTTTTTAAATTCATTTACAACTCATTATCTACTCGTCACCGAAATGCTGCAAAATATTAAATTATGAATTCAATAATTTGCAAGCAAAAATAATCGTTGAATAATAAACGAGCAAGTTAAACTGATCAACCATAAAACGTTCGTGAAGTTGATGTTAAATATATTTGACTTGCTGCCAAATCCTCTATCGAAATTTTTCCATCACATGTAACTTTTGAGCTAAACCCTGATTATTTCGAAGCAGTTCTTGGGTTATCTCTTGTGATTATAATAGGACAATTTTGTTTTTAAGGTTTTTTAAAACCAATTCATTTAAAAGTAAATTGAAAATCAACAAAAGCAACTCTTCAGGATTAAACGATGCACACTATAATTACTTACAGTAGAGTTCATGATATAGATGTGGGGTGTAGAAGACAAGTGAAGTAAATTTTTTTTTATTTGAGATTTTATTTTCAAAGTGTAAGTGAAGTGTCAGAGTTCTAATAAAAGTTAATTTTATCTCAATACTAGGTTTTGGACTTACTTCCCTTGTTCTCTACTTCCCTCAGACGAAAACAGTTTTCTGCCGAAAATGAACAGAAGTAAAAACCTTTTAGCGAATTATTTAAGTAGGTAGCCGTATACATATTACGTGAAAACTTTTTTAAGAATTAATTTGTTACTATAGTTTATCAGACATTGCAAACAAATAACTTAAACCTACTTTAACCTACAGAACAAACCTATGTACATACACTGTAAAAAAATTTACTAAAAATTACACAAAACAACACATTCCTATGTTAATGCAGGTCCACACGGAATTGTGTTTAATTTTACACGGAAATATTTTGTTAGTTCAATTTTTCAGCGTGTAAAATCTTGACACAAAGAAATGTAAAATATTTACACCAATTTTTATGCTTATTGATAAAATTTAGTAAAAAATTAACACATTTACCTTATAATTAAAATTTTTAATATTTCTTTATTTCTGGTGTAAATTTTACACGAACTTGTGTAAGTTATTACAAAAATTCAGTATACTTGTTTCTTGATAGAAATGTGGTATTGAAATGAATTTAACAATTAACTCCAAATATTGGTAGCTCCACAATTTATTCTTCATTTAAAACATTAAATTTGTTTGATCAGTACACCTTTATTGTATCTACGTAGTCAACGTTTTTAATGTAGTCATCTTGATGCATTATGTCTTGTAGTACCATTTTTCATCGACTGCAACTGCACTGTAAAATAATTTTTAAAATTACCTAACATGCAAAGACGAACTTTATGAAACTTACCTAACTCTACATAATTCTCTTATTGGAAACTGATGGCGTTTGCTTTTACCCAAATTGTACTTTTTTTGTGCGGCAACTTGAAGTTTACTCAGCGGATGTATCGTCCATACTGTATTTAAACATCACACCAAGTCAACAATATGTATTTAAAATTAATAATTTGATTTAAATCTAAATTTTAAGCACATTGTATGTTAATACCAATAGGACATATATTTTATATTATTTTGTAACTATTAAGCATTATAATACTTACTCATGGGCACCCACAGGATATTTTTCAGGGAGGGGCAAAACAAAAAAAAAGGGAAAACGAATTCTTAAATTTGTACTTTGTAATTATTAAAAACCAAAAGATTTAAAAAAATTAAAAAATTTAAAACAAAATATTTAATGTTTAAAAAAAATTGTGCCCCCTTTGCCCCCCCCCCCCCCCATGGACGCCCATGTACTTACTTATTCATAATATACACAAATTACCTACTTATATTTAAAACAATTTATAAGTTGTTATTCTACTGGAGATACTGGGGATAGTAAATGTGTGCTCGATTCAGGTACAATCACGCGTGGTAACGTCTGTTCTGTAGCGTTTGTTCCACCCACAACCCACATTCTTGTCGGGGAATCACACATTTACACAACAGCATGTTAAAATAATTATTTTTCAACCGTAAGCTGAATATTGTGTAAATTTTTTCAAAAATAATTACCATGGAAACTTGCATGGCCAGTCTGATAAATGAAACTTTTAACAATTTCAAAAGCATTTTTGGACTTTTTAAGTAAAATTTACATGAAATCTAATGGTGTTATCATTCGTAGTTTATATTTCTGCATAATTTTTGTATCTTTCATTTTTTCTCTAAAATAATTAGGGAAGCAGGAATTTGCATAAATAAGTTTTTATTTCCTATGTTAGGCTAAGTCAATCAATTCTCTAATTATTATCTTTTATATCCTATCAAATAATATAAAGCAGCGGATTGCGGATTGTGCGGGTGAAATCTAATGATTATAGAAGTAATCTGGAAAAAAATCTACAATCCATTATTGTCGGGATTTACATTCAGAGTGTAACGCCAAATAAAATCAAATTAAATTGAATGATTCATTAAAATACTCGAAGTAAATCTTTCTCATTTGCAAGCCAAGTTCCAATTTAAAATTAGATGCATATAAAATTACAGAGAATTTCATTCAATTTGTAAATCCTTGCCTAATCGAAAATCTAAATGGTCCTTGAATTGCAATTTAAGATTTTGACTTCTTTTCATGAGTTAACAGATTTTTAAAATGTATATGTACTTGTAGGAAATAACATTTTATTATTACATATATTATTTTATTTTTCAATAATAAAATTTGTAAATTTCTTAGATTTTTATTCATAATGCTGATTATGATAAAATTGAAAATATTTAAAATATTTAGAAATAAATTTTATTTATAAAATTTAACCTGACAACAAATTAGTAAAATAACTTGAGGTCTCTAGAAATTGTGCGCCAAATAAAATATATTTGTACAATAAACAATATCCTATAAAAGCGATGTTTATACGAGAAATACAAATGTTCAAATTGAGAAATTAGGTATTTCCAAATAATCTGAAAAGAAACCGTGTAACAACGACTCTTGAGCAGAAATTGAGAAATTGAGAAACTGAGACTGATTGCATTCAGTAATATAGTAAACAATTCATAATAAATGAAAAACAAAAACCATGAAGGATACAACAAAGTATAAATAAAAGAGGTTTTTCAAATAACAAACTTCTATAAAAAAAACAAGTAAAAAATATAGGTACTAAAAAGTAAAAAATAAAATATTTCTATACTAAAAAATAAAAATTAAAAATATACTTACTAATACAAGAATAGTAGTATATTGTGTTATTCGGTTCAAAATTGAAACTTTCTTCAATTTTCCGTAACGATAGAGCTATTGGGGACGTCGTTAATTGGGACCAAGGCCGTATCTCGGATTTTTGTTCCGAAGGAGGGTTGAAAGATAAATAAATAATGTGTTTACCTCCAGAATTAAGCGCCGCAAAAAATTGCAATTACCTATACTTATCTGTAAATAAATGTGCACTGAAATCTACTAGAAAGAAACGCCCACTATAAAAATAATATTTTGTATTCAACTTATTTTTAATATAAACTGCAATTTTTTATTTTTATTGTTAAAAATTCTTTGCTTCGTCAAAAAAATTGTTTAAAAGTCCTTTATTATATTTTATATTCTAGAATTTTATCTCGTGCTTTATTTCGGAGGGGGGTTTGAACCTCTAAAACCCCCCCTCAGATACGGTCCTGATTGGGGACGGCTGCATCGAGCCTTGGATTTAGTTCTAGCTACATGCCTTATTATTATAATTACCTATCTAAAATTCAAGTTGATGTTTTTGTTACAAGTATAAAAATTTTATAGACGGCAAATTTTAGACCGCCCCGAGCGACAAAAGCTCTAGGTACGTCATCGGTAGTATCGTAGATGTATGAGTGTTATATGACTAATAATAATTTTTTATTAATTAGGAATATCAATATTGATATTTTGATATTATTTGACATGATTGATATTCTTAATTAATTGTATTTTCAAGAGCTAATAATTTTAATTAATAATAATTTTTTAATAAAAATGTTTTTACGGATGTTGTTGGCCTAGCATAAAAAAGCTGCTAAATTCTCCAAATTAAAAATTTAACTTATTTAAGTGGTGATAATCCCGCTTGTTTGTTAGAAGTAGAAGTAAAAAATAATTTGAACCTATTGAAGTTCTAACTACCTATATACTGCTACACGAACACAGTAAAAAGAAATCAAATCGGTGATTCCGATTTGTTGAAGTCTTCTTGTGAGTAGCTTCACAATTTTCTTTACACTTTACTGGCTGTAGACTTGTGTTATCGATCTCAATTAAATTAAGCTCAATATCGCTTGCTAGTTAAGAGGTTTTCTTTTGAACACAATAATTATTATCGGAATGTTGGATATTCTATATCCCTACTCCCCCAACCCCCGTCGGTTGCAAAAACCGCAAGTTTACGTACATCAGGCCTGTATTTAAAATCTGTATACCCGTAGGCAGAATCTGTGGTGCGGTCTCCACTGTTTTTTTTTTGAGAATTCATTGTTATTTTATCTTAAGTAAAGTTTAAATTTTCTTTATAAATAAATTTTCCAATAATATAAGAACAAGAACAAAGCTACTTGCAAACATCAATATAAAAGCGTGGGGCTATGAATTTCACAATTTAATAGCAGTAAATAGCCTTACGTTTTTATATTTATGTAGAGCCACCGTTACTCGACGATTATCCTTAAATCTTATTAGCTTCATTGTAATTTATTTCTTCAGTAGGTACGTAAAAAAACTTAAAAATAAATTTTTTCACAATTTTTAACAATTCACTGGCTACATCAGTGGAGAGAAAAGTTTACTAATCTGAATTGCTGTTAAACCCACGAAGTGCACCCTACCTGCAATAATAAAGAAAATTATTTGTTAGTTATCATTTCAGATGTGAATGGTTTTGGTCAAATTACCTTTAACACTGTAGTCCTTTCGCCTTATTCCTTTTTACCATAATAGTTTCTTCATCGTCCATAACTCACCAACCCAATCCGAACACTTACACATATTTTTAACGATTTTAAAAGAAGGAAAAGAAATTTCGAAAGAAATAAGAAAAAAAAACAAACACTTGGAAGAACAAATTTATCACTCAAGTATTTAAAAAAATGATTTCTGATTATTAATTAATAAGCTACCATCAAGTTTTTCGTACTCGACACATCAGACTCCCGTTCGCGAAATATGAATTTTGCGTTCCGACCAATGTCGATCTTAACTGAAAATGAAAAAAAATTTGTTAATTCTTATTGTGATTGTATATTTTGTAACCGAGGTTATAAATTAATAATAATAAAATGTTTCATTCAGGATTTCCAACATGTGAGGGTTAAACCTAATGAATTTCAAGTCCATCTTTTTAACCGCTCGGACACCGCAGGTCTATTAATGAATTTTTGCTCGATTTTTTAGCGTTGAATCTTGTAACACCGGAGGTTTTTGATTATGTAAATTGGTTTACCCATAAATAAATAAAATAAAATTTACAAAATATATGGTTGGTTGACATGAACTATTTTCTAAATGTTGATTGATTGTTTAGAAAACAAGAGCATTATTGTTGTAAAAATTTATATTATAACTTTAAAAAAAATTATTAAGTGACGCAAAGACGTTACTCATTATGGGGAGGGGCGGATTGTAAAGCATTGTGTATAATCCGTAAATGCATGGAACTAAACGTCATGAGTCATTTTGAATTTTGGGGATCCAATAAACTCAATATAATAAGATCTGATTTGTTTAAATTGAATTATTTACAAAATCATCTAAGGGCCGCTATGTATTTCCTAAAATTTAAACCAAAAAATAAATTCTGTAAAAACATCAACGAAGGTAGTATTATTAACTATTTCATTATTATTGTTTCTTTGACTAATCTAGACAGAAATTGAACGCGTAATATTATATTTCTGACGTCAGGGGTGACAAAACGGCAAGCTGAAAAAATTGAGTATCTAATAATGCCCGATTTCTTCACTTTGAGATATCTATCAGAAAAGTATAACTATAAGATTAACCAATCAAACAACCTTAATTCAAATTTTTACGGTTGTTTTATTGGTTATACTTATAGTTATACTTATCCGATAGATATCTCAAGGTGAAGAAAGGCCATAAATATGGCCTTTGAAATATCAAGACAAGAATTCAGTAACTCTTGATCGTAGTTTCTTGATCTTGTCTTGAAAGTCTTGAATTTTAAAACTTGGCGAAATCGCATAATTGATAATTAATCATCACTTCTGCATCAATCCACTTATGTATGTATTTAAGTGTCAACCTGTCAACTATTGAAATTTTGCATGATTCGACTTAGACGTGTTACCCTTTTCTTGCTGTTGTTATCAAACGCTGACTATATAAAAAGTTACATTATCTAAGAATTTAATTACCAAACAAATTTAATAAGCTCCTAAACTGTGTATGATTGAATTATTTTTTTTAATTGGTTAATTTAATAATTTCACGACTTTGCATTTTTATTTGTGGCAGCTACGGGCCTGTGTTTGTGACTCAAGCGGGGCCCCAAATGGATATTAAATTAACATGGAACATTTTTATAAGCAGAACAATTTTATAATAAATATTAAACACGTTTGCATAATTAAGGAAGAGCAGTAGACGCATGTGTTTCTGGCAACTTGGCCGTCGTCAGTATTGCTTACCTGCTGCTACCAAAACGATGAACACGCTTAATTATGCAAAATTACAATACGGATTCGTCTTCGTTGCTAATAATAATAAATATTGTTATTTAGTTTTATTAAAATCATTTTAGGGATTTACTACTAAGTAAAAACAAGAAAATCATACTTGACGGTTTTAATAAATTAATAAAAAATAATAAAAAAACTAGCAGTGTAGTGTTAAAAATCAAAATATACCCTACCCTTATTTTTTTCGGTATTTTGTTAAATTGCTATATAAGGGTGACAGTTATTTGTTTATTACTGTAATCGCTACCAGATGGGAAGTTTTGCTTTGGCGGGTCCGTTCAATCTTTCTTGATGCCGCTTCAACTTCAATTCAACAAAAAGCGAAGCAGGTAGAAAATATATTTTATATTTTAAATACTTAGGTACATAAAAAATGTGGCAGAGGGGTTATTTTGAAAAAGTGCAGCATATTTTCTGGTTTTATTGGTGCTTTCCATATTTAGTGCTACAAATCACAAAAATTTGAATTCGCATTAAATCATTAAAATATTTTATTTATTACCTAAACTATTAAAATTTTGCTTTTTGTCTCGAGTACTTTGAGTTTATCTTGTATTTTCTTATTTTGTAAAATAAAAAATTATTAAATCTTTAGATATTCAATGACAGCATCGCCCGATAATCTTAATAAACAATATAAACAAAAAATCAAGACTCTTGATTGGCACCAAGACTCTTGATAGCACCTCTTGATCTTGTCTTGAAATTTCAAGACAAGATTAACGTCGACTCTTGTCTTGAAATTTCAAGATTTTCAGGACAAGAGTCTTGGTAGTCTTGATCTTGACGGCATCACTACCCAAAAGCAAAACAAAATTAAACCGATCGAGAACTTTCCCGAAATTTACAAAAAAACTGCGAAAATTTGCAAACAAAATTGAAACTTTCCACTGTTGGAAAATTTTATCTGCACAAAAACATTACTCAAATTTCCACTCAAGTGGATAAAATACTTACCAAACGGGATTACACAACATTTTTCCAACTTCATCTTCACAGACTTCACAGACGCAAGTGTTTTGTTTTCAACTTATTTTATTACCTTTTCGGCTGTTTTCATCACTGCTGAGATCACCGTCTGATATCTGGCAGTGAGATTATTTCTGCACATGATGATTGATTTAGTGCACAGGGGATTGTAAATTGATTGTGCCGTGGTTTAGATGCCAGGTTAAACTGTAAGTAGTAATTGTTTATAGTAACATTCCATTAACATTCCTTCGACCCATCCCCTCTCATAAATTAAATTAAATTAAAATTCAATTTTAAGTTCAACAGTTTTCATAAACATCGGCAGAAGCTACTCAGGATATCTAATATGTGAAAATATTCACATGGCTGACGGCTCCCCCCCCCCTCGAAAGCAACTTAAAAATTTTTTTAAATAAAACAAAACTGAATTCTAAAAGTTCAAGAATAACTTTGGTTTTAAAACCAAAAGATAGTGGGCGGCACTAAAGTAGAACTTCAGTAACCCAATAAAATATTGGAACGCAGGATATTGCATAAAATGAATTCTTTAACCCATTCGCAGCCATGTTCAAATTATGGAACAGTTATTGTTCCAAATTACTAGTAGTATCATTTATATTAAAAAATATCAAATAATTTGAAAAAAAGACTTGGCTGCGAATGAGTTAATGTCAAAATATGGTAGGAGTTCTATTGTTTTGTAGTTGATAAGATTACTATTGATCTTTTTTAATTAAAAAAAAATTCTAATTAAAGACAAAAGTTAGGCTGCAGCCTAGGTAGAGTGCGCGTAAATACGGCCCTGGCGTATATGTTCTGTTGTTGAATTTATTAAACAGGCACATTTCATTCTTTTAGAATAAATACATATAGTTAATTCCCAGAATTTTAATTAAAATTAAAAAACATTGTATATTCAGGATAACTAACGTAGAAGGTAGAAATATAAAATATAAAGAGAAGTCTTTCAAAAAAAAACTAATTTTTGTAAAATTAAGCCAAACTATAAAAAGATAAAATTTAGAATATTAATTTTTCTTAATCGCAGGCTTTTGTATGTTATAGAAAACAATTTTTTAAATTAACTTTATTTTACATGAAAGACTTATCTTTATATTTCTTCTTTTTTGCCGTTTTTTCTTAAACATCCCTTCTTATTCGACAAGAAGTTGGCGACCGATGCTTTTTGCCCAAAAAAGCTTTCATTATAATAATACTCTTATCTGATCTCACAAACCGAAATTAGGATAACTTTTTCATTGATCATTGTTCTGTATACAAACTGAAAATAATTAAAGCATTTGAATAGGAATATTTTGCAGCCCTGTATAGAGCTGACCTAATCCAACAAAGAATGACTTAAACGGTACCCTTATTTTTATTTGAATGGGGTAGGTCGGGTAGATTTAGAGTAGTGGGGGTATTCAGGCATTAAATTTTGTATTTTAGTCCTTAAGCTATCAGGTCTTGTTTACTAGTTGTCGTTGACGATTAGCCATATTTTTTTTATTCCAAAACTTTTGTGAGTTGTGAAAATTTGTTTGGAAACAATTTTTTTAATCGAACAGAAACTCAATAAAAAATCAGTAAGTAAATTTGTAATTATTTAGTAGCTAATTTTATCGTAAATGAAATTTTGCAATATCAAAGTTCGTTCCAAGTTTTATTATTTGATAATGTCGTTGCAATGATGCTGGCTAGGTGGCGACAGTTATCAAGCAAGTTTCGCTGTATACAGATTTTTGTAATTTTATTCCGAAAATAAAGGTTCTTTCATAATAAATTTTATTAATGGTCGAGTTTGAACAATAAGTGGCAGTCAGCTGATTATTAAATTGCGTTTTCTGACAAAATGTCCATTTTTATCGAATAAAAATGATGAAAGTTTAAAAAATAGTACGTAATAATCGTCATGGTGTTGAAATACAAAATTTCGTGTAGATATCTGTGAAAATGTCAAGTAACAACTATGGAGAACGCACTGTTATTATTGTAAAACATTTTATAATTCGTATGTCTGCTAATAATTTATGTAGTAAATACAGTTAGGGGGTGCTTATAATAAGTGACCCGAGCTGAATTGTCAAATTTTTGAAAATCTTATGAAGAGGTAAATATTAGTTTCTTTGTTTTGATCGTCATTATGATGTAAACACGTAATTTACCAAATCTATGGCGTCTTTTTTTGCGTTAAAATTAAACAAATGAACTTGAATTACGTTTTATGCACCAAGTTGGCGTTAACTTTAATTTTTGCGATTTACGGTTTTCTGTGTCCTTCACACAATTTTATTAACTTTTAAACTGCTTAATCGTTAGCTGATAATGTTATCAATCAGTCAAAACACTCGTGTCTAGTATTATTAGTTCCTGTATTCTTAATAGTGTTTTTTTAATGTTTTAGGTACAAAATTCATCATCCTTCCACGTCGTTGTTGATTGATAAACTCACAAGATGCTGCTCGTTTTCAAAGTTGACACCGGCACAAATTTCTATTTTGATGTCGGCTTAGCTGCTGGAAAGTTAGTATTTTTTTACAACCTTTTTTTAAAAACAACTTAGTATTTGTACATGAATTCTACAAATACCTGCCACTTATTATTTACTTAAATATTCACAAAAGTATTTTATTGTATGATTTGATGCCGTATCGGAGGTGCTCAGTCTGCATAGAAAACCTTATCGAGTGTACATGCATGTTCTTTTCCTGACGTTTGGAGCTCACTTTGTTACCTCTGATTAAAAGACATAGTTCTATATTACGAGGAAGATAAATATTCTGTAACTTCTGATACGTAATACATTAATACATAATTTGGTGATATCCACTGTTAAACCTTTGATCAAATAAAAATTATTTCATATTATATTCAGTACTGTGACAGTGACAGTAAGATTTTTTCGTTAAAAAGCTATTAATTTGCAATAATTTAACAAATTGTAATTCTTACATTTTTGGATATTATAAAGGACTATCTAGTTTTTGCTGCCTTTGTGAAGAAAAAGACCTGGGGCTTTCTTTTCTTCTTTTTCAAGGAATTATGCTAAAATTTCTATCGCTACCTAGAATTTTCTTATCTTATGCTTGCTTGCATCACCTACACTTATAGTAATTATTACGTATTCCTTAAATATTATTAAACGGAGAACACCTAAATTGAAACCCAAGAAATTGACTGCTTAAACTGGCACAGTTATTAACTAATATGGTATTGCACAATTTATAGAAGCTTAACTAAACTTCCACTTTAAAATAATTAAAACCGCTTAGATAAGGACCACATTTAAGCAAAAGTGTTGCAAATCAGCATTAATATTTTAAATGAGATCTGAAAATCGACCAGGAAATTGAGAAAGATGGTTAGTGCAAAGTATGATTTTTTTTCTCATCATTTTAATCTTGTCCTTATTTGTCCCAGTAAAGGCTGTCATTCATGGTTTTGTGGTTTTATTTTCGTAATTATCTTATTTTCTTATATTGTGGTTTAGTTGGATTTAATATTCTTTGTGGTATTATTTATTATTGTAGTATTATATTTGTGGTTGGCATGCATGTGTGTTGGTTTGTTTATGCCTTTATAGTCTGACGTAGTAAATCAATTTTGACGGAACTTGCACTGATCTTGATAGCTCTTTTAGTAACAGTAGATTCACTTTCTTCTGAAAACAAATTTGTTAGATTTTGCATAATATACAGGGTGTACATTTGAAAACAATCCTCCTTTTGAGACATCTCTAAATAGGAAAGTGGGACTGCGTACTCTGCATTGCGATTGGACTCATCTCTTCGCCCTGAGGTACCCCGATTTTAAAATTTTATCTGCACACATAATACGGAAATTAACACGTAATGCGCATAGTTGATAGGTTGACAATAGTACTCCTAGTTGTTTCAATCTCAAGTTTCCCCCTTTAAGATTTAATTCATCCACGCAAATTAAACATTAAAGATACTTGCATACTTTTATCAACATATGATTACGTCACCTTATGACATCGCCTATATTCTCAGATATCTTTCTGCTTATACTGCCGAAGTATGCATAAGTGTGTTGAATTACTGTGTTACTCCCAAAGTTTGCCTACGAACGATTATATTTTAACTGTTAATTTATACCACGAATTTTTTTGTTTGTGCCCATTAATTTGTTAATTTCCGTATTATGTCTGCAGGTGCAGATAAAATAGTATATTGTAACTCGAATTTAAACTGTAGGTTAAATAATATACTAATTAATGGCACCATACCCTTTGTGGCACCTCAAATTGAAGCAACAAAAATTAAAATTTACTTACTTGATTTTTTCTATAATTTATTTCCTGCTTTACACAATTACCACGAAATGTTCTTTAAATAATATACTAAATTACTTACGGGTGCACAGTGGAACGTCAACACGAAAAAGTGTCAAAAAATCAAATTTTAACTTTAATGTCTTAAAATGGACATAAATAAGTAAATAACACTAGAAAATTAATTAAAAAATTCAAAATTGACAAGGGTGGTTCGGATAGTTGTTTTTTAATTGTAGTGGTTATTAAAATATGATTTTACTTTTAATGACCTAAAATTGCCATAAATACCACGGGAAAATTAATTAGAAAATTCAAAATTTAGAGGGGTGGTTTAGAGGGATGTTTACTTTTTTTTTGGTAGCTCGGGGAAAGAGGGTGAGTCCTAGCGCAACGCAGAGTACGCAGTTTAGTTCCCCTTTCGTATCTAGAAAAGCTTCTTTTACAGTTTTTTGATATTTTGTGTAGTTTACGAGAAATTTAAGATGGATCGTTTTCAAATGTACACCCTGTATACTAGGGGTTAATCGCTGATGAAGTTCCTTGTACACGTGTAATGAAGTACGTGAAACCTCAGGCGAAATACTGTGATTTACTCATGAAGTCGAGTAAATTATTCACAAAGTACTTGAAGTTTATTGTGCACGATTTTCTCCAGCGATTAACCCTCAATTGATTATTATGTAATATATTAGCCACTGGAGTATTGTATGAGATGCAAGTCAATCCCCTGTGATGATGATAGGAGATAATCATGAAGAAAACAAATAGATTGGTAGAATTCCACGTGTTTCTCATGTATTAGTTTTTATCTCAAATGTCTCCAATCAGTCATTGAAATTATTACTTTGCATATTAATAATTGCAGTTTGTGCAAAATATTTAATACTTTTTGCCCAAATAAGGCTATTTGTAGGGAATTAAAAAGAATTTTTTATTGAACTTCTAAGAAGCTGTGTAACGTTTTTATTTTCAAAAAGCTACAAAAACTGGTTAGTAAATTTTCTTTGGTTCAATTAAGTTTTTATATAAACTTACTTTTTTAAGACAAATAGCCATAACTTGGCCAATTTTTTCCGGATAAGGAAGAAACTTTATAGTAGGGAATTAAATTACATGTCAACTTTGTATGGAACCCTTTTTGGTAGGGCTAAAAAGTGCGGAAATGTATCTCCTGATTAGACCACCGTTTTCAGGTTCTTCATAATTTCATACTAACATTTTAAAAGTTGTATTGAATTACGCTAAAATATTTTCATGTTATTAAACTGTCGTTGATCTCTTGAACTTGATCAATTTAAAAGAGAAGTATTAGCTAGTGCGGCTAGCTAACGAAATTAAGCGTTTTGGTTAGTTCTACCAGACGTACATTTGTTTATTAACATAGTAACTAGTCTGTTGTTGTTATATCAAGTCTAATCAATCACAAATTAGCGCATGTTTGCGATAAAACGATGATATTATTTTTAGTTTTTTATTATAATCTTGAGATCGCTCAGGACATTACTCTATTAAAATTATACTTTTATAACCAAAACATCATTAAAAGGTTTCTGACTTCTATACATTTCTAAAAATGAGATTTTCCCATATAAAAAGCAATTACAATAATATTATAAATCTTTAACATGTGAAGTTAATATTAAATTAAAATTTGCAGATTTAAATTGAAATAATTATTTTTAAAAGGATCAGGATAGCTGCAGCAATCCTGTTGCTGAAAGCTCATGAAATAAATTTAATTTTGGTTTTTTAATTTACTTGGTAATTTTTAAATTTTCATTCATTTGCGGTAAAATTTTCTCATATAGTTTGCCTTTTTATTGTCAACATAAATATGCTGCTATTTAAATTTATGGAACTTTGAAGTTATTTTTAGTTGTTATTAAAGCAGAAATGTTTATATTTTCAGGGTCTTTGCCTGTACGATTTAATAATATTTTCTGATAAGGTATATTTTAAGACGCTATGTTTACATTATGTGATATGTAGGTACATTTCAGTACACACCTACTTCAATATTTTTGTTTTTTTAAATTAAATTAAAACAAATTACGAAATCTGCAATATTTAACATAATTAAATAAACAATGGAACCTTGGCATTAAAGAAAATATTAAAATTTTTTTAGTATTGGAAACCTGCAGCAGGAGTTACAAAGTTCGTACAAATTTCCAATCGAAGATCAAATTTTGATTGGAACTGGAGGCATTTCTTTACAGCCTCATGATGCTGTTTGCAAGTATTCAACAGTAGACGAAGCAAGCCCGATATACTTGTTGAGCAAACGTGATATTGAAAATGCAGATCCTCCTCAAGTTACTGTCAACAATATCGATTTGTCTTATGCTGGTACTGTGTATTCTTGAATATATTTAACATTGCTTTGATACATTCAATTTTCAGATTTTACTGAAAGATACGAGCAAGCTTTAGGTTTACCTGCCGGTTATAATACCATAGTTGAAAGAACTCGTCTAGCAAAGAGTTTTCAAGATGTTGCAGAGAAGCTGTATAAAACTTGTGAAAGCTTAGTTCGAGATCAACATTTCCAACAACTAGGTTGGATGGCAGTTGTTGCTAATATTAAAGATACCGAAAAAGTTCATAACCTGAGATTGCAAGAATTTAAAAATAAGTTTAATTTATATTTAGCTAAACGCGAGTCAATCATGAAGGAAATTGAAAGGTAACTTTTATTGTTATTGATTGTTTCTATTTATATTAAATTTTATTTTAGCTTCCCTCATGATATAGAAGAATTAAAAGAATTTCCAGTGCTAGCCCCACTAGTTGAAGCCGTAGAACAGATGGGTGTGTTGTTGAAAAGCTCGCCTAGCAGTAGCGGTAACTCGACAATGGAGGATTTTAATAAAATACGTACGTTATATGATTTTTTGGTGAATGCTGTCGATGGAGAAAATTCTGTTTTCGAAATTTATGAGTTCTGTTATCGAGTACTTACCGAGGTATTATTTAGCTGTTATTTTTTATTTATCTTAAACTGATTTCTAACGTTTTTGAATATATAGAAAACTGAAGAATATATTACACATTTATATAATGAAAGTGAAGGCTTTTACAACTTTAGCAACACGGAAGATATGATTGAGTTTAAGGGGATAAGTGAACGATTATCTGCATTGGATGAACTCCTAAATAAGGCAAAAGGACTTGCTGAGCAACAAAAACAATTAACCATGTCGTTTATGCAGGTGAGTTTGACAATTCAAATTTTTATTGATAGCTCAGTGGGTGCTGGTGCTTTTAATTAGATTTTTTCTTATCGTTTACAATTTAAGTTGTTGTAAACAAAAGGTATGCAGAGAAAAGTGTGCCATTTTTTCATTAAATTCTGTGGTTTCAATTAATTTAAAATTTACTCTTAACTAGTGAGTTTTGATGTATTCCTGATCTTTTGCAATGTTGAATCCCAAGCCACTTATTAATCTGCTTTTAGAATCAAAATAGTGCCAGTGGATTACACGATTCATCTGTTTTACAAAACCTTTGTTTATCGCATCAAGAACAGCTAAAAATCATGAAGAAGACTCATGACGATTTACTTGAATTTAGACATAGATGTGGTAAATCAAAGATAGAATTAGGAGAAAAAATACACTACTGCTTGAAGTGGATATCCTACATGCAAAATGGGGCTTCAAATGCAGATTTAAAGTTTCTGGATTGCGAAACGGATATTACGGAAATGGAAATGAGATTAAAGATATTTCATCAAATTCATACTGCACCAGAAGTGTACTTGTCATGTATAAGTGAAGTTGTTCGTAGAAGGGCATTCTCAGAAGCTTTCCTAGCGGTAAAGTAGAATATTAACTGCTACGGAACATTTTTAATTACATTTAATTACAGTCCGCATCGCACCTGGCTTGCTCTTTCCTATCAATTTACAACGACGAAGTAAGGCTTCGAAAAGAATTTTTAACTAAAGTTCGAGATAGTTTTCTTAAATATTTGTTTCCTGGAATCAAAAGTATGCCCGAAGCATATGGTATAAGACCACCCACTCCTTTTGACAAGGATTTGCCAATGCTAATAAAGGAAGATATCGAACAGTTAAAAGAGAGTTTACCAAAGTTTCAAGACAAAATAATTACTCCTGATATAGAATCTATACATAAATTATTTCATCAATTTAAGTCGTACAAAACCGATCCCACCGAAATGTCTGAAATGGAGGAAAAAATTGATCAAGTGGTGCAAGAAGTTTGTTCTCAAAGTAATTTTCGTAAGCCCGAAGGTGACATTCTATCTGCAGCTGTAATTAAAGATTTGGATAGGTAATTTACTAAATTTAGCTTTCTATTTTTAGTTAATGCTATTTTGTTGTAGGGGTTGTGAATCTGAAACGGACACTGAAGAATTTGAAAAGGTCGGACATGTAGACAAAGAAATAGTTTTACCTGTTTCTCGAGTGCAAGATGCGTCAACACTAACAGAGGTTGGTGATCGAAATTGTATACCACCTAAAAAACCACCTCGAATTTTCCATAAATCACAAGTAACATATCCAATTTCCGAAGTTAAACATATTGTCCGTAACGTAAATTTACCTCCTCAACGTGCAATGAGTTTTAGTGGGAGTAACACTGAAAGTTTTACAAACATAAAAAATTCTTCTTTAGAGTCTATAAATGAAAATTTTAATTCTAATACGGATAGTTGTTTCAATTCCCATCATCAACAAATGCACTGTTTAGTTTCTCATTCAAAATCACTCTCACCTCACACTCCACAAAGTCCTAAGGATCTACAAGCCGATCTGTTTTCACCTACGTCCCCAATTCAAGGTCACCAACTTAACGAATTTATAAATGATGAATTTTATATCGACGAAAGTTTGCCTTCAAGTCTCAGTATTGAAACTGGACAGAGCCAAGGAGAATTTGTACGGCAGCTTGACACTGCTAACAATGTGGTGGCATTATTGCAGGTACTTATTAACTCACAAATGACATCACATACTTAGCAAATTTATGATTTACACACACATAGGCCTTTCAAATTAGGGTTTTAAAATGCAACCAATTTTAGACTTGTTCAAACCTTTGCATCGATAAATTTCAGTGTATATTAATTATGGAACTTTGTGGATTTTAGTTATGACGTTATGAGAGTGTAGTGCATTTTTGTTGATATTAAAAATACATATCAGTTGCCTCAGGCTTTATTTAGGCTGATTTTGTTTTTCATATCTCATAAAATCTTTATGGATTGAATATTAGGTAGGTAGGTACTTCTCCATTTCAAAATTTCGTATATTTCTATTTGTTCAAAAGTTCTTCCACTTGTTTGTGCTTGAACTTGATAAACGTACTTTTTTTTTTAATTTTTATCAAATGGTTTAGATTTGATCGAGTCTGAAATTTTGCAACATATATAAATTGATTGGCCTAAAATGTATTATTTTGCTATTTTATGATTTTCTATTAAGTAGCAATTTTTTGTTGTTAGTTGGTGGCCTTGTTACTTTGTTATCCTTTTGTTTTTGCATCCATAGTACATTTTTTAAATTACTTTTAGTGTATTTTTTTAAATTTTAGGACACGATACAAGCTTTGCAAAAAGAAAATATATATTTAAAATCTTGCCTAGAAAATATGGCCCAAATGATCTCAGGTGATTATAATATTATGAAGAAAGATATGAGTGACATGAGGCTGCTGGTGTCTACCAGCAAACAAACTTTTAAACTTCACTGTGATAACTTAGTAGCAAATGTGCATCAAGAAATTATTAGTAAGGAACGCGATATTTCAGAGAGACTAAAATCTGACTATGTTACTCGAATTGAAGAGTATAAGGATAAAATTTCAATTTATGAAAATAGAATTGATTGCTTAGAATCTGAAAACTCTCGTTTAGAATTTTCCCTTAGTGAATCTGTTGGACAAGTTCACGATTTAGAGTTGCAACTTGAAGCATTAAAAAAAGAACAAGAAGAAGAAAGGGTTAATTTTGAAAAGAAAATGGATGAATTACGATTTCAAAATAAAGAAATTATTGGGGAAATTACTAATAGGCTTAATCTAGATCATAAAGCTGAGAAAGAAGCCATGAAAATGAGATTTCATTTGATGACTGCTGCTAAAGAAACACCTTGTGAGGGAAACGAGAGACTGGAAACTGTAGAATTGAAAAAACACGAGGCGATAGTGTCACAGGTTATTGAAAATTGCGAGATCGAAAAAGGAGAAGCTGTTAAAAAAGCTGTTGAAGAAGTCCTTTTGAAATCGGGTCATTGGGCGCAGGAGCCTTATGATCTTCAGAAATTTGCTGCAAGTTCCAGCAGTGACGCTTCGGATAAACATGATTCAGTTAAACATGAACTTAAGCCTGGTAAAAAAGAGGGAAAAGAATTTCGTTTATCAAATGACATGGGAGCTTCGGTTTCAACTTTTACAGGTAAGTTTAATTTTTTATAAAAGAGGCGATAAAATGACCACCCAATTTGTGTTAGCTTTTTGATAAGTTACTAATTTATTTGTAGGTTTTCAAGAATGTTTGTTTCTGTGTATGATCTCGATTTTGCATGTATTTTGCTTAAAATGTTGTGGTATGACGAATGATTGGAACGTTACAATGTATCTTGTATGCTTTCTCTTAGATTCATTCATCTTATTTAGGTATTTATTTTTGCGCTTTTTGTTGCTAATCCAGTAGAATTTGAGTTTTTCTATTATCCACTCGAAAACCGAGTGTACTAATTTTCTTGTTTTTGCAGGCTAGTTTAATATTTTATTTTAATTAGGATTAGCATGTTATCCGGGCTTACAGGTTTTTTTAGATATAACTAATGTTGTAGAATTTGAAAAGCCAGTAACAACCATATTCATAGAAAACACGTTACTGATACTTATCACCATGGAGTAATTTTATTTTAAATTGGATTTCGTTGATTATAGCTGAATTTTGCTTAAACACAGAAATTCTTGCTCTTCCAGATACCTGTCGCACAATAGCGAGGTGGCCTGGTTTCTTTTTACTTAATTTTACTTAAAATTTTAAAACTTTTATAAAAGAGATCCTGCTTTTCCAGACTCGTGCTTTTCAGACTTCTATCATATTATGATAGGGATGTTATTAACAACTGGGACATTTATTTACCTCAAATTCTGTTATTTTCTTTAGGAGTAAAGCATAAAATTTTATGTTTATATTTATAATTTTCGTCTCTATTACCACAATTTCACTGTAAAATTTTTTAATTTGTGGACCCGGATTATCGCGCTATTTCCGTTTTAATTTATGCAGTTGAGATTGATCATAACTTTTTTTTTGTTGTAGCTAAAGAAAAACTATCCAAAAGTTCAATAAATAAACATATTGAAAAAGCAAGTAATTTATCTATATCTAAAAATTATTCACGAATTTGCTATTTTTCGTGTCATCCTGGTGATTTGGTGGTGGTATTATGGGATTTAAAATATAACAATTATAGAATAGCACAAGATGAAAGTCATTTATATTTTCTTCATTCTGATTCCGCGGCATCTTTGGGTTTAGACAACCAAGATAAAACTCCAAAAAGTTTTATTCTTGGTGAAGTAGTTGACAAAGAATATTGTTTTGCAAAGAAGGTAATTACTTTTAATTTTAAAATTTTGTTTTCATCGTTTTATTTGTATAACTTTTAGGTCGAAAATCGTTACCATGTTCCTGTGAAAACAAAATTCTTTCGAGTTCAAGTCAAGCCGATATCTAAAAAAACAAGATCCATAATGTCGCAGAGCGACATTTTAAGTAGGACTTTCATTACCAGCAACTGTTCATCTGTGCCGACTACCCCATCGAGGCAATCTCCTAATGAAACTGATACTACCCAAACTACGTTAATTGATACTACCCGGTAGGTTTCATTTTATTAATTTATTGACATCTTGAAAACGAAAGTGCAATCTCAATTTTTTTTATTTATTGAAAAAACTGCTACAAATAATTTGTGATACAAACAGAATGTATGAGAAAGAAAGATAAATTATAAAATTTTTAGTTTGCTAGACTTTCAACATTTTTTTGACATGACAATTTTTTTTTAACGAAAAATGCATTCATTATATTTAAGTATTATTTTGTGATTTTTATTATTATGCATATTGATACTTAACGAATATTGTTTAACTTTGTATCTTTCACGATTTTATTGTACATAAAATTAAAGAATAAATTAGGTTTTATAAAAGTGTATTTCTTAACCATTTGAATAATATACAAACTTTGAGCAGAATCTTTCAAAGTCGAAAAGATTGTGCAGTATTGAATCAGATAATTGTAACAATAAATATTTTTAAAAAAAGGAGATAATAGTTTATTATTTATACAGAGTGTGAATAGGGTATTTGTATTACACTGCATGGAACGTCCTGAATTTATCTTCCATGCTTTCTTTCTTGAAAAATATTTCTTGTTTAGTTTTAATTTTTCTAATTGAATCACTTACTTGAGAAACCCGACAAACACCATAAGATAATTTTGAGATAATTAAAGAAAACTGTTATAATTATTTACAATTATCACTTTTTAAGAGTTGTTCTATGTCAACGGAAGTAGTTAGTTTTTTCACAAAGAAACAAAAAAATTCGAAATCAAAGATGGCATAAAATCGGTAGTAAAACATAAGTCATATATGGATTTGTCGGGTTTCTGAAATAAGTAATTCAATTGTATTCAATTTAAATTTTTCTTTGAGTTTCACATTATGTTGTGTTAATTGTAATAATCTCTGTACATTTAATAAATTATTTAAATGTAGATGTTTCCAAAATTTTGAAAATTAAAATAAGCAGTAGCTTGTACTTGGCCGTGATTAGCAGCAAATTACATTTTTAAATTTGTAAATAAAGAGTATGTTAAGGAGTTTTGTCCATAATGCTTTATAACATTTTAAGAAACTAAAATGACAGTAAATTCTCTTTCTTTCATTGTAGGCTGCTTCAATCATGTAAATAGTATATTAAAAATAATGAAAAAATTTATATTCTGGGAAGCATTGATTAATTGAAAATTGTTATAATCTGATGCTGAAATTTAGAATTTTCTAGATTGCCTTACAACTATTTCGAATCAAAAATGTTGCCCTTTAATTATTGAAATTTATATTTTGTCTATTAAACTATCCTATAATAAATCTAATTAATTTTTTAATGCTTTTAGACCTGATATTCTATTGTAGGATAAGATAATTTTAATAGTTAGAATTGGATATTTACAAGTTAGTGATGAATTTTATATTTTAATAGATTAATTTTGAATAAGTTTTCCATTGCACCAAAAAATAATTAAAATGGTAAGGTTCTCTACCATAATGTGAAGTTTAATTGTGATAATACTTATAGACAAAATAAAAATTAGGTTGTAATAATTTTTGTGTTTACTAATTATAACAATAATTATTACGATGACTATGCAAGTATTAGTGACCCTACGTATTTAATTATTTATTCTAATAATCAAAACGTACCAATTGCCTTTAATTGTAAGTTTCTCTATGTAAATGTTCATTTTCTTAAATTGTAAAATTATGTTGCTGTACATTAGAGAAGCCAGTGATGTACATAATTGTATTCAGAGATGAATACATTTAATTATTGTAAGAGTGTCGGGTATATACCATTTTTTATAAAGTGCCATTGTGCAATACATAAATTAAACACTCTGTGGATCTTTTATTTACTAATTCCTTTTTCCTTCAAAGAACCTTTCTACCTTTCAATTTTTACTCAAAAATAACTTATGTAATAAAAAATTGATCCAACTTTTTTAACCACCAAATGGATACCTTGCCAACATTTCTGATGAAGATCTGACAGAATAAAATTGGTTCTAGTAGTATTAGTTTTTGTTCTGGATCTATTTTGGTTTTTGAGTCGAATGGTGGAGATACTGTAAGCGATTCCTCAACACTTGATTACGACACTGTTAATAATATATTAGAAGTAATGGTTTCAGGTTTCCAGTCTGATTTAGCCCCACTGTACCCCCAGAGACCACCGTCGATCAAATCCCAGCACCAGCTACCAACACGAAATAAAAGGAGATATGGGTACCATCTCATCATTTAAGGTTTCAAAATGTTTTCCTGCAACTCACTTTCAAATACGCGTAAATATAGAGGAGAGGGTTTGTTTGCCCTATTATCTATTACATATTTTTTAATATATTCTAACCCTTTTCGTGCACAAGGAAAGGGAAATCATTTAAAAACATCACACCGACCAACTTTGGGTAGTAGTTTTTCATTTTTACCGACTTAAATCTCTTCTACCCTAGGTGAAAACCGGGAAACACTTAAGCCATTACTTTAGTATTTTCAACCGATTTTTATGAGAACTTCTGGTTTCTTTCCTATTATTCTCGTCCTTTTAAGTCGTTTTCTTTTAGCTATTGCATTGTAGCCCGTCTAGGGTATAGTATTTCTTAATTCTTGTTAAACTTCATTCAGATAGAGTTGTAGTATATTGTATTGCATTGTAAGAACTAGCAAGCACTAATTACTTTGAAAAAGTTTTTAAAATACAAGTCAATTTGAATGGGTTTTATTCTTCCACCTTTATGGGGATCAATTTTCTTCTGCAAATTTATTTTATTTTTCACTTCTTGTAACTCTGTTACTGAAAAACGGTATGGTGTTGCTTCTTTTATCTACTTTTAAAGCACGAAGTGGCACTTTCTGCTTCCTATTCTATGGGATTTGTCTTGGCATATCGTGCAAAATATTTTCTTGATGCATACTACATGCATAGAGGTGCTTTTGTACTTCTGCTTTTTATATTTGTTAATAATAATAATAATATGTTGACAGTTTCCACCACCTCATAGTTTTCCGTCTAGCATCTGGTACCTCTCACCATGTCAATAACTACACTCAATAATCAGTACCACCCTTAGTTTGGGCATCTGTTGTATACACTTTGCAAAGCCACTATCGTTTATCGTATCTAATGACGGCCGACTGAGTACTCTTATGTGCTGGACTAACGGACCGAAAGATTATGTGTCTTACGAACCCAATATCTAGAAGATAGAAGAATAAAATTTTGGAAGTACTCTAAATATAAATGGAAATCATAAGATTCTTTCTCAATTGACTATAATATTCAAAAATGTATGCAGGAATTTAGTATAGATACAGCTTTAAACCACTAGAATTCATTGGTTTGGAAGGGACCATAACCACCCTTATGCAAATGGAAATAAAATATATTTAAATTTTTTAAAAAATCATTTTTTATTTATGAAAATGCCGGTTTTGGAATTATAGGCAATTTAATTTTTATAGATCTGTTTGTTTGCTTGCACTAACTTTAACCGAGCAAGTAAAGAACCAACCAACAAACGCTTTTATTTGTACTAATTTGCTCGGTTCAAGTTAGTGCAAGCAAACGAACAGACCTTATGATTAATTAATTAAAAATTTATGCAGTTAAAATCTTTTAGACCAAATCTATCAATTTTCAATAATTTATAACCAAAGGATTAATCATATTTTTAGATTTCTTATTACATCTATTTGAGATTATATTAATTAATTTTAATATTTATTATTTCCAATTTGTTATTGGGCTCTTGAAAAGTATTACCATTTGGACGTATTTTTCTAAATATGGTACTACGTATAGTATGTAATCTGCTCAGGACCTGGTTCGATTTTGGGCGAAATAAACTTTTTTTATCCGAACTAGAAAATCTGGTGAGATAGCCCTCAGTTGTAAACAAAAATAAACGAATGAAATCAAATAATTGGACAATAAAACAAATAAAATTTAATATAACAAAAAAATTTAGGGGGAGAATTCTGAACTAAAACGATACATTCTGACATGGATAATTTATACTTTGCTTCACGAAAACATTTTATTTAGGTATAAATATTTTTTGTATAATAATATCATATAATGATATAATATACTTACATACAACAGTTCATTTGTGTGGGCTGTGGTGCCAAAGGCTCGCGGATTCTATCATAATAAATATTTTAAAGGAATAATTGAAAATAATTTTAATTAAATCGATGTGATGTGTGGATTTCAATCCACGGAATGTTGTTGATTTGAAAAACTTGCTTCAAGATATAATTGCAAATTGATATAATATTGCTGTTAAAACAAATTGATTTCGTGAATTGGTTTGAAATAAAAAAACTTGAAATAAAACAAATAAATATCACAATTTATTAATACTAAAAACATACATATAAACAAATATTTATATACATATATAATTATTTTTAAATGACTAAAGTTGTAAAACATATATTTGACAAAGATCCTTGGAAAGCTTTTGTTTCTATATAATATTTATAAGGCACTTTTGTGGTGAATTTATATTTACAAAATATTTTATAAAGTTTCATGAGACATTGCTGTAACAGACGTATAATCGGTAGTACCATAGTGCATATTGTTTACAGGTAAGTACGTATTACCCAATCTAAAATCGATATCGTTTACCATCAAGACGTTGTCATTTTGGAAATTTTTGTTTTCGTACATTAGGGTACTATAATCAATAAATTGCGATTCCATCGCATACTTGTCTTGATATTTAGGCTCGGCATTGTATCCTTTGTATAATTGTTTAGGTTCCAAATAACTTTCAAAGTTATTTGTGTTTTCGTCGGTGAAAAGCATCTTTGTTTCTCCTAGTATGTCCATTAAATTTGTTTGATTTTTAAAATCGCTGTGATAATTATTTTGATTGTAATAGCCGTTGTACTCCATCTTATCATATTTTTGCATGTCATAATTTAACTCGTTTTGATTTGCAATAGGGGTTGTGTTATTGTTTTGGTACGGCATTTGAGTTGTATCTGGAGAAGCGGTTAAGTTAAATCTACTGCAGCTACTGTTATTGCTATCGTCGTTCATGATTGTTGATAAGCTTTGGTTCCAATAATCTTCACTTTTAAATTCTTTATGTATCGTCCCGCTTCCTAAATCTAATAGCGTAGGCGGTGATCGTGTTAACAGATCGGTGGAATTTTGTTGGGAAAATTCGCTTCTGATTGGTTGATCTAGTTGAAAAATTTCTTCTGGTTGAAATAAATCGCTCGGTATATTAGTAAAATCATATTGCGAGTGTTCGTTGCTTCCGGAATCGGCGGTATAAGCATGGGCCGGTTCGTGGGTCCAATAAGGATCCAGTACGTGCGTATTTGGCTGATATGCCGAAGGAGAATGAGACGTGTATTGTTGATGATTTATCGATTGCATTGAACATATACATTCAAACGGTGGGCAGGAACATGAATATCCTCGATCGAAGTCAGCAATGAGAGGCGGTGGATTAAGACCTCTCGATGTCTGGTTTACATCTTTACAGTGCCGCTTTGGTTCTTTTAGTGACATTAACTGCAACAAATAATTTCGGATTAGTGTTTGCCTATACCTATTATGTATAAATGGAAATTGAGTTTTTTTTTAATAGTAAAATATTGAATAGCAAAATGCAAATTTATTTATAACCTGTTGAGTTTCTTATAAAAGGTGCGTATCTCATAACGACCGGTTTGGTTTACAATGATGATTAAGCACTGATACTCATCGATATCTATAGGTTCGAAAACAAATCGATATGCATTTAAACAAATCGACCACACATAACTAATTATAGGTTACACTTAACAATTAAATTGACTCGAAACGATAATTGATATTCAGAATTTACATACGAAAGGTCTGCACTGTGATTATAACATGTTCTAATTATTATTGTTACGTATTTACTCCGATAAAATATTTCCGTATAAAACAGTTGGGTTTACGTATAATTATAAAATTTTTCTTGTAAGTTATTGGTAAATGAATTTCTTAAATGGTGCGGCTTTATTGTAAAAAAAATGTTTTCTAGATAATAAACAAATTATTTTATGAGAAATTAAAATCTATCTGTAATTAAATTTCTTTCTTCTCACGATTATTGAACGGTGCTTAAAATTCTTGTCAGAAGTACATAAATTTTCAATTTTGTGGTTATAGCCTTTTGCAGTTCCACTTACCAATATTGTAATATTAACTAATTATAATATTTTTACTTATACTTTTATGTGTTGTTTAATGTTGATATTAAAATATTTACTATCATTTTATGTATGTACGTAAGTTGGGAAACCATAATATTTATTTTACCTTATTGCCTAATGCAGTTTCTCTTGCTAGTAATACTGCTAATCCACGAACTCTTCTTCCACTACCTAAACTTCTTCGTGCTTCCGACGTACTTTTGGCTTCTGGCCTGGGATGGTCGTGAGCACCCTTTGCTTGAAAAAATATTGCATATTCGGTGTGTCTCCAAAAATGTGTTACCGGGTATCCACAATGACCTCTACATGCCTGAATTTCTAAACGACCGGAACATTGTCTATTCGGGCACGGTTTTCCTGTAAAAATGAAATCATTATAATTTTCATTAAAAATTTCGTTTCAAAATATAACAAACCTTGTTGCTTTTTTCTCGCTTTATCACATATCGCCGGTCTTAAATGCACAGTGTCGCCATTTGGTAATATACATCGTTGAGAACAAACCAGCACACCCAAACAGCTTTTTTTTAGTATGTGTACATTATGATTGTTGGTATTTCTCATTGCCCATCCAGACGAATGTCGTTTTGCTTCTTCCGAATTAGGTGTGTAAACTAATCGGCAATGACCATCCGCCCATTCCAAAAACGAATCGAACTCGCTAATGCGAGGTATCGTGCTGTCATTAATGTCCCAATCAGAAGAAGATGAAGTTGTATATGGTACCCGGCACGTCATGCCCGGCGATGTTGGTGTATGCCTGAAACAAAAGAAAATTAAAATTATACAAATATTCCATTAGGTATTGAAGAATATCAAATTGCAGAAAAATAATTAAAAAGTATAATATTTCTTCTTTAGACCTTTCCACATTTATTTTATTTACATAATATTATATTGAACAAAAATAAAAAATATAAAGAAATAATAAAAAAAATAAGTTTTTTGAAATTAATAATACAAAAAGTAACAATAAAAATAGTATCAGACAAAAAAGATTTTTCTGTCGCCACTAAATATTTAACTAATGATGTTTTCTTTTTGATTTTAGTTAGAAATGGTTGACTAGGACATTACGAGTATAATTTGTTAATTGACTCTTCTTTTCTTTGAAAACTGCATTTATTTAACGGATTAGAACAAAAATCCATTTTATTGATGAGAAAAGATTATCAGTTAGACTTCTTAAACTGTAACTACGCTGCTATTTAGATTTAACTGAAATTAGTGTTAATATTTTGTAATAAACATAAAAAGAATATTCTTGTATGTTAAAAGTAACGCTAATAAGAAAACTATAATGTACATAATATAGGTAACAAAAATTTCTATGAATTTCTGAGACTGCAAAATATTTGTACTGGTACTGGATGCGGCTGCTCCAATGCAACCTGACTTTTACTTGATTTGTTTTAAGTTACCAACCTAAAGAAATTAAAAGTTGGCGAGAGAGAGTGATGAGTCAGTACGGTCTTCAGGCCGCCCATTTTTAGCAATCAAGTATCAAAGCTATCAATAGTATATCAAAAGTCATGCTTTTAATGTCCCGATAAAACAATATTTATCATCCTGCATGGTGAATGAGTTAGCCGAACATAGAAAATTAACATGAAAAATTTATTTCTGCAAATTCCTGCTTCCCCAATTTATTATTTTAGACATAAATGAAAGATACAAAAATAATGCTGAACTATAAACTACGAATGATAAGAGCATTAGATTTAATCCAGCTTTTACTTAAAAAGTCAAAAAATGCTTTTGAAATTGTCAAAATTGTCATTTATCGAACTGGTCATGTAATAAATTCAATTTAATTTCTATTTTCAAAAATAATTACCTTGCAAACTTCTATGACCACTCTGATAAATGAAACTATTAAGCATTTCATAAGCACTTTTTAACTTTTTGAGTATAAGCTAGATGAAATCTAATGCTCTTATTATTCGTATATATTTCTTCATTATTTTTGTGTTTTTCATTTTTTCTCTAAAATAATAATTAGGGAAGCAAGAATTTGCATAAATAACTTTTTATACATGTTAATTTCCTATATGTTCGGCTAACTCATTCAGCAGCAGTTTATTTTCTCTGTTCCTATAACACTATAATAAATTCAAGAATGCTTCTGTTTTATAAGGTGCATGGGATTTAAAAAGAATTTCAATCAAATTTTTTTAACTATAAATTGGACCGAAATTAATTATATATTATTGCTAAAAACTAAAAAATTTTATATTGAAAACAAAACACTAACTTTTTTTACTTCTTCTTCTTCTTCGAGTTCCACATACTATGCAAAACGTAGGCATAACTTGGCTGAAGCCAAGAGAACGTACTAAAAAATTTAATTAATGGGGTGGTTTTCCTTTGCCTTCCACATAGCCCACAACTAATCTTGGGCTTTTGGATC
Organism: Cantharis flavilabris; assembly: GCA_949152465.1. NCBI lineage: Eukaryota > Metazoa > Arthropoda > Insecta > Coleoptera > Cantharidae > Cantharis > Cantharis flavilabris. The sequence goes on from OX424435.1 coordinate 14,425,952, forward strand.
ACAGCAGCATTGTTTATCTATATCATATATATAAACAATGACAGCAGTATAAATATAAATTTTGCTAGTTAACACACAAAGTAAAATTTTACCATATCACCAAAAAAAAAAAGAAAAAATATAACAAACTCTTAAAAAAATATATTGTTTCGTTTAAATTGATTTGTATTTGTATTACTTTTTTGGCTACGTCAGAAAAGCAAATTTATATTAAGAGTAAAAAGTTTTTAACAGAAAGGTTTGTTGTACATTGTAGATCTGTCAAATTTGATCTACGGTATAGTTCTTCAAGGAATACAAGGTTATAATGTAGATTGTCATTTTCTAAGGCAACTCATATTGTTCAAAAAGTTTTCTATTTAACAATAATTGAAGAGCAAACAAGAACTCTTTCAATTGCTATTATTTTTATTTTGACTTCTTTTTATTCTTCTTCTTAAAAAACAGATTTATTATATTATGTTATTTTATTATTCTCTATATTCGCGTATAGAGGTTATCATTCAGTATAAATCGAAGAATGAAAATCAACTTTTTCTGCTATAATCGACGTAATTCTAAACGATCTAAAATCTAAATAAATAAGATATTAAATATAGAATTTGTAATAAGAATTTGAATTACCAATTATTAGATATTAATTTCATAATTTTTTTAAATGTTTTCTTAGACTATTCAGTGTTGTTGGCGATTAACAAAATTATGTAGGTATCTATATTAATTTTTTGAATATAAATGTTAATTTTTTATATCTAATATTTATATAAAACTCATATTTTTCATTTTTGAGATCTTAATCACCCACCTAGTTACCCGACAACCTCTTTAACTTAAAACGTTAAAGCTATTTTATATAATCATTATATATAAATAATTTTGTAATAAATTTTAAAAATATAACATTTTATCCGAGTTACTTTAAAAATATATCAGTTGATATAAAAAAAATTTAAAATAAATCAGTGAAAAAATAAAAATTCAGATTTATTAATATTGATATCTAATAATTAATAATAATAAGAATACAAGATTTCATTGTGAAGAGTTATTGTTGTTAAATTAACTTGTTTATTTTTAAAACTTGAAATAAGAATAAATCAAAAAAGTAAAATAAAGAATCAAGGAGAATCTTCTACGTCTACGATTGTGTTAGAAACTGCAAATTTTAATTTAAAAATTATTTAATTTTAACTAATATTTACAAATTTAATAGGTAAAAAATACTATTTAAATACAATATCAGTATACTTAATATAGGTATCTACTATAATACAGCATAATATAAAAAATATTAAATAAAATATGAAATAAAAATCAAATAAAGTTTTTGTATTTTTTAAATTAACTTTTGCTAATCTGATTTTTATTATTTATTTATCTTTATTTTAAGTATATTACCTATGTAGTTTATATAGTATTTAGATATTAAATTCTGTATTCCGTAATTTTTTCACGAATATTTCAAATTAATTTATTACAAATTATTTGTATGATAAATTTGAAAACATGAAAAGATAACGACATTTAAATATTTCAGAACATTCATTAAGCTGACGATGAAAGCAATAACTTTTGAAATAGCTATCTGAATGTTGAGAAGGCTAAAATTAAAATTTGATTTTTATCTTTGAGTTGTAAATGTCTCTTTAAAAGAAAATTAACACAGTCGAAAGATATGAAGAGAATTTAAATTTTACATTCGCCAGGATATGACTGTATACCTACTTATTTTTAAAAAGTGAAGAGATTAGTCTATGTAGGCTCTCGATATTTTTTCAGTGTAAGATGTTCCATCGAATAGAAATATTTTTTTCAAATAACTTAATAACTAAATTACTTATGGCATATATGTATTATAATGAAAAATTATAATGAAAAGACGTAGCAATAAATATATTGACAAATGGGTTTTAGGTGTTATACTTGTTTTGTGCTAAGGATATCGAGTATACTTATATATCCTCATTAATTAGAGGCAATTTGACTTGGCGAAGTTGTAAATTATTAAGTAAATTAATATCCACGCGATATCAATTTTCTTTATAATAACAGCATAAATTTGAATATTTCATAATCTTAATCACAATAACATCTTCAATTGATCAGCCAGATCAGCCAGTTAAATATATAATAGCAGGACAAGTTCAATAAATGAATTAATAATTTTCAGAATTACTCAACAAAATTCCGGTTTCCACAACAATTTGTTTTATTTTCCAAAGTATAAAAGTGATTAATTATTACAATAAAAAGAAAATATAAATCAAGCGTTACAAAATAAGCACTGAAATTTATACAGTTGATGTGTTTTTTAATATTTTAATTAGGTAAAATCAGGTCCATCATGGTCGTATTTAAATCAGTGATTTTAATTATAGGTCACATCAGTAACCCGGAAATTAAAAAGCTCACTGATATAATTGAAGCTCGAATATCTTTTCACACTTTAAATTGAATTTAAAAAATTGTTCTGATAATATAAAAATTAAAAATAGTAAAAAACTTACAGTATAACCATATCTTATAATCTTGGAAAAATGAAAATATTATGCGTCTTTAATCACACTATTTAAACACAAAAAAATCCAATATCCTCGTAATAAAATAACGGACAAGTTTTATACACCTATCTAACATAACGGACCGTTTGCAACTGAAAAGCGTATCATGGGGAGAAAATTACCCCGGAAAGTTAGCCACACCCTTACTTCCCCACTATAAAACTTGAATTAAATTCTCTACCAATAAAATACTAGACAACTATCAACCACACCTTTCTATTTTTGTTTTTAACACCTGATATACCTGTTCCGTGTAGGGTTGGCTTATGAGCGAAATTAGATTTTCACACTACTTTTCCATCATTGGTAGTTGGAACTTTCAGTAGGTGGGTATTTCCTCATCTTTCTTTAATCAAAATTTGCTACCGAAAATTTCACGAAAAATATGTAAATATTGATTAAGTAAAACTAATATTATATATTTTGTTTTGGTGAACTACCATTTACTTACCTAATGCACTTGATATGTAATCAATAAACAGAAACACTTTTTTTGCGATTTGTAAATATTTTGAATTTAATGTAAAAAATATAATATGCAAATATCGATCAATATGGTACTTATAATTTTTGAATTATTCGCATTGGGGATTCACAGGAGTACTGCCAATTATTGTTTTTGTTTGGTATAACAATTTGATATACAATTCCCAATGCAAGTTGCATTATTATATTATTATATTGATAGTAAATAAAAAAATATATAAACAGTGAGTTGAACAACACAAACGAACAGGCCTTAAAGTTAACGAAACGGGAAAAAAATTATGCGGGCAAATACGTTGAATTTTCACTGTTATATGAATTAAAAAACTATTGCCTTATTCGCGATTGTTTTAGTTGTATATTTTAAAGAACTATACATGGTTTCCCTAAACAGAGGGTTGATAGATCAGCTCATGACTGCAGTCATTCTGGTCGACCAGAATATCAAAATATGACCTTAGTAAAATATTATTCGTTTCACTTTAATGAATTTCCTGAAAATTGTTCATATACCTTTTACTTATATGTATAAAATTTTCCGTTCTAGTAGAATTTTGTTCTCTAACATTATTTTGGCACTTCTACTTTTTTTTCGGATTCTAGCTCAAATTCACTTCCAGTGACTGGATAATAAGTGGTGAAACAATTTTTAAAAACTTCGAAAATAAAAAACTTTAGGACTGAATCTTTTGAAAATTATCCATTTTGAAAGTGAGCAATAAAAATCTCTGCGATTTCATTGTCAATTTATTGAAGTAATAAACCAGTATTTAGGTTAAAACATAATATTTATTATTATTATACGCTTAAGGATGTAGTCTGATGTAATTGCACTTTTTACAGGGATATTTCAGGAATTTTTTTTTACTACAAAATAAAATCCAATCATTTCAAATTTTTTATGTTATTATTGACATCTTTAATTTTGCAAAAAAAAATTTTTAAGTTAATTTTATAATATTTACATAGCGCTTAATGTGGCCAAAGTGCACACCTAAAAAAAAACATGTGACTGGCTCAGGCGGTAGCGTCGGTCCAGGTAAACTTAAACAAAAAATCCAAAAAAAATTATTATCCTGTAAGCTTGTCGATATCGCAGGTAGCAGATTTAGACATTAAACAAAAAGTAAATCAATTACGGACCTTTCGAAAAATAAAATCAAAAATCGCGATTGTTTTCTTCGAAATTTGGGGTAAAAAATAAGAAATTTTTGATGAAAATTAACAATTCTGCTACCTACGATAGCCATTGATGTTTAGAATAACATATTTAAATTTCAGCCCAATCGGTTCGGTAGATCGGAAAAATGTTGTATCGAGAAAATCGCGTTAAAAGTGTGAGTAACAGGTTCAGTTAAGCTATAAAACGCCCTCGAATATGTACTATAACTTTCTTAATACTTTGAATTTCGGTTTGAAATTTCTGCAGTATATTCTTCATACGTTATACTTTCAAAATAAATCATTACAAAAAATACCAATGTTTCAAAACCAACGCATCAGACTACATCCTTAGCAATCGGAATATAATTATTTTAATTTTAATGATTTATTATTATAAGCTTATTAAATGTATTTAAAATACTAGTTATACTTAGTTGTTATTAATTCAAAACTTTTAATTATTGTTGCTTCTCATCTATCACAACAGGTATTAATCTATATCGGGGCTATATGTAACTTGCACATTCTTGTTTCGATTTATAAATTATTGCTATGTGATAAGGGGTATGAAATATGAATAATATCTAAATTTGTTAGAAACTTTCCTTGAGCAAATACATTGGAAACCATAATATTTACTTATTTCTATTTGTTTTGTCAGAACAATGATTAATTATTGTATTAAAGGAATTACTGTTCAAATAAAATTTATTGGTTCATTTTATGCAAAAGATACAAAATCGCAACAAAAATTGTTAGGAAAATTTTATAAAATCAGAAAGCAAGACTTACTAACAGTGGTGCTGACTTTAATGGAAGATAACATAAAGCTAAAATTAACCTTTGTATTTTGTAAAATAATTCTATTCTATGAATAATTTGTCACATGGATGACTTTGTAATATAAGTAAATATCAGGATTAAACATGCAATATTGACTTCTTTATAATTCAGAAAAGCCAGTATTTTATTATCTTACTATCTTTGTTAGCTTACTTAATAATAAATTCCTCACTAAAACAAAAATGACAATATTGTCTTCCTAGCATATACATACATATTGATGAAGATATTACCACGTAAAATTTCAAGATTTAATTATGTAACTTGCAAAGTAATAATACCCAAAAAAGCATTAAAAAATTTTCCACATCAGTGGTTTTTACGTTCCATATGTCTAAATTTAAGGAAATAGTTGATAATTAGTGAAAAACCACATATAAAAATTAAAATTAGTGTAAAAACATTTGTAACTACACGAGGATGGTAAAGATTTTAGAGCAAGAAAATATATCAAAATAGAAAATTGCGAAAATGTTTGCTTGCGCCCAGATAGCAATTTAAGTTTGCAGCAAGCTTGTCATTGAAGGCCTACAAGCTTACAAAAAGCTTGTCTAGTTGACACTTGTCAAACTTTTTTGCTTTACGTGACAAGCTTGTTGTCAGGGCTGGGCAGTTTTTGAAATACTTGTATTTCAAATACGTATTTGAAATACATTTTGTATTTTGTATTTCAAAACATATTTTCAATGTATTTTTATTTTGAATTTCAAATACCCAAAAACAAATATATTTTGTATTTTGTATTTTAAATACTGTACAAAATACAAAATACTTTAAAATTGATAACATCAAATAGACAGGGCCGTATACAGTATTTGAAATACTGTATTTTGTATTTTCTATGTTAAATACTCGGAACAAAATGTATTTGTATTTTGTATTTCAAATACCCAAAAGAAATGTATTTTGTATTTCAAATACATATATTTACATGTATTTTGCCCACCCCTGCTTGTTATTGATGAAAACCTTACGTAAAGCTTTCGACAAGGGTTTCTTATGTTAAGCTTGTCGGCGACAGCCTTGCTGCAAGCTTTCCACAAGCTAATTACTTAAAGCTTGAAAAGAATATTGATATTAATATTTTTATAAATTTTTTTAATAATTTTTACATTTTTTAGCTAAGTACAATTTTATTACCATACTACAGTATTTATTAATAATTCGAACGAAAAATAATTAAAAGGTTAATAATTGCAATAAATTAAATATTTGCACTGTATTTTTATGTATTATTTTTTATTATATGATTCGTTTCGTCCTCACACGATCGCACGTCCTCCGATTTCATCATTGTACAGCCTAAAATAAAAAAGAAGAAAATTAATATAATATAAACAAATATGTATATTCAAATATCTCATATTATGCGAAAAAATTTAAATTTGTAAAATTTGAATTATAAATTATAAAATATGCTATCAACAAACAGTATTAGTCAAAATCTTAATTTAATTTTAATTATTGATTAATAATTAATAATTAATCATGGTGGTAATGGGGGAGTTTCCTTCGAAATAATTTTTTGAAATAATATATAAACATGAAACTGTAATCAAAATGCTGCATGTTGATGTAATTAGTTGGTCTAAAACTTCAGCGTACAATTTCAAAATAATTTTTAAATTTAAAAAAAATATTTAATCTGCCCGCCATAAGCTAACCAATCAGATTTAAACATGGCCGTCCGATGTTGTCAGTTCTAAATTATTGACAGCTATCATATGTTAATTAAAATTCTTTATTTTTACATTTAATTCCATTGATTATTTCGTCACATCAATGCTGATAAATATTATAAACTGACAAAATTGGTTCACTTCTTTTAAGAACTTTACAAGCTGAATGGCAATCTTCTGGCGAAAAACCATTTACGTGAAATTTACAATCTCTTTTACTGTGGATGGCAAGTTATAAAAATTATGTATCATATCATAATCGATGGTAGGTAAGTTGTTAGAGTCACCTTTCACGTAAATAATGCAATGTTAGGTTTGTTCATAAAATAAAAATTTGTAATCAAATATTTGTGAACAATAATACACGACCGCCATACTTATATTATAATTTTCTGCAATAGAAACAGCGGCAACAGGGTTGAGTTGTTTTAAATCTTATTCGTTTATCAACTCCCGCTCAAACAGGGGCTATATATACGACGTCATAGCACTTCCGATTTAAAATTTTAATAATTTTTTTCTTATATTAAACGCACTCAAAATATTCTGGAAAAAAACTAAAAGCTACGTTTCTTTCTCTACTCTCAAATAAAAATTAAAAAAAAAAATAGAAATCTCCTGCATTAATTATGCTTGATATAGTTTCCACTACCATCGTTTATATTATTTGACAGTTTTTATTTTACGATTACAATTAATCAAACATATTTTACAATTTCCAAAGTGGTTTCAGTAAAAATAATAGTAATTTACTAGCCGAGACTCTAAAATTACTCATTACTGAATTTACTCTATTGAAACTTACATAGCTGTGAGCCCAGTAACGAGTATACTATTTTATCGGAAATCGAAAAAAAATTAATATTATGTCAAAATTATTCACTTTTAATATTGACAAGTAGTCATCAGGACAAAAATATTTAAATTCAATTGGTTGCAAACAAAGAACGATAATTTTGCTTGTTTATATTTTTATTGGAATCATAGAACAAATTCACTTCCAGCAATATTATTCCTACAATTCTTTGACCTGACCATGTAATGATCACTTTACAAGTCAGGAAGTTCATTACTAGTATAATTTTGCCGATAAAGCACTTTGTCTACCCTAGCTGATAAAATACTACTTTTTCTGCTTTTGTGCGGTTAAAGTGTTGTTTTATTATTTATAACAAATCGCACTTGAACATCATCTGCTTTAAAAATAGATGAGAATCGATTAAATATTATTTAATTATTTAACTTATCCTAAGTAAATTACCAAGAGTTATCGAGAAAAAGTTCTAAACCATTATAACCGTATTAAAATCAATATACTTACCAAGGCAATAAATTATAAAAATAATAAATGTGATAGGTTAAAGACAATATATTTTATGTACATCGATAAATTAATATTAATTTAGAAAAACGAGATTACCATAAAAAAATTATTTAAATTAAATTATAAATAATTATATAGCCAAAGCTAAAGGTGAGATTAATGAATATCAAAACAAGCAGATATTTTAAAATCACGTACCTACTGCATTTTAATATTATCAACTACATAGACAATACGTTTTTTATCTACTCTTTTTATATAAAAACACATAGGTAGATATTTTAAAAATTATATAAACAAAAATATACCAATAATTCAGAATTCATGGTTATTTTTGTAACTGGTAGAAAAGCAACCATATTTTTTGTATTTTTAATAGCTTTATATGTCTATTTTAATTATTGTTAAATATTTGGGCATTTCCCATGTACAATCGTCAAATACCTGCCTTACTATTTATCTTTGGCAATCACTCGGTCTATTTTACTTTTACTTGATCAGGAAAATTTCTGAATTTTTTGAAATTTAAAAATGTAATTGTTTAATTAAGTCATGGGGCAACAAAAACATTTGTGAATACTTGTTTGTTAAATGTTGTTCCATTAATTTTTAAAAGGAAATTTTACATTTTAAAAATAAAACAAAATTTTGATTACTATATCAAGTCTAAGTGCTCGACAAAGGAAGCAATGGATTTAAAATAATTAAATATTTAATTAAAGAATAATAAAATGAAATTGATTAATATCTGTAATTAGTTAATGGCTAAGTACGATTAAAAGATAAAGGATTTAATCGACAGTTAACAGATTTTATGTTTAAATTTTTTCCGCAAGGTCGTTTGCAATATATCAACTTTTTTTTTATTTGTAAATTACGCAAAGCTGTAGATACTTGGTAGGTTCTATACGATTATGATTTATAATTTCATGTAATCTATATTTTGCAAATTGCAGCTTTTATAATTTAGCTCGTTTTATTATATGCCTGTCCAGTCAAGTGTTTAATCCAAAACGAGTACTCGAACCAGGTGTTGGGATAACCTGCCCATCAAGGTAGAGGTGCGTTTTAGCGCCGGTTTCCTGCGTGAAGAACGCCTAGCACGAGCTAACTACCTAGGTGGTTTCTAGTAGTAATGCTTGCCCGCATAGGTTGTAATTTGCCCACGTGCTTATTGATAGCTCCGATAGCTTTTTTTGCTTAAAATTTAGATAATACCATTTTAACTTTCATAAATTTCATTAGCATAATTTCATGGAATTTTAAGTTTACTTTGCACGTAATATTTCATTTCATAACTGTATATACCTACATATTGTACAGGGCGATTATCAAAAAACTTTAACTTGTCCGTTTCCGGGCAATTTAAATAGTTAGGTTAGGTTACTTTTGAAAAAAAAAGTTTAAATTTATGTGATTATAGTTTTGTGTTGTAATCATTAACAGATTTAGCAGCTGAAATACATCTTTCAGTTACGTTGAGCAATTCAATGCCTGGCTGCTTCTTAAAGCTTGCACTATTTACGCTCCTAATTCAACAAATTTCAGATCCTTTGTTCTTTAATTAACTCAAAATATTTACCAACTTCTAATGCAATACCAAATTTTTAGATGCAGTGACTACCAATACCAATGAGAAATGTTCAACATAGGTGGGTCCACGTATAAAATTAACCTGACGAATTTTTCAAATTTATCAAGTAACCCAATGCGATTTTTAAGATTTTGTTTCACTAGCTTTATTTGGTTTGCTACTTTATTTACTAAACCAAGTTTTAACTTATTGGGAACTTCTGTTGAGCTTTAGGAAAACTGATGTAACGAAAAGAATCAAACGTTCTTGAGCTTCGTTAGAAGAACAGTTGTGAATTCTCACGCTCCATTCTAAAATTTTCGATTTTTAAAACTTTACGACATAAAAAATAAATATATTTATAAAAGTTGGCAGTTTTTAAATTTTTTATTTATTTACTTGATTTTTATTTATTTTTTCTCTCTCTGGATAGTTAACTACAAAAACCATATGGTTATCGAAATAAATTTACCTAACACCCCTTCACTTATTTTCTATATGGTAAAGTTATCTAGATGCTGTACATGACACAATAATTATACTTCACTTTATGGGTTAATTGTTTTACTACCACATGCTACGTGCTTTACATAAATGAGCATGCACCCTTTATTAATTGCCATAAGTAAATGGGATGTGCTTTTCGGAATGTAGAACAAAACTGCGTTTGCTTCACACATAAGCGCACAAAATAAAGTTGCAAGGTAGGTACTGAAGAGTTAAATATCAGATAATCATGTAACCAAAGCAACCAAAAATTATACCATTACTATCGGAGTCTCCTAATTTGTTGAATTATTCGCACCGTTAATCTCAAAAGCTCACAGTTTAATTGACACACAAAGATCTGGTTTGAGAGGCAGCACCTGACGATATCAGTCTTCCATACAATATCTTCCAATTACTATAGTATTTATGAATCACTTTAGCATGTTTATCAGATTACACAAATAGAATAGATATATATAAATTTATTGTGTTGGTAATTAACAGATACCTTTGAATACTACAACTATTCGAAATTTAATGAAAATTTATCTGGACTAAGTTGTGTAAATTTTCCAGTGTGTGTATTTACAACATCAAGATTACTACATTAGTTTAGATAACTCAAATGCTAAATTGAATTTAGCCCTAGAAGGAGAAAATTAATTTAAAATAATATTACTAATAATAATATTTTATTTTTTATTATTTTATGTGCAAAATTAAATATTTAATAATGCTGTTCACCTTGAAGTACATTTAATTACAATTTTAGTACAATTAATATTTTTGGCATTACAACTGTTCATTGATTCATTCGTTTTTTTATCACATTACAAAATCAAAATTACTAAAATTTGAATGACATTTTTATTTGTACATCAACTTATTGGCATCCCGTTGATTCGAAGCGTGGTGGTTAGATTGAGGGTAAGTAAACCAACCCCTAATTAGTGTGGGAACAACTTAAATAAACTCACCGCAAATCTAATGTCGTGTATTTAATGCATTAACTAATTGGTTAAGTAATAACTTAACTATCATTGATGAGTAATCCGAATTTACAGCCTATTTTTTTAAAAATATTCTTCCTGGTTTAACTCACCGGTTACATAATTCAAATAAAAGAAAAAGAGATTTCATCAAAATTTAAGCTATTGAATTCGAAAGTTAAATGTAGTAAATTATTAGAACGGAGGGTGAGTTAACAGTTATTAAAACTTAACTAGTCGAGGTCAGATTCGTTAAAATAATCAATACCCCTTATCTGTAAGCTACATAAAAGTCGGTATTGAAACCTGGAAGAAAATTCTACAAAAGCATTTTAAAGCACATAAATTTTAATTTGTTATTGCAATTAAGAGCGGCGGCAACGTAAATTTTAATTAAGATTGGTTTGTAAAACAACATGTTTTCGATATTTGAAAAATTTCATAGAATATTTGCATCGATTACCAAGTCAATCGTTGACTTTTAATTATGTAATTATTTAGTAATTAAAATAATTGAATGAAACTTGTTCGGAGACACTGCGGGATAAGTTACGATCGGTTTAAGCTGGATCTAAGTGTAACTGCGTCAACGTTAACTTTGTTTATTTTTTATTCTACACAGAATTGATTTAAAAAATTACTTTATCAATTCGAAGTTTTAGAGTTTCACATTCCGTGCCAGCAGAAAATATTACGTCGATGAGGTCTTTTCAAAAGGTTTATTATTAATAATTTACCCTTATACGAGCGGCAAAAGAAACTCCATTTAGATATATTTATTAAAACTATTGGGTTGCGGTTTCTTTTTTAGAGATCTTTGGAATTGCAATTTTCACCAAGACTGCATTTCCATCTTCTGGAAATCAAATTCAACCTTGATATTATTATTGTGAGTTTGTGTTTTTATTTATTTTGCATGGCATCCTGATAAAACTTTCGACTCTTGTATACCATCAGAACATAAAGAAAAAGAAAGTATTAGCTATCAGTTTTCACCTATTGAAATTTTCTGTAACGTTTTCTTCTGGTTTCTTTTAAAATTTGTTTTGTGTATTACAGTCGAAATCCTCGTTAACAGGTTTTCTTGTATTTTATTCCTAATAATAATTTATTATAGGTCGTCTCATCTTAAGGCTGTATTACTGAGATTCAGAATATGAATAGATTGGCATCTTTAATCACTCGTAAACTGTTAAAATATAATAAGTGAAATCCCTTGACAAGGAACCAAAAGGATCAAGTTTCGTGGTTATGCCTTTTGTAACAAAATGGCTCCCGCACAATATCCTAAAGTTTTAATCTTATCTCATCAAATCTAGCAAAGCCTAGGGCTCTTGAGTTCTTCACCTTTAGGCGCGATTTGTAAGTTATACAGTGACTTTATAAGGTCTCCTGTAAGTTTTGCTTACTGGCCAGTGACTCGTCCCCACATGTTCACATAGTGATTAAAACTTACAATTTAAATTGAATTGAATTCGATTATACGAAACTCATATCTTTCGAATATATTCATTTTAAACATTAATTATCTTAGATTTTCAAAACCGCAATAGAGAACAACACAATTTCAAACTGTTATTTTATACATTTAAATATTAGATAGCTTTTGCAAAAGCACGTATCTTTTGCTTCGCTTCACAAAATGGTCTCCTCATCTCCTTTTGTTTTTTTTTCTGATTTTACGAGTATATCCATCTTGTTATCCAGTAGTTCATTAGATACTATAGTTATACCCACTTCTGATAGTTTTACTGCAGATATTATTTTCTTCTTCGTTTTCCTCTTTTTTTCTTTCCTGAGTATTATTCTCGGTTTGTCTATTTTCGTGGAGCTTTTACGTTTCTCCTCGATTTCGAGAAGTTTATCTTGGTCTTCCTCGTGTATTTCATATTTTGGTCTTCTTTTTTGCTGAAGTTTGGAGTGACTCCGGCCATGGCAAGTTGATCAGACTTTAACCTGACTAACTCAGGTGTCTTATTTTCTTTATCGATTTTCTTCTTGACTTTCCTCACTGCTGCCGCCGGGCCGTATTCTGCATGGATGCTAGGTTTGTAAAGAGTAGGCCGCATCCATGCCGCTGATGGTTTGCGTACTTCTTACTGCAACTCTCATTTCGTTCGCCGCTTGGGTAAACTCCGCAGACCAGCGTCCTCCTTCGCCTGAACTCTTTACTTATATGAGAAACTACTTCAACAGAATCGCACACAATTTATTGCGTAAATATTAAACAGGATTTTTAGGTGCATTAAAATTCTATACAATTGAAATTATTTGTGAAATTGTGTAATGTAATTCAGCAATTCTTTACTTGCAAAAATAGTTTTCTAGAAAAATTTTTTAGTCATAAAACTATGTTTGTATATAAGTATTAAAATGACTTGAGATTTTACAGTAGAAAATTAAATGAATATTCTTTTTCTTGGTTTTATTAAATTATGGTATTGCTATGATTTATCCTTGTAATTTAAGGTAATCATAATTTTCCAACTTTGAATTTTAATTTTTAAGTTATTTTCATTATGTAAAAAAATAATAACTAACACAAGTTATAATTTACAATTTTGTTTAGTCAATAATTATTGGCAAAGCGAATTTAACTTTAAAATTAATCACTACGTAGGTAGTGATTAATTTTGCTTTGGTAATTTTTGCGGCAGATCACTCTTCTTCTTTTCATCGCCGGCAAAATCATGATAACTAGTGAAATTACTAATGATAATTTAATGCAGTTCAGGTGTAATTTCCTGCAATTTTATTAAAATATTTAGTTTAAACATAATATATTTATTATAATTATAGTATTCGATGTTTTTTTTATAATTCCAGGCATTTTCAAGGTCTAGCATCTTTATGGTGATGATCAGCTTGGGTTCCTTGTATATCTATTCCGTATCTTTTCAACCTTATGTGGATTTGTCTAGGGTTGAGGTAAATGCTATTTTGATATTGATGAGCTTGCATAGATTGTTTTTTTTTATGTGACCATAGTCTATCATCTATTTTTCCAATAAGCAGTCTCCTGTAAACAAAACTTTTTGTTATTAATCGGTGCAAAACTATCTAAACTAAGAAAATTCTACGAATTAATTTTATTTATTTTTATTTAAAAAAATGATTGGTGCCCTTATTATAAATGGGTTTACATATCTAGGTAGGTACATAATTTGCTGAAATCAATAAATTTTAATCAATTTAGTATAATAGGGGTGATAATAAAAGACTTGCTATCTTTAAGTAATTTCTAGAAAGTTTAAAGTAAAATTTTCGTCATAATAAACACATTTTTTATTATTTTCATATTTGAGTTTTTAAAAGATTTTAAAATTGAACAACAAATTCAACCGATAAAGAGGTGTTTTGTGTTTTGGAGTTGTAAGTGGTCATTAAGGATATTTTCAATATTATTTTGATTGCCACTTAAGTCAGCATTTTATAATTTTTAATGTACAGTATACTAACTTTTCAGAACTTGATTTTAAAATGTCTACCTATTTTTAAGTCCAACTGTGCAACCTATGGTGACTTTTAGCGCCAATCGGTTTCATATTACTACAATTTAAAAGTAATAAACGTCTTTGGATAGTACACAATATTCAACTTACTGGTTGGTTTAAGAAGTTAATATTGGTATTTAATTGTTACCTTAAAAGCAATCATACGATATCTAAACTAAATGATGAGTTTGTATCTTTCACAAAATTGCGAAACGAAAGGACTGCAATATTTTCCTTTAACAAACTTGATAACAAATCAAAAAATGTAGAATGATTTATGATTACGTGACGTGCGATAAGTATTATTCAAAATAAATATGTTTGATAATGCAAATTTCCATTAACCCTCATCAATTGAAATTTTTAGAACTGTCTTGCGATTGTAATTTTCATTTCAAGAATTTGACGTCGGTCGCTTATTGAGCCATTACAAACAAATCTTCTTTATATTATTACAAATAATAAATTAAAATTAAAATTAATTTAAAACCAATAATATTTATCATGAGTGATTACGTGATTCAGCAATAAATCCAATATTAATAAAACAAATCTATAAAGTTTAATTAATTAATTAATGGAAGTACCAAACAGTTGTGCACGTAGGAGGACATTGCCCTTATCCTTTCAGTGAATTTCTGAAAGAAAACCAGTTGGCTATTTTAACTGACCATGACCGAATCTTACAAATTTGTTGTGGTAGGTTAAGAATCAACAAGCAGGTGACTTTGAATATTTCACCAGGCCCTTTTAATTATACTTTTACTTTTACATCTTTCTCTCCTGACGTTTTTTTCAATAATAACAATTAAAGTTTTAAATTCTGGTAAATAATGTGGTAGTTTATGCGTACAAGATAACAAATGATACAAATTGCAATATACTCAAAATCTGCACTACTTGCATGGAGAACATAGTCCAGGTGAAACTGTACGATTGTGTTGGGGTTATTCTTTGCGTGTGAACGGGTGGTCTAAAAGTTCTTATCTGCAATCGACTCTGTAGGATACCACTTCGGTTGCGTCAATTTAGGGGATGCAATTTTATTCGATTTAATGCCATAAAACTTTTTGATGAGAAACGGTACTTTTATGGAAATTTCGAAAAGATTTATTATGGTTCGGTATAAATATCAATAAAGTTTCAAGATGACAATCTGGTAGGATAAAAATTGTAGCACTTCTATAAAATCCTTTATCGTAAAACGTCAAGCTATTAAATACTAACAGTTCTGATAATTAAGATGTAAAATTGCTTAACCGATTAATCGATATTTATGCCAAAAGAATTTTATTAACTTGTTTATGGCCAAGACAACCACTTAACGGACGTTTTAATATATTTAAAATTTTGGAATGAGAAAAGGAGAATACCAAAGACGTAATGTGTATTACAGAAAGTGTAAAAATAACAAAGAACAGTTCGTTAAGTATTGTGCATGCATGAACCATGGTTTTTTTTATCTAGCACGATCTTTAAAAGGCAAACATTGAAAAGAATAACTTGTAACACTCTTATAAATAAGATATAATCAATGAAACATGGCAAAATCTTAATAAAGGGTTGCAGCTTGTGTTCTTTCGATGTTTTGATTCATGAATGTTAACCCTTACAGCAACGGCCGTAGATAAATATCTTGCCAAAGAAAATGCCGAGCACTAATTTGTACTTAAGATTTTATGATTGAAGTAAGAAAATATTAAATTGGAGTTAAATTTATTTAACCGGTTTTAAAGTGAGCAGTGAAGAAGCCTTTAAACTAATCCCATTTATGTAAATATTTTCAAATATGGTTAATTTTAAATTAAATCGATTACACAGAAATGTTAATGCTATTTAACTAAACATGATTTCTGCACCGATAAACATTTATATTTTTGTTAATTTTTCTTTTCGTGAGTTTTTATAAAGAATATAGCGATATCAAAATGCGGTTTTCTGCATTAAACTTATTGATTTGATCTACACTTTAAGAGTAAAAATATAAAACAAAATGTGAACCATGCATCTCATACAATGCAAGCAAACTTACATATTTTTTCATTTCTGCAAATGACATCGCTCAGATTTGATAATTTTGTGGGTTATTGGTAAGTCATTTTCGTCAATTTTTAATATTTTATTAATTACTTATAGATTCTTGTTAGTTTAATTCGAATATTGTTCTTATTTCTTATATATTTTTTTCAATTTATTTATTATATACGACTGATGATCGGAAATTACCGTAAAATAGGGACCTTATATCGTATTATGAATTTTTAACATTCTATTTTTCACATATATATTTTTTAAATATTTTTAATCCTGATCTGTTAAGTGATAATAATACCTTTTTTTAAAATTTTCTACGTATTGTATTATTCTTAACTTTTACTTAAAATTAATAAATGTCTACTTTAAGGCAAAAAAAGTTCAAGTCAATCGGTACATTGGTTCCAGAAAAATTGCATTTACTCTAGAACTGTTAAAAATATAGAAGCATAGAAGAAAGCAGCTATTCAAGACTATAAGAAATTCCTTTTGTCTTCAAATGTTTAAATTGTTTTATAGCGGCTGTAAGTAACACCTGGTTACTTATAGAGTTGCATTGCTAGGATTTTTACATGCAATCCAAGATATTCGTCTTTCATTCCGCACACCATTTTGCTATAAACGCATAATTACTGTAGTAAATTTTCAAATTTAAAAAAACAAATACAAAAATATTGAAATTTTCAACTTGAAGAACCGAAACCTTCTTTTGAGGTGTTAACCGGTACCAAAAATTCCAAAAAAATATTGCAAATAATTCCATGATTTTTCGTAACATTTTTAAAATAATTCTACTCATTTGTACACCTGTCTTGTCTCCGAATGAAATAAAACAAATTTGCAATTTTCATATTGATTGATATTTTTATTTTTACAGTTGATCCTTCGCACTTTGAACAATTTCATTGCGAAGAATCTAACCAATCATCGGAATTTTTCTGTGCAACCTAATACCAGCCTAACCTAACTTAAACCTAACTGAACTTAAATCTAAGTTACTCAAAATCAACTAAACTTCACTCTAGTCAAACCTAACTCTAATTAATGCTGTAGTCATAGTGAGGGGTTAGAAGAGACTTCCATCGAAAGTAAAATTATTAATTAGCCTTGTTTCTTTCAATATTTCAATTTATTTCAATATTCAAAAATAATTATTAAATTAAAAATTAATTTATCGTTATAAATCGATATATAAGGAACAGCGGAATCAATAATTATGTGGCAACAAATAACTAGCTCTTCCATTCTACCATTTTTTACAAAACAACTTGACTGGAACGTTCCTATCATCGATGTGGCCAAAAACCGTTTTCTCGAAAACGCCACTGACATGAAGGACCAAGCTCGCTTGTCAGATATTGCACTTAAGGAATCCAGCTTCTGGTTACACGCCTTGCCATCGTCCAACATAGGTACACTGCTGAATAGAGACATAATACGCATCTCTGCAGGCTTCAGACTCGGATGCAAAACGGTTGAACCCCACATTTACCGATGCGGTTCACTTGTCGACTCAACCGGAACTCACGGACTTTCGTGAAAATACAGCAAAGGTCGTAGCACCAGACATCAAGAATCCAACAACATCATCAAACGGGCACTAACATCAATTGGACTTTATCCTGTCCTCGAACCACCTGGACTAATAGCTCGCACTGATGGAAAACGTCCTGACAGAATGTCTTTAATTCCATATACCTACTCACGGAAAATGTCTAATATGGGACATAACAATTGTCAAAATGGTAGCTCCATCGTACTTACCCTGCACTGCTATCTGCCCAGGTGCTGCGGCCGAAAAGGCCGAAGCCAATAAAAGAAGAAAATATAGCGTTTTGTCAAATGATTATTTATTTATCCCCATCGCGATAGAGACATCAGCCGGAAACTAATCGAAGCCACTGGGAATCCCAAAGAGGGTTCTTGGTTTAAAGAAAGACTCTCAATCGCGATTCAGCGGGAAAATGCCATCAGCGTAATTTGAACTCATTGCACTGATGACACTGTTTCATTGAATTGCGAGAATTTTTAGTTCTTATACCTACAGTGGCGGTCACATGAAAAGCGCATGGTGAATTTCCAAAGAATATCGTGCCGTACAGGTATAAATTTTAGGGGTAGGGATTTTTTTCAAAATCAGTTGTAAATTTTAAGTACTTCAGTTGTTACCTAGTGCCCTTAGAGTGTGCAATTTATTTAAAAGTAACCATAATCGTGCCAAAATGCCAAGAACAGGAAATTTAACAGAATTGGACAAGCACACCATTTTAGTTCTACGTGACGAAAACAAATCCCAGAATTACATTAGCAAAAAGGTGGGTTGCCACAGACGAACGGTAAGTCGGTTTTTAAAAAAATTTGACGAAAGTGGCAGTAGCAGGCCGCTACCAAAGGGAAGACCGCCAAGAAAGACGACAAAGGCCGTTGATCGAGTTCTTCGTCGAATGGCGCTCAAAGACCGTTTCAAATCTCGTCAACAGTTAAAGGCTGAATTAAAGAAAGAAACGGGAATTCAAATAAGTGTCGAGACCATTGGTAGGAGGCTCTGTGAATTCGGATTAAATGCATATGAGGCCGTTAAGAAGCCGATGTTGACGAAAGTCATGATGAAAAAGCGGTTGAAATTCGCAAAAAAGTATGCCAATTGGTCCGAAGAAGATTGGAGTCGAGTGATTTTCTCCGATGAATCTAAATTTTTGTTATACGGTTCGGATGGAAAGCGATACGTGCGGCGATTTAAGAATGAAAGATTGTCACAACAATGCACGATAAAAACAACCAACAATAAAATGGGATTAATGGTGTGGGGTTGTTTCTCCCAACGTGGATTAGGTTACCTGAACATCATAACAGGTACCGTGAATGCTAATGCCTATATCGAAATATTAGAAGAAAGTTTAATGCCATCGGTATCAGAATTATTTGCTGAAAATGAGGATTGGTATTTTCAGCAAGATAATGCACCATGTCACACGGCCAAGAAGGTATGCAATATTTTTATAAATAATTTTTTTTTTTGAAAATCATTAATCATATCACATTCCTTATACATTTTTAAAATAAATTAATGAGAAATATAAAATAATTCGCCTCTATTTTGTGTTTCAGGTAACAGAATATTTTTTGAATAATGGGATTTATATTATTGATTGGCCGGGAAACAGCCCTAACCTTAACCCCATTGAAAATTTATGGGCAATTATGAAGAGGCACGTGGTCGCAACATCACCTAAAAGTATCCCAGAGCTTAAACAAGCTTTACAATTTGTATGGGACAACAATTTAAGTGAGCAATACCTGAAGAGCTTAACAGACTCGATGCCACGCCGGTTACAGGCAGTCATAAAGGCCAATGGTGGTTATACCAAATATTAAAAATAAAAATACTTTAAAAACACATAATGTACATTAATTTTTATTTTAATAACATTTTTACTGCTTAATTATGTATAAATTTTAATTATCATTGAGCTATAATCATTATTCAAAAATCGCGAATTTCTTTTCTTAATAAAATTTTTTGATTTTTTTCATATTTAAAACTGAAAGCCATCACTTGTCTACACGAAATTAACACTAAATTACCTATAGCTTTCATCTACTTCTGAAAAAAATTTTTACTCCTAATAACAAGACCTAATAGATCGGAAATTTGTTGGAAATTAACCATGCGCTTTTCATATGACCGCCACTGTAGGTATATTATTATTCCCTTCTATTGTATGTTATTCTATTGTAATGTTATTTCATTTAAAAAAATAAGAATTCAAAAATATTTCTATTCTCAATATTTGCCATTTAGACATAAGTCAAGCATGGTATGCTACGAGAGTCAAACCTGAGAAACTTGGCAAAATCTTGGCCACTCACTCTCTAATTAACCTAAACTTAACCTAATCTAATCCTGTCACTCTAACTTTACTTCCCAAGTATTTAGCTAAATTATACTGACATTATTCTATAATATTTCTTATAATAACTCTTTTCACTATGACATAAACTTCGTTTTTGTAAAAAAAACAATTAAAATCATAAGTATTGTTGTGCTCTCTTCGATCTCTTCTTAAAATGGGTCGTTGATTCTCGAAAAATGGTTACATGTAAGACAATAAAAAACTGACGATTTAAAGAACAATTTATTTGCAACCTAAACACAAGAAACAAAATTAAAAAAGCAGGACTCACACAAAATTCGCCAAGCAGCACGTAATTTGGATTCTTCCTTCTACACTATATCCACAAAATTCCTCGGCTAAATTCCACCTCCACGCCAACTCTTGGGCTCTCAATTTACAACTTTTATTCGACTAGCCTCTCGGGCTGTAAATTTGCGATTTTATCACGACTTGCCTCTCGGGCTCTCAAATAACGACTTTTTTTCAACTAGCCTCTCGGGCTGTAAATTTGCGACTTTATCACGACTTGCCTCTCGGGCTCTCAAATAACGACTTCCTGTTCTTCTTTTTATTTATATTTCCATTTCCTAGGATTTTTTATTATTTTCTTTTTTTTTTTTTAATCAAGATTAGAATTTTGTTTCCTGCTGCTTGTGCTATTTGTTTGTGTACTGCTCAGCTGCATTCGTGTGAGTCGCTAATAAACAACGAAAATTAAAAATTCCAACATTAAAATTTAGATAAAACAAACGAAATTACTGCAACAAACTTAAATTAAACAATGTAACTTAACTAACGAACAAAATTTAATACTAATAAAAACAATTTTGAAAAACGAACACAGAGTCCTGCCTTTATTGTTCCTCAGGTTGCAAAGTCAGTTCTTTATTTCTAAATTACGCAACTCACTTTTCATTTCTTTATCAGAACACAACAGTATCATACTAAAAAATTAAAATCCTTCAATAATAATTAAAATCGCGACCCCAAATATTTAATTCAGAAAAGTTGAATGCAATTGTTGATATGTGAGTCAACTAATAAACAAAAATACTTAAAAAATCTATCCTTTATTTTACTAACCAGTTTCGACTTAAATGCAGGTCTTCATCAGAGTCTGAAACAAATACAGAAACATCAAGACATTGATCACATTCGGAGTCAAGAAAAGCACCGGCACCGTAAGGAAGTCCACAAGCAGCACTTACCATTAAAAGCAGCAACAAAAACAGTAATAAACAAACAAAATACATATGAGTAACATTAATAAAATACAAATATAAATATAAAAATTTTAAGAAATACTATTAATAAAATATAAAGAAGTATTTGCTTTGCAATAAAGAAATATTAAACTTGGAAATCCAATTTCCATGGTACAAAATCTCGAAAGAATTAAATTGTATGTGAAAATTTTCTATAAATCTAATTATAACCTTCATCAATTTTTTATCTTAAACATCCAAAAAAATTAAACATCGGCATATTATTACGTGGAATATGGAATATTTTCGAATGTAATATATTTTGTAATTGCGTTTACGTGTTTGTCATTTAAACTAATGATATCTACTCTACACAGGACTGGAGAAATCCCAGCACAAAAATTCGAGAAGGTTTCTTATATTTGTGTCATTGTGAACATTGATATCTGATTTTTCTCTCTTTATGTTAAAGACGAAATGATCAAAATTCTCGTTCATTCAGCGAAGCACTAATGCTGCCAACCAAGATTTTCCGCTAAGCATTTTTAAAATAACATATTTTTGGTAGTCAGTTATTGTCAATTATTTTTTAAAGCTGCTTTTTCTATGTTGAGTTTTTCAAAACAATAAATTTTTTAAAAACGGTAAATTAAATAGAAGATTTTATTTTAACTATGATTATTAATGTCCTGTACTACTTGCTCTCACTGGTCATACATTAATCAAGTATTTATAAAAATTTTGTATCAATACGATCCTCATCAACATATTTCATAACTTTTTTTTATATAGTTAATATAACTTGCAGTCCAGAGAAAACTTACAGTATTTCGCTCAAATGTCAGTACCGTGTATTTTTAACAATAAATATCAATTGCCACTGATAAATGTAATACTTGAATTTTTCACACTTTTCTTATACGAGTAATAGTAGGAAATTAAAAAAACCTAATAGAAGGACCAGTAAACCAGATCAGAGGACTAAGATTTCTTGGCAACATTATTTTTTTCAGCTCTGACATAACTTTCACTCGCCTAGAATGAATTAAATCAGGCTCATATAACTTTATGTTGGCATAGAAGCAATTCGTCTCCGTTGAAGGCTTTTGAGCAAGTCAATTGCTATTTTACCGTTATCGATGGAAAATCATATCGATTTCTAGAAGATTTGTAAGAGCTGATCGGAATTAAATTTAATCTGGGATATATTGTATTCACATTTTTCTTATGAAACGAAAATCATCTGATTAACTTCAAGTTCTATTAAATAATTATAATAGTTGTTTATAAAAATTAATATTTTTTTTAATTTTCTTAAAATAAATAATTTTTTCTGGAAAAATAAAGACGAAATGTTGTTCTATGAAGTTGGTTGGAAGATATAATAAGTTTATACGATAACGAAATCCTTGAATTTAATGTCCTTCCTGTAATAATTAAATATGTTGCCGCAAGATTATTAAATACAACATAAAAAAAACTTTAAAAACAATTAATATTGTTTAAATCTTTAAGTAATTGTACCGATACAATCAATCAAAATCGACAGAACAGAATTATATACTATATAGTAAGGTATGTATAACAATCAAATCTTAAAGCTTGTTAAAGTCTTACAAGAATTTCTTACATTAAAATCCAGTTTTTATTTAATAATTTACGGCATATATGAGTATGTCAATATCTTTTAATGTTTCCTTTAATTATCGATATATTGCATTTACTGTTCAGAACAACTGTTACAATGTACAACATCAATTGCATTACTTAAGTATTTAATGAATGAATATTTTTAAAAACCAGAAGTAAATTAAGTATGTTTTAAATAAAAAAAGCAGGAGAAAAATTAATAATAATAATAGAAATTTATTTAATAAACTTGTTCAAGTTAGCAACACAATGTGGGTTTAAAAAACTAGGATATTAATTAAAAGTATACAAGATAAATCTCAAATTAATGCTCTACTCCACATTATAATCTTATATTATGATTTTTTTCAGAATATTTAACTCTGCTGTTGAAATCAGGATGTTATATGTCGAAATAACGACAGGATTATTTCTTCTTTTTTTTAGAACCTCCTTTCAACCTGTGTGCTTATTAAGCTGGGAGGCGTTGATATCCTTCAATTATGTTAAATATTTCGTTAATGTTCATGATATGATAATTTATAGCTTTCAAATATCTTTTATTGCTAAAACCTCAACAGCTCTGTAAGTAAACAGTATGTTGTTAACGATTACTCGAAAGTTTAAGTATTAGGTATAATATATTTTTCGTTTTCTTTAGATATTGCTACATTCTCGGGTCTCAGATCTATTGGAAGTGTGGCGGTGGATACTGTGGAAGTAATGTAACCAACTGCAATTTGTAAATGCACGGCTTTGCGTCAAGGGAAATACAAACCCAGGTGTGCAAGGTTTGTGCTTCCCCAGGTAGAGAAGCCTGGTGCGCTTTCACCGTGAAGGCACGAGCTAATGTTTAGTAGATAGTAAGCAGTGCCTACCCGCATCGTAACCACGCGCCAAATTAATGCCTATTTGATATACAAGCGCCTTAACAAATTTACGAATTTCTCAACTATTATTTTATTTAACTCATATGCATATCAACAGACTTTTCCCTATATAAGCAAAAATCAATAGATAGAAAATCAATTTTGTTTAAATTTTTTTGTTCATCAGGGTTGAAAATGTTATTGCAGTATAGTAATTTGCATTTTCAGAAACCGAAGCGAAAATTATTAAATAGGCGTGTGACCATAAATAATCGATAATATTAATAAAAGAACAACAAACACGCGACCACTCTTCCATAGTTGTCAGAGAATAAGACTGATCACATATTGATAGCCACAAATAGGCAGATGCTTATTGTCAGACTCCCTTGCATATATTGTAAAATTTTTGACAAAATACTAAAGCTAGCAAAATAACAATGAGTCCTAACAAGCTTAACACGTTGATAGACCAGACCACTTCTGAAAATGTTCAGTCATTCTTGCAGAGTAGATTAACGAATAACCCATCAAACTATGAGCCAATACTATCATTATTAAGTTTAATATTGTTTTTCCTCCACGAAAAATGTTTTATCTGCATTAATGTTATCCAATATTAGATGGTACTTCAAAGGTGTTGGTTAAAACCACGAAAATAAAATGTGGTTCCCACTTCATAAATATAACACAATCTAACCACCCTCACAAACAGTCAAAATAACATAACGAATTCTAAACGAGAGAATAATGGACTGATTGAATTAACCTAGGGCTTAACATATGTATTCTGACGTATCAGTCACTGGATATGCTCTCAACAATATGTGTTTATGGATTATAATAGAGGGTTTTAGTCTATAGACGGGGGTGACTAACTTGCTACGTAATATTGTTCAACAAAAGCACAGCATCTTTTTTTTCGAAGTTTTGATTTTTCCACTTAGAAATTATTTAGATAGATCTAAATAACAGAATATTAATACGATTTCCCTCTGAAAAAATTATAATTGTTTGGCACGGTCAAGTTTTTCCTAATTCTCATTTAATTTATCCTACATATCATCTACCATCGTAAAACATATGGACGATTTAGATTAATTTTAGATTGTGGACAGTCTGTTGTATCAAAATGTTATACACATACGAGTATTACATATTACATTTGCATATTTAAATTTATGGTGGACCTATGTATTTATCCTCCCTCGCCCTGGTAAAATAATTAGATAAATACTTCTTGTTATTATCATAATAATTATTACAAATTCGTATATATTTCATAAATTGAACAATAATCTGTATTGTTTCTCCAATTTATAGCATCTTCAGGTTTAACATGTTGATAAAATCAAAAATTAGTTCTTCTGAAATTAAAACAATTATCTCATATTTTTAGCATAATATTATAGCTGCATGAAATTTACCAGATATGAATCAGATTTTAATTCGACATAATATTATGATGCTTTTTTGTTTAATAATGAACATAAACAATATCATTTGCATCATTGACAAATCACTGTCAGCACTGGCATTAGTGGTAATTTATTGTAATATGAGTACAGCATACTTTTTTGATGTAAATGACATCATAATGTCAAAAATTATGACCTTGAACTATTTTATAACTAAAAATATGAAAAAACATAAATATTTTAGTAATCTCTTAAGTATTGCCTACATTTTTACATAGAATGGACAATAGTGCTACCTATACGTATTATAAATTTTATTAGATATTTTTTATTTCATTTATTTTAATTTGTATTGTGATTTTTATCATGTTAGTTCAAATTGTCACATATAATTTTACTCAAATTTTAATTTTTATTAAAAATAATTTGTTTACCTATAGTTAGTTGTTAATAATTGTTTTATATATCACTCAAGCAATAATCCAAAATATTCAAATTTTACTCCCCCAGGCTTGACGTATTAAGAATTTAAGCAAAACACTCGAAACTGGTTTAACTTGACTTTTTTAAATAAAATCAAAAAATATAGAACATAATACTGTAAACAGTAATTAATCATAATAACTTTATTGAGAAAAAGTAAACATCTTATTTACATGCTGAAATATAATAATTACTAGTTAATAGGTATTTTGTCAAAATCAAAATAATCAATTTCATTGTTCGATTAAAAAAGAAGTTAACAAGTTATTAAATTAAATTAATGTTATCATTAATTATGAAATGATAACTTTATGATTGTGGTTGTAGTTTTGAAATAACCTTTTTGTGCAATTTGCATAAAATATTTATATATAAGCTAGGTTCGGATTTTTAAAAAACTTGAAAATATGCAGGCAAATATGCTCTAAAAACTTCAAAATAGGCACTTAAATATGCGCTAAAATTTTTTATTATGCCTCGAAATGCTGGATTGCAGTTCGTGCAAATAATGAATTAACAATTTTTTTTAGAAGTTCAGTTGGTGTTGAACTGTGATTAATGATCAAAAATGTAAAAAATGAAGAAAATCTCAAAAAACTTTTTTTTCTACCAGCTCCTATTTTTTCGAAATTAAAAAATTTTTTTTGTTTTCGATTGTTTTTGATTTGTTGTCAATTGTTTTGTAAAAATAAATTTTTTAAATCAAATGTTAACCGCGAAAATCGCGAAATAAGATTTTGCGCCAGCTCCCCTATTTTCGACATTAAAGTTTTTTTTGCTGTTTTCGATTTGTTGTCAATTGTTTTGTAAAAATAAATTTTTTATATCAAATGATAACCGCGAAAATTGCGTTTTTTTTTGCTGAAACTCCCCGTTTTTCAAAATTAATTTTTACCCCCAAAACAACCCCCTGCGTCCTAACATAATTTAAAAACTTCAATAATATGCGAAATGAGTTTGCCAAACATAAAAGATTAAAATGTAAAAACATATTTATGCAAATTCCTGCTTTCCTAATTTTTTTTCAGAAAAAATGAAAGATACAAAAATAATGCAGAAATATAAACTACGAATGATAAGAGCATTAGATTTTATCTAGTTTTTACTCAAAAAGGCAAAAAATACTTTTGAAATTGTTAAAATTTTTATTTATCGGACTGGCCATGTAATAAATTCAATTTAATTTTTATTTTCAAAAATAATTACGTAACAAATATGTATTAATGTAGTGGTTTAAAGGTGTCAGACGTATGCCCAAGTTAATTGGATGCTACAATTTTTAAACAGTTATTTCAAAATAAAAAACACTTAAATCGTTTCAAACCTTTGCAAACACAAAGTTTTTCATTATTTAATTTGCTAAATATGCAAAATATATGCCAATATAAGCAAATATGCATTTATAGGCAATAAACCGCCAAATATGCACTTAAACTCAAAATATGCATTTATAGGCAAGATAAAAACTACATAAAACGACTCAGGGAAGCGTAAAACAGGTTCCCCTTTTAAAAATTTTCCCGTACCTATACGCAAAAAAACATGCAAATGCCTAAAAATCCGATCCCTATAGTATAACTCATTCCGTCACAAAAGCTGGTAAACGCAATCAACTTTTTTAAAGCAAGTATCTACAAACGGAAGTGAACCGGCGGCCGCTTAGCAATATCCGTTATTTCAAACTTTTGCTATTTTAACTTTTTTTTTAATTTAAGTTTGAATTTTGTGACCAGCAATCAATCAGTACTAAATAATATTAATTTTATCATCAAAAAGCTTTCATATTCCTTGTACTAGTAAAATAAAATACATAATTCTTCACGTAATGATCTCATTTCGTTACAAATAACCTATCTAGCAGTCTTTATTCGGACAATACTAATTGGAAAGATAACATAGGTGGAAAAAGTTTGGTGTTTTCGATTAAAGCCTTAAAGAAAGTGCCGATAAGAGGTAATTATAGTTGGATTTGGCCGCTTACTGTAATTGTGGATTAATTTTAGCTTTATCACTTCCAGATAACTAATCCTTTTCTAAACATATCTCTGATGGGGGTCAATTATAAGAAAAAGAGAAAATTAAACGACTTGTTCGTACGGGAACGATTGATTTTATTACAATTTTGATATCAGTATGTAATAATTTACATATTAAAATTTTATTTCAAAATTAGTTCCCACGAATTTAAACCTCTATCGTTTATTTATTACACGTTATACTAAACAGTGGTTTAGTGTTACTTATTGTTTAGGGTACTTGAAAAAACAAAGGCAACTTTTACACTGTGCATTTATTATTTGATACTGGGGAGCATCGTTTTAAAACTAAGGTTCATTGTTGCAGAAATTAAGGGCGATTTTAGCTAAGTTACGGAAGTTATTGGCTCTCCAGGACATTGCATTATGTCGATGTCCTGTGGTGATATTTGCAAGGGTGATTTTTTAAGTTGACCACTCAAACTTTATTATTGCGGTTTTTATGAACAATTGTAATACTTTAATTTATCATCTAATAAAAATAATTAATTCCTTAATGCGGTGCTAGGTGCTAGGACAGAGAGCGTTTCCGTAAAAAAAAAAATAGTAATAGATATCATTTGAAACATTGCTTCCAGCTGCGTAACAATAAAATTTACAAATGCAATTGTAAAAACCACTTGGCATTGTTCTACTGTCTAACCGCATTGCTCCGTAACGGCTCTTTTAAAATACAAGAATAACCTCTTAAAACTTTTAAGCCCCTTGATCCATAAGTAGCTGTTATTATATCTATATTAACATTGTGACAAATTTACTGTGTATAAGGGAACAAAATCTTACAATGTTATCTTTTGTTCATCGAACTGGACAAAAATCACATTAAAGTCAGTATTCTAGTAGAATTCGAAAATCGACAAATAGATGTTATCGATTCCTGTATACATAGGAAGTTGAAAACCAATATTGCAGCCGTTACGTTTTATTAAATTAATAAAGCTTTTGAACAATAAAAATATTCGGTAAAACTGTTATTGGCTTGGAAGTACCCAAATATCTTATTACTTCCCATATAGTTAACGTGGGAAGACGACACTGACTTCCGCTCGTTGAACCACTTGTTAAGGGAAGTTGCATTACTGGTAATTAAAGGGATGAAGAACACAAAAAAATGCTGCACAGATTTTATGTCCAAATCAATTGACACGAGTGTTGAGGATGTTCGATATAAAAAAATTTGTATAGCTACAAATGACCGGGCCATTTACATGATAAGTACATAATCACATAAATTTTTGCAACAATACCTTAATCAGAATATTTACCAAAATATGTTTTTTTGAAACTTCTGGTCACTGCTGCCATAACAATGGTAACTATAATACAAAACTAGGGGACCATCCCGTAATTTGAATAAAACATTAGGGTGATTTAAAAAGTGATGGTATCTGAAGCAACGCTTGATTCATAACAATTTGGTAGTTACACATTGCTTCATGGTATTATGCTATGTGATGAAAATATAAAAAAAATATGGCACGAACCACATGACGCGTGTTTACTTTTTAAGATTCGGAACAGTCCATCTGATCATCTCTTGATATTTTTTTAAATGTTTTCAATACAAAATAAATTTAATACGATGGGTTTTGTCCACCTGCATTTGAATTTATCATGCAAAAGTGACTTAAAAGCGGGTCACGTGACCCTTAGGTTTTCGACGCGTGGCGATTTTTTAACTTGGTTTTATTGATGATTATCAGAAACATCACTAATTGGTATTCTAGCCAAAAAGATTTTTGATGAGTCTGACGCCAAAATTTTTAGTCTTAAAATATAAATTCTGCTTATTTTACAATTTAAATTAAATTTTAACAATTAAATTGGTATAAAGGGGGTGAAATTTTACGGTATAATTAGTGAGTGCGTCATCTTTTTAATCGTTCTTTTATCTAAAACATATGCAGTTGAGATCACACATAGATAAAAGTTTTAATTTAATTGACTCGAATGTTCCTGACGATAGACTTGAATATTGGCCAAATATTGAGAGATTCGGGCAGAATTTGTAAGGGATGAAAATTTAAATAAGATGCTTGATTGGAAGCTAATTACTTGTCGACAGCAATGTTTTTGTTAATGACAATGTATTCATCAGAACATATGTTACGATTCAGCAAACACAGCTCCCTGTATTATAATGTACAGGAACGCGCCATCAAGATCCTGCAGCTGACGCACAGTTAAATCAATTTGTTCAAAAAACAGTAGTACGTCTTTTTAGCACAGAGTAGCGACGGTATAATATAAATTGACATCGTGTTTGATATAGCGTACAATTCTCTGTTAAATTAGTTAATTGTACTTTAGTGGGGAACCGTTAATTAATTCACTTTGATCTGATCCCATGTTTGATTCAAAAAGAATGGAAGACCTTAATTAATAATGTACTACGATAGTACAAGAGATATCTTTTTACAATAAAATTGTTAACATAACCATATATAACCAGTGTTATCAGTGAAAATTTATTAAAACTTTAATGTATAAAATCTCAAGATCGATTCAACTCATAAAATTACAAATAAAGTAAAACAAACTTAATAATTTAATATACCTACCTTGGTTGAATACTTGAAATACAATTTATATATATTAATTTTGTGTTGTATAGATCGTTTAAAACTGATCAAAAGTAATAATTTCCAGGTAGTGTAGATAAAACCTGAATTAAATTTCAATCGGCAATAATTATTAACTTACTGACGATAAATATACAACATATTATCGTCAAATCATAATTCAATTATTTGTGATGCAATTCTTATGGTCTACAATATCTTAGAAGTTTTTGTTTTAAATTAAAAATCAAAATAAATTTAGTGTGTAATAAAATGCCTTCATAACTTACCCTAAAATCTAGTAAATTTATTTATTTATTCAGTATTTATTCGGGAATCGAAAAAGCCACAATTGAAAATCATGCACAATTATTAAAAATAATATTAAATAATTTAAAACAAATTAAAACTAAAAAACATGCAATTAAAATAGCAGGCATTTCAAATGAAACTTTTCATTTGAAACAAAAATAATGCACCTTTCAGAACACCATCAGATAGCCTCATTTAATTTACTAAATTAAATTTTAATCATAATTTTATTCCAAAATAATTAATTTTTGACAAAAAAATTTCCTAGTACTCCAATTATCCAATTAGTAAGGTACCTGACCATAATAAGGCCTAGCTAAGGGAGATTTGCAATAAAATGAAAAATATCAAATTTAATCAACATGTTTTAATAACAATCATATTTTTGGTACATTTTCTACAAAATATAAACAAAAAAAGGTAACTTGTTCCATAGACAAACACAAAATTGAACATTTTTAAAAACCTTGCCAATAGGCATTATTTTAATACGGTACCATAATAAGGCCTATGGCTTTAACATACTTAAATAATAAAATTATACGTAATATTATTCAGTATTTGAAATCAATAAACACATAAATGCAACAATAAACATTCTTTAAAAAAAAGAATGGAGCACTCAAAATCATCGATTTCTGACCACGTGGCTCGTTTAGGAGGCATCGGCTCGAATCACTAAAAATAATGCTCAATGATTTAGTAATAAAATATGCCTACTAATTATTTACATTCGTAATATCTCAAAAGTACTGTAAAATACATTATAAAACAAACTTTGATACACGAAGTACAACTATGGTTAAATTTAGTAGGCCTTAATAAGCGCAGACCACTTTATGTAAGAAAAACAAAATAAAAAATATTTGGACCGCGAAACGATATTCAAATTTTTAAGATCATCGAAGCATGTATTTATAAAGATAAAAATTTAATTTTATATAGCTAACAGTAATATTACAAAAAACATTTACGATTTATTTGAACCGAATTTTATTATTTGGGGCGGCAGGGTCTCACTTTATAATAAATAATGTAACACTGAGGGCACACTGTAACACTAAAAAAAATATTTAAAGAATAGTTCGACGATGATTGCTTGGAATGTAGCAAAATGAAAACAATTAGAAGAAATGAATGGATAAGAACTGGAAAACAAGAAGACCAAGTTAAATATAAGAAAAGTATCAAAGAAGCTAACAATATGTATAAACAAAAGAGAAATGACTGGATTATGGATCAAATGTTAAAACTAGAAACAAGTAATAGCTTCAATAACACGAGAATCTTTTATCAACTGTTGAAGAACCAAAAACAAGAACACAGAGTAAAAACGAGATGCATGAAAGACGTTGAAGGGAATGTAGTTAGCAATGCAGATAAAATAAAAGACGTCTGGATATATTATTCATGCGATACTGAAAGAATATACACAAATAGGAGAATATCAATTCGATTTCACCGAAGGTAGATCGACGGTGGGAGCGATTCACATACTGAGACAATCAATGGAAAAAACTCATGAACACAACATAGATTTACACCTTATGTTTATAGACTTTCAACAGGCCTTCGACAGAGTAAAAAGAAAAGAGCTGTACTTTACAGAAAACCACCACATGCATACGAACGACGGTGGGAGAAACAGAAAACTTTGAGGTAAGCAGTGTCACTGTCAGCAACACTGTTCATTATTTTATTGGAACAAATAATAAGAAGACTGAAAGTTGAAGGTACGATAGTAAACAGAGAAGGACAATTAGTAGTATACGCGGACGATCTACTAATAATGGAAAGATCGTATAAAAAAAATGGTGGAGCTATTCAAGGAATTGGAAAAGATTGCAAAAAAGACAGGATTACTAATAAATGAAAAGAAAACAAAGTATATGAAATGTTGTAAGGGTGAAGCGAATACCCTGCAATATATTACAGTAGATAATTACACTATAGAAGAAATAGATAACTGCAGTTACCTGGGTGTGCAGATAAATAGAAACAATAGCAGTGAAAATGAAATAAATAGAAGGATACAAACAGGTAACAAGGCGTACTATGCAAATAAAGCACTCCCGAAGAACAAATATTTGAGGAAAGACACCAAGGCTCAAATTTACAAGACCCTTATAAGACCAGTCGTTATGTATGCGGCGGAGACATTATGCTTAACTAGTCTTGAGGCAACAATGCTGAGAACATTCGAAACAAAAGTCTTCCGCACCATATTGGGCCTGAAAGTAGATGAATGTGGCAATCGCAGACCATGGATGAATCACGAAATAGAAAGAGAAATAAAAGGAGAAGACATTGTAAAATTTGCCAAGTCGCAGAGAATCAGATGGTTGGGGCATATTATGCGCAGCAGAGAAGACTCAACACTAAAAAGTATAACATCATGTATACCCACTGAAGGCAGATGCAGGGAAGGCCAAGAATAAGGTGGTGGGACCAACTAATGAATGATTTAAATGTTTTAGGCGAGAGAAACTGGAGAACTAAGGTTCAGGATAGGAGGAGCTGGAGAGAAATTGTGGAAAGAGCCATCTCACACCCAAAGTTGTAGCGATACAAGAAAGTGATGAATTGATTTTGATGTTTTTGAAGTGTAAATATTGATTTTAGGAGAACTTTATGTTGAGTTATTTGAAATATGTAAAATGGTGCCTAATCCTCCCCGCTAACCGGATTTGTAATTCCCAGAAAACGGGAAGGCAATATTCTTTTAGAATGTAACACTGGGGGCTACAAATGGGATATTCAGCTCCCGCAAAATTTTAGCAACTTCTACATGCAATAGGTGTTTGTAACTGTGGTATTGAGCGAGGGAGGTTTAAGTACGATTTTTGTCGCTTAGGCCTTATTACCCTTATAGGCCTTATTACCCTTATAGGCCTTATTACGTGCAGGCACCTAGTCGATTTGTGATGAATTTATAATAATAATTTATTATCCTGATTTATTAAAAATTTCTTCTTGTAAAATGATTATTTTAGATTTTTTATCATTTAATATTATTCTACCCTTAAAAAATTAATTGTAATATTTCTTTTAATACAAAAATGTTTTTAGTGTTTTTCGGATATCAACGGTATAAGCATATTTTAATTTTCGATTTATTTTCAAAATTCATATTCAAACAATACGCAACCTCCTATAAATTTGCAGCTGTCAATACATCAAGATTACAATTGGATATTGTATGAAAACTACTTGGAATTGTTTCTAGTGTCTAACCACATCACCCTATAGACTTATAACGACCGTTTGTCTAAAATCGAGAATAACCTATAAAAGTTACCTACTTCACATACACAAGTACCCATTATAATTTTTTGTTATACTTTTATAAGTTACCTATATATAAATTTTTATGTCGGTTTAGCATTGGAAACCTATTAACTTTAACTGCTACTTTAGACAATTTGGTATTGTGTAAGTGTGAAATGTTTATTATCTTAAATCTAACTCAATATGCTACTATTTTTAAGCCCGCACTATTAAAATTATTAATTTAAATTATTTCTGATAAATTTTAAGATATTATTGTTGGCGATTTTTATCTTAAGAAATATTAGCAAATTATACTTCGATTCATTGTGGTGTTATACCTACTGCGGGTTGCAATCCTAATTACCACTATATTTGAAAGCTTCTAGTCGGCAGTTAAAAATTTAAAATATTTTATTGGTTCCAGTTTACATTACGAATAAAACTTAATAAGAACTGATCTTTCAGGCCACACAAGAACAAAAACTAAGCAATGAATAGTGCTGACACTTAGACGTTTACACAAAGGGTGACCACACAATCGTTAGTTAACTTAACCCTTTGTGAAAATTAAATATCAAATTAAAAGGGGTTAAATTACTTTTATTAGACTAAAATGCTTCTAATTAAAATAAAAACAAACTAGAGTAATTTATTATTACATCGTAATTATGTAGGGGAGGGTGGGCCACCATAAGACTGTTTTGGTTTTTTATTTTTAAAATTTTTATAACGCAATATATAAGGCCAAATAAAATTTTGTCATATCTTTATGTTAAAGTACTACTTTTCCCAATTAAATTTTTTGATAAATCTTGTTCTGTGTAGAAAAAAAAAATAAAATATAATTTCGCTATTTGTCTCAAGGTGGCCGGTAACGTGGGCTACTATGAGACAGGAGAAAATATACATAAATACTACAAATTTTCAAGAAACAGCAATTTATTTAATACATGCTATTTTCAAAAAAATGCTTATAAGCAAAGGAACAAATTAAAAATTGCTCTTCTAACGTATGTTCAGTTGGTTGAAGTT
This sequence comes from Cantharis flavilabris, assembly GCA_949152465.1. Lineage (NCBI taxonomy): Eukaryota > Metazoa > Arthropoda > Insecta > Coleoptera > Cantharidae > Cantharis > Cantharis flavilabris. Next base: position 14,461,299 of record OX424435.1, read on the forward strand.
AACTTCAAATTTATAATAAGATTGTAGTCTTTTTGTTTTTCCCAGAAGCGATGGTGCGGGTAAAATCATTTTAATGTCCTTGAGTGCAATTATTGAAATATCCGGAACAGATGGAAATATAAAATGACCATCGAATTTTGTAGCTTTTCTTAAAAAGTTTACTTCAATGTCATTTGATGGTTTTTTTAGTTCCACTACTTTTGCAATATAAAATAGCACATCATTTTTTGATTTGAACTGCACCAAAACAAAGTCATCTGGTCCCGGATCTCTATCAAGTTCTTCAAAACCTGAAGGTTCAACTTCAGGCATCCAGTCATCAGCTTCTTCATCGTCGGAATTGTCAATTAGTGAAATTTCTTCATCTTCTTCCTCAGAAGATATTATATCCTTGGCGATAGCTTTAATTTTCTTAGAAAACAAATTCTTCTTACAAGTTTGTCTTTTTCTCTTCTGGTTCTCTTTTTCTTTCTTCTCCATATGTTTCATTTCGATTTTCTTTTTCTCAGGGGTGTCTGTGGGAATACAACTGGTGGCCCTTTTACGCTTGCTGCTTTGTAATTTTCTTTTCCCTGCTTTAGGATATCCCATAAATACTTGAGGACTAATAAAAACTTTATCAGGTGGATTTTCTACAAAGTTAGATGCTTCAAACGATGTTGATGCAACTTCAGAAATTTCATCAGGGAGATTTTCTACAAAACCTGGTGTTTCACTCGATGTTGATGCAATTTGCTTATCACTGTTGGATAAAACTGACGAAGTATTTAAAATGTCTCTATTAGTGACCGAAATACTTAAAAAATCATCAGCCGTGAATACATCTCGGTCGAACGGAAAAATTCCGGTTTTTCTAAACCCTGACTTTATGTTTGATGGAGTCATGGCACGTTCAAATGCCACACCTACACAAGCAGCAACGTCATAAATGGATAGTGGTGTTCCAGGATGATGCAAAAGCCATGAATCAATAGCAGCATTATAATTTGCCTTGAACGAGGCGAATATTGATGTATCCAATGGTTGCAGCTTATGGCTGCAATGTGGAGGTAGTGTGACAATTGTAACCCCGTTTTCTTTTGCTAAATTAAGAACCTCTATGGTGAGATGGCTCTCGTGATTATCAAATATTAGAAGTGTAGGGGTTTCTTTAGAGGATCCACTATATTGTATGAAGTGTTTCATCACGAATGGAAAGAGTTCACCATTCATCCAACCGGAAGGAGATGCGAGACCTAATGTACCGGGTGGTGCCCCATTTAACATGTGATGCTTGAATTTTTTTCGGGGAAACACCATGACAGGTGGCAGAGCACTTCCAGCAGCACTGATTATGCAACAAGTAGTTATTAATACTCCCCGTTCGCCACTGGTACATTGACTGACTTGCTTAGTTCCTTTGGAAGACAAAACCTTTTTCGGTTTTTGCACAGTAGTCGTGCCCGTTTCGTCAAGGTTGTATATACGAGTGCCGTCAGAGAATTTTTCGGAACGTTCATATGCTTTTTGGAGATTGTCAAAAAACAATTTCACATTATATTCGTTGAACGAGGTTGCTCTTGAAAGACTACATCCTTCGGGCTGCCGAATACTTAAATCTTTATTGTGCCTTTTTAGGAACCCTTGTAGCCAGTCAATACCTGCGGATTGATTTTTTTCCCAACTTGATGGTATACTTTTAGAGTTAATTTTGGCCATCTCGTACGCCAATTTACGAGTGTCCTTCGTTGTTCTTCCATAGCACATTTTAGAGCACGTAATAACATACTTTACTAGCTCTTTCTCCTCCTCTTCACTGAAAACTAAACGGTGTTTATAGTTAGTTTTCATTAATATTTGCTCATCGGGATTTGTCTTTTCAAGCTCTTTTTTAACATATCTCTGTAATGTTTGAAACGCCACACCATTTCTTGCTGCAGCTTTTCGGAGAGATAATTTTACGCCACCTTCTCCTATTATCACTTGCCGCACAGCGCTTCTCATATTTTCTTCTAAAAATGTACCTTTTTGACTTTTTCTCTTGCGACCTCTGGACATCTGAAAAATATGTAAACCCTAATATAAAATAAGTATTGAATACCGACACTATGGGCCACCATGAGACAGTGTCTCAACGTGGCCCTAAAACTTTGTTTCAAGGTAGCCCATTTACACGTGTTTAAAAAGTGTTTACTTATACCTAGTGCTTTTTAATATTTTATAAATTTAAGAGGCATGAAAGAAAGCTTATTAGTGGTCTTTAATAATGGCGTAAAAATTTTACCTTTATCTTTATTGTGCGTCTCTGGACGAAGGATTGTAAATGTACGCGCAAGAAAGTTCGACACTATCAACACACACTAGCGACAACAACTCCACTGAAAATGGTGCAATGGGTGCGCGTAATGAAATTATTAAATAAACATACGGAGTTTAGTTATTTGATTAACCACGAGATGCCTGCATCATATCTAGACAAAAATATGTAAAAGTCTTATCGTGGCCCATGTCTCATGGTGGCCCACCCTACCCTACAATTTTATTAATGTTATCTCAAGTATAATTAAATAGAAAATATAGTTTAGAAAACAGTTCCTCAAGCGAAAATTTAAAATAACATATTATTCAAAAAAATATTAAGAAAATTTAAAAAATTATTTTAGATAAGATTATACAGAAAAATTTAAAAATGAAACAAAAATCAATCATCGACACAATATTCAAAACCAAAATTAAGACTTACAAGAGAACCCCCCAGTGGACCACTCACCAATTTTGTTGAACTTTTTTTTATCAAAATAGAGTTAAAATAAGGTAATGTAAAGAGTCTTTCAAATTGAGTTTTCAAAAGTAAATAATTAAAAGACATAGAATTTTCTTGAAAAGCAAAACGCATGTATGATTTTGCCCACACGTTCCATAGCCATGCCTGCAGCCTTAGTTAGCTCCCTTAATTTTGCTTTGGGATTATTCAACATCACACCATGGATATTTTCGATATTTTCTGGAGTAGTGACCTAATTCGGGCTTCCTGAACGTTCAGCATCATCGGTGCTCGTAAGTCCAAGACGAAAATAGTAAACCACTTATGAATCGTTCCAATCGACGGTGCAGAGTCCGGGTAGTACTTATCCAGTTTGGCTTTGGTCTCGATTATCATTTTCCCGAGAAAATAATAGAGTTTAATCAAAACTCAAAACTCATTTTTTTCCATATTAAAAAATACTCATTGGTTGGTCGCTTCTCAGTGCTGTAACTTGCAAATGGGCAATCTTCAATGGCTATATTTATAATTATATATAATTATGTATAATATATGTCTATAATCTTGTCAAAAATGGTTCAAATTAGTGCATACTAACGTCATTTCTTAGAATTTTCAGGGACTTATCAGACCGCCAGGTACGTCGCCCGTTTTGTATCTATTTCTTTCTTTTTTTACCGGGAGACCCGTTTACCGGCTCAGGAAACTTCCCTGTCTCTTAAAAATTCAAATTTTGAAAATTTTAAATGAAAAAAAAGATTATTTGCAATTTTCTAATCCTAAATTTTGAGAGTTTAATCTAATTATCATGTTAAGATTAATCAGAATAAAAGGTTGTATTCGTCAATTCTAAGATCAGTCAATTTATCAAAAATGACATTTTCAAGTCGGGCGCACGTTTTTCTCAAAAACTATTGGACCGATTGACTTCAGGTTTCGTACACATTTCGAGGGAATCTTCACCTATGATTCGAACTAGAATGATACCGATAGCTTGAATATTTTAACCCTGATCTCATGTTTTAGTAGAAAATTTTCCAGGAAAATTAAATTTTAATTTTGAAACAGCTGCGATTCCGATAAAATATTTGATACTTACTTAGTTCTAGTTCCGACGATAACTACATAACTACAAGGCGTTTCAATTTAAGATCGCAGCGCCATAGCGGCTACTAATGGTAGTAACGTTGAGGGTATGTTTTTTGATAGTTCGTTGTCATGTTTTTATTTATAATAAATATATTTTTAATATAGTACGATACTTGTGATTGTTTATTGAAATATTTGAAATAATTATTTGAACATTTGAAATAAGTGTTTGCTGCCAACCTGAAAGAAGTACATAAGTACATAATTTTGAACCGTATTCGAGGTTAAAAGGTTAAAACAGTTTAGAGTGTGTGAAATATTTAATATTCATAAGAGTTTGTTTTAGAAGCTATGTCTGGTTCGGGTCTTCGTTTTAGCGTTCTCCGTTATATGGAATACATGGGTGGAGATCTCAGTTCGAGGTGGATTTACCAAGGTGAAGCGGTTCTTCACGCAGGACATATGATTTTGTGGTTAAAGTATTGGACCACCTGATGAAGTAAATTTGTTTGCTATGTGTGCAAACTACAGCAATGAGCTCACATCCTTATCAAATAAAAAGTGTGATAACTACAAGGCGTTTCAAGATAAGCGATACGCTACCTTGTGGCAAATTTTTGAACTAACGTTATGGGTACATATTTGACTGGTTTTTGTTTTAATGTAAAGTTGTAAGTTTTCCTAACGAAATTTTAATAATGGGTCGATGGTTTTGTTCAGTTTTCAGCTGCAATTCTATGAATAAAAGAAATCTCGAAATTATTTTTCATGCCGTTTCTCAAAAAAAACAAGAAAAAGTACATAAATAACAAATTTAACATTCATGAACTTGTTGATCGTCATGCAGCTTTGGTAAATGTTACACACAATTTAAAAAAAGTATTTTGAAAACATGATCCACACCTTGTGTATTAATAAATAATTTGCTCATAATCACCTTGTGTTTTAAATTAAAATCAGGATTAAGTTGTAAAAATGTATTAAACAAAATCACAATATTTTATTGCTACATTCGACGATAGGTTCTAAACCTATCGTCAGACAAAATTGGTGCAGGCAAATTTGTAATGCCACTTATAATTATAAATATTTCATTGACTCGCTTAAGAAATGAAAACGGTAGAGAACCCGAAAGTATTTTAAAAATTTTAAGCCGTTGATTTACTCTTTCGACATCGACTTGATAGGAAATGAGTTTATAGTTATTCAAACATGGCATATCTATTAACTGAGCCTGCCTTATATTTTTCTTTCGTTGTATGCTATTGTTGAGACCATAAACATTTTATATCAGTTTGTGATATCGTTTCAATTTCATGTACGTCATCTCTGAAACAATACATAATAAGATAATAATTTTGGAATAAAATTGAACATACCTTGATGTACAGCACAACAACGCTGCTGAAATGTGTTTACAACAACCTCCTTGTCCGGCTTTACACATAATATTGTAAACACGAGCCTGGTTTTAATTTATTTCGTCAGCTACTAACACACCTTTTATTTGATAAGGATGTGAGCTCATTGCTGTAGTTTGCACACATAGCAAACAAATTTACTTCATCAGGTGGTCCAATACTTTAACCACAAAATCATATGTCCTGCGTGAAGAACCGCTTCACCTTGGTAAATCCACCTCGAACTGAGATCTCCACCCATGTATTCCATATAACGGAGAACGCTAAAACGAAGACCCGAACCAGACATAGCTTCTAAAACAAACTCTTATGAATATTAAATATTTCACACACTCTAAACTGATTTAACCTTTTAACCTCGAATACGGTTCAAAATTATGTACTTATGTACTTCTTATGTACTCGATTCAAAAAAAAATTTGTTCTTCTATTTCAGACGATTAGAACCGCCACAATAAGTGTGGCCGATTGGACATGCGTCTCACGCCACGACCTGCATAACAACGCATAACTTGAATAGCTTTGGATAAAGTATTTAATAAAAATTTGTGTTGTTAGTTGAAACATGTCTGATTATGCGTGAAAAATTCTGGCACTGCAGGTTTGATAGTTTTCGCAAAATTAATTCGTAAAAATTACGTTAAAAACAAGCTTCTAGACGATAATACCCCCTTAAGTCACTTTTATTTAAAAATAACAATTAATAGTAGACTAAAAATGCAAAATATGAAATAAAAATAAAGTTAAAAATTGAATATTTTTTCATACTTCTTCTATGTTCCTATGGACTGTCTCGTATCAAATCCCAAACTAGGCCTCCCCAAAAATGGTATCTCATTACCAAATATTCTCATTATTAGAGCTCGGATTTATATGCATCAAAATACTTAAAAATATGCTCGTATAATATGTATTGAATTTCTCTAAAATATGCACTAAAATTGATTTAAAAAATGGTAAAATATGCATTGATATACAAACTAAAAAATTTTTTTTTTTTGAATTTTAATGTGAAGTTGCTTTTTACTTATTACTTCTTTTGAACACTGCCGACAAAACACCTTATCGTCATTTTTTGATATAATTCTGGTCAATTTTGAATCCAAGTGGACATCCAAGTTCTTGTTGGTGGCATAATTAGTTTACTTAATAACAAAAATTGACAAAAATTTACCACAGTTGTAACCAAAGCAAAAGCTAACCAATTACCGCCAATGGAGAAAATAAATTTGCAAAGAGTATTCAAAATAAATCAGATAACATAACATGATAACATTTTTAATTCAACATCATCGGCTATTTAATTTTAAACACTTTGCTATTTTTTCTTGAAAACAATTGCTTAAACTGGCAAATTTAATAATAATTTTTTATTTCTTTTTTATTAAAATTCTTCAAAAAACACCAAAAGTGGCCCAAATATGCACAAATGTGCATCATTTCTTTAAATATGCATCCAACGTTGAAAATATGCAAAATATGCATTTTGAAAACCGGATTGTTAGATACATTTTTGCCCAGATTTCACAACGAATCTGTTGGCATATCAATATTAAAGAGCATGGAAATGCATTAAATCCGAGCTCTAGTCATTATACTGCCCCTAACAACTTCGTTCAAAGTCCATCACATCTTGGTGAAAATGCTCTTCGTGTTCTTCTGGATAGGTATTAGATACCCACAATTCATATTGATGAAAAGTTCATCTTTTTGTATCAATGAACAAAATTCATCAATATAATGATTTTTTCATCAGAACTATGAATTTTTCATCAATATGATGAGTTTTGTTCATCGGCGCAAAAATGATGAATTTTTTATGTATCTTTTTTTTCAACGCTTGAATTAGTCCAAGTGAGCATGTAATATATGCAATTTTTGAAAGAGAAATTCTTCAGTCCATGATGTTAAAGCTTTGAAGCAATTCTTCATAATTTATTATCAACTCTATTGTTTCCAAAAAAACCATAAGCTACTGCTTTAAAGGCTGTTCCAGGTTTGTTTTTCCTGAATATTGAGTAATTGTGTGAATTCATCACTGGCCATTATTTTCCACTTTATTTGTGGTCTAACGAAAATACCCGCTTTTACTTTGGATTCGGATAATTTCGGAAAAACATTTCGTAATTACTCGTATGGGAAAGCTTCAGACTTTTGATCAAAAGCTTTCACAAATTAATTTATCAGGACAAATGCTGCTTATACTATCAACCAAAAACTTCAAAATTTACTTATCGATGAAAACAGACAAAAGCAAACTTTATAGTTCTTTTCAATGTATAAAATCAAAATTTATGCACTAAAACAGAAACTTAAAAAAAATAATTTTTACCTGTGACAATCTAGTGGTCAGCATTCTAGAGTTCAAAGTTATTACCATAGTACAACCGAGTTTGCTACTAAAACCCTTTAATAATGAAAATATAGATACTAATATATTAGTCTAATAATTTGTAAATTTTGATTTCATAATATGAGAGTAAGAGTAAGTAGCGCTGTAACCCAAGATGGAAACCATTTCATTTTATGTAGGGTTTTCAAGGCAGATTACCTCGGTGGTTTGCCATTGTCTGCCGAAAGAGAACAATATTAGAAAAGGGTTCTTTTTCATTCGGGTTCGAGCTAGGTTTCTCTGTTTATTAGTCGATGCACTTAAGCATCAAACCGTAATACTTAGAATAGTACAACTTTATAAATTACTAGTTGTAAAATCAATAATATTAGTAAATTATACAATTAAAATTATACCCATATAATCTAAATATTAATAAAGTAAGTAGCTGTTATTAATTTGCACTGAAAGGATGTTACTTGATATGAAAATTAAAAGTGTCGATTCAACCAATTCTTCTTCTTCTTATACAACTCAATAAAAATTCAAACTCAGGATTCCCCAAAAATATGTTTTGACTTGCAGTGACTTTGATATGAACTATGGAGGGCAAATAGCCTTTAAACAGTTTTCAAAGCCGGAATGCTGAAGCTTTTTTATTCCTCTGATGCTCGCAAGTGGTGAATACCTTTGAAAATTTTAATGACCTACTGACATAAAATTTTGATTTCGTTATTCGAAATCTGACGATCTTTACTTACCCACATCTTTTATGCAATCTTTCATGGTCCTGCAACAGAAAAAGGCTTTTGTTTTTTCTATTAAATCTATTTTTTTTAAATAATTTTAGTGATTTTCAGCGATTTCCAACGACGTCTAACTATTTACAAAAATTCTATCAATTTCCCAGAATTTCCGGGATTCACAAGAAATTCCAGTAATTTCTAAAGCATTTCAGTAATTTTCAAAGAATTTCGGGGGAATCCGAACCGTATGTTCAAAACTTTTTTGATATATTTATCATGGATTTTTATTTTGACCTTGACGTTCTGTAAATTGGTCAGACTTCTGTACATAAATATACAACCAATTTTTAAATCCACAACGTGTTGATGCACACCGGAAAGCCTAGCTGAGAAATTTTCCCATGTCCGAGATTCGAAGATTTGAACACAGAATTTCCGCTTTGTAACTCGACCAGCAATCACACCAATCCACTGCTGTGGTTATCATGCAAGGTTAAAAATCTGTTTTTCTTTGAAGTTAAAGTATTTTAAAGAAATGTGGAATGTATTTTAAATTCCAGGGAATGAGAAAAACATATTAGTCGGTACAAATAACATAAAAAACATACTCGTAAATTTAAGTTTTTTTTTTTAAATACAAGTTAAATAATGAATAATAATTGCATTATAGGTATAAACCAATGAAACTGAACTGAAAGGAAATGATCCAATAAGAAACAAGATGGAATTCGGATGACCGCAGTTCTTAGGATTCTATATCTTTCTAGTTAAACTTGAAAATTGTTGTACTTGCAGTTTTACTGCTTTAATATAATAATTGTAATACAGTCATGAACGAACAAGCATGCATTTTCGTTGAACAAAAATTTCCAGAAAATCACTCTTTGTCTGTATTGTATATGTTACGGACGTAAATGACGTAAATGCCTGCCATTAACGTCATTGACCGGCCATTGACGTCAATGCCCATTAACTGTTCGCAATGATGTAAATATTTTCATATGATTGTAATATTTACGTCTTTGGTCGGTCAATGACGTTAATGACCAAAATAGATTGGACAATGATGATATTATAGAATAATTACTATAAGGAACAGCAAAATGGCGGCTATGCACTTCAACATAACTAGGGACAATTATATGTCGTGAACGCATTTTTCCGTATAAATGACAGCAACTCGGCCCTTTTCAAGGCCTGATACGTGTACAGAGATTTTTATTATTTAATTTTGACAAACGATCATTTTAGGGTGAGTCCATGATTTGTCGTATTTGTGTTAGCCAAAGCGGCCCGGAGGAAAAATTAATTAAATTTAATTAATTCATTAATTCCATTGGTAGATCCGTGATTTGCTGTAGTTGCGCCAGCCAAAAATGAAAAAGTGATACAATATAGAATCTGTAGAATAGTAATTTCATCATTGTCCACCTTGTATTGGACATTAACGTCATTGACCGGGCAATGATGTAAAAACCACATATACAATTTTAAATGTCAACATTGCCCAAAATGCATGGTCATTGACGTCATTGGCCGGTCAATGACGTTAATGCCCAACTAAGCTGGGCATTGACGTTATTGTCCGGTCTTTGACGTTAATGGCCGAATTGTCAACATTGACCGTAACATATATATTTCAACAACACCAAGGTATTTGGTATCGTTGATTGTCGATTATTTACTGTTTTTGTTAGAATCGAACAGAACAGAATCGAAAAATTGTATATTGATAAATTTTGATAATATAAATAATAATGTGAGAATCGTCTTGGCAAACAAAATTTGAATCAATAAATCTTGAACCTGATGAAATTCTCTTACCCATGAAAACGAAAATGTTTAATTGTTGAGAACTATTACTTCTTTATCTGAACTAGGTTGCTACATAAAATACAACAACTCGATACAGAGTTTTAAAAAATTTTGAAAAAAGAAGCCTCAATTGTTACAAGTACAGTAAAAAATAATTATTGTGGGCAAAAATCTTATAGTAAAATCGATATTACATAACAAAAAATGTTAACAATTTAAAAAATATACTTTTTTGGAGACAACATCAAAGAGAAGTTACTGTATACTGCAATAATAATAATAATAAATTATTGTCGTATGTAACAATTAACTTTTTTTTATATCGGTTTAACCTTTTTTGCTGGAATTTTTAAGTTACAAACAGAGAAAATTAATGAGATGCTTGTTTAAATAATTTAGAATTTACAATAACTTGTAAATTTGAAAGTATTATATATTACCGGTTCGTTTATTATTAAGTATCTGCCAATTTACACATTCTTTGAAAAATTTTTGAGTTTTGAGAGCAAGAAACGTTTTATTAAAACGAATCAAATTTTTAAATAGTTTTTATATTTGTAATAATATATTCCAGTTAACACTTACATATTTTTTAAGAGTTTCATATGGAAACAATTTTTATGGATTTATTATAGACCTAACTCTAATCAATATTTGAACCCTTTAAATTAAGACACTTAAAATAATTAAAAAGACGGTCTATGAGACCTCAAAAGTGTGTTAAAAGAACTCTTAAAACACTTATGAAGTGAATACTCTATTGTTTGTGGCTTGAAATAGTATAGCAAACTAATATGCAGGTTGCTTTGTGGGTACTTCCAGTGTTCGTTATAAATAAAAAATATTGTATTGTACAGATCATTTGCAATATTTTACGTTATTGACAAACAACCTTTAATTAAAACAACATTCATTTGTGTTAAAGCTCTCCTTCAAATTCTGCATCGTAAAATTTATTTATTGGCTTTAAAATTTATTCAGTTAATGGCCATTTCAAGTCAAAATCATATTTTAAAATGTTTAAAATTATCGCACCGTAGAAAATTCTTTATCTGAACTCATTGTTACACATAAATTACAGAAGCTCATTATTTTCATTCGGTATTGTACAACACAGCTTTCTAAATTATTATAACAATAAATATAAAATAATATATTATAATAAAATATAAAATCGTAATCGTTTGCTAGTTAGCTTGTTTAGCTTTTACTTCTCGTGTTAGCAAAGCATAAAAACAAACCTACCCCATATTCTCACTATTAGCAAGTCATTAAGGTGAAACACAAGCTCATCATTTAGACACGTGTTAACTAATAGCTATGGTACACGTTAAACAGATTCACACGGTAAAATTTCTTTCCAGATTAGTAGGATTAATGGTACCCATTAAGGGGACAAGGTAAATTGAAATTTCTTGTTTAAGTATTGCATAAACCCTAATAAAACCTAATTTAAATTACAGAATCGAAAGTTAATTGAATTAATTTTTCTTTTGGTCCACCCTGTACAGCATCTTTTATTTGGACTTGTTCATCAGTTTTATTATTTATCGTAGGCTGTTATAATTTAATTCCATTTGGATATTTATTTACGAGTACATGCAACTTGGCACATAAAAAGTAATATGCTAATTAAATCAATAATATATGCAGATTCCGTATTACAAAAGAACGAAATGTAATTTACGTCAATCACGCTCTACTTTAAACGGATATTTGCTATAAATAAAATTCGTTCAATTATCACACGAACCAACACGGTGCATAATTATGTGAAATTTACAATGATAGTATAATAATATTTTTACATTAAATAATATTGTATTTGCATATCATAAACTATTAACTTATCGTTGAATAAAACTCTTTTTTAAATATAAAAATTTATTGGGTCGTAAAGTTGATCTACAAAAGAAAGATACGCCGTTGTTATAAGCAACTTTTACTTTTATGATAATTCGGCCCCCCTTGGAGGTGTTTACGATTTAGTTCGCACTATTCTTAGTGTTTAAATTTAAAGGATGCGGTTATAAAATCATTCTTGTTGTTAAGTATTTATTTCAAAACTTCTAATGTGACAGCTTGGTAGCTCTTTTTTAATATACAACCCCCTAAGAGCCAACTTCCAATAGGAAAATTTAAATAAAGGATCACAATGTTGAACGTGACAAATGATAAAAATGTTGGATATATTTTGTAATCTCTTATACACTTTAATTAGCGCAAGTATTTTTAATAAATTTTCAAATATTGAGTTGCTAATTTTATTAGCATTTATTATTGTTCTCATTAGATTGCTAACATAAATCAACACTACTCTAACTATAAAAATCACTTTCTCGCTGTCATCTCCCAAGCAAAAAACAGTAAACTTAAAACTAAAACTCTTTTTTGAGTTTTGGCAGAGGTAGGAGATATTTTTATAACATTATTATTCTGTATTTAAACAACTTAATTTAATCCCTGTCTTGAAAGCTGTAACTAATAATTATAACCACCATGCAGTTCTTGTTAAAATCAAATGTAAGTAATTGGATTGATATGATAAATGTAGTGTTGAAATCTTGAAGTTGCGTGATAATCTGCTATAATAAAAAATAATTAGCAGTAATAAGCAATGAGAGCGAAGATCGCACTATATAAAAAATTTATATTTCATTATTTTTCAAATTAAACAACATAACGATAATTGCGAAAACGAATTTTCTTTGTATATCGGCGTATTATTTTCACGCTGAAATTGATTATATAAAACGACAATGATTTGTTTTCACAATTGCTCCGCACCAAAATGTCACGATGAAATTTTCATCTGTTATATCAATGTTTTTCAAATTTTCTTGTGGTATCTATACGCCAGATCCGAATTCAAACTAATTTTATTTGAATTTACTATTGAATAGTTTGAAAACTAATTTTGTTATGTTTTGTGAAAGAAGTATTTATGTTTGTAGAGATCAAGCGACCAAAGCCATTTACTGATTTGAATTTTTCAATTAGGGTCTACTGTTCACTACACGACTAAATTTATTACATTAAATTTTTACCTATAAATATTTCTGTTTAGTATGGATGCAACCGAACGCCGAAAATTATGACGCCCTACATACTACGTATAGTTGATGGTCATAGTGATCATTCCATCCTTTTAAAGTAATACTTCTTTTGTACAGTATACTTCTTTTACAAATTTATGTTGTTATAAGATAACTTTTGAAAAAGAAGATTGATTTCCTCAATAAAATATTTTGCAGTAGTAAAACTTCTTTAGAAAGAGTTACGATTTTTATAAAAAAACATTATTTCAATAAAATTCATCAAGTATAAAGACATTATAAATATAGTCAAGAGTTGTAAGATAAATTGTATATTTTTAACAATAAATCATGAACTGATGTGTATACTTAGCAGTAAATGTCTTAATCGCAAGTTACTTGTAAGGAAAAACACTACCTAACAATTGCAAATTAGGACACAGCAGCAATAAAGCAAAACTCTCAACTTATCTTGTTTTATTTTAATTTTAATTGGCAAAAACAAATCAGTTTTGAACTATTTTATAATAAATTATTGTTTTTACATTATTTAATTTTCTCGACGTTTTTTCCTAAATACTATTTACAAAATTTTAGCAAAATACCTGAAGCATATTGTAAATAAATCATTTTAGCGTAATATTGTAATGACGAACATTCTATAAGTTCCATAATACATACTAAATGCTATATATTAACTTCCTTATACTATAGCATATACGATCGACTATGTTTCTTAAAATTTTTTTGCGATCTACCTATTAAAATCTTAATATAATATAATATAATATAATATAATAGTATTTATTAAGGTAAAAGTAGACAAAAAAAGAAAAATACATATTTTTTTAGCTTATTAGTACTAGAAACGAGGAAGAAACCACAGACCCAATTTTTGTACAGCAAATTTCCTTTTAGGACATTTTCTCTCGATTTCCTCGGATTTCCTAAAATATCTCCGGATTTCCAAAAATTTCCTTCGGTTTTCTTTTGGATTGTGTCGCGATTTCCTTTCGAAAAAGTTAAAAAAGCAAGATTATATGTAATTTCTAAGATATCCTTGTATTTCATTAGATTTCCGAAGATTTCCTAAATTGCCTAAAATTTTCTTATCTTTTCTCAAATTTCCTTGGGTTTTCTTTTAGATTGTCTCATGATTTCCTTTTGAAAAAGTTGAAAAGAGAAGATATCCTTGGATTTTCTTAGATTTTGTCAAATTTCCCTTTACTAGTAAATAAAATTTCCTTGGCTTTTCTTTTAGATGGTCTTATGATTTCCTTTCAAAGCAGTTGAAAAAACAAGATTATTGTAATTTCTAAGATATCCTTGGATTTCCTAAGATTTCCTTATCATTTCTGAAATTTCCCTTTACTTGTACATCAAATTTCCTCAAAATTTCCTTGGGTTTTCTTTTGGATTGTCTCATGACTTCCTTTCGAAAAAGTTGAAAAAGAAAGATTATCTGTAATTTCTAAGATATCCTTGGATTTCCTTAGATTTCCTAGATTTTCTAAGATTTTCTTAGATTTTCACAAATTTCCCTTTACTTGTACATCAAATTTCCTTGGGTTTTGCTTTGGATTGTCTCATGATTTCCTTCGAAAAAGTTAAAAAGCAAGATTATCTATAATTTCTATGATATCCTAAGATTTCCTTAGATTTTCTCAAATTTCCCTTCACTTGTTCATCAAATTTCCCCAGCTGTTTCCTCCTCGAATCACGACTAGTATTGGCGGCTATGATCGACTAAAAATTGCTTTGCGATCGATCTGTTGGCTACCCCAGCTATATAAGCCTACATCGTCAGACTGGGAAACTGGTAACCGCGGCTTAAATCCTGGTTGCGTTGAATACACTGCTGTGATCTAAAGCCTAAAAATATATCTGTGGGTTATTGGGAAGGCAACGGGAAACCACCCCATTAATTAAAAATTCCCAAGTACGTCATCTTGGCTTCAGCCAAATTTCGATCAAGAAGATAGAAAACTGAATCATCAAATAAAACACAGATGTTCTTCATCAGGATCAATATCAACAAATGTGTGTGACCAGACAGAGGTGCTGAAATTTCGTAACCACAGTCAAAAAAATTTCACAATTTCCAATTTCCCACGATTCAGTTTTCTTTATTTATTGGTATTGACGAGAGTATTTATCAGTATTTATACTGATAAGTATTTAAGTATAAGTATATTTATAAGTATTTAAGGCCTTCTTTTGTTCTGGGCTCTCTGCAACTGCACCTGCCTCGTTACGGTACTACTTTGAGTGCTTTCCACACCTAATCCATTAAGTGGTAAATGTATTAAAAGAATTATTTAGATTTTATTTTGAAAATTAGTATTACTCTGAAAGATCATAATTGGATTTTAAAAAAATTGGGATACTATAGCAATATAAAAAGTAGATCAGCCAAGTTCAGATTTCCAGTTGTCCCTCGAGAAAAAAGCTGCTAAAAATATACACGTTTGAAAGGAAATTCAGAATTTAAACAAGATAGGATTAAAGGATTATTTTCTACTAATGTCATTCGCTTTTACCCAGCAGCGATGAATTTCCGGTTATATTAAATTTCATAATTAATAAAAAAAAAATTAATAAATAAGCAAGAAAAATAGAATTTTACTTTTTTTGTATACTTATTGCGTACCGGTGTTTCACGTACATCCAGTACACCTTTGCCACAATTGCACTGTAGATACCAGTTAATTATGTACGTGCGACGCACATGTGGGTACAGGTGATAGTAGTTTTTACTATCTTTATCAAATGCTATTAGAAATTCAACGGTAATTTGTTAATACATAAATAGATATGTCATTCACCGCATTATTGTAAATTTAAAACTTATATTTTTTTACGGTTCAGCCTCTAAAAGTTCAGTTAACTTCGAGATTTCTTATAAGATAAGTGTAATTTTTTCTATAATTTCTTTGATCGTGATTCTTAAATTTATTGTATTAATTAATTTTATTTATTTTATTTGATTTGAAAAACTAAAGTATTCGATAATATCCGTTCCAAAAACGGATATGAAACCCACACATTCGTAATTTTCACTTCAAATTAAATAATAATAATTATTATCAATAAACATTCATCCAAGTTATCGCAGAAATCTTTATTTATTAGGCGAGGTACCTATATAATCTTGCAAAATACAATTTTATATAAAAATAAAGCAGGTTACGGATAAGCAGGATATGTTAATATATTTATGAAAAATAGTAAATTGTAATAATATGCCATCTATAGAACACCTGCACTAGGTCTATAGGTTAGTGGCAGTTCTTCCTGTCCGACATCTTGTAACTATAACATCGCTCACCGGTCTAGACGCAATTACAGGATGCAGCTTCACAGTACTCACAACCAGTTTTTTCAACTGCAGATAAAAATATACCTATATATATTAAAATCCTTCAGTCAGTGATCGATTTGAGTTTTACTTTCAACTACTACCATATATTATATAATATACCAATCTGTTTTAATCCTTACCTCCTAAATATTATTTTCAATTTTATTTGTTAAACTTGATCAACTTTGTTTTCTAATGAATTTATATCGAAAATAAAATTTCTTTGTTTTTATTAATTCGAAAGTAAAACATAAAATGGAATATGGTTAACAACATTATAATTGCCAACAAGGGATGATAGACAAATAATACTGATTGGATTAACCAAGGGTGTTTTATACTAGTATTTACACATTGCTTTGTAAATAATTGCACAATAGTTAACGTTTATATGTTCAATTTACATAATAAGCATTGTTATTTTGAAATTAAACAATTGAAAAACACTAATTCAATATTTAACAAAACGCCTTTAACTACGAATACAGATTTAATATAGTAAAATATAGACGATAAAATCGAAATTGCTAATTTACAGCAAAATTGTCTATAAAGCTCATTGCCAGTTAACAGCTTTTATTAGTAAGATTATCTAAGAACCACGTGTGTGATAATATGCGAGGGTTGATAATACTAAACGTTAAGACCCTTCATTTTGTGACTCACTCAATTAAATTTAAGTGGAAATTACAGACAAACATAAAATTAAAAATGTAAACCATTACAATTTGTAAGTCAGCTTCATAAATAGGTGTTTAAAAAGCGACTTGTTAAGTTATTATTAAATATTTATTTATTCATAAAGGAAAACTTGCCGAATAAATATATCAAAGATATATAAAGGACGTTAACAGCGCAAGTAGAAGTTCAATTACATGCAACTTTGAAGGGCAAAAATCCTTAAAGGGTTGCGTGCCAGTAAGGCAATTTATCACCTACGTATGATTAGTTTCGTACCATATGCCGAATCCTAATTTATCACATTGTTAATTTTTTTTATTACTTTTCCTTTTCATCCTGCCGGTTTTTAAATGCGTTAAAAGGAAACAGAGGGTGTCCTGGTAAACTGGTAGACAAACGAAATTAAAAATTATTTAAATGTGTTGATCAGTCGTTACGCTCAGTGAATTCGATGCTACTAGTTTAAGTGGCTAGACTTTTCATAAGTGCATCTATTTATTTAAATTAGTGAATTATTGGGGTGAATAAATTTTACTTCCCCAAATTGTATACTGTTACACCCAAACAAAATCGACATAACTTTTAAATTGTATTTTATAAATTGATTCTTTCTAAATTATTACAAATTACTATTAACATGAATCAATCACTCCTTCTATTGTATTATAAAAATTTGTTAAATATTATATTGAATATTTTAAAGAACCCAGGAATTTCGCTCGGATAACTTCAGTATAGCTTTAGTCTCTTATTGTGCAATATACTATTTTTTGCCGAAAGTAATAAAAACTAAAAAAGAAGATGGTAAAATGTAATATTCTTTGTTAAGATGTAAGCACGAAAAACTACATTTTAAATCTGATAAAAAAGTTTTAACATGATGTGTATGTACCTATATGGTTAAGTATTTTTAACTTAAATGAGGTATTTTATTATAAATTTAATAAAGTTAATTGTTTGCCAACTTGTTTCTTTTGCTAATTTTTTTGAACTATAATTATTTTTTGGAAAACCTATTATTATAATCAAATTGATTTCAAAAGTACATGTTTCGATTTAATTCATATTAAGATTGTTTTAAAAACAAAGCATAAGATGAAAACAATTTTTTACTTAATTTTAGTTGAATATTAATAATTTATATATTATAAAGAAATTTAAAAAAATTAATTAATCAACAATAATCCCCCCTGCTCAGTTTGGAAACCGTAACTTTTCCTGGCCGATTTTCACAGGACAAATTGGTTATAATTTCTTCAAAGACTTTCTGGCGAAGTTTAAATATGTAATTTTTAAATCAGCTATGTATATTATAAAATATTGAAGTATGCATTTCGTAATAATATTTTGTGGTTTTGAAAAATATTTAATTTAATAAAATATTAAATTTTGGTTTTCACAAAGCAAACAGGCAAATAAAGTATTATAAAGTAAACTATAATTATGTATTACAATTCACTACAGATGCCAAACATCTATCAAAGGAAAAACAATGAACTTAACTGGAGCTTAAATCAGCTGCAGGTTGCAATTAAAGATGTTAAAAAAAGATCGCGTTTCTATTGGAGCTGCAGGTAGGGAATACTATTACATTCCTGAAGCAACTTTTAGGGACAAAGTAAAAGTGTTTCAACCTTACCCAAAAACAGTATTTGCGAATTTTGTTCAAACTAGTTTGATGAAATTATACAATATTTTCAAAATTACATAATTTTATTCCATGCACGGAATTGCCCACCGCATGGGCTAATTCCGCGCAAAGAACTTCCTCGAGTATGGCACGAAAAGACTCGGATATGGCAAAAAAGGTGAGATTATGGTCTTGAAAAATAGTTTTTTTCACGAAAGGGCTCGAGATGGCAAAACAGTCGGAAGGAAAAAAAAGTCTCGGACGGAATCTCGTTAATCCATTCGTGCGCGTCAATGTGGGGGCCTCTCCTCGCATAAAGTCTCACTAGACCCCACATTCGAGTGCAGTACTCATAGGTAACAGCATCGGGCAAAACATATATTTGGTAAGCCATTAAAAGCTTTTATTTAACTTGGCGTGAGCGTTGTCCGTCGTCCGTCGTCAGTCGTCTGTGTGCATGGACATTTTTAAAGTCATTTTAACCAACTTCTCTATGTTCTAGACCTAAAGAGCTGAAATTTGGTATACAGCTTTCACTTGCGGTGAATTTTTTTTGTAAAATGCTGAACAGTTATTGCAAATAGAACTATACGAAAGAATATTTCTGAGAGCATTTCATCACAAAATATTGTAAAATATCCACTTGATTAAAGATTTTCACTTGATTTCTTGATTTATTTGTTGTAGCACTTTATTCTCTTTGATATGATTCTGTCAAGATGATCAGAAAGAGTTAACTTTTCGTATTTAATGAACTGGTTTAATATAATTAGTTTCTTGTTGAATAAAATATAAAAAAAATTGAACTTCATTTCAATGCATAATATTATAATTTATTTAAAAAAAAATTTTTGTAAACAAAAAAAACAATATCATAATATAATTGTGGTAAATTAAATTAGACACGCAAAATATTAACATACATATTAATATAAATTTGTGGTATCCAGACGATTCATCCTACGGGCGTTTCATCCAATAGACTGTTTATCCTGTAATGATTCAATCGCTGGATCCATCTATCATTCAAATATATGTATGTATACCAAAAAATAAACGAAAGTAGTCATAATTAAAATTGTTATTTTTTAATAATTATAATAATAATAATCAATAATGATTCGAAATAATAATAATAATAATGATGATGATACATAATATGATTTATAACAATAAATAATATTACTATATTAACATAAAAAATATTGCAATGTCCCGTGGCTCATTAATTAATTAATTGGATTTGAATAAAAATTAATTAAAGTAGTTTTAAGCTATAAAAATAAAATTTTACTTCATATAAATATTAATTAAACTAAAAATTAATGAGCCATGGCTAATTGCAATATTTTTTCTGATAATGTATTAATTTAATTTTTTATTACGTATCAATATTAAGTATCATCATTAATTAATATTATTATTAATAAATATCAATTTTAATAATGACTACTTTGTTTTTTGTATATATTTGGATGATAGATAGATCCAATGGATGAATAAACAGCATAAACAGTCTCTTGAATGAAACGTCTGCAGGATGAATCATCCAAGATGAATCGTCCTGGGATGAACCGTTCGCTGAATGAATCGTCCGCCGGATGAATTGTCCCAGGCTGGGACGTAGCAACAGGTGGTGCCAGTGATGACGCGCACCAGGACCCGGGACCAAAAGGAGCGCGGTTACCCTTTCAACATCATTTAAAGTGTATGCTATTTAGAGAATAGAAATTTAAAAAAAAAGAAAAGAGAGCAAAGAATACAAAAATTCAAAGGAAAAAAAATTTATGTTTGGGAGAAAAAATAAAAAATAATGCAGAAATATAAACTACAAATGATAAGAGCCTTGGATTTCATCTAGCTTTTACATAAAGAAATTGATAACATTTTCATTTATCAGACTGACCAGGTAAGTTTTCAATGTAATTTTTATTGAATTTTTAACATGGTCAGTCTGATAAATGAAAATTTTAATGAATTTCAAAAGTAACAACTCTAGATGAAATCCAATGCTTTTATCGTTTGTAGATTATATTATTTGTGAAATAAAATTGTTATTTTAAATTTTAAAATTATCATTTTAAAACAATGAAAGGGACCCTCTGTGACCCACTTGCACCAGGGCCCGGCTTTGACTTGCTACGTCCTTGTCCCAGGATGAATCCTGGGAAGAATCTTCCAAGAATGAATCGTTCCCTAGAATCAAATTTGTACCGAATATTATTAAATTACGAAATAATATTAGTTCTCTACCTCATTCAGACAGCATTTTTCATAACTTGGAAAGTTTTGTCAGATACAGCTCTTTCACATGAAGGAACTCTTAGGAATTCGATCATGATAATCAGCTCTGCTTGCACTTTTAACTATTTCATGTACCACAGCATCAGTGGATTGGTGTGATCGCTGGTTGAGTTACAGCGCGGAAATTTGAGTTCGAATCTCGGATTTTTAAGAATCTCTGAAAAAGAAGAAAAGAAGATTTAAAAATAGGTTCTATATTTACATAAGTCTGACCAATTGATAGAGTCAAGGTCAAAAATTAATTAAAAAAAATTTAAAAAATTAAAATTATTTCATGTATATATATTATATATATATTATATAATATATTAGTATATAACCTTGTCATTGTCAATGCTTTAAATTAGCTTAAGTTTGAGTCTCACTGTAAAAATTTGTATACAAACGATGTGACGTCTTGCGCCATAAAATCCTTTTAAGCCCTGTCCCACGGTAAAATGTTTTTACAAAAACGAGATCAGCTGTAAAAACAGGATCAGCTGTCAAAAACTAACCGCAACAGGGGCGTCAACAGCCAATGGGATGGCTACTTTTATACAAATTTTAGGAACTGTTTTAAAAACTCTTGTTTTTATAAAAACGTTTTCGTGACGTCATGAAAATACAAGCACCATAAAAATATTTTTATCTGCGTCGTTTTTATAAAACCACTGGCCTGTCACACTATCCAAACCGTTTTTTTATAAAAATTTGGATGGAAATTTTATAATGTGACAACGACTTTAGGTATTAATAAATACACATATATTGGGAATTTTGGATTCTATAAATAAAACAACCAATTTAACTCAACGTTTCGAAGATCTTTATTGTCTTCTTCTTCAGGAATCTGAAATAATACTCATCATAATATGACAATTCAAACAAAATGATATGGCGTACTAACTAAATTCGTTTTATACAGTAATTGACCATGACATTATTCGTTCCTCGAAACATGAACTATACGCATAAATACAAAATTTGTCAAAATATTAAAATATAAATTACGAACGTACAAAATTTAATAAAATTCACACCAATTATCCTACACATTCGACCGTATAATAATCAAATTTAGCACTTGCAACGATTGATAACGCTTAAAAATAACCAAACTCTCCCAGTCCACCTTCGCATGTCGCATTCACCAACAACAACAACAAATAATACTGATCTATTAACTAAATTAGGGTAGTCATCTAAATGTCCTATTCTCAATACATTAATCCGCTGTAAATCAGGCTCAGCTTCATTGAGTCCTCTTTAAAATTTACACATTTTCGTGTTTTGATGAAAAACATCTCGCTAATGTTTCTTTTTAACTGTTTTTCTTCGAAATCTAGAATTCTTGTTTCTTCAAAGTTAAACGAATGTCCTGTATCTCGGTGGTGGACTACCAACGCCGTTGCATCTTTTTCTTTTTACCCTACATTTTTATTATTATTCCTTAAATTAACATTTTTATCTGGCAACTGGCAATCTCTTCTGTGTTGATATAATCTTTGTTTTAATCTTTGTTTCGTCTGTCCTATATACGATAAACTACAGCCAGAACACGGAATTTCGTAAATCAATTCAGAACAATCTTCTTTTTTTACTTTATCCTTAAGACTTGATAGGAGATCAAAATTTGTTTTTATACTATAGATGCCAAATCTACAGTGATATCTCAGCATCTGCTGGATCCTCTCCGTCAAGCCTCTTATGTAGGGGAATCTAAAATATGGTTTTTTATTACCACCACCATCTTCTGGTTGATATATTCTCAGGATCTTTCTCCATTGGATGTTAATGAACCACTTCGGATATCCATTCTTTATAAGTATGTCTTCTATTCTTTTTTTGTTATCTTCCAGGAACTCAGGATGGCTAAGTCTCATCATCTTTTTTAACATTCCTGTTACCATACCCATCTTGATGCAATTATGGTGATAAGATTTATAGCTAATGAGGCGGTTCGAGTTGTTGGTTTGCTGTACCAATTTGTGATCAAGCTTCCATCTGTTTTTCTTTTTATCAACATATCTAGAAATGGAATATTCTCGTCACATTCTACCTCCATGGTGAATTTAATATTCGGATGATATGCGTTAAACATTTTCAACACTTCGTTTTCTCTTCCATTTGGTATCGCTGTAATAGAGTCATCCACATATAACTTAAAGAATGGTACATCGAACGTTAAGGCATTCAAAACTTCTTCTACCAGGGTTTCCATAGCTAAATTAGCTAGTCCTGGACTACTAGCAAGGGTTCTCCATAGCTAAACCCTCTATTTGTTCATATAGCTTATCATCATATGAAAAATAACTGTATTCGAAACACATTTTTATAATATTTAAAAAATCTCTCTTGCACAGATCTGTGTAACCCTTAATATAACTCCATATCTTTTGAATACAATGAAGCAACATTTCCTTAGGGATGTTAGGAAAAAGCGATACCACTCGAATGACACCAATCTATAATCTGGAGGGAGTTTTTTATCGTGAAAGAAATCTACTAATTCAAATGAGTTTTTTACATTAAATATCGATTAAATATCGATGACATCACATCTCCTATGATTTTGCCAATGTAGGACGAAATAGTATATGTAGGTGACTTAATACAACAAACTACAGGTCTTAGACTAAATTCATTTTTATGGGTCTTTCTTAGTCCATACATTTTAGGAGATATCGAATTGTGTCTAATCAATTTCTTGTATTCATCTTCTTTTAAATCTCCGCTTTTCTTCAATGTCATTACACCTTTTGATTATTAACAATATACAGCATTCCACTCTCGTATTCCGATTTATACATTATAACTGTGTTGTTGCCCTTATCAGAGCGGGAAAATATCAAATCTGGATGTTCATTGATAAACTTTTTTGTGCTTTTATAGTTTCGTTCATTAAACAATTCCTCCACATCCAATTTATGTTTTCTTTGTTTAAAATTCATAATTATATTAATACATCTGGATCTCATATAATCAATTTCTGGTTCCAACATCCCTGATCCATGTAAGCAACATTCTATATCTTTTATGAGGTTAAGTTTGGGTATTTCATGTACAACTCTTCCAAATTTTAGATTGTAGATTCCCCTACATAAGAGGCTTGACGGAGAGGATCCAGCAGATGCTGAGAGATCACTGTAGATTGGGCATCTATAGTAAAAAAAAACAAATTTTGATCTCATATCAAGTCTTAAGGATAAAGTAAAAAAAGAAGATTGTTCTGAATTGATTTTCGAAATTCCGTGTTCTGGCTGTAGTTTATCGTATATAGAACAGACGAAACAAAGATTAAAACAAAGATTAAATAAAGATTATATCAACACAGAAGAGATTGCCAGTTGTCAGATAAAAATGTTAATTTAAGGAATAATAATTAAGATGTAGGAGAAAAAGAAAAAGATGCAACAGCGTTGGTAGTCCACCACCGAGATACAGGACATTCGTTTAACTTTGAAGAAACAAGAATTCTAGATTTCGAAGAAAAACAGTTAAAAAGAAACACTAGCGAGATGTTTTTCATCAAAACACGAAGATGTGTAAATTTTAAAGAGGACTCAATGAAGCTGAGCCAGATTTACAGCGGATTAATGTATTGAGAATAGGACATTTAAATGACTACCTTAATTTAGTTAATAGATCAGTATTATTTGTTGTTGTTGGTGAATGCGACATGCGAAGGTGGACTGGGAGAGTTTGGTTATTTTTAAGCGTTATCAATTGTTGCAAGTGTTAAATTTGATTTTTATACGGTCGAATGTGTAGGATAATTGGTGTGAATTTTATTGAATTTTGTACGTTCGTAATTTATATTTTAATATTTTGACAAATTTTGTATTTATGCGTATATTTCATGTTTCGAGGAACGAATAATGTCATGGTCAATTACTGTATAAAACGAATTTAGTTAGTACGCCATATCATTTTGTTTGAATTGTCATATTATCATGAGTATTGTTTTAGATTCCTGAAGAAGAAGACAATAAAGATCTTCGAAACGTTGAGTTAAATTGGTTGTTTTATTTACAGAGTCCAAAATCCCCATTATAGGTGTATTTATTAATTATATGAATATGGACGTGAGTGAAGAACAGACTTTAGGTTTATAACATCCTGTATTCTGAATGTTTTCCAATAATTAAGTATAATAATAAATTATTATAATATTAGTTGTCAAAACCTGCACGCAAGATGTTTATATTATAATATGACATATACAATGTAATGTTATTCTCACCTTTAAAGTAGGTTAGTAGGTAATTTATTGTTGTAAAAATTATAAATGAAATGTAACTGATTAAATTGATTGAAAATAAATATTTTAAGTTGTTAAAATTGAAATAAAATAAAAAACTAGAGCAGCCTTCCGGAATGGTAAATTAAGGAAATGGGTCACATCAACACCAAATTCAATTCCAAAAAAAATTCATTTATAATAAACGTTTCGTAAGCTTATGCTTACATTTTTAAGCGTATTCTGAGAAATTAAAAAATATAAACCATAGCTGATAATAACAGTTGTTATCGACACGTATTTAAAAATTCAAATTTAATAAATTTTGTAAAAATTCTTCGTCAACAAATTTTGAATCCCCAGACTACTAGAGTCAAGTAGATAAAATATCTGTCATTTAAGTTGTAAAAAATTTACAATAATGTAAAAAATAAATAAGAACTGGCCAGGAGTAAAATTTATATCTGACAGCAAACAGAATTCAAACCCAAAAAAATAACCGAAAAAAAACATGTTAAATCTACTAAACCACTATTACTCATTAAACAGGATCGCATAGGTAATATTCTCCATAAGTAGTTGTGTTAATCCTTTTTTTCAAATTTTTGAATTCTCGAAATACAAAATATAGATGCCAAATACTAAATATAGACAAATAAAATACATAAATATCACTTACTAATCTACTTTCAAAAATTTCAATTTTGATGTTCACATTTCCGCGTTCAGCAATTATTGTTTTTTTTTTCAAAAATCACGGCTGTTCATATTTTTTTCGCTGATTCTAGCCAAATTTGGTGAAAAAACCCGTTATTCCAGGATAATGTAAAAAATATCTCGATGGATTCGGTTCACGATTACGCCTTTCGGGAGCATTTTAATGTCATCAGGTTGTCATATTGTTTTATAATAATTTCAACATTCCCGAATCTTCTAGAAATTGCTTTGGATGGATTCATCCATTCCAATGAAAAGTCTTCAAGACGTGGTTTGAAGAACCTTCCGATACTAAACAACTTTCCATTTCGTTTCCACGATTTGAAGAAATTTATTCAAACAGTTTTTAATCATAAATTGGAATCAACCAAAGATAAGTTTCGCATTAATAAATTACAAGGAAAATTAATTTTGTTAATTTCGGAGCTTCTCGACAAGCTCTCCTGCAAATCGGAATGAATCAAAATTGGTAAATCAGTTTGGACCATTACCGACCAATATAGAGCAAAAGTTGCAACAAAAGCTTAGAGCAGATAATTTTAAATTTACATTTTTACCATTGTTATTTTATTAAAAGGTTCTCTTTGTAATAGAATACTTTTAAGCATTTATCTTCAACATACTTTTAATTATCATTTTAAATCTTTACAGCATCAAATTTCAAATAAATTTTATTTATTTATTGTTAGATGCTGTTTAAGCCATTTAATGAAACAATAGCATATTATGATTTATTTGTCAAGGGTTATGCAAACAACGCACGCGACTTTTGAAGTGTGTTGGTCATTTGCGGTCAGGATTCAACTGTTAACCCTTATAAGGGTGACACATTATGTTAATTTATTTACGACAGATATAAATTAACTTATTATTTTAATAATGAGGAGAACAGTAATTATTTTATGTGAACGGTTTTACTATCCCGAACACAAATAATGCGTATTAATAGTGAGCAGCCAATTTTAGCAATGAAAATTAATTTTAAAATATTTGCATCTGACAAAAATGAATTAAAAATAATATTTTATTTATTTTATAATTAATAATAATAATAATTAATTATTAATAATAATTACAAATATTTCTTCAAACTTTTTTCCAATTTTATATTAATCAATTTTAAAAATACTAAACTATACTTTGTAATGGCCTGGTCACACGGTCAATATGTTTATCAATATTCTGATAAAAACAGTTTTGACTATGTTTATATTGTTATATTTTAAAAATAAATATAAAAATAGTATATAATTTTATAATTTTTTCAGTGAGCAAGATGATAAATACTATACGCTAATTATTACGCAGTCACGATCAAACATGAACGAATTTTAGTCACACAGGGTTCCAAGAACAGCACCCCAGGTCTAAAAAAATATTTTTTTAAATTATTAATCCAAAGAATTTTTCACAAAACTGTTGTCAACAATGTAAGTTGCACACTTTTATGATAAACCGAATGATGTGTTTTAGTTATTGTGGATTGTGAAGTCTGCACTGTAATTAGATTTAATTGCCAATACAGAATCGAAATAGAATTACTACTACTTGTATGTAAAAATTTATATGCTTTAAAATTTGACACTGGAATGATAAATCATCTACAATCAAAAATTAAAATCGCTCACGCAGCATTTAGTTATATTTCAATTGTCTTCAGCAATAAATACTACATTGGGGTACTTGACAATTTTAACTTTCACACGCTCAAATCTCGATATCCAATTGTCATACTGTTGAATAAAAAAAGCTAATGAGGGTACATCTATTAAAGCGACACTAGTAAACTTGTCTTTTTACATATGTTTGGACGTAGGGTGGGTTTTTAAGGGGGTGGGTTAATTTTGTAACATTGTGACGCAAGATTGATAAATGTGACGTTAATTTAAAGGGCGGAAGAGTTTAACTTTTGTATTCAAGTTTCAGCGTGTAATATTCATCTAGATCAATTTTTTACGCAATCTTGCGAATTATTTGATGTCTTCATAACATTTTTACTTTCTTTTTATTTTTTGTACGAAGTAGATAACCTCACCTGCACTATTTATTTTATTCTTGATGCCATTTAAAATTCGATTTAAAAGCTAAAACGTAATTAAAAGATATTCCAAGATATAACTCGATTAAAAATAATTATTCAGTTTTCATTTTTATTTGTTTAATTACTTATTTAAAGAATTCTCATGTAAAACTAATTTAAAAAGAATAAACCTTGAAAGCTACTAGATAATATAATATTATTGGAAAATTCTTAGTTATCATTTCACCAACGATTAAATTTTATTATTGATGCAAACTTTTCAAACTTTTTTCAATTACCCCCGGTTAAATGTGGTTGGAGAAATAAAAATTTATATTGTAGTTCTTTCACACATTAAATCACAGTTTTGGTTGAATTCGCCTTGAAAAAAAATTAGCAAGGGTTCATCAATCAAAATATGGTAACTGTAACTTTTCTATTGTGTAATTATCGAGGCGTGGGGTTAGTTTAACCGGGGGTTTGACTAAACGCCTCTTGCTGGTTGGAAAACAATTGTATTTTTATTACAATTTTTTAAGTTACTTTGGCGAAGTTGTCCGTTTATAGTGCCGTTCTGTTACACTTCAATTGATGATTTATAAACACTTATAAATTAATTGCTTGATATAAAATCAGCCTACAAGTGTGGGAATATAATATAATTTTTGTATTTAAAGTGGACTTTGTAATTATGTCAATTAAAAGGTATTAAAGTTTATATCTAAAAGTTAGTAATTGTAACAAAATTTATTAACATTTAAACTTTATGTACCAATAAAATAAATTGTATTTATTTCTTTTCAATAAATTCTTATTGCCTACCGCTGTATTATCACCGTGTTAACTTTTAAAGTAAATTATGAGGATGTTTGATCTAAAAATGGTGTTTTATATAAATTAATGATATCTTGTTTGGAAAGAGAATAATTTGAAAAGTATTTTGTTTAAAAGTACTTGTTTGTTTTATAGACACTTCAAGTGGATATTCTTACGTTAAAAAAAGGAAAATAAATATAAATTCATGCATGCACGTCAAAGGCTTTCGTAAAGGGGCAAGCGATCTATACAAACTGCTATTAGATGATAATAGGTGTGTTGATCATGGAATTACGGGATAATAGGATATCCGATACTCGATAAAAAGCAATGTTCCACAGACAGCAGCTTTATGCGGTTTGAGGGGATGTACAAAATAAAAAAATAAATGTTAATACAGCACAATAGATTCGAAACCGAACACCACGCATTGTGAATGTGTGTCTAATTTGTTTTTATTACTTATTGGGTTTATTACATAGAACAGTTTTTCAGACATTATTTAAAAAAATTGATACGTTTACTGTTGATAGCATCTGCAAAAATTATACCAAATTTTGGTTTTCAAATACTATACAATTTTAATAAAGACCATTCAGAAACTTTTCGATTCAGGTGTAAATACTACAATATAATACAATATTGGATTATACAAATCTATTTATAACTTAACAATCAGTGTTAATCAGTAATGTAATAAAATTTGGGCATATTTTCCAACGGTAATTGTTACTACTGGATACCGATATAATTATTGAGATATATGAGATTTTCGCGACGAAGAAATAAATATATTAAAAATTTAATAAATACAATAGAATCCGCTTAATGTGATCTCGGATAATGTAATCAGTCGATTATTGTGATCATTTTTTTTGGAAACCGGCCACTTTTTCTTTCTTTTTTTTTCTTCTATTTTGTTCTAATCCAAGTCTTCTAAAATTCGCCTTTTTCTAAAATGTCCTTGGCCCGAAGTGATCACATTAAGCGGATTCTACTTATAAAAAAAAGACGAATTTTTCTCTTCGCGGGATGAAAAAACATTATATTTTTGCAATGTTTATTAATATCGCAAAGTAAAAAATTTTAAATTAAAAAAAAACTACTTCAAACAAAAAGTTAACTAAAAAGCAAAAAATAAATATTTTCTATTCGGAATTTACTTTTTACTATTTGTTGTTCCGTTTAATGTAATTAAGAAATTATTGTTTATTATATAATTATTAATTGCTTTATAATAATGAGGTCGGTGCCAAGTAAAAGCAGTAGCAAGTACATAGGAAATCCTATGTATAATATACTTGGTGACTTTTACCTCTAAACTGACGATTTGTCTGGCAAATTCAGAGTTACTTGGCACCGACTTCATAATTATAAAGCAATTAATAATTATATAATAAACAATAATTTCTTAATTACATTAAACGGAACAACAAATAGTAAGAAGTAAATTCCGAATAGAAAATATTTATTTTTTGCTTTTTAGTCAACTTTTTTTTTAAGTCGGTTTTTTTTTAAATTTTTTATTTTACAATTTTAAGTGATGGGTAGACCTAGCAGGATGCTTCTCTGATGAGGAAACAATGGCTAATTGAAACGGGAGATGAAGGAATGAAACACTAGGTACTTTTAGTATGTACCTTATTCTGGGATTGTCATAAACCTAAAGTAGGCTCTTCATTAAAAATTTTGTTTTGTTTTAAGGGGTTACTTTTAAAATGACTTGATTTTATTTTTACTTTCCCCATACATATACGTATGTATAAGGGAGTAGTATTATTGTTTTATTAGGATGGAAAGATTAACTTTTCCTGCCTAGCGAGTTTTTTCATTGCAATGGAAAACTTACGTGGCAGGAAAAGTTACCTTTCCATCCGAATAAAACATGTTACTTTTTCTCCAAACGAACAAAATTCAAAAATAAATTTCAAAATTAGCAATAACTCGGGAACGGCGCTAGATATAAAAAAACTGAGCAAAAAATTATCCTCCCTCGCTTAGTATCCCGTAAATTATCGGTAGAAAGGCATATGCAAAAATTCGGATCGATCGCGCCCAAAAAAATTAGATCTTCCTGCTACTATGTAATTTTTTGAATTAGCAATAACTCGAGAACATTTTGATTTAACTGTCAACTCTTTTCAATTTATGTTGGTAATTTTTAAATTGAATTCGCAACTGTCAACTTCAATTGTAACATTTATTAAAATTTTTAGGTTAAAAGATCAAAATTTTTATTTATTTGGTTAAAAAAATTTTAAATAATTTTTTCTTTTTGATCGTGACCAAATTTATATGGGACCACCCTTGTGGTTTCCATTTTTCAACAAAAAAACAATCATTGAAATTGGTTAACGTGGTATAAAGAATTATCGCTGATCATACATAAAAATTTTCAGACGAATTGATAACCTCCTTTTTTGAAGTCGGTTAAAAACTAAGCTAAACCGTTTAGGACCAAAACTTTTATGTTTTAAGTTAGTAATATTAAAAATTAAGAAAAAAATATTATGTGTATCACTGATCGCTCCTTAGTGGGTTTACAAAAAATATCCAATAAGTTTCTGTTTTTACTAATGATGATGTAATTGATTACTATGTATTAAATTCAATTTTTTGGTGAATTTAATATAATAACCAAAAAGTAGATCTAATTGTCTGGTGGAACTTTTAAAACAAATAATAATGGCATCCACATTTTAAAATTAGAATAAAGAATGTCCTTTTCGAGATGATCTAAGAAAAAGTCCGCTAGTAACCATCCATTGGACGATGAAATTCCAAAAAAAATAAGATAAGTTAAAAGAAAAAACTTATTTACAAGTTCTTGCTCACTAGAAAAGTAACTTTGTTTCAATTGACGGCTAGCTTTAGCTTTTTACGCAAACAATCTTGGGATGGGAACACTGATATTCAGGTGCAGATGCAGGTAAGCGGCAATGGGTGCAATTGTCCCTCCCTGAGTCAATCAAAAGCGAAGTAGTTCAGAACAAAATTTTTGGAAAATAAGTAAAATCGATCAGAAATTGCCTCACCTCCGCCCCCTCCAAGCAAAATTTTGTATCCGAACCTGATTATACTACACAATTTTGCACAGAACAAAAGAATTGCAAGGCGTAGATACTCTAAATACGTTTTTGCGCAAAATTATGTAGTCAAGAAGTCTAATAAACATGTTACAAACCGCTACTGACTTATTTAAACGACTAGCATTTAATCAAGGAAGCACAACGAAGCTCTTTAAAAACTACAATAAATGTTGGTGCCTGCAATCATAACTTTTCTAGAATTTCTTAACCCAGCTAGATGTACAAATATTAAAATGTTTTCTAAAATCAACTAATGGGAAATTTAAAACACAAAAGGTAAAATGAATAAGCTAAGTGCTTGTTCACAATGAACGTAAGTCATAAGATTAGTACATACAGTATGAGTTCAGCTCCAAAGATATTATATACCTTTTCCAGTATGATTTGGAACAAATGAAAACAGATTTGGAGCAAACGAAAATAGACTTGAAGCAAATGAAAACAGATTTGATGCAAGTGAAAACACACTTCATGCAAATGAAAACACATTTGGAGCATATTAAAGCAGATCTGAAACAAGTGGAAAGAAATTTGGAAAATTTGGAACAAAATGAAAACATACCTGAAACAAACGAAAACAGATTTGGAAGAAATGAAAACAGATCTGAAACAAGTAAAGAACATTTGGAACAAAATGCAAACAGATTTGAAAACATGAAAACAGATTTGCAGTAAAGGCTCATACACAATTAGTCTGTAACAGTAACGAGAACGGGAACGGGAACACAACCAACGATTTAACTTTTATTGCTAGTTATGCGCATGCCTAAACTGTCAAAAGTCAAAACTGTCAAAAGTTTAGCCAATGAAATATCCTTATATAGCTATCGTTACTGTTCCCGTACTGGTTTATTGTGAACCGACGATTCATTTAGTTCCCGTTCTGGTTTCCGTTCTCGTTACTGTTACAGACTAATTGTGTATGAGCCTTAAATGAAAACAAATTTTCTACAAATGAAAATGTTTTATTATGATTTAATATGACCTAAATACATATTTATTTTTATTTTTATGAAATTTTAATAAGATCTTTCTGCAGTAATGGTGCACCATAATACCGTTCCACGTGGTTTGCATATCCAAGGAAATGTTCCTGTGGCAGCCTTTGAAATGCAATATCGGAGATGTCTTCCAAAATACACACTCTAAATTCTAAAATGGTTAGTTCTTGGTTGTTACTACGTACGTAAAAGCGACTTAATTGCTAGTTTTTTTGGGGTGGGTCCAGCTGCAGTTGACATCAAGTTGTGCAACTGTTAACATTATACCATTTTATTATAAAATTGAATTTCGTTAATTACAGCCGAATTTTACCTTAAAAACAGATTCCTAACGATCTAAATTTCAGGGATTTTTATATCAAGTGCTTGGACACAGATAAATTTTTTTTGTAATTCCGTAACTCTCGAGTACGGGAGGTAATTAAGAATATTTTTAAAAAAGGCATGGAAAAGGCCTATTCCCAAAGACGTATTCGTCTCAAATTTTGTTATTTTCTTATATCTATGGTTTGCGGTGAATATTTTTAGTAAGAATAATAAAATTACTGCTTTAAATGTATATTTAACAACAGCAGCGTAACAACAACAATTTATGGCTATCATATGGAATTAGCCAAATACAGTATCAGCTTTAAATTTTTACGAATTTTAGGTCTGTTTTTTACTAAATTTCAAATTATCTATATAATTTTATGTTTATAAATGATTTATACCCTTAACTACCATAATTTTTTTAGAAAATTGTTTAACCTGAATTTGTACCTTTTTCACATAGTACATAAGACGTAAAATTGAACTGCAGCTAATCAATGTAAGTGTTCACAATGTGTTTACGTAATTTTTATGTCTTTATCCACAGTCCTGAGGATAAAGGCATAAATTAAACCTTCGAAACGTCGACGATATAACATTGTTGTTTTATTTGGTGTCCGCATACCCGATATTCCGTTTCACTAATTTACCATCGGACGAGAATATTTTGAATTGTAATTTTTATGTTTTATCTACTTAAATTTGTAATGTGAAGTTAGTAGTGTTTGGTTAACTTATAAGCTAAATTAAACTGACTTAACATAATCTTCATTAATACAAGCTTGAAAGTTTGCATTTGTATTTGCGGACTTATCGTTTGTTTATCAAAATTTAGTTAGCTATTTACACTACACAGTTAAAACTGAATCTGAGAATCTGAAATAAAATAATTAATAATTTGAAAATGGGATACAGCACATGAGCAAATTTTTTATTTTTTCTTGTTTTATTAACATGGGATATTTAAGTTTACACGGTTTTGAACAAGGTATCGTCCCAATAGCGCTTGAAATACTGAGTTAGCCTTTTTCTGAAGTTTTCGTGCACTACCACAGGAATTTTGGCAGTTTGGGCTCAAATGTTGTGTTTTTAGGGCTTCCAGAGTTTTGAGGCGGTCGTTGTTAATCAAGGATTTTATTTATCCTCACGCAAGGGGTCACAAGGGGCCAAATCAGAAGAGAACGCTGGCTAGCCCAAATCGCCTCTTAGGGAGTTGACGCACCCGGGTATAATTTGTCTCGCAAAAATTCTATACAAACTCTTGCTGTGTGGGCTGTAGAGGCGTCCCGATGAAACCAGACGTCTTCCAGCTCCATCCCTTCCAACTGAGGCAAGAAAAAAGCTTTGATCATGGTCAGCTAACGTGCAGAAGTGACTGTATCGTATCACTCCAATACCACATATTCTGTTTATTGACACATCCACTGAAGAGTGCACGAAAACTTCAGAAAAATGCTTATTCAGTATTTGTCGTGAGAGGAGTCCCATTTGGATGATTTCTTGTTCAAAATCTTGTAAACTTGAATTTCCCATGTTAATCAAACAGGAAAAATAAAAAATTTGGTCAATTTGTAAGAGTCTGTGTTGTATTCCATTTTCAAATTCATGCGTTTGCCGCGCTCCACCCTGTATTACTTTTATAGATATAAAAATACAATAAACTTTGTGAATCTAATCGTACAATGAAAAATTATCGACCTTTAAGCTAAATTAATAATTCAGAAGTTGGAATGTTCCTTGTGGAACATTCATCAGAATCAACAAGCTATTCTTATGATTCTGATGAAGACCAATATATAAGGTTGAAACCGGTAAATTAAGCATTAAGTAGCAATTGTTTCATTTAAGGACCCAAAATACCCACAAGAAACATTCCAACTTCTGAATTATTAATTTGTGAATCTAACAAATTTTCGATATCTGAAAGAGAGAGGTCCCAGTAATTGTATTCAAACGAAAATTTGTGTCGTCATGGTGGATAACCGTCTACTTGACACTGTGACTGAAAGAGTCAAGTAGTAACTTATACTCTCAGAAGCATATAAAATTGTTATTTAAAATATTTAGTATTTAAAATTATGTATTTTAATATTTCCTTTGGGGAGGTCAACGCCCATATGCCTCTTTGTACCAGCTGCCACTGATATTGCAATTTTTCCTGTTCCAGTAAGCTTAAATTTGGTGAAGCAAACTGAAGTCAAGGATACTAGGGTGTTTGGGGGGTACAGAGCACTATCAGTGGCGTATTAAGCAAGTTTGACGCCACAAGCCTTTAATATTTTGCGCTACCCTCTAGGCTTTTCAGTTTACTTTTTTTTTAAATTAGAAAAATTCATAAAAAAAATTAAACTTATTTTTAAGAATAATACTTTTTAAAATTAAAAAAATAATAATTAGATAATTGAACATAAAACATATTACAAATATGTACTTAAAAAGGTTTCTTTCGTGATTTCGCATTGGCGAAAACATTCACGATGTTGAAATTTAGGCCGTTTAATACATCATCTTCTCGCTACACATCAGAGCCAACGCGTTTAATTTTGCATTGGATAATGTAGTTCGGGGTTAGTCCTTCACTCTCTTCAATGTTGAAAACGATCTACCCCCCCACCTCGTTCAGTTTGTCACTGCTTTGCAAGCAAACATTTGTAACAATACTATTATATTAGGAAAAATACTATCAATTTTCTTGTCTTTTAATTTTCTTGTCTTAGAAAGTCTAGCAATCCATTTCATCTTTGGCTTGAATTATTTCACCTTCTAATTGGTCATCGAGATCATGTTTATACTTTTTACTTAAGTTTGAACATTTTTCTTGGATTGGATTCTCAGACTAGGAGAGTTCCGTTCCTTGAAAGTTCCGTTTTGAGTTTATCTATTAATGGAAGAAATACTTTGTATTTCTTGAAGTGAACCCATTTTTATAATTTAAAATTTTTTTGTGGTAAAAATATACAAGCTGCTACTATAGTTTACCAATGTATACAACGATAAAATCTCGGATTAGTAAAACAGAATACTCAGAATTTTAATTTTAATTTTAATTTTGAAAATGAAAAGTTTTATTTTTCCAGCTCCTGAAATTAAATTTTGCGCCCCTAAAATTTTGCGCGACAAGCCCGGGCTTCATGGGTTTTCGCGATAATACGCCTCTAAGGGGACGTCCATTAATTACGTAAGGTGATTTTGGCGATTTTTATACCCCCCCGCTCCCCTTGGTGATATGTCGTGAAATTTGGCTTGACCTGCTCGCCCCCTTTCTAATCTCACGTGAGATTTTTTTAAATGCGTATTTTTAGTATAAATTTGCTAATCTGTGCTTGATTGAGTTGGATTTATTAAAAAAGCATAATTTGCTTAATTATTTTTATTAAAGAATAGTTAACACAAAAAAATTACGTGATATTTTCCGATACCCCCCTCTCCCCCACGTGAGATTTGGTGAGATTCGGCTCGACCTCCTCCCCCCCCTAAACGCCTCACGTAATTAATGGACGCCCCCTAAGCACTATATAAAAAAATGTAAGTTCCAGAATATTTTACCGAGAGTTTATTCTATTTTGATCAAGTTCTTTTACGCCTCCTTAGTCAAAATCAGGTTCAATTTTTACTAGGAAGTTTTTTTAATGCTACATCTAAGCTGGATCGTGATTAAATTTTTATAATTCCAGGCATCATCTGCTTCTCATTTATATTTTCTTCCTATTAAATGTGAATAAATATATTTTTTCTCCAACCATATTAAAAGCAGTACATTTTTAATAGCATTACCTCAAATCAAAGTTGACGTTTTTCTTATTAATATAAAAATGTGTACATTACTAAGCAACACTTTTTTTTACGTGCATTAAAAGAACTTTTTTTGTGCTAGACCTAAAAGTGACCTAAAAACTATGACAACTTAATATAAAAAAACAAAAATTCAAGTTACTGGATTTTCACTACACGAATAATTAAACAAAATGTTTGAAGTAATTTGAATTTTTGGTTGGAGAAAAAGTAATATGTCTCATTTGGATTAAAAGTGTCTTTGTTTAACGTGCAATTATTGCATTCGCTCGGCTCCGCTAGCGCTCCGCCTCGCAAATTCAAAAATTGCTTGTCAAACAAAGTTTCACTTTTAATCCGAATAAGACAATGTACTATTATTACAAAATTTAAAAGAAATTTAATTTATTGTGAAAATATCAAGAATGACAAAAAGAGTAGAAGTATGTTACAATGTATATATATTGAATTGCATTTAATACGACAGTGTTGAAATTGCGGTTACTGAATTCGTGCATCTGACCGACACCCAGATTGATGATCTTAAATAAGATAACAAGGTATAATTCATGAATGCCTCTACACTTGGTATGTTTTTCCTTGATAGAACAAATTGGTACTACAAGAATTTGACTTTTTGTGTTGATTTTAAGAAAAATCAAAACGACGACGATTAGTTGTTGGTTTGTTCCCGTTAACTCCCTATGTGTGCTCGAAATACAATAGAAATGAGCAACCCCTTTGCACCTTTTGAAACATCCTCATCCCTTACGTTATATTCAGATGTCAAATCTGACAAAATTATAAGCAGATTGCATCTTGTAAAATAATAAAGTGATAATATTTTCACAGTTAGGCGCACGTTCGTCAAGGTGGTCGCATAAAATATTTTAATAAATTATTGCGGATTTTGATTTAATCTGCAGGTGTGTACTGCGTGGTCTATTATCTTTAGTTGCGCTTCCAGTTATTTTTAGATCATCCGATCAACGCACGCAATTTAATTTTCATGCAGCATGTAATAACAAAATCAAATTAGTTGTCTTGAATTTAATTATTTCGAACATTTCATAAAAATACAATAAGTATTTTTTGTCATCGAAACAGTTTTTGTTGATTCCCAAACTTATTTGCCAGTAACTCAACATATCAAAACGCATTTTTTTACGATGTTTAAAACGCCTAATATAAAATAAACAATCGAATGCAGTTTAAAATTCAAATTTTTGAAACAATCCCGATTTAATTAATTTAAAACGTTGGCACATTGATTATTTATAAAAAATTGATTTATATCACTATAAACCCGTTATTAATAAATGTATATATAATTTAAATTATTAATAAATAAGAAAAAAATTATTCTTTAAAATGACAACAAAATATCTTTTAAATTTATTATGAAATGTAACCCACGATATGCCGCGCCCTCTATTAGCGCGATTTGGTATTAAAAAACAAAAATGTATTGTTGTACGAAAAATATTGTTTAAACGTCAAACTATCATTGTGTTTTGATTCATCGATGCAACAAGTAAATAATTGTTTCCAATAGTAATAACAACAAATAATTAATTAAGTGTATGTGATAATTTACAGAAATACACAAATTACAAAGACATTAGGTAAGTGTGTTTGAATATTAAGAATAATTCATTACATAAAAATAAGCCAGTAAATTATTCTCATTTTGTCGGACTTGGATGACGATTTTTTGATGTACAACAAACAAAAGACTAAAATATTTAAACGGGACAATTTTGAAATCTAAGTTAATTTACTTTTTCGATTATTTGAAAATACCAATTTTGGTAAAGCAACGTTAATGGTGCTAAAGAAACAGCCCTATGTACAGTCAAAACTTTGGTTACTATAACTAGCATCATTTTAAATCTTCCATAGCAACCAAACAACGCAACTACTGTCTATTAAATTGATTTTAAGACAGTTGCTTTGCTAGGTGGCTATGTAAAATTTTAAATAATTCCAGTCAGTTGTCAAATATTTGACTATTCATAAAGCTAGCTATAAGTTGCAGATTACAAAATTCTTAAAAAACAATGTTGTAGCCATTAGTTACTAATGACTACCTTATATAAAAAGGCTATGTTTTTTTGTTAAATTTGTATCAAAATCGCACGTTTTGTGTAGATTTTGCATGAAAACCATAAGAAAATAATTTTAGAAGAAAAATTTTTTTAAATATAATTTTTTTAGACGGGCAGCATATCTGAAGATTTGCATTTTTCTTGAAGACGGTTTTTGAAAATTTGGAATCTGGAAAAATAGGTAAGTACTATATCTGAATTATAGTATGTTATTGTAGTGGTATTTTCAATTGGGGAAAATCTAACCCCAACGAAACCTTTGCCACACTTTAAATTTTCCCAACTAACTCAATATGCCGGTAAACATGAGACGCTCAGATGGTCGGTTCCCGTGTGCTTTGAACCGCACGAATTTTATTTTCAAAAATCCAAAAATCATTCCTACAATAATTTCCAATTCAAATTTAATTAAAAATAACGTTCAAACAAAATTTCAATGTTGTAAAATGGAACGGCGATTGTGAGTGCCGCTTATCACCAGGTGCGACGCGCGTATCCAAATGTTGCCTTTTCTTTCCAATTTTTTAATTTCAACTCAATTTAATTTAACCAAACCAAGTTTTAATATTACTAATTAGCATCAAAATCATCAAATCCAACTAAGAACTAACGTCCAAATTATTATCAACTTTGATAATAAACGCAGAATCCAAAATAATCAAAAATCCTCACCAAAACAACTTCTTTAATTGTTAAATTAACAAATCAAATCGCACAATTTGCCAAAATGTGCCAAAAACTAGTCACAAATCTCTAAATTAACAAGAGCGTAACGGAATACGTCCACCCTCTTGACCACTACGCCGGCAAAAATCCCCCACTTTTCCAAAAATCTTACCAACCTTTTTAATTTCGCGCATAATTGCGAAAATTAAAAAATTATTTATAAAATTAAACTTAAATATTAAAAATTAACAAAAGCAAACAAATTCATTTTAAAATAAATAAAATAATTCCAAAATATTCCAATTTTGCATTTTGAAACACGACAGCTTTACTCCTCCGATTTTTTTGGTCCCCGTCGAGATAAAAAAGGTTATAAAAAAAATCTTCTCAAGTCGTGTTTCTGGTTTCTGCATTCTCTTCCATCTAATGGACTTTCATATGACAATCCTTGGCGAAAACGGATGCTTCCTTCCATAAAACTTAACTAAAATAAAAATTTTAAACTTCCACTTCCTTGTCTTCTCCCATCCTTCCATCTTCAAGTTATCTTCAGTTCCGGAACAAATTTCTTTTTCCATTCCATAATTCAAATCCCCACTTCCAATGTCCATTTCCAAAATTTTATTTTCATTTGTGAACATTTCAGGTAAGTTTTTATTTTTAAATTTAAAATTATTCTCCTCCAAATCATTTAATTTTTCATTGTTTAAATTTTCAAAACTTTCATTTTCGCCTTCATATTCCAAATCTTTGTTTTCCAAAATAATACCAAAATTTTCTTCTTCAAAACTTAAATTTTTCAAAATAACTAAATTGTCCAAATTTTCCATTTTATTTTCAATTACTAAATCTTTTGGTAAATTTTGGTAAAGCAACGTTAATGGTGCTAAAGAAACGGCCCTATGTATAGTCAAAACTTTGGTTACTATAACTAGCATCATTTTAAATCTTCCAAAGCAACCAAACAACGCAACTGTGTATTAAATTGATTTTAAGACAGTTGCTCTGCTAGGTGGCTATGTAAATTTTTAAAAAATTCAGTCAGTTCTCAAATATTTGACTATTCATAAAGCTAGATGTAAGTTGTAGATTACAAAATTCTTAAAAAACAATGTTGTAACCATTGGTTACTAATGACTACTTATATAAAAAGGCTATGTTTTTTTGGCAAATTTGTATCAAAATCGCACGTTTTGTGTAAATTTTACATGAAAACCATAAGAAAATAATTTTAGAAGAAAATTTTTTTTAAATATAATTTTTTTAGCCGGGCCTCATATCTGAAGATTTGATTTTTCTTGAAGACGGTTTTTGAAAATTTGGAATCTGGAAAAGTAGGTAAGTACTGCATCTGAATTATAGTATATTATATTCAAGAAGGGCACTGAAATTGTTTGCGGGGTGGTCTAAATTTTAAAGTTCTTCTTTTTTGTAAAAATTTCATCAAAGTAGGTTCTGTAACATTCACTTTTGACTCACTCTCAGAGGGATCCAAGACATTTCATTACCAATTTAGGTTTGTTAGAGAAAAGAACTTAATTGTAAAAAAAATAAAGGTCTGCAATTATGTAAATATCTTAAGTATTTCAAAACTTGACATATAATTTCAATTAACAATTTAGAAGTAGTAACGAAATGTTCGGTCACCCGAGAACCCAATGAAAACAAATAGTTTTTCTCCAAACTAAGCGAAAGTGAGCTGTTTCATTACTGATTTTAAACACGAAAGTCAAAGTTTTCCTTACTAACATAAACATAAATACGTGGTGTAACGGTTTTTCGAGAAAAACCTTCGAAGTAAAGTGAAAAATGAACTAAAAATATGACATGATTTTAATAAAATTAACTAATTTTTGTATCTGTCTTATCTAAAAATTATTTTAAGTTCTACTTAAAATATAAAAAATTTTAGGTCGCAATTTAAAAATAAATAGTTGTAAACTTTGAATTTTGCATTTATATAAGTACCAACTTAAAATTGCATTTTTAACCCTGGTCACTAGAATAAATAAAACTTTTGTTTTATTAAGGTTGTTAAGAAGGAAATTGAAGTATATGGAAGTTCTTGAAATTTTTACAGTTCCTACATTATTTGCATAATAACAAAAATTCTGGCAAAGTTTGAACTTAATCTTGTTTTTATGTATCGAGATAAAAAATTTCAAAGTTACATTGCGTTCACATTGATTTAAAGTTCATTATTTCAACAATCAGAAATGTCAGCATTACCAAAAATCGCCAAAATATTTATGAAAGGCTAATAAATAAGTAGGTATACCAAACTTCAAAAGAGTCATGTTTTTATTTCTGAGAAAATTAAATAATTATTACAAAAAGTGTACAAAAGCTATCAAGATTTAATAAATGATGGCAACATCTGATTCCATAATCCATTTATTTTTCCACCAATATTTTTGTTTTTTAATAAATATTTAAATAAAGTCATGATAGCTTTTGAACTACTTACTTCTTACAATAATAATTTAATTTTCTCAGCTCGGTATATAGGCATACTTATTTATAAGACTTTCAAAAAAAAGAACTTGATTTAATCAAATTCGTACATTATTATAATAAAACTAGCTGGAAAGCCCGTCCACGGACGGGCAGCTAGACGGTCGATCTCTTTTTTAGCGGTATTAATTAAAAACTTCCTTCGTGTACACTACGTGAATCAATTTCCGTTGTTATTTTCCATCAACTATTTTTGTCTTCAGATATCCGTACACTTGACATTGCTACATACAGATGACCGTGACTGAACACCGGTTTAGGCAGATATATTACTACTTTTTCTAACGTCTGTCCCTGAGCCTTGTTGATCGTCATGAAAAGGGCAAGTTTAATTGGAAACTGTCGCCGTCTTAGAACAAACGGCAAGTTTGTTGTTGGGGCCAAATCTGTGCTAAATCTATTATGATTTAACATAAAATATCCGATTATCCGCTTATACACTTATCCGATTATCAGATTATCCATTCAGTCGTTGATACATCTTCAATTCAGCTTCCCGGCTTTTTAATTTTTGTATATAGTTCGACGGGTGGATCTCTCTTTTAACAGTCTAAATTAAAAAATTACTCGATTAGATGGGATCTCGATTGATGTGTAGCAACGTGTGGTATTGGTAGTTATAAAACTTATATGGTTAATGGATTTATTTATGAACAAAACTATAGTTTGTTGAAAAAGTTCCCCCCGATTTCTATTATCTTATTTAATTTCTTAGCTTTGTTCTTTCATCTTATATCTTCGACTGGCGGTGCCTGTTCACTAATTGCCGTTACTTCCTTTTTCTCCTTTTATATTTCTTTTTGTCGTTTCTCTTTCTCATCAATTATCTTCATCTTCATCTTATATCTTTGACTGGCGATGTATCTTCACTAATTGCTGTTACTTTCTCTTTTTCACTTTCTTTGTTTTTCTATTTCTCCTCTTTGCTTTTCTTCTCATTAATTATGTTTACGTGTTCGGGGTTTTCCAACCAAAAATATGACACGTTGTAGTAGCAGCGTTCTGGCTTTTTACCCGATTGCCGGAGAAGGGTTATTACATGATTACTAAATTTTAATTGTTTTTTCTTACAGCGGAATTATTCATTATTTTATTTTTCAAAAATTTTTAGTGTTAATCTTGGTTTAATATATTTTTCGGTTGGTAAACAAAATTGACCAATCAGAGTGTTTCTTTTTTCACTAAAATATGACACGCTGGGGCAGGAGCAGCAGCGTGCTGGGATTTTATGTATTAGGATTATGTTGTATATTATTATCAAAATTATTAAAAGTTAAGTTAGCCTATTGACCGCGAATTGACGCTTACTGCTTTTCTAAGCGTCTTTTCGGAGAAAATACGCTTACTCGAAGGTAATTCTTGTATTGGACCGTAGTAATAAAATAAATCTTTTAAGGTTAACATGGATAATGTATACGTCAGTGACTGGAGGACTTACAAATTTGGGATGAGTTTAGCCAAAACTAAAAATGGACCATTTTCACAAAGCTGCTCTGAACATTGTACTAGTTCCTTCAGCAAAATAAATAATTCTGGTACAATTAATAACTTATCTTCCGGGGTCCGAAATAAAGTGCTCTCCGATATTACCCATTCGGTATTAAATACGAACAGTCGTCAAATATCGCATAACGATCAAATACATAATTCTGAAATTGCTATCAATAGTAGCATCACACGTAACCAAACAGCTTCTGAAGAAAAATTTAGTATTTATGGTGAAACTCAGATCTCACGAGTATCCCCGATTAATTTAAGTTACCATTTGAAAAACGAAAGTAGTAGTTCGTCTTCCGCATCTGATGGCAATACTTCCTTCTCTGAAGATGACACGTTGCTGGAATTGATCAGTCAAGGTTCTTTCTCCATCGATCCAAAAAAAATAACTTCGCACGAAACTGATTCGCTCTTAAATACACAATATGGCACACCAAATTACAAATTACCATGCAATTCCAATTTGAGAAAGAATAGTCGAGAGACAAAAAGAAAATTGGAGTTTTCTTCAAATTTAAATACTACATTGAAGAGAAGTAAAACTACAAAATCAATTTTTCCCAAAAATAACTATCACGTAGACAGTAAACAAAGTTTAGTTAATGATTATTTCAATATTAAAAAGTTTCCTAAAAATGAAAGTCTAAATAATTTTACTAATATAAATTCACCTGCACTGTCTATCTCCGAAGAACCTACTACAGTCAAGCATTTTAATATTTCTATGGATAACAATAATGAACAAACTAGTGAACAAAGTTCTATATTCAATTTGGATGATGCAGAAAACATGTTAAATTTGAAAAAGAAAAGTCAAGAGATACAAAGAAAATTTGTAGTATCTTCAAATTT
Organism: Cantharis flavilabris; assembly: GCA_949152465.1. Classification (NCBI taxonomy): domain Eukaryota; kingdom Metazoa; phylum Arthropoda; class Insecta; order Coleoptera; family Cantharidae; genus Cantharis; species Cantharis flavilabris. Next base: position 14,506,038 of record OX424435.1, read on the forward strand.
GAAAAACAGTAAAGTTACAAAATTAAAGTTGTATGAAGAAGACAGTAAAGCTAAGAATAATCAAAGTTGTAGTAATGATTATTTCAATAGCGAAAAGTTTCCTCAAAATGAAAGTCAAAATAATCTGACTAATATAAACTCACTTTCACTATCTCACTTTGAAGAAGCAATTACGTTCAATCATTTTAATATTTCCAACAACGAACAAACGAGTAGAAACGATAGGCGTTTAGAGAGTAAACAAAGTTCTCTATGCAATTTTGATGATAAACAAAACCAACTTAGTGAATCAGAAATAAAGATAAATAAGAAAATGTTGAAGATATCCAAAAAGACATCACTAATTTATACAGGACAAAAAGTTGTATTTGATGACAAAGCGAAAAAGAAAAAAAATCTTCAAATTATGGCAAAAATCCAAGAGATATTTTTAAATTTTACTTCTTCTCTAAAGAAAGCCGACGAGAACAATTCATCCCATACAGAAACGTAAGTTTATTTTGTTTGGCAAAAATGAAAAAAAATTAATTTAAATTTTAGAATGCAAAGCGATGGTATTTGTGAACCAGGTTTGACCATTAAATTCGGCAACAAAGGCAGACAAAGATCTTCTTCGCTTAAAATTTTTTTACTAGGAAAAATATATTCCCTCATCGCTCACAACGAGCAATGCAGTCAAAGGTACATTTTGTTTTGATTATCAAATCAGCGAATGAAATTTTTTTCTTTTAGGCAAGTTTATTACGAATTGAAGAAATATGTTACAAGTCCAAGTATGATTGCAAATACTTTATTTTCAATTTGTTTGCTACTCAACGTTGAGCCTTGGTATTTGCCAATAAATTCGTCTGGAGAAGGATTGGTTTTCGGAAATTTAACAATAATAACATCTAACAACATCATCATTAATTGTCTGAATTTTGGAGGCAGCTTAATTCCACAAGATGTACTCCAAATAAAAGAATTCAAATCTGATGCTATTTTTATTTTGATAGTAGAAAACGATGCAACATTTAAGAAGTTGCTGGACGAGGATATAAGTAAAACGTTGGCAACAAGTTGCATTGTAATTACGGTAAGTATTTCTCCTTCATATTTCGGTTAAAATAAAAATTGTTTTGTTAAAATTTTAGGGAAAAGGATTTCCAGATTATAACACGAGATTGTTTTCAAAATTGCTTTGGCGCCATTTGAGAATTCCGATATTCATTCTTACAGATGGAGATCCCTTCGGAATTGAAATCATGCTGACGTATAGATTTGGTTCAAAAGTATATTTTATTTGAAAATAAAATTTGAGTTAGAAGTAATTATTGTATTTTCAGACACGGCCACATTTTTTGGAAGACATCGCCATACCAGAAATTCAATGGATAGGAATTCTACCTAGCGATATTGTGGCACTCTCAATTCCACACGAAGAATTAAACCAGGCCGATATAGCAAAGGTTAAAAAGATGCTGGAGAGACCCTACGTGCAAAAATACGATTGGTTAAAACGAGAACTGGAATGTATGCTGAAATGTAATAAAAAAGCAGGAATTGAAGGCGTACTAGACAATTATCGCAGCTTGACAAAGTTTTATCTTGCCAGCAAACTTTTTTCGACTGACTTTTACTAAATAAATTATGTGTCTATGTTATAATTTTCATTTGTAGAAATAAAGTTTATTAATTTTGATGTAGTGGTTTATTGTAAACATTTCGCTGTTATACAAAACAGAACATTTAACATGTATCCATAGTTCCCTATAATTAATAAAAACTAATAGTTTAATTGGTGTTTTGCACATTATTTTTTACAAATAACATGAATTTTTGCAACAATTATTATTAGGCAACATTTTTAATAAAAACAAATATTGCATTATCTACATTATGTATATAAAAAAAGTAACCTAAACCCTAGGCCTATATATAAATTCAATGATAAAATTTTAATTATCACTATAAACTTATTTTTAAAACAATTAGAAAATTTTATAAATTTAAATAGTGTTACTGAAACAATTATTTTTACTGTTTTAGCTAAAAAGCAAGTTGAAAGTTCATAAACACTGTTTTAAAGATATGTCTTAGCAAAACAATCCAATACAAAATGAGATCGCCATAAAAACTGCTTAAATTCTTGTGGAAGACATTTCATCGTTCGAATAATTAATAAACATACAAATTATTACACTTATTTGAATCGATTAAGCAACTATCAAAGTATGTACGTAAATGTTTGATTAATAATTTTCAAGATGGAAACAGAAGCGACAGGTAGATAGGTATCAGAAGTATGAATGAAATGTTAAATTTGCAAAAATGGCTCGTACATCCAGTGTGCGCGTCTAATTCATACAGAATAGATTGTTAAACGAAAATATGAGCTTTAAGGCTATCGAAGACAAAAAGTAAGCTTGCACAAAATACACAAAAAAATAAATAATAAAAAAATTTATTAATATAACACAATGCCAGCAATTAATACCGTTGTTTGTTGTGTTTAAATTTGTGTTGTTTTTTTAACTTCTTTTTTATATTTAGACAACCGATAACAACAAATATTTAGTTCAATTGATAATTGACAACTTTAGGCACATACATATTTTGATGTAATAAAAAATGTGGAAGTTGCACTACAAGTTAGATTTAATAGAAGAATGAGGGGGAAGGGGGCAGGAAGGATTCAAGATCATTTTGAAGTGCTTAAAAATTTACATTGTTTTACATTTCAAATGCCGACGACAAAATTTGGAAACTTATAAATTAGAGTATTTGTTGAGGTACGTGGTCATTAAAAGCAATTTTTAAGTCCTTTATACTAATTTTGTAAAAACACGAATAAGGCTTTATTTACATTTGCTTTAAGCTTTAGTAATCAATAAGTGAAGTTTATCACAAAGGCCAAATATATTTGAATTTTATCAGTTTTCACCAAAAGTAAAAAACGTGTTTTTTTCTCTTAATGTGACCACACACTTCTCAAAAAATACAAAAGGAAAATCTATTTAAAATTTATACATTTTGTTACGTTTTCTTCGTCGTTGATTATGGAACATAAAATAAAACTTACGAACTTTCAACTGTATACAAATTTAATGTTTAGATTGTCTTTACCGATCTTGTGAGTGCACAAGTTCTAATATCACTTAAGCAAAAAATTAACATTAGATTATTTAAACATAAATATATTATGATCACGTGTCACAACCTTTCTTGATTAGTTAGTCGAAATAAGATAAATTTAAAGATGTTTGGAATTAGCCCGCATTATCTAATCCATTAACTGAGATTTAAATTTGTAATTGACTTAAGTAATTACAATTTCAATCTTATTAAATAGATATTCTTTTAAGCAATAGATATCTTGAAATACTTTTGCTAGTGAAGATGAGGAAACTTGCCAAATGTTGAAAATTTAGACTCCAACACTTAATAATGTTAAGTGAGCGAACATCACTTCTCGTAGAGTTATGTAAGTAACACTATTGTAGTACAAACTTAACGAAGTCTTCAAAAACAGAAAGAGTAATTAAAGTTCTACAGCATTAACTATTTGCCTTGTCCACCTATTTTGCACTATATTATTGATTATTGATTTATTTGATTGAATTAAATCGATCCCTGCCGATTATGATTTCACTTAATGCACGTGTTTCATCACACAATGGGTGACTTTATTGGAACCACCGTTGGTCGCCGAAGTTGATGGTGAGTATGATTATGAAGTTTTTCGTATGCTGTGAGGTGATGAAACAGGTGCTTTGCTAAATTTCAGGTGTCAGGAGCAGGTTTGGGGTCTTCCGTGTCTAAGCTAAGGCACTCCTGGAAATAGTCCTCCATCGATTTGTATACATGCCCTATTACACCAACAAGATCGTGACCTTCATCCGCATAGCTCTACAAAATAACACAATTAAAATAAGACTTCTTCCACCTCCCTCCCACACTCTTTACCTTATATCTGAAAAGAACTCCAGCTTCTGTAAGAGCTCTTGCTAATGATATTCCATGTATATACGGAGTTGTTAGATCCGCCAATCCATGAATAACGAACAGAGACTTAGGAGGTATATTTTTTGCTTGTTGAGTAGAATCAGCCTCGACATATCCTTTGTAATTTTCCGCAGGCAATCCTAATACACGTTCCGTAAATGCAGAATCTAAAAGAAGTTTAATTTAGAACGAAAAACTCCTTAACTGGTGAATGGCGTACTGTAGTAAAGCCAATCTGCAATTGGACTAACTGCAACTCCACATTTAAACACTTTTTGTTGAGATCCGAGCACCATCGAAGTTACGTAACCTCCGTAACCCCAACCCCACACCCCCACTCGAGTTTCGTCGAGAAAATTATTAGTTTCCAAAAGATACTTTAAAACGCTAATTTGATCTTGCACTTCTATTCCACCCAGGTGACGATAAAGAGCATGATTGCTTTGACCCAGAGATCCACGCACATCTAACCGTACGTATACCACGTCGCAATGGCTCGACATGTAAGTTCCCCAATCGATTTGAAATTTTTCTGTTACTGCCTTACTTCCAGGTCTTCCATTACTAAAACAGCACTTACTTGTAAAGCTAAAATTACAAAGTTATGAAAAACTTACACTTCAACAAGAACCGGATAGGCAGCATCGCGAAGTTCTGGCCTCCAACTAGGTGGAAGTAAAAGCTGAACTTGAGCTTTGCTACCTTGTGACAAAGGCACTATATACGACATTTGCCTTGGTAAAGCAAATTTATTAAGTAAAGGTCCTTGTTGGGGTCTGGTATCATAAAGAATTCTTAATAATTTGTTAGTTTTGGTGGAATGTACACCAGCTAATGGAAGACCAGGACCTTCACATAACAATACGTAATGCAATAAACCCAATATACCATTTCTCGGGCGTATCTGAAAGAAAAACGATCAGTTTATTTTTTTTTAACAAACAATTTTATTACCGATGCTCCAAAATATGTACAATTTGAATAATAATATCTGCTACTCCAAAGATATTTGCCTAAATCGCAAGTTATACATTCAGGTGCAACTCTTCTAGCATCTTCGTCCGTCATTGGATTTTTAATAGCATACAAATGTCTTTGGCCGGGTTTGTTTTCCTGAGTTCCAAGGTAATACCTAAAACAAATAGTACTATTGAAATAATGTAGTAAAAATTAAAGATACTAATAATTTGAATATTTTTGAGATTTTTAGAAAATATTCCAAAAAACTAATTTCATTAGATACTTTACCGCACTTAAAAGCGTAAGATAAAGTTGTATTATGCCACTTGTGCTTTAATATTCTATTTCCAAACAAATAAAAAGAATTTAATCACAAATAATCATTTGATGTGACAACAATTTCCGCTAAGTGTTCAGAGTTAAATGGGTTGCATATCTACAGGGGCAGGATTGCTCCGGAAAACGTTGGAAATATTCGGATGTTTGAAATATTTAGCAAGAGTGATGAAGAAAATTCTTGTGTAATACTTTAGATAGAAAACTATACATAGTTGGAAATTGTATAGAATGCGGAAGAGGAATTGAAACTAGCTTGAAAACTATACTGGGAGAGATCTAAATCGATAAATTAAAATACTTACACTGTGTTGTTGATGGAATCCCACGCCAATATTTCCGTAACTTCCATTCGACCATGACTTAGAACTGCAATACGTTGTTGTGCTAGTGTTACGTGTTTAATATGTGTAAAAGTATTAGTACTACCCTCTTGAACGGGCGCTAATAAGAGAAAGCTATTACCATCCGGTGCAAATATTGGATGTTCTTGAATATCAAGCCAAGCATCTTCTGCAGCACGTTCGGTATATTTCTGTAGAAGAGAAATTTGTTACTATAGATAAAGTTCGGATACCTGACTGTCGTGTCCCTCGTCTATTAAAGTGATGCCGTATAACATCGTTACGATCATTACAGGCAAAAAAAATAAATCAAAAGTAGATAATCTCAGTCGAAAGTCGCATTATTGCACTATCGCGAAATGATCGTTTATCAAACTTGCCTTGGACGTGATATAATGATGTGCATTTAAGTTTCCACTGAAGGTGGAAATTTCCAAATGAATTATAAAAAATTATGGAAATTAACGGGTTTTTATAAATAAAATTAGTTTAAAATTAGTTTTTGGCTAAATCTTCATTTCTACACGGTTCGAAGTTAATTTAATGCCAAAAATAATGCGTTAAGCATGGTAAACAAGTAAAAGTTCCACATAATTAATCATTGTTACAGTCAAATATTTTCAAAAATAATTATACTCGTATAACTTAACACAAATATGACTAACCTCTATACATGTCCAATTTGGTGCGTTGCATGCAGATACAATGCTGAGGTTTTGAGCGCGGTTCATCCAAACCGCAGACACTTGTGTGTTACCCTGTCCGATCCATCCAGCCGATGTTAAATAGTAATCCCTGCAATAAATTAATTAGCTAAGTTAAAATTAGCCTACAGATTTCTTAATTCGATTTTAGTTTTGTAAATTTAAACAGGGTATACTTACTGCTCCAATAGCGCTTGAGGAGGAGTAACCTGCCATCTTTGAAGATCAGTTAAATTAGAAATATTTAATATCCATAGTTGCACTGTTGGATTTGGTGTACCGGGCTAAAAGTAAAGAAAAAACAATTAATATTTGTTTAATTACTTAAATTAAATGCATTTCCGCGTAATTCTTAATTATGCAAAAAGATTAACACTGCTTACCGTGGGAAACCTCACGGATCGATACGGAGGAAACGTAGGCAAGCTGGAAACCGCACCTCCAACAGCTAGAATAGTTCCTGATGTAAACCAAGGATAAACTAAAGTTCTCACATCGCTGTCGTTAAAAGTTGCGTACAACAAATGACTACCATCATGAGAAGCCCATAACGTTTCAGGCTTTTTCAATACGTCTTCTGTTGGAAATAAAGAAATTGAATTTTTAAATCAATCGGATAGTAATTTTATATACCTTGGTATAACCAATCGGGCAGTCCGTTATAAATTAAGTCAGGTATACCGGTAAACGTAAGTCTTGTGTCTTGACCAGCTGCAGGCGACTGTCGATAATAGATGTCGTTATCAAAAATTATAAGTAATGAAGTGGTATTTCCTAACCAGCTAACGTGTTGAAGTCTTTGGGGTTGGGCTTTCGATGCGGAAGCTAATCTTACAGGAATGTGATGACTGAAAATGATAATTAATAATCATAAAATAGTTACCATATTTAAATTCCGCATTAAAACTAAATCTTCGCATATCTTTCGGGTTTTCGGCGAGAGGGACTGCAAATCCAAAAATAATTTCTTGTTGAATTGCTAATATCTACAGTTCCTTTCAATTTCGACTCGGTTATTACGTTTTAATGAATTTCAAATTACACGCTAATTTCGAATTTAATTTGGATGCGCTTTCATTGCGCGCGAAGGAAAAAATGAAAATGATAATTCTGTTTGTTTACCATACAATTTAAGTAACGAAAAGTTTTGCTATACAAAAGCTATCGCGTTTTGCAATTTCTATGCAAATTTTTGTTATGTAATAAGATTATGCACATGCATTTTTTGTGAAATTTTCAATATTATGATGACATAGTAGTTTAAGTAAAAACTTTTAAATTTTATTTATCATTTTGAGACATAATCAATATATTTTAATTTAAAATACACCAACATGATAAGGTTTTTCCGGTGCGCTGCAGGCTTAAACTACTTATTATTTTACCGAAATATTAAAAACTTAAATTAAATTTTACAAATTTGTTATATTATGTAAACTGTAAAAGTAAAACTAATACCGCCTGATGCATTATTAATTTACTATTACTTTTCGGGTACCTATAGTTGAAACACGCAAGATGATCCTTACGTCATCATCAGTAGTTATCCTCGTATTAACATTGTTCATTATTACAAATTTTTTAATATCATATAAAAGCAGTTTTATAAAATTAGAACAGTTAAACGAATTATTCCTAATGCTTTGATGTACGCTAGACAATAATAATTTACTTTTCAATAATAATAATAATAATTTATTTTTTACATTGGCCGATAGTGATTTCTCTGCACGGTTTCTCTTTTTGCGTTCGGAATACAATATGATTTATAAATTCAATACAAACTCTTGAGTTTGAAAATTTAATGTTATTTCAAGAATTAGTTCTAAAAATATCTTTTTTTTTTAATGAAGTTTAATCAGTATTATAGAATTTACAATATTCACTCCGAACTGAATAACAATAATTGTACAGTAATTTTATTATAAAAAAAGTATTTTAATATTATAATAATTTAGTCGGAGCAAAGCACAGTGGAAAACTTTAAAAATAAATCTAAATATAAATTTTTGAAGATCTCCAAATATTTATTAGGGTTGAAGGCTGAAAAAGGTCAAAGGCTGAAGAATACGTTTAATTTTTAAACTTTACAAACGCATCTACCTAATTGTGGAAAGAAGACTTGTGAAAAAATTGTGGAAGCAGTAGATTGTTTTTATGAAATTTCTTCAGTTTTTTTAGGTTTGAAAATATTTTGTACCTAATAAATTATAGGATAAAGCGTCGTTGTCATCTAATTAGCACTACGTAAAATAGTCAAAAAAAGCTTTGCGTTAATTATACTTAATAAAATTTAAAAAAATTGATTTGAAGTCTTGAAGTTGATTTGATATGTACTTACAACGATGAAATCGAGACTTTAAAGAAGAAATGTAATTTTTTGGGATTATCTTTAATTACTTTACGTAACGTTAATTGAATGAGAACGACGCTGATTTTTGAATATACTTATTGTAATTCTCATCATTCTGAACAAATGGCTCAATGGGTACAACTTGACGTAATGAACAGTTTACAAGCACTAAAAGGTTCAGATTTAACATGAAAAATTTTAATTACTTTATTTATTTACAAATTAACAGGTAAGCGTTGGTAGAAATTGCAAAAATATCTTAGAATGTAATAATTATTTATAATTATTATACCACATTTTTTATCATTATTACTGTAAAAGTTTAAATTTTTTTACTTGTTTGTTCAAGTCAAATAAATCGATACTGTTTTGTGTTGTGCTATGTTTTGTTTTGTTGACAAACACATACAGTGGCTAATGAAAATATTTGAACTCTTCTATGTTAACAATGTAAATTGCACATTTTGAAACCAATTTTTGACATATAAAAATCGTTTTAGACATTTTTTGTTAAAAATTAAGCAAGACTATAAAAAACAAAAAATATCGTAATCTATATCACGGAAACGATGCGACAAATTAGAGAAATGCTTATGAACAAAAATGTAGAGAATCACGTTTTCAAGAAAAAATGCCTATTCATTTTTTAATTTCGTCGCACAGCTTCCGAGATATAGAGTAGATGACAATATTTTTTCGCTGCTAGTCAAAAATGGGGCGACAAAATTGAAAAATGTATAAGTACAAAATTTAAAACAATGAAATTTTCATCAAAAATGTCTAAAAAGTTTTGCTATAAAAGCAATTTTTATATGTCAAGAAACGGTTTCAAAATGTGCAATTTACATTATTAACATAGGAGGGTTTGAATATTTTCGTTAACCTCTGTATGTCCCCAATGCTTTTTAAATTCAAAATGTAGGTGTCAATCCGGGGGGTCTGGGGGGCATGGAATGCTCTCCAGTACGTTCTTTACCAAATGTCTCGAATTGATGTAAATTCAGATGAGAAATATTTACCAATAAGATATTTGGATAGGGTGCACTGGAGGGCATTCCATGCCCCCCAGACCCCCCGGATTGACACCTACGTTTTGTAAATTTAAGGGGCAATTAAGTACATAGTAATACATAGTATAATTATACTATATAATACCAGTACATACATAGTACAAAGTTCTAATTCGTTGCACCGATTTTGAGATACTGGTAATAATATTTTTTGTATTTTACAGAGTCTTCTTTAAGTCGCTGCCAGTCAAAAAGGGGGCGACAAAATTAAAAAATGTATAGATACAAAATTAAAGACAATGGAAATTAAAAAAAAAAATGTTTAAAAAGTTTTGCTGTGAAAGCGATATTTATAAGTCAAAAGACGGTTTCAAAATATGCAATTTACATTGATAACGTAGGAGGGTTCGAATATTTTCGTTAGCCACTGTACATCCTCACCCATGTTCGACTGGCGATCACATAAATATTATATCGAGTCGAAATTGATTTTTTCTTGTTAAATCTGGACATTTTAGAATTTATAATTCGGAATATTGAGAAGTACAACATATCCAAAAATCAGCCAAATCTAGAGAAATTTTTCTCAATTTTCCTAATTTAAAGCCAGAACCAGTTTCTATTGTCTACGTAATGTACAGCATATGCTATCTAAAGATAAATTCCGCCTCTAACACATCGTTTATCATAAAATTCAATGCAACCAGCCAATGGAGAAGTCAAAATTAGTGTTTTCATTAATTTTTTCACTAACACTTTTCTTCCAGTTGGAGACGCCATTTACAATTAAATAATTTATTTTATCCAACACCTCTGTCTTATGAAGGCATAATAATGCCGATTTTACATATCTTATGGGGTCTATAAAACACTAGTGGACTTATGAATTTATAATTACACACTAATGACTTATATGTAAATTATGAGTACACCTACTACTTAATAGTTTTCATAATTTCAATTTGATATTTTAAAACGTCAAATGTCAAAACTTTTAATTACATTTTAAACTATTATTACGAGATATTGGATAAAACTTTGTATTACACACGTGTCTTAACAGCAAATAAGTTACTCAAAAAAAATTAGCCACTCGAGCAAGCTCTCGTGGCTAAACATTTTTTTCGTAACTTATTTGCCATATAAGCCACTTGTATAATAAATAGCTATTACTGGTTGAAAATTACATGAACCTTTGTTCAAATTTTTTTTGATCTAAAAGACTGTAGGACTTGAATCTGATTGATTTCGAAATATTGTCATTTTAATTCGTAAATGATGTGCAGAGAAATAATTAGTTTTAATTCCTCTTTAAATTGTAAAATTCGATTTCGGTTAGGGAAAATAGAAATTTTCATTTATTATTTTTCAATCTTTATTTATATCCCGTTTGTTTCTAATGTATTAAATTTGTATTGTTTGTTAATTTTACAATTTATTTTAAAGCTATAAAATAAATTATTATAATTTTGCAGAAACCTTTTGCCATAGATAATTATTATTATTGTAGACTAAGGTACTACACGTATGCCTATTTGTAATAAGATAAAGTGATTAGCCAGCAAATACTGCACCCTTGATGGAATCAATTTAATAATTTGTATAACTAGTGTAGATTATCAACAAGAAGTAACAAAGTGGGTTGAATGATATTTTCCCAAATTAATAATCGATAATCAATTATTCTAAACCCATAGAATAGCTTGAAATGGAGATTCTGGCATACTATAATGGCTATACATTTCCATCAAGTTGATTTATGCCCCTTATACAGGGCACTACAGTACAAAAGGAGAAATTAAAATTTTTGAATGAATTAAGTAGAACTTGAGGTTTAAAACCTTTGTTTCAGAAATTTCCTAATGAATGCTCACGTTTTACTATTTTGTTATCATTAAAGCAATACAAAATAAAGAAACTAATACGTACTCTTTGTTGACGTCATAGACGGTGTAATGTGCCGTAAAAGATTGTCTGAATACCTGAAACAAAGAGAAAATGTTATCAGAATAAATGAGTAAACTTTCTGGTTAGTGCTTTTTATTATTATTATTTGTACTACTTTAACATCCGGACGCAAAAACGTTGACTTTAATACCCCTAATTTTAAATACCATTTCCAGTTGTAACTATTTCTAAAAACGTGAATTATTTAAATATTTTTACTAATGTATATTAAATTAATATTTTACTAAAATGTTACGACTTGAAAGGCAATCAATCTTAGCTTTTTTGCACATATACTATGTCCTGCAGTTGCTGCAGGATCGCCTTTCACCTGGCACATTGCCAAATTATTTTCAAGAACCAAACGGTTTTCCGAACTGGGTCTTGATTACATTTTTCAATTGTGCAATTTTTCTTTTAAGTTTTCGACAAATATCTGCGAAGCTTTATTTCATGTTTCAACACAACTATAATTTGCCCACATTCAAAAGTATAATAGAAACTTGATGAAAAGAATACAATACGTGGTTTTTGTTAATTATCTACTAAATGAACAAAAGTTAATATCTTCTTCGGGGATTGTTGGAATAAATCGTGCTGATTATACAAAAAATTCGAAAATTTTGTTTTTGATTGTTAAATACTCATGGAAAACCCGCAAGGTATTTTGCCAAGTTTATGATATTCTTTATTCAAATTTATAATTGGTCCTGCATCTGGCGAAAATTAAAAAGCTATTTTGCGCTTTTTTTTGGCTATCCTAAATGCATTATTTGATAGAACTTTCATTTTAAAGAATTAATTTGCTTTAAACTGTTTGAAAAAAAATATTTTTGTTTTTATTAAGCAAAAGTGGACACTTACAATCGCATAAAGCAAACTTTTTATGTTTAAGCCAACATAATATGTTAAAATGCAAAAATAAAAAAGTTAAAACATGCGGGAAAAACGCTATTATTATTTTCAGCAGCTTTGTTTAACTTCTGTAGTGTAAGTATAAAAGGATCTAATTAAATGCAAAAAATAAATATGAAAATGAATTCATAGTATTTGCTTAAGTAAGTTTACAAATTTAAATAAATACTATATAAATGTTAATATATAATTTTATAAACTGATAATATTAACTTGAAGATGTAGTATAGTTATTTTTAAAACTGACGTTGGTACACCGTAGAGTGTTCTAAAGTTTGTATTATTAAATGATTTAAGGAGTTAGGCCACTCTAGAGATAAAATAGGCTTTTTTGGGAATTTTTTTCAGAAAAACTACAAAATAAATCGGGATTGCCAAAAGGGGTGTTTATATTATACATGTGACTATATACAATAATTTTTTTGAAGCAATTAATTTCATAATGGCGGCTAAATTTTTAACTTTAAAAGTACGCCATTTGGCCAAAAATCAATATTATGAAAAAATCCTATATACTTCTACAAATAGCTGTAGTTCTTATATAATCAAAAATAATTCATTGGTTCATCATAATTCAAAAATTGCAGGAGCTGTTAGTCCAGCCGTAAAACCTGAAAAAACGGAGACGTCATCCCATAAATGCTGCACAGCCGCCATTACGAAATTAATCGCTACAAAAAAATTATTGTATACAGTCATTGATATTACGATAAACACCCATTTTTGTAATCTCGATTTATTTCGTAGTTTTTCTGAACAAAAAAAAATCGCGAAATGCCAATTTTTCGACCCCTAGAGTGCTTTTTTAATTTTTTAAACACATTTAGAATTGGTATAATATATTATATTTTACAGGGATTTAATAAGTTTTTATTTTGAATTCCTTTGTACATCTGTAAATATAATAGTTGGTTTTTGATGAAGTTCAAGAGGTTTTCATTTGATTGATAAATGATTATCCTTTCTTAAATAGTGTAAAATCATCTAAAACTACATTGTTAAAAATTTATGGTAAATTACAATGATTTTTATTGTAGAATTTACGTTGAAAATCTATGTAAATAAATAATTAGGGTAACGTTCGTGTAAAATTAAAAATTTTTTATAAAAATAATAGCACAATGTAAATTCACTGATTTACATAATGTAAAATTAATTCCTGTTCTGTAAATTTACAAAAATTTTATAAAATCACAATGATATAACTAGTATTCTTACAGTTTCCATATGAGTACATATGACTTGGGTGTGTAGAATTACATCGTTATGTATATTTACATAGATTATCATAGGTCACAAAGTTGCCAATGATTTTATATGTAAATTTACATAAAAGTTTTGTACTGTGTAAATGGTAACTTGATGTTGCCCGTATAATTAAAATTCTGAATAATGCAATTTAATTTTCTTTATAATATTACAGATTTTATCTTCTTTAGCGTTTCCTATTTTCTGCTAAACACTTAACTTCTGTATTTAAAAAAAAAACTATTTTATTATTAAAATTCAAAAGTTCCGATTTTATCAAGGCATGGGAGTTTGAGTCAATACGAATCATTTTGCCGTCACCACTTTGTCATATTACCGCTTCACTGTCAAAAATTTAGTATTTAGTTTTTTAATGTCAAAATGAGCATCCAGAGTATATTTTTCGAGAGGTGGGAAGCAAATTCTACATCTTTTAGACCTGTATATTAAAATTTAAAAATTATTGGGTTAATTAAAGGCTTGTATTTATTTGGTCAGTATTTAAAAACATTTTTGGTCAGTATTTTTAATGAAATGGTCAGTATTTTAAACATATCAGTATATTCAGGGTGGCGCAAAACAATCGTTATGGTTTGAAAGATAATTTTACTTTATCTTACAAGGATGAAATAAATAAAACAAAAATTGAAGTTTTTTTTTGAGAAAATAAAAATTAGAATAAAAAATGGCGAACTTCGAGAAAATAACGGTTTTCCTCAAAAAAGGCAAAAATTTCATGGAGTTTATCATCTTAAAATTTTTTTGTATTTTTTTCTGAAAAATTTTGGAAAAAGTTATAGCTATTTGAAAATAAAATAAAAATTTTTTTTGAAAATTTTATAACTTTTTTTGGGTTGGGTAAAAAAATTTGAAAAAATTATGAGAACCGTTTTTCATACGGTAGAAAAACATGAAAAACTTTCAGCTAAATCGGAAAGGGTCGAGGTCAAAAGTGGTCGATTTGGTATATGGAATACCCCCATTTTATATACTTATAACGTAGGGTCCGGATTTATAGGCACTAAAAAACTTGAAAATATGCAGGCAAATATGGTCTAAAAACTTCAAAATAAGCACTTAAATATGCGCTAAAAAAATTTATTATGTTCTAAATGCTGGATTGCAATTGGTGCAAATAAGAAATTAAGTATATTTTTGTTAGAAGTTCTGTTGGTATTGAACTGTGGCAATAACAAAATATTGATTTTTCTTATTTTTGAAAATTACGCCCAGACGTTCTTTAGCTTTGGGCAATTTTAATATACAAATTTAATGTAAAATGAAATTCATTAGATATTTAGAAGTATGACCTATGTTAATCCACTCTACCAGCTCTATACAATTTAAAAATTTATATAATAATACAGAATGATACAAATATTAACGTAACGCAGGATTCCCAGTCATCCAGAAAACATGGGAAATCTGGAAAAGTCAGGGAATTTTTTATTTTTAGAACCAAGTCAGGGAAATTAAATTTTCAGGCAACGAAAATAATTTTTCTTAAGTAAAAAAATAAGTAAGTAAAAAAATCTAATAATTTTAAAATTAATATTTTCTTTACCTTTTTATCTTCTAATTTATCGAAATCTCAAGGAAAATTTTTATTCTTTTCCAGGGAAAACCTAGAAAAGTCATGGAATTTGATTTGGAAAATGCATTGGTTACCCTGGAACGGTTTGAAGGCGAGTTTTTTAAATACTGCAATTTTAAATGTTGAAGAAAATTTTAAAAAAACACCTAAATCGTTTCAAATTGTTGCAAAATCCCAAATCATTTTTTATTCAATTTGCTAAATATGCAAAATATATGCCAACATAAGCAAATAAGCATTTATAGGCAATAAAACGCCAAATAAGCACTTAAACTCAAAATATGCATTTATAGGCAAAATAAAAACTACATAAAACGACTCAGAAAGGCGTAAAACATGTTTCTCTTTTAAAAATTTTCACGTGCCTGTCTGTATGCAAAAAAAACATGCAAATGCCTAAAAACCCGATCCCTACTTATAAGGTGAAAAGCGTGCAAGGGAAAGGCCAAAATTAACTACTCGAGCTCTTCTAGTGAATTAATTGTATTTTATTTGTATGTTATAATTATAAAATTTATAAAATAATTATTTGGAGTTCTTTTTTTTTATATTAAAAATGGTTACTGACAACTAAAATTAAATAAGCAATAAAATATACTAACCAAACAAAATGTTACCGCAACTTTATTATTTATACCGACCAAAATAACAACTAATACTGACCAAATTAACAAATTATACTGACCAAAATTCGATTTAAAACTGACACTTAAATATTTATACTGACCAAAATATTATTTTATACTGACCATTTATTTAAAAAAATACTGACCATTTAATGATAAAAATACTGACCAAATATTTAGTTGCCTTAATTAAACAATTGAATTCAAATTATTTTTATTATTTCACGCAGAATGGACGTGTTTCACTATTTTTTTTTTTTTTTTTTATATGAAAGTAGGAGTCAAAATAAGCATTCAGAATTTTTTTCAAATTTTTTTGCGTACGTCTAAGGTAAAAAAAATTATTAAAAGAGATGCCGGTGACGTCATGGGCCTGCTTTTTTTAAAAATAGCGGGGTTTCAGAAACCAATAAAAAACGTGTTGCCAATTTGAAACACTGTCAAAGTGTTGCAGTTTATAAACAACAATGAAAACCTAACCTAACTGGATAAAATATAGCACTACCTGATTCAAAAATATATACATCGGACGGCCATGTTTAAACTGATTCGTAAGCAGATTAAATATTTTTTTTAAATTCAAAAAAATTTTTAAATTGCACGCTGAGTTTTAAGACCAATCAATTACATCAACATGCAGCATTTTTATTATAGTTTCATGTTTGTATATTATTTCTAAAAATTATTTTTAATGAAACTCTCCCATTAGTTTATTTATGTTGTACATTCAAAAGGGAATAACCGCGGTTTAAATTCTGGTCGCGTCGTATACACCGCTGTGATCTAAACCCAACATTGATCTGTGGGCTGTGGGGAAGGCAACGGAAAACCACCCCACTAATTAAAAATTCCCAAGAAAGTCATCTTGGCTTTCAGCCAAGTTCGACCACGACTCCTCTGAAAAAGAGGAAAACGAAGAAGAAGACAATCAAGAACTAAAATTTATTTTAAAGGCTATAACTAGCTTTATTTATAGTTGTTTTGTAATATATTTGCCGCCAAACCAGAACTAACAATAATTTACTTCCTATATTATTTTTTATTATTTTTTCAATCAATAATAATAATACATAAAGTTGATTTACTAATTTTAATTTTAATTTCAATTCCAATAGAAAAAAATAATTGAAAATATTTTTATATAATTTTCAGATTTATAATAAACCAAAATATGTAAATATTAAATTGATTCTAGTAATTTTTAAAATAAAAATTTTCGAATTGCCAGCTTTTAACTGAAATCCGAAATTAATACATAATTATGTAATTATGTATGTAATTATGGGGGCAAGGGGTTGAGCCAAACCTCACCCAATCTTATATGAGGGAGAGGGATGTCTTTGGCAAATATTACGTAATTTTTTTTCCAAAGGAAACTGTAAAATTGCAAAAGAACTGGGTTAAATTAAGTAAAACAAACAATCTCACGCGTGATTAGGGAAGGCGGGAATCGAGCCAAATCCCACGACATATCACCAGGGGGAAGAGGGGTCGAAAAATCGCCAAAATCGCCTCATGTAATTAATGGACGCCCCCTTATCTAGATTTAGTTACTTAATTTAATTTATTCTGAAAATTGCCAACTATAGGAAAAATTCTATTTTTTTACGTAGATCAAAGACCATCAGTAAAAAGTTTTAAAAGTAATTTAAATTATCGATTGCATAACATAAATAAACTTTTTCTGGATGTAACAATAAGAAAAATAAATTGAATTTATTATTTAATTGTTCGCTTAACTTTTAAATTTTAATGTTATATTGTATCGTAAAGTGTGCTTTTCACATGTTAAAACATTCTAAGAATGCTCATGTTAACATTAATAAATTAAAGTGGCGATGGTGAAATGTCATAATCCTCACACTGTTAGCTAGTCTAGGGCTAGCTAGCCCTGAATGGTGATCTACCCATATAATTTCAGATAATCACCAATTTTCTATTTTTAAACTTTGATTCAAAAATATTTCAATACAGAATACACAAAAATTGCATATATCAACTATTAAAAAAGTTAAATTTAAACTTATTATTTATAATTTTACCTTTGTTCATTTCATTAACTTAAAAAAAATATACTATCTAACTTCCTCTTTGATTACTTTCTCACACTTTCCTTCTGTTTAACTTCTGCTTAAACTTTAAATTTTTTAACTTTTTTTTTCTGATCATTATATGAATTTACCTCCTCTTAATTATAAAAGCATGTTACTTCCAACTTGTACCACTTTATTTCATTAGTAGATAGCGATTCACGCATCGGTAACACAATATTATTTAAACTATTTGTAATCCTTTGAATGTCTCTGTAAAACTTTGGCACGGGATGCGGTTGCTGTAAAACCCTTGTCTTTGTGCGACGCTGGATGTTTTCCTTCATCTTGAAAATTTAATTTATTTTATCAAAATCGTATGAATAAATCTTTTATCGTTGGTATGCATTACATGATTATTTGTTACCAAAGGAAACTGAAAATATTTCACATATTTTGTAGGCAAAACTAATTTCTTCAATACACAGAGAAGTCAATATTTTATCAGTGAACTGAGAGGAGTTTTAGCATTAACAGCTACCTTCGTCTTTAAATTGCAGCAATCTTGAATTGTGTCGACTAATGGATTACCAAAATTCGTAGTTGGTAGATTTGTAAGGTTTTCAAATTCGTTTAATAGAGTTAAATGCCGATAAAAAATTTCTCTACGTAATTTATTCAAGAAGAAATTAATTTAAAAAATGTTTGGTTTATTCCTGAATGCACAAATTCGAAAACACAGATGACATCAAATATTGCCTAACGCAAACGGACACAAATTTCAATTTCAAAAAGAGTTTTAATTTGCTTTAAAATGAATTTTCTACCACCTATACCTACATGCAATCTATATTCTATAGTACATTTTTGATTCAACTAAACTTGTAGCAATTAACATGCGAGACCGATGTTCGTTTGAGTAAATTACGAATTGCACACCATAATGCGGCTTAATATAAATAAATCTCACTCACATCTCCCTCACTAAATCTAACTTACCAACAATAATAGGTAACAACTAACAACTATGATTTTATCGTGTAATAAAGCAACCATTCTGCCATTACTTACCGGTTTAATGTTATGTTTTAAAAGCACATACTTCAAATCCGCTGAGCACTGGTAACCTTTAACATTTAACTGGCGCTAAAAAAAAACAAAATTAGTACTAAGAATAAATGAGTAAACATTGCATTATTACCAAAGTATGATTAGTAACTAAAAGAGAAACTGTAAAATTTTTAGTGTCTAACACAGCCAAACCTCCATCATCAGCTTGAAAAACAAAATAAGTTTCGGAAATCCAAGAATGTGGAAGCCTATGAGGATTTAGATTACCCTTAAACATTATAATCATTATTAAAAATTAATTTATTAATTAATTATTAACAAAAAGGAAATTAAGAGTCAAACTCATCTTAAAAAATTCAGCACCATGGCTATTGTAATCGAAATTGCTAAAAGGTTTCGTAATAAGGTAATACAAATGTATAACCAAAACTTAAACTATGTGAGAAAAATAAATATTGACAGCTAATGTAAGTTATATCCCCAGAAAAAGGTGTTTTGCTAGCTTTGGGTATTAGAAGGTTGAATAATGCAAAAAATATTTAAAAGGTTTTACTATATGAATTAAGCTAAGATTAATGCACCAATGAAATATTGGCGAATTATTAATTTTGATATATAGTATACGAGTCCTTTTAGCTGTATTGGTCAACTTTCTAAATACAAAATCATCGCTTAATTAAATTTACAGTTATTTAGGATAAGTTTGCAGTTTATAACTAAATTTCAAACAGAAAATTCAATTAATTTTGAAATAATATTCAGAATGTTAACTGGAAAAGTTAAAATACCTCCAAGTACTCATCCAAGTCCATTCGCTTTCCGTGCCAATACAAAAGTTCGTCTACATATCCCAATAAAAGTATGGCGGCCACAATTCCAGCTATTACCATTCCGATTACCAATAAGGATAGTATTATGGACCACCAGTTGTGCCCTTCCGATGACTGGTAAGCTAATTCCTACCAAAATGTTAAAAATAATTTAAATAATTACAATAGGCTTAAAATATTATATTATCAAATTTATAAGAAATGAAAGCATAATATTTATAAAATACCAATATCTTCAAACTGTTTTCATAATAATTGTAATAATAAATTTTCTTAGGAAGAGAAAATATTAATAAAACCGTTGTAACGTTGCAAATGCGAAGTTCAAGCATTTCACTTTATCATGGTTAGTTTGGAAGTCTAACTAAAATCACATTAAATTTAAAAAAAATTTTATTAATGAAATTTATTAATTATTAATTATATTGTTGTTTCTGTTTTAATGACTAGAAAATTGTTTATACAAGAAAAATAAACATTTAAATTAGGTTTTGCAATTAAATTTTAACTATCCGTTATGTTTACTTTTATAGAACTGTTTGTTTGGATTTCTGAGATTTCCGATTAATTGTATTATTTTCTTATATCCGTCTACCCGATGTTCAATTGACTGGGTTGATGTTATAGAAATTTATAGATTATTTAATAAAATTTATTTAATTTCTTGCTTATATATATTTTTTTTTTGCTTTTTCAATAGCAGTAGCGCAGTTCACATTACAGATCGAGAAATATTTTGCTAACAAATACAGCAGAATATAAAAACAGTTAGTCAGAGTTTGAATCTTACCCAGAAATTGATATTAAAGTTGAAGTTGTGAAGTTATTTTGAGGTAAAAATGCGAAATTCAAAAGCAGCATTGCTATTGTAATTTTCTTATTCTCTTGCCATTTTAACATTAATATTGTCATGTAGTTTAATGAAAATACCTATCTACTTTTTCAAAGACGAAAACGTCAATATCGATTAAATTTATTAATTATCATCATCGTTTATCTGCGCTCTTGTTCAGAAAACAAACGCTTCCCATCTCTGCTTTGCAGTCGGGAAACTTATATTTGAATTATAAGTTTTGAATATAACCAGAACAAGTTGGAAAGTTATGTTTACTACTTTTGAAGAAACTGCTATATTACTAATTTTGTGGTTTATTAATATTTCTACTAATAGAATCCGGTTAATGAATTCGTATGGCCAATATCAACTACTGTTCCAATATTAAGGATGTTGATTAAAAAGTTGGCGATTGGCAGCGGTGTATAATGAGTTTACGAATTAAGCGATTAAAAGTAAACATCTTTGTTTTCCAATATTAATTGGACAAGTTTGAAATAACTCTGTGCCCGCCGTCGTGGGTTTTCTGGTTGAATTCTACGGTTTTGTTAAATTTATTGATGAATCTGAAATTCCCATGATAAAATCTTTAAATTTAAAGCCTATTATAGTGTAAAATAATGTTATATTATTAGAAATGGCTGGAATACCATTTAGGGGATAATTAGACATCGAGCTAATCTGCAGAGTGGATAATAATTTTGACATACATTATATTCACACGATTACTTGCATTATCTTTCCATTATTCAATTGTTCAAAATATTAATCAACAATTTTGGGTCAGAATGTTTGGAAAACTCCATGTACGAAGCAATGTGATAACGTATACCATAAACAAGACAAATTATAGCCAAGTCATAAAAAATAATGTTGGAAGATTAAGCTCTATAATCTATTACTTAATATAATTCCTACTTCGTGTAAACAATTTTAAATGGGTAATTTAAAGGTTAATAAAAAAAAGTTTATTTTCGTCGTTCTAATAACGAATGTATGCTGTGTAAAGACTCAACGGATTGTATTACAGGTATATGGGCATAGAAATTGGCTATATACTGTTCAATAGTGTGACTGATAGAAAATGACGCCATTCGATTTTATAGTTTTGGCTTTATAGAGTTTAAACGTGCGAGAGAAAATAAAGTTCTTTTGATAAGGATATACACCTTCGGGAATAATTAAAACTGGCGTTTTATCATACTATTTATATCACTTACAAAATTAAGATAGCAAATTACCAATATTACTGAAAGAAATCTTCTTCCAAAAATCCAATATTATTTGAACAAAAATACTGCATAAAGAGAGAAGAAATTACTAAGTTAGTGTGAAATTGAATCAAAGCAGTTGAACCAGAAATGTTTTAGATATCAAATTATATGTGAAAATTACGACATTAACAAAGTTTACATCGGGATGCTCATATCAGATGGAATAGAAAATATATCCTCAGGAGAAACACATAATTTTCTCCACAAAGTAAATAGTTTAGGCAAATCAAAAGTTGGCAATAAAATTTTTGCTTTTCTAAAAATTGAATTTGTGAGAAGATTGGCGTCAATAATTTGTTATAGTTTTTCTTTATTTTCGGGCTATTAAAATTTATGATGAAAGTGAATTATGAAATACCTAGATTTATTATATTATGGTAATATTGAGAACACGAGATTTGGATTTACCTTGCAATTTTAAGACCCGCCGTAAATTGAACCTTAATCCATGTTAAATTGTATTTTTGCTGAACTCACCTTCGTGGAAATATTAATAAAATAATTGTATTTTCCGAAAGTTGCTTAAAAACGCAAAACGTATAAACATACCGTATCGTCAAAAATGTAATGTCGCCACTTACGATAATTCTGGATTTGTTAAATCTTATCTTGGATTAACCTTTTTATTTTTTAATTTATAATCAATCAGTAACAAAATTAAAAATTACGAAACACAGACTGCTATTTCAAAGACTGTTAATTACCGTAGCAAAAGGGGCAATTGTCCCCCCTCAAGTATGACTCAGATTGTACCCCTAAAGCCCCCCCTCCCTGATAAAAATCATGTTTACCACGAAGTTTAAAATTTAAATAACTTTAAATTGTTTTTATTTTTTATTTATTTACTTCCTCGAAAGCCCGTCCGAGACCTCGGTGGATCTCTTTTTTAACCGTATAATATTTAAACATTTAATTTCGTACTGGGTGATTCCCGTTTTTCTATATTTTCAAATTAACACTAAAAGTTGCTGCTAAATTCAAATTTTCTTTATCCGAACGTTTTAATTTCCCTCATTTTTGCTTAATAATTCAAAGAGCATAGCCCAATAAGATGGTGCAAAGTCCCCCGTCTAGGATTTTAACTGGAACTAGGGCATTTGATTTGGTATCAAAAAAGACCAAGCCCCCCAAATTTTCAGCCCGCTAGGGCAACCCTACCGTCTGCTACCGCCGAAAAAGCCACTTTTCACCATTTTTACGATAACTCTTGCTAGAAATAACATTTTCACACCCGGTTTTCGGCATTCAAAGGGTGATTTAATGAAGAAGACGTCTGAATTTTTTCAGATTTTTTGGGCTCCATAACCCAAAAATGACACCCATTTTAATATTTGGAACGTGATTTTCAGGACTTTATCTCCTCCCGGCACAAAATTAAAAAACGTTAGTTTTTGGCATTTTTTATTACCTTTCAGATGGTGTATTGCAAAAATTTTTTTAAGTGGGACCCAAGGTCAAAAACATGTGAAATATGCGATTTTGCACATTTTTGTCCTATTTTCGACCGTTTTATTGATTCTATTGTGGCGTTTTTGGGAACATTGAGTTATCATGAGGTTGATGAGACATTTGAGCCCAAGTTTCAACCCCTCGGGAACGATTCTGCCCAAAAATGAAGCCAATTTGTAGTATGTGGTATGTATATTTATAGATAAATTTAAATAAAGTTAAGAATAATACGTAAAACATCAAAAATTCAAAAAATTAAAAAAGACATAATTATCACATAACAGGTTTGGATTAAAAATATTTGAAAATATGAAAAAATTCATAATACGATATAAAGGCTCTTATAATTGCTACTAGCAATTAAACTAACCTAAAGAACTAATAACGCCAAATCTGAAATGCATACTTACTGAGTCAACGGTAAAAGTCTAGACTACCATTAAAACTGCATATTTTCACGTTATAGCTACTTGGACATTTATGAAAAAAAATTGAAAGTGTGGTTTTATCTTGAAACCACTAGTACTCAAAGAGTTAAAAGTGCCCAATTTTAATTGGCAATATCTCAAAATTGACCAGAATAAATTGAAAGAAGAATTAGACATTTATGTAAAGATAGTGAATAACGCTTTCTAGTTTCTACACAACCTTCATCATAAAAACAATGCAAACTTGATGCATCAAGTTGCAACTTTGGTGTTCAATTTTTACACAAACAGTATCATCCGCAAAGCAATTTTACCGAACGTGTAAGTTGGACTATAGGGATTTTATGAAATTATTGGTTTCATTCCTGCATTTTTGATTTTTGCATGTTTTCTTAATTATCACAGTATAGAAAGCTAGCTATTGAAAATGTAGACGAGATTCGAAATCATGTAGTAGATGTAAGGCTGTATCTATTGTGAAGAGAAAGATGGGATGATGGAATTGAAGTGTATACATATTAACTTAGATTTACAATAGACGACGAGCTTTGTAATATTTTATTGAAGCCTTCAATGAAGCGTTACGATTTTGCTGAAAATCTGTATTTCTATCTAGATTTCGCACGCTAAACTATCTGCACTACTGACGTAACTGGTTTTTTAACGAGTTAATCTACACTGCATTTAATACTAATACTAATTAGTAATTAATCAACACAGAACAGCAATGGTAAAAAAGTAAACAAAGAGTTTACTAAAAGTAGGACATGCAAATGCTAGTACTAAATGGCTAAGAAACTTGAGCTTTTAATAATTTTATTACATTAAAATTAAAACAGTCGATACAGGTATTTTATATTTCCATCTCAATTCATTATCTTCATAATCTAAATATTCAAACGATGTAATATTCTGATCCGACGATTACATAATCAATCCAATTTTGTTACATTATAGCAAAAATTGTAATCTAATTTGTAAATATTGACTAGACTAAAATTACAGACCCGGCATTCGTTAATTTTATTTATATTCTACTATATCATCATTTCAGTTGCACTAAGCACATAGATATACATATTACATATTTTTAATAACTACAAAATCACTCATTTGTGACATTTTTGTAATTAATAAACGTAACAGTTGGCTATGAGATACGGTAATTTACTACTATAAATACTTTACCCAACATGGAATACTGACCTCTTCGCTACCTCCCTCGGCCTTTTTGGCCTTCGGATCAGCAACCTGGAGAGTTTCGTCGGGCGGTACACGCCACGCATTACGATCTGTTTGCATACTCGTGTGCATTACTCTCTCCACCCCTTGCTCTTACCCTAAAACAAATAAATATATTTTAACAATATTTTCCAAATAGTAACACTTATATTTTGTTAAATTTCAAGTAACATCTGTTACTATAAACATATAATACGTAACACAGTTTTAAAGTTATAATATACAATAGGTCAAGAAAGTTTCTGAATGTAATCCACATATCAAGGACATAAAGCTAGTTTAAGTAGCTAATACAAAAACAAAACTTTGATAATTTATTATTTTTATTAATATAATTTTTATTCGAAATGCTACTTTTCTTCCTCACAAATATGAATTTACATACATAGCTTTTCCGTGTATGTTTTTATAATAATACCAATACCTCCAATATCTCAAAAATATCGCTTGAGAAATACTTAATAGAAAAGCTGAAAAAAATTACATTACATCATCTGTCGAATAAATAAAGGACACGTGTATGTGTTTACTAACTCGTTATAGGAAGCTTTCAAAAGAATTAAATTTTAAATAAAAAAGTTTTGTTTGATTTTCAAGTTTAGATTGAGTTGCTATAAAGAATTAAATTCATTCGGTTAGATTAAACTGTTTGTAAACCTTTTTTTGGTTTGAAGATTTTTCAATTTTTCATTGTAGTTGGCCAACTGCAAAGCAAAAAAACTGCAGCTTGCTTAGCCGATTTTTAAATAATACAACATAATATGGGTAAGTAAATAATAATATTAATAAAAAAATTTATTTTAGATATTTTTAAATTTCAAAATGGACCTCTGCATTTAGAGTTGAATCGCATATTTGTTCTTTTCAGAGATTTACAAAAAAATATTACCTCGCTCTTCTTGAGACTGGTTAATTTATAACTCGTTTGGTTAAAATTGTTTTGGACAGGAGATACTCTAATTATAATACATTTTTCCAATGGGAGAGTTTCCTTTTACAAAATTTTCCCCCTTAAATGTAATGCTAATATGTTAAATCGAGACTTAACCGAAAAGGCAACCTCCATAAACGAATATTAATGGGGTTGCATAACTGAATGTTTGATTTTCGTTAGAAATTTATGCGATAAATTAGAAAAAATATTAATTACGAATGGAAAATATTTAAATTAACTAATATAAATCATAGTAGCATCTTTATTAAAAACTTAGAAATTTTATTTATACTTATAGCGCAGTAATTAGCAGCAGAAACTTACTTTCGGTTAAGTGTTTTGTTTAAATTTATAGTATTATGATCTCAAACTAACAACAAAGTGTAAATTTGGTAGGATAATTATACTATTGATAGTTTAGTTGTATACCCTCATTCATTAACTCAAACGTTCAACATAAACGATAGTTATTCGTTAAGAACCTCAAAGTTTAACATGCAGTGTACACACAAAAGTAATCTTTAAAATTGAAATACAAGAGATAAATATTACGTGAAAATCAAAATTTATGGTTCTTAACGATCGTTACCCTTAACATATGAGTTATTGAATTGGGGTGTATGCATATGCGTTAAACCATCTCACAAAGTGGTGCGTGCAGTTTATACAAAAATCTGCAATGTTTCGCAGATAAGCTAACGTAAAATGTAGTTTATACATATGAAATAAAATTAAACAATTTCAAACAATAAAAAAATCTTAAATGACTATATAAATAAATTATGAAAACAAATATTGGTTTTGAAGAATAAAATATCGTAATAATGTTTACATATCACTATAAAAAGTATATTGCATTCTGTGATAATATTTTTGATGTAGGAAATTTTATGTTTATTTATGATGCAAGAATTTCTTCTAAATCCATAGAAAACAACTTTTAAACTAACTCACCTCATAAAAGTGTATAAATCTTTAATAAATAACTTTAGTTATAAAATATTCAGCAAACATTCCAGCTTTAATGATTTACACGATGCTCAATTTTGAGTTATAACTCTTTATACCTACTTTTATGTACATTACCTGATATTTCTTTTAAAAGTAAACATTCAAATTTTCAAATTATATGATAAAATGCCGATAAGCGGTCGGAATATTCTCTAGCAATTTCAAAATTGAAATTTGGAAGTTATTTCTAAATTTTTTTTCATTTAGAACAATGTTTTCGGCTATATATTTTTATTCGAGTTACTCATTCCGGTATTGGGTTTTCGAGATAGCTTAATTAAGGTACAAAATGAAATAATATTAAATTGTGAAACTTTCCTTGATTTCTCGCTCACTTATTTTAAACAATTATTGCAGTTTACAGTTTGTTTTCTTGATGTTCTTATTCCAGTATCATAAAATAATAAATTTAGGCTCAAAATAAGCTGTAGTTCTGCACTGATATTCCGTTTCACGTTTATACAGAATAACGACGTTTTGCGGTTTACCTTTAATAATAGTACCGAGTTTAACACACAAACAATTGAAACAATAGATTAATTCTCAATTTCCTAAGATTTAAAGTAGGTATATTTGATTTAATTTTCTCTTGTGAATGCATATTATTAACACTACAATGAATAGTAAATAGTAAGTTAGTTACATAGATACGGAGAGCAAAATAACCCGTACCTGGAATATAAAACGTTTCTATTGATATTATAATAAATAAATTACAAATACAAATGATAGTAAATTTTATGAAAAATTACCAAACTTTGGTAAAAAAGCTAGGAACCTAAAAAATATAATACAAATATTGTATTGGCTGTTTGCATAAGTTTAGCTCCACCCATCTCGTGAATTTATTTATAAGTGTGGATAAATGCAATTTTAAGTTATTTTATAACTTGCAGTTTTAAGGAAAACCAAGAAATTAAAAAAAAAACAGTAAGGTCTCTGTTATTTAGTAAAATTCGGCTATAATTGATGAAATCCAATTTAAAATAAATTATTCTAAATTGCTAACCGTTTCGCGTTTGTAATCCTGAATCGCAACTGCGGATTTTTAAAAACCATTCTATAAGTATTTACTAGTTTATACACACAGTAAGTAGAATGGAGCTAAGTCCCGCCCACATTGATTATTTTCTAAATTATTTGAAGTTCATCCATAGTTTATTTGCTTCATTTTTTAATTTTCTTATTGGCATAGCTTTCTCTGTTTTCCGAAAACTGTACGGTTCGTTCTTAATAAGGTTTTATTAAAATGGTAATCTTACCTCTGCTTTAATTTTTATGATTTATAATCATTGAAGGGATTAAATTTAGTCTCGTAGTATGGCTTTTATCTAACCGTGGAGATAAAATTATTAATTCAGACAAAGTTTCAAATTAAAGAGTATTGTATGGCTTTAATTAAGTATATAGTGAGAAGTTAAAATTAATTTTTGAAAGGAACAATTTTTTAGTTAAATGAAATGTTAAGCTGATTAGCAATATAAAAGAATGATTAGGTTTTTCGTTTATAATTGTAATTAAGTTATAATTGAATTAATTTGATAAATCACAAACTTTTTGTTGTAAATTATTTCAAACGAATATTTGCCATTTTTTGATAACTTTAAACTCCTGTTAGGTAAATTGATAATTAACTAACCAATTTAAACAATAAAACATGCAACTTAATAGGTTGGTTAGCTCTAACCGAGCTTTAACCGAGAATTGAAAATATTAATGGTAATTTAAGTTTTCATTCATCAAATAATAAATTTTGCTTTCGGCACGAGCACACGCATTTTTATTGCTTCCGCCAAAATTATTTAATATCTTTATTTTTAATTAATTTTTGACCTTGACTCTGCCAATTGGTCAGACTTATGTAAATATAGAATAAAAATTCCAATTAATTTGGCTGTTTGTCTTAAATAGCCAATAGTTACTTAAACATCAGTAAACAGTTACTTATTTAATTAATCCAAATTTTCAGCTGGTTTCTATTATTCTATTTTGTTAAAATTGTTAATATACAGTTCCAAATAGCAATTTGTTCTATTAATTTTTTGGTAATTTGTTTTTTCTATTAACACTTTCCATCATGTTAACTTATAACCAAACCGAATATATAAAATTGCAATATAAATTCTTACAAAAGAAAAGTGGAAGATAAAAGAACGTTCAATTAAATAGCCTGAAATGTGTTTAGTTTAGAAATTGAGTAGAACCCAATTTACAAAAGTAAACTTAGTCGAGTGTTTCTTAATGCCATAGATTTCGATTACATCGTGTTAAACATTTTTTGCACTTACTTAAAATGTAGTATTACAATAATAAACAGTAATACTCAAAATATTAAAGTCATGCAATATTTGAAATAATAAATATTGTGTGGGACCAACTTTCTCGCTTTTTCCACCGCAATATTGACAAGAATAAGATATGTAGTATAAAAAAAATGCGTAATATATTTAGATTCTACATTTTCTGAGCTATAAATCGATGTTAAATAAACCAGTCGTTCTTATTAGACTTTTTTATCGTGAGATTGTTTGGAACTTCAAAATTTCAAACAATAAAAACCTCTTATGGCGTAAAGGTACAAATCCTGCCATCAGTGGATTTTTGGCAGAGAATCGTCAAATTGTCAAATCAAGTTACCATTCATTTCATTTTCATAAAAATATTCATCAATTCTCACTATTTTCACTTCTCACTTTCACCTTGTTTACGTTTACCTTCATTAACTTATCTTGGTTAATTTAGAATAATTTTGAAATAATACAAATGTTTGGATATAACAAAAACAGAAACTTTTTGGGAGTTTTCTGTACTTTTGTAATGGGAGCTTTTACAAACGCCCCAACAATAAATTAACCACCGCAATTAAATTAATATTAATTTAGTTCATAAGTAGGTAAATTAAGTTAAAATTTTAAACTTTCTAAATTTAAGCCCTCTCACGAAACTTTTTATGTTGTGGTCAAATTCATCCAACGTGTTTTACCACTTAAATATTTGTGTAGCCTTAAAGCTAGCGCAATATAAATGTATGGAGCATTTGTTCGGACTTAATCCGGTTCAATTTACAGGATTCAACCGGATTAATGCATTTTTTCAGAATAATTTCCTATTTACTTGATAAAATATTTTAATGTGAATATAGCAGTCTAATCAATATTTTAACCTTCCCTTTAGAAAATTGCGTGCAGTTTTACAATAATTATCATTTTTAATAAAATACGTTTACGTTAGTCAAAGTTTAATCTTTCTAGAGAAAACCGTGAAAAACTTTTTGTTGACAGTTTTTATCTTATTTGAATAGAGGGTAACCGAGCTATATTATAAAGCTGTGCTGTCACGTTTCAACTTTGATATTAAAGAGAATTAAGCTTTGAATTATAAAAAAAAACTTCTTAAATATTTACATAAAAAAATTTCAATTTTCATATTACTTAACAATTTCTTATTTTTAGCTACTATGTAAAATAACTACAAATTTGTGCTGAAATCAACACAGCAATAAAGGAAGGGTTGAAGGCATTAAATTTTGTAGTCTTAAAAGATGGAATGTGTTACGTAAGCAATCTTATTGCTAACTTTATTTTATATAAAACTATAAAAAAACTGACCCTAGTATATTAGGATCGATTTTCTTTCTAAATCTCTGCGCCAAGAAACGCAATGCAAGAAGATACATGTTGATAACTATGCATAGCGTGATTGTAGGTCAAAGGAATGACCTGAAGGATATCCGACTAATTAATTTAAATTAATATACTCCACCTAAAGAAGTAAATGAATTTAATGCAGTAAATAAAAATGTTTAACTTCTATATTTGTGAAATTTTCTATAATAATGGTTATGTCGAGTACACAGCCTTTTAATTATTAATTCTCTCAAACATCACAGTGAAACACAATTCATTCCACGTACGTAGGTACTACATACCTACTAGGGAAAACAGTGTTAACCTGTAAAAGTTTTTATTAGTCAAATAAAACGTGCAGAATGCAAATTTCATTTTCTGTTAGCAAGAGTAACATCAAACGTAAATAAATTGTTTTACTCGTAAATGCTGTTGAAACCATTTCAAACTGTATTTTATTATACTCTTCTCTTGTTTTATTTGATCTTACAAATGTTGTAGGCATTAACCTAATTTTATTTATTTTAATAACAAATTCACAATTTAAATTTTGAAATAATTCCAAAATTTTCGCAGCGGTTATTTTGTGTCGAAGTATCTTTCGGGCTACCAAATGTTTTCACCATAAAACGTAGACTTTCTCTAAATATTTTCACTTTACTCGACCATCACCCTCGCTTCCGCACCAGCTAGTTTAAACGAAGATCTACGGCTACACACTAAATAAAAACCAAGGTAGTGGCTACCTTGGGAATTAATAAAGATTTTTGTTTGTTTTCTCATTAAGGGTGGTTAACAATTTTCTTTCCAATTGTTTGAATTTTCCGACACTAAATAACTCTGCGTTTAATCATTATGTGAAAATTATCATCCACCAATCTCAGATTAAAGCATCTCGTCATCTAAGTTCAGGACTATTAGTTAAATAGGGCAGAAGTATTTAGTTTCTCAGACTTTGTTAAGTAAATTGTGAAACATTCTTGGTGCGTAATTGATATGAAAACAACCTTTAGTTTACTTTACTTTAGATTAAAATTATAGGTATTTGTTTCCTTTATTATTATTATACAATAGATATAGATTGCTATGCTCTTTCATTGGTTGCTATATTTGCTTAGGTTGGTAATACAATCGACCAATCAGAGATTTTTAAGTGGGTAAAGAAATAAAGAAATCAGAAGTGCGTATGTGCGTTAACTAGCAGACAAGTATAAAAGTAAAGGCTCTTAATATTTTTTTATGATAGTGATAAAATGCAAGGAAAATTTTATGGTGATGAAAATGGAATATTTTTCAGTAGCGTTGAATTACAATAAACCTGATGCACCTTTTCAGAAAAATGGAAATTATGAGTAAAATTCAAGTATAATAATAAATGCAAATGTGTCAGAAATGAGTTCAGGTCAAGGTTTTCTCAGGTACAACATGCAATTGCAAGAGATTTTGTACTGATAATAAGTATTCCCGTAAACAGTAAAATGTCAAGTGCAATTTTTAATGCCATGTTTCACTACATACCATGTGTACTTATGTAGGGTGGTAATCATACAAGTTTTTTTTTTATTACATAAATTACTTTAAAATATTTCCTTTTAATTATTATTAAGATCAAAAAATAACTAAATGAAAATGAGAAAAACCTGCCACAGGAATAAGATAAAGGTTTACATTGCGAAGACTATAGTGTTTAGTTTCGAGTCAGTGTAGATATAGTGTATCCAATGTAAAAAGTGGATCCATAATTTGACAAGGAATCGCAACTTAGTTGTAATGTAAATTCTGGAGATTAGTTCTAACTAACTTGTAATTTATTCTAACTTACAATTAGTTTCATCCCGGAAGTGGGACAAAATACGTTGTACATATTGTATCGAAGAGATCTCAAATGTTTGGTATGACTTCAAACATTGACCAAACCGGTGTACCACAGTAAACAACTTTGGCCAAACAAGAATATCTAGAAATAAGCATAATACTATCTTTTACTTTCTCTGCAATAAAATTTAAAAAAACAAACTTTAGTTTATATGAAAATATATTTTAAGGGAAAGAACCTCTTCTACATAAACGTATCAAACTTGGGTGTACATTTGAGCTTATTCTACAGGAAGTAAAAGAAATTAAATAAATAAAAATTGAAATCCTCCAAGTTTCTCTTAGCATAAATATTCGACAAAATAATTATGTAGCTACTATGTAACTTTTCGAGTTTTTTAATTAATTTTCTTTTTAAAGAAGAGAATTAGAGATAAAATTTACTGTGCAACTTTTTATCCAATTAACACCATTTACACATTAGTTTTAGTATTTTAGGTTTTCATTTTACACCCCAGCAATTTTATTATCCCTCTTTGGACGCCTACTCGTCCGTACAACTATTTCGGGCAATTCAAAATTATTTTCAAGTAGACAGGTGGCAATCAATAAATTAAATTTCAAATTTACTATTGTCCCGGTACTACACTATAAAAAATTGAGATATTCCACTCGATGTGAACATAAAAGGAAAGATCGGGAAATTCAACCGGAAAACTAAATCGACTATATTCGTTGGTTGAAATCGTGCTCAATTTGGTCTAATAACGTAAATTTCCCTTAAAATTGTAAATTAATATTTTACGTAAAGGCCCGGAAGATTTTATTGAAATAATTCGTGCATGCATTAAAAATTTACCATCTTCATCTTATTCTGGAATTTATAAGAAAAATAAAATTTTATTTAACTTTTTCCATATTATGGAACTATCACCTTTAAGGACATAATTAGGTTGACATGCAACAAGATTGTTGTACAGATACAGCAAAGCCTAAAAGCCGAAAGGAAACTGAGTAATGTAATCCGTTATAATGTATAGAAGTACTAGAAACACGAAAACTAACAAGACAATGTATATTTATTATGTTCCTGCATTAAAGGAGGATTTTAAGAAGAATTTTCTTTCTATTACATACAAAGTATTCGGTGTTATAGTTTTCTTGCTTATCTCTGAAATATTTCAAAAATTTGTTACGAAAATTGAGACAGGGTTCGTGTAACAAATAATATACTCTTGATTAATTTACGTCTTCGGAAAAAGTCCTTTAGTAAAACAGGCTGTAACATTTGTTTGAAAGAGTTGCAAACTTTGACTCAAAGAATAGCTGTACATAATAAAATGCCACACAAAACGCTTGTATTGTAAAGAAAAAGCTTTTTCATCAATCATGAAGATATTTCTAATTTTAGGGGCTTAAGTAAAACACTACTACAAATTCAAGAAAGTTGAAAAAGCGTTCAATATCTGTCTAAGCAATGAAATGATGGTAGAAACGTGAAATACAAAACTCTTACGGTAAGTAAGTGGAATTTAAAACCGATAACTTACTCTAATAGAAATTTAATAAAATCAATACCTACTCACCAAATTGTATTTATTAATCATACTTACTGTCTCATATTTGCTTCATTTATATTCGATTTAGAACGTTGGAAAAAAATTAATAATTTTTAAATTATCAGACTCAAATTGAAAATAAAACCCATCTATTAACTCCAACTAATTATTATTAATTTCTTTTAATATTATTCGTTAATTTCAAAACATATACAATAGCGGTTTCTGAAAAATTTGTAAAACCCAAAGATTAAAATCGACGATCGCGAAATTAATATTTTTTACTTTCCCTTTCTTGTCATCTACCCTTGCCAATATTGCATTTTATTATTTATATATTAAAATTAATATACTGAAAAAATGTCGACAATTTTTTATGACTGCTACTGTATGTCAATTTAAAAAATTTCTATAAATACTACTTGAGCAATCAAAATCTCGAGCAGTGTTCTGATTTAGTATAGGGTATCGCCCATCTTCCATTACTTTTGACGCATCCATCATACGTTCATATGCAGTACGTACCTAATTACAGACTAATTGTAACGAGTAGCAATTTACATATAATTAGTTTCAATTATGAAATAAAGTTAGTCTGCATCAACATGGTTTTACTATTAATAATAATTGTACAAATACAGCTTGCAGTAATCACTGCTTTCGCATGCATCAACGACGATTAGAACAATTTACATTATGCAAATTTTCCAAACCAAAACTCGGTTACTTATATTTTTCAAGGAAAGATAATTAAAAAAGTTGAATAACAAACTTTTGTATTTAAAACTATTAAGTTATTGGAAGAAATAGAGAATGTAAGGAAATGCGTGATAAGGCACCGTTGAAAGTTTGATTTTATAATACTCTTCATAACTGAATAGAAACGTGCTAAAACTACAAACTGTATTAAATTTAAAGATTGTAAAACAACTTGGATATAATTTCGCCACGAAAGAAAAATTATTGAAGTGATGAATTAATGAAAGATGCAAAACACATATTTATTTTTTTTAAGTTTAACTTTTTTAATTTCTTCTTTACTATTTTGAATTCTAAAGTTTTACCATATAATATAAAAAAAATTGTATCTTTTTTCCAAATCCAAACCTAATAGAAGAGACTTTTTATATTAATCGATGGATTAATAGACTTTTGACGCGCATTTAATAAATGGATTAACAAGATTTCAAATGGTGTGAGTATTTGAAATAGCAATCAATTTTTCACATTTATAAGAGAGGTACTTAAAGTTGGCTGTAAAGTTGGAAAGAGTAAACGTGTTCGTGAATGTAGAAGTAGATGTTGAAAGTGTGGTGGCGAGTAACCAGAGTAACCTTTGACTTTAAGTTGTATGTTTTGGTTTGACGTGAACATCAGGATTTCGTTTGAAGCTAATTTTTACAATTTGTGAGATTTATTCTAAATAGTAGTGTGATGTTTTTTCAATCAACTTGATTATAGATTTTAAGAGCAGTCATGGGTAATGAATTTGATTTAATTACATGATGTCTATTATGATTTTCAGTGAAAAAAAAAGTGGTAAATATATCAAAAATGATTCCCTTAGAAATCATCGGAGTTCCTTTGAAACCATCGAATTCTTTAGTTTTGGACTTACTTATAATTTATAAATCACTGCAAGTCCTTGAAACTTGTTAGATATTTTTGGAATTCCTTGAAAATCCCTGAAAGTTTTTGGAAAACGCTGATTATATTCTTTGGAAAGCACTGAAATTCTTCGAAAACTAAAATTTCTTAAAAATTACTGAAAGTCTTTAAAAGTTCATGGAATTACACTTCTTTAGAAATTTTTAGACATTCCTGAAATTCCTTGCAAATCATTGTAATTCTTTTGAATTGTACCTACTGGAAATTATTGTAAATCACCGAAATTCATTGAAAAATCACTAGAATTGCTTAGAACCCCATGAAAATTTTTGGACAATCTTGAATTTCCAAGTCCTTTGTACAAAATAATATTGAGGTATTTACCCCGTGTGCCCTTGTCATAAACAATGTATATAAATATTATAATACTGGTCGATATTACTAGCACCGATAAATCTTAGTAATTTTAAGTGGCATCAATAACAGTCCCACATTGCATTGGTATAAAAAAACCTTAACATAGAATGGACCAAAATTGAAAAATGTATATGAAATAAAATGTAGAGAATCACGTTTTCAAGAAAAAATGTCTATTCACTTATTCATTTCGTCGCACCGAGATATGGAGTAGATGGCATAATTTTTTGTGTTTTTGAGAGTCTTGTTTAAGTCGCTGACAATCAAAAATGGGGAGACAAAATTTTTTTTTTTAAAATGTCTAAAATGTTTTGCTGTAAAAGCGATTTTTACATGTCAAAAAACGGTTTCAAAATGTTCAATTTACATTGTTAACATAGGGGGGTTCGAACATTTTCATAAGCCTGTGTATGTTCCCAGTGCTTTTTAAGTTCAAAATGTAGGTGTCAATCCGGGGAGTCTGGGGGGCATGGAATGCCCTCCAGTGCATTCTTTACCAAATACCTTGAATTGACGTAGATTCAGATGATAAATATTTACCAATGAGGTATATTTGGCACAAGGTGCACTGGAGGGCATTCCATGCCCCCCAGACCCCCCGAATTGACACCTACCTTTTGTAAATTTAAAGGGCAATCAAGTACATGGTAATTGTACATACATACATAGTACACAGTTCTATTTCGTTGCACCGATCTTGAGATACAGGTAATAATGTTTTTTGTATTTTACAGAGTCTTCTTTAAGTCGCTGCCAGTCAAAAACGGGGCGACAAAATTAAAAATTGTATAAATACAACATTAAAGGCAATCAAACTTTTAACAAAAAATCTTTAAAAATTTTTGCTGTAAAAGCGATTTTTGTATGCCAAAAAACGGTTTCAAAATGTGCAATTAATATTGTTAACATGGGAGGGTTTGAATATTTTCGTTAGCCTCTGTATGTCCCAGTGCTTTTTGAATTCAAAATTTAGGTGTCAATCCGGGGGGTGCCCTCCAGTACATTCTTTACGAAATACCTCGAGTTGACTTAGATTCAGATGAGAAATATTTACCAATGAAGCATTTGGCATAGGGATTGACACCTACGTTTTGTTAACTTAAGGGGCAATTAAGTACATACATATGTAGTTCTATTTCGTTGCACCGATTTTTTTGTATTTTACAAAGTCTTCTTTAAGTCGCTGGCAGTCAAAAAGGGGGATACAAAATTAAAAAATGTATAGATACAAAATTAAAGACAATGAAAATTTTAGCAAAAAATGTCTACAAAGTTTTACTGTAAAAGCAATTTTTATATGTCAAAAAACGGTTTCAAAATGTGCAATTTAGATTGTTAACATGGGAGGGTTTGAATATTTTCGTTAGCCACTGTACATCTACACCCATGTTAGACTGGCGTTCACATATTATACCGAGTCTAAATAGATTTTTGTTTTGTTAAATCTGGACCTTTTACAACTTATAATTCGGAAACTGCTCATTACATCAAGTTGTACCCATTAAGACAGTTGTTCAGAATAATGAGAACTAGGTACAACATATCAAAAAATCAGTCAAATCTGCAGAAAGACATTTTCCTATAAGAATGGTACAAGGTCCTTTATCGCTCCAGAAAGATCACTGTAAGTGCCAATTTAGCAACCCTTATAATCTCTTCGGTGTCTTCTGTCCACTACATGACATTCAGGTTCTTTCTCAGAGAGAAAGGTTTTAGCATTTAGACCCCACGGTTGCTTAATCCGGATTGGGAAATGCCTGTAACCCTGTTTTTAATAGTTGATTGCGGCTATCATTAACCCAGAAGGACAGCCGGCTTTACGTGCCCTCCGAAGGACGTAGACTGTCATGTGAAAGTTTTAGGCTCCTCCCAAGAAGCTAATAACCGTCTCCTTAATCTAGTTCTACCAGATATGCTCAGAATTAATGAGAGATCCTACTAGAGATCAGACTAGTATAATCAACTTTCCTGTCCTCTCGACAGTAATTGAGCTCGCAGTGGATGTCGTTTTGCGTCAAAATGCTAACTAAGTGGAACTCTGTGATGATTTGCCATAGTTCCGTAATTTTTCATGGGGAATAACTCCGGCGCTGGTTCGTATATGATTATTTTGAACCTTCATTACAGCAATACCATGATAGAATAAAATAAATACAAAAATATTTGTTATGCTTTATGCAAGTCGAAAAATTATAATATCGTAGTTAAAAATACTTTGGATATGTAAACATTTTATAATAAATCTAATTTAGAGTTGAATTTTCTCCATCAAGTATTGAATAACAGTATTGACCCATTTTAAGTCCTATCAATATTTTACATAGGCTTCGCAATGTAAGAACATCGCTTTTGTTAATATTCCAGTACCACAGAAGTTTATATGGTAAAAAGTGCTTGCCTGTGTCAAGAATTTGTAAGTTAGGAAACGATGTCGACATAGAATTCTTTACCAATTTTGAACAGTAATTTAGGAATGACGTTAGAAGAAAACCAACAATATATAATTTATTTCAGTTTTTATTTATTTTATTTGTGCTTGTATGTTTAGTATTCGATCGTCACGGTTAGTCCACATGCAGTTTTGCATTCGTTGCAATTTTTATTTACTCTTCTATTGCTGGTTAGTGAAATATATAAACAAAAACATTCAGGTTTCCAGGTTACTCGTGTAAGTCTGCTCCGTCATTCTGTATTCATTTCTATTAAAATTAACATAAAAAATAAAACTTCTGTACCTACCTAATCGCTAAAATAACAAAAAAATATAAAATACTGTAACTTTGCAAATGCGAATTTGTAGCATTCCATTATTTATTTTTACAGTGGTTCTTTTGTAATTTGTAAAAATTCATTTTCATTATTAACAAATCACAATATAGTCAATCATTGTTTTTTTCCTAGACAATTTAAACAGTAGAGAATATGATTACTAAAATTATGTTACTTTAGTTTTTTGACTCAAATGCATTATGCAGTCCTGATATTCGTATAGTTTTGTTTTAAAAATCAAGCAGCTATAATTTAACTGAACCAACACCTTGCCCAGTTTATC
This sequence comes from Cantharis flavilabris, assembly GCA_949152465.1. Taxonomy (NCBI): domain Eukaryota; kingdom Metazoa; phylum Arthropoda; class Insecta; order Coleoptera; family Cantharidae; genus Cantharis; species Cantharis flavilabris. Next base: position 14,545,240 of record OX424435.1, read on the forward strand.
CCAGTATTTTCCGAATGATTTACTAGTTGTCTAGTTGTCAATATATCATCCTGCCGTGTTATTGTGGTACTAGAGCATTCAAACAAGTATTTTTTTAGAAAAATTATGTTTAAAAGAAATTACATCAATTTATTGATGTTTGGCTTGCATATTTAAAAAAATGTATGGTTACTACATTACACAAAAAACATTAATTTTCATTAACATTTGGAAGATTTCCAAATAATTTTATTGATGGCTTTGTATACTATTTTGAAGTTAAGGTTTCTTCCTATTATCCTTTTATGTACCAAAATTGTACACACACGTAGATAGTAATTTGATAAAATGCACATTTTGGTTAAAATAATTTTCATATCCACTTGTTTTAATTATAATCATCATAATGGTTATGAAGCTTTTCTATTGTCCATAATGGAGAGGGCACTCACTGTGCTAAAAAGAAGCCATTAATACTAAAACCTTTATTTGGTGAAAGTTATAAAAAATTTATAATGCTACGTGCATATTACAAAAAATACTCAAAAATACATTAAACTTGATGTCTTTATTGGAACCAGTTGTTTACTTCCTTATTTAAGATATTGATCTCTGTATTAAATTTTAAAAGTCAACAAAAGGCATTTCATCGTTTTCAAGATTTATTTATATAATCTGACGTTATTGTGAACGTGACAAAGAGGGTAATTTCATTTACAAAGTTCATCTTCAGAGTAGTGAGCTATCTTTACGGTCTTAGAAAATAATTTATTTTGTAATTTAATTTGTAACATAAACTGCAATTAACTAATTAGATCCTTGAGGAAAAATTGGATATGAAAATATACTGCGGCTTTCAAGCTCAATGAACTACACAATAAAAGTGTTCCGCATCAGTTTTGGCATTCGCGCTTAGTTTGCTTGTGCCTCATCTCAAAAGGCTCTCGTAAGCTCCCGAGCATCTGGTTTGAGCGTTTAATAAATATCGACATCGATACTTAGCCAAAACGCAAAACTACTATAGATTATGAGTTCCTAATAGCAAATAAAGTACTGATTGTATTGGAAAAGTGAATAAAAATTTGTTGACAAGATAACTACGTAAAATTGAATATCGTGAAATCCACACAGGTCCAAGTCAACGTAGCCGAAAATCTAGTGAAATTAAGTAAAAAGCTTTTAAATGCTACAATGGATAGGCAATTGATTTTTTTAATGCTGAATGAAACGTGGAAGTTCTAAGAATTGAACACAAAAAATTGATATAACCCACTATGTATCGCAATTTATTATTCATTCCGCTGTATTTTATACCTAAAAGATATTTTGGTTATGTAAATTTTATAGGTAGTTAAATTTCGCTTTCTTATTATTTTATAAGTTGATCCAAACTTAACGAATAAAAGTTTTATAGCTAATCGTAAATAACACATAATTTTGTTAATAAAAATAATTTTTATTAATTTGCCGATGTTTATTTTTTGCTTTTATTTTAATCAATTTTAATTTGCAATAAAATTTTAATCAAATTAAATTTTTTCGATGGCGCAAATACACCGACATTATTTATCAGAGAATATGAAGAGCGGAAATTAGTTCAAAATGCCAAATAAATTTGAACACTTGTTAAATTATTGCTCGATGGTTTTCTGTCCCAATTGTAAAAATTCGCATTACAGTAATGAAACATGTATAGGTATCATGTAATTTGTTAGACAAGTTCAAGACCCCAACGAGATGATAAAGATAAATTGCCACTGTAGGAAATTCGGTTATTACCCAGGATAAAAGTCAGTTACAATTAAGCAATCCTATAAGGTCCTGAAGGGAATTAATCGACTCTCGATAAATTAATAGCTTGTACCTACTAAAACACAACAAAATACATAAATTTGTTTCTTGGAAAGTTTTACATTTACAGTAAAAGAAACACAGAGGATTTAAAAAAATCCGAGTTGGACGTAACATTTCGAAAGCCTAACTAATGGCAGTTTTCTATTTTGGTACCATTTAATACAAATCCACTTTTGCATATATGTATGTATAAAGTAAAATACTTCCATTGTGATTTTTGATAGTATCATGAATTATGCGCATATTTTAGTTAGCATTATATTCGGTAAGGAAACCGTAACCAACTTCCAACATTTTCCAGAAACACTTCGTTTTGTATATATTGCCAAGTATGTGTACTACACGAAGGCTATAGAAAATCGTAAAGCGAAAACCGAGAATGTTAAATTATTTAAGAGCAATCATGTAACATCACAATGGGAGGAAACTATGATTAAAGCTTTGATAAAGTATATTGCAACTTCTTCCACCGAAATTTGAAATTTGGCGGGGGTGCAGCTTTCGACAAATTGATTAATTTGTATTACTAAATCGCCAATAACAAATTTAGTTAATAAAGAATACAATAACTTAAAGACTTGGTCGATATTAATAACCCCTAATAGCTTAATAAGTTCTCCGACACGTTTTAATAAACTTCAGCAACTATTTTTATCCCATTATCTTTTATACGGCTACATCATTAATCAAAGCTGAAAAACAAACACAAACAATTGCATTTTATAAAGTAAACGTTAGACCAGGAGTTCGTTGTATTTCAACGTGACGAGAACATTTTAAACAATGATTTGTTTTAAAACAAAAATTAAAATCAATGCAAACAATTTTAATTGGAGACTTGGCTAATGAAAAATCACAAAGAATCAGATTCTTAATAATACAGAAGGAGGTACCAACGTGTTACCAAACTTCCAGTAAAATAAAACGTTGCTCTTTTCGGATCTCCACGGATTAGACCTTTTTTGCACATCTATGGCATGGATCATATTGTCTACCAAAAGGAAATGATCAGATTTCCAGTATATGCCAGTGGTACATATTTATTAAATTACTAATTTTCCAGCCATTCAAATAAGTCTTCGACACCAAATACTTAAAAAGATAAAACAAGCGGAACAAGAAATATGAAACATTGGGACCACCTTTCCTGTACTTCGGCAGGCATTTAATTGCCAAGTAATAAAATTATTAATCACCTTTTCACACTAGTATTACGTTTTGTGTTATGTTTATGTCTGTGCAGCATCTTAACAGAAGGCTGGCCAATATATTACACAATCATGTGTTTTACGAGTTTAATATTATTTTTTCTTCTTTTAAGACATATTTTGAATTAGTTTATGAGCCAGTAAATTAAATTAACACTTTCATAATCAATTTGAATTAACTTGGAAGGCAGCTTGTAGAAAATTAAAGTTGGTGCAAATAATATATTACAATGTCGTTTCCCACAATTAATTTAGCACACCATCTCTGTTTTATCAACAATTAAAACAGTTTGTTGTCCTGGTTATTACAAAATTGGTTTATTGAAGCAATAAAAGTTGACACTTTGTTTTCCGAATTAATATGTGATCGTTATCGATCTGATCTTGTGATGTAGTTAGTATTTTACATAAAATTGTTTGAATCGGATACAGTACCTACTTATTGAAATATTGCAATATTGCAATATAATAATAAAAATATTTAAAATTCTTTAATATTTTTCTATTACTGTTTGAAAAAAGTCCAACTTTTCCATATTCGTTTGAGTAAAGTAAAATAAAATTTTAACGTACTGGTGCGGAAAAGTGATTTTCCGCTCCGGGTTAATATTTTGAACAAATTTAAAAAGCGACCAAACCAATTATGCAATCGCAATATGTTTTGTTCAAATGATTTTAAATAAATTTTCAATTCTGAATGATGATGAAATGAATCATTGAAATAAATTATGAATTTTTAACAAATGACATCACAAAGCTCATTTGGCAGCAAGCAACGCTGCTGGCTTCGTTTGACTGAAAAAGTACCTTTTGCAGATGGGTTTGCAGATGGGAAAATATATCAAAGTTTTTGATACCAGGTTCAAGTTTTCTAGGATTACAGTATCATATTTTTGGCTTGGTCAAAATGACCCGGACTGGATAATTGACAACCTTTTGATGACTAATCAAAATTTTTTTATTAAACAGAAATCGCCGAAAGCACACTTTGGTTCTAATGAGCTGGTATAACGATTACCTTGTTCTTCTTAAGACTGATTTACTTGATAATAGAAAATGACGACAATGCTCTATTTTTCAATTTCGTTCAAATGTATGCAATAATTTCGTTATCAAATTAATAGTTCTAAAAATGAATTTGAACCAACCTCGTATATTTAGATAATTCCATTTTTGTTCAATCATTTGCATTATTGCAAGTTGAGTTAAAAATTAATATCGCTTAGTTGTATGACTTCATCAGCCTCTATTGGTTCTATGGAAAAATTCTACCCTCATTCTAGTTGATTCGCCATTTGCAACTATTGCTGAATTAATCTCTTTAAAATTGTTTATTAACTTTCGGTTGATAAATATAGGTATTTTAATTTTTCGTATTGCACAAGATCCCCGCTTGATTTCTTCTGGTGGTGCTCCAGGGCCGGATAAACCACGGGTGCAATGGAGTGGTCGCACCCAGCCAACGCCAAAATTCAGAAAGCTCCAAAATTGTGCGTTTTTAATTTAATTTTCTATAAAATATTAAATTTTGAATAAAAAAAATATCTGAACGGGCGGGCTCCATATGAAATCAATAACTCACAAAACGCTAAAACGAGAAGTCACGAATTGTGATTTAATTCGTATTTTCTTTGATTTAATTGATAAAGTAAGATAAGTAGAGGGCAGCCACTAATTACGCCAGGCGATTTTTCGATCCTCTCTCCCCCTGATGAGATGTCATAAGATTTGGTTTAACCCTCTCTCATCCCTTCTAATCTCTAGTGAAATTGTTTATTTTACTTAATTTTACAGTTTCATGGGGAAAAAATTAAGTGATATTAGATTTGACCCCCTTCCACCACTAAACGCTCACGTAATTATTGAACGTCCCCAAATAATAACACAGGTCCTCAAATCAAATTTCTTTTTCGATATCATTCCTCCTGATTCTTATGTAAATTAATCTCCTGAATTTGAATATGACCTCCGTTTTTCCCCATCATCCACCGCTTTCGGGGGACGCCCTCCTCCTTCTATCTATTTTTTTTTAACAATTATTTTAGTCTTTACATTTCTTCTGGTAAACTAGAGAGGTGAAAATTTAATGTTTGTAGCAAGTAAGTTGATTTAGCAGAAAATTTGTCCCCTGAATTAGTAAAAAAAAATCACTAAACATTATCCAATTTTCCGTTTTTTGCTTAATTTCTTAACTTATTTTTGCTGTTTATTTCAGCAAAAAATAATAGCAACCACACAGAACATATACATATAAAAGTTTTTAGTTTTTACAACCGGGGGGTCTGGGTATATCCTCCAGTATATCTGTAAGTGAGTTAAAAAACACAAATAGTTAGGTGTACATTCTAGCAAACATATTCCAAATTGCAAACAGATTTGATTCCAGTTTGTTTGATGGAAACAAACAACAAGTTGTGATTGTTACATAAGACATTTGGAAAAATCTTCCACACCCCCCAGACCCCCCGGTTTAAAAAACTGAAAAGTTGTAAGGGTTGCCCATATTCGACGGACCCATCTGGCAACGCCATAACTTTTGACAGAGATGTCAGATCGCTTAATGACATACCGCGTTTGAAGCGTCAGTCCAAGCAGATTTTTACCATGGAACAATACACGCCACGCGAGCGCTCTGAAATAGTTGAAATTTACATTCAACAGAACAAGTCAATTGTGAAAACTCAACGTGCTTTTAAAAAATTAAAAAATGTGAAAAGTGCGCCTTCTAAGAACACCATTAAGCGTTTATACGAAAAATTTTCGACTGGTGAGGCTCTTTCTAATCCGAAGAGGCCAAATAAAAGTCGACCAAGGCGATCGGCCGAGAATATCGCTGCCGTACGAGCCAGTGTTGAGAGGTCCCCAAGAACATCCCAAAAACGCCGTTCTCAGCAGTTGGGCATGGCTCGGTCCACTTTAGAACGGATTATTCGCGTTGATTTGCATTTGTTCCCGTACAAAATTCAATTGACGCAAAGATTGTTGCCTGCGGACAAGCCTCGTCGATTGGAATGGGCCCAAAGAGTCATCGAAATGGCCGAAGATGACGAGCAACGGGCCGTTTGATGTCGAAAAGTGGTGATTTGGACTGGCCACCGCGTTCGCCCGATTTGACGCCGCCTGACTTCTTCTTGTGGGGATATTTGAAGTCAAAGGTTTACGTTAACAAGCCAAGGACCGTAGAAGAGCTCAAGGACAACATTCGTGAAAAAATAGCCGCTATTCCGGCCGAAATGTTGGCGAAAACGATGGAAAATGCTGCAAAAAGGGCACAATACGCCATCAACGCCAGAGGCGGCCATTTGAGAGATATCACATTCAAAAATTGATGTAAACAAATCTACTTGGAACAAATTAAATGATTAAGATTGCCAACCGCCAAATTTTTATTTTTTTCTTTGATTTTTTTTAAAAAAACATGGGTCCGTCGAATATGGGCAACCCTTTTCCGATTAAATAATATTCATTTTTCTCAAATTAATCACTTTGGATTTGAAGCAGCAGCCTGATACTGACATTTTGTTGATGTAGTTTGACTTTTCTTATATTTATCTATCTACTGATGAGGTTTTCAAAATCAATTAAATTTAATTCGAAAAATTTAATTCGAAAAATTTAATTCGAAAAATTTAATTCGAAAAATTTAATTCGAAAAATTTAATTCGAAAAATTTAATTCGAAAAATTTAATTCGAAAAATTTAATTCGAAAAATTTAAATCGAAAAATTTAATTCGAAAAATTTAAATCGAAAAATTTAAATCGAAAAATTTAAATCGAAAAATTTAAATCGAAAAATTTAAATCGAAAAATTTAAATCGAAAAATTTAAATCGAAAAATTTAAATCGAAAAATTTAAATCGACTGATCTTACCTACTTAATAAGAGACTATTGCTCTTTGAGAATAAGTACATTTTTGCGCAATATATACGCACTGAGTAGTACCGAGTACCCCAGTATCCAACTGATTATATAAAATTATTGTCACAACATATAAATTTATTGGTTTTGAAAGAGAGAAAAGCTGCTATGTAATAAAATTAATTACAAAGCATGCACACAAATCTTGGATTTATAAAATCGGGGAGTAATTGTTAATGAATATTGTATAGGGGAGCAAGGCCCCTTAGAAATCACATACTGGTGTTCCGACGAATGATCCCCTAACAAATAATCCGTATAGCAAATAATCCCCAAAAGTGAATAATGATTATTTTTAAATTAATTTTGAAATAAATTTTTTATAAATTTCAGGATTTTTTTGGTTTGGTGAGTGTCGACTTTTGACTTGTAACAATTTATAATGAGATTTTTGGGAAGAATCTAACAGTTGTAAATCTTAATAGTAAACAATTAATGCAATCTCCATAAGTACATGTTAATAGGGTTGCATAACTAACTAATTTTCCTTATATTATTATATCAATATTTTTATTATACATATCTACCGATTACTATTTTCCATTATATTAATTTTATTTTAGAGAATTGACTACTAAAAACGGCAAATCGCAATTCGAATACACCGCTGATATGATTCATAATCAAAAATCAATTTTTTATTAGTAAATCCTTCTGCCTTCTGCCGAGTTAATCGCTTACATACTAAATGGCATTTGGAATTCTGTTTACAAATTACAATCTGTAACAGTAACAGCTCGAGTAACAGCTCTTCACTTAAACGTCTTATCGTTTTAACGTCCAGGCAGATTCCACTTCTTTTTTTCTTTTTATTGTGCATAAATATCATCAAAAGCTTGAAAAATCGCTAATATTAAAGTATTTTGTGAAAACTGCAAACATTTTCGTATTGATATCATTACTTTTTATTTTAATTAACTAATATACAGTGGTGGTCATTGAAATAGAGCCACCATAAAAAAATTGTAAAAATCAATAAAAAAAGACAAATTTACGAAAAACTAACAAAATTATCGTTAATATATTTTTAAAATTATTAAATTTAAGTAAACCTACAAAGTTAACTAACTTGTTTTTAATAATAGTTATAAAATAAAATTTTAAACACTAAATAGGTTGGTCATTAAAATAGAGCCAGTGCAGTTTTAGCGCTTAAGAACAGTTATTTTTTAAGAATAAAGGTTAGAAATATATTATTGAGTCAATATTTAGTTGCATGACCCTTATTCTTTATAATGGCTTGACATCTTCGTGGCATAGACTCCACAAGCTCTTGACACCGTTGCACAGGTATGGATTTCCATTCTTGCTGTACAATTTGCCACAATTCCTTTTTATTTTTTATTTTATATTTTCCGACTGCCTTCTTTAGTTCCCCCCAAAGGTTTTCGATGGGGTTTATATCAGGGGATTGAGCAGGCCACGGCAAAACTGATAACTTTTGATCTTCTAGAAACTTCTTTGCTTTTTTAGATGTATGCTTAGGGTCGTTATCGTGTTGGTAAGACCATATCAAAGGCATATTTTCTTCTGCAAATGGCAGCATAACATTTTCTAAAATATTGATATATTCGTGTTGGTCCATGTTTTCTTTTATCCAATAAATAGGACCTACACCATGCCATGAAAATGCTCCCCATAACTTTATATTTCCACCTCCGTGCTTTACTGTTTTTTTTGTGTATTTAGAGTGGAATTCCTGATTCGGGGGTCTGCGTACATACATCCTGCCATCGGATCCCAACAAATTAATCTTAGTTTCGTCAGACCACAGAATATTTTTCCATTTTTTTACTCCTTCTGGGCCGCTCCAATCTAAGTGATCATTCGCAAATTTTATCCTATTTTTAATGTTCTTTAAAGATAGAAGAGGAACATTTCTAGCCACTCTGCCGTTTAAATTATTCTCTGCTAGCCTTCTTCTAATAGTACGTGCACTTATATTGAGATCCAGTTCTAATTTAATGTCCTTAGAAGATTTAAAAGGATCGCTTTTAGAAATATTCACAATTCTGCGATCAGTCTTGGCCGAAGTTTTTCGTGTTGAACCCCGGTTTTCTACAGTCTTTTTTAATTTTAATGCATTTTCAACCATTTTTTTTGAGCACTTAACAATTTTTGCTATTTGACGTTGGGATTTACCTTCTCTATGTAATGTAAGAATTTGTACTCCTTCGAGAGGAATGCAATGGACACCGCGACCCATTTTAACTAAAAATTACGAAGTAATTCATGAAAATCTCGTGTATTTAGATAAATTACATTCTCACCTAAAAATGCTAACAAAAATCAACACATTTAACCACCTGTTCTTATAAAAAACTACCACTATTCAGGTATGGCTCTATTTTATTGACCAAGCATATATGACATTTTAATAAATTGGGGATTCCCACAACAAATACAAAAATACCCTAACGGAAAATATTTATACTTTTTAACTCTACATACTACATAGTTCAATTATTGTTTAATAGATAGCGTTAGCATGAAGTTAAGTACTACAAATTAGGTACTTTTTACATATGAATGCGGTGGCTCTATTTCAATGACCACCACTGTATGTAGTAATTATATTACATCACTGGTGGTGAATTTATGACCCACAGGTCAGACACCGGCCAACAAAGCTTTTAAGTGATCCACTCGTTGATTAAAAAAATTAAAAAAAAAGAATAGACAATCAAAATTATTGATACCCTTTTTACCACTATCTATGACTGATACACTACCTCCCTTTAGTGACTGACTTACTGACCCATGGGCTAGTATTTAAAAAATTAAGAACAATATTTCACTCACTTCTCGAGAAGTGAGAATATTTCCATTTAATCATTTCAATCACTTTTCATTAAATCATTAATATTTCCAACCGCAATCATTTATTCCGAAAACTTCCTTTTTTATGTTTTTAGTTATTATACACAAGATAGTTATTTATACACAAGATTGGAAAATCGATCTTTACTGAAACAAATTCAAAAACACTGAAAGTCGATAAATCCAGAAGAGACATTTTTCTACTTTTGCCATTCCATCTTATAAAAGTTGCAATACCCCACTAAAATTTTGGATCAGTTCTTCAATCTTTTATACCAATTTCCTAAATCGTCAGTTTCTAGATTCTAACTGTTGTTACTGATCTATCAATTGATATTTATTTACAAAATGATGAAGGTAAATGAGTTGCACTTAGGGTGAGTGAAGCAATTAGAGAAAAAGATGGGTATGTCAAAAGTCAGCATTAAATGCATCTTTTAATAGCAAATAGCAATTAGTTCATTTTATTTTTTTATGGGGACGTCCAAGGGGGTCAAGCCAAATCTTATCCAATCTCACGTGGAGGAGAAGGAAGATTTTTTTTTCTGCAATAAACTGTAAAATTGCGAAATAACTGGGTTAAATTAAGTCAAATAAACAATCTCACGTGAGATTAGAGATGGGGAGTCAAACCAAATCTCAATACATCTCACCAGGGGGAGGGGGTTAGAACAATTTCCAAAATCATCTCACGTAATTAATGAACCGCCTCTTATATATTCGTAATCAAGACGTCACTAGTCGGATTTAGTGAACCACATGATTTACAGAACCTAGAATTTGCCAAGTATATATCGATTTTTAAAATATAATTTGTTCTTATAATAACGTCAAGAAGCTAGTAATACTATTAGTTTAAAACGATAAAAAGTTAAATTGCACACAATAGAAGTTCGAAACAGCAACAAGGCAAAGCATTCCAATTAAGGAAAATAAAGAAAATTGTGTATAAGTTTTGATGTTTGTTTTGCATAATCCCGATATACCTTCTTTGTACAACTTGTAAGTAGAGAAAATCATATAAATTCCAGTTTCTAACACAAAAGAAATTGTCGAGTTTCCAGAAAGCCTTTATGTCATCGCAAAACTGGACATTACTTTTAATTCGGTAGCTCAAGTAATTTAACTTTATTTTATATAAAATCAAAACCTATTTTTAAACATAAAAACTCAAATACATTTTGTTATGCGAGTTTTCCAAAAGAACCCATTTATCAAGTTGATGGTGAAAGTGTGAGGTTATTTCCGCATACAACTTTTCTTCTAAGCCATACTAACCAAACTACAATATAGCAGTTACCGCAGTATCTTTCAAACCATTACAGCCCTCCACATTTTCTTTAAGCAGCTGAGATTACTGCAGTAACATCAAACAGTGTTACGATAGTATGCAATTTATATTTTAAGAAACCTTAAGCAATTTACCAGTGTACACGGCAAAATACTGGCAGTAGTAGTCTCTGGTGTTGACTACATTTTTATGAATTAGACCCTAGGCAGGCCTATAATAATTTACCCTTGTTTACATAGAAGATACTTTTGGGACCACCTGACAGTTTTTCTTATATTATGATTATTATAATTCTTCTGTGGTTACAATAACATAAAATAAAACTGATGACTACAAATATAAATTTTTATTTTTATAAGTTTTGCATAATACAAAGAATAATAAAATTATGGCGGTTAAATACGGGTACATATATTCAAAGAGAGTAAACATGAGCGTAAACATTGTTGAAATTGAAATGTTTACAGGTTCTTGTCATTGGAGACGAAAAGTGGATACATCATCTAGAAAATAATTCTGTATAACTATAGAATTTCATCTTAAAATTACTCTAGGGATGATCCTTCCATGTCGGAAAAGTATCCATAAATAGTAAATAAAGGCCCGGTTTCTGTTTTTTCTAAAACAATAACCGTTACTGCTCGAGTGGAAATTTTTTTATTTTAATTACAAAAATTGTTAAACATAAATTAAATTAAAATAAATTATGACTTTGTCGAACTAATGAAATCCACATATCTATCGATTTATTAAAATTAAATTTGCAAGTTTTGTTATTTTACACAAAGGATATAAATCTCCAGCTTTCTCATTTGGTTTAATGAAAATTATCTCTGACGAACTATGATACTTAAGTTTACTCAAGAATATTGTAGTGTTTATGGCGTTTAAAAATGTTTATTAATGAATTAAGATTTATTGGATTATTTACGTCAAAAATGTAAAGTTCAGTGGGATTATAACCAATTTAAATAGTTTTGTAATTATTTCAACAATGCCAATTTCATTATTTAAATTTATTGTAATGGAAAGCAGCACGGTAATAAAATAAAATTAAAAAGAACCGAGTTTTTCTATGGATGTGATGCATTTTCACGGTTTCATTTGCTCTTTTGCAAAATAATATTATAATAATGTACAGCACAATCTATAAATTGTTTGCACATTAGATAAGTTAAATTAAATTAATCAAACTAAGATTTACCAAATTTGAAATTGTGTTTAAACTAAATGCTGCAAATCTTCCATGTGTTTGAAGAACACATTACTTGTTTTGTAAACTTGTTTAAGTTACTGCAACATGAATTACAAGTTGATGTGTTCCAACTATAAGCGGTGGTATTTTAATAAGGGGCTGCTACTAAACCGTCGAGCCGTTTAACCCTTTCAAAATTGCCCTAGACTTTTAACTAAACTTTTACACTGGAACAATGCTTTCGGAGTTTAATGTATACTAAGGTCATTTAAAATTCCAATTGTGTTTAACAAACCAATTACTTTTTGTTTAAATATTATAAAAATCACAAAATTTATTTGTCGCCCCCTGTATAATGCAGAAAACTGTGCGTCTAGACGCAAACGTTTCTTCTCGCATAACTTTTATAAACTTTTATCTTAAAACCGTTTAGTTTTTCTTATACTAAAATTTAATTAGTTAAATACAAAATCTTAAAAAAACGACAGTTCAAAGCTCCTAAGGTCAAAAAACAGCAACACAAGCCTTAGAGAAGATACGAGTGTCGCATCATGCAATCGATCTACTCGGTAAGATAAAAGCCAAAGAAAATACGATGAGTTTAAACGAGAAGGTTTTTCAGGAAAATTTGTTTAAGAAAAGTTTCTAAATATTTGAAACTTTGGTTGAATTATAATTGTTTTTAAATAATAATTATTCTTAATTATTTAAATTAAAATCTTAACTGAACTTTAATGAAACTTGACTTATGAACTTTCTCATGACAACTCTTATAATTAAAATAACAGCCGTGTAAAACTTCTCTGTTTACACAATCAGAAAGCCTAAGTTAAAATTAAATTGTTAGATTAATAAATCATATAAGTTACAATTTAGTTGTAAATTTGAGGTAATTATTCCTGTTAAACTTACTTCATTCGCCACTAAATAAAATTACTCAATGGTATCAGTATATTTTCTGATATCAACATTCAGTGTTTTTACGGTATATTCGCCTGGGACCATAAATTCATCTATTGTGGTTCTAACATACCACGTAAGTTCAGATCGTCGAAAACGTTTTATGAGAAGTAAAACTAATTTTGATTTCAAAGTTTTTCCTTCACTGATGGTGCAGAAATTCATATTTTAAAATTCATTGCAATTTAAATTTATTACTCCACATATAAAATTTTAAATTATTGTATAACTATTACTTATATCTAAATGAAATCTTTAAATGAAATACTAAATTTTATCGAAAATTGGACAAAAAAATATAGAAAACTCAAATTATCATTTTGAGGAATACCCAAATCTTCAAAAAGAGAAGGTAAATAAATATAGAACAGCAACAATAGAGAAGAAAATAGAAATTAAATATTTAAAATTTCAGCGTAAATATATTATGGTTAACATATTAGTTAATCTTCTAGCAAATTATGATTTTAATCAGATCTGACATTAAAAAGTTTTCCACAAAAAATTTAGACTGAAAGTTGTATAATTACAGACATAAAAGAAAAACTTAAACACGCAGTTGTATTTTAAATTTTTGTTGATTAACATTGTGCTTTAGAAGGTAATTAATCTAGTGTCCATTACCGTGTCAGACTCAGCGGGTTAGATAAAAGTTCAACAAGTTTCATCAAAACGTTTTCTCTCAAAATTAACTTAAAAATGAAAAACTAGAAAATTTTTAATTAATATCCACCGCAAAAATCGAACTTGCTGTTTGGTGCGCTCATTTTTCACTAACAGCAATTGAATGGAAATTTCAAAAAGTACAAAATGCTTAAAAAAATAAAATCGTATTTAAACCAATTTCTTTAAAAAATATTTCAGGAGTAAATTTTTTTATGAAGCACAAAATGATTGACAAGTTTATGAGCTACGCTTGAAAGCTTTCTGGTAAAAGCTTGTACTTGTCAAACTAAAATAAATTATTGTTCTAGCCCATCTTAACTTAATCGTTAAAAAGCACACTTTGGGAAAATAACGATCAAAATTTTTAATAAAGTTTTATGTGAAAAATTTAAATCTTATTTGTGCCTTTTTTTATTATAAAGTTCAGGCAAAATGTACTTTTTTGCATATTATTAAAAAAGCAGTAATAATTAAATATTTTTCAGAAAAATTAACAAACTACGAGCATTTGTGTACTTGCAAATGTAATAAAAAATTCAAATGAATATTTTTCATAATAAATTTGTTTCTCTAACTTTCATCCCCAGGGGGTATAGTGTTCGGCTGATAAAATTCTAAAATAATGGAAAAACATTCGAGTTATTCAACTAATTCGTTGATTATTCGACTAGTTTGAAACTAATCTTTTAATGATCGAAAGTATGAATTTGTGGTGATCTACACATCGCTACTATTTTAAATTTTCTCAAAGACAAACCACAGTTAGAGTGTTACTAATCTCAGAAGAACGTGACGAAAGAAAATCACTTATATAGTCAGGTGGTAGAAGGTGTAGCTGTGTTACCTTAGGGTGAGTCCCCCAGAGAATTACATACAGGGGTTAATTATTAATAATGCTTTCCGTCAGATTAAATTTTTGTACAAGTACTCGTAGTTATCAAGTAAGTATAATTTAGCATGCAATTTATCTTTATTAGGGTGGATTCATCTTTTTCAAAAATCATATTGCGTTGATTTTCGATTACTTTTGTTCATTCTCACCAGGCCGTTTGACTGTTTCGAATGCCGTACTGTGTATCGACTCATGCAGCACACAATGTTGCCGTAATATTGGAGCAATATTGTGCCAATATTGAATGTTGGTGCAATATTACACAATTCCAATATCGTTTTTCAATATTGCGCTCATATAGGAAATAAATATTGGACCAATATTGGCTATACCTTAGTACAATATTGGACCAATATTGATAACCACTATTTACTGCCAATCTTCAGCCAATATCGGTCCAATATTGATAACCAATATCGCCTTCTGATCATCTGCCAAAATCGGTTAAATATATATGTATTAATATTAATATAAATATTAAAAAAAATATATTAATAAAACATAATATGTTATGCAATATTGTTTTGATCATTTCGATTATTCAAAAATAATCTCAAAAAATTTTTGTTTAAATTTTAGAAATTCGTTCAAGGTTTAACGGAAACTTTTTGAAAATTATAAAAAATAACAATTTCGGCGATATATAGGAAATTAATATTGCACCAATATTTTAGCTGTAGTTTGATGCAATATTGGGCCAATATTTATAACCAATATCTGCAGCCAATATCAGTCCAATATTGTTTTTCAATATTGCGCCGATGTAGAAAATCAATGCTACACCAATATTGCTTGTAACTTGGTGCAATATCGGGCCAATATTGATAACCAATATTGCCTTCCGATCTTCAGCCAAAATCGGTTAATATTAATATTTATGTATTAATATTAATCGTAATATTAATAAAACATATGTTTCGTAATATACCATAATAACCATCATGATTATTAAAAAATAATTTCAAAAAAAATTTATCTAAATTTTAGAAATTCGTTCAAGGTTTATTGGCTGTAGTTTGGATGCAATCCTGTATTGAGCCAATATTTATAACTAGAGCTCGGATTTATATGCACGAAAATACTTGAAAATATGCGCATATATAATATATGCACCGAATTTCCTTAAAATATTCACTAATATTGATAAAAATAGATAAAATATGCATTAATATGCAAACTAAAAAATATGTAATCTTCAAATTTTTCATTTTTTTTTCAAATTTTCAATATAAGTACTGTAGATTTATAAAATTTAATAATTTTAATTATAAATTTGGACGAATTTCGTAAAATTTGAAAATTTTAGATATTTTCAACCTTTAGTGCATATTTGAGTAAATAATGCATATTTCTGCATATTTGGGCTACTTTTGGTGTCCAGCCGCAGCTAAAGATTCATATCTTTCATGCTTTCTTATGGGAGTGTTTAGACTGGAGTATAGACTGATTGATTCTGGATTTACTTTTACTTAACGTTTAACTAGCTGTAGTGTATGAAACGCTACAATGGGGGATTAAAGAGGTTCCAAACGATGATGTTTGGAACAAAGACCATCGAATGGTAAATCTACGAAATGAAAACGTTGGAGGAAAAGATAATCGAAATGCAAACTTACAAAAAGAAGACTATTGGAACAAAGAGGATCGTAATGAAGGCGATCAAAAGATAGACGATTCAAAAGAAGGACGTCAAGATAAAAATGATCGAAATGAAAAGAATAGATATGAAGACAATGAAAATGAAAGTAAGGGAGATATAGATATTCGAAAAGAAAATTGTCGATACGAATATAATCAAGGGAAAAGCGGAGAAGATCAAAAGGTAGACAATTCAAAAGAAGAACGTAAAGATAAAAATGATCGAAATGGAAAGAATAAATATGAAGGCAATGAAAATGAAAGTAAGAGAGATATAGATGTTCGAAAAGAAAACTGTCGATACGAATATAATTATGGGAAAAACGAGCAAAATGTAGAAAATCGAAAAGGAGAAGATCAAAAAGTAGATAATTCAAAAGAAGAACAGCAAAATAAAAATGATCGAAATGGAAAGGATCGATATGAAGACAAAGAAAATGAAGGTAATGGAAATAGGAATAATCCAAAAGGAGATGGTTGAAATGAATAAGAATAAAATGAAAAGAAAATTGATTGAAACGAAGACAAATTATCCAACAGTCCAACAGATAAGAAATTTAATAATAAGATTATTAAGGATTTAAGAAAAGAGGTATGTAGTGTATGAAACGCTACAATGGGGGATTAAAATGAATTATTTTAATCCGTTAATCTAATAATAATGGTTCACTTAATTGTTATATAAGTCCAAAGGTTTTTATAAATAAAAAAAGTATAAGTAAGCATAAAAGGTATAAAAGTTTAGAAAGATTAAACTTAGGAGTTAAAAAGAGTAACTCCGATATGACACTAGCCCTTAGTGTTTGTGCAGAAGATTTCGTCCAGCTAAAGATATGTTTACTAAGCTGCGGCTGGGGCTCTGCGACTGAAGTCGCAGTGAATGCTTTCATTTGGAAATGCGTTTCTTTAGAATGCAATCTTTGCAAGCGACCCTAAGGTAACACTCCCATGAAAAAGCATGGAGAGCAGTCACTGCGACTTCAGTCGCAGAACCCTAGCCGCAGCTTAGTAAAAATATTTTTAGTTTAGCGAAATTATCTGCGCCAACACTAAGGGCCAGTTAAACGTTAGGTAAAAGTTAATCCAGACTCAATTGATGTTGATCCTATCAGTCTATAGGAAACACTCCCATAAGAAAGCATGATTAATAGAGCTCGGATTTATATGGACCAAAATACTTGACAATATGCGCATATAAATTTGTATATGGACCGAATTTTCTTAAAATATGCACTACAATTGATAAAAATAGATAAAATAAACTAAAAAATATCTAATCTTTGAATTTTTCAATTTTTTTTCAAATTTTCTAAAAGTGTAGTAATATAATATAAGTATAGTCAATAAGTAAAATAAGATTTATAAAATTTAATAATTTTATTAATATATCTAGACGAATTACGTAAAATTTGCAAAATTTTTCATATTTTCAACATTTGGTGCATATTTAAGTAAATAATGGATATTTGGGACACTTTAGGATGTTTTTTGAAAAATTTTAATAGAGAAAATAAAAAATTATTATAAATTCAAAATTAAAAACACAGAGTGTTCTACGGAGCACTTTCCGAAGGGGTCGAAATGACATGTCATAAGGACAGTACAGGGGGGTGTTGAGGATTGAATCTCATTCATAACCTTAAGGTTATTATGGCGTAGCTTCTTCTAGCTACTGAGAATTGTAATAATTCTAAGTTAAATCAATATAATCAAGAACCCAACAATGATAGACATGTTTTGACCTTATTAGGTCTCATCAGTATCATATAGTTGAATTCTTGAAAATATTGATTTGATTTTTTACCTTATTTATAGCATTTTTCGCGCAATGCTATATGTTGGTATCGAAATTATAACGCTTTTCTCTTACCAAATCATATTTGTACAATAAATAGATTGTTTGTATTTTCTAGCGACACATACATATAACAGTATCATTTTTCTCATTTAAATTAGTCAAAGGTTATTAATTAATACGTGGCAGGTAAATGTAATAAAAGGAAATTTCAGTTCAACTATGGTTCTCTATGCGCCATTTATAAGAGTTGCAATATGATGTTCGACAATCTGTTAAACTGAAAAAGATTAGTTGAAAAATGATTTTTAGGGTTGAACCACACGGAGGATCTCTCTTCGTATTTTGATTGATGGTTTGAAGATTTCGACATCAAAATATTTTTCTATTTTTAGAGTTCAAACTACTCTCTCCGATAATTTGGATATACAGAAAAGCATTCATTGGTAATGAATTTGATTTAATTGTTTGTTTTTTTGTCTTGCTGGTGTTTTAGTAGTAAAACCAATGCATTGTCATGAAACTTATGGAGTGTAAATAATCAACAAAATCAAATAATTAATTAGGTTATCTGTATAGGGACAGGTATTTTGGATTGATCTACTATGATTGTTAATTTGTTATCAGTTGCGTGCACCGTTGAACTGTCCCTTGCGATTCCATTTAGATGTACAGAAAATTAAAGCTGTGATTTTTCCTTCAGAGAGAATGAGAAGAATTTATTGTACTTTTATGTTAAATATTCAATGCTTGGATCGTTTCATATACTGGAATTTAAGTATAAAAGCCAACATCATAACTGGATCACGATTCCTGCTCACCGTCGGAAGATAGTTGTTGAATGTACATATTTTCCTATGTTTATATTTGTTTATATTTATAAAAGCTTGTTTATATTTATGTAGATATAGAAAACAGCAGCTTTCATATCTGAAATTGGTATTAAAATACCTCACTTTCGCTAAGTTTCAAAAAATATAAATTGTATTTAAGTTACCTCGGGCAGCAAATATTTTGAATATTCCTACTGTAAAATTTAATATTCTGTCCGAAATGAATGCACTGGTCAAATAAAAACAAGGTTTGAAATAAAAAGTGTTCCGGCTTAAATCAATAATGAAATAATATTGCAGAACGATTCGAAATTAAAGCACTTGGACCAAGAGTAATAAGCGCCAGTTACATTTAAGCTTTCGCAAGCTATTTCTCTTGGCATAATGGATTTCAGAGAATAATTAATTCAAACTTTAATCACCAATTTTGGTGTTGAATAAATTATATACAAAACTAGAAAATTATATTCGTATTACGTGTATAAGTAAGTAGTAAGCTTTTTCCGGCGAAACGCATTGCTTAGCTTTCGGTATAAAGGAAAGTATAAAAATAGAATAGTAAAAAAATCGTGCGTATAAGGAATTGATCTGACTCAACAAAATACACGCTCTACAGTTTAATAAATCTTTATTAAATGTGGGTTAATTGCACCTTTATACGTAAAAAGCAAGTTAAGGACAAATAAATTAGGAAACTAAATGATAAAGGAAAAAACTATGACTATAAATGAATAAAAACAAAAAAGTTACTTGAATTTTATTGCGACTTTTAAAAATACCATTTTTCGTCGTTATTATGACTCGATAGTACGATATAGGTTTTCAGTATTAGAAAACAACCAATTTATTTCACGAAAACCTTTAAACTATCTACGACACAATTCTGCACTTTTAGAAAATTTAGAAAATAGCCGATAAGAACCACTACATAATTACATTACATTTACTAACAAGAAGCAATTTATACTCAAATTTTCAACAATACCCCAAATTTCAAATTATACCGAAAGCGAATCAACAAGGAGATGGTGTGAAGTGAAAAGTCGAAAAGTAGTCGAAGCGCATAATAGTAAATTCTACCCAAAGGCGTTTGATATCATCTACCTTAAGATTAAATATAGCTCAATTTGAATTCTTTTTCACATTTTCAGAAATCGATTTTCAAGTCTCATCGCCACTCGAATTAAAACTGTTTAAAAATGTATTAAACCAATTTTAAATTCCTTGTACGTAATCACCAATGGTTAGCTTGTTTATTTTTTTTTATCCAGTTCATCTACCTAAATATTTTTTAAAACCAGATAAAACGGAATTCATTTGCAAGTCCCATTCAAAAGAATTGCGTAAAACATTTAATATGCGTTCAACTGACATTTAATTTAATGTACATTTAATTCGGCGAGACTTGAAAAAATTTAATAAAAATCCTTGTAATCCATTAACTTCCGAAATCTTGGCTTTTATTGCAGTTGAGTATTTAACGCATTATTATTTAGTGTTGGTACAAAACTGTGCGTTAATATTTTATACGCAGCTACGGGCGAATTTTTCTTGGCAAATGTTCGGCAACATAATTTTATTAGCTTAAAACTAATAATTAATTAAACCAAGCAATTATTAATTACCATTCTAAATCGCAGCCTGATCTGTCTAATCGCAGTCCGGTATTATTGTGCCTTTCTAGTAACAATAAATCAAATCAAATATTTGACCTAACTCACCTACAGAGGGCAGGATAAATAATATTCTTTTGTTTTAATTGGCACAATTAGCGTCAGTTTAAGGTTAGTAATTGATCAATTAAGATACTCCAAAACGTTACGAATTAATTGGAAAAATATATTTTAATGTTTTAGATAAAAGTGTTACAGCAATTAAAACAATTGATAATTGTATTTTTATACAATGCAGGTTATACGCTAGCGGTACTATGTAGTTGTGGGCAAAATACGCTTCGTTTTCCGCTCTTGAATTCGAATATAATTACGTTGTACGTGCATCAGTTCTAAATGTCGAGAATTGAATGATTACTCTGGAAAATGTAACACTTTCTTCATTAGGTTATAATTATAATTTAACAATTTTCATCACGTTTGCAAAGGTTTGCACGAAACGATTTTTTTCCGAGTAACTTTTATTTGGGTTATAAACTTCAATTAAAGCAAACATATAAAATGTATTTTTCTCACTTGAACTTCCGAAAATTAAACTTAATATTTAATTTGAGGTGTTACAAAACTTTATAAGTAAAAATAACTTTTCAATTTCTAGGTTACTCAAAAGTGTCAATGCCGAATCCTACTTAGAAATTCAGCATCAAAATAATAGTCTTGCAATAGTGCAATACCCAGTAACCTTAATCTAATTTCGAGTGTGACATAATCCAAAAGAAAATTTTTATTTTATTTAGTTTTCGAAAAATTACAAGTAACTTTTTTCTAGAAAAATTGCTAACACTAAATTATCTAGTAAAAAAATTGAAAATTTAATCGATAAGATTAAACGCAATTTTTTGCAGTAATATCCTTTTACCCTTGCTACCTACAAGCGATTTTGTTCGAGGAAGAAACCAACTTGAAAAAATCCCATGAATACCGACCCTAGAAAGTAAAATATCGAGATTTATTTATCATTTGCTACAGAGAGTTAACGTGAATCCAATCATACAGATGGAAAAGTCTTTGATCCATGTAGAATATTAATCTTTTATTCTACAGGTTTCTTTTCTAGAACAGAAAATTACTTATTTGTTGTTGGAAAAAAATAATTACAAATACGTTTAGTCATTTGAGATTTCCACTATTTTCGTTATTATTTTCAATGTTACGTAGCTATTTAGACAAAATAGTAAAGTGATTACTGCCAAAAAAAATTGATGACGTATGCCAAGAAATGTGATTCTTATGCCAAGTTGAATGCGGTTAAATATTTTATTTTTCCAAAGTTGTTAACTCGGGAATAATAATAATAATAATAAGAATAATGAGAATATATTACGAAAAGAACCAAATAGGAACAATACAGCGCCGCCGCTGAGTCCCTGGAGAAGGTAAATTGAATTTAATGCCGACTTCAGAATCTATTCCGATTGGCCGAGCTTGAGAATTACAATAATTTTTTAACTGTTCTTCAGTTTCATGTTCAATTTTTTAATATTACTCCCTTTTTTTGATTTTGATTTTAAATAATATCTTTTATATTTTATATTATTTTTAATTTTTATATTTTTAAATTTATTTAATATTACTATTTAATTTTAAGTAAAAAGATTTGGATATTTAGACCCCACGGATGCCAAATTTTTATAAAATATTTCAGATACGATTTATCACGTGAACTCGCAGGACAATCAGCATTTAATGCAAAAAATGATATATTCGTTTTTGATATAGTTATTTTTTTTGGCACTTTCGACACTTCTCCCAGCCAATTTTACCACAGATTAGCAATAAAATGCTTTGGATATCTTCGTCAACATTACGGAAGTTTATTGTATTTACTTCCAAGTCAGTGATTATCGTCAAGCTTAAAGGCTTTATAAATCAAATTAAATTACGCGCCAAAAAGAGTAGATATATATAACGTGTGGAAATGGAGTTGAAAACATTATGGAAGTCAGCAAATGAACAGTGGAATCTTAGACTTCGAAAACTGGGGTTAAAGTTGGTAATGTTATATGCATATTAGCAATAAATTGATATTTGAGATAGATAGAACAACGTGCAAGGAGCACTTAAATAATAATTTATATGTATCATCGTATGTACAGTTAGTAGGGTGTCCGTTATTTCCCAAGTTGGTTTTTTCTTTTCTGCCGCACCATGAATTTTTAGTTTTTGCCCAAAAAAAAAATATCCAACCCAAAATTCCCTTAATTTTCTAATTAAACCCTGCCGAAATCATGTTGCAATTCCCATTTAAATAACATGGGATTTTTGAACTTTTTGCATTTAATTTTTTTTTTCTGAAATAAATAAGGTTAACGCAATGACCAACGTATAGTTTTATAGAGAATTGAATGCTCTACGAAAAATATCTTTTATGATTTTTCGATAAATTCACTCCTCCGATAGTTATTCAAGATAACAATAATATCCACCATGAATTCCTCTTTAATCTTGAATAACTTTCGGAGGAGTGAATTTATAAAAAAATTATAGGAGATCTTTTTTGTGGAGAGTCCAATTCTCTATAAAAATATATATTGGTCATTGCTGTAACCTTATTTGTTTCAGAGAAAAAAAATTAAATGCAAAAAGTTCAAAAATCGCATGTTATTTAAATGTCAATTTAATTCCACTTTAATCTTAAATAACTTTCGGAGGAATGAATTTGCCGAAAAATCATAAGAGATCTTTTTTGTAGAACGTTGAATTCTCTAAAAAAATATACACAAGGTAAATATCTCAAAAAATTTGTGTACACTTATTTGGAATTCACTTGGAAATCTCTGGAATTCCTTGAAAATCATAAAAAGTTTTTAGATTGAAACTAGTTTGTAAATCAAGAGCGAATCCAGGCAAAGTTCATGTAGGGGGTAAATGAGGCTGGTGAGGTAAGAGGGCGTCCATTAATTACGTGAGGCGTTTAGGGGGGGAGGGGGTCGAGCCGAATCTCATCAAATCTCACGTGGGGGAGAGGGGGGTCTCGGCAAATATCACGTAATTATTTTGTGTTAACTATTCTTAAATAATAATAATAATAATAATAATAAAGAAATTTATTAAGAAACTATACAATATAATATAAATACAAGTTCTTAATTGGAAGGCTTCTAACAAAGTTAGATTTTCAAGCCCCCCGTAATTGACACACAAAAAACAAACGAAAATAACAATTATGGCATAAATACAAGAATTCGTCGTCTGAAATTTACATATGGGCACGCAGGACAGCATCCAGATCTCGGCGGAAGGACCTCACACTTGTGGAATCGTCGTAAAGTCTACGATGCCTCTCCATAAATCTGGGCGCCAGACACGCAAAACACCGTTCGAAACTTGCCGTGGAATGGGAGGGTACATCGAAGTTTCCCAGATCCCGCAAAACACGAGCATGGCAGGCCGAACGAGGCCTAATCATACTTCTCAGATAACTCGGCTCCCCACTCTTCATAATCCTGAAGAGCATAACTCCAAAGAGCAAAGAGAAACGCCCGTCAATCTTAAGCAATCCAAGATCCCGATACAGAGGAGTAACGTGCTCGTACCTACGCAGGTCGAAAGAAAATCGCAAACAGGAATTTTGCAAGAGCTGGAGCTTGCGCCTATATTCCTGCGAGAGGAAACCGTAGTATACCGTTGCACAATACTCAATGTTAGATAGGATCGTAGTACTAACGATTGACCGCTTCACATGAGAAGGTAAAAGAGTCTTGAACTGGTAAAGCGATCTAAGTTTGTAATAACAAACCTTGAGCTTACGGTCCACATGTTGACGAAAATTAAGCTCACTATCCAAGACAAGCCCCAGACTCCGAGCACAATCCACGACCCTGACGACTTCATTACCAATCGCAACAGACAACGTTGCAACACTTAGAGCCCTACGCACCAGCCCAGGATTACCCAAGAAAAGCAGTTCCGATTTCGCAGGATTCAGAGTCAGACCATTCGATAACGACCAAACCCGTATCGATTCGAGATTGCGATTTAAAACATCTATCGCCGTGTCAATGTTCGAAGGCAGGCATGACACACGAATTCGAGAGTCATCGGCGTAGAGATCAAGAGAGCAATCAGGATCCACTACTCTCCCCAAATCGGTGGTATATAATATAAATAACAGCGGAGCAAGAATGCTTCCCTACGGAACACCACGAGAAATAGTCAGCGGCCGAGACACCTTTCCCACCAACTCAACCACCTGGGATCTATCGCGCAAGTAGCCCGCTAACCATCTACACAGTGACTCATCACACCCATAATGGTGTAATTTGGTCAAAAGTCGATCAAGCACAACCGAATCAAATGCCTTAGAGTAGTCAAGGAGCACCAATAAGGTGATTTCAGAACGATCGATAGATGAAGCAATATCTGAAGTGAGCCGCATCAAAGAGGTCGCGGTGCTGTGGTGGGGTCTAAAACCAGACTGTGCAGGCGACAAAACATGGTGGAGTGCCAGGTGCTCACATAAGGCAACCTTAATAAAGGACTCCGCTATCTTTGCAAATGGTGACAAAATACTAATGGGACGGAGATGAGAAGGCTCCACGGCTATTGGAACCTTGGAAAGCGGTGTGACACGTGACGCCTTCCAGATAGATGGCACCTCTCCGGTTCTAAACGAAAAATTCAACAAGTTGCAGATCACCTCACTGCAAAACGGAAGTACAAGCCTAAGCATACGAAGGCCGATACCGTCAGGACCAAGAGCATCAGAGTGCAGCGCCCCGACGATATCAAATAACGCCTCAGGCGTGGCCTCACAAATGGAGAGTGGTTCCACTTCAGGAAAAAGCAAATCATCCAATCCCAAATCCATCCCTGTAGAATCCCCCGGAACAGAGCTGAGAAAGTACGCATTAATAAAATCCGGATCCTCAGACAAATGTGCAGATATCTGACTAGAAGGTCGAGAATGCACGCCCCAAGAAGACAAACACCGCCAGAGCTTTTTCGGATTTGAGCGATGAAGCGAAAGCTGGCGGTTTATAAAACTCGCCTTTTCCCTTCTCACAGCGCCTGACAAATACCTCCTAAGGTCGCAATAGCATTCAAAATCTACACTAGAACGTGTGCGCCTGTATTTGCTGTAGGCTCGCCTCTTTAACTTCGCCATTTCTCTGATTGTCCAAGTAATCCACGGCTTACTCCTCTCTCTGAAAACGAGAGTTCGAATAGGAGCATGTACATTGAACAACGACAAGATCAAAGTATTTAAAAATTCAACTTTAGAATCACAAACGGGCAACTCGTTGACGATACTCCACGGCAGACATGCCGCATCCGCCGAAAAACTAGCCTGATCAAAATTACTGAAATCACGATAAGTTATCTTGCGCGGCTCGCGTGATGGCGCAACCAGATCCAAGCAGCAATATACCAAGTAATGATCAGTCACAGCCAAAAGATCAACAACGCCACACCGAAGAGGGACTCGATGCTTATCAATACAAATGACATCCAGGAGAGTGCTAGATGTCGAGGTGACACGAGTAGGATCCACTATTATCTGCTGAAGATTGAAACCATCAAGAATCCCCTGGAAGCGCTTTAAAGAAGGCGATAGAATAAGGCAGTTAATGTTAATATCAACTAAAATGATCAACTCGCTACATTCACTCCCAAGCAATGAGAGAAATTCTTCAAACTCACCCAGACACGAAAGAGCAACAGTAGGAGGTCTATAAACTACGCCAACTGCAAATGTAATGCCGTGAACTCTAACACGTATCCATAGATGCTCCAAGCCACAAGCAAATCGATGTCCATCGTGCAAGACTTTAAATGAGATCGAGTTATGAACATACAACGCAACCCCCCCTCCGCGAGACACTCTATCCGCTCTAACGACCGCGTAGTTCTCCAAGATGATAAGATGAGAGGGAAAATCAGGGGCAAGCCATGATTCAGATACTGCGATGATACCAAAATTATTCAGAGACACGAAATCAGAGAAAACGTGAAAATCTGACAAAAGAGATCGAATGTTTATATGAGCCACCGAAAAATTAGTGGCATTAATCGAGCAAGAAAACACCAAATCGCGACGAACAGACGGAGGCTCAGGCGGGGAAAGAGAACCACTCATTACCTCCTCGCAACTTCTCGCAATGAACGACTCCCTAAAAAAACATCGGGACCACCCAGGGTACTGTTGTTATCATCGACCGGCTTGCGAAAGTAAAAATCTCGAATAGAGGTCTCCCTAGGCCAGACCTTATCATTCAACAGTTTGGAAATATCGCATTCCGGGATACAAATCTTAAAAGAGCAATATTTTGTATTTGAGGTCAAGCTCTCACACACCACATCCGAAATCCCCACGACATTCGCGATATGCTCCTTAACTGTCTCGACAGCGGTGTTAGGCGCAAGATTGTTTAAATGAAACCACTTGCGACGAGCAGTTCCCGAGATGGAGAAATCCCCACCAGAACCTCTCATGCGAGGGAGACGGCGACCATTCCGTGCAGAGTGATCTAAATCAGAAACCAAGGTACGCGGCTGACTATTCGAACCAGACGCCACGCCCCGGGGCACTGTACCTCTTAAACCAAGGTCACGATAATTACCCACATTAACACCAGAACCAGAACGCGTCGAAGGCCGACCACCCGTCGCCGCATTCAAAACTGAAGCGTAAGAAGCGCCCGGATGATCGCCAGATCCAGCACCTCCAATCTCAGCCACAAACGGCGGTGCATCGGCATTCAGACCACCATTCGTTCCCACCTTGTTACGAAAAGTTGATTTCCGTAACTAGAAGTATTTTAAAGAAAATAAAATAATTTTAGTTTCGGCAAAGTCTACTTTGATGTACACAAACCGAAAGTTAAATATAATACTTTTACCCTGGTGTAGGAAAGGGAGGCGACTTCTTAATGTGTTCAATATCGATTCTGCCGGTTCTAAATCATTTTAGATCATTAGAAATAATCGTAAAGCATCGAAGGTGACAATTTCTTGTGAGGGTTTTGCTATATTTCTAGAAATTTACTTTGATGCTAAACACCGAAAATTAAATAGGATACTTTTCATCTTAGTATAGTAAAGACCGGCGGATGCATATTAAGTTTGCTATCGATCCCGCCTGACCTCGATCATTTTCTGACTACTTGAAGTGGTCGTAAAGTATTTAAGAATGACAATTTTAATTGACACCGGGTTCCAAACGTAACGTTTAATTTATTTTTGGACCATTTTTAGGAAAAACAAATTTAGTAAATTTATAATTAGGTAAAGGGGATTTTTAAGGGATAGTTAGTTTTTATTAAAAAAAATTCAACAGTTCTCCTGGAGAATTACGACCGAAGAGTTCCCTTAGAGAATTACGACTGGAGAGTCGATAATTTTTATAGTAAAGCGATCAATTGTTATAGTAGAGAGTTTTTTGATAGTTAGTCTAATTTTGAGTATTAAAGTGCAATTTATAAAACAATTAAATATAGTGAACTTAAACATTTTTTAGCGACTTTGACAACACAATTTATCAAATTATTAATACTAAATTCTAAATCATAAATAAACAATTATTTAGTGGCTTCAAAATTACTGTAAGCAATATTTAAAAAAGTTGTAGTTAAGCAGTGGAGGATTAATAATAGATATAAACAATAAAAACTATAGTAAAGTGCGCGTTAGTGCAATTAATTAGCAATAGTGCGGTCCTAGACACATTTTGGATATTCATTAGAAGATCACTTTTAAATCATCAACAGCACCACGTTGGGCGCCAAAATTTGTTACCTCCTTTTACAAATTGCTCTGGGCTAGTCCATCGGAGAGCATGAAATCGGATCTTCCGCTTAACCTCAGGTGGTGAATTCTACGACACTTCTTATGATAAGCAAAACACTGGAGTAAATAAAAGCCATTTGTTGTTAAAAATGGGATATAATAAAAAAATAAATAAAAACTATTTCTACACTAAATTAGAGATTACAATATTTTAACTAATGAAAATAAAATTATATGGGTTAATCTTGAAATAAACTAACTAGAAATAATCTTGAAATAAATATTAGAATTTAAAAATTACTAGCTAGGGCGTATATAGTACATTTCTAATTTTTATTATTTAGCGCACAATAATGTTTTTATTCAATTAGCTCACCCTTAATTGTTTATCACTATCCATAAGACGTGGTGCTGTTGATGATTTAAAGGTGATCTTCTAATGAATATCCAAAATGTGTCTAGGACCGCACTATTGCTAATTAATTGCACTAACGCGCACTTTACTATAGTTTTTATTGTTTATATCTATTATTAATCCTCCACTGCTTAACTACAACTTTTTTAAATATTGCTTACAGTAATTTTGAAGCCACTAAATAATTGTTTATTTATGATTTAGAATTTAGTATTAATAATTTGATAAATTGTGTTGTCAAAGTCGCTAAAAAATGTTTAAGTTCACTATATTTAATTGTTTTATAAATTGCACTTTAATACTCAAAATTAGACTAACTATCAAAAAACTCTCTACTATAACAATTGATCGCTTTACTATAAAAATTATCGACTCTCCAGTCGTAATTCTCTAAGGGAACTCTTCGGTCGTAATTCTCCAGGAGAACTGTTGAATTTTTTTTAATAAAAACTAACTATCCCTTAAAAATCCCCTTTACCTAATTATAAATTTACTAAATTTGTTTTTCCTAAAAATGGTCCAAAAATAAATTAAACGTTACGTTTGGAACCCGGTGTCAATTAAAATTGTCATTCTTAAATACTTTACGACCACTTCAAGTAGTCAGAAAATGATCGAGGTCAGGCGGGATCGATAGCAAACTTAATATGCATCCGCCGGTCTTTACTATACTAAGATGAAAAGTATCCTATTTAATTTTCGGTGTTTAGCATCAAAGTAAATTTCTAGAAATATAGCAAAACCCTCACAAGAAATTGTCACCTTCGATGCTTTACGATTATTTCTAATGATCTAAAATGATTTAGAACCGGCAGAATCGATATTGAACACATTAAGAAGTCGCCTCCCTTTCCTACACCAGGGTAAAAGTATTATATTTAACTTTCGGTTTGTGTACATCAAAGTAGACTTTGCCGAAACTAAAATTATTTTATTTTCTTTAAAATACTTCTAGTTACGGAAATCAACTTTTCGTAACAACCTCCTCATCGACTCCGACTCTCGGCCCAGGAGAAGAAACAAGTTGCCGAATCCTCTCATTAAGCGACTGATTCTGTGCCTTCAGAAATTTATTCTCCCTTTTTAAATCAGTTATTTCAGCTTTAGTAGTCTCTCCCGTGGCCACCCGTCCAGAAATCGGGCCCACCAAGGACAGCATCTTATCTCGAAAAGCATCAAGCTGCACTTTCAAAACACGTGCGAAAACACCCTCGAGAGCCACCAAATCAAACGGTGCGAAACATGGTGATCCCGGCGCCGAAGGCGAAGGGGAAAGTGAAAGACTCGGAATAGTGAGGGAGGCACCCTGAGCATCATGCCCACCACACAGCACGACACTCCAGTCACTCTCAACAGGTGACAAACCCTTAACAAGCTTGGCGCAGCTTCTATGGTAAACGTTGCTGCAATTGTTGCATTTAGATGTGGTCAAGATATCAACACATCTTTTTTTGCATTTCCCACAAGAACCCTCCATATCAACTGAAGGAAAGACAGGGACACACGCTTCACACCAGCAGGGCCCGTTGCGGTGACTTAGTATAATGACACACACAAGACAGGGCCACGGATAGGTAACAATGAACAGGTGTAAACACAGGAAGGGATGACACGAATTCAAACAACAACAATAAGACCCAAAAATTCCCGTGAAATCAATTTACAAAAGTAATCAACAATTTGGTTACCTTTCGATTTTAGAGGTTAGAATTCCTCTCGAGCCAATTCACTTCTTCAATACTTCAAGATCGATATCCCATATAAAAAAACTCATCAAATCTCAGCTCAGGATCAAGTCATCAATCAATCAATCAAAAACAGTCCAAATTCACCCTTAATAAATTTCATTTAGCAAACACAC
This sequence comes from Cantharis flavilabris, assembly GCA_949152465.1. Classification (NCBI taxonomy): domain Eukaryota; kingdom Metazoa; phylum Arthropoda; class Insecta; order Coleoptera; family Cantharidae; genus Cantharis; species Cantharis flavilabris. Next base: position 14,575,968 of record OX424435.1, read on the forward strand.
ATGTATCGTCTAAAGCGGCCATGTACGATCAAACAAATTATGTATTTTAAAGTTGAATTTTAAAATAAAAATTATTAAGAAAATTATGCTTTTTTAATAAACCCAACGCAATGAAGCACAGATTAACGTATTTACACTAAAAATACGCATTTTAAAAAATCTCACGTGAGATTAGAAGGGGGGGAGGGGGTCAAGCCAAATTTCACAATATCTCACTAAGAGGGGTGGGGGGTTCAAAAAATCGCTAAAATCACCTCACGTAATTAATGGACGTCCCCTAAGTAAATAAATAAATATTATTATATTATAAAAAAAAGGTAAATAAATATATTTTAATAAGAATTTAGGTATATTTTTGGAAATTAAAAGAGATTTCGTATATTTTCTTGTTTTTTTGTCACCAGGAGGGGGTTGCATACACCGTTATCCTCCCTTCTTCCAGCCGCCTTTGCCAGGCAAACTTAAAAAATGGAAAATTTGAGAAAATTTTGAATATTCATTATTCAGAATATTTTAGAAAGAAATATTTTAGATAAAGCTCATCTGGAGTATTCTTAAAATTACCTAAGATTTTCCTTCACTTTTGTATAATATGGTGCTCCCTCGGTTTCCCAGCAACAAACTAGGGAGAAATTTTTAGAAAACTCCGGTGTACTGGTGAATTTAAGAAAATCTTGAGAAAGAGGAAAATTTAAGGAAACGTAGAAATTTCTAGGATATCTCAAGAAATCTAAAAAGAAAATAAATTCAAGAAAATCCAACGAAATATCAGAAAATTCTAGGAAATCTTTAAAATCCGAAAAAATGTAAAAAAAATTCTAAGATATCTTTTAACCTTCGGGTGGGCACGTGGGGCCTTTTGGGACCCCCGGGTGTTATTTTTGCAAATAACTTTAAAATTTGAAGATATTTCGCGCTAAAATTTTAGGACATCTCTTATAAATGTTTAACTAATATAATTAGTTTATAAACGTTGAGCTAAGATCATTATAGAGGTAGAAAAAAAATTTCAAAGTTAAAACACTTTCGGATGGGCACAAGGGGTCTTTTAAGACCCCAGAAATAATTTTTCTTATTAGCGATCTGTAAAATAGATGATTTGTGGCTTAATTAATTTATTTAGTGCTAATAAGGTTCTAATTCATTAATTCTTTATTAATTTGCTATTATTGATAAATTTTATGTACTATATTTGCATCATAATATGCTGCAGAATTCCTGGGGTCTAAAAAGACCTTTTTAACGTGCCCACCAGAAGGTTAAGCAAAATATCAAAAAATTTAAAAAAAACATCTACATACATATAGTATTATTTCCAATGAAATAACGTCATATTGTACTATCGTATTACGAATTTTTCATAATTTCAAATATTCTTAATTCAAACATGTTATGTGATATTTGTCTCTTTTTTAAAATTTTTTGAATTTCTACTTCTACGTATTGTATTATTCTTATATTTTTTTGAATTCATCTATAGTATTCTTAAGATTTCCTTGTATTTTCTATTTTTTAAGACTTGATAAGACTAAGACTTGAAGACTAAGACTAAGTCATCGGAGGGGGGGGGAGACTAGTGACCCCGTTACCTCAACCTTGTTGGAGAATCTTTGGGATTCCATGGAAATCATTGCAAAAATAGATGTTTGTCGTAGTTAGCTGTAACCTTATTTGTTTCAGAGAAAAAACTTATCCCATGTTATTTAAATGGGAATTGTAACGTGATTTCGGCAAGGTTTAATTAGAAAATTAAGAGTTTTTTTGGTTGGATATTTTTTTGTGGCAAAAACTAAAAATTCATGGGGTTGGAAAATAACGAACACCTTAACGTACATGCTATATTTTGTTAAATGTATTAAACCCTCTATACTAGATTGATTAAGGATTACCTACATACCTACAAGTCTAAAAATTATTGAACAACAACAAATTTAAACAACAAAATGCTAATTATTGCTATGCATTTGTTTAGATTTATAAATTAATGCATATTGTCATATTATTTCCTGTAGAATGCATATTTATGAAATTTATGTAAAATGTAACTTGTCCATTACGATTATTTATTTAAACATTTTAGTTCTAAAAATGTATGTGCATATTTTGGGTTCTCTAAAATATTGATATGGTTAATATCTAGTTTGTTAGTGTAAAAATTTCCATGATTGCATCCTGTTATTTTTTCTGTAGAAAAAATATTCAAGAAATTTTATTGTGTTGATATACTAAACTGGACGACTGACCGACCTGGCAGGCGATTTTAATGGTCACGTATAATTTTGGGCTTAGGAACTGTCAGGTTTAATTTACTCCTGTGATTAGGAAATATGAGAGACGGTACGATTAGACAAAATAATATTTAGGGTCCCCTTGTATATGCGGCTATTATAGATAGCTCTTCAATTTTGTGTTAAGATAAAATGATACTATAGATCTACCTAATCAAGCCAGAAAATCTATATGTAACGAGCTTATTGCCTTTATGCTAATCATTAAAATGCAAATTTCCACTTGTTTTTGTGCTACTTTCATCCAAAAGCATGCTAGAAACACGTATAAATCTCCATTTTAATTTTTATAGTAATTACGGACATCACATTTTTCTTATTTTTATTATTTTAAACACAAACAATATAAATTTGCATATCGAATTTTTTCTAATTTATTGTTGCGTTAAGCAAGAACAAAAAAAAGATTTTAATGAATATTAAACGAATAATAATCGAAAAAGAAAACAATTCATTTCACTATTTTAAATTAATAACCTTACTAACTTTCATCATTCCAATTGTATTATACATATAAAAGTATTTACGCCGAAGTGTTTACTACAACTACGAAATGAGGCTCATTCATCAACCTGACACTTATACGTTTTATTGATGCTTAGAAACAGTAACTTTCCCAAAAGCAAAAGTTTTTCTAAAAAAAATTAATAAATAACTTAAGAAATTATTACGATATTAATCAACTGAAAAAGCAATAAAAGTTATTTATAACATCAATAATTCGGTGAATTTGCAAAAAAAAATTGGATGGGAATTGAAAGCTTAATTTTTCAAATTATCAAAATATGAAATTAGCTTTTCAAATTGTAAATTTTAGGCAATGTGAAGGATTTGACAAATAAGTTCGCTCAACTTGTTAATTTCAATTTTAAGTAATGGAAAAGTAAAAGTTTTTAAGAGAAGAAAGTAATAAAATTTAAATTAGACTTCTACCCTTAAGATAAGTGCAACCACGATATCAATTCTGCAGGAATGATGAAACTAAAGCTGCTAAACAGCAGTCAGGACTACTGCCAGGCGACTGACTTATAGTTTATTTGGCTCCAGGCTTCTGCAGCAGCAAATCTATACCGAGATTGTTGTTCTTCCAAACACGTCATATAAAACCATTATTGGATGGGATTTAAACGTTTTATGTGCATTTTATAATGTGCCATTTTTATTGTACGAGTAACCAGCACAATGCATGCAAATTGTAAATACTGTTTATGTTACTTTTCGATACAATTTTAAACTTACTCAACCTTAAAAGTTGTCATTTTCCATAAAATAACTTACTGGCTGGTATAATTTTTACTAAAGTATATTAAAGAGAAAGAAGTTTTGTTCTAACGATGATCATCCACTTCGCTGCGTCTAAGCAGAAAATCGTTGTACCAAAATAAGGATGCTCAAGATATTGTTGTGCTTTGAAAAGTTAAGTGATAACAGAATAACAGATTAACAGCATTAAACTTTACAAAAAGTTACAATGTTCTTCTATGGAGCAATTAAAAATTTTAATATAATAATTAATATTTTAAATGAAAGTAGAAACAAATTTTAATAAAAACCTAATGGTTGGCAAGACTTTTGCATAATATAATTTTTATATTTCATCTTTTATTGTACAAGTGGGATTGTAATAAAAATAATAGTGCACTGACCTTTCTTGCAAGATTTATTAACGCTATTATGGTTTAATATGTTTTGGTCTGTAAGACCAACTTCTCTTGCAGTAATTTACTTAACTATAATACAATGGATACACTAGACGTGTAATTTGAATTTGGTAAAGCTGTAATATATTATTATTAAGTAGCAGTACTAATAACTAAGTGTATTGGTTAAAATGTCTGACGCTGAGCCAAAACTTATAATAATGAGTCGAGTGCTAATACCTTAAAATGATTGCCATCATCAACAATCAAGCAGGGTCACAGGTTCATTTCTCAATCCTGTCTAACCAGCTGTAAAGCCTAGGGGAAAGAGTCTTCATTACTTACGATAACAGCTATGTTACTGTGTAAAGATAAAAAGGTTACTATTTTCTTTAAACAATGTAGTAATAAGCAAGTGCCATAAAGTTTTATTTATTTCTGGGGCTGTAGGACTTCAAACAGGATGATTTTAAATCAACCATTTTCAAATAGAATACAACTTTATTTCGCAAACGACTGACATCTTATGCTAAGTTTGTTTACTAGTTCAGTAATATGTTTCTTTTCCCCCTTATTGCGTAAAGTACTATTATTTAGTTCAACATAACATAATGTTTTGTCAATATTATTCAAAGCTTAATATAGCTGTATGGATGAACCCGATGATGATACTCACCCCTAGATGCAAATTTGTTTGTGCCAGTTTATTTTTAAAAAGTAATATTTAAGTATTGAATTATCTGTCAGAAACATGTATCGAAAATATAAACACGCATAGCTTACATCAAAATGTGATAACAGTTTACCCAGATAGTGTGTCCAAAAACTGATTATTAAATTAATAACCCGATAAAGTGGAAGAAATTATAAATTTTAAAATTGGTAAATTTATAACTGGGTACTGGACAGATGAAAGGTATTACATCTATGTGTTTTCTCTAGAGAGTTCTAGAAAACTTCGGTAGATGCTATCCAATTATATCTACCACTTCACAACTATGAAAATAAATACTTAATGAAATAAATAAATAAACATTATTATAAATTAATGCGGCAAGCAATAATAAAAGACTTTTCTATATTTTTTCCTAATCGACGTTCATTGTTAGGAACTATAGAATGGCAAATTACATTGATTGATATTTACAGAAAGAGAACTGAAATTTTCCCACGACAATAGCTTTTGCAATTACTACAAGAAGCAGCAGGTTTTTTCACTAACTAAACTTTATTTGAACATTTCAATGCCAACAAATATATTGATTACAATGAAATGAGAAAAGATATTTAAAGGAATTTATAGCAGATAAAAATAATATAACTTTGTTTCAGAACTTTTAAACTGATCCCTTGGACGTTTACATTTTTCAAAAAATTGCCTTCGGCTCGGTTCTTTTGTATTTTTACTCGGAACAATTAGTAGAATTTTCCAAACCCATTTCATGTTCCCGTTTAGACTTAAAATTATCTCTGGGGAACAAAATTATCTAAAGCTGCAGCGCTGGATTTGAACTGTTATGAAAAACCATCAGATAAAAATAACGAAAAAAATTGGAATACCTCAACTTTTAACCTTATCATATTACATTCATATTATATATGTATTCAAAAAAACTATATGCATCAATAAATACCACAAAGAAGATTCACCGAATTGAAAATAATGAGCATATCCATTTTACTGCGCATTGCAAAATGTATTAGAAAGCTTTTGGTTGGCTATTCGTAATATGAGCGTAATAGTGTTTTCAACCATAAACTGATATCTCAATTGAAATACATTTGATATTTTTTTCAAAGCTTGATATAATGAAAGCCATATACTGGCTTGGTTTAAATAACTTTTAATTTAACTGATCAGTAAACAGTAACTAAAACTAAAATTATGTAATATAGCTTTTACCTTTATTTTGGAAATTTATATATTTAAGCCACGTCATGACATCACATCTGCATTTTGTGAGGTCAACTGCAACAATAGAAAAATATTATTATTTGCATACAATTTATATCTTTTGTAATAAAAACAGATATTATCGTATACCGATAATGGTATTACATATTATCAGATGTAAATATTCAAAATTTTGTAGTACATATGTATACCTAATTAAAGATCGTGAAAGACACAGATGTGCAGCCAATTAGCAAAATGTCTACCGTAGAGACTGTGTTAGAGCTTTGACATTTGTAAACACGATATTCTGTGTGATAGCATCAATAAATTATATTATTATACCCTTCCTGCCAGGGAACATAGTAAAAGCTATCTGTTGACTACCGAAAATATTATATTGAACAGCTAAAAATTGTAATATTATCTTTTTGCTGTTTAACCAATGCTTGGATGCGCAAATATAATATTTCTTCTGGCCAACAGATGACTTTTTTAGTATATAATACTTTTATAGTTTTCTAAATTACAATTTTAAAAATCGATCTGCCGTTTAGTGTAATTCATGAACCGCACTGGAATCGGTCGGCTAGGGAGCGGAAAACCACAGTTCCATTCCGCACAGTTGAAATTTACTAAATTTGCCATTTATAGAGGTTAATGGTATACGTTTTCATCTCCTTATAAAACAAAACAATTACCTATATAACAAAAATTAAATGAAAGTAATAACAGCATTTTTGGGTAATTCCGCTGCAATTTTCATTAGTTTTAAATCTACCCAATTTAACATCTCATTTTGCGCTATACTGTAACCGCTCTGGTGGAGATTTTATCATTACTGTAACTTTTTGTAAGAACCACTTGTTGTAAAAGTTATCTAATAACACAGCAAACTAAAACAGTTTTTGTGTTATGTCTTTAATAAAATTGTATAATTTTTGCGGGGTTTAATTAGTTAAAAAGTTTTAATGCTTTTACTGCACCAAAATATATTACTTTTCATTTGGAAGGTAATTTCAAATAATTATTAGAACCTGTTGAGAGCAAAAATTGTGAAACGTTTTTAATAAAAAGCCTAAAGTAAAATTCTTATATATACAATTAATACATAACTTTTATTATCTTCAAGTATAAGTATAAATAAATTATATTATCAATGGTTTTCTTCAGTTAACTATAAGATGAGCACCTGAGCAAAACGAACTTTCGATATACTGTAAACAGATGAAAATAATACAATATAGATAAATAAAACGAAGAAACAAGTAGTATCCTATTAAAAAATATACAACTTCTGTGAATATTTGGAAATAATGGCGAAACAAACTGAGTCAATTTCTATAAAATCGCCTATATAATGAAAAAGCAATGTATACTTGGATGGTTTTCTGGAAAACTGATATACATACTGTGTATGTAGTAATATGATTGGTAGATCTATATCTATCTACTCGTAGTATATATCTGCCCTTTATTTTACAAAAAATGTATTGTGTAACGTAGATATCACAAAACGCACAGCTTTTGTTTTCTATCAGACATTTAAAAAAAAGGGTAAAGCCTTATCAGATTTGAAAATGCATTTAGAACGTAATGGTAAATATTTACATCAAATAGTATGGCATCGAGAAAAACTAAATTTTGTATAACAAAGCTTAACAATACCCTTTTTATTTTTCCAACAACAACATTGCAATAAATGTCTGTATTCCGTTTCAAAGAACCTTCTAGCATGCGTTTATTGAAAAAGAAACTCATCAAATTAGTTTTAAAAAATAGGAAAAACCTCGTGCAGTTATTTACAGTCAAATAAAACAGAACGACTAGCAAATATTAAAAATAAATAATAATAATTTTACGTTTACGTCAGTGTGAAATTACAGGAATAGAGTATTTTGTAACTATTTTGCTCTAATAATACACATTCCTCGACCTTTCTTAACTTCATGACGACACATAGTGAAAAAAACTTTGCTCGCGTGCTTTTCGTCTAGATTAATCGAGAAAATTAACATATACGCAGTAATGATGATCAAGTTTGATGAAACTTGCTCAGCGATAAACTTAATTTTATTTTATCTTAATCCCCATTTGGGTTGGCCTAAAAATAAAAAGAGAGGAATAATCAACAAAAATAATAATTTTTTTAAATTAATGCAATGTTATTCAATGAAGCTTATTAAATGGATATTATTAAATATTATTAAATATTATTAATATTAATTAATTAGATATTATTAAATATTATTAAATGGATAAGTAGCCAATATTTAGAAAGTAACAACATTGTGATGTATTTAAAACATCCCATAGCTTTATAAACTTTTATAGTTTGTTTTAGTGGCAATTTTATTCTTTTTTTATTGCTTTAGATCTGTACAAACATCGGTCAATCCTTATCTGACGTTTTTCACGAATACAACTTCACAATGGTTTTCTCTTTCCGATTTTACATTTTTACGTTATTTTATGTCCGACAATAATGAATTTGTTACAGATGTGTTTGCACACTCATATTGTAAGTTGTTGAAAAATTAAAGTTGGTAAAATAGAATGAAAATTTTTATCTCTGTTATTAAAATTAATTAAATTTAAACCAGTAATCTAAATAAATAATAGACTGCACAAGCACAAAAAGGTTTTTTAATAGTTTTAATTAATTTTAATATATAAAAAAAATTTCTTTACAACTTTTTAAGTTTCGTTCAAATGGCCGTCGTCATTTACCTTTCGGTGAGATGAGTAAAATTATCTCGGCTTTTATGCATTTAAAGCTTCAAAAAGAAGCAACAACGATTTTTAAATGGTAATTTTGAAATTCAAATTATTTTTTATTGAAGCAACAATAGGATGACTTAAGCGAAATTTGAAAAAATTATGAAGTGATGAAAGGCAGCTGCTACCTACACTTTCAGCGTTGATTTATGTGTTGTGTTATGTTTATAGGTAGGAGTCGTTGGTGTTGGAGCGAAGTTTGTCATAAATTCTGCTACACGATAAGGTTTTCTCTTTTAACACTTTTTAGTTTTAGTGTAAGGTTTACGATACTAATTTGTGGCCAGTTTCAGTCGGATATTATCCATATTTTGATTTTAAAACAAGTGAACATTTTTACAATGTACAAAATACATTTCAACTTAATTTATAACTTTCATAAAAATAATAGAAACTAAATAAAAGAACATTAATTCAGCTGTGAGCAGTGAGCGTTGAGCGTTACAGCGATGGCATGTTTACGCTAAAGTAGAAACTATAGCGTTTTTATATCAAAATTCTCATTTCTCATAGGTTTATTTTTTAATGTATCTACTACTAAGCAAGCCTGATAAACCCACTGCATTTCCAACATCATCTCATAATTTTTTAGGTTTATTGGCTTTTTTTGTAATCAGAGTGTCCATAAAGCAGACTTAATTTATACTTTAGAAATTAATGTTACATGGCACGCACTACAAAATTTTTGTTCTAAACTCATATTTAACCCACCCCCTATAAAGACAAATAAGCTGTTTCGTTTTGCATGTTCTTTATCAACAAACGCTCATAATTTATTTAAATCGTCTTGAAATGTAAATCATCGTAACGTCATCGCTTAGCGTTACCGCTCAATAGACATAATCTGTAGTTTTATATACATTTGAAGCTAGGTTAAGGGGGGAAATTTTATTACATGTTCTCTTTACACACATGTCTGACATGATGATACTATATTGTAGTGTAATAAAAATTATTTTATTTCGCCCCACGTTCTGAGCGCAAAAAAAGATGCTGTGTTTTACCACACAATTTTAAATTATTTTAAACCAATTCTTCAACAAACCTACAAATAATGCAACATAGTAATTCATAATTAATCCATAATTAAACTTGAAATGAGCTCCCCGTATGTGTAGCTATCCCACCAGGTGCTCGACATGCACACCAACTTTACAATACCTTCCTATTTCAACTAATTATATTCAAAAACCAATTATATTATTTTAATTATACAATTTTCCAATTTCACCTTTTATTTATTAAAGGATCCAATTTTATTTTGATTTTCCACAATTCCATCCAAATTTTATTAAAATAATTCGAACAATGTCCAAACTTCTGACAATTTCCAAATAAAAAATATCAACAAATTTACTCATTCAAATTCAGACTTTATTGCATAAAATCAAAGCAAAAATCTCAAATCTGAGATTCAAAATTAATACTTTTATGGGACCTTCCCACAAACGTGTCCAACCACTTCGACGGACTAACACCCCTATTCACTAACTTCCATCAAAATCTTTTCCATCATCGAGACTTAGGCGATCGAATCGAATATGTATTCGACGACCCAAATTCCTATTCTGTAACGAAATCAAATACAGTAAGCACTGAGCTAAGTTTATCAATAACTTTTTACTGACATCTGGTTGCCTACATATTTACATATTTACTTAGTAAATTTTAAAAAAATGAAAACTGCTAAAATAAGTTGCAGTGATCGTATTTTTATCGATAATTTACTAAGCTGACATCTGATAGTCAGAATAAAGTTAGATTTAACCGCAATGAATTGGTAAGTTTTTTGTAACAAATGCATTTTTTTCAAATCTATACATCAAGAAGTGATATAAATATATTATGTACTACACCGAAAAAAATGGTTTATCATATTGATGAAAAATTCATAATTTTTACACCAATGCACAAAATTCATCATATTGATGAAGAAATTCATAAATACATTGATTTTGTTTATAAATACTATGAATTTTGTTCATCGGTGTAAAAATGCTGAATTTTTCATCAATATGATAAACTATTTTTTTCAGTGTAGCTGGAAAAGCTGTCCGTCTAAACGGTAGTTTTTTTAAGCGGTATAATATTTAAATATTTAATTACGTTCCCCGCTACTGGGAGATTCTCCGTTTTTCCTGGCAAAATTTAAAAAATTATAAATTCTATATCTTCTCCAAATATTCTAAAAGAGTAGAAACCCTGCGATATGTACTGGAGAGTGTTTCACACCCCCCAGACCCCCCCGGTTTACAATTTTGACTTTATATTTTTATATTACTTTTATAATTAACTTTCAAAGTAACAGAAAGTTGCTGCTAAACTCCAAAAGTAGTAAGGTACTAACTAAATAAATATGCTTTCTAAGTTTTAATTTTTTCTAGCCGGAGGTTAAATTTCCCCTATTTTTACTTAAAAATTCAAATTTCCTGGTTAGTCCTAATCTTAGTTAGTTTAATATATGTATTTTTTTGGCTGATAAAATTGTAAACCGGGGGGTCTGGGGGGTGTGGAACACCCTCCAGTACATATCTCAGAATTTCCACTATTTTAGAATGCTTACTTAAAGAAGAGAGGGAATTTATAACTTTTTAAATTTCGGCAGGAAAAATCGGGAAATTTGAATTTTTAAGCAAGAGTGAAGGAAATCAAGAGTGTTTTTTTCCACCAAAAAATGACACGCTGTAGCAGGAGCAGCAGCAGCAGCGTGCTGGGATTTTATATATCAGGATTTACGCTACGCGAAATATTTCAAAATTGCAAAAAAAAATAAAAACAAAAAAAATTTTGCTCAAAAAATTTATTAGAAAATAAACCTGCTACGAGAGTGAGTGTCGCACAACAAGGGCATTAACTCGATTTTCTTAGAAAAAACGAAGCATTCAGAAACAATATTAAATCCATTATGCTTATAAACAATTAATTATGAAATATAATTAATTGATTGTAAATAATTAACTTGTTTAATTATTTATGAACTTATGAAAATGAAAAATTAATGTAAGGTTAACTTAGGAAATTTTAAAAAAATTACCATAATTCACAGGTGCAATGGGTTTACCATCGATCGGGAAACCTTTTCGTGAGCTTCGATGCTCACGAGCAAATACTCGATTCAATCGACCGATAAGCGATCGATTGAAAGCTGTCGTCTCGATATCAAGGCATACTGAATACCGATTTTGGCACTTCTCGATCGATCGAGAACTGAACGATTCGACTGATCGAAAAGAAAAGTTAGTGAATAGGGGTGTAAATTGGAAGGCTACGACTATCGTTCCCTTTCGTGCCAACTTAAAAATTGTCGGCACGAAAAGACGCACAACTTTAAATTTTTACATTATTTAGATAAAATTATTCACAAAGCAAATTTAATTACTGATAATAATAATCAAAACCTATATCTACAAAGCAATTCAGAATTCCAAAATTTAAATGTAATCTCAAAATAATATAAATTCAATTTTTAACCTTCCAGTGGTCGCGTGAAATATTTAAACACGAGTAGTCGAGCCGGTCTCACCGACCATATATAATGTTTGGCTGAAATAAATTTATGGGAGTAGATTTTTCGGAAAAATTACACGGAAACCTTTCAACAACACTATATATTAGCCTAAAAACAAAATAGAGTTGAATTGGTTTATTTTTTGAAAAATAATTACTAATTTTTGAAAACAAAGTAAATTTGAAATATATCATTTTATTCGGTCAAATTGGAAAAATAAAGCAAAATCTAAGTACTTCAAAATGCAATTTACTACTAATATAACTCTTTAACAATAAAAAAAACTAAAAATGCCACTCTTGGCAAACGCCATTTATATGCTTTTTTTCCTTTATACAACATATTAGTATGTATTTTTTTTTTGGTAATTATCACGACTATGTTTTATTAGACCACTCTGTATATTACAGTTGTGATTTGTAATACTCAACACTAAATTTTTTTGGTATAATTTGCACTAATAGCATAAAAAAGTTACCTTATCATCGCAATTTAAAGAGTCTTTGATGGTCGCGTGGGTCTCAGAGACTCAATCAGGTGCTAATTATAGGAAAACCACCACTTGCAATACTCACATTAGCAGTGCATCTTTGTTAGGTTTAATTGGTAAGGTACACGACGATAGAGCTAGCTGCGTATTTTTTTTCAAAATAGTGCGTCTAAAGATGATTCTGTGGTCTCAGAGACCAGGCGCGACCACTGGAAGGTTAAAACTTGAAAAATTTATAAAAAAGAATTTTGTAACACCGCAATATCTACGCCTACAACACTATTTTAAAATCCAATAGTGTAAAATTTTTAAGAGAGGATTGAAAGGCTGGTTGGGAGCTTCAGTTAGGCCAGCAAAGCTTCTATGGAGAAGCAGAAGGTTTACTGTATCGACCACAAATGGATTTTTAATACAATTATTTTTTATACTTGAAACTTTTAACTTGAATTTACTCAAAACTACATTTTAAATATTTGCGGACACGATTACTCAATCAAGCAATCAAAGTGAACTTTGCGAATTCGAATGCACAGTTAAATTGACCGATGTCGAGATTACCTACAGGGATTTCTCGTGCTCAGATGCACTCTGACTTGCAATAATTTATAAAGCAGACCAAACCAAGATATACTAAAAATCAATATTATGTATCTGAAGTGAGAATTCTCTTTGAGTAATCCCAAAACTGATCATGCGCTGAGGCTATGTAATTCATATTTTTAATTGCTATATGCAAGAAGGTATTATGCTATATGCTGATGGCGGGGCTGCGTTTGATATGTATTGTGAAAGAAGTATAAACCACACGATCAAATCCAGTTTATAACTGTTTTTATTTGGAGAACTAACTTGACTAGGTAATTGAATAAATTCTAATATTTTGCAAATTGGATCTTAACTATTTTTCTGTGATTTATAAATATTTACATGTAAGTAGGTGTAATCAAGTCTACATATATTATTTTATTAGCTTTTACGTAGTTTTCGTCAAATATTACCTCAATTTAGTGTATTCTACTTTTGATGCATAAAATATAAAGGTCTACAAACTGAGATGGTTTTACGAACCGATCGTTCGGAACTTCAAAATAAAAGTTGCAAAGGTATTATTATTCCTTATCAAATAGAAATACATTGTAACAGTTATAGTTGGCATTTTAGGTTCTATCAAAACTTTGTTAAGTTATAAGTTTGCTTACTCTTTTCTACAACTTCTGATATCTCCAATCAATTATCGAAAAAAAAATTAAAATATTAACTTTTTAATTTAATTTAACAGACTTATTATGAACATAAGAGAAGAACAAGGTAATAATGACTCCAGGTAATGTTATAAATTTCAACTATCGGGGACTTTCGAAAATATAATTATGTTTTAAAAATTTAATTTAAATAATTTTACCTTTCGTGTAATTTAATTCAAATATATGTAATTATTTCAAGTTGAATATTTTAAACCATAAATGTAATACCTCTGAGTATATTAAGCATAAAATTTAATTTTACATAGGCAAGCAGAGGAAAATGCAACTTCAAAATTCCTCATTCTATTTCTTGCATTTATAAAATATAGATATTAATAAAATAGTGTAGTTAAGAAATTTCTATTATTAAGTTGTAGTTAAAATATTTTCTCGGCAAACTGTTAAGGAATTTTGTTATTTTTTTATTTCCTAAGAAAGTTAACAATTATAAAGAAAAACTTTTATTTTAGCATGAAAACAAAATTATGTTAACTATTTCAACAGAATCTTCATACCATGCATTTCTTAAAAGATCAGAAAAGTTGTAGTAAGTTGTTTGAAAAGTCAAGAAAAGCTCGTTCGTATACTAAGAGATCGTAAATAAGCTTAGAAACTTTTGTTTTTTTCATTGAGTTCAAATTGTAAAATTCTAAATATTTCAAACCAACTTAAATATTTAAATAAATTTTCTTTGCTTAATGTTAGGATAAATTTCTGAAAATTGTTATAACCAAGAAAGTTTCATAATCAATTAAAAGTAACACCAAAGCAATTATTTCCTAGAATCTCGTTTTATAAATTAGTGAACAGAATGAAAGAAGATTTTTTTGTTTAATATAAATTTTGTTCGTTTGTTCCCGAACATTCGAGTGGCTTGAGATTGGCAATGTTCCATATAATATTTTCTAAACTTGTATTTTTTTTCTTTAATACAGTTGCTTTTATACTTTTTCTTAATCAAAATCCTTTTGAACAAAATAATTATTAAAAATATTTTTTTGTAGAATAGCAAAACACATTTTAATTATCATAATTGCTCCAAGGATTTATTATACTATATCAAAAATGTAAAAGTCGGTAAATATCAATATCACTTACGCTTCGCCCAAAATCTCATCAACTTCATTTTGCATGCAGCTTTCTTTATCTTTCCAGCGCTGCTTTGAAATTTGGTACTCTAGCATGTAGTATTGAAGTATTTTCGGCATAAGAGGATAAAATGTTTTTACAATATAACGATTTTAAGTTTGCGTAGATGGTAAAAATCAGACAGCTATGAAAAATGCTAAAGTTAGTTTTTCAAGCGAAAATCGACAATTTTTCGACTTTTCAAATTATTTAGAATCAACTTATAAAGCCATCGCGATACGTCAAATTCTATTTTTCTTTATTTTTCAATTGTGAATAATAAAATATATTACTAAAAATGATTTTCATCTCTATACAACGCAACGTTTAGATCAATTTCTGACGAGCCCTTTTCCATATTTAAGCTTTTGTAGACATCTGGATAAACGTCTCTTACATACGAAAGTAACTGCAACAAATTTATCTTTTACTGTAGAAATGGGCACTAAAGTGTTATACTGCAAGTTTGGAGATAATGTGTGGGCGCTGCATCTCTTTTCCGTAATTCGTTTTTGTAGTTTGTTCTGTAAAACCTATTTCTCCGTAATCATAAATTCTGTTACTTTGAGCCAGAGAGAAATATTAACGTAATCATAAGAACATTATCATTTTTATGACTTACCAACTACGTAATTGCCAACTCTATAAATTTTAATACATTCATCTCAACCGTATTTCTATATTGGCAACGACTTTTTCTCTTCTATGGATAACTTCAAATTAATTGAACTTTATTATCGTGGAGCTATGATCACGAAAACTGCTAATTGGACTTTTCTTCTTTCACTTTTTCAAATGCGAATTTGAAGAGGTCTATTATCTGTTTCAACGGGTCAAAGATGCCGGATCCGAACCCTAGCCGGGTTTTTAATTTAGCACATAGCTTTTTACGTATACATAAATAAGCAGAATAGTCAGTATTGCACGGAGAATAATCTAAAAGATTCTTACGTAGTTTCAACAAGATGGAGTAACTTGCCATACGTCTAATGCAACTTGTTCAAGAAGGAAAACACGTTTCTCGTACAGGTGACGTATATTGACATCTGCGAAGTCGTGACTTTTTCTGTGAAGATATAGAGTAGAGTCTACCATAATAATTCATCATCAATATTGCAGTTGAAAGAGAATATTTGCCAATAAATCGCGAGCATCTTTCAGGCAATGTGCCAACGCATTTTGGAAAATTTCAGCATTTACTTGGAAAAGTGTTGTCACGCTTGAAGAACGTCAGTTGGTTGACATTATTTTTAAACAAAATCAATTATAATAATATTAATTATTATAATCTCTGTTACAAAATTGGAAAGACTAGTGTATAGCATCTAGTACCAATTGCATTTTGGACTTTAAAATTAATTGTAGTACTTTACATTCTACTTAAAAAAAATGTATACCTAATTTAGATTTTTTTGATTTTGACACGTCTTCGAGTGCAATATGATGCCCAAAACACTTGAATTACATAAAAACACAATATGGGCGGGGTTAATTTTGTGGAAGCAGGCGATTTTGCACCTGAATAATTAAATAATTCATATATTTTAACGTGTAGATTTGAAATTTCCAGCATAAAATACTTTGATTTCATTAGAAAATTTTTAAAATCCGAGTAAAGATTATTGTACTATCCCAGCACTGATGTTACTGTAATTGTCCAGTTTATGAACTGATGAATTGAAAATGAATATTTCATAATTTGGACACTTTGTTGGTCCAGATCATGAAATAGACAAAGGAAATCTCCTATCTTATTAAAGACGTCACGGAATAAAACTTTTTCAGATTTAACTATAAATTTTATAAAATGGAAGGTGAACTCCCTATGGGAGATCATCCATATGTCTGCTGTTCTGGCCAATATATTCGCGGATTGGATAGAATATAAAATTCATCAACTTATTTTAGCAGATAAAATCGGTAGATTAGTTAGATATGTGTATGATATTTTATGTGTTTAGAATGGTACTGATTTTTTACTGAAAATTACTGATTTTTTATCAGGAAATTAACAAATTATATTCTAATATAAAATTTACTATTGCATAGAAAACTAATAGATCTAAAATTTTCTAGCTGCATTGATAATAATACTTTAAAATATGTCATATACCGAAACCAATACAATCTGATATTGTTATCTCATTTGATTCTTTCCATTCATATAAACATAAAATTTCTATTTAAATTTTACATCGATAGAGCATTTAATATTTAATTTAATATCATCAAACAAAATAAACCCAAAATAAAATGTCAAGGTAGATTTGTAGTATGTATTTGTAAATAATTTTTTAATAAATAGGGCCTTATATTGCATTATGAATTTTTAACTTTTAATTTTTCACATTTTAAATTTTAAAGAATATTTAAACACGGATATAAAAGACAAAAATGGAGTTTATCAACTCTTTTGGAAAGAAGATATAGTCAGCTATATTGGTGAATATCTGGCTTATTATAAACATAAGCTAAAATGTTAACCTGAACTTTAATAATCAATATCACTATAGCTTGTGCCAACATTGCAATAATTTTTTTTCAGTTCAAAATATTCAATTGACAATTCAAAATACAAAATAGCTAAGTCCAAAATATTTTTTTGTATTTTTGGAAAAATGAAAATTTATGAAAGCTTGAAAGTATTTTATATATTTATAATTTATAGTTTAATAACAAAAAGAATAAAATAAAAATATTTAAAAATTAACAAGTTAACCAAATATAGTAAAACTTCATTTATTGCGTTTCTATAGCTTGTTAATTTTAAGTTTTTAATTTAATAATAACTTTTTACAAGCTAATAATTTATATACTATTTTAAGAGATTAACAAAGTTCTTAGCCAAAACAGATTAACTGCTTTTGAACATGGTATAGCGTGTTTTCCAATAAAACGAAGAACTTTTGGTCATATATAGTATGGGCTCAGTATATTACTATGAAGTGTGAAAAATTTTATAAAAATAAATAGAACACGCATTGTTCAAACATTTTCCAACAATAAAGATTTTTAAATGAAACTATTTTAAGTTTACTTGATACTTCCGTACCTACTACTAAGCGTTTAAAATTAGAAAAAATTTCACGTTTTTCAGCTATTTTTAAAATATGTTACTTACAAAATCGTAATAATACCTACATTTTGCTATTGATAAAACGTAGTACTTATTATTTGTATTCATAGAATCAAACAAAAGTTACACAGACCTGAGTGTACATCCAAATAAACTGTTCAAATATTTACTTGCAAAATTGCAATAACTTAAATTTTGTTTTCTTTTTTTGTATAAACTTAACACTAAATTAGCTCGATCGTGTCACTTTTTAATTATTATAATTTATCATTTAACTTTGGCTCCCGTTATTTTGGCTGCTTCAATATTCCTGATTAAAAGTTCAAGTTTGTGCGCTTACGTGTAAGCGAATAATGTTGATTTAGATTGTTCGCTTTACACCAAAGATGTTATAATTCTAAAACTTAATTTCAATTTATAGTTATTTATTCACTAATTATTTAGTCGATATTTTAAATTATTTGGTTAAAAAATAATGTAATTTTAATTTCACTTTCAGACCAAAGGCATAAACTTATATTTTGGTTGAGCCGACTGAGGTTTAGTAAATTTAGTTAGTATTTTTCACTGACAGGTGCTTTTCTCAGTTTCAACAGGTTAGACATTTGATAATACAATAGAATTTAAAATGTTTTGTGTTTATTTCATAAATTCGTTTTAGTGTTAAAATGGGTACTTTATTTAAATTTATATCAAACGTCACCTAAGATAATATCGAAACGATTAATATTCCTTTCAGTGCGCCAAGGGAAACTTGTGATGCTTGAAACTTTTCATTTAATTACTTACACTAATAAACTTGAATCAAAAATTAATATTGGCAATTAACCTGTAGCGTAGAGTATAAAACAGATCTGGATATACTACTACCTATACCTGGTATCCGTTAAGACAGAGTACTGGAGTGTTGCTGGGATACGCACCGAGATCGATATCCCTCTGCGAAGAGCGCTAAACCCAGAAAAAAACATATTGCCTACTCGTTGAATACTACTACTGTTTACTATGAACCGCAAACTTAACTTGACGTCTACATTAAAGATTTACTTTTTCAGTTACAAATAGATTTCTTCTTTTCAAACAAACAAATAATAAATTTGATTATTTCTTGACACTGCGGTTTGCCTTTAAAACGCTTTATACGCAATTGAGGTATATTACCAAGTCAATTTACATCAGTAATTTTTTTACTTATCTGGATTATAAAGTTAAGGCTGTGGCTTTATAGTGATTCACTAAAAAATACTCATCTTAAAATCTTATTTTATACTTCAATATTTAAAAAGGTAAGTTTTTCAAAAATATTTAAAAATTAAACGTCTTGACTTAGGATAAGTATTTTTGAAAATTTGATATAATATGTAATATAGATTTTGTTGATTTTTTAGCTTAAGTCCCACAGAACTTGAGATTTTCTTAGAATTCATACCATAATTTGATTTTAGTCAGATTTTAAGTTGATACATTGACTTAAATTTCACAAAAGTTTTAAGGGCTAACCGAATTTAAGTTACTTTATGTCCCTCGTCAAGTTTTTTATCCATCGGCTCTGCCTTCCGATAAATTCAAAATTCTATACTTTCAAATGGAGAATATGGTAAGTGTTTAGTATGATCTAAATAGCTGCACCAGTTCCACTAATTTTTATTCATTAATTCAAATAATAAACAATGACGCAAATTGATATTACCATCTACATTATCAAATAAAAAAATAATTAACCTCTGCACACACAAAGTAAATTTTTCAACCTCTTAAATAATTTGAATCTAACAATTTTCATTAATTTCTGATAAACGTTTTATTATCTTCATTAATTATAAAGATAAACGAAGGGGTTGTTTCTTCAGAGCAGTTGGTGGTGCTATTGCTTTAAAATAAATATTTGAACTTATCTTTTCAATATTTAATTGACTATTGCTCATCATTAATTCAAATAACCTTTTAATTCGATTTATTTTGATATTATTCATAAAGCTAACTGTAATGAATTATACTCTATTCGTTGGTGAACAAAAATTTTTATATTGCCACCTCACACTTCTAATGAACTTTCTTTCAATTTCGTCTGACAAAAGACGACCGTTTCGGTTTTCTGTATCGTTAGAGCATCAAATTTAACCGATGCGTACCAGCCAATCAACGAACAGCGTTGACAATTTGAACAGTTGTTCGGTACCACATAATATCCTTGATATTTTAAATTAATCCATCCAGCCCTTTTTAAGATAATTTTTTTATTTTAATTTTTTTTTATTATTTTAACTGCCATTTAGCAACAAGAGCAGGACACCAGGACTGGGCTAAATGACTTCTAGAAATATAGAAGAAGAGTTATGCCAAGATAGGAAAGGATGAAAACTTGGAACGGAAAGGCGGTCCCGACCGTAGTAGAAAATATTTTTGTGAAGTCCTCTGCAACGCCAAATTTGAGAACACTTACCCCTAGGGAAACAGCTTTTTTCAAGCTGTTTTAAGCTTTTACCAAATTGATCTATTATGACATCGACCGAAGGAGTTAAATCCGATTCGTTTTTCTATTTTGATTATTTTTAATTTGTTGGAATGGAGGAAGCCCGGTCCAGCTTACTCCGAGTGGCCCGGGAATGCACTAGTATTAGGGAATTAGGAACAAAATCAAAAATTTTTCTTGTAATTTGTTTCTTGGTTTTGGTGCAAACATTTAAATAAATGCTTGAAACAATTTATTGAAGTTTCTATTATAAATCATTGCATTAGGGCACCAAATACCATTTTTACAATTTAAAACGAATTACAATGTTTTATTTTAATATAGAAAAAAAAAATTTTAATAAATGGTTTAGTCTATTGAATATTCGTTTGTTATACTCCATACTTGCGGTACGTGACATTTGGGCGCCGCCGTTTGGGCGCCGCCGTTTGGGCGCCGCCGTTTGGGCGCTGGGATTTTTGGGCGCCGGATTTTTAGGCGCTGGACTTTTGGGCGCCGCCATTTGGGAGCCGGAATTTTTAAGTGCAGGATATCATATTTGAGCCCCCCAAAAAGTCTTAAACGTTATTTACGGTATATATTACCATAAATGGCCCTTAAGACTTTTTGCCTTTCCACCGTCGATTTGCTGTAAATATTTGTAATAATAAATTCTGTAATAAATCAGTGTTATAATAAATTAATAATAAAAAAAAAAGTTATAATTCAATCATTTTGTAAGTAAATTGACAAAATTGTTTGCTAGATTAACATGCGACGTTGACGGGTAACAAAAAAAATTATAAAAAAATTTTTGCTTTTGGAGGAATTGAACCCTGGACCGAGCGGTTTACAATTCGGCGCTTGCTTTGCTTTGAACAGTATTTATTAATTATCTTAAATTACAATTTGTTGGCTCATGAGATTGTAATTTAAGATTCATTTCTATTTTATTTTTTGATTAAATGCTTGTTTTATTTGCTCTTCCACCCCACCATGCGGTGGTTGGATATATTTTTCGGTTGGTAAAAAAATTGACTAATCAGATTGTTTCTTTTTTCATCAAAAAATGACACGCTGAAGCAGCAGTAGTAAGCGTGCTGGGATTTTATGTATTAGATTTTATGGGATTTTATTAGGATTAGATAAATAAATCTTAAAATATAAAAAATATCTTAAGAAATTTACGTAAATACGTCAGTCGTGGACCCCACTTAAAGGTTTGTAAGATTTTCCCCCCCCCCCCTAACCCCCAAATCCTTACGAACTTAATAGGCGGTCCCTAATGTGATATAAATAACTTTTGAACCGCTAATTGGTCATGGATTGTTGATACAGAAACAAATAATAAATAAATACAATAAAATAGGTGTCTTTTCAAAGTTACAAATATATAATTTTTATTAATTCATTAAAACATTATGTGCAATTCCTCTAAGATATTCCAATAATGTTCTATCTTGATATGTTTCGACGATTCGTTGTATTTTGGTATCGACAGCTTGATATTTTTGTCTTTTGTGAGGAGGAGCTTCACCACGTGTAAATTGCTCGTGTAATGCGTCTTTTCCTTTTTGGACACTTCGTAGGCCATCAATAAATTTCCATATGGATGGATGATCCACATCTAGTTGGCATTGCAAGCTACGATGAGCTGCTTCGGCAATATTATTGGTCCGATTTTGATGATTCAGCACCCGATTGTAAACATTCCATATGTGCGGAGAAAACAATGGCCTTCGTCTTGTTTGGTTTCGGTTTGGCCTACCAATGTAGTTATCTTCTAACCAGTTTAAAATTGGTATTAACTCATCTGGAAGATGCTGTACTAGTTCCTCAAGTGCAAAATCAATATCATCAATCGGAACGAATGCGATAGCGACTACCATACGAGCTAGGAGGCCAAATTCGGGATCGTTTATATACTGACGGTACAGTCCATTATCAGAAATTTGTTTTTTAAAATTCTTTACAAGGTGAAATTAACAACCATGTAATTGAGCATCCGGAAAAGCCTCAGTAACTGAATTGATTACAGCTAGTTCATAATCTAATGAAATGGTTTGAGGTTCAAATCGCGGCCACATTTCTTTGATTAGGTTGAACAACCTATCATAAGTTTCACGACGCTTATTTGGTAAAAGAGCATATAATATTGGCAGAACAAATCCACCTCTGTTAGCCAAAACAACAAAAATTTGATGAAATAATGGAGGAGCTTGCCGAAATGTTCCATCTATAAAAATGTTTTTCATTTGCTCGTTCCATTCTACGTTGCGTTCCCTTCCAAAAATTATTATTCTCTGTGAGTCGGGCTGTTCTGATCCAGTATCCGCTAACAGAAAGTTTTCAGTTTGTCCAGGAGCAAATTCATAGAGCTTATAACTCTCTGGAATTATTAAACTTTCCAAATTTATTGGAGCTGGCGGAGCGCCAGCGACAATGTTGCGTACACGTTGACAAGATTTTCTTGTCGCATCGGTATTAGGCATTCGTCCTTGGACTGCTACTCCAGTATTTTGTAAAACCTCGTTCCTGATTTGAGCAGGAGTTTCTACGGTTTCTTCCGCACGTCTTTTAATGGCTACCTTTACTTTGGTAACTTCTATTCCTGCCCCATCAGGTTCGTGATTGTGATTGCCTTTCGAGCACACGTATTCATTTTCCAATGTCGTATGGATACGACCACAGCACTTATCCGCTTTTCGATCACATCTCCAAAAATTTTTGGTTTCATCTTTGCTCATTTTATCAAAAACGTACATATATCTCTCCATTATCAACTTCGTTTGGTTTCGACTTGTTTCGGTATTCTGCATGGTTAATTATTAAATAAATTGAATAAATTAAATAAATAAATAGATACTATATTATACCACTTCGAGTACCTATATACCGTTAGATATCGGATTTAGAGTTGCCAACTAATGAGTACAAAAAAAGAGAAAATTTTTTTCAATTTTGATTTCTTTATAAACTTATTGTATCATTTTAAAATGAATTTCCGCAATTTCCAACAAAATAGATTTTTCTTTTAGAAAAATGTTGTCATTACTTCCAACATACCAGGCACGTAACTACGGTGGGGATGATAAAATTCTGTTGTACAGGTATTATTACCTGTAATCCGATTAGGGTTCGGGACGCAATATACCCGTACCTTTTTTTAACCACTTCAAAAGTAGTGACCGTGGGACCCAATCTACTTGCTTCTCCTAAAATTATGTTGGCCCATCCTTGTGCCCTCTCTGAAAAATGAAGAATTTGGAATTCTTAATGGAGAATTCGCCCCCTTGGCCCCTCTAAGTATGCGAAGACCCAGCTTTGGCTCACTCTATAAAACAGGGCTAGTTTCGTGCCTGCAACACAGAATTGTGCTCGGATTCTATTATTCAATTTCATTTTCATGAAAAATGTACAGAGGATTGTCCATGATTATCCACTTTCACATGATTTTTTTTTACAGACGATAAAAATAGTGTTGTTAATTTATTACATTTCAAATTTTGAGCGGACCTTTTAAATAATTATTAATTAGCAAAATTTAAAAAAAAGGACATTTATACAGGGTTCCCACTTGTATGGAAAACCTGAAATCCTGGAAAAGTCAGGTAATTTGAAACTTGTCAGGGAAAGTCAGAGAATTTAAAACTTTTAGCGCCAATGTCAGGGAAAACAAAAATTTTGTCAAGGAAATATTTTCAAATAAAATATTTTTAAATTTGAATTACAAAAATTGGAAAAGTCCTCGGGCTGTTGATCGAGGGACTTCAGCGCATTTTTGACGCGGAGATCAGTAGTTTTTATTTTGTTTATTTATTTTAAACTATTAAACTATTCTATGCCGGAATAACTCGATAGCACCGACCTAACGCAAAAATTCCAGCTTTCTACGATGTCTGGATCAAAAGTTTTTAACGTGCCCAAGTGCATTTTTTAAATGCGCTAAAAATTACTGTATTATGTACTAGAATGTCAGGGAAAATTAAAATTTTTGTCAGGAAAAACCTGGAAAAGTCAGGGAATTTACTTTCAAAAATTTAGTGGGAACCCTGTTATATAAATAATAAAAAAGAAAGAAAACAAAAATATTTTGTAAAATAAGAGAACATGTTCTCTTTAAAAGAGACCTGTTGGTAACCCTAATCAGATTAAAGAATTAAGTAGGTACTACTTAAAGAATAATGTACCTATTATTTGAATTATATAATACAACAGCACCCACCACCACTTTTTTACCTCCCCCCCCCCCCCCAAAAAAAAGACCAGCGCCCAAACGGCGGCGCCCAAAAGTCCAGCGCCCAAACGGCGAGCGCCCAAATGTCCGGGCGCCCAAAAATCTTGGCGTCCAACAGTCCGGCGCCCAAAAGTCCGGCGCCCAAACGGCAGCGCCCAAACAGCGGCGCCCAAACGACGGCGCCCAAACGGCGGCGCCCAAATGTCCTGTCCCGCCATACTTGTGCTATAAAGAAATAATATTCGGAAAATCTTCTTCGGCCGTTCCTGTCCACTCCTGAACAAAGCCTCTTTCTCTGAGGGAAAAGTTTAAAGATTTAGACTCTACGTTTACTAAATCCAGATTGGGAAAGCCTGTACTTCGCAGTAAATTTTGTTAAACTCCAAGTTTCTGAGCCATATATTAAGACAGGAAGGATGCATTGATCATATACACTTTGGGTCGTCTAAGTGACATTGGTATTTTGGATTTTAAAATGTATTTTAATCTTTCAAACGCTCTCCATCCCAGCTTGGTTCTTCTGGTTATCTCAGGTGTCGTATTATCTTATTGGTTGTTATAAGCTGTCCCAAATACACAAATTCCTGCACAACCTCTAAGGTGTTGCCATCAAGCATAATGCAAATCACGTCGTGGTCGTTTACGTTCGACATAATCTTTGTTTTTGATTTGTTATTTGTAACCTTACCATAGTTTAGAAGCCCTTTGAAAATCGTCTCGCATTATCTGAAGTTCTTCTTTGCTTCCACTTATTAAGATAATGTCAACTGCAAATCTTAGGTGGTTAAAGTATTCCCCGTCTATACATATTTCTTTATTCTGCCAATCTAGGTCTTTGAAAATGTCTTCCATCGTTATTATGAAGAGTTTTGGCGAAATTCTATCTTCTTCTCTTATTCCTCTCTTGATCTCTATAGTTTTTATTGGTGTATTGGCCGGACAATGACGTCAATGCCCATTTACGCTGGCCATTGACGTCAACGCCGGTCAATGACGTTAATAGCCTAAATGGATTGGACAATGATGATATTATAGAATTAATACTATATGGAACAGCAAAATGGCGATGCACTTAAACTCGAGACAATTATTTGTCGTTCACGCATTTTTCCGTATAAATGACAGCAACTCAGCCGTTTTCACGGCATCATAAGTGTACAGAGATTTTATTTAGTTTAAACAAATGCAAACTCATTTTAGGGTAAAACCGTGATTCGTCGTGGTTGCATCAGTCAAAACGGCCCGGAGGAAAAATTAATTTAATTTAATTAATGTATTTTGCGGTGGATCCGTGATTTTCCGTGGTTGCGTTAGCCAAAACAACCCGGATAGCCCGGAACTCTTTAAAAAAACTTCTTTACTCGCTAAAAACATCCCCGAAATCAATCCACCTCGACTGAGATGCCCGACCTCTCCAGTGAAGCCCGAACTCGACGAAATACGAAACGTATGTGACGACTATCGCTAAGAGTGGTAGAATATGGAATCTATAGAATAGTAGTTTTATCATTGCCCACCCTGTATTGGACATTAACGTCATTGCCCGAATAATGATGTATAAACCACATATGTAATTTTAAATGTCAACATCTCCCAAAATGCATAGTCATTGACGTCAATGACCGGTCAATGACTAAGATGGGAATTGACGTTATTGCCTGGCCATTGACGTTAAGGGCCGAATTGTCATCATTGATCGTAACATATGTATATATATATGGTCTTCGGGGCTTATTCGATATGTTGAACATTTAATCATCTTTTGTCATTCCCATTTTTCATTTATGTATATTTTACCTAGTACCATTCTGTAATCGCTACCATTCGTGATCTTATTCAGTACTGTTGCGTCTTGGACTATGTATTTATTAGTTGCTAGGATATGGTTTATTTCATTTTTTGTCTGCCCATTTGGACTTCTCCACGTCCACTTTCTTCTGGTTTTCGTTTTGAAAAGTTTATTCATTTCGTACAGGTTGTTTTGTTCTAAATATTCTAACAGTATATCTCCCCTGTCGCTTCTAACCCCAATACCATAATCGCCAAAATTATCTTCTGTTATTTCTTGTTTGGAACCTAAGTGGGCGTTAAAGTCTCCCATTACTATCATTTACTTTGCAGGGTTTTCTTTGATCCCCATAGTCAGTTCTTAATCCAGTTGTTCAACTGCTTCGTTGTCTTGGCTGGAAGTCGGGAAGTATACTTGTATTATTTTTAAGTTGTATCAGATATTCCTTTGAAATGAGTAATGCTATTTTTTAATTTTTTTTTTCACGATAAATCTAACACCGCTTGCATGTGTCTCTTCATTTCCTCTGTAATATAGAATGTATCCTGTTTTAAGAGTTATGCACCCGTCTCCTTTTCTTCTGGTCTCACTTGACAAAGAAATTGAAAGACAATAACATTATTGATGATACACAATACAAAAATCTCATAAACCATAAGACACAACTCAGTTAGTCCAAAAATATATCGACTATAAAAGATTCACAAACAGGAGCCGATGGTAAGACCGATAGTAAGTTGTATAAAATCTCCATCATACAACATATCGTCTTTCCTGGGTAAGATGGTCATGAGTGTGTTGACTACTTCCAATTACGTAATAAGAAGCTTTAAAGAATTTGTTGGGAAAATTGCAGAGTTCACATAGCCAGACAATTATGTGCTGATGTCTCTATTCCCAAGAATTCCAAAAGATATTGTGATAAAAGTAATAAGAAAATATTGGAGAATCTTTAAATGTTATACAGAGTTAAAATCGAAGATATGGAGGAACTGATTGATATTTGGTTTGCTACAAGTTCCTTTCAATTAGAAGGTAAATTTAAACTCAGCAAGAAGGTTTGACAATGGGAGATCCAGCGAGCCCAGCATTGGCGGGTTTAGTGATGGAGATGGTGATAGAAGAAGTGTTGACAACAATCCAATATGAGACAACATTTATTTACTTATATGGGGATGACACAATATTGGCAGTTCCAAAAGAAAAAGAAGAATGGATTTGTAATAACTTTAATAAATACCATGAGAAAATCCAATTTACACTAGAAAAAGAAGTCAATAGAGAAATACCGTTCCTCGATGTTACGGTCATTAGAACAAAAGAAAACAAAATCATCAATAATTGGTATACAAAACCATCAGCTTCCAACAGATTGATAGGTTATTACTCATATCACCATTTCAATATAAATAAGAGAGCACTTGTGACTGGTTTAATAAGAAGGGTCACAGATATAGGTCATGATTCCTTCCTTGAGAAAAAAAAAATATATGAAATTTTTAAAGGACAGTGGTTACCCAATGTGGTTCATAAAAGCCACAGAAAGAGGATTAAAAGATAACTCCAAAGCTAAGGAAATAGGAAACAGGGAAAGAAAAAAAACACTATATTTTAAATTCCCCTACATAAGAGCCTTAACCGAAAAAATATCCAAGATTTTAAGTCCATTTTGTACACTAGTTTCCTACAATTATTTAAAAGACCATAGCACATCACTAACAAAATTAAAACAAAAAACAAAAAAACACGAAGAATCAGAATTAGTTTATCGGATTCCATGTAAAGACTGTGATGGATCATATATTGTTGTATGCGTCTAATTGTCGCGCGTCCAAATGTTGCGCGACCAAATGTCCACGACGTTTTGACGTGGATTCAAACAACGAAAAATAAATCAAAAGCCTACTTACTAGCAGAAAAATTGATTTTCGGTATTATTGGACAGGGGTTATAAATAAAACAACTTGTTCAAAAGGTCGACGTTTCTCCCAACTTTATTGTTGGCCTCTTCAGGACTAAAATATAGCATATTCCCTAAATACGTCAACATGGGCGGTATGCAGCATCCGTAAATCAGTGTTCAAACAAATAAACGCAAAACAGATATAAATATGTATAAATAAAACCATTAACAATTAAAAAAAACCGAATCCACGTCAAAACGTCGTGGACATTGTTATTGTTTTGGAAGTTTTGAAAGACATTGGAAGTTGTTTTATTTATAACCCCTGCCCAATAATCCCGAAAATCAATTTTTCTGCTAGGAAGTAGGCTTTTGATTTATTTTTCGTTGTTTTCTATTTTTTTTCGAAGGTGTTTAAAAAACAAAAAACCCTAAACTTAGGGGCCCCTATTCGCGAACCAAGTTATTACTCCCTATACTTAATAGTTAATTCATAAAACAAATGTTCACAAATTCTAAGCCAGGAAAAGTGTATTTGCAAATGATATACATCCGCTGCACTTCTCTGATCAGCCCTAATGACATCTTGGAATTCATCCAAAATTTTATTAGATATCTTGGATTATTTACTTCCTATATTATATCGGTATAATAATTTTATTCTAACCGTTTCTCCTCGAAAGAAAATGGCAAACCACAGAAGTACAATTTGTTTTGAAAACCTTTCTCTAAATTAAATGCATTACCTTTTCCATGGTTTGGAAAAAACTACAAAAATTGATTTTAATGAATTTTGATTTTCAAATTCGAACCTATTTAATAATGATATTATAAATAGTACATAATTATTTAAAATACAAAATATTCTTTTATGTGGTAGTTATGAGCTAACAGTATCTACATATAAAAGTATTTTAAAAATGAAAATGGATTTATATTGTGATTTAACAATTCGGATACACTGGAGACCGGCAACTTTCGCATGTATTGTATATCAAACTTTTTAATAACATAAATCGATGAATGACATAATTTTTAGTCGGAATTTGCTAATCAAGCACATTCTGAAATTTTAACATGTTAAATTTAGCCAATTTTATCTGTTTGAAACTATAAAAGCTTGTCGATGCAGAAAAATAAACTGAGCAAACGATGTTATAAAAAATTGCAGTTTAAATTTTAAAAAAGTAAAAGGAGTCATTGGTAAATAATATTTCATTCCTTACAAAAGTTACTTACACTAATAAATAAATTTATCCTCCTTAAACTTTTAAAAAGATGCATTAAAAATGACAAACTGCTTACGATAAATCTCCGGAAGAAGTCTGATATGTTCCGGAAAATACTGGTAAACTCGGAAATAATTTAAGAAAAATAAGAAGCGAGTAGTATATTAAATTGTAAATAAATACCACTGCAATATTTTTATCTGTACATTGTCCTCACTGCGTCATTAACGAACAAAATTAGTGTTATCAAAAAGGATCAGGCATTAAGAAGAAGTCTGACCAAGCACATTATATTTTATTTGTTGTGGATGGTAATAACCCCATTTAGTTATTTTGTATTCGCTTCTATAAGATTGTTTTTCTATTACCATTTATGGATGTTAATATTCATGAAAAGCTTATTTTAATTTTACATCTTCATCAAAATTCTACATCAATCCACAAATGGAATTTAGAGAACGGTTTAATTACACAGATACGGTCAAGTCTGCTACATCTATTTCTAATGGCTTTGAATGGCACGAAAGCGACAATCTATTTTTTATCATAAAAGACATTTGATTCTGTAATATTATAATCTCGTGATATTGCTTATTCGAAATTTAATCTAATTATTTTGTAATATCTGCATACAGAAAATTAACAGACATAAATTCGGGTTAAAATAAATAATAAAATATTTCCAATAAAAGTATGAACAACATAAAGTACTTCTTCAGTATGTAAAAAAGTAAGCAGCGAATCCTCAAAAGTGGTGCTAAATTTAGTTTAACTGTCACTAACAAATGTTAACTCAAAGCTAAAACTAAAAACTTTCTACATTTACAACTTCTAATGGGAAGGTAAAACTTCAAAACAGTTAAAACAGTAAAAGTAAAACTAATTGAAAGAAAAAAAATCTTTATTTGACATTTATTATGTTCACCGAAATATATTTGGATTTAGAAATTTTAATTTTGCTCAAGTTATGTAGATAGGCAGTCAGATAAACTACCAAAACTTGGCAAAAAGATAATTTCTTGTTTTTAACAAGGTTGGTAAGATTTTACGATTCATTCTTATACTTGTAAAAAACTAAGTTTTTATTATAAATGTCCTTTTGCATATTATTATGTTGAAATTTTGTCGTATAATTTTACTACAGTCGCTGGAATGTAAAAAAGATTATCGTAAAAATCAAATCCACAACTGGGCTGCCCAACCGGAAACTTGACATCTAACCGCGATTGAAAATTGTCAAATCTATCAGCAACAGCAATGTTTCTATGAACCAATCAAGAATCGATGGATGATATAGAAAATATCTATATAATATGTACAAACGTCCAGAAGCGGACTGGAACTAATTTTTTGTCAATTATTTTATTAAAAAATGTATTTTGATATTCTTTGCACATGATAGAGCGTGCAATTTTGATTACTTTAATTATTTTATTTCACTTATTTTGTTTCTAATTATTTTTCACTTTAATGTTCTTTTTCATTTCTTGCATATTATTTGTTTGTTTTTTTTGCTGTTCGAGGTTTTGTGGTTTCTACTTTGTTTCTTGAAAGGTTAAAGAATGGTTTCTGAATGCGATTTTACATTCTGGATCATGAGCATTGAATAAACATTGTTTACTTAAAGTTATGTTCATAAAATCAAATATTTAGAGGATAACGGCTTCTTTAGTCCTGTTCCATAAAACTTGTAATAAGTCGTTAAAGCTAACAGATGGTATCTTATTGGATAGTTAGTTCAGATATTTTCTATTGGTTCGTTAAATTTAACACCGCGTTAAAAGTTTTATAGAGCCAGGCATTAGACTTCTCAAGTTTTAAAGCCTAAAACGTTAAAAATCTACTTCAAGGCAGTTTCTGGTGACTTAAACCTAAATCTATTAATTATAACGACGAATTTAAACCACTTGAAGCAATAAAAAAAGTTTAGAAAAAGTGAAATCTTTAAATTTAAAAGTTCTGTTTATAACATTTTGAACAAATAAATGGGATAGTTAAAATGAAATAATTTTTAGTTACAGCTTAGTAAACGTTGTAAATACTGTGCACCAGAGGATAACCTTTCCTTGGATGTAACCCTTGCACCTTAATTTACACAACCCCCACTTTAACTTAAAAGCATATTAAATCAATTTTTTCTTGCCAGTTCGGATTAAAAATTCTTATCCATCATAAAGCTTTTTGATAATGGAACCGGAAACATTTTTTCAAACAAGCCTTCATTTTATTTTCAATTTTACGGCTATTTTGATCAACACGCAATTGTGTAAACTATAAATTCATTAAAAACAATTAAATGGAAAGGTAAAATTTCTATAATTCAGTACCCACCATAAAAGTGAAATATGACAGCACTGACGGGCAATATCTAAAAAAGAGGAAATGAAAAATGAAAGGTTACCGGAAAGCTAAAGGTGCATGATTTAAATCTGAATTATGACAACGCCCGATGAAGGAATTCTTAAATACTTTTGCAGACTGCCTTTCGTTAAATATACGATTTCCTCAAAGCTTTTCGAGCTTTCTTTCAAAATAATTCGTAACATTCCCTAATTGTTGATTAAATCGCCATTTTTTACAAACGAAGTTATCTAGTGTTGATTTCACTAATCATTAGTGAGCTTTTATGCTATGTCCTGATTTGGAGCTCAATTCGATAGGGCTTAAATTCTATCCGTCGCCTTAACTTACGATAAAAGGTCTCATGACTTTATTGACCTAGCTCAGCTTAATCTGATTTGGATGTAAGAAAAATAATGTAGGTAAATTAAAGAGGTTTAAGGAATAAATTTGAAAAACTATGAAATTCGTTTTTGGAAGGCATAATTTTATTTTCCTATATAGTTCTTTGTAAGCGTTTCCGAAACTAAGCCCATCTAACAAAATTTATGTCTTTTTATAAAGCTTTAAATGTATCTACCAAATTTTAAATCTCAAGTCCCAGCAATATGTAGTTAAAATATTCTACAATCGCTACCTTCTTCGGAAATTTTAGGAAGTTAAGGATTATACACTAATGTAATTAAATAGTAAATTTCTCGTTACAAGAATTAATAAAGTTAATTGTCAACAGTGTGTGGATTAAATATAAGTTAAATTAGTTTAGCTTAGCAGAAGCTTTTTACACACACAGTGCTTGCTTTCCGAAAATTTTGTAAACCTAAGCAATTAAATAATTGTATGTTTTATGAAAAAATTTTAATTTAAAATCTTGTGTAAGTATAACATAGCTTGCTCGTCATATTTCCTCCGACTTCAAAGCCCGCATAAGAATTTGAAACCGGCATCGAGCTTAACAGAATTTTTTCTTGCCTAGCTGTAATTAAAGAAGCTCGAACTTGGTAAAGGAACACTAAATTAGGAAGTAAAAATTGGAAACGAAAAAATTTAAATAGCAAGTAGAAGTTTGGAATTAAAGCATAGGAAGGGGCCGGCTTCTTGCATACAAATTTTAAAAATTAAACAAAGCTCTAAATTTTCCACAAACATTTTTTCGAACATTGCTCGTTATTTTTTGGTTTTTATCCGTATTTGGGTGGGTATCTACTTAAATAAATGTAAAATTTTAAAATAAATGAAACATTAACGAGTAAGAAATGAACTCGAAGCTTGTCAAAACCAGATGATTTATACGTGTGAGCTGGTTTTCTAAAAGGAAAGTTGCTGATTAATGCTTAAAAAATGTTTTAAGTTAATTTTTTATACTATACCGACAGTCTTTCGAACAGTTCAAATCCTAGTGTTTAAACTAAAGTCGATGTTCACCGAACGGCGATTAACCAGCGTTCACATCTAGCTGCACTAAACTGTGGTCTGTTAGGTAACTATCTCTGTAAATGTATGCTTGTGCAATATATGAAAAAAAAACTTTACATGTGCATGCAATGTTACAATCCCTGGTAACTTTTTGAATGAATATTCTGCATTATGTAAATTTTAAGAGCGTAGCGTGCACTTTAATGTTAATTATTAGACACGAAAACTATTTGCATTTTATGTTAAAAGGTTAAAGATAAGAGATAATTGATGCTACAGAACTTTTGATTTCCGACACCTTTTATAAATTATGTAGTAACGTTTTAATAAAAAATCGAACCCACTAAGATATAAAATCATGTACTACAGCAAGTAGGGCATAAACAATAACACTTGTTACTTTAGTAAGTTTAATAGAAAAATTAATATTTTAGGCTTGTTATTACCATAAATAATAGAATAGTTAATTATACGGTTATTATATCAAGATTGGTATCTTCAACTATTTAACTAAACAATTATAACTAAAATTAGAGACCCTGGTATCAGATTAGCTATTTTAATAATAATTGAATGTATACTATTTGAATACATTGGCTTATTACATAATTACAAACTTAACAAATTTAAATTTCTATATTATACAATTTTGAAAACAAACACTCGGTATAAAATTTTGTGTAGTAAAAAACAGTGATATTCTTTCCAAAAGCTAACAAAAGTACAGAATTTTGTATTTGCAACTACTCGTATTGTAAATTTCCCTGTTGAATTAAAAATGAATTTAATCCCTTGGGGAGTAAAGTAAAAATATACAAGTGTTCCCACAGCAGCATGCAGTTGGTTTTATTAAATTTAGAAACAAATAATATTTGTGAATTATATTATTATATGTATAACATTTTTTCAAAGTTATTTTTTGTTTTAAAACTTCTATTTCGCACAAATAAGCTTTATTTGTGAATTTAAAAATAAATTACTTTAGACTTTAGTCATTGGCAGATAATAGACTTTTAGTGCGAGTTTTTATTTGAGATGTCAAGGAAGTTAATATATTGCTTAAAAATTGCTTTTAAGACTCAGCATTAAAAAAAAAAATTTTTAATAACAAGTTTCTCTACATAGAAACAAAAGAGTATTTTTATAAAATTTATGTTTTCTGCCTTTTAAATAATATTATTTTGCAAGTTTCACTTTTTACGCACAAAACTCTGTCTTGCTCTCTCTCTCTGTAATCACGCTCTGATTGGTCAACTTTTTTTATCAACTTAAACTTTATACTAACAACTTAGGCTTAAACAGAAATTTAAAGTAGGAGAATTTAAAATGATTAACCAATTAATCTAATTATATACCAATCGTGTTGCACATGAATTGTACATCAATAGAGTTCCACAATATTCACTCATTAAAATTTATATTATACAGTACAGCCTCGTTATTCCGGACAGATATAGTTTTGAGTTTGTTCGGATAACCGAGTTTTCAATATTAGCGAAAATTTTTGCCAATAATTTTATACAATCAGTTGGATACTGGGGTACTCGGTACTACTCAGTGCGTATTTCCTAAACCTACAAATGCATACTCACTCTCAAAAAGTGATAATCTCTTATTAAGTAGATAAGATCAATCACAGAACATATACACAAGTTTTCAGTTCGTGATACCGGAGGGGGGGGGGGGTCGGGGGGTGTTCTGAACAAAGCTAAATTTATAGTTATCCATCTTTGAATAGCAGTTAACAAATCTGAATTGCAGTTGACAAATCTGTATTAAAGTTGACGATGTCTGATTGCCTAGGTGGGGCACAATCACTTAATACTTTTAGGCTGGTAACTTAAAATTAATCAATTCTAAATAGGCCAGTGGAAAAACGCCGATACTTTTTATTATGATTTTTTTTGGTTTCAGTTATTTCATAAAATTCCTATTTGACCTGGGGTATCGTATCAAATCAAGGTCTTCGGATATATCTTCTTTCCTAAATCGTGAAACGTTTAACGTAATTCCTATTAATTTTGAATAAATTAAGTTTCGGATAGAAAATTTTTAGTATCATTTTATAATAATTGAAGAACTGGCTTAACCTAGGATTGTAAATAAATTGACAATTGTCAGTGTCGACCAGGCAAATTGACAATGTATCGTAAGCATGAATTTACAATTTTATTTATTGTTACTGTTAATTGAAAAACAAATTTATCACAATTATTGCATGGTTTCGTACAAAGTAGAAGAAAGGAATATGAAAGATATTTAATACACAGCAGACGTTTAAAAATAGACAAGGAGACAATCCCAAATCTGAAAACACTTTTTGCCCGTCTGATCCTTTTGCCCCTTCCAGAAAAAATTCTGGAACCGCCCCTGATAGCGAATATGGATTAAGCAGCGAGTTGTAGTTTGTTGTAAGGGGCCAGGGGGGGCAAAAAATTAAAAATTAGGACAAATGTTTAAGCAAGATTTTCATTTGCAAAAGTAAAGGAATTGAGAATTACACAAATTTGGTCAGGGAAAGTCGAGGAATTTTTTATTTTTAAGGAAAAGTCGTGGAAATTAAGAGTTGAAGGCAGGACAAATTTTCGAAAAATTCGACAAATAAAAAATTTACAATTTTTAAAAGCTAAGGTTTGCAAAATGTTCAGGGTCGGCAACCTTTTAAGACGGAAGAGCCAAAAGGTACAATTTACAAAATTTCCTAGTTTTTAAAGAGCCACTAACATTTTTATTTCAATATTATGGTATTTTATTCTGTTTTTATCCTGTTTAAAGTATATTTTTGCAGAATAATATTTTCTATGGGTTTTGAAAATAAAATAATATAATTATTAGGTAATATTTGTGCATGTACCTGGAGAACTTGACATCAAAAAAGAGCCGCATGTGGCTTGGGAGCCGCAGGTTACACACCCCTGATCTAGGGAAGACTTGGAAAAGTTAGGGATTTTGTTTTTGAAAGTCTGAAAGAAAACATAGACAAGTTTTCAGTTTTTGAAACCGGGGGGTCTGGGGGGTGTGGAACACCCTCCAGTACACCTAAACAAAATTAGTCCCAGAATCTAGCTTTATATAGATTTTTCTAAATGTCTTTTGTAACTTAGATCCAGTAATGCTCAGTGGAATCTCAACTTTAAAACCGGAATCAAAATTTGTTTGCTATTTGTGTTTTTTAACACACTTACAGGTATACTAGAGGGTGTTCCACACCCCCCAGACCCCCGGTTGTAAAAACTGAAAACATATATGTACATGTTCTGTGTGATTGCTTTATTTTTTGCCGAAATAAATAGCAAAAATAAGTGAAAAAATTAAGCAGAAAAACGGAAAATTCGATCATCTTTAATGATTTTTTACAACTTCAGGGGACAAATCTTCTCCCAAATCAACTTTCTTGCTGCAAATATTAACTTTTCACCTTTCTAGTTTACCAGAAAAAATGTAAAGACTAAAATAATTATTGTTAAAAAATAGATGGGGAGGGCATCCCCCGATAGCGGTGGATGATGGGGGAGAGCGGAGGTGATATTCGGATTCAGGAAGTTAATTTACATAAGAATCAGGAGGAATGGTATCAGGGCTCGAAAAAAAAATTCGGTTTGCAAACCTGTGTTATCATTTGTTGATAACAACTCGGTAAATATCACGTAATTAAAAACAACAAATCTTACGACATCTCTCCAGGGGAAGAGGGGGTCAAAAAATCGCCTCACGTAATTAATGGCCACCCCCTATTTATTTAACTTTACCAATTAAATCAAAGAAAATATGAATTAAATCCGTTCAGATATTCTTTTTATTCAAAATTTAATATTTTATAGAAAATTAAATTAAAAACGCACAATTTTAGAGCCTTCTGAATTTTGGCGCTGGATGCGGCGGCTCCATTGCACCCATGGTTTATCCGACCCGATGTCATAGTTTAGTCTTAGATGAATTAATTTGAAATTGCAACTAGAAATTCGTCCGGATTGCAGAGGTAAAAAATATAAAATGTCCGAAGAGGCGGAGTGTCCGGATTACTGCAGTGCCAGTGTCCAGAATAAAGTGTGTCCGGATAAGCGAGGCTGTACTGTATATAGTATATGCAGTTAAATCTGGCAATGCTTCCGTAATGGAGGAGCGCTCCATTGACTGATATTTTTTCGTCAATCTAAAAAATTGCAGAGCTTTGGGAAGTTACGGAAAATAAATCAATGCGGTCTTCAAGCCGCAAAACCTAGTTAATCAAGTTGCATACAAATTGAGTTGTGACCGATAGCAACTGACAAAACAATATAATACAGTAAAGTCTCTTAAAGGTGAACAGCGTTAAAGTTTAATTAATTTATCAATATTTATAATACCAATCAATATATTTATTTCAATTTGAAATATAAAATCAACAAGAACTCTAAATTTTTAAATACCCAGTAAAAGTTGCACTTTATGCTGACGATCTCACTATTTACTGCAGCCATAAGGATATTACTTATCTAGAAAACAACATCAAAAATGCTTTAAGCAAATTAGAAGATTGGTGCTTAAATACGGGATACAATTTTTCTGCAAAAAAAAGTAAATGTATTCTATTTAAAAAATCAAAAATACCTCTGCCTCTTCCCATTTTTAAGCTCCACAAGCAGAAATTACAATATGCACAAGAAGTACAATACTTGGGAGTTCTATTTGATGAAAGACTCACCTGGATTCCACATATCAAACAATTAAAAACAAAGTGCTACCAAACACTAAACATCTTGAAAGTCCTATCACATTATAAATGGGGTTGCAACAAGAAAACGCTTTTATATATATTTAGAACAATTACCAGATCAAAATTAGATTACTCCAGCATCATTTATTATAGAGCAAATAAAAACATCCTAAAATCTCTAGACACAATTTACAACCAAGGACTTCGAACCGCTACTGGAGTACTAAGAACTACACCATTGGAAAGTCTCTACAATATATCGGGCGAACTACCTCCAAAACTTAGAAGAGAACAAATCATATTAAACTATTACGCAAAAATTGTCTCAAACCCAGACCATCAAAACTTTTCAAGAATTGTTACTCCAAAATTTTCATTTTTATATCGATCCACTCCAAAATTAAAAAAACCTTTACCGATCAAAATAAATGAACTCCTTAAGAAATATAATTTAGACATTAATACATTAAAAGATGAAGAAAATAAAAAATTTATAATAAAAACTAAAATACTGACAAAATGGGAAGACGAGTGGCAAGAAATTAAACATAATAAATTAAAAGACTCAAAAAAAACACAATTATTTGGAAACATATAGAACAATTAAGTAGGAAAGAAGAAATTGTTATTGACCGACTTCGGGTTGGCCATACTATGCTCACCCACAGCTACTTATTCAAAAAAGAACAACCCCCAAACTGTCTTTGTGGCAACCTCCTAAACATCAGCCACATCTTAAGACACTGCCCAAAATATCAGGCAGCAAGACATTTTGCCGAACTGCCTGATAGCCTAAAAGATATACTATCAAACACAAGTTGCAACGTTCTAAAGTTACTAAAGTTTCTACAGTCATCGGGTTTATTTAACAAAATTTAAAATTTAATCTTTTTATTATCTCATTGTTAATTCAGTTCAAATATGTTATTTAGTTTTTTATAGTTATTTAATTAATTGTGTAAATGTTACTATAATATTAAGTAGTGCTAATAACCTACGTTGATGCACTTTTTTGTTTATTCCATTTTACTTTTACTATATTATTATATATTATTATTCTAAATTTTTAATTTTGCGTCGACCTATTGTAAATACAAAGTGAAGTTTTCAGCATAAAAATTCCATATTCACAAAAACAAGCTTGTTGTTGCAAAAACTTTGCGCCAAATCCAAATATTACAATAGTAAAATAACAAAACAACAAACCACTTTCTAGAAATGCAACTTTTTACATTTCCATCAGGCTAAGATCTGCCTGACAAAAAGAAAGCATAGTATTTTCACATTGAATCGTATTGAATATGTCAATCAATAAAATATTTAGATCAACTAAATCAGCAATTCTTTCATACAGTTCATCATAAAGCTATACGTACATCACAAACTAAATAGAGTATCATCAATCTATTTTTTACAAATCGTCAAAGCTATTCAAATATT
This sequence comes from Cantharis flavilabris, assembly GCA_949152465.1. Lineage (NCBI taxonomy): Eukaryota > Metazoa > Arthropoda > Insecta > Coleoptera > Cantharidae > Cantharis > Cantharis flavilabris. The sequence continues at coordinate 14,615,516 of OX424435.1, forward strand.
TATAAAATCATCCCAAATAAGTTAAATTATTCAAAAATTCCTTTCATTGATCATTTGCTACTTCTTAAACTTCAATAAATTATTATCAAGCTATTTAATATCCTTTTTTAAGGATAATATCCAATAGAAATTAGAATAAAATTTAATCGTGAAGATTTCAACAATTATACAGCAAAATATACAATTACCTATTTAAAGTTTAAACATCATCTCATTTTCAAATTTTTACAATTATTTGCAAGTTTATGATTAATTTGCTACATGTGAAACCAAAATCAAATATTATCAAAACTTCCAAAGCAGTAATTCAATCGTTAATCAATTCATATCCAAGTCAATTCAAATGTATCAATAAATTTTATAAAAATCAATCAAACCTATTCAAACTTTTAACGATTATCCGACTTGTTCATTTTCTTCTGTTAAATTTCCATATGAAATTTTTATTTTACGAGCCAGAAAATAATGTAATCTAATTTCAAACTTCAGTTTGACCATCGTATTATTGTGCATCCTTCTAGACATTCCCGAAATCTTCCGATCCAAGATCTAAATGACTTTGTCTCAGTTTTTGTACTTTTACCAAATTTTCAGACATTGAACTATTCCTCATCTTTCATATTTACCAATAAGTAAACACACACACTTTTCCGTTTTTTGTAGGTTGGCAATAAAAATTTACCAATAAGAGGCGACATAATTTCAGTTCAACTGATAAACCATTTTTTCGAGCTTGTATCAAACCTCCCTAACCGGTACGACAACACTGCTAGCTATGAACTGATTTTCGTGTTTAATATTGTTTTTATTTGGTAAACACTTAATAATACTTGATTAAGCAATCCACAAATTGAAAAAAGTTTTAAAAATAAAACAATAAAGTAGCTTTAGCAAGTTTTAAAATGCTAATAGTAGTGATTTCGTAAATGGGAGACTTCGTATAATTCATTTCTGAACCATACTTCCGACTCTTGAACCAAGACTTTAATAATAACGTTCGATTCTCAATTCCACTATCACAAAAAGCAGTTACTCTTTTCATCTCTTCAAGTGGAAGATTTTTAATGTGGATTAGTTGCGTAATTTTCATATTTTTGAATAATTTACTCGCCTCATTAAGTCTAATAATATGCATCATCACGTTGGAATTATAACATAACATGATTTCATTATATTATATATTTTTTGTTAGTTCATTAAATAGTTTTTTCTAGATAAGTAATCGACGAAAAATTACTATACTACCATCTATCGACCAGAAAAACACCGCAGTATTTACTTCAAAGTAGCCAATAACAATGGAAATAGAAAAAATATGGTTTTATTGGCTACTCAATTCGATATTCCGTTGGACGAGAGATGGAATATAATAATTTTATCATTGTTGATTCATCCATACGTAATCCATACTCTTTGCTTAACATGAAAGAGAAAATTCACAATTGGAATTTAAATAACTCACGCTAATTAAATTTTGACTCACATTCCACTTTACTTTTTTGTGAAATATACACATTCCAATTTTTCCGGGTCTCCTTCTTTTAAAAAACATAATTATTATTTACATTTCGACAGTTTCTTTTTATTCCGGCATCATTATAACTAAAAAAAGGAACTACTTGAAACTTTTTATATTTTTCTACCCGAAAAATTTAGAAAGTTTTGAATAAAATGTCATATCTTTCTCAAAGCAAAATTTTATCACAAGTTTCATTGGCGAAAACTTTGAAAGGAGTATAATTAATGTATTATTTTAGCAATGATCAAGTCACGCAAAAATTGTAAATATGTATAATTACCAACAAAATCATGATCAAAAATTCTCATTTTCACATTTAAATTATATAAACAAATTTTTAATTATTCATAGTATCAAAAAATCCATTACTTTATATCTACCAAAAATCAGAATTTTAAATTAGTTAATAATAAACGTGAAAAATTACAAAAAGCTTTTTTCGGGAGCCTATAATACATGAAATTTATTCATGCATAAATGCCAATTACGTGAAAAAGGGATAAATTAACTATCTGTTGAATCAAATCCTTCTCTCTTAGGTTCAATTGATTACGTGTTAACTAGTTTGTAGTTGTGATTTGGTTTGTAACTTACAAGATGTACTTTTAAACTAATTAACTTAAATTTAAATTGACATTGGTGTCGAGTCAGTTTTGAATTGTATCTTAATTATTTAAATTTATGATTATTAATATTACACGTTCTAAATTTTCGCTGCTTCAATTTGTCACATCTGCTTGTACTCTGATTTATGATTTTGTCAATATTTGCTATTGTTTCGCAACCATTACATGTCAGACTGTCTAAGAATATGAATTTCTTCTCACAAGGGGGTTTTATACCTAACATTAATCAAGTTGAACAACTCGAATTTTATTTATAGTTTCCTAAATAATTTCCAAAATCTGTTTAATTTACCAAATTTAATATCATTCTCTTCAGCCAGTAACTTTTTATGTGTGAACCTAAAACTGTGTATACTATAGTATGTCTATGGATATTGAGATCATAAGTAACAAGAAAGATAAAGGTCCAAGAAATCTGGATATGTAAGAAAATGGTAGAACTTTGATGATATCAAATAATGAAATTTTAAAAATATGTGAAGGCCAAAATGGTATTACGCGAAACATACAAACAAATGGACGTTAAAAGTATATACCACAGAAAATGAACTAATGTTAAGTACAAGTAATACAATTTAATGATATACAAGTTATCTAAGATAAAAAGGCGAAACTAAAATGATATACAAAACTTATAAAAACAAAACTTGATAACCGACGCGACGCGACGTTTTGAGCATCTTTTGATATACAAAAAAGTTAAATATTCCCAATTTATAAAATATGAAATATGAAATAACTGAGCTATCAAAGATAATTTGATTGAAAAATAAATAAAAAAAAGTATATGATATTACTATGTATGTAGTGTGTACAAGGGAACCTACAGTTTAATTCAGTTCAGACCGAATACCTCGGTATCAGTAGTCTTATAAATTTTTTATTTCGTGAATGGGGGAAGTTATGCTTTATAAAATACAAAAAAGAAAGATTATAATATATTCGAAGAACAAAACATATTTGTTTAAATAAAAATCAGATTAAATTTGCGTGTTAGTAAATACCTGATACATTGGTTTTTTAACTCGCACCGTCAAATACTTAAACTTTCATTCCAAGTGAAAAGTGGCTAACATAATATACATCTACAAGTTACATTTTGCAGTACTAAAATAAATTATTTTTCGTTTTTTGAGAAGTTTCCCGCTATGAAAAATTCGACAACTTAGTCTGTTGTTTCTTTATGGAAATCTCTTTATAGCCGAAGTTTTAGCTTCTTAGCTCAGAGTCAGGAACGTCCTATTTTGTGAAATTAAAATTATTTTATGTAATTCTTCAGTTAATTTAATTTAATTTTCTATATAATTGAGAATTCAATTTTTTCTGTTCTTCTTTTTTCGCCATTTTAATTTTTGTATTTTACTGTTTTTTTATTTAAATTTAAATTTTCCAAACATTTCCGATTAATAATTTTGATGCTCTGATTTAGCTTGATATAATAAATTATTGCCTTAAATATAAATAAAAATAATTTTTACCATTACAGAGACGGTTAATCTGTATCTCCGGCAAAAATATTGACTTCATTTTAAGGCTTAACATTGATTTTATTTCTTTATTGGAATAAATTAGATTTAACTTTCAACTACGTACCTCTTTGTAACAACTTTGTTTTTAAAGGCACAGTTCTGCACGTACACCAATTTTTGTTAACACTATGCATTTTATTGTACAAGAAACTGCACAGATTTGCGTCTCTAGTATGCTATACACATCTGGGTGCCATTTCTAAAGAGCATATAGAAATTTTACGTATTTCTCTACATAGTAATACAGCTATAGAATCTAAAAATCATAAAACAAAAACACATGCAATTTTAATAATTAGAACCAAATGATAAATTTTTCGCTGATAAAAAAATTTAAGAATGACAGGTTATGAGCCCAAAATAGTATATATCTTAGAAAACCAGAATACACTAAACAGATTTTTAACAAAAACTCAAATATTATTTCTTAATTATGTTTAAGTAAAGTTAAGAATAATACAATACTTAGAAAATCAAAAATTCAAAAAAGACATAATTATCACATAACAGGTCTGGATTAAAAATATTTGAAAATATTAAAAAATGTAGTTTTGCCAAGTCTATCCAAATTACAAAAAAATAACATGATAATGCCTGAAATACATTAGAAATTTTAGGAAAACATTGTTTTGCCTAAGTCAAATTGATATTAAAAGTGGTAAAACCAGTTTTGCCTAAAATCAGTTTTAAATACGATTTTGTTGGATATCGTGCAAATTGACACTTACTTACTCTATTAACTAAATGCATTTTTCGTGAGGTATGCATGTTGGAATGCACGCAAAGAACATTTTTCAAGTTTGTTCCATTTTAGTTAGTTATGTTTTATTTTTCGATATTTTGTTTATTCAATTAAAGTTTCGTGATCAAAATATTTGCTTTAATTTAAAGCAAAGTAAATTGATGTTTACAATAATTATACACAAAATATTTGCATAACTAAACTTGAATTTGCCAAAGGAAAGAAAGCAAAACAATAAAAAATAAACTTTGAAACTATCTTGCGTGCGTGAAAATATCTACTTTAGGCACTAGTGCATAAAAGAAATCACTTTCAATTACAAGATCTTTTCGACACAAAATGACAATCAGAAAACTGCCTTTTTGCAACGTTTGTAACAATTCCAGTGCACTTGAATTATGCCAAATTAGTTTTCACCTCTTCTTTTTTTTAAATTAAAAAACAATGGAGATTGGCTAAACTTAGCATCAAACACAAACCAATTTTTATTTAATTGATATCTTTTCGATGTATCTATCAAACGCATCGATAGGGTTCACTCGACTTTACAACACTTCTTTGTTCGAGCTTAATACATTTTGTGTAAGAATGTAGGGAAAGAACTTGAAACAATTTTCTGTCGGTACTATTATAACTTTTGTCTCCCCCGTAGCTAGTTGATAATCCCAATTATGAAATAAAACAAAATTTTCAAAATTCGTGAAATTATAATGAAAAGTTGGTAATAGTAAAAATTTGTCAAATTAATGTTTTGAGAAAATATGCTTTTAAAAATCACCCTACTGAAAAAGATAATAAGTTACCAACTCAAAGTTAGTATATACCAACTCTTAAACAACAAATTTCATTAAATGGTGAATTTCAACTAAATTGTTCTAAATACGAGTTTTTTCTATAAAAAAGTTTTCAATATATTTCATGCTATTTGTTTTTTAAAAGTTTTCAACTAAAAGGAAAGATCTAAAAGTATACTACGTTATATAAAAATTATTTCTATAATTTTCCGGTTGGCCAAGAAGTAATAACTTATATTGTTCAGTATTTTTCAAGATCGTAGAATAAACTTTTATGAAACAAGAAGGGTGTTTGCTGTAATAAACTCTATTAATTAAAGAGTCTTTTTCATGTAATTTAGTTTTGTGGCTAGTAAATAATTTTGTAAGGTAGATTTACAAGGGAGGCAAAACGGAGAAATGGCCACTATTATTGCGCCTAATTACACGCTTGAAATAGTGAAATAGTGTCAGCGTTTAAAATTTACTGCTATGTAAAAGTCGAATATTTCTGACTAAAGTATTTTAATTAAAGCAATGTACTATGCTTTTTTTATTCTAATTTGTTAGATTTGTAATGTTTCCAAACGCGACAACGCCAACATTTTAAACCATATCCTTTTACAAAATTCAATATAGATAGCCCAGCCCGTAAGGTGAAGCAGTAGACTTTCAAACTTCCAAAAAAACAAAAGTTTTTAAATGAACTGTCCTCGTATAGTGCTGTAGTGTAAGATTCCCTTGAGTATTTAGAGAGAAAAAAAAGACAGAAAAATAAATCACAGCGCTATGGTTTCCATTACTTCAAATTAGATACAAAAAAGGATGTGTTTTTTACAATCTTTTTCTAAAGAGTGTTTGTAGACGGACATCATCTTTTCTAAATTTGAGTTATCCTATTAATTATTTATTAATTTTTTACTGTGTACTTTATAATTTTTGACTCGCAAATAAAAATTTAAACTTAGGTACTAAGCATAAAATAAAATATTTACTTGACCCGACTTTTCACTTAAATTGCGATTATTAGTTTTTCTCGGCGATAAAATCTTGTTTTATGAAAATTTAAAAATTTCCATTATAATCCCTTTATAATAGGCATTTGAAAATCGTTAATTTTGCGAAAATTGATACCTCCTGGTAATGGTTGAAGTTTCCAAATTTTAAGTTACCCTAATCAAACATTTTAAGTTTCGTCAATTAAGCACACACATACAATAAACTCAATTAGCAGTAATTTCCATGTTGCTGTAAGTTAACCAAAAGTTTTCCCAATTGATTAATTAACTTAATTAAATTCAAACGATTGAATAAATGTACCAACTATTGTGAATTCACTACTTATACCTTTTTGGTTTTTTTAAGAAAGCAAAACTGCAAGTAAAGCTACGACTTCATTTAACCGCAGTGTAGGCACACACAACTTTTTTAGTTTATAGTTCTCTTTCTTGTACTACTACGTTCTTAAAACACATTTGAATTTTTATTAGAACGTCACACTTGAAGAAAATCGATTTGAGTTAGCTGAATACAGTTATTCATAAAATTATAAAGTGTAATTCTTTCCAAATCTTGTTTTTTGGAGACATTCAAAAGAGAGAGAATAAAAGTTAAAAATACAGGAACATTTTTTTAAATTTATTTGTTCAACTTATGATACTTTTGGGAGTGATTAAAATTTTGTCAAATTTAAATTTGATTTTTGAAATAATTGTTAAAAAGTGCGTTAAATACTCAAAGGTAGAATAACATGACAGGATAATTCTTTTTGGTATCTTAAAAACTTACGTTTAAGTCAACTTTTAAGTGATTAAACTAATTTTGAGTATTTTTGATGCAGTTGAAAACAGAATCCACAAGTCTTTTTACCTTCCTCACTATCCAATATGAAGCACATAAGCGTCGTTTATGAGAGCAACAAGAAACACTGACTAAACCGCCCAATAGGACCAGTGCGGTTAAGCATAATGAGCAGCAATGCTTTGCACTATCACTACTATTAGTAGAGTTTTACCGACGCCTGTCGTCGTGACGCCGTGCATCTTGCTCTGATTCAGACCGACCACTGCAGCAGTTTTCGCCGGGACGCTATGACGACAGCGCTCTTTGCGGAAATTTTCGCAACTCTTCCTTGATAACGAAACCCACGGAGCCACCGTGCTAATAAATGCTCTGGTATTCAAGATAATAGCTGATAATGAAAATTTACTTTCAGATTTCATATAATTGAATTTATAAAACTAACAATCAATTTTCTTTTTGGTCGATATCATATTATATTGATCGAGTACACGAGACATCGAGTGAAAATCTTGCTACTTGGAAAAACATTAACAAAATAAAAATTGCAAAAAGTGCAAATTATATTCAAATATCGATTAATCGGTTTGATTGATAGCGAAGTATACAAAACACAAAAGATTCTTCTTCTTTTTCGACCTTACATCGAATGTGAAAAAGTTTTCGTAATGCTTGTGAAACAATTGATACATAAATCATAAAGAAAAATCACAAATTGATCTAACGTCAAAAAGTAAGAAAAATTAATTTGGTTCCTATAATATACGATCAGAAATCCTTAAAGTTATATATGGAAATAATTAAGGCAAAACGATATAAAAAATACATGTAAACACGCAATATGCAAATGTTATCAGGGCTATGCTACACATACATACCTAACTATATACAAAAATAGAATATAATCATTTCGAGGTTTAATGATTGGCAGTAACGATAGCTTTTAGTTTACATGTTGAGAGAACATCCAATGTTGTACTTGTCTCTTTTACAATGGATAATCGTAACAATGGGGGAGAAAGTTATTTCCGATATTGAAAATCACACGCAATGTTCTATTTTTATATTATATTATCTAAATGTATTCGGATTAACACCTCGACGCCCGTTTCAGATTTCAGATGCTAACAGCTGAATTTAAAATAGTAATGATTTTACTTAACTCCCCTGTGACACTTCCATTCTAATTATTCGCTTGCCGAAACACTCCCTGTTTTATAACACAAAATGCGACATCGTTAAAAACTCAATTTAGATTTGTTATAAATGCGACATGGTTAAGTCATATCGACGAATGTGACTTAAAAGTTTCGGAGCAACTTCGAATGCCTCGTCTTTCCGAAGTTCCAAAATGTTTTGACTATATAAACTAACAAGTTTAGATTTATAGGTTTCAAAATATAATAAAGTAATTTAATATTCTCTAGGCGCTTTGGTTCCTTAAATCGTGATACAAATTTCAATCACAGCAATTTATGTGAAAATAAAATGCAACAAAAATTTTATACATTGATACTAAAAAATACCTACATAAAACTTATAGTAAAAAAATCGTAAAATTTGATAGTTGCTATCCACTCAATGTATTGTTGCAAAATATCTTCCCTGCGACCAATAACATTTATTCATGGTAATTGGTCAAATTGAAAATTTTCTATATTATGGATGTGGAATCCATTATATAACGAATAAATGCAGGAATAAGCACTAAACTCGATTCACACTAATTTGATATCATCAACCTGAAACTGCAAATCCAATTTTTTGAAACCGATTGACTTTGTTCTCTGTTTATTTAATTTTAACCTTGTTTTTGTGCATTTTTGCGGAAAGTACTGAAAGAGAAAAGAAAATTTTATATTATCAAAATGAACATCTAGAAGAGTTTTTTCAAGAAGTGGAAAGCAAACTCTATATTTATTCGTTGTACAGAACAAAATAATATTATTAATAGCAAAATTTAAAAATTCACGAATTTATCAGCATTATTTATTGTTGTTTTGTATTATATTTACCGCTGGATTAAAACTATCGTTTTATATATTTATATGCTCGATTATAGAACATAAAAGCACAATCTAGTTTGAATCTTATTTTTTTTAAATTTTTGATTTTTATGATTTTTTATTTTCGTCAAACATTATCAGTGATTCCACGGTCAACTCCAACCGATAAACTTAATGCATGCTTGAAGTCGTCCGTTTTGTGGAAACACTCAAATTAAGTATAAACATATGCGTGGAGTTAGTATTTTCAAACCAATTGTTGGTCACAAAATACGAAAATTGAGAAGTAAAAGAGGAATTCACTCAAGCCACTATAAGTTCTTTAAAAGAAGTAATGAAAGATTTTGACGGAAGCCCCATTCGTAGTGATGCAATAACAATTGCAAAAAGAAAAAGAGAAGAAGAATTGGCTGCTGCCTATATAAAGAAGAAACAGAAAGAAGACCAGGAATTGGCAATATCGCTGCGTAATTTTGGAAATTCTTTATTATAAGACGAAAGGGAGAAGGAAAAAGAAGACCAAAAAGAAGAAAAGGTATTGGCAATATTCGAGTCGACGTATTTGGATGCCTAGCGCTCGAAACAGCCGCCGAAACTTGGCGCCAGAAATCAAAACTGCGAAAAATTGAGAAATAAGATGAGGGCAAAGTTACCCAGAATTTCTTATGTTTAAAACCCCATAAATAAAAAAATATCATACTTAGGAGGAATCTGACTGCGGCATTTGCATTTTCTGCTCAAACTACATAAGAAACAGTGAAAAAAGCTTCCGATTTCGAATTTTCATTTTTTGGGCCAAAAAGGTTTATTCAATTAACATTCATTAATTTTCAATTTTTTATGAAAAATTTAGTTGGTCTTTTTATTACCTAAATCGACGTATTTGGGTGCCTAGACCTCAAAACAGCCGCCGGAACTTGGCGCAAGCAATCAAAACTGTGAAAAATTGAGAAATAAGAAGATGGCAAAGTCACCCCGAATTTCTTACGTTTAAAGCTCCATAAATCCAAAAATATCATATTTACGAAAAATCAGACTGCGGCATTCGCATTTTCTGCTCAAAGTTCATAAGAAACAGCGAAGAAAGCTTCCGATTTCGAACATTTCATTTTATTCAAAATACGAAAATTGGGAAGTAAAAGAGGAATTCACACAAGCCTCTATAAATTTTTTAAAAGAAGTATTGCAAGATTTTGGCGGAAACCCCATGCGTAGTGATGCATTAACTATTGCAAAAAGAAAAAGAGGAGAAGAATTGGCTGCTGCCTATATGAAGAAGAAAGAGAAAGAAAAACAGGAATTGACAATATTGCTGCGTAATTTTGAAAATTCTTTATTAGAAGACGAAGGGGAGGAGGAAAGGAAGAACAAAAAGAATGAGAGGTATTGGCAATATTCCTGTGCAATTTTGAAAATTTTTTATTAGATGAAGAAGAGGAGGAGAAAAAGGAAGAACAGTAATTGGCAAATATAAAATTAGTAATTATTGTGATTTTGTGTGATATTGTGATTGTGTGAGATTGTGATTTTTATGAATACTTTGCAGTTTTGTTCAACTTTTTATTAAATCTTGATTTGTATTCTTTAATCATTTATTTATATTTAGGTAATCCTTTTTTAATATGTATGGTATTTGCGATGACCATAAATAAGTCGCAAGGCTATGTGCGGATTGGATCCAGAAAATTCATGTGGGCAAACATTGCAGTTTGGGCAGGACAACGTCTGTCGGGCCAGCTAGTTGTTAATATAATACAAAACTACAATAAATAATGCAGATCAAAGAGTTTGAATTTTCGATTGTACAACATAAATAAACATATTCTGGATGCAACAATAAAACTAATTCGAATTTTATGGTTAATAATCTGTTATTTTTTAAATTTTATATATTATTTAAAAAATATACAAGAAGCAGCTTGGGAAGCAACCCCAGAAAATCAAAACCGTTAAGTTGAAAACCTGTCCAAAACGTATTCAAAGCAAATTCAAAAAAAAATGGCAAGAAACCCGGTCTCCCAGTGATAGAACAAATTATAATAAGGCAACTAAAAATCTTAAAAAACTGTTAAAAGATCATAAAAATCAAGAAATTCACAATTACCTGAACGGACTGACAGCAACTGAAGCAACTGACTATTCACTGTGGAAGGCAACTAGTAAGTTGAAAAGACCACAAACAGCAATTCCGCCAATAAAAACACCAACACTGGAATGGGCAAGAAGCAATAAAAAAAAAGCAAATGAATTCGCAAATTATCTGGCCAACGTTTTCAAACCGTTCCAAGCAGAAGTCCCAGAAGAAGATGTCAGACTTGAAGAATTCCTGGAAGCACCAATTCAAATGGAACTACCCGTAAAAAATTTTAAGAAAAATGAGGTTACAACCTACATTAAGAAACACTTAAACTTAAAGAAATCCCCAGGATTTGACCTAATAACTGCAAAAGTCCTACAAGAACTCTCAGACAACGCCATCAAGTTTATAACCATGATCTTTAATTCCATCTTGAGATTGGGATATTTTCCTGCACAATGGAAAGTGGCTCAAATTATTTTAATACCCAAACCGGGAAAACCACCAACGGAAACTACCTCGTTCAGGCCTATCAGCTTGCTCCCTATTTTATCTAAAATATTTAAAAAACTGTTTTTGAGAAGACTTATGCCTGTGATTGAGGAACGGCAAGTGATTCCTGAGTATCAATTCGGATTCCGACATCAGCATTCCACTATTGAGCAAGTTCACAGAATTGCTAATAAAATCAAGCAAGATTTGGAGACCAAACGGTACTGTTCAGCCGCATTTCTTGATATAACTCAAGCCTTCGATAAGGTGTGGCATACTGGTCTATTATTCAAAATTAAATCATATCTTCCACACAACTTCTATCCGGTGTTGAAATCCTTCCTACAGCATAGACACTCTTTTTGTAAAATATCAAGATGAGATATCACCACTTTTGCTAGTCCACTCTGGAGTCCCCCAAGGCAGCGTCTTGGGTCCGCTTCTATACCTAATTTACACGACTGATCTACCAACTAATCCAAGCACATTTATTGCGACGTTTGCGGATGATACAGCAATCTTGGCCTCCCATCCTAATGCACTAACAGCGTCTACAAACCTACAAAAGCATCTAAACAAGTTAGAAAAATGGTTGAAGAAATGGCGCATTAAAGCCAATGTCCAAAAGTCGGTGCATGTAACATTCACTACAAGAAGAGACACATGTCCTACTGTTAACCTCAATGGAAATATACTACCACAAAAAGAGGAAGTTAGGGATCTTGGAGTGCATTTGGACAGAAGACTGACGTGGGGTAAACATATCTGGAACAAGAGACTCCAACTTGGTCATTCCTTTAGAAAACACCAATGGTTACTGAATCGTTACTCAAAATTATCTCTGAAAAATAAGGTGCTCATATATAAAATCATAATAAAGCCAATTTGGACCTATGGCATCCAGCTTTGGGAAGCAGCAAGTAACTCCAATATCGCCAAAATACAGCGATTTCAATCAAAAGCCCTGAGAACTATCGCAGACGCCCCTTGGTTTGTACCAAATTATGTGATTCACCGTGATCTTCAAGTGCCAACAGTTGAAGAATGTATCAAGTCGTCCAGCACCAGATATCAGGATCGTGTTAGAGACCATCCCAACTCTCTCGCTGTGGATTTATTATCTTCCCATCGAATAAAGAGATTAAAGCGTCACGACCCACTGGACTTGCCTCATCGCTTTTGAAATGGTACTTACCGTAAGCCTGACATAACACTTTCTGGTGTTAAAATGTAAAGGGAGCGTGCCCTTCTATATCATCCGGTTCAATATGTCAAACCTTTTGCTTATTGTCTATTTATTAGATAGATTGTAAAATACTAAGATTTCAAATAAAAAAAAAAAATATATTATTTTATAAAAATTTATTAATCAAAAAAATTAATTACTACATTCACACTCTATTTTTCGAAGTCAAAGAAAAAAAATAATTTGTGTATTACTTAATAAATTAATGCCGGTGTAGCCGGGAATTTTAACCCCCTTTTATTTTACCCTCGATAAATATTTCTTAGGGACATTTTACCCCCAGTAAAAAATGATTAGGAGGTAAAATTTCACTAGGGAATTTTTACCGGGGGGTAAAATTTCACTGGGGTAAATATTCCCGGTTACACCGGTCTACCACTTCCCTGTGTGTATTGTCAGATGTTAATTCGACATTCACTACTTTTTGTAGATTCTAATGTACCTACCTCTGATTGGTTTACTACAATCAGGCCAATGAGAGATCTGCTAGTGCATATGTACATACATATATTACAACGAAAACTTTCTAAGAACTTCAACTTGACAAGTTTTCGGGAATCATGATCAAAGAAAAGATGTCTATCCATAAAATTAGCACACACTTACGTACTATTACTTACATATGTTGCGCTATAAAAACGACTAACTGTTGCTCACATGCACACCCAGTTCACATTCTTTTTTCTTAATTCAGCATGAAATATCACCGTTGAAAGCTTATACTAGAAAACTTATGGCAAAAAATTCTATTTATTGTACATTTAGTCTGCACATCTTTTAAAACTTACAAAATATGAAAAGGAGAAATGGCAATTTGTCGAGAATTAAGTCAAGCAACAAAATAAACTTAAAAATTTTGAAATTTCGTATGGACGCTTGTAAGAACTACTGTACCTGGAAAAACATTATTAAAAACATCGCTGAATTACGCAGCTAGAATGACGAAATATCTTTAAAACCGCCAGAAATCGAAATCGTTTTTATAATTAACAAATTCCAATTTAAAATAAATTTATGATAATGATATTAACTGTTGCACTTCTAAAGGGAAACTTCGGCCGGTTCCGTCCATTAAACTGCACCTATTGCAAAAACTTGAAGACATGAGATCATTGGAAATCACTCACTCGGTCAAAAAATCACCAATCAATGAAGGATAAAAATACTACATATTTATTTTCGACGTTAAAAAGCATCACATCAAAATGGCGTCGTTGAATCGACCGGCTCCATTTCATTTGAACCGATTTATTTTAATTAGTTGCGAATTTGACTAACATGCCACGAGATGGTTAGTCAAGCGACATATTCCGTGTAATTTTCTAAAAAAATTTGTTAATTATAACAACTTGTGAACAAGTGAAGGGAAATCTGAGAAAATCCAAGAAAATTTAGAAAATCTTGAGAAATTTTAGAAAATCCGGGGAAATCTACAGAAATCCAAGAAAATGGCATAAAAAGAAATCTGGTGTATTGAGTATGTGATTTTCTCCTTGTAATAAGCTAAGAAAATATGTTTCTTTGTCTACTTTTACCTTAATAAATACTATTCGAGTATTATTTATATGCAGGGTTCCGACTCGTCTGAAAAACCTGGAAAAGTAAAGGAATTTAAGAGTTTCCTAATTTTGTCAGGGAAAAGTCAGGGAATTTCTCCTTTTTATAGTGCCAAGTCTATGAAATTAAATTATGAGAAAAACAATTTAATTAAAAGTTTCTTATTAATTTTAAATACATTTGTTTTTCTTTAACTAAAACTTAAATTTTTTTAATTTTGAAATTAAAAAAAAAAAATAATTTATTTTAATATAATTTAATTAAAATGAAGATTTGTTTTACATTTTTATCGTCCAATTTACGAAATGTAAGGGAAATGTTTATTCTTTGTTAGAGAAAATCTGGAAAAGTCAGGAAATTCAATTTGGAAAATATAGTGGAAACCCTGATATATCAATATAATATTAATATTATATTAAGATTTTAATAATTTTAAGAAGCATGGTCTATACTATGTTGGCCATGTATATGTTACGGTCAATGACGTAAATTGGGCATTGACGTCAATGGCCGGGCAATGACGTCAATGCCCATTTACGCTGGCCATTAACGTTATTGACCGGCCATAGACGTCAACGCCCGTTAACGGTGGGCAATGATGTAAATATGTTCATTTGATTGTAATATTTACGTCTTTGGCAGGTCAATGACGTTAATGGGCAAAATGGATTGGACAATGATGATATTATAGAATATTATAGAATAGAAGAACAGCAAAATGGCAATTTAAATTTGACAGCCAACTGGCAAGTGATATTTACGTACATAATATGTTGTATTCATTGTATTATAATTATAATAATATAATCATTTATTAACAAAAATAATGAAATAACATTTTTTAAATTAATCATTTTTATTCTGGCTAGGGAGTGACCCATGGCACTTAGAATTGCAAAATTTGATTGCTTGCGCGACACGCACATTTATTGTTTTTACATCCATCCTTGCAATGACAACGCTTGTAACCGTGGCCTCCTAAAACACTGCTTTCTCATTTTTTTTTGGTCGTATCACTAATATTTTCTAACAAAATTCACTTTTCAGTATCCCTTAATAACTAGTATTAATTGCAAAGGCACATTTAATATATTACTTTCAAATAGAATCTATAGAATAATAATATCATCATTGCCCACCCTGTATTGGGCATTGACGTCATTGCCCGGACAATGATGTAAAAACCACACATTAAATTTTAAATGTCAACATTGCCCAAAATGCATGGTCATTGACGTCAATGGCCGGTCAATGTCCAACTAAGCTGGGCATTGACGTTATTGTCCGGCTATTAACGTTAATGGCCGAATTGTCATCATTGACCGTAACATATATACAATGAAGTTTGCCACCCCTGATCTACACGAGCAACATCTCAGTTTAAATCTACGACCAGCCAAGGGTTTGAAACCATCCCGCCAACTAAAAGTTAAATTAGTTTCTTTTTAAGTCAGTAAGTTTCTAATTTTAACATTACTTAAGGATTAAAATTGAAATATTTCAAAACAAAATGAATTTTTTGTTGGCTTTTCGTAAAATTTCTTTTCTTTGGCCCCTAATAAAAAATGTTTACCCACCCTTGGTCTAAATGGTAAAAGTTTTATGTACTAGAGAGAAGCCCTGGTGTAAAATTTAAACGTTTTTCCAAGCAATAGGGATGCTGGTGCAACACCCCATGCAGAAATTTGTGTTTCAAATTAATTGTTTAAAATAATTTTTACAATATTACTTTTAATAGCTGTAATTAATGTATTGCAATTATTTTTTACAATTTTTTGATAATATTAAATATAATTATAAATTATTTATAAGTTGGTGAACAAATGCGTCAAAACAAAAACAAAAAACTATCGTGTTTAAACTGGCAGTGCCGAATGAGTCAGTTTTTTAGTGGCTTTGGTTAATGATATATCAATGTTAGAACGCAAGTTACAAAACAAAAACACATCGGGTTTGCAACAACGCGATTGTGGATTAATTAAAAATTATTATTTATTATTGCATTCGTTAATTTTTAAACATAAAGTGAAGTGCGGTCGTGCTAAATCATTATTATGTTTTTTCTGTATTCATTTTCAGAGATTTTCAGGAAAGTGAATTACTGCAGTGTTAATTCTGCATCCTTGCATTTTCCGAAGGAAGTGTTCAAGGTAACAATTTCAAATTGAAAGTTTAAACTTATCAAATTGTAATTGACATTTTATATTATAATATTCCAGGTTGAAGCAAACGAAGTTTGGAATGATGTGCTTTATCCAGACTCCTGCACTACTACTATTGGATATTGTATAAAAACACAATGGTAAGTTTCTATTATTAAAATTTTTAGTTATGCAATTTTATAAATCTTGAAAGTTTGTCAAATAATAAAAACTGCAGTTTTCGAGAAAGCGGAGTACACTCGCACTGCTCATAATTGTACTTCTTTATTATTTTTTGTGATTTAAACCAAAATGATCATTTTTTGTAGAAAAAATCTCTTTCTCGGGTACTTAAAAGTAAAGTTAGTTGGTAAATAAAATTGAAAATTTTGTCTAAGAGTAAAAGGGGTTAAATTTGCATTAAAATGAATTTATTACGATGCAACACAGTAGAGCACGGTTAGAGCGCAGACCAAGCATATAAAAAATTTTCCGACCATGTCTTCTTCGCAACTTACTCGCAGTTTTGGAATACGCGTTAAACTGTAAAAAAATTTGACTTAATCTGTTCAATTATACAGTTTCTTTCAAAAGAGGTGTGGGACACTCCTATATGTTAGCAATGCAAATTTTACATTTCGAAGGATTTTTCGTCAAATAAAAATCAATTTTACAGCAAAACTCTTTAGACATTTTTTGTTGAAAATTTTATTGCCTTCAATTTTGTTTATATAGATTTTTCTATTTTGTTGCACCGTTTCTGACTGACAACGACTAAAATAGGACTCCGTAAAGTACAAAAGCAGCACCGTGTCTGAGATACAGCAGATGCAGTCTATTTTTATTACGAAAATACCATAAATAATCAGCAAATTTTTTACCAAAAAAATTCAAAATATTTATTTTTTTTAACGAAAAAACTTTGGTGTTTTTAAATATGTTTTTATGAAACTTGGCTTGTTGTCTTGGTGAGGTACTCGCCATGGCGAAATAATGGATCCATGGAGAGACCGAACAAGTTTTTTATGACTGTCTTGGTGCTTAAAGATTAAGAATAAAGATTGCAGTAATGTCTAATTAGAGATGGCAACTCCGGCCCGCGAAAGATTTGAATCCGGCCCCCCAACAAAAAGTTAATTTAGTTTCTTTTTAAATAAGTAAGATTCTAAACATTGATAATAATTAAAATTGAAATATTTGAAAACAAAATGCATGTTTTGTTGGAATTCTGGCTTTCTTACGTTTTTCTGGTCCCTAATGAAAAAAGGTTACCCATCCGTGGCTTTAGATCAACAGCAGTTATTAACTACCAAATCCGAGAGGTGATATGGTGAGCGAAGTGTAAGGAGAATTTTAATTTATACGAAAATCAAATAAATTTAACAATTAACATTAAAACTTTGACACTTTGCTTAAACGTAAAATTTAAGCAACGTAAAATTTCTTAAAATACTTCTACATTTGGTTATTGTAAATTTCTTCAAAAACTCATAAACTTGTTTGTCATTCCTAATTTCTAGAAAAATTACGCGTTGTTATTCAAAATTTTCTGAAAACCCCCCATGACAACCCGGATGTACCGATGTCGTGACCCCTAAATTAACCCATAGTAAACTGTTAGTCAAGGTTTAACAAATTTTATATAACCTCTGACATCAGATCAGGATCTCAGTCTTAAAGTCAATTTTCCTGAAGTTAATAAGACTCCGTTCCGATAATTTTTTAAGTAACGCCTAGTGCCGATAGGAACGTAGAAAAAACTTAAAGTTTTAAGTGTGTCAATTGCTTCGAACAAAAGTAAATCGGCTTGTGTAAGTTTTCGCTGGAAAATAAGCTTGTACGCGTTACTGCCCTGTCAGAATCATGTTAACGTTAACGTAATGTTAACACATGCTCCAATCAAAAGCAATATTTCTGCTGATCTACCAATCCAAAGCTCCCGTTCGTTAACATTACGTTAATATTAACATGATTCTGACTGGGCAGTTAGGTCGCTAATGTTTTGGAAGTTTACGTTACCGAGGAAAAAATCTCAATATTGGTTCGTCGTGTGCGAAATACACAAAATAGGGAACCGATAACTGATATTTTAAACTTCAAAGTATCTATTCCTTAAAAGTAAGATTAAAATAAAAAAATATATCTCAGATACGACTTTTATGTTCATAACGAATGCCCAATATATCACCCACATTCCATCTAGTACGACACGTACGAATATAAAAAAAAAAACTTAAAGAAGAACCGGTAAAGACCGAATTACAAATCACCATATTTACTTACTGCCAATGTACCAATACGTCACGATAGAATCGATAAATGTGACGTGCCATTTTAACCGCTCCACATAAAATTTGAGTTGGATCCTTGGATCAACTTCTTATATCCTACCTGAGTATAGCACTGCAGATTGTGCTTTACAAGTCAAAAATTCGTAATGCATCAAGTTAACATTTTTGACTTTGGAAGCAAGAATTCTAGATGCCCCTGTTTTTTTTTTAATTAATTAACTGCTTAAAAAAAAATACATATCCGTAAAAAAATTTATTAAATTAATTTTGCTTAAAGAACAATGAATTTACGACTATTTTAGTTTATATATTTACAATATAATTTTACTACTTGATTTATTTTTTTTTAATTTCCATTTATGTGGATTCCTCGCATGAAAACCGTAATTGAAAAATTGGTCGATATTGTGATACAAATGAGGCGAAACTCGACTCAAAGCGTGATTTTCGTCGGGATAGCTCTAAAATATAATCAAAGTTTATTTTACCTTATTAAATAATTTGTAACTTTGTAACCTGTTGTCTAAACAAAATGTCTGCTCTCTCTAACGCTTTAGCCAAAATCATCGATTGCTGATAGTGCACGTTATCATCTGCATTACCATGAATTAAAAACAAGGTTTTATTTCTGAGTGCTTCTACGCGTGCTGTGGTGTCTGTATTTGCATACCCTATCAAATTATCTTCAGGGGTTGGTAAGCCCATATATCGTTCCGTATAAATTGAATCTAAAATACAAATAATTTGTTTTGCTTACAATGTTCAATTTTGTATAGAAAGCTTTACATGTTAAAATAAAATTTTCATTAACTTAAAGCGCTGCCAGTTGCAATATTTGCACTCAAATTATTATCCTGATTTTTCTAAGCAATACATAAAGCTGATGGAAGGTGGAGCACTAGACCTTGGCTTGAATTTTAAATTACTTTATCGTTTCAAAGAATAAAAAAATGCTAAAATTTATGCCAGGAAAATGTGTTCTTATTTCTTGGAAAAAAATTTTATCGCAAAATGAAAATTTAAAATTACATTTTCAACTATTGACTGCGACTTACCGTAATAAATAAAACTTGTTACGGGAGCAATTGCTAATCCTAATTTAAATACATTTTTGGTATCTTTAATAAGAGCCCAGATAGTTGAGAATCCTCCATAACTCCAGCCCCAAATTCCAGTTTTGGTTGAGTCTACATAGGGTAAAGTGTCTTGAAGATATCTAAAAAGAATTATCGTAGTAGTTGTGGTGGGATAATATTAATTTATCGACTTACTTTGTAACCGTAATTTGATCTTCAATTTCTACCGTTCCTAATTTACGATAAACTGAAAACATTAAATTATCGCCGTTTCTTCCAGATCCTCGGCCATCAATGTATGCATAAATATACCTTCGATTTGTGACAAAGTAATTTTCAATGCCGGTAGAAAATGAATCCGAAATTCTATTGGAATTTGGACCTGCGTAACTAAAATCAATTTATACAAATTAAAATGTCAATACTTTTGTTTATTTTCTTACACGTTAACTATCATGGGATACTTAATCGTTCCAGACTCATCTAAGTCGGGAGGAAGTAATAATCGCACCCTGGCAACAAAACCACCTTCTATGGGCACTTTTAAATCCTTCTTAATTGGCGAAAGCTTTCTTTGTAATTTATTTCTTAAAACTTGATTATCTTCCCATACGAAATAATCAAGAGACTGAAAGTAAAATAACTAAAAATACCACTAAATCGCGATAAATGTTAACGTAAATTTTAATTAGCTACTAATACCACCCAGTCACGTTATTAGGTAATTGAGTAAATCACAATCTTAAAACGCCACCCTTAAAATTTGTAAACATTGATTAATCAATCAAAAGCGTATGCTGATTATTCCAATTACACAAAAACATCAATCTATGTAATGTACTACACAGAATGATTCCAGCGAATTCGATAAATAAAGAATTTATGTTTATGCGTCTGTCGTGTAATACAATCAGTTTCGTTTAAATTTTCATTTGTACAACCCCACCTGCTTTATTAACTTTAATAAAACACACCTGTGCACTATGAACGTGAATAATGTTGGGTCCAGGTCCACTACAAATCTTTGTGTAATAAGAAAAGTCTTTACTAAATACAGCATTAGCAACTTTACACGACCCCTCCGGTGTGGAAAAGTTACAGGTTAAGCACACTTCCTCTTGCGTTTTCACATCCATAACATAAATTTGTTGATGAGACGGATGATCGTCGACCGTGGACGCATAATATCTAAAATCAATCTATCAAACACAAACGGATAGCAACCACAATTGATACCTACATTAAATCACGGATTTCGTCCCATCCATAAACTGCAGTGATTACCCGCTTACCATGTGTAAGTCTTTCACGTGTTGCACTTACAGTATCATATAATACCAAATGTCTATAGGAATCGTTCGATTCAGGCAAGGATGTTGCTAGAATGAACTTGGTACCATTGTTATTATAAATTGGCGATTTAATAGTTAGCCACCCGCGGGTTTCATTGACTACATATTTCTGCAACAAAAATAAACAAAAAAATGAAAACTAAACATTTCGGGAAAGCTCAAAATACTTTTCTGCTGCCCGTCGACGGCACTGAAGTACTTTAGTGCCACTCGTCCCCGACAGTAAAGTGAAACTTAAATTCGACGATTAAATAATATAAAGTGAAGTTTTTATATTTTGGCTAATTAAATTTTCAACAATAAAGTCGGGTGCAGCATATTTTGCTAATATTAAAAATCATTTTTAATTACTTTGACTTTATTGTCAAAAAATAAATTTATGTCACAACTTGGCACAGACCTAGATGAAAGTTGAACTTCCTTTTCCGCAAATTTTATGAATGTCAATAAAAATGAAATTCTGTACAGAAAATTATCTTACCTCGTTACAAGCTAATGTTACAACGTTACAACGCGTAATAGCGCCCACGGTTTGTACGCGATTTAAGGAAACTGCAACTACACTTTCGTCATTGGCCCAAGTTACATCCTGAAGAATGTGATCCTTAGAAACGTCATTTTCTGGAATAAGGTCTTGCAAAGTCTCTACTTTAGTTGGATTTTCTAAATCAACGTATTTAACCGACACTGTAGGATTTGTTGCACCAACCTATAAAAAGCAAAATTGTGAAACACTTAGAAATTTACTTAACAAAAGAATGCGTGAGTACCTTAGGGTATTTTAACGTAACAAGTTGAGGATATTGGCTTTCCAGCTTACCAGGTTCTCCATACATAAAATAATGAAATTCATTCACTTTGGTGTCGTTAAAAGAAGCGAAAACTAAACGTTTTCCATTTGGAGAAAACCAAACAGCAGATCCGGATCCTAGCACTTCCTCTAAAAGATTAAATAATTTAATTTTAATAAGTGCGTCAAGGAAGCAAGGAAACGCACCTTCGTAAACCCAATCTGGAACTCCGTTGTATACTAAGCCAGGTATTCCGTCGTGCGTTATTTGAATTGGATTTGCTGCATCTTCGGGAGTTTTGATGAAATAAATATTATTTTCCAAGATGTAAACTAATCCCGAACCAGCGGGAGCCCACTTTGCATACTGCAAATGCGTTTGATTTGCTATGTGGTAGTAGATTCTAGACAAAAATTCATTGTTTGTTTTATTCATGAATGAGAAATCATTTTCTTTCTTTATTGATTTTCAGTTCAAGCATTAAGTCTTCAGATGGTGTAAAAGCCACTTATAAGCTCGTCGAGAATTTCAATTGCTCGTAATTTGTATATAGGGAAACATCAAAGCAAGTTGAAATAAAAAGCCCTTAGAGTATTGATCCGTTGAAGGTTAAAAATATTTGAATTCTACTTGGAAAATATTAAATTTTACATAATAATAATAAATTTAAAACAAGTTTGTAATGACTTTTTTTATTAAAATTGAAGTTTTTATTATATTTCTGAGAATCGATATCGTTAAGCTGGTTGCATTATAAACAAATTTAAGATTTTTGTATCATTATTATTAATATAGTTTTAGGTGCAAATATAATGGGGTTACCAACACCTTTCCTGCTAGGGTCTATTAAGTAAACTAGTTTTTTCAGTAAGGTAATTTCACATCAGCGTATCTACGAATTTACAGTCCGTGAAGTCTGTTATTGAAACTCGGAATTTCGGCTCTGTAAAAGAAAAAGGTTTATCATATTGATCAACCTTTTTTCACTCTTGCATCAAAGAACAAAATTCATTGTTTCGATAAAAAATTTAATAAATTTTTTATTGTCGGATTCATTGCCTGTGAGTGTCTAGGTAACATGGAATACCCCCCGGGAGGGCAATTCGATAATATTAAATAATTATTTTTATTAAATAATACTTTTATATTATTTCTTTTTTCAAATTTATCTATTTAAATGTGCATATTGCCATAGGTCAATTACTACATTGCAAGAAAAATAATTTCTAGTACTTTTAGTACTTCCATCCTGGTTTTATCAATATTTTAGTTTGATAAACAGAATATATCATTAAAAAATATGGTTCAAGTAATTTATTGATAATATTGTATGTATTTAACACTTGACAAATTTCCACAAAATTGACGAAAACGTTTGTTGGTACTTTACATAAATTTAAAAATAGAATTTTTATCTTGACACTTATGTATACAGTAAAAACTTGACCAAATGAAAATAATATGTAGGTATATTCAAATCAAAAATATTGTAAATTATAAAAAAACTTGAAAAATTTTTCCGTCAGTTTCTTTTCTTTAGATTTTTTTTTATTAATCTGCTTATTATATTGTATTATTTTTTATTTTTAAATATTTTACCAATAAAATCTACAACCCCCTTCTTGTTCCTCTAATCGTCAATTTTTTTAATTGTAAATATTTTTCGTAAATAAATTAATAGTTTTTAAATAAACAATACGTTTTGATGGTTTTGGTGCTGTGTTTACAAAATTAATTAAAATAATATTGATATTTATATGTAGATATATATTTTGAACTTTTTCATCCTATTCTGATAATACTTTAGATAGTTTAACACTTGCGTCAAGAAGGAAGTCCTTGTCTTATTAAACGTTTATTGTTACTTGCTTCTATTGACCTTTTAAAATGTCATTGAGCAGTAGGAGAAATTAAATCCTTTTTATGTTTCAATTAGAAATGTAGCTTTTACCGATAACATACAAGTAAACAATACAAAATTATTGCATAATTAAATTTTGTCAGCAAATACCTAAATTTGATTACCTGCTGTTATTGTTTAATAAAATTATTAATTTTACACCTTTTAAATGCTTTGATTACATAAAAGATTTTATCCTTGATGTACGAGGTGTGACGACACGAGGTTGGTACACTTACTTGCTTTCAATGTCGTATATCGTGAACTGTGCAGTAGTGGAATGTCGAAAAATCTGTTGAACATTTTTTTTAATTTTTAGAAAGTAGACACATTATTGTACACTCACGGCCTTTTGGTTATATCTCAGGAGCGCATATTTTAAATCGTGCGTAACACTAAACGAACTTCCTGGATAATTTTCCTGAATTTGTAAAAAAAACATTATTAATTCATAAAAGATTTTAAAAAAATTAACGTACAAATATTGCTGTTTCCAAAAATAATTTAGATGAAAATGATGTTGCATTAACCCTGTACACATCCTGATTGCGGTTTTTCACCAGAAATGTGTCCCCTGAAATTTATAGTCAAAACATAAAATATTGCAAATTTTTAATATTAAAATGTTTACCGGAAACCCAAGTTCCATTCCAACCTTTATTTTGGAAAATACCAAATAAAAATTCGTCTAATTCAAACGGCTCTTTGCTGGTTGAGTTTCCTGTTTCATGACTTTGAGCGAGACTTAAACTGCATATCAATAAAAATGATATCAACCGCTAAAACGTAAATTTTTATTTAGTTTATAAAACATAAAAAAAGGACTAAGTACATAAGAATAACTACTCATCGCGAAAATACGTAAAACATTTTATGGTTAGCGCATTGGGTAAAACATTTCAAATTATTTTTTATTACCTTAATATGTTGCTACCATGACAATTACCTAATTGAGTTTCTAATTATCTAATTTATAATACTAATTTGATAAGCCACAAAGTAGTTTGCATGTGCAAACTATTTTTAGCTAGCGGTTAGCTAATATATTTTTAAAAAATTTAGTGAAGTAATTGAGTTTGTTTTTAAATCAATCCAATGTTTTATGTTTTCCAGGTGTTGAAATGGGTTTTGCTCAATACACGCAAGAGGATACAATAAATCCAAAATCAACACCGATTCCGCGAGCAGCTACCAGCTACTTGCGGTCTCTATAGTGAACGAGAAAATTAGATAGCTATCGGCATTAACATTACACTAGCAGATGACAATTTATTGATTATAATATAGTATAAAGAATAGAATCGGTATGTAAAAAATATCAAATATCAGTAAGCTACAATTTAAAATCTACCTTAAATTAAGTATACGTCAGCTGACATATTCAATTTCTGTAATATTGTGAGAAAAGCTACTATTTTTTACTTACTAAATATTCATCCAACATTTTCATTAATAATATTTAATTTTATTTATACATTTGGAATTTAAAACATGACCTAAAGATAAAACTATTAAATTTGCATATCTTGACAAACAAACCTAAAAGCAAAATTTGAATCAGAAAGTGTTACCGTGGGGATGCAATTGATAATAGTAATCAATCATTAATAAAATAAGTAAAATGAATTAAATATTCATTAGTCATCTCCTTGAAATATATTAACCATAACATGCTATATCGCGAAGAACAATATCATCAAAATAAGAAAACCATAAAACTTTCAAATGCAGTTGGCTTGGTGAGTGATAAATCGAATAGGCTCAATAAGCCTCTTGTACCATAGCGTTAGGAACAGATAGATCAATCAGGCAATCTGATATCACCCAATGGGCCGATAGCTTCTTGGGTCAAACCTCGAGCAGCGACAAGCCGATATAAAGAAGAAAATTTCAAGATTAGAAGTGTTGGAAACATTAATAAATCAGTGATCAATGCCCATGAAATATTAAAATATTACCCTCAAGGATTTGGCTTAAGCTTACGGATTTTTTTCTACTAAACTTAAAGTAGCTGCAAAATATTCTGGTAGCAATACCACCGACAAGAAAATAAATTAATATTAAACTAAAATTTTAAAAATTCCCAGGTTAAATCAACAACAAAAACCACTTTTTTGTCTTGCTCTACTTATTTTATTTTATTAAAAATTTGATTTTTATTGTTAATTTAACCTGATCATTTTAAATCATAAATGGTACATTTTCATTCTATTGAGCAGGATTTATGTCATGGATGTTATCTATTGTTATTTATCAAGTTTTTTTATGACTGGAATATGTAAATAGCAGTTCAGCAATGTTAATGGAATAAAGGTAATTAATTGGTGGTTTACATGAATAGGTACTCTCATATCATACATACATAAATGCATATTACGTAGGTACTACCTAATCACATCGTTTTCTTTCGGGATGTCATGATGTCAAGGTGGTTAAGAAAAATAGTATGCATATAGCAAAAAACTATGTAACTAATTCATTCTTGCTAGTTTATTTCCAATTTCTTGAAGAAGAGGAGTTAATAAAATTTCTCTTGAACAAAGCGACGACAAATACCGCAGGCGATTTTTTTATGTTTGAGATATTACAGCATGTGATGGCTGTTTTTTATATAACATTTTTTCATTTTTATAACTATAATTTTGGAATTCCGACGATTTCCAACAATTCCAGTAATTTCCAAAGAATTCCTTCCAAACAAGGGCGGATATAGAGACCCCCCCCCCTCTATTTAATTTTATTAAAATTTGAAAATTATACCTTAATTCTTATCAAAAATATATAGATAACTTTTTTATTTTTCAATTTCCTAAAATATCCTAGAATTTTCTGTGATTTCCCACTTCACAAGATTTCTTAAGATCCTGAAATTTTTTAGATTTTGGATATTTTTGTAAGATTTTCTAGAATTTTCTACATTTTTCGAGATATCTTAAGATACCTTAGAATTTTCCATTTCCTAGAGTTTTCTGCATTTCTCTCGATTTCTTGTTTACTAAAATTTTTTCGAGTTTCCTGAGATTGTCTTGAAATTTCTATGGATTTCTTGAGATTTTTTATATTTCTACAAATTTTCTAAGAATCGGTTTGTCGGGATGTCTGGGAATTTCCAGAATTTCTTCAAATTTCCTTTTACTAGTACACACAATTTTTCCGGCAATTTCCCTTTAGTTTTGTACTAACTAGAAAATCGTGATATACTCATACAAAAGTGAAAAGAAATCCTAACAAATTTTAGGGTATCTTAGGAAATTCTATAAAATCTCAGTAAACCTTAAGAATGCTATTTTCTTCCCAAGGAATTCTTAGGAAATTTATAATATCTTTAATAATTTATCTATAGATTAATTCCCTTTTTCAATTTTCTGAGATTTCCTTGGCTATAGGCTATACTAAGGTTTTTTAGAATATCATAAATTTCCCCTTTTCTATGATTGCCTAGTAAAGGCAGATAAAACGAGATATAAATCCCCCCCCCTCTCCATGAGCCATAAAAAAAACTCGATTTTAAAAATTTTGAGGGTTACACCAATTGACCTCTATGAAGTGTCGATATTTATTCCCCCAGCCATGAACCCTTGGTTTTAGGTTTCAAAGCTGTATTAGACTACAATGATTTCATAATTTTGAGATTTCTGCACAAAATTGTGTGCAAAATTGTCTATCACACAGGAAAATAATTTATCCTAAAATTAGTTTTCGTTTTTTGTTTTATTAATTTAATTATAATTAATTTTTTGACCTAAATTAATTTATTAAATAAATCAGGATTTAAAAATCGCTCAAGACTTTTAAATATTTAAATAACAAATAATTGTATATTATTTAATATCTTGATTATATTAATAATCCCCCCCCCCCCCTGTAAATACGCCACAGGTTATTCGCGATATAACAATTACAGGATTTCCATTTCTTTGAAAATCTGGAAAAGTCATGGAAAATTTAAGATTTCCTTAATTTTGTAAGGGATATAATTTCTCATTTTTAGTGCCAAGTCAAGGAAATTAAATTTTCAGTCTAGGAAATCAATTTAATTTAATTTTTTTTTTTAATTTTGAAATAAATGTTTTTAAATTTTTAAATTATATTTAAAATAAATTTTTCTTTAATTTTAATTTAAATAAACTTATTAATTTAAGAAAAATTAATTTTTTAATTATTTTAATCTTAATTAAAATTACTGATTTTAATTTAATTTTAAAATTAAGTGTTTTTTACCGTTTTATTTTCTGATTTATTGAAATACTAAATAGATTATCTCATTATATTTTTAATGGTTTTAAATTTTTTTTTAAAGATTGAAAAGGTCACAGTACAACTGGGGGCCCTTTTACCCGGAGGCCCGCATGCGTCGCACCCACCGCACCCCCGTAGTTCCGCCCCTGTGGGCGATATTGGACAGAAGTTTATATTGATCAATATAATTTGTGTATAAAATAAAATATTGATCAATATAAATTGTTTTATTAACACCCACGAATTCAATGGATATAATTAATACAATGGGCACGATTGAAAAACATAATTAGCAATATAATAAACTAGCTGGATCAGTGGCGGTGCAAGAGTAGCTAGGGCCCGTAAGCAAATATACGAAACTGGCCCCAAAAAAAACAATATATTAATTTTGAATTGCGTAAGTATATTATTTAAAAATCTCTTTTTTGAGATTTACTACCCTTTGTGGTCCCGGGCCCCTAAGCATTGCTTACAGTCGCTTATTCATATCACCGCCACTGAGCTAGATACTCAGTTTCGCCCGGTGGCGTCAAAGAAAGTCTGTTAGAAAAGAAACTAGGCCTGCCAGACGTCCGGTTTTTCCCGGACAAGTCCTCTTTTTAGCGGCTGACTTCTTGTCCGGTATATATTTCCATGTTTGAAGGAAGATGTCCTCTATTTTAATCAACCCGCGGCCCTCTCGAAAATTTCTTCCGATTTTCACGCAATATTGAAGTGTTTCAATTTTTTATTATTCCTTTCCCTATTTTTTGAGAGAAAAAGCCAAAGAAAAAGGTCATTCGGCACCACGAAATGCGGCGTGTCCTCTTTTAGCTCAGAAGAAATCTGGTAATCCTAAAAGAAACGATAAATTTATCGGAGCACCAAACGAAGATAAGGCTTGAATCTGACTTTGATATGTCCAGTGGTTTAGGCGTGATGATGTAACATAACATATGCACCAACATTTCTATATATAGCATTTAGATATAAAAAAAAAATTGCCCCTTTACCTCTTGGGTAAGCTGACATTTCTGTACATAAATTTTGCAAACGTAATCGCATCATCAAATGACGAATTTGTAGTCCTTTTCTATTTCACCGCTTAATGATGCCATAGTATGGTAAAAACGTCTGCATTTTTGCACTTGATGCATTTTAATTGCAAAAAGTGTGTTATGCATTGTAAAATACTGGTATTGTCAAAAAGTGTCTATATTTGTTTGTTTACACAAATGTTTGCTCTTCACCTTTTTGACCATGACAGCTCGCCACTTAGACAGACTTTCGTAAATATAGAACCAATCATTTGATTTCAGTATAGGGATTTCCACTCGATGTTCGCTACTAGTTGACCAAACTTAAAAATTACACCAGAAATTTCTGCTTTATTTATCTAGATATTATTTTTTGCGCATATTGTTATATATTTTTTACTTCTTTTATCTTTATGCTGTGCTATATTCATCTGGATGTAATGCTATACAGAGCTATACACCGAGCTCGATGTCTAAAAGGGCCTATTGGCGGATTGGGTGATAAAAATTGTCTACCTATTTATTTATCATTACTTAGATACTTAGTTGTAAAATTTAAACTTTGTAGTTTATAGAAATATAAATAATAATGTCATGGACCTCCGAACCAATTAATAATATTGTTAATCTGAATTTTCCTTTTTTTTCAGATGACCAACCAATGGTAACTGTTATAAATATTCGCGCCGGTCTTAATCTATTTACAAAATAAATTTAAAGCAATTTAATCTATGAAAATAACTGCGAAAAATAACACCTGCAGTTTTGAAATAAATTTGTGTTATTGCCTATATTTCATGCTTGGCTTTGTTTTATTTCTTAATAAGAAATCGAATTTATTAGCAACGCAAACATGTTTATAAGAAGGTACAGAATAATCTAAAGTAGTCATACTAGTTTTTATTACAAGTTACTTATTAGTTTATTGTAAAAAAAAACTGTCATTTACTTAATACTTACATTTTTTGATAATTTAGGGAGATCAATCCACATAATTAAATTTTTGTTAGTATTTTATCACAATTTAGGAAAAAAACACTTGAATCACAAACAATCACTTTTTCATTTTTAACAATAAATAATCACAAGTATTATAAATAAATTGACGAATGTTAATTTTTTTATAACATATTTGCACACAACTTACATATCAACAGTTAATAGAAAACTAAAGACCGGATAATAAACTAGTAGGGAACAAGTATTGCTTATTTTGAGAGGGGAAATAATTTAATTTATTATTAACAAATTAAATTACCTAATTGTATTAAAAATAATTATTGCTAATTATATTTTTTTATTCAAGTTCGCGTGTTTAAAATTAGTGTAATTTAATGCTTTATTGTAATAACTATTAAAGACGTACTTACTTTTTTTACGCACATTTTGATAACCATGTATACAAATTTTTGTGCAATAGTCCCATTTATACACAGAAAATCAAACTCTTTATCGTTTCAAATTATCTTATCGTAAATTTTTTAATGTTACTTTAAATTCAATTAAATTGATTAATAAATCAAAAGTATTGTGTAATATTATTCGATAGCAATTCATTCAAGCATTTGAAAATGAATTTTTTTAAATTAGCAATAAGTGCTTCTACACTTTACTTATAATAAGAGAATAGTGCCTATTCAAAAAATGTGATAATAATGAATGACAAACAAAAATTATTTTTAATTAATATCTAATAAACTTCCGCTTATATATTAGAGCTAATCTGAAAACCAGAGAAAAACATTAAATAAAATTAGCATTTTGTAAAATGATAGATGGGAGAGCATTACTTGTTGACCACTTTTTAATTTTTCTACATTAGTTTTGTTGGTGCCAGGACTTTCCGTGGTATTTTGCTATGCAAGAAATACATTTTATGAACTTCTTGAGTTCAAATTATAAACTTCGTATCAATGCAAGTCATTTCCTTCTTCAATTTTGGCGTGAAAACCTTATATTTGACAGAAAATATCATTTAATAGATCATAATCAATTGATACGTGATTTAGATAGTGTAACTCGATATTAACCATATCAATATTTTAGAAAACCCAAAAAATGCACACTCACACATACTTTTTAGAACTAAGATGTTTTTAAGTTATCACAAATTTAATAAAATGCACTACAATAAGTATAAAATATTGCAAACATTTTTGCCATACTTGTGATAACTTAAAAACTTTTTAGTTCTAAAAAGTATGTGCGCTTCGTATCCATCGATTATTAATTACTATGAATTAAAAAAGTATGAATTAAGTGAAATAATATCAATATAATCACTACCATAGCTGTATTGGTTGGTTATTTTCTGAAATAATTTATAGGGTTGCCACCTTAAGTGTCGACCCTAGAGTTTGTGCCAAATAGAAACAGAACCGTCAATCATTATAGTTGGTAACATTATTTTTAAAAGACATACTATTGCATTTTCTATGAGTGCATACATAATATAAGCGAGAGAGTTGCGTTGCCCCTTAAGGAGTATCGAAGTATTCATAGAACCTCCCGTATTGTCAACCAGTTCAGTAGTCGCGAATATGAGTTGAAAAGGTGTTTAAAATTCATCATGTCAATTGTTTTTAAAAACATAACACATATATGAACCCTGGGGTACCAAACTAAAACAATTCGTAACATTTGCAAGAAATTCACGGCGCGCTACTAAGTGACTTAGTGTTCTTTAAGTGCTTGGAGATATTTTGGAGGTATAGCCTATGATGATTGACGGTTCTGTTTCAATTTAGCACACACTCTAGCATTGACACGGAATGTCCTTGTTAAATGTTGTTTATTAGGAACTATATAACATAACCATAGAAGCCTAGGCACTGCAGTCATCCGAATTCCACCTGTTTCATTTTTAATTTAATTTAACTTCATATAATTTATGGTGAAGGAGCAGGTATTTGCATACCCAGATGATGTAGTAGTCATATCAAGAACTAAAAGAAAATTAATTCCAACCTGCAAAAAAATAGAAGAAACTGCAAGACTAATGGGGTTATTAATGAACAGAAATAAGACCAAGTACATGAAGTGTCTGAAAGAAAATACAAGAAAAGGATTACAGATCGACAACTACATATACGAAGAGGAAGATGAGTTCAATTATCTAGGAATACAAGTAAATAACACAAACAACAGACAGCAAGAAATAAGGAGAAAAACGCAGTTGGGTAACAAGGCATACACTCTAATGAACAGTTTTGTACAATCTCTACGAAGATAGCAAAAATTCCATCAGGAATAAACTGCTGTATTATTATCATTTAACAAATATATATTATGAGAATATACCAGCTCATAAATTTAAATTATTAAAAATAATTTTATTTACAATTAAAATTTATAAAAATATAAATAATTTAAATTATAAATTAATTAACTTGATATTTTACATGTCGCGTTAACCCTGTATAATATGCAACCTGCGCTACACTCTCAATAGGATTAAAACAAAATTTATTTTTTGTCTTCCCAAAAATTTATATAATTCTGCACATTTAAACCCTCCAAAAATAAAGGTGTATTTACGCTAATGAGTGTACTTCTTTTCTCATTTGGGGGCGTCTATTAATTACGTGAGGCGATTTTTGAACCCCTCTGCTGAAATTTCGTGACATTTAGCTTGATCCCTCCCCCCCTCTCTAATCTGAAGTGAAATTGTTTGAACCCAGTTCTCTCGCAATTTTATAGTTTCTTGCGTAAAAAAAATTACGTGATATTTGCCAAACCCCCCCCCCTTTCCTCCACGTGAGATTAGGTGAGATTCAGCTCGACCGCCCCCCCCCCCTCCAAACGCCTCACGTAATTTATTAATGGACGTTCCCTTTACTATATACAAGCTTGATAATTTGATTCCTATACATAAATAATATAATATGAGAAAATCTAATGAAATATTGAAAACACAGTCCCAATGCAAAAACTGACTATATTAATTTAATCAATAAAATTTATTAGTATCTCCTAAACACTTTCCAACCGACAAATCAAAATAAGCAGTACTTTTCCTCAAATTCCTTAGAAAAAAATAAAACCACATTTTTAACAAATATACTTATCGTATATTCTTCGACATAATTTACCTACATTTAATTCTTAATTTCATTATTAATTTAAGACATACAAGACAAATACTTGAAATAGTTTGATACATAAAACTGTATGTAATTTATAAATTATGAATCTTTGCATGTCGATTGAGATCATTAACCCTTGTGTATTTCTTATCACACATGTTACATGGAAATGGTTTATCACCTGTATGAGTTATGCTATGCTCTTTGAGATCGGCATTCGTAACAAACGATTTATTGCATAGCGGGCAGGTAAAATTCTTTTCACCATTGTGTCTCTTCATATGAACAGCCAGACAACTTGATTGTGCAAACCCTTTGGTACACACAGGACATACATACGGTCTTTCACCTGTATGGGACCTGCGATGAACTATTAACGTACTTGATCCATTAAAACCTACAAATACCAGACTTAAAATTGCAAATATTACAAATCCGTTACTTTTTACCTTTTTGACAAATATCACATATGTGCGACTTTTCTCCTGTATGAGTTCTCATGTGTTTGGTGAGTTCGTTTGACTGACAAAATGATTTTTGGCAGACACAACAGACATATGGCTTTTCACCCGTATGTGTTCTTATGTGAGCAATTAAATTTGAACTTGTCGAAAATGCTTTTGTACAATGAATGCATTGATGAGGTCTTTCACCTGCAATAATCAAAATAAACATTATTTTAAAACTAATTTCACGTGAGTTTCTCACCTGTGTGCGTTCGCATATGTTTCTCCAAATCTTGAGCTTGCCTACAACCTTTATCACATACCGTACATCTAAACGGACGTTCATCTGTGTGCATTCTTAAATGAATTTTATAATTTCCACTGTGAGAGAATGCTTTATTGCAAACTTTACATTTATATGGCATATCCGTTGAATGAGTTTTCATGTGTCGACTCAATTTCGTAGAAGTGGGAAAAATTTTTTTGCAGGTTGTACATTGTTTAATAGAATCATCGTTGTTTGATTTATTTTCACGTTTAACTTTTCGTTTTGAGTTGTCTTTTTGACTGCACTCAACGGAAGAAATTTGTTGTGTGTGCAAGATTTGTTGATCTTGTGGGTGAGAATGCTGTTGCATATGAGATTGTACTTGTACCGAAGGTAAAACCACTTGATTTTGCAAGATATTAGAGGGTTGCATTTGTTGTATTGGCATTGTGTAAGTTCCATTATAAACTTGAACTTGACCTACGGTTGGTATAGAATAGCCGGTCAACGAAAGATGATTTTGTGTTTGCACATTGTAGTTGATTTGTGAAAGAGGTTGAGAAATTGTGTCAAACCTTGGTTCTTGAATGTCCAGCAGTGGTGCACATTCGATATACACGCAGTTATTTTGTGTCGGTTGTGAAGTATGAGTGATTTGATGTTGCTGATGATGATGTTCGGGTTGTTCATGTTGAACTTGCTGTTGCTGAACAATCTGAGGCTGTTGTTGAATGTGAGCTTGTTGCTGATTTAATGTTTGTTGCAATTTCTTTTTATTATTTTCTGATTCGCTTATCATTTGTCGTAGTTTAGCATCTGATTTTTCACACAACTTCTTAAATTGAAAGGATATGTGCAATTTTGCTACACACTTATTACATATTTGACTAGGAAGACCATCGTTCTGCCACACCTTTTACATAATACACATTATAAACAAGTCATTGGTAATAACATAGCATCTAAATACCTGGACAGAGGAGCATGCCATCATCTTTTTGGAAACATTAACTTTAAAAATGGACATCATTATTCCTTGGTTCAAGCAGGCCCTACATATTTTATCTAAATCTAACTGTCCATTAGATAACTCCATCCTTTCTATAATAATGATAAATTTGATCAAAATCGATCAAATCCTTCACGAACAACCTCTTTCAAAAATTTAACCTGCATTCACAAATTCATTGTAAACAAACTCACCAACAGCTCCCACTTCTTCCAGTATCTAAAAGATGGCGCTGCACTTCGCTATATTTCAAATTATTAATTTAATTATTTTAATTAAAGGTAACTGCCTAGCTACAAAGAGTAAAAGTTCAAATTAAACTGAATTAAAGATAATTTAGTGTATGTGAATAAGCATTATTAAAATGTCGTTATGTAGATTTGCGTGTAAAGATCTCGGAAATTAACTGTTTCGCTCATTCATTTTCGTAATCAGGAACAAATTTGTCGATAAAAGTCCTAAAGATCACGAAATCTTAAATTGGCTATTTCCTGCAAATCCTATATAGGTACCCAAAATAGGTCTTATCAAAATTACAGTAGATGGAATTCTGTATAAAAGCAGGAAACAAATATTATTTTGTATCTATGTAGTCTAAAACTGTTAAACTTAGGTACTTCTCTGTTTTTTTTGCACTTTTGGTTTTCTTTTTGAAATGCACCGAAATTGAGCTATGTGCAAAATTTTAATAAACAACAAAACAGGGTTAAAAGAATGCAAGTTTGAAAACTTACAGCTAGGACTCTATTGTACTTCAAAGTTCAAAGTTATACTTATTATATTAGTTTCATAAATCTGTAGACCACTTTTTCGTGAAATAAACAGAAAAAACTTTCTACGTTAGAATCTAAAAACTACAATTTCTTGCAGAAAACGTGCAGTACAGAACAGAAAGATTTTATGATTTTTAAAATTTTTATTTCTGAAATTCGAATATAAGCTTTAAGCAAGAGTAGTTTTATTATCCATTTTTTTCAATACCAACATTGACCTACGGGTGCCAAGCATGGGCCATTGCAAAAAAGATGAGAGCGGAATTCAACCTGCAGAGATGCAACTCCTTAGACCTACAAAGGGCTTGCACCAGAACTGACAGAATATTACGAAGTGAAAAATTGGGCCTTCGATGCTATTAGTTACACTCAAATATCAGGGGAACGAAAATTTTGCTAGAGCCTAGAGCCTTGGAGTTGTTGCAGTCGTGTAGAGCTGTGTAAGTTCTTCTGAAACTCGTAAAATAGTCGCGAACGTTTGACCATCTTATGGCATCATCAGGTGATGAACTAAAAACCAAAAAAGAGTTTTTAGTTTATCACCTGATCTCTCTCTCTCTTCAGCCATTTCTGTCCACTCCTGAACAAAGCCTCTTTCTCTAGGAGAAAGGTTTTAGGATTTAGACCCCACGGTTGCTAAATCCGGATTGGGGAATGCCTGTAACCCTGTTTTTTTAATAGTTGATGGCGGCAATCATCAACTCAGGGGGACCGCCGGCTTTACGTGCCCTCCGAAGCACGGAGACGGTCATGGGAAAGTTTTCAGACTCTCCCCGGATTCGAACCGAGTACCTTAGAGTCAGCAGTTGTTCGGCTAAGCTAATGACAGTCTCTTATCACCTGATAATGCCATAGTATGAAAACGTTTGCGATATTTTATACTTACAGTGTATTTTATTTGTGATAACTTAAAAACATTTTAGTTCTAAAAAATGTTTGTGCGTTTATTTGGGTTTTTCTGAAATATTGATTTGATATTTAATATACTTTTGAGTTTTTTTTTCTCTGTGTAGGGTCTTGTGACTATTATAAATTATATTTTATTAGTTAATAGTATAGTGTGTAGATGCACCCCCCTGAAAATAATCCTGCCGGCGCCCATGGAAGGGAGAGAAGTAAGAAGATTAGCTGGTAAGTCACAATAAGAATTAACATCTTATCACTATCGATAACCTCAATACAATCCACTTATTTTATCTCGTCACAATTTATTTGGGGTGAGATTTGGTCCAAACAACGTGGAACGTTGTTTTTAGGTTAAATTCTCCTTAAGTTAACGAATACCAATTTTAAATAAATTTATAATAATGTGTTTTTAACAGTAGCACGGCTTGAAGACAACTGAAACCAGCTCCGCCCACTAAAACACTAAAACACAGTTCTCCGTAGTTTAATCGCTATATTACTTTTGGGGTAAAAGTTAATATAATAGTAAAATATAATATAATAGTAAAATAAAATTAAATTAATGAAAGCTTCCATAAAATTTCTAAAGAGACTAGGCTTCTTTTGCCTCATCTAACGAGTCGTCGCTGCTACCCAATGAATTGGATCCAGCTCATTGGAAAATTCGTTTAATATTACAAATTATGAAGTATATAGCTCTACCGACATTTAGCCTCAGAAAGGGTAGTGTCTGAGCAGACAAAATTGTAACACGTACAAATGACTCGCTTCAGACATATACAATACAAACATGGTATCATTATTACAACCCGTAACTCATCAGAGAGGCAAGAAAGGCTAAGCTAAGAATTTCATGACTATTCAAATTTTCAAGTAAATAAATAGCAAATTTCAGATCTATGATCTATCTAACATGAGCTCTATCACAAGATAGATACTCCTTCCACAATACTTATTCAAAAAGTTCCGTGAGGCTATTACTGTAATATTTTAAACAATACTCAAAATGTTACGTGCTAAGTTCTTGTATCCGTGCATGGGCGCAGGCAGCAGGGTGCAAGGAGGTGCACTTGCACCCCCCTGCCATGAAAGAAAACATGGAAATTCGAATTTCTTCCTTTGCACATCTTTCCCTCTTCTTCTCAAAACTGCGACTTCCAAATACGGCGCTCACAATCAAGGATCCCAGCATTGGCTACTAAGTAACTCTTCAGTACTGAAGAACTAATACTATTGGTTCATGAATAAAAAGTACAGCGTACACTGGGGGGTATTCCATACCCCCCAGACTCCCCGGTTTGCCAATGGCTACACTAAAGCTCAATCAATTGTTGAAGTTATAATAATAAATAAATACGTTTAGCCTCGGGCCCGTTTTATTATAGTTTCTATCGATCAACGATTCAACTCCCGGGTATGCAAAAATAAAACTTCTTACATATGCGCCCAACAGTGGATCTAACTCTTTCGATGCCCAAAACTTGAATCATATTGTGGGACCGCTACAACTTATTAAATTTTGAATTTAAGTTTAAGGGGCACAAAACAATGAGAATAAACCGGGGGGTCTGGGGGGTATGGAATACCCCTTAGTGCACGCTCTTATTTTATTCCCAAATCGCTATGCCCAACACAACAAACTAGACTATATCATCTACTCAATCTCTCAACAGGGCCTATTTTATCATTAGACGCATTAGACATGTGCCTAGGGCCCAATGGCCAGAGGGGCCAAAAATCCAAAAATTAGAGATTCTATGCTATTATAGTTACACTCAAATAACAGGGGCTCGAAAATTTGCTAGAGCCTTGGCCTAGTTAAGCCTAGTTAAAAATAGGCGCTGATAATGTAGTATGTTGGAGTTGTTGCAGTCATGTACAGCTGATATGCTTTGGTTTATTTGGTTCGGTGCGTTGGAGTTGTGCGAAAGTTTTTCTAAAACTCGTAAAAGTTTTTCTGAAATATTGATATATTTTATATTTTTGAGTTTTTTTTCCATGTGTAGGGTACTATGACTATTATAAATTTGTGTAGATGCACCTCCCTGAAAATAATCCTGCCGACGCGGCGCCCATGTATTCGTGTCACAAATTGAAAGAAAACTCTTTAAAAATTGTAATGTATTGGTAAACCAAATTCTCACCCTCAATTCTCGCTTAATTGAGATGTACGAGGATCGTTTAATTACTAAATTTAACAATCCTCCGCTCAGTGAAACGGTAGCCATGAAATTTTTATAGATTAGTCTCTCATCGATTGCGAACATGTTCGTTTGGGTAGAAATCAAATCGATTGAGGTTTAACTGTTTTATATCATTTTACCATGGAACTGCCATTGACAGTTGCGTCCAAATGTGAACTTCGTGATGTGATTCATTTTTTGGCTGAAAAAAATAAAGCGGCAACGGAAATTTATTAAGAATTGTGTAGTGTATGTGGTTAACAGTGTATGAGCTTTGAAATGATAGCGCGATGTAATTCGTTAACGGTCCAGATCAGTTGCACGACGAAAATGTTGCGCTCGTCAAAGAGCTGATTTATGAAGATCCGTGGTACACAATCGACAAATTAACCCTACGATTACCAAGTAGAGAGGAATGTAGTCGTTTTCAATTCGAACAATTCAGTTCAATAGAGGGAATCGAAGGCGCCGGAACTGATTATTCAAAAAATTGGCATTGATTTTTGGCAATTTGGCAATTATGCGGAAAAGTAATAAAATTGTCTGTAGATTTCAAAAATCACCTTGTTTTTGTGTTTTGGCTTCTTTTTAGTAGTGTAATACGAACGTTAAACTTAGAACTTAAACTACCTTGGTAGTTTACTAAAGATATCGACCTATAGAGTCCCTTAATTGCCATATTATTAGAATTGCATACAAAAAAGCATTTATAACTCAAAAACGGTCCGTTTTTAAAAGATTTTGTTAATCACTTTTTTGTTTATAAATGATCAGTATACTGGATACATAATTTTGGTAACATTAACTAAGCTATTTTGGAGTATAAAATAACTGAAAAAATTCAAAAATATAATCAAGGCAATGCTGTAATGCCCTTGTTTTTTTGTATTTGTGTTTTATTAAAACCACCAGAAAGGCTATGCCTTTTTTTTCAGAAAATGTTTGTTGCTACGGCTTCATTAAGAGCGATTCTAATAATATGGTAAGAAACTGAAATATAGGGTGTATATTTGAAAACGATCCACCTTGTAAAGTGTAAAGTGTAAGTGTAAGTGTAAAGTGTAAAGTGTAAAGAAGCTTTTCTAGATATTAAAGAAGAGACTAGACTGATTAATACTCTGCATTGCGCTAGGACTCATCTCCTCACCTGTAGCTACTTCAACTTTCAAAAATTTAATGGTGTTATATACTTTGTGACACCTAAAATTGAAGGTTTTTTAAAATGCTATTCTTGTACTCAAAAAAATTAAAATTTACTTACTTCATTATTTCTGAAATTTATTTCTTGCATCGCAAAATACCACGAAATGTCCTCAAAATCATACTAAAATACTAAATAATAAAAAGTAATGTTCTTACATTATTACATTATTTTCCAAATAGTTAATCTTAACCATATCAATATTTTAGAAAACCCAAAAAATGCACGAAAACACTTTTCAGAACATGTTATCACAACATGTAAAGCACACTTTAAGTATAAATTGGACGTAGTTATGCAAGACGGTCTAGGACATTTTGCCGTCGCCGTTTCGCCGTGGCCGTTTTGCCGTCGCTCATTTCGCCGTCGACTTTTCGACATTTTTTTTACTTTAATCTATAACTCAAAAGGTTTAAAAAAAACTATAACATTTTGACTGCAAAAATTAATATTTTCGGGGCTATGGAAAATTAGAAATTAGAAAAGCAGAAATAAAAAAAAACTTCGAGGGTTTCAATTTAGAAAAAAAAAATTGAAATGTGGAATATGCGTGAGAGAACATTGAATGGCGAAGAAGAAAAAGAAGAAGCAGCCCATCGAAGGCTGCAAACTGAATTAGGCGTTGAGCATCCTACATTATGGAGATTCATCGATGGTCTTCGATCAGCTTAAAAAAGCCGGGACATTTATTACGAACAGCTTGTAACTGGAGTAGAACATCCTAAAAAATTAAAAAAATACAGGGACGAGGATGATAGAATATTGCGTATAGTTAACCGTTTTGACGAATACGATGACTTAGCGGAATACCTCCGTGGTATTGCTCACAATTATCAAATGGGGCAATAAGTACTTCTTTTTTTAGGTTATATTTAAAAAAAAAATTTTATTAAATTTGTATCTTTATTAATTTTTTATTTAATTTTATATATAATTTATTAAAACTTTAATTGTAACTTCTGATTTATATTTTTTAATTAACGACGCCGAAATGGGCTACGGCGAAACGTCCCATTCCAATGCAAGAACCTACCAACCCAATAAAACACTGAGAAAATCAATAAATAAGACACGAGGCCCGGTGACCCTTTCAACACAATTTAAAGTTTATGCAATCTATAGAATAGAAATTTAAAAAAAAGAAAAAATAAACAAAGAACATAAAAATTCAAAGAAAAAAATTTATGATTGGGAGCTTGTAATCCAAAATCCAGAATATTCAACTATTATTAATACTATTGATTATATCTTCTGAAACACTAATTTAAAAATTAAAACAATATGAACCAGTACAAACATTTGAGAAATCATTCTTTTCAATCTTGAAATTGGTAAAGAACTATTTTAGAAATAAAATGTCACAAAGCAAACTTTCTAGCTTGGCAATTTTATCAATAGAAAAAATGAGACAGCCAGAACTTTAGATCTTAATAAAACAATTTCGTTTTTAGGATTAGCTTTCTTTTGTGTTATTACGTTTGTTATACCATTTACTATACCGAGTGCTGACTTAGTTTGCCGAACATAGAAAATTGACATGTAAAAACTTATTTACCTATACAAATTCCTACTTCCATGATTATTTTAAACACAAAATAAAAGACACAAAAATAATGTAGAAATATAAACTACAAAATAAGAGCATTTGATTTCATCTAGCTTTTACTTTACCCTTTCAGTCACGACTTTTTGTTATTGGAGTTAAAATTTTGAAACTAAGGAGGGAGCTTAAATGATTTTTTTTTAAATTTTGAAATATATTTCAAGACTTTTACGACTCTTACTTTTCCGAAAAAAATTATTTTCGTTAGAACGAAATGATGACTCAATGGGTAAATTTGGGTAAAAACTATATATTTTTTCAAAAATTTATTCAGAAAAACAATATTCTAAACGTTTAAGTAAATCAAAAAAAAAAAATTCCAGATCAATACAACTTACTACAGTATATTCAAAAACACACAAATAATTCATCAACAAATAAGCACAGGTATCAGCTGTCATTTATTTTAAAAGATTAGCAAAAACTGCAAAATTCGCAAAATAATGTGGACACCAGTCCTAAATATGTAATATATAAGTGTACCCTTAGACGATCGCGATATTTAGATGGAGGAAAATGCATTTCGCTAATTTTGACCGAAAGGGTTCAAGGTCAAAAATGCTTTTGAAATTGTTAAAATTTTTCAGTTATTAGACTGGCCAGGTAAGTTTCCAATGTGATTATTATTGAATTTATTACATGTCCAATATGATAAACGAAAATTTTATTTATATAAAAAAAAATTTATTATATAAATTTCAAAAACATTTTTTGAACCTTTAACAGCTCTAGATGAAATCTAATGCTCTTATCATTCATAGTTTATATTTTTTGTGGAATAAAATTGTTATTTTAAATTTTAAAATTATCATTTTAAAATAATCAAGGGGCCCGCTATGGTCTACTTGCATCAGAGCCCGGCTTTGATTTGCTACGTTCCTGGTGGGTTGGTAGTTTTACGCATAATAATGAATATCAACATAAAATCCATATTAGCTTGTTAAATTTTTTCATGTTTTTTAGCAGTCAAAGAATAGTTCATAATAAATTCATTTTCGTAATTAACTCATTTTTAGAAAATTGTAAGTTGGTAGGTTTCTGCATAACTACGTCCAATTATCGCAAACGTTTTCACCATACTATGGCATCATCAGGCGATCAGATCAACTAACTAGTTAATCTTATTTAATACGATATTATCTTTGGTTTTCCAAATAAAATAGATTCTGAGTAATTTCTTGAAAGCGGGTCTATCGATTCCAATTTTTCTTGCGTTGAAAGATATATTTTATTTTTATTCATTATTTATTCATTATTTTGTGATAAAAAATTTTGATGAAATAAATAAAAAAAATTGAAAATTGAAGAATGTTTACAGTCTAGAGCAGGGATTCCCAGGGGTTCCGTAGAACAATAGTCGGGGTTCCGCCAAAATTATTTAATATTGGCTATTAAAATTAAATAATACCACGGTTGCAAATATTATCCCGTTCCTCAATCGTCACCTTCAATTATTTCTTGAAAACATGCAAAAAAGCTTAAAAAAAGCTCATTGATGATAATATGGGGTTCCATAAAATAAAAGGTATTGGGTTAGTGTTCTGTTGTCTGTAAAGTTTAGGAACCCCTGGTCTAGAGTTTAGACCATTCTTGATAATCGAGAGTTTACTGTAGTAGATATTTATTACAATAACTCTCTGTGCTTACCTTGCTAAAAGTGCTTATTTTTCTGAACATAGAAAGCACTAATAATGTTGGGCGTCAAAAAAATACCAGAACGTTGCTTGACAAACGGACAATGGAAAATTTGTTGAATTTGAATTTATTAACTTTGGATTTACAAAATTAATTAAAATAAATTTTAAATATAAAATTAAAAACCCTTTGAGTAGCTTCTAGTGCTGCTCACAAACTATGCACACCCACAAACTAATATCACTTTTCTTTGGTTTAAATATTAAAATGAAAATTGTCCATGGAAGTTTTTCAGTTTTCTTTGACTGAACTGTCTTTTTCTCCTTGAGCTGTGGTAGGCGTAGATACAGGGAGAAGCAATTGGTGTAATTTACCCTCCACGAGTCAAGAAAAACAAAACTGTACTTTATCATTTTTTTTAGAACAAATTTTTTGGAACATAAGTGTATTGCACGGAAATTTCCACCCCCTATAAAAAAACATCGACTAAGATACTATACCGGGTGTTCATTTCCAGACTGTCCAGTCGAAATGGATTTCTTTTTTTGAAAATCTTTGAAAAAAACAAAAAACACGTCGATATAGATAAGGAGGGGGACGTTTAAAACTAGTACTATTTAAATTTTAAGTTCCACTCCCTAACTTTAAAATTTTAAATGGGACTCCTACCTTGCGATATATCATTTTAAAGGTGTAAAATTCTTCTTACATCCATATTAAAGAAATTTAATTTAGCAGATCCCCCGATGAGCTATAGATGTAAACATTGAAAGATGAAATAAAAAAATTTTTTTAGAACATTTATGAAATTAGGTTTTCAAAATATGCCTCGTTATTGGCCAAACAATAGTATAACCTAATTGGAAACTCTTCGCGGACTTGCTAAAATGTTTCTGCACTAATCCGCCTACAAGCTTGAATTAACCTAATTTTCTGTTCCTGAAGATTCTCGAGATGAGTTTTATAAACTACCGTTTTAAAATGACCCCAGGAAAAAATCCAGTTTAAATTGAAAAATTTCCGAAAAAAATTATTTTTTATTTCAATTTTCAATTTTTATATCATACATATTAATTTTTTTAAGGATATAGGAGACAAAAAATAAAACTCAAAAATATAAGATATCGATGAAAATTGGTACACATGTCATCATTGATGATTTTGCGTTGTAATAAAAAAAATTCACCTCTATGTTTTAGCTCAAGTATTTTACTTACAATACTAAGCCTATACATACAGGGTGTCCACAGATAGACTTTACACAATTTCGGTAGTGTTAGCAAAAGACACTTTGCTAAGAAAAATATTTGATAAATTTTTTTGATAAATTCAAACCGTCGAGATTCAACGCGTCTTTAAAGCAATTCTTTTATTTTCA
Organism: Cantharis flavilabris; assembly: GCA_949152465.1. Classification (NCBI taxonomy): domain Eukaryota; kingdom Metazoa; phylum Arthropoda; class Insecta; order Coleoptera; family Cantharidae; genus Cantharis; species Cantharis flavilabris. The sequence continues at coordinate 14,660,179 of OX424435.1, forward strand.
CCTTCACATGGCCATAGCTCCGAAAATATTGATTTTTCAGTAAAAATGGTTTAGTATTTTTATAAAGATCGTAAAATAATCTACAAAAAAGATTCATTAGTTTTATTGTCTACAATCAACGGCTTTCGAGTTATGAATTAAAGTAGGTAGGTAAGTAAAAAAAATGTTGAAAAATTCAAGCTTTCTTTTTTTGTTTTTTTTTTTCAAAGCTCTTACCATTTTGAATAATTACTCAAATAATTTAATAGTTTAAGTTTAGTTAATAATATAATTTTTCAATAAATATAAAAATTTTGTGATTTCAATGTTTTGTTGTGTAGGTGTCTTGTTTATTATTTTCTGATTTTCTGTAAAATGGATTGGTTTTAAAAAAAATTTTATTAAACGAAAGTTGAAGTCCGTTAAATTTCCTATCTGGAAGGGGACTTCAGATTTTTTGTAAAATGTTTCATTTAAAAGATACAGGGTTTTGAAAAAAAACAAAATTAAAAAACACTCAAATTTTTTAACATCTTTGAACTTCCTTTAATTCATAACTCAAAAGCCATTGATTTTAGACAATAAAAAATGTAAATCATCTTTATAGATTATTAGTTAAAAAACTACAAATCCATTTTTACTAAAAAATCAATATTTTCGGAGCTATGGTCATGTGAAGGTAAAATAAAAAAAAAAATTTAAGAGGCCTAACACTCGAAGGTTTGAATTTAGAAAAAAATATTTATTAAATATTTTCCTTAAAAGGTGACCTCTACACCACTGAAATTGTATAAAATCTATCCGGGGATACCTGTATGTATATTCTCAGTAGTGCTGTAATTAAAGTACTTGAGCTAAAACATCGAGTTGAATTGTTTATCATAACTGCTGATTCCATCATGGTCCCACTCTGAAATTTTTATGAAATATTCACCAAGTCATCATTATAAATATAAATTATTTTTATAATTTTCAAAAAACACTAACTCAAACATTTTTTCAAAAACACTTTTTGAGGTTTCCAAAAAAAATTATTTTTATTAGAAAATAATCAAGATTAGTATCAAATTAAAGCCCTTTAAATCCTCTTTAAAATGAGCTATAGCACAACTCTGTACGACTTATAGAACTGAAGTTATAACCTTTTGTATGATTGAGTGTGAGCTTAAAAAGTATCGTTTTTTGCGATTTTTAGAATTAAATAACTCAAAAACTATAAAAGTTAGAATTTTTTTAAAATCACAAATGAATTCAGGATGTTGAAGAGTATAATTTACCAAAGTTTAAAAAAAATCTGTGATGGTCAATTCGAAAACTATCTATTTTTAGTTGATTTCATATGGAATCCCCCAATATAGCAATTCAATATAATAAATAATAATAATACGCCATAATTAATATGTTGCAGTATATTATACTATATTTTATAATTTTTCTTCTTGTTCTTCATTGTTTTTACTTTTTTTATAAGTTTTTGTCTTAATTTTATTGTTTATTACTTTTTCAGTCCATTACGCATTTTTTATTTCAATGATTCTCAGTTAAACAATTGAATATTTCCAATAAAAAAATATTATGGTAAAAATAGAGATATAACCATTATTTTATTAGGTTAGTTACCATTTGTAATAAGTATTTAAAATTTACTGTAATAAATTTGCTTTCAAATTACTAGTTATCATTAGCAATAAATAATAGAAGCCGGCATTGATTATGAACGTGAATGGAGATTTAAGAAGGTAATAATTTATCTTGAGATTGAAGTAGTATACAAAATGTAAAATGTAGGTATGTATACTGCAGAAAATAATGAACACAAAAAGATAATTACACTTGAAATTAATGTTACAATCTTTTAAGCGATACCTTAAGCTTCCTTTCTTAAAGGTCATAGTGGCTTCTCTCGAGATTCCACCTGTTCTTGAGATACAGTACCTCAAAGGCTGGTCAGCATTTTACCAGTTTAATAACGTCAGTAGAACTACTACTAAAAGAGACTTGCGGTTATTAAGGTATTTATGTATAGTGTTTTCTGGTGTTATCCGAAGGAATTAATTTAGTCATGCAAAAGTGTTACACTTCGTATTAGCACCGCAGCAAGTGATTTTTATCGTAACAGTGATTCAAATTGATTATTCTCAAAATACCATACATGAAAAGTTAAGTATGCTTAAATAAAATAGATAAACCAAATTCCAAAATCAATACCCAGTTCGTTTTTGCAAAATATAGCCACAAGAAATACTAGATTAATATTTCACGCAGCATCCCAAGTATATGGGATCTTTCACATTATCTTACCAACACCGAATGACTGTTTAGAAAATCAAACAAGAAAACGTGATTTAACCTTAATCGTCGTAACAAAGGAAAACTTTCAACATTTGTATAATTTTCTGCTGGAGCACGTTAATTTTTAAAACTTATAAAAATATAAGTAATGTTTTGAAATGCCACAAGAAAATGCCATTAAAAATTAAACAATCGATCGATTCGTGGTTTCAGGCTATGAAACTTTGTAGCAATCATAATAATATCAAAACAGGCAATAATGCTGTTATTGTGCATTTTTTAAATTATTTTAAAATTCTAACATTTCCGGAATTGGCCTAAGGATTAAGAATTATTTTTTAAATTTTGTTTCTATTGTATTTTTACAATAAGTTTCTTTTGTAATCCTAATACAAGCATCGCGTGATCACTTTTATTTATTTAAGCAAACAATTCAAACAATGCACATACCCAAACAGGAACTTACAATGTAACATTTAACACAAAGCTGTTCTAATATTACAAGTACAACTTGAAACTTGTATGCCTTCATTTATGAATAAAAAAGTATTAAAAAATGTGAAACACTAATTCATAGCGAATTGTGTTGATCACTTCTCACTTACTTTAATATGGTTTTGTAAGTATCAAGGCACAAATTCTGAATTATATTCCACTTTGCATAATTTGACATGAATAAATATCCAATTTACTAATAAACACCTTATTTGCATTTATAATTCACGAAATTTTTAAAATAAAAAAAAAGTGAGTTTTCTTCTCTTCTGGATCCTGCTGGACAGCTGACCAGCCTAATACCTTGAACGAAAAAAGTTGAGGTGCAATAAAAAATTAATCCAATTAATTTGATTCATTTCAATTTAAAAACCCTACCGTAAAAATATAAGCCAACGTAAATATAACAAATTTGTATCTATCTGATCGAATTAATCGTGATTTGTGTACAGGAGTGGCAGTGGCGTGCGTGACATCTTGGGCCACGTGGGAGATCGTAACACGTGGGTTTGTTCTTCTCATTCCTTACACAACTTCAAGAATCAAGCTGATCTTTGCGACCTACCTATTTCAGGTAAGATCTGCCTACCTCTCATACATAGTATTGATATAATATATCGACGAAATGATGTTACACAGTCGGTACATCGACTTTGTTTATTCTAGTCATTTACTTTCAATTCACAAAAACACATGGGGATTTGCGCAATAATTGCTTATAAAATTATATGATATATTATTTTACCATTATATTACTAGTACAATAGAGAAAGTTGTTAATATTTGTAACGATAATTAATTTTCATGCTACTGTATATTGCGGATTTTTTGAAAAATTTAGCAAAACACACAATATTTATGTAGTTGAAATGGAAGCTGTTGCAGAATGTGTAAGAAACAAAATACAGGATGAATAATTCAGTATGGCCTTTATAGCATTCATTACTACTTTGTATTTAAATTTTATTTTTGTTTTCTAATGAGCGTATGTTTAATTCAAACTTTCCAGTTACGATTGAACTTAATAGGTTTTATTCATTGAAAAACATTTACAAGAAACAGTTCCAATGGAATAATTTACCTTGCAATAATTTTCAATTTAAAGTATTTTCAGATCTTCCTAAGCCAATATACTAAACAGACTATATCGTAGTTGGGAGTCTTTTAAACTTCATGTTTTATTTATTTTAACTCAAGCAAAAATTTAAAGTATTAAAATGGATTATGAAAAATCAAAGAGGGTTGTTGAGAGGAAAAAAGGTACACAATTAGGGAAAAAAAAAAACTCCGGGTTTTAATAATCCGTAAAATAAAACGAATTCTAAATCTTGCGCTGCTCAGGTGCAATTTGATGATTTGCTAAATGTTAAAATCAACAATTAAGCATAATTTTCGATAAAATAGCATATTGAACAGAAATATAGGAAAAATAATTAATTAAATAAGCAATATTTTTTCATCTGTCCCAATAAAAAAAATGTATTAACAATTTAATTTCTAATGGTGTGATAATATTCATTTGAAGTTCAAATAAAATGAAATATTCATTAATGCAAATACGGAAAAAGCTTTCTCATTAATTAAAATATTCCTGATATGGATATGATATAGAATAATATATTGATATAATTGGCTTGAAAATTAATCTATTAAGTTTTTGAAATTCTTTAAGTTATTTATAGTCTTTTATTGCCTTAAAACACCTACCTGCCTTAAAAATTATAAATATCCTAACGTTTCATATTAGAAAAAAAATTGTGTTCGACATATTAGGTGGTTTTTTTGTCTATTAATTATTATTTTGACAAAAAATCTACTTCCTTATTGCTTTCCCAATTAAAATAAGTTTATCGACAAACATCGAGGTTGTGAAAAATAGAAATTTTCGATTGCAAAGAAAAATGCAATTCAGAAAAATCCTTAACCAATTATAGCAGTTAATAACTAACAATCCTAATATATAAAATCCCAGTACGCTGCTGCTCCTGCCACAGCGTGTCATTTTTTGGTGAAAAAAAAAACACTCTGATTGGTCGATTTTTAATCAAAAATGAGAAATTTAAGAAAAAATTAAAACTTGGAAAGCATATTTAATTACCGTACTGCTCATCAGGGAGTTTAGCAGCAACTTTCTGTGTTACTTTGAAAGTTAATTATAAAAATATAAAGTCATAATTGTAAACCGGGGGGTCTGGGGGGTGTGGAACACCCTCCAGTACATATCGCAGGATTGCCACTCTTTAGAATACTTGAAGAAGTATTTGAAAATTGAATTTTTAAGCAAAAGCGAGGGAAATTTAAACCTTGGGCTACTTTTGCGTTACTTTGTAAGTTAACTTTTGAAATTATAGTCAAAGTGTAAACCGGGGGGTTTAGGGGGTGAACACTCTTCAGTACATATAATAAAATTCCCACTCTTCTAGAATACCTACAGAAGATAGAATAATTATATGTACAAATTTCGTCAGAAAAAGCTGGGAAATTTTTTGTTTTTAAGCAAATGTGAGGGTAAAGAAAATTAGAATTTTAGAAAATAATAATTTATTTTTATGTTATTATAAAAAAAATTTAATTAGCCGACGGCACATCTTTTTACTTGAAAATATAGAAAAACGGGGAATCCCCCAGTAGCGGGAAACGAAATTAAATGTTTAAATATTATACCTCTAAAAAAGAGATGCACCGTCCAGCTGCCTGTCCGCGGCCGGGCTTTCCAGCTAGTACAAAAATAATAATATTAAATTCAAAAGGAAAATATTATTTACTCGGCCATATCTAAATACAGGATGTATAATATTATTTAAGTCTCATCTTAAAATTTAGAGCATTGTTTGGTTAATTATCTTAACAAATTCAACTTTTTCACCCAAATTGTTTTATAAATATTTTACCTAAACTTGTAAACTTAAATTACATTTTAACGGCCTTGTAATTTTTGTAATTACAATCTTAATTTTCAACGCCGCTGTATTATATTAGAAGTGTCAGAAAAACTGACGAATTTTTTTTACTAAAAATTTAACTAATCATCAACTTGAAATTTATTGACTTGATACATACACCTGCTTAATAAACAAGTTGTTTGCACTGCAAAAGTTATTAATGACTAAATTGATGAATTGCATAAGATAATTCAAACAAATTTTAATTAATAAATTTTATATTAATTATATTTGCTGAATTTAAATTACCTAAATTTAGATACTAGATTTTGAGATTGTAAGCTAAAATCATCCTAAAAAATAAATAAAATCTTTTTAATCTGCTGTAATTTTTCCTAATTTTCTTGTTTTTGAAGTGAACTAGAATCCAATAAACTTTTTGTACCCCATTGTCAGATTGATTAAACTGTGATCGATCACTTAATCTGTCAGCACGTGTCATGCTGTACGTGACGTTAATTTTTAATATTGATTTTAACTTAAATTGAATTGAAATATTTTGAATTAAACATCAAGGTATACCATATTCGGCAAAGATCATTACTTTTCTTTAAAACAAATTTAATGTATGTACCGACGCAAACAATAGGTGGTCCTACCTAATTGTCGGCTAACTCAAAGTGTATTTTTAAAATTCCACAGTTAAGTAAATAATCTTAAAATAAATAAACTAATGGTTTTTTTTATTTAAATAGCAATATCATAATTTAAACAGTTCTCTTGGAGTCGAATGATTTTGGATTTTGCACTACCATGTAATTATTCCAGGAGATGAATTTTCAGTGAAAAGTGAAATGCATAATTAAGATGTCTTAAAAGTCCATTATGAAACCTCAACTAGAGAATTTCTGCAAGAACAAGTTTTTGAAGTATCTACCCGTGGTATGTAGCATTTAAATCTCACAATCGGGATAACTCAGAATTAACTGCATCATTCGCAGAGACAAATGTTTGGTGGAAAATATACATAAAAAGCTTAAAATTGATCTACGTCTACGTTATATAATTTATAAATTATGAACACTTAAAATCTGGTTATAAATTTCTGGATTAAGATTAACTTCCACAGTTAACAGTTGTTCCTTAATAATCATAATCTATAAGAAAACTTACTGTAAATTAGCAAAAATACCATTCGTTCAAAGGTTTTTCAAAATCTTAATAGCTTTTTTTTCAATAAGGTTTAAAAAAGTGGAACCGTCATTTCCGATTTAATTAATGCGTGATTAAAAATCTTCATTTTTAGAATGCCTAATTAATATTTAACGGAATTTATAATTAATTTTGCACCTACATACTTAATACTAACTCTAGTTTTTCTTATAGCAGTGGTACTAATATATCACAATTTTGCAAAGAAATTTACATTAAAATGTGGCCTTGCTGACGTAGTTGTTTAGTCGTTTGCGATTATTTCTACTCGAACTCGAGTTGTGTTTAGTTTACTTAAAATATTACGTTAGTGCATTTGTTAGCAACAAAGTCGTGTCGTGAAAATAGTGAAATAGTTTTTAATAATAATATGTGTAATTTAGCAAAAGGTACAAAGTCTGGACTGCTTGGTACTCCCAAGTCGTCAATTGGATTACCACTTGAAAAATTCAAATGTTTGATAGCACTCGAAACAATAATTGATTATCATTATAAATAATTATTATTCATCAACAAAAACCAGGGGTGTTCGAATACAAATTATTATTATTATTATTAGTAATTAATTACGATATTCCATTAAAGACGCTTTTTGTTAGCAAAAACAATTATGAAGTGTTAATTAACAGCACAAAGGCCGATTTATCGATTGTATTAGTATGCAAAACATTTGATTATATCAAAAATATGCTATCTCCTTGCGTCTCTGCCTAAATAAAACTCAAAGACCGACATATCCTTTGAAAGGATTCTATGCTCCGGTAATCGATTTAGACGATGATTATTATCAAATTTGCATATATGCAAAACTAAAACTAACTCAGTATAAATTTATTTGCATATTCAACTTGAAATTTACAAAATCTAATTTGTTCTGATTTATTTTCGAAGTTAATTAATTTTTTAATAAAAAAATGCAATTAAACCGATCATCAGCCTTGATAGATCTTTCGATTCACTATACCCAGCATATACACTTTAAAGGTCACCTTCACAATCAAACTATTTTGTCATAAATAATAAAATGAATAAATAGCATTCATTAGCAAGGAAATAAATTTTGCAAAATTTTTTGCTATCAGCGTTCGATGAAAAATGATTAAAAAACCTCTGTGTAGATAAAATGTTATTTAAACATTATTATCGGATATAGATCCGCTTCGTTTGAATGTAGGAGTGCGCATGTTAACCAAAAAAAAATTTAAATTATAAATTTAAATTTGATAAAAATGAAAAAGATATCAATCAAACAGGGCTGTAAAGTAAAGTTGGTGCCAAATAAACAGAAATCAAAAATTTTGAGACAAATTGTGTAGGTACTGACAAAAATAAATTATAATTTTTCAGTTTTTTTTGCGAAAGATTTTTCTCCAAGTAAACAATGTACCGTAACGTAGCTTCGTCGCGTGACCACGTTACGGTAGTATTGTTACGTATGGCCGTACTATAAGAATATCCAACACTTGATAATATTTTCCTTTAATTGCCTATTGTTAAAAGTATCAAAATAAAATACGGTTTTTAAAAATTATGGTTTACCTTGGAATAATAATCATCAAGAAAATATTTAAACGGATCAAAACAACCAAATATAATATGTAATTTGTAGGCGGTTATTATATCCAAAGCGCATCATAACTTTTTTTAATGTATTATTGGAATGCAATGGAACGCAGAAATCTTTATAACTAGTAAGCCAGTGCTTTATGAAAAGCGACAATACGAAAACAGATATAGAAAATAAAAGAAGTATGTGGAATTTAAAAATTAACCGAATATTTAAACAATTAAATTCGAAATATATTTATTGTTTTCTCTTTTAAAACCTTTTAGCTGCTTTATTTATTGTTGTTTTGTATTATTTTTACAGCCGAACTAGAACCAACAATTAATTATTAATCTTCGTTTTGGATATTTTTTAATAAAAATTCGTGATTTAAATTTTTAATTTTAAAATAAATGTAAACATTTTATTGTTTAATTAATCAGTTACTTTTTTAATTTTAAGAGGTTAAACTACAGTGAAATTTAAAAATATCTAACGCAGAATCGCAGATTAACCTCAAGACATTAAAGTATAATAAATTATTACTTAAAAAACTAATTGTCAAATTTTAAATGCATTTAATTCAAAATTACAAGTTTAAAACAATGTACACGATTCTGCAAACTCCATCAACGAATTGGCTTTTGATTTTTGATTGATTTTCTTCAAATGTTGATTGGTTCAATTTTTATTTAGAAAATACCATGAAAATATAGCAAAGGACCCTGCCCACTCCTTATGGAAATGCTGCCTCTGTCAAATTAACTAAAACTTTTGATTTCGATCGATCGATTTTTCGGTGTTTTTTTTTCAATTTTTTTCACTTATTTTCTACATATTCCAGCTTCTAGCCTCCCTCATTCTCATCCAAACACCCCAAAATAATCAAAATTTTTGTTTTCTTTGATTATTTTCAATTTACATTAAACAAATGCGACAACGCAGAAAATATAAAGTTAATCTATTGCGTATAGTTGGTATAGAAAGTTGTGTTTAAAACCAAATGTTTGCATTCTTATAATGCGTAATAAATAAATTTCTGACGAAGGCGATAACAGTCACCAAAAGCTTAAAAATACAATTTCATTATACTATTATTGAATTTAACTTGTTATTTAAAGTATTATTGTTTATTTTCTCACAAGTTAAGATTTATATATTTAAATTTATTTCCAAAAGTTTATGGTTCTTCTTTAGTTAGAGCAAGCAGGAGAAACAAACTGCCAAATTTCGGTAACATCCGATATGTAAAGTTAAGATAAAAACTGAGCTGTAGACCAAAAATATAATTGCGGTCGATGTTGATTGCTAGATTCTGATCCTCGAAAGAGATTTTCAAGATAATACAAGATGCAAGGTACGGCGCGGCGTGGTTGTAGTTCCCTATTTTTATATTCCGCACACGGCGAACTAATAATATTGGGAATTTTTCCACGGTAACGTAAACATCAAAAATATGAATCAGCACCCGAATTATATTTATTCGAACTCGATTGACATAGTACTTCGAACTTTGAAATTTTTACGTTCCTATCCACACCAGGCGTTACTTGGAAAAAATATCGGAACGGAGTCGAGATGAAGTTATTGTTGAAATTGGCTTCAAGACTCAGTTCGTGACCTGATGTCAGAGGTTATATAAAATTTGTTAAACCTTGAGTAACAGTTCACTATTGATAGTTTTCAGGGTCGAGTGTAGAAGTTTTTCGTAAAATTTTGAATAACAAAGCGTAATTTTTCAAGAAATTAGTAGGGACAAAGAAGTTTATGAGTTTTTGAAGAAATTTACAATAATCAAATGTGGTAGTATTTTAAGAAATTTTACGATGCTATTAAACTAAATTATTTATGTAACAGAACCAATATACAGGATGAATTAAAGCAAAGTGTCAAAGTTTTAATGTTAATTGTTAAATTTATCTGATTTTCGTACAAATTAAAAATTCTCCTTACATGCGGTTTTACGATAAAATAATTCAGAATTTAACTCAAAACAACATCAATTGTACGTAATAGAGCCGCCGTGTTCTGGATATTTGGTAGCGTCATGAGCGCCACCAACGGTAAGGTAATTCGCGAATATTCGATACAATATATTAATAAACTGTTTTCAAAATACCAAAACTTGATTTTAAAGTGTCAGATTTTCTAAATCATTTTGTCACCTTCTTATCTTTGATTTGAGGTAACTTGGAAATTCTTGATTTCTTGGTCTATGCCCATTGAGACTTTTGTTCAGGATGCTAAGAACAACATCATTATTATTCAATTTTTAGCTAATTTGACCGAGGCCGCATTTCCTAAAGAAGAAGTTAAATTTTCTTTAACTAAAACGAATAACAAACAAAATCCTGCATAAGCCGATAGCCAATGGTAATTAATGATAACAAAGTTTTTCCCAGAATCGGTTCAACAAAATCGGCATCTTATTTCGCAAAGAAAATTGTCATTCAGTCAAAAATTTATTCAAAAAAATCCTTAAGCAATATTATCCATTACACAACGATTTTTTAAATTGCTTTGACAATGAGTCACTTCAAATACGATTTTTGATGACTGAAAAACGTCTTTCCTCACAAAAAAATCAGAATAATTATTTAAAAAAAAATTTTCGAAAATTATCTCAAAATTGAAACCTTCGGTATAGAGAAGCTATTAATATTCCGACATAAACAGTATTATTTGATTAAATTAACTAATTAATGTAATATTGAAATTAAAAATCTTTCGAGTATAATCTTGATCAAATTAATGTTAGTAACTATAAAATTTTTGCTTGTTATTACGAAACGCTAATTTATTTAACACATTTAATAATATTGCACTTGCAATTGCAAAATTTTATAAAATTTCTACCAAAGCAGTAGTTTGCTTATCAGATAAGAAAAACTTGAAATAAAACAACAAAATATGTTATTGTATTTCGTAAAAATTTAAGAGAATAATAATAATAATTATAGTAGACCCCGATTTATACGAACCTGCTGCTGTTAATTTACAAAATAGTTTTTAAATTACTTTTGGAATTTTTATTAAACAAATCAATTAAATGCAGAAATAGATGTGTAGTATAGATCAAGCCGCTTTTGGGTTAAATTTCTGCGAGGAAGTTGTTAATATTAACTTGGTCGCTGTTCTATATAAATTAATGAAGATTCCAATTTCAAATAACCTTTAGCTTAACCGCTAAATTGAATTTCATTGATAAATAAGTGTTAACAAGCTATGCGTGTCTTATCCATACTGTTAATTAAATATTTGCACAAATTGATTTAGTAAATACCAGTAGCTTTTAGTGGCCATATTTAGTATGTCTAATTTTTTAAAAGCTTGTATCTGCGTTGCTATTTCGTTATTAGCTTAAAAGTTTCCCAATTAACATTTTGATTTTAAATTTTAACAATTAATAATATACCAAGCGATGCTATGTTTATGGGAGAGATTGCGACAATCCCCACTATTAAACTAAAAGTAAAACTCAAACACTTCGTAGACAATTCAATTTATCTGTTCAGTTGATCTACATACATAAATGCATGAAACACACACAGACTTACTGATTTTTTTTAATACCTATGTCACCTACGTGTTTAAAATACGCAAAATAAATATTTATTGTGGGTGGTCAACCTGTTCAAGGTTCAACAACTATTCGTATAAAGTCAAATTAAGTTTTAATGTATAGGAACGTCTGAAATCAACATTTTGTGATTTTTTAAAATCTCATTTGGTTGCATCATTTGGTAATAAAAAATGTCAGTAGGTAGAATAAACTTGGTTACATTAGATAACGAAATTACAGGTAAATTAAATAATGATACAGTCATAAGTGTTAAGTTTGTGTGATAGTGACTGTTCAGTATTTTTGGAATACGCGTAGCAAAGATATTTCTTCTCTTTTGGATTATTGTGCAAGCTAGTGAAATCCATGCAAGATGGGAAAATCATCGAGCAAATTGAAGCAAAGGAAAAATAGCAATACAAGTAAGTGGAAATTAGACAGAAGACTCGAAAAGATAAATTTTTAATGTAATCTACAAGGTATCAGTTCTAGAGAATCTGTACTATCTTGAGTAAATATAGTAGCTTCGTCAATGGGAATCCTTGCTTTACCTTCCTGTTCTTAACATGTACCAGGTACTTACGCAATAAAATAACATAAATTTTATTGTCGTATTTATAAAAATAACAACAATGCTAACATTCACGTAGTCGTCAGATGTTGACAAAAAAATGTAAAATATAACATGTGTAATGTAACAAACGGAACTAAAACAAACTACGTCATTACATTATTGTTTGTAATCAATAAAAAATACTTTGTAATTAGTAATACTACTTTCTCATAACATTTAAATTTAGCTTTTCTCAAACTTAATCCCACTTGGATTGGAATTGATAATCGCGTTTACTTTAATTATGGCCATAATTATACCTGGTGTCAGGTGTTTAGGTCAGCAATAAACTATCGAGTATTGTAAATTATCAATATTAATAGATTTATGATATAACTCATAACTATCACAATAACATTTAAAAATGTTAAGATTAAATGTTAAAACAATATTTCATTAAACTGTGCCGCTATATCAAAGATGGTTATTAACAATCATTGATCGATAAATAGGATACGAAGCACAAGTTCATGGCATAATGATAACTCGTCAATTTTGTTTTGCATTTGCGAATTTTTCTTTCATTTTCCAGAATTCAAGGAAATGTTCTTGCTAATTGCATTTTCTTTGACCTTTATCTAAAATTCCGTTTAATTAAATTTAATGTGGCAATTACTTTGACACAAACTTGCAAAAAAGTTTTTTATTTGCTTTGTATTTTATTTTGAATTGCCAGCTTGGCAATAGTTTTTCGCCGTTTCCATTTCCCACAGTCACGTTTTGCGTTCGCATTTCTTTCTTTAAATTATTGTTTATGTAATTTACCTCGTTAACAAACGAGCTAAAACACGAAAAATGTTTTTGCTTGGCAGGAGTAATCCATCAGTTCCTTTATCAAACGAGTGTAAAAATTCTTTATTGAATTTGTTGTTTTAATATGAAAACTTTCCTTGTTTTTCTTTGATTAATTACCTCACAACCAATCATTTTCACTGCTATCTTGTTTGCAAATCTTCAAAAGTTTAATAATCTATTATAGCTTGGGTTTTCCTATACGCATTAGCAAGTTTCCTTTTCAATTTTCTTGATGATGCGGGGCAGCTCCTAAGTTTAGTCAAGTTATTATGTACTCAATTTAAATAATAAATCGAGTTTTGTACTGGGGTATTTTCTTAATTGCTTGATTTGATTGGTAATCGTTTGTAACAATACGAAGCAATGGATTAATCTTTTTGTGAAAGTTGCTAATTCATTAAGTTATGTTAACAGGTATTGACTTTGAAATAAATGATAATTTTTGCATAGCTTACTTTGTCAAGTATCTCTATAAATAGAAAATTATTTCTCAGAAATATAACAAAAGGAAATATTTATTTTATGGTAGCCATAACCACTACTAGACTGGTGGTGGATAGGTGAACTCCTGATTTAAAAACCAGGAGTTCTAACCCCATTTTCTTTCATCTGGGGTGAATCTATGTAGGTGTCACGATCCAGGTGCTATGTTAGAAATACAAATACACATAAATATATCATCAATATTGTTTTACCTTTCCGGTGACAACAATTACGTTCACTTTATGTAGAATAATGGAATGGCTACTTTGCATATTATTCTATGATCTCACGATTTACTGCATGAACATTATGATGTAATGGTAAATGTCTATTTTTAATTGGAGATAAATATATCATCAATTTATTTATTATTAATTTCTATTTTTGTTATATTGTATCAACCATTGTTATAGTAGTTTTTGATTACTAAATCAATGGTATAACCCACATACTACATAACTAGTTAATAACTGTATCCATCAACGCATAATGAAAACTTAATTTTCGATTTGTTTTGTTGAATACATTGTAAAATCAATCTTGTAACTAAATTTAAAATCATTAAAAACGACAAAAATTAACAAGTTAGTAAAACAGCAATGTTATTGGCACTTATCGCAAAACGTGTTTCCTCAAAGCAACAGGGAGTCGAGTGCTTCAGAATATACTGCCATTACTTATCATGCTATAACATTTTTGCATCTAGAAAACAGAATTATAATCAAAATGATATAAGTTGTACTATAAAACTCAACATAGAACAGCTTTGCATTTATAATAATTACCACTGTGCTGGTATTAATATTGATGAAATATGCCGAGGTGATTGGACCACTACATTAACTTATGAAGGAGAAACAAATCGAAACCTCGGTGATGGAATTCACTCAACAAGGTTATTTGTAGTTTTTCTCACCCGAAGAATATCACACGGTTGGAATTTCCGTCGAATTTTTTAGAAATTCTGGAATTCCTTAGAAATCACTTAGAGATCTATGGAAATCATTAGAAGAGCAAAATAGCGAAACTTCTATTATTTTAGATAGGGAAATTCAATTGTTTTGTCTGCAGATCATTGGAAATTTCTTGAAAATCTTTTGGAATTCTTTGGAACGTAATTACTACCAATTTTCTTCTGTCTTTCATAAGAACCTATCTAAAAAGTTTGAAGTTTGCCATTAATTTTCTTGGAAACTAGATGGTAAAATTGGTTTTAGAACATTTTGCTCCCGGACATTTTGCTACCACAATTGGTTTGATATTAAAAAAACACTTTAAACAGAGTATCGAACAACAAATGCATTTATTAAGAATTGCTAATTGCAAAAAAATAATGGTATAATTATGTAAATCACTTAAATATTTTAAAACATCATTTATAATGTTAGTAATTATTTAGGAGTGGTAGGGAAATTCCCGGTACCGTAGAAATTAGGGGAAAGTGTTCCAATATCGATCAGCGGGCAATATTGATCACTGCGATTTGAAAAAAACAACTTTTAAAATTTTAAAACTTATTATAAGTAAGTGCCAGCTCTTAATTACTTAATATTAACAAACAAAAATAATTGATATTACCCATACTAGCGATCGCTACAACTATACAACTTTGCATTTATTAGTTTTTCATAATTTAGAATTGATTTTTAATTGATTGTATATACGAGTACCATTTGGTTACTTAACCCATCGAGGAATGTTAACCAACAGAAGTGAATTGTTTTTTTACTTACTGCTGGTTTGCAATTTGATTTATCTTAGGGGATCGATATTACAACACTTTTCTCTATTTGAAGTTTTAAAGTTGATAATATATTGCTCCCAAATGATCATTTGCTTAAAATTTAAACAATTTCTATTTTTTTTTTGCTTTAACTCCCCGGTCTCCTTAAGTACTATTAAAGTTAATTAAATTTTAAAGCAAATTAAAATGTGGCAGGATAAACTTTAGTTTATTATTCAAAAGACATATACAAACGTTTGAAAACAAACATTTATCAGACCCATTAATTGTAATTGGTTTTAGACTCTTCAAGCGTTTGAATCAACGTTAATCCATCAATTTTTATAATACAAAGTGTACATTTGAAAATAATCCACTTTAAATTTCTCGCAAACTAGGTACACAAAATATTGAAAAAATTTAGAAAAAAAGAAGCTTTGCTCGATACGAAGAGGGAAACTAGACCCCTTGCGCTAACACCCCCCTCTTTCACCTCACATTTCCATACATGAAAAACGGAAATGGCAATATGTCTTTTATGATATCTTAAAAAATACTATTTTTCTACGTAAAAACAATTAAAATGGATTCGTTTTCGAAAAATTACTCAGAAACATTTCATTTTTGACTTAAATATAGTGCTTATACTTGATAATAATAAGTTTTTAGGCCCGGCAAAACTTAAAAAAAAAAACAGTTTGGCAAACCTTGCTCTAGAAGAAAATGTTGGAAATATTTTCATTTACAGCTATAAACAGGGTTCCCATTCGTCTGGAAAGTCTGGAAAAGTCAGGGAATTTAAGATTTCTCTACTTTTGTCAGGGAGACGTCAGGGAATTTTTCATTTTCAGCCCTAAGTCAGGGAAATTAAGTTTTTAGTCAGGGAAAACTATTTAATTAAAAACAAAATTATTTCAAAATAAAATTATTTTTTAATTTTAAAATTAAATTTTCTTGGGCTTGATACAGTTATGTATATTGTTGTGCTATGTTTTGTTTTGTTGACATACAGCGGCTAACGAAAATATTCGAACCCTTCTATGTTAACAATGTAAATTGCACATTTTGAAACCGTTTTTTGACATATAAATATTGCTTTTACAGCAAATCTTTTTAGACATTTTTTGTTAAAAATTTCATTGTTTTCAATTTTGTACCTATACATTTTTCAATTTTGTTTCCCCGATTTTGACTGGCATCGATTTAAACAAGACTCTGAAAACACAAAAAATATTGTCATCTGCATCTCGGAAGCGGTGTGACGGAATGAAAAAATGAATAGGCATTTTGATGACAATATTTTTAGTGTTTTACAGAGTCTTGTTTAAGGTAGTAGGCTGGTAACTTGCACGTTTTTCTATGTCTTTATTGGGAATTTTTTTTTATGAAAAATTAAAATTCAATGGTTTTGGTTTTTTAGTATGTTATTATTGACATCTAAAGGATACAAAAAAAAATTTTTTTACTTAATTTTACAATGTTTCATTATTATTATTATTGGTTAAAGCTTTGACCATTGAAGTAAAAAAAAAAGGTACGTAACTGGCCCGGGTGATTTTGGCTTTCGAGGACATCGGAAATAAAAAATTCAAAAAAAGGATTAATCTATAGACTTGTCGTTATCGCTGGAACTTGGATCTTTTTTTTCCATCTTTTTTTCCCTAACTTTTCATTTTACAGCCCGATTTGTGTCTGAAAAGATTCAATTTTATCTTAGAAGTCGGCCATTTTGTTATTTTCTGATAAAATTTAATAATTATAGTTCCAGCCATAGCGATTTAGACGCTTAAAATTAACATGGAAACAAGGAGACAATCCCAAATCTGAGAACACTTTTTTGCCCTTCTCGACCCTTTGTGCCCCCCCCCCCCCAGAAAAAATGCTAGATCCACCCCTGGTTCCAGCGATAACGATAAGTCTATAGATTAATAATCTTTTTGATTTTTTTATTTCCAATGTCCTCAAGAGCCGAAATCACCCGGGCCTTTGACCAATAATAATAATAAAACGTTGTAAAATTAAGTAAAAAAAAATTAGTTTTTGTATCCTTAAAAGCTGGTTCACACTATGCGATTTCTCATGTGACTTGAAATATTTTTACTTTCACACAATTCAATTTTTGGTATTCAGTAACAAAAACAAAAAAAGCAATGCGAATTGCTTATTATTTTAGATAGGATTTTTCATAAGATTAAGTCACATGAGAAATCGCATAGTGTGAACCAGCTTTTAGATGTCAATAATAACATACTGAAAAACCAAAACCATTCAATTTTATTTTCCCATAGAAAAAAGATTTCCAATAAAGACGTAAAACAACGTGCAAGTTACCAGACTACTACCTTAAGGGTCGGGTACTATTTGGCGCAGCCGTTTTGACGCAAAACCGGTTCGGCGCAAGTACAGTTCGGCGCAAGTACAACTTGGCGCGAGTCCCGTTCGGCGCAAGTACAGTTTGGTGCAAGTACAGTTCGGCGCGACTACAGATCGGCGCGAGTACAGTTCGACGCGAGTGCAGTTCGGCGCGAGTTCAGTTCGGCGCGAGTCCAGTTCGGCGCGAGTTCAGTTCGGCGCAAACCTCTTTCGGCGTGAGCCCAGATCGGCGCGGGTACAGTTACTATATTTTTAATCTTGTTCTAATTCTAATTTGATTTAAAAAAATTATTAAAAAAAATTAATTTTATTATAGAAATAAATAAACAAAACAATAATCCTAAAAAACTAATAAAAAAAAACTTATTCGCGCATAGCAAAATTATGCGCTAATCCACGTAAAAAATCGATGATATCGCGGTTATCAAAATCGTCCACCAGTGTTGCGATTCTTATGTCCGCATCTCTCTATTTTTTTAGTTTTAATGGTGGAGGATTTCCAGCAACAAGTCGCTCATCAGCTACATCTTGCCGTGTTTGAATTTTTTTTAACCCATTAATGAATTGCCATATAGTGGGATGTGTCATTCCTAATTCAGCCTGAATTCGTCTATTGCTAGCTTCAGCATGGTTGTTAGTTCGGTTGAAATTGTTTAAAGTGCGTGTATATAAATTCCACATATCATGCGAAAATAAAGGCTGCCTTCTATTCTGTACACCCACATAGTTTTCTACGAACCATTCCAAAATAGGTTGTAAAGCAACCGGCAATGCTGTTGCTAATCTTTCTACAGCCGATATAAATGCTGGGGAGGTACGAATGATATGGAAATTATCATTCGTGCTTTCAATGGAAATTCATCATCGTTAATGTACGTAATTCGTAATTCCTTCTTAAACCTATACTGGCCAAATGCTTATGCATATTTTGAGAAAGATGAAAATACATTCGTGTATGCTCACCCCTGGGAAACACTCTTGAAGAGCTCTAATAGCCGCTAATTCATAGTCACATGAGACATTTTCTGGCCTAACATCTGGTACTAATTCTAATATTAGTTGGAATAACCGAACATATGTAGCTCTAGTTTTGTTTGGCAGTAAAGCATATAAAAGATCGCATGAACTCCTTCGTATCTTTCTGCCATTCAGCACCCGGTATAGTAAACAATTTACTATAATTAAAAGGCAGGTGTAAAAGGCTGAACTGTACTTGCGTCGAACTGTACTCGCACCGAACTGGACTCGCACCGAACTGAACTCGCGCCGAAATGCACTCGCGTCGAACTGTACTCGCGCCGATCTGTAGTCGCGCCGAACTGTACTTGCGCCGAACGGAACTCGCGCCGAATCGGGCCTGCACTAAACCGGACTCGCGCCAAAACGGCTGCGGCGAAACGGCTACTCCGAAACGGCTGCGCCGATTCGGGCCGTTCCCATTTACATTGTTAACATTCGAATATTTTCGTTAGCCACTGTATGTCCCAGTGCTTTATAAATTCAAAACATAGCTGTCAATCCGGGGGGTCTGGGGGGCATGGAATGCCCTCCAGTACATTCTTTACCAAATACCTCGAATTGACGTAGATTCAGATGAGAAATATTTACCACTGAGGTATTTGCATAAGGTGCACTGGAGGGCATTCCATGCCCCCCAGACCCCCCGGATTGACACCTACGTTTTTGAATTTAAAGGGCAATTAAGTACATAGCAATTGTACATACATAGTACATAGTGTTATTTTGTTGCACCGATTTTGAGATACAGGTAATAATATTTTCTGTATTTTACGGAGTCTTCTTTAAGTCGCTGACAGTCAAAAAGGGGGCGACAAAATTTAAAAATGTATAGATCCAAAATTAAATACAATAAAAATTTTAACAAAAAATATCAAAAAGTTTTGCTGTAAAAGCGATTTTTATATCTCAAAAAAAGTTTCAAAATATGCAATTTACATTGTTAACAAGTACATACGTTTTCGAATTGATAGAAAAATTCAAAGGAAGTGGGTCTGTCATTGAAGTTTTAGAACTTATGCAGCAAATCAAATAAAATTTCTGGCATTTTACTCGGTGGAGTTAATAAAATTATAAAACTTATAAAATAAATATCGTCCTTAGAATGCAAAGATTTATCATGAAAATTGACCGGAGAAGACTTTGATAGAAGAATAGAATTTTGCCAAACAATGGCATCTATATGGTTAACATCAATCCAAATCTGTTAAAAACTATTTGCTTTAGCGATAGATGTATTTTCATTTTGAATGGACCTGCCAACAAATATAACTGTCGTTATTTCTGCGATGACAATCCATATACCTTAACATATTATATTATATCTTCAGAGACGACCGTAGGCGATGACCGCAGAAAATTAATTTGTATTGTATCAAAATTCTTTCCTAATGGATTTGATTTTAATATACACCTAGAATTGATGAGATAGTAAACTAACAATACTTACTTCTTCTCATGATAATAATAAAAAAAGAAAAAAAATAATATAAAATTTACTTACCAAAGTACTTCGGTGATTTACAGTCAAAATCTTAGAGGTACAATCGATATTATTCCCTGTTATCATTAGAGTATTGATGAACCAATGAAATTGATGAAGATCGGCTTCAATGAATCAGAAAAAGAACTCAAAATAAAAAATTTTAAGTAAATTTGTGGTTTTTAGTATGTATTTATGGTTAAATTCATATTAATTCACATATTAAGAGGGCAGTGCCTTCGGATTTCAAACTAGCAGTGCTAGGTAAACGAATTTCTTAGTTCAAATCATTTTTAAATTATTCATACTTCATGTAACAAGTTCAGTTTTGATAATCTTTGGAGGTTATGGTAAGTCAATTTTGTACAATTTAGTCGATATTTTTGTTTAGTTTGAAATTTTTTCTTCCTATTTCACAATGTAATCGATGCGTGCAACTGAAGAATGGCAATAACCATGAAATAACGTTATATTGTACTTCGTATTACGAAATTTTCATTTTTTCAAATTTTCTTAATCCAGACCTGTTATGTGTTAATTGTCTCCTTTTTAAATTTTTTGAATTTCGATTTTCTACGTATTGTATTATTCTTATATTTTTTTGAATTCAATGAATCAGACCGTACAAAAAATTACAGAATAGATGCTTCAGTTGTCCGAGGAACGGATACACATCAGGTGAATCTCGATTCAGGTTGTATTCCTGATTAACAAGGAAACTTACTTGTATCCGAAGAGCTGTTTCATTTTTTTCTAAATGATACTTTTTTGAATTATTTTTTAAGATCGGAAAATGGTTGAATGGCAGATTTCCTGGTAGATACATTGGCAGGCGAAGTGGCCAGCAAGATAATATCCAGATTCTTAATGCCTCTTCAGGGGGGAATCATGGTATTTAAAGTTAATTGTTTACAAATATTGATGAACTACAAAAAGAATAATTGAAGAATCTATTAGATCCATTCCGCGAGAGGTCTTTCAGAATGTCAGAGTGAGATTTTAAGACACTTCGTCATTGTTTGGGCGAATATGGAAAACATTTGTGTTAAAAATGACTTTGATTTTTTCTAATTTTTCACTAATTTTTTTGGTTAATACATAATATAATGGTTTTTAGGCAATTTCTCAAAAATTTCAACAATTTCTTTGCATGAAAAGATAGTATTTCAAAGAAACTTAAATTTAAGGTATCACAAAGGGCATATTGCTATTTTAGTTATAAAAGTTATAAAAAAAGTTATAAAAATAATAATAATAGTAGGGAAGTGTGGGAGTGGGGGTGGATCTTAGCACAACTCAGATTTAGTCTTCATTTTTCGTATCTAGCTTTTAGTATAGTTTATTATAAAAATGGTTTAAAAAACAAAACTTATTTTCAATTTTTAGTGCTAAATATTCAACATTATTTAAAATACAAAATTCAAATATTTTAGCGTTTGGTTAAATTTTTGATAAATTAATCATGGTAATATTATTAACTTTCATAATTATTATTATCATTGTGAACACAAAATATAAAAAGTGCAGTCAAAAGGTAATTTATACAGAGCTTAAGGCGTTACACATTAATGGTGTACGGTTATTTCTGTTTGAAGTCTCCGTAAAATCCATGTAGAAAAGATTAAATATGACAATGTAACTGTTTTTCCAAAATTATAGGACAAAATATAGTTTTTCTACATTTTTTTATTATTCTCGGTATTTCCTTATTTGACTTTGAAACAAAACATTTGTATTAATTTAATAATAATAATAAAACTTAAAAGTACCCAACCCAATATTATTTAAATTTTTTGTTGTTCTTCAAACTAGTAGTAAAAATGTTGTAATTATCGATTGATTTTTCGTAATATTCAGCTTTTACGTGCATTACATAAATATTTTCATTCATAACTTTCCACGTGGGTGTTTATTAACAGGTTTGAAAAGACATATTATTATACTTTTAGTATAAAATCGCGAAATTTATAATTTTTTAAATGTGTGTATAAATAAACACATATATACAACAAACAACATGTTTAGTGACAAATTTACATATATGCGATGATGTGCAATAAAACCGGTTAAACAAATTATAGAACCATTTACTGTTTGGATAAATATATACGAAAAGAGGAAAAGCACGAAATAAAAGTTGAAATTTATCTTTATTAGATCTCCATTATGTAAATACAAACGGCAGTTACGTAATGCAAAATATACTCGATTTAAATCAAATACCTATATACTTACCTTATATAATTTAATAAATTCTTGTTAATTATGCAAATATATTATAGATAAATATTTTCATTATTTTCATATTAATTATATTTTTTTACTATTATTATGTTGTATCATACACTGCATACATTCCGACTTCAGCATAAAACCATGAAGTTTAGTTAGCAAATCAAAAATGTCTATAAAAGCTGTTAAAATGGGCCTATGAATAGCTTCGTGTCACGAAAGTGCAGTTACTCTCTACTTTATTGTCAAAATATGTTAAAGAAAGCTCATCGCTTTTTACGAGGAAACCAAAAGTGTAAATTAGACTGTGGATACCTTTCCCTTTCAATAAACAGGATCAACCGCGTTGAATACATTTGGCTTTTGAAAATCTCCAGATTTGTGACAAAACTATTAGCAAATGCAATAATTAGATTTCGAGGTATATTTGCCGAATTTCAAAAAATAATTTTTTCGGATTCAATTCAAAATCATTTATTAAAGTGGCACTTTACCACATAGAAAAGTCACTTTACTATATAGTAATGTCACTGTCAATAAACAACCTACACAAGTACCTACTATGAAATATTTTGAATTAGCAATAACTCAAAAACGGCACTAGATATTGCACAAAATCCGAAAAAATAGTATAAACAAACCTTGTAAGTAAAGCATTTTTACTAAACTCATTAGCTTTTAAGTTACTCGCTCGCTGCGCTCGCTCGTACTCAAAGGCTAAATTCGTTTAGTAAAACTTTGCTTTACTAAACTTGTTGTTTAATATACTATTCCTTAATTTATTTATTTAAAATGAAATTTTCCCGACTACTGCGTTTTATTTTTTTTTTTCGCTTAGAGAGCGTTTCTCAATGAGTGTGTCCAGAGTCAAAAGCTTGTATTTTTTTGTGCCGTCCAATATATCTTTTTCTATCAAAGATAAATAAATAAACTTTTTGCACATTCTTATAGTTTTTTATTTTGCTTCGATTCCATAACATCAGTTTCTTAACATTTTCACTTATAAGGGCATTCATATGGACAATATTCCAAACAAAGAACGAACGTTTAGCGGAGATAGCATAACAGTACTGCACAAATTACAAGTTATGTACATGAAAACGTGGAATGATTAAATTTAACTTCTTTCATCGAAGGTAATAAATTAAAATTTAAGACAAAAATTAATTTTTTAAATGTTTTTAATTATCTTCCTGTTTTCATTACCAACTTAGATATACCTTGTTGAGATGGCCATCCATCAAAATGTAGCTAATTTATACCTAAACTAAAAAGTCGGTGTAATATATCAAATTTAAGCTATAAAATTAATTTTAAGTGAGAAGCAACTTTACCTCATTACATTGCAAATTTTTTTTGCCAAATGCTGCTATGTAATAAGCTTTCTGAATAATAAAATCAATATTGGATACTGAAACTAGGAAGTTTTTGTTGATCTAGTGCTTGGATTTGTGACAATAACAATAATTCACAAAAAATGCCCAATGTTAATTTTCTGCAATCAATTGAATTAAAGCAATTGTAGTAGAAATGTTCAAATATAACCGACATAGTTTTGTGCAAATAAAAACTTTCGGTATTTTTTTGCATAATATACGTAAATCCCAAGTCGTTATCGTTCAAATTGGGCAATCTGTGAACAGTTCAATATCCTGTTTGATTTTTTCAATTCTTTGTTTTGTTGTTTTTCTTCTACTTTCAGCAGTACCTACCGGATTTTGAAGTTTTACAAAGTTTATACTTATTTCAAGCACTTGACGCTGACGACACCGTAATTTATACACACTTCTTTTGTCTACAGATAGTAAATAAATTTACTTGAATGAATAATTTATTTATTATCATTTCACAACTAGCAGTATAATAAGTTGCAGAAGTGTAGGCGCTTTATTGTTTGTATTCTATTTCTATATTGTTATCAATTTTTAAATTTTTTATAATAATTTTAATCGTAATAAGGTAATCATTTATAACAAAATTTGATTCATAGTCAATTATCTGAGTCATAATAAATATTTCAAATCACGTTTACATCAATTCGTGTGATATTCACATATGGTCTTTTTGTGATAAATCTCTTATCTATTATTACGTATGTATGTAGGTAAAGGTATACTAAATACATACAATTTATTACCTTGAGTTACTTATTTACACTAACAACGCAAATAGAATGTCGGGTAAGTTTTAAAAGAATAGTGTTATAGTTCTGGAATCACTTAAAATTTTGTGGCCTCACCTCGAAGAAAATTGAAGTGGTTTATTGATTACCACTCGAATTTTTTTTTTAATTATTGTAAACATCTATTTTATTATCTCAAACACGTTTAATATTTCTCGCGCACAATGAAGTTCAATAACTAAACAATGAAAAGAATAAAATTCATTCTTATTTACGAACAGTGGCAAATTACAATATTGAGAGGAAAAATATTTTCAGTTTTATCGGGCTTTTTCTTCTATAAAATATTCTGTGCACGTAGGAATAAATGTACTACTGTGCATTATCATCGTACAAATAATAGATTTTGAATGGCCTACAGAAAAATAAGCAATTTAAATTGAATTTGTTTGTTTTTCTCATTAATTCTGCATTTTATTTTACTACATAGTAGGACCTACCCCACTATTTCATATAATTTTATTTATTTATATTTTAATTTTTTAATTAGCTAATCAACGTAATTAAATTTAAAAGTATAATTTGCCGCCCGCATGTAATGCAAATATAACAACAATTAAGCCTGTGAATACAAAATTAATTGGACTGTTATCAAAATGTCCTAACGCTTTTACCACTATATGTAATTTTAAGTAATTAAAAAATATTTATTCAATTTCAGACCTAACATGGCCACGTTTTGGTTCGCTTGTTTCGCTCAAATCCAAGTTTCGTCAAAGTCAAGCTAATGTAAACGAATCTGGAAAATCTCGAAAATCTCGTAAGCATTTGGATATCAACGAATGGCTGAAAATTTTAGATTTAGAGCAATATCGTGATACGTTTTTAAATTACCATGGAGTGGAAGAATTGCTTGAGCATACCGAAGCCGATGTAAAAGATCTGGGAATTAGAATTGCTTCGCATAGAGCCAGAATCATGTCGAGTCTTACCGCCCTAAGAACCAAATATTACAACAACAATGGTTTGTAAATAATTTCTACGTTTATTTGCGGTTTGTAATATAACATTTTATTTTTCAGGAACTCTCGGAAGAGATAACAAGACCAGACACAGCGTTGCTGCTGACAGCAGAATAAAGATTCAAGCAGTAGACACGATGTAAGTACAGATCTATTTTTGCAATTATGATTAATTATCGTCCAGTTGGATTTTTCCTCGTTCTTTCCAAAAAAATTACAATTCATCCTGGCTCAAATGAAACTGACATCCACTACTTGATATCGAAGTAATTTGTTATATGACTGAAGGCGACGGATGTTACGCGAAACGAATAACACGGGGATTACGTGAACCGCAAAAACCGTTTAAAATTAAGCGAATTCGGTAATGCTGATTTTTTTTAGTTTAAAAATTAGCGATCGCTATTAACCCGAGTAAATCTTGAATTTAGGGAATAAAAACACTAGGGCAACTTAATCTGGGTCAGCTTTAACGTTGTCAGTCACGATTTGGGATAAAATTTATTACTTTTCGCTGTTTTGCGGTATAGAAAAACTTGGAAATCCAACCATGAAGTGCGAAATAATAAATTGCAAACTTTTGTAATTTTATGTAAAAAAGCACAAATTAAACTTTTGTAATATGAGCACTTCTTGTGTTAATACTTGAATATTGTATTTATACTGCAGAAGTGTAACAATGCATTAAAGGAACTTGAGACGAGTCCCATTGGAACAAGCACTTTCGTGAACAATGCACGTCACTTTATCTTCTAGTGCCACACTCAGTCCCTAGTTTTTACTCATGCAAATAAGTTAATGTGAGCAATTTCGTTTATTGTTAAATTGCTCGCGAGGTTGTTTTGTGTAAACTTACGTGCTTATGTTAACCAATAATTTCACAAATACGTTTACGTCAAAAACTTTTTGATAAGTAACTATATTGGAAACTTACGAGAAAGAAAAATAAAAGTGAAACTCCCAGCACTGTGGTTAGAAAAATAAATAGTAATTGAGATATTGTTTACTCCAAATGCGGTCTCAACCCCCATTAGACCGCACCATCAGCATCAGTCAGTTAATGATTATATTGGATCTACAAAATAAGTTAAAAAACCAGCAGGTTAATTGTGATGGCGTAAAGAGATCAATTATTTTGAACAACGCTCTCTAGCTGAAATTACGATATCGACTAGAACATTATTTTTCTAAATGAAACAGACACAAAAGAAGTAAAAGTTTATTCTAATTGTGCACAAAATACTTCGACTTAATATTTGTTTCCAGACCGTCCATGACAAAAATCATTTTCGATGCAGAAAGTAGCCGTTTTACGAACAGTGCGGAAAAGTATTCCGTCACAGAATATTGATTTTTTAATAATATAATACTATATTAGAATCTGTTTTGTTATCATTTGAGCCGGTATGTTATCACGAACGAAAGGACCTCTTACCGTCCTTGGTATATCTATACTAATTACTTAACTATTGTGCTAGTTTAAATACTATTTAAAGTTAAACAATCTGGTTATCTATTTACATTTTTTTATTATGACAAACAATACACTTTTAATTAAGCCTCTACAAACAAAAATCAAAACTTAGATATTTAAACGTTACCAGATACTGAATTAAATGATTCTCTCTTGTCTCTTGTACAACTCAGCTAATTAATAATAATTAATACTATAGTTAATAATCAGTTAGTATTCGGCATATTTCTGAATTTTAATAAATTGAGAAGCAGTTTATTATCTACTTTTACCTACCAGCTAATCAGAAAGCTATTTTGTTTTACTTCCCAACCTACGGGTCAGAAAGTGATCACTTCTCAACCTGAGATAAATAAATAAAAAATAATTAAATAAATAAATAAATAAAAATTTAATCAAATTATTAATTATTTACTATTATTGATTTGTCACATTCACTGATTGTGAATATAATAATTATATACATACCTCGGTTTGCGTCTCAGTAAACTATCTTAGCGCTCAGCTAATAATTAAGCATTTTCTACCTCGGCATGTAATGAATGTACTATTAAAATAATTTAAATTATCTCCTCTATTTTTAATTGGGGATTTTTCAGTTAATCAGTACCACAAATTTCACTTTATCCTATATACCATTGGAAATGGAACAATTTTTTAAGCATATTAAAAAAAAATTTCAGTGGATTATCCATTAGTTTTCTAAAAACCGGCATTTAAAGATCGACAATTTCACATATGATATCCCATATAAAAATTAGTGGGAGGAGCAAAATTAATTTAATTTAATTCATTCATTTTACGGTAGATCCGTGATTTGCCATGGTTGCGCCAACCAAAACTGACCCTACGCTACCCTCCGCTCCGGGCCGTTTTGGCTGGCGCTTAATTTACTAAAATCATCCCTGAACTCAATCCACCTTGACTGGGTAGCCCGCACTCGGCGAGATACAACAGGAGTGTAGCGTAGCGGTGTGACATGTGAAGCATTTCTTTGATCTTTTTCATCTAGTGATTGAAGTTTTGACATTGAAATTCTATGGAATTACGCTTGAGGTGGAAGAACCACGACGGTCTGGGAGGGTTGTTTTTGTTAATTATTTAAATAAATAAACGTTTATCCGAGGGGGGTCAACACGCGTGTGCGTAGCGTAGCGTAGCATGATGGCTTGCGAAGCATGGAGTGCCGGAGGCACTTTAATCTTCTTCATCTGGCGATTGAAGTTTTGGCATTGAGAATAGTTATTACGCTTGATGTGGACGGACCACAACGGTCTGGGTGGGTTACACGCGTGTGAACGCTATCACTAAGACTAGTTCAGAGTACACGTACCGTCAACAGAAAATCCGTTACTTGCAATTTCTATGTAGGTAGTAGGTATTCCCATGTTAAACATGGAAAATTTTGATTTTCAAATGTCGTTTTCTCGAAAACTAATGGATAATTCGCCAAATTTTTTTAATATATTTAAAAAATTATCCTCTTTCCAATGGTGTATAGGAAAAAAGAGAAATTCGTGGTATAGATTAACTGAGAGTAACCTTTAATTATACGAACAAAACGGTAATAAACTTTTACGTTCAAAACTTCATTATCTTTCGAACTTTTATGATAACAGCATATAATTTGAGCAAGATAATTTGCCTACTTCCGAAACCTTTACCCGGATTTTAAAAATTTTCTAATGAAATTATGGTAATTTATGACGTAAATTACAAATATAAACAACGAAATTTGTGAATCATTTAAAAATTCGGCTTAAAAACCGTTAAAAAATTGAAAGCGACTACTGTATTGGCAGTTTCCAAAAGGTTGCTCCGTCAACGACGTGTTTTTAGATTATACAAATATTTTTGTGAATAAATTCTACTCGAAAGTTGCAGATCTAGTTAGGCGAATTATCTTTTAAATAAATTTTTAATAATTATGTTGTTAGCAATAGCATGGCTAGAAGTCAACTGCGGGAAGCCCCGCCCACTAAAACAAGTTCTGCAACTATTTACGTTGAGCAAACGTACCGGCAACAGAACAAGCAATTCACCGACTTTTATATGAAAAACTGAAAGATGCAAAATAAAATTACAAATTTATAAATTAATTTACAGATTTTTTATAAATTTTAAGTGGGGTTTTTAATCTTTAGGTGGGTTTATTTTAGGTTGTTTTCAATAAAATCTTTTTCGCGAAACTCCATTCTCCATTCAATTTTTTTTAATTGATATAATCTTTTTAATTTTTAGATATTGAAATTTCTCTTATTATCCCAATTGATAGTTATCCTTCTTAAAATTTCAAGACTAATCAATTTTATTTTTATTTATTTTAATTTTTTTAGAGTTAAATTTTAATTTGTTCTGTAATTATTAATCCACAAGAAAGGAAACTGAAATGATAGTTAACCTTAACAAAATTTAGAAAATACGTTGGTACCTTTTGTGTATCTATTCTATACTTGAAGGCCTGTACTTCCCCTAAACTATATCCACTAACTATTAACTAAAATTATTTATCAGTACTGTCATAATTTATCAAATAAATTCTTCTTTCAAGAGCAATACGTTGACATAACTAACTGTTAAAAAAAATGCACACGCAATGGCAGTGGGGCAGTGGTAAATTGTAATTTACACACCAAAACAAATATTAACAAATTAATTTACAGAATTACTATAGATAAGTATACCTACTTTACTAAGAGTTTACCCACAGCTTCAAACAGCTTCAATAATACATACTCGTCTTATGTAATAAAAAGTAAAAAATTTAAAAAAACATTGCAAATAATTAACTTAAGTGTTTATCAATTATCACATTGTCACGTGCATCTTCTTAGGGTTCCCTAGTACGTCATCTTGGCTTCAGCCAAGTTATCGCCTACGCACTGCATAGTGTATGGCTGTATGGAAGTTGAAAAAGATTCTTGTTTCTACTACTTATATAATTTCAGCTCTTTTGGTTCTTCTCTCTTTATGCTTCTTATTGCTGTGTTTTAGCTTATTGTACTTTTTTTCTTTCGCTTTCACATCAGGAGTACATTATAATCAGGTGTTCTGGATTGCAAAAGAAGAAGAAAGCAAAAGAATCGTTCCGCACTACACTCTGTGGTGTAATGGCCATTTTTCGCACACTTCAAACACGTATTGCTTCTGTTTTTTGTTTGCATCTTGCTGACATGTGTCGAGGGAGTTAAAATTGGTTAACTAAGTCTTAATTGCAGTTCAGCACACGGATGTTTTATCTTGAGCATACAACGAGAAGCTTTGTTTCTTTGATTTCAGTGCATTTTGTGTATTATAATAGTGTAATATATTCTGTTATTTATATCTATGATATAATCTTAATATTCAATTATTATGATTCCAAATCTAGCAGAAAACACACTTTCTACTCCATTCTTAATTAATTTTTGCTCTATTTACATAAATGTCACACTTGATGTAATTTTACATTATAGAACGGTTTTCTATTGTAACTATTATTGACCTACATTAAGTATGTCGAGCAGATTTTTTGATTAAATGCAGAATTTCATAATATCAAACATGTAATACTAAAAAAAAGTCGAAGATCAAACATGCAGTTTCCAGCAAAAATTGAAATGCATTTTTGATTGAAAATTAGGAGTGAAATAAGAACTTAAAACTGAAATTGCTAATATTTTATGAGTTACTGCAAAGCTTGCAATCTTTACCTCAATTTAATAAAAGCTTGAGCAATTGAGTTTCGAATGTTTCAATGTATACAATTTATAATTCCATAATTCCAACCCCTATGCGTTGGGTTGTAGTGCAAGGTTTTTCACTTTCAGTTATTGGTTTATTGCCTGCATTTCGACACTAATAGTTGCGTGACTCACGTGTTTCTGTGGTACAAGCTTACTTTACTATGCAACACCCTATATCTATTGCTGCTTATTAATTTAACTACTCACACAAAGTCATAATGTACTACCATTATTTATTTATAACATAACTTTGCAATTTTACTTCATAGCTTGATCAAACATGTAATATCTAATTTATATTTCTTTTAATAATAAATTAATTTTTTTACGTTTCATTTAAGTGAATGTAAAAATGGCATCAATCATTTATTGCTGCTTGCGTGCGACATGAAACCACAAGGGCAGAATTTTGGTATGTACAATGTGTTTCGTCATGCAGGTGTTAAGCAAATTATTTAAAACCTGTGAAAAGCAGGTTCTGTACCAGCCAATGAATTTAAATAATAGTGGCAATGTGAAGTCATCCATGAATGAGAAAAAACCATTTAAATCCAATTGCAGAGATTTTGTATTAATATAAAGAAATTATGGTTAATTGGACAGCTTTCCTTTTAGCATCATGTCAATTTTTAAGGGTGCGAAAACGAGATGAAAGCAAAAATTAACAATTAGCAAAATTGTGCTTAAAGGATGAGATAAAACTAATTGGGCATGAGGCTATTGTGCTAAAACCAGAAAATCTCCAGAGCAATTTTGTAATCCAGCTAATCAAAATAAATTGAGAGTTTCACAATTTTGAAGCTTTGAACAGCAACTGTAGGTAAATATAATCAAAATAATCGTCAAAATAAAATGCTGGATTCTATTTGATAAATGTATGTCGGTCAGCGTAATGACACAAAGATTTGTATGTTAATAAAATTGTTATTATAATTCTCGAGCGTTATGATTAATGATTATAAAAACAAATTGTATGTGCTATTTATAGTTACCACGCTTTTCGTTAAAAAATTTAATAGTACTCATAGACATCCAAATAATCTAAAATAATGAGATTGACGATTGAGTGTCGGACCAAAAATTGAAATGTTAATTTAAAATGAATTTTTTTTTTATATTTTATATTTTGCCACCCTAATGCACGATGACTATGACGGCTAATTCTTCATTGTGAGGGAAAAAGAATATCTCGTTTTGGAGAGAGATGAACTTACAACCCTCGTCTATTGCAATCATTGTTATCGACCCTAGTCCCGTATGAAGGAACCAAGGAGTAGATACTATCTTTGCTGTAGTAGTACTACGTTGTAATATTTTTGCGTTTGGATTTTTTTTCTTGATTTTGCTAGCCGAAAAACAAAAACATTTAGGGGCGGTAAAACGTTAATAAAAATATTTATTCGTGTAAATTTTTGCGTAAAATTTTACGTTCTCTATTATTGTTGCGTGGCGACTGCGCCTAGCACTAATCAATACTTCAGGATTCAGAGAGTTCCTTGTCATTGTGGGGGTGTGTTTGTGTTTTAGCGTACACCTAAAAATCCTATGTATCAGTACGGTTCTCCAGGGTTGAGTTGCGATGTTGTTTGATTTTTAAATTCATAGTAGAGTCGTCAGTTGATTGATGACGCCCGCAGTGTGTGAGTCGAACTGAGTTAGTTGTGTATTTGATAAATTTCTTATATTAATATCGAATTTCCTGCCTGTTTTTGTACAAAACGTTAAACACCAAGCACTCATAACGATTAGTGCTTTTTTGGCCTTCCAAACAGATACTGCCAAAAATTTGTACTGCTGAAATTTTTTATACGGAAGCATCGAATTGATGAGTGTATACGCACTGTTTAACTGTAATGGGTGAAGCTTAATTACTACTACACATACTTAGCAAATGAATGGGTAGCTAGCATTCGCTAACAAGTGATAATATTAAGTACAAGTCGAGTTATGTTAGAAATCGTACAATTAATTTATAGACAGTGTAGCTGTGGTTCGTTATGTTAAAATTGCTCGTCAATTCAAAAACCATTTTTGGTAAGTTCAACGTCTCTTCATTTCAAAGATGATGTATATACTATTTCATTCTAAATTATGTAACGTAAGCTTAAGATGATGATTTATCTCCTAACGTTTTGAGGGTTGTTTACATTACATGCTTGTATATTTCATCTCCACACATTCTCAAGTGAGAAATACACTTCACGTGCATGTAACACGCATATTTATTCAAATATGACTCGACAACGCACATAGTTCATCTTAATTAGAATTTGCCTCTTAAATTACCAAAGTGAGAACCAAAGGAAAAGTATGAAATGGCTTCTCGGGAGTTCAAAAAGTTAAAAAGAACAACATGAGCATCCCCTTCGCTAGACAAAATTTGCATTTTTGCTCTCATCATTCGATCGATGTTTGAAAACGAAGATGTAAGATTTTAAAGAGCACATTTCGTTTCCTTATTTGGTTATTTAGAAGAAACAAAATTTGTATCATTCCATAGTCCGGAAGGTTTCCAAAAATACAGGCAAAACTTTCATTAAAATGTAAGGAAGAAATAATATATTCATTTAATATTTTAACGAGTAATAAAATTTATTACATTTCTATAAATTGGTGACGCATATATCTATCGT
The DNA here is from genome assembly GCA_949152465.1 of Cantharis flavilabris. Lineage (NCBI taxonomy): Eukaryota > Metazoa > Arthropoda > Insecta > Coleoptera > Cantharidae > Cantharis > Cantharis flavilabris. The sequence goes on from OX424435.1 coordinate 14,693,842, forward strand.
GTAATATTATTAAATATATCCTTTTAATGAAGTGATAGCACAACCGTTTAACTCAATTTTACAAGCAATGTTATGTTTGGAATGCATTATTGTTACTTATCAGTTTTGCAATGACAAATTAATTTGTTTCTGAATATTTTTTCAATTATTCTTCAAAAATGTGAATATGACTTCCAGTCGTTGAGAAATATAAAACCAGAAAGCTTCTAAAGCACTGAGAAATTCCAAAATAATGATAACAAATTGTTAACATATTTGCCAAACTGATATTGGCAAAAATTGATCCGAGACAATAAAGAAAGAAGAACTACTCGAATGCTTTCAGACATCAAAGTCCGTATTATCATTAGAAATTTTACTTTGAAAAGAATTGTATGCATGATAGCGGATATTACATTACCCTCCCAGACTAAATCGCAATAACAGTAGAGCCAACTAAATTTGTAGCCATAACTCAATGGAGGCCATAATGATTTAAAAAGTTTAAATCAATATTGAGAAAGCAGTATTATTGCTATTAAATTAAAAATTCTTTATTCGGTTGTAATAGGTTAAATTTTCAGGGGCTGTTATAATTATGAACGGAGTGTACACCAAGGGTTGGATGTCCTGGAATTAGGGACGACAAAATATTTAAATCCACTTTAGAACAAAACTTTGGATCAACATTATTAAACTTCTCACTTTGGACAACAATAATGTTGCCGTTCCAGCTACGACTGGAAGTTACATAATCTCCTTTTGAATACAGCATATTAGAAATGTAATTTTGGAATGATATACACAGGCACAAAGCACAAGTTGACGATTTGATCAATACCGCAAACGTTATAGAAGCAATAAAAAATGTACATTTCAAATTCAGTCAAAGTAATCTATAACTTTTCATTGTGCTTCAATGTAAGATTTGATTCCTAACAAAACTAACTGGAAAAAATAATTAACTATGCTCCAATCTCCACTTAGAAATTTGCAAAAAACCCGGATTTCCTGTGATCTAAAGGGCGAGTAGCCTTTAAACAGTTACAAAAGCCGGGATTATCTTAGCTTCTTTTGCTCAGGTGCTTATCGTAAAAGTAACTGAGGAAAAACAAAATATGTAAGTGTTTCTTGGGTACTGGGCTCATTTGAGTCTAAAAAAATGAAATCGGATCCAGAATATGAGACAAATATACATCAGCTAACATAAAAAACAAGTTACAGTAGCGATCAACACTGAGGGTCCTTCAGTAACAGTTGAAACAGAAGGGCTAAATAAAACAAAAAATTGACTATTTCGACAACTGATACCTTAATTTTGTATAAAAATTAGTAGCTATAGCAAAAGAACATTTGCAAATAACTTATTGTCGAAGTAATTCTCTGCAAAGAAAATTATATAAGTATTATGCTAATTTACACAATCCGGTGCAATTCGATTCTACATCCTACTCAAGATTCTGATTTAACGATCTAAGATTAAGATCTGAACTAACAAGTTCATCTGCTTGAAATATTGCACCAAATATGTACAATCATCTGTAAAGCTTGCACATCTTCAAATAACTTAATTGATTGTTTAAAGTAAGAACTCCTAAACGTAATAATACACGCGATTAGTCCAAAGCATCCAATTGTATTGCATACAAATAATGTTTGAATAATAATAATTGACAAATTAATTGATGGATAATTATGACGTCACGTAATTTGCGAGAGAATCGCCATTTACTTTTTCGAGAAAAAGAACTCAAAATAAAAAATTTTAAGTAAATTTGTGGTTTTTAGTATGTATTTATGGTTAAATTCAAAAAATATAAGAATAATACAATACGTAGAAAATCAAAATTCAAAAAATTTAAAAAGGAGACAATTAACACATAACAGGTCTGGATTAAGAAAATTTGAAAAAATGAAAATTTCGTAATACGAAGTACAATATAACGTTATTTCATGGTTATTGCCATTCATCAGTTGTACGCATCGATTACGATTACATTGTAAAATAAGAAGAAAAAATTTTTCAAACTAAACAAAATTATCGACTAAATTGTACAAAAATGACTTACCATAACCTCCAAAGATTATCAAAACTGAACTTGTTACACGAGGTATGAATAATTTAAAAATGATTTGAACTAAGAAATTCGTTTACCTAGCACTGCTAGTTTGAAATCCGAAGGCACTGCCCTCTTAATATGATTTCTAAAAACTTTGAAAAAATTCAAAATTCAAAAATTTACCACGTTTTTTAACCGTGAGGCGTAAAACTAGAAAAAGAACTCAAAATAAAAAATTTTAAGTAAATTTGTGGTTTTTAGTATGTATTTATGGTTAAATTCAAAAAATATAAGAATAATACAATACGTAGAAAATCAAAATTCAAAAAATTTAAAAAGGAGACAATTAACACATAACAGGTCTGGATTAAGAAAATTTGAAAAAATGAAAATTTCGTAATACGAAGTACAATATAACGTTATTTCATGGTTATTGCCATTCATCAGTTGTACGCATCGATTACGATTACATTGTAAAATAAGAAGAAAAAATTTTTCAAACTAAACAAAATTATCGACTAAATTGTACAAAAATGACTTACCATAACCTCCAAAGATTATCAAAACTGAACTTGTTACACGAGGTATGAATAATTTAAAAATGATTTGAACTAAGAAATTCGTTTACCTAGCACTGCTAGTTTGAAATCCGAAGGCACTGCCCTCTTAATATGATTTCTAAAAACTTTGAAAAAATTCAAAATTCAAAAATTTACCACGTTTTTTAACCGTGAGGCGTAAAACTAGAAAAAGAACTCAAAATAAAAAATTTTAAGTAAATTTGTGGTTTTTAGTATGTATTTATGGTTAAATTCAAAAAATATAAGAATAATACAATACGTAGAAAATCAAAATTCAAAAAATTTAAAAAGGAGACAATTAACACATAACAGGTCTGGATTAAGAAAATTTGAAAAAATGAAAATTTCGTAATACGAAGTACAATATAACGTTATTTCATGGTTATTGCCATTCATCAGTTGTACGCATCGATTACGATTACATTGTAAAATAAGAAGAAAAAATTTTTCAAACTAAACAAAATTATCGACTAAATTGTACAAAAATGACTTACCATAACCTCCAAAGATTATCAAAACTGAACTTGTTACACGAGGTATGAATAATTTAAAAATGATTTGAACTAAGAAATTCGTTTACCTAGCACTGCTAGTTTGAAATCCGAAGGCACTGCCCTCTTAATATGATTTCTAAAAACTTTGAAAAAATTCAAAATTCAAAAATTTACCACGTTTTTTAACCGTGAGGCGTAAAACTAGAAAAAGAACTCAAAATAAAAAATTTTAAGTAAATTTGTGGTTTTTAGTATGTATTTATGGTTAAATTCAAAAAATATAAGAATAATACAATACGTAGAAAATCAAAATTCAAAAAATTTAAAAAGGAGACAATTAACACATAACAGGTCTGGATTAAGAAAATTTGAAAAAATGAAAATTTCGTAATACGAAGTACAATATAACGTTATTTCATGGTTATTGCCATTCATCAGTTGTACGCATCGATTACGATTACATTGTAAAATAAGAAGAAAAAATTTTTCAAACTAAACAAAATTATCGACTAAATTGTACAAAAATGACTTACCATAACCTCCAAAGATTATCAAAACTGAACTTGTTACACGAGGTATGAATAATTTAAAAATGATTTGAACTAAGAAATTCGTTTACCTAGCACTGCTAGTTTGAAATCCGAAGGCACTGCCCTCTTAATATGATTTCTAAAAACTTTGAAAAAATTCAAAATTCAAAAATTTACCACGTTTTTTAACCGTGAGGCGTAAAACTAGAAAAAGAACTCAAAATAAAAAATTTTAAGTAAATTTGTGGTTTTTAGTATGTATTTATGGTTAAATTCAAAAAATATAAGAATAATACAATACGTAGAAAATCAAAATTCAAAAAATTTAAAAAGGAGACAATTAACACATAACAGGTCTGGATTAAGAAAATTTGAAAAAATGAAAATTTCGTAATACGAAGTACAATATAACGTTATTTCATGGTTATTGCCATTCATCAGTTGTACGCATCGATTACGATTACATTGTAAAATAAGAAGAAAAAATTTTTCAAACTAAACAAAATTATCGACTAAATTGTACAAAAATGACTTACCATAACCTCCAAAGATTATCAAAACTTTATCAAAAAACGTGGTAAATTTTTGAATTTTGAATTTTTTCAAAGTTTTTAGAAATCATATTAAGAGGGCAGTGCCTTCGGATTTCAAACTAGCAGTGCTAGGTAAACGAATTTCTTAGTTCAAATCATTTTTAAATTATTCATACCTCGTGTAACAAGTTCAGTTTTGATAATCTTTGGAGGTTATGGTAAGTCATTTTTGTACAATTTAGTCGATAATTTTGTTTAGTTTGAAAAATTTTTTCTTCTTATTTTACAATGTAATCGTAATCGATGCGTACAACTGATGAATGGCAATAACCATGAAATAACGTTATATTGTACTTCGTATTACGAAATTTTCATTTTTTCAAATTTTCTTAATCCAGACCTGTTATGTGTTAATTGTCTCCTTTTTAAATTTTTTGAATTTTGATTTTCTACGTATTGTATTATTCTTATATTTTTTGAATTTAACCATAAATACATACTAAAAACCACAAATTTACTTAAAATTTTTTATTTTGAGTTCTTTTTCTAGTTTTACGCCTCACGGTTAAAAAACGTGGTAAATTTTTGAATTTTGAATTTTTTCAAAGTTTTTAGAAATCATATTAAGAGGGCAGTGCCTTCGGATTTCAAACTAGCAGTGCTAGGTAAACGAATTTCTTAGTTCAAATCATTTTTAAATTATTCATACCTCGTGTAACAAGTTCAGTTTTGATAATCTTTGGAGGTTATGGTAAGTCATTTTTGTACAATTTAGTCGATAATTTTGTTTAGTTTGAAAAATTTTTTCTTCTTATTTTACAATGTAATCGTAATCGATGCGTACAACTGATGAATGGCAATAACCATGAAATAACGTTATATTGTACTTCGTATTACGAAATTTTCATTTTTTCAAATTTTCTTAATCCAGACCTGTTATGTGTTAATTGTCTCCTTTTTAAATTTTTTGAATTTTGATTTTCTACGTATTGTATTATTCTTATATTTTTTGAATTTAACCATAAATACATACTAAAAACCACAAATTTACTTAAAATTTTTTATTTTGAGTTCTTTTTCTAGTTTTACGCCTCACGGTTAAAAAACGTGGTAAATTTTTGAATTTTGAATTTTTTCAAAGTTTTTAGAAATCATATTAAGAGGGCAGTGCCTTCGGATTTCAAACTAGCAGTGCTAGGTAAACGAATTTCTTAGTTCAAATCATTTTTAAATTATTCATACCTCGTGTAACAAGTTCAGTTTTGATAATCTTTGGAGGTTATGGTAAGTCATTTTTGTACAATTTAGTCGATAATTTTGTTTAGTTTGAAAAATTTTTTCTTCTTATTTTACAATGTAATCGTAATCGATGCGTACAACTGATGAATGGCAATAACCATGAAATAACGTTATATTGTACTTCGTATTACGAAATTTTCATTTTTTCAAATTTTCTTAATCCAGACCTGTTATGTGTTAATTGTCTCCTTTTTAAATTTTTTGAATTTTGATTTTCTACGTATTGTATTATTCTTATATTTTTTGAATTTAACCATAAATACATACTAAAAACCACAAATTTACTTAAAATTTTTTATTTTGAGTTCTTTTTCTAGTTTTACGCCTCACGGTTAAAAAACGTGGTAAATTTTTGAATTTTGAATTTTTTCAAAGTTTTTAGAAATCATATTAAGAGGGCAGTGCCTTCGGATTTCAAACTAGCAGTGCTAGGTAAACGAATTTCTTAGTTCAAATCATTTTTAAATTATTCATACCTCGTGTAACAAGTTCAGTTTTGATAATCTTTGGAGGTTATGGTAAGTCATTTTTGTACAATTTAGTCGATAATTTTGTTTAGTTTGAAAAATTTTTTCTTCTTATTTTACAATGTAATCGTAATCGATGCGTACAACTGATGAATGGCAATAACCATGAAATAACGTTATATTGTACTTCGTATTACGAAATTTTCATTTTTTCAAATTTTCTTAATCCAGACCTGTTATGTGTTAATTGTCTCCTTTTTAAATTTTTTGAATTTTGATTTTCTACGTATTGTATTATTCTTATATTTTTTGAATTTAACCATAAATACATACTAAAAACCACAAATTTACTTAAAATTTTTTATTTTGAGTTCTTTTTCTAGTTTTACGCCTCACGGTTAAAAAACGTGGTAAATTTTTGAATTTTGAATTTTTTCAAAGTTTTTAGAAATCATATTAAGAGGGCAGTGCCTTCGGATTTCAAACTAGCAGTGCTAGGTAAACGAATTTCTTAGTTCAAATCATTTTTAAATTATTCATACCTCGTGTAACAAGTTCAGTTTTGATAATCTTTGGAGGTTATGGTAAGTCATTTTTGTACAATTTAGTCGATAATTTTGTTTAGTTTGAAAAATTTTTTCTTCTTATTTTACAATGTAATCGTAATCGATGCGTACAACTGATGAATGGCAATAACCATGAAATAACGTTATATTGTACTTCGTATTACGAAATTTTCATTTTTTCAAATTTTCTTAATCCAGACCTGTTATGTGTTAATTGTCTCCTTTTTAAATTTTTTGAATTTTGATTTTCTACGTATTGTATTATTCTTATATTTTTTGAATTTACTTTTTCCTCTATCTTTATCGCATATATTTAAATTTCTATGTATTTTTCTTATTTGTGATCTAAAAAATGTAAGGAAATCCAGAATATTACCATTCAGCTTGTCAAACCAAACGGAAGTGAACTATTAAAATAAAAATGCAGTGGCGTAACGAAAAGCTTCGGGACCTCCCGTGACATTTACTAATAACTTTTTTTGGGAAAAATTATGTAATATTCAATTTTTGAGGTAGACTTCTTTGTTTGACTCAAAGTAGTCTCGAGATGAGTGAAACTAGATTCAATTATATGTAAATCCCCACATATAGAACGCTTAAAGTTGTAAATCTAATAATAAATTTCGAAGTTAACACTTTCTTGAAGAACTTATTTGCAATTAATTATAATCTTTGTTCAATTTTGAACATCGCTCAAGGAAAATGTAAAGTTATGATTAAAACCAATATTGATGAAAAATTGAGAATTAAATTCTGCAGAATGGAATTAATTCTCCACAATTTTACTTTTACTCAACGATCGCTTTAATTTAAAATAAATAATATTCGCCAAATATTGAATGAAAATTATAAAACAATATTCGCGTAACATTGAAATTTTTTTCGTAGAATTTTGTTTTCTATATTTAGAGTGGCAAATTACTGTTAAGGCTTTATTTATAAAATTGCTCTATGGAAAAATTTATAGGGAATCGTATAGGATAAAATTTAAAAGGATTTCAGGTTGGTTGTCTCGAGGGCCCCTCAGTGTGAAGGTGGTTACGTCACTGGTTTAATCCATGACATAATAAACTGAAGGTATGATATCGTACAGATTATGAAATGATTATAAAATGTATAATGGGCAGAATAGCACTTTCCGGTTTTAACAAGGCAGTTCCGCCTCTTGCTTTAAGTTCGTGGATAGAGGTAGAATTAGGAATTAGGTTAGACGTTAGAGAATTGAAATTAGCAATTTTAAAATCTTGGAGTTATTGGTGCTAGTATACAATTAATTTCTTGAAGTAATAAATAATTGGAAGTTGCATGTTGGAGCGGACATATTTTTAATTTCTGGGGGGGGGGGCAATAACCAAAATTTGCACGATTACAATATTTTTAAATTGATAAAAGTGTCAACCTGCTAACATTTAAACTAAGGTATTAACTGCTACCCTGTTTAAACTTGCAATAGGGCAGTTCTATTCCCCCACTCCAAGATGGCTGCCGAACAGCAGCTTGGTGGTATGGTTGGTGGTATTCGCCATAAGATTTGTTAAGGATTCAAGTGTTTTTGTTATAAAAATGTATTTTTTATAGAATTCTAACCAATTCTTTCAGCATTTTAACTTTTATGACACGGTGGTGATTGTTTTATAATAAATGGAACTACTAAAATCCACTATACTTACAAATAATTGAATAAATTTGTATGTTATTAAATTTTTGAAAATTATTAGCCTTAAATATTAAAAGTTAGGTACAATAATTTGAAATAAATTGCTTTAAATAAAAATAAACAACATTTCAGCTGTTTATTAATTATTTTCCAGCATTTTTGTGTTTTTGAGTAATTCACATAATATATGTACATTCAGATTTAGTGAAAGAAATAATCGTAACTAGCCCAGTTCAGGAGTTAACTAAAAAATGTAAAAATTATGTCTTAAAAATCAGCAAATATTTTAGTCGAGTATGCATTAAGCCCGGCAGATACAAATTTCGTCCAAGTTTGAAAATTCACAACCCATAACTCGAACTGACGAGAAACCATTTAAATTAGACATTTTCTATTTTGATTCGGTTAAGTTTAATCATTCATTTAATTTTACTGTACTTTTTATTCTGTAAATATTTGACTTTGTTTAAAAGCAAACCGGCAGAAGTTGGAGAATAACAAATTCTGGTTGTATAGCCCTGCTATTTCAACATGAACCGGAAAAGTCAAACAAATTACTGAAACACAAAAATGCTAGCAAATAATTACAAAACATAACAGCTGAAATGTTGTTTATTTATTTATTGTGTTGTATTTCATTTAAATAACTGTTAAAGTTATTAAATTATCGTAACTTTTAATATTTCAGGTTAATAATTTTCAAAAATTTAATAACATACAAATTATTCGATTATTTGTAAGTATATTGGATTTTAGTAGTTCCATTTATTATAAAACAATCACCACCGTGTCATAAAAGCTAAAAATGCTGAAAGAACTGGTTAGAATTCTAAACAAAATACATTTTTATAACGAAAACACTTGAATCCTGCTGTTCGGCAGCCATCTTGGAGTGGGGGAATGGAACTGCCCTATTAAATTTGTACCCAAACTCTCAGTTGTAATAAATCAAATAAATATTGCATCAAAGAAGCAAATGTAAAATTATCAAAATTAAGAAAATTAAAATTATAATAGATAAAATAAGGAAATATAAGTAGTTGAGATAAAATAGAAAAACAAAAGAAATTTCAAGATACCCAATGCAGAAAAATAAAATCATGCGATTATACAGGGTGCTGAATAAGTTAGCCGGACATAGGAAATTAACATGTAAAAACTTATTTATGCAAATTTCTGCTACCCTAATTATTTTAGAGAAAAAAAGAAAGACACAAAATTAATGCAGAAATATAAACTACGAATGATAAGAGCATTAGATTTCATCTAGCTTTTACTTAAAAGTCAAAAATTGCTTTTGAAATTGTTAAAACTTTCATTTATCAGACTGGCCATGTAAGTTTCCAAGATAATTATTTTTGAAAATAGAAATTAAATTAAATTGAATTTAATACATGGCCTGTCCGATAAATGAAAATTTTAACAATTTCAAAAGCATCTTTTGGCTTCTAAGTAAAAGCTAGATTATTGAATAAAAATCGTAAACTTAATTTTGCATTCCTATGAATGTGTGTACTTATGTGATTAAATAAAAATGTGATTAGAAAATTATCAGCCAATCAAATTTTCTGGACCAACATTAAAGCCATTCAAAAATGAAACCTAAACAAAGAGTGAACGCATGGCTTGCGATAGAATTAAAAATATTTTAATTTAATGCTGATATCAGCAGTTTGTGTTTCCATTTTTGTTTTGTTTAAAATTTCATTTAAAATAATAATAGCGGGGTTAATTAAATTATTTAAAAATTTAAACTAAGTAGAATTGTTCACATTATACAAGATTCAAAACCAAAAGAAACAACTTGATGATTTATGAAGTCATATAAAGACTACATTCTTGACATAGGGGACCGTATGGTTTCTGTCTATAAGTCAAAATTTGACAGCAATAAATTTAATTTTAGTTTAACAAAACTTTAATTTTGGAATCAATACTAATTGACTAATTGGTGTATTATGTCTTTTGTTTCAAAAATGCTATAAAAATTAAATTAATCGCTAACCAAAATTTTATAATCTCTTCAAATTATGTCTAAATCAATTTATACTTTTCTGGGGTTCACCGAAAAGATTACAAGAGATATTATAAAATTCTGGAATATTAGCAATGTTTTTGCAGCAATTTGGAAATAAATGTCACAAAGCACGAATTACTCAGTAATTATTATTTGAAACACTCGAGGAAGGTTCTCAAACCGTACCATAATGGAGATAATCCGGAACATACATTTTGACACATTTGTATTATAGAAATAATTAACAGTCACTTCTTGTAAAGGCGGCTTGTAAATGATGTTAAAATGTCAATTCTACAACAAATTGGGGTGTAACGACCCATAACTTTCTAATTTACTTGGCAAAACGTGTGAGGGTGTTTTACCGCAACCGTTTCTTTTATATGAGTAGAAGCCAAAATTACTATTTTTAAAATAAACAAAACCCATAAAGAAATTTAAAAAAAAATCTAATTTACTCTTATCAGATTACAAATCAATCTCGCTTATCGAATCCCTCAAGAAATCTGAGTAAATTATGTTCCTTTGAATTAAATATTTCGGTCTGTTTTTGGCTTACCTTCCATATAGAAACGATGAAACGAATACCTCATTTCCACCTAAAACTCGTTGGCAATTTACCTTACGAACTAATTCGTTCTGTTCACCAGGGACGACTAAAATCTCAACTTTTATTGCGTATCCAAAGTTTAATTTGCAAGTACACATGTAAAAATATTAAATTTTATTTTTAACGCACGTTCGGATGCACACCAAAGCAATTTTAGCAAAAACAGGAAACATTTACACGTTTTAATAATGGGCAGGTTTTTATGGTCATTTATAAAAAATTTTGTTAGACTTAACAAAAAATATGGACAGAGAAACTACATAATAGCAATCACATTATTTTTTATTGAAATTATAAAGCTTCTGGAATTAATCATAATTATTGCTGCATTGTATAGCGGCGGTTACTTTGAAAAGCGGCTACTTAGTTCAAATTATTCCATTAAACCTCTTCCTTGATGGAAGGTATTTATCTGAAGCAATTTGAGCTTACAGGATCTTGTAATCAATGCTTATCTTAATCCTTAGATGAAAACAAACCTCTTCAACAACAACGTTTTGACTTTACTGCTACTTTACGAGTACATCCTTTGTCCAGTTAACTTATCTTGGAAAGGCAATCTTGAAGTAGATATCACAGAGGAAGCGGAAAAATTCGACAATATTTTATTACGTACAGGTTACGTCTTATAAAAAGAATGAATTTTTAACAAGGTTTTGTTACCGACAAAGTAAAATTTATAGAAGCCGGTTTTACATAAACGAAGAGTGTGAAAAACGATGTGCTAAATTTTCTTCTATGGCAGCTATTTAATTTTCAATCTTGAAAAATTACGGCGTGGAATTGTTATCTTTAGCAGTTAAATCTTCTGGAAGAAAATGAAACACATTAGCAGAAGCAATAGCTCAAATTTAATATCAATACTTACCAAAAGGATGTTCCATCAAGATAATGCGAGACCTCAGTTAAAATTTTTATCCAATTTACATTGAAACAATTGGATTATGAAACTTTGTCGAGCTGTGCATTATCAGATTACCATTTATTGCGAGCATTGCAAACTTCAAAGGCAGACTAAATAACAGGATCGAAAGCTTTATATTGAATGTATTTGGCTTTCAAACCTACACTTTTAAAAAGTGGTGAAATCGGGATAACCAAATTATACCTTTTTAATTACCACCAACAGCCTTATTGTTAAGGTTGTGCATTCTATACTAATTTATTAGCGTTTAGGTATTTTGGAAAAAAACTTGAGGTAATTTATCAAATCTTTGTAATATCCTACTTTATTGTATGTTTTGACGGTAATTTCTGCTTGCTTCGCCATTACTTTAATGGCTTCCATACAAATTATAATTAAAGAGCATTGTTAAGAGATAATAACAAAATTATGTTTAATTTATTTATTATACGAGGCATTTTGAGGTTAATATTTTCTAATTTTCAGATCCGATTTAAAGGTTGTGTCTGATGCCATTCAAAGCAAGAGTCTCAACAATTTAATAATGGTAAGTTTTTTTTATATATTATAATATTAAAATTTTCCTTATTATCCAAATGATAACTCTGTCCAGGTTAAACCGAAAGTAGTAGGTAACCAAATTTTAAAATACCCACGAGCTCTGTTTGATCAAGTGCGAAAGCGAGGGCAGTGAGTCGTGGTAAATTAAAATCAGCCCTCAAGAATGAAAAGATAACAAATTTATTCCCAAATGCTTGTTCTATACTGAAAGTGGAATAATTACGACCTGTTACCAGTTGTAATTCAATAAATAAACATCAAATTCATCCTTTTCTTATTTATAAATGAAAACGTGCGGAATCTACGAAGAATGCCATAATTTACTAGATTCCTCAGATGTTAAATCTTATTCAATAATGTTTTATAAAAATACATCATGTTTTTTCCTGTGTCTAATTTTTTGCTTATAGCAGGGTTAGAAGAAATCAGACAGTCTTGGCATAAACGATTGTTAAACTTCGCTATCATCAATTATACATTCCAGCGTTAATTCACATTATCCTTCTAAATTTTTAACTTCATTAACTCTAGTCATTTAAATGATAATTATTATCACTGGCACTTACTAATCCGAAATTTTTGTAATTTGATAATTGCAGAATATATATGACAGAGATTGTAATGTCGTAGATTTAATTTGAATTCGGCGGAAAATATGATAATTACAAAATTTTCTTTTGAAATAATGGTAGATTATGGCGTAAATTACAAAATATAAACATTAAATTTCGGTTAAAAATAGCCACAAGATCGTATTCGATTGGCTGTTTAAATAAGGTTATGCTGTGCAAGTATTTTGGAGCATAAATTGCATTAGAATATGATGAATCTAGTTAAACATGGAATTTTTGAGAGTTCCACTTATTAAAAATATCTTGGAAGTCGCCAGAACTCACAAATTACAGATCTAGAAAGACGGGATCTTTATTTTTAAGTTCAATAGTGCTAGCAGTAGCACGACTAAAAGTCAACTGCGGCCAGTTTCACTGACGAAAACATACTCTGCTCCGATTTACATCAAAAACACATACCGCCAATGAGTAAATCTTTGACTTTTATTTAAAACATTATTTCAAAATTGATTATATCTTAAATTAAAAGAAATATTTAGGTTGATGTATGTTTAATCGATTAATTTTAATGCCATTTTGTTGGAATACGTTTTTACGTAAAAATTGTACTATAATTAACGAAACCCAATTTATGAAAAAAAAAAGACAAAAAAATCCACGTTAGGACCAAGGCTCTTATCTCGAAAGCCCAAAATGCAGCAGCCTAGCTGCTCGGCACGAGATTGCACTCACAAGAGCGACCAAACAGGACAAACCTTCAAGGCACAATAGGGTACGATCTCAGCAGGGTTAAATATCCATTTGTGTGTAACGACACACATGAGGTGAAGGTTAACGTACTCGCACACCATAAAGGCCTTATTTGAATGTAATTGTAACACTTTCTCCAAAATCTGCAGTGACCACTACGAAGCAGAAAAAGAACAACAAATCGTTTTTGGATCATATCTCGTTTTCTCATCGTTATACGGTCAAAATACATGTAAACTAAATTAAAGCGGATCAAATTGTCCATAAATTTGATCTAATACATCTCGATGTCGAACTGATACTTTTGGAGCAGAAGCTGAGTAAAGTTGAGGAATATTTTTACTGAGAATATAAGTTATTACGAACAATATTATATATGTTACGGTCAATGACGTAAATTGGGCATTGACGTCAATGGCCGGACAATGGCGTCAATGCCCAGTTACTCTGGCCATTAACGTCCTTGATCCTTGGATTGTGACAATGATGATATTACAGAATAAATACTATAAGTAACAGCAAAATGGCGATGCACTGCAATCCGGGACAATTACTTGTCGTGCACCCGTTTCTTCGGCCCTTTTCAATGTCTCATAAATGTAGAGGGATTTTTATTTAATTTAGACAAACGCAAACTCATTTTATGATGGATCCGTGATTTTTCGTGGTTGCGCTAGCCAAAACTGGTCCAAAGCAGCCCTTCACTGCACTCCGGACTGTTTTGGCTGGCGCTTACTCGCTAAAAACATTCCTGGAATCGATCCACCTTGACTGGAAGGTACGACCTCTCCAGAGAAACCCAAACTCGCCGAAGTACGAAACGAAAGAGTGATAGAATATGGAATCTATAGTAGATTGCCCACCCTGTATTGGGTATTAATGTCATTGCCAGAACAATGATGTTAAAACCACATATGAAATTTTAAATGTCAACATCGCTCAAAACACATGGTCATTGACGTCAATGGCCGAATTGTCATCATTGACAATTTGACAAGTTATGTCAACATAACTGTTACAATAGTTACAGAATATCTTTAATTCAGTATGGATGTCACTCACCAGTGGCGTATTTGGAAAATGCTTTTGGGTGAGGTCAGATTAAAGATTTTTCAGAATCTCGTTAATCCATTCATGCGCGTAAGTTACAACGTGTCAATTTTTTGGTGGAAAAAAACACTCTGGTTGGTCGATGTTTTTTACCAACCAAAAAATATATTGAACTAAGATTAGGACTAAAAATATTTGTCCAATATTAATCCAAACCGGGAAATTTGAATATTTAAGCAAAAATGAGAGAAGTTTAACCTTCGGCGAGAAAAAATTAAAACTTGGAAAGCATATTTATTAAATTACCTTACTGCTCACGGATTTTAGCAGCAACTTTCTGTGTTACTTTGAAAGTTCATTGTAAAAATAATATAAAAATATAAAGTCAAAATTGTAAACCGGGGGGTCTGGGGGGTGTGGAACACCCTCCAGAACATATCGCAGGATTTCCACTCTTTTAGAATACTTGAGAAGATAAGGGCAGGGACGTGCCTAAGGGGGGAGACCTTCCCCCCCAACATTGGAAGAAAGTTGGTAATTTTCATTGGAAGTTGGCAAAACTACTAGTTGGTACAAATGGCATAAAACATGGCATTCCCTTGAATAAAACGCGAAAAAGCTAAAAAAAAAAGGCTCATTCATATACTGCGAGGAACAAAATCGTTGGCAATTTTACGACTGCTCCCCCGTCATAAAAGTTGGTTCGGCACGACCCTGGATAAGGGATTTATAATTTTACAAATTTCGCCAGGAAAAACCGGGAAATTTGAATTTTTAAACAAAAATGATCGAAATTTTAACCTTTGGCTAGAGAATATTAAAGCTTGGAAAAACATTTATTTAAGTGCCTTACAGCTCAGAGTTTAGTAGCAACTTTTACGTTACTTTGAAAGTTAACTGTCCAAAATTATAGTTAAAAGTGTAAACCGGGTGGTGTGGGGGTGAGCACCCTCCAGTAGATATAATAAAATTCCCACTCTTTTAGAATACCTACAGAAAACAGAATAATTAAACAAATTTCGTCGGAATAAGCTGGGAAATTTTGATGTTTTTGAAAAAAAGGGAGGGAAATTTAAACGTTCGGTTAAAGAAAATTAGAATTTGAGAAACTTATAGGGAGTAACACTATATATATAACTATATAACTCAATCGTTATCGTAAAAACTAAAGAGATGCATATAATCCAAAATTTGTGCTCAAAAATTTAGGCCACTTGAGATCAAAACTTTGAAGTAGAGGGTATCCAACATGTTTTCATCTCCCCCCAGCAATATTTTACAATGAGAAATCACTTAAATTTAGCCTAATTTGACTCTTCAATTTACAATGGAGAAAGGACAGCGTCATGCACTTATTATTTAATATATTGAATTGCTAATTAGTTTCCCAATTTTGAATTTTCTTTCTAATAATTGGAATTTTCAATCGCCGGGTGGGGAAATTTTATACTTTAAAGGGTCCGAATCAAATATTTTTGAAAAAAAAAATTAAACCAATGAACCTTTCGTAAATACATTTAACAAATTCATAAATACAATGAACAATTCATAAATACTATAAATTTTTTCATTTTTGTTATGAAATTTTCATAAATATAGTAAGTTTGATTTAATGAAATTTTAAATTTAAAAAATATAAGAATAATACAATACGTAGAAAATCAAAAATTCAAAACATTAAAAAGACATAATTATCATATAACAGGTCTGGATTAAAAATATTTGAAATTATGAAAAATTCATAATACGATATTACGATATAACGTTATTTCATGGTTATTTCCAATCTTCAGTCGTAAATAATCGATTAAATTAAAAAGTAAGATATTTTTAATCCAGACTTGTTATACCGGGTGACCGTCGACCATCCGAACATAGGCAATTAACATAGGAAATTGATTTTTCTTTAATTCCTGCTTCCCATCACAACGGATAGGAATGAAAATGGTATCAGTTTAAAGAGATTTTTATTCCGCTTCTAAAGATACCTAACACTTGATATTTTGTTTTTCAATTACTGCTAGAAACTAACTAATAAAATGCAAAAAAAGAGATTTTAGTTGCCTTGATTGAATTTTATTGCAATTGTTTTTGTTTGAAAACTAATAATTTCCAATAAGTTACTTTGACAGATTACAATAAATTTGGTTAACAATGAACGCAAACACTTATTCTGTCGAAGAAAAAGTTTTTATGTTAAAATTATATTGCAGTGAGTTGTATTACAAAAACAATTGCAATAAAATTCAATCAAGGCAACTAAAATTATTTTTAAAATCTCTTATTTGCATTTTATTAGTGAGTTTTTACCAGTAATTTAAAAAACAAAATATCAAGTGTTAGGTATCTTTAGAAGTGGAATAAAAATCTCTTTAAATTGATACAATTTTTCATTCTTATCCGTTGTGATGGGAAGCAGGAATTAAAGAAAAATCAATTTCCTATGTTAATTTCCTATGTTCAGATGGTCGACCGGTCACCCTGTATGATAATTATGTCTTTTTAATTTTTTGAATTTTTGATTTTCTACGTATTGTATTATTCTTATATTTTTTTAATTTAACCATAAATTAATTCTAAAAACCACAAATTTACTTAAAATTTTTTATTTTGGGTTCTTTTTTGGGACAACTTTTATTGGTTCAGGGAAAGTCTGCTAGTTTGAAATAAAGTTATGTCTACAATTTTTCGATTTGTTGCGAAATCAAAACAACAATTTTAGTTTTTGCACCTATTTTTTATATATACCGATTATTGATTTTCTCTTTAGATGACTTGGGAGAGGGACTGCTTAGAGATGAGCTTCATTAATTAACGAGTACTTTTCTGTGCTTGGAAGATGCTTTCCGGTCGAAGGGAATAATCAGACATGCAGGAACTGATAATTTTCGACAAATACATAAGTTATTCTTGAATTTTAGAAACTTTACTAGACAGACTATATTTAGATTACTACATATTTTATCTTGCCTTGCATTACATATACGGACACTACGGCCGGACTTCTGTTAAACATAAATCTTATGGGTTGTTGGGTAAGAAAAACACTAAATTATATTTTAAAAAATAAATAACATTAAAATAAAATTTTACATTCAAGTAAATATTTGATTGCATTAAGGAGTATTTTTTCTCAAAAATACCATTTTGTAAAATACCGATCCAAATATAGCCGACGATAATGGCGACACCCAATAGATCTAAAAGAAAATACAGGAACGCAATAAACTCAATTAGTATTTATGAATGGAAATGGAATGAATTGAAGCCAAAAAATATGTTTATGTATGTTAAAATTTAGTACACGTGTCTCGTGCTTATTGAGAATCATTAGCGGGATATCATTCTTTATGAAGAATAATATACAATTTCATATGAAACACAATTTCCATATATGTTTTTACCTCGCTATGGACCCAAGAGAGAATAGATTGAAAGTCGCTGAATTTTCATAAATAAAACTTTTATCGGTTAAATGGAACTTAATGAAATCCATTCTTAAGAGAAGTTGAGAACTATAATGACTATTTCAGAAGTTAATGAATCACGAATAAGGATGCTCGAAGGATCTGAAGTATGAAAAGAGCATAATTACTGCGTAACGTTGAAAAAAGGTATAAACCTGATGCGATTCGATGAATTTATAAAATTTAACTGAACTTGAAATTTACCCAGTGATTTTTCCAGTCGTTATTCCACAAAGCAGGTGCAAAACTTTTAACGGGATTCATACTGGCTCCCGTGTAAGGTCCCTAAAACAATTTAACTTATTTTATAATTTATGATTATTTTTCCAAAACTTACCGCAACCATAATAATTGTGGAAATTAAAAATCCAAATTTTAATGGTATTGAATCTTGATTGTTCTTGTTTTTGTGATCCCAAGATGAACAATTTGCAAACGTGAGAATGAGAGACAAAATCATTTCGACTACGACAGCCTAAAAAGGTTAAAAGAAACAGGAAATTTTGTGCATTTTATTAAGTGTGTCTGAGTATTTGGGAAGATTTATATTTTTAATCGTAAATGGCATGTTTGAAATTTCTGAACTAGGTATTGGATAATTAAATTGGGTATACCTACCTGCCAAATCGTTATTCGTGGGTTTGGTATGGTGGTACAAATTCCATGCACAACTTCGTTGTCATTTTGCATAAATTCTTTAGGAGTAATCAACTACAATTTGTATTTCTATCGATAAGATCTTAAGTGCTCAAAAGGTATAAAGGAATTTGAAAGTGCGCTTTGATAATTTTACACTAATAAAACTTTTAAAATATGATAATTCTATGTAATAAAAGATCGATTCCTTTTAATTCTCTGTTATAGTGATCATTGAGTAATAGCTACTTTAAAATTCCTTTTTATTGTTCAAGTACTCACTACGAGTAATCCATATCCAACTATTCCGCCCAAAAGTTGACCGATAAAATATATTGGCATGAGATTCAACGGAATTTTTTTTATTATTACAGCACAAACAGTAGACACGGGATTAATGTGAGCCCCAGATATGTGACCAAACAACTAAAAGTTTTCCGTTGTTTTTTTTTTGTTCTTTCTGTCAACAATACTTACAAAAATTGCTATTAAACATGCAAGACCAGAACTTAAAGCAGATTGTTGCACTAAAACTTCTTCGTTTCTTATACCGGGAACACATCCCATACACGAAACGAACAACAGCACCGACGTACCCA
The DNA here is from genome assembly GCA_949152465.1 of Cantharis flavilabris. NCBI lineage: Eukaryota > Metazoa > Arthropoda > Insecta > Coleoptera > Cantharidae > Cantharis > Cantharis flavilabris. Next base: position 14,713,174 of record OX424435.1, read on the forward strand.
AAAATTCCGAAATTCCAATATTAATTTTATTATATTCGCTAATTTCGATTTCCATTCTATTGCTACTCTTAAAAAATTCCATTTTATGCAGCACTTAATTCCAAGAAATGAATTTTTAAATTAGGTGCCTATGCTGTTACGCATAAAAGAACTATAGTATCTACAATTAACTGCATAGTATATTCGTAAACCAAATATTTAGTCTAATCAACTTGTTTACGTATTTAATTCCATATCATAAAAGGTTTAGTTACAACAGTGAGTTTATGTTGCTGATGAGTAAATAAAAGCTGAAGAGCTTTTTTACTAATTAAATAAGCTTAACTTAAAGTACGTGTACATTTTAATGATATTATGACGTACATTGTTATATACTATAAGGTGTGGATTTTACTTTTAATAAAAAAAAAATTGGGACTTATTGAAGAAGTATAAGAATTTTCCTTTGAAAAATAAAGCAATCAATGTACTTAATAACATTTAATAAAGAAATTTCTTTAATTCTTCAATTCAATCTTAGTTTATTTAAAAACATTCCGGCTTCATTCCACAAATAAATTATTTATTGCGTGCAAGTCCAATGTGGAAATTTTCAGGTTCAATTACTTCGATCGATCTTTCAATGAGATTCCATTTGGAAAAATTGTTAAACATTAAATTGGAAAGACTTGTCTTTCAAACAAGTGTCTTTATTTATACGATTTGGTGGTTTCGGCATTAGACAAACGGTAGATGTGGCTCTTCCAGCTTTTATTTCTTCTGTATATAGCACTCGGACACTCATTGGTTCTATTCTTAGTCCATCCTTAACAGATTTTGAGGTCTTTTACTTAAAAGAAGCAGTTATGGCTTGGCAGATACTATAGAAGTTTTGCCATCTGAAGCAGGTTCTCAGGAAAAAAGAGGGAAACTAACATATTCTTCTTTGTTAAATAATTCTACAGACATTTTGTGTCCTTGGAGTAGCGATGATCTCTCTAATCAGTTTATACATGCAAGGTGGGAATTTAGCTTCAGTGCTAGCTAGCACCCTAGGGTCAATGCCTACGGGCACATGGACGAATTTTTCTATCTTAAAATCTGTATTATGATTTTTGAAAAGTGAATTCTGTCTTGAAACCTGCACTATCCACGAAGTTTTTCACTTCAACCGTTGGAAAGCAAACCGTCAGATTAATAAATTAGAACAATTGATGTAAATGCGACCATATGACGTCTGACGTCACAGCACCTACATGAAAAACCAATTAACTAAAACTCGAGATAGCGAATCTATCTCAATTAAATATTATCCAAATCACAAATGAGAGAGATTCAACGATAAAATGCATTATACAGATTTAAAGAAAAAAAAATTATTCATTTGCAGTATTTTTACAAAATAATCTAAATTGTAGCAAAATTCAACTTTTTTGGCAATTTTGCAATCGAAGAAACTTTCAAATTCCAGGATATCAGTTAAATTTTAAATAGTAATTAGTACAAAATAATGGTGCAACTTTAAACAAATTTTTGATAACGAAACAAACTAATTTTTAAAGAATTCGGATAGCGGCAATTAGATATATCTATCAGAAGTGAGATTCGAGTTCACCGAATTGTTGTTCTGTAAGTGAAAAATCACTTCTTGTTTTATTTTCTATTAGTACTATTGGAAAATACTTCACGTTTTAGATATATCTTTAAGGGTTGATTTACAACCTCTACAATTTAATTTCTGACTTTCAAGGAAATGGATTTTTTTTCAACAGAAATTAATATTCTCTTTGCGTTTTATTTTTGTGGGACATCAGAAAACACTTTCTTCGAAGAGGTATATTCATTGGCTGAAATTATTTAGATTTCTACAGCAAATTTGGATGATTTGAGTTCTGCCGAAATTTAAAATTATTTATTAACAAATTGGGTGGTTAATTATTATTAAGCTCTGCTTTTCAAGGGCGGGCCATATCACATCCGTTGTGTTTTTAATTTTTTTTTTTTTTTAGTTTAACCTAGTTTTGCGTATTCGCTAACCTTTATTCAGAAATTCGGTATCTAAAATTAGGAGTTCATTTTAAAAATTGACCTTAATTCAGTTTTAGTAACAATTTTATTTTTACTCAGTTTTACCGCAACAATTGGGTCTATTTTATAGAAATGGCAACTAAACGCTAGTTGATTAAAGAAATAAATTATATAGGAAAGTAAAGGTCAAGTTTATAGTCGTTACTTCTAGAAAATGCTTTTTCCGCTATCTCCAGAGTAACTTTACGACGAGGAAACTATAAATTTCAAGTTACAAGGGAAAGCGACTTTGTTCTACATTGTTTATGAATACAAAAACCAGCACTCGACTTCAGTGTTGCAATCAATGATAGGAATATTTACTCTACATGGGTTATTAAAAATTTAAAAAATTATTAAAATTTAAGGTCAAACCGAATTTGTTGTGTTGTTAGACAAATAAAACTAAACATATTTATTATGTATTTATTTGAACTAATAACTGAGTACTACAATGTTCTGATGTTCTTGAGGTACTGGGATTATATTGGCTTGTGGTTATAGTAGTTAAGTGTTCTAGTATTACGTCATGATTTAATAACATGTTTTTTGTGACATATGCAACATCCCCCTTATTTACCAATTAAAATTTTTTTTTTTTTTTTGTTTATTATGTATTTATTTGAACTAATGACTGAGTACTACAATGTTCTGATGTTCTTGAGGTACTGGGATTATATTGGCTTGTGGTTATAGTAGTTAAGTGTTCTAGTATTACGTCATGATTTAATAACATGTTTTTTGTGACATATGCAACAGAATTAAATGAATGTCAACATTTTTAACAATGTTCTTGTTTTACTTTATTCCAAATTTTATTTTTATCTTGTAAATGACATCATCAGACTCAATTGTTTGATTAAAACAAAAATCGTGGAATTGATTGAATTTAACAAAGCAATGAATGAAAATCTGAAGAGAAAAACGAGAGAAAATCTCTTCCTCGCGTATATTTATCACCATTTAACCTCCATTCCACACCCGCGAATCTGCACTAAAATTAAACGAAACTAAACCGTCTTAATTAAATGATTTCGGTTGAATGTGTAGCTGGGAAGCTTCTTCATTATGATCAAATACGTATTTTAATTGAGTCCGTCACATTCACACTTATTAATTAAAATTAGTATCCAACTAACCCCTATCAAATATCATTGTTTATAAAGGTTACCTGTTGATATCTGTTTGTTCACCCATATTACTCTAACACAGTCAAATTGTTCTACTTCCATAATATTATATGGATCGACGAAGTGCTCTGATTAATATTTAATCAAAAATCATCCAAATCAGAATTTTAAAATCTTGAGATATTTCAAGAATGAATTCGAAATTAATTAACTTTTTTTTTGCAGGAACCTTGTATGGATCCAACGATGGATGCGGTGGCTCTTAAAAAAGCCTTGGAATGGGAACTATCTCTAGACGCGAGAGATCTTCGATCTCACGCGTGGTATCACGGAGCAATTCCAAGAGCACGAGCCGAAGATATAGTGCGCGACGATGGATGTTTCTTGATACGCGATTGCACTTCGCAACCAGGAAATTACGTACTAACATGTCGAACGAAGCAACAAGCTCTTCATTTCGTAATAAACAAAATAATTCTTCAACCGGACACTGTATATGAAAGAGTGCAATACCAATTCGAAGACGACGCTTTCGACACTGTGCCTGATCTAATAACGTATTATGTAGGTTCGGGAAAACCAATCACCGTAGCTTCCGCTGCAAGAATTCAATTTCCAAAAAACCGTTTATATCCACTCTCGTTTTACGCATCCAAATATCCAACTCCTTTATGTCCAAGCCGTATGGTTTCACCAGCTACTACACCAATTGTCAATATGCAAATGAGATGTAGTCCCATAAATCCAGGACTTTACAAAGCATCCCCGTCTCCAACAAGATTATCTCGAGAAACGCCGCCAAGATTACCTTCAAAAAAGCAAAGATCTCATTCCTTAACTCCCTCCGAAGTTAATCGTGTTGCCCAGGAAAAATGTAATAGTGCAGACGGAGTAATACAATCTCCCTTAATGACTCGATCTGTTGGTTCGGATGTTATAATTTCCGACTCCAAATTTTCCACTCATTCGTTACCAAGAAATCCCTGCACTAGATTATCCTTATCCCCAAGTACAATAGTTTTAGGTAGAAATAGTAAAAATATTACCAGGGTTACAAGTGATCCGTCATTATCTCCGTGCGCGGAACGTCGTTTAATCGCAACCGAAGATGATGCAAACCTTCCCGATTCTCCTCCTCCGAAACCTTCCAGAATACCTTCAATCCTTAGAACAGAATCTAAAGAATCGGATTATGCCGACACCAAACACAGTCTAGATGCTGGATTTTTACAACACGGAACGTTGCAAAGGGTCACATCATATCACGCTTCCGGATCCGATTCTGGAAATGGATCGGGAGATTCTGCTCTAAGTTCTGCAGCTGGCGATCCAATCGAATGCAATCATAGAAATTCGGGAGTGATAATAAAAAACCCTAGATATAATATGACGAGTTCTGAATCGACGACAACGCTTAAAAATTATGATTTCGATTACAAAGAAGTTGAAGAAAAATTATTAGAACTTCCACAACCGGATTTAAATTTAGTTAGTAAATTTGATTTAGAAAATTTCCAAACTATATTGCTACCAGCAAGTGAAAATAAACCGCTGGATAGCCAAGCTTTAAAAGGGATAAAACTAATATTAAAAGAATCTGGATCGAGAATATTAGCTAATCACTTGACGAAAACGGATTTGGATGTGGTTTTCGGAAGTAATTTGGAAAATTCTCATAAAAAGTTAGGAAGTGGTATTGAGCTGTGTTTACTTCCACATGGTCATCAATTACGTCTAGATTTAATAGAAAGGTGAGTGAGTATATGAGAGCAATTTATTGAACTTGTTTTTATGTTAAAAATAATTGATTTAGGATTTAGCTTTTGCATTCCTCGCAAAATGTCTGTCTCTGTAGGTATTTATATGAAAATGCGGGAATAATCGAGTTTTCAAACCGGTCGGATTTAAAAAATGAATTTATTTTTTGAAAATAACTGATATGTAGTGCTAGATAATACCGTGAAAGATTTGTACAAAATTAATGTTATTATAAATTATTTATTGCTTTCTGAACACATAATTATATGCATGGAACGATTAATTGCGCTACACTTCGTTATCGTATGTTAATTACTTCTCATAAGAGAAAATTAATAAGTTTATCGAGACTTAACTTGACAATTTTGCGAATCAAATATTTCAACCAAAACGTCCTTTTATCTCAATCTGTGTCTATTACTTCGTCCTTGTGATTGATTTCTCCCATTGTCGTCAAATTGAATGTATTGACGTTATTTACGTTTAACAATTCTTTTCATAAAAATACAAGTGTCGTACGTTCGTACATATTTTTGCTTTTAAAAAAACAATTACCGAAATTGACGTTTAACGAATTTAAAATTTTTACTTCTTCGGGGGAGTACAGTAACCTTTACCCGGTATTTAAAAATTTTCTAATGAAATTATGGTAGTTCAGGGAACAAATTACAAATATAAATATAAAATTTTGTCAAAAAAATCGAATGCCATTATTGGTATTAGCTGTTTCCATAAGGTTGGACCCGCCTGTAGCATGCTTTTATATTAAACGAATATTTTTAGGCATAAATTGCACTTTTTGAGCCGCTCCACTCATTAAAATCATCCCTGAAGCCGCTCCAACTCGAAAATTATGGATCTATAATTAACGAAATCCTTAACCCAAAAACGGTTATAGATGGAAGCGTGAAAAATATATATGTTACGGTCAATGATGATAATTCGGCCATTAACGTTAATGGCCGGACAATAACGTCAATACCCAGCTTAGTTGGGCATTAACGTCATTGACCGGCCATTGACGTCAATGACCATGTATTTTGGTCATTGTTGACATTTAAAATTTCATGTATGGTTTTTACATCATTGTCCGGGCAATGACGTCAATGCCCAATTCAGAGTGGGAAATGATGAAATTATTATTCTATACATTCCATCTGAAAGTAATATAGTAAATGTGCTTTTGCAAATTAATACTAACTGTAAAGGAATACTGAAAAGTTAATTTTGTTAGAAAATATTAGTGATACGACCAAAGAAAATGAGAATACTCTTGGACAAACAGCAACTGAAAGCAGTGTTTTAGGAAGTCACGGTTACAAGCGTTGTCATTGCAAGGGTGGATGTAAAAATAATAAATGTGTGTGTCGCGCCAGCAAACAAATTTGCAATTCTAAATGCCATCATGGGTCACTCCCGTGCCAGAATAAAAATGATTAATTTATTTAAAAAATTTTATTTCATTATTTTTTAATTTTTATTATTTTTGTTAATAAATGATTATATTATAATACAATGAATACAACATATGAACGTAAATATTACTTGCCAGTTGGCTGTCAAATTTTAATTGCCATTTTGCTGTTCTTTATATTAGTTATTCTATAATATCATCATTGCCCAATCCATTTTGGCCATTAACGTCATTGACCGGCCAAAGACGTAAATATTATAGTCAAATGAAAATATTTACATCATTGCCCACCATTAACGGGAGTTGACGTCAATGGCCGGTCAATGACGTTAATGGCCAGCGTAAATGGGCATTGACGTCATTGCCCGGCCATTGACGTCATTGCCCGGCCATTGACGTCTATGCCCAATTTACGTCATTGACCGTAACATATATATGTAAAACTTTCTACTATTGTAAGATCAAAGAGAAAAACGCTGCTCTTTAAATTCGATATTTACAAAACAAATCTGAAAGAAGGGATATTTATGTAATAGACTTTTGAAGTCGGTTTTCAACAATACAGTATTTGTATTTATTTCCGAGTTGTATTTATCAAGCGTTCGATACAATGTCCCATTGCGTCTCTAAATAATTGTCGCACCTTATACAAGAGGGATTACAAAATAATCCCCAAATATAGTCGTCGGAAAATACTGAACTCATGATTTTTACAGTACATAATCTATAATAGATTTTACAGCGTGCAAGGACGCAGAAATCCGACTGTAGAAAATAACAATGAAAGATGACGACAACGGCAAAGTTATTAGGGGCTTAAAAAACGCTTTCTAAATGAAACCGAAAGTATTTTTTCTTATTTGAAATTTATTATAACAACATGAATGCTTTTACACCATGTTTATTTGTTTACGGTTATTGACTTTATTTTTTCAAATCAGACACACAATTTTTCGCAAAAATTTCCACAAAAAATATAATTAAACTCGCAAGTAGGAATGCCGACTTCCATCTTCATTCCCCTACCTTACACTTCGTAATTTAATTTTAGTTGCTTAATTATTTTGTTTACTTGCAGCGGAAAATAACTTAATTAAAAGGCATTTTTGTTTCAGAACTGAATGCCTTAAATTGATGGTTGCTATAACGATTTTAACGAGTCCAGATGAAGCAGAACGAACGGAAACCTTAAATAAATGGATAGAAGTTGCAATCGATACAAAAACAGCTTTAGGAAACCTATTTGGTTTTTGCGGTATTATGTTAGGCCTTTGCTTGCCGCAGGTAATCTTTCTTTAAAAAATTTACAACTGTTTTATGTAAAATCTCGTAATTTATAGGTACAAAGGCTTGACACCACTTGGCATATGCTGAGGCAAAAATACACAGATTCCGCTTTCAACTTTGAAGCAAAACTCCGCCCAACGCTCAAAAATATGAATAATTGCTCAAATCCTCAAGCACCGAACACAACAATTCCTCATCTACTTCCATTCGTTCTTTTAATGGAAAGAAATTTAGAAGATTTTTTAATGCCCAACGATCATCAGACTTTTTCTTGCTTAAACATTTGGGAAATCAATACGCAAGATTTTGGACTTGGTACGCTACTAGCTCATTTAGAAAGCGCGAGAAAATTTTTAGACAGTCTTTCGATATTTCAACGAAACGCCGAAATTGTTCTGGGAGAAGCGCGAATGGAAGATTTAACTTTGGATATGTTCAAAACGGAATTTCAAATCAAATTTTTGTGGGGCAGTCGAGGTGCTTTTGCTACACCTGTTGATAGATATAATAAATTTGAACAACTACTTGATGTCGTAGCTGATAAATATTGTAACAGTATATCGGAGCAGACAGAATTTTAATTTTTAACTATGTCGCTCTTTTGCAATTTTTTAAATGTGATGTTAAGTTACATATTTTATAATATCAATACAAAACGAAACGTATTTGATTTTTATAAAAATAGCTAACTTTATTTACATATCAAATTTAAATTTGTGATTTAAATTATTGTCTATTTGTTACGCAATGTGAGAGTCGTCGCAAAAAATTTTATGAAAAGATCTTACAAGGGAAATTTTCACATTTTTTGAAACTTTTATTACCAAAATTGTTACTTGATAACTCTAAGACTAACAAATTTTTTTGTCAGGTATGTTATCTAAAATTAGGTAATTTCAAGAAATCAATCTTACATTTTTTTATTTTTGTCTTAGGATTACAAGTTCTAGCTGGACCACTGCGAAAAAATCGCGAATTATCGGCGGCCTAATAAATTAAGAATTTCCATTTTGAAAACAAAATTTTAAAAGTAACAACCATGGTACTACAAAAAAATATGAAGTTTATTATACAAACGAGAAATCTCCAACACCAAAAGAATTTCCGAAAAATTTTTATTACGAGACTTTTCGACTTAATGGTGCTTATATGAAACAATTTTTAATTTATTTCTGTTTTTATTGACTTAATTAATCTTAAGTATACGAGGTGTCCGTTTTAATTGAGCTGTATTTGTCTACTGCAAGTAGATTGTGGGTGTAAAAATGTCAATAAACCTAGCCGTGTTTCCCACTATTGCAATGGAAATTCGCATTAAATTATAGAGATAAAAAAGATAAATGTTTTCTTATTCTCATTCGTCTATCTACGACGCATAATAATTGCCCAAATATTTAAATTATATTTTTATACCTATTATCTAAATTCTAAGATCAACTACTTTAGTTTCCGTAAAGTATGTAAACATAGCCGATGAAAAGTCTGGTTTAAATTAAATAGGCTGCCTATGTTGTGACTGAAAAGTCATTGGTCCAATCAGAAAGTTTCCAACACAAACTCGACAGTCTACAGTAAATTTTTTTTCTAGTAATATTACAAAATATATATATCTGTAGCCGGGATTGAACTACGAGACTGACACTTTTTAATTTAAATATATTTTTATAATTTAAAATTAAAAATTTTAACAAAAACTTGGCCAAACCCCGATTTTTCAAAGGGGAGGTAAAAGTTTGCAATAAAATTTATCTTAAATTGCAGGCAATTGGAAACCCCCTCCCATTCCATCAAGGACGCAACCAATTTTCAAAAATTGGTTTTTAGAAATTAAATAAAAATATGTCAATAAAAAAATTTTGACTTTATAAAAAATTAATTTCTGATTTTTTGTGAGTTTTATTTCAAAGAGAATCCCCCATTTAACCCAAGTTAAATTCTGTTAAGGGTAGAGAGATATTATAAATAAGATAAATCATTATCAGGTCTCACCGGTAATTTGTACAAAAGCTAATTTCTTCGACAAATTTTAAAATCAAAATGAAATACTCCAATGGTTTTCAGTATAAGAACTACCATTTTAGAGTTAGGAAAATACATAGAAACGGTATTTTCACAACACCTTGTGTAAATAAAATTAAATAACAGTTCAAATAAAATGGGTACCCTGTATATTAACAGACAATACACATTGAAGACTGCCAATTGATAAAATAATGTTATTTCAATTAAAAACTTATTTGTCGTTTTATGTATACTTTTTAAATTATATTTACAACGTATTAAGTTTACGAAGATGATTGCAATATGTATATGACAGAAAAGTATAGAGAAAAATTAAACGAGTATACATTAGAAAAGTAATTATTAACGGGTCTACGTATTGTATTATAATTAGTTAAATAGAATTATATTGAGAGGAAGTAGCTCTAATATCTATGTAGTTCACAGTGTGACAAATATGATTCCTATGTATTGAAATAATAAACAAGATAAGCTTTTGTTGTTTATTCACTTACATTTTTTAACAGTTCTTGTTTTACATGTTTAGGTATTTTTATTCTTTTTCGTTTTACTTTCACCACTCCTCCGCCACTCACACCCGATTTTGTGCTATTTTGATCTACATTTTGTTTCTTCTTCTTCTTTAAGCAAGATAGAGGATTTGGTCCCTTCTTCTTTTTCTTTTTCTTAGGGGCTTCTTGTTGCACAGGTATGCCACTCTCAACTTTCAATTTAGTGATTCGTTCCTTGTCGACTGCTCCCAAGTAATTCTTATCATTTACATACTTTACCGAAGCCTCTGAAGGATTTTCAAATACAGGAGTCTTTTGATGAAGATAAATTAAAGGCGCTCCTGGTCTTAGACGTACCTGGTCCTGCAAATCCCGATCTTGAGTTGCAACAATGTAATGGTTCTCGTTAAACTTTTTTATCATAGATAGTAAGCAATGGGATCCTTGTATAGGTTTATTTTTGTGCCCACACTGATGTACAGAAAATTGCTTCAATATGTGCACAGCCCCAGCAACTTTGTGTCCTAATTTTTCAGTTTCTATACACACGCAAGGTGTAGTCAAAAATTTTATTTCGCCTTGTAAATATTTTGGTAAATTGTCTGCAATATTGATTTTGTTCTAAAATAAAAAGAAAGAGCTACTTTCGATATTTCAAATACCCTGGACGCAACTTACCTGCAGAGCGGTCAAACAAAAAGTACCATCGACTAGAACCTGATACGGTTGTCTAAACCGAAAATTAACAACATAAAAATTTAAATGTTTGTTTAACTTCTTTTGCCTTTTGATTTTCATTTCGACGTTTTCAACTAAAATTGACTTTCTAGGTTATGTGTCTTGTCATGTGTTTTTATTTTAAATTCTAGATGGTGCCGTCCTATGCGCACCGCACGGAGTTTTTGGTAACTAATAAATGTCAAAATAAATGAACCGGGCAAGAAATAGTTGGCGTGTGTTGTGTCAACTTGGCGTCAAAAGACAATTTTAATTTTTTGTGACTTGAAATTTATTTATTTATAAATTGGTAGTTTCGTACAATTCTCTATTTTGTACGTGTTTTTAAAGTTGCACTTTAAAGTATCTCGTTAATGTCATGTCGCTTACATTCGCTCAAAGAGGCGGCAATAAGCCCCCACCAAACCCTGCACAAATCCAAAAATTGTTAGACGAAAATGGTCATTTGATTCAAACAATTCAAGAATATCAAAGTAAAGGCAAGGCGCAGGATTGTGCACATTATCAGCAATTGCTACATCGAAATTTAGTGTATTTAGCCAGCATTGCAGATGCTTCTCAAAATGTTCACACTTTGCTTCCGGTAAGTTTGTTTACTTGAGTATAGGTAAATTCCTTTTAATGGAGTTTATTTTAGCCCCCTCCTGGCGCTGTTCCCGCCCCCGGACAACCACCAAATCCGGAACAACAGCACATGAATAATTACAATCATCAACAGCAGCCTGGATACAGGCAGCCTGCGGGACCCCAAAGACCTGCAGCTGCACCTCAACCGTATCCTCAAAGAGGTTATCCTCAACAGGGTCATTATCCCGGTCAATATCCCCCTCAAGCTGGGGTATATCCACAACAAGGTCAGTATTCGGCCAACCAGCCACCTGGGTATCCTGCTAGTACACAAACCGGTTACGGTCAACCACCAGCCACTACAAGTCATAACAACTATCCCCAAGCAGGTTATGGAACGCCACCTCCCGGAAATGCACCACCACAAGGAAACCCATATCCTCCACCAGCTAATGCACCTCACAATCAACCGACTAATTATGGTAATCCACCAAATGCAAATCCATATCCCAACGCTAACGCTCCTCAAAATTATCCACCTCAACAAGGATATGCACCTCAGCAAGGGTACCCTCCACCTCCAGGTAATCAACCGCAACCAACTCCTGGCTCTGCATATGCAAATCAGTCGAGTCCCAGTCCTGCCAATTACGGTCCTGCTAGTAATCAATCTCCTCCATTTTCAGCTCCACCCAACAATGTTGCCAGTCCTGTGATCACGTCGTCTGCTTCACCTGCTCCAAGCCAACCTTACCAACCTCCGTACCCGCCAAACTCTCAACCATCTAATCCTAATCCCGGTTATACTGCTCCAAATCAAGCCTACCCTCCAGCTCCTCCGGCCGGTGGTTATGGATATCCACCTCAGCCTGGCTATCCTCCTCAGCCACAATACGGTGCTCAACCGCAGGGTTATCAATATGTCAGACCACCACCAGGACAAGCACCTCCACCGCAAGGCCAATATGGTTATAACTATCCACCTCAACCTGCTCCTCAGTAAATTTTAATGTCTTAAATGTTGAAATGAAAAATTACTATTGATGTAAACTGAGATGTGTATCCCCTCGAAATTTTTCAATTTAATTGATATTCTTCTTTTGACTGATTTTTTTAAAAGTAAATAGTAAAATTGATGTTCTCATATTTATTGGGTTTACCTGGTAAACCGTAACATTACCGTCTGGTAATGTTTAATTATGTTGTAAATATTTTAGTTTGCCTCTTAAGAAAATTGCAAAAGAATGGATGTGTCAAATGAATTACGTTAGGCTGTAAATAATTAAATCTATTTAAAATGTTTTATTTTTTAAATAGGTTAATTAAATTTCCAAAAAGATTTGATTCATGTTGATATTATAATACTATACAAAGTGATGATCTTGTACTGCATTTAAAATGTCTTAGAATTTTTGTATGGATTTTTAATTCCCTCGATGAGAGTGTGACATAATTTATTTTAGTTTTTAAATAAAATAAATAATGTACTTCAGTGAATTTTTGTTTTATTGATAACTTAAATTTCATGCTCCTAATTTGCTACCAAAGGCTACTATATTGCTTTATCGATATCGTCATTTTAGCACAACATATTCCCTAAGGCCAAAGAATCCGAATGTCGGTAAAATAACTTCTGCTAATTGTTTTCATTGTCTAGACTACAGCGTCGTTAGTACACATTTATTCAGGCAGAATTTTGGATCAAGTTTCATTATATTATCTAAAAGTCACCTTAAACCCATTGTTTCAGATTCTTTTGATTTAATCAATATTAAGTTACAAAGGATCATGAAAAATTATAAAACTAGCAATGTAGAAGAACTATACAAAAGACCAACTATTAGCCACTCTCCAAACGAGGTAGTTTTCCATTTATGGATACGGCTAAATAGTTCAATTTTGAATGCTTTCAGAGCAAAAGTAACGAAGCCGAGTACAGCGCTATACTAGACAAATATAAACATAATTTTGAGGAAAGATGGACTCAAGGTTTCGACCCAAAGGGAAGTATCGATGATTTTGAAAAATTTAGGACACTCGGAACTGGTTCTTTTGGCCGCGTGGTAATGCAATGTAACAATTATTTTTCTTTTCTCATTTTCAATGTTTCACTTCTAGTTTTCAATTAAAAAGTTGTACATTTGTAGGTACTTATAAAACACAAATCGACAGGAAAATATTATGCCATGAAGATTTTAGACAAAATCAAAATAATAAAACTCAAACAAGTGGAACATACCCTGTACGAAAAGAAAATTTTGATGTCAATTACTTTTCCATTTGTAGTTTGCATGGAATATTCGTTTAAAGATAACTCTTATTTGTATTTTGTTCTTCCGTTCATTAATGGAGGGGAAATGTTTACTCACTTACGTAGGTAAGTACACAGGATACTTGAAAATTGTAAAAATTTATTCGGCATCTAAAAGAAAACAGAAATTTGACGAAAATTTGTCAAGATTTTACGCCGCACAAGTCGTTTTAGGATTGGAATACTTGCATTTTTTGGATCTTGTTTACCGCGATTTGAAGCCAGAAAACATTTTGATTGATAACGAAGGATTCCTCAAAATTACCGATTTTGGATTTTGTAAAGTAGGCATTCACAATTCTTCAAGTATTATATTCAATTATAATTATTTACTATTTTATATGTTAATATGTTTTTTAAATAATAATTTTGCAAGTTAGTAAAAGGCCGCACATGGACATTATGTGGTACACCAGAATATCTAGCCCCCGAAATAATACTAAGTAAAGGTTATGGAAAATCGGTAGATTGGTGGTCTTTTGGAGTTTTAATTTATGAAATGGCGGCAGGATATCCTCCCTTCTATTCGCAAGACCCTATGAAAATTTACGAAAAGATAGTTTCAGGAAAGTTTAAATACGTTAATCACTTCAGCATGGAACTGAAAGATTTAATAAAAAATATGTTGCAAGTGGATTTGTCGAGAAGGTTTCGTTGTAACTAAAATATCTAAGTTACTGGTTCTCAAAAAGTTGTTACAGATTTGGTAATTTAAGAGGTGCAGTATCCGACATTAAAACTCACAGATGGTTTAAAGACACTCATTGGTTGAACTTATACCATAGGAAGGTGGAACCACCTTTTATTCCCAAGTGTCGAAATCCAGGTGATGCTAGTAACTTTGATGTATATGATGAAGAACCACTGCGAAGTTCATCAAAAGAATTATATCCTAAAGAGTTTGAAGACTTTTAATCATTAATGTAGTTTATGTTTATTGTGTTCAAGTTTTGCTAATTAAATTTTAAAAATCACCAACTGTATTTGTTTTATTTACATTAAATTTACGCTCTAAATTGAGGTGTCGTTATGTTCGCTGTCCCATTGTTTGAAAAATTCATTATCGTTTAAAATTTTTGGTGCAACTTTAATGCTGGCAGGTGGAGATGATAACATGTTTCTTTTATCGTAACAATCCAAAGCACTCTGGTACTGCCCTTCTTCTAAACTTTTCAACATATATGGTCCGTCCAATTCGTAACCCAATTTACGATAATAATTTCTAGTTCCTACGCCGGATATAACCGCAATTTTTTTCGATTTGTGTTCTCTAATAGCGATTCTTTCCGCCATTTCCATTAAAAGCACGCCATATCCTCTGTGTTGAAATTTAAGCAAATCGCGGTCATGTATCGGGACGACACTTCCATACACATGAAGTTCACGTACAATAGAACATTCTCCTTTCAATTCGGGTCTGAATGTTGTTTTGGGCGCACACTGACGCAGTCTATATAAGAAAATTATTTAATTATTTAATAAAAATAATTTTTAAAAAATTACCTTAATAATCCAATAAGAATGTCTTGTTTAGGATCTTCATAGCTTAAAAAGCTTTCCCAACCACCGTTTGCAACATAATCCCTTCTTATGAATTCAACATCGTTGGGCCTCACCTTTTCATGTAATTCGACAATACCAACCTCTCGAGTACGAACATCTCTGCATTTATATCCTAAATCTTTCATTCTTGCCAATGCTAATTCACGTAAGTTTCCATGTTCAACTCCCGAACTACAAAAGTAAAAATAAAGTTTATAAGCCTGCAATAAAAAGGTTTAAATGTTGCTCACCTCACAAGAGGCATGGGAATGTCACGTTGCACACGGTAAACTCTAACCCAAGGTGGGATTAAAGCTAAAATAGTAGAAATCAAATCAACTAAAACGTAAGGTGGATAACTTTTGTATCTTCCGGTCTTCCACAGCTCATATAATCCTGTTCCACGTATAACAAGAGTGGGATAAATTTTTAAACCGTCTGGTCTAAAGGCAGGATTTTCAAACAACTCAATAAATTGCTCGACGTCTCTTTCCAAATCGACGTTAGGTAAATTGGGCATCATATGCGTCACTACCTTATAGCCTGCATCTTTGGAAATCATAAATGTCTCACAAACTGATTTAACTGTATGCCCACGGTTAGTATCTAGTGCCACATCTTCATAAACCGACTGAACTCCTATTTCCAACCTGGTGCATCCATATTTTAACATATCAGATAAATGCCTCTCGAGACAATAATCGGGTCTGGTTTCAATTGTAATTCCAATGCATTTTACATTTGATCTCTCCGAATACTTCACTGCTTCGTCAACAGAATTACTTCTATGCCCAGACAAAGCATCATGTAAATTTCGTATAAAATAATCACGGTAATCTTCGGGTAATGACATAAAAGTACCACCCATCACAATAAATTCCACTTTTTCAACACTATGACCTAGTTGTTTTAGCTAAAACCAAACGCAAATTATAAGATGTTTACAACAATTAACCGGTTTAATTTACTTGATCGACTCGATGCCTGGTTTGTAAATAAGGATCATATCGTGCCCTAATTGCTCTCATAGATGTAGGTTCATATCCAGTGTAACTTTGTGTGGAGTATTCAAAATCGGAATCGGGACCACCGGGGCAATAAACACAAATATTTCCGGTCATGTTAATATGTGGACACCTGTGCGGTTTACACATAACAGCAACCACTGCAATCTAGAACAAAACAGTTACTAAATTTTAAGGTAAGCATATTATAACTTTGTACTAACACCACTAGCAGTACGAATTGGTTTTGCAAATATTTTGGGCACTAAAATTTTTTTGTAGTTAGCAGGAATAGCCGCTATAATATCGACCAAGCGAGGCGCTCGAGACAAGCCATATTTAGAGGCGATACTATTTTTCAAGGCGTTTAAATTAACATCTCGTTTTCCTTCTTGTGCCTTTATGAGAAATTGCACTATTTCGGCTACCATAATCACCTTCTTCTCTTCAATCGTTAAGTGATTGTATGCTAAAATTATATACATTTAGAAACCATACCAGAATTGATTTAAAATTTACCGTTTTTAGCTTTACCCATTTTTATTTTATTTATCGTCAATCAATTAAAAGTTTAATTATTTCACAACTTTATAACCTGTGGCAAACTTTTCTGACATGCGTTTCCATTTTTAAATTACTGAAGATAGCGCCATCTATTGACGATTTTATAATTATTAATTTATGCAGTGGAAAAGAGTGGAAAAGTACTTTCATGGGAATGGAAATTTCCGAGCAATTGAGGGAAAAAAATTTTGCAACTGCTCATAATTATCCTTTAAAGTTAAATCATTATTTATTTATATCTATTTTGATGTTTTTAGTATTATACTTTATTTTTAATTTTGTAATATTAATATAATACCTACCACACATGAAAAGCCGCTAGTGAGTTAATTGAGCGTCCGTGTATCTCGTTCGAATTTCGTTCAGATATCTTTTTTTTTTCCTCTTTATATTTTCTAAGCTAAACAAAAATGTACCATCCTGTATGTGCCGCGAAAATAAAGCGCATTTTCTGTTTAGTTCGAAGCTTGCTCGCTCGGCGCTGGCTATTCAAAATATTTATTCATTTTTCGCTCAGTTAATAAATGGCGTCGTAGTGAAGGTGTACGTATTTCGTCTGCGTGAGTGATGACTGAAAAGCGATCGAAGTTGAAACAAAAAGTGGAAATCGGCACTCAATTATTTTTTATTTCGTGTCATGTCTCGAAGTATTTTTAACGCCTACTTCTGCGAATTTTTAAAGCAGGAGAGGTAAAATTTTCGGACATTATTGTTTGTAGAAAAAATTATGAACGACGATATGGATTTGAAAACGCAAGAGGAAAGACCTATATGGCCTCCCGCCGAAAGTGTAAATATGAATTCTTCTCCTATACCACATATCAATATGGCAATGCCTACGACACCTCAGGGTGTTCCGATAAACAATGCCGCTTGCACCGAATTCGATTTACCGCCAGATCTAACTCAACAGGGTTGGCGTAAGTTTTGGTCCAAACGTGAAAACAGACCCTACTTTTGGAATAAAATTTCTGGGGAGAGTTTATGGGAGATGCCGATGATCAAACCTCATTTCGATCCTCTGACCGATCCTCTCGGCATCTGTCATGCTCCACCGATCCCACCTGTAGGATTGCCTATGGCTCCTAGTCCTGTCGTCGTTGTAAAACGAAGATCTTCTGAAGAAGTTGGAGGACCACAAGTTAAAAAATTTATTCTGGCCGGACCGTGGGATTTAGATGTACCAACAAATGTCATCATTTTGGAAAGGCCTCCTTGCAATTATGTGCATTCTCATCCCGAAATAGAAGCTTATAGATGTAGTTTGCTGGCTAAATTGCGACAGTGTTATCAGGAGCTTTGCCATTCTCGTGAATCCATCGATGCTCCCAAGGACTCTTTTAATCGATGGTTGATGGAACGAAAAATTGTTGATACAGGTACGGTTAACTTTTTTTATACAAATATAATGTACCGTACAAGAGCATTAAACTAATTAATGCAAAAAATATCAACGCCAATATAAATGGCGGGAATTTTTTTTATAGCAAAAAAACAATTTTTGAATACTAATCCTGTCTTATACTAGTTTTTACATTAATTTTGATGCAAATATTATAAAAACTATTGCCTGATATTATTATAAATTAGGGAGAAATAATTTTACGTTTTGTCTCTTAAATTTCTAAATTCACACAAAAGTTATGCAATTATTCAAGCAGTGTTTCTCAAACAGTGGTTTCACAAAGATTTTAATTGCAAAAATGATTATAAATTATTTAATTTATTAAGTACCTATCTGAAATTAGTATTATTCACAAAAGAAATTGGTTCGGTACTTGTTAACTTTAATCCTTTCGTTGTGGAAAGGATTGCAATTATTATAAAACCTCTTCCGCATTATTACAAACATAAATATATCCAATCGTATATAACTTTTCTCATTATTGTGGGAATTTTTCTACTAAAATTTTATAAAATTATTTAGGCTTTTCGATAGAACTAATGAAATTAAATAATTTTAATTATTTATTTCACAAGAATATTTTAATATACATAATATATTTCAGTAACGGAAACAAATCATTTGTTACTTATTCTAATTTTGTTTTCTTATTTGGTTGTTCCTGGTCAGATTCATCTTCATCGAAACTCAATCTTCTAGTACTCGAAAAACATCTACGCTTCAATGACGTTTTTTTAACTCTTTTCTTGGAGTTTCCAAGTGTGTTTTCATCAAAATTTAACCTTCTTGGTGTTAGTCCTTCACGTCGGTTTTTAATTTTTCTCCTTCTAAGTAGTAGCAATACTAAAAGCCTTAAAAGTGCAACCATGGTCTCTAATGATACTCTGTTCATTGTATGTTTTACACTCTAAAAAATATTTATTTGTAATTTAACACTTTAAAGACAGATTACCTGCACGAACTAACCATAGATAAGAACTTTAACCTAGAATGCAACTTGTACTGTGCAACTTGCTTTTCAACCACCAGATTGCAGGAGCAAAATGGATTTCATAGTATGCAATAGTATGCAATGCATAGTAGGGAAACTCCGCCCACCCTCTTTGTCGTTTTCTGTTTTGGGTATTATTTTTATCTCTACTACCTAGATCTAGGTATAATTCACTATGGAATTTTAGTGCTAGAAACAATTTTAGAGAGTGCACTATGGGATTTTATAAAAAAAATAACTTTCTGTCTTCGAAAACCTAAATATAATATTTATTTATAAGAAATATTCTTAATAAAACAAAATTGATTAGATCTTATCCGGTACTTGTATACCACTGATGCACATGAATGGATTAACGATATTGCCAAAATGTCTCAACTTTCCTTCAATTCACTCAAATTTGAAAAGTTATATAAATAAGAAAAGAAAAATGTAAAGATAGTAAAATTCATGCAAACTGAGCATTAAATAATTTTTTTTTAAAATAACACAATAATTAAGGTAAAGAGCGATAGACACATGTACTGCTTCTTCGACTTCCCAGCCATTTTTGTGTCCCATCGGTATCATGGTCAGATGGTTAAATGAAATCCTCTTATTTCTTAAGCTGCATAAGGGTTTACAGTACAGGGTGTTACAACTATCATTACTAAATTGTTTTTCTATAAATACTTTTCTCTTTTATAGTTACTGACTGGTGAAAAATTAATTTATTCGTTATAAAAAAAATGTGAAATAACAAAATGTTATTAAATCATATAAATAAATAAATATTTAATAGATTTATTTTTAAATTTATTGCGCGAAATCTAAAAACTACGTTAAAATGAGTCGCAAGGCTTGCTAATCCCGGGTTTGCTTTTTAATCAATTACAGCCACCTCCGATCAATAAATTCATAAAATACTAAATTTTGAAATTCTGAATTCTGAAAAAAAGAGATCCGCACTTAGATACGGATCCGTTATGTTTAAGTTAGTGTTAATTTAAGATATTTCTTTAGCAAAATTGTCCCAAGATATACATCGGTTATGTAGGTTAGTGTTAGTTTATGATTTTTCTTTAGGGGACGTCCATTAATTATGTACGGCGTTTAGGGGAGGGGGGGATCTAACAGAATCTCGTCCAATTCACGTATAAAATTGCGAGAGAACTGGGTTAAATTAAGTAAAACAAACAATCTCACGTGAGTTTAGGGGGAATTGAGCCAAATCTCACCAGGTGGGGAGGGGGTCGAAAAATCGCCTCACGTAATTAATGGACGTTCCTTAGCAAAATTTCCCGTGAAAGAGATATCCGTGCTTATGGATTCGTTATGTATGGGATGCTGTGACAATCACGTGGATTTTTTCTTGCGACCACGTAAAATCCCGAGCGAGCAAATTTATGCCTAAAAAGCAACATAACAACAATATTTAACTCTCAGCTAGCTTCCGGCACTGGACCTTGTGACGCCACTCGTCGCCCCGATGCCCGTGGCCTTCTGTCTCGCCGTTTCTACTTGAAGAAATTTTTTTTTAAATACACGTGATATGGGGTAGGGGTAGCCTAAAACCTTACGATGTATCACCAAAGAGGCGGGTCTGTAACAGTAACGAGAAAGGGAACGGGAACTAAATGAATCGTCGGTTCACAATAAACCAGAACGGGAACAGTAACGATAGCTATATAAGGATATTTCATTGGCTAAACTTTTGACAGTTTTGACTTTTGACAGTTTAGGCATGCGCATAACCATAGCAATAAAAGTTAAATCGTTTCTGTTCCCGTTCCCGCTAATTGTGAATGGAGGCCACCTGAATACATGTATTTTATCTTTTTTACTGTTCCCGTTCTCGTTTGCTGTTACAGACTAATTGTGTATGAGCCTTTTTACCTAGTAATTTTTTTTCCAAATAATTGATTAAACTGTGAACGACTATTAAACTTTCAACTTGGTCTGCTTTATTTCTCATGCTAAAGCAAGGTCAAATCTACCATTCTTTAGGGGCAATTTATTTGAGTCAGCGTTGAAAAGGTAGATTCGCACACTGCAAGCAAAGTTCTAGCTATAGCCAAGAGTCAAGTGTCTTCAAAATCCAACTGTGAATTGTATATTTTTTGGAATATAACCAATCGATCCTTTTTGTTTTCTATAAACTGCTTTATGCAGTTTTCACAATGTTAAAGTTCTGTCGGACTATAAAAGCTTATTTTGCGAATGAAAATCGTGTCTGGATTAATTGGATCAACAGTTTTCTTGATAAATAGTGGCCAAACATTTGTTTAATTCAGTTATTCACTCAACTAAAAATCTCTCGATGGAGCAAGAGAGATTCAAAACGCTCATTAACTCAATTATAATCATTAATGCCCGTATTCACCAACAACAAATAACTTCTGCAATATAGGTTTCCATCACGTTTGCAATTAGTATTGATAAGATTATCGTTGATTAAAATATTACCTTAATATATTATGCAATATGTAATTTTTTTCAATTTTTTTTACAGCCTCGTATTCTAACAACTTTATAATTCTTTTAGGAGTTGATCCATTATTGCCTACCAATTGTTATCCAGAAATATCGTTGTCAATGTATAAAGAAATTATGAATGATATTCCCATTAAATTAATTCGTCCAAAATTTACTGGTGATGCCAGAAAACAATTATCCAGATACGCTGAAGCTGCTAAGAAAATAATGGAATCGCGTAACGCCGAAGCAGAAAGCAGGAAAGTAGTCAAATGGAACGTAGATGAAACGTTTCAATGGCTAAGGAGAACTGTAGGAGCCACTTACGACGATTTTCAAGACAGGCTGGCGCATTTAAAATCACAATGTCAACCGCATTTAACGGATACCGTAAGTTTTATAGCTACAAACATTTTTGGTTTTATTTAATTTTTATTTACACTTCAGGTAAAACCATCTGTAGAGGGAATTTGTTCGAAAATTAACAATCTCTCAACCGAATATGGCAAGAAAGTTAGAGAAAGAAGTTTACTAATGTTGAAGGAACAAAATATAGACATGCCCTCACAAATTGCAATACCAAGCACGAGAAAGGTCTGGTGCTACCCGGTGCAATTTGCTTGTGTGTGTCCTCGGTTACCTACAATCGAGTACATACCCGATAGAGATCAAGCAATGTTACGTTTTCAAGGCGACGCTTTAGCCATAAATAGTTCGCATTTACAAAAATTGGTAAGAATTTATCCCAATCCTAATGTAAAAAGGTTTTTAATTTCAAAACGTTTTAGGAACATCTGTACCGACACAGTTGTTTTGACGACAAAAAATTTGAATTGTTTATAGCACGTGTCTGGGTGATGTTGAAAAGGTATGCCACGTTTTTAGGTGTAAATCCTTCGCTGAACACATCAAGTGCAGATTGTCAGGATACACAAGCTGCTCTTCCTGTCACAGTGTTTGAGTGTTTACAGCGAATGTTTGGGGTTTCATTTGAGTGTTTTGCTTCGCCTCTTAACTGTTATTTTAGACAATATTGTTCGGCTTTTTCCGATTGTGATTCATATTTTGGTAGTCGTGGGTAAGTTGATTGTATTTTTTAATTTTCATTGTGGTCAAGTTTGATGTTTTAGACCTTTCCTACAATTGAAAATTGTGTCTGGATCGTTTGAAGCTCATCCTCCGTATTCTGAAGAATTAATGGAATCTGCTGTAGACTACATGGAGAAACTTTTAAGTGACAGTCCCGAACCTCTTAGTTTTATAGTATTTATGCCCGATTATAGAGAACCAACTTTAAACGCTTTACAACAATTAGAATCGAGTCAATTTAAACGTAAACAAGTTACAGTTCCTGCATATGAACACGAATACAGGCACGGCTTTCAACATGTTTTAAATAGGTTTGTTGCATAATTATGGTTAAATTGCAGTATGTGGGATTAATTTTCTACTTTAGGTCAGATATAAACGTGAGATCTTCACATGGGACTGTGATAGTGTGGTTACAAAATTTAGCTGGTTATCAAAAATGGGGTCCCACTGAAGAAAGAGTGGAAGCCTTACTAGAAGCATTTAGACCTGGTAGAGAAAGGGAAAGAGATCGACAAGAATTGTTAAGCCCTACTAGACAAAGTAGTACTTCTGATACAAAAGAAGTTCTAGTGGTACATTGAGATTTTTGCCATAACAGTTGTTTTTATGTTTATTATTTGTATAGTATATTTCTACATGTAAGTATTTAAAATGTTTACTTTAGTTTTTTTTATGTTGAATTTTTGGAAAAAATTTTATAAGTACTTGAAAATTTTTGAAATGGACATTTGTGTTTTGAACACGTCACTAATCAAAATGTACCTGAAAATGTTTATTTTTAATATTTGGGGGTTAACTTGTATAAATTTTTAGATTGGGATTTTTGAATCTCTAATTTTATTATTACTAAAGAGTGTACATAAAAAATTTATTATAGAGTCTTTTATTTATCTAAAAATATTGTAATATAATTTCTATCTTGCTTTCAATATTTTTAAATTTTGTACTAATATTAATAATAGAAACATAACTACTAATGTAACACAGACACCTTTCTTTTATAGAGAACATTTTGTAATATACATGTCATGAAAAAATATTGAAAGAATTCTAAATAGAACAATAATTTGTACGGAAAAATTGTATTGTAAGTTGTTCATTAATAAAAATATTATGAAAATATTTCTGGCTAAAATTTGCTGTTTTTGTTTTTCATTCTACATTGTATTATTTTAGATTTTATTGTATTTATTTTTATATATTTAGAAAATTAACAGGTTTTGTAAAAATTCATAATAATTGGAACATAGTTATGCCGAAATGTTTCAATCTATATCAGCGAACAAAATTTTAAGAATTTGAAAAATGAAATAATTATAGTATCATACTTCTGAAAGTAAAATAGAGTTTGATTCTTTTTAGATAATACAGATTTTGATGTTAAATTTGTAAGCCGGAGCGGAACTAATTTTTATAATTTGTGGGATGAATTGTTTCTGCAAACTACGTTTGAGAGATTATAAAAATTTTTAGTTTTTAAAAATAACAGGCATATTATTTAAAAAATATTTTATGATTTATTCAGTTTTGAAAAATAAATACATCCATGACATTATTAGGTACCTGGGAGTGGAAATGACTCTGAAATAAATTTTTTTTACTTCAGTATCAGAAAGATGGTTTTAAGTTTTCTACAAAAATTTCAACTGGAATAGGCAAATTAGTCAAACTGCTTGCTTTTAGGTTTCTATACAAAGTAGTTAGAAGTCTTATGTTCTCGTAGTGTGTTCAATTTTAGAGCATCTCTATAAATTATCTATTCTGTGGTGCAGCTCGGGCACAATGTTGCATTACCTATAATGCAAATTTACCAACTTATTGGTTCACAAACCACTAGTCACCTGCGAGAAAGTTTTGGTAGTCCTCAGAGAAATTTTCAAATTCAAAAATTGTAAATATACATTAATTTCATATTTTTCAAAATGTAAAATCGAAAAAGATTTTTGATAGTAGATATCGGCTAAAACTCACGCTACTCAGCGTGAGCCGATATCCACTATCAAAAACCTTTTTTGATTTTATTGTAATCATACTCGGTACAAAATGTGTTACTACTGGTTTTATTAGTTATATTTTCAAATGTTTTTTTAAATTTAGAAACAAAGTAAATCTTATCTCAAAAAGCATTTAAGAAAAGGTCTTTTAACTAAAAATTTGAATTTTGTAATTCAAAAAGTATAAATAGCTAATATTATATTATAAAAATTTCAATTTTTCAAAATGTTTTTATTAATTTAGAAATTTAAATAATCTTATAATCTCAAAAAATATTTTTTAGAGCAAAATAAGTTAAACGTGGTGAGGCAGAATTACAACAGATAATAGATTGGAAGCCAAGGACGACGAAAAGGAGAAGAGGTAGACCCTAGAAGAGATGGCTTGACTATGTTAAGAAAGTGGCGGGCCGGGAGTGGTTAAGGAGAGTGAGGTTTGGAGAAGAAGTAGATTGTAAAAGGCTGACAAAGAAGAAGCTAAAAAACGGTCTTTGCACTTTTAGGCTTCTATACAACGTTTAGAAAAAAGCCTTATGATCTGGCTCCGTGTCTGTCTGTCCGTCCGCATGATTCAAAAAAAAATCAGAACTCGTTAGAGTTTTCCTTATATAAAAAAAAATTTGCTGTTGGTATCTACCTATTTAAAAGATTAGCGGATTAAACATTCTAATAAAATAAAACCCAAATAATTTAATCTATCAAAAAAGTAGATGTATAGAAGCCTAAGGGTACGTTTATGTTGGAGCTCTAAGCAGTGATTCTTGCGAAGCAGTGATTTGTAATGCATTGATTCTTATGGGACCGTTTATGTTGAAGCAGCGCCCAAGTCAATGTTAATTCGTAGAACAGCGATTAGAGCTAAACAATTTCTTCGCTTTATCAGTTATCACAGCTCCAACATAAACGTACCCTAAGAACTGTCGCAAAAGCGAGTTCCACCTTTTTCAAAAAATTTTGTTAGTAGTCCACAGACTTTGGAATTCGGAATATTAATAAATTAAAACTAGAAATTAGTGATGCGATCGTTCTAATCTGGAAAATAGTATGGAATACCATCCAGCATTTGATAGGTACTGAGTAATTCGCAAATAAAAAGAAAGGGTACACTGGAGGTTTTTCCAGACCCCTCCGATTTACAACCATTGTTTTATGTTTTTAAAATTTAAATTTAAAAATTGTTAGGAGCTCCACATCAAAGTTTTGAGCTTTGGGCTCCAAAAAAGCTGGTTCTGCTTTAAAAACACAAGTAATTTTATGATTGCCCGACAGGGAGTAGAAGTTTGTTAATTTATCACAGAAATCGTAATAGAGGTAGCTAGCTTCATTTTGGTTAGAAGGTTCGAGGGAAAACGTAATAATTTATTATTACAACTTCAAGTATTGATTGAGCTTCAGTGTTGCTATTGGTAAACCGGAGGGGGGGGGGGTGAAATACCTTCCAGAAAATTTGTTCTAATAAAAAAAGTATTTCGGGTTCGCTTGACTCAAAGAGGGGGCAAGTGCACCAATTGTCTTCCCTTTGTTACTCGGTAGCCAATGCTACGAATATTTCATACCCACCGATCCCCCCCCCCCCAGGATCCAAATGATACACGAAAAAATTTAGTGAAAATCATGAATTATGGTAATCGGCGTGAATCTCCTTAGTTTATTCATGAGCTTCAGTTTCAGTGATAGACAGATAACGGATAAAATCCGTCAAGGACCTACATACAGTGAGTAACGAAAATATCCAGACACTCCTATGTTAACAATCTAAATTGGACATTTTGAAGCCGCTTTTTTTCATATAAAAATCGATTTTACAGCAAAACTTTTTAGGCATTATTTGTTGCAAATTTCATTGCCTTCAATTTTGTTTATATGAGTTTTTTTATTTTGTCGCGCCGTTTTCGACTGACAGCGACTTAAACAAGACTCTGTAAAGCGCAAAAACTATTAACATCTATATCTCGGAAACGGATAAAATAGAAAAATATATAGGAACAAAAATGTAGAGAATAAAACCTACAAGAAAATATGCTTATTAATATTTTAATTAATAAATTAAAATTTTTAAGAGCAGGGGGGCCCGCAAAAAGTCTTGCCACGGGGTCCGGTTTGGCTCTCGACAACCCTGCTTTGAAAAAATTCAATTCTTTTCATAAGCAATGGAAGAATTTGATTTTTATTGTTTACTTGGTTTGTTAATTTTTGAATTTCGTAAGTCAAACATTTGAATTTTACAGATTTTTATAGACAAATTTTTAATTCCGCTACTCCTCAAGAGATGGCTAGTGCTTCTTTTTATATAAATATTTATTATGAATTTATTTAAATTTTATAATACAATCGAAAAACACCGCTTGACAAAGTATAAAAAGTTTTATCGGAATTATCAAAAAACATGAATTTAGTTTATAGATAAATAATCATAGTTCTTATTAGAATAATAATTAAAACAGAATCACTCTCTATTTATAAGCAATAGAATAATTTCAAATTTAAAAATTTAAAACTAATTTCCGAAAAAATCAAAACAATATAACATTAACATTTCAACGTGGGGTGAACGTAAACCGGACGGTCTTTATTTTATTGATTTATCCCACGAAAACCTTTTTCCGCATTCATGTTGATAACGCACCCCAACCGAAAATCTGTTAGAAAATGCTAATGAATTTGTGAAAATTTAAATGCTTTATTTAAACTTTTCCAAGAATTTCTTAAATGTTGTGCGACGTTATTAAACTGCTTAATTAAAAAATAATCAGCATTTTATTTATGCGAAATTAATTTATTTCCTCGACTCGGAAATGTGTGTACTACACGTCAACCATGAAATGATTTTAACCAAGAAAATTTATTATTAAAACAGGTGTTACCTATAATACTTTAAATGTGGTTGAGGTCAAACTGATACATCTGCCAAAATATTAATATAATTTAATTTATTTGTGATTTTATAAAATATCGGAATATCAAAAATAATGCGAAGTTATTGGATAAACCACTTCTGCCTTTCATCTTTGTTTCCATAACTTTTCTTAGCTTTGGTTGCGATATGTCTTCTTATCTGTCTGTAATTTCACTAATTAATTCGCAGGCTTCATCATCAGATTTGATACAAAATATATTATGTTTGTGTTTTGTACCATATTATGTCTTCTAGAAAGTTGTGCAGATGCGCACGATTTAATTAAAATAATAACAACTTGTCCAACGTTTATTTAAAAATGCAGGCAAGGTTCCGCTTGAAGGAAGAACGTTCCGCGGAAACGGAACCTGGCCTGGGTTTAAAAACGCTTCATTCGATTTTAATAAAATCGATATTGCAAATATCGATAAGTATACCGTTTTCCATTCCGGTTCTTGACCTTCACAATTGCTTTATTGATATATAAAATTCATGAATAATTACTTGTTTAAGGTACTCGTTTTCTTAAAATTAACGGTTTTCAAGAATGTTCTGTTACTTATACCTTGTGTAACAAAGGTTCAAGTAAACGAAGGACAAAGGTAACCTAATTTTGCTGACATACTTAATGTCACAAAGCTTCAGAATTTTTTGCAATTTAATTTTAATGGTCGGGCGATAAATTCGGTGTTTGCTTCTAAATTGCTTCGTATAAAAACTCTCTAAATTACTCTTTTCTCTCGATATTATAAATACCTAAACATAAATTTTACTTCTTCACGGAGAAGTGTCCTGGCCCGATCTTTGTTTTGCCCATGATGTGAGGTTCAAAATTTTTTCACAGGGGACGTACTGTGTAAGGCTAAACCACGAGAAGCATAATTTACTTAATTTTGAGAAGGATCTTTTCTTCATTACCAGCACAATAAATTTTCTTTTACTGTGGCTAAAATTTCAGTCTGTCAGTGACTTGATTAAATGCTATAAAAATGCCTGGAGTTTAGTGTTTTCAAACTTTTCAGAAGCGGAAATTAAACGAACGAAAATTAACGTTTCTCCGGCTCCCTAACCGTAATGCATCAGAGTTCCCGAGTTCCGAAACTTGCAAAAGGCAAGAAGTTAGTGTGCAAAGGACTTCAAAAATTTTCATAAAATATAATTAATCGTCTCCGGAGGGTCGGCCTAATATTAACAATTTTTATTTTAAGATTGATTTACTTCAAAACTTGAATCGCTAATTTATATCCAAATCTCAATTTCAAAACCCATAAATCAAGACGTTAATTATCGCACTCATTAGTTAAACACAAAATGCATGCCTAAGCA
This sequence comes from Cantharis flavilabris, assembly GCA_949152465.1. NCBI lineage: Eukaryota > Metazoa > Arthropoda > Insecta > Coleoptera > Cantharidae > Cantharis > Cantharis flavilabris. The sequence continues at coordinate 14,742,206 of OX424435.1, forward strand.
TTGCACTATTAAATTTGTGAACATTCGGCTCACAGAATTGGGTAAGAGAAATTTTTAAAGTTCATAACTTGGACTGGATATATAATAATACTGTTTCTTTAATTCGGCAGTGCAGATATCCAAGGAAAATTTTTAAAAATTTAATTTTCCAGACGTCAATTTAAGCCCGTCATTCAAAAATTGACACTCCACAAACACTTAATTTAAAAAAAGTACTCAATCTTCTCTAAACCTAAAAGCTCTTTCGTCCTATTACCAGATGAATTATTTATTTTTAATAACCTAAATGGTAGTATTTCATGTTATAGTGGATAAATTCGTTAGATAACCCTCTCATAAAGAACTTAAAATATTTATTTGATCGGAAGTTACCATTTCAAGTTTTCTCACAGTTTTCGAATTTGAATAATAAATTTAGTGACCGAATATGAACTTTCGATTGATGCACTTCAGTGAGTCTCTCAAATGAGAGGATCAAATTCAATTACCATTAGAGCATTTTGTGTGTGAAGATTTGAAAATGTAGGTACACACGAATGGGAATTTGGTCAAAAATTTTAAAAATAAATATTTACGAAGAAGAAGAAGAGGTTATTGACTTAAAATTTTTATACTGATACTGATATAGCAGTGGGGTTGTTCATCTTTTCACAAGTATTAGAAAGTGATTAGTAATTCTTTAAATATGAGAAGAATAAGCAGCACGAGTGCAACTTTGCCAGCATGAAAGAGAAATAAAAAACGCATCATTTTGTAATTGAAGACCAAGTATGCACCACACGACAAGTATTAATGAAATCCCAAACACAATAAGTGGAAACACCAATAGCACTTACATGCACGTGTAATGAGTTAAGGTTCTCGACCCAGCGACCTACAAAAGGTGTGAACTCAAGAGTGCACGCACTATTCATTTTTAGAGTGCACTCTAAAGTTATTCCTGATGTGCGTAGGTCCACTTCAGTTCATTAGAAAAAACACTTGCAGTTTTTACAATTTTTCAAAGTGAAATTTTTATATAATATAACGTAATCGTGTGAAATCTGCTCGACATATACAAAGTGTTCTGCTTTTAAGGAGCACAGATTATTTTATTTAATTTTATAACTTTTCGAAAAAAATTAATTTTCATTGTGTACATCAAGCAGAGCATAACAATAGCATCATGCATTTTACTTAATCTCTTATCAACGTTTTAATTACTTACCCTCCTTACTAAATGTATAGAAAAATACTAAATTTGATAAGATTTGACCCAGTATTATTTAACTAATTATATGAAATGCAATATAATGCATACAAGTGTACGCGCGTGTAAGGAAGATAAGCCAAAAATAATTTTTATTGGCCAATCAACGCTTAGGTAACCAACAATACTGCAAGATTAACAATAAAGTTGGTTCCTTTCGTAACATTTGAAAATTAGTGGTCCTGTGTCCAGCTAGAATTAATTTTGTATTCCACGAGTGTTTATCCTTTAATAAAGAAAGTTTTAATATCAGGATAGAATTATAACGCAGAAGACGTAGAAAAAGCAATTAATTCTCTTAAATTGTTCTAAAAGGAACTCATTCGATTAAGTTAAATAAAAAAATCTTAAACCGATTTATTTATTTATTTATTTATTTATAGCTGACATAGTAGAGGAAGCAAATTATTAAATAAACAATCTTTCTGATAACGGACAACATTTAAATATTTAAAATATTCGGCGTAGAAGAAAGCAAAACCCAGGACCAAAATATGAATATAATATGAAAAATGAAATTTTACCAAATGTTAAAAATGATAAATGAAACCAAAGGAAAAATAAAAACTAAAAAGTTAATTAATAAAAATTTGAAAAAAACACGAAATAAATTGTAGGTAATTTATATTTATTTATTATTTATAGTCAATTAAAATTTAATTAATTAGATTAATATTTAATTAAATAAATAAATTGCAGTAATTAGTCGCGTATTTAGTATTTCAGCTGCCCTGATAGAAAAAATTTCAAAAAGAGCTTTCACTAATAATTTAATAGTCAATAAAAAGTAATAAAAACGCAAAATTTTATAAAATGAAAAACGTGAAATATTTAAGCTTAATTGAAAATAACAGTATTGGACGAAAAACTTGACTTTTGGATGAGAGAGAAAATTTTCATCCATGTAATTTTGCAATATTTTATTTATCAAATTTATTTGATACGAAAAGCAATAGTCGGGGCTTATTCTGTTTGTCAGCCAATCCTACAGATTAAAACTCGACGAAAAATGCTACTTTTATTCCTTATAACACAATGTACTATTTTTGATTTTATTATTAATGAAATGAGATAATATGGTCAAAGCTAAATATAAAACAATAATTAAACAATACTTTTATCAGTTCCAGACCTGGAAAATTTAATTTTAAGTAAAAGTTTGTTTTCTTTGTTTTTCCAAAATTGCTATAAAAGGTAATCTCACATAAATTATTAATTTTTTGCTAAGTGTTGGGGCCCAAATGCGTTGTTTACCAACTCTGAATAAAATATTATTTGCATCGCGCTGTCAAGCATCATTAATCATTATAGCTCATCGCAACGCTTACAGCAGTAACGACGCATTTCTCACCTTGGTATGTAATATACTATTAAAACAAAATTTGAATAAAAAAACAACTAATGATATAACAAAGAAAAAAAAATCTGATGTGGACACCACATAACTTCCTTGTAATTTTTATAATAATTGGAGAGGAATCTCGTTAATCTATTCATGCGCGTCATTAATTACAACTTTTGGCACGAACAATCGCAACCAAAAATAGGAGGTGCACAACTAGATGATATAAGTGTCTCAAATCCAAAATTTCAACTTTCTACGACCTCCGTATTTGAGTTATGCGACATACAGACGTCCGTACAGACGTCACAACGAAAATAGCCAAAATGGATTCAGGGAAGGTCAAAACGGATATTTCCGTCAAAATCTGGAAATCGAAAAAAATCGGTATCACAATACTTCCTTGTTTTACAAGGAAGTAATTACACCAAACCAAAATTCCTGACGAATCGTAGAATTCTTAGGGGCAAGGAAGGGAGAAAAGGGCAGCTCAAAAAATAGGCAAAAAATTAAAAAAACGTCATATTGTATTAAAAAATTATTATATTTAATTAGATACATTGTGACGTCACACTAAAAGCGCGTATTATTAGAATTAATCATTTTTAAATTTGAACTAATCGGTTTAAAATTGAAATAAATTACAAATTTTTTATATCTCTAGGTATAATATCGGGTATACCATTTGCGATAGTATGGTACTTATCAATCCGACTCATCCAACTCAAAACAAAATTGTGTTAATCAATTTTGAAAGTAATATATAGGTATATACTTATCTTATTAGTCTCGAAATCAAGATAAGAGTATGTAATAATAATTTTTTAATAATACAATTAATTTTTAATAATTAATTAATTAATAATATTAATAAAATATTTAACGTCCGAAAAGAGACGTAAATTTATTTATATTTTGTTTATTTCAATTTCTGAATAGTTTCTGAATATGAGTTGAAATCCGTATTATTAGTTATCACTTTCATCAGGTACAGTTTCGTCAGCCCTCGGGACGCGTGGGACAGGACCTGTGGACCGAGACAAGAATCAAAAGTAGTCTCGATTCGAATCGGGAAACCTTTTTGAATACCACTGCCAGGCCGGGCGCATGCAAATTGCGTCCTGTGATGGTCACTATTTTTGAAGGTTTTTGAAGTGGTAAAAAAAAGGTACGGGTAAATTGCGTCCCGAACCCTAATCAGATCAGCGCAGAGCCTATTTTTAACTGAATTTTCGGGCCCCTGATATTCGACTGTAACTAATAGCATCGAATGCCTAATTTTTAGGTTATTTTATCAGAATTTGACTTTTATTTTACGATTTTATGTTCTCTGATAAATAGTAAAATAGGCCCCGTTGAGAGGTTAAGTAGATGATGATGTAGTCTAGTTTGTTGTGCTGGGCGTAGCGATTTGGGAATAAAATAAAAGCGTGCACTGGGACCCCCCGGTGTATCCTCTTTGTTTTGTGTCTCTTAAACTGAAATTAAAAGTTTAATATGTTGTAGAGGTCCTACAATATGTTTAAAGCTTTGGGTATCGACAGAGATAGATCCACTGCTGAGCGCATATGCATGTGAGTAATTTTATTTTTGCATACCCGGGAGTTGAATATCGTTAATCGATGGAAGAATCCATAACAAAACGGGCCCAAGGTTAAACGTATTTATTTATTATTATAACATCAAATATTGATTGAGCTTCATTATAGCCATTGTCAAACCGGGGGGTCTGGGGGTATGGAATACCCCCCAGTGTACGGTTTACTCTTTATTTATGAACCAATAGCACTAGCTCTTCAATATCGAAGAGTTACTTAGTAGCCAATGCCGGGATCCTCGATTGTAAGCGCCGTATTTGGAAGTCGGAGTTTTGAGGAAAAAAAAGGAAAAAATTGAGAAGCAGGGCCTATTTTTACTTGGGTTGGGCCCTAGGCTCTTACAAATTTTCGGGCCCTTGATATTCGAGTGTAACTAATAGCATTGAATGTCGAATACCCAATTTTTGGGTTATTTTATCAGAATTTGATTTTTATTTTACGATTTTATGTTCTCTCTTTTCGGGCCCCTCTGGCCATTGGGCCCTAGGAGCGTGCCTAATGCATCTAATGGTAAAATAGACCCTGGATCAGCGGTGATCTCTAGCACAAATTTCAACAATTTACTTGTGGGTACCAGGAAAACATAGGACGCAAAAACAAAACTTAACACATGGGCGTCCTTACGTGGAGACAGGGATGGGGTAATGTATCTTGAAATGCAAAATGAAACACTTTTCTCTCTTTTTTCTTTTTTTTTGCTTCAGATTTTTTTTTAGAGTGAATAAATTAATTTTTCACCAAGGCAATAGGTATAAAAAAAATAAGAGAAAAATATTTACAGAAAAGCAATTTAGTAATAATAATTGTAACACCCTGAGCTATAAAATGCCCAAAGCATTGAAAATCTTTATGCAGTTTAAGGAATAAGAGGATTTTACTTAACCATTCTGACCATGAGGGCCGATAGGAGGCAATTTACCCGTACCCTTGACCGTGGGACGCAATTTGACGTCTCCGCTTATAAGAGGTGTTTTTTAAAACGGGATCGTACCTTTTTGTGCCTTAAAGGTTATTTTTGTAAAGGCCGCTTTTGTGCGACCCCTTTTTGTTCGACCGTTACGCTAGGGCAAATATCTGGATTCTGCCCAGGTATTTTGCCAAGCGAACAGTCTCAAGAGATCGTTATGAGTCTCGAATCTTTGTTGAGGTTTCAGTTTAGGAGCCTTAACCCTAACTTGGACGGCGTACTAGGGATTCGCGGCTTGCAATGGAAGCCAACACGGCGCATCCGGTTTATCGTTTTCACGAATTGGCTCTTTATTTGTGGAAAACTGGAAGAGAAGGGCTTGTAGAATGTTGAAGCGAGCTTCGTGAACCCGTCGGAGCGCGGCAGATTTTGTTTAGGAAAAATAGATGTTTGCCTCAGAGCAACTGTCGACCAACCTCATTGGCTCAATTCGCAGTAGAAACAATTGATTTAAAAAATGAAAACTATACACTAAGTTTTGTCAAAAAGTACAAAATTTATAAATCGCAGCTCAGTTGGGCCTCCTTGCTGGCTCCATGTTGTGCCAATTGTTTTTGTGATTCCTGTTATTCCGGTGGGAGTTGTTTCGCTAATCCTTAATCTGAAAAACAGGTTTGCTTTGGGATTTGTTCGTTTATTATTCAGCCAATCAGTTGTGATATTTAAATTAAAAACAATAGGTGTATGTCAAATTAAAATCTGACAAAATGACAAACCAGTTAAATTTTGGGTATATTTGCAGTACTTATTATGTGCATATTTTTGTAAAATGTGCATATTTACTGCATAGTTCTTGTTAAGATGTTAAAGTGTTGTTCTTGTGTTTTCATTAAAATGTTTTCACATAACAAAAGTGTTTTGTTTTATTATTTCTATATCTAAGTACAGTACAGCGTCGTTATTCCGGACAGATATAGTTTTGAGTTTGTTCGGATAACCGAGTTTTCCAGATTAACGAGATTTTTTTTTTACTTATTTTATTGATTAAAAACCGTTGATACGTATGTATTATTCAATTATTTTATTTTATATAGTTTACATTAATAAAACTAAACTAAACAAAATTAACAAATAATAAAAAAGTTAAAATAAAACTTAAAAAAAAACTGGATACTGAGGTACTCGGTACTACTCAGTGCATATAGCCTAAACCTACAAATGCACACTTACTCTCAAAAAGTTTTCAGATTTTGAAACCGGGGGGGTCTGGGGGGTGTTCTGAACAAAGCTAAATTTACAGTTGTCGATCTTTGAATAGCAGTTTACAAATCTGAATTGCAGTTGACAATTTCTAAATATATCAGTTGACAAATCTATATTAAAGTTGACGATGTCTGATTGCCTAGGTTGTGCGGCCTGAAGGCCGCACTAATCCATCACTCCACCGTAATCACTTAATATTTTAAGGCTGGTAACTTAAAATTAACCAATTCTAAACAGGCCAGTGGAAAAACGCCGATACTTATTATTATGATTTTTTTTGTTTAATTTATTTCATAAAATTCCAATTTGACCTGGGTATCCAATCAAATTAAGGTTTTCGAAAGTATCTAACTTCCTTCCTACATCGTGAAAGGTTTAACGTAATTCCTATTAATGTTGAATAAATTAAGTTTCCGATAGAAAATTTTTAGTACCATTTTATAATAATTGAAGAACTGGCTTAACCTCGGATTGTAAACAATTGACAATATTGTCAGTGTCAACTTAGCAAATTGACAATGTATTGTAAGCATGAATTGCCAATTTTATTTATTGTTACTGATAATTGAAAAACAAATTTATCACAATTATTGCATGGTTTCGAAGTACAAGATAAGAATATGAAAGATATTAAATAAACTGCCAGATATCAATCGCGAGCTTAGGCGGATTTATGGGGGGGGGGCACCCCTCCCTCAGATGTTTTAAAAATAAACAAGGGAACAATCCCAAATCTGAAAACACTTTTTGCCCGTCTGATCTTTTTGCTCCTTCCAGAAAAAATTCTGGAACCGCCCCTGATCGCAATATAGATTAAGCAGCGACTTGTAGTTTGTCATATTAAGGGGCAAGGGGGAGGAGCGAAAAATTAAAAATTAGGGCAAATGTTTAAGTAGGATTTTCACTTGCAAAAATAAAGGAATTGAGAATTACACAAATTTGGTCAGGAAAAGTCGAGGAATTTTTTATTTTCAAGGAAAAGTCGTAGAATTAATTAGGAAAAATTCTTGAAAAATTCGACAAATAAAAAATTTACAATTTTTAAAATTTGAAAAATTTTAAATTTTGATCTAGGGCAGGGGTCGGCAACCTATTGAAACGGAAGAGCCAAAACTTACAATTTACAAAATTTCCCAGTTTTTAAAGAGCCACTAACATTTTTATTTCAATATTATGGTATTTTATCCTGTTTTTATCCTGTGTTTTCACCCTGTTTAAAGTTTTTTTTTGCAGAATAATACTTTTTATGAGTATTGAAAATAAAATAATAAAATTATTAGGTAATATTTGTGCGTGGACCTGGAGAGCTGCATCTCGACATCAAAAGAGCCGCAGGTTGCCGACGCCTGATCTAGGGGAAGACTTGGAAAAGTTAGGGATTTTGTTTTTGAAAGTTTGACAGAAAACATACACAAGTTTTCAGTTTTTGAAACCGGGGGGTCTGGGGGGTGTGGAACACCCTCCAGTACACCTAAACAAAATTGGTCCCAGAATCTAGCTTTATATAGATTTTTCCAAATGTGTTTTGTAACCTAGATCCAGTAATGCCCAGTGGAATCACAACTTGAAAACTGGAATCAAAATCTGTTTGCTATTTGTGTTATTTAACACACCCCAGACCCCCCGGTTGTAAATACTGAAAACTTGCATATATGTACATGTTCTGTGTGATTTCTTTATTTTTGCTGAAATAAACAGCAAAAATAAGTGAAAAAATTAAGCAGAAAAACGGAAAATTCGATCATCTTTAATGATTTTTTTACAATTTCGGGGGACAGATTTACTCCCAAATTAACTTTCTTGCTATAAATATTAACTTTTCACCTTTCTAGTTTATCAGAAAAAATGTAGAGGCTAAAATAATTGTTATAATAATTGGAGGAAAACAACGGTCATATTCGAATTCAGGAGGTTAATTTACATAAGAATCAGGAAGAATGGTATCAGGACTCGAAAAAAAAATTTATTTGCAGATCTGTGTTATCATTAGGGGACGTTCGTTAATTGCGTGGGCGTTTAAGGGAGGAGGAGATCAAGGTGTCTCGGTAAATATCATGTAATAAAAAAAAATTTTTACGATATCTCACTAGGGGGAGATGGCCGCCCCCTACTTATTTAACTTTACCAATTAAATCAAAGAAAATATGAATTAAATCAAAATTTATTCAAAATTTAATATTTTATAGAAAATTAAATTAAAAACGCTCAATTTTAGAGCCTTTTGAATTTTGGTGTCATAGTTTAGTCTTATAAAAGAGTACTGATGAATTGCATTAATTTGAAATTGCAACTAGAAATTCGTCCGGATTACAGAAATAAAAAGTATAAAATGTCCGAAGAGCCGGAATGTCCGGAATGTCCGGAATGTCCGGATTACTGGAGTGTCCAGAATAAAGTGTGTCCGGATAAGCGAGGCTGTACTGTATATGCGTTTTTTACTTTTAAGATTGCGTATTTTAATTAAATTATTGCATATTTCGTATACTTTTAGTGCATATTATATGCGCACATTTTGACTTTCTTTGTGCATATTATAATGATTAGTTTAAAAATTGTTACTAAAGGACTCCAAAAAATTTCATTTTGTTTTTGTTCAGATGCCAAACTAAGTTATCTTATTTATTATTATTTAGTTTTTTTTTTCGTAAAAAGGTTAATAAAATGGAAGTAATACGATACTAACGAAATGTTTAAAATACAATAAAAAATAATAATATCAACAAACCCATTTAAAATTCGTGAGGATTTTATTTGATTTAATCGCATATAAAACGTAGATAATATACAATTTAGAAATAAAAAAAGCTTTAATCTGAAAAACTGTTAAAAATAAATTGATTCTTCAGTTTTAAAAAAATTCTATTACGATTATTGCAACGAATTTTGTGTTAACTCCTCCAACTAAGGTTAATGGCTTCTATTCTCTCTTAAATATCGTCTTCTTCCATTTCGTCCCTGGCAACATGACGAGGGTGGGCTTATGCTCAAAATTTACTTTCAAATATTTCTTTCACGTTATTGGTTACCAAAATTGAAATGATATGAAAACGTAGGCATATGGTTGTACATAACTGTCAAAATGTGATTTATGCTTTTAAAAGGTACAGAACTGAAATCCCTTATCTAAATCTTCCGCAAAAACAAATTTTTAAAAGCGAGAACCCAATTTGAGAAAAAAAATTATATAAAAAATGTTGATAAGGGTCAGGACGAAAATAAAAGTGAAAGCTTTGACGTCACCAACAGCAATTTTTAATCAATCTACATACTTATTCATTTGCATTTTACGTGGCGCTATACCCCACTCATTTTTTCAGTTCGATATTGAAACATTAAAAAACTGAAAATGTGAAAAGATTCTATTCTTTCATTTCGACGTTTTTTAAAGAGAGTGTTTGGGGTACCTATGCAAAATATGTAGTATGAATAAAATATTTGCTGCTTAAATGTACATTACCTATTCAACTGAAAAAAAATGTAAAATACAAGAATGCATGCTTGAGGTCAATGAATTTTGAGTATAATGCTTTTTTGTTGGTTCTCTCCACCTCTATAAAATCGCATGATACGACTATATTTTTGGAAATATCTGTGCTGATAAGTACTCGTGAAATAAATACTTACTGCTACTTATAACATAATATTTGTTAAAAATGCATTGACCCCAGTATTGCATGGCTACGGCAACGAAAATAAATGGAATTACAAGTTAGCCTAAGTTATGGACCACTGTTGAATTTCACAACAGGTTCAAGAAACTCAATATACAGTCTACTATTATTTAGAGTTGTTGACATTAAGTGAAATAAAAATGTTTATTAATTTAAGGCCATGATTAGAGTTTGTCGTACCTGAAGTGCGCACCTACACCGAAATATTCCTATTTTATGTCTATTATGTTTTAACACTGATTTGATAACCCAATTTTATTAGTAATTGGGATTTTTTTCGATTGTGAACTTCAAATTACAAATAAATTTTATATTAAGTATTCCTATATATAATTAACTTGAAACCTTCGTTATCATTATTATCAACGACAAATTAGTGTAATAAGTCTACTTTATTATGTGATTAGGTGTACCTATATAACTACCTAAGAATTTCTAATTAGTAAATAAGATAATTTATTTACTTTTACAAATCGCGTGCGTATACGCACATATTTGTGACCCAATTTCGCGTGATTCATAAAGTCACCTATACAACTTCCAAGTTTATACAGGAATTATAAATTACAAGTCTTGAAGTAGTAAATTGTTTGGTTTATAAATATCCTGCATAATAGCATAACACAACTGGGAACCAAAGTGTGTTAAGCTAATTTTATAAACTTATAATCAGAAATTCTAAATAAAATCAAGTTTAATTGCTTTAAAAATAAAAAAAATATTTATTATTTTTAATTTAAAAAAGAACAGATCGGCCGATGAAGAACTAAAACACTATGAAAGCTGTCAGCAAAAATATCTGAAGGAAAACTCTCAGATGTTTCAGAAGCTTGAAATCAGGCAAAATAATCCGTAAACCTTCTCTAATTCCAAATAAATGTAGCATCTAGGTGTAGAAGTACATGTGTACGTAATTCGTACGTACTAAATAATACGTATAATTTACGTATGTACATACTTGTGTGCTTCGTTGAATACAAAATTATGTATTATGCATGTAATGGTTCAAGGAGAGTAATTTAAATGGGCTGTGCTGTGCCTAACTTTCTGCCTACTTTTTGAAAATTTATTAATAAGGTTTTCAACAGTTTTGAGAAATTTTTGCTTATTAAAATCTTCATAGTACACTTTAGTCAGTTATACTGATATGATACACCAAATAGTGCATTTTGCACCTGTAATCTGTAATCTTAATAATGATCGCTTCTGGAAAATTTTACTTGTTAATGACAAAAGTAGATACCTACTGTATAAATATTCAACAATGGCTGGCGATGGTAATCTTCGTTAAAGGCTTTTCCGAAAAGTTTCTTAGAAATTCTATTTGTGTTAAAACTAATTTATCGCAGTCGACACATTCAGCATAGGCTTTATTTCCCATAAAACGTTATAAAATGATAAGAAAATTCATAATATAAAAGTGATGAGATTTTAAGATTACATGGTGCTATGTATCTCTTCATATAAAATTACATATTGAAATAACATCGTAAGTCTATTGTTACGTGCATTAACATGTTAGGTAATCATTCTCCATTGGGTAGGTAATTTGAAAATGATGAGCTATGATTAGCTTTTAATTCGTAATAAATTACAATTTATTAATTCTTTTTTAGATAATCTAATAAAGTTTAAATTACATGTATAATATGATAGTCGACAATCAGTGAAGACAAATTTATAAATAAAACTTCTGAAAGATTATTGATTTCCTTTCGTAAACGTTAAAAATGCAAAATAAATTTTTTTTTCAAAAAATCTTATTAAATGGTAGTATTAATAAACTTTTCCAGATATCATTGATTTTTTTTAGATTTTCACTTGTAGACTAAAATTTTCCAGCAATTCCCCTTGCAAAACCACATTCAAGGCAGCTTTCCAACCAATACAATATCAAAGTGTATTTTTCTTTCCCCAATGACTGTACAAAAAATTGTGAAAAAATTTACATTATTTATCATTTGCTTAGCTCAATGGGTGAAATAGAATTACTTATGAGACTATTAAAATATTAATAAAGATCAAATTTTGTGTTGACGAATAAAAATTTTTATTTAATCAATTTTAATTTTTAATTTCAAATTATCATTCATGAAGTAAATGTTTTCAGCAGTTCTAGAAAACCGCAGGTTTCTAATTTATATGTTGCTTTATGATGGTTTTTAGCAAGGGGTAAATATCTGGAAAATTTTGTATACACTACTTGTTTGGAATTCCCTTGGAATTTGTTGGAAATTCTTGGAATTATAGGAAATCTCTGGAATTCCTTGCAAATCTCTGGCCCAACTCAGTTAAAAATAAGCCTTGATTGGAACATTGGAAGTTTTCACTGAAAGAAGGAGGAGGTAGCATACCCAAAAACAGGTTCTGAAAATGGAAAACGTTTTTGGCTAATAAACTTTTAATGAAGTTTCGAACATCATAAAACTTTCGGCTTTGAAACCGGGGGGTCTGGGGGGCATGGAATGCCCTCCAGTACATCATAAATTTTGTTAAGTTGTATTTCATAATCAAGTTACTGAGCCAACAAATTACGAGTGCACTAGAGGGTATGCTACTGTTCAGATTTAGTATTATTTTTACTATGTATAAAAGAATTGTGAGCGGACCTCGTATAATTGTTAGTTCATATCGGCGCAGCGCATGCTCGTCTCATCAGTATGTCACTCAACTTACAAGTGTTTGGACGCTTGAAGACATTGTTGTAACAAAAGTTTCTTTTCTGTGTACATAACAGCATTAAAATAAATACTTATTTTAATAAAGTGCCTAGCCTAATATCATCATACAGTCCACTGAAAATCAACACCGTTTGGGGTGCAATCCAAACATTGATCCTTCGACACGGATAAGAAACCAGCAAGTAGCAATTAACACCGATTGGGGTGCAATCCAATATATCTACATAGAAGAAATACCTAGTTGGGGTACGTAGTCAACATTTCGAAGCACATTACCACTTGGGGTACGTCACCAAGAAAAGCGATAAGAAAAGGGACCCTACATTTCGCGCCAAGAAAGCAGCCATTGTAGCACAAAGTCAAATCGGAGCGGGTGACGACAACGCCGCCAATTTGAAAGCATCTCAACTACTTGGTAAACAAATCCTTTCTTATCTAAAAATTCCTAACTTTTTGTGTCTTTGCATGCATATGTCAATTTACATTAGTGAAACATTACGGGCCAAGATAATCGCCTATTACTCGATAAATATAAATAACGTTAATATTATTTGTATTAATTTCAAATTATCTTGCAATTCATCGATTGAGAATGGAAATCTTAAAACACGAACGAGGTGTTTTAAAAGCACAGTTGACGCGATTCAAAACGTTTCTTACAAAAACGCAAGTGTCAATTAGTAGTGATAATCTGATACTTACATCAGCGCAAATTAACGAAATTAAAGATAGACTTGATATAATTTCTAGTATTTTACCTAAATTTGAAATATTACAAAATCAAATTTCCTTTAATTGTCTTGATAGCGAAGCAGAGGATGAAATCATGGCACAGTTCGAAAATTTATATTTTGAACAAACCAATTTAGCAAAAGGTATCATAAAAAGATTCACGCAAGGGTCAATCGAAGACTTACGTTTACCTGGTACAGGTGGTCAAACCAGAAGTCCGTCTGTGGCTAGTAATCATAGCAATCACAGTGCAGCTAACAGCAGCACAAGTACAAATGTTAGCAATAACAACGCAAGGCATTACATTAACTTGCCTAAAATCAATTTAATTAAGTTTAGCGGAAGCATAGATTCGTGGTTAGAATTCAAGGCAATCTTTCAAAGCCTTGTTCATGAAAATGACACTCTAAACGAAGTTCAAAAATTGCATTATCTGAAAGCAAGTCTTACCGGAGAGGCTAATGCGGTTATCGGATCGCTAGATTTCACTGCTGCGAACTACGAGGTCGCTTTTAAAGCGTTATCTGCACGTTACGATCAGCCGAAATTAATAATAAAAAATCACTTGAACTATATTATCGAGCTGGACGCTCAAAGGAAGGAATCTTCTCAGTCATTGAGAAAAATCAATGATTCCTTATCGAAGCACGTATCTGCCGCCAAATCAATGGCAACAAGTGAGCAACTATTTGAGTGTTTAATTGTCTATTTAGTCTCTAGCAAATTGCATATTAATAGTGCTACAGAGTGGCAAAAAACATTTAATAAAGGTATCTCAATTTTGCCTTCTCTAGATGAATTCAAAGAATTTCTAACATCGCATTCAAATCTTTTAGAAACAATTGAGAAAATTCAGACAACGCCATCGGTGGCAAATAGTAACAAAATTGCATTCAAGGCAAAGTCATACGTGGCTGGATTTTTGTCATGCTCATTGTGTGAGGAAAATCATTACCTCAACCAATGTGACAAATTCATAGCCCTTAGTGCTCAAGCAAGAGCAGACAAGGTACAGGAATTAAAATTATGTTTTAACTGTTTATCTAAGGGTCACTTAAAATTTCAATGCAAATCGAAGTATACTTGTAAAACGTGTAGGTCAAGGCATCATACGCTTCTTCATGCACCTGTGCAAAAGGTGAAGGTTTCTACACCTGTAGCAAATGTCTCAACTGTTGCTACCGAGGATGAGCCTATTCAAACGATATCAGCTTTCTGCGCCACTGCCTCACAAGTTTTATTACCTACTGCTTCTGCTAAGATTCTAGATGCATCTGGAATCTACCAATCGGTTAGAATCTTACTCGATTCTGGCTCACAGTCAAACTTCATTCGCACCGATGTTTGTCAAAGATTAAGGTTGCCCACTCAAGGTGCAAATATTTCAATAACAGGTTTAAGTAACTCAAACACACATGTAAAGTCGAAGTGTGAACTCGAGCTGATTGCTCACAATAACAATTTCAAAATTAAACTTTCTTGTTTAATTATTAATGAAATAACTGGAAGCATACCAAGCTTCAACCTAAAGAGGGATAGTTTTCAAATACCTAGTAACATTCGTTTATCTGATTCTCGATTCAATATACCGGGGAAAATTGATCTCTTGGTAGGTTCTCCCACATTCTTCGAGCTTCTTTGCAATAGAAAAATCAATTTAGGTCACAACCTTCCTATATTGCAGGAAACTCAGCTAGGTTGGATTATCGCTGGTCCAACTAGTTCTAACGAAGGCAGCCAAGTGCAATGCCATGTCAACACTACTATTGATCTTCAAGATCAAATAACCAGATTTTGGGAACTAGACAGTTACCCAACAGAAAAGGTTTTCTCTTCCGAGGAAAATATTTGTGAATCGCATTTCATAAATAATACAAATAGAAATTCAGAGGGACGTTTTGTAGTGACAATCCCATTAAAGGAACAACCGATAGTTCTGGGCGACTCTCTTTTTACAGCACAAAAACAATTTCTTGCGTTAGAACGTCGATTGCAAGCCAATCCCAAACTTCAAGGAGATTACCGAAATTTTATGAAGGAATATCTAGATTTAGGTCATATGTCTTTATCTGATACAACAGTTATACCTTCTTACTATCTTCCACACCACGGGGTTCACAAGTCAAACAGCTTGACAACCAAGCTCCGGGTAGTCTTCAACGGTTCTTCGCCAACAACGACAGGGAAATCTTTGAACAGCATTCAAATGATTGGTCCCACAGTACAAGAAGATCTCTTTACGATTTTAATTCGCTTTAGGCAGCACACTTATGCTATATCTGCTGATATAGAAAAGATGTATCGTCAGGTAGAAGTAGAGCCAAGTCAACGGCCTCTACAACGCATTTTATGGAGGTTCGCGCAGACAAGCCCCATAGAACATTACGACTTAAATACGGTAACTTACGGAACGGCTTCCGCCTCATATCTTGCCATTCGCTCTCTCAAACAATTAGGTGTAGAATGCGAGGAAAAATTACCTAAAATAGCTGAAATAATCAAACGCGACTTTTACGTGGACGATTTACTTTCTGGTGCTTCTACTATAGAAGCTGCGCGCGAAATTTGCGAACAAATTTCAACGGTTCTAAATTCAGGTTGCTTTAAACTTAGAAAGTGGATTTCTAATAATCCAGAGGTACTAAAAAGCATACCTGACTCGGATGTACATCCTGGTATTTTAGTCATTGGGGACCATGAGCAATCAAGCACTCTAGGCCTCACGTGGTTATTTCAAACTGATCACTTTATGGTTTCTATATCTGATACGGCGTCTCCTAAAATTACTAAGAGACAAATGCTTTCTGAAATATCTCAGATTTTCGATCCTTTGGGATTATTTACGCCATGTACGTTCGTGGCTAAAGTTTTTATGCAAAAACTTTGGCTTGAAAAATTAAATTGGGACGATCCTATTCCTATCGATATGGAAAAACGATGGATCTTGTACAGGTCAGAACTTTTAGATCTTAAAGATCTAAAAATACCGAGGCACGTCACGTGTGTAAACCCAACTTCCATTCAAATTCATGGGTTTTGTGACGCAAGTACTGAAGGTTACGGTGCTTGCATTTACATTCGTTCAATAAATACAGAAAATCAAATTTACACAAATTTGTTATGCTCAAAATCAAGGGTTGCACCTTTAAAACCCACAACTATTCCGAAACTTGAGCTCTGTGGAGCATTATTGTTAAGTAAATTATTAAAAACAGTTTTAAAGGCGGTAAACTTGCAACATTTCTCTTGTTACTTGTGGTGCGATTCAACCATCGTTCTAGGGTGGTTGAAGACCAGTCCGAATCTTTTGAAAACTTTCGTTTGCAATCGAGTTGCGGATATTCAAAATTTAACTGAGAATGCCATCTGGAGGCATGTGCCAACGAAAGCGAATCCAGCGGATTTGTTGTCGAGAGGAGCAGCTCCTCAAATCTTAAAGAACTCCACATTGTGGTGGAACGGGCCATGTTGGCTACAAAAGGAAGAAGCTTTTTGGCCAAATCATAGTTTTTGTCTTCCAAAGCTTCCTGATCTAAAAAAGGAAATGAAGGCTCTTGTTGTCAGAAAACAAGAATCATTTCAGTTTAACAACTACTCGAACTTAAATCGACTCGAAAGAGCAATCGCGTTTTGCTTGCGATTTAAGAATAATTGCCTAATCTCCAAACACAACAAAATTTATGGGTTTTTGACTCCCAAGGAACTCACTAATTCATTGCATAAATTAATTAAAATTTCGCAATCGGATACCTTTGGTGATGAGTTGAAATTACTTTCTGAAGGAATGCCTGTGAAGAAATCATCTTCTTTAATTGGATTAAACCCTTTCATTGATGACCAAGGTTTAATTCGTGTAGGTGGAAGACTCCACAATACTAAATACGCTTACGACAAGAGACACCCTCTCTTAATCGATGGGAAACATCCCTTATCGAAACTTATTGTCACTCGTGAACATCTTAAAATGTTTCATGCCGGTCCGCAGCTTCTTTTAGCTAGCTTACGTGATAAATTTTGGATTACAGCTGGAAGGAATTTAGTCAAATCAGTAGTTCACAAATGTGTGAAATGTTTTAGATTTTCTTCTTCAATTACTAGACCGATTATGGGAAATTTACCTCCAGCTCGTGCTGAAAAATCATTTCCTTTCCAGCAGGTCGGTATCGATTACGCCGGTCCAATAAATATAAAGGATCGAAAAGGTCGTGGATCTAAAACCACAAAGGCTTATCTGTGCATTTATGTTTGTTTCGCTACCAAGGCAGTTCATCTCGAACTTGTAACAAGTCTATCTACGGAACATTTCATAATGTCATTTCGACGTTTTGTCGCCCGACGCGGCAAACCGACTCATGTTTACTCAGACAATGGTACTAACTTTGTAGGCGCGAACAATGAACTGCTTCAACTGGGCAAATTTCTTAAAAAACAGGAATCGTCAATTCCAGAAATTGTTGCTTGCGAAGGAGTACACTGGCATTTTATACCAGCTCATAGTCCACATTTTGGCGGTCTATGGGAAGCAGGCGTTAAGTCATGCAAATTTCATCTCAAACGAGTAATAGGCGAGCAAGTCTTGGTTTATGAAGAGCTATGTACTTTGTTATATCAAGTAGAGTCCATCCTTAACTCCAGACCCCTTGCTCCCTTAACTTCCGATCCAAGTGATTTACAGCCGCTGACACCAGGTCATTTCTTAATTGGACGTTCTATGACCGCATTACCCGATCCAGACGTCAGTCTTATTGCTGAAAATCGTCTCGACGCCTTCCAAAGAATTCAAGGATTTCAACAGCATCTTTGGACACGATGGAGTAAAGAGTATGTTTCAGAGTTGCAGCAAAGAGTAAAATGGAAGCTACATCACTCCGATTTATCTGCTGGTGCTTTGGTCCTGATCAAGGAAACCTCACCTCCTTTGAAATGGCTCATGGGAAGAGTAATTTCGCTACATCCTGGCTCCGATGGTGTCAACCGTGTGGCAACACTACAAACAGCAAATGGTATCATCAAACGAGCATTTTCGAAAATCTGCCCGTTACCTAGTGCGGAAAATTAGTGTTTCTTCGACTATTTCGTTATGTGCGAACATTGTTTTATTTTGTGAATATCTTTTTTCCACAAATGTTTATCTTGTTCATTTCTAGTTTCTAAGTTTTGTTAAACCAACTTATTTTCTTATTTACTGTTATTTTTTAGATTTTAAGTGTTTTTCAAACTCATTTATGTTCAATTATGTTTGCTTGCTTTTGCAAATTTGCTTTTTTTTTTGAATTTATATTTAATCTTTGAAAATGTTTCAAATTTCAAGGCCGGGGGTATGTTCAGATTTAGTATTATTTTTACTATGTATAAAAGAATTGTGAGCGGACCTCGTATAATTGTTAGTTCATATCGGCGCAGCGCATGCTCGTCTCATCAGTATGTCACTCAACTTACAAGTGTTTGGACGCTTGAAGACATTGTTGTAACAAAAGTTTCTTTTCTGTGTACATAACAGCATTAAAATAAATACTTATTTTAATAAAGTGCCTAGCCTAATATCATCATACAGTCCACTGAAAATCAACACCGTTTGGGGTGCAATCCAAACAGCTACACTTCCCAGTCTATCCGGTGTAAGTGTATTTGGTTCTGATGAAAGAGTAAAAGCTTCTTTTTAATAAAATTAATCCAAAAATATGCTAACAAATATTCCGTTTCTGAAACCTGGGAGTCTGGGCGGCATGCCTTCCAGTACGTCAGTAATTGAGTTAAAATTGTATTCCATTATCAAGTTATTGAGTCAATAAAAATCTGATATACTGGAGGGCAATCCATGCCTCCCGGGTTTCACTAACAAAAAGTTTATGGTAATATTTTTTGATTAATTTGATTAAATTAAGACTTCTCAGTCTTTCAGGACGAAATTTTTCAGGGAATATGAAACACCCTTTAGTGCTTTATTAGTACACGAATAATTTGTTTACCCCGTAACTTAATTGTACAATACAACTTCAAGTATCATCATCATTTTATTAGTTTATTATTTTTGAAACTAATAAAGGAGGAGAGAGAAGTCAATAGTATGGAATATGGAATAAGCCATTAGTTTTTCATTTAATTAGTTGAGGAATACAGCACTAATTCAATTCTACTAATTCAGCAAAATATTCAATTATTGTGCTGAAAAAACAAGGGATATTACGATTTGAAAGGGGGGGGGTACCCTACCTTCAGTGCGTACTACTGCGAACTATAAATATATTTTGTTCTGAAAGAGGGAAACGGTATCTTATCTAATAAAACCAATCACGGAAGATGAATACAAACTTTCGTATGTGAGACTGGCGAGACCTGAAACGGTCTGGGAGTGCATTAAGGGAGGGGGAGCACTGCCGTGATCTATAAATATATTTTGTTTTAAAAAAGCAAAAGGTTTTTACTAAAAAACTAAAACCGATTAGAAAATACACACACAAACTTTCTGTTTTGTAAACCGGGGGGGTCTGGGGGAATGGAATACCCTCCAGTACGACAATATTAAGTCTGCTTACAAGCGAAGGGAATTTTAACATTGAATTTATGTTTATGTTACATTTAAAATTATTATACAAAATATATTTAATAGATCAGATCGAGGGGGAACTGTTGGGAAAATCTGATGTACAAGTGTAAGGAAATCTGGGAAAATCTTAGAAAAATCTCGTAAAAGGAAATTTAGTATACAAAAATCTGCCTTGTGACTCTCCCCTCGGATCAGATGTTTTCAAACATTATTGCAAACCTAGTCGCGATCCACCAAAACTCGACTCAATTTGGAAAATCTTGTCGTAGATTATTGGATACACTGGAGCCTGGAAGAAGGCTCTTATCTAATGGCAGAAGGGCCCGAAAAGAGAAAACAAGAAATCTTAAAAAAAATATCAAATACTGATAAAATATCTCAAAATTGGAATATTGTAAAAAATTTAAAAAATTGTGTTTGAGGTTCAAACTCCTGCTGCAAGTTCCAAAAACATCAGGCATCATGGTAATGCCCAAAAATTGTTTTTGCAAATATAATTAAATAAACAAATACATTATGCTGTTTCCTTTTATAATAGGGGGGAACTGATGGAGAAGTAGCTCAAGAAATATTGTTATTAATTTGTAATTTTTATAATTTAATCTGGGTACTGTCGGGAATTTAACCACGAATTTCACTTTTTCTTATATACCATAATAAAATATCCATTACTTTTCAAGAAAACGGCATTTAAAATTCGAAAATTTTATATATTATAAAATAGCATGCATAACATAGTGGGAGGAGCCTAACTGCTAATAATTAATTTAATTTAGTTTTTCTTATTGGAATTTAATACGAAATTGACTGATGTGAGGCCCCCTTTTTTTGTTTTATTTTTTGCTCTTATTTGAATGACCCTCTTTATTTTTTCTTACATTTTAGTTGAGAGCTGAATGAGGCTCATAGTCCTTCCAGTCAAGGACTAAAGTGGACATTTTAATCCCGGAAGTGTTAAAATAGAAATTTATGCAAGTTATGTACCTATGACGTACAATAAAATAGATATGTACAATCAAACTATTACATTAATATTCGTTTCAGTTTCCTGCCCTATCGCGTTTGTGTTATTGGAAAATTAATTTTTGTTGTGTTAATGTTATAAATTATGAATGATAATCATACTTGTATTCGTAACATAGTTAAATAGATTTATAAAACAAGGTAAGTTTTTGCAAATAAATTTGAGATATTTTAAACAAAAGTTTATGTATTTATTCTGAAATAAAAAAGGAACAAACAAACAAGAACCAATAAATCTATTTACTTAACATTCGGTAAACAGATTTAACAATTGCAAGTTAATTTTTATTTGTTAATATTTTCGTTTCGATATTTTGCACTAAATTTATCAAAATATAAAATCGGCCGTATAGTTTTTGATTTTTGAACTTCTTAGCTACTTTTTGACTTCGAAAATTGAAGAACTATTATAAATAAAGCTATTTTGACCTGTAGCTTTTAAAAATCCAATGCACTGTTTTATCATTATAGGAAAAATGATGAACTGCAAATACTTTATATTGTTTTTAACTTATTTTGAAACATTTTTGAGCGATTTCGACTGGTCCGAACGCATCAATATACGTCGGTTTAAGTAATAAAAAGCCATAGTACCAGTACCACGCTCAGGTTTTAATTTTGTAAGGTGCTACTGGTATATTTTGTTTTTGGTCCATGCTGGGCTATCAAAACACCCATCGTTTTGGAAGTGCACGTGCCTCTTCCCCCTCCTCCGCTTCGGAGGTGTACGAAATGGAGGAGTTTTCTACTTTTCTTTTATTTTTTTATTTGAAAGTAGAGATCAAACGGAGCCATCAGTTTTTTTTCCGATTTTTTTGAGTGCGTTAAGTATCAGAAAAAAATTAATGAAATTTGAAATTATTAGGGTTATTACGTCATAACCCTTCTTTGAGTGGGAATGGATAAACCTATAGGATTTTAGACAACTGTACTATGTTGCCGTACTGTCTTCTATTAAAATGTTAAAATGTAGATGCCTACCTGATGACAAGTAATGGCCGCCGTGTATTTCGTGGTTACTTTTTTATTTTATATGAGTGATTATGGATTACTTATAGATTCACAATTTTTATTTAATGAAAACAAATACTTTAGTTTTACGAAGATCTCAACAACTTAAAAGAGCTTTGCATCCACAGTTTAAGATATTTTAAATGCCACACGTAAACGGCTTTTCGCCTTCTGGTGATTTTCATCAAATTAACCCAGTTTATCGACTTTTCCTAAAATAGAACAGATTTTGTTAGTGAATTGGTTTAACATGCATTCTTAATGTAATATTTGAAGTTCGTTACATTTGGTTATTCTGTTGGGTTATAATTTGTTGATCGCTTGGTGCTTCGGTAAGATTCACATGTCGACAATGTTTCATTATTTATTTACAAACAAAATAATTCTTTGTATATTTTACATAAATATATTATATGAACCACTTAAAACATCAATAATACTTTTATAAGAGCTTTGCATCCACAGTTTAAGAGATTTTAAATGCCACACGTATATGACTTTTCGCCAGAAGCTTACCAGAAGCTACCATCCAGCTTATAGAGTTCTTAAAAAGAGTGCACCAATTTTGCCAGTTAAAGCATTGATCGACGAAATAATCAATAGCATTAAATGAAAAAATAAAGAATTTTAATTAACATATGATAGCTGTCAATAATAACCCAATTCAGAACTGATAACATCGGACGGCAATGTTTAAATCTTATTGGTTAGCTATGCCGGGCAGATTAAATATTTTTTTGAAATTCAAAATTTTTTTTTAAATTGTACGCTGAGTTTTAAGACCAACCAATTACATCAACATGCGGCATTTTTATTACAGTTTCATGTTTATATATTATTTCAAAAAAATATTTCTAAGGAAACTCCCCCATACAACGTAACCTGCCAATAATTCCAATATAATAGGTTAATCTTCGTTTAGCGCAGTTTTTGACTGAAAGGAAAATCTAACACTTATTGAAAATCATTGAAGGCATCTAGTAATTTGTTAGTTTTCTGCTCCCTAAGCTTTCGAATCATCTTAACTTCCGATTTGCATTCTATACAAGCTTCATTGTTTGCGAACACATAATAAACTCAAGATATCAGTGCGGAAAATATTGATGCCTAACGAGCAATTGTTTGGATTTCAACTTGAAAAATTTATCCTTATGACAAAAATTATGATAAAAAGCTAAAATATAATCAAAAGTAATGAGATTTACATGAGCACTACCAACAAAAGTGGAACTGGTAAAATGTAAGGCAATTTGCAATTCAACACCATTGAAGTAATATATTTTCACCCCCGCTCACAAAAAAGAATCCCTATACAATTTTCATGCAATCTACAGCGTTATTTAAGGTTTCAATATTTGAAATCCCCTGATGAAATTAGAATTTCACTTCAAAAAGGAGTCGAAACAAAATAACAAAATTGTTTTCGGCAAGCATTATTGGAGTTGTTTATTGAAAATCGGTACTAAGTACTTCATCCAGAAGTCATAACTTTATAACTGCAAGCGTTTATAAAAATGTAAATTTTTTTCCAATTAGGCTTAAACGACAAAATTGCTTGAAGAGAAAGCTGATGCAATCAGACTAAAGGTGCATCGCAAAACTTAATTATTTGGAAAGGAAGAGATAAACTTGTCATTACCAAAAGGATTAACTTTTGCATTTATGAGGGAAGCAAGTTTTTAATTGGTGCTTGCGGAAATATACAAAATGAATACAAAAATGCTGATTTAAAGATTAGATTTTAGAGCTCTAACCACAAGAACTTTATGTATTATGTTAGAGCATTTTGCTAGTGAAATAATCTAATGCGTGAGTGTTCCCAGAGGATCTTTTAAAAAAATAGAGTGAACTTCGATTTTGTTTTGCTGATGTCGCATTTTACTTTTATTTCGGGAAAATAAATTTTAATTTGAAGTGTAATTTAATTTTAAATTATATTTTAGGTCTACAATCTTCGCTTTTTGTTATCTCTTCATAACAATAAATTGTTCTTTGCTTATCGTAAATAAATAATTTTTTATTTCTCAATATCTTTTTGATATCTCTTGATTAATCAAGGATTTAAAAATGTATCTTGTAATTTTACTGCTCAAAAATTGATGCTCCAGCTGTGATTCTCTCTATAATCTAGCCTGAATCAGTTCGTAACATCACATCAATGAGTTTAAAAAACTTTTCGAGCTTAATTTCTGTTAAGTGGAAAAAATATATTGGAAGAAAATGTTCGGTTTAAGTAACACTGTGTCATGATTGACTTTTTCGAGCTGTAAAGTTTTCTTAATAGGATTTGTTCCTTCATTTGTCTTTCTTGGCTTGTCAGTAGTTTTCCTTCAGGATATTCTTTTATCGCTAAACGATTCCGCCTATTTTCGTTCGAAATTTCTTTGATCTGTAATAGTCGTCTTGTAAGTACTTAAAGTTTCCAATAGTGGTTATTGGAACATATAATTTCGTAGTTTCAATATTATCTCAAGTGAGTATGTAATTTGAAAAGTACTTTTAGTTATCTATTTGTACATACAATTATTATGAAAATCTTGCCCGATGGCAGAAGAGAGCTTTTACGTTATATCAACAATGCATGCAAGATTTCAATGAACTCTTTCACATTGATATATTCTCACTTTCATACAATTTCTAGATTAGAAAGTTTCCAGCAATGCGATGAAGCAATAGCAATGTATAAATATCTCCGTTATAACTGCATGGTTGGGACAACATAAAGCGTTAAGAGCAATCTCGATGACTGATTCCAGTTCATAGCCTAGAAACTAGGGTAAGCAATGCAGTTATGGCCGGGTTCGGCACGTGGACGATGGATACACGTGCCAGTTCGTTGACCTGCCTTCAGAGGGTTCTCACTGATCAATACTCCCAAATATAAGGAAGTAAGATATTGTGATACTAGGAGGGTTCACTTACAAAGGGTGATATTAAATGCAAAAAGGAACCAAGAGAAAAGTCACAGCAAATTGCTAAATTCCGTTGAGGAAGTAAATTAGTACCACAATTTACTTCTATAATGAAACAGTAAACTTCGCTACACCTTCAGGTACATTCTTAATGTAAAAACCAACAATTAAGGTCAAGATCGTCTAGAAAAATATTAACAAATAGAACGGTAGAAATGCGGTCAAATTCACATAAGGTTAACCGAAGATATTAACAACCTTGAAATCGTTGTCTTTATTACTGTTTCATGCTGTATTAATCAATATTGTTATCTAAAGATTGCTACCTTAAAAATTTGCACTTATTAATAGTTGGATCATTTTTAAACAACCGTATATTTATGTCTATTTAAATTTCCTAAATTATCATAATAACAGTATTTTGACTTTGGAATATATAAATTGTTAGGTATTTAAACTTTTGTGATACTTATCAGTTATCACGTAATAATAACAAGTAAATTCGAATTTCACTTAACTTATTTTTGGGGAAAAAAACAAATGTAGTAGATTCGAACTTATATTAGCTCCCCTTTATGTTCTTGACGGCCACTTGAACGAAATCCTATATGAGACGCAGAGATTTTCCGCATAATCTGTTTCGGTATTTCCCTTTCAACAACTTTATCTTCTTGTTATTTTTTACAGTTCAGCTTATTTGAGGTTCTCCTAAATTTAAATTTCACCAAAATCATTAAAACGGAAGATTGGCATCCCACTTAGGTCACGTAGGCCTATTGGGGAGATTTCATTTTGCTGAAAACTGAATGACGCCCTGGGGTTCGTCAAGAATAGCCCAATATACTCTAAAAACAATTTATGCAGCAAAAAGCTAAGACGAGCTTAGAAAACGTGATATTAAACCTTGTAGACCATTTTCCTTCTGGGGAAATGGTGAATTTCCAAGGACTTTATTTTCTTGTTTGAAAAAATGGCGATCTCCAGATAAACCCAAATTTAGAAGAAAATCGTCAGCACTATTATTTTTCTAGAACAGCTTTCCTCTGCAAAATTTAATTTGCTCAGGGATCGACAGTTCAAAAGCTGAAACTTTGAAGGAAAACCAATTGGAACAAAACAACTGAAAATTACGAAATAATAACAGTATACTCTAAGAGTCTAAGAAATCAATTTTTTATGAATTTTATGGATTTTTTAAACCTGAATAACGAAAACCTTATAAAATTTTTTTTTAACTTACATACCTTATGTAATTGGATCCCAGACGTATTTCTTAGAAGCATTTTAAAATTTTAGAATATCTTCATAATGATAAGCCACATTATGGTCGATCGTGAATGGATTAACGAGAAAATTCGATTGAAAAGCGTTCATGAAATATACAATTAATAATTTATCTAACAGATAAGATTGATTATCTAAGAGATAAGATTTGGTTGATAGTATTTAAAAAAAAGATTACTCGGGCAGGCGAAGAAATAAAAAGTAAACTTCTAATTTTTATTTTCAAATTTAAATCAAATATTTTATTTTGATTGTTTAATGATTTCCAAAAAATTCCAAATTAAAATTTAAAGGAATTCCAGTGACCCGCAGATAGACAAATTTGATTTCCTTGTTCAAAACTTAGACAACATTTTATTAGCTCTCTCTCACATTTTTTAAATAGAATTTAACAATCAGTGATTTTCAACAATTTTTAAGTGATTTCCACGGAAATTCCAACCATGTCTACACAATTTTTTTGAGATATTTGCTCCTAAGATAAAAATAATGCGTATGTTTTTTATTATCACAGTTATAGCCCCGATAACACTTAATATCTACTGGATATCCAGTTCCAGTCTGTATATTACCGACATTTAGTAGATATCTATTTTATGAACGTCACTGTCCATTGGATATGGATATCGATACAATACATCCACTGGATAACCTAGTTTGTGACACCTGGATGCGTCCACTAGATATCCACTGCATTTAGCAGTCTAATGTCCGATTTCTTCACTAGAGATATCCACCCGACAAGTATAAACATACCGACAACCAATCAAATTAATCAAGTGACCAAACAGACAACCGTTTTGATTGGTTATCGGCATGTTTATACTTGTCGGGTGGATATCTCTAAATGAAGAAATCGGACATAACATAGATATCCTCTGGATATCGGATTATCTTGTCAAGACATCTAGTGGACATCCAAAAGATGGGTCTCGGAAAAAACTTATCAAGGAAAAAACTATTTTTAAAGTTATTTGGAAATGCATTTTCTATTTTATTCTCATTTATTACTGATCTAAAAAAGATTTAAGGTTATTAAAGATTGACTCATAAGGTACTAATTTTTTTTTCCGGACTAACCAGAATTTCTTAACTCAGCCCTCTGTTGAACGTCAAGCTGTGGATCGAAATACTTGTAACTTTCCTTAACAACTCAATGGCCAAACGGTGTTTGGCTTAGGGCTTTAGTGCAAATCGGGCATTGAACCACCTATTTAATTTCATAAATATTAAGTTGTACAACAATAATTTCTATGATACTGTTCTGTTTCTGTTAAAAACACAATAAATGATATTATTTAAAGTATTCTAATATCAGATCAGATGATCAATAATTTTTATTGTTCACTCTTTTTGAAAGCAGTTCTCCAACGACTCCCATCGAGAATATGGGAATGTCGTTCGCCATTGAAAAATTTGCTATATTCTTGGGACCAAGTTTACATTGCTAATGCATTTCCAAAGATTATTGTTTCGAAAACACCTGGTCCAACGTTCCCACTCCTAACAACTTCCAAAAAAATGTATGCAATATAACCGGTTAACATTTCTGTATACTCTAGTGTACTTTTTCCATTTTTGTTTTATTGCCCTACAAAAATTTAAACAATCAAAAATAAAATTTTCTACTCAAAAAATGAAACCGCGATAAACCTAGCTTTTTATTCAATTTTGGAGCAATTTTCATTGTCTGATTAGCGTTAAAAAATAAATCTAATGATAAATTGTAGACAATAGAAGATTCAGTATAGCAGAGCAAAAATAATTTAATTTATTAAAAAACAAAAAATAAATTTATTGTTATTACTATTATTAGTTTCAATTTTTTTTAATATATTTTTTATTTTTCACATCTATTTAATAAATTTTTAATTTTTGGCCCCTTATGGTAATTTTTGGGATCAGCTACTGATTGTAGAAGTACTGATGTTTGTCATACTAATTATTTTATAAACAATTTTTTAATTTTCGCAATAATTAATAAATTATATCATCACAGGAATAAATTAGAAGTAGGATTATTGAAAATTCATGGTTAATAATAAAAAAAAATATTTATAAAATTTAAATTTATAAATTATTTTTTTCAAAACACCAAGTTTTACTTCAATTCTTTTTGATTACCAATTATTTCTTGATACGAGTACAATAAAACTAATTTTCAATAACTATGTTTTCTAATTTATTTTTATCTAAATTATAATTATTTTTATCAAAGCTTAGAAAAATCAGTCTAGACCGGTATTAATTCTTCCGACAACCTCTTTATCTTCTCGGCGTTTCGCATTTCTTATTAAAATTAAATAAATATACAAAATATCAAAATACACAGCAATATAAATTGTGCTCTTCAACCTCCCGTAAATTATATTTTTACATAGACTTAGACTAGATCTAAAGCCAATAACGATCTGTGGGTTTTTGGGAAGACAACAGAAAATCATTTCATTAATTAGTATATTTTCTAGTCAGTCATCTTGACTTTGCCCAAATTAATCACCTACCTATACACTGATGGATAATGTATGGCAGTGGCAATTTTAGAAGGGGGCAAAGGGGCAATTGCTCCCCCCCCCCCCCCCCAAGGATGACTCGGATTGTATCCCTGAAGCCCTCCCTGATAAAAATGATGTTTACCACAAGGTTTTAAAATATTTAAAACTTTAAATTATTTTTATTTTTCGTTTATTATTTATTTATTTATGTATTTGGTTACCACTGACGCACACGAATGGATTAACGAGATTCTTAATTTCTATAATTTTGGGGTATATATTATTCGATATTTGAATATTTGAAAGTTCTGAGGGATTCTTTAATCCCTATTTCTTCTATCATAAAAATAGCAAAATAGCAGAAAATTATTTTTAGATTTCATATATTTTTAATTTCCATTATAGTGCATGACCTTGAAAATTTAAAAAAAATTGCCTGTGGCGCTGTATGCCAGATGACTTGCTTCGCTCGAGTTTTAAATGTTATGATTTTGCTTTTCGAGCCGAGGCCCCCCTTACACGTAATTGTTAAATACACCACTAAATCTGCCCCCCTCAAAAGCATTTTTTAAATATGCCGCACTGATGTATGGCACTCGAAAAAAAATTTAAGTTTTGCAAATAGCCCAATTTCGATGCATCTCGAGCGCAATGTACATACATAAGTATATTATTTAAATTGAAGAAAACAAAATATTTAACAAAAAAAAACTATTTTCAGTAAAATAAATTTTACAATTTTCTCTAATCTTCTAAACTTACTTTAGGAACTCTATTTCTTTCTTCCGTTTTTTTTTTGATACAAGAAATGTTGTATTTTATTATACTTTGGAAAACGTTAACATTGAGCCTGAAATGGAGCTATGTGCAAAACTGTAATCAAGAAAAGAGTCAGAAGGGATCAACTTTAAAAGCTTACAGCTTAGGACTCTATTATAGATACAAAGTTATTTTATATGTAGAAATGTAGATTTACAGATAAATTTACTTTTCCGTCAGACAAACAGAAAATGAACTTGACATCGAAAACTGCAATCGACGAGTTTTGGACAAAAATCCAAGGCTATATAGAGCTATACCTCGGAAAGTAGATTAAGTAGAACAATTTTTTTTACACTTTTATGTAGAATTTTATCAACTTTAATTTTAATATGACCTTTTTGATATAGGATGTACAGAAAAGGACCAATTTAAGATATTGGGATTTGTGGGATATTTCTTGACAAAATTTGTCTCTGTTTTGGTTGTGTTTTGTTTTTTTCATGATGGGTTTAAATAACCCTCTCTAACCTTTCATAGGTACTACTCTAAAATTTTCAAGCCTGAAATTTCTATCACAGTTCATTCTATACATAAATAAGTACAAGCTGCACGCGGTCTTGCACCTGTCAATATTTTGTTATTTAAATTTGTAGGTAGTATATAATTACTTCGCATCAGCTATAATATTTTAAAATCTAAAATTTTAGTGTCTTGAGAGATGTTTAAAAATATACTGAGTAAATCTGAAAAAATCCAAAAATTTATCTGTCAGCATTTGGAAGTTTCAATAATGAAATTTGCACTCATGCTAATGAAATCGAGTGTATTATGCAAAATTAATTTATGCCTATGTACTAGGTACTGTATGTTGAATATAATACAATTGAAACCTGAAATTCAAGTATATACGTACACACATTCATTACAAATGAAAGAATAATATTTTTGATATCCAATTTGATTATGTACCAGGTTCATGTAGAGTTATTTTTATAAAAGTATGATGGATATCCTAAGAGAATTGTGGTACGGATGCATTTACTTCGAACATTGACCCAAACATATTATACATATATGTACATCTGCCTTGTATACGTAATTCATTCAACCTTTTCAAAAAACATTATCATACCTTTACGATAAATTGAAACCGAATTATTTTTTCTTCAAACCTGACAGGTTTCAGATCAATATCACCGTAGTTACTGCTTATTAGTCAATAGGAAAATTGACGCGGTGCTGGCACCCCAAATTGGTGGTAAAATGTGATAATGTTACGTTATGATTTGAAACTTAATAATTATAGAATATTTTTTGTAATTTAATAATTAGAACATTTTTTAAGAAATTACCTATTATGTGAGCATTAAACATTTTCCGCTTTTCATAAAGAAAAGAGTTTCCCTTTCATTTGGTGTCAAGTTCGTTTGAGAACAACCTCATAGCATTCTTTAAGAATTTACGAGCAATTTTATGTTCAGGAAAAGTATTTTTCCACAACTTTTTGGAGAAATTCAAAAAGAATATTTTAAGTTTTCTAATATTTTAAATTTTCAAATATATTGTCAGGATAATGCTTTCAAGTTTCAATGTCATTGATTGTTTTTGTACAGATTGTGCAAGTAACCCCTATAGAAATTTTAAAATCCAAGTAATAAGTTGAACACTCAGTATGCAAATGCTTTTTGCTATCAAAGTAATATGAATTATTTCCCTCGAAGCTGTCAAATATATTTTGGGAAAATTTCAAATGTCATCCAATATCAATAACACCAGCAACTTGACACCGAATAAACCCAATAATAGCTAATAATATCAAAGTGTAACCTACTAGCTTTTCTATATCAATTTAATTTTCTATTTACCAAATTAATGGTATAAAAATCAGTTTTCGTAAACTTCATTTCACGTTTCGATTTCGGTATCTGACTTCAACATTTTTTAAAAGAAAATGTTTGAAATTCGTTTTCGCCGAAATATGTTGTTGTTGACACAAAATCAGAAGATCCATATTTTTTACCCTAAAAAACGACATTCTGGGATTTTCAAATAAATAATGTTATCTTCAAAAATTTGGTGTACAGCATAAGAAAAATCACTGTCAATTCGGTAATTTTGTAGCTTTTAGGTTGATATTTTATATCTCTTATACAACATAGGACATGGTACTTAATTTTTTAAATTATAGAAATCCAAAAAATTTCAAAAAATACCAAAAATAAAACAAATTTTTCTGAAAATATTAAAAAACGTATTTCTCAAAACACAACACTTTTTTTATAAATCCTTGGAAAAAAAGATTCTTACTTTTACCCTATATTTCCTCCATACTTCAATATTAATTTAATTTTACTTTCGGAAATATTAATTTTTGAAATTTTATAATTATTACTAGAACTCGGATTTATATGCACAAAAATACTTGAATATATGCGCATATACAGTAGAATCCGCTTAATGTGATCACTTTGGGCCAAGAACATTTTGATAACATTAACCGACTGATAACAATAAGCAAATTTTAGAAATAAACGAATTTTAGAAGAATTAGGTAATTTTAGCAAGAATAAACTAAACTTAAATTAAAATGCATAAAGCAAAGTGCACATTTAGCAAAATAAAAATAAAAACACGCCATGAAACGGGAAACTTAATTAGTTTTTGTATAGAAATTAAAACGAATGATGTGTTTTGTCAAGATATATAAAATTTCAATTACAAATCAGAAAAAGATACTGAGAAAAAGAGATTATTGTTAGGAAATTCCATGAAAGTGATAATAATAAGCGGCTTTTTGATCACATTATCCGGTTGTTTTTGTATGTAAACTAATTGAAGCGGCCGGTTCCCAGTCAAAATGATCACAATAACCGACTGATAACATTATCCGTGATCACATTAAGCGGATTCTACTGTACTATATTCACCGAATTTCATTAAAATATGCACTAAAATTGATAAAAATAAATAAAATATGCATTAATATGCAAACTAAAAAATATCGAATTTTCGAATTTTTTAAATTTTTTCTTCAAATTTTCAATAAGTAGTACTACCTAGATTTATAAAATTTAATAATTTTAATAATAAATGTGGAGGTATTAGGTAAAATTTGCAAACTTTTGCATATTTTCAACATTTGGTGCATATTTGAGCCACATTTGGTGATTATTAAAGAATTTTAATTAAAAAAAATTAAAAATTATTATTAAATTTTGCCAATTAAAGTTTTATTTAATTTTAAGCAATTTAAATTTTTATTTAAAAAATTAAAAGAATTATAAAAATTAAATTGCTTAAATTGGAAAATTTAGTAATTTTTTTTTTTTTTTATTGAAATTCTTCAAAAAACACCAAAAGTGGCTCAAATATGCACAAATAATATGCATTATTTGCTCAAATATGCACCAAATTATGAAAATATGCAAAATATGCATTTTGACAAGCAGTTTTTTGGATTCGATTTTATCTAATTTGTTCAGATTTCATAATGAATCTGTTGGCATATTAATATTAAAGAACATGCAAAAGCATAAAATCCGAGCTCAAATTATATGTATAGCAACTGAATCCATCAAATGAATTTGATTTCAAGTGCTGCGAAAAAAGCTTTCGATTGATACCATTTACTTTTTTATCCATTCAAATATTACCAGCCTATCTCTGTTGTATGTTAAACAAATAAAACAAATAAAAAACTTTCAAAAAATTCTAGAAATTTAAAATTTATAAATCTACTGTTTTCCTACAGAAATTCAAACATTTACGTTTTCAACCGTATTAGCATAACAGGGGGTGAAAGTTGATCGTTCAATTTCAGTTGTTAGACTTTTTCTAGAGGGAAATTAAGTTTTCACAATCTTACAGGAATCATATTTCATATTTTCATCCCTCGTGCACTGAAAAGTGGTTTGTCAATTATGGGGCTTTATGGCACTGATATAACTTAACGATTACGGCACGGCTGTCATCGAGCAAGGTTTAACGTGTAATCAATGATGTGATTGACATTATTGTGCGTATAAGTATTGATTTGGTTATTTTTGGCAAAAGTTCAGAAAATTGCTTTATAACATCTTTTATTCAATTTACTACATGTACACGCCATAGTTTTACGGCGAACAAACTGTAAAAATGTTTTGACTCCATTAAAATGTTATTAAGCCATATTTCATTTTCTAATAATAAAATAATATAACTTATTCCTAGGTATAAACTTGCGTGCCTAGCGTCGCTTCGGTCGTTGGGTTCAGATTTTCTTTAATCTATTTATTGATCCAACCTTGGGCTATCTGAAGTTCTAAGTTCAGAGAGTTTTTTAGTTATGTGTCATAAAATAAACAAACCACCTTTATTATTCATTAAGTCGGTGACGTGCTTCCAATATTATTCACTTCCTATAAAATTTCTCGATTATCGAATTGACGCTTTTGAAGCTCTTATAATCATCTAATAGCCGTTAATTTAATTTTAGAGATAATGGAATTTATAGGGGATTGCTAAGCAGTGTTCGTTCTTGAAATTAATAAAATTGTATTTTCTTTTGTATTTTAGTCATTTATATGGTTAAACCAGAAACTGCGGTCATCCGAGTTCCACCTTATTTAAATTTTACAATTTCATAGCAGTTTATTAAAAATTAAAAATTATCTAGTGTTTACCTCGAAAAAATCAATACTTTGGTTTTGTAATTTGTAGGCGATTGTTGTCAAACGCATTCGTTTCATACAATATATTTTATATCTCATTTATTACAATGGCTACATTCTTATAATAAATATATAAAATTATAGTGTACATATAGTTATGTATACCTAACGTAAATAAAAAGAACATACTCGTCAAATATTATGCTATAATTATTATATTTTGTTTTTTAATTAACACAAAGTATAAAGTAAATATTTGATTAATTTAGATATATCACGGTTCATAATACAATGTCTGGCAAAAAGTTTAATTATAGTTTATAGTAAAACGCCAACGATGTCCTGAGCCTGGTCGGAAATATTTACCCACCAAGATAGCAAATTTACTACGGAAACTAAATTTGACCTATTAGGATCGATATTCCTAAAATTCAAAACAACCATTCAGGTAGGGTTGGGCACTTTAATTTTCAGAGGGCTGGTCCAGGCTTTAGGTATACAGAGAAAATATTCATAATAGAAGGCAAAGTAGGGCGGCTCCATTTTCCACGTGTCGAGTTTAGTGAACTTCATCCCCTCCAAAAAAAGAACAACTGAATCGAACGTACGCAACAAATTTTGGCCCGGGTTAATACTACGCGCAATGCGCACCATTAACGAATTTTACTTTCGTAAGAACCGGGAAAACGAATAAAATGCGTACAAGCAAGCGTTTGTGGATGGCGTGAAACATGAAACGCAGGATTTTGACTTGTTCTGCGCAAATCAATAAACTTTCCCCGGTTTACTTTCTGCCTGAAATTTTAACCTACTTTTGAATAAACAATATTAAATATTTAGTTAATATTACTACGAGGGAAGTAAACATGAATGATCGTGCATAATGTACATACATTATTTTCTTCTCACGATTACATTAAACAAGACCGACCTCTTTGTAGTACAGGTTAGAGCAAAATGAATTCGTCTTGAAAGTATAATAATAGACGTAGTAAAATTATTTTTAGCCCAAATAAAATCAACACTTCATTTTTAGTCTATTAATCATCAATCATGAACGCGGAAAATACTTGGTCCTCGTTGAAACTTATGAAAATCTAATGTAAGTTTTATGTTGAAAGCGAAACTGAAATATTTCGACAGGAAACTTTCGGTCTTGACAGAAATCTCAACAAAAAACTAAATGGAGTTTTAGTGCGGGCAAAATCAATTTTAGTCGAAAAATTGATTTCAAATAATTAGAAAACGCGATTTTATCATTTTTTAAAATCTAATCTAAATTTTTCCTCTGTTATAATCTGACCCTTAAGAACCATGGGTTTAATTTTGCAATATTCAGTAAGGGAGTAGACTAGTAATTACTAGTCAAAACCTCTATCATTCGACCATTACAAAACAAATATTTTCAAAGATTCATAACTTAAAAAATTAACATACGAAAACTAGAATCACAAAAACAATTGGGATATCAATTGTCGATATACTGAGAGTAGTGGGTCTTCGTAAGTGGAGACTTCCGTCCGTGAAGTGAGTTATCAGATCATAAGAAACTGAGCGAATTTCCATACAACGGCAAAAAAACCTACTACACTTTTTCTGAGATCCAACACCGTGAAAAAGGATTTGTGGCTTTAAATTAACTTTTGAGCTTATAATTCTGCTGCCATAACAAAATTTTTTCTATCCAGAGAAAAAGATTAGTTGATTTAACAAATTTTCTTTTTCTGAATAAAAAATATTTTGTTAGGGCAGCAGGAAATTTATTATACAACAGCGAACAAATTCTGTTGAAGATATAGCTATCAAAAGCTATTTAGGGCGACAAACCATTTTTGGCGCTCATGATGACGCTACCAAATGTCAACAATATGGCGGCTCTCTTACGTACATTTGATGCTTAATTATTTTATCGTAAAACCGCGGTAAAATGGTAATTCACAAAATAGAACACCAAAAGAATGCAAACGTTTGGTTTATAAATAAAACTTTCTATACCAACTATACGTATTAGATTAACTTAATAGTTTTCCGCATGGTGGCGTTTGCTTAATGTAAATCGCGAATAGGAGTTCAGGATAATTCTTCCCAGTATCAGACAACATGGAAACGAAAAATTTCTTGTTACTAAAATAAATCTAATTTTCTGTCGTTCAGAATTATCTATATTTGTGGCTTTGGAGTGTTTACTCAAGAGTGGTTTGTCACAAATAAGACACACTGACAGCCAGTGACAGTCTTTTTTGCTAAAAATGTTCATAAAACAGTTTTTAATCTTTATCGAAAAATTATTTACATAAAATTTATTGTGACTTTTGATTGTGTTAATTAACATAAATTAAATATATATGTAAGTGGTATCGTCTATCGCCAGCCTTTAATTTTGATGTAGCAAAGCAGACAACTTAAAAAGACAATGTCAACTAAAATGTAGTTACATTTTCGATTAATATATAATTGCCCTTACGATAAGGTAGTATTAACCGATAACGTTTAAAATTTACAATAAGTTAATAACCTTAAACCTGATGATAATTATTATTGTTTATTTAAACACGAAAACAACAATATTGGGTACCTAATAAAGATAATCGTAACTCAAAATAAAAAAAAATTAAGTTTATAATATTATGTTGTTGGGCAAACAAAAGTGTGATCGTCTGGAACCCCCCTCTCCTCAGTAGGAACTACAAAAAAAGAACATTCTAATTTTTTTATTGCCGGATGTCTTATAAATAGTATTGTATCAGGCTAGGACATTTCGCCGCCGCCATTTCGCCGTCGCTGTATATTATTTCGTCGGAAACATGCTAGCATCTATAGAATTTTTTTCAGTAGGTGAACTCAAAAATATTTAATAAAAATTTTAATTTAACAAATTAATTAGGGTGTCCTATTATTCTAATTTTTATTTTTGAAAATATATATATGGATCGGATATACGGCGCATATATAAAATTTACTTGCCCACGTAAGAAAATGGTAATTTTTATAGCATTGCTAAAGATATTTATGCACATAAAAACATTTAAATTTGTAATTTTTGTATAGGTATATTATACTCTTCGTTTTTGAAATTCTATAGTTAAATAAATTTTGATTTCGGTGTTATTTTAGCCGGATTTTGCATATCAGTCGAGGTTTCCTCTCCCGAAAACCCGTATAATAGAAAATGATAATTACGTTTATTTAAATATTTTATCATTTGTGTTACATTGACGTAAACATTATATATTGAACTTATTGTCATGCGTTGTGTGTAGGAGTGTAGGTAGGATTTTCGTTGATGGCGCCAGTGAAATAAGCCTTGATGTTTTTTATTTATTAAATGGTTTGGGAAAAATTATATGGTTATTACGGCAAAATTCTTTTTATATGGCAGATTTTAAGAGCAATTTAATATGAGAAAATATTAGTCATCTGATTCTAATTTGCGAAAAAATTTATATCTACCAAAGAGGATAAAATTGTTAAGGGGTTCGGTTGTTCATCTCAAGTCCAAAAATACATACTGAACTGAATTTATTAATTACAAAAAATTTTCCAATGAATTTTTCAGAAAAACGCAGTATACTCAAATTTACCTGGTTTATTTTAAAATTTTCTCCAAAAAACATTTTGGTATTTGGAAAAGCCTTTTGAAACTATAACTTTCATTTCATTTTTCTTTTTTTTTTTCATATAAATCCAAATTTTCTATGAAATAGGGGAGCACAAGGGATAAAAAACCGGAGGATTTATGGTGTACTTTAATTTAAAGATAACTTTTGATTTTTGTAATACATTTTTTTAATATTTTGTTCTTCTATTAAAATTTTATCTTCCTTTTCCAAAATTTATATCTAAAAATTAATTAGGCAAAATGATCCAATCTCATCCAAAAATTATTATCAAATTTATATCAAATAAACTTAAATTAAATCGTTAATTTGTTAGCGTAATCCATTCGTCTATTAAGTACTACCCAAAAAACACCCTTTGGGCCCATAACCTGTCGCTCTTTGTGCTTCCATCCGTGATTTAGATTGTAAAATTGTACAGCCAATATTATAGACAGACAAAAGGAACTTATAAATATATATTAAATATATTTTATGGCTTTGCATTTTTTAAATTTAAATATTAAAAAAAATTTAAATTAAAAATTTTTTAAAATTACAATTTTTTTATAAATTTTTTAAATTATAGCTTTATTTATTCCAAATACCATATACATTATTTTATGCATAATTGAAAAATGTAAAGTAGGGTAAAAAAATATTATTTCTAAGTAGGTAGGTAATTAAATTGATAAATAAAATTAAAATAAATTTAGTCTAATTATTGCGTTCCAGTAACAAAAAATACAGAATTTAAATAATTACTTAAATAATTTCATTCGTTTTTGCTGAAAGGTCCTGGCTTAGAAGTAGGTACCCAATATTTTACTTTCTAATATAAACCTTACCTCAAAAAAAATCTCATTAGAGGTAAGATGCTTACATAGTTACATAATCTGTATGCAGATAAAAGTAACCTTTAAACCTTTGAATAATATTGGACCAATATATTAAAATAATTGAATTTAAAAAATTTAATTTTAATAAAATTATTTTAATAATATCAAAATAATTAAATCAGGTAAGTGTCATCAACTAAATCATGTCGATATTATAAAATAACATTTTAATTTTGAAAATGTATTTACATATAAAATAGCTACCAGGGAAGAATTACCAAAATTTAATTTTCCAACTCCAATAATAATTTATTTTTTTATTTTTTTAAATTGCAACCCTTATTTTTCTTCGCGGATTTGAATAGACTACATTTTTCTGAATACGAATGTATGTAAAACACTTTTTTGAAACTCAGAAGGCGCTGAAGCCAAAAGACGGTTTTGACAGTTGACAAAATTTATTCAAATAAAAACTTCACAAAATGAAAATTAAAAAAAAAATAATTTCATTGCAATTTAAAAATTTTCATTTAAAAAAGAAAAATTAGGTTGACGTGTTCATTCCCAACTTTACGAGCTCGCTGTATTTGAAATTACGTCATTTGATATTTTTCTTTTTGTGAAAATCTGGAGTCCATCAAGGAATTTCATTTTCTACCATTAGATTGAAGAGTAATCAGTGCGTTGCCACGACTACATCTCACAGTTTCTAAAATGGATCGATTGTGCCTAAGGGGTGGCCCTCTTGGCAACACAATTATTGTAAGTTACTTGAAAATACTAAACTGTTGTTTTTATCAAAGTGGTTTGATGAGGAAACATCAAAAATAAACAAAAATTGTTTTTTTTTTTATTATTTAAATAACCAATTAGCTGTACAAAAACAAATTAGGTTTGTTCGTATTTTTACAAATCTAATTATTACATTACATATTAAAATCAATGACTAATTATTGCTGCCAAATTTTATCGTCAGTATAAAATTAGATCCGTGTTTCCGTACATAACACACAGAACGGGCGTACTTAAAACAACTTACGTTGAGATTGGTCAAGGTGGGTACGATAATCGTTTATAATCGGGTAAACTCGGCCCATTTCGTAATAGACAACTTTCTCTTTCGAAAGTGTTTTTTAAACAAATTTGTTGATTAAAATGCCAAAAAATTAACGAATCGAATAAAACAAAATTTAATCGATTTACTTTTGATCTTTCTATCAAAAAATTAATTAGAAGAATCAAAATTGATAAGATTTAAAGTTTAGAATTACTGATCAATGTTTGCTGGGCCCAGCCCACGATACGGGGGGAACGGTGTAATAGCCGCTGTTGTGTGAGGCAAACAACCACAATTTCTATTTCTCCACGTGTGCTTATAGGTCAATGTCCATATAGTTCAGTTAGCCATTATTTTTGCACTTGATGACTTTATTTTTGCTTGTTTATTTTTTATCCCAACCATAGACACATTCGACACCTAACGGAAATTTTTAAATTTCGCTCGTTGTTCTTTTATTGCACCTTCAAGCTTTACTAATATTGAAATTATTACTAAGCAAATTCGAAAAGGTGGCATAAGCAGAAGGAAATTGGAACACCCACGAGTGTGGCCAAAGGTGAATTCGAAACGTTCCATGTTGGGTCGTTGCAGTGATGAATTTGCTGAATAGCAAAAAAAATTTCGATTTGATCAAATTTACGATTTGTTGTTAAAGAAAGCTTTGTTTCCAACATTTCGTCGCAATGGGTTTTAAAATTTAAACATTGTGGTAGCAAATATTTGAAAACCACGGTTATTCGCCTCCACGTGTCGTTCTCTTTGCAGGCTAGACTAGGAGGCAAGTTGTAGGCGCGGGGTGTAGTGGGATAGAGTTTGGTTGTGTGTTCGTTTGAGTTCGTTACGTTCCGGGTTGTTCCGAACGTGTAGGAGGTAAACATTTAGTTCAATCTTGGTAAGCCGTGTGATTGTGTGAAAATAAAAAAGCATCAATAAATTACTATTAAATTGTAAACTTTGTGAATATTTTCGTTATTATCAATAAGAGACATACTATGCTTAGACTTGTATTATATTGAACGTCGATTATATGTGTATTCCAATTCAAAATTTAAAAAAAATTTCGATTTGGAAGTCTTCTCTTCCGACCATCTCGTCTGAAGAAGACGCACTAATTTGATGTAAGAGCAATATTGTTTTATTATTTATTTTACTGTTTTACTATTTGGTATATATTGACACGTTATTGGCCTAGAACAATAATTATGCCGATGTGTATATACTATTTTTTTGTTTTGGCCCGCATGGACATTTGACGGTATAAAAAGTTGGTCGAGGGGCAAAAACAATGTACACGAAGAAGATTTTAATAATTAAAATGCAAGTAGATGGTTGGCCCGTGCGCAAAGGGAAGCGAACGTTCGAACTTTTCGGGCATACGTCTCTGTAGGTTGACGAGGTCGGCGTTCGTTGTAAAAAGCGTTCCAGGAGCCACGTGGAGGCGAATAACAACGGATGCAGTACTCGTGCGACCTCAATGCGCTCTTGCCGCTTTCCGTTGCTTTTCTCCTTTTCACTACAGCTTGATACAAAATTGTGGTTACTCGCCTCACTGCATATTACTCCTCGTGTCGTCCGGCTTCACAATCATGAATGTTTATGTACACAATCAAGTGTTCGAGAGCGCCGATATAAATAGACAAATCGCATATAAACAATATCTAATGGAATGTCTTCAATTTTATCTCGGAGATTACGCTACTTTTTGTATTTGCTTGCAATTTTTCTGTTAAACCTGACCTACTCAAGATGCTTGCGTTCGTTTGCGTGTTTGTATTTACGCAATCGCTACTAACTCGTCTATAACCAACTAGACAATTATACGATTTTTGAACTTGACTTGCAATATCTTTCTCGTCGACAGAATGCTTATCAAATTTTCCGAAATTAATTCAAACCCACGTAATCGCAAGAAAACATAAATTCTCGTCGTAATAATATTATGTATATTGGGCAAAGGCCGCAGAGCGTTTCGAACATTTTCGAAAGTGTTGATACATACTTGGAATTATTTATTGAATGACTCGTGTTGGGATGTTATCCGGTGGGTTCTCGATTTTGGTAAACGGGGTCAAAAACCGACCCATCGTGATTACCCCTCTCCTACGCACTGCACACGCACAGGGCGGAGCCTAGCGGTAGAACGCAACTCGCACATGTCACAAACTTGCATTGTTATGTTGCATCTCAAAGACTGAAGATCTTCTTAGTGCCTTATCGGTGTTTTAAGTAACCCAAAAAATGACTGATCCCAATACGAAATATAAAAAACCTGACGAACTTTTTATAAAAAATTTGCTAATGCGATATAAGACTGAAAGCGCAAACAGAGGTTTGTCATTTTCGTCACGTGCGATATGTAATGGCAGAAGTAATAACAATTTATTTTTTTTTCCAGACGTGTGGTCTCAACAACCCGCATCCGAAATGGTGGGCTACTATAGCGAAGCATCTTTACCCGTGGGTCCAGTCCAAACTTCTGAAGAAACGCGCTTATCCATAAAGCGCGTAGTGTGCAGTCCAGATCTTCCCATAACCGAATTCGCAAACTCGCAGTCGAGTCAAGAGAACATTCAGTGCCAATTATGCAATAAAATGTTTACATCCAAGACTGCTATCCAAGCTCACCAGCGTACTCATGCTAAAGACACCGAAGACCCGTACCGCTGTAATATATGCTCGAAAACATTCGCCGTACCAGCACGTTTGACGAGACACTATCGTACCCATACCGGAGAAAAGCCATTTAGATGCGAGTTCTGTAATAAAAGTTTTAGCGTAAAGGAAAATTTGAGTGTACATCGCAGAATTCACACGAAGGAACGGCCGTATAAGTGCGACGTATGTTCCAGAGCGTTCGAACATTCCGGTAAATTGCATCGACACATGAGGATCCACACCGGAGAGCGTCCTCACAAATGCACCATTTGCTCGAAAACGTTCATACAGTCGGGCCAATTGGTGATCCACATGAGAACCCACACCGGCGAAAAACCATACGTTTGTTCAGTGTGCCAAAAGGGTTTTACTTGTAGCAAACAATTAAAAGTTCATTCGCGCACCCATACGGGGGAAAAACCGTACTCCTGCGAAATATGCGGCAAATCTTTCGGTTACAACCACGTATTAAAGTTACACCAAGTTGCGCATTACGGCGAAAAAGTTTATAAGTGTACGATTTGTAACGACACCTTCAATTCGAAAAAGTGTATGGAAGCTCACATCAAAAGTCATTCTGAAAGTGCACAAACCGTTTCATCTACCTCATTAGTACCTAGCGAATCGTCTTGTTCCTCCAGTAGTGATAAGGAAAACAAAGACCATCCGATCGAATTTGTTCCCGTTATTCCGGAACAGGCAATAGTTAGTTACGACTCTGACATTCGTTATTATTTATACACCAAAGATCGTGGTCAACTATCGCCATCCTCTTTTACTTACGTGCAACATTCGCCCTCTTATCCGTCGTCCGGAGTTGATCTCCTGGCGGCGGCCGCGTCGGCGACGGAACGTGCACATAACGAACACTTGCGACGTTCGCCCGATATCGTTTTAAATTTAATTTCGAAAGCGTCTTCGGAAGTCGTAGCCGCAATACGACACCCCGCATATTTTTCTACGCCAAGTCGACCGTACGATACTCATTTAACTGCAGGAGACAATATTAGAAGGCAAGTGGAAGCTTGCTTGGGGGTGGAAGAAATCGCATCGGAAGACGAACCAATCTTAACACCCCCAAGTTCTAATCCAGTTTCGCCCGTTTCGTGCGTATCTCCGGATCCGGAATTGAGTTTGCCGCCGCGAAAAAGATCGAAAATGATTTTGAAATCGATGGAAACTTCCAAAGAAGAATCTTCGCCAGTTCGTCATAATTCTGTTATTCAATTTGCTCGTGCTTCTTAATTAATTATAAATTCCAACGTTTAACCAAAATTATTTGTACTGTATTTCAATTTAATTTTTATTAAGAAGATATACAATTAAATTGTATTACTTTTTAAAGAAACAGAATGGATTTTTATTTTTCTGTGATAAAAGACTGCTTAAATTCGACGTTTACCTCATATCTGTGCCTAGGGCTCTGCCCTCGCAATATTTTAAACTGATGCACTGCACCAGACGAGTGCGTTTTATGCGCCCAAAATGATTTTTGTTTTAAGCGATTAAATTAATATAAATGTTTAATTAGAACTGTTATTTGTTTGTGATGTTGAAGTCTTACTTGTCGTGATTTTATATGACGTTAATTTTTTCTGTAATTTTAATACTTTTCATAGTGTAAAGTGTACTGTATTCTAAGTCTGAACCGCTGTGCAACAGTGGTAATAATTTATTGTATTCCTTATCATTGGTGTTATCTATATGAATGAATAATAAAAAAATACACTGAATATTTATTTTTTATCTTAATTTTCCAAATACCCCCACGTAATGACAACTCGCAACTTTATTTTTTCAAATTTTTACTTCGAAAAAGTGGAGGTGTATTTTCAAGATCGAGTTCATT
This sequence comes from Cantharis flavilabris, assembly GCA_949152465.1. Classification (NCBI taxonomy): domain Eukaryota; kingdom Metazoa; phylum Arthropoda; class Insecta; order Coleoptera; family Cantharidae; genus Cantharis; species Cantharis flavilabris. The sequence goes on from OX424435.1 coordinate 14,786,331, forward strand.
CATAAAATGCATAATATAGCCTTCGTTATTCGTTTTACCGTGCAGTTTATATCGGTCATTGCCCAAGACACGTTGTTTTCTGAAACACGGTTATAGCAAACCACAAATTGGAATTTTCCGTTGAACAATTTTTTTTAAATAATTTAAAATTTTGATTCCGTTATTTCGCGGAAGCAAAAATTGGTGAACGCGTTTACCTAGGTGGGTGACCCTTGGAGGACGTCGTCTGGTACCTAGTCCTTATAAAGTACTAACAGTAAATTAAAAACAATCAAAAACAAAATCGGCGCGTGGATAAAAGTCGAATTACTCACGGGTTAAACTCTAGGTCACTCTGTTTTGGTCTACACGCGCATCAATTTAATAATCTGGAACTAAGAATACATTAAATTTATGTGCAATTATACTCGTATTATGTCTAGTTGGAGCCCACCCACCCAGTTCGAGATTTTGGAGCTTCAGAACGACATTATCCCAAAAGCTATCTGAAAATTTCTAGAGCTGATACGAAAAAAGTTGAGAAGACTAAAATTTTAACACCCGATAATATTCGCTTCATTTTAAAGAGGATCGCCTGACTTACTCCCATTTGCTTCTTTACTGCGGGAATTTATATTAAAAACAATAAAATATTTTTTTAATAATATGTTCCTAATATCCACTGTTATTTTTATGACACTCGAACATGAAAAATTTTCCCCGTCTTATTAATTAAATTGCGTTCGATAAACTCACAAGCCAAAAAATTTTTTTCAGTGGTTTTTCTTCCGAGAATTTTTTCCCCCTTTAAAATATATCTATTTACTTATCTTTTTTTCGAAATTCAAATTTTTTTTCTTTTGAACATTTCGGGGGGGGGGGGCTGATAAAGCACATACATAAAGAGATCGGCAGTAGTACAGTAGTTTAACGTGAAATTAGAACTACGACACAAATATTGCTCTATTTTATAGAATATTCATTGCCTATACCAACAAAACCACGTGAGAATGTTAAATGGAAGAGAAAATGCATTTCAATCCCAGAATCTCTACTCCATATTTAAACACTAGCGGTCATTTTGTTGAAATTCAATATTGAAATGTTTTTTTCTCTTAAAACCTAAAATTAATGTAATTTTTTCACCTGCGTTTTCAGGATAGCACGGATCAAAGAAAATTGATATATTAAATAATCAAAATTATTTTTTATAAAAAATGAAAAAATTTTCAATTTTTAAAATTATTATTTTTGTTATTCTACTGCAATCTTATAAAAATTACTATCAGTATTTTTTTTCTGTGGTTCGTATCTAATTTGAAGGAGATATATTGTAGCTTCTCGAATATAGATGGCCAACACAGGCATAAGTTTTCTATTTATTATAATTATAAAAAAATATTGATCTGCATAAAATTTTGATTATCCTGGTTTTGAAAATTAATCAGTTAATTTTTTCCTAACAGATATTTAATTTTCACTCAAAAGTAACTGGATTCCTAACAAAAAAATATTGAATTTTCCTTAAATAATATATTATTAGAACATTAAATCAAAGCATTTAAATTTTATTTCTCTGATCGTAGTAATAAAAAGATATTAATCAAGGTAAAAGTAAACCTGCTAAACTAAAATCCCAAATACGAACAGGCATTCAGCAACATGAGGAACAGTTAGATATAGTTAATGAAAACTTCATGAATAGTTTCGAAAAATAAATTTCTCTTTTTTATGAAGAATCCAAAACTAATAGTAACAAGAAGTTTAAAGTAAATTAGTCTTGCTATAAAATAAAATTTCATTTTTATTTCGAGAAAGAAAAGCATTAAATCACGAAGCAAAAATTTGTTCACTACATCTTCTTTTCTAAAAATCAGCATCTCACCCATATTTCCTATCACAGGGTTTCCACTGAATTTTCCAAATCAAATTCCTCAACTTTTCCAGGTTTACCCGGACAAAGAATAAACATTTTTCCTGACATTTCGATAAATCGGAAGATAAAAAGGTAAAAAATCTTAATTTTAAAATAAATTTATTTTATAAACAATAAAACTTCAATAGAACAAGTTAACCCGGCGTCATTGGGGCCGGGTATCTCATACCCGACTGTTTTTAAACCTCTAATAGATTTAAAACAAAATACACTTGTTATTTGCAGCTCACAGTAGCTGAAGTTGTTGAATTACCAAATACCCCAATATAGAAAAACTAATATGGACATAAGGTTGATTCAGAGCAATAATGTACATGGGTATAATATACCCGGCCACAACGGAGGTGTTCTGTTTGGTCGCCATAATGACGCCGAGTTAAATAAATAATATAATTGAATATCGTCTTCGTCAGAAATTTATTTATTTATTACAAATTTATTTTAAAATTTAAAAATATTTTTAATTAAATTGTTTTCCCAGATTGAAAATTCCTGACAAAATTAGGGAAATCTTAAATTCCGTGACTTTTTCAGATGAGTGGGAACCCTGCATCATTTATATCAAGGGTCTCCAAACTAAAGCCCGCGAGCACCATCAATCCGACCCGCAACTGTGGGCTCGACATGCTGGTATCCGCCCGCCCTTTAATTTATTTTCATAAATCAAATCAAACAAAATAATCATACAAAATAATAACCAAATATTTTATTTATCGACTAAAATTAGTTATCAAAAGACAACGGCCCTCGGGGCATTGTGGAGCAATCAGGCTAGCCCTTATGCTAAAAGTTTGGGGACCCCTGATTTATGCCATATTCCATCCGGATTTCTCAAATATTTCTTTACATCTCCCCCCTTGGGTGGAAATCGTGCAACAATATGTATAAATATAATACAACAATAATAAAATACAAGCATGCTCTATTTCCACCTATGACTGATATTAAAGTAAAATAATTCAAGTAAACTAAACAAAATTCTTTCTTCAATTTTAGGCTATACGAAGATTTACAAAAATTGGACCACTATTTACCCCTGAAGAAGTACCAAAATTACCATAAAATAAGTATTGTTAATAATTCAAAAGAAAAAATTGCCATTTTGATAAATTTGATATTTTGGGATCCTAGAAACTGAAAATCGTTCCCAAAAACTGTCAGTGTATAAATTTTGTGTGCACTCTACCTCAAAAACTAATACAAATTTTAAATTGAAATTTCGTATTTAGTACTTTAATATGGAGACTAAGGTGGTTATTCTGTAACCATAAAGAATCCTTTAATGACAGACTGTCCTTTAAAAATCGATCTTTATGGACTGGATTTTACAAAGAAATGCCTTTATGTTAAAGAATTGGTAAAGGATACATTTATGTAAACAATTTGCTTATTCTGTAAATCTAACGAATTCTTTAACAGCACTTTTATGTTGTGTTTTGTCGATGATCAAAGATCCATCTTTAAAGGACAATCTGTCATTAAAAGATTCTTTATAGTTACAGAATAAGTTTATCTTTTCAGAAAGGAATTCTTTTTGTAAAGCTCCTTTATGAGTTTGGCTCACGAAAACTTTAAAAAAATTATATTCTAATTAAAAAAAGTATTATTATTTTAATTCTAAACGAAAATTATATTATATAATTTTTTATAAGTATGATAAAGTATACATTATCATACATACCCACATTATAATGTGGGTGGTTGGTCATATCAGATTTTTTAATTCTAGTAAGAAAAAACAATTAAATTTTCATTTTTTTTTATAATTACCGTTTCCAAAAAAAAAATAACTTTTAGTCATTTTATATAAAACGTAACTCATTTAGAGCTCTGAAATTACCATACGATGCATATTTTTGGGAAAAATTCATAAAATATATATATAAAAAAAGCTATAATATTCCTAAAATTTCCTACACTTCTTAGATTTATTCAAATTTTCCTGTCAGTATACATCAGATTTTTCTCCTCAACTTGAACAAAATTTTAAAATCTATTATCTATATTAAAAGAAAAGTAGCAAGTTTAAATTTGAAAAGAAAAATTGGGAATTTAGTGATTTTTGCACTAATTTTAGGAATATATTGAATTTTTAAGATATCTAGGACAAATGGGAGATCTGCAGTAGGAACCTTTCACACAAGATACAAATACAGATGGTTTGACAAAAACAAGGATTACAATTACCTAGGCAAAGCCTTGAATTTCAACATTACTCTTACGAGAAGTGTCATCCGTGTAGTGGTGTGAATATGAAAAATATGTAAAGGTAACTTTATGAATTAAGCATAATGATGACAGTTCTGATAAGTGTAATCTTGGTTTAGGTTAGTGCAATCCTTGTTTTTGTCAAACCATCTGCATTTGTACCTTGTGCAGAGATTTCTATCTAAATAAAAGATCATTCGACTAAACCAATTACATTTTTTTAGTTATCAGATTACAGTAGATTTTGACTGATCACGTTTAATTAAATAAAATAATATCAAAAAATGTAAAAAGCTGTTTCAGACCTCTACTGCCTACTGTTGTATATTGATTGTAAACACATCTATTTCAGTAGCATAATAAGATGTGGAGTCCGAGTTCCAGATGAACTATTAAAACCACATTTTATTCTAAGCTAGATAGAAAAAATTGTACCTATATTTCAATTATAAACTGAGCAAAGTGGAATCCCAGTATTTTATTTAGGTACTTACATTACATTTTAGTAAATTGACAAATGTAGCATAATAACATAATCTATAATTAATGTAATCTTGTGAAATATTCTAATCAACTGGATTGGTTTAAATAGAAGTAGTACATACCTACTATTTTAGCATTTAAAAAAGTATCAACTTACTTTTAATTTAAAAATAATAGGAAGCTCATGCCTTGGATCCTCCTAATTCAAATTGCGAATATAATGCAATCGAAGCAATCACTTTCTTCTTAAGGAATAATTAATCATAATATGTATTAATTATGCTTTAATTCCAATTTACTTCCTATTTTACAAAACCTTCAAACAATCCAAAATTACCAATCATACAGCAATAAATGAAAAACTATCGATTTGTTCATTAATAACTTACAACTAGAATCCTTAGAACATCACTCACTCACAACAAAGTTTTTTAATACGGTCTAGGAGGGCCCGGTGGACCACCACGCATCATACCAGGAGGAGGACCCCGCATTGCCATGGGTGGTGGTGGACCTCCACGACCCATTGCCATACCCGGTGGAACTCCCATCATACCAGGTGGTGGTCCCATCATACCCGGAGGTGGACCTCCCATCCTTGGTGGACCTTGATGCATTTGAGGAGCTGCAGCCACTTGGCCGCGACCACCTGGTGTCATAACTTGTTGGGATGGTCCTCCAACTCCACGAACAGGTCCTTGAAGACCCACAGGCACACCACCAACTCCAGCCGGCATTCCCCGTCCAGCGGCACGACCAATTCCAGGTCCTGGTGCAGCTCCAGGAATGGGTACCCTAGGTAAACCCTCTTCCGGTGGTGGTGGACCTTCCACGGTTAAGGATACAATACTCTCACCACGCAGTAATACAAACCCTAACACTCTCTTTTCTTCTCGTTCAACTTTAGAATTTTTCGGTTTAATCTTACGGAACTCCTCACAGTCTCCTAATATCATGTTCATATGTTTATCGAAAGCTTTAAAGGTACCAATAAACGTCCTCGAGTCTTGAAGGGTTATTCTGACCCGGTAGTTTATATGCTGTACCATTTTATTATTCTTTCCGATCGTCTAAAAATATTATAATTAAAAATTATTGGTTATATCGAAAATTAAGTACACTTACCATTTTGGTATTTGTTAATTAACTTTCGTGATAAAATATTAACGTTGTACGACGTTTTTAACCTTAAATTTACCAAAAAAGCCGCTTTGTAGTAATTTTTGTCACCACCATTGTAAACTTAAATATAACTAACTGTTGCTAGACAGCATACAAGGTGGGTCACACGAGAAAAACTGCCTGCGGAAGTAAAAATGAGAAAGCATGAGAGATGATACATCAGTTTGTGAATTATTTAATTATTTTATTAAATTAAAATTAAATAAAATACAAAACCTTTTCCTATTTAAGTATTAAGTAATGATATTTTGCTAACATCAGATGTTTTTTAATTTAATATTTATTTTTATATATTTTTATTTTATTTAAGTACTTGTAGGAATTTTTTAAACAATAATCTACTTTATTATTATAAACATTTAAATACTGTTCCCGTGCACAGAATAAAATAATTAACTTTTATTTCTAATTTTATTTACGAAATAAATACCTACTTCTTTCTTTCCTCGATTCTTCTAAAAAAGTCATGGTATTCATATTGTTGAAGAAAAAAGAATTTTTTTGTTATTTACCAATTTACTAGTTCCCTCCGCCTTATCTCAATTCTCGCTTGGCATCAATCGGTATGTCTTTTGGCAAGTATTTTTTTATATTTGTGACTAATACAAGTTGCGCTTCAGGTAACTTTTGCCATGACTTACCTGACCGACTGTAGACAGCCCTATGCCGCCGTCAAATTGACCACGACGCGTCGTTGGATTAACGATAAAATTTCTGCATAGTCAAACCCTATACAAAATTAGATATGGAATACGAGAAAAACAAAGTTAAAGTTAAAAATCAATGTATTTTTTAAATATCGATGCAAATCGTTGCATGCTACATTTTTATTTATATATTGCCGTAGCATTAAATCTACCCCCCTCCCCCCCGCCTCCCGTAAGGAACTAATTCGCTTCTCTCCACATAAATTTTATATTTTGAGGTTTTATAATAATTTATGTGAAAAACACACTTTCGGTACAAATTCGTACCCTACACTATGATCCCCTATTAATTTATTTTCAAAAAGTCTATTATACAAAAGGCAGTGTTTGGTATTTACAAAAAGGTAGGCATTTACCTTAGACTAGATTAACACTTCCTTAAAAAAGTATAAAACTATGCTACCATGTAAAAGTGGCATGGAAAACGCTTGTTAGGTAATACTACTAATTTCTACTAAAACTTTAATTTACTAATGGGATTAATAATTAATTATCTTAAATTATTGCGACTAAATTGCATAGCAATTACTTAAATATTTATTTGTAAAAATTAAAAAACCATTGAGTGAATAGCATTTTCAGTATCGATATACTTAATATAGGCAACACGCTTGTCGGTACAAATTTGTATTACTGCATTACAGGCTGCCTACCTACTAAATACACTTTAAGAGTACCTAGTCAAAGTATTGACTATTGAGCTATAATATAAAAATTAGCAGGCAGTATCACTCGATAAGTATAATTACCTTCAGTATTATTATCACATACCTAATGGCGCAGAGAAAAAAGTTTAACTCTGGCTCACAAACGTCAAAAACACCCAATCAAAACTTTGAATTTTTGTAACACGCAAAAAATGTTTAATGACAATAATTACATTGCGGGTGACATTTCACTCCATTTATACCACATTTGCATCCTCCAGAAGTGTCTCCTTTTCCAGCAGGTCCCCATCGTGGTCCTCTGGTCACCCAACATATTTCAGTTTTGCACATGGAACACCTTAACCAATCACAGCCCCATTTTTTCATTAATATAACTTGACAAGTAGGACAATTAATAGCTTCTCCTTTGTTAACCATTTCTGCCAACATTTCTTTTGTTTTTTGAGAATTTTCATCGGTGGCTATATCTAGTAGACTTTCTTGGTATTGTTTGCAGTTTGCTCCCATATGAATAGCCTAAAAAATAAATAAGTATAAATAAACATAGGTATTTTGAATAAATTGTTTTCATACCTGACACGTTAAGCAATTCACTTTTCGGCAAACAGGACAATGAAAATAATTGACATTATCTTCAAAAATACACCATCCTCGACAGTCTGGAGTTTTACAATGAAACGATTTATCCATCTTGTTTTCGGCTTGGGCAATGGATTTGGCCAAAAATTGGTCATACATTTCGGGCGTCAATAAAGCTTTTATTTCTCGATCTTGGAGGAAAATATCGCAACTGTATTGATCATCTCTGTAAGGACACACAATCTCGGCTTCGTCGGTAAATTCGATGGTGTGCATCAGACAAGGCTTGCAAAACTGATGTAAACAGTCTCGTAATGTTACACCTTCGTGACGATCGATTTCGCTTAAACATATCAAACATTCGAAAGGTTCTATATTTTCGACCAGATCTGCATTATCCAAGTTCAGGAGTTCTTTATAATGTTCGTCCTTATGTTCTTCTACGATTTCTTGTGGTTTTTCGTTAACTTCAATTTTTTGTTCGGGAATTCTACGAACGGTTGCACAAATCGCACAAATGTTGTTATTTTGAAGGTTCAAAAATGTGCACATTATGCATTCCCAATTTTTATTATCCGGTTTCAAAGTTTTTGAATCAAAATCTTCGTGGTTGTCTTCAAGTTTTAAAACCTCGTGATGATTCGGCTTACTTTCTTCTTCCTTTATTATTTTAGAAGCTTCCTTGGAACTAGAAGCCACATTCGTGTCTTCGTTTACTATTTTATGAACTTCTTCCACTTTGCTGCAACTAGGTTGTGGATTCAGAACTTCGGGTGGTTGATATTCCAATTTATTTTCTATTTCTGTTTTAGTTTCTACAAATTTAAGATAACAAATATCAGAATTTTTAATAAAATGGTTGTTATAATCCAGGCAATAAACACTCAAAACGGGAGGTGGGGTCTTTCTGACGTTTTGGTCCATGGAAATTAACCAAAATTTTGAGGGGTTAGCCACATCTCAAGAAGTAGTTTTGTATAAAATTAAAATCGATAAAATTTGAGCTAATCGTTTTTAAGATATAAGCAAAAAACTAAAATCTATGTCTTCTTTTGGACTCTCTTTTTTCTCTCTCTACTCTCACCATTGTCTGGACTATTAGGAGAGGACTGATATTGTGTAGAATATATGGGGTAACCATATACAAACGGTACATACCAAACGGACCATTTAGCTGAAAGTTTTTAAAAGTTTTTTTTACCTTATTAAAAACGGTTCTCAGAATTTTTTCAAACTTATTTACCCAACCCAAAAAAAGTTATGAATTTTTCAAAAAAATGTTTTTTTTATTTTCTACGGCTATAACTTTTTCAAAAATTGACCTTTCGGGACCACATTATATTGAAAATTTTAGTTTTTAAATGTATTTAATAATAATAATAATAAACTTTTGAGAACAACCGTTATTTTCTCAAAGTTTGCCATTTTTTATTTTATTTTTTATTTTTTCAAAAAAAACTTCAATTAATTCTACGACTATTCCCGCTAATCCCATGGTGAGCGGATCTTTTTTTCTATTTTTTTAATTTGATTAAAAAAAATTTTCAAATTTTCAAAATTTTTAATTTTTTTTTTTTAAAACTTTGTTAATACAATAAAATAAATGCAACACTGGCGTACCTAGAGGGGGGCGGTAGGGGCGGACCGCCCCGGGCGGCACATTTTTAGGGGCGGCATTTTGCGGCATGTACAAAAATATTTTTATAAAAATTTAAAAAAATGTAGAAAAAAATATTTCAAAAAAATAATTTCTTTTTAAACATTTTTATTTTTTTTGAATAATATAAGAATCAATGATTATAATAATTATTAAAAAAGCCAGTTACCTATTTACACTGTATAATATACATCGACTTAGTTCAACCAATCAGGTAAAGATAACATGCTATTTTATAACATTAGTAATGTTGGTACTATATTACTGCATCAATACTATATAAGGAGGATTGTATTAGGTGTTTAAACAAAATAATTATATAAAAAAATAGAAATACTGCATTAATCGAAAATTAAATAGAATTAAATCATGAAACGAACAAAGGAAAGCGGAGCTTCATTTAGAAAGAAAAAGAAAGCTAGAGAGGAAATCCAGAATAGTAACGCTGGAGCTCTACTGAAATACGTTTCTGTATCTCGTGAAAAAACTTCTTCTAATGTTGTTGAAGAGGAAGAACATGTCTCAAAACTGGCGAAGAAGATGGATTACTGAAAGACTCCTCTGTATTCGGTAATGAAACTTCATCGAATGTTGAAAAAGAAGAAATACCAGCTTCAAGTACTGGCGAAGAAGTAGATGTTTCATCATGTTCTGATGAAGAGTGTTCTGAGCAACCTATATCCTCATCCTGTACTTCCTTGAAAGATATTGGACTATGGCCTAGCAGCATTGAAGACAAAACAAGAGTCTTTCTAGTATGTCAAGGCCCGTTTGAAATCCAAAATTTAGATTCCGATTTCAGTGAAGGAGTAGTTCGTCCTGGTAAGGTAGCCAAGGGCGAAATTAGAAAACTTACTCGCGACTGGTTTTTTCAAACTATGTCAAATGGTGAAAAGATGTTAAGATCGTGGATGGTGTACTCTCCATCGAATAAAAGTATTTACTGCTTTTGCTGTAAACTTTTCTCAAATAACTGTCAATCAAGTTTTAACTCGGAAAATGGATTTACAAAGTGGTGGAAACTGAATCCTAAAATATCTCAACACGAATCGAGTCAACAACATATTCAATCATTTACCAAATGGAAGGAATTCGAAATCAGAGTTGGACATGGCGCAACTATTGACAGATTAGAACAACAAAATATTGAAAAGGAAACAACAAACTGGAGGGAAATTCTAAAACGAATACTTGACATAATTAGATTCTTGGCAAAACAAAATTTGGCGTTCCGAGGTCACCGTGAAGGAGTTCATCAGGAAGACATTAATTCAATAGAAAATAGAGGAAACTTTTTGGAGCTCGTTGACTTGATGGCTAAATACGACCCAGTATTATGTGAGCATGTACTAAAAATTAAGATGGGGAATAAATATAGTACCACTTACTTGTCACCAAAGATTCAGAACGAATTCATAGATCTATTAGGAAACAAAGTGAGAAAAACAATAGTTGACCAAATAAAGCAAGCTAAATATTTTTGTATGATGTTTGACAGCACTCCAGATGTTTCTCACAAAGATCAAACCAGTCAAATTATTAGATATGTCGTTATTGACGGAAGAGACGTGAAAGTTGTAGAATCGTTTATTGATTTTATAGAAACTAAAGGGAAGACTGCTGAAGAAACCACAAATATGATTCTATCGAAATTAGAAAATGACGGATTAGATATACAAAATTGCAGAGGCCAGGCTTACGATAATGCAGCGGTAATGGCAGGAAAGCTGTCTGGTGTTCAAAGTCGCATTAAACAAAAAAATCCAAATGCAGAATTTGTAGCGTGTACAAATCATTCTTTAAACTTGGCATGCATACATGCAGCTTCTACTGCTGTAAATTCCATAACATTTTTTGGGACCATCGAACGGTTGTATTCATTTTTTTCGTCTTCTACTCATCGATGGGCTATTTTACTATCTGTTACTGGTCAAGGTATTAAGCGCAGTGTAGAAACTCGTTGGAGTTCAAGAGGAGAAGCGGTGAGTATTGTAAAAAAACATTTCTTAAACATTTTAAATACTTTGGAACAATTGACATCTCAAGAAGAATAGTATATTACGTGCCGAGGTGGAAAATGCTTCATTACAGCCGAGCGCTAAGTTAGTTGACTGAGGCGCGAAGCGCCGAAGTCAACTATAAGCGCGACGCTGGAATGAAGCTTGACACCGAGGTATGTATACTATTTTATTCACAATCAGTTTGTAAACAAGAAATAATTAAAAATTGAATTAAATTATACACTGCTTTTCATTTGATTTCACTTTTGAAAATAAAAATTGTTTATCAAGTTAGTATGAAATATTAAAAACAAATTGCTGTTTATGTCAAACAAAAAATTTGTGTTGACAATTGGCAAATATTATATTAGTAACAAATTTACAGATTTGTTTCGTGTTTTTAATATTACTGCTTAAATAATTTTTAATTATTCTGGCTAAATTTAAACGTATAAAGTAACTAAAATAAAATTAGATTATAATTTAGCTTGCACTAAATTTGTATATAAATTGTACTTGATACTTGACATAACCTTAACTAAATAATTTGACGCATATTTTTTTTGTTAGTTTCTTTTCTTGCCATCCATGCGACATTGCAGGTCGGGAAGTGGCCACTTCCCAACCTGGGGTAGGTTGGAAAGTAAAACAAAATAGCTTTTTGATTGGTTTGCAGTGAAACTAAATAATAAACTGCTTCCCAACTTATTAAAAGTCAGGAATGTATCGATTACTAACCGATTGTGAATAAAATATTAAAACCAGATCAGACGCTGGAATATTATCCCAAGCAATGGAATCCTTTGCTTTTCTGTGCTACCTCAATTTATGGGAACCCGTTCTTGTGGAAATTAACGACACGCAACAATTCTTGCAAACCAAGGGGTTAAATATCTATCAATGTACTTTAAAACTGAATTCTTTAAAATTGTATTTCAATGGACAAATGGACACGTTAGTGCAAAACGCAGTTACAACAAGCAAACAAATTTGTGAAGAGTTGGGAATATCCACTGAGAGTCGAGTTAGAAAGAAAAAAATGATGAGTGGTGAAAATTCGCGAGACGTGGGACTATCTCTAGAAGAAGAAATACGAAGAGAAATGTTTTCGTCATTGGATCGAGTTATCCAGGAAATAACGGTGCGTTTTGAGCAACTCCATGCCCTTGCAGAGAAGTATTCGTGTTTAACACCATCAAATCTTTTGAACGACAATTTTGAATGTCAAATGAATCACTTTGTTGACATTGACGAAGAACAGTTCCATATTGAAAGAAAAAGAATTCAGAATTTTATGTCTGTACCTGGTCTACAAGAAGAAACAAAACTTTGGGAAAACGAGCAAGGGCCTCTTGAGCTATTAATTTTTATTCAAAAGTATAGGTTGGAAAACTGTGTTCCCAACATAGTAATATTGTTAAGAATTTTTTTAACAATAGCCATCAGTGTCGCTAGTTGTGAACGGAGCTTTTCCAAATTAAAATTAATTAAAAATTATCTTCGTTCCACAAGGAGTGATTCGAGATTGCGAAATTTAGCAATACTTTCAATAGAAAAAGAACTAACGGATGTTATAAATTTTGACGATATCATTCGAGATTTTGCAAATAAGAAGGCAAGAAAAATAAATATTTAAGTTTTTATTAAATTTTAATTTTTTTTTATCAAATACATTTTTTTATATTATATTTATATGTAGTAATATTTATATGAGGGGGGTTAGGGGGCGGCAAAATTTAAGACCGCCCCGGGCGGCAAAAGCTCTAGGTACGCCAGTGAAATGCAATTAAACGATTTTACAGTATTATATACTTAATTTATAGTCTCAACCTACAACTGTAATGTACTGTAATGCTTAAAAACATCTGCTTTTAAAACTTAAAAAACTTTTCAAACTCAAATGAACACAAAATATGTAAAATAGTTAAACGCCAGAGAAGAAACTAATCAATGATTTGTTGCATTATTTTTAAAATCATTGAATGTTAATTATATGATTATAATTATTTATATAATGTAATAAACATTACAGTTGTAGGTTGAGACTATAAATTAAGTATATAATACTTAAAAATCGTTTAATTGCATTTATTTTATTGTATAAACAAAGTTTTTGAAAAATTAAAAATTTTGAAAATATTTTTTTAATAAAAAAAAAAATAGAAAAAAGATCTGCTCACTCTGGGATTAGCGGGAACAATCGCAGAATTAATTGAAGTTTTTTTTGAGAAAATAAAAAATGGCGAACTATGAGAAAATAATGTTTTTCTCAAAAAAGGCGAAAATTTCATGGAGTTTATCATCTTAAAAATATGTAGTATTTTTTTCTGAAAAGTACATTTAAAAACAAAAAATTTTAATATAATGCGGTTCCGAAAGGTCAATTTTTGAAAAAGTTACAGCTAGTATTTGAAAATAAAAAAGCCATTTTTTTAAATAATTCATAACTTTTTTTGGGTTCCGTAAAAAAATTTGAAAAAATTCTGAGAAACGTTTTTCAAAGGGTAGAAAAAGATGAAAAACTTTCAGCTAAATCGAAAAGGGTCAGGGTCAAAAGTGGTCGATTTGGTATGGAATACCTCATAGATAATAATAAATTATGGTTTATTATTACTTTTTGATAGTAAACTGCTTTTTGCAGTTTTTTGCACTCTAACTATTTTTTATTTTCTCAAACCTCACGTTCGCTCGCGAGAAAAAAAAGAGAAAAATTTATAAATCAATTGTCTAAATCAGGGATCTCCAAACTACGACCAGCAAGCCAAATTCGGGAGACGGCAAGTTGCGTCCCACAGTCAAGGGTACGGGTAAATTACGTCCCATCGGTATCATGGTAAGAATTAGGGCAGGGACTTTTTATTAATTTTATTGATAGTTCTCGGTTAATCGAAAAACAATATTTGATTTTTGAAATATCGATTAATCGATATATTATCGATATTTTGATAGTTATCGACATTTCGATAGTTATCGATAGAGCGCGGATTATATGCAATAGGGACTCCGATATTTAGTATGCAGTATGTAATTTATGCATAAACACAAGATATTATGCAATTATAAATTATATGCCACATATACAAGATATCGGGTTCCGATATTTATCGATATTCCTATAGTATCGATATTTCTAATTTAGGTTATTGTCTTATGTTTTCTGGACTTCCCCTTTGTCAAGTTTAGGTTCGACCGGTTTCTTTATTCGAGAAAAAAGGTTAGGGTTCCCTGTATAAAACTATCGAAATATCGATAACTATCCAATAACTGATCCAATGGAACAAAGAGATAACTCTCCAACAACATGAACATTATAATTTTAAGGTCATCCTGCACGCGAAAACAGGGAACTCCAAATTTTTTTTTCTCGAATAAAGAAGCCAGCCGAACCCAAAATTGACTACTGGGAAGCCTAGAAAACATAAGACAATAGCCCTCCAGTTTTCAGTTTCTGAGAAACTGTCAGTTTTTTAAGAAAACGTATTATTTCGATACTTCGATAATTATCGATATATCGATACTTCGACAATTATCGATACATCGATACTCCGATAATTATCGTCAAGTATCGATTAATCGATAACTTCGATTATCCCCTTTTTACGGACAATTTCGCTAAACAAAAAACATATACTAACACTAACCTATTTAATCGCTCCATATCCGCGCTAATATCTCTCTTTTACGGGCGATTTTGCTAAAGATGAAGCATAAAGTAATACTAAACTGCATAACCGATGCATATCTTCGCGCGGATATCTCTTTTTTACGGACAATTTCGCTAAAGAAAAATCATAAACTAACACTAACCTACATAACCGATGCATATCTTTGCGCGAATTTCTCTTTTATGGGCAATTTTGCTCAAGAAAAATCACAAACATAAATAAATACAGGAGGACCTTTGGAGTTAATAATCCCCTTTTCCTCAATAATCCGCCCCTACTCAAAAAAAAAATTACCAACTTTCAAACTATTAGGTTTTGTAATCAAAAAGCCAATCAGTGGAAAAAATCCGGAATAACAAAATATTATTAAATTAAAAAAATTAATTAGTTGATGTAATGAACAGCTTTTTGTAACAACAAAGTTGATTGTTTGATGAGCCGCAACCAAGTCTTTTTTGGTACTACAACAAAGTTTTTCTTTACATCAATTAATTTATTTGTATTTTATTTGTAGTTATTGCATATTTTTTTAAAGTGTATAAATTATTTTTCACCAAGACAATATCTATAAAAAACAATAAGAAAAAAATATTTATAGAAAAACAATTTAGTAATAATAGTAATAATAGGACGATATTCAAAAATCGATATCCAATTAATATTATAGGCCAAGGTTGTGAAGACAGTCATGACCCTAGAGCCAAAAATGTAATTAAATAGCATCTCTTGGTTATACAAAATCGTTGTTTAACAAAATTTGTCTTATAAATAGTCGCTAAACTGTAGAAAAATATCAATATGTTCATTATTTACTAGTAGTATATAATGAAAAAATTATTTACCACAATTTGTGTTAGAGATTACAGCTAATACGATTAGGCTTCGAGACGCAATTTACCCATGCCTTTTTTTGACCACTTCAAAAACCTTCAAAAATAGTGACCGCGGGACGCAATTTGCAATGGCACCCAAATTCGACCAGCGAGCGAGTATTCGGTCCGCTCTTTAGTTTAATTTGATAAATCAGATCAAATAAAGATATCATACATAAAAATAATAATCAGATATTTTATTTACCGACTAAAAATAGTTGTCAAAATACAACAAAAAGTTGTCAAAAAGTAATCTTTATCTAATGAGCTAGCCAAATCTTGGCGCTCGGGGTTTCAGGCTAAAAAGTTTAGAGACCCCTGGTCTAAGTTAATAACCACTTCAATCGCTGATTATAAGACTAGGGCGGCCTGAGGTCTTCTTAAAATCACATACAGCAAGAAATCAGAAAGTCTGCGTATTTGTTGATTTGTTACACAAAATGCTGAATTTGCTAGGAACTATCTATATCCATGATGGCTTGTTAGAGTACGCAAAGGAGGTTAAGCATCCCCTAAAATTCTGAACTACTCTTTGTTTTTGTAAAACATTTTAATTTTTTTTTAAATTTTTTAATAAATATTTTTTCGCATAAGAGGAAGCGGCAGGCAATGGCAAACCACCGAGGTATAATAAACCCTTCTAAAGAAAAAGAAAGAAGTGGTAATTATGCCCTTACGTGGGACAAATGACTCTCAAAGAGAGCTGCTTTAAGATTCGCTTCTTAATAATATAAAATATTACACTTACCGTTGGCTGGTGCAACCAAGTACAAAAATATCGAACATCCTTCAGTTTCCACATTTAGGTCTTTGAGAGAAGCACCATCATCGGCCACAAGTTTTTTGCCCAAAATCCACCTTTGCACTTGCGCTGGTATGAGAAATTCGTTTTCGACTTGAGCTTTAAGTTGTGCAACGGTTTGATTCTCGGTAACTTGTATCGGAAATGGACCCCTATGAGACACCTTATCTTCCACGTACATGTTAACTCTAAAAATAGGCAAAACTATATTTTATGGAAGCAACTTTGAATTAAAACTCACGTGAAACCGTTTCGAGGTTTCCCATTATCGATCGATTTTTGGCGTACGACCGAGCAATTTACTTTCAATTGAGCCAAATCTCTTGCGAGTTTAGAAGCTTCCGTTAATTCTCCTTTTCCAATAGCAGATTCTAATCGTTTTAACAACCTGTTTACTTCAAGGGTGTCGGTATTATTAGCAACACTATTTTTAATCTCGTCGAATTTCAACGCCACATTAAAAAAATCTTGCTTATCTTCCATTAAATTTGTATAAATGTGATGCTCGGGCTTGTCGGTTTTTACACTGTAAATATTGGCGAAATCTTTCGGACGTAAAAGTTCAAAACTGCTTTCGCTTCCTCGTTTTTTATTTACCGCTTCTAAAATATTTGGAGGAATGACCTCTTTTTGAGCAACGGCACTTGTTTGAACCAAAGACGATATTTTTATAGGCTTTGGATTGTCAGTTTTTTTAACTTTAATATTTTCGTAAATTGTTTCACTTGTAGCGATTACCACTTCCGCCACGCGTGTGTCGTTTTCTTCGTTTTTTGTCATCGCGGCAGTTATTTTTACTTCGTCACTTTCGACGTTTTTCGATTCCTTCATTTCCACCTTCTCTTCAATAACGCTAGTCCTGTTATTGTTTTTTTCTTGGCAATTAAATCGCTTCTTGGGAAGAGAATTTTTCATTTCTATTAGCATTTTCTTTAAGCGCTCCTTTTCGTCCTGCTTATCTCCCACAGGTGCTTTGGGTTTTTCCTCCACGCTAGTGGATTTCAAAAACTTTTTCTCTTTGCTTCCGTTGTCATTGTATTTCGTCAACGCAGAAAATCCGATCTGCGTTTTCGATCTCTCTAAGTGTTTTTCGAAAAAAGGTAAATTATTATTATATTTAGCCTGAGAGATATTTTTAGTTAAATCTGAATTAGTGTTGGTCGGAAAATGTTTTACTTCTAAATTTTCTGTTTTATTTTTTTCCAGCGGGATATTTTTAACGGGAGTCGAAGTTAAATCGTCAAAATATGGCTTGATTGTAGCGCAAACGTAACAAATTATTCTCCAATAATCGTTTTCCAAAAAACACTTTGGACAAAACCAACTTTTTTTGTCGAATTTTACCGGCGAGGCTTCCTTTTTTTCCGAATGGTTGGTTTTAACGACCGCACTTTCCGATTTCATTAGGGGAATAAACTTTGTTTTATTGTCTTCGAACTCGCATACCTTGGTGCGCATTAAGGGCTCTTCTTTTATGGCGGAGGAAATCCCGAAATAGTCGCGTTTTAAATTTTCTTTTTGAAATACACCGGATTCTTTGGTTCCGAAAAATGCCGAATTTACGGTAACTTTAGTTACACTCGTAATTGCGTTAAATTTTGCAATTAAATCTTTTGCCGATTTTCTTTTGGGCGTAATCCAACTATCGGAATTATTTTTTATGGTTTCGTGTCGTGGTCTCATGAATAGCGGAGGTTCGAAGTCTTCCTTTTCACCATTGTTTTCCTTTTTTATTATTTCCGACGCTTCGCGATCCAGTTCGCTGATGTTAGTCAGAAACGAAATTCCTGATTTTCTTTTGTCCTCTTTTTTCTTGTTCGGTTTTTCCGTTACTTTCGAAGACTTGCAATTTTTATCTGGCGCGAGTTCAATGGGCTCGTATTTGTTATCCTTTTCCTTTTTGAAGTTAATACCCGAATCTCGATTTAAGCTTCTCTTGTACCAGGGTCTGGGCGAAACGGGCGGCTCCGCGATGCTCGAGGACGACTTATTCGAAGTCTTTTCTGCAAGTTTTACAGGCTTTAAAACACCGTGGTCCAGTTTTAACGAGTCGTTAAAAATGACCTCCGCATCGGCGTATTCGATATTTTCAAAATCGTCGATTTTCTCCAAAGAATTGAAAACTTTCGCGGACGTTATAACTGCTGGAGGTTGTGGCGCCAAACGTTTTTTTCTTCTGAGACTCATGGTCGATGTTCCCTCTTGAGTTAGTTTTGTCGTCGTCGGTGGCGGCGGAGCTTTTCGCTTCCCTTTCACGTGGCAGTATGCACCAGCTTTTTTGAGCTTCGAAGATTCGCTGTTGGTGCGCCTATGTATTTTTTCTTCATCTTCAGATTTCATATTTTTTTTTGTCATTAGTGGTAAACTTTTGCTGTTGTCGATTTCTTCCAGTAAATTAGTGTTCGGCTTCGGGATGGTGTCGCGATTAAAAAATAAATTGTACTTTTTTCTGAGAGTTACGTTTTTATCATTTTCTCTTCTCTTGTCTCTTTGTTTCAGTCTTGCTCTGTAGGTATCGGTTTCGGGACCGGGGACTATGTTCTTTTCAGTCAATTCCGCTTTATAGTTGATCGGCGATATAAACGAAAACGATGCTATTGTCCCTGTACTGCTAGTGGAATTTAAACTATCACAGCTGCTCGACGAAGATAATTCTAGAGACACGGATTCTCGAGATGTGGAGGTTTTAAACCATTTGAAGAAAGAAAAGAGACCACTGCTTCGTTTGGAATTTTTTGGATCACAGCCAGGACTTTGTCCAATGCCAGTAATTGACGTATCCTGATGTCTTACACTCATATTATTACAATCATGTCTTTTGAATAATAGGGAAAACCTCTTCTCACTAATAATGCAAAAATTTAAATCGAATTAACAAAGAACGCATGCATTGTTAATTATTTATAAATACACTTAGGCACATGTTCTATGATTGCAATTACTCACGAGTTATTTTTAGAGAAATAGAAGACTTTTTAAAATTAATCTCGATAATAATAAAAGCGCACATCTTTACTTACCAACGCTCAACATTGAATTAAAATTTGAATTATTTTGGGCAGTAAGTTACATTGAACGGAAATTGGAAGTACTAACGACCACTACTGGTAAGATGTTGGAAATTAACGTCGACGGCTTAAAAACGACGGTCGAAGTGAGCGTCGAGATGCTTGTTTAATTTTAGCGTCAGTTCGCTAGCTCTCTCGTCCGGTTGACAATTATTCTTTTTAGTTGTATTTACAAACAACCTACTAATTGGCGCGTTTCAAAAAATATTAAAATTTTGAAACTTTAGCAAGATTTCTAAATTACGTAATTAATTAAGAGGTAGAAATCCGAAACCTACTTTTCGTGCGATATGTGTAACGCGAGTTCGAATTCGCTACCAACTTGAAATTTCCCGCGCAAATAATTTTTACCTATAAGTTGACTTTGAGTAATTAAAAAAATTAATGCGTCATCGCAATTACGCTAATCCTTGTCGATATGATAAAAAGATTAATAAAATTTCCCGAAATTGATATCGATCGCGAGACGTCATATTTTGCAGTTGGCTCGCCTGTTGTTATTCATGTTTGGTGGTGGTAAACGTCAAGTTGATAAAATTTGTGCGAAGTTAAAATCAAAATATTTGTAGAAAATTCGATTAATATTCATATAAATTTTGTTCCACGGTGTAGTTTTAATTAAAGTTTAAAAATGTTGATGGATTTTGAGTGTTCTGAACATTGATAAGTGCGTTTTGTGGATTCTTTGTTTGTAACCCCTGCATTTCGTAGTGGACTCGTCCCAAAACCTTTGTGCGTAAATTTTGTTAGTAAACAACCTTCGGACGTTATTACTAAAAATAAACTTGCACATACAAAAAATCAATTTTTGTGATGTTCTCTAATCAAATTTTAGACAATAGATCATCGGTAAAACTCGTCTTGAATCCATCAGTAAATCTTGTCAACTCAAAGAGAAAAAGAATATTCATACACCCGACTGCAATGTTCAAGAACTGTTTAATTATAAGTAGTGGTTGGAGTTGTACAATATAAGTTGGTTAAAAGTTTGCGTAAATAGATTTTTGTACATTTTTTCAAACGCTATAACATTGTTGATTGCCGATAATCAATCATGAAGCTTTTGGAAAGTACCCATTTCGAAGCAATAAATAATGCTTTGACCATCACGGCAGGTGACAGCAAAATAATTGGTCGTATCGAAAGTTACTCGTGTAAGATGGCCGGAGGCGAAAAGGCTTTGTATAAGCGCTTTAATTCGGAAGGATCTACTCCTCACGATTTACAAGCACTATCGCCGCCTCAAGGTTACAGTCGTAGCGTTTCTGGAGACGAAGATGGAACATTATGCGACACCATCAGTCGCAAAACTCTCTTCTATCTCATCGCTACGCTTAACTCAGCTTTTCCAGATTATGACTTTATCAATGCAAAGGTGAACAACACATTTATTATTTTGTTATCTAACAAAAATTGCGATAAAAAATATGTTTTTAATTAATCTCATAGGTCGTAGGTTCTCCAACTGTAAGTAACTTCTCTTAGAGGCATTCTTGTGTAAAAATGGGGGACTCATTAATAAATCATGAGGCGAGTTTCCCTTCCTTGCTTTCTCTGTTCCACTCTATTTTGTCAATCTTTTACTAGAGAGGGAAAGATTATGGAGAGGGAGTCCTACAACTTCATTCAAAATTTTCAAGGGTCTTGAGAAATTATACAGGTTATTGAAACCACCTGTCAGGTCCACCTGTATTGTCAATAAATAAAACAACAGTGCTTCTCAAACAGCTATTAGTCGACTTGAACTAGTTTTTATTGAGAACTAATTTATTATCTTGGTGTTCTTGAAAATACTTGAAGCTTTCAAGTGCAAAATTTAGCAAAATCAAATTTTTTACGTAGGGGAAACCCATACAAAAATTAATTTTTGGGGGAGCGTACTTTTTGAAAAATATTTCCCAGCGAGATTTTGAAAACGACAAATAACTAATAATTATAAATTAATTTATAAAAAAATTATCTAGAAAACATTTTTAGAATCACATCAATTTGGGCGCGTTTTTATTGATATAGTGATTACCAAATTTTGTGGTTTAGAACGACTCATCGCCGAACATTTTATCACTGCTAAATGGAATAACCACATTTATTGGAAAATTAATAATACTACTTTAAAAGTAGTAATATACTTAAACGTAGGAATCCCTGAATATTGATATCCAATATAATATTGCCTATTTGATTTTCCAAAATCCAACAGTCTATAACATATTTCCATGAACCTACAGATTAAAATAAATTTTATTTTTTGAATTTCCAACAGGCGAACTTTTCCCAAACCACGGAATATCCCATATGTGCAAATCTTTTTCATGTTTTGGATACTTCAGATAAACCCTTAGGACTTGCAGGTTAACGTGGAATCTCAACCCCGACACAAATTTGTTACTTTTATTTTTAGAGCTGCTAGAATTTGAACCCGAGAACTTTGACATTCAAAGTTTATAGTCTTCACCACTAGACTCAAACTATCCGTACAATGTTTGGTTTTTTCTCTTAAAAAAATTAAAGTTTTTTTAACTTTAACTCCAATATGCAACCTTAATGTGAAATTTTGTACCGTGATGTATTTTGAAAAATTGATATTATTATTATGATAATTTACTTTTCGTAAATGCTACCAATAAAAATAATAAACAGAAATTATACAAGATTAAATTTTGGCACAAAATTGCTGATAAGGCTGTAAATTAAAAATAATATAAGTGCCCACAGTTGATAGACTCCGTATTCTAGTCCATTCCAATTTTATAATCCCTATCCAAATGTATTAATTGCAAAAATAAATAAATTATCTTAAAAATTATTACTTCAATCATTTTTCTTAAGAGATTATTAATATATTTTTGTGGGTTCATTTTACAAGCTATTTTTTAATTTATTCTTCAATAATTAGAATAGAAATTGTATTTACTCACCAAATTCTCGTTCAACGTGGTACATAAATACCTTAATAAAATCCTATCATTTTTTGACCGAAAATTCGATATTAATGTATTGGTTAATATTGCAGACCTGATGCTAAAAAGCGAAACCGGTAGAAAATATAAAATAAAAATATATACTAGTAAATTCGTATAATTATTGAAGAATAAATTAATTATATGTGTAGTTTGCCTTATGAAGTGACATTTTCTCAAAAATTATGATATTGAACTAAAAAACATAAATATTATAGTATCTCCTATACTTGACAGTGACAGGAACATAACCATGCAGAATGATCTGGAATTAAAGCAATTTGACTCACAACTTTCATTTTTTTTGTTGCTGAAATTGTTATATTTTTTAAGTAGGCAGTCGAAAATTATCATCATCTCTGGCCTGATGCTTGCCTAATGCATTTTATACGTCTGACCCAGATACTCGTACCATTTACACTAACTTCTCAGTTCAAATCAATCAAAATTTTTAAACAATTCTCAGTAGTACAAAAAGACAGGTTTGCGCAACTTCCTTGCGAAAACTGCATACAATAAGAAAGTAAATTAATTTATCTTTTATGCTATATATTTTTAGAATATTACAAAAATTAATTCAATTGCTTTGTAGTGCAATTCTTAAAACTTTTGTTTACCTAAACACGAATAAATATTCTGATTTATTCCTAAGAATATAAAGTTTGGGAATCCCCAAATTAAATATTTCAAATTTTGTTTTGTTTCTAAAACCAGAAACGTCAATATTTTTAATTTTTCAATATAAAAATAATTATTCTATTATGTTTATACCTTTTTAATCTTATCACGGCAGTTATTTTTAGTTTAAAAGTAATTTTACGACATTTTTATCTTAATGCAGCATTTTATGTGGTTTTCAAGTTATTTTTAGCTTTTATAGCAAATAACTAATACGTTTTCTTTCAGAGTCATGAATTCAGTAAAGAGCCGTCATCTAGATGGGTGAGAAACGCCATCGATACAAATTTGAGCGCCATTGCGGGCGAATATTACCGTGGATTGAGACAAGAACTCTGGAACGTCATCGAGGCAGAAATTAGTATGCAAGATTGCGACATTTATTCGTACAATCCTGACCTTGCTTCCGATCCATTCGGAGAGGACGGCTGTCTCTGGAGTTTCAATTATTTTTTCTATAACAAGAAGTTGAAAAGGATTGTATTTTTCACATGCAGAGCTATCAAGTATGCTTTCCCTCCATTAAAATGTATCTCAAATTAACGTTTTTATTTTTTTAGTCAGTTGTATGCTTCCGATTCGGGGGTTGGAAGTGACTTTGCTATGGAAGAAGACGATTTTGAATGAATTTTTGAATTCGTTCGACCTCACTACAGTGCATATCGATTTTTCATTTTTGTAGTTCAGCAGTTAATTTTGACTTCTTTTTTTTCCTAACAGTTACTGTATTTGATTTAATCACTTTTTTACTTTTGTGTAGCACAAGCATCATAATAAAAACAGTGCACAAAATTGTAGTCAATTACGCAATAATACAAAGCTTTAAAAGCAAACATCGATAAATCATGGTACAAGATTTTTTAACAAAACTAAAACTCTAGTCTTGAGGTAATTTTAAAAATAGTGTGCAATTTTCTTTGCATGCAAAATTGCTGCAATTTTTTAATAGGCTGCTTCTGAGTTATAACGTGAGGAAAAATTCTTACATGTACATTACTTTATCATGAGTTTGATGTGTACATTTTGGTGAGAGCAAAAGTACAAATATTAGGTATACGGTGTTAATTGTCACAAGTATTAAGATGTAATCGTACTTATAGTTAGTTTTGAGTTTTCCTTTTTTTATAACCCATTTAATTGATGTTAAAATTACTAAGGATAGGTCAAGGGATTGTTTATTTCGTTTGTAGTATCGTAGTAATCATAACATGTATCCTCCGAGGTGAAGTGGTTAATAAGATTTTAAGTTCATAAAATTGTTAAGAGTTGTACAGATTTTAAATTTATATATAAAAAAATTATTTTATTGCTTTTTAGTAGCTTTAAGTTTTGAAAAGACTTAAATTCGTCATTAAAAAACGTATTATACGATCTCACATGTTGATGTTTATTTTTAACCAAAAAAAGTGAATTTTTTTGTTTAAATTGGTATAAAATATCCACTATTAAGAAGGTTAATGTGAAAAACTAATTGTATCACAGTTTAGCTTCTAACAATTCGTTTAGTATTTTAAGTAGCATGTAATGTTGATCTGACAAAAATATATGTTTACATTATATAAAATTATTTTTTATTATTTAAATATACCTTAACAAAAAGAGAACCATAATAACAAACCATTAAAACTCTTAATACGGTAATAACTTAATAATTCTTGCGTCAATTTAAAAATTCAGGTTTAACAATTACAACAAGCTTTATTCTAAAATAAGTTAAAAAATAATTTACAGATAAGGTAATAGACTTTTGATTAAAATAAATATCTAAAAATTCGGCTTTGTGTAAAAGCTATCAGTGAGCGATAGAAGGAAATCGCTAGGGACAAACGGAACAAACATTCAAAATAAATAGAAAAATTCATTCATTTATGTTGAATTAAGCAATTTCTAAGCAATTAAGAATGTGACCCATCCTTTCATCGCTCACTGACATAACAATAATTAACAACTTGGCTTAAGTAAAATAAAAGTTAAAGCATTTTTTTATCTGTACATCATCACATCGGGGCTCTGGTACATACAAATGTATGCATCACATAATAATCTACGAGCATGTTCTGGTAAATACCTATCGGAAGGTGCATCTTCATGTAGTAAACGACACATTTGTTCATCTGATAACCATTTGGACACGTCTGGACATGCCACCATTTCAGGAATATTATAACCATTCTGCTCGCCTAAAATAAAAACACAATGAACTGTTAAGATTTTAGATTCTGGTTAAAAAAATTCTAAACTTAATTTATTTAGACAAAAGTTTTCATTTATACCAACATTGCATGGGGCAAGGCCTGCCAGAAAATTAATAGAAATAACGAAAAATAAAAAGCACTGGCGATAATTATGAATTTACTGTTTTATACTGAAGTAAGGTGACTTATAGCTGTGGATTGACACTTAAGAGCGGTTTCTGATTTAATTATTGAAAATTGAAATTGAAAATAGTTTTTACATATTACCTACTATGAAACTGCGAGTTTCATTGGTTGTTGAGACAGTCGAAACATGACAATTGCAGATCAACGCGACTGTTGGTCAGAAACCAATTGGTTTCTTCCCGCTTACTCGGTTATAAATATATCGTTTTAACTGTCAATTTATCTGACAGTGACAGTTTTTATATTTTATGAAGGTTAGATTAATTAATGAAACTCTCAGATTCATTGCAGGTAATATGTAAATTAGTGTGTATGGCACGGGATGAAACACGATTTCAGACCAGGGTGAGGATTGCTTGCCCGAGCGATAGCAAGGGCTGGCAACACCCTGGTCTGAAATCGTTTTGTTTCATCCCTAGCCAAACAATATACTATTAAATTATGATTTGCACGCGATGCAAGATTATTTTCTATCATATTAAAAAAATCGATATATTTCTAGCAGAAAAAAAAGAACGTCCTGAACCCAAAAATCCTCCTAGAATGTAAAGATCAACTGATTTTTCAGCTATACGCTCATATTTGTACATATTTGATCTTTTCAATACAAATTGACTCTTCAGATCGCAAATAAATTCATGTAATTACGATCAGTTTTCTAATTACAAGAAAATAGCTGAATAAAATAAAATAAAAATTTTAAAATGTTTTAAACAACTGACCCTAAATTTAGAAACAATTTTTGATTCAATTTGATGAAATTATTTAAAGTACCTAAGCAACCAAAATGAGAAAACAAGAAATACAAATTAAGAAATTAAAAATGCTAAAAAAGAAAGTATTATAAATACAAGCAAAAACTAATCAAATCTATTTACATATATGCATTTATTTCAATCCTTCAAAATTTCACTGTATTTTAATTGGGAATAAATTACCATAAAATTCATATTATGTATAACAGATATTTGCACAGCTTTAAAAAATATAATCAAATTCAAAGTAGAACTCGGAAGGTCCACCTTAGTCCTTAGGATTAAATAAAAATTTAAAATTCAAAGTATTATTTAAAATAATCCTGTAAATTTTAAGTAAAATAAATTAATATTTACCTTTTCGATCTGCCATGGAATCAAAAAAGCACCAAGGAGCTTCGTGACCCACGCCACATTTAACAAATGCAACGTAATGCGAGGTTTCTATACAAATTACAGCAAAAAGCTCCATAAAAAGACGAGGTGGATGACAGTGTTCTGCCATAATTGAAAAATCCTGCGAAACAAAAAGTTTCTTTGGACTGTGAGAAATTCTTCTGCTATGAGAATGCGCTTTTTCGATACACTGATTACAAAATGCTATACTTTCCAAACCAACTCCGCACTCTCCAAAACATTGCTTACATTCCCATAGAGCTAATTTACCACAGACGGTGCACTGTCGTGGAGCTACAAAAAGAAATGTAATATTCGCCGCCTGCTTAAAAATATCAATACTTACAATTTTCAATTATGTCGGTAACATCCAACAACTGTGAAGGCAAAATTCTGGGATACATTTTATAGTTTTTTCCAAACCTTGGCATCTGAATTATAAGACAGGAAGGAACTTCTTTTAATTTAATATCGCTAGTCAAGAAACTTTGTTCAAACAGTTGTTGCACAGACGGCAAACTTAATCCGTCGTCCTTTTCCACAAAAAGTTGATAATGATAAGCTTCGTGTCCAGAACTAAGTTTCAAAAACGGTTCTGCTTTTAAAATTTGCGCCAATAAAGAATTTAAAAACTCTTCCGGGTCCTTTTCTTCGCTGGTGAGACCCGAAACTGAACTCAACTGATCCAATAGTTTTCGCAAATTCATTACTCGATCGGCCCGTACAAACAAATTTGTTCTTAATGGATTGACTATTTCTTCACGAAGGACTTGTTGAACCTAAAAACATCACAAATGAATATTAAAATTTGCTTGAAGGTAGAAAAACTCATCAACTTACTTCTTCGTAGTAAGGAATATCGCCAGGTCCTTTGGGTCGAAACAGAACACCATCAAATACGCCCGTAAAAGTAAACATGGCAAATAGGGTTGCATCCAAATAGCAAGAGTTGTGATGTCCTTGAATTCCTCTAAATTTACCACATACAGCTTCCACGTCCTCTTCGGTGGGCATACAAAGAGGAGCAACTATTCCTTTTACAATAGGACAATCAATCTGAAAAGTTAAGTTATAAAAACAGTAAATTTGTACACCGCATACACTGTACTTCTTTTCCAAACATTTTGTCCGAAACGTGCTGTGCAGAAGTGGTGGGAATTTCGTCTATAAACCTGGAATCTTTGTGACACTGACTTAAAGGAACAAAAATTCCTCTATTTTCTCCGCACTTAAAAAACCTTTGACCGTTGTGAACTCCATCGCATAGAGGTAAAGGTAAATGTCCTTGTTCTTCCTCCAACTCTATTCCCACTAACACTTGCTTATTTTTCGGATGCACACCCATCCATCGTATCACCCCATATAAAGGATCGTTGGTAACGTCATTTGATATTTCCACGAGCGTTCCGATGGTTAAGTCGTTTGTAGTTCCCGGTGTTGGTGAATCATAATGCACTAATTTAGATGCAATTGGAGGTGGCTTCGCTTCGGTGTAGTTTTGATTCAACTCTAATACAGTTAAAGGAAGTTGACTGTATATATCATCGTCATAAAATTTAGCTTTGTATTTTACATTATCGTACAATTTCTGACTAACTTTCTTGTTTGCCATTGGTTTAGACAAATTTTTATTTAATGCCATCACGAGTAAAATTTAGTAATTGCAAATAGGTCGACTCATTCAAATGGAAAGTGCTTGTTTATAAAAGGATTAAAAATAGAAATCGAAGGAGACTGGACATTTAGACTTCCTGCTCGACAAAACTATTTTTAAATATGCAATAAAAATACCAAAAATTAATTATAGCTACCATAATTTAGACAAATTACCAAATAAACTGTTCTTTTAACTTGGTGTCACACCCAAGTAATGTAAAAATTTTAGTTGACTTTTAAATGAACTGCTGCAATTTGATTTCAAAAAATTTTTTTTTTTAAATTTTTAATACAAAAAAAGTTAAATCTGTAAACACAAAAAAATATTAAGCCTTGTTATCGACACCACTTTCACACTTATAATGAAATCTTAGAAATTTTTAATTGAAGAGTTTGCAACTTTTGTGCCAATTATATGTATATTAATAAAAACTTTCTAAATTTAAGAAACTTTAATCCTACTAAAAATATTAATCTGAATTACATACAAGGTCTTTCTCGCAAAATTTTGCAAAACAATTTCTCTGATTTTTGTAGGTTTCTTTCGGTTAAAATTTTTCTTTCCTGATCTAAACATTGTGGAATCCCAAAATAATAAATTATTAGGTAGTCAAAGTTTGTTGTTTTGACAAGCTAGTTCAATGGACAGACTTAAATGTCTAATTTTACAAATATCCTACAACAGCCTACACTTTTTTTTTGGTGAAAAAAAATTAAGTGAAAATCGCGTGACAAAAATAATTCGGAAATACGATTTTTTTACCTGCTACAATCAATCAAACGGATGAAATTAATATTTATGATGTGATAATGAGGACGAAAATAAAACTGATGAAGAAAAATAATCAAATATTCTACCTGAAATTTTAGAAAATTTGAAGAGAATAATAATAAAAGCAATTAATATTATTTTAGGTTTCTTTAAATATCTTTTGTATTTTCCTGAAATTTTAATTTAAAATAATCCCATTATTACAATGGAATACTTCCACAAAATAATTTGCGAAAAGATGAACCCTACGTCATTGGACCTTTGCTTTTTTTCTCAGTTCAACGACTTATAGAAATGTAAGCAAATTTTTTGAAAAGTAGAAGAATTCGAATAAAACACAAAAGTTATATACAGACATTAGACAAATAAATGGACTTAAGTTAAATTACTTGAAAAGGGTTTATCTTCGACTTTTGTTTACGGTATGCCACGTTTTAAATTTGATGTAAGGCAAATTTTTGTACACTAGATTTCTTTTTACAAGATTTCCCCGGACCCGACTGCTTCCTGAGTTCTGGATTGTGGTAAGATTTCCTTCCAAAAAATGAAAAAAAACAACTTATCCACTTATAGTATTTCTAAGATTTCATGAAATTTCTCTTCAGTTGAATGCCAGATTTACCCTCTCGATTTGATGTAAATATTTTATTAATAAAAAAGAAAAATTATAAAAAAAATGCTGTAGTTTTATTTTTATTATTAATTTGACGGGATAATAGCCAAGGTGAAATTTAAAAAGAAGATAATTTTAAATGAATAGACCTCGGAAAAAATAAATTAATGACGGCGCGTGCAAGCTGAATTAATTATTTTGTTTTTGTTGATAATTCTATATTATACAGAAAAACTAAGCTCCGCAGTCACATTAACGGATAATTTCACTGTAGCCACACTGGGTAAGCCAGTCAGTCTCAAAAAATGATTGTGAGAAAATTATCCGTCCGATGTGGAAAAAAAAATTATGTAACATGCTTTGAGCCTGTTTAGTCAGAAATGGACAACAATATTCATTCAATGTTAGCAGAATCTCATTAACCTTCTTCTACTTGTCAATAAGAAAGATCCCAATGTGGTTAACTTCGTTAATCGCTTTCAATGCAAAATCAATCTTATTTATGGTGATTCTAGCTTGTACTTATTAAGGTTGTTAAGAAGGAAATCGAAAGTATATGAGAAGCTTTTGAAATCTTGAAATAGTATCTAAAATTTTGATAGTTTAAATCAATATATGCAAATAATATACTGTAAAAATTTGAAAAACTTCTCGTATACTTCAATTCCTATTTAACAACCTTAATGAGAAAGCTTCAATGTTAATCTGAGTGGCCTAAATAAATAATTTAAAAAACTACTTACTGTTCTCGGTTGCTTCCACAATCTTCTTCGTTGTTCCATTTTTATCCAACTCTTTAGTCTCTTGCAAAAGTTTAACTTTCCTGGGCACAGTTTTACTACCATTAATTAAATGCGAAACTGGATTTACACTTTTATTTCTAGGCAACTTAAAGTTTGCATCGTTAGCAGAAGCAGTCGCCTTTTTTTCAAGTTTTGCTAAATTAGTAGAAAAATTTTCTAACTGCTCATCGGTTGTGGTTCCAGACCACACCCCTCCGATAGCATCGATTAAATCAATTTCAGAATTATGTTTATTAAGTCTTTTCTCGCTTTTATCGTTTATCAAGTGAGTACTATCGTGTTGAACCATCGTGTTTTGATCAAAATCATTATTCGTATTTACGCTAACACCATGTACCGGTTCTAAAATGTTTTGCAAAGATAGTGAAGTTCTAAAATTTGTCAATCCATTTTTGTCATTTGTAGGTATGTGAATTTCGTTTTTGAAAGTTGTAGTGCCATCGTACGTTTTTCTGTGTCTGTCACAGTTTGTTGAAGAACTACTCAACCCTGCAACTTTCTTTTCTGTTAAATCGTTCAGTAAATGCGTTAAAGATGCTAGTTTTTGTGCTTTTGATGTCACGCTTGGTATGTTTTGAGGTATAATATTTTCCATGGTTGTGAAAATTCCGTAACCAGAAGGACACTCAAAGTATTGTATCCCAGCACTCGATCCATTACAATGACTACCATTTCTTCTTTCCTAAATAGAAAAGTAACTTAGCAAATTGTAATTTAAAATTAGAGAAAAAGAGGCTTACGTGTAAACGAATTCCATAACACTTCCCTCTTCCTATAACATTTCCAATGTACTTAACTGTACCTAACAAAACTTCATCAAAGTGTAAATACCCCACAACGGAACCAACAGAAATTTGCATTAACTGTTCGCATCTAACAGGATTTTTAGCAAGTTTAACCCTTTCTTGAGGCGAGTTAACGGCTGCCAAGTGGGGCCAGAAAGTTTCTTCAACCGACACCACCTTCTCTTGTTCACAACAATACTTTTCACTCTCCCACGTCTCGTGATCGTCCTTAAGAAATCTTATAGCAAATGTTCGATTTCCAAGAACACCTTCGATCTTAACGATCGAACCCAACAATGCAGTTCTTTGACTTTGAGCATTTTGCTGTAAATCTCTCACCAGTGCATTTTGGACCAGGATACCATATTCAAAAATTCTGTGACTCATTTCGTATGTCAACTCGAGATTAGGTAGGTAGGTACCTCAATAATTTCACTATTAATCAATTATAAATAACCTTGTTACCTTAGTCAATTAGTGCAATAATAAATAATTGACACCTCACTGCCACATCTGAGGTACACATTTTTAAAATAAAAATTCTTAATTGATATCAAAATTGTTTACAATAAAATTTAAACAACAATAACAAACATCTGTCATATCGCGAATCTTTCAGACTCCGTCATTTCTTGTAAATGGCAAAAACAGAGACAGATTACGAAGGAGTTTCACCTGTATAAAGTGGTCCATACACGACTTTCAAAAATCAAGGTCAATTCAAATTGTGTTTGTTTAATTTTTTCTAGATACCAGCTGCCTACCAAGAAGTAGGAAGGAATGGAATTATAATGTAATATGTAATTAATTAAAAATTATTTCGTAGTCTTTGAATTTCCATAAGGATTTTTTCGTTTTAAGAAAAATTTCCCTCGATTTCTTAAAAACGGCTGTTCATAAATTTTTTTTTTTTTTTAATTTTATAACATCAAAATTGCTCCAAAACTACAATCTCTGAACCAAAACCATTCTGTGATAAATTGATAGACTTTATCTAAAACTAATAATTTGCTAAATTATCAAGTTTCTAATTATTATTTTAAATACTTATCTAATCATTTTAATATCCTCACTAATTATTAAAACAAATAATATGAATAAATTATTCAAAACATTATGGGTATTTAATTTTTAGCATCATAATATGTTGGTACTTAAATAGTTGGGAGAGACTGCTATATATACGGCCATTTTTGAAATCTACATCATAAAAATTCAATCATTACGAAAGAAAGTTCTATAAGAGTGAGATTAAACGTTTCAAACAAAGAAATTTATAAAAAAGTGTGAAAATCTTTATTCAGGTATGCATATTTGAGTTGTGACCGTTTTACTAATTAATTAGTCAAAAAAGATGTATTGCGATTATTAAATTAGAAATTTTTAATTGTCAACGCCCTTGGTTTCCATACGTTAATTTTTTGTTTGGCAAAAATAACAAAATTTTTAATATTTATTATAAACAAGATTAAACGATAGGTGCGAAGTAGTGTTTGATTACATTTTTATCTCGAAATCATTTCTCAATATTGCGTAGTAAACGTCATAGATTTTCCTTTGTGTTGCTTCCTACAAAATGGCGGAGCTAATATTCCTTTGTCATTAATTTAATTATTAATTTAGAATTTTTTTTTCTTACAGACAAGATGCAAATTTTTGTCAAGACTTTGACTGGTAAAACCATCACCTTAGAGGTTGAGCCTTCCGATACCATCGAAAATGTGAAGGCCAAAATTCAAGACAAAGAAGGTATCCCTCCCGATCAACAACGTTTGATTTTTGCAGGCAAACAATTAGAAGACGGACGTACACTTTCTGACTACAACATACAGAAAGAATCAACCCTTCATTTGGTATTGCGTCTTCGCGGAGGTATGCAAATTTTCGTTAAAACCTTGACCGGCAAGACGATCACCTTGGAGGTTGAACCATCTGACACTATTGAAAATGTCAAAGCTAAGATTCAAGATAAAGAAGGTATTCCACCAGATCAACAACGTTTAATTTTCGCCGGAAAACAATTAGAAGATGGACGCACTCTTGGTGACTACAACATACAGAAAGAATCGACTCTTCATTTAGTATTGCGTCTTCGTGGTGGTATGCAAATTTTCGTGAAAACTTTAACCGGAAAAACTATCACTTTAGAAGTCGAACCATCTGACACTATTGAAAATGTTAAAGCTAAAATTCAAGATAAAGAAGGTATCCCACCAGACCAACAACGTTTGATTTTTGCTGGTAAACAATTGGAAGATGGCCGCACACTAGGTGACTACAACATCCAGAAAGAGTCTACCCTTCATTTAGTATTGCGTCTCCGTGGTGGTATGCAAATTTTCGTGAAAACCTTGACTGGTAAAACTATCACTTTGGAAGTTGAACCATCTGACACCATTGAAAATGTCAAAGCCAAGATCCAAGATAAAGAGGGAATCCCACCAGATCAACAACGTTTGATTTTCGCCGGAAAACAATTAGAAGATGGACGCACTCTCTCCGATTATAACATCCAAAAAGAATCCACTCTCCATTTAGTCTTACGTCTTCGTGGTGGTATGCAAATTTTTGTTAAAACCTTAACTGGAAAGACCATCACCTTGGAAGTAGAACCTTCTGATAGTATCGAAAATGTCAAAGCCAAAATTCAAGATAAGGAAGGAATCCCCCCAGATCAACAACGTTTAATTTTTGCCGGAAAACAATTAGAAGATGGAAGAACTTTATCGGACTACAACATTCAGAAAGAATCGACTCTTCATTTGGTGTTACGTCTGCGTGGTGGTATGCAAATCTTTGTTAAAACTTTGACTGGAAAGACCATCACCTTGGAAGTTGAACCTTCCGATACCATTGAAAATGTTAAAGCTAAAATTCAAGATAAAGAAGGAATCCCACCAGATCAACAACGTTTGATTTTTGCTGGTAAACAGTTGGAAGATGGTCGTACACTTGGTGACTATAACATCCAGAAGGAATCCACCCTTCATTTGGTATTGCGTCTTCGTGGAGGCATGCAAATTTTCGTGAAAACCTTAACTGGAAAGACCATCACCTTGGAAGTTGAACCTTCCGACACCATCGAAAATGTCAAAGCCAAGATTCAAGATAAAGAAGGTATCCCACCAGATCAACAACGTTTGATTTTTGCTGGTAAACAGTTAGAAGATGGACGCACACTTGGTGATTATAACATCCAGAAGGAATCGACTCTCCATTTGGTATTGCGTCTCCGTGGAGGTATGCAAATTTTCGTTAAAACCTTAACCGGCAAGACGATCACCTTGGAGGTTGAACCATCTGACACTATTGAAAATGTCAAAGCTAAGATTCAAGATAAAGAAGGTATCCCACCAGACCAACAGCGTTTAATTTTCGCCGGAAAACAATTAGAAGATGGACGCACACTAGGTGACTACAACATCCAGAAAGAGTCTACCCTCCATTTAGTATTGCGTCTTCGTGGTGGTATGCAAATTTTCGTGAAAACTTTAACCGGAAAAACTATCACCTTAGAAGTAGAACCATCTGACACTATTGAAAATGTTAAAGCTAAAATTCAAGATAAAGAAGGTATCCCACCAGACCAACAGCGTTTAATTTTCGCCGGAAAACAATTAGAAGATGGACGCACACTAGGTGACTACAACATCCAGAAGGAGTCTACCCTCCATTTAGTATTGCGTCTTCGTGGTGGTATGCAAATTTTCGTGAAAACCTTAACCGGAAAAACTATCACCTTAGAAGTAGAACCATCTGACACTATTGAAAACGTTAAAGCTAAAATTCAAGATAAAGAAGGTATCCCACCAGACCAACAACGTTTGATTTTTGCCGGTAAACAATTGGAAGACGGCAGAACTTTATCGGACTACAACATCCAAAAGGAATCCACTCTTCATTTGGTGTTGCGTCTTCGTGGTGGCATGCAAATTTTTGTGAAAACTTTGACCGGAAAGACCATCACCTTGGAGGTTGAACCATCTGACACCATCGAAAATGTCAAAGCCAAGATCCAAGATAAAGAAGGTATCCCACCAGATCAACAACGTTTAATTTTCGCTGGTAAACAATTAGAAGATGGAAGAACTTTATCTGACTACAACATCCAGAAAGAATCAACCCTGCATTTGGTCTTACGTCTTCGTGGTGGTATGCAAATTTTCGTGAAAACCTTAACTGGAAAGACCATCACGTTGGAAGTTGAACCATCCGATACTATCGAAAACGTCAAGGCCAAGATCCAGGATAAAGAAGGAATCCCACCAGATCAACAGCGTTTGATCTTTGCTGGTAAACAATTAGAAGATGGACGCACACTTGGTGATTACAACATCCAGAAAGAATCGACATTGCATTTAGTTTTGCGCTTACGTGGAGGATGCTAATTATCAAAATTGCTTATTTTACATTTGTATTCAATTTTATGCTATTGGGTTAATACATGTAATGATTGTATTCAATAAATTATAAAAATAATTTGTTAATTTTAATCAAGTGGAAGCACAGAGGACTGGGATTTCTGCTGAAATGCATCAATAAAGTTGGGGTAATTTTATTTCAATTAGGGAGGATTTTGCAATTACCTCTCACATACATGAGTCCCCTACTTTTTCTTCAGTTTTCATATTGGGAGGGAATATGCAGAAATGTATTTACTTGGCTTAATCTGGGTCCTGTTTCATTATGAAAATTTGCTACTACTTTAAAATACTAAGTTTGGACGTCGAACAAGTTGCTCGGAACAGCTTTTAATGACTTCGCCAGTGCAGCTTCTCAGAGCAACGCCCAATGAACGCATTTGTCTGCTCGGAGCACTTGAAATTTAAATATACCTCACAATAAGTTTCTTTTGTCAACATTATAACAATTCATATAGCAGTGTAGGATATAACAATATTATTAATATGAATAATTTAATAAACGCAATATTGCTTTTTTTGTAGCATCGAAGTACTCCTGCCCTTGCTTGTACGAATTTCATCCATTTTAATTTTGTGTTCTAGTTTTATTTTCTCAATGATACGAATTTTTTTATAATTTATTTTTATTTAACGCGCAAAACTATCCGCTAAGAAATTTGATCGGAAATACTGTGGAATCCAATATATAAGTAATAAATAAGATTTTCTGAAAGTTACGTAAAATTCTGAAATCAAATATATATTTTTTTTTTAATATTTAATTTATAATGGATACTAGACATATTTTATTAGCCCAACTTACTTACTTTTAAATATATTTGAGTTTTCACAAAAAACAGAATTTCAAACTAAACACGTTTACGAAGTGCAATAGTATGAAATATATTTAGGCGTGAATGCGCACTGGTATACCTGTTATACCACTAAGAAATATCGGTCTTCCAGATTCTAGGTAAACGATTGAAATTTGATCTCTTTATCACGAGTGGTAAAAGACAACATCTACCATCCCTATTGCACATTCAAAAAGTGTTTAAAAATAATTTTATATCTGAAAAAAGTAAGATTTCTCCGTTATTCCGAACTGGTAAACCTCTTTACCAGAGAGCGTTAAAGGGTTAAATCAGTTTCGTGTAGTATATTTCTTCAATTTCATCATATTTGTATTTCAAACATAAAATCAATTTGTTCAATTAATTCTTATTATAATAATAAAAATTCAATTAATAATAGCATAACAGCTTCTATTTCAAATGAATTACTTCATTATATTAATTATTTAATATTTAAATTCAAATTCGTTGTTAAAACTCAAAATTTAATTAATTTAAGAAAATAACATTTCAAATCTTAAAAATATTTGCCGCTAGAAAAGGTAGAACAAATTTGGAGCAACTTACTACTATTGCTACCAACCAGTTTTAACCTGCTCTAAACAGTCCCGAACAAGTTGCACTTGTCCAACGAACGCTTTTACTTCCTCCGAACTACTCGGAGCAGATAAATCAAGTCCAACAAACTAACCAAATGTCATTAGCTTGCTGGGTGGGTTTTGGTATTTATTAATGAAACTGCCTAGTACAATAAAAGCATAACTGAAAATTTTCGAATGTTATTCATTAGTAATTATTAGAGTCCGGATTTATAGCAATACGTAACCCGATATTTAGTATGTGGCATATAATTTATAATATCTTGTGTTTATACTCTTTGGTTTATACATAAATTTTATGCCGCATACCAAATATCGGGTTACGTATTGCTATAAATCCGGACTCTAATAATAATATTATCAAACTATACCCTGGAGGCTTGCAATTTATGTCGAATTTATTCACTGAATCATTCATTTTAAAAATTGAGTATCCTATCTTATCTAGAATAATTTTAGTTTTACAAAGATTTTTATCTATGATTTTTCAATATTTGTTTTTGGCATAGGAAAAGAAAATATAAATTTTTTGGCCATTTTCTGGTTAGCATCTGTTTTAAAACACTGGGGGGAGGGGTACTTTTCCTAGAAGTTCCTAATTATTAGACTTTATATTGGACTCGACTTTATTTTTCACAAAAAAATAAAAACACGAATTTTTATTAAATATATTTCATTGTTTAACAAATCATAACAGCCAATAAAATACCTATCATTACTAAATGACTAGAAAAATTTATGAAATATTGCAAAATTCGCTATCACTTCCAGTATCACTTGTAATTTGGCCTTCTTTCAATAAATTATTAACCACAGCTCGAGCCAAATAACCCATACATTGAATATTTGTAGTTTCATATAAGTAAGAAACACGACTGCTTTCACGATTATGATCCTATAAAAATGAACAACTCAATTTATTACTAGAAAACAAAAAATAGTAAACAAAACTCACTTTTGAATACATCTCGGCTGCATCCTTAATTAACTGCTCCAAATCTAAAGGATGGTTAAAGCTCAATTCGGGATTACGAGCTAATATTGTAGATACAATTGTCAACAATTCCACAATCAATTGCCTATATTCAGGTTGCTGTATATGATTTAACATCTACAAACAAAAATATTTATTAAGTAACTTAAAACCAACTTCTAATAATACCTATAATACCTATTTCCTACTCATATTTTAAAATAAATTCTCTGACTTTTGAAACCTCCATTAAATTTAGAAATTATAAATTTACGTAAATAAAAAACGTAATTTTTGTAATTTATTTTGTTTTTCAAACTTTCAAAAAAATTTCCCTTACCCAAAATCTTAATTTCCCTGACTTTCGCTTAAAAATAAAAAATTCCCAGACAAACTTACTGCCTTAGTTAGTATCAATAACTTAAACATTTAAGCAAGAATTGACATCAATTTCATTGAAAATTTTGCAGTTTAAAGAAGAAAGTCTTACCTGCTCCACAATTAAAGCAAAAGTAATTTCTGATCTTGTCATATTTGAAAGAGTAGGCTGTTGAGGAATCACAGTTCCCATTACTTTGATACCTTGAGGCGTACGTATCATCACATCCCACACTTGATTATAAAACGAATTAGGTACTCGACACAAGCAACCCTCAAGTTGGCGTGTTTGCAGAGGTGTTAGCCTACAATAAATTATTATCAAATATTAAAATTATATATAAATTAGAATAAATTATCAATATTGAGCTACAGGACACAAATAAAACACATTTTTTAAACAAGCTTTCGAAAAATGTCTTTTTCTTTTTCAAGTTTAATATGAATTGAAAAAACAGAAAGTCCATAACATGGACTTTGTAAACACCACTATACTTAAGGCAATTCCGTCCTACAAAGAACGTATCTTACATGAGATGATTGAGATAAAGAAAGATAGGAACTCAATGAATAGGAAGACTGATATCGAGGGACTGAGTAGCATTTACAGCCCACTACTTATTTAACTTCTTTGCGAATATTGGGGTTAAGTTTTTCACCATTGGTTTTTCTTAATCCACGACAACTTATTATTAATACATTCGTCTTCTTTATTTTTTCTTTCATTACCGGGATTTCGTATTATCATTCTGATCAAGTTGTCGGATAAATGTCAATATTCTAAATTAATATAATTTATAGTTGCCTTGTAATTGTCATTGTTTTTTCAATTCATATTAAACTTGAAAAAGAAAGACATTTTTCGAAAGCTTGTTTAAAAAATGTGTTTTATTTGTGTCCTGTAGCTCAATATTGATAATTCTAATTTATATTATTTTCAAGAGCTAATAATTTTAATTAATATTAAAATTATATTGAGAATATTTTCAAAACCTAATAATAAAGTAACCCCTCCTAAATAAAACCTCAAATTACCAACTTCTGATCTTCAAATAAAGAACTTTAAGATCGGCATAGTTCGTTTGAAGTTATAAATCTTTTTTTAAATTTAATTTAATTAAGAAACAAAATCGGGCCTTAGAGTCCTAACTAAAATCTGAAGTGTTTATTACAGATATACATAATGAGAAAATAAAAATACAGTAGAACCTCGATTATCCGGGTTGACTGGGACCGTGCTCAGCACGGATAATTGAAAAACACGGATAATAATAATTGACATTTTTGTTAATATTACAAAATATACTTATTATACAGGGTGACCCAGACCACCCGTTCAGTACTTTTTCTCAAAAACGGTAAGTCGTAGAGAGTTGGGCTAAAAAAATTTATTACAAAAGCCCTAATGACGAATCTAATGGTGATATTATTATTTCCGGGAAAAGTCGGCATCCAGAGTAGTTTGCTCCAGAAAGTCCAGAAATCCAGAATTTTAAATGGCACCATATGTCGAAAGTGGTATCGTTGGAAAGCCCTTTTAAAAATAAGCAAGTTTTGTAGGAAAAAATTTTTTATTACTCCCACCCCTTTTAAGTTATATTCACTTGAAATTATTAAATTTCAATTTCTTATAACGAACTTAACTTTAAAAGTCAGCACTTGAAATCCAGCTACCGCGTTAGAGCAATGTCACAAGTGTTCAAAATGTCTTCCATTTACTTCTAAACACTGTTGAGTTCTTCTGGTTTATTGTCTAATTATTGTCTAACCCGATAGCTAGATTTTGAATGCCAATTTTTAAAATAAAGTCAAAATAATCAAAATAATAACTTCATAACTTAAGTCGAATATAACTTAAAAGGGGTGGGAGTAATAAAAAAAAATTTCAGACAAAACTTGCTTATTTTTTAAGGAGCTTTCCAACGATACCACTTTCGACATATGGTGCCATTTAAAATTCTGGATTTCTGGACTTTCTGGAGCAAACTACTCTGGATGCCGACTTTTCCCGGAAATAATAATATCACCATTAGATTCGTCATTAGGGCTTTTGTAATAAATTTTTTTAGCCCAACTCTCTACGACTTACCGTTTTTGAAAAAAAGTACTGATACGGGTGGTCTGGGTCACCCTGTATATAGTCTAGGCAATGAACCACTAAAAAGGCCAAAGATAGGAAATCTTTTAGGATAAGACGTATCGGAATGCGGTTTTTTGCATTAGCTTGCAAAAATTATTTATATCATTCGTACCTACTTTGTACCTATTACAAACCGAAAGTTGCATTGCTGCAGCCTAAAATGCATCTTTTGAGACAACTTCGTAAATAAGAGTCAGAATTGGCTCAAGTCGGGTACCCGGGGGTTTTCGAGGTCGATGATCACGATTATAATGTTCAAATTGACCCCCCGAATACCTGGAGCTTAGGAACGTCATCTTCGGGGACTATCCCGAACTTTATGCGAGAGAGGAGAGAAACTGGGCACCCGGGTTTTTTTTGGGTCGCTGAATTCGAATATACCATCGGCGAACACCCCACGGACACCCGGTGGGCCCCAACCTGGACGCGAACGTCATCTT
Organism: Cantharis flavilabris; assembly: GCA_949152465.1. Classification (NCBI taxonomy): domain Eukaryota; kingdom Metazoa; phylum Arthropoda; class Insecta; order Coleoptera; family Cantharidae; genus Cantharis; species Cantharis flavilabris. The sequence continues at coordinate 14,827,723 of OX424435.1, forward strand.
CAAGAATTTTTCTGGAAATATCGACAATAACGAACCGAAAATCGTTATTATAAATCGTTTTTGTGTGCGCTGAATCCGAATTTTATGTTGAAAACGACCACCCGAACACCTGGTGCGCCCTAACTTGGCCCTGAACGTCATCCCCAATGGTGTTCCAGACATAATTGAACAAAACCACCCGAAAATCGTTACGGGGTGACCCGAAAAACCCCCAGTAACGATTTTTGGTTGGTCTTTTTCAATTGTGTCTGGAAAACCCTCGGGGAAGACGTTCAGGGCCAGGTTAGGGCGCATCAGGTGTTCGGGTGGTCGTTTTCAACATAAAATTCGGATTCAGCGCAAACAAAAAGCCCCCATAACGATTTTCGGTTCGTTATTGTCGATATTTCCAGAAAAATTCTCGAAGATGACGTCCGCGTCCTCGAAAACCCCCAGGTAGCCGACTTGAGCCAATTCTGACTCTTATTTACGAAGTTGTCTCAAAAGATGCATTTTTTGCATGCATTTTAGGCTGCAGCAATGCAACTTTCGGTTTGTAATAAGTACAAAGTAGATACGAATGATATAAATAATTTTTGCAAGCGAATGCAAAAAACCGCATTCCGACACGTCCTATCCTAAAAGATTTCCTATCATAATGCTTCATTGCCTCGACTAATAGTAGATTACAAACAAGGAACATATTAATTAAAAAGTTCTATTTAAAAAAATCAGATAATTTTGTTTGTTTTTTGACTTTTACTTAAATTAAATAAAGTAGGTAAGCAGAAAATTTAGACTAATTGACACTTTAAGTACATTTGTACAAAACAATAAATTCAGTGACATTTCATATTATGTATAACACAAAAAGATGCACTAAAACGGCCGCACGGATATCAATCAAAGTATAACGCACCCACGGATAATGCGTGCACGGATAATCGGGGTTCTACTGTATTGCTATTGCATATTTAAAGTTTTATTTTTCCATTATTTCAATTATTACGAAGAAAAACCTAATGTTTTTGAAATTCAAAAACTTACTTATCCTTTTTGGCCCAATCATTAATAGATAAAACTTTATCAATCAATTGCCGAATTTCATAAGGACTGTGATCTTCAATCTGATTTGAACTTCCCGTAAACTTCAAATACAATCGAATTGCTTCAATCACCCATCCTACTCTTATTTTAAGAATTCCTCTGAACATTTCAGGATTTGTTGCAATTAATCGTCCAGAATACAAGATTACTTCTTGTTGTAATACGGCTTGAATAATATCATAAGGTTGAATGGTATCATAAATCACAGTTTCAATTTCTGCCGGTGTCATTGGTTTATCAAAAACCGTTTCTTTTTGTCCAATCACGCCAACTGTAAGCTATAAAAACTTTTATGGCTCTGCAAATTTACTTTGGAGAAGGGTACAAACCTGTTTTCCGTGAACGAGAACTGCTGTAATAAATGGACTGATGGAATCGACCGTGTGATGCAATAAACTGCTGGTAAATCGAACAGTTGCCCAGTGTCGCATACACCCAGCTTTATGATACAAATGTTGTAAATGTTCTTTTACTGTTACATTGTTAATTTCAAAGTTGGGACCTTCACGTTTTAATAAAATTCCTTGTAACTGTGAACGAGCGTATACGCTAGGGTTATTGCGTATTTCTTCAATAATTTCTTGGTTAGTTTTGTTATCAAATGACGAATAACTTTTCAACTCCTCCTCGCCATTAAAAACTTTAGGTACATCAGTGAGACTTTGATATCCAATATAATCATGCTCAAGCTGTTTGAACTGTGTAAAAGTTTGATTCGGAAATTCCAAAATATTCATAAAATCCAAATGTTCTAAAAATAACAATATGACTTTATTTATAAAAACGATTGCAGACAACTTACCAACACAAGAACTAGAAATAAGGTTTTGAAGTCGACCAATTCTAACTTTTACTCCGTCACAATAGCCTTTTTTGAGCATGGCAAGAAGATCCAGCATTTGCTTAAACTGTGGATCTCGCATATGTTCCTCTCGAATTAATAGACAAACTGTGGGTCTACCAGATAGCCTCCAGTATCGCCCCACAAATTGAAGTTCAGTTTTTATGTCGTCTATCAGGAGTGCCATGTCTCTATACAAATAAAACTCGGATACTTCGAAAATTAATGGATAACATAAAACGGTCATTCCGCAAACTCTATAAACCTTGCTGGTTCCTAAACTGCCGACAGGTCTCCCAGGCCTTCCTTGCAAACCCAATTTATGATTTACACCTAAATTTTGGTAAACGTCCACCAATTGAGTTGAAGACCAAACCTGGACCGGTTCCACTTCGTGAGGTGTTTGTGTTTGGATACCATAGGTAGCCATCATTGCTTGTAATCGCATAGATTCTGCTATTAACACAATTTGAACCACCAAGTCTGTTGCAGTTCCCTAAATAAGAAAAAATGTTACATTTTCAATGATCGATAAAAAAGAAAAAAAGTTTTGCATTCCATATGTCAACATATTTTGATGTTTCATGATAAAAAATTTAAGTTAGTTAACACGTTATATCTGGCATAGATAGTGTTCTTAGGATGTGATGAACGTTCTTAGCCCTATTCTGTAAATCATTCCTTATGAAAGTATGTTATTATGAAAGGAGTAGCATAGATCTTTTCATATAATATAATAATAAATTATGAACACCATCAATAATATTGTTAATACTTCATATCAATACCAGTGTCAATACTTGATAAGTTGTAAGAGAAGAATATTATTGAATCTAGTATTGACGGTAGATTGAAGTGATTGAAGTCAAGTAGTGGCAATATAATAATTGATAGTATAGTAGACCGCTGACTTTACACATCCAACATCGAAAAAAATCACATGTTTCTGATTTTGTGCTATATTGTTAAGGTACCTACCAGTAGTGTAAAACCAAGTTTGCAGCTTCAAAAGACCCATGCTAACTTCGTAGTGCTCGAAAAATCTCGAAATTTTTTGACTGATTTCAGTTTTTGACCCCAAACTCCTCAAAGGGTGCTACCTATGGAAAAAGTTACTTTATCCTTTTCTGAAGCTGTGAATATTTCCTACAATTTAAGCTCACTCCAATTTTTTAGGTCCAATAGATCCAAAGATACAGGACCTCAAAAATTGGATTTTTTCCAAAGTTCAAAATTTCAGTTTTTGTCGTCTGTCGGGCTAAATATTGTCTGTAATACTCATTCTACAAGAAAATTCATTGAATATCAAGTTTTAGAACAGCTATTTAGCTTTAATTTAAGCCCTGAACGAAGCCTTTAGGCCCAACAGGTCTTCGTTATCATAGAAAAACAAAAATTGTGGAAATCGAGGGAGGGAGAGATCTGAGCCTGGGTGAATACAACATTAATTGCCATGAATATTCATAGTTATTACTTATTACACATATTATTATTATTATTAGTAAAAATAATATATGTGTGTACATACTCATCCAATATAAAAATAAGAGGCGCCTGATCAAGTTCCTCCACAACAAGATGGAAAACCAGGGGATTACCACCAGAGGTTGCCGGCTGCTTAATTGTCTAGACAGCCGCTGAGAAGAGAACTTCATATGAAACAGTTGTCATCATCGGAGAAGATGTGAATATACTGGTTCTTCTAAATGGATTAAGCTCCAACGTTGACAACGTCTCCTTACAGAAAAATTATAAGGGTGAGGCTGGTTATCAACAGTTCACTTCTACGAGTTTCAATTAAGGAGACTTATTACTCTGCCTTGGATTTGAAATGTTCCTCCACTCATTTACCGGCTGTGACACCACTTCTGCCCTTTTCCGGTTAGATAAACTGAAAATGATGGCTGTCTTCCATAAAAATAAGCACCTTGTGGAAGAGGCCAAGAAATTCCTGCAGCCTGACGCCACCCATGAACAAATACAGTCAGCTGAGAAAAAGTGCCTAGGGGTCCTTTATAGAGGGGGTTCTGAAGACAACCTCCACACTCTCCGATACAATTTATTCGTAAGAAGTGTAGCCAATGCAAAGGTCCATCTAGCTCGTCTACTCCCAACCAAAAAAGTTGCTGCCCAACACAGCTATCGTACGTATCACCAGGTGCAAAAGTGGATGGGGGTGGATAGGGACCCGTCCAACTGGGGCTGGACTAGGAGCAACCAAGGGCTCTTTCCCAAATTCCTTTCTTGAAAATGTATCAAGGGATTCAAGGGAGGAACTTGCTTATACCAAAAAACAGGGCTGAAGTGCTCTGCTTTGTGCAAGTTTCTGTTAGAGGACAGACTTTTATGAATGTCGTCACCTTCTCGTCCCAAGGATCAGCAGCTTACGAGGACCAACCCAGGCCTTCCAAAAGATTCCGGTTTTGATCGAAAAGAAGTTGCGGAATTGTGAAGTCTTCAACACATATATTTTGAAATTACCATTTTTTTTTTAAATTTCATCTTTTTTTTTAAATTTAAGTAAGATTTTAAAGATAAAATATGTTTTCACTTTTGAATATTGATGGTGTTTTCAATTTAGTTGAGCCTTCAGTCTCGTTAACAAAAGCATAACTATTAGTTCTGCAAATCGAGCGGCCCCAATAATTCCTGTCCCTCTGATTTCCCCCATTTTTGTTTTTCAAGATAACGAGGTACCTGTTGGGCCTATAGACTTTGTTCAGGGCTTACATTAAAGCTAAATAACTGTTCTAAAATTTTCTCATATAATGAGTATTACAGCCAATATTTATTAGCCCAACAGACGCTAATAACTGAAATGCTGAACTTTTTGGGAAAAAATCCAATATTTTAGGTCTTGTATCTTAGGATCTATTGAACCTAAAAAGTTGGGGTTAGACTTAAATTGTAGCAAATATTCACAGCTTCAAAAAAGAATAGAATGACCTTTTCTGTAGAAAGCACCTTTTTATGAGTTTCGGGCCAGAAACTGAAATCAGTCGATACATTTCGAAGTTTTTCGATCACAACAAAGTTAGCACAGGTCTTTCAAAGCTGCAAACTTGGTTTTGCACTACTGGTAGATACCCTAACACAACATACCACAAAATCAAAAACATATACATTTTTCCGATGTTTGCTCTTTTTCGTGTCTACCGTCAGTGGTCTATAGGTGCATAGGAAAGACAAGTTAAAGTCTGAAATTAACATTATTTAAAATATAGAAATTTGTAACCTGTGATATTAACATAATATTACAACATCCCGTTTCTGCAAGATGTGCGAATATTTTTGGGGAATTATATTAAATGCACCCATCTAGAATTTAGAAACTATATTTTATTCTCGTCAATTCTACTTCCTTTAATTTCTTCTTATTTCACAGGTTAATAATTTATATAATGTTAAATTTCTAATTAAAAAAGAATTATAAAGTACAGGGTGAACCTGCCAACATACAATCTTTAAATAAACTTTATAAATATCTGACTGCATTAACAAAATGTTGTTCAAATCCAAGTTCACCATATATTTTATGAATTCTATGAATGAACGCAATTTTATGAATCTTTCAAACTTTGTAATTTTAAATTTTGTACAATGATTGTAGTGGCGAGTGAATAGAAGAGTTATATTATTCAATAGCATGGAAAGAGCAAATAGAAGTCTTTAATTACTAATTTAATAAAAATAAAGTAAATCAAAACCTCAATTCACTCAATCCTGCAATTATTGTTTTAAAATTAATTTTATGGGTTAATAAAAATAAAAAGTATTAAAATAGATATGATGAAAACAAGCATGAAACTTATTAACCAAATGGTCAATGTAACAAAAATCAAAAATAATTGTTGCTTTACTTACAAAGCCCGGTTTTGCCTGTTGCATCATAGAAAATAAAACAGAAAAGCGTTATCCAATTATAAAAACAATTTCAAGGTAAAAATTCACGACAATTTTTCAATAAAGGAGTAAAATTTAATTGACTTTACCTGAAACGCAGAATAGCGACCACCTTTCCTGGGTCTGTTATATGAAGGCAAGTAGCGACGTATAGGATCCAGTTCATTGATATGTAATAAACCTGCAGTAAGTAGTTGTGCTAAAACAAACATCGATTGATTCCATAGAAATAGTCCTGTTTCAGGAGCAGGTCTTCTCGATGCCGAATGAAGTTCCAAACGTTCTTGTTCGATATAATCGACAGGTACATAGTAATACATGGGTATAATGGGATCTCCATATTGATCTATTAACATTCGTGGTTTAAGCAACTCTTGATATTCTTCAATTTGATCTGGCAACGACTTAAAGGCACCGTCAATGATCATAAAAATGTAAAACAGAGGCCATTCACACTCAATATTTTCAAAGTCCTTGATTTCACCTTCCTTGTAATACCTAAAAAATGAATTTAAAGGAAATTTCAAAAACAGTAAAAATACGTCACCTTCTGCTCGAATCTTCGATGACTGTTTTAAAACCATCTCTACTGTAACGTTTAAAACCATAATCACCTTTCAATTTGGAAATTATGTTGTGCTTGGTTTCGCTGTATAAAATTTCTTCGTGAGTGGCAAATGCAGGAAAAGAAATTACAGGCAGTAATGCCGCATCAACGTCCTGTAATGATGAAGCATTTATTGTCAAATGTCGCAGATACAGAATAACTCAAAAACAAAGTTAGCTACCTTAGAAGAAGATTCCCTGGGCAGCATGGTTTCAAAAATACTTCGATTTCTGTTATGTGCGTCAATGTCCACATACACAACACTCCAAGATGCTCCCTTTTCGCCAAACAAATTGCATCCATTAATTGCTTCCAGAGCAGCTTTAGCCATGCCAATAGAACTGGCATGAATTTCAGATGTTCCATTGTTGTACTTACTACCTCTCTCCCACATACTGTAATCTGGAGTGCGATACGCCCGTTCGACGTAATAAACCAAATTTTGTACAAAAGCAACTTCATCCTAAAAAAAAGATTTCTAAAATTTAACACTTCCACACTTCCTTCCCAAACCTACTTGTGTGTAAATAATTTGCAATCCGGAAGTTATCATCTGTACCAAAAATATTAAATATAAAGAAATTGCATCGATTTGAAGGTGATGGTATTCGTCATCGTTAAATATTTGATCTCCTTTGGTTAAATGAAACTTAACGTGCAAAGAATGTATGTTGCATTGATTTTTCTTAAATAATTCGATTCTAGCTGCCTGTTTTATCCAGCATTGTAGAATCCCACGCATACATTTAACAACTGCTTGACCAAGTTCGTGAGATTTACCACGATCATCATCGATTCGCCTATAGGCCTGGTATAAGCCCCAAACGGCAGATGCACAATAAACACTATCTCGTACACTACCAACTTCAGTGTCGGTGGAGAAGACAGGAAACAAACCGGTTATCGGACTTTGAAATCGTAGTAATTGTCGCTTAACTATAAAATGATGATTGAAATAAAAAAAATTTTAAAATGTTGCTAATCTCACCAATTCCATAATAAATGTCTAGTTGTCTCACGGTTTCTTCATAGCTTGATATTTTTAAATTTTGGGCAAAGTTCAATTTGCCTTCTAAACCTCTACGCTGGTATGTCACTCTACAAAATCTCATTAGAAACACAAATTAATACGTTTGTTAAGTAACGTACCGTTTATTACTTAACATATCTACCACATCAGAATTATACTGAAAAGTTAAATTAAGGACAAATAAACAAGGTTATATTTATTTTTCAAAGTCACGTGGGTTTATTATTTATTTTTATCCCAAAGTACCTGAAAGATTATGCGCTTGATGGAGGTCCAAATTAAAATAAAAAATTGTACATAATTATTATAAAATTTAAAATATCATGAAGAATGGAAATTTCTGGAAAAATTTGAAATTTGTAATGTTTTCCTGTCGCCCTGTATAAATTTATTAAACTTACGTTGGTAAACTTGTTTTAACAACATTACACACCATAACCATATTTGAAACGACGAAGAAGTGGTCGTCAATATTTTTGCGTTTTCGAAATTTCGTATAATCTTTTAACGCAAGCTTACAAAATGAATCAGCAAGAAATTGAAGATACCGGAGTTCTTTCGGCACAAACTCTCGGACAACCTTTGTGCGATTTTATGCTCCAGTTGGAGGATTACAAACCGACGGTTAGTTAAGTAATTTATTTTATTAACGATTTAGTTTGATAAAACTGCTCATAGATACCCGATGCGGTTACCACACACTTTCTACACAATGCAGGTTTTGAACCAAAAGATCCTAGGTTGTTGCGATTGATTTCGATTGCCGCTCAAAAGTTTATCTCGGATATTGCTAACGACGCTTTACAACACTGCAAGATGCGTTCGAGCAATTCCTCCAGCAGTCACAGTTCATCAAAGGTACACAAAGTATTTTTTGTGATGTAAATATGAAAATGTTTGTTTTATAGGGTAAAGGATCGAAAGATCGTAGGTACTGCTTAACAATGGAAGATCTTACACCAGCACTCGCTGAATTTGGAATAACTGTTAAAAAACCATCTTATTATGTCTGAAGTTTAGTGTTGTAACTTTGGGATACCTAAACTATGTATTATTGTCGATATTAAATAAATTAATGATTTTTTCTAATAAGTTTGTCTGATTTTTAATCAAGTTCGGGTTAGAAATAAATTTTATTTTTATCAAACATTTACACTTATTCTAATTTGGTTTTTAAATAAAGCATACGAGAAACGACCGTTATGTTTAAGTCTTCAATTAATGGCACAAATTTCTCATCAAAATTTATGGTGTCCTGCAAATAATTTTGTAAACCACAATTTTCTTGATCGACACAAACGCAGTCGTTGCAAGAAACTTCATCGTTAACTGTCAGATTTTTGTTTGACTTCTCACTTGCACTTTTGTCCGTTATAGTTCGTAAATCGTCAATATCAGGCGTAATGCATAAATTTATGCTAGGATAAATAACAAATCCAAAAATTAACACTGCAGTAATAACGTAAATTGGTATGGCAATGGCCCAGTACCTTTGCGGTAAATAGGTCACACCGAAATGTTCAAACCACGAATGTGGTACAAAGGCCCAAATTAGATACAAAATAAAGAACATATTAAATGATAAGTACATAGCAAAGCCGTAAACAGCTCTGATGGGTGTGGGTGCAGGTGTGTGTTCCGGCATCTTGGATGATTAAAAGTGAGAATAAGAGTCACTTACAGGTGGACCGACGCATTCGATTGTTTCGTTTATTAAGATTAAATTTGCAAAAATTCCATTAGTTGCAACTCGTAACTGCTTTGCAATATTAGCAGAAAGTTTCCTAAAATTTAAATAGTAGAAATTGAGTTGACGATAAACAAAGTACTTACACTTCTAAAATGTTCTTATTTAAAAATAATTCCTTTAAGACACCACTACGTTTAGGCTCAGTGTCCACTCTCAGTACGTCGTAGGCTATCTCAGCCAAACGAGCAGATGGAAACGGAACCGAAATGTTACTGAAAGTAATCTTTTGGTCAAATTGATTAGTTTAAGGTACAAAAAAACTTACATTTTATAATTTAACTGACTATCGCCTGAGGAATCAGGCGTAATTGACATTTCAGAAGTTGATTTAAATCCAATATAACCTCAAAATTTTAATTTAGAAAAATGTCTGTTTGTCTGTACTCATGCAGAGGGCGCCAATCATAGATTAATATGCGCCAATAAACAAATTCCGTTTACAGTAGCGGTAGTAAAACTAGACAACTGACGGTAGACAAAAAAAAGGGCAAACATAGGAAAAATTCACATGTGTCTGCTATGTTGTTAGAGTACCTACCAGAAGTGTAAAACCAAGTTTGCAGCTTTGAAAGACTTGTGCTAACCTGGTGGTGCTCGAAAAACATTGAAATTTTTTGACCGATATTTTAGTTTTTGGACCGAAACCCCTAAGAGGATGTTTCCTACGGAAAAACTTATTCCATCCTTTTTTGAAGCTGTAAACATTTCCTGCAATTTGAGCCAAACCCCAATTTTTTAGGTCCAATAGATCCTAAAATACAAGACCTTAAAAATTGGATTTTTTCCCAAAAAGTTCAAAAGTTCAGTTTTTGTCGTCTGTCGGGCTAAATATTGGCTGTAATACTCATTCTACAAAAAAATTCATTGAATATGAAAGTTTAGAATAATTACTTAGCTTTAATTTAAGCCCTGATGGAGGTCTGTACGCCTAACAGATATCGCGTTATCTTAAAAAACATAATTGGGGAAATCGGGGTAGGGACAGAATATATTTGAGCCTGAGGATTTGCGAAACCAAACCAAACCAAACGAGGAGGAGGAAGGCTTAACTAAATTGAAAACAGCGGCGGCTCGTGGCCTGCATTTGTTGAGGCTGACTTTACCAAAATAAGGTATCTGAAAACTTGATTTTTTTAAGAAAATATCCAGAGAAATGCTCTCAAACTCCCACTTTGGGAGTCATTAGGTAGGAAGCTAACTCATATTTGAAATGCTCCTTCAAGTCATCATCTGACTGTTTTGTGATGCAGAGCTTCTGGAACCCAGACTAAATATACCTAGACAGAACATACACAAACGTAACTTGAAGCAAAATTTTCTATTTGTTTACATATCTGGTGTTTACCGAGTCCCGAGTTGTAATTGGTCAAAAAAACGCGCCACTTGTGGTTAAAATACAATAGTATATTATAGGCCAAGGTTGTGAAGACAGCCATTATAGCCCTAGCGCCAAGATTATATTCCGAGGTGCGAAGCGCCGAGGAATATAAGGCGCGTAGGCTATAATGGTCTTCACAACCGTGGTTTATATACAATTTTTTCCACTACTAGATTTATTGCCATTTTTTTAAAATTCTTATTAATAAAAAAAATTTCTAATTTAAAATATTTATTTCAAATGACAGTTTTGTTTTGTCGATTTGACAGTTGTTGACAAATTTAGTTTTCCAAAGTCGTTCACCGAGTTTTTACTGTTTTAAATAATGGATAGAAATCACCGAAGGTATTCAAAAGCATTGTTTTGCATTTATTCGTCTTAAAATACTGAAATTATTCAATAAACTTGTAATTTTTTGGTTTCTCAAATTAATAAGAGGTGGCGCTAGCGCTTCTGTCATAATTAATTCGACTTTTTTTAGAAATGTTTAAAATGAAATTAATCAATTAAAAAACCGTTTTGAATAGTTTAAGGGTAATTAAATAGCATCTCTCGGTTATACAAAATCGTTTTTTAACAAAATTTGCCTTATAAATAGTCGCTAAATTGTAGAAAAATATCAATATGTTCATTATTTACCAGTGGTAAATAATGAAAAAATTATTTACTACTTGTCTAAAATGCGTCACTTCACGTGCGACTTGACTAAGTTATAATGATAGCCTATATGACTAGTAGTGGAAAAAATATTTTTTAGACATTGTGAATTAATTATTATAGTAACCACTGGACGTTGTTTAATAACAAGTAATGTTTACCAACAGTGATGCTTAAAATTTGCTTCAAAACAAACCTGTGTGTTAGCATAGCTATGCTCTGTCTAGTAAATAGTTAGTCTGAGTTCTGGAAAATGGTTAAAAGATGAATTTCATCCTGCTTGATTTGCACTTCGATGGCGAGTGTTGACAGGGTACGAACTTTGTCTCTTCGTTGGAATCCAACTTTCCCAAACGATTTTCCAACAATTTCTTTGACCACATCGGTGCCCAATTCTTGAACCATGTGACAATTGACCTTATAAGGCCTTCAACGATCCTACTGCTGATGCATACGACGTTTGCGCAGTGTGAAGAGCTGGTCTTATGTCAATATGTTGCTTGGTGGTGTTACAGGAAACGTCTCAAAAGCATTCAAGGCCCTCACAGATGTTTTGCATGTACACCATTCATCCAGTTCAATGGGCAAGAACACTCGTAGATATACCTCGTCCAGCCTCGCTGGGTCTTCATTGATCTCATCAGTACCTGTTCAATTGTTAAATCTGTCCATAGGCCTGACCAGAATTTGTGTGGTCGGCACTTAAAAGGTCATAAGTATACATTGTTTACCTATCTACTTATGACCTTTTAAGTTCCAACCACAGAATTGTGAACTCTCTTCCCTGGGTAAATAATTGAAACTCTTTTGAATCCATTCTTTGTTGTAAGTTCTTCATGTCCTGCAGGTACAGACGAATACTCTTAGCTTATAGAAAGTGGACTGCTGAGTGGGGCATATATTGTTCATCCAATATACACAAGAGTTAATCTGTCCCCCCCCTCGATTTTTGTTTTTAACAAGATAACGAAGTACCAGTTGAGCATCACTAACTGCTCTAAAACGTCATATTCAATGACTTTTCCCGTAGAATAAGTATTACAGCCAATATTTAGCTAGACAGTCAACTAAAACAAAAATTTGTAAACTTTTTGGAAAAAATGCAATTTTTGAGGTCCTGGATCTATTGGACCTAGAAAATTGAAGGTGAACTCAAATTGTAGGAAATATTCAGCTTCAAAAAAATGATAGTAACTTTTTCCGTGGGAAGCATCCTTTTAAGAGTTGAAGTAACATTCAGAAAAATCATTTATTCCAACCCTTGCAAATTTAGATATTTTAAAGTTTTTATAAGCTATACTACACGTAAAAATTGTTCATCAGAACATGATATGTTTCTAAAGGATAAATTATCCAATTTTGTGGTGAAGCTGATAACATTGTCTTTCTTCTAAAATAATTTTTATAACTGTTTTGTAGTACCGACTTGCCCCTGTACATGTGAATAATTATAGGGCTTCCTATTATTGATCATAATTCATAATGTTGAGAACATTTACAATATTTAATTTAGTTAGCATAATTATTCTGATATCAAAACATTTTTTCTCTAAAACCGTTCCCCCGACATCTCGGTCACAAGTAAAAAATAATTTTATTTATTATTTAAAAAATTCGCAAGAAATAAAAATCAAAGATTTAAAATAAAGCCCCTTTTATAAATTTTACATTAAACTACTATCCGATTCTGAAAATTAAATGAAGGACAAAAGAATTTTAAAATTTGTAAAAATATTTTCTGAAATTTTATATTTGTCGTAAGTCATAACATTGTGGGTTAAATAAAATTACAAAAATATCGTTACAAAAAATCCTTTATTTAATTGTAACCAAAAGAGTTGATAAGTTTTGTGTAAGGTTCCACTCGCTTAGCAACCTTTGCTTGTGCTACCTTAGTCAATTTCTTTAATTTATCGCGTTGTTGAATGCTAACCACAGCTTTAACTTTACGTTTGGTTTCCAAAGCTTGAACAACTTCCTTGTACTTCCAGCCAACTTCACTGGAGAGCCTTCCAACGTGACAATACTGTAACAAAAATAATTAATTAGTTACAATGATAACACTAAAACGTTAGGAATAATACCTTTCTACCAGGTTTAAGACGGAGTACTCTTAAAGCACCTGGAACAACAACTCGCTTCCTACGATCGTATGGTGGTGGCATACCTTCGTAAGCCTTCAATCTTCTCAATGCTTGCTTTCCCCTTTCGGTCTTATGGGGTAACATACCTTTAAGAATTAATGAATTAACAATCATGCTTAATAGCAACAAACTTTCTGTCTTACCTCGAACGGTCTTCCAGAAAATTCTCGATGGAGCCCTGTAGTGGAAGGGTCCTCTAGCAGGATTTACGTTACAACGTTTGCGCAAGAACGACATAAACTTAAGTTTATTCCTAAAAACAATCAAGTTTAGCTTCAAATCACCAAGTTGAAAATTTACACTTACCTATAAAAATTTCCAGAGATGTTCAATTGCTCACATCTTAAAACGACAATTCTGTTGCCTTCCAATAAAGATTTAGCCGTAACCGCTGCCAAGCGGCCGAGTAGATGGCCTTTGCCATCTATTAGAAGGGACTACAAAGAAAAAGTAAATTAAAGCATGCACGTGTACGTGTATAAAATAGAGGTTAGGTTATTTTTGTGCCAACGCACAATTTTTGATTAAAAACTAGTAAAATATGCCTTTGATTGAATTATAATAACGTAAATAACATTTATAATAACCGAAAAACACTAATACAATTAAAAAATACTTACTTTATCAGAGAAACCCGTCATCTTGTAACTTCCAAAGAAAAAGGAATGGGGTAATGGATATTGCCGGATATTATCGGCCGAGTGACGACTGAGCGAATGTTTTAATAGTTACTTGTGGGTTTCACCGCTAGGTGCTTATGATTGGCATCAAATTTAAACAAATGAATATTTTTAAAATATTATTTGAAAATCACGTTTGCGGTTCGAAGTTTAAAATAACTGAAATGGTTGAAAATTTTCGGATAAAAATTCTCATCGTATATATTATATTTTTATAAATTTTATATCATTTAACCACTGTCGTAAACTTTGAATAAAAGCAAATGTCGATCACAGAGATTAAATTTTTTTTAAATAGTATACTGTGACATGAGTGCGCAAATCAAATGGTTTTTTGATGAAACGAAACGAAATACTATTTTTTCTACTTTCAGCAGCCTCCGCGGATCTCTATTATCTATGACAGCGGTTGCCAGCCAACTTTTTGGACTTCACGGACCACTAAACTCACACTTTCGATGTCCGCAGATTACTAACATAACTTTATTTGCTGGTGTAAGCGTGAGGACCTTTTTGTTTTTATTTTAAATTTCTAAATTTAAAGAAAAATGCGAAAATTTTATACATATCTAATATTTATTTTTTTTTAAATCTTTTTTTGCATTTCAAAATTCAAATTTTTTGATTTTCTAAATTTAAAATTTGTCTGAGGATCACTAGTGATCTGTGGAACCAGTACATTGGTGACAGTTGATCTATGGCCAAAATCACAATTATAGCCTCCAAAAATTGATTGACTGCAGTAAAAGTTTTATTAAGAAAAGAGAAAATTATAGGAAAAAAATTGCCTTTATGGTTATAAGCAGAGGCTGATGAAACAGCAAACAAAAGAAGCTAACGCTTTGGGCGCCAAAATTTGGAATTTGGCGGAATGACGTCGTCCATGCCCCTGCAGAATAGGAAAATAAACAAGCACTTACTAAACATGTTTTTAGACGTGCGTAATCGACGAGAACATCGTCAAAACCAAAGTAGACCAGGGGGTCGGTCCGGGGTCTCATACTATTGAACTTTTCATGGAACGAGTCACACTCGTGGGTTTCGCTGATGACGTAATAGCTGTCGTAACTGCAAAACAAAAATCGGTGCTTAGACTAAGTAAACGTGAACACGATAGGTACTTAAGATCTTGGGGGACTGGAAAGTAGAGAATTAGAAATGGGCTCAAATAAACTAGGGCGCTTCTTGTAACTGAAAAAAGGAAAATCTATACTTCACAGTGCAAGGCAAAACCATAACACCTCAAGATACCTGGTGAGTCTGGGAGTCATCCTCGATAAAGGTCAAGACTTGAAAAATCATACCTCGAAAAAGCGGCGACCAAGGCGGGAAGGGGGAAGGACTCAAAGACTTATGCCAAACATAAGAGAATACTCTTCAGCTCGGTGCTGCACCCCATAATGCTCTATTTAGCACCGATATGGCACGAAGCGATGAGAGTGGAGTCTTACAGCCTGATCATGCATAACCAAAGTACAACGAAGAACTGCAATCAGAGTTATAGCTTAGTCATAGCAGGAATAATGCCAATCAACAGGCACTTGACAGGCAGATACAATGATACATAACCTACCAAGAAGAAAACAAATTACTTGTTTGCCAAAACTTCTTGATCTCTGGCAAAACAGGTGAAACAGAGAGACAAAGGGGAAATGGATCCACTCATCTCTCATTCCAAACATCAGAGAGTGGATAAACAAGAAACACGAAAATATAGACTTCCACACTACACAAGCTCTATCGAGCCATGCACGGAGTAATAAACTAGGAAAAGCAGTTAGTATGATTTAGACACTACATCTTTTGCAACTGCAATTCAGAAAAGATCAAATGCTATTCAGAAAACGTCAATTGTAATTTAGATTTGTCAACTGATATTTATAAATCGTGAATTGTAATTCAGATTTGTCAACGGATATTCAGAAATCGTGAATTGTAATTAAAATTGTTTTTTCGATTTTATGAAGCCCTTTTATTTAAAAAATTAAATTTCATTTAACGGTTTCTGAATTTCATTTGACGATTTCTGAATATCAACTGACGGTTTCTGAATTACAATTGAGAATTTCTGAATATCAACTAGCAAATCTGAATTACAATTGACGATTTCTGAATATCAACTGACGATTTCTGAATTATAATTGGGGATTTCTGAATATCAGTTGAGAAATCTGAATTACAGTTGACGGTTTCTGAATATAATTTGACAAATCTGAATTGCAATTCACGATTTCTGAATTTCAACTGGAAAATCGTGAATTACAGTTGACGATTTCTGAATTACTGGTGGAAAAGGTGTACTACCTTCGGGTGGTGTCCATCAGGATTTCCCTTCCCCAACACATACAAAAAATAAATCAAATTAAAAAATTATGAATTCAAATAATTAAATTTAATTGCGTTTTTCATTTATTTTATCAATGAAAACAAAAGTAAGATTGTTAAAAAATAAAATGTTAATTATTAGAAGAGTAATTATCGATTTCGAAAAATGTAAAAAATTAATTTGGTGTAAAATATCTAATTTTATTAAACAATATCATGTACTTAATTATAATTAATTAATAATTAATAATGAAATGAATGACAGCATTTTTAGATGAATAAGTTTAAAAGCCTTCATCCCAACCAGAAAGCTCATCGGGCGGAATATTTATATCTTTTTCAAATTTTTCAAAGTATTGCATGTCCGTATTATGTCTAATTTTGCGTGCGTGTGGTGCCTTCATTTTACAAGATTGCAATTGCTTCCAATCAAATTTCTCAAACCATCTGTGATCTCTAATGGCTTGAGGACCTTGTCTTTGACAGCCTAATCTTTCCGTAGCCATAGATCTGCACAACTTTTTAATAAGCTTTTCCGCTTTATTAGATACAATTTCAGGAAATATTACTTTATCAATTCCACGCAAAATTAGATTATATGTCTTCATATAACTTGCGTCGGAGGTGCGAAAAGGCGTTCTACCAACCAGTAACTCATAGATCAAAATTCCTAAAGCCCAATAATCGACTGCTCGATCGTGTCCTCGAGTTAAAATAACTTCTGGAGCAACGTATTCTGGAGTTCCTGCAAAAGTGTAGGTTTTTCCTTGGGCTCCTAATGGTTTAGCAAAACCAAAATCGGTCAATTTTAAATATCCTTTGGTGTCCAAAAGTAAATTTTCGGGTTTCAAGTCTCGGTATACAAAATTTCGCTCGTGGAGATATGCCAAAGCTTCTAAAACGGAAGCTGCATAGAAACGAGCAACATCTTCTTCAAATCTTCGATTTCTCTGTTTTTGTAACAGCAACCACAAGTCGCCTCCTAAGCAAGCTTCCATTAAAAAATATATGTATTTATTATCCCGAAAAGTTTTATATAAACGAGCGATAAAAACGCTATTGCAGGTGATCTGAATATTTCTTTCGTTATATGTATGCTCCTGTTGCTGTTGTTCTATCATTTCAATTTTTTTTAAGCATTTCAGAGCAAAAGTTACTTCTGGTTTATCTTTGTGTTGAAGTAAATCAACTCGTCCAAAGCCTCCGATACCCAATATACCAATCTTTTTTAAATTAGTAAGTTCCACATCTTGATAATCGTTTGCTACAGGTTCAAATTTAGATTCTTTTCTTTCCGTAGGAATACTATTAATATCCTTTATGTTACCAAAATGATTGATGAATTCCTGTCGAGACAAAGAAAAACATTCAACTCCTGGAGCTTCAGCAGTTACAGTAGCTTGACGTACATCATCCCCGAGTAGTGCTAAATGTCCAAAATATTCGCCGCGCACCATTTTTCCAACCTAAAAGCGGGTAAATGCAAAAAATTATTTGACAAATTTATCCAAAAAAAAGTTTACCCTTCCTTCTCCAATTTTAGAAACAGAGACGACTCCAGCACTGATGATGTAAAACTTGTCGCCTTTATCGCCTTGCTGCACTATGATGCAGTCGGTCGTGAAAAATTCTCGCTTCAGCAGATCGGAAACGCCCAACAGAACTTCATCCTTAACGGTGTTAAGATTAGGCACACTTCTTAAAAAGTTAACTAGCCTTTCGCGATGTTCAATTTCGTTGCTTAATGTTAACTTTTGATATACGTTTTGTTCTAAAACCCAAAGGCTACCATCGGTCAACGCTTTTATGGTTGCTTGCCGTTTGGCATCGTACAAAATGGCTAATTCTCCAAAAACGCTGTTGCCGCTAAATGTAGAAATTATTTTGTCTTTGATCGATACTTCGTAAGTTCCGCTGAAGGATATGTAGAGTTGAGTTCCTACACCGTCTTCCTTGATAATAACCTCATCTGCAGTAACTTTTTTTAAGTACATGGCATCTATCACCTCTTGTAAACGTTCACCTTCTAATAGATTGGACAGAAAGTCATTTCTAGCAAATGCTTCTCTGATTAATTTTTCGGCACTAAAAAATTATAATAATATTATTTTTGTTTATATTTAAGTTACAAAAATTACTTTTCATCTTTAACAACTTTTTTAATTTCAATTTTAGCGAGATTTGTTTTGTCCACTTTAGCTGCATGTCCGGCTAGGCCACTTCTACGTCTTGCGGAAGAATCGTCTCCAACATCACTATGTTCTGAAACATTTTCATCTAGGTCTAGGTCGTCCACTGGAGGAGGTGGAGGTATATCAATAACTGGTGGGGGTAGAGGGGCATCCCTTTTTCTCGGAGTGTTCTCTAAAGATTGTATAAAAATATTTTGGTTAATAAATCGGTTCTGACTTACGTCATCATCAGCATATATTGTGTTACAAAATCAAGAAGGTTACCTACGGAACTTGGCCCTATTTATATTAGATATTGAGAGCTTTTTCTGTAGTACCGGTGATTATAGATAACAAGCATATTATAGCAACGTGAAATACTGCTCGGCCGAAAATATTTTCACAAAATTTACAGGTTTGTAGATAAATAATCCCAGTATATGTTAATATTCTCGGTTTTTGATTTTTGAAAAAAATTTGGAACTGTATTTATTAATTTAATTTTTAGTTTGAAAAATCCCAATAAACATTTTTTAATTTAAATTTGCTATCTGAATACAAATAATACAGATAACAATGACGCTGGTATCAAAGCAATTTAAATTCTTGAACTAGTAACTAATAAAGTAATCGAAAACAAATTACATTCAAATTTACGATACAAACTTCACTATTTCAGATAATTTTTATGAAGAATCCGCAGTTGGTAACTAAAAGCTCTGACGTGAGCCCCATGTAGAAAGTCCTGAGATAATTATAGCGGTCTCAAAATATTTAATTCCCAATTAATGCTGATTGTTGTGAATGGATTAACGAGATTTACATGATAAACGGAAAGATCTGGTTCAGAAAATGAGCTTAGTTTCCAATATTGAAAAGAAGTAAAACATAGATTTCATTTATCATGAGTAAGAATAAGTAGATTAAATCATTGAATGATTTTTACTTGATGAATGCCTAGTTTAGTTTGCAATATGAGTAAGTCAAGAATTTTTATTAGTACAGAGAATGTTATTAATAATTTATTTTTAAATTAAAAATTTTCCTCTACCAAATAAGATGAAAATGAATTAATGTCATATCAATATTTTAGAAAACCCAAAAAATGCACTAAACACTTTTCAGAACTAAAATGTTTTTAAGTTAACACATGTAAAATATACTGATTATAAAAGATTATAAAATTAATAAAAATTAAAGGCGATAAATTGCAACATTAATGTTGCAATTTTATGGTGAAGCATTCTAAAAATGATTTTACATAGCCAAGATAGAGAAAAATGGATATATTAGTACCTATACATAATTTAAAATATTATTTGTATAAAAACTTTTAAGCTTAGGAAATGTAAACAACACAATTACAGATTAACGAGTTGATGACATTCCTAATCGAATCTAATATGTACTTAATATTTTCACAAAACTTCCTTGCAATAAATAGTTCTAGTTTTTCCATAATAGAATCAATGGTGACTCATGATTGTTATCTGTGAGAGGGCACAAGATTTAACAAAAAAAAATCATAAATAATACGGTCCCCAAGGGTTCCCGAGATAATTCAAAAGGTCCGTGGAAAATTAAAATTAACTTGAGGGTTCCTGAACAATGCCAGGGGGTTCCCGCAAATTTTAATATAAAATAAAGAAATTGTAAAATTGTGTATTGTTAAGCAGACAACGTACTTTTGATATGCAAGTACTATATTAAAATAAAATTAAGAATAAAAAAGTTTGGGAACCATTGCTGTAAACTGTATCTGATACAATATTGATTTAACTAGTTAATATAAATCAAATATAACTGAAGTACGGTAGTACTCATTATAATTATTATTAAAAAGTGCAACACACAATTTTGTGTCATATTTATGTATTTCTCTAAATTTTTAAATTAATTGCTCTGATTTTTATCAATTTAAGATAAAAATATTGAATAACTGTTATTATTTTAAAGAAAATTTAATGCACTACAACTTCTTTTCCGAAGACTTTTTTCTTAAATAAATGGTAAAGAAGTTAAAAGGTAAAGTTTATCGAGAAACGCGAAAACAAAAAAGTTTTTTGAAAATTTGAGAATTTTACGAGCGTATATCTCAAGAACAATAACAAATTCGCAAATAATGAGTAGGGACTTTCTCGTAGCAAATTTGATCAGCTTCAATTTTGTATATTATCAGTTTTTGGCTAGAGTTAACCGTTTTTGAGATATAGGCAAAAAACTGAAATCTGCAACCTTTTTTGTGTCCCCTTAGTATGTTTACCTCCGATTAACTTTATTAATTTTAATTTTTTAAAACAAATATTTAATACTTAGTCTTTGATTAATGAAAATAGTTAAAAAGGTGGATTTTAGATTGAATGATTTATCTTTTGAAGATAGTTCAAAAGACAGATCAAAATCACACACGATGGAAAATTCACTGTTTTGATAAATGTCGTGGGGGTCACAGTACCAAAATCAAACAGAAATTTTAAAAAATTCGAAATTATAAGTAATAAGGCGTTGAATTTTGTTACGCCTCATGTTAACAAGTTATTCAGTAAATCACCAAATCTATATGTAAGCTTTAAAAACATACTCACTTGGTGAATTATCAGTGGCACGTTTAAATCGATCAGAAGATATTGGCTGCACATCGTAACTCGTGACTTTACAACAAAGACACCTAAACATTTTTTAAATAAAGAAAAAATTTCTTTACTTTTTAATACTAGCACTGAGCGACAGAAAAAGGTAATAATTATTTTCTACTTATTAGAACAAGGAATAAGAAAAAGCTTACTGATATGAGTGATATATAAAGGTATTTTTGATATCAGTTATACTTCAAGATAAGATATAATTTTGGTCACCTTTCGAAATAAATAACTTCATTGTTAAAAATTGACATTGGTAGAAAGCAATCGGTAAACAATAATAACAAAATATTTAAAAAATGTATCTAATAAAATACAGTAGAATCCGCTTAATGTGATCTCGGATAATGTTATCAGTCGGTTATTGTGATCATTTTTTTGGAAACCGGCCACTTTTTTTTTTTTCTTCTATCTTGTTCTAATCCAAGTCTTCTAAAATTCGCCTTTTTCTAAATTCCGCTAATTGTTTTCAGTTATCAGTTAATATTATTAAAATGACCTTGGCCCGAAGTGATCACATTAAGCGGATTCTACTGTACCTATAAGAGAAATGTTAATTTTATTAAAATTTTTACAGATTTATTTTGAAGTCACGTGTCTTAAAAACGGTGCGACGAAGTAGAAAAATGAATATAAACAAAAATGAAGAGAATGGGCTCGTTTAGGAGGCATCGGGCCCGAAGTACTAAAAATAACGCTCGATCATTTAGTAATAAATACGCGTACTAATTATTTACATTAATAATATCTCAAAAGTACTTTAAAATATATACAAACAAACTTTGATACAAGAAATAAGACTATGGTTTTTAGTAGAAGCCTTAATAACCGCCGACCACTTTATGCAAGAAAAACAAAATAAAAAATATTTGGACCACGATACGATATTCAAATTTTTAAGATCATCGAAACATCGTATTTATAAAGATAAAAATTTTAATTTTTTATAGCTAACTGTAATATTACAAAAAAATATTTACGATTTATTTAAACCGATTTTTATTATTTGGGGCTTCACGGTCTCATCTTATGATGAATGATGTAACACTGGAGGCTAGAAACGGGATATTCAGCGCCCGCAAAATTTTAACAACTTCTACGTGCAATAGGTGTCTGTTAGTGTGGTATTGAGCGAGGGCGGTTATTTAAAGTACGATTTTTGGGGTTTTCCGAACTGCGGCGCGGTCAAGTTGACCCTACTTAAAATGGTACGAACTGCGGCGTGGTTAGTTTAGGTGTGGTTTAGTGAAAGTCCGAACTGCGGCGAGGCCATACTTACAGGTACAAGAAGGGATTAATAATCCAGATTTGAAAAAGTTGAAGGGATTAATATTAAATATTTGAAGTCAATTTTTTTTATTAATGTATTATACAAGTTATATAAATAATTAAATTATACTTCACGCAAGTTTGTTACATCGACGATAATGGTGCGAAACTTCTTTGATGAAAGAAAAACGATCTAATTCTCCGTTTTGGTACTTTTCTACACTATTTGCTCCTGTGTTAACAATGTAAATTGGACATTTTGAAGCTGCTTTTTTACTTTCCCCATACGTATACGTATGTATAAGGGAAAGTATTGTAATCCACTCAAAAATCAAAAATCGAAATTTTTGCATCAAAATGTTCCTTATTATGTCCTGATAAGTTTTTGATGAATTTTAGTTGGATGTTCGTCTGTATGTCTGTCTGTGGTTACGGGATCATGAAATGAAATAGTATCAATTGCACAGGTTAAACCACGCAACCAAATGTCAAAAAATTTGGCAGAAATGTACATCATAGTTAAACTTAGACGCCAGCTGAAAATGGTGAAAATTTGTTGAAAATTGCGGAAATGATAAAGAAAATAAAAAAAGTTCAAGTGTCAATTACTTTTGGACCACCAAAAGTACATACACAGTATATACAACGCCGTACCCGTTAAAAATTGTAACTTTTGAATATATAAAGTATGAACCATAAAATTTAAGTATATATAATTTAATACCACTAAAAATTTTGATTAGGTACTATAATATTGAAATTGAAAAACATAAATGAAAAAAAAAATTTACTTTATGTTATTTATACCATTGTTTATCTATATCAGATATATATCTATCAGATATAGATAAACAATGATATTACTTATAATTAAAAGAAACTAATTGGCTTAAATACATATGATAGTCAATGAACGTTCTAAACGGAGGTTGAGAAGAAAATTTCTAGATTCCAATTTTTGATTTAGAGGTCGTGTTTGGGTTAACTATAAGAGATAAACATATCAAAAGTCCCTCAACCTAGGTCAGAAATGTAAGTTGGAGCAAAAAGAAAATCCCGGTTTAAGGTGTTTTACTTATTTCTCGAAAACGGCTCGGCCTAGCCAAAAAGTGGTTTTGCGCAGTATTATTGAAGCTGAAAAAATGTATTACAAAAATGTTTCTATTTACTTTTTTTGTACCTGTTATACTTTTTGAAGTATTTAAAGTCACGATTTATTATTTGACAAGGAGTAATAAGTGCTAAATATTATAAAAAAATATAAATTTGTTATCAAATCATGTAATCCAATTATATCATATCATTACAAAAAAATCCCATTAATATCTTTGAGTAAATCACAAAATTTAAGGTGCTTTCAAAAAATACTCACTTGGTGAATTAACAGCGCTACGTATAGAGCCACCAGAAGATCCTGGATGCCATTCACCACTCCTGACTTTACAACAAAGGCACCTAAACATTTTTTAAGTAAAGAAAAAACTTCTTTAATCTTTAATACTAATACTTCGCGACTGAAAAAGATAACAATTATTTTCTAGTCATTAGTATAAGGAATAAGAAATAGCTTATACTGATATGAGTGATATATAAAGGTATATATTTTTGATATCAGTTTATACTTCAAGATAAGATATAATTTTTCGTCACTTTTCAAAATAAATAACTTTATTGTTAAAAATTTACATTTGTAGAAAGCAATCAGTAAACAATAATAACGAAATATTTATTGGTAGTTATCTTTTTGTCCAACAAATAATTGTGCTAAGCAATGAGGCTTCTTTAAAAAAAAATTAATTGAAATAAAATAATATTACAAATTTATTGTATTAGAAAACTTTACATTTTTAAAAATTGTATGGTTCTATGTATTTTCATATTTTAAAAACTGCTTTCGGTAGGTGAAAATGTATGCTGTAAATCTTAGTTTACAACCCATTAAAAACCTCTTGAGCCACAAAGGATATATTTCTATTACATTTCGAATTATAACAATTCTCACATTTATATTATAAAAATGTCCCCAAAGTGCTATCAAAATATAATGCATCCGTGTACATATTTGTAATTTATTGAAGCTTCGTTATGCATAACTAACCATATTTACAAAAAAATAACTGACCTAAAGCACTCTTAACTTATACAAATTTAACTTAAAGTTGTAGTAGTGGATAATAACTGTTCCGCTGATTTTGCAGCAATTGTGGGATCATAAATTAAAGGAGTCGTTTTTTGATTAGATTCTAAATTAAAAGTAGGGAGTGGAGAGGGAGCAGATGGTGTCTGAAAAATTTGAGGCGGACTTGGAACATTTTGAGGACTTTGAAAATTTTGAGGACTTGAAAAATTTTGAGGCGAGACATATGGGAAAGGGGTCGTTAATGGAGGGAAATAAGAAGTGGGTGGTATTACTGTGCTATGTGAAATCGGTGGAGTTGAATTTTGAATAAATGTTGGTAATTGTTGAGGCGGAGATGTTGGAACTAGCGGTACAGACGAAATATTTTCCAAATACGTGCTAGGATTGTAAGTCGTTGGTAGTGGATAAGACACTGGTGGATTGTAACCCACAGGTGGCATGGACCCTGCCTGCGAAGTTTGATTTTGGAAATAAGAAGTAGCAGTTAGTACGGGAGGTTGAACTGGCGGTGACGTTTGCATTGCAGTTTGAGCTGCAGGCTGTTCGTTTGCAGATATCAAAGGCAAAGTTTGAGATGCATCCGTTGAGGGAATAAAATTAGAAGATTGAAAAACGTTTACGTGAGGTGGCATATTATCTTTAACTGTGTTGAAAGCGTGAAACTGTTGATTGATTAAAGGCTTAACAGTGGGAGCGGCACCTCTAACTGGGATGCGATGCAAATATCCATAACCTATTCCGCAACCTAAACTTCCATCTCCACCCCATCCCTTGTGTGGCGTTATGGAAACTTCTCTACAACAATCGTCCACGCTATTGTAAACATACAATTTTAATGGTCTACTTTCGTGTGCTTCGATAAGAGCAAACAAATCTTCACTTTCGTGAAGAACAGAATCGGCTCCTATGATATAATCGGTAAACGAACGTAATCCGGCCAATTCTGCAGGCGAACTGGGATGTACTTCTAAGACGTGCCACACATTTTCGTTTGCTCCTTCGAAAGAACAAAAACGAATACTGACACCTAATAAACCCTGACCTCCCCAAGTTTCACTTGGTTCTATCGTTATACTACGAACCGCTTGAGTTTTGCTACTATAAACCGTCATCGGTACTTGTTTGCCTAAAACAATTTCGTTTAGTAATTATCGCATTAAATGAAACCATCAATTACATACCAATTCCACTTTTTAAAACTTGCTTTAAAGTTTCATTATCTTGATCTAAACGTGTACCATTAATCGAAATAATAAAATCAAAGAACGACTGTAATCCGGCTCTACTACCAGGAGAATTATCTTGAACCTAATTTCATAAAGACAAAATTTTAAATTCCACACAATTCCAAAAATGTTAAACTCACTCTTAATACATGGTAACCCTCGGTGCCACCTCCGGGAATATCCAGGCTGTTAGCATTTCCCATACTTGCATAAATTTATGAAAAATTTTCAAAAATTACGTGGCACCTCTTAAAATTCATAACCATCAAACATACCAATAGACATCAAGTTTGACAGGTCACTGGTAGAAAAAGAAGGAAAGATTGAGCTAATGCAGTGGTACTCAACCAGTTTCACCACTAAGAATGAATTATTTTTGACATTTTGATAATAAATTTGAAATATTTAGAGTAGTAATAACTTAATTTCATAATTAATTTAATTATTTCAGGTGTCACTGGTTAACGGATTTAAATTTGATTTCCATATAATTTTGTTAAAAAAGTCGCACTAGTTAGGGAAATTTGGTGTTTTGAAGTATTTCACTTTTTGGTAATTAGTTTTGCCAATATAAACAAAAACTGCAAATAATTTTCAATGCTAGAAGAAAAATGAGTCGTAGGAGGCAAGTTGAGTAATTTTCGAGTGTTGCTATTATTATTCAGGTATACATAAATTATTTTTTTGTTTTCAAATACATATTTGTGGTTATAGTTTGGAAAAAAAAACATCAAAATTTAAGGTGTTGATGGCTACAGATTGCACTACAACAAACTGCGATCATTTTCTTTGTTACGATCAATTTTTTTTGTTATTAAATTTATCGTTATTTCCTTTATTCTAATGAAAGGTAGACATTTATTGCGCATTAAAGTGCAAATGTGGTCGTGAAGGTAATAGAATTTTAAAAAATTGCTGCATAACTTGTTTACTATTTAAAATCAGCTGATCACAATAACAAACCAGGAGTTTTGTTTACTGACCTTTATAAACAAAGTGCAATCATACATTTTAATAAACAAGCGAATTTTCAAATTTATTTTGTTTTGTTTTATAGGTACCGAAGTAGAGATTAAATAATGGACAGTTACGCTTCGTTAGCAGAACGGGGTGAAATGGACGATCATGCGGTGTTAATACGTGTGGTTGAACCGACTACTTCAAAATGGAGTCATATTCCAAACCTAGATATATTTTTTACTCGAGTATATGATTATCATCAAAAGCAAGGCTTTTCTACAATTTTAGTATCCAAGTTTTTTAAATTATTCAATTATTTGTTTATATTATTCGTTATGGTACTCATGTGCAACTGCATAGACTTAACATTTATATTTAAATTTGATGTTCATAAAACGAAGGTGAGTTTTATTTGATTTCTAATTTATAGCAGTAGTTAGGCACTTTTACATGAAAATAACTTGGAAATTAAATTTTTTTTGTCTAAACCTTTTACTTTAGTATCGGAAAAAAGACCTGAAATCTTAAATTAACTGTTTCTTGTACATTTTATACTCAAAATAGAGTATTATAAAAAGTGGATCTAGTTTCCGAGCTATGTCTCTTTATAAAATTTTTGCCGAAGAAAACATTGTTTTCACTTTTCTCTGCTGAGTTTTTTTCTGTTAATCTGACGCAAAAATGGTCTACGGATAAGTGAAAGTAGATTCAATTATCTGTCAATCTATGCATAGAACAGCTTTGTAGCCATATTAGGGTCCTAGTTAAATGCTTTCTAACTTAATATCAGCACCGCATAACTTTGGGTAACTGCTTATATGTAATATTTGTTATGTGGCTTGCTAGACGCTGTAATTCAAACAACACCGCCCGATTGAGGTTCTATGAAATGCTATAGCTCAGAAACCTGATAAACTAGAACAAAATTGTTTTTATATAAAAAATTTGACCTTGTTCCGGTTTGAACCTGTTGAATAAAACTTAAAACCTTTTTTCTGATACTAAAGTAAAGGGTTTAAACAAAAAAAATTTCATTTTTGAGTTAATTCAACTCATTACTCCATTAATAAGTCAATTCTCGTCATTCCTTTAAATCTTCAAGATTTATCAATTTTATCTAACGAAAATGAACAGTTTTATTTTAGTTCTGCTTTTAAAATAAAACTTTTGAACTGTTGTAAATTTTTATTGGTTAGTTTAATTAAAATCAATTGAAATTTAAAGGTATTTAACTTTTAAAAAAGATGACCAGAATCAATATACCTACTCCACTATACTTTGTTGAACAAACTAGATAATCCAGTGCAATGATGTACTAACTTGAGTATAGTGGAACGTAAGATCTTAAAAAATGAGATTACATAATAAGTTACGTAGGCGATTTTTTTTAAGAAATGTGAATAGAATAATGTAAATTATTAAATAAAATTAATAATTCTCAATGCAAAAATTTCCAATGAACAACCGAGGTTGTTTTCAATTGTATTTTATTGGAGTACAAAGAAATAATTTAACCATTCCATAATATGAACAATATTCTTTTTATGAAACAACTGTTCAACAAGCTCTTGCTCCTCGAGATACAATGTTTGGTGCTTTTTTTTTAATTATACCAAGATAATGTGTTTGCACAAACTTCATGACATCAATAATATCTCTTCAATTTATCACACAATAAAATAAATAATAAATAAAACAATAAAATGGAAGAAAACGGGAAGTGAAGTTGAACATCTTCAAAGTGTAAAATTCTACAGTGCTCTAGGCAGAGTATTTACACTGAGACATTTTGAATGGCATGCTACAAAATTGGAATGCTAGAAGAAGTTGCCATATAACAACTCCCACAGCAGCTAAATAATTTATTTACAAGTTCACTTAAACCCCTCTGATGTATAGAACAAATAATATAAAGATGCTTGTACACAAGATTATAGACATCAAGTACAACTAGCTAATCCCAATATTAAACGTTGTTTACCCAGATGAAATCTACAACAAAGTTTGAATTAACATAAAAGATAAAATAGTATCTATAGGTGGACCACAGTTTAGTTTGTTTGGCTAATCAACAATTTGTTTACAGAATTTTTATTATTAAAACCTTTTTAACCTTTTAACTGAAGATAATAAACCAAAGTTACTTTTTGATTAGATATCTGCTTATTCAATAATACTAAATAGTATCTTTTCGCAGAATGGAGGAATTTATTTTTTGGAAGCTCCTGTCGGTACTGGGAAGACCTTTTTTACAAAATTATTACTAGGCAATGTTTGCAATCAAAATGAAACTGCTGTAGCAGTAGATTCTTCCGATACATCCACTTATATTGCTGCTTCGAGATCATGACAACTTATTTTTCATTCAAACTTCCACTAGATTTAGCCACTACTGATGAGTTTGTTTGTAAAGTTATGAAAATGTCTGGTATGGGAGACGTTCTTAAAGATGTGAACTAACAACCTGGGATGAATATACGTTGGCTCATAAAAGAGAATTGGAAGCATTGCACAAAAGTCTCCAAGATTTAAGAAACCAGAAAGAATTGCTAGACGGTATAACTTGTCATATCAAGATATTTCCGTCAGACACGGCCAGTTTATACATACATACAGTAGCGCTACAACCCAGAGTGGGTTTTAGCTAACAACTTCATTTTATGAAGGGTTTTCAAGGCAGGATGGTTAGAATAAAGTTCTTGCTCTACTAAAGGAAATTCGAGCATACATTTTATTTGTGGTCCAATGTAATACTCTTCAAACTTACTAATGCCCGATATCTTCACTTTGAGATATCTATCGGATCAGTAGAAGTATAACCAATCAAATTAATCAACTGACCAATCAGAAAACCTTAATTCAAATTCAAAATAACAAATCAAAAATTTGATTGGTTATACTTAAACTTGTCTGATAGATATCTTGAGGTGAAGAAATTGGGAATAAAAGAGAATCGATTAATTACGAAAGGACGATTTTTAAATTTTCAACTTTCATTCGTAAGGTTTTCGTAGACCTTCCCCTGTCCTTACGTAAGGGATTAAAATTTTTAAACACCGTACTACCAGGATTTAAAAATTTTAAATAATATTTTTTTTAATGAAAAAAGAGCAAAACTTGAATATTATTTTACATAAAAATAAAAATTTATGAATAAATATTTATATTTGTGGATCATCCACTGTGGTAGTAACCACAAAGTAATTATGTTCAAAATTATTCGAGTTTGTTAACCAGATTTTCTTAGATTAGGCCACCGATTACAGAGTAAATTGACATCAAATATTCACCATTGGATTTGATTTGAAGAGAGTTCTAATTAAAAAGTTGTTGAACTGCAATAAATTATTAGAGGAATTATATTTTTATTTATAATATATATTTTTTTTAAATTTTTGATCTATTATTGTAGTAGTGTTTTTGAGAAAAATTAAAAAGAATCGCCTACGGTCATTTTTTAGTTTTACGTATTTGCAAATTACAATATTTTCAATGTGTTATTAGGATCTTTTCATAAAGGGCTGTTTAAATTTTTTTACGTCAATGCATGCTTGTGTTACTAGTCCACCTTATAGGGTCAGTTTTTCAATCGCGAGTTAACCCAAAATTTAATGGTTAACTTTTAATTCTGACCAAGCAGGGTAGACATAAACGTAGATTAACCCTTGAACTTGGGTTAACTCACAATTGAAAAGCTGGACCTAGTGTCATTAGATTTTTTAAATTATTGCGGTGCAGACTCGATAATCTAGTCTATATTGATATTATAGAAATTTCAGTATTACCATTATCACAGATTATTATCGAGTTTGCACTATATTTAAATAAGACAAACAAATTTTCATATTCAAATCTTTTTTTCAGCCTTTTGATGTATTTTGTCCTCTCAACGAATGCTTGACCAGTTTGCCACCATTTTTATTATTTATAGTGATTCTCGCTGGTATCGTATGGGTACTGTATTTATTTAAAATCTTAAACGAATTGTCTCATACTTGGTACATCAAACAATTTTATGATTTAGCATTAGGAATATCTAGCAGGGAAATAAGTAATTTAACATGGAACGAAGTCTTGGTAAAAGTTCAAGCAGCTCAATTAAAAGAAAAAATGTGTATTAATACAAAAGAATTGAGTCAGCTGGATATATATCATCGGATTTTACGCGAAGAAAACTATTTTACTGCCTTAGTTAATAAGAAGTTACTACCGCCTCGTTTAAAGTTACCATTTATTGGAGAAATAGTTTATTGGACTCCTGGATTGCGATTCATAATGAGTATGATAATGTTTCGTGGTCCATTTTCCTTCTTTAAAAATCCATACGAACTGAAAGACGAATATAAATTATTTCAATCAAGAAATAAACTGGCAGAAAGTTTTAAAACAGTTGTACATTGGACATGTTTGATTTGTGCAATTTTATGTCCCATTATGTTGGCATACGAAGTGGTGCAAGCTTTTCTAACTTATTTTGAAGTACTGAGAAGAGAACCTCGTACTCTGGGATTACGAAAATGGTCGCTATATGGACGTCAATATGTGAGGCATTTTAATGAGTTGGACCACGAATTGCAGATGAGATTGAATCGAGCTTATCGCCCTGCGACACATTACTTATTAGTATTTAATTCGCCAATTGTTAAAGTCATCGCAATTAATCTTAGATTCTTCTTTGGTTCATTAAGTGCAATATTAACTGTAGTATCAATGGTTGATGGAGAGATCTTAGCTATTGAAATGGTTTATGTTGCATTCTTTGGATGCTTATACACCGTGTGCCACTCATTTGTACCTGAAGATTTAGAACGTTGGGATTGCCAATCGGCTTTAACTAAAGTTATAAAATGCATCCATTATCTTCCACCCGATTGGCAGGGGCAGGCTCATACGGCTGCAGTTCGTAACGAATTCGAACAACTTTTTCATTTGTCTGCCAGTTCTATAATTCAAAGTGCATTATCGCCAATTATTACGCCGTTTGTACTATGGTTCCACGTAGCACCTCTTTCTTTGAACTTCGTCGACTTCTTTAGACAATTTACTATATCAGTGGTGAGTTGAAAATTACACGGTGTCTCTAATAAAATTGACAATAATTTATAATTTTAATGTTTTTCAGAGTGGCGTAGGCGATATTTGCAGTTTCGCTTTGATGGATATCAAAAGGCATGGCAATGCCCAGTGGCAAAATGGTTCAAGAATTAGATATCCGCCAGATCAGTTTACACAAGCAGAAGATGGAAAGACTGAGCTATCTTTGATTCACTTCACTCACACAAATCCCAATTGGTTGCCGTCAAAAGAAGTGGAAGATTATGTGACAGAAATAAAAGACGAAACCGATATTTTTAAATCCAATAAAGCTACTGCGAGTTTAAAATTTCAGCCCGAAGTTAGACAGCCCCCACCGCAAAAAAGTGTAAGTGAAAGTTGCTACGGTAGTCGATGTAAAATGGAAGGACCTGGTGATCCAGAATGTATGGGAGAAAGTGCTTTATATTTACATGATATTCGCCATAGAAATATTCGTAGTATTTACTATCCACCTGCCGAAGAAGATACTCCGTTACTTCGTCAACAACAACATTGATCTCTAATGTTAGTGTCATGGATTTGATTAATGAAATTTTAGTGAATGAATAATTGTCTTATTTATGTATGTTACATAAAATTGGTACAGTTTATAGATATGCAATAATGAATTTATTAATTTTTTGCAAAGTAAAAATAAATCCAGCAGTTTTGTGAAAAAAGACGCTTCGTTCTTATAAAATTGGCAAGTAAAACATCACGGATTGTATGAATTGTAATAACGAATCTAATCACGTTGCTTGTAGAAATGATTTTGAATTGACATTGTGAAGATAAAAAAAATTTAGAATATTACTTTTATGTTGAATTATTTATAAAAATACAATTTTAGTTGTAGACTGGTGTTGAAACACTTTATTTTGTAAATTTTCACTTCATGTAAATTAAACATAATATTTAAATCAGATTTTTGTAAATACTTAACTATAAAAGTACAAATTAAGTTCGTCGGATTTTGTTATGTAATTAATTCGTATGTAATTGCTGTGATTTTAAATTACATTGTGAATAAATGAAAAGTTT
The DNA here is from genome assembly GCA_949152465.1 of Cantharis flavilabris. Classification (NCBI taxonomy): domain Eukaryota; kingdom Metazoa; phylum Arthropoda; class Insecta; order Coleoptera; family Cantharidae; genus Cantharis; species Cantharis flavilabris. Next base: position 14,860,646 of record OX424435.1, read on the forward strand.
TGTTTTATAATTTTTGTATTTTACTACTTGTAATACCATTAATTGAAATGGCTGTGTAAATGACTGATTTTTCTACCAACTTTAATAATAAAAATAGTTCTTAATTACAAAAATAAGATTAGATCAACATTTTTACAAAATTTATCTTTATTTTGTTCTCCTTTATCAATTTATCAATCAAAGGAAAGGTTCCACAAAACAGGAGCATTGGAAGATGAAATTAAAAAGTTCAACGAGGTAGCTCATTTATGGTGACTACCATATAGTATGGAGCGCTACCATATTCAAGTTTCATTTATGATTAAAATTTTGATCTTTGAAAATGATATATAACGAAAAAAATCTAGAAATAACATTTATGCACAATTTATTTGGGTCATTTATACAGTTTTTAATTATTTAAAATTAAATTTCTTAAGTAATTTAAAAAATTTATCTAATTATTTATAGTAGGTAATTCTCTTTAAAATAAATTGTTTTTTTAATCAAAAAATTATAATCTTTACTTGTCTATCAATGTACCACGCACTTTCTTGATTTCTAATTGATAATTTTTCACTTCTGGTTTCCTCTTGCTGCCTCCTTTTCTCTCGAGTTGTTTTTCGATAATTCTTGCATTATTAGCATAACTGTCGGCAACTTCTCTTGCTTCAATTTCATCTTCTTCCTCGTCAATTGTAGACACTGTAACCGAACTAAACTTGCCCATATTTTTAGTGTGTTTTGTAACCATAATCTTTTTAGGCTTTTCTATTGCAACTTGATTATAAATATCATTCATTGGCCCTTCATTGGTCGACTTGATGAGAGAACCTTTTACTATAAAACTAACCGGACTTTGCGTATTGTGCTTGTAGTACAGTAGCAATCCACACTTCTTACATTTCAATCTGTGTTGTCTCTCTATACCTTCAGACCGTTTAAGATAAACGGTTTCGTCTGCGTCACAAGTAATTTTATGTGCATGATTGATACCATCCAGAACTCGAGCACCGTCTCGTTTTCGCAGAGGTAACTTCTCAATGGAGCAGTCTAAAATCAATGTCATTTGACCACAGAGACAGTAATAAATGTGCAACGGTTTTTCATCACCATATTCTTCTTGATCTTTGATATCCGAGCAAGCTATACTACGCGAAACTACTTTTGGCATTTTTAACAAAATTAAAGTACTTTTATGGTTATGTTATTGAAACTTCGCAGCACCACCTAACGATATGATCGAAATAATATATTAATGCTTTTTATTGATTTTTTGGTTGGTATAGTCAGATTTTGATAACAAACAGAGTATTAGCTTTTCTATATTCATCAATGTAAGGTTAGTGTGTTAAAAGTTGAGTGCCACTATAAAAACCCAAACGTCATTTCACTGTCAACAATTCGATCTAACCTAACTTCCGAAGGGCGAGGTTCGCAAATAAAGAGTTCATTGTTTGTATGTATAAATGTGATATAATTAAAAAATGTCTCTGCAAAATAAAGCGGAGCAATATTTTGGTAAATTAAACTCTATGGCAAAAAGACTGTACGAAGATATTAACGAAACCAAAGCTGCCTATGACACACTGTGGACGAAATTGTCGCAAGAGGAAAAGGAAGAAATAATTAGCGACAGTATTATTAAACCAGAAGCGAGTCTTCAATATAAGTTGGTCGAAAATGTAACACAAGATAATAGTAATTATGCTGTCAAAACGATCATCGATGATAATTATACATATCGAGATGAACATTCGGCACCATTCTCGTTTCGCACACCTAGTCAACGTGATTTAAGAATCTTTGGAACTGTTAAAGAAACACCAAATATTAACATTACTTATGAACACAAGGTAATTCAAATTAAGTTGTATTATTTAAAATTGTTACTTTTTGTTTTAGAAGTCTGAAAATTCCGACACCTGTGATATTAACGAATTATCCAATCATATCATCGAAGAATTCTCTTTAGCTTCTTCCAACAACAATTCATTAACGAACATACCAAAAACCGGTTTAGATTTACTCGATAATTGGTAAATTAAATTTAGTATTCAAAGTTCAATTGTGTAAGTAAGATTTTTATACTAAAAAGTAACTTTTGTAAAAGTTTTTTTTATAATCAATGGTTTGTTTATTATTGTGTGGGAGTTATATAAATCTTTTAACCACAAATAATTAATAAGTGTATGTGTGTTACTGGTTAATATTTTTTGAGAAATTATTATTAATTTTTAATGGTAATTAATATTACTCACTTAAAATAATAAGTGGTATGCATAAAACGGAGTCTGGAGTTAATGCTAATACAATTAGTCAAAAGTACCTACTTTGCAGTATTTTGGTTACATAATAGTACAAGGCGAAGTAGCTACTTCAAACTTTTTTTTAAGTAGCAACCACAAAAAAAACATTTCAAATTGCGCAAATTTAATGCAAACTTACTAAGGTAGCTGAACTAAAAGTGTAGTACATGCTTCGAATAGATGCTATATTGGGAAGTATCTGCTTGAAGTATTAAGATTTACTTCATTTTATACATACCACCTAATATAGACGTGTTCACTTTGCGAGATTAAAAAAAAATTGCATATGATATGATTTTATAAAAAGTGTTATTTTTGAGCATTTAAAGTGTAGTTAGAATTTTTTTAAACTTAATAAAACCTAAACAAAAGGATTCTAGTTAATTAATTTTAAAAAGTGGAAATTTTTATAAATTATTTTATTCCTTCAATTTTCTCAGTGGCAGACCTACAATGCGGGGGGGCCCAAATGCTTCATGAAAAGAGTGAAACATTCTCAAAACTGATTATTTTATGGGGGTCAAAAATTTAAAGATCCGCCTCTGAATTTTCTCTAATTAATGCCCGATTTCTTCACCTTGATAATATATCTATTGGATAAGTATAACTATACGGATAACCAATCAAACAACCGTATTTCAAATTTTTACGGTATCGGGCATAAGTAAAAATCAATCGACCAAAAATTAAATAAAGTCATTTTTCAAACTAATTTTTAATTTACTAACATTTTAATTTAAAATTATTTACACTTGAACAAAATCATGGTTGATAATAGGCATTATCATCTCGGTCCAGGGGCTGTTATATTTCTAGGGGGAGGGGGTCATTTCTGAAAAATAACCAAAATATGTAGATGTTTAGTAAGGACATTGGTTTAAAATACTATAATACGTTTCATTGGAGGGGGCCATGGTCCCCCTTAATGCTAAATACATCATCTGAATTTTGTAATAAAAAGTTGACACCATATTTCTTCGCAGTTCCTCATTTGTTCTGTTTTTTTTTTTTGAGAAAAACAATCTTCTGTTTCTTTTTCAAATTTTTATGGAATTTTCCAAAAATCAAGTACCGTCAAACGGGATGAAAAGGATCGCACGGGGTGAAACGGATCACCGACGCTTTTGTACGGATTTTTTTTATTGGTAGTATGCGTACGATTTGTGGCAAATAAACGTTAAAATATGTAGTTGGGAAGATCAGTCGTTGGAAAGAGTCTGAATAGAGAGCTGGCTCGCGTTGCGTATGGTTGATATTGGCGGAAAACCAAAAGGTGATATTTGCGTAGTTTTTACAAAGCGTTAAAAGATTGACATCCACAGAATAAACGATACAAGTTGGAGACTTCTGGTAAGCTTTTATGAGTTACCCAATTAGTGGAGTACATCAGGAAATAAAAATATTTTTTAAATCTTTTTTGGTTGAAGTTTGAGAATTTTTTAAGTAAAAAATTTCAAGTTTAGGGGGTGAAACGGATCATCTATTACAACTAGAAACGGGCTCAATCGAAAATCCAAATAGGGATAAAAAAGTGAATGGAAAACAGGAAAAAGTGTTTCTATAAGAAAGAGCTTCAAAAAAAAAGAAAGTTCGCAAGAGCAGGAAGAAGAAGGCACTGATAAGAATTTTTCAGAATTGGAAAATGACGACAACGTTTCAGACGACTTACCTGAGGGGATTACCCCGACACACGGGGTGAAACGGATCACCTTTTAAAAACAAAAATAAGAAAATCTAATAAGTGATTTTTAAAAAATGTTCCAGTGATTTGTGCCTCGGATATGTATCTGTAACGTATATTTTATCCAGAATTTTTTCTTTCCAAAAAAGCATAAAAAAATCTAAAATTTTGATCCGTTTCACACCGTTTGACGGTACGAGTTCTCCGTGGTAAGACAAAAAAAGTTCAAAAGTTACAATTAAGTCGCTAAATAATGGGGCCCTGAATTTCGCAATTTCTTGCAATTGATATTTCTAACTTGAGTTTGAGAGCCCCAAAGTATTTACCGCTTGAGGTTTCCACAAAAAATATTTTAGCTGTCGTTTGACTCTTGTAGGTACTAATGCTGCAGTGGTCCTCTTACAACGGAAGTTAAGAAAATAAAAAATTAACGGCGTAGTTTTCTACTGAGCAGTAATTAATCAAATAATTAGTTCCTTAAAGAATCGGTAGGTAGCTTTTGAATCTCGACGTTTACGATTTTATTAATTTAAATACTGATGGTACTTTCTGATTGGTTAAAGTTTGTTTAAAAGCTTCAACAGCTAATTTCAATTACAGAACGAACTTGAAGATTTTGGGCGCTCCTGATAATAATATAATTTGGGGCCACCGGTATAATATAAAAAAGCAATTTAGACAAACCGATTGTTCGTCAAATTAAATGTGTATCATTGTTATACATGTAACATGTAATCAATCATTAAATATACAAAAACCGTTAAATTAGCAAAGTGGGTAGCATGGTTCATGCGTACGATGACGCAAATCAAAAATAATGGGTAACACGTACATAATATACAAGTTAACAACCCAAACATAATTTCTTGAGTTTGAATTCAATCAATTTATTAGAAATCATTCTAAATTTGTTTGAATTAATCTAAATTTGTTAATTACAGAATAAAATTTTTTTGGCAAATTTCTTCTTCAAGTGTCTATTCTTTCCAGATGTGTGGCTACAGTGGCGTAACAAGCAGGTGAGGGACTCGTGTGCGAAGTTGTTAACGGGGCTCTGCTTTTATAAAAGACAAAAAAAAACAATTTTGTATACAGAACTCGGAATTCCGAAGATTTCCATGCAATTCTAGTGATTTCCAAGGAATTCCTTCCAAATAAAAGCGAATATAAAGACGAGTAACTACCCCCCCCCCCCTATTTAATTTTATTAAAATTTAAAAATTATACCTTAATTCTCATCAAAAATATATAGATGAGTTTTCTATTTTTCAATTTTCTGAGATTTCCTTGATTTTTCTAACATTGTCTAGATTTCCGTATCCTAGAATACGGAATTTCTATCAACTATTTTTATCTTCAGATCTCCGTACTCTTGACATTATTATACCTAGAGTGGATCGTGGTTAAACACAGGTTCAGGCAGATATATTCCTACTTTTTCTAACATCTGTCCCTGAGCCTGTTGATCGTCATGGAAAAGGCAAGTTTAATTGGAAACTGTCGTCGTCTTAAAACAAAAGGCAAGTCTGTACTTGTTGAGGCGCTAAATAGAAGTAGAAGATATGATTCGACATAAAATAGCCGATTATCCGCTTATACACTTATCCGATTAACCGGTTATCCATTAAGACATTGACACATCATCAATTTTGTATCATTCATTTTCTCTGTTTTCGGCTTTAAAAAAATGACACGCTGTAGGAGAAGTAGCTTCCCAGCTTTTTTTAAATTTTTATATATAGCTTGACCGGCGGATCTCTCCTTTAACGGTCTCAATTAAAAAATTAATACTGTGGAATTCCATTGATGTGTAACTTGATTAGTTGCGATCTCGATTGATGTGTAGCCCCGTGGCATTGGTAGTTATAAAAATATGTTTAATGGATTTATTTATGTACAAAACTGTAGTTACATGGGCGCCCGAAGAAATAAATCTCAGTGGGGGCAACTACATAAATTTACAGTTTCCAAATTTCATTTTGTTGTTTTTCGGTCAGTAAAAATTGTTTTTTATTCTTCCATTCAATTTTCCAGGGGGGGGGGGGCAAAAGACATTACTGTGCCCCCCCCCCTTAGGGCGCCTATGTACACTTATTCGATTATCCATACATCTTCAATTTTGTATCGTAAATTTTCGAATCTCCTCTATTTCTTCTCATTAATCACGTCTTCATCTTCATCTGATATCTTTGACTGACGGTGCCTCCTCATTAATAGCCGTTATTTCTGATTTCTCTTTTTATATTTCTCTTCGTCGGTTCTCTTTACATCAATTCTGTCTTCATTTTCATTTTATATCTTTGACTGGCGATGTATCTTCACTAATTCCTGTTACTTCCTATTACTTTTTCCATTTCTCTCCTTTGTTTTTCTTGTCATTAATCAAGTCTGCATCTTTGGGTTTTTCTAACCAAAACTATGATACGCTGAAGCAGCCGCATTCTGGCTTTTTAGCTGACTGCCGGAGAAGGGTTATTATATTAACCCTCTAAATTAGTAAATTTCAATTGTTATTTTATAGTGTAATTATTTATTATTTTCTTTTTCAAATATTTTTAGTCTTACCCTTAATTTAATATATTTTTCCAAATGTTCCAAATGTTCTTCACTTGTTTCAGATCTGTTTTCATTTGCTCCAAGTCTGTTTTAATTCGTTCCAGGTCTGTTTTCGTTTGCTCCGAATCTGTTTTCGTTTGCTCCAAATCTGTTTTCGTTTGCATCAAGTGTGATTTAATTTGCACCAAATCTGTTTTCATTTGCTTCATGTCTGTTGTCGTTTGCTGCAAATCTGTTTTCATTTGTTCCAAATCATACTGGAAAAGGTATAGTTTGAGAATTAATAAAACACTTCAAGCAATTTGGCCATATCGACAAGCTGCATCACGAAAAACTACAATACGCAGGAGGCGAAACAAAGTTGAACAAGAATATTAACTGATGATGATGTTTGAGTTGAAATGGAACTATAAAAAAATCAAAACTAAATGAAATTGAGCAACAGCTAAGTACCAGCAGATTAGCACCAACGAAACGCTCACAACGAACCAAAAGTATTTTTTCTTTTTTTAAAATTTTCTTTATTAATAAAATAATTTTCAATTTTTATTTTTTTTAGTTTAAATAAATTTTAAATTTTATGTTGAAAATTAATGAAAATAGAGGGTCGGATTTAGAACAGGTGGGGGTCGGATTTACCTCCAGATGGTCGGATTTGGAACGAATATTTTACTATTTTTATTTTGGCTGTAGCTCAAAGGTGGTAGGAGATACATCAAAAGTGTGTTTGACGAAAAGTTGAGGAATTGAATGAATTTTACAATGATCCTAAAATTAAAGTAATATGTCTCAATTTAAAAGTTCTATGTAAAAAAAATAAAAAAGGGGTCGCTTTTAGACCACTTTTAGTTACCTTTTTTTGAATTTATACGACCAAAAAATCTCATCACTACTTATTACATTTGTTACTATTTATTATACCGGGCGCTGTTTTTACTTATTTATGAAAATTCCTGCTTCCCTAATTATTTTAGAGAAAAAATTAAAGACACAAAAATAATGCTGAAATATAAACTACAAATTACAAGAGCATTAGATTTCATCTAGCTTTTACTTAAAGGTCAAAAAACGCTTTTCAAATTGATATAATTTTCTTTTATCAGACTGGCCGGGTAAGTTTCCCATTTATTATTAAAAATAAAAAAATGAAAATTTTAACCCTTTAATGCATACGGTTGCAGATTTACAACATAGCGTTTTTGACGTTGTAGTTATGTTAAGGTAATCATTAAAGAGCTTATTTGCATAGTAGCACATTCCTACAACATTACTCCTTCATCATTTTTCATGATAAACTGATATTGCTGTTTTGGACAAATGCAAGCCATTCTTAATTATTTAATTTGCAAGAACAGACGCAACATAAAATTTTCTGGTGTTTTTCATTTATTTTCAAGTGTGTTAAGTGAGATTATTGGATTGAAATAAATATCAGCTGATATTATAAGGTTAGTAGATAAAATTTTGTAATATATCAACATCAAGTTGTGCTAGTTGGGGCCTGAATGCAAGAAAAATATGTATGTTGTAGAAATACAACATTATGCTATGAGTTACATTTTTATTATGTTTATTGAAATTATTGAAAAATTACTTATAGTTTGTGTTTCATTAGATTTATAATGGCGAGAAGAAATAAAGTAACTCAAAAGAAATTTGAGAATATTTCAGATCATTTAAGCGACGTTAGTGAAGATGGGTTAGATTTTTCAGATACCGATAGTGTGAATGACCCTGAATATGTGCTTGAATCAGATCAAGAATCTGATAATATACCTTTTATTGAAAATGACGAAGATAAGGAAAATGTTTCCATTAGCAATACTTAACAATTGCAAAAACAAGTACCTTCAAAACCGACAACAAACTCCAAGAAGGATAAGGTGAACATTACCTGAAAAAAAAAGAACTTGGTGCTAAGCGATATTCAAAAAGATTTTCGTGGTAACGAGTCATTAAGCAATGAAATTCTCGAATTGAATTCACCATATGAGTGTTTTTCATATTTTTTTACCGATCAGCTTTACGACAAAATCATTGAAGAATCATGTTTGTATGCACAACAAATTGATGTTGGCAAACCTTTACATTTGACTAAAGCCGAATTAAAAAAGTATTTTGGAATCATCATTTTTATGTCTAATATTCGTCTTCCTAATACACGTTCTTACTGGAATCCTAATGTTGGCTTAGAAATAATAACAAAAACAATGACCGTAAACAGGTTCGAAAAACTTAGACAATTTCTACACTTTAACGACAATGAATTACATTTGCCACGGGATAATGAAAATCATGATAAGCTTCATAAACTTAGACCAATAGTAGACCATTTAAATAACGTATTTTCAACTGTTCCCCTTGAAGGTAAACTGTCAATTGATGAGCAGTTATGTTCAACAAAATTGCGACATTTCATGAAGCAATACCTACCCATGAAACCTCACAAATGGGGCTTTAAATTATTTGTACTGTGTGGTGTAAGTGGGTTTGCATATAAATTGGAAATCTATTCTGGGCAAGAAAATAATGATATTCACAGATTTGCAACAGAACCAGATCTAGGAGCATGTGCGAACACTGTTGTGCGACACTGTTTCACGAATTAAATTAATAAAATGTTTTTTAAAATTTGTAATGTATGTTCAAAGGCGGATTAACCAAGTGTGACGCCACAAGCCTTTAATATTTTGCGCCCATATCCTTGATTTTTCAGTTGACCCTTTTTTTTAAATTAGAAAAATTTATAAAGAAAATTCAACTTATTTTTAATAATAATTTGAATTAATGATTAGGTAATTACAATTTACAACTCCTGAAATTTAATTTTGCGTCTCCTGAAATTTTGCGCCCCCGAAATTTTGCGCCACAAGCCCGGGCTTCATAGGTTTATGCGATAATACGCCACTGTGTATGTTTACTAAAGACATTAGCGAATTATCAGGCATATCTGTTACCTTTCTCAAAACAGTAAAATTTCTATTCTAGAATCTAGAACAGTGGTTCGCAAACCTTTTGGCCCACAAACCCCTGTTGATATTCAAAACTTGTCCACGGACACCCCAATTGAAAAACTTCTAAAAAGAGTAATTTTGTACCAGATAATTTCTTATATCCATTTTATTCAAGTAATATATTTTACGTAACCAAAGTCGCTATCTGCGGAACAATACACAATTTTACAATCTTTTTACTTTTTATTATAGGGATGTGTGAAATAATCTCGGGGACCCCTGAGGGTCCGTAGGGACCACTTTGGGAACCATTGTTCTAGAAGAATGTTTACGGTCCCGATCAAGCTACATAATCGAGAGTTTACTGTGAATGATTTTGAAAGTTTTTTAAATAAACTTATTAGCTGAATTTTTTTCCAATAAAGCATCATCAGTATATTAGGCAATGTCTTTAAATAATCTAGAAAAATTACCACAAGTAAAAATTTACTTGTCTTTATTGAGGCTGAATATTAAACTCTGTTAGCTTTGAAAAGTTTGAATTAAATCCTTGGTACTACTAATTGTGGTCTGTACCTGAAAAACAAGCAATAAAAGGTAGACTTAAAATTAATGTTGTAAAAATATCGAGTTTTTGAAACCAAATTTAATTTTTAATTAAATCAGCAGCACCGTTACTGATGCGTTACTGTTTTAAAAGTGGCGCTTGGAGCACATCAGTGAATTTTTAAATGTATAATTGCCTTAAAATATAACGTTTAAAATACCTATCTAACTTATTTGCAGATTAATTATTAATTAAAGAAAAATTCTGAATATTGCTGAACTTCATAAATTTGGGGACTTTTTTTGGGGCCAGGTTCAACTTCCATTATTTGTAAAATTATTGTTTTGTTGGTTAGTGTAAGATAATTATTTACTAAGTTCTTAATAAATTACAAAATTTATTCTCAACTATTTCATCAGACACGAAACTTATACTTGTATCAAACCTTCAAACCACACTCTATCATCGCTTGAAATATAATGGATCAATCTATGTAATATTTGTATTAATTTGTAATTTATCTTTTACGATTTCTTTACATTACACCGATTATTAAAGTTGATCCATTTGAAATCTTAGATTTTGATTCAAAATGTTCCGTTTTAGTTTTGCATCAGATAGATAACTACATAATATACTTTTAAAATAATAATGTTTCACGCAGTTTTTAGAATCAAAACTTTATTTCATTTGAAAAAATTAAAAATTTTTATTTGAAACGAAATTTTCCAAACTTCACTTCTTTCAAAATTTTGTTGCAATTTAATTCGAAAACTAATATCGTTTTAAATAGAAATATTAATTATTTTAATTAAACGAAGAAACCTTTTTATAAAGCAAAATATATGTCAGCAGAAACTAACACGTTTTAAATAATATAACAGCGATACAATAAATAATCAAAAATAAAAAAATTTTGCTGAAAATTTACAGAACTTGAAGTGAACCTATTAATATTTTTAAAATTATGCTAGGAAATCCTTGAAATAAAACTACAAAGGCCCTAGGGGTATAAGCATGATGATTCGGTCCCGGAAAGATATTTAAACGATATTCAGAGGATATGTTGGTACTAATAAAATAATAAGATCCCGAAAATTTCAGATCACTAACTCAATTGGTTTTCGAGAAAAAGCAAAATATGTAAAAAATGGAAATAAATTTTTTTCTCCGGAATAGCTGAATCGAGTGATTAAAAATTTAATGTTTTGGGGGCTGGTAGGGCTCTTAAGAAAAAAATTAACACTTATTTGGCTTCATAAGATCCTTGAAGAAAAATTGTTTTTTCTTTAATTTAATTTTTTTTACCATGGTACAATTTTTGAAAAATTATGAAACTATTCTTTTTTCAAACCTCATATATTACCCTTTAACTTCATGAATTTTTTCAGATTTTTAAAATAGGTACGCCACAGTAGAAAAAAATAAAAACCATTTTTTGGCTCAAATAGTAAGAAAAGGATTCATTCAAATTATTTTTAAAAGGGCCATTACGACATTTTTGTGGGTTACTGGTAAGTCTTCTTCGCCAATTTTTAATATTTTATTCATTATTTATAGATTAATTTAGATCGAATATTTTTCTTATTTTTTCAATTTTTCATTATAATATACGACTGATGATCGTAAATCACCGTGAAAAAGGGACCTTTATTTTATTACCCAGCTTGATTATTAATATAACCAAAGTTCAATAGATTGATGAAAAATGAACATATTTTTTCAAATTATAAGTCAATTTTCCGTAAATAAACAGTAGAGAAAAAAATATAAAATATAGGAATGAAATATAATATAGCAAAAATTTTGTTAATACAGTGGACTTCGCTTAATGTGATCACATCGGGACTTGGGGTTTTTGATAACAAAAACCGATTGATAACAAAAAAAGAAAAACATTTTTATTAGTTATTTATTAGTACCTACTATAATAAATTATTAATGAATAAGAAAAAAACCAAATTAAAAATCTCATTTAGAGTTGTTCGCCTCTGCTGTACGAGGAGTAAATTGTTTATAAAAAGTTCAAATTGGTATAATGAATTTGAAAATTTGCCTACCCCGTCTGCACACCACATCGCAAAACTTCAAGCGCTCAAATCACGACTTTTTTTAAGTCATTCATTCCAAGTTCTCAAGTAGAACTGAATTACATCACACATTAACAGTAAACTAGACAGATTTTCTTGATAACACCTGACTTAAAATTCGCGTAATGAATATGTAGTACGAATAATATGTGGGTGGCTTATGCACAATATAGAAAAAAAAATGCTTGTAACTGAAAACCAACTCCTTTGCTCGTGGGAGAAAATAACCTTAAGAATAATTTGATAATATAAACCGAATTTATGATTACTATAACCGATGTTTTTTGTGTGTAATCATATACGGCCGGCCCGTTCCTCGCAAAAGTAATAACAATACCCGAATGATAACATGATTCCAATAAGCGGACTCTACTGTATAAAGGGTATTCATGTCACTGCGTACTTTTCGTAGTTATCGTACTTTTAAATTTTGTAGATTTACACTGGCTCACAGAATTGTTGGCACAGCCCTATGCTAGCAATGCAATTTGTGCCTTTTCAAGACTATTTTTGACACATAACAATCAATTTTACGGCAAAACTTTTCAGACATTTTTTGTTGCAAATTTCATGGTCTTCAATTTTGTTTCTATACATTTTTTCATTTCGCCACTCCATTTCTAATTGACAGCGATTTAAACGAAACTCCATAAAATGCAAAAATTAATTTCAGCTGTATCTCGAAAACAGTGCGAGTAAATAGAAAAATGTATATGAATAAAAATGTTGGAAATGAAATTTACAAGAAAAACTTCCTATTCAGTTTTCTATTTTGTAGCACCGTTTTTAAGATACAGCTGAAATTAATTTTTGGATTTTACAGAGTTTTGTCTAAGTCGCTGTCAGTTAGAAATTGAAGTTAAAATTGAATTTAAATTTAATTGAAGTTAAAATTCAGTTAAAATTGAAGGCCATGAAATTTGCAACAAAAAATGTCTGAAAAGTTTTGCCGTAAAATTGATTGTTATGTGTCAAAAATAGTCTTGAAAAGGGACAAATTACATTGCTAGCATAGGGCTGTGCCAATAATTCTGTGAGCCAGTGTATGTGACATGAACACACTCACCGTTCAATGTTTCGTAAATTCTTTCGTACTTGTATTTGTAGATTATTTTGACGTTTTGAGGTAGATTTTAACTAATTTATTAATTATTCTATTCACATTTACTGACATTATTTATTGTCAAATATTTCTTGGTTACTATGTGTATCGCCAACGTATACTTAAATGTAACGAAACTACGACATCTACATAAAGTACGACTGCGTAGATTTCGTAAACTAGATCTGTATTAAAAATTCTACAAAATTTACAAAAATCAAGATCTACGACATTTACGACAAAAGTACAACGTGACATGAATCCCCTTATAATTTTCTCAATTTTCATCACTGTCTTCTTCAATCACAACTGAAATATTGTCTTTATCAAATAGTTTATTTAATATTGCAGCAGGCCTGAGAATTTTTGATAAATTGAATGTTGTTTCCATGTTGCCGCAATGGAGGAGTTTCTTACTTTTTTTTTATTTTTTTATTTGAAAGTAGAGATCAAACGGAGCCATCAGTTTTTTTTCAGATTTTTTTGAGTGCGTTAAGTATCAGAAAAAAATTAATGAAATTTGAAATTGTTAGGGTTATGACGTCATAACCCTGCGACTGAAGAAGACAGTGATGAAGATTGAGAAAATTAATTAAAATTTTTGCTTTTCTTTTCTTTATTGTTTATTTATGGAAAATTGACTTAATAATTTGAAAAACTATTATCTATTTTCATTAATATATTGAACTTTGGCTATATTAATAGAATTAATTTATAAGAATAAATTAATAATCAAACTGTGTAGTAAAAAAAAAGGTTCTCAAAATATTTATTGACATTAATAAGTATATAATGATTACTTATTTTTAACTCTTTTAATTTTTTTAATTTGACGAAAAAAATTATTAATAAATCTATAAATTGTATACGACTTCGAAATAAAATCTTTTATTTTTTAAAATCTTTAAAAAATATCACATGTTTCGTATGAAGGATCATACGATCATTAATATAATCATCATCATCAAAAAATTATTGTTGTTTTAAATAATAAAAATTGTTTATAATAGTTAGAAATCATCTAAAATATGCATAAAAATAATTAAATTAATGTTCAAAACATTTAAATAAATGCATTATTTGAGCCAAAAAATGGTTTTTATGTTTTTCTACTGTGGCGTACCCATTTTAAAAATCTGAAAAATTCATGAAGCAAAGGGTAATATATGAGGCTTAAAAAAAGAATAGTTTCATAATTTTACAAAAATTGTACCATGATAAAAAAAATTAAATTAAAGGAAAAATAGTTTTTCTTCAAGGATCGTATGAAGCCAAATAAGTGTTAATTTTTTTCTTAAGAGCCCTTACCAGCCCCCAAAACATTAAATTTTTAGATCAATCGATTCAGCCATTCCGGAGAAAAAAATTTATTTCCATTTTTTACATATTTTGCTTTTTTTCGAAAACCAATTGAGTTAGTGATCTGAAATTTTCGGGATCTTATTATTTTATTAGTACCAAAATATCCTCTGAATATCCTTTAAATATTTTTCCGGGGCCGAATCACCATGCTTATTCCCCTAGGGCCTGTCTCAAATTAATTAAATAAAATTTTAATATTTAAATATAATTTTTAAAAATTTTACAAAGAAATGAAAAATTTGTATGTTTTTCATTCTTTGCCTGGTTATATCGAATGCATAAAAATGCTTCGATCAAAAGCTTTCGTTTATATTAAATTTTTTTTAACAGTGTAGACGAGTATAGAATATGAATATTGTTACGAAACAATAATGGTTATTTATATTTGCTGATACCCGTGATGATTCATTTGATGACTCATTCATATATGAAAACCTGTTAATATTGTTTAAATACTGCCGAGTTTGCAGTCTGGATTCATCTAGAAACCTATAGAAGTTTATAGAAATTCCAAAATATTGTGGAAGTTTCTAGAAATATGCATTTGGATATAAATAGCAGAGTGATTTGCGGTGAAAGATTTCCGAATTCGGACTCGGAAGTGATAACATAAATAATGTGAAAATAAATAGTAGTGTTAATAAATATACCGGGTGTTACATAAACACATTGACTTAGTAAAAACAAATATAGACTTATGCAAT
Organism: Cantharis flavilabris; assembly: GCA_949152465.1. Lineage (NCBI taxonomy): Eukaryota > Metazoa > Arthropoda > Insecta > Coleoptera > Cantharidae > Cantharis > Cantharis flavilabris. The sequence continues at coordinate 14,875,930 of OX424435.1, forward strand.
TATTAATAATTATAGTGTAGAATTAATGTTGATCTTGGTGCAGTGATTGTTCTATTGTTGTTAACTTTAAGTGTTATATTATTATATGTTAGCTCTCTAGCAATTAAATAAACGATTTAAGTTTCGTTACAATATATTTTCTTGCTTGGCCAATTTTAATAGAAAATTACGACCATCATTATCATCTTCATGTTTAAGACCATCAGTGGTCCGTTATATCACTGAATCTGATTTCGCCATCTCATCATTATGGATTGGACTGTATATTATGTGCTTTACTGGTGATTTTAGCAGTTCCTCTGAAATTTTTCTTGAAGAACCAGTCTAAATCTGAAGTAACAAAAGTGCAGTTGGTGATTTACCGAGTGACCGACCGTTCATCCGAACATAGGAAAGTAATATGGAAAATTGATATTTTTAAAATTTCTGCTTCCTCTAATTACTTCCTTGTAAAACAAGGAAGTATTGTGATACCGATTTTTTTCGATTTCCAGATTTTGACGGAAATATCCGTTTTGACCTTCCCTGAATCCATTTTGACTATTTTCGTTGTGACGTCTGTACGTACGTACGTACGTACGGACGTCTGTATGTCGCATAACTCAAATACGGTAGGTCGTAGAAAGTTGAAATTTTAGATTTGAGACACTTATAGCATATAGTTGTGCACCTCCTATTTTTGGTTGCGATTGTCCGTGCCAAAAGTTGTAATTAATGACGCGCATGAATAGATTAACGAGATTCATGTCCAATTATTATAAAAATTACAAGGAAGTTATGTGGTGTCCACATCAGATTTTATAAATAAGTTATAAGAACGCTGAACGAGAAAGGTATCAATTTAAAGAGATATTTTTCCGCGTTTAAAGATACCCAACATTTAATATTTTGTTTTTTAATTTATTATTGTTCAAAATTCAATAACAATAAAATGAAAATAAAATAAATATTTTCATATTATTATTGAGTTTTGAATAATAATAATTAAAGAAAAAGTGTTGGGTATCTTTAGACGTGCAAACTAAATTTCTCTACATTGATATCTTTCTCCTTCTTATCGCAGTTACAATGAAAATCAGGAATTAAAAAAAAAATCAATTTCGTATGTTATTTCCCGATGTTCGGATGAACGGTCGGTTACCCAGTGTAACAAGTATTATGTGTGTATCTATTGTTATTTTGTTACGTTCTTGATAAGTGTATATACGAATAATTATGCAGTAGGATGAATTAGCGTTAATTCTTTCGTTTTTCTAATTGAACGCTTAATGCGAAATATTTTTAAATATTTTGCAGATATGCTTTCTGAATCTAATATATTATGGTTTTACAGTTTCAAAAATTAATTATAAATGCCAAATACTAATTTTATGTTATATTTATAGTAATTTTAAAAAGTAATTACTTCATCTAATTTTTTTTTTAATATAAAATAATTATATTTTGTTTTCAATTTGATGAATCTTTGAAATATACATATATATTATTATTTCAAAAAAATAATCAGATGCCAGATTAAAAAATCCACGGAATGCAAAAATATTAACATTTGGCCCAAATACCTTGATGCATCAGTCCTTTGCCAGGCCTGTTCTACCTGTACAACGTGCGAATATTGTAGATATTTCACAAAAATTATTGCAAAATTCTAATCAATGTTATCGAACAAGTTCAAATAGAGATTGATTTAGTTTTTAAACGAAACGAAGTTCTTGGAAACTTACATTGTTTGCATGTCGCAGCAATATTTCATGTCGATAAGAATATTTTTGATTTATTGCATATTAATATTTTCGAAAAAAATATTCGTGCACGTGAGCAAGTAATCACTAATCTGTCAAGAAAGAGTTAGAAAAATCTAAAATCTGAGGATGCACTTCGAAGAGTGACTTGCACATTTATTTGCTATATCATTGACGTTACTGCTCAATTTAATTTACAGATAAAGTTAAAATAAATTGATGACGCAATCGTGTTCTCGTGCAAATAAGCAAATTATTATATTAGGGTTAAATCGGAAACAACTGTCACAATTGAACGTGATGCAAGTTACACCGTTACAACCCCACTTTAAGGTCGTAAGGTCAAAGAAACTGCAAAACTCGTTAGGATGCGAAAATTTTATATGGTTTCGCGAGCAATAAAAACAGACGGTTGGTCAGTCATCATAACGTCATCGTACATCAAGTATTTGTTGTTATATTATTACTACGTTTTCACCCACGTGTTATAGGTGTACGCATCTACGCTGACGTTGTACGGCAAGAGCCAATAAACGCGTCTCTCACAGCGTTTTTGAACCTGAGAAACTTGGATGGGGTTTTTAGAACGTGTGCGCTGTCGCGTGTTTTGTTTCTTGCCACTGCGTTAGTTTGGATTTAGACGTTGCACAAGTTTGAATAGCGTTAGTCATTCGAAATTTTTTCATTTTTTTTCGATTCGATTCGCGCCATTATACAACTCTAATATTTGAATCGGTCAATTAGTAAATGTTGGTGTTATGTTCTATAAATTTTAGTTATCGCAAATTGATATTGTCGTGTAAACAATATTATTAAATTATATATAGCCAATTTTGAAATATATGACATTTGTGTTGTTGAATGAAGTTGTCGTTGTTTTCGTCCAAATCGTAAGTGGCGTATAATATAATTCAAAAAACATTTAAACAAGTGAAGGTATTTTAAATATTTGCCGACAAAATTACATCCGTGACTCACTTTTCGTGAAATTTTTACTATGAGGAAAACTATTTCCAAATTGCATAATACTGCACGTAATTTTACAACTTTGTTGATAGATTTGTTCATTCACGCCACTTAATTTCGATAAACTTTTTGAACTTCTACCGCCAATAGTGCATTTTGTAAATTTTAATTTCTTAAGCTAACAGGTACTTGTCGGTGTAATATTTTGGGTGAATTGCGTAATTGAAGTGAAAAATGGATTTTGGAGTTTTGGCTCGTCACAATCGGAACAATCGTAAGTATCTTTTATTATTTTCGTAAACAACATTTGCGGATATTTTTTTTATTATTAAACTGTAGTCGAAAACAATACCTAATCAATTTGAGATAAATTCACATTTTTCTTATTTTCTTAAAAACTGTTTTTGCAAAAACTTAATTAGACACACAAATTAACTTGTAATACAACAAACAAGACACAAAATTTAGGAATTTTTAAGCAGTGCGTCACAATAATCTATATATAAACATTTTTCTTTGATAAAGATATAATCAAACAAATAGAAGTATACCATGTAATTACCTATCTCACCTTACCTTGAGTTCCTCCAAATAACTTGGCATTTACAGCACGCAAATTTTAGTTTCTAAAATCTTTTTTTTATCATGAAATACAATATTGCTACAACATTTTTGTTTATTGCGAGTATAACAAATAAAATTCGTCACAGTTCCATAGATGGATGGCTGGTTTACAACCTCATCCTTCGATGAAGTCTCCAAGTTGGCACCATAAATTTTTGATGCAATACCATAAAAGATTTTATTTGAATTTTGGCTTGTAAGACAAAAGTTACTTAAATTTTCAATGTAAAATCAAAGCCACAAAAATGTTTTCAATGCTAATGATTATTTTGCGTTAGTGTGATTTCCTACTTCCTATTCTCCAATTACGGTAATCTTTTAATCTCGGTTGTCACGCTTGCCAACCGCCAATGCTACCTGATTTAAAAACCACGTTTTTATTAATAAATATGGGCGCCTAATCCTAGTTTAAAGGGTTAATGGATTCCATCTCAAAATGTGCTTTCTGTAAAACTGCCGCTATTTGATGTAACTATCGGTTTCTGCACTGACGAGTCTACTGGGAGTTTTATTGTTTTATGATTGACTGTAATTTTCCTTTTGAGCAGACGTTCTCGGAATATCTTGGGTAATCCCTTGTGCTATTTAACAAACTACTTTGTTGAATGTCATTAAGTTGTACCTGTCATCGTGTGACAACCTAGGAAGCGTTGGGTAAATATTTCCTTCTCGTTTGTAAGCCCTTTACAAAGATCTTTTACCTTATCATTGTTTCCAATACATACCTGCCTTACGGTATTTATTATCTTCTACTTTGTCAACGAAAAACGAAACTTTTAAATATTCTAGTTTTCGTTTCACTTGCAAATTCCTGCTTCCCTAATTATTTTAGAGAAAAAATGAAGGCCACAAAAATAATGCATAAATATAAAGTAGGTACATCTAGCTTTTACTTAAAAAGTCAAAAAATGCTTTTGAAATTGTTAACATTTTCATTTATCGGGTTGGCCATGTAATAAATTCAATTTAATTTCTATTTTCAAAAATTATTACCTTGGAAACTTATATGGCCAGTCTGATAAATTAAACTTTTAACAATTTTAACAAAAGCATTTTTTGACTTTTTAGTGAAAGCTAGATGAAATATGCTCTTATCATTCGTAGTTTATATTTCTGCATTATTTTAGTGTCTTTCATTTCTTCTCTAAAATAATTAGGGGAGCAGGAATTTGCATAAATAAATTTTTACATGTTAATTTCCTATGTTCGACTAACTCATTCAGCACCCTGTATACACAATGGCTCAAGAAAATATTCGTACAGTACAACGTAAATTAGCCTGTTTGAAAACTTTTTTTGAATAGATAAATCTATAAATTCTGAAATGAAGAGAATGAAATTTGCAACAATAAATGTCTAATAAGTGTTGTTGTAAAAGCGATTTTTATTTGGCAAAAATAACTTGAAAAGGTACAATTTACATTGCTAACATAAGAGTGTACGAATACTTTCTTACGTGAATGCGTTTGCATGCATTGGCATATAAATTAATAACCTCGTTAATCCAATTTGCGCACAAGTGTCACTCTAGGTGCGTTTCCTGAAATTTTGGATTTGGTAAATATATCATTTTGGAACCAATAATTGTGATTTAATGTGAAACCATACCTAATAGAGGCAGAGGCAACTTACTCCCGGTAAATTTAAAAATTATTTATTGGCAAAGAAATAATATGTTATGCCAAAGAAAATATTATAAGAAGAATTTTTTGAGTTAGAAAACAGCATTTTGATATTTTGGTTAAACAGTGGAGAAAACTTGAAAAATTTCAGAACTGAGATTTTTGTTAAATTTTATATTTTTTCTTTTGATATAAATTTTATGTGGTTTGTAAAATATTCGGGGTGAGAACTTGTGAAATGAACACAAGGTATAACGTGTTGTTTTTTTGCGAAATTACCTTGGTTAAATTATCAATAATTTAATTTTTTGTTATTCAATTAAATTAGCTAATTCTGACTCAATGAATAGCAACGGTACATTTTTTTAGGAAATCACGCTAAAGTAAAAACTTTTCTCGTACCACGCTATGTCTACATAATCATTCGTATATTTTGTGCTCGTCATTGTACATATTATGTAGGTACTATTCAATTTTAAATGTTGAATGAAATTGTCGAGGTGCTTTCAAGCGTTACTTATATTTACTACGGCAAAGTCGCAGATACCCGTTGTATATGGTAAACTAAAATAAATGCAAAAACTACTTCATAAATATCTTGAAAAATCTGAAAAGTATAATAAAACTATCAAATTAATGTTCATTAGTTTCAGTTTCATTAGAAAGCAATGCCCTTTTTTAGAAATTTTCAGAAAGTTTAGCCAGGCGATAATCAACCGAAAGAAATTTCAAGATTTTTGGCTCTCCATGGCGCAAGTTTTATTTTTAATTTAAAATTTATATTTGAAAATTAAAATACATAATAATTATGTATTTAGTACATTATTTTACAAAATAAATAGTTTACTTATCTGCACCCAAATACATTTATCACACTATTTTATAAAAATTAGCTCTCCACGCTGACGACACAGCAGTAAAATCGTAAAATATTCCAAACTTAACTTCCTAATTATTAGGAAGTGCGGCAGTTATTTTTTGATCTTTTGTAAACAACAAGGTAGGAATTTCTGATTAATTTAGGAAACCTAAATAATATGTTCTCTCAAGAAAGCCTACATTATTTATATTTATTACTGACGGTCGCATGTGTCACACATCATGCCCTTTTATTTGCTTTAACTTTATATAGGTATGTAATAAAGTTTGTTCATTATCAAATAATGGGAAAGCTCACTTTGATATTCCGGTAAACTCATTTATATATTTTACAAGAATTTTCTCTTGTGAAAGCTCTCTTTGTTTGAGAGCTTATTTATTTTATTAGCTTTTACTCGTTATTGTATTGAGAGAAACGGATTTTGCTTTTCTTTGTGTGATTTTTTACACCTAGATAAATTTTTATGTTATAACAGAATATAGCATTTTGATGAATTTAGACGTTTTGGAAACTCAGAAGCCCAAAATCATCGTTTCCGAAAATGTCTGTGTGTATGTGGTCAAATTTTGTATGTGCTGTACCTGGAATTTTAATTTGAACTAAAAATAAAAATTTATTAAATTATTATTAAACTAAAATTTTCCAAAAATCTGGAAAATCTGGAAGATACTTACTTATATTGGTTTGTTAAACTTTACTTTAATATAAAAGCTGATTAGTGGCCAGTCTTCTAGACATTTTGCGAAACGGTTTTTTTAGATGTTTGCGAGAAAATCTTTTCATAACGATGTTGACCGCCAAAAATAATAATTCTGTAGGAGTATTGAAAGACATTTTTGTCAACACAGAAATTAAATTACAATTTTCCAAAAATAATAATGAATTCGTTATTATTATGAAATTGATATTTATTGATATTATTCGATAAAGTTATAATGCGTTTTGTAGGTGCTATTTCGGGTCATAAAATTTTTACCTTATTTTATATTGTATCGAGATATGTATATCTTGTTGGTACTTCAATCGATTGATATTGTTATTTTGTAGTTTTAAAGTTGCCGATGTAACTTTTTTGACCTAACTACCTTTTGGAAATTTTATTTGTCAATTTAATATAGTTTCAACAATACAAATAAATTATTTTATCTACTGCTGTTACGTAATAGCTCACTCTACACTGATTTGAGTTACGTAATGACCCATTTTTACGCACTAATGCGAAAAATAATTTACTTTCAAAATCGGCGTTAAAAGTAAATTTGCTAGGCTTTTATTTGTTTTGACGTTTGTTGATATCACTTGCCCAATGTAAACCATAGACAAATAAATATTTGAATATTTAAACAGCTTAATCACATTATTTTATTAATTAAATATAATTATGGGAAACGTCAATTCAAATAAAAACCAACGATTTAAAAAAAATGCATACAATTTTGTATGATACCGTGCAGAAACGTCTCATTACCGTACTTGCATGTATCACGCGAGTTCGATAATGATTTACTTTCTGCACTGATTGAAAAAATTTGTGTTTTAAATAATATGATTGTGCTCACTACTTCTAAAATTTAGAAGAATATGTATGTATGTTATTTTGATATTAGACCTTTAGAAACTTTTCAGTACTACGTACTTGGTATAATATTTAGACTATGATTGTTTTAAAAAAGAAATGTAAATGTTGCTTGAATTTTTATCGATGTTATCTAAAACATAGTAGTAGGTAGGCATAATCTATCCGTAATGTTTATAGATAAATAAAATTCTGCGTATTATTCTATTTTTGAGTTAATATTTTAGTGGGGTCGGAATTTAATACATTACTCGAATATTTGGTTATCAGGTGTTGAATTTGCTTGATAAATGACAATCAACTGGTTTAGTATTTATGATGCAATTTCCCTAAATCTTAGTTACTAAACATATAACGATTATTAATAGGAAACCTAATTTTTTAGCAACACTATTTAATTCCATTATTTTATTATACTACCTACTTCAGTGTTGTAGGAGTACCTGATGTGCTCTAGATTTCATAATGTAATCTATAAATTGGCACTAGACATTAGCTGAATTGGTTATTGTATTCGATGCAAGGATACAACTCGGTCTTGAAAGTCAAGATTTATTTCGGCGCTATTCTTCAATACTCTCACTGATCTTCTGTGATACAATAGACAACCAGATTGAAAACAAAATCCTGCCCTGCTGCGTTGTTTAAACTTGGCGTAAAAATGTTTACCCAATGATAATCAAGAAAAGCTGAACTGTAACGTAGACACCAAACAAAAGATCTGCTGGTTTCATTTGTCGAATATACAATTCTTCTATTTTTTAATTGGTTGGAACTAAAATTGCGCGCAAATTAATAGAAATGGACCACAGTATATATTTGAGCAATGAACCCACTGCACCGGATAAACATTAAAAGAAAATGTCTATAGGTCCAAAAAACACACCGGTCCATCGAGAATTTGCTTCTTTGCCAACCCCAGTTTAGTCTTGGCCTAAAAATGTTACTTTGATGTTATTTGTTTTTAGGTAAAAAATTATGTAATACTTGGGTAATTAATTGTACACATTAGCTTATTATAGTATTATTTTACGTTTTACGAAAATCCGACAGTGAGCAAACAATTGTGGGAGCAATTTATCTGCCTACTCACCTATTGTTGTATTATTTAGTTTCGCTTTATAAACTAGACCTGCATATATGATTAAAATTAATTATTATCGATTTGTTCAATAATAACGTTAATTAAAAAATTACACCTGCTGATTTCCACTTGCAGTTTCTATTAGTATTTCACAGTATAGTGCTTTGCGATCGATGTTTGGATGTTCTGCCATCGATGTCCAATGAATATTAAAATTATTAAATAAAAGAACTTAACGATAAAATTACTGTTTTAAGTGTTTTATCGTGTTTTTTCCAGGATTTAAACTAATTCGCAATTCGTTTTATTTAAATATTTTACAGATATTTAGGTACCTAGTTTACCTATTGGTACCAGGGAATTTGATCTAGCTGTAACTTCTCTGTAACGTCAACTCTGTTTTTTTACGTTTACGTTTTTCAAATCGGTTTTATCAGTCCCAATTTTTAGTTTGCAAAGATTGTCGGTTATTTTTACGCTATCACTGATATGATAACGATCATTTTACTCAACACTATTACGTTGAGAAATTTAAAAATTCAATCATCAGTGTTTTATCGATATGCGCAATAGAGCCTTTATTAACCAAATTAAAATAAAGATTAATCCTATCAATAAATCATTGATCTGGCTTCCGAATTGACACAGTGACATAGTCATATTTTCTTCCATTGGTTAAAGTGGGGTATATCTGGTGTCCGACGACAGTGATTTCTCCTTGGTGGACAATAATAGTAAAAAAATAATAATCATGATAATTGTCATTAATTTCTTTTAATCTCTGATGTGTATTCATTTAATTTTGTTTCATTGTTTTATCGTTGCTCTACTATGTTGTCTAATCTCGTTTTCCTTGTTTTCTGTTTGATATCCTACTCAGTGGCGTATTTAGAACATGCTTTTGGGGGAGTAGATTAAATTTTTTGAATCTCGTTAATTCATTCATGCGCGTCAGTTGTAACTAATCCTAATACATAAAATCTGCTACAACGTGTCATTTTTTGGTTGAACAAACACTCTGGCTGGTAGATTTTTTTTACCAATCAAAAAATATATTAAACTAAGATTAGGACTAAAAATATTTGCCCAATACAGTAGAATCAGCTTAATGTGATCTCGGATAATGTTATCAGTCGGTTATTGTGATCATTTTTTTTAAACCGGCCACTTTTTCTTTTCTTTTTTTCTTCTGTTTTGTTCTAATCCAAGTCTTCTAAAATTCACCTTTTTCTAAATTTCGCTAATTGTTATCAGTTATTAGTTATCAGTTAATATTATTAAAATGTCCTTAGCCCAAAATGTTCACATTAAGCGGATTGTACTGTATTAATCAAAACCGGGAAATTTAAATTTTTAAGGGCGGGGTAAAGTTAATTCAGTGAAAACAAGGCATGTTTTCAAGAATTTTTTTTGGCGATACCAAAAGTGTTGGTTTATTCGGTTAATTTTTATATAATAATGCAACATTTGAACAATATTTTCCTAAATTTTCATTGCAAAATATTGAAAATTGAGCGAGTGACAGTGAATCTCCGGAAGCGCCACGAGAAAAAGTTGTTTTGCGGTGTACATCATAACTCGCAACAGAATCATCCGAAACCAAAAAATCAAAAAACATTTGTGAAAGAAGATGTTTCTCGAGGTAACAACAGGAGGATTTCCTTTTTTTTTTCAATATTTCAATTTTTTGCAGCACTTGGAAGTCAAAAACCCGATTTTTGCTAAAAAAAATCGATTAATCTGTTATTGTAAAGTTAATAATTATTAAAAAAAGAAAAGCTCCCATTGGTACATGGGGAATTATGTGAAGAAAGACTGGTCAAAATTTCAAACCTATAGGTCCAGTAGATTTTGAGTTATGACGTACACGGGCTTTAAAAATGACAAGTTTCAGAAAAACGCTTTAAAGTTTTAGAAACTAATAGAAACCCGGTTGGAGCAATGGATCTCAAATACTCATAACTTCGTCAATTTTGTTCGGTTCAACTTGAAATTTTGACACAATATTCGTGAGATAATATGCATTCATTTAAAAAATTTAAAAAGTAATGTAAAAAAAAAGTTTAAATACCTTACCCCGCCCTTAAGCAAAAATGAGGGAAATTTAACCTTCGGCTAGAAGAAATTAAAGCTAGGAAAGCATATTTATTTAATTACCTAACTGATCACGGAGTTTAGCAGCAACTTTCTGTATTACTTTGAAAGTTAATTAAAAAAATAATATAAAAATATAAAGTCAAAATTGCAATCCGGGGGGTCTGGGGGGTGTGGAACACCCTCCAGTACATATCTCAGGATTTCCACTTTTTTAGAATATTTGGAGAAGATAGAGGATTTATAATTTTACAAATTTTGCCAGGAAAAACCGGGAAATTTGAATTTTTAAGCAACAATGAAGGAAATTTAAACCTTTGGCTAGAGAATATTAAAGCTTGGAAAAATATTTACTTATTTAAGTGCCTCACTGCTTAAAGTTTAGTAGCAACTTTTACGTTATACTTTGAAAGTTAACTTTTAAAATTACAGTCAAAAGTGTAAACCGGGTGGTCTGGGGGTGAAAACCCTTCAGTACATATAATGAAATTCCCAATCTTCTAGAATACCTACCTAGGCAGAAGAAGGCGGGAAAAGCTGGGAAATTTTTTGTTTTTCAGCAAAAATGATGGAAATTAAAACGTTTGGTTAAAGAAAATTAGAATTTGAGAAACTTATTTATTTTTATATTATAAAAAAAATTTTTAATTGCCCCACGGCACATCAAGTTTAGCAGCAACTTTTTGAACTACTTTAAAAATATAGAAAAAGGGAATCACACAGTCGCGGGAAAAGAAATTAAATGTTTAAATATTATACCTCTAAAAAAAAGATTCACCGTTTAGCTGCCCGTCTGCGGACGGGCTTTCCAGTTAGTAAATAAATAAACAAACAAATAAAAATAATTTCAAGTTATTTAAATTTTAAAACTTTCCAGTAAAAATTATTTTTATCAGGGGGGGGGGGCTTTAGGGGTACAATCCAAGTCATCCTTGGGGGGGTGGCAATTGCCCCTTTGTCTCTACTCGAAATACGCCACTGATTCTAATAATTACAGCAAATGGTGTGGGGTGTGGGGCCCATATCCATTGATTTTATTTATTTAGTCAACGATTTTAACGATTACTGGTTTAATCATTCCATTTGGTTATTTAAGGATACAGAGAGCTTTCCAGAGGCTTTAATTTCTTCAATCGATTTTTAACTTGTAATTTGGGTGTTTTATTAAAGTAGCTACATTCAATTGGGTGATGCTTTGGTCAACTCTGCGACGAGCAAAAAGTTTGTCACTAATCTCATGACTGCAAACTTATCTACCTTTTGTGTACGATTCTTTCTTCTAAATATATTCGTGATGTTCGAGTTTGGTTGCGCTTCAGGCTTCAGGGATGTTTTTACCAAGTGCGTGGGTCCAGAGACCCTTGTCTTTCTGGATGTTTCGTCAAACCTTATTTTTAATACTGCAAGAAAGCGACATTTTTGTTAACTACGATGCATCATCGTCGAGGTGACTGATGTCGCCCAGTTTACCTGTTGCCGAGTAGATCGTCGTGTCACCCAGTTTCGGGATTTTTATTTTCGGTGTTATTGTTTTAGGCGTTTTGAAGTGGAATAAACAGAGTTATAAATTAAACAAATATTACGTAGATGTTATTACATTTCGTAATGGAATGGAAAATTCTGATGTTTTTATAACGACCAGTTAATAAAAATTAACATCTTCATCAGAACTCGGCAAATCGGCAAATGCTTTTCTTTCAGATCCTTCTGAGATTCGTAACATTAAGTTATCATTACAGTAGTTTGTCATTTAAGAGAACACAAAAATAAGTGTTTAGGATATTATCCTAGATATTGGCTAATTTTGGTCAACTCGAATTGAAAAATCAATTAATCTCCATTTCAACACCTACGTAATTCGATTATTTGAATGTCAAAAGTTGATGCGGTTCTTGTGATAAAAGGAACTCTATTTTTGTTTAATACTAATTGGAAATTTTATTTAGTTACATCAACAGACGAACTTCTCGATAATTTTATGTTATTGATGTTGAAAAAAATAACATAATTAACTTGAAACAAAAAGGGATAATTATACCAACCTGGTCGTTATAAAATAATTTGTTTGAAATATATTATTACAATTACGAACACATATGAATAATTACCCAGTTCTAGCATTATCGAAGATAAACGTACATAACTAACGGAATAATGGTTTTAATGCCTGTCCAATTTTACAACAAAACTATTATTTATATTTTATATAAAAAGCGAAGTTGATCGTTCCTTCCGTATCGTATCTCTGATTGGTACATTTTTTGCCAACCTAAACAAATTGGGAGAGTAACGAGCCATTTGGCCAGTAGCGTCGCGTAAAGAAAATATGAAGCTGGCAATTTGCAATTGTGACGGTACAAAGTTGTGCTTTAGACAACTACGTAAAACGAGAAGCTCTTGAATTCTAATGGCGTCTTATTATCGTAGTAAAAATACTATAGGAGGTAGGTACTCATACAAGGACTAAAGTGCATCATCTACGTCATATCCTACGTTAATAAGCAACGTGGACGGTACCTAGTACAAATTATCCTTATTTAGAAAAAATATAATAATAGTAATGATTGGTATAAAAACCATTCAATTGCGTTAGTATTACGTAACACTTTATTGGAAACGTAAGCGATAATATCAATAACTACGTATAATGTCGTAGTAATTGAAGGTTTAAAAATATAAATAGTACCTACGCATTAGAAATAGCCGAAAGTTGCGTTTATAAAGTTATTAGTATTAAATCAGAATGAAATATTAAAGGTGTTTACTATATTGACCTGGTGGTCAAGTCAAGACTTAATTTGCAATTACGACAATGGGGCCCATCTTGCGACTATTAACCCGCATTGGGGCCACTAAAGTTAACTAAAATACATATTTACTCGATGTTTCATGAACTTAATTGTGTTAAATTGTTGTGCTCTAAGGTAAACAATGTAATACTTTATACGTAGTTTAATACTATATAAGATTACATACCTACAAGCTAAATTATGTTCCATGTTAAGTGAAAATTATTAACAAATTTTAATTAAACATTTAGCACATTTAGATTTATTCTCAAGGGCTAAATATACTGGAAAGATTAATCGGATAATAATTTTTCTCTATATAGGTATTATAGGTAGCGATAATATTTACAATTTTGCCTGTCTTAGTAATTATTAATTTTAACATCAACAAACAAAACTTCCAATTATTAAAAAAAAAAGGATTTAAGTGCATGAAGGTTGTTTGAAATTGCTCTTTAATAAATCTTACGTTTTCGATAAAAACGTTTTATGATTTGCGGTTACACAATCTCATAATTTATAATTCACATAAATTTATGTGTGCATTATTCATACAAGATTACCTGGTAATTTTCTGAGCATTTTCAACTGCGGTTTTGACTTTGTGCTCGTGGTATCATCTCGAATTGTTTCAGCTTTCTAAATAAATCACAAAATCGTTTTTATTGGAAGATGCAAATTATGGCAAAAAGTGCTTTCAAAGTTTATAATCATAGTCTGTTCAGTATACACTAGAAGTGACATTTCGAGTAAGTATTCATGATGTAACGAACAATTATTTTTCGTTTGTATCATGTGACAATACGATTGTTGCATTATGTCAATGTCATGATGACATTTTGCAAAAATGTCATCTTCATTCTGTAGATATATTGGAAGAAAGGAGAGCGTCGTTTTTATTATACGAAAACAACGAAAATAATTATTAATTTAGAAGATAAATTGGAACATGTAGAAAATACTCACGCAAGTGACTTTATATCTTCCGAAAGAAATTGCGAATTAGTATTATTTTTTCATCCCCCGTGTAAGTTTAAGTGGATAATCTGTCATAAAAATTGCTTTACGCATATGAGGTTGCATATCCGACCAGGTTACATCCTAAAATATTAAAAATAAATATTGATGATAAAAATATTTGGGTTTCGTCGACATTATTTATATAATTCAAATGTAGGACACCCTTATCCCACTTCGTACTTTACCGAACAAGGGAGAGGGTTAATGAATGTTGCCTAATTGGTAGCGATCGATAGTTGAGAATTGATTGGTGTCCTAAATTATGCATTTCTCGCCTAAGTTGTTACACTACAAGACTGCTTGATATTTCGATTTCAAGCTTTTATCCTAACATTCTATGACTTACATATCTGTTAGGAAATTCCAGAGGCGGTTTTCTATTGTAAATTTATTCAATTGTTACGATTTTGCACTCATAGAAATATCACGTCAGGAAAACACGTTTACCTTTATTTAAATATTTACTTATTATGATGTAAATGACTCAGATTTGAATTGACGTCTTATTTTAACAATAAATTGTTGTACTGTTACACTTTTCTTTGATATTTACTGTGTCAAAAGATGAGAGTTCACAATTGGTGTAAATAATGAAAGATACTTATATCAGCTTGACGGTGACTATCTGTCCGACACTATACTGTTTTTGTTCTCTAGAGTTCTCTACATCCATCTTCTTTGTTATTAAACTTTTAATAAGCCCTCCTTAGTATTATTTTTCGTTATTTGCCGGAAACTTTCTCTTACTTAATTTAATCCATAATTTGAAAGCTGTTGGTTTCAGACAATAAAGGATTAGTGTCTAGTTTGTCATGTGCCGACATCGGCCGACTGGGAAGCGGGTAAATTTTGGTCATGTCAAATAAATACACTTTTGATATATAGCTCAAGATAGATGGGAAAACAGTGGGAAACCACATCATTAATTAAATACCCCAGTGCGTCATCTTGACTTCAGTCAGGTGACCGCCTACGCACTGACTCATAGAAGAAAATCTACTTTATATAAATAATCTCAAACTTTGATGAAGTATTTTGTGGACTGAGAATCAAAGAAAGTATCAAAAATTTGAATTATATTTAGAAATTACTAGGGTAATAATTGAAGTTGCTGTCTATTCTATTCAATAGCTCTAGACAGATACGGAGTAAGGACGCACTGCCATTGCAGACACTATCAACCAATAACAAAAATTCAATCATCGCGTAGAAGTGATTGAATTTGCGTATTTGTTTATAAATATTCTGCAGTTAATTTGATTAACATTAATTTTTTTAATATAACTTGATTGAAAATTATACATTACGATGGATTTTAATTCTTAACTAAAGAATTAAAACTCAGTTTAGTTACTATTGTGTGAAAGGCCCTAAACGATTGTATAACTAGCTGGATAATAGCAGTGACTGAGATTGTAATTGTCAAAAGCGAATCTGCATGTATAAGTTGTTAAATGATTGTACTACATGGGAGCCTTTTCCTAAAACTAGTAAAAAGTAACTAAATTGTGAAGGCTTTTTCAGGACGATAGCCTCTTTAGCCAAGTGTAAGTAAGTTTCTGATTACGTTACTGTAACGGTAAGTCGCGGGTGGAAATTTTTTTAAATTTAATTTAGTTTAATTCGTACAATAATTTTATGTTCAACTTTGCATCGATGAACAAATGTCATTGTAGAATTAAGAAATTTTAATTGAGATAGGAGTTATTTTAATCTACAATGTAGATATATTTCTAAATAAGCAAAATCTTATAACTCTTATGATTAGATACCGGATTATATGCATATTTGCATATTTTGGTTATTTTTTAGAATATTGCACATTTCGACTGAAATCCACTGATCGTGCATATTTGGGCGGATTGTATCAATTTTCGAGCATATTTGGGCATATTTGGTCAAATTTCCTGCATATTCGGGCATATTTTATCAAATTACAAAAAAAAAAAATTTTTATTAAACGACGATCTTTCTCTGATAATTTAGAATTTAAATTCAGCGGTGCCAACAAATTAAATTTTTCATTGGCAATGCCTACCCTAAAATTACTATACCAGTAGATCTATATCAAAATAGTAAAAAAATTATAGAAAATGGTAGAAAATGATGTGCGTGAAGTTAGCCCCCCTTTCGTTGAAAACTAAAATGTTTTTTTTTGTATTGTGTTGTATTCAATTTGTATTGTTTGTATTGCTAAAATTTAAAGTTCTAAATTTAACATTAGTCGCGTAAATCGCGAAACAAAATTTCGCGCTGGCCCCCCATTTTCGAAAATTTTGAATTTTTTTTTTGTATTGTGTTGTATTCAATTTGTCCTGTTTGTATTGTTAAAAATTAAAGTTTTAAGTTTAATATTAACCGCGTAAATCACAAAACAAAATTTAGCTCTGGCCCACAGCCTAAGCTGACCCAAAGTTTCTAAATTATTTTTGTATTTGTATGCAATTTGTTTTGTGTTGCAATGCAATTTGTATCGTAAAAATTAAATCCTTCTCTCTGGCCGTACAATCATTATTTTGTTAAATTAGATATTTCAAAACAAATTTTATTTGTACAGTAATAAAATTATATAGGTACACTACTTATCTTTATCAAAAATTATATTTCCGTGCCGAAACGGCTTGCGGTCAAACCGTTTTTGCTCCAAACCGTCCTTGCACCGAACCGGCTTGCGCCGAAACATCCGCGTCGAAACGTACGTCCCGAAAAGTACCTATACCCAAGTATTTCAAATTAGTGAGATAATACAGCAACATTTCTTTTTTTTCAAGTGCCATACACTATGCAGTGCGTAGACCAGCGGTTCCCAATTAGTTTTGGCCGCGGAACCCTTGGGCGAAGAAAAAAATTTGGCAAAATTTATTTTTCGCCATTTTGAAATTCTTTTTGGCGAAACCCTTGGATTTTTTTGCGGACCCCTAAGGGTTTTGCGGAACCCCATTTGGGAACCGCTGCCTTAGAGTCCCATGCAAATTTCGCATTTTAACGAAACACTCCCATAAGAAAACATGGAGAGCAGTCACTGCGACTTCAGTCGCAGAGCCCCAGCCGCAGCTAAAGAATATCACCTTTAGCTGGTCATCTTAAGGTTCCTTAGCTGCGACTGGAGCTCTGCGACTGCAGTCGCAGTGACTGCTTTCTACACTTCCTTATGATACAATCGCATTCTAAAGAAACACTCCCATAAGAAAGCATTGTTGATATAAAAGTATGAAAGATATGAATCTTTAGCTGCGGCCGGGACTCTGCGACTGAAGTCGCAGAGCATGCTCTCCATTCTTTTTTATGAGACGGTTACCTTAGAATCCCCTGCAAAGATCGCATTCTAAGAAAGCATGGAAACCAGTCACTGCGACTTCAGTCGCAGAGCCCCAGCCGCAGCTGAGGAATCACACCTTTAGCGGGGCGCTATTTTCTTCACCAACACTACGGGCTAGTTAAATGTTATGTAAAAGCCGCAGTTAAAAAATCACACCTTAAGCTGGTCATCTTAAGGTTCCTTAGCTACGGCTGGAGCTCTGCGACTGCAGTCACAGGGACTGCTCTCTACGCTTTCTTAGAATGATACAATCACATTCTAAGGAAACACTTTCATACGAAAGCATGATTGATATAAAAGTATGAAAGATATGAATCTTTAGCTGCGGCTGGGGCTCTGCGACTAAAGTCGCAGTGGATGCTCTCCATGCTTTTATATAAGACAATTACCTTAGAGCAGCGGTTCCCAATTAGTTTTGGCCGCGGAACCCTTGGGCGAAGTAAACAATTTTGCAAAATTTACTTTTCGCCATTTTGAAATTCTTTTTGGCGGAACCCTTGGATTTTTTCGTGGAACCCCATTTGGGAACCGCTGACGTAGCTTCATTGTTGTAATAGTCAACAATTTAATTTTTGCGATACAAGTTACATTGCAACACAATACAAATTGCATACAAATACGAAAAGAATTTAGAAATTTTGAGTCAGCTAAGCAGCGGGTCAGAGCAAAATTTTGTTTTGCGATTTACGCGGTTAATATTAAACTTAAAACTTTAATTTTTAACAATACAAACAGTACAAAACACAATAAAAAACAAAAAATTTCAAAATTTTCAAAAAAAGGTGGCCAGCGCATAAAATGGTTATTCGCAATTTATAACTTTATGCTTCGCAAAATGAAAAAAAGATTTACAATACAAACTGAATACAACACAATACAAAAAAACAATTTTTAGTTTTCGACAAAAGGGGGGATAACTTCACCCACATTAGAAAATGCTTTTTAAATAAAAAAAACGTTATTTTGTAGTATTTATTGAAATTTGATGTTGGATATGTTGGCACTTTTTGGCGATTCTGTTGCATATTTGCATGCATATTTCGATCATTTTAAGTTGAATATAATCCGGTCTCTACTTGTGATAAAATATATTAATTTTAATTTTCGAATTTCTTGAAATTTAAAAGAAAGTGGTTACAGTTAATTTAAAAAAATAATATTAAATGATGAAATACCCCCCAGGGAACGCGATAGGATAATATTAAAAAATTGACGTAGCGATTGATAAAAAGAACTGAAAATACATATTGAGATTTCAAATAAATTTGTATTTTTCAGGTGTAGAATTTGTGCCAGCTTAAAAAGTATTTAAAATCATATTAATTATGATTATTATAAAATGATCGTGAGGTGCTATTAAATGGGGTTTTAATTGTATGGATGTGGATAGAGTATATTTTGATTTCAGCATTAAATTCTTGCCCCAATTTCTAACAAACTCGTCGTTTATTATTTGATATTAGATTTACAAGATAAGTAATTTATTTATTAATAATGTAATTTATATGCTTTCGAAAAGTTGATCGAGATATGCGAATTTGAAAAATATGGGAGCATGATTAAAATTGCAATATAGGCCAAATTAAGTAGTAAATCAGTCAGGCTTGCTTGTTGAAATCGACAAATATCAAGGTAATGTAATATTTATCAAACCAGATGTTGATGATACATTTAAGGAAAATAAATGCATCATGGTTCTGAACAAAAGGTTACATAAATTTAAGAAATGATTTATTTCAATTAATAATTTGAAATTTGAACAAATATTGAAAATTTTATAAATAATATTAATTTTTATCTAAACCCACTTATCGCTAAGGGTGCAAATGGTTTTTGTGTCACTGTGTAATTTCATTCCAGTAAAAAATCTCAATTATAAAGAAATACATAGTAATGTAATTATTTTAATTATATTGTTGATGTATTTAATTTTTTAAATTAAAACTTTTTTTTTAATTAACATAAATTATTAATTTATTTTACTTATCTATCTGATTAAACATTTTGAGGTTTATCAAGAAAATTTTGATGCGGAAATATTAATGCCCGATTTTAAAAAGGTAATTTAAAATTTAATCTAGGATTAAAATTACACAACAATTAAAATTGTAATAATCATAGATTCTATTCATAGATCATAGATTTTTTTATTAATTTAAAAAACCTACTTTGGTTCTGACTTATTATGAATTTAAACTGGCATTTGGAAGTTAGGTACAATATTCTAATGTTAAAAAATTTAATTTTCTCGTTGGTAATTCAAGCATCGAAGGTTCGAATCCACCGAATGGGGAATTGTTATTCAATAATATAAAATATGTTGCGAGTGTTCTAGGTCATTAGTTTTACGCTAGTGGAATATGTTCATATATTATTAGATTCAGTGTTTGCTTCAATGAGTGAAACTGATGTAATGCACCCTGCTCTGACCATAATTCGATATTTTAAAAAAATTCCAATCTTTTTAATATTATATACCTATCCGCTCAGTTTCATCCAATATTAATGTTTTGGCTAAATTTCCCTTAGAATTAAGCTGAATCTGATTTGCATCTACATTTGATAATTACTAATTTATTGTTATCGATTGAGGTTACCTAAAAACTTATAATAATAAATTGAATTTCTGTCAAGTCAATCATGTCACCTTCAAATAATTATTGTAACCGTTTTAGATAAAAGATTTTAATGAATGAAATCATAAATATTTGATTAATAACCTTAGCTACTGCAATGTATATCATAATTTATTTTAGACTTTGAAAGCGAAAACAAAATAATTTCGGTATAAACTAAAATATGTATCGTATTATCATATTTGTTGCTTAAATTACAAGTAATTAATTGATATTACGTATTATAATATTAATTAAGTAGCTACTTTTAATTTTTTTAGATAATAGTTAAATACTTTCTTCGTCCCTGGTATTCTTTATACTCCAATAACTTTAATTTTACATTATTTATTATCTCTCCACCTATAAGAATAAATTGCATCAAATTAAAGGTTACATCGAGAATTTAAGTTGCAGTTGCTTGAAATTGAAAGTAAAATACTGAAAAAATTATTTGTACCGTGGTTTGTATTGCACATTAAACCGTAGGTCCTGTTATGTGTATATGTTGAGTACAGTCGGATATAAAAGGTTCCGACTTGTAATAAATAGTATTTGCTTCGTGTTTTTTATTTGGTTTTTCCAACGAAAAATTAATACAATTAACTGTATTTATTGTTGATTGATCAATTGCAAAAAAGCTAAAATGACAAAATTAAGAAAAACTCTGTTTTTAAATTTCTATATTCTGCTATAACGACTATTTTGCATTAAAAAATTAATTTAAAAAAAAAATTGATTACCTTACTCAAATCGTGACCATAATTAAGTTGCGGCTTTAATTTATTATTACGGCACTGTTAAACCGATTAAATAGTGTCGAGATTATGTCGGCACATTTAACTGCTCGGCTATTAGACGAATTTTAAATTAAAAGCGAATTTTAATTTTCGAAATTATAGGAGTTTTAAGAGATTTGTGCCGGTATATACTAATTAACTTAATTTCTTTTGAATCTAAAGGAATGTTAAACTATTGTCTTACGAGATCTCTTGGCAAATGGGAAATCTTGAAAATTTGATAGAAATAATTTTACTATTTTTATTGCATAACCAGTTATCAATAATTATGCGGATTGTACATACATCGTAAATGGAATATGTGTGATTAAAGCATATTATTTTAGAATTAATATTTAACATAGTAACAACGTCGGTCACATATTTAAACGAGTTTTTTTATTAGAAGTTTCAATATATTATATAATGCGCTGATAAGGCCTTGAAAAGTAATCTTTTTCGCCTATAACGAGATGGCTAAAAACGGTAACACCATCAGAATACTTCAAACTTCTTGTAGGTGTGTTATTTTAATAACCACATAGTACATATTATTTTAAATGCTGTTACGAATTAATATACGAAATAATTAAACTCGTATTATTGATCCACGTTATTCGTCTTGACCAAATTTTGAGGTAAATTTATTATTGTAAAAGTTTTCAGCAAAATTCTGTACAGTGGATAATGTGGTGTTTACATTCCCCAAATGACAGCAAATGCCTGACAAAGTTATGCATACGGGGTCCGATATTGTTCTCGAGGCATCATTAATTAAAAAACAAAAAACAACAACAATACAAAAAATATGAAATATATTATTTTATACATATTTTTTGAATCTGTAAACCAAAAATAAAGAAGTGTGCGACTCAACCGCATGGTTAATCCCCCAGCTTGCAAATATACAACGGTTCTGAAATTTGTTTACTTTCGGTCACAATAAATTATTATTATTCATTTAATTAAACGTAAACAAGGTCGCAGCGATGTGCAAACCTAATTCATGTATATTAATTTCCGGTTTTGTAAAATATTTTTCGTACATGCTTGTTTAAATAATTATTATAATAACCATAAATTATTTTCTTACGAGTTTTTAATTGCACATACCTAATCCAAGCAATAAAGTATTGATAGGCATTTGGTAATCAAATCATAGCGAATGTATGCTAATAAAAATTAATTACATTATTTACTTTTTCTATTGCTGTTCGAAAAAGTCTAACTTTTCGATATTCGTTTGAGTAAGGTAAAATAAGTTTTTCCGCACTAGTGCGGAAAATTAATTTTTTACGCACTAAAAAAATATTTTAATATTATTTACTACTACTTAATGAATTCTTTGACTCCCTTCAAATCTAGTATATTTTAATAAAATTTAAAATTCACGCGGTGTTATTTTCTAACAAATTTAAATTTTCTTCAAAATCCACTAAATTAAAGAAACAATGTCAAAAATATACAATGGTTTTTCAAATGTTATTGTAATAAATTATTTGACAAAATGAGGTACACAAAGAGCAGGGACTCGCAATTTTTCGTCAATTGAATTGTTTATATAATAAAATTAATTTGTATATTATGTTTAATGTAATAAATTTTCTTTCTCTTGCTTTTCTTGTGAAGTTAATAAACTTGAAATAATATTTACAATGCTTTTTATATTTTGAAAATTATATCTGCCATTGTAATTTATACATTATTCTACTTTTTTTAATAGTTAATTAATTAATTAAGGGCCGATTTTACGTAAAATCGGGTTCTACTAAAATTCAAAAGAAAATTTGTTGTGGCAGACAGACAGAGGGCAACGAAGTTAAAACAAAAAATAAAATTTACAGCTAAAAAGTTTCTATTTTTAGAAAGCAATAAATAATAAATAAAGTACGAAAGTGATTATAAATGTCCAATGAGAATGAGTAAAACTTTGTTTGAATTATGAAAATGTCGACAAAGTTTATCTATAAACCCACATTATAATCCACCCAATTTTCAAATTTAATTAATTGAAACTTGAAAATTATAATAATTACAGGAATTACCTCACGAGTTTCTGATAAATTGGACGCAAATGTTGTAAATAATAAATTTTCTATAAACCACCTTGTTCAAGTATAGTTTCAGATTGCGCTACAAATTAATAATTAATTATATTATCACACAAGCACGATCTATTTATTCCCAATTGAATTAGTCAACTAAGGGAGGCTTTACACGAAAACATGAAAATTTCTGATAGTCTTTTTTGACTATGAGGAATGAAAAATAATTAAAAGCGTTATTTCTTGTTTCTTTAAAGATGCTAATGAGCTTTTGCATCATTACTACCGCCGATGCGGTAGCTAACCCCTTAAGTGAATTTTCTTCAAGTTTGGCTAAAGAAAAACAGTGCTCAAGTCCCAGACATGGCGAAGCTTTTATAAATCGTAGCAGTAATCTATTTACATCGCCGAATTTGTTTTGCTTGCATTTTCAAGTGTTTCACAAATTCAAAGCAGAAAAACATCTTGCTTAAATATTTATGTGTTTACTTGATTTGCTTGCGAATTTACTACGTTTGTAGTAAAAAAATATGACAGAATAATCCATAACGCAGCAGTAAAGTTTGTTACCATAAAATAATATGCATAGCGAATTTATTTTTCCATGTTTGCGTCGTTTTTCATTGGAATGTTTTATGCATGCAAATATTTGTTTTGTCGATTTTTATTTTTTTTAAATATGTCACCTACTGCGAAAGCCTAATAATAACAGGTCCGATAAAAATCAAAATAATGAATGTTGCAGTATGAAATTATTATTTGGAATTCGAGCAAACAAACCTCTTTAGGGTGTAACAGAATTTAGGGTGAGCATAATGGAAATCATGCGAGCTCGAGTGTACTTCAACTCAGTTTTTCTATAATAACTGAAAAACAGTGAAATATCATTTTTAATATCATTCGCCATTTTTGCGTTAATGAAGAAAAACTACGTTGAGTCATATTTCAGATGACTACATTTCCTTAATTTTCAAGAATCAGTATTAAACAAGAAAATGTTTCCGATTTTCAATGGATAACATTTTAAAAATAGTAAAAAATGCATTTAAAAAAAATAAATAAATTCAAAAAACATTATTTTATTTTTAACCGGGCGAAGCCGGGTGCGAAAGATGTTGAAATAATAAACGGAACTCGTGGCATAGTCCAGTTTTCTACCAAAAATACCAAAAAATAGTTATTTTTATTTTTTTACTAATAAAATCCCTTTTTGTAAAATCAAGTTTTGTAACACACACCGTATTGTTTTGAAGGTACAGAAATTCATCTCAAAATTTTTTTTTCAGCTAAACAAACAGCGATGACATTTAAAAAATCAACTGATGTTGTTTTGATTTCTCCGCAGTTTACAACTTTCAGCGCCAAAAATTAAATACATCTGTATCTTTTGCCAAATATTAAAAAATGCAGTCGACATTTTTATTTTCCATTAATTTTTGATTGAATTTTGAAAAATGTTTAAAATAGATAAGAATCGGAATTGCTGTCGGTGCATGGGAGAAAATGCAAGAGTTAGCTTGAATTGTATTGCAACATAGCCGACACTCGCTGACCCATTCTTTTTAACTGGGTCGTCGAGACGTCGCAATGTAAACAACGGGCATAGCGTTCTACGACGTAGTAAATCGATTTCCAATACTATCTTACGGTAGACTTACCCGCCGACTATATTGGCGCACGCGCTCATCTAATTGATCATTTGTTTTGGCGGATAAATTTTACAGGTTTTTGCATCATCTTTGATAGAAATTAATGATCCAACTTTAAATTTTGAGTACCTATATCGAATGCCTGCCTAATGGTATAAATCGATATTTTGCTTGAGAATTCAAGAAGTATCTTGAGAGATCGTCTCGCTCTAAATATTATCAATATGTTGAGAAAATGCAAAAATATGAACAAATGAAATTTTATAAAATATTTCACGTTTGGGAAAAAAATTATCGAATCAATTTATAGAGAGGGACAGATATCACATTATCATTATTGTAATTGTACGTCTAGCCGCCGTAATTTTAGCCACCCTAACTGGTATATTCTTTACACGTCATACCACAAATTAAACTATGAGGAAACTCTGTTTTTGAAAATAAAAATAGTTTAGAACTAAATGACTGCTGATAGCTGTAAAAGTCGAACTTTTACTATTTAACGAACTGAAGGTGGGAAGATAAATTATACAGGTAGTTTTGTGTGGTCACAAACTTTATTTTCCAGCTGCTGCCAAGTTATTTATGCCGTGGTTGAAATTGCACGTTAACTCGTAATCAGGCCTTGGAGGCTATCCAATACAAGTTTTTATTTTTATTTGAATTAATTTTTCTTAGAGAACTTAACTGAACGCCAAGACTTCAGCAGGATGGTCTAACTATTTTTCATGTCATTTTTTTTTCATTTTTCATTTTTTCATTTTCATTTTTTTTATGTCTTTCTAATTCATCGCCTGATGATGCCATAGTATGATGAAAACGTTTGCGAATTTATACTTACAGTGTATTTTACATGTGTTAACTTAAAAACATTTTAGTTCTGAAAAGTGTTTAGTGCATTTTTTGGGTTTTCTAAAAAATTGATATGATTATATTTTTCTCTTTTATTTTTTTTTGCATCATAATATTTTTTATAATTTGAAAAAGGCAATAAGCTGTTGTCGAAGGCTTACGAAATAATTAAAACTTGATTGTGTTTAGTTTTCATAATTTTTAAATTTTTAATTTTTTGCACCAAAAAAAGCCATTCGAAAACATCAATTTTTGATGAATGCACCGCTATTGTTTTGAGTATGCAACAATTTTATTGTGCAATCTTGAATAGTTTCACATCCGTACTTGCGTATTTAATTCTCGGTAGTGCGCAATGGAATGTGGATCAATAGGACAGAAAATGGCGTTTTTAGTGGGATAGGTAATGTTATTGAGTATATTTAATGTATTGTGACGATTTTGTGTTACTTTTTGTCATTAATTTTCATTTTGCACCTTTTATGTTACCTTATAAATTTTTAATCGCATCCTTCCAATTTTCATGCCAAGGCGCCGACATTTTAAAAATATTTCCCGAAAGTTTTATCACCATTTAACGCAATAAAAGATTGTTCTGACTATATAATGAAAATACCGAATAACATTTTATTACCATCCACAAAGTATTATGGCTTTATTTTAATAAATTATTCAAAAAATTTCAATTATTGATGTACGAAAATTTTGAGTTACCTATCGAATAATTTTAACTTTTTAGATGCATTTGACGTGAAATTGTACTCTCACTAATTTGAAGTAGCTGTCTAAAGAATTGATTAAATTTTAGTCAAAGTTTCGGTAATTTAACCAATAAGTGACGTCAATTTTTTGATTACTTAAAACAGGTCGTGATATATTGCAAAATCAGATTTTTATTACTCTTGTAAAAGCCTCTTCACGATAATTAACCGCCAGTATAATTTTATCAACGATTGTATTTAAAAGGATTAGGGTGTAAGGGAGCTAATTTTGAATGCGGTTCAAGCTTTACAAATGGAGGAGCTACTGATTGGAAATTTGATGGGGTGCTAATATCTTTGTAGATACATAGTGCAGTAATGAATTTATGGTTAAACATTTTAACTATCTCGAGATGGCTCTTTGGATACCCATAAACTACAATCAACTGTAAAAGCTCTATCGCCAAACACTAATAGGCGAATTTTTAATTTTTACCTCGAGAAGAATTTTTTAGCAATGACTAAATTACGTTGGAAAATCACCAAATAAATTTTACAAATAAAGGGTTTATTCAAAGCGAAATACATTCATAACTTGAATTTATGAAATATTCAGATCAGAAATATTTGAATTCTGAAGAGGATGTGGTTATGAAAGTGATTGTCTAAGCTCTGGAAAAGGAATACGATTTCACGAGCTTTGTATTTCTAAATTATAGAAATTTAAATTTTGGATCAATGCAAAAAAATTTATAATATTATATTTCTTTAGTATCTAAATTGCATTCATTCCGAAAATGAAAAAGCGCATTACAAATAGGAAATAATAAGTTTATTGTTATTGTTGCTTGAAAACAAGAAACTTGAGCTCTTTAAAGTCAAAACTTCTATTTAAAATTTTATTGTTTTGTTTGCTATATTCTGTGATAAATGTTTCGGAAATTTTTGAAGTTGATTAGATTTTTCCAGCTAATAATACTTGTTCTCATCAATAATTACGACAATTTAATTTGGAAACTTGAGAAGTTTCAACGAACACGTCTCGAGTCTAAACAAGAGCTTAAATCTCTCTTTTTTTTAGAAAATTGGTTCTTTAGTGAAAAACTAATTAGATCGATACACCGATTTGAACTAAAATCCAAATTCTACCCGATTATAGCTTTAATTTCATTAATTGGATGAATAAAAATTCCAGAATCTCTGTCAATTTAATTTCTCGATCGAATTTGTACATCACTCAATTAAACACCAATAATTAAAAATATTTTAATGATTCTTAGATAATTCTTTGTGAAATTGGAAAACGGTAATTTCGATTGACATTTCGTGTTAAGCATTTTAAATTATGTCGAGGCTTTAAATTTTGAAAGGGTATAAGGGAAAATATTCGAGTCGGCATTTATAATTTCAAATGCGAACTTTGCAATAAGAAACTTACGATTTATTGTGCTAGTGGACAAAATTATAATTTTCTCTAATAAATTGTATTACTAGGTCAGTATTTAATCAAGTATAGGTATTCTTAATCTTTAATGATAGACTTTGAAAAAAGATTTGTCATCGTAACAAAGTCGTTAGTAGCTATTTATAGCCTCAACAGAGCTTTTTTGTTGCTACAACAAATTATATGCTGCCACAACAAAGTTGTTTTTGTTTGGGAAAAGAAATTTTGTTCTGAACACAAAAAACTTTGTTGTGGTATTACAAAAATTTGTTGTAGCAGCAAAAAACTGACTGAAAAAAATGACTTTGATACGACGACAAATCTTTTTTTAGAGTGCAGAATTTATCGAGACAAATATTTCTATTGCATCTTTGAATAACACAAACATCCACAAAATGTAATTAAATCTAACAAGTAAATTAGTTGATTAAAAGAAAAACTTTATCGTTACAACCAAGTTTTTTGTTTAATCAACTAATTTATTTGTTAAATAATAACATTTTCTTATTTGCGGTTTATTTTTTAGTACAATCGGTATAAGCCGGTGTGGATAACTTTATTGGTTTCTTTTAAAATTTTGTTGTTTAGAATCGGCTCTTCTTGCCGATTTTGCCGTTCTTCACAAATTTTTAAATTTTCAGCAGTTTGCAGCTTCTTACTTCGCTTAATTCCCACCCTCCGGTCTGGGAATATTTTAATCTTTCTTTTTCTTTTTTCTTATTCTTAATAATCCATATTAATATTTTAAGATGTTCATGCTGTTCAATTCTATGAAAAATTAATATCCATAAAAATACCCAACCAGTTTAGTTTCACAAAAAAATTTATTTAAGTTTCAAGAACTGGAAATTTTTTATTTTATTCTTATTTCCTTAAAATCATTTAAAAGCATTTCCAGTTCTCTTAAGTATTGAATAATAATAATAATAAAAATTATAATGTATAATTAAAAATATTCGGATACTGAAAATTTAAAAAAATGTCAGATAAATATTCATTGTAGTTAGGAACAACCTGATATGTAAATTACTAGTGAATGGAAATGAAAACCACTCCGAATCCATTATTTGTTGATATTTATTTTAATGTATAGAGGTATTATTTATTTCATATTAATAGCCCGATCAATATGTATCTCGTCGACATGCAACCAATGTTTCCGTGTTAGTCAGTCGTAGATGTAGTTATAAATTACTAATTATACATAAATGATATCTAAATTTGTATAAATCCGGGACACCTAAAATCTCAAAAGATTTACCTACATTTTCTACATCGAGTACCTTATAGTCATCAGCTGGGAGATATACACAACTGCATTGGGTAAAAACCGCGACAGTTCTAGTGTAACTAAATTCAATTATTATGGTATTTGGGTGGAGAATATATCCTCCTAGTATTTTTGAGTTATTGGAGAAAAATGCGACGAACCATTGAACTGCTCTCGGCGTGAAAATCTTGAAAATTATTTCTCTGCATTTCTTTTCATTTCTAAGTACACATTAACATTTAGTAACTTTTATTCACACCGCGTAAGCTCGGCTTAAATTTTCTAACGAGCGAAAATCGAATCACACTAGATCGAGCACAAAGAAGCATACGGCTTCACCGCATGAATAAGCTTCTTTTTTTGTAAAATATAATTTACGCAATTGATACTTGTAAATTTAATTGTCGTGTTGTATTTCCGAGTAGTATAACATTGTAGTTATAAAATTAAGTTATTAAATTGATTAACAATTGAAATATATTATAGCTGACAGATAACCTTCAAATTATAATTTGTTAGTTAAATGTTGCTGGTTGTTTTCCTGATAACATTAATCACCTACCTCAATAAAAAATAAAGGTTGCTTTAACTTACTGATTGCCTTAATTGAATTACGGAAAGGTTTCTATAAGAGCAGAAGTACTCTGAAAAAGAATTTAGCAAGCTTACCTCATGACCTACCTTACCCTATCAACTTCTTTTCCTACGACAATTTTTTGAAACAAAGTTGTTTTTACTTTCGGTAAATTTGCATTTATGTTTACTAAAATTATTGAGGTGTAACGAGTGATGATGTTAAATCCTATATTTTGGGTAATAATAATTACTCTCACTTTTTTCCAAAACCTGTTATGTAACGGACAATTTCATTATAATATTATGTTAGGAAAGGAAGTAAGAAATAAGTACTAACGGTATCATTAAAACCAACATGCACATCCAATGCAGATATAATTGTCGGAATAATATTTTGCCAGGATTTCATTCTTTAAAATTTAAAAAATTGCTGTAGGAAGAAATTAATTTAACTTTTGAATATTCATTAACCGTAAAATCTTTAAAATCACTTTTTAGTGAAGTGTTCCTTTTTTATAGACTAACTAGAGCCGGAAAAATTATAAATGTTATATAGGATAATTATTAAATACCTTATTATATCAATATCTATGTTAACTTAACATACATAATATGTACCTGGTACCTAACGTTTTTATTTTTGTAAGGGTTGAATTCATAACATAAGAAAACTATTTTTTATTTTTTTTAAATCGGGCCCCACTGTTTGCTCGGATTCTTTTGAATGTACTGGAAACTCTCTTTGGGCCGGTTCTAGACGTCACTATCTGGCTATATCTTTTCTTATTTAGGTAAAATGAAGATGTTATCTTCGATTAATTAAATTATATTTATTGAGTTTAATTTAGCATGTTAATTAATGGTTAGTTTTTCTTAAATGAGGAACGATTTTATTACAATTTTGCTTAAAATTCTAATTAATTGGAAATATTGGCTAGTTCATACACTCATGATGCATCGTATTTTTGTTGGTGGCGAACCTGTTTTTGCTGTGGACAAGTTCAATGTGCACACATCTCATGGCCGTTAAATCAGTTATATGCTACCGAGGAAACCATATATGGGGCGTACATTTTTATTTCGGTATTACATTAATACAGCATACACATGAATGAATTTCCGTTTTGCATTCCAGACATCGAGTATTGTATCTCAAAAATAAATGTGTATTTTTATTCAACAACTATTTTTGCGTGACACGGTGAGTTTGGCTAACGAAGATGTATGTTTATCTCACTGTGTATGTGTGTCTAAATGGTCTAAATGTATACCCTGACGATTTTGATTTCGAACGATTATTTTGGCATCTGCATAAAATGAAATTCTTATGCGCAATGATACTGAGCGATGGAAAAAGGGTAATAAAAACAAAAATACATTTAAGTTGGCGAAATCAAATAAAACGGCATGACGTCAGAAGTGCATAATATAAAGTAGCAATGAACTTGTAAAATCTGGAACCATAGTGGGCGCTTAGTTAAGAACACACACCGCTGACTAAACGTTCATTCAGTCACGTAGTTGACTACTAAATCTTTTGATTTACTTGCCGCTAATTGGGGCCAGAATGTAGGTAATTATAATTAGATAGTCGCGTTGTAAATTTTAAAACGGAGTTGCTGGTGACTTATCTCACGCATTAAGCTTTAATTTCTTCTAGGGTTGGGCGCCAACGGAAGTGCAGTAGGGAAAAAGTTGCACATTACCTTTTTTTTCACTCAACGGTTATCACCATGGTGTAAAATACTATTAAAATAATATTTATCTTTTTATTCCGTACCTGGTACTTTTGCCATTATACTTATTATAATATGCGGTGATAGTAGCACTTTTTGCTTTTCAACTGATGAAAATGATGTGTTTTTTTTATTAAAAGAATGAAAAATATTATAAGGGGGGCATGAATATATTTTTATAATGACCGGGGAGGCTCGACGTAAAAAGGTTGGGAATCTCTGATCTAGACTATAAGAAAATAGATTTGTCGCCTAATCAAGAATTTTATTATTACATCAACAAAATTTTTAGTAACTACCTATAGCTTGTAGTTTTCTGTTTTTACAACCAAGTGTAATATAAAATAAAAATTTTTTCTGACAAAAAAATATTTGTTGAATCAACTAATTTCGTGTTAGACCAAACAATATATTTTTGTTAAAAGAACAAATTTTTGTATCGGTCTATAATCTTTCATTTTCGCACTACCCTAAACAACCCAAGCAGATTTTGTTGGTTTTGGCTGCAAATCCAGGAAATTAAAATTTTTTTAACAGAAAACGACGATATATGTGTCAATTGCTACAGTAAACTTGAATTATTCACTTGAAGCGTATTATTTCGTGGAAATTAAAAAAAATTATGTTAACCTTTAACCTTATAATCTCTAACGGTTAATAATACAATAATCAATTCTGCTAATGTAAATTAGAGAATACAAAAAGAGTTCAAACTTAATTTTCTTATCGTGCATTTTGAAATGTTTAATTCACGATTTGGAAATGACGGAAGGAACCTTTCATTTGAACTTTGACGCTGTGGTAATACCCATATTTTTTAACGAAATTTCGCATACAATCATGTTAGTAATTACAGCTGCATGACAGAAAATTATTTAAAAATTACTCTCTGTGACTTCTAAATTATCTTGTTGAGAACTTTAATGTATGCAGATACTATTTTTGTATGGGAATCCACCCTTCATATCGTAATTAATATAAATGTTGAAACTGTATTATTTACGTGAAAGGAAAGTAATTTTGTTATATACATTTAAAAAAACACTGTCTTTATGGTATCTGATACTTGTAATCCAAACCGAGTTCAACAAGAAACCTTCCTAAGTTGGATAACATTTTATAACAGTGAAAACTTCCGAGTTTTTCAAATACAGAATTGTAGCTTTTCAAGAGATAAATTTGAAAATGAATACATTTTAACAGGAATAGAAATTCTATTCGTTTCTTAAATACTTCGGAAATGATTTATCAGATCAAATAATAATTGTTTTACATTTTCTTTTCATGGAAAATATTATACCGAAACTGATACGACGAATAGGTAAAACAAATTCAAAACTGAAAAAAAAACATTTGTTGCTTAACAAAGAATATGTTTACAGCAACAAATGTTTTAACATTTACAGTCTGATTAACAGAGTCGTTTGCTGCCACAGCAAAGAACAAAATTTCGTGTTTATTTAAATGTTTCTTACCAAAATAAATTATTTTTCTTGGTACAAATGCGTAACACTTAAAATTAGCTTTTTAATTCTAGTTAAAAATTTAAAAGCAAAATATGTGATTTTTAAAAAATATGACTTGCCTGGGAAAACAACCACCTTCAAATTATAAATAAATTAATTATATTATAATAAATTATAATTTTTTTTTGATCCATCTGTTCAAGTAATTTGTACACAATTATTTTCACAAGGGAGTTTATATTAATTTTTGCATTTTAAACGGCCAATTAAAGAACAAATTTCAACTGTTGATGCGGAAAAAATCGCCTTTTTTTCTTAAGAAAAACTCAATTACAATTTAATTTCCCTATGTTCGATTATAAAGAGGTTTAGGGGCATATGAGTTTTGATGGTTTGGTGTGATCACTGGTCGAGTTCCTTTAGGGAAATTCCGGGTTCAAAGTACGAACTTCGGGAAATTTATTATTTTACAACTACTTACTGAACCATCAGCTTCATAGAAAAGCTGGAAATTCACTTTATCAGAGAAACTATGCAATTACAAAATAAACAAAATAGGTGTTAACAGTCATGTAGCTAAAATACCTTCGAACAAATTAAATTCAAAAAAACTTAAATTACCAGCTATTTTGGGTAATTTAAAATGTAGATTAAGGCATTAAAATGTAAAACGTATGTGTTTTAATATAATTATCCAAAATTATTCACCTCTGATTATATTATATAAGTATGTACATAATGTATGATTCTAGGAAGAAAAGGAAGATTATTCGGTCGTAATGACGTTCGGATATAGCATTGACAATCTTACGGTTTAGTAGCTGTTGCTAAATGCCACTTTAGACTTTAATTTATTTTAATAATTTAAACGAAGTTTAATACAATATTGAATGCTTCAAACATTATCTTAAAATATTTATACGCTCCTGTCGGCATAAGTAGCTATTTACTTTGATTCTAAACGTGTATTTATATTATATTACGTTGATATCCATTCATCAACAAATAAGTATAACTAAATAATTATTTACATTTAAATTTATTTATTTAAAACTTCTTAAGAAGGCAATATTTAAACTCATGAAATAATTTTAAATTTATTGTGTTTTTTCACCTTGTTAATTTTCAAATTTATATACAGAGGTGTATACCTACTATAATTATTATTTATTGCGTAATTTTTTAACTGGGTTTTTTAAATGTAGTTTTTAGTTTATTTTTTGTTTCTTTTTGTAAACATTTATCTTCTATATTTAGGACTTGGTCCTGTTATTTCCAACTTATTGTTGTATTATTTTGTGTGCAGATTACAGCTTTTTGTAAGACAGGTTTTCGAATTAAAAAAAAATGAGTACAAATACTATAAACCTACCCATATTGTGTGTTCAGCCTAGTTCTATTAGATTAATGTATACAATTAAGAGTTTCAATTAACAGTTTGTTTATTGGTTGCAAATTGATTATCTCAAAGCGCAATTGCTGTCATTTATTAATTAAGAGAAAAATTTAAAGGCACCAAGTTCGAGTAAAAAATTTCTCATATTATATTTTATGCAAAAAGATAAAATAATTAGCATGATTTATGAAGTCAATTTATTTAATTTATTATGTGCATTTCAACAATAAATAAATTTTCATTAGTTGTTTCATTAATACCTACACTTGTAAATAATAATGTAATGTAAATAATTGCCCTTAATAAATTCTGTAATTAAGCACAGAATTAAATACTCGTTAACTGTTTATTTACATAAATTACTATGTGAAGCCGCGTACATCAACAGAATGTTTTCAATTTTTAAGTTTTAAGCATGTTTCACTTTATTTGAATTTAGTTTACTTTTGATATGGAAATTCAACTTATTTTCTTAAAAAAAAGTTTTAATTGAATTTGATTATTAGTATTCTTCATTGGTTTGATGCTGAAGAGTCCCTGATTATCGAATTATTAAGTTTTTTAATTTCTTTTAATTATATACAATATTCTTAATTCAAAACATGCAATTACTTGAAATTTAAAATTTTTTACACAAAAAAATACTTGGAAGTTTAACTGTGGAATTAAATGCGATCGCATCGAAGCGAATGCTTTTTTAGATGAACGTCGGGCCACTTTTGTGCATATACCTAATGTCTACGTCTAGGTGGATCACTATTTCATTATTTTCTGAAATTATTATCTTTAGAAAATGTGGAAGTGAAATTCTTTTGTAAGAAACAACGTACCAAGTTTGTCAGTACATAATATTGGCAGTTAGTAATAAACTTTTCTAGTTTTACTTTTATTGCAAGTTCCGTACATTCGAAGCAGAGGAAAATCCCACATGTAAATGCACTCGACAAAGTGCTTTATAAAGAGAAATTGCGTTTAGCCGTGCATCAATTTCGTTTTATTTAGTTGTACATCGTCGTCCTCGACGAAGTGAATTTCATTTTTCACTCCACACCGAATAATCTCGAAAAGTAATTTTCGCAAAAAATCCCAACATTTTTTGGTAAGAAATTCGACTTCGATAAATTACGCAGAATTATGCCGTCGACATTATCTGAGGTATAATTCTCCACTTTATGTAGTTTTTTTTGTTAAATAATTAAAATAAATTTCGACATTAATTTGATTAATCGTGCAATTTATTCGGTATTTTTTTAGTTCGAGTTATCGAAACTCGACGTGGTAAACTTCATATCAATTCCAATTGATACGTAATAAATTTCTTTATTGTTTTATTAACTGATGGTATATATTTAGTGGCCGAATATCTTTCAATTAGATACTTCTGCTTTGTACAAATAATATAAATGCAATTTTTACTAATTTAATTTATTTGACAAAGGATCTACAAACAAAGTTGTATTTAACGATCTACATGTCTATATCAAATTTTACAGTAGAGATGTAAATGAATAATGGCATCAATTTTCTTGATTTAATAATTACAAAACAAAATAATAAAAGGAACATTTATTATAAACCCACAAAACGGATATTGTCGTTTACAGCAAGTTTAGACATCCTTATCCCCAGATCCTTTCTTAATCGGTGAACTAATGAGAGATTCTACCAGCGAAACGTGGTAAAAATACCACAGAATTAAAATGCAATGAAATTTTAACAGTATAATTGTAGTTTTGATGTTAAATACAGGGTGTTTTCAACAATAATCCACCGAAAAATTTGTTTAGATTACACAAGATTTTCTGGGTATTCCAAAGTTAACGTTGTTTTTAAACATTGATCGATGTTGTTATAGGAATTTCTAAAGTACTGTTTTAAATTCCAAATTTACTTTCAAACACTTACTGTTAATGTGTTATCAAGCGAATAACGTCTGCTAACACTAAGTATGTATGTAGGTATGCTTTCACATGCCAACCCAAATTTGCCTTATAATCGCTGGACTCGGTCTTGTTCTGGGATTTGAAGTATCATATATTTTTGCATCCACCACAATATCATCACGAAATTTAGCAATTTTTACTTTTTTTACTGTGTAAACTCGAATTGAAAAAAATCTCAATTCATGACCTTCCCAAATTTATTAAATTGTTAAAAAATTGAAAATCATCATCAGATCATGTTTTTTTAATTGCAAATATATTCTAAACAGTCGGATCTATTTAAAAATATAATTAAGATAATTTGTAGTAAATTTTATACTCTACAATGTGAGTTCTGTTCATTTTTGAAATAGACAAATCATTAACGAGATAATTACAGAAATAAAATAATAAATGTACAATTTGTGATCGGTTGCTTTCAAAAACCAAAATTCTGAATTTTGGAACCGGACTCACCTCATTGTTCATCACAATCAAAATTGAAAACAAAGTATTTTTTTGAATTTTGAAGAAACAAGATTGTCAAAGTCGATTTAATGAATTGTTTTGACTGGAATAGATGTAGGATGAACTAAAATGTTATTAGCACATGAATAATTTCGTTTTCGAAAATTCTAAATTTTCATTTGCACTCACGTGTAAGTTACGTGCGTAGTTAATTTAATATTGAACGTTGTCAACAACGCTCGTGGAATGCTACTGAAACTAATATTTTGCATAAATGGCAAAACAAAATAATTATCGTAATTTAGTGAAATGAGGTATTCTCATTACAAGCAATATTGAATTTTCTATTTAGTATATTCAAATTTTTTTTTTGATCTGCAATTTTTGTGGTCGAATCAATAAAAATTGATGGGATAAATAAATTGAAAACGCCTCGAACAAATATAATCCAGAAGTAGTATTACAAATGAATAGGTATACAGTCCGCTTATATTCAAATTGGTACTACACTGATCATAATACAATTTTAATTGCTTCAAGCGATATTTTTGCAATTTTTAATCGATAAAAAATAAGCGACTTGTACAATTTTCAAATCGACTTGTATTTTAGAATATGTTTTGTAATAACGAACCCTTCGAATTAACATTTAACATCCAACTTTTCTAATGTAACGGGGATTCTAAAATGAGGGTGATATATTACTTCAAGTGCTATACACCTATGTGTGCATATCGCATATAGATTTCGTTTAATCATTGGTTGTATATTTAGAATTCTATTGATTTTTATGCAAATTTATGCTTTTTATTCTGTTACACGAATTTTTTATTGTATTTGAATAATTATTAGGTACAGATATCTCAACTTCGACCAAATTACTCATCGTGCAAACATGTTATTTTTATTTTTTTAATTACTAATGACCTGTATTTGAAGTTACGTTGGGAAAGTTTTTCACTGTATTTTTCACATATACGAAAGATTTGAAATATAGCTCTTCCGACTGATTAGTTTTCAATCGGTCATGTAAAGTATACATTGTGTAAAGTTACAAATTAAATTCGACGTAGGGAATAACACTGAAATTGAAAATAATACAAAAAAATTTGTCCATTATTATACATCAACAAAAACTCATCGTTGCGTTAAATGTTTTCTTTATTTACTTAATTAATAATAATTACAATAAAATAAACGATAATGGTAATTTTTTTTAAATTCTTTAAATATTTATTGTTTATTAAACTTTTTATCGGTGGAATAATGGTTATTTATATAAATGTTATTGTAATTTTTAATATTTACTGTCCGATTAAACTGAATTATTATCAGATTTATTTTTTGGTTATGCAATATTTACTTCACGATTTTAAATGTATGTAATAGTACGAAAGTGCTAGCAATGAAATGTAAATTCATTATCACTAATAATAATTAATACGAGAGTGTTTTGCAACGAAAATCTGCATGACAGCAGAAATGCATTTCTGCAGGAGAACTCAAAGGTTGAATAGTCCTTAGCAACACACAACAGTAAATTGTATAAATAAACCAATTTTGCAAAACCTGGATTAGACGACAATCATCATAATGAATTATTACAATTTTTGAAATACAAAATAATTCATATTCTGATTTTTTTTAAATCTTATTTATATAAAGAATAAATTATAGTTGTGGCAAATTAAAATCCGTCTCTCGTGAATTACGTTACATATGCAGTTGATAAGTTATTAATTGTTTGTATTTACATAAAATATTTATCAACAAAGAAGGTTAAGGGTATATTTTGACGTTCATAAAAATTACAAACAATTTTAAAAATGTTTTAAAAGTTATCAACATACGTAGCAAGTCGCGTCATATGCATGAATTTTAATTTTCCACAACTATATTTAGTTGAATTTTATTTTAACAATAAATTAAACGTAATATGTTTAATTTTCTAATATATCAATATATATCGTATCATGGATTAATGAAAAAAAAATTAATTAAATTATATAAAATATTATTTACCCGTGAAATAAATATTACAGTAAAATTCCAAAAAGTTAATTTGATATAAATTCCGAATATAACAACAAAATTCTAGCGCATTTAGAATGTTGCCAATATAGTGAAAAAATTTTGTTTTATTATCTGTAACCCCCCTTCACATTGCCAAATGCTTGAAAAATTTATTAGGTAGGTATATTCAGTCAGACATTTCGCGTATTTAGAACACCAAAATTCCAACCGGTGCCGGTGTATGAACGTTATCATACGCATATTTAATTTTGGTAATGCCATATAAAGCGAAACCGGTAGAAAATAATAATAAAATATACAAATAAATTTGTTTAGTAATTGAAAAATACATAAATATTTTAATAGAAAAAATTTGATAATGGAAGGGGGGCTTAAAGGGATCATAAGGGGGCGCAATATATTCGGACATGCTAAAGAAAAATATATTTGATCAATTATGCTTGTTATTGAAAAATAAATGTCGTGAAAATGATCTGTTTCTTATTTTATAACAATGAATAAAACGTAAAAAAGGTTGGGAATCCCCGCTTTAGATGGTTACCTCAGCATTATTAAATTCTTCCAATAAAAAATTGTAATGCTGCCTTAAATTTGTTTATGTAATCGGTCCTTATTGTCATATTTTTTCAGTACAACTAGGAGTTACTTAATTCATTTATTTGCTATTGTGTTAAAATACAACTATCTTAAAATTAATTAAATGTTATCAAATTATCAGTAACTTGTTTTTCATGTGTTTTGTGCGAGATTTAATGTTTGAGCTTCTTAATATTTATTTTGGGAAAAATTTCATAATTAAACAATTACGATATAACAATAATAATTAATTAATAATAATAAATTAATTAATAAAAATTAATTTATTGAAACAATAAATTAACTAAAGAAAATTATTGTTTATAAATATTTTTTCAAAAAATTAAAGAATTAAATTCGGAAGCAAAACTTGGACGTAAAAAAAAATTATTCATTATGTGCATATTTTTGTCCAAAAGTAGACCATCAGTTCCACAAAAATATTTTCCTAAAATTTTTAAGTTAAAAACTTAAACTTTTTAGGCAAATAGTTTGAAAATCTAATTTCCATCACGTAGAATTAAACCAAATAAATAAATAAAATTAAAACTTAAACCAAGTTTAAGAATTAACCTACGGATTAACCTAATCATTGAATTGAAAACTGGGCCTTAGTTGTTTAAATAACCAATATAAACATACAATTATTATGTGAAAAAAAATTAATATAAACTGTATATTTATCGCAGCTTTATTTTGTATACAGTGCATAATGTACTTAAGTAGCCGGTAATTTGGTCCCCGATATTTGATTCCCTGATAATTTGTTCTTCTGTTATTTCATCTCCAGGTAATTTGGTCTCCGGTAATTTTGCCTTCGGTAATTTCACTCCCGATTATTTCAACCAGTGATTTATATTATTTTACTGTATTTTCAGTGGCGTAACAAGCAGTTGAGGGACCCGTGTGCGAAGTTGTTAACGGGGGCCCTGTTTTTATAAAAGACAAAAATTTTAAGATAGACAAATAACATTATTCCCGGTATAACAATTACAGGGTCACACTTGTTTTTAAAACCTGTGGAAAATCTGGAAAAGTCGGGGAATTTCTTAATTTTAATGCCAAGTCAAGAAAATTAAATTTTCAGTCGAAGTAAACAATTTAATTTAAAATTATTTTTTAATTTTTAAATAAATTTGTTTTTAAATTTTAAAATTAAATTAATTTTGTTTAGGTAAAAATTAATTGTTTTAATTAAAAATTAAAAAAAATTATTGATTTTAATTTAATTTTAAAATTAAGATTTTCTTAGCTATTTATTTTCTGATTTATCGCGATTTCATGGAAAATTTTTATTCTTTGTCAGGGAAACCCTGGAAATGTCAGGATTTCATTTGGAAGATTTAGTAGGAACACTGAATTATTATTGGTAATAATGGTAATACTAAGTCTAACGTTATACCAGGTTTATCCGACTATTTTTAAATCGGCTTTTATAAAATAAAAAATAAGTTGGCAAACACATCAATTATTTTTATATTTTAATTTATTATTATATTTTTAATGGTTTTAATTTTTTTTTAAAGATTTAGGAAGGTAACAATTGAACTGGGGGCC
The DNA here is from genome assembly GCA_949152465.1 of Cantharis flavilabris. Taxonomy (NCBI): domain Eukaryota; kingdom Metazoa; phylum Arthropoda; class Insecta; order Coleoptera; family Cantharidae; genus Cantharis; species Cantharis flavilabris. Next base: position 14,916,732 of record OX424435.1, read on the forward strand.
CGTGTGCGTCGCACTCACCGCACCCCGGTAGTTCCGCCACTGATATTTTGTAGAAAATGTACCAAAAATATGATTGTTATTAAAACATGTTGATTAAATTGGATATTTTTCATTTTATTGCAAATTTTCCTTAGCTAGGCCTTATTATGGTCAGGTACCTTATTTGAATATATTTTATAGTTTTCGTTTAAAAGATTGGTTTAAAAAGTTGATATTTAAGATTACTATAAAATTAAATCTAGAATTCGATCGACGACGTGGTGTTGTTTAAATCCAATTTACTTAAAATCGGGCTGGTTTTTAAAAAAAGCGAAAAAGCGAAGGTTTTGATGTTTCTTTAAGATTATAATAAAAGGTGTGACCGAAAAGATTTTCTAAACTTTTAATCGTAATTTGAATAGCAGGGCAACAACTTATCTGCACCTCTTAGTATAATATCAATACTTGTTAAGAATTGCAAAATGTTTGATATGTAAACACTAAACAAAATCTAGTATTATTAATTATTATTTATATACAATATAATTTTTATCTTACTTTATTTAAAACAACTATACAAGAATAATTATCTCAAGTGTGATTATATTAGAATTGAATTTGTAGGTTCATTACTCCAGCGGATTTGCATATTTGCAGAATAATATTTCAAAAATTTTCAGTAAACTGGGATGTTCTATATTCGGTATCTCGGTACCGTATAATACAATCGTGATCATATCCAACTTCTTACGATTCTATTCACATAATGGTAATACTATGATTATTGCTTATTAAAACGCTGTCCGGACTTCGAATTGAAGTGATAATAGTAATTTTGGAAATGAGATTCATAAATCAGGAAGCACCATTAATTAACGAGCACCAAGAATTAAAATTATATATCTCTAGTGTTGTTTACTAATTTTTCTTCAACGATTTACCGGAAGATTGGTCCTCCGCTATATTATTATTCGACGTCGTAGCTGTGTTTTTTCTCGATTGTATAGGAAAGATTTTTTTGGAAAATATTATGCAATCGATTTCAAGTTGAATTTTTGGTGACAAAATAGATTATGAAAATGTTAATACAAAAACGATGTTAACAAAATATAAAAAAGATAACAAATTCAAATTATCATTGAAAAATCGTTTTCTACATATCTTTTTATCAGTAAATATGAATAATTAATTATTATTAATGACTGTTTTATCTTGTCGGATTTTGAAATTGTATCTACTGACGTATAACACACGTACGATTGCAAACGGGATGTAACGATTAATTATCTCAATTTTTTAAATTTTCTTTATATAAAGTTTAATTTTATTTGCAAGGATTGATTAAGTCTAAATTGTTGAATCGGTCCGTCTATCTTGATCGGTATTATGTGCATAAGTGGCGATTAAGAAAAACGTACGTGAGAATGAACATTCGGTATAAACAAACATTAAGGTTCCAGAAAAGTTAAGAAGTTGAGAACTTTTTTTACGTTTTTCATATAAGATAATAAAATTTGGTGATGTATAAAATTGATAGTAGCAGATATACTGTATCATCAAAGCGAAAGGTTATGTCAGAAGTGCAAAGCGTTTTTTCCAAAATGCTCGAGAGTCCATATTTAATGCGCTTGAGAGGTTTAGGTACGCCGTTAAATTAAGTATTACCTTCGAATATATCGAGTTTCTTCATTTAACGGGTTTTGTTTAAAATAATGCGATTTTTACGTTTTTTTCATTAAGGTTGATTTTACGATTATACGATAATGGTTATCGTCTTTTACAGATTGGTGCCGCTTTCCGAGGACAAAATGTGCGTGCTCAGAAACTACAACCAACTATGAGCGTCTCGACGATCATATTCTTGAATTTCACGTTCTTCTTCCGGAAGATAAGGATGCTACGAACGAAAAAGAGGTATTTATGAATTGCTTAGCAAATAAACTACGTGTTAACGATAATGTTGTTGATACTGTTTGTAGTTATTACAAGACACGATTTTTTTTTGTCAGACCCAATTGTAAATTTAAATTTGTAATTTTAACGTTCCACCTGCTTATTTTTCTTCGTATAACTTTCTAAACTATTTTTATTAAAAGTTTGCGTATACTTAAATACTTACTTTCTTGCAGGAGGAATTACAATTTTATAACGACGATGGAAGCTTTCAAAGCGTCGTTGTAGAAAGAAATTTATGTACGAGCGACTTATGTCAACTCCTCGCTCTTAAAAATCGAGTGGCAAAAAGTGTTAACTGGAGTCTTGTAGAACATTGGGTGGATTTAGGGCTCGGTAAGTTTTTACTCGCTATTATTTTCAATTATGTTTGGTAAACTCCACTGACGGTCTCGAAGTAGCTTGCAATTACGAAATTCTTTTATCCTATCATATAAGGTCAAATGCCGAACGATAGCCCATTCATTAACAACAATGGGTCACCATTAATAAGGAATATCAAGCTTGTCAAATTTAATACTATAGTAAAATAAAAACACAAAATTCAATTTGGGTTCATCAAAGAAATGTTTTGAAATTTTACCGTCATAATACTAAAAGTATACTCTTATCGAAAATGAAATCAAATTAATGATTTGTTTACAATATCAAATTACATATTTCAAATTAATTAAGTTAATTATTGTTATTCACACATTATTTCTTCGTTGTGGATTTTACGTAGATACGTCTTTCATAGACGTATTAATACTAAATTACCTGATGATGCTATAAAGCGAAACCGGTTTGGAAATTAAAAAATAGTTAGTAAAAATGAACTTACAAAATAATAATAATAATAATGAATTTGTAACATTGCCCAAGGAATTGTCAAACAGTTTAAGGGCGTCCAATTCGCAAATCATTCTGAGTGTAATTCGAATCTCGACAACTATGGCGATTAGTTAATTGCTCCGAGGCATCTTGTTTACCCTTGTCCAATTTCTTTGGGTTTTGTTTCGGAGCAGTTAGAATTAGTTGGGATTAGAAAATTATTTGTTAAGCTAATATTGTCAGAAATTTCTTAATTATGTGTGACTTCTTTAATTTCTGTTTGACTTTCAAGTTGTCTTTTGAAGGGTCGTCTTCATGTAACCTAGCATTAAAAGGTTTCCTTAATAAAAAAATAGTGAGTCATATAACTTGTACGTCTGATAGGCACTCCTTTATTGAAATACTAAATTTAGTATTTAGAGCGAGAAGTTGCAATGAATTAATGATGTTGATAAGTCATCAGGACTAATGACGAATTATAAGTTTATAATGTAAATCAAACAATTAAAAAGTTCTGTAATTCTGTTTTACAAATAATTCATTTGAAGGAAATAAATAACTAAATTAGTATTCGGTGCGATTATATACCACAGGTCTTTTTGCAGCCAGACTGAAAATTTTAATTCCAAAGAATTTACAGTTGTTTTTACCAAGAAATAAATCTTCAGAACAAGTCAATTTTAGTAGTAATAACGTGATTTCCGCTCACGCTCTTTTTGAATGCTCGAGCGAAAGAGTTAAGTATCCTTGAATTGCATTGCAAAGAAGAGAGGACCAGAATGAATCCAATGGTATGTCATGCAGTCGAAACGCTTCACGATACTGAGAATTTAGCGGATGTCGCATGCTTGTTGTTTCAAGTTTACTGCATTCGTCTTAGGCTATAACATACTTTAACGTGTATTTTCCAACTTTGTTGCAGTGGAGAGACATTCTTATATCAAATCAGTAATGGCGAGATAGTAAAAGTGGGAAATTTAGTGGTGATCGAGACTCAGCGATATTTCAAATACCGCAACATAAATTTTTGTAGATCAGATTTTCATTTATGACATTTTCTACGATTTCCTCAGATTTTCCTACATTTGTATACCGGATTACTCCGACGATTCCTGGAAATCGTACGCAAATAGTACCTATACCTAGTTTGCAGGTATATTCTCGAAATCAATATTGAAATAGCAATTTGTAGTTACATAATAAATTATTACCATTATTTTAAAGTTTTAGGCTAGTATAGTAGAGTGTTGCATTCTTGAATTGCTATGTCGCAGTCTGAAGAACTTCTGTATAATTTATTTAAGTTAATTCTATGCACTATTACAAACATAAATAACAGTACATCAGCGGTGGCTCGTTTGCCTAATAACAGGGCGCCAGGTTCCAGAGGGCGGCTAACTGCGCCTTCTCTCGAAAAATGTATTGCAGTGTGTGATTTATTACTATTTATTCGAAAATTTGGTGTAAGAATTTGAAAAAAAACAGCGGCAGTTTATCGTTTCCTGTAATGGGGGAGGGGGGGGCATAAATTGGATGACAATGTGAAATTGAATTAACGTTTATGTTATGTTGCCGATTTAGTATGTTATTTAAAACTGTTACTGTGAAAGGTTTAAGAGAAACAGTTTATACATGGTATTTTTTTTCCAAAAGACCGCCTGATGTTATTAGACAAAGACGATGTACTGTTCTAGAACATCAAGGAGGGGGGCGACTAGAAATGTGAGTTCAAAATGTAATTTTAATCTTAGGACCTTAAAGACTTTTCAGACCCACAACGACGTAGCTTTGTCGATATATTCTGTGGTAATCGGTTGAGGTTAACCTTTGAAGAAGTAGAGTTTTTCACATATTTGGGTACAGTCATTTCAAAAAAACCAGGTAATGAGGTCGAAGTGAAGGCAAGATTGGCGGCAGGAACAAGAAGTGCATTTGCGATCAAGTCAATACTGAATGGTAAAATTTTCTCTCGGTCATTGAAGCTGAGGTTGTACAAGACTGTAATAAGACCGACAGTGATTTATGGTTGCGAAGTATGGACGCTGAGGAATCAGGAAAGAATGATGTTGGAGATATGGGAGAGGAAGATCCTGAGAAAGATTTTTGGAGGAAAACAAGTACAAGACAAATGGTTGAGGAGAACAAACAACGAACTGATGGAATTGTATGGCGAACCAAATATCGTGAACGTAGTGAAGACGCAGAGGATTAAATGGCTAGGTCATGTAGTGAGAATGGGGGAAGGAAGAACTCCAAAGAGTGTGTGGAAATCTGTTTTCGGTGGTGTAAGGAGCAGGGGAAGACCGAGAAACAGGTGGAGTAAAGAAGTGCAGGAAGACTTGTCCGAATTAAATGTGAGAGAGTGGGAAGAGAAGGCAAAAGACAGGAAGAAATGGAACCAGGTGATACAAGCCATGGGCCTACTAGGCCTGCAGTGCTGATGTATATATAATCGGTTGAGGGGGGGGGATTGGGCTTCAGCTTGATTACTTGTCCTTCTTGACAAGAAGCAGACACATTACTTCTTCTTTACCTATTGACTCGTAAGCTTTTTCTTCTACACTGGAAGTACCTATCGGCAGATTTTTGGTGCTAATTTCTGTTGTTTCCGACGTGCAGTTGGACTCAGAGAGATCTGAGTTGATTACCGTAGATTCTTCCTCTGATGTTTTCATACTGGATGAGTCTTCGCTCATTTTGTCTTAATTAGGCAGTGGCCTCCGTGACGGAAGTTAAGTCAAGTCGGCTAGTATGCTACTCGTTTCTCCTGGTGACAGAGGATCCCAAGATCGAATCTTAGACTAAGAGGAAAACGAAAAAGAAAAGGAAAAAAAGACAGTCTAAATTCGACTTGCACTCCTACACAGCCCTGCCGTTGTTGTGATGTGCCTATGATGATCTTTCTAGATTTTACTAATTTTTTGTCCCAGAACTGTTATGGTTTTTTACCTTTTTTACCTAAATTTTTGAATGATTTTTAAATTTTTTATTAGAAAATGTTTTTCATTCATGGACACGGATAATGTGTTGTTTCCGATGTACTTTTTCTCAAAGAGTGAAAGGTTTATATTTAATAATTTCAATCACATAATGTCTTGCATACAAATTTTTGGTCTTTGAGACCTACCGAGCTGGGAGGTATGAAATACCTACTCTCTAGTTTAATAATTGCAGTATGGTTATTCAAGCATATAACAAGCAGCGACGGCGCCCGATTTTTTTAAATGGGTAGGCACAAATTAGGTTCAATATATTTGGTGTGGGCAGGAGTACACAAAATTTATAAATAAACTTAAAAAAACACATTATTAAAATAAACACCTAAAAATTTGGGTGGGCCAGCGCCCACCCCTAACACCGTCACTACACCTGTGTGCTTTACGCCACACCCTACTGCTTAGTTGTATTCCATAACAAAGTTAGTGGGTCAACAAATTTCGAGTGCACTGGAGGGCATTCCATGCCCCCCAGACCCCGCAGACTTTTTGAAAGTCAAACAGTATGTGCGTATAATTTTGGATTAATTTTATTAAACAAGGAATTTTTGCTCTTTCAGAACCAATTACATTTCAACCGGAGAATCTGAGGGTTTAATTTCATTAAATAAATATCTAAACATCTTTCACTCTTTCTAAAGGGTGTTTCATATTTCTTCAACTATTTGGTTCTGAAACAGTGAGAGTTCTTAATTTAATCAAATTTATAAAAAAATATGGTCATAAACTGTTTGTTACTGAAACCGGGGGGTCTGGGGGGCATGGAATGCCCTCCAGTACATCAGTTATTTATTAATAACTTAATAACTTGATAATGGAATACAATTTAACAAAAAAAAACGGAAAGTTTGCTCACATCTTTTTGGATTAATTTTATCAAAAATAAAACTTTTACTCTTTCAGAGTCAAATACCTTTACATCCGAGAGTCTTGCGTAGTAACTTGATTATGGAATACAACTTAACACAATTAATGATGTACTGGATGGCATTCCATGCCCCCCAGACCCCCCGGTTTGAAAAACACAAAGTTTCTCAATCGCTTCTTACAATTAGTGGGCTACTGGAAGGTATTTTATAATCCACAGACCGCTGGTATGTATTGCCGCGACCTGAAAATGTATTTGATTCTGAAAGAGTGAAAGATCTATATTTTTAAAAAGATCTTGTTTTTCAAATCGGGGGGTTTGGGGGCATGGAATGCTCTCTAGTGTACTCGTAATTTGTTGATTTAGTAATAAATTATGGAATATAACTGAACACCATTAATCCATGCCCCCAAGTTTTACAAAGACACAAAGATTCTAAAACACTTCATACGATTACAGGAAGTCATTTTATACTTCACAGACTCTCCGGTGGATCCTGACGCGACCTGAAAATGTTATTTGTTCTTAAACCAAAAAATTAAGGGACGAAAGATCCTTAACCCACCAACATTTTATTTTTCCAACCGGGGTATTACGGTATTAAGTTGTATTCCATAATCAAGTTACTGGGAGAAGGTACATTGGAGGGTATTTCATACCCTCGATCATCCGGTGTTCTGAAAAAACAAAAAAAGTAAAAAAAACTATTTGTTGTTCAAACCGGGGGGTCTGGGGGGCATGGAATGCCCTCCAGTGCACTTTAAATTTGTTGACCTAGTAACTTCAACATGGAATACAACTTAACACAATTACAGATGTACGGGGGGGGGGTATTTCATGCCCTTTGTCTTACTGTTTTATGTCTCTCAGACCAGTCTCAGAAACGGCAGTGGCAACAGCAGTGAAACGTACATGTTAATCAAATTGGACCCAATATATTTGGGGTGAGCAGGAACACACACAATTTATAAATAAACTCAAAAAAATACATTATTGAAATAAGTACCTAAAAAATTTGGGTGGACACTCCAATCAACAGGGTGGGCAAGTGCCCACCCTGGCGCCGTCACTGATAACAAGACCAACAGCTTCAAGTTGGTAACCGTCCACTTTACATCATGAACTGAGAAAAACTCAAGATGATAACATAACTATAAAAATTATTTTTATATTTTCGGTTTATATTGGTTCATGTTGGGTTTCTCTTATCCTGCTTCCCACGTTTTTCACCAAGTTTTGCGCCTTGATTACTTTTGTGAGAAAGAGTCTAGAATTTTGCCTGGGTGGAAAGCCGGTTTTGAAAGTGCCCTCCCTTGTTTTGGTGCCTCCTGTGTCTTCGATGTCCGGAAGATTTGGAGATATTACACTCAGGTTTATTAGCAGAGAGGAAAACAAAAAGGAAGTCAGTATGGAGATAAGGAGAGTCGATTTGGTGATTCCTGTATTCTTACTTTCCCGAAGGAGAGGTGTTCGGAATACAGGGTTGTTAACGAAAGAAAATACAGAGAGGGAAGAGAATCGTGTTTAAACGGGGATTTCTTGGGTGTGTTTACGGGAGTTTTTGTTGGTCGAGATCTGAGTCAGAGGGGAGATCCCACTGTTTGTCATTTTCTTCCCACTATCATTTCAATTGATGTGCAACCCGATTGGTGTGTTACTATTGATGTGACTAGACAACTAGAGAAGTGTGGAACTCGATCGGTCCGCCATATATAGATTTTCGGTTGGTAAAACCAAAAAGAAATTTTGAGCCTTTCTGACTTGCCTAATAATTTATTTTTGTACTATAATAATATGCTTTCGTATTGTAGGCTTTGTAATATTGTCACCACAGGGGCAGTAACTCATTTAAATATTTTTTTTTATTTATTTTCTTTATTAGGAAAACATTTTAATAGAACGATTTTCAAAGGAATTTATCTTTACCCGAGGCTAAAAATAAATAAACAAATTAAAAAATATATCTAACATCCGCATAATAAACGGTATACTATGTTTGTATAATCAAGTCAACATCAACTTATTGCATCGTCACTAGACGATTCCCTTTGATGTTCTATAGTTACTAGTGCACTGGTACAAATATTGACTTATTTTCGGCAATGTCACCTACGGAAATACTGTTTTTTTAAATGTCTGACAGGTTTTGTTTACTCACAAAATTGAGTGTATTTTATTTTAAAATAAATTTTGCATTTCAAATCTTATCAATACTCATCTCGAACGTAGGTAGTATTCGTGCTTATTTAAATTGGATTGATTTTCTAAACGACATGCACAGACAATCTTGGAACACCTAAATTTTACAGGTACACCTAACCATCACTTATACACTGTTTTTCACCTTGCCTTGGCTCAAAACATGATCGAGTGAAGTTTACAGATTAATATTTTTGTTTACTGTTCTAAAAATATATTGTTGCGTGTTGTTTTGCATATGCTACGGATTACTGATGCAAAACAGATAAAATTCAAATTTTATTTTAGTTGACTACCAGCGTCATCTTTCGCTTTTCAGTATGTAGTTGTTTACTGAAAACGCGAAAAACTTATCACGGCATATGAAAATCGTCGTATATTTTTATAATACTATCAATTAAAAATTTATGCTTGGTTATTAACTTATAAATTTCCTTTGATCTTGAAACGTAAAGCGTTTGGTATCTAGTTATGATAATAAATAGGTGAACCATGGATGGAAGTCAAGAAAGCAAGAATTGATCCTTTTCTTTTCAGTCCCTTCCAGTAGTTGTTTTTAATAACGGTCGTTGTTATAAAAAGGTAATTCGCTATATCATTGTGTTTGGATTGCACCCCAAACGGTGTTGATTTTCAGTGGACTGTATGATGATATTAGGCTAGGCACTTTATTAAAATAAGTATTTATTTTAATGCTGTTATGTACACAGAAAAGAAACTTTTGTTACAACAATGTCTTCAAGCGTCCAAACACTTGTAAGTTGAGTGACATACTGATGAGACGAGCATGCGCTGCGCCGATATGAACTAACAATTATACGAGGTCCGCTCACAATTCTTTTATACATAGTAAAAATAATACTAAATCTGAACACATTGAAATACATTGCCATACTACTTCCTCTTATCGTAATTTTGGAACATGGAAGAAGTATGAAATTAAATATTTAATTTTATTTTCAAACATGAAAATATTTCACGTTAAGTTATGTTATTCTATCTTTTCGTTTTTCATTTTCTTTCTTTTTTTTTCAATTTATTCAACCTGCTACACCACGATATGACACAAAAGGAGAAAAATTTATTTTCATGTATCGTAGTTTCATAATTAAAATAAAATTTTCGGGTCGTTTGTACCTGATATTATCCTCAATTTTATTGCTTTCGTTATAATTAAAAAAAATTGTCTGATAATAGCTACTAGGTTTTTTATGTTCTTATCTAAATAATTATTATGTTTACATTATTTATATTTGTTGAACTTGGTATTTTTTTAAATTCAAATAGTAATTATGTTCACTGTAAAAATAAATTTTATACTGGGATATTCCATTTTCAATTTAGGTTTTTGGTTTTGACATGAAACAGCGTACAAATAAAATTTGGAAATTTGAATTAAACTTCTAAACTTTAATCCTGAATAACTTTCAGCTTTTAATTCCGAGTTTCCTACAGAAATCAAAATAATTTGGAGATTTGCACTTTAAACCATTACTAAAACAAGGTAAAGAAAATATTATTTGTTTTGAATGGAAACTATTCGATTAGAATTTAAATGGGGTAGCTACGTGCTATTCAACACATACCTAATACCTAGTTTGGGTAATCAGTTTATTTTTTCCTCGACTTCATTTAACAGCCTTTACATTTTTAAGTAAATTATAAATAATATTAATTCAGCGAAAATTGAACGAGAAAAAGAAAAATAACATCCCCAATTTCCATAAAAATGATTTGGGGAAGAAATACGGAAATTTTTAAAAACACGTTTTGTTTAATTTGAAAAGTTAATTTAGTTTCTCGAGTTCAAATTTTGTAAACTTGAAATTGCGTTTTCGAGTTGACGTTAATAAAGTAGCCGCTATTTTTGGTTATATAACTTGGAATCAAAATGCGAATTGGTGTGTATAAAAGGAGCGGAAATAAAATTTAATGATATTAAAGGTATTTATGCCTTTGAAACTACCATTAATTCCTCGTAATTGAGTGTTAATGTTCCTAAACTTTTTTAAGTATTTCATTATGAAAAATTTTTGAAAAGTAATTTGAGGAGCTTTACATAGGTAAGAGTTTAAAATTGATCATACATTTATCAAACTTTTGCAATCTCGAATTAAATTTACAAACTTTGCTCTCTGAAGCTCGATATTACACGGCGTGTTCTTAAAGTAGCGCGCAGTAAAGTTGGTAATTTCATTCTTCTTGCACTTATTGGAGTGTAATCGTTGAAAGTTTTCAGATTACAGATTGTACGAGCAATCAGTCCAATATCACAGTTGAAATTAATCTGAGGTCATGTAATATTTACAGATTAACTTCATAATTTGTTTTGTTACATTTTTATTTATTATACTCTAGATGTTATTGTTTCCACAAATTGGTTTTTAATTCTTCTTCCGAACATCATTAGTCCAAAAAATAAAAAATAAAACAAGTCGAGTGTTTGAATTGCAAATTATTTGTCAAAACTTTTAAATGAAATTTTTAATCATTCGGGTTTGAAGACTATCTTGTTTTTCTTTTTTTAATTAATTAATCAATAGATAATGAAATGTTTATTGTTAAAAATTATGAAAGCAAAGTCTTCGTTTTATCGATATTTATGGCGTTGTTAAATAATTTCGTAAATATATATTTTAATTGTAGGTACTCGGGCAGTTTTTCTTTAATTTTCTCATATTGAAGTTAATTACAATTTCTAAACAAATTTTCCACAAATTCTTGTCAGACGATCAAGATTTGTTCAATTTGAATTAAATTTTCTCATAAAAAAATAAATGTGTTTTGACACGAAATTGTTGTGCACAGGTTGTAGCTCATAAGAAATTTTTCTAAGCAATCTTCAATTATTATACATCATCTTAACGAAGTTTTAATATAGAATAACCTGTTTTGTTCCACTTTTTGACTACCAATGCGTAAAAGTACTTCGTTATTACTTGTGCGTATCTACTTAGTACAAATAATTTGTAATTTTACTATTTCAGTTGACTTTTAGTAATCAGTAGAGATTTCGCTTTCCGTAATATATTAAACATTAGGATGTTAATATTTTAATTTGGCAGTGAACCCAAAAATTGATAATATGCACCGGATTTTTCTGCATTTGTATTTACTATAAATTGAGATTTATAAAGTGATTATTATTTAACGTTAAAGTAGTTTTGTTTTTGTTTGACCCAATACAACGGATAAATATTTTTTATTTTTGAGATTTTCTGATGAGTTACATTCAATATGATCATATTTTTTTGTGGTACTAATATAATATTAAACAATTTGTGTGATAAAATTATCAGCAGTTTTATAGTGGACCAAGAATCAATGAATGATAAAAATTAAATGAAGTTGTATCAGTGATAGTAATTTGAAATGGGAACGTTGTCTTTGTTGATAAAACACTCATATTGCTTAATGTAGAATAGTGAATGGTATTAATATCAATCAGATACATAGTATACATAATAATAATTTATAATAATATATCGTCCGGGCCTGTCGACTCCCTTGACATTTTAGTAGTTAATTAGGTGGTGATTTTGATTCTGGGAATTTTGTTCGACTAGCAATTATTCGACTGCTTTTGTTGGACTTGGAATTTTATTCCAAGTTATAAAGTTTGCTGTTTTTTGGAGACTAAAGTAGTGGATCCCAAAGTTAATTTGACCGCAGAATTTTGTCTACGTTTCCGTAAAATCCGTTTATTTTAATTTGGTTTTTCCTAATATTGATAATAAATTATTATAACGATTTTTATATTGAAACTAGGGGGGGGGGCGATTTACAAGAATAAACAAGTTATTTTGTACACAATTTTTGATGCCCCGCCGCGGACGGGCAGCTAGACGGTGGATCTCTTTTTTAGCGGTATAATATTGAAACTTTTAATTTCGTTTCCCGCTACTGGGGGATTCCCTTTTTTCTATATTTTCAAGTAAAAAAATGTGCCGTCGGGCAATTAAATTTTTTTTATAATAGTATAAAAATAAATTAGTTTCTCAATTTCTAATTTTCTTTACCCTCACTTTTGCTGAAAAACGCAAAAGTAGCCAAAGGTTCAAATTTTCCTGACTTTTGCTTAAAAATTCAAATTTTCCGGTTTTTCCTCGCGAAATCTGTAAAATTATAATTCTCTATCTTCTCCAAGTATTCTAAAAGAGTGGAAATCTTGCGATATGTACTGGAGGGTGTTCCACACCCTCCAGACCCCCCGGTGTACAATTTTGACTTTATATTTTTATAATTAGGTACCTTTCAAAGTAACACAGAAAGTTGCTGCTAAACTCTGAGCAGTACGATAATTAAATAAATATGCTTTCCAAGTTTTAATTTTTTCTTAAATTTCTCATTTTTGCTTAAAACTTAAAATTTCCCGGTTTTGATTAAAAATCGACCAAACAAATGACACGCTGAAGCAGGAGCAGCAGTAGCGTGCTGGGATTTTATGTGTTAGGATTGCGGTGTATTAAATAAACACTTTTTAAAAACTCAAAATTCAAAACTTTTATTAAATTAAATTGGAACGGACGAACTCACATCCTTTCTCTTGGCTATCGACCATCAAAAAGCATACATTTTATCTACATTTTACAATTTACCAACTTAACCAAACCACTACCAACTTAACATTACCAACATTATCAACAATTTTAAATATACAGGAGGATTATAATTTATTAACAACACAAAATTTTTTATGCAAAAATTAAACAATTATCATGAACCCCTATTTAACTACAGAATTATGATGTCTTTTAACATCTTACGTGATTATTGCTATCGTCTCAAACTACAATCTTCACATTCGGTATTAAAAACCTACTTTGGTCTCTAGATGTATAATATACTATTTTTTAAATGCGTAATTTTTATTGTGTTATGTTAACAAGCCATATAACAATAAATTTAACACCCAAAAATGTTCTTTATAGTGGATAATAAATTACATTAATTTCGAAAAACTCGAAGAATGAAGACAAAATAATAAAATTAACGGCCATCATAAATAATTTGTTGATATTTTTAAATTTTATAGATCAACAAATAAATTACTTTTAAAAATATTCAAAAGATGTTAAAAGTTATTTGTTTTCTAGGTTCAATTGCTTTCACTGAGTTAAAACGCACATATTAATAGAAAAAGAACTCAAAATAAAAAATTTTAAGTAAATTTGTGGTTTTTAGTATGTATTTATGGTTAAATTCAAAAAAATATAAGAATAATACAATACGTAAAAAATCAAAATTCAAAAAATTTAAAAAAGAGACAATTAACACATAACAGGTCTGAATTAAAAATTGTCTCTTTTTTAAATTTTTTGAATTTTGATTCTCTATTAATATTAATATTTTCAAAAAATTTTCTGTAAATGTGCATATGATGGCTCGTTGAGACCTGCTGGTTCCGGGGGTTAATGGTTTTTAATCATTTTGGTTAGGTTTATGGGCGACAATATTGTCATCTGGGCTTCCAAATGATGGGTCTGGATGTCACATCCTTTTATTTGTATTAATTTGTTTAGATGCAACTGCAATATTTCTTCCGATTGATGAATGAAGGTTAATCTGTGCTAATTTTTTTTTATCGAGAATAATTCAAATTTCTAGCTGTAATGTATGTAGCGGCCAAATCTACACCAGAAATGCATGTCCATACATTAGTCCGAACCTTCATGGCTATATGAGTCATGTACATGATGCTTCGTTTAGTCCCTAGGGCTCACGAGTTCGATACTTCTAGCGGCAAAATGCCTTTATATGGCATTAAGAGATTAACGAAATTAAATTCCATTTTTATTTTGAGAAAGAATGATTTGCGGTAAAAATTAAATAAAAATTGGAGAATGAAATGCGAATTAAATTTAGAAAGAGGAGTTTGAAAACATCGGCGTCTGTGTTGAATGATGCCAAGAAAGTAAAGATGAGTATTGAAAAATTCTGTTCAGGGAAGACAATGTTAGATGATGTGAAGGTAAATTGAGTTAACTTGGGTTATTTCGACCCAAAGCAGAAATTGTATTAGCAATAAAAATAAATGTCTAACTAAAAGAACAGATTAATTGCCAATCTATCTAATCTAACTATCAAAATGGCAGAAATCTTTTGGTTGATGGAACCTACATGTGGGTAGGTATACTATTAAAAACTGGGAAGTTTTCCAACAGTAATTATACATCCTCCTCTTGAGTTAAGGGTTTAATGTCGCTTTTATTCCCTTGGCTAGGTTTTGGAATATATAGTTACTACATTGTTTCGAGTCTGCTGAGAGACGCTTCATAGACATAGTTGACGTCTTCTTTCAAATCTCGAGTAGGTTAAATTTTATAGTTTATAATCATATTTGTCAATAACCTGTTGAATAACATAAAGCCTTGGACGGCTAGGACTAATCAAGTATGATTTTTGTCTAATATTTGAACTTCATTAATATTTTACACACAAAAAATATTCTGCATTCAATCGGATTCGTCATGACTTCAATTTCGGAATATTTTATAAAATGCTGTATCGAACAATAAATTATTACAAGGAATAAATTACACATTTTTCCGATATTTCTCTCTCGCTAAAATTAATAATACCCCTCGAAAATGTAGTTAATCTTTTAAAACCGCAACAATTCTAATCCGAAATTTTGTAGCGGACGGTGCTGCAGTTAATACTAACAAATTTTCTAATTTGCAAGCATATCCAGCTTATAAGCATTCGGTTTTCCTACCAGTTGCTTTTAAATTCATGGATATATGTTCTGAAATCGAAAGATAAACAAATTGATATTGGATGTGTTTTGGCAAACTTTCGCTCACGTTTGAAAGGCGATATTTTAACTTCGGAAAGTTGAAATGTTTCGAAGTTTTCCTGATAAAACTCATGGCAATAAATTGGTCTGCGTTGGGTTTTCCTTCCTATGTGAGAATAATTTGTAACTCCAAATTCTAATTTTCGAAAATTTTACCTATTCGATTTATTATCTTCACATGATTATTACCTACTTATAATATTAATTATTTTTACCGGTTGATTACCAAATCTGACGAACGAATAATTTTGGTACTCCTACCAAATCCACCGAAGTATCTTGGGCAAACAGCTTTCATTTTATTGTAATCTTCTCTGTAAATATTATTGGCAGACGTGTAGATGTTGTACATTTTAAGTTAATTGACGCTCTGTGCGTTTGTAGGATGTACTAAATCATTGACGATTTTATTACCAAGCTTTTACAACCCAATGTCTTTGTGGTTTTATTATCACTCATAATGCAAGAGCATAAAATCTTTCTGAGAAAAGTTGCATTGGGATTTGCTATAAAAAATTAAAGCTTTTAGTGTCTTCTACAGGAATTTATGATACTCCCAATGCTTTTTATTTTTATTCGAGTTAGTACTACAAGAAATTTATATTTAAAATGAATTTTAAATTAATTGAAGTCAAAAGTTTGAGAAAATATTCGAATGTAAGTTGTATAATTTGAATTATTTCTTTGTTTTTTATCAAATAACGCTGAAGTTTAGCAATCGACTTATTACCAAATTTTATAATGTTGCATTTTTCCTTCGGCAAGTAATATACTATTACAAATTTTTATATAGCTGTAAATTTTATTTTTAATTTTATTTTGATGCTTCGAAAAGCTATTTACAAACAGCGAAACATAAGAAGAGAAATATTTATGCAGGGAAAATTATTTAATAAAATTTAATACGACTTCCTAAAGCGCTAAAAAGCATTCAGACACAAAATGCATAATACCTTTTTTGGAAGTCGTATAAAACTGGAATTTAGTATATTTTGTATATACAATGTAATAATTTTCTTTAAACTTGCAACATTGTAAGACTCACTTTAACGCTTAGGTTCATTTTACAAATATATGTACAGTATAGCCTCGTTATTCCGGACAGATATAGTTTTGAGTTGATACGTAAACAATTTTTTAAGAAGCAATTAATTTTTGATTGGATTAATTCTTTCTATACTCCCAAACTTCGAGCCATATTTTTCGTTCTTCTTAATAAGAGTAGATCTTGTGAATACAGATTATTTTTGTTTTCAGTTTTTGAAATCAGGGGGTCTAGGGGGTGTTTTGAACAAAGCTGAATTTATAGTTGTCGATCTTTGAATAGTAGTTAACAAATCTGAATTGCAGTTGACAATTTCTAAATGTATCAGTTGACAAATCTGAATTAAAGTTGACGATGTCTGATTGCCTAGGTTGTGCGGCTTGAAGGCCGCACTGATCCATCACTCCCCCGTAATCTCTTTTTATTTTTTAGGCGGGTAACTTAGAATTAACCAATTCCAAACAGGCCAGTGGAAAAACGCCGATACTTTTTATAATTCTTTTTTGTTTAATTTATTTCATAAAATTCCTATTTGACCTGGGTATCGTGTTGAATAAATTAAGTTTCCGATAGAAAATTTTTAGTATCATTTTATAATAATTGAAGAACTGGCTTAAACCACGGTTTGTAAACAAAGTGACAATTGTCAGTGTCAACTTGACAAATTGACAATGTATCGTAAGCATGAATTGTCAATTTTATTTATTGTTACTGATAATTGAAAAACAAATTTATCACAATTATGGCATGGTTTCGAAGAACAAGATAGGAATATGAAAGATATTTAATAAACTGCCAGATATCAAAGAAGGTACCTACTAATCACGAGCTTAGGCGGATTTATAGGGGGGCACCCCTCCCCCAGACATTTAAAAATAGCCAAGGAGACAATTCCAAATCTGAGAACACTTTTTGCCCGTCTGATCCTTTTGCCCCTTTCAGAAAAATTCTGGAACCGCCCCTGATCAGGGGGGGGGGGCAAAAAATTAAAAATTAGAGCAAATATTTAAGCAGGATTCTTACTTGCAAAAGTAAAGGAATTGAGAATTACACAAATTTGGTCAAGGAAAGTCTAGGAATTTTTTATTTTTAAGGAAAAGTCGTGGAAATTAAGACTTGAAGACAGAAAAAAATTCTTGGAAAATTCAACAAATAAAAAATTTGCAAAGGTTTGAACAACTTTCAATTTTGATCTGGGGTTCTAGGGGAAGACTTGGAAAAGTTAGGGATTTTATTTTTGAAAGTTTGAAAGAAGACCTGCACAAGTTTTCAGTTTTTGAAACCGAGAGGTCTGGGGGGGGGGGGGGGGGGTGAAACACCCTCCAGTACACCTAAACAAAATTGGTCCCAGAATCTAGCTTTATATAGATTTTTCCAAATGTCTTTTGCAACCTAGATCCAGTAATGCCCAGTGAAATCACAACTTTAAAACTAGAATCGAAATCTGTTTGTTATTTGTGTTTTTTAACACACTTACAGGTGTACCGGAGGGCTTTCCACACCCCCCAGACCCCCCGGTTGTAAAAACTGAAAACTTGCATATAATATGTACATGTTCTGTGTGATTGCTTTATTTTTTGCTGAAATAAACAGCAAAAATAAGTGAAAAAATTAAGCAGAAAAACGGAAAATTCGATTATCTTTAATGATTTTTCTTTACAATTTCAGAGGAAAAATGTCCCAAATCAACTTTATTGCTACAAATATTAACTTTTCACCTTTCTAGTTTACCAGAAAAAATGTAGAGGCTAAAACAATTGTTAAAAAAATAAAAAAAATAGATAGGGTGGGGGCATCCCCCGCTAGCGGTGGTTGGTGGGGAAAACAGAGGTCATATTCGGATTCAAGAGGTTAATTTACCGAAAAATCAGGAGGGATGGTATATCAGGGCTTAAAAAAAAATTGATTTGCAGACTTGTGTTATCATTAGGTGACGTTCTTTAATAAATTACATGGGCGTTTAAAGGAGGAAGGAAAGGCTCCATTGCAGCCATGGTTTATCCGGCGGTGAGTGAAGTCATAGTTTAGTCTTATAAAATAGTACTGCTGAATTGTATTAATTTGAAATTGCAACTAGAAATTCGTCCGGATTGCAGAGCTAAAAAATATAAAATGTCCGAAGAGCCGGAGTGTCCGGATTACTGGAGTGTCCAGAATAAAGTGTGTCCGTAAGCGAGGCTGTACTGTACTTCTAAAGCTTAACCCTTTCAGACGCAGCGTCCTCTCCAGAGGACATAGGTTTAGGGCATATTTTAATGTTATCTTCAAAAATCTAACAAATTTACATGTTGAGTTTAAAATTATTTTTCGTTTTTTTCTGAAAGGGTTAATAATTAAAATTCACAAAACTTTATACTTCCATATATTTGTTTGTATTATTTCCGAAATTATCGATTTTCTGTTATTTCCATTTGATTGTTTTTCATTTTTCGGTTTGTTTTTGAATTAAACAGCAATAATTAGATTGTGAAATCTCTCAAATGCTACAGTAATCAATTTATTATTACGTCGAGTTTGTTGTACATAATATCGTAAAATAATTTCATAATTTTTGTAAGTATTAATTTATTTTTACATTATTTAATCTTCAACTTTCAATTTATTAAAAGGAAAGTCAAATAGATCATCAGAGGAATACGGTAAATAAAGGAATACTTACACAAAGCTGGACTTTTTTAAATTGATTGCTAGTAAATTTCTGCTCGGTAAATTAATTTTCCCTTCCCTATAGTATAACATTGTTAATTATAATTGGCCATGTGGTTTTTGAATATTAATTTTAAAAAAATTTATAAATTTAAGTTTTAAATATAAAATGACTGGATTAATCGCAAAAGTTTTGCTATTTTGCTTCTGTAATAATTAAGTAGGTAAGTATTGCGCAAAACAGTGAGCATAAAAAAATTATAAATTGCTGTTATTTTCAAAGATTGTATATTACTAAAGGAGAACCCCATGGTTCCATCAAAACATCCAAAGATTGACTGCTAAATCGTATAAGATTAAAAAATGCTAACAGATATACAACAGGGTGGTATAGCGGTGAGCCTTTTGGAGCTTAAACTTGTTAGTTCTCCGGGTGAACTTCCAACAATTGTATTCATTTATTTACCAAACCTAAAATAATAAAGCCATTAAAACAATTTCCAAATTTTCCCTAATGATTTCTCTTTTAACTCCTGGATTATTCGTTTGAGTTAATTAATTGGAAAGGTGTGAACTATAATTTGTGTTTGTGTTTGGAAGTTATCATAATTATTATAATAGCGCTCATAGACTATAACATTGATAATTCCTCATCATTTAAGTTACGTCAGCAACAAGCCGATCAAAGGCGATCAAAACTAAGATTACGTTATGATTAAAAGTTTTTTATTTTTTATTTTTATCCTTAACTTTTCGTCAGTTTTTTAATGGTACGGAAAATCTAACTTTTCGAATATTTTTCTGTTTTTTGGCATATTTACCGCAAAGATAGAGTCTGTAAAATTTAAAATATTGAAACGTTTTTTGCTTAGAAAAGCCTTCAAATTAATTTTATTATTTCTACTACAAGTCAGTTAAAAAATATTAAATGAGTCTGTAATGTATTTAATTGATTTAATTGGTTACTCGTTACGGTTAATTGCTGCTTAATAATAAGGTCTGGTAGACTTAATTATTTTGAAACTCTTTTTGCAAACGAATAATGGCTCATTAATTTTTTATTTTGATTTTGAAATTGATTTTTATTGTAACTCCGCATTCAATATTGAGTTTTCAAAAATATAGTTCATTTTTTATTTTGAAATTTGATGGTTAGTGCACTGTTTAGTTGATTGCTTCGGAAGTCAGCATCTTAACTGCAAGCTAGTTTGACTTCAATTTTTCCTACAATAGAATCAGTTCGACGTCAGAGGTAGGTGCGAGTGGGCGGCCACCTTATTAAATTTTAGTTTGCTAAAAGTAAATAATGATGTATATCACAAAACATATTATAAAGTTCTAAGATAAAAATAAATGATATAAATGTTATCTGATCGGCGAACAACAATGTAAATAAATTATTTAATTTTAAAATTCATTATATTCTTAAATCAGTATAACTCTATTCTATTGGTTACATTGAAATAAGATTATATTTACTTGTCATTAATCCTTAACTTACTATATTTATAATATTAATTACATCAATACATAACAGGCCTGAGCATTTTTGTTTGATATACAAAAAGCTAGGTCAGTCAAAGACAAAACTTAGGTATAAATCCGGGGGGTGCACCCTCCAGTGCACTCTTTTGCTTTTTATTCGTTCGTCAAAACTGAAAAGTTATTCAGTCACCAATACTGTAATAATTGTAACGACTAGCGAGAAAAATTAGGAATATAATACGAGTATACGCACAAAATTCTTCCCTGTGTTTCTGACGACTTGACAACCCGGTTCCGGTTTGAGTTGGAAACTGAAAAACTTAATTTCATAATGAAACTTACTCTGGAATTAAAATTTAAGCGGATGATTAATTTAAATGGGAAAGTAAAATTGGTTTATTTGAAGGTAATTCTTTTATTAAATTTTAATGCTACTTTAAATTTCTTTAAGGAATCGGCCTTTAAACTCGTTTTTATTTTCTGATGGCTTTCAGAAAGCAATTTAAAGTAGCATTAAAATTTAAACGAAGAATTAAGATAAAATTAACTTATGAGATCCTTCAATATGAGCAAATCTTTCTTTCTAAACTTTTTGTTAGCAAAAGATTTAAGTCTAATTTCATAATAAAAATTAATCTAGCATTCGGCAAAGGTAAAAAATGCAAAGAAAATGACAGATTGGAGGAAATAACAGAATTTGAAGGCAGTAGGTCTCTGGAACAGTCTCAGGAAAGGCGAGAATTTTTATTTTTAAATAAACATCGGCTGAAATTTAACGAAATCCAATTTAAAATAAAATTATGTTATGATGCTAATTATATTAGCATCCTCATTTGTTTCCGTAAAAAAATCCGTACTTTTCACAGAACTTTTTTCTATCGAACACAGAATATTACGACAAAAATATGAATTTATAAATTATTGTTGATTAAACCTTGATACGAACAGCCTTTATTCTACATTTTAAAATTTACATCATAGCTAATCTAGGTTTATTAAATAAAACACGGTCAAACGTCTTGCGTCCAAATATCTTGCGCCAAACGGTCTCTCGCGTTCAAAGTTTTGCTCTGCGGACAACCACCTCAATCGCCGACGGAGTAATCATGTAAAATAGAAAGTGGGGTTTTATTGCCCATTAATGTTTTAATGATTTTATGCATTAAATAAGTTTTAATAAACTTTTGCAATTTTGAAAATGTGTGCAATATTTTATAATTTTAACTCTCTAATCAGTCAAATTTTTTTTGATAAATTAATGGGTTCGATTTCAATTGCATTGATTTTATACAATGTGTATGTTAATTTCTTATTAAACAGTTGAATTAAGAATTACCTAACTGTTTATAATTCACCTATTGCTAAATTTTATTGTCGTTGTTACAATAATGGTTCTCTGATAATTCAATGTGACTTATAAATTGCACTTTTGTGAATAACCTAAATCGTCATGATATAACAAATTAATTCTGTGAATCATCAATTTGCGGTTTTTGTGGAAAGTATTACTGCGAAATGATTAACAAATTAATTAACAAACTACTTACTCTGTCGACAGTTCTACAGGGTGAATAGGAAATACTGAGATAATTAGTTCTTCTCTCAGGTATTGGACTAATAAATTAGAAAAATAAATAATTTATCTAATTATGATAACAAAGAATCACTCATTTTACTTTAGAAAACATTGCACACTCTGCAGCCAGTTGCACAATATTTCAACTATAGCTGGTTCAATTTAAATTATTATTAATTATAATAAAGTCAAATTGTTGGTATGAAATTCAAGATCTACTAAATTTAAATTCATCACTTTAGTAATTTTAAAAATTCTAGCGAGTATATCTTTACATTATATTATATTTCACGAATATCTAATTGGAGTAAATATCTATTTTCTGGTGCAATTATCCGGTTTTCTACTTTTTTATTGATTGAAATAAAATTGCATCAATATAATTAACTGCAAATGAAATAATTAAAAAACACAAAAATTGGAATGAATATTTTAGTTGTTTTTTAAGGCAAATGCACTTTGGCGGAATAAGCAACTGTGTTTGATATTTTTAAATCAAAACTAACAAGAAAATGAGTAAAAAAATGCTACATTTTGAAAGTTATAATGTGGGATACTAATCCATGTGTTTTGTTACAGAAAGATTACTGGAAGATCACGAATATGTCTTATCGGCCCATAGAGATATGCAAACTTATTCAAGACACGCCGATGTCAGATTCATATTTAGAAAGGATTATAGGAAATACGAATTTTTTCATAGCCCCCAAGTAAGTATAAGAATTGATCAATTAAAAAATTTTTTATTAACAATAAGTATAATTTCCCGAAAAATGTATTAACCAGATAGGATAATTTCAAATTCGTATTTTGCGCGTTTTTTGTGATGTAGCCACCATCTACTGGAGCTGTGCTCATTTAATTCCAAGTTAGGAATCGGTACGTTGTTTCGTGAGTTTGCTACAGGTGGCGCTACATTTTCTGTTCTACAATTTTCTTGTTCGATTTATAAAATTATCGCACGAAAATTAATGACCAAGTAACCGGAAGATTAATTATTTTCTGCGAATTCGTTAATTAACCGTCATATCTTATAATTGCAAAGATATAATTTATTAACAAGCGGCGAATTTTTAACATTAATAAATTATTATTATTGATAATTTATTGATACCACGGTCGGATGAGATTAAACAAAATTTTTTTTTATTGCATTATTAAACAGCAATCAATAAGTTAACGCTATAAAATTTTAATATAAATCGAAAATTTGAGTCGGTTTAGTATCATTTCCTCTTTGAAGAGTTAAAATTTTCATTTGTAAGGATTTTGATGTATTAAAAGCGGAAAACATAAATTCTATATCTTTCAGCTCGTGTTTTAAGGTTTTAACAATAAAATATTTATAATCTCGCAAAAAATTTTTCTGCTGTATACAAAAACAATTCCGTTGGATATGATGATAAATCGTATTCGGTGGAATATATTTCCCCACGGGATGAAATATATTTTTATAATTTACCCATTTAGAATCAAAGTTAATTTGAGAATTAAAAATAAAATGAGAAATTTCAAATGTTGACTAAAATAATATGGAAGGAAAAAGCAACAATTTACACTTATAATTTCAATGTCTTTGGTTCGTTGACCAATTAATTCTGTTTTGATTTTATTTTTGTATAATAAATTATTTATATCCATCTAAGTACAAAATTAAAATGTTTAACAATCTAATTTAATATCGATAGACAAAATATCCTGTTATTCCAATCCGGAAGACTAAAAAAAAGGTTTATACATTGTACTTAACTAATGCGTCTTATCAGTTTTCTTAATTAAGTGTCACGAGATTTTATTGATGTAATGAGATGTTTTATTTTAACCATTTACCCGTCAGGGAGCATTATTATGTACAATGTGGAAAATTTATTAATAAAGAATTTTTTAAATTGATTTTTGGACAGGGGAAAAACAGAAAAATGTATATATCAAATTTACTATTAATAAAAAATTATGAAAAATAAAGGAGAAAAGAAATCAATCATAAAACACTACTTAACAAAATGAATTCAATAAGCACTTTGTAAATGTTCAATTCAGGTCAAATAATAGAAAAATTGAAATTACTTATGCTTTGAATTCCTATGCGGTGTTTTTTCAATTGAAAATAAGCCAAGAGTACCTACTTATGGAATATCTGTAATGAATGGTCAAGCCTTGTTGCCTTAATACTGAACAGATTTGTAAACGAGCGGTGTTTTCAGTCAATCCACAATTAATTATCGGTTATCTTTAATAAAACCAATGGCGGCTCCACTACAGCATAACGTGGTTATCTAAACAATTAATCCACCACAAGTCAGATCATGGCATACATAGTACCTAATAGGATCAGAATCTGTTGTTAATTATCCAAAGTTTTCGATACTCGGGATTACCAGGTGTTCAGAATACTGGAATGATTTGAAATACTATTTGAACCCAATAAACCTGCACTTTTATTTCAGCTTTGTTTTTGAAATAAAACTGATGATTTCTATTGGTTAGTTTATTAAACTTGAAAATAAAAGCATTTAAATTATAAAGGTCACGCGGTTCGTGGCTTGTGCCGCCGTTTCTGGCACTACCTGTAAGAATCTATTTTCAAAATTTCCAAAAAAAAGTTGGACAAAGTTGGGCAATAACCAAAAATACACAATTCAATTTTTTGTTATTATTACCAAAAGATTCCCGTGATGGGAGCATTTCATTTATTATGACGAGGATAGTATGATTGTCTCTAGTGTATTATTTTCCTTGATGTAGAAACTTTAAACTTTAGCTGTTTGTCTCGAGAATAAATATTTAGTTTCAAATATATTTGTAATCATTTCTAAGGTTTGCACTTGAATACGCATATGTGTAGAAAAGTAAAACGTACTAGTCCGTGAAATATTGCTTTTCCGCATCCAGTGCAGGAAGAACTTACTTTATCTTGTTAGAACGAAAATAGAAGTTTTTCTTTTTCAAACAGTAGTGGAAAAAAATAATTTTGCATGATAATTGTTAAAAAACTTTTTGGGTACAAATTCTAAAATAGTTGTCAGATTTGGCATTATTGGCATCTTTTAAAATAAAATCATCTTAATTTTTAGCTTATGTACATTTCACGTTATTGCTATTATAGTATTATTTGCAAGTATTATTAATACATGTTAGATAATTTAAACTGGTTTAATTTTAGATAAATAATTTCAAATTTGGCCTCTAAATATTATTATTATAATGTTTTCATTATTTTATCAAAAAAACTAGATCTGTTAAGACGAAAGCCAGGTATTTTTGAAATCAACACATCAAAGATCTACAATTTTTTTTTGAGCTGTGTAATCAATCGACGAATAACCAACTAGTTTTTAAATAAAACGATTTCAAGTTCAAAAGACGTTACGATTTTTATTGTCTTTTTGTTAGCCTTGATGTATATTTATAAATAATTCGAAACGTCATGTCAGTTAGGAAACAGTTATACACATAATAATAATTAACAAGATAATGAGGCAATAAAACGATTAATTTCATAGATTAAAAATTCATTTATGTATAATGTGTACTTACAGGCTAAATTATTTTCAATAAAATGAAAATGTACTTGTGTCTTCTTTTCGGGGTTCCGTTTTTGGAAGGGTTGGCAGATAATGGCAAAGAAAATGGTTGAGCAAAACAATGATCAACTTTTTAAGGAAAATTTTTATTTTATAAGAAAACTAGTTTAGCTTCGTCAGAAAAATCACCTTTGGTCGAATTTAAAAAAACTTGGATTTAAAAAAAATGATACCACTACTATTATAATAATGTTTATACATATTATAAATTAATTGTTTTGTAAATGAGTAGTTGTAAATTTGATTAAGAAGCTGTGTTAAATAATACAAGTTGAAATAAGAAATACTGGATGTATTTCTCTCCCCCCCCCCCCCCATATAAAGATTATATCAAAGCTTTTGGCGCTCGAGGTATTAAAGTGATTTCCGACAGTGAAAAAACTTAGGACATTTTTATGCAACCAACTCTTGAACCTCGGAAAAGAGGTTTTTCAAGTTGTTTTCAATATAAATCATATTTTATTATATAATTAAATTTGAAAAGCTCTTTCAGCTTTTTCTATTTTAGCTTTTCAGCTAATTAGTTTATGCTTTGTTATATTTAATGGCAGCAAAACTATAAGAAATTTTATCATAAACCGGTTTCTTTAATTTTTGGTGCCTAAAGGCCGTGGTTAATTGATTAGATCATTAAAGAAAAATTGAAATCTTCATGCTACGCTTAAATTTTAAAGCTACCTTAAATTTCTGTATGATATCAGCCCTTATAGACTTAAAATTTGTTTATTAGCATGGAAAGGTATTGTACATATAGTCTGTTTAACGAGAGCTTTTTATACTTACTTAATTCATACTTACAGCTCGAGTATGACTCGTATACTTAAAAACCATCCAAACCATATAAAATATTTATATTTCAAAAATTATGTTTTAGTGGTGAAAACGTTTGCGAATTTATACTTACAGTGTATTTTACATGTAATAACTTAAAACCATTTTAGTTCTGAAAAGTCTTTAATGCATTTTTTGGGTTTTCTAAAATATATCGAGTTACTCTACTTAAACCACGTACCAATCGATTATTTTTTAGTACTTTTCTAGTAGCCTGTAATTTGAACCCCGGTAATTTCATCCACAATATGTATCGTTGCACAGATATGCATCGGTTATGTAGGTTAGTGTTAGTTTATGATTTTTCATTAGCAAAATCGCTTGTAAAAGAGATATCCTCCCGAAGTTATGCATCGGTTATGTACAGTGGCGGTCACATGAAAAGCGCATGGTGAATTTCCAAAGAATATCGTGCCGTACAGGTATAAATTTTAGGGGTAGGGATTTTTTTCAAAATCAGTTGTAAATTTTAAGTACTTCAGTTGTTACCTAGTGCCCTTAGAGTGTGCAATTTATTTAAAAGTAACCATAATCGTGCCAAAATGCCAAGAACAGGAAATTTAACAGAATTGGACAAGCACACCATTTTAGTTCTACGTGACGAAAACAAATCCCAGAATTACATTAGCAAAAAGGTGGGTTGCCACAGACGAACGGTAAGTCGGTTTTTAAAAAAATTTGACGAAAGTGGCAGTAGCAGGCCGCTACCAAAGGGAAGACCGCCAAGAAAGACGACAAAGGCCGTTGATCGAGTTCTTCGTCGAATGGCGCTCAAAGACCGTTTCAAATCTCGTCAACAGTTAAAGGCTGAATTAAAGAAAGAAACGGGAATTCAAATAAGTGTCGAGACCATTGGTAGGAGGCTCTGTGAATTCGGATTAAATGCATATGAGGCCGTTAAGAAGCCGATGTTGACGAAAGTCATGATGAAAAAGCGGTTGAAATTCGCAAAAAAGTATGCCAATTGGTCCGAAGAAGATTGGAGTCGAGTGATTTTCTCCGATGAATCTAAATTTTTGTTATACGGTTCGGATGGAAAGCGATACGTGCGGCGATTTAAGAATGAAAGATTGTCACAACAATGCACGATAAAAACAACCAACAATAAAATGGGATTAATGGTGTGGGGTTGTTTCTCCCAACGTGGATTAGGTTACCTGAACATCATAACAGGTACCGTGAATGCTAATGCCTATATCGAAATATTAGAAGAAAGTTTAATGCCATCGGTATCAGAATTATTTGCTGAAAATGAGGATTGGTATTTTCAGCAAGATAATGCACCATGTCACACGGCCAAGAAGGTATGCAATATTTTTATAAATAATTTTTTTTTTTGAAAATCATTAATCATATCACATTCCTTATACATTTTTAAAATAAATTAATGAGAAATATAAAATAATTCGCCTCTATTTTGTGTTTCAGGTAACAGAATATTTTTTGAATAATGGGATTTATATTATTGATTGGCCGGGAAACAGCCCTGACCTTAACCCCATTGAAAATTTATGGGCAATTATGAAGAGGCACGTGGTCGCAACATCACCTAAAAGTATCCCAGAGCTTAAACAAGCTTTACAATTTGTATGGGACAACAATTTAAGTGAGCAATACCTGAAGAGCTTAACAGACTCGATGCCACGCCGGTTACAGGCAGTCATAAAGGCCAATGGTGGTTATACCAAATATTAAAAATAAAAATACTTTAAAAACACATAATGTACATTAATTTTTATTTTAATAACATTTTTACTGCTTAATTATGTATAAATTTTAATTATCATTGAGCTATAATCATTATTCAAAAATCGCGAATTTCTTTTCTTAATAAAATTTTTTGATTTTTTTCATATTTAAAACTGAAAGCCATCACTTGTCTACACGAAATTAACACTAAATTACCTATAGCTTTCATCTACTTCTGAAAAAAATTTTTACTCCTAATAACAAGACCTAATAGATCGGAAATTTGTTGGAAATTAACCATGCGCTTTTCATATGACCGCCACTGTAGGTTATAGTGTTTTTGATTCTTTATAAGAATATATTCGGGTTATTCAGTTATTAACGTTTCGAGATATTTACCATCGAGATAATTAACAAAGGATGCACTGGAGGGCGTTCCACGCCCCCCAGACCCCTTCATTTTATGGTGTTGAGGGGCAACCTTGAAACTCTTAGAAAATAAGAAATTTGGGAATAATCTTAGAAAATTTTAGATTGCACTGGAGGGCATTCCATGCCCCATATTTTTAAACAGCCCAGTTTTTTACTTTAAATGCTAAAAAATTTTTATTACCCCAGCGTGTGATATGGTAACAACACTTTTGAAAAACGCAAATCATATGTAGGAATAATCCGGAAGGTCTGGGGGGCATGGAATGCCCTCCAGTGCACTATTTGCTCTTTCTTCACGGGTTATTCAGTTATCAACAGTTCGAGATATTTACCATCGAGATATTTACCAAATTAGCGGTGCCGAAATTACCGGGGATCAATTTACTAGCGAAATTTAGTTACCAAGAGGTAAAATAACCGAGGACTAAATTAGCGGGGACGAAATCACCTAGTGCCCACACTTCTATCCTATAAAATTTGATAATTTGCAGAAATTTTTTTTAACACTTAAATTAATTCATTTCTGCAGGTCTTAAATAACAGTTTATTTTTATTAATATTTAAATTTTTTTTCGTGGATCAAAACATATATTTTCTAAAGATTTGACTTTGTGACATCACAACTTTTAAAATCCCCCCGGACCTTCTGTCACATTTTTTACACAAATCTGAGATGACCCCCCTACATCTGAAAAATTTTATAAAATAAATTTGGAAATAATTATTATTGTTCATAAAATAAAATTGCTTTTTTAAAGTACACATTACAAGCAATTTATAAATTTATGCACATAAAAATTCTAAATAAAATTTACATTAAGATTAAGCGAGCGCCACCACGCGGAAAAGTATTGAATTAATCTAATACTTATAGTTGGTATAGAAAGTTTTGTTTATAAACCAAACATTTACATTCTTTTGGTGTTTTATTTTGTGAATTATCATTTCACCGCGGTTTTACAATAAAATAATTCAGAATCAAACTCAAAACGACATCAAGTGTACGTAGAACCTTCGTGTTGTTGATATTTGGTAACATCACGAGCGCCCTCAACGGTATGATAAACCGCGAATACTTGAAATTTTACAATAAACGCTTTTTCAGCAGCATCCTATATCATCGAGACCTAGTTTTTCGAACTAGTTATTCTTGTAAAATAATTGCTTCGACGATAAATTTTGTTTTTGAAACAGATTACCTAGTTTTATCGGTGTATGTTGATATAAGTTCGATTTTGATTTATGACTTCCTTTTATTTTTTAATGGAATTATACTTTCAGAATACAAATAACTAGAGCTCGGATTTATAAGCACTTATAATTCCAAAATAAGCGCTTTAAAAAGTTTCAAAAAACAGAAAAAAAAGTCATATAAAATTGAAAAAACGCACTAAAAATCAAACATCAAAATGTAATTTTTATTAAATATTAATAATTATATATACATTCGCTTCATAATAATTATAAAAAATTAATTTTCATATTATATTTTTCCAAATTTTTCAGTTGTGGTCTGTCGTTAATACATGCTTATAAATAAAAAAAATTTTTTTAATAAATAATTTTTACCGATTCCTCTAAAAGCAAAATTTTTTTTTCAAATTATTCAAAAAAGTAAGCTTTGATATAACTTAATTTTTGACCTTATTTTATTGCTGCCGACGACGAGTCCTGTCAATTCAGAAACAAATCTTTGAAAATTTTCAAAATTTGTTTTAAAATATGCAGTGACTCCAAAAGTTATTATTAATACAATAATACAATGTAAATCGTACCTTTACAAGACTTTTTTCTCATATAAAAATCGATTTTATAGCAAAATGCTTCAGACATTTTTTGTTGAAAATTTCATTCCCTGCATTTTTGTTCCTATACATATTTCAATTTTGTTGAACGTTTTCTGAGTAACAGCTACTTTCAAAATATTCTGTAAAGAAATTAAATAAAATTAGCATTGCTCTTTTGGGAGTTTTATTAAATTTTGCGACAAAATAGAAAAATGTTTAGAAACGAAAATAAAAGAAATTCAATTTTTAATAAAAAATGTATGAAACATTTTGCTGTAAAATCGATTTTACTAGGAGAAAAAAGTCTTGGAAAGGTACGCTTTACATTGTTAACATAGAAGTGATTTATTAATAATTTCTGGTAGTTCTGGAGTAACTGTAGGTTAGCATTGAGCCATGTTCCTCACACTGGTTCGGAAGGAATAGGTGTATCTGGAAAAAATTTTTTAAAAGCTTTCTGAAATTTTCAAATTTCTAAATTTCTTACAAGAAATTATTCCAAGTCCCAAAAAAACATTTAAAAAAAAGCTCTAATAAGCACTAACGTGTGTTTTAAGCAAACTTTTGAAAAAAAAGCAAAAAAAGCATTATTAACATTAGCTCAAAACACTGCAATTTTTAAGAAACGTCAAGATCCAAAAGGAATACCTTCTGCTTATAATTTAGAGCAATAAGCAAAAAGCTTAGAATCCGAGCTCTATACAAATAACTAATAATTTATTTCAATTAATAATGCACTGTTGCTTCTATATGGATCGATTATTTTAATGCTTCAACAAATTAGGAAATTTATAAAAAAAAGGTAATTGCCTACTACGTAATAGCAACATTAAAAAAAAAATTACAATTTTTCCAATAACTAAGCGGCTCCGTCGCTGAAAATTTATGTTTTATAAATTTCTCATCAACTCGAAAATTATGTAAAATCGTTTAACATATCTTAAAGTTCGCATGAAAAATGAAACGTTTGAAAAGCTTTTTCAGAATTTATTTTAATAAAAGGCAGGATTTAAAAAAATTCGTACTACTCAATATAGGAGACTTATAATGTCAATTTTATTAATGCTCCATTAATGCGTCTTTGTAATATTTAAGCTGAACGTTGAAATATTTTTTTGTAAAAGTTTTTTTTTATTAACCTGAGTTCTTTCGTATGCAAATTGTATTACACAAATTTACCATTTAGAAATTCAATTATGTTGTGTGAAAAGTAGGTTATGTGTGAGATTTCTATAGCGTCAAAATGATACGGAAAGAAAATTAATGCTTTTTCGTTAAAAAAAAACTTGAAGAAAGTGCAAGAATTACGTATCGGGAATAGGAATCATCTGGACGATGCAGTTAACCTTTAAGTTAAACCTAACCTGAAAGTTAAACCTTTTCTATTCAGTTGGCAAGTGGTTATTGATTTAAATTTTAAATCAGCAAAAATTGATTGGCGATGACTAAAATAGTTTGGAAAAGTCGGTTCAAAAATAAACGTGTCCTTGAATACAATTCACAACTACTTTGTAGAAGTAGTTGAAAAAAAATGAAATAGTGCCAAAACATACGGTTAACTGACTTCTTGGCATTGGTAATAAATAGCGAAAATATATGCCACTTTAAAATGAGGATATTTTTGAATTTCTAAAAAGCCTGGATTACATAAGAAAATATTAATATCATTGCATCCTACACAATTAAGTAACTTCATTAATCGTTTGTAAATAATTCATTTTAATATATAATTTAATTATACACGTTAGAATCAACTATGAGAAAATATATTCACTGAAGTATTTTGTTATTAATGATGATTTAAAATTACAATAAATCTGATTTTAATTAGTAAATTAGTGAAATAAGTTTTAATATATTTTATTTTATGTTAATTTCTGTTCTTTGGAGTGAAAAGTTTGTTTGTCCGTTTTATAAGGATTATTTATTATCTTTTACTCCGGTAGGAATGATGGATTAATGTAGGGCAAAAGCAATCGGGAAACTTAGTTTTGTAATCGAAGCGTACACACTATGAAATTGAAAGATTGTCTACAAAAACAAAAGGGCGGAGAAAATGCGTAGATATTAATTAATGTATTTTTCTTTGTTATAGCAATTTTTTCCTGCCGACATGATCGACTTGGACAGCTACGAGGAATTTAATGGATTACACGCCAACCATTCCGTGTCATTGCAGGTGAGCTTTTTTCAATTACGTATCATACCATCTGACTTGAGTGTTCCGCGGGGGTCTACCATTGGCCTCTACTATTTATGTATTAACGATAAGATGAAGCACATCGGAAACTGTTTAATGGAACATTATGAGGATCTAACATTTAACTATGTAAACTTATACTTATCGTGTGAATTACTGCTATAATAATTTATAGACCATTATTTACAAGGAAGGCGGTCAAGCTCTTCTCGCACTCGGTATGAACTTCCTAGGTGCGGCTCTTCACATATTTAGTTGTTAATAATAATTGTTGTACAACGGAAGAAGAGAAACTGCATCGAAAACCAACTGTATGTAAAAAGTGATGCTTCGTTTTACCTTTATCATCAATTATAACTTTTTGAAATACTTCTGACATTTGCTATAGAGAAGATTAATGCATTCTTTTAATTTTGAAACTATTGCTATATCTACCTATCGCACAAAGTTTTTTTGTTCTATTAATTGCAAATTTTTATAAACTTTCTAATACGAATTGTGCACTTTAATTCAAACCTTCGTCAGTGTTCTACTTCACAATTTTGTATTGCTTTTTTATGTTGACTTCTGCACTTTTTCCTTTATTTTTGTCTGCAGGTCTTATTTTATATTTACATCTTTTATTCTAATTTTCCATTCTGTTAGTCAAATTTGCGATAGTTGTTTTCTAAATTGCATTATAAATTTGCAAAAATAAAAAAATGTCTACCTGCTGGTCTAGGGTAACTCGATATATTCCCGACAAAGTTGACGTTGCAGAATCTCTGATCTTTGATCGCCGATAAATAGAACCGAACTGAACGATTCGAGAAATTGTATCTAAATTAATAGAAGATTTGAACTACGAAGTGTCGTAATTAAAATGGCGATCGAAGTGGAATTAACAATTTTTCTACATAAATCAAATATTATGGTAATTATGAAATTAATTTTTTGTTTCTGTTTAATTTGTGAGAGAGCATAAAAACGCAATAATTTTAGAGAACTTGTTATTAATAATTATATGTAATAGAAAATCCTTGAATTGTTCAATTGATATAATTGGTGTACTGTGCGTTCTCGTTATACTGATCCTTGAACTTGTATAACATTAAATTACGAAATTGTGCCTTTTTGTATTACAACTAATGGGACTGATTGGTCATTTGATGTTTGAGACTGATAACATGAATTTTTGATACACAAGTAAGTTAGAAAAAGTTAACGAGTGTGGAGGCAGTTTTTGGTAACCATGGGCCGTATTTAAGCTGATTGTGATGCAAAGCGTATAACATGTAACAATAATAATTATAGTACGTTCACATTACTTCACAGTTAGCTATTTCGCAACTAAATTTTACAAATGTCTCGAACGAAAATGATATCTATTCGTTGAAAATTGTTTTCTAAAAATATCATCTTCTGTTCTTTGCCCACAACCTTCGGGAAAAATTAGGTGCTATTCAGATTTCGTATTCGTGTTTAGTATGCGCATTGTAAATGAAATAAGCTTTTACATATTATACATATCTAATTTGTAGTGAAGTTTTATATCAAGTTCGAGCAAATTTTCTATCGCAAGCTTGTATGTAATTTGCAAAAGTGTTGTCAATGAACTTGTCATACCTACAGCCTACAGCTATGTATGGAAGATTATTACGGTAGTAAACCAATTCAATTTGTTCGGTACCACCTACATTATTTTTTATTTAAGTTGGTAGGCCATATAATGCATTATTAAAAAGTTAGGTTAGGTTTTAATTGTTTGTTATCAATTTTACTTTTCCTTTCATTCGGAAAACCAATCATTATTCGAACCAGAATACAGATATAACCAATTCTAGGAAATGATATTGAACGTCACGTCATAAATACTGTCACTGACCTATCATTTTTATTTCTAACTTGGCAACGGTTAGCTATATTACTTTGAACATGCAATCGTGTAATTAACTTTACGGCTGCATTGTATTTTAATTTGTTTTTCAATTTTATAAATAATTTATTTAATATGGCTATGTAAATTTGTCATCACAATGCTTTTAAATAAATTACAAATAATGACAAATTGTGTTCCTATGGTCTGGAGTGCACTAGAATAAAAACTTTTTGCGATGAAATTACCAAAACCTACGCAAAAATTATGAATTTATTATAAGTTTATGATTTATTGTTGTTTATTAATCAACATACCTGGCGTTTAATTAATTTTATACTACAAGATTTTATTAACTTTTATCCCCTCGGGTTCTTTCTTGTTTCAAAATTACAAGGCTCCTATGAGATTTATCCAGAATCCAGTCATAATGTCGAAGTCTTATAAATTTTTATCTCTTCCAAAATTTCATACAAACTTAATAAATTGAATGCTAAATTGGATATCTTAACTTTTTTCTCTAAAATAAATAATTGATTTTTGATTGATATTATGCATTTTGAAAATACCAAAAGCTTTGGTAAAGATAATCAACTTTTTGGATTTTTAATTTGAAAAAGTTTTAGTGCATTGTTCAGTAATTGCAAAATGCAGATATTGAAAAAAAAATAGTTGACTTTGGTCATTTGTAATAATCGGAAGGAAATGCTGTTGTCATGTTTCCTAAGTATACAAACATATCGCAAAAGGTACAATATTTTCGAATAATTTCGAATTTTTATACCAGCTAACTTCAGAAGAAGGTTACGATTATAGACAGTCTAGGAATTTTCCCGTCGCCGTCGCCATTAATTACTTAATTAATTATGTTTATATCTGTAATGAATTTAATAGATTAATAATAATAAACAACATAGAAAAATTAAAAAAGAAAATTAATATAAACTGAATTTTATATTTTTTACTTACTGAAAGATTACCAAAATATATAATAATAATAATATGAGATTTGATTGTTTTAATTTGAAATTATAAAAAATTCGAAATTAAACATGATGCTTAAAATTCAATAGTCTGAATCAGTGATTTCCAAATTGGTCTGCAGGGACCCCTAGGCGTCCCCGGGATCATTCAAATTAAAATGGATTTGGGGGTCCCTGAACAATGTCAAGGGGTTTGCTCAAAGTTTAATATAAAATAAAAACATTGTGAAATTGTGTATTGTTACGCAGATAGCGTACTTTCTTTACGTTAAGTATATTTGAATAAAATTGATAGGATATCAAATTAATGGATACAAAATTAGTATATTTTTCCAAATATTTTTCAATTGCGGGTTCTTGGGCAAGTTTTGACTATGAAAAGGGGTCCGTGGACCAAAACAGTTTGGGAACCACTGGTCTAGTATTAGTCTATTTTAACCTACAATTATAGAAAAATAAATAATTGAAATTACTATTACCTACTATTTTTTTAAATTAAATTTTAATGCAAGGGCGGTTGCAAGGTGGGTAAAACTATCACTCCCCCATGATCTACCAGAATCCAACAATATCTATCGATTTTGTTATAATTTGAAAAATTTACTAAAATTCTTATTAAAATATATTTATTTACCTCTTCCTCCAGCCTCATTTAGCCTATCCAGATCTTTACCTTGATTGGCCCTTTTTTTAATTTTTGCTATTTTATTTTTTTAAATAAGAAAATAACTTGACTTTGTAAAAAGGGGTAAATATCTCAAAATAATTTTGTGCATAGGACTCAGAATTTTAATGATTTCCATAGAATTCCAAAGATTCTCACAGAATTCCAATGATTTCCAACAAGGGGGAGGTAGCGCGGTAACTGCCCCCCCCCCCCCATTAACAATCAAAACCAATAAAATTACTAAATGTTGTAAAAATTTTAAAAATATACATAAATTCTTATCAAAAAATATGAATTTACCGTCTCCCAGCCTGCTCTTGTGTACAACTGAAAAGAAATTTGAGGAAATCGCAGGAATTCTTAAGAAAAAAGAAATATTTTGAGATTTCCTTGGCTTTATTAAGATTTTCCGAGATTTAAGATATCTTAGAATTTTCGGAAATTTTTTGGATTTTTCAAGATTCCCGAGAAGGAGGGAGGATAATGGTGTATCTACCCCCTCCTCATGACAAAATCCAACAAAATTTACAAACAAATTTTTTTACCGTAAATTATTAAAATTTACAAACAAATTTTTTTACCTTCTCCTCACCATCCTGATTTACCCCCTATAGGAACTTTGCCTGGATCCGCCCTTGATTTTCAAACTATGTTGTTTCAATCTAAAGAATTTTCTATGATTTCCAAGGAATTCCAGAGATTTCCAAGAGAATTCCAAAGAAGTGAACACAACATTTTCGAGATATTTACCCCTTGCTTTGTAACGTTCAATTGTCAAACTTAAACCATATCAATATTTTAGAAAACCCAAAAAATGCACTAAACACTTTTCAGAAAACAATTGTTTTCATTTAGTACGGTCGACGAGCGGCGCTAAAGTACCATTTCAGTGTCGTTTTGCACCGTCAGTGAAAGAAATCTTAATTATATTCAATATTAATTATCCTAACGCTTTTAGAAATAATAACATTTCTTCGCTCCAGTACACTTTACTAGTCTATTAATTCTACAAACTCATCACAAAATGTAGTACATTTGATCCTAATAGCAAAATATGCTATTAAAGTCAACGCAGATCGACAAAACTTCGTAAAACTAATTCCAATTTCTGTTTAACCCTTTCAGACACAGTGTCCTTAGAGGACATAGATTTAGGTCAAATTTTGTGTAGTATCCTCTTAAGATTAAACAAGTTCACATCTTGAGTGTAAAATTATTTTTCGGTTTTTTTTCATAAATAGTAAATTGGTTAATTCCAAAAAATTCTAGCAATTCAAAATAATTCCAAATAATTTGATCTGTACCTCGAGCTTAAAGTCATTTTTCTCGCCCATTTCATTGGGTGTTCTTGTTTTTTCAGCTTCAAAAAGTGATTCGTTAGAAATTTCATTCCCTGAAAAAAATGTTTCTTGGAAATTCTACTTTAATTTAACTGTTATTTTACCCCAAACCACTTTTGGGAAACCTTATAGCTATTTTCTTTTGTTTTGGAGTTTATAAACAAAAATAAGAATTTAAAATTTTTTGATGCAGTCTTATATCTCATTTGTTTGTGTAATTAGAGAAAAGTTATTTTTGAATTTTTTAGGAAAATTGTTTTAAACATCTTCATTTATTATCGAGATTTAAAGTTTTGTCCGTTTTTGATTCCATTCCAGGACAAAACTTTTTTTTCTGAAGAAACTTTAAGTTGCTTACAAACTCTTTGCAAAATTCTTCCAATAAATCAAAATTTGTCCATCCTCTATGAAATGGAC
Source organism: Cantharis flavilabris (assembly GCA_949152465.1). Lineage (NCBI taxonomy): Eukaryota > Metazoa > Arthropoda > Insecta > Coleoptera > Cantharidae > Cantharis > Cantharis flavilabris. The sequence goes on from OX424435.1 coordinate 14,954,876, forward strand.
AGCCTCTACACATACAGGAAAAGTCCAGTCGACGACTACATCAGATCATTTTTTTTAAATCTATTATTTAAAGAAAATTTTACTATGGCAACTAATTGTTGTAATAAATGTACAAAGCAATCCAATCCATCAGTTTAATTAAATTACCGTCGAGAGTAATGAATTTTACATTTAAGTCTTTAATTGAAAACACTAGAAGCTCCCCCACCACGAGGACTTGATTTGAAATGTAAAATAAAATCACTGCTTGTAAACAACGATGCTTCAAAATTTTTTACTTTTACGATTAATTATGTGTTTATAGTAGTTGTTTTCTTTAATTTAATTGTAATTAAAATTGTTTCGTGTGAGGGTTGAATTATGTTTAGAGCCCTTGACCAGAAAGGGATAGGTTTATTTATTATGTACGGGTCTGCGGAATGCTCGATATGTTAGTATCATTTTTTTCCACACTATGAAAGTATCAGCTTTATTTTTGTAATTAATTTCGAAAAATTCTTTCTCTTTCGCATTCCTTGTCGGGTATCAAAATGATGATGATGAGAAATCGTTTCGTTTCTCTAAATCTATTAGGACTCCAGGTAGCCCGCGAGACTATAGCAAACCGATTTTAAAATATAACAAATACGTTGTTTTTGGCATCAGGAGGAGGATAATGCGATGAAGCAGCTTGCCAAAGTAGAACAACTAAACTTACTTCCATTCTCAAAAAGGTTTGGCAATGAAATATGATGGTTTCACCCAAACGTGACATCTCTAAATAACGATTTTGTAACTTCGGTAAGACAAAATTTTCGTTTTTTGAAATAAAAATTTAATCCCGAAGGGTGTTTATTTTAAGATCTACCAATTCTCAAAATGTATAAGTAATATAATTTTCTCTACTTCTGATACCGAACGTAAAATTTTTATTTACTTCTAGCAGTTTCGTGATTCTTGGGATTCGAGTATTGCTTTTTAATTTAAGTTGAGAAAGTCGTTTACAAAAGTTCTTAAATTCTCTTGATATATATGTACTAGTATTGCATTATCGAAGACTTTGTTTTTAAAAGTACAAGTCTTCGACTATGTAAACTTTAACAATGTAAAGCTCTGCCTGAGAAGATTAAGAATTTAAAACAAACTTCCCGTTTCACAAGTTTAAAATAAACTTCAAGAATATCTCAACGTTTTTTTGGTAATAGTTTTTGTTTGGCAAACGATAAGGCCGTTAATACTTTTCATAAATGCATGTTTTTTTTTCCAGAATCTGGTCACGCAGGAGGGACAGTGTCCTGTAATTTTTTCACACGTTTGGGTGAGAGATTTACACAAAGAAGTGTGGGGCAAAGCTTTTCTTCTGTTAAGGGACCGAAAATTGTATTTGTCATATAAAATTCAAGTATTGGCCAAGTTTTTGCGAGCGATGAAAACCAAGGATCATTCGGTAAGTTTAAATTTTAATTTGGCGAAAAAGCGCGTTTGCGAAGGAGGTGCTGAGCATATCTTACATCTACGTACTTCCTATTCAACAAAAGAGAAAGTTCGGAGAATAAATTATTATTCGATCGATCCTCTTGAAATTATTGCTCAACACTGGTAGCACGTTATTACGTACCCTTTTCGAGTGTCTACTTTATTTTCAATTTAATTTTTATTATTTATTTGGTGGCGCGAAACACCTGTTCAAGGACCCATAAACTAGTCTTGCAAAATCAAGGTTAACTGGGTGACTCACGTTGCACTTTTGAATACAAATGCATAATCTTAATAATATACAACTTTATTTTTTTTGTCTGGTGATTTGGTTTTGTTGCACTACTTTGAAGGACATCCTATTTTTTGTTACAGAATAAATTGGAGTTAGCTCAAAACCCGCGTTTATGCTATATACTTTTTACCTGCAATTTTCAAATTATAATCATTTCAGTATTTACATACTATAATGTTATACAGTTACGTGACTGTACTTAATATTAGCCATTTTATCGATAGAAAAATTTGCAGATTTCCAGATAAGATAACAAAGTAAATATACTTTTAATAAGTTGGTGCGAAAACCAAACTATAAATAAATTTTGTTTATTTACAACCTAAAAACTATATCAGATAACTTGAGGTTTTATGAGATAAAAGGACATCGACTCCATATCCTCAAATGTTTGATTAGTCGTGTGCAAAATTAGAGAAATATTGTATTACATTTTCTAAAATTAAATGTAGCATAAAGGTTTTTGTTTGTTTAAAATTTTACGCGCCACTCCAGGGTTAATTATTACGGCAATCCTCATTGGTGCAAGCTAAAACAATCTGATATTTATTTTATTCTCCCTCATTAACCCTCCACGTTGCGTTGTCATTGATAGGCGAATGAAAATTTTTTGTAAATTTTTAAAAAATCTATAAAATGTGTAATTTATTCATCAATTTTATCCGCTCATCTATTATTTTTTTATTTATTGATTTTAGTTTTGGAAACGTTCCCATCGATAGGATAATGGACTGTTTTGTCGATAAGAAAATAACTTTTTAGTTATTAAAATTTAATAACTAAAAAGTTATTAAATATTGTTTGTTGAATATTGATTGAAATTTTATAAAATTGCAATACTTTTTTATTGACCTAGGATAGTTAATGAAGGTTAATAAGCATCAAGTGCTGCATTGAAGCAGAACTGATGTCATATTTATTGACTTATCAGTTTTTTTGAACTGAATATGCATTTTTGTGGTTAAAATCGCTGCCCCCCCCCCTTCTCACATGACTAGTAAAAACAGTATTTTTTACTCAATTAATATTTTAAGTGATCTCATGAGCATGATAAGTAATTATGAAAATTATACATGCAATTAATGCTTTTTCGTATTAATTAATCTACATATTCACACTATACTTTTAGTTTACGGCCGCATAACATATTATGTACATCGAGTGTGACTGGGTTGCTGTGGCAACTGGACGATTCAGGATTATGTCAGTGGAATTCCTCTAGTTCTCAATAGCATAAAATAGGTATTCGCCAACCGCATAATTTGTAACGGTCAGTACTTCCGTAGAACGTCCAAATATCTATCCTCTTGAAAGATTTTTTAAGAGGATCGGAATCATACAGTAATGGTGCGAGTTAAATTTATTGTTGGCGTCCTACCGAATGCCAAAGTCAAGTTTCAATTTTTTATTTAAATTAAAAATCCGATATTTTTTATTAATTTTTTTGTGTTTATCTTTTAGGCCCAGTAAACTCTTTCCGGCTGGAGAAAAGTTTTGGTTGGTTTAATTAAGGGGAGCAATCCATTTAGATGCCCGGAAATAAGTCAATTTTTGGGGATTTTTTTACTGATGAAAAAATAATCACATCATTTTAAAGTTTCGACATCATTTTAGTCTAGTATTAAAGTGTAGAAAAAAATTTTTTTTTTCGATTATTGACATGTTCAATACTATAATAAAATGATGTTAAAACTTCAAAATGATGTGATTATTTTTTCATAAGTAATAAAAATACCAAAAAATGACTCTTATTTCCGGGCATCTAAATGGATTGCTCCCCTTAATGTGTAACAAAACTATTCTTATTAGCAAATGCAATAACTTTTCTTTATTCCATTGTCATTTCTAACCTAGTCGACTGCTTAATATTCCTACTTCATTTTGTTTTACTTTATATAGTTCGTTACGATATCTTTCTTAAATTCAATTTTAAATTTATATTCTTTTCGGTTACTCAAATTTATTTAAAAAAAAATTATGTATGTAGGTTGTTTCATCATAATTAATTATTGGTACCTACTTCATTTCAATTAACTGCACGTTTTGTTTTTAATTATCACACGTATTTCATCATCTTAATATACCTTATCCTTTCTTCTATTTATCTTTTGATATGATTATTTTCTCATTAATTTGTATTATTCCTTAGTAATAATTAATTTTTTATGAATTTTTTAAAATTGCTTTTGATATTTTTTCATATTACTTATTTCTTCTCTTATAACAATTTAGCATCTATATTTTAAATATACTATTACGATAAAAAAATGATGAAAATATTGACCTTATGATCAGGCCATTATTCACTTTTGCTTTAGTGATCATAATTGTTCATATTTTCTATATTTTAATCTCGAGAGGTTATATTTCATTGCTTCCACATATTCCTTTCTTTATATTTGAGTTTAACATTGCAAACATAACAAAATTATAAACTCTAATCCATTTCATATTAATTAACTCTCTGGCAAGTAACATGTTTGTTTATTCGTCTGCTTTTCAAATACCACGAATATTATTGATAATCATTTTAATAATTTAAATCTCGACTACAAAATTGGAATGCCTATTGTTCATCAAACAGAAATCTATAAAAACGTATTATTCAGGTTCGTAACAGTATCAGTTTTGTAAATAAGCATAAATATGATGTCTTATCATCTAAACAGGGGTTCTTAAACTTTTCATAAACAAGGACCACTTCAAAGTTTCAAAAGTATCACGGACCCCTATCAAAGAAACCTTTCCTTTGTATATTATTTGTTTGTTGTTTGTTTGTTTGAAATGTAATATTTCTGATAGTGTTGGCATTTACAATAACAATAAATACATCTCAAAGGCAGAGATTTAACAAAGATGGTATATATTTATATCGATAAGCCTTTGTTAGTCATGGACAGTTATATGTAGCATTCTCAAGATGTCGAGCAAAGGATGAAATACAAATTCAAAGTAAAAGCGACATAAAAAATATTATATGGAAATAGGTTTGACAACTTCAAGTTTTTTCAATTAATTCGAGTCGCAAAGCGACCCTGGGGGTTGGACCTTCGGCCCTACTGAATTAATTATAATTTTTAAAAGTACACTCATATCATGGACCCCAACGTTTCAAAATCTCTGATCTAAAGCTTCAATTTTGTTGTTTTAATTGGATTATAATCTGGCTAAGTTGATTAGAAACATATTTACTACAATTTACCTAATTTATATTAATAGAAGTATTATTTGTAATTACTTTTGAAATCTCAGTTAATGTTATGCTATTGTAAATTAATTAGTGAATCTAAAATAACCTGAGATTCAGTTCAAGTAAGTTTGGGGGGTATAGAATACCCTCCAGTACACCTTTAGCTATTTACAATAATAAGACCCCTATTCGATCAAGAGGCTCAAGTTTTTTATTCATTTATTTCAATATAAGATCTATTGCTGATTTTAACATAAAGCTTTTTATTTTATTTTTACACGAAGCCCACTTCTTTTTCAAAAATAGTATAAACCACCTGTGTATAAATGTGTATAAATATTGCAAAATTAATATTGGCATTGGAGTGTCCATTCTTTCACACTAGAAGTATCAACATTATAGGAAGGTTTCTGCTATTCGTTTACTCTTACTTCATTGTTTGGAAATAACCTAACCCAACTCGTCTAATATTGCAATGAATATTAAATAAGTTTGTGTGTAGGAAATACATAATACACAGGAGGTATCCTATCCTATCTACTTTATACATCATGTACCTACCTTGCTGCTTGTTATTCACATGTAATCCACATGTAAAGGACTACTTATACACTACTTACTTACGTTGTTAATCTTTCTCATCTCACTAACTACGGAACTATAACAACATTGCTAACATTATTTTATTTTGTCCCTTTTTAATGGGCTCAAGCAAGGATAGTAATAAAATCTGAAATTTATGAAAAAAACTGCCAACATTTATTCAGATCTGTAACATTAAATCGAACCATTTGATGCTTTTGTCGATTATGATTCATGAGTTTTGCTATTTAAATTATCTGCATGCGGTCGGTCATACATTATGCATCGCACTAACACATCGGCATTTGATTTCCATTTTTCAATAGTTTTCTGAATAACAATTTTCTATTTTTTTTTTTAATTAAATGTATATTTTATGCTATAATTTTAATTTTCCATTAACTAAAAAATTATCGTAATTTTAAGCAACTTTTACATTTTTATTGTAGCTGCTAGCAACAATATTTATTTAGTTTGGCCTTGTATACTTATTCTATTTGTCTAATTTTAGTTTTATTAAAAAATATACTTATTGGCTTTTAAGAAATAGACAAAAAAACCTTATTTTTGATTGTCTTACAAAAACAATTTTGTGGACAAAACTCAAGGGTCTTATATTTTATCGTAAGTTACGTATAAAAATTGAAATTGGTGAAAACAAACCTCAATTTAGTAAGAAAGTCAGTTTCTGAAAGGTTTTTTGTTATTTATGAGCACAAGATGAATGTCTAATATTTTGATCGCTTTTTTTCGTAAAATTTAGTTTCTGAAAGTTTATATTATTAATTTATAGCTTATGTACGAACACCGTATTAACTGTATTATTTATTACTCTTGCTCTACATTTATTATACATATTGGGCTTAGCTATTTCATTTTTATTGTTACACCGGGTGTTTATTTGAAAACTTTTATCCTATAAAAAAATGACTTCGCGAAAATAAGAGAGAGCTTTCATCATTGGTGTGACGAAAATCTTAATGTGTTTACTAATCGACATACACGGTAGCTGCAGAAAGTAAATGTGTTAGTTAGAGGGACCGATAAAGTGGACAACTGGGTCTCCTGACTTTTTTAATGAGGACATTTTATTTATGATACAATACTAAATAATGCTAGTAGTAAAGAGTTTAAAACTCGATTCACGGTGACTTGCAAAAATATTACGAAAGAAACTTCGAGTTAAAAGTGAGTTTGAACAAAGTCTGATCCGCATTAGTTAGCTGTAAATAGGAAACATTTCGAAAACTTACTGTACCTAATAAAAACAGATGATGAAATATCGAGCAGTGGAACAAAACGTAATAATTATTGAATGGGTTTGGGAGTAAGATGTTTAGAAAAATTTAAAATTGGCACCATTTCTAATCATTGTCCTAATCAGAGAGGTGCCAAACAGACACTTTTGAGGGGGGATTTCTACAAAAAGGTCCTGGAGAGCCTATATTTATCTTTAATAATAGTTTAAAATAAAATTTCAAAAGTTCTCAACATAAAAATGAAAAACCAATTCCATCAACTAGTATTACCTATTTTTCTATTATCAATACAAATTCTGTTATTTTAAATTTTCATTTAAATTGTAAAACTTTCTGAAGAACGTAAACCCAGAATTTTATATAGCGACGAAATAATTATTATTTAAAAATATTAATCTCCTATGTTCTTTGTTATAAAATTGCTTTCGAGAGTCTGCAACAGGTTTTATTAACCGATTCAATTTTTTGGTAGGTTAAGAGAACGTTGAGATTGTGCCAAAACTCGACGTAATATTTATCTGCCGAAAACTCATATTATCTGTTTTATTTAGATCTTTAACTTTTTGGGTTTTTACTTTTAAGTTGACTAAAAAATTGATTTATAATTATGGACATTAAAAATCCAATTGAATTTTATTCAACGCCTTCGATCAAGTGCCAACGAAGAGCAAATTAACATTAAGTTAAAAGCAGGTAAAAATGTTCACACTGCACCTGCTGTAGTGGATAATAATGATTACAGCTGTTTGAAACATATATCCTTAATTATTAAAAATACATTAGCGCTTGTAATCTGCATTTTGAAAATGCATATAATGCAGACGCTGAGAAACCGAAAAGAAAAAGTGAAAGGTCTTTGTTTCACGATGACTAGTATAGGTAGTACTAAAAGTTTAACTAATTAAGTGCTAATTTGTTATCACTAAATACATTTTGTTTGAACTATAATTGACTTTTAATATTATCAAACTGGAACGCATATTTATGTTTCCGGTCAATGCACTCGTATCTCTTTATGCACTATTGGAATCTATTGTTAACTGAAATTTTTTATGCCTTTTAAATTTTAATAAAACAAATAATTACATGCTACCATTATCTTCCATTTATACTTTACAATAATAATTAAACATTGTCGTCATTGTTGCTACGATAAGCCTCACTTGATATTATAGCATTATTATACTGCACGTAATAACATTGCATGTTACTTTGGTCTAATATTTACTGTCATCGTGTAATTCAACAAGTTGAAGCTTATGGTTACAAATCAATCAGAAAATTATGTACGTTGCCAAATAAAAATCGAAAATCTTTGAAAATATTTCAAAAATGTTAAAAGAAAAATTGTCTTGAGAATTTTTTTCTTAAATATCTTGTCTCTAACCTTATTTAAGATATTCAATGAGAAAGAATCACTTTGATGTAATCTTGAAAAGAAAATTTTGTTGTCCATTACATTTTTTAAAGCCCACATTCTTTGGCGGCTTGAATAGCTAGCAGTTTATCGAAAAATTCACCTATCTAATTTGTATTCTTTTCTTGTTTAAATAATAATCGTGTTATGCAGAGCATACCGAATATATGATGCAAAACCACATAACAATGGATGAAACACAATATAACTGTAGCCTAACTTTTTTTTTCATTTTAAAAAAGATTTATGTTCTACATACATCACCATGATTAAATTATTAACAAAAACAAACAGGACATTATCTTCTGCAAAATCAAAATAATATAACGTAGAGCCAAATGCTGAAATTCCTTTATTAAAACCTTCATTACCATTTTTTACATCGGTCTCTATTCACAAAACTTTTTAAATCTGTGTGCATTTGCAAATTTAAATTTTCAAAATACATGTTTATAAAAAACATAGCAATATATACATATCTAATTTTGTTGCAAAGCTAGACAGCCGATATAATTATACTATATATAACTTAATTCATAATTTTTCATTTCATAAATACAGTTTGGTTTAATGCTTTTCAGTTCATTACGAGGTATCATATTTGTATTCCATATTCCATACCCTCCAGACCTCCCGGTTTGTTTTTATTCTGCATTTAGTCCATCAGAAGAGCGAGGTTTCTGTTACAGTTTATCATTAACATTTTTAATTCAATTGCTAACGGGGCAATTGCTATTGATATGTTAATCGATGCAACGATAAAATTATATACCGTAACTAGAATAAAAAACAAATGGTAATTTTCTATTATTTTCTTGATATCTGATATCATATTAATTTTTTTCTTAATTGGTATAGTGCACCCAGAAAAAAATGACTAATAAAATATAAATCACAACATTGTGATGTCAGTTAAATGCAAAATCCGTTGAACTCAGCTTGCCTTGCCCCGGTCAGGGATTTCATGATTATTTAATAAATTCATTGACTTCGTGAAAAATTATCGGAATTTGTGAATAAATTACAGTTCGTCAGTGCAAAGATAATAAATTTTAGACTAAATTTTTATATTCCGGGACGGAAAACTGTAAATCTTATATACAGGGTATTCTCGAAAACGATGTACCCCTTTCAGCTGACCATAGCAGAATCTAATATAAAAAATTTTACCAAAATATTTACTCCTTTTTCAAAAAGGAAAATCTAATTCCTACCTTCAAATGGCAAACTATTGATTTTTAAAGTAAATGGTGAAGTGCCTTTTTAAAATGAGCGAAATTGAAAATGAGTGAAGTAATCCTATTTTTTAAATTTTTTAAATTAATGTTTTAAATCAATAACTTTCTACTTATAAATTAAATTAGGCACAGGGATCCTTTAATAATTTGGAATTTGCATCGGAAACAAACAAAATAAACCGGCGGATTCCTAACTTGGGGGGGGGGGAACTGATTGGTATGGAAAATAGAATTATTGAAGAAAAAAATGAAAAAATTGTGATGATTTTCATTTTCAACTTTTCTTATAATTTAGCCCAAAGCAACTTTTCGTTCTTCCCCCTTGGCACGTCGTGACCTTTGCTATGGCGCTAGATTTGCAATATCTGGTATAATTTGATGTTCAAAAAACTTAAAAAAGTTGTATTTATTAGTTGAAATTTATGCAAACAAGCTTTTTTAATTGGTTTTTAGTACTAATCACGATCGTTTACCCATTTTCTTTAAATAAACAAATTTCAACATAGCTGTTGCTAATTTACTTGAGTATGCATTTTCAGTATTATGTATTACTTAGGAATAATCTTTTGCAATTACTATTATAATAGCATTGTCCGCATAATTCATCAATTTAATCATTATGTCATTATATGAAGGAAGTAACGATTTGCAAAAGTATCACGAAAGGTGCAGTGTTTTGTAAAAAATTGCCTACTTTTAATTGTGATTTTCAATATTAAACATTTTGAAATTTATCAGTAAATTTTAATAAAAAAAAATTTGTATGCAGAAATATTCGCGAGCAGAATAAATTATTTATAGAAGCACTATCGCACAAGGCCCTTTGTTTTATCTAATCAGTTTTAAGTTAATTAATATTTTGTTTAATTTTAATGCAATTGACCTGATTTTTAAATTAATAATATTAACATTAATAATATTATATTTATTAAAATGCTTAATCGATAATGTTATATTGGGTGAATGATTTTAACTTGCAAGAAGATAAGAAAAACTTGTGCAATCGAAGCGTTACGTGTAAATGTGTAATCTATATACAATAAAATTATTTTAGAACCAAATAAATAAATATGGGACACTGCAGCTTTTCTTTCAAATACATTATTTAGATTTTATGTCATTGAAACAAATTTTCGAATATTTCGTTACGAAGAGATCTATATTTATATAATTAATTTCTGTTCTGTTCTTTAAATTATTTGCTTTGGAAAATTTCCAAAAGTTGATATCTGCGGTTGACATCTAGGCAACATGCAATGGTTACGCATATTTTTAATATTTCGGTAGCCCTAAAATGCGAGACCATAATTTATGTATTTTTTGAACTCTTAAACAGTGATAATTGAAATATGAAAATGACTCGAGCTATTAATAGTTTTCCCACCGTTTTTCGCTAGGAAAATAATTGGATCCGTAATTTCTCTTCAATTTTGAGTGCAGCTCAAGCTCGACGATCACCCACCCTGTTCAGCTAAGTGGAAAGATGACAAATCAAATGTCAACTGAAAGCCTTAATAGTGATATCAAAATAACGAGGAATTAAGTTCGGTTTGGTTTGAAAAACGTGTGTGCTTATTTGAAAATTGTAATTTATGTATCTTGAAGTGAAATGTGTTAGATATTCTAACAAGGTAACTGTCATCATCACCATAATTAGAATGAATGGACTTTCGGTGTTTTGCTTAACGTTCAAATGCAAAATTAAACTTGTACATTAGCTAAATCCATCATAAACCTAGAAACTGAATGTATTTTCGCGCACGACATATTTTTCAACGATTTTCAAACTGGCCTCCCATTTATATTTAAATTTGTTTAGCCGTAAATTAATTTGTATTGTCTAACCTAGCAGGTAGTATATAATTTCATTTTTTATAGCACTGCGTAATATATTGTAATATTTACGCTACAGTATCCAAATAATAGAATAATATTAGAAATTAAATTATTAAGTAAAACAATGGTAAATGAAAACGGTTGACGCTTATCTCAACATAGCAGGAAGTCATAATTATTATTGTAGCAACGCCTGGTTTGGCAATCAGGATTTAGTATGTTCATGGGCAGGTACAGTTTTTCAAAATTTACTGAAATTATTTCTCAGGGTAATTAAATGTTCCATAAAAAATATAAAAATGCGTTATTTAGAGCATGGAGTTACCTAAGAGTTGTTTCATTTTAAAGCTGTATGACGATTTATTAACTAAATCTTGATGGAAAAGTAATTGAGTATAATAACAACCAATTTTAGAAGTTGAGAGATATGAAAACGGAATGTAATTTAAGAGGAAACGAGTGCCTGGAAGCTTATATTATTTTAAGTTTATTCGGATTTTCTCCAATCTGCTTCGAAATATTGAATTTTTTTTCTTCAAGTGTTTGAACTTTCTTATTAAATTGTCTATTGGTGTTGGTTGCTTTATTGCAACTGACTGTAATTTCGTGATTTCCTTCAGCAGTTAACTTCTTCTATTGCTAATTTAAGTTTATCCAATCGTACGATTGCTGTAAATACTTCAAGAAAAATCATAAAAGCTTGTCTTATCAAATCGATCGAAAATGCGATATTCCCAAACTTGATCATCAAAGCACTTGCTTTGTTTTGATGTTTGAGTTTGAGGGTTTGATGTTAAATTAGCGGCATCTTAATAAAAAATATTTTTATCTGCTATGAACTTGTTATATAACGAGATATGCGAAATATTAATACTCGAACGGATTTCCATCCTTATCTGGCAACATAATGTAATTTTAGTCAAATGCAGTAACAAAATCCTGTTTGTCAAGTGATATTACAATGTTTTTTGTTTGATAACAAAACTTTTGAATTTTCTGGTGATTTTGAAACATTCGGTAGGAATATGGGGATTTTTTGTATTCCAATGTGCAATTTAAATATTTACATTTTACGTGTGTTTATATTGTAGTTGTACTATAGAGAAGCACATAATAATACTGCGCGCTGTGCTTATAAATTATTTATTCTAATTTGATGGAACTCAACATTTGTGTAAATCATAATTTGGAGAGACTAAAATATTGAATGAACAAACTCATTAATTAGCAAAGCTGTATAATTTACCTATCGTAGAGATTAAAATACATTTAATTAAATATTATTCAATCCAGAAACGGTCAAAAAACGTATAGAAAACCCATTTCAAGTATTTTTTTCAAACATGTAATTTATTATCCTGAACTATATTTTTATATAGGTAATTCCAAATTTTTCCAAATTACTTTTTTAAAAAATGCAGTTCTATAAATTATATTTTAAAAATGGAAATGTTGAATATAACCGAAAACTTGCTCATCAGTACTCGTATCAAATTTCATTTTGACTTTAATTTTTAATTTTAAAAATACGAATTAATTCTAACTATGATTCTAAAGCTATATAAGCAGGGCTCGGAAGTTATAGCACTAAAAAAGTAAACTTTTAGCTCTTTAATATGCACTTAAAAACACCTAAATTAGCGCTATAAATAGCACTAAAAAATGAAAAATATGCAAAATAAAATTGTCGGACGTCACTGGTGCGTACTTAAAAAATACCAAGTCATTAAAATTAAAATCTTCAGGAAGACCATCTAAATTTCCGGATGTTTCTTCACCAGTTAGAATTTTTGATATTTATATTAGAGCTGAGGGATTACGATTTTTTTCCACTATTTGATTGAAGTTCTTTTCTACAGCTTTTCCATTTGGTTCACATAGAGTTTCAAATGATTTTTGAATATCTTGAACTACTTTAATTGAATCTGATAATGATACATATCGATGTTGTAATAATTTTATAACATAATTTGATACAAATTTTTTTTTAAATAGAATTTTGTTTATTTTTTTTATTATATAAAAATATGCCTGCAAATAGCACTTAAAGCTCTAATATAGCAAAATAGCAGTAAAAAACTGTAAATAAAATTTTATATACGACATCAGGAAAGTGTGAAACAAATAATTTGTATCAATGTTCTAAGACTTTCCAAAAAATATATACATTTGCTAGAACTTCCGAGCCCTGTTTATAAAATATTAATATTTTAATTAATAAAAAAATAAAGTAATAATTATCGAAATCGAAAATTTTACATATAAAATCCCATGTAAAAATTAGTGGGAAGAGCCAAACTAATTTAAATTCATTCATTCATTTTACGGTGGATCCGTGATTTTCCGTCAAAACTGACCCTACGCTACCCTACGCTTCGGTCCCCTCCGCTCCGGGCCGTTTTGGCTGGCACTTAACTCGCGAAAAACATCACCGAACTAGGTACACGTACCGTCAACAAAAAAACCGTTACTTGCAATTTCTATGTACTCCCATGTAAAACATTTGGAAATGCCATTTTCTCGTAAACTAATGGATAATCCAAGAACACAAAAATTGTCCTCTTTCCAATATAAGAAGAAGTGAAATTCGTGGTATAAATTAACTGACAGTAACCGAACAAAATTATAGGAAATAAAATTTACAATAAAAATGCTTATTCATATTTCTATTTCGTTGTACCGTTTTTGAGATACAGTTGAAAATATTTTTTGAATTTCGCAGTCATTTTAAGTCACTTTAAAACATTTAATTATATTACAATAAATTACCTCTAACAAATTATTATAATTGATTTTTAGTGTATTCATTAGATACTTTCTCATGAATATAACATGCAAATGATTTTTTTTGCTTAATTCCTTTAGTTTAGCATCAGTAAAGGCTTTACAACAGATTCAAACTAAAACAGGGGCGAATTTGTAATACAAAATCTTAAAACTGACAATTTCCTGTACATCCTATACCCAAAATTGATCGTAATATAAAATTAAAGTGGATAATATTCTATGTAAAAGTGTAAAACATTATTATTCTAGTTTATCTATTTTCCGAAGTAACCCTTCATAGAACTCGGATTTTTATCAGTTATTCGAGTTTTTGCCTTAGATTTTCGTGTGTTCATCTGACGTAAAAGTAGTCTACGGATAAGTGAAACTAGACTTAATTATTCGCAAATCTATGTATGGAATAACTTTGTAACTATATTAGCTGTAAGCTTTCTAACTTTATGTCCTTGAACTTTTTTGGCTATTTGGGAATTTCTGACAAAAAGGATCAAGTTTGCAAGTTTACAGATAGGGCCCTATTTAAGTTACAAAGTTATTTTGCGTCAGATGAAGAGAAAAAACTAGACATCAGAAACTGGAAACAACGTTTACGTTAACTACAGTGGCGTAACAACTTTGATTATAGTCCGTGTTCATACTCGGAACGGGGGCCCCTAACTTAAAATAGTACTAGTAAATAAATAGTATTAGTAAAAAAGTAAAGTAGTAAATGTATCATTTAGCAGAATCAAACAAAAAAGTATAAAATTAAGCAAATACAATACATAGGAAAATGAAATATACCAAAAATATTTTTAAAAAATATACCTATTTATGAAAAATTAATATTTGAAAATTCGTAATACGATATAAGGCCCTATTTCACGGTTATTTATTATCTTCAGTCGCATATAACGAAGAAAATTAAAAAATAAGAAAAATATTCGAACCAAACAAAAAAGAATTATATAAATAATGAATACAATATTAAAAATTTACGAAAATGACTTACCAATAACCCTACAAAAATATCGAATCTGAGCGATGTCACGTCTTTAAAAATACTACAAATTAGTATTAATACAAATCTACTTGAAATTTTATTTTGGATTCATTTTCTTATAATATACCTAGTAATATGGGGTTCTCCTTGGGGAACCCGTTGGTTCTAGGGCCCCGTGTTTTCTGAACACCCGTAACACACAAAGGTTAACTACCTTTGAGTGATAGAACAAAAGCCAAAGACAAGAGCATCTTCACGATTGTTAATTCTTTCTCCTCCCCCTCAGTTTGCCCTTGTTCAACACTCACTTAAAAGCTCTTCTATATCTTATTTAGGAAATCCGTTATTTAATTTTGAAAAAAGCTGTTAACAACACAAACTAAAGTAAATTTTCGAGGGACAATAACTTTAAAAAATCTATAAAAAAATTATAAATAGAACAACCATTTCGTAACAATTATTGTTACACCCTGTATTGTAAAATTACCAAAAATTAGAGAGAAAAATAGAGAGAGATGAGATGTAAATGAACAGTTCTGACCGATATGACCATGTTGCGGTCGGGACGCAATTTACCCGTATCTTTGACCGTGAGACGCAATTTTCCGTCACCGCTATTATTATGTCTGATTTTTATCAATAATTGTTTTTTTTTAATGAACTCGAGTGAATGTTATGTAAAATCTATTATATTTTTTTACAAGTTTTTTACCGTATCAATTGCCTTTTTATAAGAGGCCCAGAGGGCGGGGGGGGGTCTCGTGTTTATATAGTATTCAATGTATTTTAGACGTTTCTTTTAGCTCGTGGACTATTAATGATTTATTCCAATGAAGTATTAGCCAGGCTAGAAAACCTGAAGATAGTAATTGGGCTTTTCGAATGCAGCAATGCAGTAGCTAGCTTAGCTTTGTATTTGCGTTGGTATTTGGTAACTAAATAAATATTTTATAATGTGTATTATGACTATTGTAATAGCAGTAGGTATATGCCTCAATGTGCTTATTCTAGTAGCTACTAAACTAATTGATTATGCACACAGCTCTATATAATTAACAAAGAGAATCATAACTCATCAGCGTACCTTACCTATCTTCATATGCAGTTAAAATTCATAAATATTTAGTTTTTTTAACTCGAGTTAAGTTTTCATTAAAAATTGTTACTTGCATATTATTTGTAAATTATGTTTTGTATTTACATTATTTGGTTATTGTTAACATTCTTAACAAGTAAATTAAACGTGCTTTTTGTTCTTGTATAATTTATATACGTTCAAGCTGAGTGAATTTATTTATAAATATTCCAGGTGCAAATATATATTACACTGTCAAATTTACATTACAAGCTGGTATGTTTTTTGATACGTCAGTTGAAATTATGTCATCAGTTTTTTTTATTCCGTTATGTTTTCAATGTTAAATCTTTTTGGTCCCAAAAAATTAAAAATTAGGGCATTCTCTTAAACCGGTTGCATATTAAAATTATAAACAATACATTGTAACAATAATCCGTATCGATCGTGTTAGTCTAATTGTATGCTATAGTATAATTGTTACTTATTGTTTAAATTGCTGTTATGCAACTGACTATTACAAATATATTGAAAAACGTTAGCATGGTTTTTCTGAAACTCTCAGTGAAGTTGGGAATAATGCAATTCATTAATCATGCGTTTGTGAACGTATACGTGGATAGCATATTTTAAGCTTGCTATTGGTCGTATGAAATTTGGTATTATGACGCTCATGAGTTCACAATATGTATCAACTTATCCAATCGCCAAAGGATAATTTCTCGGCAAAAATGTTTTTTATTTGATATATATACTATGTAGCTGAATTTAAAATTCAAGTACTTTCGTAGTTACAATTTACTGCAACCTTGATTACAACTATGACCATTTGCGTAATCTAAGACGACGAACATTTTTAGAGTATTTGAAGGCTGAAAAATTGAAGGTCTAAAATCTTGTAAATTGAGGGTTGGAAAATAACGAAGCCGAATGAATTGGATTAACCTTACCACAGGCAGTTATTGCTTATTGAGTATGTATTTATTTCAATATCCTGAATTTCTAACCACCAAAGAAAGTAACACAGACATAAGAGTCAGTTTGTGCTGGATTTATGGATGGCTAATCGGGAACTATTAACGACCAATTCACATTATCTTTGACATTTTTACTAGACTTATGAATAGTCCCGACATGATGTGCATTTAAATATTACATACCTGCAGCAATAAATAATGTTGCTATGTTGCAATTATTATTTTCTACTGTTATAAATGGGGACAGTTGGCACTATTCATTTTACAATAGAAGTTTGTATTTTACAATTATTGGTCGTAAAGTCATGCCGAGCTTATTGCCTGTCCAAAGCGCTTTGTCTTGTAAATATTGCAAGGTACAAACTGTTAATTGTTTTTACATTGTTAGAGTGAACTTATAGCGTGCACAGTATTTTATAGTTTGCAATTTGCAACCAAATCCGTTAAAGGATTTTCAAAGTCGCTTATTGCATGTTTGCAATATATAAGTGACCTGCATCCTGATTGATGGTTTTAGAACATAAAGAAACAAGTTTACAAAAATATTCGGACATTTGAAGGGCGCGTGGGTCGCCCCCTCACCTTGGCGAGGGCAGCATCTTTTCATTTGTTAAGTAAAGGGGTTGCAGGTTACTGGGGCATGGCGACCGCTAAGGTGCAGTCTCAAGGATAACCGAAACTAGTACTTGGATGATTAACTTAATTTCTAATATTTTTTGTGCTAGTCCAGCTTGATCGAACAAGAAAACCGCATTTTTCTTCATTTTTGAATTCTATTTTTATATTTTCAATTAATTCTTGTACGTCTTCACTTTAACTCGTTTGCGTAATTACTTGGAAAAAGTTCTTGGAAGAATATTTCCATTTTACTACATTGTGGCATTAAGAGTTTCCGTTTACATTGTAAATGAATTATTATTCTTTAATTATTTTGGTCCTCACTTCACTTTAATTAATTCAATTGCATTTTTACAATGTTAATGAGTATTTTCTTTCATTAGGTGTAATTATTACCCTGTTTTTCTTAACATCATAAAATCCTGTTTGTGCTAATCAGGGGTGGACTGGTGCTAATTAATAACATGAGCGGAAATATCGAACTCCAAAAGTTCACAATTATAAAGTTAAAATTAAAAAAAATTTTAATTAACTTGACAAGACCGTTGTTTGTGTGAACTTATATGAATTCTAAAAAATATTAAATGTTTTGAAAGTTCAGAATAATTAGTTAGGTTTTGATAAATTAGTAAACTCTTGTGCCGTGACTTAATTCTTTCGGCTGTCTTGCGCTTCGCTTGACGAATATTGCAGTTAATTTGTCATTGTACCAGGAAAGCTTTGTGTCGTGGTGATTTCTTTTGGTTCCAAATTTTAATTACTTGGCAGAAAAAGATCAGCATAAGCTAGTTAGACATTATGAGCTTACTATGAGCTCCGTTTGATCTGGTGCACGTTAATACTGTTTTTTTTTTCAAAAAGAATGAAGTTCTAAAATTAATTTAAAATTAATTTTCAATTTTTTTTTATATTAAATATAAAAAGTTTTAATTACACCGGTTACAGAGAAAAAATATTAATAATTATTATTTTATTAGGGGTACGTCAGGCTCACTGGAAGCCAGCCGTAAGAATTAAGGAGCAACTGTTAGTTTACAGTAAAACAGAAATGTATTTTTGTTTTAAACATTGAAAATTTAAAAATTTCGTCAACGCAATGAAATTGATAGGTAGAACTTATCTACTTTCAAATTTAATGGTTTTTCATACTAAATACACTTTTATATTAAAATCTATTTTAAGAAAATTGAATGCGCACATAAATGAACAAACTGAATACGAGTATAAGAGAGCCTTTAACAAGAGGCATCACCGAATATTGATGAAGGCTTATAAAAAGTATTTCGGTAGCTTTGTAAATTTTTGTCGAGGTATTCAATATTTTATTAATATAAAATAATGAAACAAAAAATGTAAAGAAAATTAAATTTTTTCTATATTGTTTGGAATATAGAATACCAATAAAATATCTATAGGTATATGTATTTTATAATATAGTTTAAATTGAGCATTATTGTGTAAGTTGCTTATTGGAAAATACATACTTATTTATTTATTGCGAAGTAGCCTACCTTTATAAACAGAATAACCTAATAAAAGCTTTTAGAAAATTTGTAAACAAGATGAAAGAATCGCAAGCTTAATTTGAAATAATACAATTAGGTATCGTACCTTTGAAAGTTCTTTTTTCGTCGTTACAATGCTTTATAATAATTAGAGGATATATGAGCGTAACTTTTCGTGAAATCTCAAAAGTTTGCTTTAACTTTTGTGAAACATAAGATACAAGGGAATTTCAGTTCCGGAAAGAAAATTTTTGTTTCTGTAAATCATATTCCTAAATTTATACGACTGAATATTGCTAATGAAGAGTAGCAACTAATAAATTCTACCTAATTTATATTTTTATTCTTTGGATGATAATCCAATTAAATTCGTTCATTCATAGTCGTGTGTTGAAAATTAACCAATTGCAATAACATTACAACTGAAAACAATCTTAGGGGGTTAAATCATAAAAAAAGTGACAGTTTTACAACTGACAATTTTACACCATTGTATTTAACTGCAAACAGAATTTCTAATCGAATATTCTTTGAACTTTTAGGTAAAGCTAAAAGCTAAAGTAACAATAAAAAAATAAAAAATCGTATCTGACACAACTAGGACTTTTAAATGTGTCAAAAATTTTTATAGTTACCTGTATGTGGATATTAATTAAAAAGTTTTGTTGGAAAAGCGTAAGCGTTACTGCGGCAAATACAAAGTTATTCTGCATATTTAATGTTGTTTTCCTTTTAATTATTATATCATTGAACAAAGTCTCAACTGCCCCTAGTTGCTCTTTTTTGCGTAGTATTAAATTGAACATTTTATGTAATCCTATGTTTTTGCAACACTTTATTTGTAAGTTGTAAACATTTGAAATTTATCTGCAGAGGTGTTTTAGTTTATATGCGGCTTGGGGTTTTGCGAAAATACAATTAAATTATTTCGGTAATTATCAATGTTCTTGAAATATTTCTCGTGATAATTTTTTAAATTGTATTTTAATATTTCCTAAGATAATTTTTCTATTTAAAATTTTCTAATACGACATTTGTACATCCTTCTGCCAAATTAACGTACTATGTACGTATATAGAACGTATGACGTACGTAACTGAACATTTCGTGCACGTGCGCAATTCGTATGTGTGCTATATTGGTTGTAGTAGTAATTTTCATTTAAATATTATTAAATCTAAAGCTTGGTTTGTGCAGAACCCCAGTGTGACGCAACACCAACAATTTACCGATTGGTCTAGCACGAATAGCACAGCAATGGCGGTTGCGTCGCAACGGCTTTCTACATCAACCAACTTTAAAAACGATTTACTTGCGAACAAATTCTGGGTTTTACTGAATTTTGTTTTCTCACGTAATTATTATACTTCTTAAAACGCAGACATCTTGATGGATGGTAGGTGTGGAGTGTGGATAGGGGAAAAAGGGGTTAATAGTAACACGGGGTTGAAAGTCTCCGTTTGTTCTCTACCGACATTGCATAATGTAGTTATATATTTGATCTCCAACCCATTACGTATGCAATGTCGTGGGGTTGCGAACGCAAAGAGAGATAAAAGTGTAGTTACGTTTGACCTCATTCTTTTTACATAATTTTTATCAATGGAATGGTTTTTTTATAAATTCGATATTAAATGAATAATATCGTAAATATTTGAAAAGAAAATGGTTCTATTTTGTTCTATTGCTTCCTTCCCATTAGATATTGTAGCGATATGACAGGAAAACTGGTCTTTATAAATGGAAGCGTACTATATTAGATCCGAAATTAAATACATGAACTATTTTTGGATATTCGATTTTGAATTTCCTCTCAAATACTAAACATAGTTTAACTTTGGAAGTTGTTCAAATAAAATGAAGTATCAATTATTATTCACAAACTGTTACGATCAGAGCTTGGTATTAAAGTTACGTTATTGATTGCGGATGTCAACCATTTCAGAATATTCCGCTCATTTTAATCTCGCTCCAATGTTACCGTTGCAAAAGTATCAAAATCCAATACCTTTTTATGTTACAGCTACAATTTTAATGGGATTTTTTGTTTGTATAATTATAATCTAGGAAATTAAAAAAGGAACATAATTATTATTGTTAGTGCCATGTACATTTACAACTTTCGCGAAAAAAGGGTTAAAATATTATTTAAAATTTTTGCTGTTTAAATTACTTTTCGTGTTGGTCTGATGTTTGCCAATTTGATTCTTAATTAGCGTGTTATTTAAAATTTAAACTGGCCGTATATCATACAACTACTGACGTTTTACATTTTAAACGCTAATTTTTTCGAAAAACCATTTTTTGTATTAAAATTTCTTATAAATTTGTTCGTTGCATTTATGAACTTGTTCATTGTATTAATGAACGAATGAATGAATGAACCTAACCTAAAATTATTGTAAAACTGGACTTTAAAAATAGTGAGAACTACCTTTGCATGAGAATTATGCTTTTGCAAAATTAATTTGTAACTACATCCATGATATAATAAATTATGCGAAGTATTTCGGTTTTAAATTTAAAATTTTAATTTCGATATAAAAAAATGGCGGTAACCACTTTTTCTAACTAATTTCTTTAATTAATACTTTAATTTAGTTAACACGACAATAAGAAATTTTAATTTAATTAAGTACAAAAAATTTAACATAAGTTATAATATGTTATATTATACTATCCAATTAATGAAAATTGGAATTTTTAATTTATTATGTAATTTATATGTATAAATTATTCATCTTTTTATACAGAACCAGATAATTGAATTAAACCACAATAAACACGATTTTCCGGTGTAGTTAAATAAAAATTAATATATCTGCCTACATTATCGAGTGTGGGGGCGATTCTGTCGCACGGTTAGATTTAGGGGTATATTTATTTAAAAAGTTTGCCATTTTTTGAATCTAGCAAACAAACAAAAAATTTAAAAAAAAAAGTTTAATAAAAATAAAATTAAATTAATAACCGTAAAATTACTAGAGACTTGCGTTCGAGGTTGGTTAATATAGCTATTGATGATAATATATTAAAAAATTCCTTCTCTCTTCTTGATACAATCTGCAAAAATATGCGATCGACTATTATAATAATTTCTGGTTTTTTACGCAAAAATAATGAAATAATCAAAAACTTTAATTGTTTGCGAAGATTTCATAATTAATAAATTTTTCATTACTTTGTTAACTTTTTGCTGTATTTTTAAGCGACGAGTTGAAAAGATTTTAATTGAATTATTTTACTTCATTACAGCTTTAATGTAAAATAAATTTCCATTAAGTGGAAACGTATCTCTTAATTTTCCTTCTCAACTCTCAAGGAGACATTTATGAAATATATTTTTGCTTTATCTGTCAAATCAGTTCTAATTTTCACTCCTATTCCAACACTTAGATTTTCCTTTGATATATTCGTTAATTTTCCATTTCCACTGATTTTTCAGATAAGTCCTCTGCTTAGTCGTCGAAATTTTTCAAAAATGTGAATGTTTTATGATAGCCATTTATGGAGTGTGTCGGGTACTTTAAATTATTAAGGCAACATTTTCAAGTTTTGAAGAGCCGCCCCAAGTTATTATAAACTGAAAGCGAGATTATTTTAATATTAACCTGGCATTTGTTTAGGTCAATTTAACTTTGTAGTTTCTTCTGACCGAATATACTAAACCCCTTTATGTCCAAATTTGTTAATTTAGCTTATTACCTTTATTACAGAACTTTAAGTGGCGTTCACATAGAGATTAGTGTTTTATTGTTTTGTAAAAATGTATCAATCAATGAAATTACAGTAACTGTACTCGCTCTCTCTCACACTTTGATTTTATTGGTGTAACCTCTTACACCAATACAAAATATAAGTAGGAGTATTTTGTCAAAGTTTTGTGCAAGAAACTGCTTTGTGTACAATTTATATTCGTCAGTCATTCGATGATATCTCACGCCATATTACTGTTATAGAGATTATTTTGTAGATTACTGAAAATAAAATCAATTTGCTTGAACCAATTCCATTAATAGGGAAGTATGCTTTTAAAAAAGTGATTTTATTCGACAAAAAGTCGACCCGTTCTATTGCTATGGCATTAATCTATAATTGTTTTGTTGAACTGCTGCAGAGTCAGGATATACTTAAACCAAGGTGGCTTTTGTGTTACTTAGGTATTTCGTAGGCTGCCATGGCAACTGCAACCAACCCTTGTATGAGCAAGCCATAACTTGTTGGAACACTAAATAAATTTTATTGCAACAGAAACATTACGAAATACAGAATACCAGCTGCTCTCGTTGCTTCAAGTTGCAGGCTTCGGGTTCCCACCGTTTCAATTACCGATGGAAATGATAATTATTATTTGGTTAAAAATTTGCAAGATCCATGTGGGATGGGGGCTCGAACGAGATCAAAAGTTGAAAAAATTTAATGTCTCTTGCGATGTTTTAACCCTCGCAAACAAATTAGAACTCAAAGGAAAATTCTGCATGGGCGTATGTTAAACTCCGAAAGAAAATTGGGATCTCTTTATTTTGGTTTTTCTATTAATAAATCAATATTTTTAATTTTAACTTTTGTTAAAATACCAATGTCAAGGTCACGTCTACGTTTATACTTGACTGAAACATATGCTAACTAATGCCATGTTAGTTTTTTTTCTCGTTATGTAATATATTTTAATGAACAGTATTCTATTTCTAAAATTTTCCCGTGTATACCATTTGAAAGATGAAGGCACAAGGAGGAACAGTTTCAATTTTCAAGTGATTTTTTGAGTTGTCAAGCTGTTGGGTTAGAATTTGATTGGCTGTCTGCCACAATTTATGAGGCTACATTGGAGACTTTTGATCTACTCCTAGAAAATTGCTATGTTTAATGATTTGTACTGCTTTGATTAATTATATTTTATGGGAGAAAAATTATTTGAAAGTGGAAAGGTTGAAATTTTGACTTCATTTCGTGAGTGTGCTAATACGCGTACGAGTTAACAGGCTGTGATATAATAATAATAAATTATTGATGATTGTACTAGCAATTTTTATGTAAATACATATGGGTGAGTCGGTACAGTACGCTCGCTTTCGATTTTTAGTTCAGGTAAAGTGAAATCAGCTGATTATCAGCTGATCGGAACACCTCGGTAGCCTTCGCTCTTTGTTTCAGCTGCTGGTACCTCAGACGAACCGGCGACAGTTAAAAGCCGGTATCGGCAGTAGTAGGTAGTAGGCTTATATTCCTTTTTCAAGTTTAGTTTTACTTTTGTGATATCAATTTTTAATCATAAGCAATTGTTATTAATTATTCAACTATTTTTTCATCTTTCTCGTTATTTTGGTGAGTATTTCGAATAAAATTTATTTTTATTTTATTGCTACTTTTCAAAATTATAATGACAGTTCCTTACGTGGAAAACCTAATTTTCCTTTTTTTGCAATTTTCTAAAGCTATTTGCATGGCCTACTAACTACCGACTAACTTTCATTTTTTTAGTTCATTACCGTAGGTTATGGACTGGTAATTTACTAATTATATTAAGGAAGGTCATCTATGTAGTTTTTGCTATTAGAAAGAGCAAGTCTCAGTTTTTTTTTGTTTGACCACAATTTTTACAAATACTTAATTATACCCATGTTACAGAAAATAGAAATTTATTTCTCAATTATATCTACAATTTCAGTTGCCTACTTAAGTTGAAAACCAACTCCATAATTATATGCAATTATTTGATTTAACTTTTCCCAAAAAAAATAATTTTAGAACTATCAATTTAATTATTTATTATTAAAATCTTGCATTTTAATCTCACGATTTCTGTTTAATCTGCGGTCACTTGATAAAAATTTCGGCTGTGGAAGTTGCCCTCCTGAACTGCATTATCAAAATCAAAACCGTTTCGACATATTTTATAATGTACGCAATTTTCTTCTCTAAAAATATTTTATTTCTGCATTATAGAAACAAACATACAAAATTTAAATCGAAAAACCAATATCGGTCTGATAGTATTTTTTGCTCCTTTTATTTTTAAAAGTTTTTATTTGAATAATTTTGAAGTTATAGAAAGCAAAACAAAAAATTTGCATTGTTTCTTTAAAGCTCTCAATTATCGAGTTTATTTTTATTTTTCGTTAATTATCCTAGTCTGTATTATAAAGCTTAAAAAGATAAGTTTTGACGATATTTCCTGAAAAATTATAAATTTATACACAAAGACAAATAAATATCCCCATGTTTTTATGACTACTCCTATAATTTGGTACCATATTTTTCAACATCTTGTAATATAAATTTATTCAATTTTTAGAAAATTTAACTGAAACTTTTAATTTCAGCAGATGAGCAGCTTACCCTTGTTATGTTTTTTTAAATTTACATGAAAGGTCTACAATATAAATTTTTTGTGTAATTATATCTACTTAATGTGCGACGACATTGTTGAGACTCTTGGAAGGACGACGATGTTTTATATAAATTAGAAATAACAAAGCTTTCATATTATTATGAAAACATTGCCCCTATTTGGAAAGCAGTCGGCATTTTTATTTTTAGATTGCAATTTTTCACGTCTTTCAAGATTTTTCTTTACCGAAACGAGTAGGTATGAGCTACTTTTGTTTGATGCCCTGTAGCACGTACTTCAATTTTTCAAGTGGCATCTATAATTAATGTTGGGACTAAAAAGGGATTACGAATATTAATCTAGCAATTTTAAAATTTAAAAACACGAAAAATTACTTATTTTGGAGAGATTTCATTTTATATTTTGTTCAAAATTATTGTAGCTCACAATAAATAATCCCAGATTGGGGGGATATTTGTATTTTGCATTAAGTAAACAGGAATTAAAAACGTTATCTGCCCTTGGGTGTATTTGATTTGCGGTCAAGAGGTTGTATAATTTTGAATTTTATAATGAAATCCGTTTTTTATCATAATGATTATTTAAAAAAAATTGATAATGAATTTAAACTGCACTAATCGAATCGATTTAAATTCAAGGTTTCATAAATGTTTGATATTGAAATTTATGTTAATTTTTATTAAAAAATTATGTCAACGTAAAATTTGGCTTTAATCGCTTTATGCAATGAGGAAATATATAACATGGTGATTTGGTTAGTGTAGGTTAGTGACCATTGACCAGATTATATATAAAGTTGACTTGACTATAAAAAAAGTGATATGTAAGTGAAAAATGTACAATAACATCAAATCTATAGACGGTA
Organism: Cantharis flavilabris; assembly: GCA_949152465.1. Taxonomy (NCBI): domain Eukaryota; kingdom Metazoa; phylum Arthropoda; class Insecta; order Coleoptera; family Cantharidae; genus Cantharis; species Cantharis flavilabris. Next base: position 14,981,309 of record OX424435.1, read on the forward strand.
TGGATGTTTGCAACTCGAATAACTTGATTTTGCATTAAAAAAAACCTACATAACAGATAGACGAAGCAAATAACTGCTTTTTTTTTCTAAATTACAATCTTAAGTTTATTTTAAACTGTTTCAAAGTAGTTTTCTGCCTTTTTCATAGTTGACTTCTATTCAAATTGGTCATTATGCAATTTCGTTCTGAACCTTCTATCGACATTATTTTTAATGGCATATCTAAGGAAATACAAGCTATGTGGGTTTGTATTTATTACAAAAGAAACAAAATTATTTATTATTTTGCAAAATTTACGATCTTACAGGAAATTTTGAAACGAATGACTAAAATTATTATTATTAATAATGTGTGAATCATTTTAATTTTACCGTAATTGAAATTGTGTAGGTAATATAAGCTTTAGTGTCTTCTTCAAGTTGGAAGACGGCAGGGTGAAGAAGTATTCGCAAAGCGGTCACCCACCTAAGTATAAACCGCAAGCTTTATTGTTTTTTCCGCGATCTGCATCGTTACATACATACATCTCTGCCTAAGTTAAAATACCAATTTACTAAGAATTGAAAAAACCAATATTGTATTTGTACAGCAACATTTATAACAGCAGTGCCTCTGCACTGAAATTGCATTGGTGTCTGGAATACTTTAAATGTTATACGATAACGTGACTCGTCTGAACTATAATGTATACAAAAATGGCACAAATGGTGATGGAGATTGGTTTGGAACTTTTCCAAATAAAGTCTACTTATAAAGTAATTCAGAGTTTTTCTCGAAGGAAATTTGTTTACTTTGTTGGCAATAATTGTTCAACAGGTTAACTGTAAGTATATCAAGTTCAATTGTGTAAATATCAGTTTCATTACCCAGGAGGCTTTCAGGGATAAGTCCACCAAGAGGCGCAACTCAACATATTGCATGTTTTCAAACAAAGATAATGTTACCGATTGTAAGTTTCGAGTTGCTTCTAGTAATTTATTCAAATGTAAATCGGTAACCCGTGTATGAATAATCGTTAAATAAGGGATATATTTTAGTCTGGTCGTAGTTTACTGTTGAATACTTGTCTTATAGAATCATTTAAAATCTTCAAACCACTAAAGTCATCATCTTCTTTATATACATTCAGAAAAGAGATTTGTAATCCAAACAGCGCTTTTAGTAGCCATAGCATAAAGCTGAATTTGGTTAGTTGCTACAACAAATTTTTTGCTGAGAAAATTTGTTAAACTAACACTTTGTTAAACACTTTGTTGTTGCAGCAGTGAAAAACCTCTGTTGAGACTATAGTTACTAAAAATGAGACAAGAGACTACATGAGACAAGCACTTTTCCACTTTTTAATAATAAATAGTAGATAATTTTAATGAAATATCATAAAATTCCCCAATTGTTTATATTTGTAGTATCCAAGCATTAAAATTAATTTTCGACATATCACTTATCGAGTAATTAATTAGTGAAGTTCTAATTATCAAATAATACTCAAATATGTATAAATATATCAAATTATTTGCTCTCATCATGAATTTTCTTCGTAAACTTCAATAATTAATTTTTGAGCAAAAATTAAGAAAAATATTCAGAAGGCTAATTATCAAGAAATAAACGTAAAACACACATAAAAATCAGTGAATTCTAACGATAAGTTGAAGACTTCTACATGAGAAAGTAAAAAAAACTAAAATTTAACAAACCGAAATCTTCCCGAGGGTAGATCAGTCAGCAATACAATAATTACGGTTCGGAAGTTTTGTGGAAAGTATTTCGACATAAATCAAGTTATGCTACCGTGTAGCAATGAATCGCACACCCAATCAGTAAATATTGATAAACAAATGGATCTTACTAATAACATTTGCAATAATAAAATATGCAAGCTTCCCTGTTGACTCATCAAATGCAATATAGCTGTTCATACGATTCTGCAAGTACCCTTACTTCGTTCGGTTCCTTCTCGAGATCGGTACAATGGAAAATACAAAATACTCGAGTACTACACTGTCGGTACTCTTTTATCATTTCGGTGGGTTAAAAAATATTCCCAAAAAAATATCATCTTAAAAATTTAAACAAATGCCTTCCAAATATCAGTATTAACCAAACAAATATTCCACAAACTTTGACCTACTGATTAATGAAGTTCACGGTCATCATAAAATTCTCGATCGTCCTTAAAAAAATGTGACGTTCAAACAGATACAAAAGATAGTTATCATTACTCCAACAAAAATAATGGAAACTAAAGACTAAATATAATAAATCATATAGTAATAATATACTAATCGTGGAAAATTACTTTCAATCAAATAAATCAAATTTCCAGAATAATTATAACTACTTATGATTCACGTTATGCGTTATGAACGCTTTTTCATGAGTCATGAAAAAGCGTTCCTAACGAATAATTATTTTTTAATTAATAAATTAACAATAAAAAATTAACGAATAAATTCATTTTCATGTTATTTCCTTATTAACCATGAGAGAAAACGAAAGTCAAACTTTTTTGCTAATATTCAAATCACCACAACATTGCAATTATAGTGAAGAATTTCATAAAGACTGCAACGCTACAAAATGAACTATGTACCGTTACAAACCATTGCTTTGAAGAATATTCGCCTTTAAATTATTTTGACCAATCAAAACAGCCAAATTTATTGTAATTCTTCGGCGTTTGTTTTTCTTTAGCAAATCATTTTTTTTTCAACAATTTTTGTTTTCCAATGATATTGAACTGATTATCAATCAAAAATTAACTAATCAAGTCAATCGATGCATGCGTTTGTGCGTAGGAAAATGATCATAATAATTAATGTTTCCAACTGCGTTAATGGAACAGTAATGGGCCCGCGTCGCCTACATAATAAGAATACCCAATCGTGAAACTTCAGCACTGACCAGGACTTTCGATTTTGTAATCAAACCAATACTATTAATTTATTGTAAGCTGCTAGTCTTTTGCAGTCACCTTTCAACCTATATCTTTCATTTACTACTATAAAATTAACTTTATTAAAAATATCAATAAATTATTCTTCAATTATTATTATTATTAATAATAATGTGTAATTTATTGCAATAATCAAGTAATTTATTTTTCTCTTAATATATTTCCATTTTATCAATAACCTCGTGTAACCACAAATTGAATTATCTTGTTAAGCAATTAAATTAATTGGGTATTAATGCTAATAAATATTTATCGTTTGATATCTATAATTTATTATACGGTTTTTAGACAAATAATACAGCCAATATCAGTATGCAAGTGAGTACATACCATGAATATAAGCTCTCCACAGAGCTAAAGTTAATTATCGGTAACAAAAACTAACCAATGATCATTTAGTTGAAAGCTACAAGTATTAATCAATTTTTAAAAGAAAACATCAAATTGACAAAAAAAGTGGACGCTGTAGGCATTACTACCGGTTACTGGTAATTAAAATTTACAACATTTTTAGTCCACGACACCATATATTTATCCCGCATTTGATGTTCGGATGGCTGTCTAGGAATTTTTTGTAGGAAAAATTAAATTTCCGACAAAATTGTCTATAAATTGCTCTAATCGTCTAATCTGTAGTAAAATAAAATTTTAATTATTTACTCAAATGCTTGCACTTTAAAATAAAAACATTGTTCGTCTTTCTCTCATCATCTGTCAGTTACACTTAAACCGAACATGTGAAATATAAAAATACACTGCGATTCAAATTTTTCCATTATATACTGCTGTCCTTTGTTATTGTTTTTAATATTAGAATCCAAGTCACCGTTTTAGTAATTTCGTTAATTTGGGATATTTTGTTTCTCATTTCAACTAATAGAAAATGCGATAATAGTCCTAGGCAAATATCAATACTGCGCATTGGTCAAGGATTCTATGAATGGAACTGTCAAAAAAATTACTTGTTTTTACATTAAGATCTACTGATTAAAGGTTGATTACAATAAAAACAGTAACATGAAAATAAGGCAACTGGTGAAGGATTAATGAATTAAAAAATAGCCCGCGTTCTAGAAAAAGCAGGCCCACAAATTTATTTAAAAAAGTTTAAATTTGCAATGATATGAAATTTTCCGTTTGATACTGAATAAATATTTGTTGCAGATTGTCGAAGGAGATATTAATGGTTTGATCGTGTTTGCAAGATTATCGGACTACCACGTTTACACAACATTGAACGCCAAGAATCAATTTCGTGCACCTACCGAGTGGGGTTTGTGCTTACGACCATCCGGAGTGGACACCGACGAGGAAAGCCCGGGGCTCCGGTGCCTCGCTTGCGATTCAGAACGAGCCCGGACTTGTTGGCTTACTGCCATGAGGCTCGCGAAGGTTTGTATTTTATTATTTATTACACTTTTGCGGTTTTCAATTTTACAATTCAAATTTCTGTAATTTTAATTTTTCATTTCTTCGTTCTGCGTAGAAATATTTATTAGAAATTAAGAAATCCTTTGTTATTTAACTTCCTTTCTTTCAATTTTTATTTTTGCATTGAATTTTTTCATCACGCAATAAATTTAATGAGTCAAGATGCACAAGGTAAAATTACTATCTTATTCAAGATTAACTTAAATAAATATTTATGAAATGCGAATTTATTTAAATTTATTCCCAGCCTCTTGCATTTTTTTTATTTGATTTTCACAACTTGATGAGTAGAATTTTTTTATATTCATTTTTGTTATCTTTACAACAATGTCGCTTTAAATTATTCCTCAGTGTTTTTATAAATAGAGGAAGTAACGCTAACTTCATTTTAATCGTTTCCATTGATCTTCATCTTTCCAATTATTTGCGTTTCTACGACTACATTTCAATTTGCCCAAGTTATTGTGCCATTTTTAAAAGGCTATTTTTAATTTCCATTATCAACACAATTTATTGAGTAGCAACATTCAATGAAGATACTATCAGCCGAAAGGTTTTTTATTAATCTTTATTTAATGATGTGTAATCGTATACGACTATCTTGATTCAATAAGTAAGGGTCTGATTGTACACTCCCATCAAGGTAATTTTTTTAATCTAAATTTAAATTAACATCACTGCCACATCAGCGCTCACAGGCACGTATGACGTTTTCTTTAGTACGAGGAAGCACAACTTCTCTTATAATTTTTTATGGTGAATTTAACGTAAGTTTATTTAATAAATAATAAAATACCTTACGTCTTGCATAAACTCACCATTACTTTATTAATTTTGGAACACGGCTGTGGCATTTGCACATCCTAACCGCTCCTCAGCTGTGCTCCTGTGCCTAAACTCGAATGTTATTAATTCTCAGTTTTTTATATGAAACAAACTAAGTTTCGTAGTGTTAATTTGTGAGCAAATTGAAATTTACAGCAGATGTGTCTACTCCACGTGATAAATCAAGTTATTTGCTTGATAAGATTTTATTTAAATAAAATTCCAATATCACCAGTACTTAGATAATATCATATACATATTTATACATGCTGCAACATGTGTCATGATGAGTTTCAAAATAACTTCCAAGTTGAAAACATGATTAATTCAAATATCCCGTCGATTATTCTTTTCAAGTTTCCAATAAAGAATTTGCATAAATACGAGTATGTGCATTCTGGAAGATACTTCATACACAATCTATTTTCATTCTCAATATATTATTATAATAGTAATTCAATGAAAAAATTATTATCTGTTATGGTAGCTGTTTTCTAAAGATAATATATAAGGTAAACAGAAAAACAATTTATTCGTTTCGTTGATTTAAAAGCCGCCACTGTCGCATGGAAAAACCAGGTCAAGTTTTACCAAACAACTTATATCGGAAATTTTTAGAATTTCCATTTATTACCTTTAGTGCGATATCCTTATTGAACTCACATCAAGCATAAAGGCGTCAGCCAATGTACGAGTACGTAATGGAAATTTGAAAATTCACTTCATCGTCTATTTCTTTATTACATAATAATATATTGGAAAATCTACTTGACGTAGTTTCCACGATAAATGAGTAAATGTAAGAAATTAAATTTCCTTCAAATTCAAATTGTATATAAATTTGATAGGCTCGATCGAAAATCGTTGTGGCAGATTTTGTAACATTGTCCTCTACTACTTTCTGCTTTATTGCTATCCCCAATTCCTAATTACTAAAGCAGTACTTCTTTTTTGTCCCAAATGTTCCATGTTTTTACTAAGGCTTAAATTAAATATTTTTATAGCAAATCTCGACTTTTTGTTGGATTAAACTACAAATTTAATATAAATTTATTTCGTTTGGTTTAGTCCCTTTTTCTATCGAGTATGGTTTCATCCTGACATGGTAAAATATTGTAGCTCTCAAAATATTTACATATTATTTAAATAAAAACGACCTGAATTGAATTAAATGTTTTATTTCATTTTTTAAATTAAATCGGTAGGTTTGAATTTAGATAATATAATATTGAGTGATTTTATCAAAATATAATTAAGAAGAGAAAATGAAAGTATAGAAGTTATGACAAAAAATGTTTAAAATTCTATAGGTAAAAGAACTTGATACGGAAATAAATATGAATTTGAATAAAAGAACCGTGGGCGGTGGGTTTAAAATGAAATGGAAAAATTAAAGAATTGAAAAAGATTTTTTTAAGCTTTCTCGTTACTTTAAAGCAGAAGCTTTAATTTACAAGCTTTAACACAATATTATTTTATCAAAAAAATTAAAAAAATTTGTTTTTGCTAGTAAATTATTAACGTTTTTTTTTCTCTGTGAACATAAAAGGTTGACATTAGCCAATTAAAGTGTCGATTTCCTGAATGCAATTGTTTTAACAGAAAAAGATGGCGGGCGGCATTAAAATTCTGTAGTGCCGCCCGCCATCTTTTAAAATTATATTTTACTCCTTCTCATTCTCGTTTGATCTATAATGAGATTTTATGATCTATAATCAGGGGAAAATAGTACATTAAATCTGTAATAATTGTTCATTTCCCTACATGTGCAATTATATTTTAAAGCAATAATTTTTAATAATTATAAATACGTTTGAATTAAATAGTAATTTCTTTTAATATCTTCGGATTATTAGTCTCGCAATTGAGCATCATTAGATCCAAACCTAATAGACTGAAACCTTATAGTAGTTCTTTTATACAATTTTTTGAGTTTTGTAAATAAACTTTTTAAATAAAATTTGAGTGACGGTAAGATTAAACTTAAGTGCAGTTTACGTTATGCGATTTTGCTTACGATTTTACATACGATTGTATGACGGGTTTTGGTGGTTTTCTGTTCACGACTTTGTTTGCGAGTTTATCTTCTGGTCGAATTGTATAACGTGAACTTCGAAAAAATTGCTTACGGCAACTTGGAAACAAAATCGTAAGCAAAATCGCATAACGTAAACTGCACTTATATTATAAATATATTTATTATCATGGATGCATTTCTTGAATGTAATTTAATATAATATAATATTAAAAATTAAAACTATGTTAATTTCATATTATATTATATATAAATATAAAAATATAAACAAATGAAAAAGTTTTAAGTAAAGAAATCAAAAATTAAATGTAAACATTTTTTTTTCAAGTATTCCTGATGTTAACAAATTTTGTTATACAAGTCAATTAGGCATTAAAATTTAATTAAAGAATTACATTAACGTCGAAATCTTGTTGAACTTAATTTATTTATTTTTTATTCTGATACTTTAAAATATAATTATTTTATATTTATTATTTTGATGATTATATTATTAAATGCTATCAATTTGGTAACTAGTTTTTCATTTGTTCTCTACAAAATTGATGTTGAAGTTCTTTAATATTTATTATGGGTAAATTTAATAATCAAATAAATATCTACCATATAACAATAATCAATTATTGTATAACCTAAATTATTTATAAAAATAATTTTTTTGTAGGTGTCTGTGGAAAATATATTAATTATTCAACATGATTATTAAAATCTTATCATATTTTTCGGTAATAATTTTTAATATTTCAAAATGTCTACAAGTAGGAAATAAATTTACAATTGTAATGATGTCCAGATGTCAATATATTTTTAAAAACCGTCAATATTAAGTTAATCTAATACGTATAGTTGGTATAGAAAGTTTTGTTTATAAGCCCAACAAAAAAATATATAACAAATTGTAAATAATATAATAATTTTTTGTAAATACAGTAAACGGCCTGTTATCCGACGCTCTTCTATCAGGCCATTCTAAGAATTCATTGTTCTATTCGACCGATGCTTGTGAGCTTTATCTTGCCGTGACTCGGAAGTGAATATTTTTATAATAATTTACATTCTACTCTAGTTTTGTTTTGTTGTGACGCGCATCATCACAATTTTATCATTCAATTTATAAAATTGATTTGTAAATTATAAAATTATTTAAAAATTTATTTTCAAAAAAACTCTTTTTTGAAAATTAGTATATTTAAATTAAATCATCTTAAGTTTGCTTTCTTAAGTTTAAGTTAAGTTTTCTTAAATCAAGAATAACATGATATGTTTGCAGACTTCAGTTTCATATTTTGATATTTATTTCAATCTTGCACGTTTCCGGCTGTTTCTACAACAAGAAGTGGATTCCGTTTAGGTCGGATAGTAGAACGTTTACTGTAGTTTCTTTCAGTGGCGTATTTAGACGGGGGCAAAGGGCCAATTGTCCCCTCCAAGCATGACTCGGATTGTATCCCTGAAGCCCTCCCTGATAAAAATAATATTTACCACGAGGTTTTAAAATTTAAATAACTTAAATTTTTTTTTTATTTATTTAAATTAATACTTATAATGTAATATGTTTATTATTATTTTGTTTGTATAATATACTCATAGCTTGAATTTTTTTGATTTCTAGAACTTGTCAGTGGTTTTTCCACTCACGCGCATGAATGGATTAACGTGATTCTAAAAATATTTGTTCTGCCTCTCCCAAAAGCATTTTCTAAATACGCCACTGATTTCTTTTATGGGAACCTATGAATAAATATGACGAATAAAAATTGTAGAGAATTTCATTTCAACATTTTTCAATTTTTTTTTTATTGGACTGATAACAAGAACTGGCAATGCTAAAGTAATCTTGTGTCTGACGCAGAATTTAATCTGTTTTAAAATTTAATAAATTTATTTTTTTCATCCGATTCACCAAAAAAGTGTCAATATCGAAAAAAAAAAAATTTCAAAAACCAAACTGGAAGATAAATTTCGAAAAAATTGGGGTTTTGGAGAGCTGTATCTCGGAAACTCTATGGGCTAGACCTACTGTAATACTTTTTTAGTTTTACGTGGTTTTACGTAGAATTTCTTAATTTAGAGACTTTCTTCAACAAATTTGGCCTGAACTAATATAATCAAACCAATGTTTTTCCAAATTTCTAAATATTTTCGAAAAATAATATTTACTTATAGTTTTTGGTTTAAAATAAAGACCAATCAGATTACATCATATTATGGAAATATAAAATATCTAGTGTGAGTGACAGCTTGATTTTTACAATATTTTAATTATTAATCAACTGTAAATTGCTTTTCGATATAAAAAATTGTAATGTATATAATTAAATCCAGGGTACTGTTGCGTGAATTAATTACATGTCTAATCAACCAATAAAAATTAAGTCACCTTTAAAAAATGATGTGTGATGCTTGTCAGGTAAAATGAATCACTATTTAAATAGTTATTATTGCATCGTACATAAAAATCTTTTATTAAAACTGTAAATAATGTATAACAATTAAGTATATATGCAGCTTATCATTTGGTCGCATTTTAATGGGACCCAATTTGCTGCGTCCCCCATTGGCATAGCAACAAAAGAAAATGCCACATGCATCTTGCATATTATTCCAACGACCACAGATCCTTCATGTGCAAGCTGTTAATTAGCTTAGTTATACGAAAATTTTAGTCTTAAATTTGCAGGAGTGTCAAGTTACACGTTGCAATTCTTTGGAGGTCATTGCATGCACAAATTTGAAATCCAAACACCTAAACTTTGTGACTTTTTTTAAAAGATAAAATTTTTAACCGCAACGGAAATAACGAGCACCGCACTTAAAATTTAGTTTGTTATAATATCTTCTTTTTTTTGCCACAAAATGTTATCTAATTGCATTGGTTTTAGCTATATCTTGCGCTTGATATCTTATCATCGAGTGCATTATCAGTGCGGTTTGCATTTTTTAAATATCGCCTGCGGCATCGTCCTAGCTTCTTTTTATCATAGTTTAAGTATTTTCAAATTAGTTAAGCTGCAATCAAAAAATTTAGAGTAAACAAAAATGATTGATAATTCAAGCGGTGGTTCAAAGTTCAACTATGGTAATTTTCAAATTGACATTCTTCTTTATAGTAATAATCAAGTTGGCCAAGTGTGCTTACTTCTAATCTAAAATGTATATTATTTGTTAGGACAAGAATAAATAAGAAATAACTGTCATATTATGTAATATTGCCTTGTCTCTCCATATCATAATTTATCTTGTTAGTTGTGTGACTCGTGCTAATACGAAACGTCGTACATCATCTTATGGTGATTTATTTAAATATATCTGCATAATTATTATAACAAATGATCTCGATAGCGAAATATTTTTTGCTAATTTATTTTACTAAGGTTTGTAAGATACTGGATGCATTTTTCATCCCTAACAGAAAAATAAACCAGTTTCTGTGCTGGGAAAATTGATCATTTAAAAAAAAATTTTTTAACGAATTTTAACAAACTTTTTTTTCCAGTATGGCAAGCAGATACGGGAAAATTACCGGGCATTTAAAAATAAACAAAGCGAAACAATTAATACTAAGGAGTACAACAGTTACACCGTTCCTAATGTGAGTATTTTTTAAACGTTATTTTTTTGAATACATAATAAAATAAGTTGGATGTGAGAATTGCGAGATTACCATTACAACTTTTTGTACGAAATAATGGGTAATTTTATTTCTTCGTTTAATTTAAATTGCAAAACTTTCTAATAAATTAATAGCTTTCGGTAGTTGCTAAGAGAACAATTTTTCCAAGAAGTTTAAAAAAAAACGAGTTATACCGAATACGTAGGTATTAGGTACCGTATTTCGTATGCTGAAACCCAATGCGCCGCGCCGCAGGTTAATTTTGCTTTTTTCGCCAAAAAACCGGATAGCGACCCACATTAATCGCTGTTCAAAGACGTTCAAATAATTAAGAAGTCTTTTTGTCTTCCAACTTGATATACATGAATAAAAGCTGAACAATATTAATTATGAATTCTCAAACAACTTGCTTAAGCCGAATCTAAAATTTATCGTATACACGTGTAAAGATGTTCAAGCTCAAATTTCGGCTTTGTGAAGTGCTAACAAATGAAAGTAATTTTGCTTGAAATTAAGGGATGAACCATGGATTTATTTATTTATCGTTATTACACCCAATACCAACACTTTCTATTTCTCTATATATTGGTAGATCCCATGTTGATTTACCCACTCGTCGTAATCCACAGAACAAACTGGGGAAGTGTAATATCACTTTCATTGGTTTCTATTTCGCGATTTGCCACCTGAAATATTTCAATTCGAGTCGGGATTAAGTTTAGTATATTTGCGGCATTTTCAGTTGGTTTAAAAAAATTTCCAGATATTTCACATGATTAAAAAAAAATTATTATTTTTTTAATTTGTTGTTTTTAGGACGCAAAGAAAATTAATTTTTTTTTCATTAATTTTTAATTCTGATATTTCCTTATTAGTATTTCTTTTCGTTACAAAAATGAAATATACCTTCCACTTAAAAGAAAATTAATTTTGCTCCATTAATTTTTAAATTTCGGTATTTCCTTAAAAAACGGAAAAATGTTCAAGTAATATAATTATATTTATATCTTCGTGATGCCGAATGTTTTGGAATAGTAGCTATGTAATTATTATTTGTTTAATATGTAGTAATGTATTCCAAGCAGGTATATCATTAATTTATTCTGTTAATAACAAACATCTTTGATGATAAAATCTACTTTACTTTTGGCATCGTATTTGATGTTGTATTATCGACTTGACAAGCCTGGCTCTAATAGGTTAATCTCTTGTGTATGATGAATTTGTTGTCAGCATTATTATTTAAATGGCATTATACAAACATAATTTCATTATGACGGGGAGTGTCGTTTGGCACATCTGAAGTATTTTTGTCAGGCCGCTACAAACATGCATTCGCATCAGACCTTCGGAGAACAAAGGAACAATTTAGGTTTTGAAATTGAGAACTCAAATAATACTAACGCCCTGTACATGTACAGTAGGTTGATGGATGGATAAGTTTTCGGGAACCGCAAATCCTTTGTTCTAATTCCTACTAAAACATCATTTGGAGAGCGCCGATTATCGATGAAGAGGATTTCAAATTTCATGCAAAATTAAATCGGGGTCACATTTTTATTATGCGTAAGAGAACCAGAAGCATTAGAAAAAAATTGTATTAGTAGTTTATAAAGTTTGACCTCGTGTGATTAATATAATTTTGGCAGTAGCTGACGTTTTCTTGGTTGGTAATATGTTGTTGCTATGTGCAGTCGCTTATTGATGTGGTCGTTGGGTGTTGGGGCGGGGGTTCAAATACACATGCACATGAAAATAGATTATGAATTTGATAAAAGGAAGGGGAATGCCGGCTTTTGACTTGGAAAGGTTTTGTCAATGGATTCTTTGTTACGGCTTCGCTCGATACAGCTGAGCGGAACCACATGGATTATATGCAATTGCTCTGCAGTTGCATGTACGTACACGAACATACTACGTGGTATACCCGCAGATGTCTGATTGTTAATATGCCGGCATATTGCAAATTACCAGCTTTTAGTGTGGTTTAATATTTTTTCATGCAAGAACTTCGTTTCTTTATTTGGCTAATCACGAACATCGACACAGTAATGGTAATATGTATAATTATAATTCTAATTTTTGATTTTCCGAAATTTTTCAAATCTGGAAGAAAAGTAGGATAGGAAATAATTTAACCACCAACCTCTTGGTGTGTTTCCAAAAATAGAGTTTCCTCGTTTCCAAATGAAATTTAAACGATTTCGAATTGTAATAATTGAATTTTTCAAATCTTTTGGATAAAAAATTCAGAAATTTAATTCGTGTTGCAATATCTAAGGAGCAACGAACTCGGAAATTACATAAGAAAAAATTAATGCGTGATTTTGCAAGACCGTTGTTACTTAATAATTTGTGCACTTAATTATAACTCTACAGCTCAATTTTGTTCCATTTTTAAATTGAATTTTGCATGATATAATGAAGGCTTCACATTGTTTTAAAATCCAAGCACTCTTTGATTTAATACATTTGGATTGTTAAGATTTAATCGGATAACGTGTGAAAATTCAGATTACTTATGCAATCAATAATATGTAAGCTCATTTTAGGTATATTAACTGCTCTTACCTACATGGAAACAACTATAATTATTAAACTAACCTTGACATTGGTTTATTTATTAAAAGTACATTAGAACTTCGATTAAATAATTTCAAATCATGCGCGTTTTCAACTTTCCATTAACAAAGCTTAAACATTTATTTACATTTCCTGATGTGATGTTTTTTTTTCGACTGAAATTTGTCGACGGGAAAATTGTTTGAATCGAAACAGGAAATTAATTTTGAAATTTTCAGTGCTTAGTGCTTATCTCCTTTCCTAATTAAGTTTAAATATAATTACGATTTTGAAGTCCCTTTCGATTTTACGGTTAACTGCTTTGGAAATCTATTGAGTATTTGAATATTGAGTTAACTTTCTGTTTCGCTCGCTTTATTGCATCATTTACATTTTCTATTTTTTCTTGATTTTCAAATTGCGTTTTCGTTACATCCAACATATTGGCTATACCACAATTGACGATTGTTGGAAGAATGCAACTAATATTTAAATCAAGTCTCGAATTGAAAGTGTGAAAATGTTTTCTGAAATATTTATTACTCTATTTTTTATGCTTCAGATGTTTTATGTATTTTTAACCAAGAATTTTTACTTGTTTAAAGAAATTTAAAATGATGCAGAGTGTAACAGAGTAATAAAAGTTTCATGAATTATTCAAATTTTGTGTATTTGCACAAGTCTTGATACAATAGAAATGTGTGACTTGGTATAGGTAGCAGGTATTTGTTTTACATACACCCGACGAGTTTATACCAATCCTCTAAGTCTGATGCATTTTTGATCCGGTATCTTCATTTTTTATACCCAGTTTTTCTCTAATAACTCGAAAACTGTATAAGCTTATTAGATTGAAGCTGGAAGAAAATTACTCTTGTGAGAATCCATTCAAATAGTCACATACCATAAAGTTCACAGTTTGCCCGTTTCTAGAAACAATACAATTTTTATTATACCAACCGTAATTTATTTTGATTATGCTTACATGATCATAATATTTTATGCTGTAATGATCATCAGGATATACTTTATGAAGAATTATCATTTTATATTTTGTTATAACGACGTACTTAATCTACCGGAACTAATTTACTGAATTACTTTTCCAACTCGATAAATAAAATTATCTTTTTTATTCTTTCTTTGCCTTTTAAAATTTTTTTGTCAAGAAAATTCTATAGCAATTTAGCTGGGCAGGTAACTAACATACCTATTCTAATTGTTTATTAATTAAATTTTTCGTTAGAACGAAATGATTACATTATAATGTGAGAAGGAAGCGTAAAATGCTTCTGCAAAATATTACGCACTGGCTCACGGAAACCGGCAAACGAATTTCAAAGAATTTCAAGGTCGTAGATGTTGGCAGAGCTCATTATACAGTTTTCTTAATTTTAAGGTTACAAAACCGTGTAATTTGCAAAGCTATCTTAAGGTCTCCGATGTTAGCGATGATGATTATTTAATATTAAAAAATTTTTGGTGATCAAAGCTTTTGCTTGGAAGCGATGAAGTATATTTGGGGGGGGGGGTGCAAATTGTTTTCCTTCTTTTTTTTTTTTTGATTCTCCACCACACAATATATTATTAAGAAATTAATGATTAGTGATGTTTAAAAATCAGGCCTATTTTGTCGGGCAATGAAGGTTTTTGGTTCTAAATTTAAAATCGCATTTCTCTAGTCATCAAAGATTTTGCATTCATTTGAATAAGAAAAGCAAGTCTTTGCTCACTTGACACACTTCCAAACTGATGTTAAAATTTGAATGTCTACTGTTTTCATTATAAATTTCAATTTGGTCTAAATTGAAGAACATAATTATCTATCTTAAGAAGATGTTAAGGAAGATTTTTTTTGATTCCCGAAGATAAACATAGAAATCTACAGCGTAAGAAGTAAGAAGCAGGAGTATAATTTTTTGGCAGAGAATATAGACTATTTGCAAGCAAGACCGTTTTTTTCCCGAATAGAAGCTTAAATATTAATACAATATAGCTTAAATATGCCTAAGCTAGTCATAGATAAAACAAATTATTAGTGTACATGTCGAAACATATTATATATCCTAAAGTTAATCTTTAGGAATCTTAATAGACTATTTGCACGGAGCAAGACAAAGCAAGAACATTTTTGCCGAATAGAATCTTAAATATTAATATAATAAAGCATAAATATGCCGAAGTTGGTTATAGATAAAAAAAATTATTTGTATACATGACGAAACATTTTTATTCTAAAGTTAATCTTTATGCAAATGTAATTTGTAATTGAGCTTCAGTTCAGTTGAACTTAGCATAAGCTGCTATTATAAAACTGACCCTTTCAGACCTACATGAATGTGTAAATCCAATGGGCCTATTTGCTCTTTATTTCTTGGCAAAAGCTGAGGAGGTTCGGCATGGGATGGAAAAATCGATTGTGCAAGTGCTGCCGGACAACCACCTCAATCATCGACTACAAGGACAAGGCGCCTTTGGACGGCTTGATCATCTCGTAATTATACAAAGAGAGATTCTTTTTTAAGAAGCTTCGGAGCAAAACCGAGAACATTAACTAGTTATTTATAATAAGGAAGATCTTATATTAGGTTACATCGGGAATTTGAAACATTTGCTTCATTAATTTTAATGCAGTTCCGCTACCGTAAATTGCAGTTCAGGTTTTGATTGGATTGTTTCAATTTACATATCTCGGTTTAACACTGACTTACGAAATTGTTTCGATTCCTCAGTTATTTTGCTTGAAAACGGTCGAATGTATGTTAAAGAGTATTGGCTGTTGTGATCATCTAATTGTGTTGATTATTATCAATTACGGGTTTGCGGATGTTGGTATTATTTGTCAATTGTTTTTTTACGAATAACTTGGTGAATGGCATCTTGTAAAAATTATTTGGCCATAAAATAGGATTTATGATCAAGTGATCAAGTTGGGAGTGCCTATTTTCGAAGATACGTGGTACCATTTTTTGTTATCAATTTTCTAATCGACAACATTACGGATCAAAGTTATCCAAGCTGATTCCAGTTACTGCAGTGGTCTGACTTCATTGGAGTTGAAGAGTTGATGCATCTCATCTTCAAATGCCTGTTATTCGATTCTATTTTTTTTGTCATTGTTTAAAACCAATTGTGGTTACGAAGTACAGGGTGGCTCAATTTCGATCCTTCTTATGGGGAAATCGGTAACTATAGGAGATATCGAAAAATGGATGGCGCATCCTCGATCTCTTTTTTTGAGAAAAGTTTAATGGTGTAAACCCTAATTCGATATCTTTTTTCGTTTTCGAGTTATGGCCAAAAGTTTACTTTTTCGACTTTTCGTTAAATGTCGATATCTCGGTTGTTTGTAAAGTTATGGAAAAACTATTTACACTTTCTTCAGGCACTTTTTTAAGGGCAATAAAATGGGCTAAAAAGATTTTAAATATCTAACCTAGTGTTCGAGTTATAATATAAAGTTGTGTTTTTTTAAATAGAAACCATAGTTGGCTATAAAATATTTAAATAGAGGTTTTTATCCTCTTTTCAATTATTCAATAATATGTGGGGTCTATTATTTCAGTTTCATCCCGTTATATTACAAAATGTTAAATAAAAACACAAGAAGATCGGAAAATTAAATGTTGACTTTTTCAAAACAGAACACTATACAAAATCATTATTGACATTTAAAACAATTGTCTCCAGTTGTTTCTAAATAGTGTTTTTAGTACCTACTTCGATACCTATTTTTATTTAGTACCTATTACCTATTATTTCACAAGAGTGTCAAATGGCTTATGAAAACTATGAATTATTATAATATAAATGTATAATGGATTGTTTTGAGAAATCCAACATTAAATTTTCCGATCTTCTTTTGTTTTTATTTAACATTTTTTAATATAATGGGATGAAACTGAAATAATAGACCCCACATGTTATATATAATTGAAAAGAGGATAAACAGCTCTATTTAAATATTTCATAGCCAACTATGGTTTCTATTTAAAAAAACATAACTTTATATTATAACTCGGAAACTAAGTTGGATATTTAAAATCTTTTTAGCCCAATTTATTGCCGTTAAAAGAGTGTCTGAAGAAAGTGTAAATATTTTTTCTATAACTTTACAAACAACTGAGATATCGACGTTTAACGAAAAGTCGAAAAAATGAACTTTTAGCCATAACTCGAAAACGAAAAAAGATATCGAATTCGAGTTTACACCATTAAACTTTTCTCAAAAAAAGAGATCGAGGATGCGCCATCCATTTTTCGATATCTACTATAGTTACCGATTTCCCCATAAGAAGGATCGAAATTGAGCCACCCTGTACATCACCTCCACGTTTTGAAGCAGTCAATTGACCAATTATTAATTTTTATATTGTGGATGAATGTCGTGTGCGGTTGAATTTATTTATTCTACGAATTAGTTGTTTTTTATTTCTCTGAGAAGCCAAATTTTGCCAAGATTTCCTGGGTGTACGGTATAAGGCAACTTTTCTTTACAAAGTATTTAATAGTATATTACGTGCCGAGGTGGAAAATGCTTCATTACAGCCGAGCGCTAAGTTAGTTGACTGAGGCGCGAAGCGCCGAAGTCAACTACAAGCGCGACGCTGGAATGAAGCTTGACACCGAGGTATGTATACTATTTTATTCACAATCAGTTTGTAAACAAAAAATAATTAAAAATTGAATTAAATTATACACTGCTTTTCATTTGATTTCACTTTTGAAAATAAAAATTGTTTATCAAGTTAGTATGAAATATTAAAAACAAATTGCTGTTTATGTCAAACAACAAATTTTTGTTGACAACTGGCAAATATTATATTAGTAACAAATTTACAGATTTGTTTCGTGTTTTTAATATTATACTGCTTAAATAATTTTTAATTATTATGGCTAAACTTAAACGTATAAAGTAACTAAAATAAAATTAGATTATAATTTAGCTTAAATTAGTATATAAATTGTACTTGATACTTGACATAACCTTAACTAAATAATTTGACGCATATTTTTGGTTAGTTTCTTTTCTTGCCATCCATGCGACATTGCAGGTCGGGAAGTGACCACTTCCCAACCTGGGGTAGGTTGGAAAGTAAAACAAAATAGCTTTTTGATTGGTTGGCAGTGAAACTAAATAATAAACTGCTTCCCAACTTATTAAAAGTCAGGAATGTATCGATTACTAACCGATTGTGAATAAACGAATATTACACATTCTTTCAACCATGCAACTTTGAAAACACGTGAATTCGGCTGACATGTTGTGCTTACTGGGTTGTGAGATGCATAAAATCATAAAAAATTAGTGACACGTAACGATTGGAACGAAAAATGGAGTTTTAAGACAAATAGTGCAATGAAAATAGTTTCAAAACAGACACATAAAGAAAACTTGAGGATAGGTGGGAAAATAATGGATTGCAAAAACCTCTCCGAGAGGTGGGAATATCCCATAAGGAATGTTCTTAATTTGAATTATTGAACTACGTAATTAATTCTAATTTATTTAATGTTTTACATTGTAAAGGAATTCGAGACACCTAGCATTTAAATACTATTAACACATAATAAATTTAATTAACAAAATTTAACCAGATATGCTTATAATTAAATTAATTGAAATTTCTAGAGCACTTGGTACAATCAAAATTGTATTTCATTGATTACGATATATGGATATTATATGGATGGATGTCATCCCAGCTATTATTACATTAATTTGTATAATTTTGTTCCACTTTAAGTTTGCACTAAATTTTGTAAAATTTAGATTAATTATATAGTCGGTTGCATATTGTACGTTTCAACTTTAGTT
This sequence comes from Cantharis flavilabris, assembly GCA_949152465.1. Lineage (NCBI taxonomy): Eukaryota > Metazoa > Arthropoda > Insecta > Coleoptera > Cantharidae > Cantharis > Cantharis flavilabris. The sequence goes on from OX424435.1 coordinate 15,000,550, forward strand.
TTGACTCAATATAGTTTCATTACTTCCACAGCTAATGTAATAAAAACCCCATGCAATAATTTTAAATTAAACTAGATAAGCTAACTTTTGTTTTAGAGATTTCGCTGTGTTTAACAGAATTATATCCAATTTAGTCTTCGGAGAGAATTAATTAAATTATTTGCTACTGGTAAAATTTAATTTGGTGTTTTAAATTTTTATACAATGTAAGCAAGGTCAGCATAATCGATATGTGAATTTACAAATATTATTATGTGTAATTTGATCTAGACTTTGTTCTATAATCAATGATTTATCGATTTTATACATGAAGGAAATATAGTAGCTTTTTCAATTATAACACAAAGTATTAGATGAGCTTTATTAATTTTCATCGCAACATACATTGTAAAAGGTGGGGAGACCGGGGTAAGTTGATACAGACAACTTTTTTGTTGATTCTTCATTTTTTAGAAAAAAATTGTATAGCAATCTACTGATCATCTTATTTATTTATGGGGAACACCCTTTATTTTTGTAAGGATTATGCACGACGAACAGGTCCGCAAGTGAATTTTAATATTCTTGTTTTGATTTAAAAATATGTACCTACCTATACAATTTATAACTTTCAAACGTCGCTAAAAGGACAATCATAAATCATTGATTACATTTAATATTTTGAAAACTTTTATGGCTTTTATTCAATATGGTAAACTTTTTTGCGATATAGTATCTACTGTTATGCGTTAGCTGAAGAAAATATCATTTTACATAAAAAGTTAGATGAAGTATGCTATAAAACGTAAATTGCCAATCACAGTTTGGTAATATAACATTTTTATTTAATTTTTTGCTTTGAAAAGTTTAAATTGGAATTGCGACTACTATACACGATACAATAATTTAATTGCGTATTTAATTAAATTAACGAGGTAATAATATGTGGTTTTATTTACTTTTGAGAGGTTAGCTTTGCTTCTTTAATTCGAACAAAAACGAATTTTCCATTTTCTGTTATTTAATTTCAAATAAATTTTTGCTATATTTTGGCTATATAATTAAATTTTTCACTTTGTTCAAATAAACTTTTTCTCGCAGCCATAATAACGCTGGATTAAGTTGGGGATTTATTGATGCTACAAATTTATTATAACTATCTGTCATCAACAGGATAACACGGAATTAGTCACAACAAAAATTGACTATTTAATATTGTAGATAATTATTTAATTATACTATAAATATAAAGCCAACCGAATATTAAACTGAAGTTGATTGTTTTATACCTTTTTAACCTTTGACATATATGATCAAAAGCTATTTTTAACGTGGAATCCAAACCACGACTTATAAAAGAATGATGATAAATCGACTTCGTTATTTTAGTGCAGACGCTTGCAAAATTTTTACAAAAGTTGTATAACCTGGGTGAAACTATAGTTGCAGATTTTATAATAGAGTAATGAGGAAGAGAAGAGGTTTTTGAATTTTGTAACAATGGAATGACGTCTCCTGTCTGGCCTGTTACACGAGACGAACAGTATTGACAAAAAACGCTCAACAATCTTTGTTCTCTTTAATACCGAATAATTAAAATTCGTCGTTGAAAATTTATGGAAATATCGTGAATATGTTATTACATCCCATTGTTGATGGAGCTGTGTCGCGAGAACATTGATTGAGAGTTGCCAGATATATATCTTGACGCTATTGTAGATGATTGATTTTTCAAGGTTAATATTAAAATCGCTCAAAATTAGAATTATTTTGGTTACGAACCAGACTTAATCGTTCCAAGTTGAAGGCCATTACATTTTTGGCGCTAGAAGATTGTAATCTAGTTATTTAGGCTAGGTCTTTTCTTCTTTTAGCAAGTAGCGAACCTGAAAATTTATGTATCCTCTGAAGTTTTCACTTAAGTTGAAGTTAAATATAAAATACGTCATGGGATATTGGATGATCAGCACAAAAAATTTTCTGTAAGTTGTCGTCGTCCTTGAAAATAAATCTGCTTAATTATTAGGCAAATGTAATTGGACTCGGCACTAAAAAACTTCGGAAAAAACAACAAGAAATGTTGTTTCGGCTGAACAGTTCATTTTCTAGCCCTCCCAAAGCCACTTTTAATGTAAAACTCTTGGTTGGGTAGGTATGATTTTCGACTGGATTGAATCGGAAAATTTGAAATTGAAAAGGCATCGGTGGAAGTTGTGGCTATACTTTAATTAAAGAGCTATTTCGGTATTTTATTAGCAATAAAACTTAAATTTAGAAGCAATCGGATTATATTACTAATGTTTACGGCAAAATTATTATCCTTGCAATTCTGTGCATTTTGGAGATTGCTAATTAGAAATATTCAAACGCAATGATCGATATCGCTTCATCGTTTTAATCATAATCGTGTCGACTATTACTACACCAGCCAACATAAATAACCCTCGTGTGACATTTTCAGAAGCACCAACTTTCCCATTAGTATGCGGGAGCCGTAATTAACAATTAGTCGGAACACGTAAAATTGTCTGAAATTCGAAATTGAATAAAAGGGAAGGTAATTGTTGTCTAAAATTTTGTGCCAGCTTGGAAAAAAAATTTGAATATTATTTTCATATCGATTCGTATTTTATCGTTGTTTTTATTGTTTGTTTAAACTTAAGACTTATTGGATCCAATTTGGCGTAGAAGTAAATGATGTATTAGATTACATTTGGAATTTATAGAAACAACTGGATAATAGCTTTTATCCAACAACTGCTTATGTGCCGGTTTAGATGTTTTCGAGTCGTTTGGTCCTATCTTATCCACTTGTTCTATAAACCCCGGATCCAAAATACCTATTAAACGAAAATGCCTTAATTTGTTTTATTAGACGCAATCTTGCAATAAGAGTAATGCGATATCGATCGGCCGAAGTTTCAAATAATTCTTCCTCGAGTTTGGAAAAACAAACCCAACCGAACTTAATTATTTGAAGGAGGGGGATTTGGGTTCGAACGATTCGATTTAGACATTAGCAATAAATTATTACATCTCATTTTTGTGAGGCATGAGTGAGTGCTTTATATATTTATAATGACATAATACCTAGTTACGGTTGCCATGATTTGGCAGTCATAATTTTCTGCGGATCTACCATGACGAATATTAGGTACAATATAATGATGGTTATGTAATAGCAGTCCCAACCCACATACATTACAACCAATATTCAAGGCCAACTAGTTAATATCTACTGTTGTAGTATATTCGAAAACTACTGTCAATTATTAATTTTGGAAAGTGAAATTATAAATTATGATTTATGAATAATAATTAAAAGTTTTTATTTATCAAACCTTCAATTGTTAAACCCACTTGATGTAGTATTTATTTCTGCTTCGTTAATTTTTTCTTCCGAAAGCTCTTGCTTGCATGATTTGAGCGACCGCTATTTTAAAATTTAATTTTTAATTTAAACGTTAAAATTAGATCGCTTGTTATAAAATGTAAATTTATTTTAGGAATCTGTTCGTTCGCGTGTTGCCATGGATTTCACTGGTTCCGTTGGTAGAATAGTAGAAGATCCCAAAGAAGCGAAAGCGATAGCCGTTGCAGAAGGATATTCGTGGAAACGGCGATGGCGACCCACGACAAGGACGCCTTCCAATTTGGCCACCGTACAGGGTATCGAATCGGGGGTTCACATAACGCAGCCATGGTTTCATAGCGGAATGTCGAGGGACCAAGCTACCGCTCTTGTCAATAAGCACGGAACTGTTGATGGGTAAATATTTTTTTATTATTAAATTATACAGTCCAGTAGTTATGGGGTATGTGATAATATAATTTATGTCAGCTTCGTAATAAAAACGACCATGCGTGACTCTTACAAAGTGCGAAAAGCTAATCAAGTGCACGTGTGGAAAATTAAATGACTATCTTATTGATATGATAATTATTATATACAACTTTTTTTTTGTATTTACCAGTCTTTTTGTGCCCATCGCCGTTGTCTATTTTTGCAATCACGTTTGTCAAGTTAAGTCACGTGACGGATATTTATTTTATCGATTAACGGTTATTACGTAATTTCAACTAGCACTTTTCAATTAATTTTTAACTGATGCAACTTGTGCACCATTTTACATGGCTCAAACTCGCCAAAAGTTTTACGGGGTCCGGACACGGAATTTTCACGTGGAGTGGATCTTATGAGAGATGAAAATTTATCGTAAGGTCAGGTTGAAAATCTATAGTAAATCAAGGTAAAATTACAAACCCACCTTTGGCCTAAATATGGTCTCGTAATCTCTGAGTTGGCCATAAACCTCGAGGAATCTATCGATTGACATCAGCACTACTAGAAATCTCTATTGTCTTCATTGATTTTACCACACCTACACTTTATTACATGCCATATAAGAATATATCCGGGGGCGTAAGCGGGGATTATTAAAAAAAAAACTATAATTGCAATTGACCTATCTTGTTTAAATAAAAAAATTCCTCGCATAATTATTATATCGCTTCAAATAATTTTGCAAGTGTTAAGTAGAAGAGATAATTTCACATTTTTTCATTGCATGAATAAGCAATTTTGCATTAATCAGGTATGGTTCATTGAATTAATCATGAAGTATAAACATAGCCATGGGCTATATAAACTACTTGTTCATTTTCTACTGAAGGAAACAGTTTGACGAGATAAAATTTCTTAATTTTTTCGCGTGTTATGCGTGAAGACTTCCCAAGTGAACACATGCTTACGATGGACAAGCCTCTTTCCTTGCTCCCATTAAATTTATGGTATCAGCTCACTGTGTAAATGTTTGCCCAAATTTTATCTTCTTGATTAGTATTCATGTTGCTTCCCTCGGAATAAATTTGGAATGCAAGAGAAGACACCACCTAAATTGAAATAGATACATACATTCTTATTGTACCTTTTATGCAATGTATTTCAAGTTAAATCGCAACAATTTAATGTCTTCCTCACAAAGAAACAAAATTACCTTTTGTATCGTAACTGGGTTTTCGGATATATAGGGGAATGTCGTCAGGGTTGGCCAATTTTTTAACTTTTGCCCATAACTTCCGTTTAAGAAAGAATTTTATTAATTTAATCACATGGTCAGAAAGGTCTACGAATAAGAACACTTACGAGGCAATTGCAAATTGATTGGGTAAAAAATAGTAAACTTACACAGGAATAAAAAAAAACAAAATGTTGCCAAGGTTGGCCCATATGTTGTCTAGGTTGGCCCACCATTTAGAATCGACAAAATTCATGCAAAAATTTTCGAAAATGACCTAAAAAAATTAACTGGATGAAATAATAAACCAAATTCGTTTTATTTTTATTTCATCGAGTATTGCACTCAAGAATGGAGGCTAATCGGGATTTTTTGCGAATACAGCGTCAATACGTTGACGCGCATGAATGGATTAACGAGATTCCACCGTGGTCTACACTGAAAAATCGCAGCGGGCCGACCCGGACAACATTCCCCTAGTGTTTGTTTTTTTTCCTAGACCTCATAGATATGACAATCTTCGAAATTGTTTTACCTCTTGTTTCGTGTGTTTAACAGAGTTCTTAACAGCCAGAGGTAGGCAATTAATTAGATAGAATTTCGTTAATCTGTCACGGTACTTCACTTGAGATTTACTTGGTTTTTGGGCATTTGGTAAAAATATTCGTGAGTATTCCAAAATTAGGGATCTAGAAAGAAGTGATCTTTGTTTTTAAATTAAATATGGCTATTTTAATCGAAATCCAATTAAAAAAAAAAGTTTATAATATGATGTTCACTGTTGCACTTCTAGAAGACAACTGCAGTTGACTCCGCCAACTAAAACACATTGCTCCATTTATTTTCGTCGACCACACGAAACGTCAAGAGAATGAGCAAAGCTTGATATGAAAAATCTAAACTTTAAAATTGATTATTTCCGAAATTAAAGGAAAAATTTAGATTCATCTATTATTGTAACTATAAAAATCTGTGGGCCAAGTTATCGCACTACACCCAAAACTGAATAACATACCATAAATTTATTTTAAATTAAATATCATTTAAATATAATAAAAATTTATTTAAGTTTTATTCTTTTTTATATTTAATTAAAAATATAAATTTTAAGAAAAGAGATCAACCAAAACCATACAAATTTTTACTTAGGGGAGGGGAAGTTGAAAGCTCCAAAAATCTGTTTATAATTGTGATTTTTGATTGCAGACGAGTCACAAAAAGTTTATTAGCTCCGAATAAAACATATTATGTTTTCTATATTTACCTTTAGTTTTTACTTCACTGTTGACTGGGTACTAAGTTTACGGCTTTGTTTAAAATTCTGGCGTACAATCAAAGAACATTATAAATAGCATTACTAAAAATTGAGCTTGATAAATAATTATTTTATATAGTTGAACATTCAAAATATATCGGTAGTTTATATGCAGATTTGAAAATTTAATGTAAATAACTAAATTTTAATGTAAACATAAAGTTAGATAAAAATTCGTCAAATAATTTAGTAATAAACCATCAAATCTTCTGTTCTACTGTAGGTAAAACTGAATATAAACAGATATTCACTTCATCTTTATAAATACAGCAAGTTAATTATTGAAACCCACCATTCAATCAAGCAAATTAATTTCATAAATCTTAAAAGATAAATACATAAGATAATAATAAAATATGCAATGCAATAAAAATTTATTTACATATATATTATACATGCAATAAAAATTCTATTAATAACACAAATTACATTATTATTTTCTTCAACGAGTTAATCAGCGATAATATCTTCTTTACATTTTTGGCATATTGAAGAGGGTTAAATCTCGATTAAATTAATTTGAATATAGCTCCGGTGCCAGATTTTCAGATACGCAAATCGTGTTTTAGTAGTCGCTAATAAATCTTTGACTTTTTCTTATTCTTGTCACTAACTTCTTGAATTACTTATATACCAGATAACAAGTCGACCATAAATGTAGATTCTCACGTTCGAATCTCGGCTTCGCTGAAAGTCCAATTTATCACGGTCAGAACATAAATAATTTGGGAGTAACTGAGAATCGAACCTATTTCCCATGATCCAAAGTCTGACTCTCAATGCACTGCACCGTCTACCTGCACTCGCTGCATCTCTAATTTGTATCTGTTGCTATAAAATTGAATTAATTTACATTCTTTTATAATAGTAATTATCATTGTTACATGGCCTTACATGTTAAAAATGAATAATATTATATTAAACTGGGAGAGCATAACAAGTAGCTCCAGTTTTGTAAAATGAAAAAAAAAAAAATTAATTAACATTTAAAATGTTTTGAAGTGGACGTCAGCTTTTCAGTTGTAATAATAATATATTGATTGTAAATTAGATGTATCATACTAACATAATGTTTTTCTTTTCAGTGTGTTCATTGTACGTGATAGCAGATCAAATATGGGATCATTTGTGCTTACTTATAAATGTGGAAATAAAGTATTGCATTCACAAATTAATCCAATAATGGATCCCGTTCGAGAAGCGCACGTTTTTTCATTAGACAGTGGAGTAACGAAATTTTATGATTTACTTCAGCTTGTTGAATTTTATCAACTTAATGCTGGGTGCTTGCCAACACGTTTAACGCACTATGTGGTACAAAGTTCCAGTCCTATCAAAGTTTCGAATAATGTGATGGCTCCAGCCCTAACAGCTGGCAGTTACTAAAATTTTGAACATTTGACACGTCCAGCTAGAATGATTGAATTTATGTGTGGTTGGTTGAGTAATATGTGAATAAAATTTTTATTTTCTATTTATTTATTGTAATGTTTGTGTTTCTATCTAAATTAAATTAAATCTCGAGAAAGGGTGACTTTCGAGAACGACGATTTGTTTTAAAAAAAATAGTTAATTTTGGTTTGGAGAGGATTAAAAAAAAGTTTTCTTTTCGATTTTTATTTATTTAGATAGAATTTTTCAGTATTAATCACTTTATTAAACAGGGTGTAAATTAGTGCTAACTATTGTAATCTCTTTATTGATAGGTATAAGGAATTAAGTTTTTTTAGTTAGGATTTCTCAAATTTGATTTAGTCTTGATTTGGAATATTATGTCGACTCCTCTTTTGAGAAATCCTTACTTTACATATAAACGGCTGTGGATAGTTTGATGAGAAGTAATTGTAATATAATAAAACAATCGATATACAAATTATTCTTCTAATTATCGAAATTTTTTAAAAAATTTAAAAATTAGTAAAAATTTATTTAATAATTGTTTTCATTAACAATAATAATTATTAGAATAATATAATATATTTATTTCATTTTGAGAAACGAGTCTCGATTTGTAGTAATAAATATTTGTTTAGTAAAATTTTTGTTACATAAAGAAAGACAGCTCAGTTTAATGTTAAATTAAAACCAAAAATTCATATATAATCGCAAGTAAGCAATACAAAATAATTTTAGTCTTATGTAGATGTGATATTTGTTTAGTCAAAATTATATTTTATTTGTGCTTAATCATTACCATAGTTTAAGTTAACTTTTATGAAACAGTATTTTTTACAGTTTTACTTCTACATCCCTAAAACCCATATAAACATTATTTATAAATCTATAATACAATATATAGGCACAACTAGATAGTGAAACTGTATGAAAGATTCATTTTTATGTATTGTAATTTCCACCTGCCCATCCATATTACATTCATGTATTACATTTTATTATAATTTTTCGTCGATGCTTATTAGTGTTACTTACATAGCCAGTAACTATTATAATACTGCACTCAGTATAATTTTTGTACATTAGTTATTACTACAATGAATGTTTCAATATTTTTTCTATCATTTATTTGACTACATAATACATTTATGTTACACCATCTGTGGAGTTAAATAAACAATTTATTTTACCAAACAATTTTATCTTTTATTTAATTATAACATTTAAGTAGAACCACTACAAAATTTAAAAACCACATATTTTTAAAACCATATCAGGTGATGTCGTACAGGAATATTGATTACCAATTGTTGCAGATTGTCTAGAATTGCTTGTCTGTAATAATCATATAAAACAAACTTACGGTGAAATGTAATAAAGTAAAATTTTTAAATCTAATAAAATTCAATTTGCAATAAGCTATCGGCGAAAGATACGGCTATTGTCAGATATTTATTTATTCGCGATACAAAATTTGATCTTGATTCTATCTTAGTAGGAGTCTACTTATAAATTTCACCGAGCTAAGTGAATATAGGAACTGGGGACGGAACCTTGGTAATTCAATAATATGACACAGGGTTAAATATAAATACTTAGGGATAAGTACCTGTAATACTAAAGGATAAGGGTTCGAGTGAAGAACAAATTAAAAGCAGAGCAAAGAACAAATTATCTGCTGATAAATAAAGTTGAAGTAAGAAATGTGAGATCAAAGACAGAAAGCTCATAAAAATTGAATTTTATTAGTGTTTACTTTATTGTTAAAAATTACAGACCAGACGGTAGACATTTTTAGTGTTTTAATTACGAAAAAATTTGAAAATTGTGATTCCCCATGGGCCATTCATAAAAAAAATAAATAACTTAGAAATGAAATATTTTTGGTTTAAACCCTTGACTCTAGAATCAGAAAAAAGACCACAACCAGAACAAGGGTAAATTTTTCTCAAGAAAGTTTCCAGAGTTTACAATTGAAAATTGGCTGTTTCCTCTACATCTTATAGGTACTTACACTAGGTCCTATTAAAATTAAAGTAAATAAAATTTTAAGTAGAAGTATTAAAAAATTATTGGTCTAGTCATCTAATCTATCCTAGTTTCCGGAGCCCTTCATAGAATCCCAATTTTTATCGAGTTTTGCCCAAAAAAATATTATGTTCATTTCGATGTAGAGTTTATTTTCAGTCATATAGGTACATTATTTGTAGCTATATTAGCTTTCTAACTTAATCTACTTTGAATAGTAGAAAATAAAATTTTTAACAAAAAAACAAACGGAAAAGGTGAGATTGAAGTCGTGGTCAGCCAATAAGGCGGTTTTTAAATTTATATGAATGAATATATGTTTGGCTTGTGTGTGTAGAACAGATCTACTATGTAGATGTACTAATTATTATAATCTTGCAATTAAATTATTGTATTAATACAAAATAAAATATGATATTAATAAAGAACAAAATAATCTTAATTTCTAAATAGATAACAAAACAATACTATGCTTACGTATACAGGAAGCTTCTCAAACAAAGCTGAATCTTGTAATCTTCTTCATATCCAGTGGTTGTAATTTTCTTATTCAAAAAAAAGTCTTCATGTATCTCTTGGTATTTAATAAATTTGTAAATTGTGAGCTTACAAGTAAATTACACTAAACAGATTATTGAGTAAAATATTTTTAAGTTCAAAACAAAATTTGCATTAGTGAATTTTTCTTGTAAACCCACGAAATATAAGTTTTATTTTAATATTTTTCAATTATCGTTTCAACCACTAATTCAACATAGATGATAAAGCATCTTTAGCGCAGGAATAAATTAATCAAATTAAAGCAAAGAAGCTTTTGATGGGCTGCTTCGAGAACAGTACTTGCATTATAAAGTAAAAAGGAACTAAATTTTGATAGTAATCATCAAATCCATCAAATTTTAAAAGCTTTAAATCGATTTAAACAGCTTAAATTTTTGAAAAAATTCGTTTGACAAAGCGGTATAGTAATGATCAGATCAAAATTCTTCATGGGAAAAATGTTGGAATATAGAAAAAAATAAAAATTTGAAAACTTAAGTGGTAGAAGTGTAATGATTTGGGTTTCATTTTGATTTTGTTAAAAAATTCTAATTGGTTCGATATATCTCCAAAAATTAATGGATACCCAGGGACGTGTCTAAGGGGGGTGATGGGCGGGGAGCCTCCTCTCCCAAACATTGGAAGAAAGTTGGTAATTTTCATTGAAAGTTGGCAAAACCAACAGGTAGTACAAATGGCATAAAACATGAAAAAAAGCTCATTGATATACTGCGAGGAACAAAATCGTTGGCAATTTTGCGACTGTTCCCCCCTCATAAAAGTTGGTTCGGCACGTCCCTGTGGATACCTACAAGTATATTGAGCTTTTAGAATAGACCTTGATTGCTTTTGGAGACCAGTTTTCTTGGTTTAATTGGATTTTCCAACATGATCATGATGTCATTCACATAGCACGTGAAGTGCGCAAATGGTTTTAATTAACGGCAAGTCCAGTTGTGCCATGGGTGCAATGGAGCCACCGCCCGCAGCGCCAAAGTTCAGAAGGCGCCAAAATTGTGCGTTTTTAATTTAATTTTCTATAAAAAATTAAATTTTGAACAAAAGAAATATCTGAATTGGGGCGCCACGCCAAATCATATCAATAACTCACAAAACGCTAAGCTAGAAGTCACAAATTGTGATTTAATTAATATTTTTTTTGATTAAATTATTATTGGTAAAGTAAAATAAGTAATGATAACACTGGTCTGCAAATAATTTTTTTTTTTGAGCTCTGCTATCATTTTTGTTGATTCTTACGTAAAATGACCTCTTGAATTCCCGAATATGACCCCCGTTTTCCTCCATCATCTACCGTGTTTGGGAGATTTCTTCAATTATTCCCCCCCCCCTTCTAACTATTTTTATCACTTTTCAATAATTTGAAGAAATGAAAACGATAGCGATTACATTTCTTCTGGTAAGCTAGAGAGGTAAAAAGTTAATATTTGTAACAAGTTGATTTAGAGGAAGATTTGTCCTCTGAAATTGTAAAAAAATTATTAAAAATGATTGATTTTTTCCGTTTCTTTGCTAAATTTTTAAAATTATTTTCAACGTATTCCAGCTTCTAGCCTTCATCAAACAACCCCAAATAAAAGAATTTGTTTTTTGATTATTGGTGATTTACATTAAACGAACGCCACCACGCGGAAAAATATTAAGTTGATCTAATATGAATTGTTGGTATAGAAAGTTTTGTTTAATATAAATTGTTATTCTTTTGGTATTTTATTTTGTGAATTATCATTGCTATTTGCTATTTTACGATATAAAATAATTCAGAATTAAACTCAAAGTAACATCAATTGTGTGTTTGCATATGAAATCAAACAAAAATAAACAGTTTTCAATTTGACCATCTCAGATTTTTTTGAAACTTTGGTTAATTATACCCTTTAACATACTGAAGTTCAAATATAATTTAAAAAAAATTCAAACTCTTATAGTTTTTGAGGTATTTAAATTTAAAATTCGCAAAAATGACACTTTTTTGGCTCACACTCAACCATACAAAATGTTCTAACTTCAGTTTTATAAGTCGTACAGAGTTGTGTGATAGCTCAATTTAAAGAGCATTTAAAGGGCTTTAATTTGATACTAATCTTGACCACTTTCTAACAAAAATGCATTTTTTCGAGTTAGTTTTCTTTGAAAATAATTGGAAGAGTGGGACCATGATGGGCTCAGCAGTTATGATAAAAAATGCAACTGTATCGTTGAGTGCCAGCCAAAATAGTGACGTTTTTTGCGATTTTTAAAATTAAATAACTCAAGAACTATAAGAGTTAGAATTTTTTTTAAATTATATTTGGGTTCAGAATATTGAACAGTATGATTAACCAAAATTTCAAGAAAATCTGTGATAGTCAAGTTGAGTGACTTGTTGGTTTGACATGAAATGACCCAATTGTACGTAATGGAGCCGCCATGTTCTTGATATTTGGTAGTGCCATGAGCGCTAAATATCAGCACTAAATATTAGTGCTGAAGGGACCATTTACCTAATCTGCACCCGGCGCTGAACTAGCTTGATCCGGCACTGATTAACGGACATTACAATAATTATTGAATAGTTACCAATAAAATCCACGAGTTTAAATCTTATAGATAATCAAGGGGGAACTTGGCTCGTATGGTATACGAAGGTAAAAACCAGTGTAATTCAGTACAATAGTTAAAAATTCGTTAAAGGTTCAAAAAGGAAAAGTTGGGAAGAAATTGATTATGAGAATCATAGAGAAGACGAATGGAGTGTTAAAGAAGTATGGAAGCAGTATTCGGTATTTATATAATTATTTAAAAACTCAGAGAGAATAAAATTAATGAGAGTGAAGTTAATCCAACTTAAGACAGTGCTAAGACAGTGGTGGCAAACTTATGAACCGCGTGGGGTTAGTCATTCACCCAAGAAGGCTTTTTAAATGACCCACACGTTTATTTTTATAAACTTATTTTTTATAATATGATGGTGATGCAATAGAATGGTGAAAACGTTCACGATATTTTATACTTACAGTGTATTTTATTTGTGATAACTTAAAAAACATTATTTTAGTTCTGAAAAGTATGTCTGCAATTATTTGGTTTTCTAAAATATTGATATGGTTAAAGAGAGAACAGACAATCGAAATTATTGGTACCCTTTTTTATCCAATAGATATTTCAAGGTGAAGAAATAGGGCATTCGTGATCCACTGGCTAGTATTAAACAAATATTGAACAAAATTTTACCCTTTTCTCAAATAGGTTCGCTATCACTGGTCTAAGAGAGCTAGCGACGGACGATTTTACTTCAATTCATAATACTTAATTCGTATGTAAATATTTAACTTGTAACCCCTTGTTCAAAGACCATCTTAACATAATCTCAGATCTGAAAACTCTAATGTCCCAGGGTATCCAATATGAAACAATGAGCTTAAAAAATTAAGAAATTAAAGACACAAAAAATATTTAGTTAGTGTCATGAAAAGTAATGGCAGAGACGAAGCTCTATTCTCGAGCTTAGATGAATCTTTTTGACCTCAAAAAATGAAACTTGGAAAGCGGAAGCTTTTTTCACTTTTTCTTACGTACTTTGAGCAGAAAATTCGAATGCCGCAGGCAAATTTCTCGTAAGTATGGTATTTTTTATTTTATGCGGCTATAAACGTAACAAATTCGGGATGAATTTGCCATCCTCTTATTTCTCAATTTTACACGATTTTAAGTGATTCGGTGAAGCCCGGGCTGTGTTTTGAGCACTAGGCATTAAAATTCGTCGATTTGGATAATTTAGGATTACCTTCTAATTAGTAACTTTTTTTAAAATATATTTTTTGAATCTCAGGATCATTTGAGTCGCATAGTGAGTGCTCTAAGCCTGTTTATGCAAGAAGTCTGCAAGAAGACCATTTTGTTATTACATAATTATATAAAAAAATTATCATAGACGTAATAACCTTGAGAGGATGAAAGTACTTAACAAACGCTATTACCAATAATAATAAGCACTCACTTACTTGAAATTTCCGAAAGTAATAGAAAAATGTTATCGATTCACAGCAATTTTACTTGCATAAATAAATTATTAATATTAAATTCAGGTAAAACAATAAAAACGATAAATTATACTTGAGGTGGTCTGGGGTGGACAATTGTTAGAAGCATTAATTATAGTTGATAAAACACTCAATTCTACATGAATGTACTTATCGAGCTTTAATATGCACAGGTCATAACGATTAACAAAAATTAAAATAATAAATGTCGAGAAGTTAGTTTTATGTTAAATACTGAAATAAATTATGTTTACTGTAAAAATTACCTAATACATACAAATAACTCTATTCTGGAATAATACCTGCAATTAAGTATAAAACTGGAATGTTCTAATTAACTTCTTATTAGTTGTTCTCGGGTTAAAATGTAACAGGGAAGAAACGATATTTTATGCCAAGCTTAATAAACATCAATTGCAATTTTTGATATCCTTATATTATTTTATTTATTTTGACTAACCGGTTTCGGTAACATATACATCGTCAGATCCAACCTAAAAAATTAAAAATGGTAGTCAAAAAAAAGAACTAGTATTTTAAAACTGGTCACTTGGTGTAATCGTATTAGAAAGAATAAATTTTTAAAAAATAAATAATCCAGACCAATAATTTCATTATTGTAAAAATGAAAAATGACCTTTGTGTCAGTTTATAAAATATCTCAGATCGTAGTTTCCCTAATTGGCCAATCTTTTATTTAATAATACTTCGGTTACTCTTTATTTATAATTTCAGTTTTTGTTATAAGTCGCATTAGCTTAATGGAAAAACGTTTGATTTTCCCAATTTTTAAAAAAATAATACATACATTTTTTGAAATGTGCGTCAATTTTAGGTACGAAAATAAAAATAATTTTTTAGAATTAATTGCTCGATAAGTTAATAAAACTAAAGTCAGTATCAACTATGTAATTAAATTTTCTTTTTTCGTAAAAAACCAACTCGAAAGAAAAGTAATTAAAAAAATTAAACCGTTTATTACGACTTGACCGAAATTCTTACAAAAAAGAATTTATGTGCCAGATGAATAAATTATTAAATGCTATGAGAAAATGTAAACGTGTACCTAATAGATACATTATTTATCAGGCAGCATTAACATTTTTCCTTTCTTTATCTTTTCAAAGAAAGTAACGTATTCGTATTTTAACAAATTTATTTTTGACTTAGGTGATTTCCAAAAGCTTACTTTTATCAAGAACTTTTTGTATTTTACACAGTAAATAAAAAATTATAAATTATTGAAATTCGTAATATAATATTTAACCAAATAAAAAAAAATGATCAAACAAAGAATATTATCTATGCAGACGATACTGCTCTGGCCGCATAGAATTTAGATTTTTTTGTCAATTACCGTGTTTAACACTATTTTGATTTCAATCCAAAACTTGAACAAAATGAGTTTGCGAGACTTGCTAGTTTTAACTGTAAATATGCATTTTATTAATGTAAATATGCTAGGATTACATTACAGAATCACCGGAGGTCTTTCCGGAGCTATTGTAAAAATTTTCTTTTGTCTATTATAATTTAATTATTTTTCAATTTGTGCAGGATAATTATTTCCCAAAACTTTATTAATTTGGAAACTTTTAATTAGGTACTAATAAACCTAAAATTAATCTTTGAAGTTTTCCGAAATTTAAATTTCATATTGTAAGTTATTAATATTGTTTACGTTTAATTTAATAAAATAATTAATTATCCTACTTCACTTTATAAATAATGACAGTTTTGTATTTTGTAATTAATTTACAATATTATTAGAATATATCTATACCTAACAGGAATTACACCATTTAGTATTTTGCTATAGTCAACGATTTCAATTAATTTTCCTTTGTGTAGATGGTATAGCTATTTGTGGCAGTTAACCTTCATATTTTTGTTATAATATTATAAAGAGCATTCGGAAGGGTTGTTGGAAATTACTTTACAAAACCTACTCTTTTGAAAGCCATCACTTCTAACAATTGCCGAAATATCATATCGTTCCTTTTCAGTAACGAAGAATTTTTTGCTAACAAAATGGTTACCTACCTGTTGGAACCAGACTACCAAATAATCTCAAAATATTATAAACAATATGTTAGGGTCAATGATGACAATTCGGCCATTAACGTCTATGCCCGGTAAATAATGACAATGCCCAGTTTCGTTGGACCATGCATTTTGGGCGATGTTGACATTTAAAATTTCATATGTGGTTTTTACATCATTATCTGGGCAATGACGTTAATGCCCAATACAGGGTAGGCAATGATGAAACTACTATTCTACAGATTCCATATTGGGATATCCGTCACACACATTTCCTATTTCGCCGAGTGAGTTTGCGTTTGTCTAAATTAAATAAAAATTCTTGTATACTTATGGGGCTTTGAAAAGGGCCAAGTTGCTGTCATTTATAAATAATGAAATAATTGTCCTGGGTTAAAGTGCATAGTGAACAGCCGTTTTGCTGTTCCTTATAGTATTTATTCTATAATATCATCATTATCCAATCCATTTTAGTTATTAAAGTCATTAACAGGCCAATCAGATAAAAATATTTACATCATTGCCCTCCGTTAACGGGCGTTGACGTCAATGGCCGGTCAATGACGTTAATAGCCAGCGTAAATGGGCAATGAAGTCATTGTCCCGCCATTGACGTCAATGCCTAATTTACGTCATTGCCCGTAACATATACGTTTAATATATTGGGGGTATTGGGGGGTCTTTAAAAATTATCTATTGTCGTGGTTTGGAATCCACGGTAAATCGCAGTAAGTGCCCTATGTGAGTACAGTCGTCCATTTTGATCGGTGTTAATTTTAGATTAGTGAAAATTAACTGAGAGTCTGCATGCTGTGTCTGAGCATTGCAACTCGGTAACATTGAAAGTCTTATTTTTTAATAAAATGAATTACCTATTTGATAGTGCTATTCAATCAATAGTTTTGTTCTTGAGTTCATTTTAAATTCATACCTTCCTTTCAACTAGCTCTCACGCCCATTGACATATTTTTCGTAACACAGTAAAATTCTAAAATTTATGTGATTCCCATATAAGACATTAGTTTATTATTTTGAAGGTTTTTGTGGTTCGTTAATTTTCTCTGAAACGTAACTTTTCTATGTTCGGTGAAAGTTTTCTTTTGCCTTGAATGTTTTCGTAAAATATGATGTAGTACAACATTTTGTCTTATAAAATTATAATACGATATTATTTTGGTAAATAAAGTAGGTCTTTTATATTATTTAAGAACACCGAGAGTTGTGTTCAAGACTACTTCATTTCTAATCCACGGCAAATGTCTAACAAGTAAAACAAAAAATTTTATCACACAAAATTAAATTACATAGGTATTCCAAAGTTAAATTATTAATACTCATCAAGTAGAAACGGAATAATTCAAAATTATTTATATTTTTCGGCGAAGAGTACTTTACACTATCACATTTAATTTTAAAAGTTCAAATCGCTCTCTCTTTGCTTTCACAGCCTCCTTCATTTTAAAAAAAAAAAGAATTGCACGCCGCACGCACGATCTCTTCCGGTATTTCATCCCATATCGTGATCAGCCCACGAGACGCTTAAATGAATCCAAATTCAATTCTTTCGTACTCCCAATCTTGCTCAACATGTATCCTCATATGAAAAAATCCAAGGGAATTAAGTCGGGTGAAGATCATGGCCATTCTTTCCAAGGGATGAAATCAGTCAAATTGTCCAGACACCAATCCTGAGTGCTAGTAGCTTTGTGAGACGGTTCACTATCTGGCTGAAAGCAATAATAATCATTAATCATTTCCGTACAAACTACAAGCATGTAAAAGCAAATGATTCTTCAGTACGTGTTGAATGTAATATTCTTGATTGATCTTAATGCTTCGATCGATGAAAAGCAGTGGTAACTTGCCTTTGGGAGATATTTGCACCCCAAACCACGACTACAGATACATTTTGGAAACGATGTACTGCCAGTTTGTCGATAGGAATATCCCTTATTGAAGTACCATAGATGCGATCATTCTGTTGATTGCAAGTATCTTGCAGTAAAAACATCTTTCCATCAGAAAAAATAATATCGTTGCCTGCGTGCCAAACGAGCAAATCCTTGCACTTTTTGTTTTTTGTAGGCCTTCAATCCTAGATCGTAGTGAAAAATTCTTCCAAGTGATCTTCTTGAAATGTTCAAGTCTCTAGCCATTTGATTAGCTATTTCACATTTCACGCACATAATCACATTTGATGTGATTTGAATCACATTCTTCACTCGAACAGATCTTATTGCCTAATTTCTGTTTAATTTTGTAAGTTCCAGTCTCAGTGTATCTTTTAATGGTAATAATTGAAAAGTCTGCTCAAGTTTAAATATTTAAGTTTTCGATGTACGTATATTTCACATGCTTTAAAATTTTTTCAATGCAATTTTACAACTTCTTCTCGCTTAGCGTCTAACGCTATAAAAAGTTTAAAGCAAACGTTATCACAATGAAGGGGTAAATATCTCAAAATAATTTTGTACACAAGACTCGAAATTCCAATGATTTCCATGGAATTCCAACAAGGGGAAGGTAACGGAGTAACTGTAGCCCCCCCCCATGACCTATCAAAACCAATAAAATTACTTAATTTTGTTAAAATTGGAAAAATATACCTAAATTCTTACAAGAAAAATATGTATTTACCCTCTCCCGGCCAGCCACTTACCTCCATGAATTTTTACTAAATCTGAAATTTAAGGAAATCCCAGGAAGTCTTAAGAAATAGGAAATACAAGAAAATTTTAAGAATAGGTACTATAGATGAGCTTTTTCTTATTTTTTCATTTTTTTTAGTTTTCCTTGGCTTAATTATGATTTTCCAAGATTTCTTAAGATATCGCAGAATTTTCTGTTTCCTTAAATTTTCCTCTTCCTCAAGATTTTCTGGAATTTCCCAAAATATCTTCAGATTTATTTTCACTAGTACACCGGAGTTTCCTAACAATTTATCTCTAGTTTTTGCTGGGAAACCGAGGGAAAATTGCGATAGGTAGGTATACAAAGCGAAGGAAAATCTTAGGAAATTTTAAGAATTCTCCAGATGATCTTTATTTTGTATCTTTTTAAATTTTTGGAAACTTCCTTGGCCTTTCCTAAAATATTCTGAATATTCTAAATTTCTTCGATTTTCCTATTTTCTAAGGCGGGAACATAACGGTGAGTCTACCCCCCCCCCCCTAATGACAAAAGCCAACAAAATTTTTTAAATTATTTTTTAATTTCAAAAATATACCTAAATTCTTATCGAAATATATTTATTTATTCTCTCCTCACCAACCTCATTTACCTCCTACATGAACTTTGCAATGATCTTCTCTTGATTTTCAAACTAGTTTAGATCTAAAGAATTTCTATGATTTCCAAGGAATTCCAGAGATTTCCAAGGGAATTCCAAATAAGTGTACACGAAATTTTCGATATATTTACTCCTTGTCTTGCACTAAATAGTCAATTAAAAAAAAAATAGTAGGCGACGAAAAATCGTTTTAGAATCTTTTTAT
The DNA here is from genome assembly GCA_949152465.1 of Cantharis flavilabris. NCBI lineage: Eukaryota > Metazoa > Arthropoda > Insecta > Coleoptera > Cantharidae > Cantharis > Cantharis flavilabris. The sequence continues at coordinate 15,020,405 of OX424435.1, forward strand.
AGAAACCAAAAGAAATGTATCAATTAATTTGCCATACACAGAGTTTTTTTCATGAAATTTCAACCTCTATGCATCAAAATTCATTGGTTTAAGTAATGGAAACACATGATCTCAATGTTTTACAAATTTTGAAAAAAACACAAGGTTACCCTTGCCATCGTTTAATCTCAAATATTTTCAGATTTCACAGAACAGATTTTAAATTCGTATAGTATAATTTTAATATAATATGATATTATCCGTTTTGTGTCTTGAAAGTTCAAGAAATGGATTCTCATTTTGAGCCGCTTACGAACGTTTTACCCAAATGAAATTTGGTTTTTCAAACTCCTCGCATTAAAACACGTCGGTTTAAGTCATAAAATGGCAATCTAAAATTTTTACGATTTTTTATCAAATCGTCCAATTAACCCCTTTGGTGTTTTTTTGACCTGAAAAATTGAAAGTCTGAAATCAAAAACTCTTTTGGGTTTTACTTATGCATTTTGACAAGATAAATTAATTTGGCATTGGCAGATATTTAAATATGTATGATATTTAAAGATTTATGTGGCTTTAAAGTTCAAAAAATGGATTCTCATTTTGAGACGCTTACGAGAGTTTTTTCGCACTACTCATCGCATTAAAACACGTAGGTATAAGTCATAAAATGGCAATCCAAAATTTTTATGAATTTTCACCAATTCGATCATTTAATCCCTTTGCTGTTTTTTTACCCGCAAAATTGAAAGTCTGAAATCGAAGACTATTTTGGATTTTTCTTATGTAGTTTGACGAGATAAATCGATTGGCACTGGCAGATTTTTACAAAAGTATGAAATTTAAGGATTTATGTGGCTTTGAAGATCAAAAAATAGATTCTTATTTTAAGCTGTACGAGTGTTTCTTCCAAAGGAAAACTTGTTTTCCGAACTCCTCGCATCAAAACTTGTTGAGTTTGCATCAAAACATGTTGAGTTAAAGTCATAAAAGAACCATTTAAATTTTTTACAATTTTTGAAAAATTCACGGATAAAAAAAATTTTTAGAATCATAACTTCACTTTACTGTTAAAATTCTATTATTTTAACATTGTGATTAGTCCTCTTTTTTGTTTTTGTTGTGAACCAAAACTTTTTTCTCAGTGTACATTACGAATGTAATGTACAAACACGAATGCGTGTTTTGGGTGTTTGTAAACTCCACGTATCAACCATGTCAGTTGTAGCATTGTTGTAGTCATAAAAGTCATATCAATATTTTAGAAAAACAAAAAAATTCACTAAACACTTTTCAGAACTAAAATGTTTTTAAGTTAACACATGTAAAATACACTGTAAGTATACATTTGCAAACGTTTTCACCATACCATGGCATAAAAGGCAATGAATTAGCTAATGAACTAAAGCTAATGAATTAACTAATTCTAATTATTAATTCTAATTAAAAATAAATAATGAATTAACTAAAAAATAATGAAAACTTTTGCGAATTTATACTTACAGTGTATTTTACATGTGTTAACTTAAAAACATTTTAGTTCTGAAAAGTGTTTAGTGCATTTTTTGGGTTTTCTAAAATATTGATATGATTAATATCGAGTTACACTACTACCACCTATCAATCGATTATAGTCATAAAAGGACTATTTAAATTTTTTAGCAACTTTGAAGAAACGTAAATTTAAAATCTTAAATCGGAAACTTTTATGGCTGTTTCTTTTGCAGTATGTCGAGATAAAGCAATTGACGCAGGAAGATTTTACATAAGGATGATATTTAGGGGAGAGTGGTCTAAAAGTGACCCCCTTTTCGTTTTTTTTTACATAGAACTTTTAAATCGAGACATACTCCTTTAATTTTAGTATCGTTGTAAAGTTCATTCAATTACTCCTACCGCTTTTGAGCTACGGCCAAAAAAAAACTTAAATAATGGTTCCAAATCCGACTATCTGGAGGTAAATCCGACCCCCACCTGTTCTAAATCCGATCTCTTTATTTTCATTAATTTTCAACATAAAATTTAAATTTTATTTGAACTAGAGAAACAAAAATTGAAAATTATCTTAGTAATAAAGGATATTTAAAAAAAAAGAGAAAATACTTGGCTGTTGCTCAATTTTATTTAGTTTTGAATTTTTATTGATCAGGTTATTTCTCGGTGTGTTTTTCTTTGCTAGGCGTTCTATATTTTTTACTTCCATTTCAATTTCATTCATGACATCATCATCAGTTAATATTCCTGTTCAACTTTGTTTCGCTTCCTGCGTATTGTAGTTTTTCGTGGTGGAGCTTGTGGATATGGCTAAATTGCTTGAAGTGTTTTATTAATTCTCAAACTATAGATGTTTGTAATGCTGATGTGATGACTGGCCGATTGAATGTTTATAAATAAAAATCTGTATCTATCGAATCATCACCACCGATTTCTTCATTTGCTGCAGTTGAAATTGCAGATTCATTGAGAATAACATGTACAAATCGCAAAAAAATAGGAATGTGAAATTCACGAATACATAAAAATATAAAAAAAGTAACTCTGTAAGATTATATTAATTTTTAAATTCTAAACAACGCGAAAAAATGGGGGTCGGATTTAGAACCATTATTTGAGGTCGGATTTAGACCACACTGCTTTTAACAATTGAACATCATTTACGTAAAAAAGCAAACAATCAATCACCGAATAAATATTTTTTTCAAAAACAGCACGACCATATTATTAGAAATCATTTATGATTTTTTGGCGATTTATGAAATAAATAAAAGTATCACAAATTATAAATTAGTTAAAAATCAATTACCGAACTATGAAAATATTAAGTTGACTGTAACAAATCTAAAGCTACTAGCAATATGTGTAATCTTAAACCAACTTATAACCACTTAATGGCGACTATAATGGGATCATTATCATCTCAATTTGTGTTAACGTTTTCGAAATATGCATGGAGGTCGGATTTGGACAACGGTCGGCTTAAGAGTACTCTCCCCTACTATTTTATGTGAGTTTAAAGTTTAGAGCTGCTTCCGAGCGGGCAGTTCTGCAAAAGTTTGCTATTTTGGATCCACTGAAAGTTAGCAACTGAAGGAGTATTTCATAAAATATTATTTGCGCAATCCAATATAAAAAAATTCAATAATGTACGCAGACTTCACTTAAATAAGTCTGATATTTTATGTGATCTTAAAGTGAAAATATTTTAATTCGATTGAGAAATCTAGTGGCCGCCGGTCGTGATAAATCTTTCTTTAAGGATGTATAGGAAACAAAAAATAAAACTAAAAAATATAAGAAATCAATAGTTCTTGCAGTTTCAATTAGCTTAAAATAAATGACCAAAATATAAGAATTTTTTCAAATTTTCTGTAGTTATAGCTTGGAAATAGAAGAATAAGGTTTTAGCAAAATTTCATCACGGCTTACTACCCCGTTCTCAAGAAATTAATTAGTAATTGAACAACCGACATAGAGTTGTCACGTTCAATTCTCTAAAAAATAATATAGATTTCGACGTTAAAAGAACCCTAAACATATTTAAAACTTGATGGTATTGTAAATATTATGTATATCTCGGTTTTTATCAGTTTTAACTAAAAATATAAATTTTTACTCATAAAAATTATTACATTTTTTATTTTGTTAGTAGGTTGGATAATCACTAATAAAAATTTTGCTATGTCGAATTTAATATTTGTAATTTCAGAAAATGAACTGATTTAAACGAAAAAAACCTGTCTAAATGCATTTTTATAACTTTGTTTAGTATAGTTTATGATATTTAAAAAATATTTTACTATACACACATAAGACCAATATTCGTGAAATTTAAATTAACCCTACTTTTGTCTCCGATTGTATCTCCCATACATCCTTAAAAGGGTAATGAGGTGATCATAAATTAGAAACATTTAAAAATTTATTTGTAGTTTTATAGGTTTAAATTATTAGTTAGTATTTACTTTTATAAAATATGTTATATTATTAATTAATTACTTTTCTAAATGTAATATTTAACAGGACTAAACAAAATGTTAAAATAATAGAATTTTAACAGTAACGTGAAGAAATAGAATACGTAAAAAATTATTATTTAGAAAAATCAAAAAACATTAATTACCACTCAACAAGTTGGCATTAAAAATATTTTTAAAACAATAAATGAATATTACGAAAAATAAATAATTAAAAATTCGTAATGCGATATAACGCCCACGGTACTACTTGAAATTTTTATTTTAAGTTAATTATCTAGTGAAATCTAGACGCCTGTCGCTTTATGCTTACACGATATGCAAAACTCTGCTCAACGTTATGTGAAGTAATTATTTGAGGATAATTTGAGGATCGATGAATACTTCGGTATTAAATTCTCCGTTCAAAATTTTATTAATTTTATTCGATTCGTTTTTATCAGAAGCAGAACTCCTAATGTTAGGCATGTTTTACAATAATTATGTATCTGATAAATTCGTAACAGGTATAGTCGCGTCAATAAATACATAAAATAGGCAATCTTCGGAAGTCCTCAAGAACAGCTAAGATTTTAATGATTCTTTTTTTAAAATATTTGTTTTTTTATATTATTTAAAATCAGAAACCTTTTGAAGCGAGGATATGACTATTAATATAATTTAAACAACATGGTTTGATATTTATATAAAAAATCAGATTTTCATACAAAACTTATTCTACAATAATTAATATACGAAAGTAAATTATGAATTGTGGATTATTTATTATTTTATGAAATACTTGTAGGGAATAATAGATCCGCATCACTTTCCATTTAATTCCACTGTATATTATTTTGGGCTAGTTTTTTGCAGAGAAGATTAATAAACCAATTTTTATCTTTGCTGCTTCCCAAGAATTTCTCTTTAGTTTTCTATAGAGACATATCTTCTTCAAATAAATAATCAATTGAAGTATTACTTATATATCTACGAATTTTCTCAGACGCTTTAGTTCCATCATTATCAAATCTATCAAAAAGCAACTTTAACGTTAAGGCCATTGTTATTACGGAAATATCTAATGGACTGTAGACAAATATCAAGAAACTTATTATTTTTGTCCCATTTTAATCTATGGTTAACATACCACCATCAATAATGTTGAAAAATTGGCGAAGCACCGATATCTTTACAAGATCAAACATTACTTTAGTAATATTAAAAATTAAAAATAATAACTAGAGGATGCAAAGGAGGAAACGCACATAATTTCAATGAAAGTTATAACGGCTTGCCATGCTCCAAAGCACCTTCATAATGAATTGAAAAAGATCAAGCTCGCTAATTTCCTTGCAGTCTAAATATTTAACGATGGTTTTTATGATATTCTAAAAATGCTGAAAGTAATGGACGTCATCATCGGCTTTATTGCAAAAGAATATGCCATGGAGAGAGAAAACAGCTGAATCAACCAGGTGGAATTACGTCATTAAGCATCCTCAAAAGAGGGACGAACAGTTCGGAGAAAATCTTCAGCTTCTCAGCAGAGGAGGGTCCATTGTATGGGTCAGGTATTAGCAGTTTTTATGGTAAATATCATTTTATCTTGCAAAAATCCATCGTTAAATCGTTAAACGCGTATATCTCCAAATGACATTTTTCAAATTTCCTGCCATTGTAACTCAAAGAGCAATTATCCGATTGTCCTGAAATTTACCTGAGTACTCTTGAATATATTTACTCTACAGTGACGTAGGATATTTTTGTTTAGATGAAAATTGATTATTTGGCATTGAAGAAACGACCATTTTATAGGCAAAAAACAGACTATTTTTCATAATTACACCATTTAGTTAGATTTTGTTATTTTTTGAAAATCCTACATCATTGAACAAGAAGTACCTTCCACTTTAACGCTATTTTTTCCTTTTTCGGTTTCAGCTATTCAATCGGCCGGAATCATGGCAGCAGGAAAAGAACTCTTTTTTTGACTCTTCCGAAGGCAGCGCATTAGTCGCTTAAATTTCGCATTTTGAATATTTGCCGCCGACGCCTCTCCGGGGCGTTAAATGGACAATAGACTTTTTTCCTTTATGTATTATTGTTTAACCTGTTGGGATTTTCCCCAGCAGGTAACAGCACATATTTTTATTGTTAACGTCGGACCAAAGAAACCTTTTGGTCTTCAGTCTCACATTTTGTTTCGACATAATAAGAACTCGGAGTTCACACTGCAAGAACCCCAATTTGTATATACAGTAGAATCCGCTTAATGTGATCTCGGATAATGTTATCAGTCGGTTATTGTGATAATTTTTTTTGGAAACCGGCTACTTTTTCTTTCTTTTTTTTCTTCTATTTTGTTCTAATCCAAGTCTTCTAAAATTCGCCTTTTTCTAAATTTCGCTAATTGTTATCAGTTATCAGTTATCAGTTAATATTATTAAAATATCCTTGGCCCGAAGTGATCACATTAAGCGGATTCTACTGTAATTAATGTAAATATTTCTTAATGTTATTTATCAATTAAATCAAGTTAGAAGCCAAAATAATTATTATTTGTATTATAAGCCAAGAAGCAAACAACATATTTTGGTGACCCCGACGTGATTTAACGTTACCACGTTTTACCTTTAATTCGGCAAGAGTGGCCATAATAAAAAATGCAAATTATAATAAATTTAAAAATTATGATAAATGAAGCAATGAAAATTAGAATGCTTGTCTATTGCAAAAAACGTCTATTAACACAAAAAGTAATATTAACTAAATAAGGAATATTGGCAGGATAATAAAGGAACTTGCACGTTCTTGCAGTGTGAACTCCGAGTTCTTATTATGTCGAAACAAAATGTGAGACTGAAGACCGATCGGACCAAACAAACCCTTTGGTTGGCTGGCGTGATACATAACCGGCTCCTTATTAAGTTTTACGTGATATAAACTTATTTAATATTTGGAACTGCGCTCACATTATTTTGAAAAAATAATTTAAACAATACTAAACAGTTTTTATACCCAAATCACACAAAGGGGTCATCCATAAACTCCGTGGTATTAATATTGCACCGAGCTACAGCCAATATTGGTCCAATGTTGATGTTCTATATGGTCGCAATATTGAAAAACAATATTGGACCTATATTAGCTGCAGATCGGCAAGCAATATTGGTTATAAATATTGGCCCAATATTGCACCAAGCTACAGTCTATATGGTCGCAATATTGAAAAACAATATTGGACCCATATTGGCTGCAGGTTGAAATGCAATATTGGTTATAAATATTGGCCCAATATTGCACCAAACTACAGCCGTTATTGATGCAATATTGATTTCCTATATATCCTCGAAACTCTTACTTTTTAAAATTTTTAAAAACTTTCTGTTAAACCTTGAACGAATTTTCAAAATTTAGACAGAAATTAAAAAAATTTTTTTTTTAATAATCAAGATGGTCAAAATAATATTGAAAAACCAATGGTTTTTAATATATTTTTTTTAAATATTAATATTTAACCGATATTAGCTGAAGATCGAAAGGTCATATTGGTTATCAACATTGGCCCAATATTGCACTAAGTTATGGCCATTATTGGTCCAATATTTATTTCCTATATGGGTGCAATATTGAAAAAAAAACAATCTTTTCCTATATATCGCTGAAATTGTAATTTTGTATAATTTACAAAAACCTTCCGTTAAACCTTAAACGAATTTCGAAAATTTAGATCAAAATTAAAAAAATTTTTTTTTAATAATCATAATGGTCAGAACAAATTTGGAACACAAATATTTTTTTAATATTGTGTTTTTAAATATTAATATTTAACCGAATATTTAGCTGTAGATCGGAAGGCAATATTGGTTATCAATATTGGTTCGATATTGCGGCAAGCTACAGTCTATATTGGTCCAGTATTGATTTTCTGTATCGGCGCAATATTGAAAAACAATGATGGACCGATATTGGTTGAAAATTTGCAGACAATATTGGTTATCAATATTGGCCTAATATTGCGCCAATTTATAGCCAATATTGGTCCAATATTGATTTACTATATCGGTGCAATATTGAAAAACAATATTGGGCCGATATTGGCTGAATCTTGCAATATTGCACCAACATTCAATATTGGCGCAATATTGGCCCAATATTGCGCCAAGATAATGTGCTACATGGGGACGTTAACAATAAAAATATGTGCTGTTACCTGCTGGGGAAAATCCCAACAGGTTAAACAATAATACATAAAGGAAAAAAGTCTAGTGTCCATTTTACGGCGCCGGAGAGGCGTCGGTGGCAAATATTCAAAATGCACTTAACAATGATAATAATTATTACGTTACTTATGTTTTACCAACCTAATTACCATGTAATATCTGTGGATAAAACAGATCGACGTACATTGGTGTTCAGTTGGGGGAATGTCTTTGTATGCAACGGTTATTGTTTTCTGAAAATAATAAATGCCATATTGCCACGGTCATTTACGTAAACAAAAAGTTTTAAAGTGCTGGTTTTAATCAAGGTAAGTTGTAGATCAATTGTATTTATAACACAATTTTTAAAATGTTTAAATTAAATTTTTCTAATCCAAATTAACGTAAAAGTGAATTATAGTCAATGAGGGTAATATGGCCCATCAAGGGCCATTCCTTTCAAGGAAGAAAAATGGTTTTTTGATTATTATTTGTTATGAACAGACAGTAGCAGACATGGACAGTGCAAAAAGTGTCAATCTTGGATACACGACGACTGCCTACACTGAGAAAAGTAAAGTAAAATTTTTTACTAATGTGTAGTTGTTATTTCAATTTATTATTACTTAACATTAGTCATTGTAAGTTTTAATAGTTGTAAATTTATTTTTTATACCTCTGTTTTTATTAAATATTACTACTATATATTTATTTTGAATCTTTATTATATACAAAAGAAGCGATATTGTTTAAAATAAGCGTAGTTGTAATCATTTAGAACTACTTGCAATAATTACAGATGTATTATTATTTACAACTACAGTAGTAAATATCTAATAGGACTTCTAGTTATAAATATCGCTTATATAATTAAATTGTAACCTTGTGATAATATTATGCTGACTCCCGATTTTCTTCTGATGGCGATGGCGTGGCGTTCTATTTTGTACGTGATAAGTTGTTAGTGCAAGTGAAAATATTTTCATCTGATGGATCAATTATTAAATAAATAGAATTTACATGAGGTAGGTACATAGTTAAACTTATTTTTTGTCAGTAATTCACATTTATTCTTTTTCAGAAAATGAAATTGATTAAGAAGCATTTACTGCAGGAATGCGATTCTGTACAATTAGTACCTAAAATTGGTTTCCGTAGAAAATTAACTCAGCGGTGGAGAGGTGTTCTTATATCTATGTAATACATTTTAATTATTTTTTACTATTGTATTTAATAAATACTTATTTAACAAACTAGTATTGTTTATATTGATTTACCTTATCAAAACTTACAAATAACTTGGTTATTGTTTAAATCTAGAAGATTTAACCATAAACACGGCAGTTATTTCTAATACTATCAGAAGATATTATTGCTTATAAGTTTATTCTATTAAATACTGCACTGCAGTTACAAAATATACAACTACAATTGTATTTTGATAATATTGGATGATATATAATTTACACCTATGTAGTTGTATTATTTACCTTGATTACGTCATAATTAATATAACAGCTTGTAGTTGTATTATGTATATCTATGTATCTTTATCTTATAGTAAATGAAATTACAGCTTGGTAGTTGTATCTTATAAAAACTGGAGCTACTGGCACCTATTTTACAACTACATATTTTAATTTATACAATTTTTCTGTTATTGAATACAAATTTTTTTTCTCAGTGTAGGGTTTACTAAAGACGATGTGGATAATTTAAAATGTCAAAAATGTAGTGATTGGAGCCGTGGTTTTTTTTTATATTATGTACTTTAAGTGGGCCTTATTATGGACTATGGTGGGTAATAAAGCCCATTTTAGAAATTTTGTTTAAGTATAATTTTTTTTATAATATTTTGTGTATTTTTACTCTTCTGTATTAAAATAAATACTAAGATGTTTAAAGTTTCAAATAAATGTTTTCAATATTCACATTTAATGTGATTTACATGTATATTTTACAATTTTCCTTATGAAAATTTAAAGTGGGCCTTAAAAAACTCAGGGACCTTACTTATTTTCTTCTGCGAGTCTTAAAATTATTATGTTAAATAAAAGTGTTTCTTGAAAGCGAACCTTCAAAATTCAAGTGGTAGCATAAATATGCACAAAATAATATGCAGATATAAGACTATTATAAGTATTATATACAAATTATATACAAAATCATATACAAATATGAAAAAATATGCATTATAAATCTAATTTAGAAAAAAGTAAATCATGAAAATCATGTTCTCATGAGCTTGTAATACAGTAATCCAGTTCATCTACATTCTACATTCACTTCTGCAGAACTCCTGCAGGTATTAGCCATAGATCACACGTGCTCATCTTCTATCAACTAGCCCCACAAAGAAAAACAACACCCGGAATCATAATTTTTTAAATAAAATCATTAGTCTGCAAAGTTCAAAAAATTAGCTATTAATTGGAATAACAGGTTGCTGTTATCAACATTAAATTTAAGACTTTATCGTCAAGTAATACATGGTATATTCTAATTTTGTAATTGAATTATAGAATCAATTTATTAAGTGTTGGCAAAATCGATAAGCAATAAAAGTAGGAAATTTTTTATAGGCAAAATTTGCACCCCTGTAACTGTAAAAGTCGGAAAAGTACTAAAATTTTGTTTAGTTAATAATATATTATAAAAGATGTAAATCTTGCAAATTCGTAGATTTTCATCTTCTTTGCAATCGGTAAGTAAGTCGAAATTTTTCGTATAATATTATTACATTAATTTTAGTCAATTTTATTAGAATATCCTGTTAATGCAAGTGTAAATACAAATATTACATGCGCATGAAATACCGAATGGTTAATTGTAAATACATAGGTATACGTATAGGTAATATCATAATATATATATATAATGCTCAAGTTCCCTTATAGCGGCGACGCATTGCTATGACAACTCAACCCCCACGTTGTGGTCAAGCCTAGTCTTATTAATTATTAAAGTTTTTCCGACATTTTCACGGCTTTGAAAAACTTCATGTAGTCAGTCGTTTAGTAATCGCTATCGAGAGAATTTCTACTTCGCATAATCATTATTTTAAGTGCGGACTATCTTGTGAAAACTCAACCTAACCAACACTCTACTTTAGGTTGAGTAAGGTTTATGCGTATCAATGAAAAGAAAAAAACTAATTTGTTCTAAATGGTAAATATTACACTTTTTAGTTTTTCACCAGTTCTCAAAATGTAAAATTAAATTTTCATTCGGTTATTATAAAAGTTGTACAATTTTGGTTCAATTTTCAATTAAGTTAGTGTTTGCTAAACTAATCGCAATTTTAATGCCATAATGTAATTTCCATACCATTAACTCTTTAAAAGGGTACACCAATAATTATTGCTTTTGCTTACACCCGGTTTACGTACAATTATATTGGCGGTGAAAGCAGTCAAGTTAAAATAGAGACTTGGTCATCGTTTGTAAAATTCAATTAAACATCAATATCACAAACTTTATAGTTAGGAAAACTGTAAAATTTTGAAATCGGTTTAATAATATCACTTTCCAAAAAGCAATTATTTAGTTATCCTTTATTTTTTCCTTAAAAATTCTGTCTACTTCAAAATTTAGAAAGGAAGTCAGGGTTAAGTTCATACCGATAATAATTTATGAGATTCGATTAGAATGAATACAGTTGTACTATAGTAGCACCTTCCGTTTTCACAAAACATAGCTTCATCCACATTATTCATAAAGTTCTGCAGTTTGAAATTATCTACAAAGCATGAAATAGCCTAAAAAGGTAGTTCCCGCACTAGGGAAACCCCTATTCGGGTACCTAATTTAAATTGTTAAACAGCCATTAGCTTATATTTTATTTGTTGCAGATGCAGTTGGTAAAGGAAGACAGGTGTATAAACAAACTTGAAGTAAAATTAATTTAAAACTGTGACTTTTAATCGGTTTATCAGATTTAATAAACATAAGTGAGTGTTTCGTGCTTCAATGAAAAAATTGAAGCAGTTAACGCGGTATTCGCGTAAACCTATTTTATTCTTAAGTGATTTTCGTACATCTATAAGCTGCAGTAGAAAGTAATATGGGCATCTGTCTAGATACAGGTAAAATCATTATGAATTTTAAGAGATATTTTTTTATAAGTACTTTTGGTTGAATGAAAATTTATTAAAAATAATTCAGACAAAAAGTTGTGAAATCATGTGTAACTGACAGGTTTTCTTAGGAAATTGAAAATTAAAATGAAACTGACTTTGGTAAACGGTTGATTAAATGTTTTGCTTATTAGTCACGATAATTTACTGTTTAATGAAGCTTTAACAGATTTGATTAGAAAATATTATCTGAATCAACCGGAAATTACTAGCAACTATAGATTTATTTAGTACAATCTAATTTTTCATAATATATAAATTTATTAAAATGGTTCATTTTTCATAGTAAAAGTTTACCATTATGTGTATGAAAGTTATAATTCTCTCAAATGTATTACGGCACTCGCTAGCTGCTCGTGCCGTAACAGCACTTTGAGTGAATTATTCATATACTACTATTAAACTTATTTTGGATATTGGTAGTATGATATTTGGATTCGATTTTTTGATAACTTAATCACTATACAATAAAAATAAGCAATTTCTTTCATCATTAATAATTTAAATTGTTGAAAACAGTATAAAAGTACGCAGTGAACTTATCCTTGATTTATATAATACAGCGGGCAGGTTTGATAAAGAAATAATTTCAAACTAACGAGTAACTACACTATCTTCTAGTGCCATGAGTCGCCGGCAGTAAAAGTGATTTTAATTATTAAATAATATTATAAGATTTTAAGTTACAAGAAAATATGAAAGATTTTATGTATCTTGTCTGTCGAATTGGCTTTGCTCATCTGTCAACGTAAGAAATAGTCGCCATGAGTCTACTTTTGCTCCTAATGAAATAATTGTGAATAAATGAAGTTGGCCAGACTTTCTCACTATGAATACTGTGGACGAATCCGGGCAGAGTCTGAAACTTTTATATTATGCTAGTGTTAGTAGGGATGGCACTCAAAACCTACAGCTTCCTGGATTGATGATTGGCACAATCAACTAACATCAATCAACTATTAAAAATAGGGTTACAGATATTTCTCAATCCGGTTTAAGCAACCGCCTGGGGTCTAAAGAGGCCTATGTATGTTCAAAATTTTTTGAAAGCATATTTAATGCTTTTTTGTTATATATTTAACCTAAATAAACAAAACGTTAAAATAATAGAATTTTAACAGTAAAGTGTAAAACTACAATCTTTTACTGTTCAAATTAACGTTTTGTGTAGTTTTATTAAATATTATGTACAGTAGAAACTCCATCATTCGACACTCCATTATTGGACAATTCCGAGAATTTCTTATGCTAATGGACAGATAATTATGAGCTATGACGCACAAGTTGTGAGCTTATCAAAATCCACGACTGCATTTCAGCACGTAGGCAGACAGATTGATTACCTACGTTATAATGCTTACATGATAATAGCAAAATAACGTCATTTTCAATGCTAAAATAAAGGATAATTTAAATTTGAAAAAGAGGTTATTCGAAATTAATAAAAATAAAATATTTACATTCTAATCGTATAATAGTTCTGTTATTTTGGTAATGCGTATCATCACAATTTTGTCATTTAATCTATAAAATTTATTCGTAAAATATAAAATAATTTTAAACTTTATATTATGCAAGTATCTAATAACATTTTTGCAAAATAATTCTTTTTACAAAATTTGTATATTTAAATTACATCATCAAGTTTGCTGGGTAAAGCATAGTGTAAATAAATTCTTAACGTAATCAAGAATAACATGATATGTTTATATCATAATAAAGATATTTATTTCAATTCTCTATTCGACAAATTCTATGTTTGGACAGGAAATGGGTCCCGTTTATGTCGAATAATGGAGTTTCTACTGTAATTTGTATATTTTGCAAATACATACTAAATACCACAAATCTTCTTGAAATTTCTTATTTTAAGTTCATTTCTATTTATTAGTTAAACTTAAAATGATTAGATTGTCTTAGGGCCGGTATTTCAGTTGTGGTTTAAACTACGATCAGAGTTTAAACTCAATATCTGACCAATCAGGTAGCCATAAACGTAGTTTAAACCTTGAATTTAGTTTAACTAGCAACTGAAATACTGGACCTTACTATTAGTCATGGTTATCTATCCTTAATTTTTAGGTCTGAAAATAAAATAATAGTACTTTTTTTGTAACTCTATGTAGCTTAACTTAACTCATACTGGCATAATGGCGGTTAAAAACAGTTTTACCGAGCTTTCATTAGCGAGAAATCGAGTGTCTTCCGTATGACCCGCCGCCGGCGCCGTCGTCGCGTCGTCCCCATATTATAAGTATTTGGTAATTCTAATTATTCTAAATAATATAAAACATACAAAAACTGTATGGAAAGGTAAATACTTAATTTATAACGAAATTTATCTAATTGGACCATTATACACCACACATGAAATAGGTGTTTTCCAGTATTTAATTATGTGGCGATGCTCAGATAGAACAACTAACTCGTTTTTTATAATGGAGGCAAAGAGCGCAGGTTCTCAAATAAAAATGAAATTGCTTCCTCTCGTAGTTAAATGAAACTCAAATAAATCATCAGCAAGCAGTATATTGGATATGAATATCCGTTACCTACAACAATTTCCACAAAAATTAACTCAACTCGGCAGCACAATAAATAGCAGCTTAAACTATTCGCAAGATAATGGGAAACTCCTGAGTTTCCACACAGCATCAAGTGAAAAGGCAAAAGAATCCCTCACCCAGTACCAGGTTTGCTTACAACTCATAAAAATGACAATGATTGCTTCCCACTCAGCTACTGTGTTCCTCGGTATGGAACGGTAAAGATTGTGAAACCTCTTGCACTATTGCTAGAACGGATGGCTAACTGGACTTGACCAACTGGAAGTATGGCGAATCCTATCTTCAACAACACACAGTGTTAAGATAACTGGCATCGACTAACATACGTCGCACTTTAAATCGAATCGAATATTTCAACTGGCTTGCTGGCAAATGGCTAAATCGTAAACTATCCAGGTTTTACAAATCCCAAGAAAAAGGCAACCGGTGATGTAAAAAGTAATAGTGCGATCTTCAACTCGGTAACCAATCGACTTCGAGTTGAACTCAAAAATTCTCGGCTTACTTTAAAAAAATATTCGGCTTCAAATAACTGCAATAATTCGGAACGAAATTTGAAAACGTCTATCAAGTAGCTTTTTTCTTTCCATTG
This sequence comes from Cantharis flavilabris, assembly GCA_949152465.1. Taxonomy (NCBI): domain Eukaryota; kingdom Metazoa; phylum Arthropoda; class Insecta; order Coleoptera; family Cantharidae; genus Cantharis; species Cantharis flavilabris. The sequence continues at coordinate 15,035,837 of OX424435.1, forward strand.
CGTTTTATTATGAGTAAAAATCCCGTACTTTCTGTCAACGTAAAAGATACGTAATAAACAATGCTATAGACAAAGTGAAATATTCACTTTTATGTAGCCGGCTTAAAAAGTTAAATACCCACTTCTACTATTTTATTTTTAACTCATTAAACTTTTGGTTTTACTTTGCTTGTCTTGTTTATAATAGTTGTTAATGATTAATGAAGCATTTTTTGTTTCTAATAAAAGAATGCACTGTTTAACAAAATAGTATATTGTTTTACTACTAGCACTAGTCAGACTTTCCGTAGCTAGTTGATAAGATTGACAACCGAGCGAAAGGAGTTAGATAATTACAGATGATATAAGAATAATACAATACGTAGAAAATCAAAATTCAAAAAATTTAAAAAGGAGACAATTAACACATAACAGGTCTGGATTAAGAAAATTTGAAAAAATGAAAATTTCGTAATACGAAGTACAATATAACGTTATTTCATGGTTATTGCCATTCATCAGTTGTACGCATCGATTACGATTACATTGTAAAATAAGAAGAAAAAATTTTTCAAACTAAACAAAATTATCGACTAAATTGTACAAAATTGACTTACCATAACCTCCAAAGATTATCAAAACTGAACTTGTTACACGTTTGATAATCTTTGGAGGTTATGGTAAGTCAATTTTGTACAATTTAGTCGATAATTTTGTTTAGTTTGAAAAATTTTTTCTTCTTATTTTACAATGTAATCGTAATCGATGCGTACAACTGATGAATGGCAATAACCATGAAATAACGTTATATTGTACTTCGTATTACGAAATTTTCATTTTTTCAAATTTTCTTAATCCAGACCTGTTATGTGTTAATTGTCTCCTTTTTAAATTTTTTGAATTTTGATTTTCTACGTATTGTATTATTCTTATATTTTTTGAATTTAACCATAAATACATACTAAAAACCACAAATTTACTTAAAATTTTTTATTTTGAGTTCTTTTTCTAATTACAGATGAGTTTCTAAAAGTGTAAAACTGTAAATTTTGAATTTAATTAATATTCCTTATTGTCGGCTACTGTAGACGTTCAAGTACTACTTTACTAGTAGTTTAGTCAAAATCATATTTTTGTTATGTGAAAAACTAATCAAAGTTAAATATTTTTTGAAATTCTATAAAATTATAATAAGCGAAAACTGTAGAAGATTCAATTTAAATCAAAATTTAAACTATTTTATCAAAAAACTTTTTGGCAGTACAGTTTTCTAGACAGCTAAAATATTCAGATAATGTTTTTCTCAAATATCTCAAAAAATTGACCAATTGTTCTGATGACTAGCTCTAGTATAGGATCAGAGAGATAACGACTAAATCTATCAATTCTTTCCGAAGATATAAAACAATATAAGAATTGTTCATAATAAAAATTTGCCTTTAGGTGTCATGTGATTGCTCCTAAAGTATGTACCTCCAAAATATCTCCAACCACTTAAAGAACACTAAGTCACTCAGTAGCGCGCAGTGAATTTCTTGCAAATGCTACGAATTGTTTTAGTTCGGTACACCAGTGTTCAGTTAAATACTACACATGTGTTATGTTTTTAAAATAAATTGACATTACGATTAATTTTAAACACCTTTTCACTTCATATTCGGGACTACTAAACTGGTTGACTATATAATGGGAGGTTACATGGTTACTTCGAACCATCGTATATTAAGCGGCAATGCAACTCTTTCACTTATATGTATGCACTCATAGAAAATTCAATAATATGACTTTTAAAAATAATATTACCAACTATAATGATTAACGATTCTGTTTCTATTTGACGAGTACTCTAGTAAGACATCTTGGCTTCGGCCAAGCTATAAGTTACAATTAACTAGAACACAACTACAGAAGCTACAGAATTAGTACCTAATTTAAAATATACATGCATGCACAATGAGGGGTGGTATCAAATCTTGACACAGAACTCTAGTTCATTATAAATCTCGAACTAAAACCCGTGTTGATGTTATAGAGCAGTTTCTCAACCTTTTGCAAACCGCTGATTCTTAGATGAAAAATTTTAGTTCGTTAGAGGTTTCATCAAAATGTATGCACCCGCATTTGGTACTAAATTACAAAGTTCATTCAAAAATTATTGCTATCCTTCGCGGAACCCTTTTTAGGTTCCTGCGGATCCTAATAGGTTATTTATTTGTTCAAAATAATGGAACCGCTTAACAGTATCATAAGTATGTAGTTTTAACATATTATTTGCAAATCCAGAAATATAGCGTTTGATAGCTTATAATCGAATAAAATTCCAATTTAATTTAATTCTTTCAAAAAGAAACTGCCATAAGATAAATAATAATAGGAAGAAAATAAGAATAAAATCAAACGGAAAATCAAATAACAGCAATTATAAGACAGGAAAACCTAACTACTGTTATGTTAATAACATTGATGTTTATGCAAGCTATGAAGAAAAAGTCGCATGCAACTTAATTGATTCTGCAATGGTGAAGAACCATAAAATTAATTATTTCGAAAATTCTGTAAACGTCTTTCCATCAATAAAAAAATTAAAAATTTAAGCTTGTACCTTTACAACACTTAAACTACTCTCCAACTCTGCTACGTATTACTTTCCAGTTAATTATTAAGTAAAAATATACAAAATATGGTTTAAATGATGTTTATAAATCTTTGTAGTTGTTACTTGATGCTCAAGATATTTTACCATTTCTTTTATTTATTCAATGATTCATTTAGATACCACTTTAAATTTTACATTAGATTTAGCGAAACATGAAACACCTGACATGCAAAGTTCTGTGCCTAATCAAAATTATCATAAGTAATACCACGAGTAGCTATTTTAAAGCCCCAAGATGGTATCGGGCATGAATAGTCATCGAAAATAAAAAAAAAAGCCAAAAGAAAGTTGTTTTTTGAAGTAATTAACATAAAATTTTTTCAAAACACTCAAATGTCATGAACAGATGATGTCAGAAAAGATTGAAAATTAATCAATCATAAATTTTTCGATGATAGCTTTAATTTCTGCAAATTTATCTTGCAATTGGTCCAACTGCATTGTGATTACAATTTCTGGTTGTTTGAATTATTCTCGAAACAAAATGAAAAATTTACAGTTTTTCAGACGGCTTTAAAAAAAGATCGATGCGTGGAATAAATAATGAATGCTTAAAGCATTCATCGTTGTCGTCGTCAGTATATTCCCACACCATTTAATTAAATAATCCCTTCAGATACAAGAAAACAATAAAATTTGCTTTTACCAAGAAACCAAGAAACTCTTTAAGTTCTGATGTACATATTAAAAGTTCTAGTCTGTTTTTATGTAGTTTATAAACTACATATAAATTTCTAAATACTTAGCCTTCGCGTCGTGAAAAAAGTTGTTTTACTTCAACATTCGACTGATTTAATATTCTTTCAAGAGAATCAAATCCTTATAAATAAATAATTTATTCGTGATTACGGTATTTAAATTTAATATCTGATGTATTACTATTTTAAAACTAAACAGAATACATACTAAGGCCGCCGGCGCCGGAGCCGCCCGGTTAACGCGTTTTGGTTCGAACTGTGTTCATCAGAATTCGAACGAATAGATGAGAACTATCGGTTCCATTGAAATGAGTTAAATGTCGTTGTCCACTCCATCTGGACTATGAATAAGTCGTCCATTCGCTGCGATGAATACATTGATGAAAATACATTAAATCGCATCCTGAGATGAAAAGTGTCGTAACTTCCAAAATGACAAATTTTCGGGTTTTGATTCATTCTTATGTATATTTTAACACTCTTTTCAATGGAATCAAAACTCGAAATTTTCTCTCCGAAGCACGGAAACTGTCATGTGAAAGTTTTAGACTCTCTCAGAATTCGATGACTACCTCGAATTCGATGGATTCGACTCAGACGTTTAAGTGACTTTAATTGTATTATTATTATATAATCACCAAGATGAGAGATAGATTGAGATAATTAAATCCATTAACTCCTTAACATTATTGTCAGCTGTTAGATTATATTATAATATTTATAAGTAAAGCCCGGATTTAAAACCACTAATAATTTCAAAATAAGCGCTTTAAAAAGTTTCAAAAAACAGAAAAAAAGTCATATAAAATTGAAAAAAAGCACTAAAAATCAAACATCAAAATGTAATTTTTATTAAATATTAATTAAACATTCGCTTCATAATTATAAAAAAATTAATTTTCATATATTTTGCCAAATTTTTCAGTTTGAAAAATTGTTATCTGCCGTTAATGCCTGCTTATAAATCAAAAAAAAATTTTTTTAATGAATAATTTTTACCGATTTCACTAAATGCAAATCTTAGAAAATTTTAATAATACACTCCTATGTTAACAATGTAAATAGTACCTTTCCAAGACTTTTTTCTCATATAAAATCGATTTTATAGCTAAATGTTTCACACATTTTTTGTTGCAAATTTCATTCCCTTCATTTTTGTTTCTATACTAATTTCAATTTTGTTGAACGTTTTCTGAGTAACAGCTATTACTTTCAAAACAATGTAAAAAATTTAATAAATCTCTTATGGGCTCTTATGGAAGTTTTATTAAATTTTTTTCAGTATTTTTAAAATTACTGTTACTCAGAAACGGTGCGACAAAATAGAAATATGTATAGAAACGAAAATAATGGGAATGAAATTTTCAATAAAAAATGTCTGAAACATTTTGCTATATATTGTTCCTCACACCGGTTCGGAAGGAATAGGTGTATCTGAAAAATTTTCTTTAAAAGCTTTCTGAAATTTTCTATTTTTAAAAAAATATTTAAAATATTTAAATTTAAAAAAAAGCTCAAATAAGCACTAACGTGCGTTTTAAGCAAAATTTTGAGAAAAAGGCAAAAATAGCACTATCAACATTATGTCAAAGCACTGCAATTTTTAAGTAACGTCGAGATCCAAAAGGAATATCTTCTGCTTATAATTTAGAGCAATAAGGAAAAAGCTTAGAACCGGCGCTCTATTTATAAGATTACTTACAACGTTATACCTGTTTGATAGAGGAAACTGTGAAACTTTTTTTTTGAATTTTGGTATGGTCTATTCGCAACATTGCCAGACTCACTTCAAACTTTTGATTGGATTGATTTACCTTTAGCCAGATGTGATATCCCTTTTTGTTTACTATTACCAATACAACTATGACATCGCAGCAGTAGCTTTAATCTCAATCAAAGTACAGTATAGTCTCGATTATATGAACAGCGAGAATCATGTTTGCTTTTTATCTAAAAATCTAAATTTTCATCTTTTTGTTGTATGAGTAAAGAAAAAGAAATAAATTTGAAATTTATATTTAAACAAACATGATTTTCGCTGTTCATATAATCGAGACTCCATTCCAGCGTTTTCCAAACTGGGAGTCTAAGGGGAAGCGCAAATATTAGCCAGGATTGATAAAAGAAGTGCACGTGCAGCTAATACAATACGTAACATATAGGAAACATATAAATTTTTGGGTTTGTAGTATTTTATAAAATGGAAGAGAGCCATAAGATCAAATATTTTTAATGGAACCGTGGTAAAATAAAGTTTGGAAACCGCTGCTCTACTGTATCATGTAATTTTGTTCACATCGATTGGATTAAAAAATAAGTGACTCTAAGTGCAAAGTCAAAATTGTATATTGGATAAAAAGTATTTCTGGCAAAGAATGGTGAATACTTATGAAATACGTAAATAATTATACAGTAATTATTATAATAGATTATCAAATATCCCTAGCTGGTTCTGTAAAACATTGAAATTTCGAAACTATTTGTAAAATCCAAGTTAAGTTTATGAGATACCTGTCAATTGAATAGACAAAATTACTTTTTTTTGTAGTTAAAGTAATGTATAACATTGAGCTGATAGCAAAGTTTCTAATGTATTACATTGATCACGGGATATCGAAGTTAATAGATCAATACTTCGACAATCTACTGTTACTTTAGTCTTCCATAGATTAATTAATGTATCTTGGACTCCCTAGTAAAATAAAATTGTTGGTGATATTGTCTAGTCGTAAAAATCTCTCTTAAAGCTATACATCATCAGGCTGATATTATATTATGTTGATATCTATTTTATTAAGCAAGCATTTAATCACTTTATAATTAAATATAGTCAAATATAAACGAAAAAGTTAATTAAAAATTAATGAAATTTTATTGAATAAAGTTATCTTGCTTTGATCGTCTTTTTGATAGTTCAATGTCCAGAATTCTTAAGAATTTTAAATTTAATAAAAGAAGTTTGTGTTTAGCTGCATATACAATATACATATATAGATGTTAGTAAAAAAAGTAGCGTTAGGTTTAATACATTCAATTACTATTATTATCAACTATTTGATATCGCATTTAAAAAATACTTCGACTAAATTTTTGAATTAAAAAGCCATTAAGTTCTAACGCATAAATGAAGCATTTATAATTCATAAAAATAATGTTTTACATAAATGAAATCTTAATATTGTAATTTTGAGTTTTTCGATAATTTCGATTTTTCATTTCTTCTGACAGCTGAAAGCTTTAAAACAATCGTAAAGTTGATTGATTGTTCTTTTAAACTAAATAATTATTTGTAACTTGATTTTCTAACTTGAAAAGTTTCTAATTATATACATTTCGTATAAAGTAATATCATTTTATTTAAAAAATTTATAATAAAATTAAAAAACCATGTTGATGTAATTTTTTTTTCATTTCAGAACAAAATAGTTCATCACAAAATCTAGAAGACGGACAGGACAGTTGGTTTCAAAATAGTCCCAGAAATGCGAGAGACATTAGTACTCCCATTGATGGTCAAATGCCTATGCACAACGGAACTGCCGTTAAATTTGAATCTCCTAAAGTGCCTGTTATATTTATATTAGGTGAGTAAATAATTATTATTATGTGGGGCTAAATTTTTTTTAGGCGATTGAATCCTGATTATATGGTGAAGATTTTACTGTTTGTTTTGTTTTCTTCTGTTTCATGACCATGATTCATGGTTTGTTTGCACTATTTGTGTTCGATGTTTTGAAAATATAAAATATTTTTCATTTGCTTGCATTACATTATTGGAAAGCACAACATTATATTCCAGATTAATTTTTTACGTACCTAGCTCTAATTTGTGTGGAAATAGCTTAGGTTCGATTAGGGACATTTTTAACATTGATTTGATCGATTGATCTTGTCTATGAAGTTATAGGTTTGTTTTATAATTTGTTTCATATCATTACAGATTGTACTGACACTTTTTTAATATTCAGCTAATGATGATCCAGTTCATTATATTGTTTACCATTGAAATTATAATAATGTGAAAAAGTAATGTAATATTAAAAACCAGCAACAAATAAACACACTTATGTTTTGTTAGTTTGTTGTCCTTACAAAATCATTTGCTTTTATTTAGAATTTTAATATTTGATAAAGTTATAAGCGAATGCGGAAAATATTGTGTATCAACACAAATCCCGAAGGTCGTTTAACTAATCAAATTATGAAATGAGAATGTTTCAAATTTTTAGAAAATTATGTTTATAAGTTGCTAATAGTAAGTTATTTTTTCCTTTTATTAATGCAGAGATGATTCATCAAATCTTTCTGTTATTCATAAAACCTAAATTACCTACCTCCAAACTAAAAAAATTGTAAACTTTAATCTTGGAAAACTATTGAGCCTCAGATAGAAAGCTCACCAGGGAAATATGTTATACATAATACTTTATTGATTCGCTTTAGTAATTATCTTTTTACTAATTTGTAATACCTAAACAACCTGTTTACTGACAAATTAGCAAAAACTCCGAAAGTAATAGAAATAAAATCAACACTAACTTTAAAATTTGAGACTATGATTTAATTAGTCAAATTAAACCAATTTTAATTTCGAAATTATACAAATTTCATAGTTGATAAAATGCAAGGAATGAAATTAGTTATATATTGCTTTACTGTGCTACCGGTTTCGAGATTAGTTGAAAAACATTTCTTATCATTATGCAACCACTGTAACCTGCGCATAAATATATGCCGCTAAATTTTACAGAACTACCTGAATTAAACAGGTTAACAATAAATTCTATTAAAGAGAATATAATATAATAGATATCCAAATTACTTAAATGTTGATTAAATAATTTGAGGTAATTACTAGAAAATTAACAATTAATATTTTTTGAAATAATTTTTTTATTGTATCGCCAAGACACTTATCGTCTGTACAGCTAATGTTTACTAATTGAATTCGATTAAATCCAAGTAGTATAAATCACAAACAATAAAAGTCCTACAACACTACCCTGTGGGTTTACCAAACTGATATTTGATTGATAACTTGACCTAGTTAATTCATTATTTAAATAATACATCCAATTACCTCGCATTATCAACTTATTTGAAAAAATTCTTTAAACTACTAACAAATCATAATTATACTATTAAAATAATTAAAGGGATGCCCAGGGCGAATTTTGTTCTCTAGCCATATGGAATTAACAATGCAACGAGAAGTGTATTGAAAACCAGCCGTGTTTATCGATCTACCCTTCGGTGTTCATGTTGATGTTTACATATTATTTCAAACTTAGTTAATCAAAAAAATCAATTACTACAAGTACTTATATTATATTTGGTTGTCTAGTACATTTCACAAATAACAACACAAGATTTCTGGGGAGGTAGCTGTTTATTTTCTGTTGGTATTCTAGAAGTACTAGTTAACTTAACAAGGCACTTATCAAGGATTTTAAAGGACTTCGGCAGGTACTACAAGTTCTTAAGGAGATCATACCCCATTATTTTTACTATACAAAGTTTCAAAGATTCTTGAAAGTCATAGTCATTTGAACCATGTCAAAGTTTATATTAATTACCTATTGAAATGTTTAATTTCCTTTTTCATTTAAGGTGGACCTGGTAGCGGGAAAGTGACACACTGTGATAATTTGATGCAAGAGAAGAAAGGAATTGTACATATAAATATGACCGACCTTTTGCAACAATATGCTTTAGGAAATGGTGAGTATATTATAATGTCTATTAGAATTATTTACAGTTGCACGAACGATATAAAAGCATGCAAATTGCAACACAAAAAATCAATTAAAAGTTTTTTTCAACTATAAAATTCTAATCGACCCAACGTATTTCATTTTGATAATGAACAATTTTGTTTAATAGATGGACGAACCAGTTTAATCAATTTTCTTAGAGTTGATCCGGAAGGTAATTTGTGATAAAATCCTATTATTTACTTTGCTAAAATGTTGTTTTAGTAAAATTGGAGTTTGGTGTTTTGTAGCTTTTCGAGACTTTTAGCTTGGTATTTTTATTTAATTGGCTAAAGCAAAATTGATTTGCCTATAGCTGTAATTAGTACGTACCTAATGTAATACTAAAAACGTACGTACTATGTATATTAAAAATAAATTGCGTGCTTAATGATTATAGTATATGCCTGTTTATTAAATTCTACATGTAAAGCAGTTCAAGCTCATCGTAGGTTCCTTTATACAATATACATAATATTATGTAAATTTCAATTTTTATAAAACAGTTTAAAGAAATTTCCTTTTAAATTGGGAGCTATGTTCGTTGTAATGAAGGTTTGATTAAATTACCCAAATTTGAATACTTAATTAATTACACTTGACATGTTTATGGATAATAATTTATAATTATTATAGTACTTTCGGGGAATTCTAAAATGTTATCATGAGAATTTATCGTAACACAAATATCAAGTATTTTATAGAAGTTCGATTTTTCTTACAATAAATTCAAATAAATGTTGTAAAAAAAAGAAATCGATAAATATTGAACAACAGTAATATTATACTTAATTATCTTATCTATATAATATTTAATGCTGCTGTTGTTGAAAATATAAAAAAAAATATTGATTAATATTAAATAAATAACAATAAGCAAGAATGTTATTTACCTATAAAATTGAGAAAGAGCTGGTTTTCATTATTTCCAGGCTAGTAATCGAAAATTTCATTTTTTTTGCTTAAAGTCTTTAGTATGTAAAAAGTTACTGTTAAAGTTACTGTTATATTACATAAAAACTATGCAAATCAATTGAATTAGTTTGCGACAGATGAATTCATATGTTTCGAATTTCTGATTCTCATCAGGTAAAAGCGAAAAAATTTGAAACAGAACTAATCCGAACAGTATTAAAATTCAACTTCAATTCATATTAAAAACCATTATGGGTAGAAAGCGAGTTAACGAAGAAGAAACAAGAACAATAATAAATTACGAAAGAGAAAGATAATGAAGTTATCGTAATGAAATCCATAAGAATAAAGTGGTTTGGTGATGTGATGAAAAGCGACTATAATCGGGTATTTATAAGCATATAAATGAGCTAGTTAAAAAAAAAATTTTTGAGACCCTATATCCGAGTAATTTTAAAATAAATAAGAATAATTGGCGCGAAAACACGAAACTCGGATTACATCACATCACGTTACGGCCGCGGCCGGTGGTAACAGCAAGCGAATGGAGCAGTTTGATTATCCCCACTCGGAGATGGCCGGCAACAGCTGATTTGAAAATTTAAATATTCATGTCGACTGACTGTAAATTATTTATAGTCTTTTTGATGGTATTTTGCGTTGTTTGTATTCGTTTACAATTTGTTATAATAAATTAACATCTGATACTAAGCACTAAACTATTATATACACAACATACACATATAAACCATTACCAATTTAAAACTTAAAAGTACGTCACACCTAGCTTGACCAATAAAAATGCATTTTGATTCTAGTTTAAAATTGAACGTTTTTATTAAATTTCAATATGATTTTGCATAATAAATAGCAAAATATATTTTTTTTACCTACCTTTATTTATACAATAACGCACATATTATGAAAATTAAAATTTTGTGAAAATACACAATTCGGAAATAAATCAAATCGCAAAGCGAAGGCCCATGAAAGACATAGGAAGAGCCAAGATAAGATCGTGGAACCAAGTTGTGGTGAATTTAAGAACCATAGGGGTCGTGAATTCGAGAAAAGAGCTTAAGGATAGAAGATTACGAAGAGGAATAGCAATTGAATCGAAGGAACTAACAGTGGCTTTGAACAAAATTACTGTTAAAAGATAAACAGGAATTTTCCAAGCTGAAAGCAGAAGATATTAGACTCCCAACTAAATTCAACTATTATGGAACTCCTGAATGAAGAATGCTGCTAAACCACACCTTGTGATTTTTAAAGCCTTTTCAATAAATATGGTAAATTTCTGCACCGAGTTTGACATAAAACTAAGGTGTTTTCCGACGTGAAACTAAAGGTTTTAAGCAAAAATTAAAATTTCCGACTTATAGGTGCTTCCGTGCTAGTGTTTGTTCTACCATATGCCATATGGTATGGTTATTATTAAAAACCGGATTATATGCAACTTAAAAAGGTCGGAATATGCATCATAAATGCTCAAAATATACAAAAAAATCGCCAAAAAGTGCCATAATATTCAAAATCAAATTTCAATAAATACCACAAGATAACGTTATTTTTTTAATTCTACTGTTTTCTTCTACTATTTTTTATTATTTTGATATAGAAATACTTACCTGTATTAATAGTTTTAGGGTTAAATTATCAGAGCTTTATCAGAAAAAGTTTCTTCTGATAAAGAAGCTTTTTATTTTTTTTAGAAACTTTATAAAGTATGCCCGAATATGCACGATCAGTATAGATTTCAGTGGAAATATGCAATATTCTTAAAAATTTAGATATTATTTTATACTTTGTAACTTTTCATTTTGTTGTGAGAATTATTTTTAATATTGATTTCTTTTTTTTTTTGACTTTATTTATAATTTAAAATCTGTTTTCAAGAACATTCACTAAATATTATAACAAACAAATTAACCTGTGAGAGTGGATCCAGTGATTCACTCTCTTATAATCTTCAAGTCACAATTTGGACTAGTTAATATACAACATATAATAAGTAAGAACAGAAGGCATACATATATTTATTTTTTATTATTATTAATATTGATTTCTAAACATTTTATTATGTGGAATATTTTGAATATCATTATAGCTATTATAATATTAAAAAATGATATAATACGCAATTTAAGAAGAACATAAAATAGAGGTAATAAAAAAACAATAATGCTAGGTGGGTATAAACATCACAAATAATTTTATAAGAAACGACATAAATAAAATAAAAATCCCCATTAAAATGCATGAAGTTATAAAGCTTACTCTTGAACGAAATAAATTAACACAGTTGCGTGATTGAAATAAAATTGCACTCGAACATGCGTTTATTAGCTGCGAAATAAACTATGTCATCGTTTGTTTACAGACATGCAAGACTTTGGTTTATTATCCAGTAAGACTGTTACGGAAGTGCTAATGTTGGAAATGAAGATGTCACCTAATGCGAAAACATATCTCGTTTCCGGATATCCAAGGAACATGCGAGACGTCGTGGAATACTCTGAAAAGGTGAGTAGCCTATATTTCTACCTCAATAGAATTCTTCACCTACAACTTTCATGTTCTACTATTTTTAAAATTGATAAATTTTACCTCGGACACTAAAAATAGAAAATTTACATTAGCGTGTTTAGATATTTTCCGGAGTGTAAATTTTTGTGTTTAAGCTTTTTGCTTACTTCATTGTTGAGTTTCTAATTAGTCAGATATCAAAAATTATTTTACCAAACAGATTAGAAACAAAATTTAAATTTAACAAACAGAGTAGTTATAATTAAAATATTTCGGCGATCACGACAATGAATTTATTAATATAAAAATATTGGTTATTATTCTCTTAAAAATAAAAATAATATTTAAAATTAAGATATTGAGACAAATAGAGAGTATGAAATTTCTAGAATTATGGATTAAAATGTAATTTTAAAATTCTTTGTAATTCAGTTGAGCAAGCTGAAAATCAATACATCCATAAAATATTTTAAATTTAATTAAGTATCTACCTTACTCCAACCAAAGTATAACAATCAAGCTAAGTGTTCCGAAAGTGATTTTAATTAATTTTCCTTGTTATTCAAATAACTAAAATTATTAAAAACATTAAGAACATAACAACTATTGATTATCGCCGACGATATCGCTGCTTAAATTATAAGAAATCAAAACCTTCATTTTGATTTGTAATTATGTTTATGCACAGCCGAACTATCACATTTTTATTTGTACTATAAAATGGTTACTTTGTATTGTAAATTTGACCAAAATAATTATAATAGATTCAATAATGGACTGAAATAAACAAATATTTTATTACTGTAAGTACTTCCCATCATTAGCCACAGGTCAGGAACCATCAGCAACACCGATTAAATGACCAGATAGTCGGCATAGTCATCAATTAAATGGAAAACACAAGGGAAAGTTAAAAATACAATTTGTAATAAGTGATGGAACATACAAAAATTTTAAAAATCAAACCAAGTGTATGGTTGTTGAATTTTATGCGTAAGAAAAAAATTTGCATTGAAAATTAAATAACAAGAATTAAGAATCTCAAGTTGGAAATTTTAAAAAATTTAGAATATTGTTCATTGGAATCAATGTTAATTATTGTAAAAGAAGAAAATTGTGTAGTTGAAAAACCGCGAAACATCATATTATCAAAATTTCAAACAAAATTTCAACGCAATGAAATGATAACATATAATGGTGATATACTAGAAACTAGATGATAAAGGAATATAATGATAAACTCGAAAACAAGTTGACAACAAATAATAAACAGAATAATAAAGAATGCTTGATAAACTAGACAAAAAAAAGTAATATTTGTAATAAAACAATATAAATTAAAAGATGAACATAATATGAGTAAAGTGAATTTAATGAAATATTATAAGGAAATTGTTTTACTAAGAAAATTTAGATAATTGTCAAGAAAATAAACAACTTTAATTAGTATTGATTTGGCAATACGGGTACAACCCAAAATGAATTTTGGATAACTATTTTATTTTATGCCGGGTTTCAAAGCAGATTACCTCGATGGTTTGCCATTGCCTGCCGACGGAGAACGGTTAGAATCAAGTTCTTGCTTCACTCGGACTTAAAACCAACGACCTCTGCTTAGTAGGCATCAGAACAAACCGTCATTTGGTCATTTAGCTAAGTTTAAAGTATGAACTTGATCAAAATTATTGATAATTTGGATTAATGAAAATAATAAAAATTGATGATTTGAAAAAGTGCTTTATGATTGATTACTTCAATAGATGATTTGTAAAGATGTAAATAAGATAAAAAAAATTAATTTTATAATAATTTATAAATTAAATAAAACTGTCATTATTATTTAGTTAGTAATTATTATTGCTCTAAAGTTATTATGTTCACATCAAGTTATTCTCGCTTGTTATGTGAAATGTACATAAATAAATTTGAATTTATGTTTTTGTAAATTTCAATGTATAATACATAATTTGAGATTATAGATTTAATTGAAAGGACTTGCATTGATATTGATTTGAATTTTATTGATTGGTAAGTTTGTAGATAGCGTGATGATATGTTAGGGAGATTTTATTTAATATTGTCAAATTGTAAATATTTTACGATAGGAACAGATTTTAATTGTTTGAATGCATTGAATGACAAAACGACGTGTTTTTTTATATGAGCTAATTTTAAATTAAAATTTAAGTAAAAACAGAATTATTTTAATGTATCGGCAGATCCTATTTATATTTGGAAGGAAACAAATTAAAAAAAAAATTTCGTCCTGTTGTGTTTGCACTTTTGCACCAGGGTTTGAAATCTGGGTACAGTCTAGCTACAATCAAACCCAAGTTTAGAAAAAAGGATATTAGATACATAATATAATATGCAGCTATTATCTATGTAGATATCTACAATTGCATACATTATATATAATAATTCCGATAAAAAGCGATTGGACTTTTATAATGCGTAAAATTACTTTTCAATAACAAATAAAAAATCAAACTTTAGAGATATGAAAATAAATAGTAATTTTGTATAATTTTGTACATGACATCGAACAACCCTTAAATGTTTATGAATAATCTTAAAAGTTTGACCTTGTCCTTCTGACGTAGGCAATGAAAACAAACAATAAGTAGTTTATGCTTTAGCTGTTTACGTTCGTCGCTAGGAAACTTATCGTACGGAACTATACAATGGCCATAGAACTTTACCGATATCGTAATTCATAATATTATGGAATTAGTACATCAATTGCCGGCTTTTCAATACAATAAATAATTAATCGCAATCTTATTATTTATTAAACTTGAATAGCGAATACTGCTACCGATTAGCTATTAACCGCTGGATACTAGTTTGTTTTTGTTTCGGTCGTACAATACAATAAATTGCATCGAAAATAAATGGCAGTACAAAAGAAGCTAATTAAGTATTAATAAAGTGCGATAAAAATGTTACGAAGTGGAATTTTCCATAATATTCATCCACGTCCACTTACTTGCTGAAAAGCATGCGATAGCGAACACAACCGCTTATATCTTATTATAACATAAATTATTACCCGAGCGCTCATTCAGTGAGCGATAGTTTCGTTTCATGGCACATAACTATAATTAATAGAAAAGTGAATGACTTTTTAATATCTTCAATTTTTCGAATAGTATTCCATTATAAAAGTTGGTTAGATAAAACATTGAATTGAATTTTAAATAATAAAACAATAAACCATTTGGGTATTGACAATCAAGTTATAATTTTTATTGATTTGCGTTTCAAATTTGTTTGAGTTCTATTAATACTCCACATTGTGGAATACTTTAACACACGAAAAAGAATCTGTCGTTATATACCTATTAATTTAAAAACACATCTTTACTAATAGCTATACAGTTAATTTTATATTATTTAAATCTTGACATTGTTGCAGATTCAAATAATAAATGGAGCAATTTTAATTTCTTGGAGACAAAAGATATTAGAACGACAAATAGATTATGGTGCCAAATTGGGTCAAGTGGTCCTTTCTCTTGCTCGGATGGAGCTGAATAATTTTTATAAAAATGTGATGCCAGTTGCAGATTACTTTGATCAAAGCAATATGCTGATAGCGGTAAGTTTATATATTTTCCTTTGATCTGCCTTTAACAAAAAGCTACAATTTGGTCCGTTAAGTCACTCAAATTGGTTGCTCCATCATCGTTTTCTGGAGCGGACCACACATCTTCCTCTCGGTCTGATGGTCTGTGGTTGGAATAATGTGTGCCATTGCAAAATGAGAAAAGCTGACAGATGTGATTTTTAAACTTTTAAATTGAGTTTTTCTCAATTCTTTTATTTCCACACATTTAAAACTGAATCTGTTAAATCTTAAGGGGTTAGGTTACTTTGACGGGTTGAAAAATAAGCCTTTTTTACGATTTTTTTTGCACTACTAACAAAGCGACAATTATGAGGTTTTAACAGCTTATTCTGCACATCTCAAGGCATTCAAAAATATTTTTTATTTTAATATAATATACACAACGGCGGCATGGCAATAGATAAGACGAGATTGCCTCTTATCTTGGGAGGTCCGCGACGAGCAGTAGAACTCGAGCAATTTTTATCCGATTGACTTGAAATATTAACTGTAGCTTCTCAGATAGATTCTCTAGAAAAGCACACATGGTTATTGAAATTTATGAATTTTTCGCAAAATTGAATCAGTTTTAATAAAAATGTTCAATTATTACCGAAAAATCGATTTAATTTATTTATAAAATAAAAAATTGTCAATAAATCGTAATAATCGTGTGCACTTCTCTAGAGAATATATCTGAGAAGCTACAGTTAAAATTTCAAGTCAATCGGTTGAAAATTGCTTGAGTTCTACTGTTTGCCGCAGACTTCCCAAAATAAAAGGCAATTTCGTCTTATCTATTTGCGATTCACGCATCTTTTAATACCAGGGTTAACAGTTTTCTAAATAAATCTACAATTTTATATACCTATACTATCAGAAAGTAAGTTATTTTAATAATAATATTATTATTATTAGGATCCAATAATTATAATGATCCATAACGAGCTTTCCAACTTGAATAGAATAATGAATATTATATGCAACAAACTATAGTAATATCATTATAAATCATTTCTATATTAACATTGATTTGAATTATTTAAAACTTGGTATTTGTATATTGCTTTCAACATGTTTCTTAATAATTGTCAATAAATAATATTATAATTTATTTTAATATACTACTTATGCCGTATAAATACTAAGATGCAGAGAATTTTCACGAAACAAATATGTTAAAAATTTAATTTTTGACAAATTTAGAGTTGAGAATTGAGCTAACAGCTAAACCAATATGCAAATCTGAAACTAGTAGAATATCTCTTTTTCTTAACACTTGCTCAGTGCCGGATCAAGCTATTTCAGCGCCAGGAGCAGATTAGGTAAATGGCACCTAATGGTCGGTTAAATTCATACCAAATGATCCCCAACCAAATAATCCTGGCACAAATCCTGAAATTAAAAAAAAATTTATTTCAAGATTATTCGTCGCGACACTAAAATGTGATTTCTAGGCTTTGCTCCCCTATAGAGTTAATAAATACTCTAATGTAATGTATCTAATGTAATGTAAGTAATGTTAATAAATACATTACTACCAGATTTTATAAATCCAAGATTTGTGTGATGTTTTTATGTAATTGGATACTGTTGGATACAATCAGTTGGATACTGGGGTACTCGGCACTACTCAGTGCGTATTGCCTAAACTTCTACAAATGTACTTATTCTCAAAAAGTGTATAAGTAGGTAAGATCAATCACAGAACATATACACAAGTTTTCAGTTCTTTAAACCGGGGGGTCTGGGGGGTGTGGAACACCCTCCAGTACATCTAAACAAAATTGGTTCTAGAATCTAGCTTCCTATAGATTTTTCCAAATGTCTTTTGTAACCTAGATCCAATAATGCCCAGTGAAATCACAACTTTAAAATTAGAATCGAAATCTGTTTACTGTTTGGAATATGTTCGATATAGAATGTATACCTATTTGTGTTTTTTAACACACTTACAGGTACACTGAAGGGTATTCCACACCCCCCAGACCCTCCGGTTGTAAAATCTGGAAACTTGTATATATGTACATGTCCTGTGTAATTGCTGTTATTTTTTGCTTAAATAAACAGCAAAAATAAGTGAAAAAATTAAGCAAAACAAAACGGAAAATTTGATCATCTTGTAATGATCAAATTGTGTTAGGCAAATTAAATTTTGAAACTTGTTTAAAAAGTTTAAAATTATAATTCACAATTATTTTCAATAGCGTTTATTTGGTTGCATACAATTAAATTTATTTAAATTTGACAAGATAACTGTAAGGTGTTGCAGAAAATTATCTATTTGCATAAATTCTAACTTAGTAAAATTTTCAATAGATGTAATTAGCTGGAAATGTCTTCATTTAAGTTTTTGACGGATGTCAGCTTGAGACCTTAAATTTTGCTGCGAAGGGGGATGGAGATGTTCGTTACACAAGGTCTCTGTCTCACTACTGTACCTTCCGTCCGGGGGTAGAGATTTTCGTCACACAAGGTCTCTATCTCGCCCCATACCATCCGTCCGGAGGTAGAGATTTTCGTTATCAAGGTCTTTGTCTCGCTATTATACCATCCTGTAATCGTTAGTTTTTGTTATACAAGGCTACCGAAGTTCCTGTAATTTCATCATATCTGAACCTTCAGTCGTTTACGGTTACTAGACGATCCCCGAATCCTGTTATCGTGAGTTTTCGGTATACAAGGCTGACGGAAATCCTTACGTAACTACCTGTAAGATCCAAACGACATCCGTTTCCGATAATATAAAATTACTTCAGTTCCAGTAATCCAGAAGGTGACAGAAGCTCAGTAGTTTCAGAAGCTGCGATCCTACCGATGCTTCCCGAGGTTAAACCAGTAAGGAACATAGTAAATAGTAATTGTTTGAAATCAGAAACCTAAATCCCGCATCAAACATCCTATCTCTTTTTGAAAATTAGATTCCGTTCCTGCCGTAATTTCTCATCAGGGGAGAAATACATTCCGTAGAAATTTGGTATCAAGTTAGGTAGACGTTTATGTGATGAGGGTAATTTCCAGTTACAAGAAGGAGCTTCAATTTTTGAAATTAGTAGTTATTCAGTAGATTTTGACCTGTTAGTTAAAAGTAGCAGTCACTCGCTATTATTGTTAAATTATCAGAAGCTGAGTAGAAATAAGTAATCATTGCGCAGCCGGTATTATTTTGCAAGCCGCTTAACTTAATAATAATTGAATTAGTTACTAGGGGACATAGCCGTACCAGAAATTTTTCTTTCGAGGTTCAGCTTAACTTTTATAGGTCATATTGTATTGACAAATGTTTTGATAAAGTTAAGTTGTAAATAGTGTAGTTTAGAATTAATCATAACTTTGTTTGTATAAAGTAGTTATACAATATATAAAGATTTTCATCTGAACCTGCGTGTTATTAACACTACCCCCCCCTCCCCTTTAGTATTCGATTTATTCGAATTGGCGCCCGAGTACCGTCCAGTGAGTGAGGAGTATTTTCGACAATTTAAGTCCACCCCCTGGCCTGGCTTCTGGAGCTATCAAATATTAACCCTTCATTTAGAAGGGTCAAATTAGTGGTGCTACAATCTTTAATGATTATTACTATTTCAGGGGACAAATCTTCTCTCAAATCAACTTTCTTGCTACAAATATTAACTTTTCACCTCTCTAGTTTCCCAGAAGAAATGTAAAGGCTAAAATAATTGTTTAAAAAAATAATAAAATAGATAGGGAGGAAAATGATGGTAGAAAACGGAGGTCATATTCGGATTCAGGAGGTTAATTTACATAAGTATCACGAGGAATAGTAGGAATAATAAAAAGATTTTATTTGCAGACCTGTTATTATTAGGGGATGTTTAAGGGGAAGGGGATCATGCCGAATCTCACGTGGGGGAGTAAATATGACGTAATTTTTTTTTCGCATGAAACTGTAAAATTGGGAGGAACTGGGTTAAATTAAACAATTTCACGTGAGATTAGAAGGGGGGAGAGAGGGTTAAACCAAATCTTATGACATTTCACCATGGGGTGAGGGGGTCGAAAAATCGCCTAACGTAATTAATGGCAGCTCCTTCTTCTCTTCTCGCTTAGCGTTTTGTGAGTTATTGATTTGATATGGAGCCCGCCGTAGAAAATTAAATTAAAAACGCACAATTTTGAAGCCTTCTGAATTTCGGCTCTGGTTGCTCCCTGCACCCATGGTTTATCCGGCTCTGCACTTCCTCCAATGAGTGTATCGCAGTCTCAATACGTCAATTGCTTAGAAAGTCATGACAACTCATTTTCCACATCATAAGAATTATAAATTACTATTTTTCAATAAAATAAAGATTTTTTATATATATTTTTTGGTAGTTTTATACTTTTATTAATTACTATTCAAAATGTTTTTAAATAATCTTCAGACAGGTTTTTCTAGTCACATCACCTGATAGATTTTAAATTCTATTAGTATTTTAGGGAAATAACCTGACACGGTAGACTCGTTGGGGTCAACAAAATTTCAAATAATTATTAATTTTTAAGTAGTAACCCAATATAATTTTACAAAGAAATAAATTCTTTTCTATTAACACAACACTAAAATTCATATAAAAATTAAAGAAAACTTTGAAATAATTAACAGTTTTTAGATAATTTTGTTCCTAATATTCAGAGAGGCGAAATATTTAATTTTTATTATCGTCCAGAAGAATATTTCTAATGCGAAATTAGTATATTGATATTTAGTTTGAGTGAGAAAATAAAACTAAATAAATTATTCTGAGGAAATAAACTTATTCTCTTAATAGGTATTTCTAAATTGCAATTCGGTCGATCAAATCAATATTTGGTCAATTTATTAGTCACTTATGTATGCGCAGTTATTTTAAAAATAAGGAAATTAATTTTGTTTGATAAGTTAATTATGGGTTTACTTCTTGCTCATAATGTGTTTGTTAGTTAAATTTTCTCATTTTGCGCTAGAACTTTTTACTTTAATTTGAGCTTTTTATGTTATTATGAAGTTAAATTAACACGGAAGTTATTTTCAACTTACAAAGTTAGTAACTAGAATAATTTATATTATTATTGGAATAAGCCATTATAGTATAATAATGGGTTTAAACGTAAATATTTCACTTTAAGATCGTCAGATGAGTCTGGAACTGAAGGAAACAATTAATTGCTTTTATTTTGAAAATAATCTATAATCAAAACCTTATGTTGATGTTTTTTTGTTATCAAAAGTTAGTTTTTAATGTTATTTTTCTACTCAGAACAAGGTTACAACTGTAATTAGTCTGAAAGGTAAACCATATCCGTTCATTGTAGAATATTTTTGAAATAGTAATTTCCAACTAAATAGTGTAGGTAGTTTAAAAAAGAATTGAAATTTTGCACTAGAATTCATCACTTTTTATTTTTTTATTCAAAAATTAATCGTTTAATCAAAAATATTCCAAATTGAACGAACGAAAGTTTTGTTATAATCAAATCAACTACAAAAATGTAGTTTCGGAAAAAAACTCATGTAATCTTTTAAAATTGATTATTTATCTTCTTATTTTTTATTATGGACCTAAGAGCCTTTAATTTGACAATTGTTGACTTTTTTCTCCACCTTAAATGTATGTGGAAGGGTAGGAAGGGATCATTATCTTACGAGCTATCAATCGAAAAACTTGAAATCAATATTGTCATAAGCTAACTCCATTTTTAAAAAAATATTTATTTACTTCTACTCCTTCCCCCTTTTCTGAAAATAAAATATTTTAATTGTTCAACTCTTTCATTTTTGGAATGCTTTTAATCTTGTATTTTACTTTAATTGAACTTTAATATCCAGTTAAGGTAATTTTGTAATATTTTTATAAGTTAAAGCCTCACAGTATAATAATATGACTAATACTAAATTATTGCCATCAACTTTATCTCTAAATTACATCTCTATATTTTAATAATATAAATAATGCAATATTGATTTATATGTTGCTACGACGTTGAATATTGCATTCTTGTTTTGGTTACTGTTTACCTACACATTGTCATCAAGCAATGATAATAAAATCTGCTTGTTAAAAATTGTTATGAAAAATAGTAATTATGAAAAACGAATTAATTTTTCTTCATTCATTTATAGTTTTACCCGAGCTTGACCTGAGTACAAAGTTTGTTTGTAAAAAATTGAACAATTTTGGAAAAATCCATATTGGCTCAAGTATCCTGTACGGATAATAATTTTAGAAAATCTAGTAGGTGAGAAAATCAAAATTCAAAATATTTTTCCAGAATTTTTGATTCTAAATTTTTCCTTGCAAGTTTTTTGATTGGGAGGTCTGGGAGGATATGGAATACTTTGCAGTACTGAAAATTGAATAACTGCACATTTTTGGCGCAGTATTCCAATTATTGTATAATAGTTACAACGCTAAGTTAAGCTGAATAATTGTAGTCTGTAGTTTAACAAATTTTTATAATCAATTTAACCAATTAAGTTACGCCTACATATTATTTTTGTCTTGGTATAATTGGTTTGTTGTTAAAATTTCTAAAATTCGATACACTTAGGTATATTAAGTTAAATGCAGAAAATAGTTATTATGAAGTTATGTTAGTTTTTCAGCGAACGTTATAATTTTTAAATAATGCTTTTATTATAATTATCGATAGGAAGTTTTCCATTTTGACATAATGATTGAAAAATAATATATACGTGAAAATATCAATAGTATAAATGGCGTTTCAAGGAATATCAGTTAAGGTATCGACGTTTTAGAAATTATGTGTATTCGTATAGCTTCTCAAGTTAATTTTCAGACAAACTTATTGAACCAAATTTTATAAACAATAAAAATTAATAAATCCAACGAATTACAGTAAGTGCTTATAAATTACTAGTGTAAACAGCTACTATAGAAATTTTATTAAATTTATGAATAAATTTCGATTATTGCCCCATAACTGTGAATTATAATAATGTAAAACAAAAAGTTTTTGACGTACCTTGCTATTATTATTGATAATTTCTTGAATTACGAAGGAAACTCATATTTTCCATTTTATTTATTTACTTACAATAAATACTTTATAACTAAATTAAATGTTTTATAAAATATAATAGAAGTACATTTTATGGCAAATTGACACTTACTTACTTCTTAAGCTATAAGCATTTGTCTTCAGCTATGTCATAAATGTCTTTGTTTTAGGTTAATGGTGAAAGACATCCTGGAGATGTTTATAAAGATTTTAAGGCTGGCGTTATGAAAATACTAGGTACACAAGATAATCCACCAATCTTTAGTAATGGACAGGTACCCGCAGTTCCTACCGATGTTGTTACAGAACTTCCAACACTGGTAAGTTATTAATAAATTTTTTATTGTTAAACATATCAACGATATTTGCTGTTGAATAAGAAGCTATAAAATAGTTTTCCCGACATGAATGTTGTTTGTATAATGTTTTTTCGACATTTTTCAAATGCTTAAACCAGACTAAATTATTAATTATTAAATCTATAAACACTTTTTCTTTTTTTTTTCAAATACGAATAATAATTTCCAGACACTGAAGGTCAATTTTGCTTTATTTCAATTTTTTCAACATTATATAGGAATGTACATAAATATTACTCATGAAAATTATTCATAAAGGTTAAACATAATTAGTGAGGTCAGGGTACGTATGGCGAGATTTTCTAATCTTTTGCAATTTTCGAAGTTTAAATTTGAATTTCTTATCGGTTATTTTTTTTTATTTAAGCTAATATTAATTTATTTAATATCAAATTAAAATTTTAAGTACCTAGCGCTGTTACCTACAATGAATAAGTAAATTTGTTTGGAGTGTGGGGTAGGTATTTCGAGAACGTTAATATGAAACTATCGATTTACACTAAAAATGTGAATTAGATATTTGAGGTAATTAAAACGAAAAATTAATCTACCGAATTTACATTTTAATATATAATTTATTTTTAAACGTAAATCGTGCTTTATATTGCTTAAGCAGTCAAATAATTCAATTAAATTACATTGACTTGTTTGATAAAGCAACAAAAATTTTAATTTTGTTAAAATTCTTTAGCGTTTATACTTTGTTATTCAGAAGGATTCTCAGTTTTCATTTCCTTTTGTTTTGTTTGATAAATGTCGATATTTCCGCTTAATCAGTGGCGGCCCTCGCAGACCCCTGGAAAGAAAGCTAGTACATGGGAGGTATAAAATTTGTTAATATTATTTTGATGAAGTCCTTATATTGCCGCCACTGGTTTTAATTTCAGTTTTAATTAAAGTCATGAAATGAATTGCGTTGGACAAAATTTCAGTGTTGTATCAAAATCAATTTGCTTTAATGATATAAGTTCATTAATTTTATTAGCTTATTGAAAAAAAAATAAGAACATAAGTAGCAAAATGTCAGTTGCATAGTATAAGTTCGAAACCACATGAGCAGGTGTGTTCTGATTGTAATTGCATTTTTTAATATCTAATACTAAATAATAAAGCAAACTATAAGTAGAATTCAATATTTTAAGAGATATCTATTTCAAAAACAAAAAAATATATGAAATCCAATCGCGTATCAAAATGAATTTTTTACGAAACGCAATTTTTGTAAGAGGTAAAATTAAAACTAATTATGTTTGTACGATAAACCTATAAATTGATAATTAGTAATAATTCAGAGAATAGTAAACTCTAGATAAAATTTTGTTTACTTAAACTTTTATGGGATGTCCTAACTTGTAAATTTTGTATTCAAACTACCAAAATTAAATTGATTATTATATTTATAAATCGATTACATGCGATAAAAACGTCGCTTATGAAACTAGTTTCTTAATATACTATTATATGATTAAACCATTTTTGGCAACTTTAAAAATTGAATTAAAGTATAATACTTCAAAAAAGATAACGTGGATTATTCAAACAAATAGCATGGTTTATTCGGGGGAAATGTTCGTTTTAGGCTTGTGTGTAATGTTTACAATATTCTTTCTTCTGAAGACGTTATGAAAACTTCACGTTATGGCAGTCAAAAATCTTATCAGACTTTGAAAAAA
Source organism: Cantharis flavilabris (assembly GCA_949152465.1). NCBI lineage: Eukaryota > Metazoa > Arthropoda > Insecta > Coleoptera > Cantharidae > Cantharis > Cantharis flavilabris. The sequence continues at coordinate 15,061,011 of OX424435.1, forward strand.
GGTAGCTTCTTTTTAAAAAAAGATGGTTTTTTGTAACAGCATTTTTCGGATTAGAGGATAAGGGCCTTAAGAATTCGTAATATCGATTAAGCAATAAATATTACAATGTAGGTATTAGCTTATCCATATATCATAAGTAGATTTTAATCTTTTGAAAGGTGTAGTTAACCTAATACAATGATTTCCAGATAGCATTGTATTACTTCCGATACAAACTGTACATAAATTAAAATTTACGGTAACCATACAAGAAGCTTTTAAAGCATTGCAAGTTATGATTACTGTTTTAGTTAAAATTTCATTTATTTAAACTATGTTATCGCTCTAACCATTATAAAGTAATTTACGTGTTGTGATGATCAGATTAAGCCTCAGCTTTCCCAATAGGAAAGTTAGTGATTTTAATTATTGTCGACTTGCATTGAAGATGGATGAGTAGGGGGACTAAGAGAGAGTTAACTCATTTTTCCCATTAGAAAGCAAAGTACGAATTGTGTTAATTAAACTGTTCCTCTGAATTTTTTTTGTAGAAAAAATAATTATTGTTCCTTTTATAAAAGCTATATAATATTAAATTTATACATTTGGCTGCCAACTCTAACTCCGCAGTTCGAAAAATTTAATAGAAAAATGGTAAATTGATTAGATTGTCGTAGTAGGTATTATGTTCTTAGCTGAAGTATATTTGTTGTTTTAAGTTTTGACCAAGTTTACACGTGAATGTGTTCATAATTTACCACCAGCAAAATATTTCCAATAAATTCAATTCTATTAAACCACAAACAAACATCCACTAAAGTGTAATATATCGTGTTCGCTTTAATTTTTAAATAATAAATGCTTATCGACCGATATAATTTATTTCATATTATACCTGAGCACTTTAACTTCCTCCTGAATATAATGTAATTCTAACATTAGTGTTATAAGTTTTAATCGGCTTCATGGGATAGTAAACAATTATAAAATGTACATTTTTTTATAATACACTTTTGTATTAAAAATTATTGTTTTTTTTTAATTTTACTTCGTCACGCAATGCTGTTGTTGTCAATAGACTTACAATAATTACTTAAATCAATTATTGTTTCATACAATATGTAATCTTATTCACAGGGAGCCCCAGCAGCAGAACGTCTCCAAGAACCTCCACGGCCACACACTCAAGTTATATCTGTAACATCCCAATCTCAAAACATGTATCAGTCACCTGTAAAGCAAGGATGGCCTCCCGTTTTGTGGGTGATAGGAGGTCCTGGAAGTAATAAAGCCGTACTGTGCGACGAAGTCTGCAAACAAACTGGATGGGCTCATGTCAGTTTGGGGAAACTTCTTAGGGCAGCAGCAGAACCCTCCGAACATAGAAATGCGACTGATATAAAAACGATACGAGAAAGTGTTACATCTGGAGAGTTAGTACCCTTCGATATTGTGATGAAAATGGTAGAGCAGCAAATGAACGAGAACATTTCAGCTAATGGCGTTATTATGGACGGCTATCCTCGTGACATGACGCAAGTTACAGAATTCGAAGCCAAGGTAATAAACACATTATTCATTTTCATTACATCTATTGAGGAAATTTACTGGCATTAAATTCGAATTAACAAGTTTTTCAATTATTGCATAAACGTACAATTTATAAATTGGAGGTAATTATACCCTTGTACTTCTTAAATATATAATTAAATTGTTAGAGTAATGGATAGGTATAAGCGAAACTTCCTATACCTACAGAATATTTGATTTCATAATGATATCGTTTCATGTAGCCTCTTATAGATTATTCATGAAGTTGGTTTTCTAGAAAAAAAATTTAAGGAAAGACCTCTTTAGAAATTTAATAATCAACTTAAAATGACACAGTTTTAGTTTATTGACTGTAGTTTTTGATTTAGAGTTATTGTCCTAAACCAATACGAATCTATTTTTCAGTTCAAACAGCGACCAACCGTTATTCTTCTGGATTGTTCAAAATTACAACTGGGAAGAGGAAGACTTGACGATAGCGTAACAGCTTTCAGGCGTCGTTTGGAAATATTCAGACAATCGTCATTGCCAATGCTAAAGGCTATGGATAACATAGGTCGATTAACCATTGTAAGTTACTTTTCTCGTGAATTTTGTTGTTGATAACTTTGGTATGGCTTTATAGGTCGACGGTGACACCGACACTGCTCCGGTTCGTCAAGATTTTAAAAATGTAGTTGATCAGCACATCGAGTACATAACCCAAAATGAAAATGCAGTTCAGGATTCTCATCTTCAAAATGGAACGAATGCGTCTTTGCTAAATGGATACGCACGTAATGGTAACGTGCAATCGGAGTACATCGATACTATTAGCAAAAGAGTAGGAAATGGAGTTGCTCATGTTGCTGTAAACGGAGTAAATCATGTGGCAAACGGCGTTAATCATATGACTAATGGAGTAAATCATATGGCCAACGGTCACGGACCAGTTCGAGTGACGCCGATAGGAAAACCAACTAATTACGCCGACTTAGATACACAACGTAGAGAAAATATACGAAATATGTATAGTGAAGTTAATCATATATAAAAAACAATTTTGTTTTATTATTGACAGTGATCGTAGATATGTGATATTTAAACTTGTAAGTTAACATAAGTTATATCAGCTCATGAAAATTACGTGCCTTGGAAAAAGTTTATCGATAGGTTGCTATTCAGCAAGGTTGCATAATATTAATAAATCAACAGTATTTTTAGTATAAGATTATATACCTATTCAAAATTAAATTAGTGTGCATGTATAATTCCGCCTGTTTCACAATTTTTTAATAATGCAGCTAACGGTACATTGTATCTACAGCTAAACAACATAATTGAAAATACCCACTAGAGATTTTTTCAAACGCATTTGCTGTAAAATTGTATGCTTTTACTTTTGTTTGGTACCTAATAGGATTTAAAAGTATGTTTACTTACACATTTTAATTTCCATTGCGTGACTTGAAAAATCGTGGCATATTGAAAATATCCCTTAAAAAACTATTATTGGATTTAAAAATTATACCGATACCATACAGCAATTTGTCCAAAATGTATGCCTTCTATAGAATTCTAAAGTGTTATAGACAATACATTATAAATCGGGCAATGAAATTAAAAATGCTGTATTAATTAATAGTTTACATTTTCATTTAAAATATAAATTTGGCTGTATTATTCAATTATTTATAAAATTTGAAATGGGCGGTAAAGGATTTGTATTGGTGACATTTTTGTATAAAGTGTTATGGTGTATGTGATAATTGTATTTTCATTATAATATCTTAGTGGTAAAGTTTTCTAAGATAGTTTTTGAGGTGGTGTAGAATTTTTAAGAAACAAAACTGCTGTTAGTTACTACTATATCAATTTCAAATTTCTGGTTTTAAACAGAGAAAAATAAGATTAGTTACCATTATTTATTTATATATTTTTTAATAATAATAATTAGTTTTTATAACTATACATACCGTGAAATTTATAAAAAAAAATTATATTTAAAAATATTTTATATAAGTAGGTAATATATTTTAATTTTAACTTATTCTGTGTTACTAACTTTGTCACATTCTGCAGGTCGGAATATGCACAAATTATGGTAAAACATAGAATTACTGCACTACACTGTCACTCGTAAAATTAAAAATGTAAATAAGAATTCTAAAATATATAAGTAAAATATATAAATCATTTAAGTGAAAATAGATTTATTTCAGTTGATCTGTAACATAAATGAAAGATAAAGTGCCTAATATAAGTATTGAACTTTTATATTGAAAAAAAACAAAATAGTTAAAATTTCTAGTTTAGATTATCGAGGGGCCATTTGTGCTAATATTAAACTCTAATTTTATTTACATCGAACGAATATTTTTATATAGAATTTAAAAAATCAAAATAATGTGCACTATTAATAATAATAGATATAAGAGTTTTTAATTTTTAATATAGATTGTTGTGGAATTTATAATAAACTTATTTATTGTGCGTGCAATAATATAGACATGTATACACTTTGTTATATATTTTCGTTCCTAGATATATTTTCTTGTTACATGGTAATGTAGTGTAATTGACATTATTATAGAACAATAAATCGTCAAAACCATCTGAAAATTTATTCTATTCTTATTTGCGTTTACATTTTTTGAAATTCTTTCGAAATAAACAACAAGTGGAGTTTTTTGGTTTTCTAAAATATTGATATGATAAACAACAAGATTTATACTCAAACTTCTTTGATATTGAGATAGTTTTTATGTTTATACCCCGAAGTGAAAGTCCCCATCTAATAAGGCGCGCCGAAGGAGTTTTTAAATAAAACAACCAGAACAACGGTCGATGATCAGTTTCAATAGTTGCCTAAGCATCTTCTAAGTATGTTTGTCGATAGTTTTGATAGTCGACACGAAAGGGGTCTATTTGGCATACGAAATACATCTTTGCCGTTAGATAACTATTTTTTTTATTTACACAGCAATAATCAAAGCAAAGTCGAAATTTCTAATCTGATTTCGGAATTAACACAACCGGACTAGTCTATAGGAATTCTTATTGCTCAATAACTTCTTCGGGCAACGATTCAGTTATCTCTTTAAAAATTATTTTATTTCAGTTTCTGATATTATGGAATCACAAAATATTTTTCCTTATCAAACCCTGCTGTCTTTAAATTTTCAGAAGACAAAATAGCTCAATTATCGCTCATGGAAGCATAGCGATGTTTTCTGTTGTTTTAAGCTACAATTCTGTGTCTTTTCGTGCTCCGCGAAGCATTTTCTTTTTTACCACGTGATAGGTTTTCATCTTTAATTCTAGGATAGTTGAATTTTTCTGAAAGTTATTGTCAAACTTTGTCAAAAAAATGAAAATTTGAAGCTACTACGTATCTCTGTCCTAGTTCTACGTTTTAATCTTAAAATATCTCTGCTTTCTAGTGCCAATATAAGTTTTCAATAATAATCACATCTTAGTTTCTCTAAATTTCTGTTTAGCCATAATTGAATCCGTTAAAACTTCGTATTTCGTAATCGTATCGACAATCATCCAAAATCGATTTATGAACTGTGGATAAGGGAACGAAAACCCACTCCATTAATTATATCCTCTAGCAAGTCATCGTGGCTTTATGAAAATAAATCGATGTAAAGATTATTGACCTTGTTGAAGTTGACAGCAGATTGTTCTATATACCTACCTACTGTGTCATCGTTAAGAATCATTAATTATGATGGTTTATCTATAATTCAATTTTTGCATGAGGTACAGAAAAATTGCAATTAAAAATGTATTGTATGAATGGTAATTACGTTCGTATATATTAATATAATATTACAATGTTATATTTCCGTAAGTGATTAAAAATCATTGTCTTTATAAAGCTATGCGTAATGTAATATATCTTGTCAATATTGTTATTATGTTTAAAATGATAACATTGTTAGTTATTTTTGTGGGGTTTGTGGTAATAACACCGGCGGTAAGAAAATTTATCAACTAAGTTTTTAACATTGCTTAATTTTTAAATTTGTAAATTGATCCTATTGTAATTATTCTTGAGACACCCAAACCAGTTTTGGTTTAAATATCTTGTAATTAGTATTTTGTGAATCTACTATTCAAAAATTTGTGATGTAATTCGCTCCTAAATTTCATTTTGGTCATATAAAATAGTATTTATTTTACAGCCCATCATAATCTTTAAAATCACTTTAAAAAAATAAATTAATAAAACCTGTATCTACTTATAACATTTATTAGGTAGATACTTCAATATAATGCAAAAACTGAAAATTAATTATTAAAAAAAAAAAATTAAAATTTTTTTTTTCGCAATAATTAAAATTTTTCCGGAATTGAATTTGCTGTTTTTGTGAACTGGTTACCTTTCCCTAATTATCCATTCTGAAGGCAGCTCTAATTTAGTTTAATTTTTATTATTATTATTTAAAATTAAATTAACTTACCTTCTTCTCAAGATAATATTTGGTATACAGTAAATAGCTTTTATAAATTTTCCAGAAGCAATAATTATTAGTTTTGTTAAAATTTGTCACAGTGTAGAATAAATTTAAAAAATTTTAAAAATTTAATTTAATGGAAACATCATCAAAATCAATCACAAGCATTTTTGGTATTGCGGTTGGTATTCCAAATACTTAAATTTCAAAGTTACATTTGATACTCTTGCAATAAAACATATTTCAATGAATTTCTATATATTATGGCAGTTATGGTAGTTAAATTAGAAAATACCTTAAGAAATAATTTAGATTTTCGTCGATTATTTAAATTTAATTTTACATTGTTTTCTTCTAGTTTCATCAAACTGATTATACAGTTACCTTTGAAAGGTATAATATATTGCATTTTGACAAGAACTATATAGAAAATGTAGAAGTTAAAAGAGTATTCATAACAAGATATAAAAAAAAAATTTCTGCTAGTGCATGTATACTTAAGGATATAGATTTGAAACATGTGAACGTAAGTACTTAATACTTTTTTTAAATTATACCTAAGTCCAGTTTTTCAATCTCCAGATATCCCGATAATTATTTTTTAATTTAAAAAGTTTTAAAAGCTGGCCTGCTCAAGGTACACATAGTATTTTGGTTTTTTATTTTTACATAATAGTAAATTTTACTTTTTTTACATTCAGGAACATTTAGAAGGCAGAAAATTTCAAAGCAATGAGTATCGATTATTTCCATTTAATTATACCCAAAACTCGTGTGCAGCTATACAGAACCCTTTATTTGGAGATTATTTGTCTAATTTCAACTGCAGCTTTAATAATATACGATCCTGTTATTTAAAAAAGGTAGCGTTTAAAAATTTAAATGTTTTCGAATATTGGTGCTTGTTCACAATGTACTTAAGACATAAGACGTATATAACACATACACACATAATGCATAAGAGGTCAAGTTGAACTGGTAGCAAATCAACCTATGTAAGTATTCAAAATATACCTACGTAATTCTTATGTTTAAGTAGTTCTTATGTGATATCTAGTAAAATTTGTGTTTGAAGTTGGTAGTGTTTGGTTATAAGTTGAATTAAATTGACATAAACCTGTGTTAGTAATGAAAGTTTAAAAGTTTATTTCTGTTTATTTCATTTTTATTAGCAAAATTTATCTATTTATTTACACCACAGGGTTAAAAATAATGCAAAAGTGCTTCTCATGCACTAATGTCAAAATAATTAATTTGATAAGATTTTATCTTCAGTTGTTTGAATTTAAAATATTTATTTTTATTATTATAGTATTTTATTATTATATTTATACAAATGTAGTAAAAATTAATTTAAAAAATAAGATAAGCATAAAACGTAATTACGAACGTAATCAAAACATAAGATCTGCATAAACATAAGAATTACGTATGTACGTCTTACGTTTTACGTACAATGTGAACAAGCACTTACACTTCTATTTATTTAGTATTACTTACTATATTGCATACAAAAGTAATTGCTATATTTCAGGGTTGTTATTCGTGCACTGATATACACTTTGATGTGTCAAAATTTCCACCGTTTGCACCAAGAGGAAGATTTAAGTTTATTCTGCATGTTACATATAAAAGCAACATATCTTTGGCTGCCGGTGAAACATTTATAGAAGTAAAACCAACCAATCCATTAGAGAGAGTTATCGGAGTATAATTTTGTTTTCGAAATGCTTGATTATTATAAAGAACTAAGCCACCAGCCTTATCAATAATTGTTTTCTAAAGGTAAGCGTTCATTTAGACCACAGTTTTCTAAGCGGTACGGTAGCCTGCGTGTGATTGGTTGTGATTGGTGATTGGTTGGGAGGATCTAAAAAGTGGTTCGCAAAGAAAAACAAATATTTCGCGATTACTGCTGATTGTATTTATATTACTGCGATAGTATTACATTAAATTTGGATTTTGTGCTATTTAAACTAAAGTTCAAATTCATCCGTACGCTGCATCTGTCTAAATGAACGTTTGCTTTTAAAATGATACGAGTTGCTACGACTTACTGGCAATGTCACTAGTTTTTTCAGAATTAATTTTTTAGCTATAAATAAATTAAAATGTTTACAATATTGTTCCTTGTTTACAAATTAATTAAAACCGCATTCAATCCTAAATTTTTGAATTGATTCTGATTTCTCATCCTCTTTATCAATTTTACATTATACTATATTACTGCATTTTGAGAACTGTTACGGTCTAAACCCTGGTTCGAGTCCGAGTGAAGCAAGAACTTTGTTCTAACCGTTCTTTCTAGCAGGCAATGGCAAACCACCAAGGTAATCTGGTAAAAAAAATTAAAATTGATATACAATAGGTTTAAATGTAAATTAAAAATGTTCGAATTTTATTGCGCACTACTGTACACTAATATTTAATCAGATTTAAGTCAAAAAATATCGATTTTAGGCAAAAAATGGTAATGATCAAAGTTATACAGAATTTAATTTGCTCTGTTTTGTTGTGACTATTTTTAGCCAAAAGTTGGAAATGAGTGAGTTATGTATGTATTTAATAACAACAAATTTCTTTTGAAATGCAAAATGGCTGGTAGGGGAAAATTACTGAACATCTTAATTTAGACCCTTCTCAATAATTACAAAAAGAAAATTGTAAATCGAATTATTGCAATGCAAAAGTACCTACATAACGACTGGGCTAAGAAGCTTTCTTCTATATCAATGAAGGTTTCCACAAAAAAAATGTAATTAAATTAAATTTTGGTTTCCGTGCATTTCATGTTACTGCTAGTTAGTTTATAGTCGACATAGCCTATTTCTGTAATTAATATAATATAATTAATTATGATAGTTTTGCGTCAGATTTTTCCTCATCATGTATACCTATGCCTAACAAAATTTAATTTTTCCTGTTTATAATTTAAATTTTGCATGTGATACAGCAGAAAAGATAATTAAAACTGTATTGCTTGAATGGTAATTATGTACTATTTATTAGATATATGTAATATTTTGATGTTCTATTTCCGCAAGTAATTAATTTATTTTCTTTAAATAGTAAGGATTATTACGTTTAATAATTATTATTGTTATTTGGCCTCACCTAAACAATTTCATTATTATTAAATTTGTTTTAGTTCTGTAATTATGTTGAAAATGCAAACAATGTTATTTATTTTTGTGGGTTTTGTGGTAACATCGTTGGCGGTAAGAAAATTTATAAACTATAATTAAGAAGTTATCCCATAAATTAACCCTACAGTGCATACAACAATAAAAGTCACATCTGTTATGTTTGGATATTTTATGAAAATAAGATAATTTTCTATACAATTTATTAATTTCTAGAGAAGTAATCTATTAAGAAAATACCAAAATTGTTGAAATAAATCAAACATATTATTATGAAATATTATGACAAATTGAACATCATCTGAATTCTCAGGAATATTATCAAATGAGGTTGGACAATAATAATGAGCAAGTTGCAATTAAATAGATGCATTTGTCACACTTTTCACAGAATTTATGACTTTTTCTTCTTTTGGAACAAACGAACGGTTCTTGTATTGGACGAAGTAGTTTCAAAGCCCTTTTATTGGTTATCCATTCAATTTTTTTAAACACATGTCGATGTCTTTTCATTTTTAGACAGCTAATGTATGGCAATGTATGGTGAAATTTATTTAAACGGTTCCTTTTTTCTATTCGTTTAAATGTTCACTCGGGCCTGCTAGGCCCTACGTATGCACTGGATGGTCATTAAGATAGCTAATACTAATGTTATGTGTTATCAGTTGGTTGGGGAGATAATTTTATGTCAGCGATTTTTGTAATCTTGCTGATTTTTTGGAGATTAAAATTTTTATTTTGTGTTAAATGTGTTTCATTAAAATTTTTTATTTGGGTCCCCAAACGCCGGCGCCCAAATGTCACTTACCGATCAAAGTATGCCATCTCTGCTAGTAACATGTTAACATGGTTTTAGTGGTTTACAAATTTTCCAGATTAGAAATTTAGAAAATATCGAGGGGTAAACTGCAGACCAGAACCTTATATGATCTAACTACTAACTAACTTGAGCAATTTCTTGTCAATTCCGTAAAAATTTCTAACTTTCTAACTTCTTCTGCGATTTCCTCTATTAAAATACTTTAAAATATTTTTTGTTAATTATTCGAATTAATTTTAAATTTTCTTCTTTCAGTTTCATCAAACAGATTATTCAGTTGTTCTTGAAAGGTATAATATATTACATTATGACAAAAGCTATATAGGAAATGTGGATATTAGAAAAGTATTTATATCAAGATATAATATAAAATATACTGTAAATGGTTGTTTACTTAAGGATATAGATATGAAATATATAAATGTAAGTACCTAATATTTAGCAACATTATTTAAATTCACGCGTAGGCACAGTTATTCAATCTTCAATTACTCCGATTAATATTTCTATAAAAATATGCATTCTTTCCCAGATAGCACAATAACGTATTTTGTACATATCTAGGACGAATATTTTTATCCAAATCGACGTACCACGTACGTACCAGTATGCAAGTTGCACGTACTGTTTACGTACCCAGTTTATTACTTTTATTATTATTTATTACTATTTTTTTTACTTTATTACTATTTTTTTTTACTTTTTCTTGTGATACTTTTCAAATAAATTTTATTAAAAAAAATTTTAATGCTTATATTTAAGATAAAATCATATTTTTATGCAAATAATGGCAATTTTTTGTGCTATTTTAAGCGCTATTTTTACGATTTTTTATGCTTAAAAGTCCGTACTCTAGTAATAATGTACGTACTGGGTACGTAAACAGTACGTACGACTTGTATACCGGTACATACGTGGTACGTCCATTTGGATAAAAATATTCGTCGTAGATATGTCCAAAATATGTTACTGTGCTATCTGGGAGAATTCAATGTCCATCTGAGGTAGATATTCGTACATACGTGGTAAGTACTTGAAAGTACCGGATATGTACGTCCACTTCAGGTTCATAAGTGTACATACGACGTACGTGCTTTAAAGTACAGCATACGTACGTCCACGCGAGGTACGTAAACGGATGTACATAAGATGGACTATAAACGAATGAAATATGTACGTACTTACTTTTACGTACAGGTACTTTAAAACGTACTTTAAAATACGTTATATATTCGTCTGAGTTTTGTACATGGACGAATGTACATAAAATGAACGAAATTTGTACGTACCGAGGACGAAGCGTGCTATTAGGGTTGGTTTGAGTCACGGATGTAAATTTTGATGTTAAAATATTAATTAGTTCATTATTTTGCTTATAGCCTGCTACAACAAACTTCATCAAGATTTTTTGTAGAGAAAAAATTTTTTTTGTTGGGATAGCAAATCCTTTCTCATAGTGTAGGCACTGTTGCAGTTATCAATAATAGCAATTGTTTTAATTGTTTTAATTGTTTAAATTGATAATTGTTTATTATTGATAAGTTCTCATATCAATTTAATAACTTCGAAATTTCCTTCGTAAGAGGTGGGGTAAAAAATAATTTTTTCAACAAATGGTGCTTAGTTTTTAAAAGGCTTTAGTTCCAGTGATATCAATTTCGAATTCTCCCCCCCCGGTCATATTTGAACTCTGGAATTTTTCAGCAAATATTGATATAACATCATTCAATATAAAGAACATTTTATAATAAAATGTTTTTTATTCTCACACAGGTGCACGGAAAAAAAAATTACTTGGTTCAAATAAGTACCATTTGAATCAAGAAATTCTCTGTTTTCAATAGCCGCACGCAAATATTTTTTTTTTGTAAGAAAAAAATATTCTTAATTAAGTTTTCTTGGATCATAAAAGTATATTCTTAAATGAAGTAGTTAAAAATTTATTTGATTTAAAAAAAATTTCTTTGAATAAAGAAGTTCTGTTCTCTTTACTAAATACTCCCAAAATATTTGGGTTTTTGTATATTATGTTTTGTAACCGAAGAGTGGGGGTGTCCTAGTATTACGGCGTCATCTGTTGGACTTCTGGCGGGATATTATATATTTTATTTTATATTAAACTTCGTCCGGTGTGGGGTTCGAACTTAGGTTTTCCAGCTGCGAAGTCGTGGGATGAGTACAATCAATCAAGATATTTATTTACATTTAGATTACATCAATTATTTTGCACTAATACTTGTATCATTACAAAATTTAACATTACATGAAATAGTAGTATAAGAGCTCCTACAAAAAGTTTATCTCTAAATTAGAGTTTTAAAGTTTTTTCAAACTTAACAAAAATGGATTTGGAGGTTAATTATATTATTATTAGCAGTGATTGCAAATTTTGATAACTTTACAGGAAAATTAATAAAAACCTGTTCTTGATAATTCGAGTTTTTCTAGTATTGTACAACACAAATATACTATTAAGCTTGAGTGACACTATCAAACTTTGGTTAAATTTTCGTTCAACTTTCTTGTCAAACGTTTTGCTTCAAAGTTTGATGAAAATTTTTGGGTGGGGTAGTTTGTAGTAAGGTAATGCGAAAGCCAACCTTACTGCATAGTTTTGCAGCAATGCGCATGCTTGCGGATGCTTACGCATGCTTATTCAAAAGTTGAACGGAAAAGTTGAACGAAAGTATGACACGCGCTACTTTTTCGTCAAACATTTGACAAGAAAGTTGAACGAAAATTTAACCAAAGTTTGATAGTGTCACTCAAGCTTTATACAGGCACAAACCACAACTATTTACAACTTGATAGAATTATATATGTACAATATTTACAAAATTATTTCTGTACTATTTTACAGTGGTTACTCGTAAAAAATAGGTAAGTTGTGGTAACATAGTTTGTGCTTTATTTTGAACGGCGTATTGTTGTATTTATATTTTGTAATGTTTTTTTGTTAATTTGCTTTTCTTGATTTGCTTGGTGTATAATTTTTGAGAAATGCGAATTACGTGGTCATATAAATATTCCATGTTGGTAACTTCATGCAATGCTTCTATTCTGGTGAACCTATCCATTCCCGTAACTAACCTTAAACACTTGTTTTGATAGCATTGTAGCGGTCGTATTGCTGTTTTTGAGATGTTGCACCAGACCGGGGCGGCATACGTGATTATCGGTCTTAAAATCGTTTTGTACAGTAACAGTTTATTTGGTTGTGTCATTGCAGTGCTTTTTAGTAATGGATACAACTGGATTAGAGTTGCGTCCTTTTTTTGTAGATGACTTCTGTAGTAAAGTCTCGAGTCTAGCGTGATGCCTAGATGTTTAACAGTTTTTGTTGGAGTAATCTTGTGTCCATCAACTCGTAGTGGATCAAAAATTTTTGTATTTTTGAATTTTATGGCAAACACGATATTTTCATAATATTTTTTTTTGTAGTAATTTTCTAATTGGCCCATGTGTATTTGCACCTGTTTATTTGCTACTTGTGCAGCAAACGAATGAGCATAAATGGCGGTGTTGTCAGCATAAAGTGCTGTGTTTGTTTTTTCAAATACTGGAATATCGTTAATGTATAAGTTGAAAAACTTGGGTCCCAGTACCGATCCTTGAGGTACACCGGCTAGGATATGTTTTATTGACGATCTGGAGTTATTTATTTTGACTGTTATTGTACGTGACGTTAAGTAAGAATGAACTAATTGAATTATTTGAGGTGAAAATCCTTAACTAATTAGTTTAAATAACAAACCATCAATCCAGACCTGGTCAAAAGCTTTTTTAATGTCTAACAAGGCCATAGTGGTGACTTTATCTTTTTTAAATTTGTTATGATATCGTTTACTACTCTTGATGTTTGGAGGGTTGTATTGGGTCCTGCTGTGAAGCCAAATTGAAATATACTAGTGATTTTTAATTTTTGTTCTTCTTTCTGGATTCGATTCAGTATTATTTTTTCTGTCAACTTAGTCATTGAATTTAGTAATGTAATTGGTCTATAGCTTTTTGGGTCGTTTGGTATTTTATTTGATTTTAAAATGGGTACTACAATACCTTGTTTCCAAGATTGCGGAAAGTGACGAAGTTTCAATATTGCATTGATAATGTAGCATAGTTGCACTATTGCTTTTTTAGATAGTTGCTTCAGAATTACATTTTCGATACCATCCAGTCCCGAAGCCTTTCGATTTGGTAAGGTTTTGATATTATCCACAATTTCCGCTGGAGTCGCCAATAATTTCGCCAGTTTATGTTTGTTAATATGGTGTGGTTTTTTAACAAAGTCTTCAACACGATTTTTAATTTCAACTTGGTTTAAGTCGTCTGGTGTTTCATCTTCGTTATGAATTTTTTGAAAAACGTTCACCAGCTCTTCGGATTTGGCTTCGTCGGTCATTGCTATTGTACCGTTATTTGTTTTTAAAGCTGGAATGGGTTTGTAAGATTTTTTCAAATTTTTAGTAAATTTCCATAGGCTATTATCACGTGGTGTTAATGTCGTTAATAATTCCGTCCATCGGTGATTTTTAAAAGTGACAATTTTCGTTTTAATTAAAGATGTTAATTCGTCCATATGATTTTTATGATTTATATTACCTGATGGTTGCCAGAGTTTTCGGTGTCTATTCCTAGTTCTTATGTGCGCTATTATATCTTCAGGAAGGGGATTCTTATTAAGGTCCATATTGATAATTTTTGTGTTGTCTTTTTTTGCTTTGTTGATATGTTCAGTCAACTTTTTGACTTCATTATTCAAAGTTGAAATGGAATCGATATTTGAATTTATTATTATAAGTCGATCTAGTTGCTTTCTGAATGTATCCCAGTTCGTATTTTTAAAACTAGTAATTTTGTGCATGTGGTGTTGTGCATTTTGGTTATTGAGAAAAAATTCTACCGGGTTGTGATCAGAGCTTAATTCCGGTAAAGAAACTGGTTTTGATATATTTGTCATATTTTTGATTAGTAAAATATCTATTGTAGATGGTGAGTTGTTGTTGGCAGGATAGTTGGTATGCGTAGGTGGATATTTTACTTCGATGTTGTTAGTTACGCAGTAATTAAACAAATAATTGCCATTTACGTTATTGTTAGCGCAGTTCCAATAATTGTGTTTGCAGTTCAAGTCACCAACAACTAGGACCTTTTTGCCTAATTTAAATATTTTATCCAGGTCTTCTCAACTAATAATGTTCGTTGGTGTACTGTAGGCGGCAACAATTATTTCTTTTTCCTGTAGTTTAATGCCGATAGTTTCGATGCTAGTTGGCGGTACCTGAATTTCAATATGGGGTATGTTACTTTTTATGACTGCGGCTACTCCTCCGAAACCGTTTTCACGATCCTTTCTCAAAATTGTGTAACCAGGAAATTTGATTTTTTGTTGTTTTTTAATTTGGTTTCGTTGAGTAAGAGGATATCAACTTTGTTTTTTGTTAAAAAATGAGTTACTTCTGTTGTTTTGTTGTTTATACTGTTAGCGTTTCATGTTACTATTTTTAGTTTAGAAGCCATAGTTGCTATCTAAATTTTTAAAAAATAGCAGCACATTACGGAATTTGCCTGCTCTTGTGTTGCTATTTTTTAGTATGTTGTTGTAATCGTTCATTGCTCTAAACAGTTCATCTTGGTTAGTATGTGAGTGTATGTCATTAACCACGTTAAACATGTCGAGAAAGTTGCTGTCGGCGGTATTACAGTTACTTGCGTAACTGGGTGTATTTCTTTGAGACGAAGTAGCTTGCGCGGAATTGTTTTGAGAACAAAACATGGAAGATGTTGATGGTTGAGTAGCGAGCGTAGGTCTTACCCAAGGGTTTGTAGTTGGAATAGGTGCTGCTTGAAATTTTCTCGGCAGTTCCGAAAATTGTCTTCTGTCTGTGGTGTTAAACCTAGTTTTGGTGTTTAGTGATTTATCTTGCTTTATATTATCAAGTACAGCAATCTTCTTCTGATAGACGGAACATCCGGTATAGTTAGCTGGGTGATCGCTGCCGCAATTGACACATTTTGCTGGTGTTTCCCTTGTTTTTGTGCATTCGCTTGGAACAATTCCATTATAGTATTGTTTAGTGTTTTAACGGTTGTCTCCTTATCAGTTACTACCATGTACAGAGGTCTTATCGTGCCATTTAGCTTGTAACAGTTTTTTATGGTAAACTTAAGACAAGTTTAAAACAAGTTTTTTGCAATTCTGTCTTGATTTCTTCGGGAGTTGGCGCCCAGTCTAAGCCCTCGAGTACGAATGCATGTGATTTCTCGTCTTTAGGACTGTAAGTGAAATATTGGCTATTTGTTTACATTGTGCTTTTGTACAATGTCCACTCTTCTTTGTCATAGATGTGCATAGCTACGGCATCTTTGTAATACCTTAAGTGGCACCCATGTTTAACAGAAGCGTTCAATTTTTTCATGAAATCTTTATGGTTTGGTATTTTGTCTTTGAGAATAATTGGAGGAGGTTTTATTTTTTTGTTATTGTTGTTATTTATTGGTTGATGATCCAGTTTCCATGTTTAGGCATTCGTAACTTTCTTCAGTATAATCTGGTGTTACGCTACTCGTATATCCTTTAATTGCGGATTCTTGCAGTACCGCATATCTGTTTGATAATGTTATTGGATTTGCAGGGGTAATTATTCGTCTTCCTCTTCTCATTTTTTTAATTGTTTGATTAGCAATGCTGACTGTGTTGTCATTTACAGTATTTTCATTTATTAATTTGTCACTGTCTAATATGTCACTTATGTGACGTTTGCGTTGTGACTCGTTGGTATCTATTGTGTTTGTTATTGTAATTAACAACTTAGTTAGCACTCACGAAATTTATATTTTTATTAATTTTAATTATAGTTACGTCGGTTTAATTATAAATCACCGAATTAACACTCACTTGCTTAAGCGTGATCGCACACACGTCTATAAAGCCAGGTATCCTAGCCACTAGACCATGGGATGAGTACAATTACCATTTGGCAATACTAGTCAAACTGTTAAGTGTGTACAAGTTCGTAATATAAGTCTCACAATTATAAATTGTTTTTTAAAGAAATTAAGTTACTTAGATTAAGAATATATTAATATTGATTCATTTAGAAAATAGTGTTCTTCGTTAAAATGAAATTTTCTTGAATCTAAATAATATTTTAAGTAAAACATATTCTTGCTGGAAGAAATCTAATATTTTTAATACAAGCATATTTTATTGCGCGAAGAAATTATATTTTTAAATGAAATAAATAATTTCAAGAAAATATTTATTCTTCATTTAAGAAATCCTTTTTTTCCGTGTGGTCTGTCCCAACCTGTGTAATAAATAAATAATTGATTGTTTTTTTGTATTGTATTTAGGAACACATACAAGGCAGAAAATTTCAAAGCAATGAGTATCGATTATTTCCATTTAATTATACCGAAAACACGTGCACAGCTTTCCAGAATCCTTTATTTGGAAATTACATGGAGCAATTCAATTGCAGTTTCATTGATTTAAAATCCTGTTATGTAAAAAAGGTAGGTTATTAGCGATTAGCGATTTTACGAATATTTCTTATTATAATTATTATAATAATATTGGTGAGATAAAGGTTACAGAGCAATTCATCCCCATAAATTGATTCTAGAACATTTCATCTCAGTCAGTTCGTTCTCGGATATTTCATCCTCCAGTCATTTTGTCTTTGGGTTATCGATCTTCAGAAAAATTACCCCCTGAGAAAAATTAAAACATCCATCATTCGGCTCCAATTCAAAAATTATGATCTAGAAAGAGAAAGATAAGACCCTCCAACAAAATTCAAAGTACACTTCATCAAGATTTTTATTTCTCTTCTACGAACTAGTGTCGGCTAACGTGCCTTCCTCAGCGTATTCGTCAAATTTACAAAAAAAGAAACAATAACATTTAAGTTTTTTAAATTTTAACTTCTTTACAATTCTCAAAATCAAGCAATGAGGAAGGCACGTAAAATAGAAATAAAAATCTTTTAATTTTATCTAATAGCCTCGAGCGGTTCTTTGTTTATGATGAGATCCTCGAGTCGTTCCACTTCTTCAAAACACCCTTGAAGCGGATCCAACGTGAAAATTACAGATCTAGAAAGACAAAATCCGCGAATCCTCCACTCATTTAAAGCATCTCAGTGATTACTAGAACTCAAAAATTATGAATCTTAAAGACGGAATATTTGAGTAGCTTTTCCAATGATTAAAAGACGAAATTACCCTAGACGAAATTGACGAGGATCAAAAATGTAAGGTTGAAATGACCAGGAACAAAATGCCCGGGATGAATCGTTCTTTTGACTTTGAAAAAAATTATTGTAAGTCTGAAAATTGGCGTAAATAATCATAAATCAGTATTAAACTACATACTAAACCTCCCAAGACCACTGTCGGAGCCATTTATTTTTTATCTATAGTGGACTTCAGTTGTCCAGCTTATTAATTTTGCGTTTGATTTTTATTTTGCCATTTTGTAGTGGGGAGTGGAAATGACCTATTGAAATTTTGGTATAAGAAAATTAAACATAGATTTTTTATTTTAGGGTTGTTATTCATGTACTAATATAGTTTTTGATGACTCAAAATTTCCACCGTTTGCACCAAGAGGAAGATTCAAAATTACCTGCTCAATTACCTATAAAAATGTGATATCTTTGGGTGTCGGTGAAGCATATATAGAAATAAAACCAACCAATCCTTTAGAGAGAGTTATAGGAGTATAACTACTTTTCATTTATCTATATTAAGTATGTGAAAATGATAGTTTGGTACTTATGTATAATTATTGTACTCTATGATAAGATTAATTAAGATCATGATTAAAATTTGTAATAATTAAGAACAAAATGTATATTTACAGATTCAAAAAATTAAATTGGTCCCATAGTTCTATAATAGTTAATTTTATTCCAGAGGATACTAAAAGTATTGACCAAAGAATAAAAACCTCTATAAAAATTAATAATATTTTATTTTTATTACTTATATATTTTTTAATACTATAATATTTTTAAGATTAATTGCGATATTCAAGCTGCTGAAAAATAATTGATTTTTATTTCGGACATTCAGAAATAATAATGAAAAACAATTGAGTTACTTACTACTTTGTGGTTATAGTTTCTTTTTTTCTTACTTTTGTTTCTAGTTTTGTTTAACTAACGGTCTTACAGATTTTATCTTAAGAAACCAATGCTACCGACTGCGCTAGTTTTATCAGATTTCTAAAAAGAAATTAAGAAACCAAATTTGAATGTAAGGTTGGTGACAGTTGGCCCTGCGACAACTGGCCTCGGACAACTGGTCTTGGCGACAACTGGCCTTGGCGACAACTGGCCCTGGTGACCACTGGCCCTGGTGACAACTAGCCTTGGCGACATCTGGCCCTATCGACAACTGGTCCTTGGACTACTGGCCCAAATATTTTCACGAAAATATATTATTTCGCTTCTTGTTACATGATGTTACAGATTTTGGTTCGATCAGTGAAATTTTCAAAATTTATTCTCAAAAATTTGGCAAAAAAGTAAGATATTTAACATATTAACAAAAACAATAAGAATATTATATAAAATCATTTATTAAGAATAGGACAAATGCGAAATAGCTCTCAAATACGTCAACACTTCAATTCGACCGTATCTACTAACTGCGTTTTGAACTTTTATGTTTAATTCGCGGTATCTTCTTATTTGTCCACATTGAGCAACCGCCACTCCTTGCAGAAATGACGCTACGTGCATCTGGCTGTCTTTGTGAAGACCTTCTGAAAACTTCCAAAGATTTGGATGATGACCCTGGAATGCTGTCTACAGACCAAAGTACCATCCTTCAACAATGTTTGTTGTTCGTGCAATTCCGTCTACAGTTGCTTCATGCTGGTGCCACGAATTAATTGAAAAACGCGCATCGGTATGTCGGCGTCTACGCCGAATATAAGTATGTTCAAAGTATGCCAAGAGTTCATCCATATGCTCGTGAATAGGCATGGATTCGACAAGAATATCGAAAGCACTAGTAACCTCAAGGGCAGGAACATAAGCAAGAGCAGCCAGACTACGAATGCCCTCACGGAAGACGTCGTTAGTGTCATAATCTTTTTTTATTCCAAGTTGCTGAACTTTTCTGACGATGCTTTGGCATAAATTTGAATAGCAACCAATAATAATGGCTTCTGGAAAAGCTGCTGCAAAAGCCGCCATTGAAGCAGTTTCGAAATCCAACAAACTTTTTCTCGGATTTGCATCTGGAATAAGAGCTTGAATTTGGTTAAGTAGGCGATTATACGTTGTTCTGTTCTTATTCGTGAGGAGACAATACAAACCCACTGGATTAATACCAGGCGCAAATTCGAAGTGAATAGTATAAAGTTGAAAAAATATTTCCGGTACAACATTGAACGTTCCGTCGGCAAGCCAAAGGTCTGCTCTAGCTAGTCCGTCAAAAAGCATTCGGTTGCCAAGAATTATTAACCGAACATCTCCAGGTCCAGAATCGAATAATAGCATAGCGGTATACTTATCCGGAAAAGCGAAATGTAAATCGGTTGGAATTTGTGGAAGAGCATTATCGGCACTGTTTTTGTACGCTGACGCTGTAGAGTTCTACATAGTGACGTTTTTTTTGGAAGTGCCATCAAAACACTATCGGGTACGTTTAGTTCGACTGCACCTTGCACTGCTCTTGGTGTAGCTCCTAATTCCGTCATCCTTGTCTTCATTTCACCTACCACTTTTCTAGCTAAAGCTGTTGCCACATTTCCTGCATGGAAATGTTCTGGAATCACGTTCCCAACAACAGAAGACTCTTTGACTTTAATTCGAGCTTTGCAGCTTAATAAACGATATTTACAACAGCGCCAAGTTGACTCACCTTGATTATTATTTGCAACAAACCGATACTCATAATTCCTATATATGACAGTCGGCTTTCCCCGTTCTGAAGTTCCAAATCTTACAATAGTCTCCATGTTTTTGCTTAAAGAATTCTTTTACTAAAAAACTTACTATAGCGATAACCGTGGATAACCTATTCAATATTAAACAATACACTAATATAATACAATAATAATAAAATACAATTAAAAACTTACAAACTAAGATTCATATACTTCAGTTAATGAGTAGCTGTGACACACACTTTACAAGTAAGTTTTAATCGTCACGCCATCTGTCGATTGCCAGTTATACTAACAGAAACAAAGACACATCTTCACTATTTAGGAAATTTTGGAAATTTTACTGATCGAGCGTAAATCTGTAATAAAATGTAACAAGAAGCAAAATAATATATTTTCGTGAAAATATTTGGGCCAGTAGTCCAAGGACCAGTTGTCGATAGGGCCAGATGTCGCCAAGGCCAGTTGTCACCAGGGCCAGTGGTCACCAGGGCCAGTTGTCGCCAAGGCCAGTTGTCGCCAAGGCCAGTTGTCCGAGGCCAGTTGTCGCAGGGCCAACTGGCTCAGGGCCAACTGTCGGATAATGCATTGAATTATAAAGTATGCTGATCAAAAGCAGTTTTTTGGAAATTGTTTTTTTATAATTGATTTGGGGGGTCCTCAAACAACAGCGGGAACGTTTCAAGGTTTAATAATAAATAAAAAATTGTGATCCATTTTTATTACCATGGAAGATAAAATAAATAACAATAAATGAATAGGTATAATAAGTATGCATTTATTGTTGGTGCTGCATTGAATGATGAACATCTCAACCCCGTTATATAACTGAACACGTCTCATGACTTAATGCATAAGTCAATGAATATAAAGTATTATTAATTATTTGATGCATGGATAACATCATACTGACTAGATAGAGGATGCAACACAAGCAAAATATTCAGGCTGCAGGCTCCTATAAGCGGGAGTCCCAGGTTGGTTGTGTGATATAGAACTGATAGAACAAAAATGGTTAGTAAGTAGTTTAGTAGTTGGTACAAGAATATTTTTAAATATCAAATTTTGTTTGTTGTGGTATATTATATTAGTATTTATAATATAACACTGATTTCTAGTGTCTGTCATTGCAATAAATTTCGGTAAAATAATAATTGAGTTGGTTAAAATCAATGATGAGCTCCAGGAAATGCAACAAGAAACCACTCAATTAATAATTATACTCTATATATAGTAAATCATCTTGGCTTCTGTAGTAAAAGTTGTAAAAAAAAAGAATACAGTTATAGGACACCTTAGTCACAACTATTAGACACCTATCTAAAAACTGTTACAAGAAACAAAAATATATACCAAAAATTTATGAAAAAAAATATTAAATAGTATCAAACAAAAAGAGAAAACAATGATATCGATAACATTGCAAAGCCAATCAAAACCCCGACGCCCAAATAACGGAGTCGCGACAGAATTTAGCAGAAACATTTCAACTCTTCTCGAAGGAAGCGGGGGGACTTAGGGTGAGTTATACAACCTAATCATCTTACTGGATTCTGTACATTCTAAAAATTTTAATTGAAATATTATAAATATATTAAGTATATTAATATAAATATAATATAAAAATTACAAGGAAGTTATGTGGTGTCCACATCAGATTTTTTTTATAATAATTGGACAGGAATCTCGTTAATCTATTCATGCGCGTCATTAATTACAACTTTTGGCACGGACAATCGCAACCAAAAATAGGAGGTGCACAACTAGATGCTATAAGTGTCTCAAATCCAAAATTTCAACTTTCTACGACCTACCGTATTTGAGTTATGCGACATACAGACGTCCGTAAATACGTACGTACGTACGTACGTCACAACGAAAATAGTCAAAATGGATTCAGGGAAGGTCAAAACGGATATTTACGTCAAAATCTGGAAATCTAAAAAAATCGGTATCACAATACTTCCTTGTTTTACAAGGATGTAAAAAAAGAACACAGTATAAGAAACAAGAAACTATATTTCATCTAAATTTTAGAATATTATTGAAAATATAGAAAATATCAAATCTAAACAATGTGACATTCATACGTTTCAATGAATTTACTTTTGTATATTTTTAAAAGCTTTTATTTAACTTGGCGTGACCGTCGCATATAGGAGTATTTGACACTAATAACTGGCCTAAACTGTGAAACCCACCAAATGAGTTCAAAATATGCTCTAAATTTCAGAAAAAATATTGAAAAAAATTACACTGATAAATAGGGTGGTTCTTTGGGGGTGCAAATCAAAATAACAGAATAAAATTTAAGAAATTGTAATTTTAATAATAGGGATTTTTTGTAGGGATTGAAATAGAAATAACTGAGTAAGATGAATAGTAAAATTTTTACATAAGATTTTTTTACTATAAGAAACTTAAATAATACTGAAAATTAACACAAAGCGGGAAAAATTATTCTGATTCGTCACACGAGCCTTCCTCATTTGGTTCCTCGTCTTGATGGACACTTTTTGGACTTTCTTGGGTTAATAAAACGAACAATTGGTGATAAAAATATCGGCTAAGAACTCTCGCTGGTAAATATTTATTATAAATAACTAAACATAAATAAAAAGACAATTGTTTCGAAGGGATAGACCACTTCTTCTTCAAGTTCCACTATTTTGACATCACTAGGAGCATCTGTTTCCTCATATATAGGAAAAAAGAATAGATACCAACCGGATACTAATAAAAACAAAACACTAATAAAAACAATTTTGAAAAACGAACACAGAGTCCTGCTTTTATTGTTCCTCAGGTTGCAAAGTCAGCTCTTTATTTCTAAATTACGCAACTCACTTTTCATTTCTTTATCAGAACACAACATCAGTATGTAGGTTAATACGGATTTTGACGTATAAAACTCTTGTTCGTTTTTCAAAATTGTTTTTATTAGTGTTAAGTTTGTTCGTTAGTTAAGTTGTATTGTTTAGTTTAAGTTTGTTGTTCCAGTAATTTAGTTCATTGTTGTTTAAATTTTAATGTTTGTATTTTTAATTTTTGTTGTTTAGCGACTCACACTAATGCAGCTGAGCAGTACGCGAAAATCTTGATTTTATTAAAAAAAAAGAAAAATATAAAAAAAACCAAGGAAATGGAAAAATAAATAAAAGAAAGAACAGTCAGTCGCAAATTTACAGCCGAGGGGCTAGTCGTATAAAAGTGATAAATTGAGAGCCCGAGAGGCTAGTCGAATAAAAGAGTCGTATTATCGCGAAAAGTATACAAGTTATTTAAATTTTAATCGTACATAGAAGTGAAACTAAAGTTAATTTGGTTGAAATATATAAGTATCTTTTTTAATAATAAATTGACATGCACAGAAGCAAAGAGTATTCCAAAGATTTAAAAAACACGGTTTTGTAATGTTTAAAAGGTTGAAAATCATTAAGGGCAGCAGAACGTCAATTTAATATTCCAAATCAAACAAAAAGTCTCTGGTGTCGAAAAAATAATAAGTGTGAATCAGCAGAGACCCGACCAACAACAGTACGACCACGAAAAACAACCAAAAGAGATGATAAAATAATCGTTTGTGAATCATTAAAACATCCTCGTCCAACGACTACACAAATTGTTAAATATTTTAACAAAAATCGCGAAGCTTGGATACATGTTTTGACAGTAAAACGTCGACTACATTCAGTTGGACTATTTGGCACAGTTTTCTAAGAAGCCACTTATATCAAAGAAAAATAGGATAGACTAAAAAATTCAAAAATAAAAAATTGTAAACAAAATTAAAAATTAAAAAAAACACTTTTATTTAAAATAAAAATATGTGCACTAAAAAGAAAAGAACAAAATAATATTTTTTAAATAGAAACAAAATATTGGTGGGAAAATGAATGGGTTACGAAATCAGATGTTGCCATGATTTACTAAACCTTGATAGCTTTTGTACACTTTTTGGAATAATAATTTAATTTTCTCAGAAACTGACAACATGACTTTTTTGAAATTTGGTATACTTATTTATAAGAGTTTCATAAATATTTTGGCAATTTTTGGTAATGCTGACATTTCTGATTGTTGAAATAATGACCTTTAAACCAATGCATCCGTTATGTAACTTTGACATTTTTTATCTCGATAACTAAAGACAAGATTAAATTCAAACTTGGCCAGAAATTTTTTTATTACGCAAATAATGTACTGTAAAAATTTCAAGAACTTCTCATTATTTTCATTTTCCAACTTAACAACCTTAAACAACAACAACTTCATAAAATTGTGTACATTGTAATACACTTCCATAGCAAAGATGTCATTAAAAATGTTGTATCCATTTCTGTATGTACCTACTCGTAGTTGCAGTTTTTTATTTTAATTTTTTAAATTTTAATTACAATACTTATTTATTTCGATTTAAAAATATTTTAGTCCTTTTAATTATTATTTAACGAATTTTTTTTACATTTGACATATTGACATTTCCTATTTTTGTAATTATTTTAATATAATTAATTATAATGGATTTGTGTCAAATTTCCTTCGTAAAATGTACATACGTAAAACAAATTAAATTTTTCCTGTTTATAATTTGATTTTTGCATGTGGTACAGAAGAAGAGATAATTAAGCCTATTGCTTGAATGGTAATTATGTAGTTATTAAATACGTAATATTTTGATGTTGTATTTCCACAAGTAATTAATTTATTTTCTTTAAATAGTAAACTCTATTTTTGTTTTAGTTCAGAAATTATGTTTAAAATAAAAACATTGTTATATATTTTTGTGGGTTTTGTGATAATTTCGTCGGCGGTAAGAAAGTTTATTAACTTTACCTAATTTTAAAAGTTAAGAAATTATTCCATATTAATAAATCTAGGAATACGCAAGTGATTTTCGCCTCTATTAATCCGAGAGCTGGCGACGAATTTTGAACATACAGTGACCAGCAAAACTGTTCATATGAATCTAGTGTTGATTAAATTTGGTTGAAACTCAAAAATAAAATAACAAAATTTTGTTTGCCTATTTTTTAATATTTATTGAAACATAGTAAAAATTATTAATATAAAAAAATGTACAAAAATATTAATATAAAAGTGAAAAAATTAAAAAATTTTTAAAATTATTATGAACAGTATGCGATTGATCATAAATTGTGAATTTGGAATACAATTTTAGTAATTTATATGGCCAAATATGTTTAGGCTTTTGAAATTCGATTTAAAAAAAAAATACAAAATTACTTTGAGAATGCAAAATACAGACTAACGTTAACAGTTGGTAAGTTGTTTTCAACAATTTGTCAACTTTACAAGAATCTAATACATTCTGGATTTTAATTGCAATATTCTTATTACATACTCTACATGTGTTTTAATAAAATAAAATATAAAGTGCTTACAATATAACTCCTCCACGCCTAAGAGAAACATTACAGTTGAACAACTTAATTTTTTAAAGATTTTTCTGCCAAAGGATTTATCGTTTCTTGTGCTGTAATTTTTGGAACTTTTACTCTCAGTTTGGGATAGTATTTTAGAATTAAAAACAAGATAGAAATTATGATTACAATGTAAATAAAAATGGTATATAAACTAATATATTATCATAGTGAAAAGGTATTGTTTTTATTGACGAAAATTTTCTCTGTGTATTGGTCAGCTGCATTTCTAAGTGCTTGACTTCATCGAGGTTGATGTCATCCAGGTGAATTGGATCGAGTTCCATATGAAGATGATGCTTTTCATCTGGTATTTCAATTGTTGGCATATTAAAATGTTTAATAAAAGGATTTAAATTTTGATACGTTTTTAAAATTAATTTATCAATTTTAAAACTACACATTTTTGGAATTGTAATTACATATGTTCCGTTTAATTTTTCCTTTTCTACTATATTTGAACAATTACTATTAGAACCTATGGTTGCTTTAACTGTAATAATCATCCATTTATTATTTGACAGTTTTTGAATTTTAGTTTTTGTTAAATAACTATTCCGAACTTCACAGTTTTTATAATTTTCACTAAGACTTATTAAGTCAACTTCGCACGGATTATTTTTAGATATTAAATTAGTAACTTGTTCGTCGTTCAACATTAGGTAAGGAAATTTAGGAATGATGATTTGATGGTACTTATCTTTCAACACAGGAGAGGAATAAAGTTTATAGTAATCGTATGAATTTAATTCTACTAAAGGAATTTCTAAAACAAATATTATTTGTTCCAGGCGTATATATCCTTGAATTTTTATTATGGAGTAATAATTGACGAGGTCCTCTTCCTCTAAATTATATGGCAATCTTAAATTCGTTAAAAGAGCATTTATTTTTGTTAATTCTAATTTTAAATCGTCGTGCATAATTATTGACGGGTGCAATGAATTTAATTTAGCAAAAGTAATAGAATTTTCCGTGTTATCCAAAATTTCTACTAGTATTTCTGCAGCCGAAATTAATTGATTAAAAATAGTGTTTAATAAGACAAAACTATCTATTTCATTGAAATACAGGATGGTAACATTTTACATTACATTAGCTATCTCATTTATTCGAGCTTCGAGCAATATTTGATTGTGTTGCAATTTAGTCATTGACTCATTAAATATGTGTAAGGCTTTATCCGTAGTGCTAAGTTGCTGTTCCGCTAGAATTTTTGTTTGATTTTCGTTTTCCTTAATTTGTATAATAGCCGCGTCATATCGATCGGCGTCCGATTGATCGAGATTTCCCGAAATTGATTTCCAAATTGAACCTAACCCGTTTATCAATCCGCGTGTGGGACGTTTATTTTTGTCACTAATTGTTACTGTTATTTGTTTGAACTTACTTTCTATTTGTAAAAATTTATATTCTAATAGATATCTATAAGTAAACATTTCATTTGCATAGGCTATGCCATAGTTACTTTCGTGAAATGAATTATTTAACTTATTGTAATTATAAACTAACTTATTTAATTCTAATCTTAAACTAGATAAATCATAAATTTGTATTAGTTTCCAATAATCAACTATATTTTGAGCTATATCTAATTTTAATGGGAGTAATCCTTGATTATTTGAAATTTGTTTTATTTCTATGTTGGAGCATTTTGCGAAGTGGATGGTTGCGGTGACGAGGGCGATGATGGTGACGTTTCTGCAACAATGGGTTGTCTTAAATTTTTTACATGAACTGTTCTACCCCGGTTCTTATCCGAACTAGGTACCTATGTTAAAAACCATTTTTGGGTTTTTACCTTATTGTTGAAATTTTAACCCTTCTTTTGTCGACTTATGTCTGGCGACAGTTTTTAATAGCCTTTCTTGGAAGTTTTTACCTTTTGGGCATTTGGCATTTTATTTGTATTCTCCCTCCTCCTGTTGGGGATAATTTTGTATTTTAATTTTAAGATTTTGAAGTAATTTTAAGCAGTTGGTTGTTAAGCTTCGCAGAGAAAGCATCTTTAAATAAAACGCCGAACTCCGGCACTTGTACATATTATGTATAATAAATAGTTTTTACAATTTACGTGTCGTTAATCAAGGTCGCCACAATACAGGTGACGGCTCCAATAAAAGAATTGGACCTCGAAACATTGGTCCTTCGAGTCGGATTATAAAAATTTATGAAGAAAACAACAAGTTAAATAAATTCGCAAGAACAGGAAGAACGACTCCGCAAATCATTTGGACTCTAATCAAGTCGCTGAGCACTCCCGTTGGAAATTGTCTCATATAGAAAAGGTGCGTTCCATTATTATTTTATTTCCTGTAATTTCTTATTATTAGAATTTTTAAATTGTTTTCTGGTTGTGTCAGAATTGTTATAATTTGTCGCAAAATATAATTTGCCATTATTTCGTATTTACTATATAAATTTTGCTTTGTCTTCAAATTGCTTTTAAATTTTATTTTTAAAAATTATTATTACTTCTCGTTAAATTATGACGGAAGAATCATTACGCGAATTATGGGCAAAACGAGGTAGCATAAAGGGGCAACTTACGCGACTTGTAGACAAACTTAACAATGAAAATATTGATATAACGCAAATTGAAACTCGGTTGAGTACCTATCAACCTTTAATCGGTGAATTCGAGACTATACAAATTCAAATTGAATTAGCTAGCGAAGATGCCGATTTTGAAGAAGAAGAAAGAGAGGAATTTGAAGATTCATATTTTAATATAATATCACGATTAAAAGCGTTAATAAAAGATCATTCAAATCGTCATTCAACTTCGCAAAGCACTAGTAACGTTTTAAATGAAAATCGCGAAAAAGCCGCAAGTGCCATTTCTGGTACCAATCATTTAAACTCAATTCGATTGCCAAAACTTGAGCTTCCTACGTTTGACGGTTCATATGATAAATATATGTTCTTTCGCGACACTTTCGAATCTGTTATTAACCAAAACGCTTCCATTTCACCTTCTCAGAAATTTCAATATTTAAGAAGCGTTTTAAAAGGTGAAGCTCGGGGATTAGTAGAATCATTAGAAATATCCGATGCAAATTACGATATCGCTTGGAAATTAATTCGCGACCGTTATAACGATGAGAAACAGATTATCAATAATCACGTCCAAGCATTATTTAATTTACCTAGCATTCACAAAGAATCCCATAAAGCGGTAAGGCAATTAACAGATGGGTTTTCCAAGCATCTTCGGGCGTTGCAGGTACTTAAACAACCAGTAGATACCTGGGACACTCTTATTGTTTTTTTGATTGTCGGTAAACTTGATGACGAAACGAGACGTGCGTGGGAAGTGGAAAATTCAAAATTAAAGTCGGTTGCTAAATTAAGCGAATTAACGGAGTTTTTAAATGAGCGTTGCAAATTTTTAGAAAAAATAGGTAATAAACCTAGTACGAAATTAACAGGGCAAAAGGAAAAGGTCAAGGTATTCAATAGTGTTACTACCGAGCCAACTCGTTATTACAGCTGTAAATGGGATCACTCATTATATAATTGTGCAACTTTCTTAAACTTAGATCCCAGCGCGAGATTTGAAGAAATCAAGCGAATTAAAATTTGCTCCAATTGTTTCCGAAAGGGACACAATTTTTTTAATTGTCGAGCAAGATCTGGTTGCACTAAATGCAACAAACGGCACAATACCTTGCTGCATGTTGAAATTAATACTAATAATGAAAATATTTCGCGAGCAAATAGTCGTCCTAATGAACAAAACGAGGTTAATGAATCAATTCAACCAATAATAGCCAACACGGCAAGTTGTATTCATTCTCGTGCAGTTCTTGCAACTGCCATAATTAAAATAAAGGATGATTGC
Organism: Cantharis flavilabris; assembly: GCA_949152465.1. Taxonomy (NCBI): domain Eukaryota; kingdom Metazoa; phylum Arthropoda; class Insecta; order Coleoptera; family Cantharidae; genus Cantharis; species Cantharis flavilabris. The sequence goes on from OX424435.1 coordinate 15,091,140, forward strand.
GGGGATTTTAAAACTTGTAAGGCGTTGTTAGACTGCGGCTCGCAATCTAATTTTATTACCGAAGCGCTATTAAATAAGTTGCATTTAAAAAGGGAAAAAATAAATTACGTTTCAGTTTCGGGAATAAATAATGTAGCGTCTAAAATTACGCATAAAACCGAGGTAACGATACGTTCTAACCAAAATTCGTTTGAGAACAAAATTCAATGCTTAATACTTCCGAAAATTGCTGAAATTATACCGTCAAAATCTTTAGAAAATATACGTATACCAAATAATATCAAACTAGCCGATCCAAATTTTAATGTCTATAGCGATATCGATATATTACTAGGAGCGGGTATTTTTTGGAGTTTGATGTGTGTAGGCCAAATCAAATTGGGAAGGGATATGCCCTTCATTCAAAAAATCAATTAGGGTGGGTGATAACGGGTCCAATTCCGCAAAGTCAACCTAACAATATATTGTGTACCTTAAACAATACAATTTTACGTGAAGAACTCGAGAGGTTTTGGACCATAGAGGAATATTCCGACCACAAAGCCCTGAATGTCGAAGAAACGGCGTTCGAAAAACATTTTGTAAATACAAACAAACGTGATGAAAACGGGCGATTTATCGTGGATATTTCTTTGAAATATCCCATTTCTAAATTAGGTGAATCCAGGTTAGGTGCTTTAAAAGGCCTTTATCAGATGGAGCGTAAATTCGCGAAAAATCCCGAATTAAGGGAAAATTATAGTCGGTTTATGAATGAATACGTGGAATTAGGCCACATGACCCGACTGGAACGTTATGATGATTTTAATTCTTTTTATCTTCCACATCATATAATTAATAAACCTGATAGTACCAGCACGACTTACCGGGTGGTATTTGACGGCAGCGCCAAATCATCTTCGGGATATTCAATTAATGATTTGCAATTAATAGGAGCTAATATACAAGATGATATTTTTTCGATTGTTATGCGTTTTAGGAAACATAACATTGTGCTTACTGGGGATGTTACGAAAATGTATTGTCAAATCATTGTTAATGAACCACAGAGGTCGTTACAACGAATATAGTGGCGTTCGCATCCTGAAGATGAAGTTCAGTGTTACGAACTCAATACGGTCACGTATGGTCTAGCGACGTCGTCTTTTATAGCTATCCGTTGTTTGTACCAAGTGGTGAATGATTACGCGAAGATATTTCCTACCGCTAGTAATATTGTAAAGAGAGATTTCTATGTGGACGATCTTCTGACGGGCGGTAAAAATATCACGGAAGTAAAGGAATTGCAGCACCAAATTACGGAAATTCTTAATTCAGGGGGGTTTCCATTAAACAAATGGGTTTCTAATGATCCCGGCATATTAAAGGAGATTGCTTCATTAAATCCGAACGCGATAATAAATTTGGGCGACAATCATAACTCCAAAATTTTGGGATTGTATTGGAATTCGCGATCAGATACTCTTAGTTTTTTGATAAAAAGCGATAATAAAACGGTCGATATTATCAATGATCGCACAAATTTATAATCCACTTGGGCTGCTAAGTCCAGTGGTAATTACAGCAAAGATTGTTTTGCAACGGTTGTTGGAATGCAAGCTCTCTTGGGATGAATCTGTTCCACAAGCTATTCATTCAATTTGGATCAAATTTTATGATCAACTTCGCGCCATAAACGATGTTGAGTTTGAACGTCAAGCAATATGTGTAAATGCAACTTCCATGGAATTGCATCGATTTGCAGACGCGAGCGAATCGGCATATGGCGCTTTTTTTTATATCAAGTCTCGCGATAATAAAGGTAACTCGCACGTCAGAATTCTTTGTTCAAAAACGAGAGTAGCTCCGTTGAAAAGCGTTACTATCCCTCGCTTAGAATTGTGCGCGGCATTACTATTGGCGCAATTGTATGATAAAATTAACAAAAAATTTGACGCGAATTTCAAAAAATGTTATTTTTGGTCCGATTCGACGATCGTGATGTCTTGGATACGTTCTTCATCGCGCGACTGGAAGGTATTTGTTTCAAATCGAATAGCGGAAATACAAGGTTTAACCAAAATTGACAATTGGCGATATATAAATACGGCTGAAAATCCAGCGGATTTATTAACACGCGGCATCGAGCCAAGTTCATTTAAAATGTCACAACTTTGGTTCTTGGGACCACCTTGGCTCTTAAAGGAAGAAAAGGAATGGCCCAATAAGTTTTATAATCAAGATACTTTTAATGCAGAATGCGCAGCAGAACGTAAACAACCACAAACATGTCTAACAGTATTAGACGGGACGATAGGTTTGGTCGATAGGTATTCCAGTCTGTCGAAACTGCAAAGAGTGGTTGCATATTGTTGTCGCTTTGTGATGAACGCATCTACACCGTAAGAGCAAAGGCAATTTGGGCCTCTCAAGGTCGCGGAATTGAATGAGGCCTTAATTAAACTGATCCGCGCTAATCAAACGCAATTCTTCAAAAAGGAATTGAAAGAGTTGAAAAAGAAAGGGGGGGTCGAGAAAAGTAGTAGAATTGTTTCATTGAATCCTTTCTTAGATGACATCGGCGTACTGCGAGTTGGTGGTAGGTTGAATTACGCTGATTATTCATATGATAAAAAATTTCCAATGCTCTTAGATTCGCGAAGTAATCTTACTAAACTTATAGTAAAACATCAACATCTTAAGTCGTTGCATGCTGGACAACAAGCTACATTAGCCGCAATCCGAGAAAGGTATTGGATCTTATCAGGTCGCAATCTGGTAAAAAAGGTGATTCGCGAATGTCTAGTCTGTTGCGAATGTAGTAAATATAATTCGGATTATCTAATGGCTGCTCTTCCGAAAAGTAGATTGACTCCCACTCGATCATTCTTAAATTGCGGTTTGGATTACGCGGGTCCCATTAACGTGCGCGATAGTAAAGCGCGAAAATTTAAAATAACGAAATGTTATATTTGTTTATTTATATGTTTTTCCACTAAAGCTAGTCATATCGAGCTTGTAAGTGATTTGTCTACCGAAGCGTTTTTAGCAGCTTTGCGAAGGTTTGTAGCTAGACGCGGCATACCCTCAAATTTGTATTCCGATAACGGTACCAATTTTGTAGGTGCTAAACGGGAATTAAAAAGGTTCTTAAGTGATAAAACCAATGAGTTTCAAAATGCGTTGCACCAAGAAAATATTAATTGGCATATGATATGTTAGCGGAGTTATAAAGACAGCAGTAAACGTTTCAAGATAATAATTTAATAACTGAACAAAAAAGGCACAAATACAAATTAGGAACAACTCAATTAAATAACATGTAGTTAACGACCAAAACAATACAACATAATACAAACATTCAGTACGCTCTTGATTTTCATACGCAGGCGTAACTTACGCATAGGTGGGTCGCGCGGCATTGCATATGGGGTACATTATTCCTAACATGATACCGTCCCGATCACCTCACTTTGGAGGATTATGGGAAGCCGGAATAAAATCTACCAAGCATCATTTGAAACAGGTTTTGGGTAACGCGATTTTAACGTTTGAAGAATTAATGACAATACTGACACAGGTGGCAGCATGTTTAAATTCTAGGCCTTTATGTCCCTTATCAAATGATCCTTCCGATTTATATCCTTTAACTCCTGCGCATTTTCTAATTGGTGACACTCTCGCGGCTGTACCTGATCAAAATTTGATCGAAGTCAAAGAAAATCGACTTGCCAGATTTCAGCGATGTCAGTAAATTCTTCAGCACTTTTGGACTAGATGGTCAAAAGAATACGTAGCTGAAATGCAAGTACGTACCAAATGGAAACAATCTCGCGAAGAGTCGTTAAAACCTGATGCGTTGGTTTTAATTAGGGAGGACAACATACCACCGCTTAAATGGCACATCGGTCGAGTCATCCAGCTCCACCCTGGCAAAGATGCTGTAAATCGCGACGCCACCGTCCGCACATCCGATGGGACGTATAAGCGTACAGTGGTAAAATTGTGCGTGTTACCAAGTGATTAACTTTTAATGAGACCTATAGGTATCTAGTGGATTAATCTTGTATGCGGCTAAGTGAAAAACAATAAACCATATTAGTGCGAATTTGAATATTAGTGATGCCAGACAAATTAATTTGAACTTGTAATTTAATTTTTTGTCCATATGCGTGCATTTATTATTATTTTTATTATGTTAATTTTATTGTCTCATTTTGATTTTATAATTTTTCATATCAATATTTTAGAAAACCCAAAAAATGCACTAAACACTTTTCAGAACTAAAATGTTTAAAAGTTAGGATGTGGCGACCCATTATCCGGATTAACATCACTGCTTATAATCCGTTGATCCGAAGGATTATAGGATTATAAGATAAAACACTATAAAGGAGAAAGACCTATTTGAACTTAATAACCACTCAACCAACTAAGATCCACAACCATCCCCCACCTCCTTACTACAAAAGGTAGCATCCAATAAATATTAATCATTCGACAATTGTATTTTGAATATATAGCTAACCAACGCTATAACTGGTGACCCCGACGATTTTTATACAATCAAGAAATTTAACTAAATACGATTAAGAATGACTAATACCACTGGAAACACAGGAATTCAAGAACAAACAATGGCTAACAATGGTAACACAATAAACCACACCCAAATCATGGCTTTAACACTACCACCATTCATGCATGGTAGAACAGAACGATGGTTTAAGATCGTGGAAAGCAAATTCGCACTTCATCATCCGAAAATTACGAGCGAAGAAACAATGTACAATTACCTCTTGGATACCATTCCTCCCGAAATCGGCGATTTGGTTAATGACGAAATTGTAAGCCCTGACGCAAATAAGCCATATACAAAGTTAAAAGAGGCTTTAATCAAAACCACCACAATGTCCAGCGCTCAAAGCATTAGAGCTCTTCTTGAAAAAGAAAGATTGGGAGACCAAAAACCCAGCCAACTGCTGCGAAATATTAGACAATTGGCCACTGGAGCTGGATTGTCAGACGAATCAACAATACGAGAACTGTTCCTTCAACAAATGCCACAACAGTTCCGACCAATTCTAGTAGGTTTATCAATGTTGGACCTAACACGGCTGGCAGATACAGCTGATCAAATGATTGAAATGGACGCAGCAAACTCAAGAACGTGTAACACTGTAAGATTCCCAAACCATGCAAGTCAGGACAAAGATGAAATAATTCGACAATTAGAAGAAAGAATTCTGAAAATGGAAGCAGCACATCAATCGGCGCAAACCCGAAATAGAAGTACCAGTCGAACACGATCCACACAACACAGAAAACGTAGCCGCTCACGAAATCCAGGTATCACAATAGATATGGATCCAAAGCAAATAAATGCACAAAACCATGCGAATACCCAAAAAACGCAATCGGACAATAGACAAAGCGGCATCTATTGTTCAACCAAAAACCCGCCGCTTGTTCATATCGGATAGAACCAACCATATTCAGTTTTTAATTGACACCGGTTCAGACCTCAGCGTACTTCCATCTCGAAGTAAACATGACATCAGTACGTTCTCTTTACAAGCGGCGAATGGATAAAAAATCAACGTTTATGGGCATAAAACCCTCACCTTGGATTTAGGACTTCGAAGAAATTTTAACTGGACATTTGTAGTGGCCGATGTAACTTGTGCTATACTAGGCGCAGACTTCTTACACGAATTTGGCATCAATGTGGATCTACGAAAAGGAGCGCTCATCGATACTTTGACATCACAAATGGCAAATGGACAGTATCGCAATATAAAAAATCCTTTGGAAATTCGTGCCATATGGGGTGATAGCAAATTTCACGAAATCATAATGAAATATCCAAATGTTATCCGCCCAAATCCTACACTAAAACCACCTACACACAATGTTATGCATCATATCGAAACACGTGGTCCACCAACATATGCAAAACCCAGACGTTTAGCTCCGGACAAATTAAAGATAGCTAAAGAAGAGTTCAAAAAACTATTGGAAGCTGGCATAATACAACCATCATCATCGCCCTGGGCAAGTCCTTTACACATGGTTTCGAAAAAAAACTCACAATGGCGCCCTTGCGGCGACTATAGAAGACTAAATGCAACAACTATCGCGGATAGGTATCCAATTCCTCACATACAAGATTTTGGACACAACTTACGTGGTAAATCAATATTCTCTGCGATTGATTTAGTAAAAGCGTATTACCAAATCCCAATTAATCCAAGCGATCGTAAAAAAACGGCAATAATTACTCCTTTCGGTCTTTTCGAATTCACGAGAACACCATTTGGCCTAAGAAATGCAGGTCAAACATTCCAAAGATTTATGGACGAAGTATTCCGAGACATGGATTTCGTTTACGTATACATCGACGACATATTTGTAGCATCATCATCAGAAGAAGAACACATGCAACATTTAGAAGCAATTTTTCAAAGACTAAGCGAATATGGAATTGTGATTAACCCTGAAAAATGTGTATTTGGTGCAGAAGAAGTAACATTTTTAGGATTCAAAATCACTCAATCAGGAATCCAGCCGTTACCAACCAAAGTGGAAGAAGTAAAGAATTTCCCCCAACCAAAAACGAAGAAGCAACTTCAACGGTTTTTAGGAATGGTCAATTACTATAGGAGATGGATAGCAGGTGCAGCCCAAATGCAAGCACCAATGTATGCTATCATCGATAACAAAACAACAAAAGATGCACCTCTCGTATGGAACGAAACCGCTATAACAGCATTCGAAACTACAAAACAAAAACTTGCAGAAGCAACGTTTCTCACCGTTCCAGACGACAAGTCCAAACTCAACTTAGCTGTGGATGCATCAGACGTAGCAATCGGAGGAGTTCTTCAGCAACACGAAGAAGGTAGTTTTCGCCCAATTTCATTCTTTTCCAGAAAACTTACCCCAACAGAAAAGAACTATAGCACATATGATCGTGAAGTTTTCGCACTGGATTGCTCCTACTTCGAATTGCGCCAATCCAAGTGTTCTCAAAGTAATCGAGAAGTGGTTTTAAAATTTCTTCATTTTGCAGAAAAAATTCGGTTTGCAGCAAATTCTCGAACATAAGCTCCACATTCTCTTGAGGAGCAAAGGCTAGAGCCGCCAACTTTCTAATATTTAAGGGAAACGATGGATCAGCCAGATTTTCGTACCGAACTCGAATAGGATTGTTAGCCTGTATTACACGCCAAATACATTGATTAAAATGAAAAAAGCATCCGTGGTGAGCGATGCCAGGAAAAACACGTTGAAACGCTTTTTTCTGAGCAATTTCAAAATCAGTCATAATACTTACAGGTTTTAACTCGGGTTTCAAGTTTAGCATAGCTTCTAGAACTCTAATATAAGTGTCCTCCTTCTTATTCGGAAGAAGGACAAACACAGACGGAATTACCACCTTATACTTGATAGAATGGATCGTGTACAGTTGGAAGAACAGTGATGGGGCCGACTTGAATGTCCCATCGGCAAACCAATGATCGCAATCAGCCAATAATTGTAAATTTTCTGCGGTACTAAATATAAGAATCCGATTTTCACTGGGTCCGCTATCATAAAGTAAGAAAGGCTCTCCTTTGCCAGTTTTTCCGTAATCTCCTTCAATCACTAAATCAGTCAGGCTGTTAGGAGATGTTGGAACAGCAGGACCATTCCTATTACGAGTTCTGCGAATGGTCTGTTTCAACAAGTTGGTGGAAGGAAGATGTGGGGCCACTGCTGTATCAAGATTTAGAGTAGCATCTGCCAGAATCTGTTGGGGGTTTTCTTTTGAAGTTTTCGCCACTTCTTTAATATTAGCAAGCACAGTTTTTGCTGCAACTTCACTACTTTCCACCGTGTGACCAATATGAGTGCCACTAAGTCCAACAAGTTCATCGTTTTCAGTGATTGCTCTTGCTTTGCACTTTGAAGTGTTGTATTTGGCACATTTCCAATAAATTTTTGCACCACCTTGTTTATCGCGAGTAAACAGAAATCCATTATGTAAAAGCTGCTTAACTCCACGACTGCTTTCGACATATTCCAAAGGCATATTTGATATAATTTTAATTTACTTTTGATTTCTTCTTTTTCTTCTAATACTTATAATTTCTTCTAATTCTTTCTACTTACTGATTCTTAATTACATAATTGTTTATATAGAAAATAACAAAAGGTAATCGGATAGGATTAACGCGGATAATTTTAATACCGCGTCGTTCAGAAACGGTATTAGTTTTTTTATTAGATTCGTCCTTGGGTGACGTTGCTTTCTATTGGTCTGCTCATAGTCAGGACCATATTCCTCGACTATACGTGCTAACACGGCCATCCTGCAATTGCCACCAAATAACTGTCGGCCAAGTGACTGTCGGCCAAATACTGTTCGGCTAAATGACTGTCGGCCAAAAACTGTTCGGCCAAATAATCTGTCGGCCAAAAACTGTTCGGCCAAATAATCTGTCGGCCAAAAACTGTTCGGCCAAATGATTTATCGGCCAAAAACTGTCGGCCAAATGATTGTCGGCCAAAAAAATTCGGCCAAATGACTGGATACCGATCGTGAACTACTGGCAATTTATAGTGGAATCAAACATTTTAGACATCATCTTGAAGGAAGAAGTTTCACCGTCTTTACCGATCATAAGCCATTGACACATGCATTTACCCAGAAACCAGAGAAATGCAGCCCAAGGCAAATTCGACACCTGGATTATATTTCACAATTTACCACGGACATCCAGCACGTGAAAGGAATTCATAATATTCCAGCCGATACTATGTCAAGAATAGAGTCAATTACCAAGTGCAATTTTGATATTAAGGAACTTAGCACAGCACAACAGACGGACGACGAACTTCATAAGTTAATTGACGAAGGAAAATATAAATTCATCAAGCTACCAAGTCACGAATCAACAAACGAAGTATATTACGAAGTGGCAAATGAGAAGCACCGAATTTACGTACCTTTAAGTTTCAGGAAAAATATTTTTGAAACCACGCACAACTGTTCACATCCGAGCAAAAAAGCTACCTTACAGCTTATCACAAAGAAATACTTTTGGCCCAATATGAACAGAAATATATCACACTGGTCGAGTACATGTATTCCCTGTCAGCAAAATAAAATTGGCAGGCACACAAAAGCTCCCATTGGCACTTTCTCAACACCAGATGCACGATTTTCACATGTACATATGGATATCGTTGGTCCTTTACCAATATCAGAAGGTAAACAATACCTACTAACCATGATCGACCGTTTCACCAGATGGCCAGAAGCCATTCCTATTCCAGATATAACCGCCGAAACATGCGCTCAAGTATTTTACGATCAATGGATAGCGCGTTTTGGAGTACCAGAAAAACTAACAACGGATCGTGGTGCACAATTTGAATCAATTGTTTTCCAAAATTTGGCAAAATTAACCGGAATCAACAAATCTAGAACGACATCCTATCACCCACAATGCAACGGACTAGTCGAACGTTTCCACAGACAATTAAAGTCATCATTAATGTGTCACGAAACCTCATGGACAAAATCACTACCCATAGTATTGCTAGGTATTCGAACTACCATAAAAGAAGCAATCGAAGTTTCACCCGCAGAGCTAGTATATGGAACAACACTTAGACTCCCCGGTGATTTAATCGACAAACCAGTAACTATTGAGAACACTCCATCACAGGACTATGTATCAAATCTCAAGCAAAGAATGAACGAGTTACAGTACTCACAGACGACATGTCATCGCAAGGATCAATCATACATTCCAACAAATTTGGATAACGCAAAATACGTATTCGTACGAGTTGATCGCGTAAAAAAGCCTTTGCAATCTCCATATGACGGCCCATTCAAAGTGGTAAGAAGAACGGAGAAATATTTTGAATTGATGATAAAAAACAAAGTCCAGAATATTTCAATTGACCGTTTGAAACCAGCCTTTTTGGAATCAAGTGCAAATCAACCGCTAAGACGCACACCGAATACTAACATTACACATAAAATGTCACATAGCGAATGTCCACCTATCAACACTCCGAAGCAAACAACAACCAGAAGTGGACGCACTGTTAGATTTCCAGACAGATATCAAAATATGGTAACAGTCTCACATTACGAAACTTAACAGAAGAACATGTATTTTATGGTAAATTTTAATATGTAACATTTTTTTTTATCGTTCACCTTTTTCACTAGAAAGGGGGTGGTGTAGCGACCCATTATCCGGATTAACATCACTGCTTATAATCCGTTGATCCGAAGGATTATAGGATTATAAGATAAAACACTATAAAGGAGAAAGACCTATTTGAACTTAATAACCACTCAACCAACTAAGATCCACAACCATCCGCCACCTCCTTACTACAAAAGGTAGCATCCAATAAATATTAATCATTCGACAATTGTATTTTGAATATATAGCTAACCAACGCTATAAGGACATGTAAAATACACTGTAAGTATTCGCAAACGTTTTCACCATACTATGGCATCATCAGGCAATGAATTAGAAAGAAAATTAAGAGAGAATCCTTTAAATATTGTTCAGAGTGGTAGGGGGAGGTTTTTATAAGAAAAGAAGGGATATTTTGAAAGTTATTACAAAAAAGGGGGGGGGTTATTACTTATTAAAAATGTTTAATAAAGGTGAATTGTTTAAATCCGATTGACTATTTAACAACAAAGGTGAATATTTTAATTTATTTATTTCTAAAGCTTCTAAAAATTCTAATTTTTATAATAATAAGATTAACTACCTCGACCTCACAATCTCTAAAATTAACAACATTCTTTCATTTGATATCTTTCATAAACCAACAGAAGCTGGATCGGTTATTCATAACAGCTCTGAACACCCCTTTTCGCATAAAATTGCCTCTTTTCGTGCCTTTCTGAATCGTTTAACCAAAATTCCTCTCAGTAAAGAAAATTTTCAAAAAGAATTAGATAGAATTAAATTTATCGCGATTTCTAATGGATACCAGGTCAAATTGATTGATAATTTACTTAGTCAGATTAAACATATACAACTAGTCAGTTCAATATACCCCACTATTCATAATAAATCTAACGTAAATTTTAACGTAGTTACTTTTCTAGGAAGCAAGTCAGAAAAAATAGTCAAATATTTGAATCACCATAATTTCAATATAGCTTTTAGAACAGACAATAAACTTAAAAAATTCATTAATAATGCTAAATCAAAGCCAGATATTTTAACAAAATCGGGAGTTTATGAGCTCACTTGCGAATGCTCTCAAAAATATATCGGTCATACAGGTAGATCTTTCCAAACACGATTTAAAGAACACTCGCGATCCCACAGACTTGCGGATGGAAAATCTACTTTCGCGAAACATTTATTAGATACCAACCATAAACAAGGAGGTTATGAAATTTTACGTGTAGAGCCAAAAAGTAAAAAATTAGAATTTTTAGAAGCTTTAGAAATAAATAAATTAAAATATTCACCTTTGTTGTTAAATAGTCAATCGGATTTAAACAATTCACCTTTATTAAAAATTTTTAATAAGTAATAACCCCCCCCCTTTTTGTAATAACTTTCAAAATATCCCTTCTTTTCTTATAAAAACCTCCCCCTACCACTCTGAACAATATTTAAAGGATTCTCTCTTAATTATCTTTCTAATTCATCGCCTGATGATGCCATAGTATGGTGAAAACGTTTGCGAATACTTACAGTGTATTTTACATGTGCTAACTTTTAAACATTTTAGTTCTGAAAAGTGTTTAGTGCATTTTTTGGGTTTTCTAAAATATTGATATGGTTAATATCGAGTTACACTACCTAAACCACGTATCAATTGATTATTTATAATTTTTATTTTTTTAAAAATTTTTTAAATTTTATTTTTTATTCAATGAATTGACTTTTTTTTTATTGAAAGGATAATAATTGTATTATATCTCTCTATAATTATGTTGTTGAAAACCTGCATGTTTTCAAAAGGTGCGATTATGTTAAAAACCATTTTTGGGTTTTTACCTTATTGTTAAAATTTTAACTCTTCTTTTGTCGACTTATGTCTGGCGACAGTTTTTAATAGCCTTTCTTGGAAGTTTTTACCTTTTGGGTATTTGGCATTTTATTTGTATTCTCCCTCCTCCTGTTGGGGATAATTTTGTATTTTAATTTTAAGATTTTGAAGTAATTTTAAGCAGTTGGTTGTTAAGCTTCGCAGAGAAAGCATCTTTAAATAAAACGCCGAACTCCGGCACTTGTACATATTGTTATGTTAAATAAAATTTTAACATTTTTTCTTAAATAAAATCCAGTTACCGTGATTTTCAACTAAATCCAAACCAATTTATCATTTTATCTTCACAATCAATAATACAAAAATACAATCCAACTTTCAATCGCATCAAAAATATCCAATTTCAAATATGGACCAATTTTCAAAAATTAATATAAAAATTACTCACTTCAAAACTCAAATAAATTTATTCGCCAAATATAAATCTACAATCAGATTTTCAAACAAAAACCAGGAGACAAACTTTTTCTCAACCGCTTCGGCAGCCATTATCGGCAAAAAGCCTGGTTTTCACCGCCCATTGCTGCCACTACAACTTGTTGGCGGGAAAACCAGTAAATACACAATTATTTACAAACTCGCAACAATTATTTGATACAAATACAAATCAATTTTACAAAAAATCAAATTGAGGATTTTGGAACACGACAATATGTATAATAAATAGTTTTTACAATTTACGTGTCGTTAATCAAGGTCGCCACAATACAGGTGACGGCTCCAATAAAAGAATTGGAGCTCGAAACAACCTACTTTTTGAATAATTGTTTTATTATTAGGAAGCTTTGTTTTTAATACGAATGGACCGTTAAATTTTTCGCCCGTTTTATTTCGTTTGTATTTATAACTCGTTTCGTAAACTACTTGTCCTTCTGAAAAGGGGTTATTAATATCCTTATTTCTCGTATTAGCAACTTTTTCTTTATTTGTTATTAAATTTTCATTGACTCTATCGTAAGTTAAAGCTAATTTTTCTTTGTGTTTTTGAAGATAATCGCTGTACATTTGCTTGTCGTAAAATAAATCGTAAGGATCTCTTAATTTTGTGTGACCTAATGTCAATTCTAAAGGAGTCAAATTTGTACTGGAATGTATTGAATTATTATAAGCAATAATCGCATATTTTATTAAAGAGTTTATTGACTCGTTGTGTTTTGTTTTTAATAACCTAATATGTTCCGCCAAAGCAGAATGAAACCTCTCTATTATTCCGTCAGATTCGGGATGATGAGGTGTTGTAAAATGAATTTTTATTTTATGCGATTCGAGCAACTCTTCAATTATGTGATTGTGAAATTCTAAACCTTGATATGCGCTAATAGTTTCGGGTGTTCCGTAGTACGAAAAATAATTGATTAAAGCGTTCAATATATCTACAGCGTTTTTAGATTTAATTTCAATTGCTTGACCTAACTTTGTAAATGCATCAACTATAGTTATGAATTTATTGTTTTCTGCGGTATAAACATCGATATGTCATTTCTCAAAAGGGCGGTGCGGTGTATCCGTTAACATCATTGCAATTCTGGGTGGATTTCTTTCGTATTTACCTTTTTTACATCTTTCACAATTGGCAATGAACTTTGCTACGTGTTCTTGCATAAGAGGAAAATAATATTTTCTCTGTAATTGTGTTAACGTTTCGGAAATACCTCGATGGTTTGTTTTACCCTCATGTTGATTTCATATAGCTATTTCTATCATGTCTTGCTAGTGTAAAATTTCTCTTCTTTCCGTACAATAAATTAACTCGGGGCCACTTGCATTAAATAATTTTTGAACTACTCGATAAATTGCTAAAATAGCGAATCAGTTTCAAAATGAATATAATATTTTTTTGATTCGGTTGTGTATTCTTTTAAAAATTTGATTATGCTTTCTTCATCGTTACTATTTATCTGAACATGATATCGTTTGATTTTACCTATTGTCTCTATTTTGACCGGTTTCGTGAGCACGTGTACTTTGTATATGAAATACTGATTTGGTTTTGAATCTATTACATCCGAACATATTTTAATATTAGCTATTTCTTTATTACAACTAACTGAATTTATAGTAGCTGAATTATCTAATTTTTCTAAAAATGAATCTAACTCGCCTTCTGTCATAACACAATCTTCCCACTGCTCATTATTTATTAAAAATTCTTCTATGGAATTATTTATTTCGTTTTCATCAAAATTATTTATCATAGATTCATTTTCTATGGCATTTATATCTACTGCCATCTTCTTATTATAATTATTACCCTCTAAATCTAAATGACTGTTAATTTCTACCCTACCCTATATATGATTTGGTAATCATATTCTTCCAATTTAATTTTCCATCTTTGCAATTTCGAATTTGGCTCTTTTAATTTCGATAGCCAAACTAATGGGCGGTGATCAGAATAGATAATAAATTTTCGACCATACAAATAAGGCCTGAAATATTTAACTCCCCATACAACTGCTAACAATTTCTTTTCGATTGTACTGTATTTTCTTTCCGAATCATTTAACGTTCGCGATGCATAACAAATTGGTTTGTCCGACCCTACAGTACCTTGGGACAAAATGGCACCGATTGCCACATTGGAAGCGTCCGTGGATACTATGAAAGGGGTACTAAAATCTGAATATTGTAAAATGGGATGATTAACTAAAATGTCTTTACATCTATTAAATGAATCCATAAATTCTTTAGTATGCTCAATTTTATGACCTTTTTTCAAACATATGGTTAGCGGTTTTGTTACCTTAGCATAATCTTTAATAAATTTTCTATAGTACCCCGTTAAGCTTAAAAATCCATTAATTTCTTTTGTTGTTCTAGGGACTGGATAATTTATTACTGCATCAATTTTGGCTGGATTTGGTTTAACACCATCCGGCGTAATAACATGACCTAAAAATTGGGCTTCTTTTTTTAAAAATTCCGATTTATCCATTTGTATTTTAAAATTTGCTTTTTTAAGCCGGTCGAATACTAATCTTAATTTTTCAATATGTTCCTGCAAGGATGTAGAAAATATTACTATGTCATCTCAATAATCAATGCATGCTTCATTTTGTATTCCGCGTAAAATGTTGTCCATAACTCGTTGAAAAGTAGGAGGGTCATTTTGTAGACCAAAAGGCATGCGTTTAAATTCATAATGACTTCGCGGTGTTGAAAAAGCCGTCTTTTTTCGATTATCAGGATGCATTTCAATTTGATGATAACCCGATGCTAAATCTAATGTAGTAAAATAAGAACATTTTTCTAACTTATCTAATATATCGGAAATATGGGGGAGGGGGTACTTATCATCGAGACATTTTTCGTTCAATAATCTATAATCAATGACCATTCAATATTTTTGCACGCCCGACGCGACCAATTTTTTTGGAACAACAATTACTGGACTGCTCCACCCACTTTGCGAATGTTGTATTATATCATTGGCCAAAAGTTCGGCCACCTGATTGGCTACCTCTTTTTGTTGTGAATTTATATCAGCTTCCTCTAATTGTAATTTTGTTAAAATTAAACTTAATAAATCTTGGCATATATTATTAAATGTTACAGCATTTTCGTTTCCTTGTTGTTTAGCGTGAAGTAAATCACCAAGTAAACATTTTTCATCTCGCGGGTCCGAAAAGAATCTTACAAGTAATTGTTTTATTGCAAGCCAATTATTTAAATTTCCACGACTCCCTACAAGTTCAAGAGCGCGTCCTTTTAATTTTCCTATTATAGCTTAAAGTAAAAATTCATTTTGAGGATTATTAATATTAACTATATCAGTGTAATTTGTCAGCAAATATTCGCTTGCCTGAATATAAATAGCTAATGTAGCACAGTTATCATCAAATTCTGGTACACTGTCAATATGAAATTTTTCTAATTTTGGTACAGCCATTATAATTACTTCTCTACAAAGAGGACTTGAATCTTCCGAATCGGACATAAGCACTTAATTCAAAATCAATATACGCACGGATCAATAATATCCTAATCAATACTTGTTTACTCTTAATTAACGATCCCGATTTAATGCAATTACTATAAATATTTATGTAAAATAAAAAGGAACTTACAGGATCTGTTGAATTTTCATTATTACACTGGATTTCTAATGTAGCTCGTTATTCTCTCCAACTGTTGCAGTTTCGGCGAAGTTGTCCTGCACTGCCAAAATTGTCGACTTCCAAGTAAGCGATTTTAGTCTACCTGGTTATCTTCAACTTAATTTTATGTTGCCCAACCTCGGCGATGCTCTCCTAGTGATGGGCTGCTCGTTCGATTTTGTAACGACAAAGTCCGTAAATCGTTAAAACGAAAACTATTAATTCGCGATTTTGTCAAATTTAGTAGCTCGGACTTATCTTACCCGACTGCGCCAAATATGTTTAGGCCTTTTAAATTCGATTTTTTTTTTTAAATACAAAATTACTTTGAACCTAAACTTTACTGTGAGAATGCAAAATACAGACTAACGTTAACAGTTGGCAAGTTGTTTTCAACAATTTGTCAACTTTACAAGAATCTAATATATTCTGGATTTTAATTAAAATATTCTTATTACATACATGTGTTTTAATAAAATAAAATATAAAGTGCTTACAATATAACTGGCCTCCTTTTGCTTTTATAACTAATTTCATTCTTTTGGGTAAACTCTCACATAAGTTATTCAAAATTTGAGGTGCTATTTTGTTCCACTCATTGTTAGTCATGGTCCACAACCCTTCCATATTTTTAGGTTTTTTTTGTCGTTAAAATTCGTTTTTTTAAAATGAACCAAAAATTCTCAATGGGATTCAGGTCGGGAGACTGAGGTGGCCACTCCATAACCCGAATCCCATTATTATCAAACCATTTTTTGTAATTTTGCCGGTATGTTTCGGATCGTTGTCCTGCATTAATAGGGTATTACCTGGTTTACAATCAAACTTAACAAGGCTAGGTCGATATGAGTCACTTAAAATATCAATATAGTCTGTTGCTTTCATAATTCTATTGATTTTCCTCAATATTCCCAGTTTATCTCTCTGAAAACAGCCCCAAATCATCATAGAACCTTTACCGAATTTCAAAGTTTCAAGAAAGTTTCCATCGGTATATCCTATGTTCTTATTATACCAGACCAAACGCGACCATTTGATCCCACACGATTTATTTTGGTTTCGTCCGACCATGTAACCGATCGCCATTGCTCTGCAGTCCAATTAATACAGTCTTTTGCAAACTTTAGTCGCTTTTTTGTCTGCATACCTCTTAAAAACGGTCTCTTTATTTTAGTTTTAGCTTTCATACCAGCTTCTTTTAAACATCTACGAACAGTATCATTAGAGACAGTAACCCGGAGAGTCTTTCTAATGGTACTATTGGCCTCTAAGGCTTTATCTACAGCTCCAGACACAATTAATCTGCGAATAATTCTTTTTGATTGGAACAAAAGCTTCTGCGTTCGCCCTCTTCTGTTAATTACTTTACTAATTTTAAATTGTTTTTTTATTTTCGTAATAAGGCTTTTCAAACAGCATATTTGTTTGCAATTTTTCTAACAGACATACAATTATTAATGGATGCAGAGATGCTCCTCTTTAAACTTTCTTGAATTACTTTATGCATATTTATTTTCTATTAAATGAAAAGTTGTTACGAAAATAATTTATACATAATTAAGTTGGCACTTACTAAAGAAAATTAAAATCAAAAATTATGTTTAAAGTTATTTTTCACAATTAAATAAATCCCTTTTTTAACACTCTCAAAACCGTTCACATAAAATTTTATCATAATGCTATGATATTTCTACTACAAATAGTTTTTCTTGCAAATAATTACAAGGTTATCAAAGTCATAATGTGTAAAAAAATATGCATAAATATATTGGTAAATTTTCGCAATAATTGAAATGATATTTCAATTAATAATGAAAATGTACTTTTTATGAATACTTATGCTGGTCACTGTATGTTTTAAGCAGATTAAAATCATAAAAAACAGACTATTTTGATATTGGTGAATCTGAAAATCCGGAACTGGCTGGGCTTATTATTAATAATAATAATAATAAAACGTTGTAAAATTAAGCGAAAAATTTTTTTTTTGTATCCTTCAGATGTCAATAATAACATACTAAAAAACCAAAACCATTCAATTTTATTTTCCCATAGAAAAAAAAAATTTCCAATAAAGACTTAAAACAACGTGCAAGTTACCAAACTACTACCTTTTTGCCGTTTTGCTATACTTTAAAACCATTCAAAACGTCTGTGGTTTTTATTTTTGGTTTATACAGGGTGACCCAGACCACCCGTATCAGTACTTTTTTTCAAAAACGGTAAGTCGTAGAGAGTTGGGCTAAAAAAATTTATTACAAAAGCCCTAATGACAAATCTAATGGTGATATTATTATTTCCGGGAAAAGTCGGCATCCAGAGTAGTTTGCTCCAGAAAGTCCAGAAATCCAAAATTTTAAATGGCACCATATGTCGAAAGTAGTATCGTTGGAAAGCTCCTTAAAAAATAAGCAAGTTTTGTAGGAAAAATTTTTTTATTACTCCCACCTCTTTTAAGTTATATTCACTTGAAATTATTATTTTTCAATTTCTTATAACGAACTTAACTTTAAAAGTCAGCACTTGAAATCCAGTTACCGCGTTAGAGCAATGTCACAAGTGTTCAAAATGTCTTCCATTTACTTCTAAACACTGTTGAGCTCTTCTGGTTTATTGTGTAATTATTGTCTAACCCGATAGCTAGATTTTGAATTCCAATTTTTAAAATAAAGTCAAAATAATCAAATAATAACTTAATAACTTAAGTCGAATATAACTTAAAAGGGGTGGGTGTAATAAAAAAATTTTTCCTACAAAACTTGCTTATTTTTTAAGGAGCTTTCCAACGATACTACTTTCGACATATGGTGCCATTTAAAATTTTGGATTTCTGGACTTTCTGGAGCAAACTACTCTGGATGCCGACTTTTCCCGGAAATAATAATATCACCATTAGATTTGTCATTAGGGCTTTTGTAATAATTTTTTTTAGCCCAACTCTCTACGACTTACCGTTTTTGAAAAAAAGTACTGATACGGGTGGTCTGGGTCACCCTGTATACAATGCTAAAGTAAAAAATCAAAATATTTTCAAGTTCCCTAAAGCATGTGTTTTTGGAAATTTTTTTTTTCAGATTTGATATGCTGCGGAGTAACAAAATAACCGCAAACGCCCAGCTAGTCCCGGTTTTTCAGATTCACCAATATCGAAATAGTCTGTTTTTTATAATTTTAATCTGCCTAAAACATAATATGTCCAAAATTCGTCGCCAGCTCTCGGACTATATATTTATAGTAGGTGCAGGTCCCCCGTCACCTCTCTCCATTTCGAATGTTGGATAGAAAATGGTCTAAATCGTTTGTAACTTCCTTATTTACATTTGCATCAATTTTGTTTTTGAGAATATTTGAAATGGCTAATAATGGTATTTCGCCAGCCTCTTCCTATTTCAAATTTCGAGTCCAAAATAATCTAAATCGTTTGTAGTTTCGTTGTACCATGTTTGTACTTGTTCCAACTTTCATTATTTTTGTTTGTTGTTTCGATAGAATGGACTGTATAATTTTTATTAAATAGTTAGAAAATTGACATTGACAAAATTGTTATTAAAAACTGAATTAATTGAATTAAAAAACAATAACAATCGTAAAGGTATTTCCAATAAATTTGGATCTGGTACCTCCACCAATGGACGTCCTATAAGAAAATGTGAAGGTATCAAGGATTTATAATGGTTTGGGTCGGATGATAATGCACATAGAGAACGTGAATTATCGATTGCTTTAATTTGTACAAGAATCGTATCGAATTCTTCGTAAACAAATTTGGTTTCACCAATAGCTCGGAATAAGTGGTGTTTAACAATTTTCACTCCGGCTTCCCACAACCCTCCAAAATGAGGTGAGCTAGGCAGAATAAAATGCCGTTAGTGTATAATGCCAGTGCCTTCGTTAGCACAAAAGTTCGCGATTTCATCGTTAGAAGAAGCTAGAACCTCTTGCAAACCGTGTAACTGTTTCGTTGCACCAACAAATTTAGTTCCGTTATCAGAGTATATGTGACTTGGTTGTCCCCTGCGGGCGGAAAAACGTCTTAAAGCAGCAATAAAACCTTCACTGGTAAGATCTGTGACCAATTCAAGATGTATCGCTTTACTAACAAAGCATATGAATAAACATATTATATAAGCCTTAACTAACTTACATCCCGGACCCCTGTTGTTTTTATTCCTTTTTGCAATAATTGCATTTAATATTTGATGATTGCAAGGAAATTTGTCTTGATTTGTTATTAATCTCATGCGAAGCCTTCCCGCATTAATCTCCAAGGTTTCTAACCAATCGGCTCATAATTTTAGAAATGTTTCTAAGTCAATCATTGTGGTTGATTCGTTTGTAATCTTATGATTCTCCCATTCTTTATTAGCGTTTTTGTCTAATTTCGAGGAAATCATATAAATTAATAGTGTGTGCCAATGTTCCATTGGTTGTTTTAACGTCTGTAATGCTTGTAGATGTTGATAAGTTGCATCAATTAAATTGCGTCAATCAAATGATGTCTCTTTTGATAATGCATCCATATCAAACAACCAACGCTTTAATGTGATTGTGAACTAAAAGACGCGAATTATTGTACCTGTTGCAGAGAAGGTTCCATGCTACATCGTAATTATTGGCGGAAAAATCAATTTTTGGATTAATTTGCGTGCTTCACTTTGAAGTGAAGCTTTCACATAGTGAAACTTTTGAATATTGTTAATTGTTCTGTTTGTGTGAATGAGGGAGTTTCCTTAGAAATAATTTCTTGAAAAAATAAATAAACATGAAACTGTAATAAAAATGCCGCATGTTGATGTAATTGGTTGATCTTAAAACTCAGCGTACAATTTAAAAAAAATTTTTAAATTAAAAAAAAATATTTAATCTTCCCGACATAGCTAACCAATAAAATCTAAACATGGCCGTCCGATGTTGTCAGTTCTTAATTGGGTTATTGACAGCTATCATATGCTAACTAAAATTCCTTTTTTTTTTCAATTAATGCTATTGATTATTTCGTCACATCAATGCTGATCAATACATTAACTGACAAAATTGGTGCACTCTTTTTAAGAACTCTATAAGCTGGATGGTAGCTTCTGGCTAAAAGCCATATTATACATGTGGCATTTCAAATCTCTTAAACTGTGAATGCCAAGCACTTGTAAAAGTATTATTGATGTTTTAAGTGGTTTATATAATATATATGTATGTAAACTATACAAAGAATTATTTTGTTTGTAAATAAATAATAAAACATTGTCGACATGTTAAATCTTACCGAAGCACAACCGATCAACAAATTATAACCCAACAGAACAACCAAAGGTAACGGATTTACAATATTACATCAAGAATACATGTTAAGCCCAATTCAATAACAAAATCTGTTCTATTTTTTAAAAACTCCACAAGCTGGATTAATTTTGATGAAAATCGCCAGAAGGCGAAAAGCCATTTACGTGTGGCATTTAAAATCTTTTAAACTGTGAATGCAAAGCTGTTGTAAGTGTATTATTTATGTTTTAAGTGGTACATAATAATATGTTTATGTAAAATATACAAAGAATTATCTTGTTTGTAAATAAACAATAAAACATTGTCGATATGTTAATCTTTCCGAAGCACAACCGATCAAAAAATTATAACCCAACAGAATAACCAATGGTAACGGACTCACAATTTTACATCAAGAACATGTTAGACCCAATTCATTAACAAAATCTGTTCAATTTTTTAAAAACTCTACAAGTTGGATTAATTTTGATGAAAATCGCCAGAAGGCGAAAAGCCGTTTACGTGTGGTATTTAAAATCTCTTACACTGTGGGTGCAAAGCTCTTGTAAGTTGTCGAGATCTTTGTAAAACTAAAGTATTTGTTTTCATTAAATAAAAATTATGAATCTAAGTGATCCATAATCACTCATATAAAATAAAAAAGTAACCACGAAATACGCGGCAGCCATTACTGGTAATCAAGTAGGCATCTACATTTTAACATTTTAATAAAAGATAGTACGGCAACATAGTACAGTTGTCTAAAATCCTATAGGTTTATCCATTCTCGCTCAAAGAGGAGTTATGACGTCATAACCCTAACAATTTAAAATTTCAATAATCTTTTTCTGATACTTAACGCGCTCTAAAAAATCTATAACAACAAAAGGAAAACAGATTTGAAAACAGGAAAACAGATTTGGAGTAAATGAAAACCAATTTTTTACAAATGAAAATTTTTTGTTATGACTTAATATGACTTAAATACATATTTATTTTTATGAAATTTCAATAATATCTTCCTGACGTAATTTTGCACCTTAATGCCGTTTCACATGGTTTGCATATTTAAGATGTTCATGTGGCAACCCTTGAAATGCAATATTGCAGATGTTTTCCGAAATAAGCATTACTTCCAGGTATTTTATCTTGCAAATGACGTTTTACCGAAGATTTAACGGAACTCCATAGCAAGTCGATAAGATTTAATACGTAGGAGTAAGGAGCCATACGCACGATTTCAATGTTTTCTTCTGGTGTAACCACATTTTCTAATAGATTCGAATGCACAGGGGCGTTAACATTTATCAATAATAAATGTGGGGTTATTGCATTTCTTCAGAGGCACATATTTCGATTAAACGCTGCAACCACATTTTGTAATCCTCCGCATTTGTAAATTAATCACAATATTTTGATTGATAAAGTTTTACCTTTATATATAGACAAGTTAAGTAGATAATCCAAATCATCTTTCATTTGATCCTAATCTGTTTTCATCAGATTAAACATGTTAATCTGTTAATTAACATGTTAATTTGATGAAAACAGATTTGGATCAAATGAAAGATGATGATTAAACATGTTAATCTGTTAATTAACATGTTAATTTGATGAAAACAAATTTGGATCAAATGAAAGATGATTTGGATTATCTACTTAACTTGTCTATAGAGGTAAAACTTTGTCAATCAAAATATTGTAATTAATTTTCATATTAGTGTTCTAACATGGCTCGCGGTAAATATAATAAAATTTCGCTTAACGACAGAGGCAGGATTTTTAAGGCATATCAGGAAGACCAAGATTGGAGAGCAACGGCGAAAGCTTTAAATGTGAACATAAGCACAGCATACAAGTGGTTACAAAAAAAACAACATTGCCCTAAGCAAAAGGGTGGTAATGCATCTACAAAAAAAACTCCTGAAATAGAAAAGGCATTGGTAAGGTGGATTGAGGAAGATAGCACGTTAACATTGAAAACAATATGCGATCGTGTTGTTAACGATTTCCAAGTACGTGTTTGCTGTAACACTATAAAAAATTGGTTGGATGGACAATTATTTTCGGTTAAAGCTCTTTGACCACATATTGCAAATATGAATAACGACGAAAACAAGAGAAAGCGAAACGAATATGTCGACAAAATTTTATTAAGTAAATCAAGCGGTCGCACATTAATTTGGATTGATGAAACGAATTTTAATCTTTATTGTCGCCGAAAGGAAGGTAGGTCAAAAATTGACGAAAGAGCAAGAATAATCATGCCATCTTGTAAAGGAAGTAATTTGCATTGCATTGGAGCAATGAGTGCTACCCAAATTTTAGCATTCGAGCACCGTCGTGGTTCTTACAGAGCGGAGGATTGCAAAATGTGGTTGCTGCGTTTAATCGAAATATGTGCCACTGAAGGAATTCAAAAGCCCACTTTCATTATTGATAACGCCCCTGTGCATTCGAATCTTGAAAGTGTGGTTACACCAGAAGAAGATATTGAAATTGTGCGGCTGGCTCCTTACTCCTACCTATTAAATCCTATCGAATTGCTATGGAGTTCCTTTAAATCTTCAGTAAAACGTCATTTGCAAGATAAAATGCCTGAAGTATTGAATTACGTACGTAATAACAATCAAGAACTAACCATTTCAGAATTTAGAATGCGTATTTTGGAAAACATCTGCAATATTGCATTTCAAGGGCTGCCACAGGAACATCTTCTTAAATATACAAACCATGTGGAACGGTATTATGGTGTAGCATTACGTCAGGAAGATATTATTGAAATTTAATAAAAATAAATATGTATTTAAGTCATATTAAGTCATAACAAAAAATTTTCATTTGTAAAAAATTGGTTTTCATTTACTCCAAATCTGTTTTCCTGTTTTCAAATCTGTTTTCCTTTTGTTCCAAATGTTCTTCACTTGTTTCAGATCTGTTTTCATTTGCTCCAAGTCTGTTTTCATTCGTTCCAGGTCTATTTTCGTTTGCTCCAAGTTTGTTTTCGTTTGCTCAGAATCTGTTTTCGTT
Organism: Cantharis flavilabris; assembly: GCA_949152465.1. Classification (NCBI taxonomy): domain Eukaryota; kingdom Metazoa; phylum Arthropoda; class Insecta; order Coleoptera; family Cantharidae; genus Cantharis; species Cantharis flavilabris. Next base: position 15,115,598 of record OX424435.1, read on the forward strand.
TGCTTCAGGTCTGTTTTCATTTGCGAAAAATCTGTTTTCATTTGCTCCAAATCTGTTTTCGTTTGCATCGAGTGTGTTTTCATTTGCACCAAATCTGTTTTCATTTTGTTCCAAATATTCCAAATATCTTTTCATTTGTTTCAGATCTGTTTTCATTTGCTCCAAGTCTGTTTTCATTGGTTTCAGGTCTGTTTTCAATTGCTCCAAATCTGTTTTCGTTTGCTCCGAATCTGTTTTCGTTTGCTCTGAATCTGTATTCGTTTGCTCCAAATCTGTTTTCGTTTGCATCGAGTTTGATTTCATTTGCACCAAATCTGTTTTCATTTGCTTCATTTCTGATTTCGTTTGCTGCAAATTTGTTTTCATTTGTTCCAAATCATACTGGAAAAGGTATAGTTTAAACTATCTACGCCGCCGAATAATAACTTATTTTGATTTTTCATGCTTATATTTTATTTATTTGGAGTTGAGTTTATTGCAAAATTGCTCATTTAAAAAAACAGCAGCTGATTCATTTCCAAATAACTTTAGAAATCTTACCATCGAATTCCAAGGTGTAATCTCGAAGGGGAACGGTACGATTCGGCGCGGCACGTTTCGCCGCGACACGTTTCGCCGCGACACGATTCGACGTAAGTTTTTTATTTTTATCCGTTCAGTAGCCTCATCTATTGATAATATTTGATAGATTTTTAACCCATAAAAATGAATTAAATAAATTAAACAAATTAAAAAAATAAATTTCTCAAAAGTTAGAAAAAACAACAGTAGTTCTTTATATTTTCGTTTATTTTCAAATTTTCAATTTTATTTAGATTAAGCCTCCAACATTTCGAAATTGTGGGCCAAACCACGAAGGTATTCTAATGTATCCCGATTCTTAAAATCATTGACTAGTAATGCCAAGATTCGTTGATCTGCAAGGATAAACCTTTTATACCTTTTTGCAGTATAGTTCCCGGCCACTAGGTTTTCATAATACACGTCTATGTGGCGCTAGAAGCTTTTGGCGAATCGTGCCGCGGCGAATCGTGCGCGGCGAGTTGTACCCAACCTATCTCGAAGTGTCAAGGGATAAATAAAAAGATTTATAAAAGATAAAAAAATTAAAGAGAGTAAACCGCAGACCAGAATCTTTTACATTAATTCCTTCTTTTTGTAACTTCTCCAATTTCTTGACAATTTTTGCAATTCATCTCGTTTCAATTTCTAAATCTTGTACACAAAAATTCTTCTGAGGTTTACCTTTCCGAAAATAATGTATGATATTTTGTTGATGAAATTCAAATTAATTTTGTATTTATTTTTTCAGTTTCATCAAACGGATTATTCATTTATTGTGGAAAGGTACAATATATTATATTATAACAAGAGCTATATGGGAGATCTGAATATTAAAAAAGTATTCATAACAAGATATAAAACAAAATATATTGCCAGTGGATGTATTCTTAAGGATGTAGATGTGAAATATGTAAATGTAAGTAATAACAATAACAGAAATAATAAGTTAGAATAACAAACTATCCAGTAATATGGAAAAATTCATTTATATATTACTCTATACACAGTAAAAAGTAATTTGTTAATTTTAACAAAATATATAATTGTTAAATAATTGTTTTGTAATATTGACACATTTTATATTAGTAAAATTAATATTTACTAAATATAATAAGTTAATAATTGGTATTATATGTAGAACAATAGAAGTTGTTATTCTGCGTAATAAGTTTGCTAACATAACAAAAAATTGTAGTACACCTGCCGGGACAAATTCTTTTGTAAATTTAACAAAATACTTTTTTCTGTGTAGACATCGACCTCTAGTATCGAAGCGGAACTTCCACGTTGGATGCACAAACTGATGTTTTGAATTAAGAAACTCTTTGTTATTACCATCCATATGATCAAGCCTTTGCATTGCTCTAAGAAAGCGTTTAATAGGAATAGCTTAAACAAACCATTTTTTTGCTGCCACACCAAAATTTATGCTGCCATAACAACGTTATATCTGTTAAATAAAATTAGTTAGTTTAACAAAAAAAATTAATTGTAGATTAATAAATTTTGTTATAGTGGCGTAAAATTTGTTGTAGCATGATAGAAAATTTTTTAAAAAAATTGCCATCGATATCTCTTTCTGTTTGAAATTTTACAGTTCTCAAAAATTCTAGAACAAAATCGAGATGCCAACCAACGTCTTCGGAAAATATTAATAATGCTATTCAATTTTTTGTTTATGTTTTTATAATAAAATGTTTGACAGAACTCTACGACTAGCCTTTTTAAAATAGACCGTCTATCTCATCCTGTATAATAATTGATTATTTTTTTCTGCTTTAAGGAACATATGGAAGGCAGAAAATTTCAAAGCAATGAGTATCGATTATTTCCATTTAATTATACCCAAAACTCGTGCGCAGCTGTACAGAATCCTTTATTTGGAAATTATCTGCAGGAATTCAATTGCAGTATAAATAATATAAAATCCTGTTATGTAAAAAAGGTAGATATTATCTAAAACACCAATCTCTGAATTAACAATCTAAAGAGTTGATTAGAATTGGGTTGAAATCCCTTTCTTTTTTTATTTATTAAATTTTGGTTATTTTTTTTTTATTTATTAAATTTTAATTATTATTATTATTAATAATTTTATTTTATTAAATTTAGTAATAAATTGGAAAGATTTTTTAATAATAGAACAATTCATCAAAAAGGTTCTTAGTTAAGGTTAGTTTATGCAAAACGTCGACGCACGCAACGCACGCACCGCACGCGTCCAAATAAAGTTGAAGCATAGAATTTCAGTAGGAGCGTTTATGCAGTTAGTTTACACTCATGATTTTTGGCGGCGTGTGCACCATAAACCCTCCTACTGAAATTCTATGCTTCAACTTTATTTGTATGCGTGCTGTGCGTGCGTTGCGTGCGTCGACGTTTTACATAAACCAACCTTTAGATTATTATTATGATATGACTCGGCGCGCCCTATATTTACTTTATTCGATTATTGAATTTTACTATTGAATTTAAAAACAACTCTTTCTTATTTTAGGGTTGTTATTCGTGTACTAATGTAATCTTAGATGATTCAAAATTTCCACCGTTTGCACCAAGAGGAAGATTTAAAATTACCTTTCACGTCACATATAAAAATGATATACTTCTGCTTGGTACTGAAGTATTTTTCGAAATAAAACCAACCAATCCCTTAGAGAGAGTTATTGGAGCATAATTTTTTCATTTAATGATAGAATGTAGATTTTTATGTATGCTTATCCTTAAAATGATACCATTAATTATTGAGATCAAGATTAAAATTTTGTAATTATTAAGAATCTTAGATCATATAATACTAGACACCAAGTGCCCTATTACAATGCATTGAAGCTAGTGAAGCAAAGTAGTTAAGCCATAATAATTTGTAGCTGTCTTTGTTGAACACTACAATTGGCTATCTTATATCTCTTTCTAAATTCAGAATCCGAATGGCGCATGTACAATTTTTAAATTTGAATTTGATAGTTGGTGTTATTCAGTGTTTGCAGTAGGATTAGGGGTTTTCAAAAATTGATCAGGTAGATATCTACCTACCGTTTACCTTTCGGTAATCAGCTGATTTGTTAGGCGTTAATATAACAGAAATATGAATTAATTTAATATTTTGTCATCGATCTTTAAAACGTGAAAATGGTTAAGTGTATTATATATGAATTAAAAAATCCATTTGTTTGAATAATTTTTTTAAGCAAATAAATTTTGTTTAATTTAAATAAAATATTATTGGTCAAACAAAAATTTGTTTAAATCAAAATAAAATTTTATTTATTCTATTGTGGTTAATTAATTATTAGTTTCTTTAGTTAAATTTAATTTAAAAAGTTAATTCAAATTAAACAAAATTGGCTTCAAAAAGTTATTCGAACAAAATAGTTTTTTTAATTTAAAGAAAACATTTTTTACTGTGTAAAATAATGTAACTGAAATATCGTTTTACAAGTAAGAAAATTTATTGTTTCATAATTTTGCTATTAATTATAAATAATAATTATGTAAATTTAACTTTCCTAAAAGAAAAAATAGACGAACACAATGGGTTGACGCTTTAAAATTAGTGGTAACGTTTTATTTTAGTAATAGATATTAATTTAGTAATAAAGAAAAAACCTAAAATAAATTGCTTTGTTTCATTTCATAAACATTAAAAAATATTTAAATTTAAAATTACCGCCAATATAGAATACAGAAAACCGAAATTGGGAAGTATTGAATTCAAAAAGAGATGCAAAAACCAGTTTTGTATTGTATGACAGAGACGCAGTTAAAATAATACGTCGTTACTGTTTTGCGTCCCAACATTTAGGAGTACTTGGTATCTATGCCATATATATGATCTAAGTTAAGAATATAATATTATTGTCAAATAATTTTCGTCTATATTTTAATGGTATTTCTTTTCTTTTTTCGGGATTTTGGACCTTTCTTTATTAAAACTCTGTGTTAATGTCTACGTTTCGCCCAACTTTGTTATGGCCCTCGTCAGGACTAGAAATTGTTTTATTGTAATAAAGAATATGAAAATTTTTTTTTACAAGTTTTACCTTATAATGTGTTTATAAAACAGAACTGCATCGTTTAAAATGTTACATTGTTTATTGTTTATTTATTGTTGATTTATGTCAAAAATACGTTTGACATTGCTATCCATCTTTAACAAAAATCCATAAGAAATTGTTTTAACTATTATTAATAAAATAGGCACTTCATTGTAATTAAGTAAAATTTGTAAAAAATTTTTCATATCTTTGTTGTAATAAAACAATTTCTAGTAGTCTTGACGAGGCCTGCAACAAAGTTGGGCGAAACGTAGACATTAACACAGAGTTTTAATAAGGAAAGCTCAAAAAATACCGGAAAAAGACAAGAAATATAAGAATGTAATGTACATTTTCAAGTTAAAATATTAAACTAGCTTTATAGTTCTATATTGTCGTGTTTCAAAATGCAAAATTGGAATATTTTGGAATTATTTTATTTATTTTAAAATGAATCTGTTTGCTTTTGTTAATTTTTAATATTTGGGTTTGATTTTATAAATAATTTTTGAATTTTTGCAATTATGCGCGAAAATTTTAAGGTTGGTAAGATTTTTGGAAGAGTGGGAGCTTTTTGCCGGCGTAGTGGTCAAGAGGGCGGACGTATTCCGTTACTCTCTTGTTAATTTTGAGATTTGTGCCTAGATTTTGGCATTTTATAATTTGATTTGAAATTGTGCGATTTGAGTTGTTAATTTAACAAATAAAGAAGTTGTTTTGGTGAGGATTTTTGATTATTTTGGATTCTGCGTTTTGTTATCAAGGTTGATAAAATTTGGATATTAATTCTTAATTGGAATGGATAATTTTGGATGTTAATTAATTAATTGGATTAAGATTTGGATAACAAAAGAATTGGATTTGGGATAAATTAAATTAATAAAAGTAAAATTGGAAAAGAAAGGCAAGATTGGTGTACGCGCGTCGCACCTGATGGGTGATAAGCCGTGCAAACTATCGCCGTTCCATTTGACAATATTAAAATTTTATTTAAAGTTATTTAGAATTGAAATTTAAATTGGAAAAATTGTTGGATTGATTTTGGATCTTTGAACAGAAAATTCGCGCGGTTCAAAGCACACGGGAACCGACCATCTTAGTGTCTCATGTTTACCGGCATATTGAGTTAGTTGGAAAATTTAAAGTGTGGCAAAGGTTTCGTTGGGGTTAGATTTTCCCCAATTGAAAATACCACTACAATATATTTTATAAATTATTATTTTTTTAAATGTTGTATGCAAATTATTTAGTTGAATTAGTTTGCTACACGTGAATTCAGGTGTTTCAAAATTTTGTTTCTCGTTTATAGTTTATATATTATTATATTATATCCTCTCATTGTTTTTTAAATAATAATTTTATTTTCTTCACTTATTTTCTTTATGGTTAAATTCTAATATTTTAACGTTCTGTTTGGTTATGTATATACAAGTAGAGAAAGAATGAGACCGCAACCCCACCACTTTTAACCCCCCACCCTTTTTCTCCCACAAGGTCATATTTTTCAAGGTTAGCGACGTGCGTACGTCACTAACCTTGAAAATATTAAGGTTACTTTTATTTTTCAAGGCCAGTGACGTGCGCATCACCGCAAACCTTGAAGTGACCTCGAAAGAAAAAGAGTAGGATGGTTAAAAGATTGCGATCTCATTTCTTTGAAAGATATTACCGTAGGAAAGTGACCTTGAGGGGAAAGCTTAAATCGTGACCTCGAGAAGGGAAATAGTGAAATGCTTAAAAAAGTGGTGCGATACTTAAACATAAAATTTTTCAAGCTGCGCGCGCTTACCAACAACCTTGAAATTAAGTAAGGAAAAAAGGATTTCGGGTTGACTGGGTAGCAATCAAACAACTTATAACTTGTAGGTCGACGTTTCGGACGCTTTATGCATCCATTATCAAGACTGTAATGGAGAAGCCTGTATTACAAAAGGTACTACAACTCATCAAAAACTACACTCACCGATGACAAGTTTAGGTGGGAAAATGTTTGATGAAAGCTATTGGGAAACAGCGTAGGTCGACTATCGTGTTTACCGCTCAACAAAGTCAAATCGTTTAAAAATATAAATAATAGGTGTAAAAACATCAAAAGAAACCTTTTGTTAAAAAACTACTAAAACTTTCGACTTGCAACTAATTTTCATTTACAATATAAAATTATTTGATATCAATAACTTTTTTATCTGAGCTGTTAGCTGTGATCTGAAATGAACTTGATGGTATACAACTCAACATACCTCCCGTCTACTTATAAGTCGGTAACTTGAAAATAGCAGTCTATAATACAGTATAATCCGCTTAATGTGATCACTTCGGGCCAAGGTCATTTTAATAATATTAACTGATAACTGAAAACAATTAGCGAAATTTAGAAAAAGGCGAATTAGAATAAGATAGAAGAAAAAAAAAGAAAGAAAAAGTGGCCGGTTTCCAAAAAAAATTATCACAATAACCGACTGATAACATTATCCGAGATCACATTAAGCGGATTCTACTGTAGTAGCAAACAGATATCAGTGCCACACATGTGACGCTTTACAATTAAGCGAACTATTGTGAGTTGTAGCAACGCCGACAAGAAAATAACATTAATAAAATCACTAAAAGACAATTAAATTAAAATAAAAAAATTAACGTGGTAAAAACAGCGATAACAAAAAAGTCTAGCAAGACGGGTTTGTCGGAACACGCTGTACAAACCTCACATAAGTTTAAACAAGATGACGTTAAAATATTAACCTCGGAGAAAAGTTATGTTTAAATTTGTGGTTATGGTTAAATTTATGGTTAAATTTAAAAAAATAAGAATAATACAAAACGTAGAAAATCACTAATTCAAAAAATTAAAAAATACATAATTATCACATAACAGGTTTGGCTTAAAAATATTTGAAAATTATGAAAAATTCACAATACAGTAGAACCCCTCTATAATGAGAGCTCAAGGGACCAGCCTATTTACTCGTTACAATCAGATTTTCGCTATAAACAGTCAGTTTAGCATGTAAACAAAAGTCAAGAGACTAATCTTTTACTCGGTATAGCCGATAAATCGTTATAACCTGACTCGTTATGGAGGTGTTCAACTGTACAATATAACGTTATTTCATGGTTATTTCCAATCATGAGTCGTATAATATAATGATTAATGAATAAATTGAAAAATAAGAAAAATTTTCGAACTAAACAAAAAAGAAATTAAAAATATTGATTAAAATGCACAAAATTGACTTACCATAACCTCACGAAAATATCAAATCTGAACGTTGTCACATGTAGAAATGAACAATTTAAAATAATTTGAACTAAGAAATTCTTATAACTGGCCCTGCCTGTGTGAAATCCGAAGCACTGCCCTCTTATTTGATTTCTAAAAACTTTGAAAAAATTCAAAATTCAAAATTTTACCACGTTTTTAACCGTATAAACTTATTATGAACTCTGAATGAATTATGAATTCTAATGGTGTTGATAGTATATACTATCAATATATACTATATTGCAAAAATTGTGAATATTCTTACATCGGTAAAAAATTGCAAGTACAAATCAAAGAACATCAAAGATTTATTCTAATTCACAGGTATAACTAAACATACTCACCTGAGAAAGCACGACATTGACTTGAATAAAACCATCATTTTACATAGAGAGAATAAATAAGGTACCTGCGCGTAATAAGGGATATTTAAGGGATATCCAATTTAATCAACATCTTTTAATAATAGTCATATTTTTGGTACATTTTCTACAAAATATAAACGAAAAATGGTAACTTGTACCATAGACAAACACAAAATTAAACATTTTTTTTAAAAACCTTGCCAGTAGGCTTTATTTTAATATGATAGGATAATAAGGCCTATGGTTTTAACATACTTAAATAATAGAATTATACGTAATATTATTTGATATTTGAAATCAATAAACACATAAATGCAACAACTAAACATTCTTTAAAAAAAAGAATTAATTACAACGTCTTGGAGCGCTCAAAATCATTGAATTCTGAACACGTGGCTCGTTTAGGAGGCATCGGGCTCGAAGTACTAAAAATAACGCTCAATCATTTAGTAATAAATATGCGTACTAATTACACTGTATTACAAAATTAACTTTTATCAGCTTCTAGAATAGGCGGGGGTAATTTATATAGCTTTTGAATATATAGAATGCCTAATTCGTTTTGAATCAAAACTATTCGTTTTAAATCAAAATTTTTTTTTCTCAGTGTAATAATGGTATATCTTCACTTTAAAAAATCGTAGAACAATTTTGAAAAATGGATTTTAAAGCTATGTAGTAGTACTATGCGATGCACTTCTGAAAAATTGAAACAAAAAAATGAATAATTAATTAAAATTCAGCTTGCAAACTAATTTAAAATTGTAAAAACCTAAATCATAATTCTCTTTACATTATATAATACCTTAAACTTGTAGGATGTGCTGAAGAAGACGTTAGTCGAAACCGGTTCACATTAAAATATATATTAATCTCGAGGAAAGTGTATTTTATTCTATTTTTACAAAAAAATTAGGTTCCCTGAAGAACATCGTGAAAATAGTTAAAATAGCCATTTTATGACCATTTAAGCTTTAATTTCAAGAAAACCTGACGCAATGGAGCAATTTCAAAGTCAGATTCGTTTACAGCGAAAAAAAATTTATTAGAATCACCCCCGCCTATTCTTGAAACTGTACCATGTAACACTATGTTATTCACATTCGTAATATCTCAAAAGTACTTTAAAATACATTTTAAAGCAAACAAACTTTGCTACAAGAAGTAAGACTACACTGTGTAAAATCGAGTAGTGCAAGTCCACTAATTGAAGTTAGATAGAGCATTTTTAGATAAATTTACTTAAATTACATAGAAAGTTTAGGCTCTTTATTGGTTAGATAATTTCGAGTATCTTTCATTTTATGATAACTTCCTCAAATTTATCAAAATGTTTAGATATTTATACTTCATCTAATGGAAAAGATTATTTAATGTTGGTGATACATCAACTAAATTAAATGATGAAACTGTATCTCCTTGTATCTTTTTATAAACAGATAAAAACAAATTTAAAAAAATATAAGAATAATACAATACGTAGATATATTTTTTCAAATTTAACCATTAATACCTTACATACTACATACCACAAATTTCCTTAAAATTTTTATTTTGAGTTCAATTTCTAGATAAAAACATCTGAAAAATTCTATGGACTTATATGGTCTCTGTTTTTAGATGATTTTCATCTTATATTTTACACCGTGTATGGTTAAATTTAGTAGGCCTTAATAACCGCCGACCACTTTATGTAAGAAAAACAAACTTAAAAATGTTTAGATCATGATGCGATATTCAAATTTTTAGGATTTTTTTTCTCAGTAGCTAGAAGAAGCTACAGCCATAATAACCTTAAGGTTATGAGTGAGGCTCAATCCTCAACGCCCCCCTGTACTGTCCTTATGACATGTCAGTTCGAACCCTTCGGAAAGTGCTCCGCAGAACACCCTGTGTTTATAATTTGAATTTATAATCGGGGGTCGATACCAACATATAGCATTGCGCGAAAAATGCTATATAAGGTAAAAAATCAAATTAATATTTTCAAGAATGCAACTATATGATACTGATGAGACCTAGTAATGTTGAAAGATTGTTGTGTTCTTGATTATATTGATTTAACTTTGAATTATTAATTGACAAAACTACAACGAAGAAAACATTTAATCCACAATTGGTGACCAATTGGTGACAAAGACCAAAGAATAAAATCAAATTTATTTTAGATAAAAAAATTTTAAAATTATGTATAACAATATCTATAATGTCGAAGCATCAACAACAAATGCAGAAGATAAAGAACCGCCGATTAATACAGTGCAAGTACGAGTACAACTTTTTTGGTGTGAAAATCCAGCACTATGGTTCAAACAGTTACAAGCACAATTTGAGTTAAGCCGTATCACTGCCGATAGAACAAAATACAATACTCTGGTAGCTAATTTTGAAAGTAGTGTTCATAATCAGGTTAGTGTCATAATTGCAAAATCCACCTTTAATCGACATGTACGGAACGTTAAAAGCGCATTTACTGGATTGCTATTCGGACTCGGAACAAAGTCGTTTCTAACAATACTAAAAATAATTATTTCTTTGTAAAACAATCACAAGATATTATACAATTATAATAGAAAACATTGCTCAATAGCAAATAGCAGCTCTAACTAAACGTGTGGACAATTTGTGTCACAGGAGATCGCGTTCACGTTCACAAAGCAACAGTAAATACAGGTCCAGGTCAAAATCAAATCAAAATGATAAAGATATGTGTTGGTATTATGCAAATTATAAAGATAAAGCTAAGAAATGTATTCTACCATGCACATTTAAAAGCAAGTCACAAAACTAGTTGGACACTTGGTTTCGGCGGCTACTGATGTGAACCAACATACCCGCCGTCTTTTTGTTACTGACAAAAATACAAATGTTTCATTTTTGGTTGATTCAGGAGCTGACGTTTTTGTCATACCTAAATCAATTAGCCGAATAGATTTATTTAATACACTTTTTAAATTATATGCCGCAAACGGCACAACAATTTCTACTTACGGAAAAAAACTTTTAAATTTAAATTTAGGCTTACGAAGAAAATTTAGCTATCCTTTTATTATAGCAGACGTAAATCGAGCCATATTAGGAACAGATTTTCTTCATGAATTTAATTTAAGGGTACACCTTCGTCTAAAACGTTTAATTGATAACAGCACTACGTTAAGTGTTTCTGGTAAGATAATCCACGATTATTTTCCAAAACTTTCAATAATTTTTTATAACGACAATTCTGTATTCAAAGAATTGCTGAAAGAATTTAAAAATTTAACAAAAACAACCGATGAACATACATCAGTCCCCCATAACATTGAACATACTATTATTTCAAACGGTCCACCAGTTTTTGCGAAAGCTAGACGATTAGCGCCAGAAAAACTTAAAGTAGCTAAAGCTGAATTCGTATACATGTTATCTAAGGGTATATGTCGGCCATCGAAAAGTTCATATGCAAGCCCACTACATCTGGTTCAAAAAAAGAATGGTGATTGGAGACCTTACGGGGATTGCCGGAGACTAAATGCGATTACAGTACCCAACAGGTACCCCATTCCTCACATACAGGATTTTACACGAAACATTCACGGATCAAAATTTTTTACCACATTAGATTTAGTCAGAGCTTATCATCACATTCCAGTATCGTCTTCAGACATAGAAAAAACAGCAATTATAACACCATTTGGCCTATTTGAATTTCCAACTATGAGTTTTGGTTTAAGAAAAGCCGCTCGAAGTTTTCAAAGATTTATGCATCGCGTTTTGCAAGGATTAGAATTTTGTTATGTTTATATAGACGATTTATTAATAACTTCAAAATCATTAGAACAACATTTAGAACATCTCAGAATAATTTTCGAACGTTTGTCCGAATATGGCATTAACATTAATGTTGATAAATGCGTATTTGGTCAGGCGTAGGTGGCAGGGTTAACTTTTTGGGACACAGCTTCTCTGAAAATGGTATCGAACCACTACAACATAAAATTGACGCAATAACAAATTACCCAAAACCGGACACGATTAAAAGTCTCCGAAGATTTTTAGGCATTATAAATTTTTACCGTCGTTTCTTACCCAAAGCAGTAACTACACAAGCTAAATTAAATGCTTTAATAGGTAAAGGTAAAAAGAACCACAAAACAAAAATTATTTGGACAGAAGAATTAGATGAAGCTTTTCAAAATTCAAAAAATCTTCTTACCAGCACTTCTCTTCTAGCACACCCTGACTCAACAGCAGAATGGTCTATCATGACCGATGCATCTGATATTGCAGTCGGCGCAGTGTTGCAACAAATGTCCGAAAAAGGTTGGAAACCACTCGCTTACTTTAAAAAAAAATTTAATCCAGCAAAACAAAAGTACAGTGTGTACGATAGAGAATTACTAGCGATTTATTTCGCGATTAAATATTTTAGACAAATGATAGAAGGACGAAACTTTGTCATATACACCGATCACAAACCACTTACAACAGCATTTCTTGAGAATTCAGAAAATTGGTAATTGGTCAATTTTCTACAAACATCAAATACATTTCGGGTGTTGACAACACTGTGGCCGATGTATTATCAAGAGTAGAAGCTATTTCATTTCCTAACGTTTTTGATTTTAACAAAATGTCTGAAGAACAAGAATCCGACAAAAACTTTCAACGCTTTAAAGATTCAAAATCAATGCAAATTGAAAAATGTCAGATTCTTAGCTCTACAAACACAATTTTTTGTGACACATCAACAGGTGTCAGCAGACCATTTGTACCTTCATCTTTCAGAAACCGAATTTTTAATCACTTTCACAACATTTCTCATCCAGGTATCAAGGCCACAACAAAACTCATCCGCACACGATTTATTTGGCCAACAATAAACAAAGACTGTCGACATTGGGCACAAACTTGTTTAAGTTGTCTACGATCGAAAATTACAAAACACACAACTAGTCCAATAGGATCATTTTTACTACCTAACGAAAGATTTTCACATGTACACATTGATTTGATAGGTCCAATGCCAAATAGTAACGGTTATTCTTACTGTCTAACATGTATTGACACTAGGTGGATGGAGGTGATACCATTAACAAATATTACGGCTGAAACGGTAGCATCCGAATTTTACGCAAATTGGATTGCTCGATTTGGAGTTCCAACACAAATTGTAACGGATCAAGGCAGACTGTTTGAATTTTTTCTATTTCAAGATTTTACCAAAATTCTCGGAATAAAAAAGCTAAGAACTTCACCATACCATCCCGAATCAAACGGTATTATCGAACGTGTACAGAGGACTTTAAAAGCAGCAATAAAAGCATACGAAAATACAAACTAGGTTAGCATTTTACCAACAATTTTATTAGGAATGCGAACAACAGTAAAAGAAGATTTGGGCGCATCAGTAGCCGAACTAGTGTATGGATGCACATTAAAGTTGCCAGGTGAATTTTTACAAGAACAAAATTCGAAATATTTAAACAACCAAAGCGAATTTATTCAAAATTTAAAAAACCATTTTCAAAACATTCAACCTGTGTCTACAAAATGTCACACTCAAAAAAAATATTTATTTTTAAAGAATGAACCGATTGTTCACATGTTTTAGTTAGAGTTGATTCTGTAAAACAACCACTACAGCAACCGTATGTTGGTCGATACCGCGTATTAAAACGTTTGGAAAAAACTTTCTTACTAGATGTTGGTGGAACCAAAAAAGTGATATCAATCGATCGGTTAAAACCATGTTTTATTGAAGCAGAGAAAGAAACAATTCCACCCAAAACAACTAATAATTGTAACAATGTTAATAACAGTTTGCCTCAAGATAACACTTCCAACATTATCACTACACGTTCCGGAAGAAAAATAACTTTTGCAAACAATGTCGTGCAAGGCATTTATCGGTAACGTTGTCACTGGTGATGGGGTACTGTGGCGGTAGATACCACATCACTAATTTTTACTTTTTAGTTTTAAGTTCATTTTATTGTTTCGATTTTTTATAATCAAGTTGTACATAAGTTAAGTTTCATCATTGTAAATAATTAAAAAATTTAATCAAGTTATATAAAAATAATAACAAAAAAATTTTATTGTCAAAAAAATTGTTTTTCATAATAACACATATAAATTAATTGTTATGTGTTAAGATGTTATTTAAACAAACTGTAGATTTAATTTAATTGACAAAACTACAACGCAGAAAACATTCAATCCACAATCACTGGAATTTATTTTAATGATTTTTTATATTTTTATGAACAAACGAAAATTTGAATTTAAATTATAAGAGAATTTAATTTTGAAGTGGAAAAACATAAAATTAGGAAATATGTATTAACTGCAAAATAGCAATAATAAAAATATTATCTAAATAATTTAATAGCTTTGAATCAAATTTTTTGTCATAAAATATATCTAGTACCTAATAAAATTTGATTTATCCTGTTTATAATTTAAGTTTTGCATGTGGTACAGAAGAAAAGATAATTATTAAAAGCGTGCTGCATATATATTTTGATTTTAATTAATATTTTGATGTTCTCCTTCCGCAAGTAATTAATTAATTATCTTTAAATAGCAAACATTATTAAATTTATTTTAGTTCTGTAGTTATGTTTAAAATGAAAACATTACTATTTAGTATATTTGTGAATTGTCTGATAATGACGTCAGCGGTAAGAAAATTTATAAACTAAGTTTTTAACTTAGCCAAATTTTAAAAGTTAAGAAGTTATTTTAATAATAAAATATTATTAATATTTTAAAAATTAAAAATTGAAATAAAAAATTCTTGCATATAGCTTTGCCAAAACTTTTAGAATTAAAAACATTAAAAAATTTAATTTTTTATCATTCAAATGTCTTAAAACTGATGAAATTGAAATTAATTGATAAACACAAAAATTTAACTTTTCTAGCGAAAAATGGAAAAGAAATTATGTTATATAAATATGTTATAAATTTTTTAAAGTACAATCGGCACGGTCGGACGGTCGGACCGTAAACATACCAAGTGATTGAAATTTTCTGGTTGATTGGGCTGGAAAAAGCCAGTAATATTTAATATTATGCTAATATCAATAATAAACATATACCACGTTTACATGCAGCCGTTAGGACGACCTAAAGCTAGATTGATCTAAGCTAGCTCGCTTCTAAATTTTACAAACCGGTGTATACATGCAATTAGTTAGTTCGAACTGAAAGCGGTGTTACCAACTAAAGCATCTTTGAGTTAACCTAAAATTTGTATTTACAAGTACCACTGTCAAGTACGAAGTAACGAAAATGACAACATCAAATAGTATACTTTAAAGTTACCGCAAATCAAAAAAAATATGGTAAATAATATCATAAATCCACATTATTAATCCACTAAGTGGTTGGTACAACTGCACTTAGTTCGAGCTGCGTATACATTCAAATTTTAAGTCGAGCTAACGTGCTAGCTCACGTTTTTAGCTCGGTCTAACTTAGTTCGGCTTAACGGATTAGATCGTCCTACCTGAGTGTATACATGAAAGGACTACCTAGCTCGAGCCGGCTTAGGTCGACCTAACGACTGCATGTAAACGTGGTAATAGTATACATCACAAGTTTTAAACAGTATTGTTTTAGTTGAACACCGAAGTTTCGTTTTACCTACTATAAGTAATAATACTATTATAGCGTTAAAATACCGAAATTTTAACGAAAATGTTAAATGTTAACATGTATTTAAATAATGAATTGATACTGAAAACTGAATTAAAAAAAATTTGAGCAACGTGTTTGCAAAAAAAAGCAATAGGATATTGTTTGGCTAGGGATGAAACAAAACGATTTTAGACCAGGGTGAGGATTGCTTGCCCGAGCGATAGCGAGGGCTGGCAACACCCTGGTCTGAAATCGTGTTTCATCCCGTGCCATACACACAATTTTACATATTATCTGCAATGAATCTGAGAGTTTCATTAATTAATCTAACCTTCATAAAATATAAAAACTGTCACTGTCAGATAAATTGACAGTTAAAACGATATATTTATAACTGAGTAAGCGGGAAGAAACTTGACGGTGCTGGTATTATTTTAAAAATCCTCAAAATCTTAAGATTTCTAACATAAGTTAATTAATATTTAAGCAATTTGTACTGTACCCGCAAAAGCGACGAAGAAACCAACTTTTATACCTCAATTAGAGAAGAGCAAGCTTCTTTTCGAAATTAAAAAAGTTTTGGATCCAATGTTGCTAAAAGCCGATAGACTTGCGTTTAATGAAACGACAAATTCAGCTGAAAGGTATTTTATTAAATTAGTCGTTAACAATATGTTGCAACTCTTCATAATTACAGATTCATGGGATTAGTAGCTAAATTTTTGGGTGGAAAACGCCCGTTGAAAAAATTACGAGCAAAATCAACGGGTGAGACCTTCTTGAAAGTAATGGCAAGAAAAGAAAATATTTCTTGCAAAAGAAAGTTAACTTTCAACGTCCAAAGGCCAAAAAAGAAGAGGCGCTCCTGTAATGATGGCCCTGATGAGGACTATAGATTACAGTGTACCGAACCTGATTTAGACCAATAGAAATTTGAGAAAAAAAATATCGTTATGCTTGGTTTGCAAGAAAATGTGTCTTTCATTGAAAAACAGTTGGAGATTGCAAATAATACAAAGGACCAACATGGAAGTTCTTCAACATGGAAGAACGCCTTACAGCTTCAAATTTTGGATGTGTTGTAAAACGCCGTCCCAAAACTCACTGCCATAACTCAAGCGTTTGCTATATAGCAAGGTCAGTTTCTCAAAAATTTATTTGAATTTTAAATATTATCAATTACCTACATAATATTGCGTATTACTGTGATAGTTATAAAAATTATAAGTATTGCACTCAAAACTGTACTTCGGTTATATTTATTTTCGAGTCTTATAATATTTCAAACTATACTCGTTCAATTATAAGGTACATTGTAATTTGTATTTTACTACAGGAATTGAATACAGCTGCCATTAATTATGGTCGAGTAAATGAGCAAACGGCCATTGTAAAATACGAATCCCTAAAAAAAGTTCAGGTGGAAAAATGTGGCATATTTCTCGATGTTAACCATCCCTTACCTTGGTGCCAGCCCTGACGGCTTACTTCTAGATGAAGGCTTGATAGAAGTAAAATGTTTTCCATCTTTATCTGGACAATTATTTAAAGATGTTACCAAGAAAACCGTGTGTTTCACTTTTGATAATGGACAAACTCGGTAATTTTTTGTTAATAAGGAATAATTATGAAAAACAACGATTAGATATTTTAGGTTAAAACGATCCCACAATTATTACTATCAGATACAAGGGCAGCTCAATATTACGGGGCGAACATATTGTGATCTTGTGATGCATACGGATACAGATTTTTCAGTGGAACGAATATTCAAGGATTTACAATTTTGGAATAATGACATGCTACCCAAGCTAAAAAAATTTTATATTGAGTCCATGCTTCCAGAATTAATTGATCCAAGAGTACCACGTGGCCTGAAAATAAGAGATTACACAAACGATTCCAATAATATTGTGGAAAGTGATCTGGAATGATTTAATTAATAACAGGTATCTTCTAACTTTAAATTATTGAAACATTTTTGAATTCGAGTTTGAATTGAATACTAACTTATAACTTTTTTTAAAGTAAAAAAGTTTAAATCACCAAAGTTAAAATACGGCGCATTTTGTTAAAACATGCAAGGCGAAAAGCCTCCAACAAAAGTTAGCCCCTGGCGTCACAAATCCTTAATCCGGCTCTGTATGTATCATAGAAACCCCGACAGAAAGCCAGTCGTGATCGGAACCACAAAAAATAAGATTCATTTTAATTGTTTTTAATAAAATTTTAAAATTATTATGAAAACTAATATACCATGGAAACTATTTTAAAAATCAATTATTGAACTTAGCGTTAATGAATTTTTTCACACATTTAATTTATTTGGCTAAAAGTTTCTGTTGGAACTAATTTACTACATTTAGATTTGAAAAAATATCACTTTTATAATTTCTGATTTTATTTAAACATTTTATTTAAAAATGATTTGCGAAACTTGTATTTTTATATCTTAAAGTTGAAACATAAGAAAGTCCCACGCAATGCTTGCATCGTATAGAAAAGATCGAGTAGGGTTTGAAGGCATTGGAGGGGAATACATATTATTAAGAATTTACTAGTGGCGCCCTGCTAGCGGAATAGTTATTCATAATTAGGTACTGAACGACCTTAACCAAGTTGCAAAATAAATTGGTACCTATTAAAAAATTAATAAAATGTATAAAATATATGCGAAACTTCCAGTGTCGGAATTTTATGTTTTTATTAAGTCAGGTGCAAGGCATTTTTACGTGCCGCTTGTTCGATCTTGATGCCGGCTAATTGGATGCCAGTTATAGTAGAGAATTCTTTTTGTTCCGAAAATGTTTGATGATTTCTCGTTGATTATCTGAATTAATTTTATAACTTTTTCTTTCAGTATCATCAAACGGATTATTCAGTTATTGTTGAAAGGTATAATATACTACATTATGACAAGAGCTTTGTAGGAGATTTTAATGTTAAAAAAGTATTTGTAACAAGATATACAATAAAATTTACTGTCAGTATATGTTCACTAAAGGATATAGATTTGAAATATGTAAATGTAAATACTTAATATTTAAAAATATTTTTTAAATTCATACGGAGGCCCAGTTTTTCAAACTCCAATTATTACCATTACCATTTCTAAAAATTTAAAAATTGTAATTATAAATTTAAAAATTCTGTAGTTAAGTTAATAATAATACATTAATACTATTTATTTCATTATTTAATTTTACGTAATTAATTATAGTATAAGCAAAATAATTTTATAACAGCCACCCTTTTGAGTAAAACTCGATTGTACGTAGTAATGATATTATTTAAATGCTATAATAGCAAACTTATTTTAAAATTCGGCATTTATCTACAGCAGGAGTCTCCAAACTTTTTAGCCTAAGGGCCAGACTGATTACTCCACAAAGCCCCGAGGGTCAATATCTATCTACAGTGGCTAACAAAAATATTCGAACCCCCCTATGTTAACAATGTAAATTGCACATTTTGAAACCGTTTTTTTTTACCTATATAAAAATCGCATTTACAGCAAAGCTTCTTTTTAAAAATTTTTGTTTTTTAAATTTCATTGTCTTCAATTTTGTACCTATACATTTTTCAATTTTGTTTCCCTGGTTTTGACTAGAAGCGACTTAAACAGAACTCTGCAAAACACAAAAAATATCGTCATCTATATTTCGAAATCGGTGCAACAAAATAGAAAAATGCTCTTGTACATAAATGTACAGAATCACGTTTTCAAGAAAAAATGCCTATTCAGTTTTTCATTTCATCGCACCGTTTCCGATTTATAAATGACAATATTTTTTGTGTTTTTCGGAGTTTTGTTTAAGTTGCTGTCAGTCAAAAACGGAGCTGCAAAATCAAAAAAAAAACTGAAAGTAAATTTGAATTTTGAAAATAAAAAGGTAAATAGATTTATTTTGAAGTGGGAAAAAATTTTTTTCCAAATTTATTTTCCGTAATTTATTGTTATTTATCTTGTCGGCTTATACTTCGACCCTACTTATCCCTTTTTATTTGGAAGCCATAGAATTGATGTAATATAAAAACCATGTAACGGTAAACATAATAGCTGTTAACAATAAAGCTTAAACCATTCTTAAACTTTATTTATAATTTATTTATGGAATTTCCCACAATATTTGTAATAATTATTTGGCTAAGCGGTCTAACGCGTTAGTTTAAATTATAAAAAAAAATTAGCGAACGAAGAACTTTTTTATGTAATGAAAAGAAAAGAAAAAAAATTTAATGTTTGTTTAAAAAAAAATAAATTAAATAATAAAATGAGTTAATTTTACAAAAAAATTTTCAAAAATTGAAAATTTGTAATAATAAAAATGATTGTTGAAATGAAATCCTGGCTACGGGCCTGTGTGGAATATTCTTAAATTTATTTTAATAAATGTTTTTAGTATCACCAAAGGTTCGTTATTATTTATTTATATTCCAAAATGATTTAAAATGGCTTGAACTGAAATTAAAAATAAATCTCAAAATTTCTATATGTAATGATAATACGTTTAGTCCTTAATCAATTTTAATCAGACGAGACCAACGAGACTTTTCGAGACGAGACGAGACTTTCTCAAACGAGACGAGACTTTTCGAGACGAGACGAGACTTCGAGACGAGACCCAACTTGACACCTTCGAGACGAGACGAGACCAGTTCAAGTCTCGTCTCGTCTCGTCTCGTGTCCATCACTAATCAGACCCGCTCTCGCGGGCCGGATTGGTGGTGCTGGCGGACCGGATTTGGCCCGCGAGCCGTAGTTTGGAGATCCCTGAATCTAAAGCATCAATAGCACTTTTTTTGCTGCTAGAAAAAATTTTATACTGCCATAATACAGTTTTTCTATGCAAAAAACATAATTGGTTAGTTTAATAATTTTCTTTTTGGAACAGAAAAAACTTTGTTATACTAGCAGCATATAATCTGTTGTAGCAGTAATGGCGATAAATCTTTTTCACAATTCCGGGAGTAAAGTGCTCACTTTACTCCCGCTTTTGCGGGACTAAAGTAATACTTTTTTTCTCGCGCCATTATTGCTCGCTATTGATCTGAAATTTTGCATATGGCTTCTTACGACAAATCGCTGCGGGGTTACTGTAACGTAAATTTTTAAATTTTTAAAAATAAAATTTTTTAAATTTAAATTTTTTGCTCAGTTTTTCGATATCTAGCGCCGTTTTGGAGTTATTGCAATTTCAAAATCTCAAATTTAGTTATTAACCAATGTAATTCAGCATTTTCAGCGAAATTGTGAAAAATAGTATATACACCTTGGGACCAAGGTTCTTTTCATCCCGTGTGCGATTTTTGCACTCGGCTGCCACCTCGTGCAAAAACCTTCGCACGCGGGATGAAAAGTAGCACCTTAGTCCCATAGTGTATAATATACTATTTTTTTACAGTGAATAGATAATGTTACAATTATCAATAATTTCAATTGTTTAAATTCATAATTGTTTATTATTGATAAGTATTTGTGTACACATTGACAATAAGAAAATAATAAACATCTTTTTTATTAAAATATTTAGTTAATTTTGAAAATAAGTTCGCAGCGTAGCGTAGCTGAATGCCGGAAGCACTTTATAAAAAATAAATCGTAAGAGTGCTCTCTGATTCTGTATAGGTAATAACTGATTATCTTTTTCTGCTTTAAGGAACATATGCAAGGCAGAAAATATCAAAGCAATGAGTATCGATTATTTCCATTTAATTATACCCAAAACACGTGCACAGCTTTACAGAATCCTTTATTTGGAAATTACATGGAGCAATTTAATTGCAGTTTCAATAATATAAAATCCTGTTATATAAAAAAGGTAGGTAATGTACCGGTTTTATAAATGGTATCTTAAAAAATTTTTAAAAACGTTAAAGAAATTTAAATAATACAACCCAATAAATAAACAATGAAAAAACGTGATTTAATAAAAAACAAATAATTCGACTAACTGGTTTCCTATATCCTAAATTTAAATTCCGCTTTCATTTGATAGTTGAGTTGTATTTTTTCGGGATCCAAAAAAAAACACTTGTTAGAGGTGCTGTTAAGCTGCAGGGAGGGCGGGAATATTTCGAACACGTTCAGCAATTATTTTATTAATGAAACGAAGGTTGAAAATTTCTACAAGTAATAATAATACGAATTAACAATAAATATAATATTAAAACAACAACTCTGTGCTTACAATTTCTGCCCTTAGCGCACTTGCACTCATAGATGATAAAGATAGTATAGATGTTCAACTCCAGGCGAGGGGCGTCATACCACCATCCGTGCGGGGGGGATAGTTTTTACCACCATCCAGGGATGGCGCTGATAGATAAATATCAAAGATATCACTATTTTCCATGAAAAAACAAATTATTAATTTTGTCAACTAACGTCAAAAGTAAAGTAACATTTAAAATTTAATTTAAAAATACACAACAAGCAAAGTGAAACTAGTGAATTATGTTTTATTTATATATATATATAGAATGTGCACCTTCTCTGTGTCATCTTATACGTGTTTTTAAATTAAATTTTTTTTGTTACTGTTGGTAAATTTAAAAAAATATAAATGTATAAATTAGAAATAACTGCGGTAAGTGTTCTTAACAAGAAGTATTTGTCTTCTTTTTATAATTTTTACTAACATTTAGTATATTCCTTCATAACTTTATAACTTAACTTGATTAAAATGATTAAAATTTATTAGTGTAATGGTGTTAACAAATAAAAAAAATATGAACAATCAATATTGTATTTTTTTAGTTTTTCTAGTACTATATATTGTAAATTGTATTATAAATATTAGTGGAAATTTTCCTGGTTATAATTATGTAAAAATAATTATTCTAGAAAAATTTTCACTAACATTCAAGAAAAATTCGAAATCTCAAATGCATAAGTATGTAATATGCAATGTTTGAATTCCCGCTGATTTTATCGGACGATTAGCAGCGCTGTTGGTGACGGTGGTATGAATTATTACTTGGTTCCTAAAATTGGTGGGGAGTTGACCATCTATATTATCTCTCTCATCTATGCTTGCACTTCTAAATCTTCTTTACCAAATAACTTGACACCTTAAATGCCGTTATTCGGTATGTTATCTTTCCGTTGCTAGGAGCAGTATTGCAAGCACAGGGAAGTATTCAACGCACACTAAAACCTAAATATAATCAAGTGTTACTTATTCAACATTCTCCCCTTCGGTACACAGAACGTCTTTCTCTGGTGAGTTCTGCTTACCTAATACGTCCAGCACGGCAACCTTCGCTGCGCATCTTCTGTAGATGCCCTTGGGTGTTTTTATTGTTACTTGGCGAACTTGGTTATCTTTTTTGTTTTGAATGATATCGATAACTAGACCTTTTTGCCAGGAATCTAGAAGTTTGTCATCCATGATTATGACGATGTTTCCAACTTTGATTGACCGGACAGTACCGAACCATTTTGTGGTGCGCGGCAGTATCGGCAGATACTCTCTAATCCAGCAACGCCAGAAGTGTTCCGCCATTTGCTGACTTAATTCATAGTTGGATCGTACGCTTGCATCGTTGTAAAATTTGATTAGAGGTTTTCTACCACTGGAGGAACCCAAAAGGAGATGGTTTGGTATTAAGGCTTCTTCATCTTCGATATCAAGCGAAACGTATGTTAACGGTCTGGAGTTAACAATACTTTCAGCTTCCATCAGGTAGCATCGAAGAGATTCATCGTTGGGCTTCTTTGTCGGCATCACTTTCATTAGCGAGGTTTTAATGGACTTCACCATTCTTTCCCAACATCCTCCTGTATGGGGTGCCGAAGGAGGGTTGAATAACCAGCGTATCTTTCCAAATTCAAGTCGGTAGTCATCAGGAGCCATATTTTTGCATAAAAGACTTAATTCGTTTGCAACGCCTACAAAGTTTGTTCCATTATCGGATCGAATTTCGATTGGCATTCCTCATCTGGCGATGAAATTTCGTATTGCCATCCAACAGGAAACTTTTGTAAGTGAATGAACCACTTCCAAATGAACAGCTCGTATAGTCAAACAAGTAAACAGAGCAATCCATCGTTTTTCGGTTCTGCGACCAACCGAAACTTCAAGAGGACCAAAGTAATCGAGTCCCACATATGAAAATAGGACAGTAAACGTCGCCATACTCGCCAGTGGATGACTTGCTATTTGTGGTGGTGCTGGTTTAGCTCTGTCGTTCTTGCAGTGCTGACAGTTGGAGCGTACTTTCTGCTTACCTCTTCGCAATTGTGAAATGGCATATTTTTGCCGAATTTCGTTCATCACTTCCTCGTGATTTTTATGAAGAAATTTTTCGTGGTAGTAAGTCAGAATAAGAATCGTAATTGGGTGTGCTCTTGATAGAATGATTGGATTGATCGCGTCATATGTAGCGCCTGCAACTTCTCTTGCACTTCTTTTTACACTTAGGACTCCAAATTTGTCGAGGAATGGTGTTAGTGAATAAATTGAACTAGATTTGTGAATTGGCTCACCGTTGCCGTTCTTCAGGATGAAGAGTTCGTCTTTGAAGCATTCGGATTGCACTTGGCAAAAAATTTCTATTTCAGCTCGTAAAATTTCGTCGACCACCAACTCACCTTGCCCGGTATTTATTGATTCTCCTTTTGCCTTCCAAAACATTCGTAATGTCCAAGCTTGAGTACGAAGTAGTCGATTCCAATTGGAGAAACGTTCATATTTTGGTGTTAGATTGCTAACACACTCGGAATGAACCATTATCTTTAACCTTTCTTCTTTAGTTCCAGTTTTCTGATTTTCCACTCTTTCAATTGGCCATTCGTTTGGTGGTAACTCCAAAAATTCTGGTCCAATAAACCAGCGACTTCTTGAATTCAGTTTTGATTGCTCTTTCCATTTCGTGGCTTCATCAGCTACGTTATGTTTGGTAGGGACCCATCTCCATTCGTTCAAGTTTGTCAGCTCCAGTATCTCTCCCACCCGAAATGCCACGAATTGACGATATCTTCTGTGATCAGACCTCAGCCAAGATAAAACGTCGATTGAGTCAGACCAGAAGAATCTTTTGTTTGGTCGTATGGAGTGGCTAATAATTATGGTTTTAGCTAATCGTGCTCCTAGTACTGCGGCTTGTAATTCTAATCGTGGGATTGACATAGGTTTTTGAGGGGCGACCTTTGTTTTAGCGCCAATAAGTTTACATTCGCTTTTAGATCCGATTGTAAATCTGAAAAAGACTACTGCAGAGAAAGCATTAATTGAAGCATCTACGAAAACGTGCATCTGTAGATCGGTGTAATCTTTTGACAGATAGCATCTTGGGATCCGTATTCGCGGAGTTTTGGCAATATTTGCGTCCACACGTTCCATTTCCTATGTTGTTTGTTGGTAATCTGTTGCTCCCACATAACCGATGACCGCCAAATTTCTTGCAACAATATTTTTACGTATACTAGGAAACACGCTATCAATCCAAGCGGATCGAATACCATCATTAACGTTCGCAAAACTTCTCGTTTTGTGGGAATCCGTTGGCCGTTCAAGATTTCATGTGGCACTCGATCAAGGTTCATCGCAAAAAAGAACATATCATCCTTGGTTGACCACCACATCCCAAGAACCTTTGCGCCAATTGATTCGTGGTCGAGATTTACATCATGATTGTCAATTTCGGACTTCTTTACTCCTAGTGCTTCTAGAACACGGGTTGAATTTGACACGAATTTGCGTATTTCAAATCCGGCGGTAGCATGAATCTGAACTTTGGATCTTTGGAAACTGTAATTGCCTCCCCTTCTGTTTCGTAGGTGTCCAACCAATCATCTACGTAATGATTATCACGAATTGCCATTGCAGCTCGTGGATTGCTTTGGTCAAATAGTGATGCGTTTGTGTTTTTTACATAATGAGCGGTGCTTAGTGAGCACGATGCGCCAAACGTCATTACCTGCATGACATATGCGTCTATTTCACGATTTGGATTGCCATCCCGTCATAGAAAACGTTAGGCTTGCTGATCTTCCTTCATAATCTTAACTTGATGATACATTTCTTTGATATCTCCGGATATTGCGATTGGTCGTTCTCGAAATCTAAATAAGACATCTGATAAGGAACAAAGTAGATCAGGGCCCTTTAGTAAAACCGAATTCAAAGAAACACCATCGACAGTTGCCGCCGCGTCCCACACCATTCTCACTTTCCCTGGTTTGTTAGGGTTAGTTACGGAGAAAATAGGCAAATACAAAGTTTTTCCAGTAGTCTGTGAAACTTCATTTGAGCTCAGTTTACGTGCATATCCTTTGTTTACGTAATCTTTTACTTGAAGTTTCAGGTTTTCGGCTAACGCTGGTTCCCTCTTCATCTTCTGTTCCAGGCATATCAAACATCTCTTAGCCATTGCAAAACTGTTAGGGAGCTTGATGTGGTCATATTGCCATAATAAACCACTAACATATTGTCCATTAACTTTCTTTGTCGTCTTGTCTAGAATTTCAATTGCTTGTTGATCGTGTTTTGACAGTAAAACCGAGCTCGGCTGCTTTACCCCGAAGTTCTCTATTGAAAAGAATTTCTGAACTTGTTCGTGTAGGTCGTCGTCTGACTTGCAGTTACAGCTGTGGAAATAATGTGATGTGGTTTTACCGGCTACTTCTTTATTTTGATATGGTCCGAAAATAGTCCAGCCCAGTTTGGTTTTCACCGCCATAGGTTCTCCAACACTTCCCTCTCTGACTTGGAGTGGCAAGCATGGTTTATAGTTATTCAATCCAATGAGAATTTTTGGCGTAACGTTCCTGTATTCTGAAACAGGTAGATTTCGTAAATGTTTATAAGGAGAAGTTGAAGAATCATAGTTAAAGGTTTGCATGGGAAGGTCCAATGATTTTACCGTCCGAACATCGGACATTTCAAATTTTTGGTTTCCAGGTGTTATTCCCGAAATCTTAAGAGAAACTCGTCTATTTCCAAATTCATTTCTTGTTACGTCACCCGTCCATCTTAAACATAACGGTGAGATTGGTCCATCGAGTTCCAGCATCTTTGCTACTTTATCATCGATCATGGTGGTTGTTGAACCTTCGTCCAGAAACGCAAACGTACGATATACCTTTTTTGGGCCATATAGATTCACAGGGACAATTCGACATAATATCTGAATTGGCAATGTTTTATGATGACTTAATACATCTGCTTCACGGTCATTATTGACATGTCGTATCGGGATTGAATGGATCGCTGAATCGTGTAATAACGTATGGTGTTTGAATATACAGCCGTCAACTCCGCATTTTACCTTTGACTTGCATCGTGTGACATAATGATCACTTCCAAGACATTTTAGACAAATATTATACTGCCGCACCATATCTAGGCGTTGTTTTCTTTGGAGTTCTAAAAATCTTTGGCATTTGCTGAGATGATGCGACTCTTCGTTGCATCCAATGCATTTCACTTGGCAATGTGACATTCGCTCTGTAGTATCTGATCTATGAACAGAGTGGACACCATAGTTGCGTTTGTCAGGATATCGATACATCTTGTCACCTTTTCTGTCTTCAAACGTTGCAGGAGCCACGCTTCCTACTTTATCAGCAAGTTGGGATAACCAAGACGCAAATGTAGCTAGATCAGGAGTGTCTAAAATCGCCCGATCATAATCCTCCGGTGTGTCCGCTCTGCTAGACTAAATTCGACCCATGATAATTTCAAAGAACCCGACAGTTTGCTAACGAGTTCCTGCACGAGTATAGGATTGTTAAGGTAACTCGACAATCCTGAAACTTTCATAGTAGCGACAACGTGTTGTACAGTCACTGAAAAGTCAAGGATTGAATCTATACGTTCTTCGCTCACAAATGGATGTGAGCGTAGTTGTCCATTTAGCATATGCCAAATCTGTTCTGGTCTTCCGTACTTACTTCTTAATACATTCAAAACTTGCTCACTAAGTCCAGAGCGGCTCCTTGTAGACATTGTTGAAGCCGGTTGAGATTTTCATCCTCGCTGAAGTTACATTCATTGGACGACCTTCTAAACCATAATATGAATATTGGCCAATCTTCTGTTTTTCCCACGAACTTATGAGTGTTCGTTGCCGTAATGTGTCACATGCTGAGATGTTTCATTGTTATTGTTCCTTGAATATCGTCGATTGGTGCTTGACCAATTGGTTTTGCAACATCTACTGGAAACCGTTAATCGTCGATATCAGACTGAAAACCGATGCTTGGAACCTTTTCCCCACTTGGATTATTTGTCTTTATCCATGTTTTAATTAGATCTTATTTGTCTTTCTTCGTAACTACCGAAATATCGTCTTCGTCGCTGATTTCGTTTTCTTCCTCTTCGAGAGCTTTCCTTTTTTCCAAATTCCGCCTTAATTCTTCGTCTAGCAGTGCCCTTCTTCTTTCTTTGCTTTTTTCTTTTGACGATGTTCTTGAGGCTTTCGATTTGCTTGAAACGCTTTTCTGATACTTGGATTTTGCTTGTTCGGATTCGATCGACCATACAGAAGCCGCACTTCGCGTGGGAATGCGCATAAGTTCTTCTAGCCTTGCCTGTATCTTAGTGATCTCGTCTTGGCGTCCAAGCTCCTTGCAATGATCGCAAGACCAAGGAGTTGTTTCTACCACTTCGTCAACTCCTACACAGTCAAAATGAAACCATCCGTCACAAGCATCGCATGGTACCATCTTTTCACTGTCCTGGAATAACCATGCTTTACAGCTGGAAACCATTTTTGTGTACCCTTTTTTTTTTGTTTTTTTTCCAAAAAATTAAATTTTCAAAATGTTAGAGGTGCTGTTAAGCTGCAGGGAGGGCGGGAATATGTCGAACACGTTCAGCAGTTATTTTATTAATGAAACGAAGGTTGAAAATTTCTACAAGTAATAATAATACGAATTAACAATAAATATAATATTAAAACAACAACTCTGTGCTTACAATTTCTGCCCTTAGCGCACTTGCACTTCTAAATCTTCTTTACCAAATAATTTGATGCCTTAAATGCCGTTATTCGGTATGTTGTCTTTCCGTTGCTAGGAGCAGTATTGCAAGCACAGGAAAGTATTCAACGCACACTAAAACCTAAATATAATCAAGTGTTACTTCTTCAACAACACTCTTTAAAATTTTAATTTGCAAAGCTAATTGGAAATCCAAAATATTTACATAAATCAACAAAATTGCAATGCAACTACAAAATTTTATAAATAAATTAATTCTTGTTTAAAATTTGAAATTGAAGTTTAGGATATAGAATAATTTCACTATTGAATTTGACAATAACTATTTTTTATTTCAGGATTGTTATTCGTGTACTAATATATATGTAATGTAACGTTTAGGCACCAAATTCACATATATATGGTCGAAGTGGCACCTGTATTTGCGTTGTGGCACCAATTCAAGGTGCCACAACGTTTTAGCTCGTATTTGGGTGCTAGGGGGTATGTACATCATAAGTACGAAGTTTTACGAAGGTGCCTCTTCGACCGTTTATCTATAAAATTTCTATTTTAATTGAACCATATAATCTGCAGAGGGCGCTGTTAGCAGAAACACATAACACATCTAAGTGGCACCACGGAAATTTGCATATAGCGTACTGGCACCCATGGCATTTTACATATAGCGTACTGGCACCACGGCATTTTACATATAGCGAACTGGCACCAGTCAAGATTTCGTTTTCAGATCTTTGCTTGATAGTCTTGAATTGTAAATCCTTGTTTTATTCGAATGAACATTTTTAAAGCAACTCGTTGGGGTCCGGGTTTGGTTTTTTAAATTTTTATAGCATGTTCGAATTTTAGTTTTCATTTTAAGCGTCATTCAAATGTGTAAATTAATTTATTTTTACGTGTTAGACGTAAATGAAATAAATGAAATAATCTGGACATAAATTACAAGATCTAATTTACCCTGAATGAAATAATTTCAAATGTAAAATTTCAAAAATGAAATCATTTTAATCTTGCCAAAGAAAATGTAACTTTTCGGTATATTACGAAATATCTGATAAAAGTTTACATTATTTTTTGTATTATTGAGTCCTCCATTGAATGACGGTTACAGTATTTGACAATAATAACTGCTATTATTATCAAATTTCAAATTATCAAAATTGATAAAAATTCTTTAAAATGATACAAACTTTAAAATAATGAAACTTATATTATTTATTGATAAACTTGATAATACATCAACAAGAAAAGTTTGTCCTTTTGTTTGAAAATTATCTAAAATATTATCAATTCAGCTACTAGTTGCTATTAGGTGTAAATTATTTATAAGTTGTAATTGAGAATGCACCGTTTCAAACTGCAACTAACAGAAAATAATATAAAGATTACCTCTACATATTCTTTTATTTGCATTTTTGCTTATACCGGTTGTTTACTTCCAGACTACCCAGTCGAATAACTTTTTTTGTTGAAAAACATTGCAAAAAATATAAAACACGTCGATTTAGATGAGGGGGATGTTTAAAACTCATACTGTTTAAATTTTAAGTTGCACCCCTTAACTCCCAGCTATCGCAACTTTAAAATTTCAAATAGGACCCCCTACCTTGCTATATATACTCTTAAAGATGGAAAAAATCTTGGTTCATCCATCGTTCATTTCGCTCATGCTGGATGAACTAGAGGTAAAAATTGAAAGGTGAAATAAAAGATAATTTTATTTGGAAATTATTTAATTTAAACTAGAGTTTTATTTCTGAGAGGCATTTGAAAACGGTAGTTTATAAAACTCCTCCCGAGAAACTTCAGGAACTGAATATGAGATTAATTCAAGAATGTAGGCGAATTAGTGCAGAATTATTTTAGCAAGTCTGCAAAGAGTTTGAAAACAGGTTGTACTATTGTTTGGCCAATAAGGGAACATGATGAAAACGTAATTTGTTAAATATTCATTCTGGCGGAAACGGTCCCATGAAATGCTTAGAATTTACTTAGGAATACAACATATTTTTTTTAATATTCCAGAGTAGACAAATATGTAAAAAAACATTGGGTGACCGAAACTCGGCTTTCTCATGTACCTATTTAAATTTGACTGTCTTAAAAAAAAATTTTGAAATAAAAATGTGAATGTTTAAAAGAGAATAAAGTGTTTATTTTTTTAAATAAATTATTATTGAAATTTAAATTCTTCGTAAGTACTAGCTAGAAACGTTACACACTAGGTTTGAAAAAGACGGATACATTCGATTTGGTGGTAGGGGTTACTCGGTCGGTCGACGGTAACCTGCGAGCGACTTAAAATTGTAATTTTTAAGGTGTTACTAATAATTTAATATCGTGTTTAATATTAAACAAAAAATTATGATTTTTAAACTTATCGAATCTACATACATATGCGCAACTTTTCTCAAAAATAAAAAATTTTGATTAAGGCTTTCGTTTGGCAAATAGAAGAGTATATAAATAAAAATTGTAAAATATAATTAAATTTTTGCGAAGTTCGAACCGAGATAATTGCAGTTCAAGATTTGATTTTCCATAAGCGACTTAACAATTTACAGTTTTCAAACATAAAAATAACATGCATTTCGTACAAAACTTATTTCAAATTATATATCAAAATAATTCACATCTTATTAGCTTTCTGTTAATGCTGCTATCTCTTTTTTTTTAAATAGCGCCCTTTTGTGCGTTCTAAATTTTGACTACCTCCGGATTATGAATATATGCCATCTAACCCTTCATTTTTGAAAATTTCAGCCTTTAACCCTGACGTGTTTTCCACACAAGTCAAAATAAATTCAAGAAAGCACTCTACATTATTTCAATTTTATTGGATATTATATTTTCCTTTTTATGTGTATTATTTAAAACTACGCGTGATAGCTGTCGAATGCTGTAAATTATTTAAAGATAATTCATTTATTAAAAATTTTTAAAAATAAGCTCCGAGCAAGATACATTGAGACCACCAGTGGTGGCTTGGTGTGATCGCTAGTTGAAGTTATTAGCAGGAATTCTGGGTTAAAATCCCGGACTCGGCAGAATTTCTTAACTCGGCCCTCTAGTGAACATCAAACTGTGGTTCGAAATACTTATAACTTTCTTGAACAACTCCATGGAAAAACGAGATAATTAGAGATGAGATTTTTAGGTTTTTACCTTTTTCTTATTTACGCTGCTATTTACATTTTATATTAGAACTAAAATTTGTTTAATGAAAAATATGTTATTTGAGCCCTAGTCATTTTTACCTTTTTTACCTATTTTTAAACAATTTGATAAAAAGTACCTATTTTTGAATATTTGCAAGCTAGTTTAGAATTTTCAAAACATTTTTCTGATTTTAAGATTTCAGGACGTATTTATAATTTTGAAACCGTTTTTTGACATAAAAAAATCGATTTTACAGCAAAACTTTTTGGAAATTTTTTGTTAAAAATTTTTCATTATCCTTAATTTTGTACTTATAAAATTTTCTATTTTGTCTCCCCGTTTTTGACTGACAGCGACATAAACAATACTCTGTAATATACAAAAAAAATTTTTTATCTGTATCTCAGAAACGCTGTGACAAAATAGAAACATGTAGGGAATGAAATTTGCAACAAAAACTACTTATGCATTTTTCTACTTCGTTACACCGATTTTTTATTTTTACAGTCTTGTTTACGTCGCTATCAGTCAAAAACAGAGCGACAAAATAGAAAAATGTATTCTTTGAAGACAATGAAATTTTTAACAAAAAATGTTCAAAAATTTTTGCTGTAAAAGCTAATTTTATACGTCAAAAAACAATTTCAAAATGTGCAATTTACATAGTCTAACATCTTGCTATGTAGAGATAGTCCACTGCATTTAGGATTTTGATACGGAATAATTATATCCTAAAGTTTTTGCGCGTTTTCATATATATTAATGATGTCCCGAATAGCGTCTCAAAAGTCTGAAGCTCCGCCAAACATGTGGCAACAATGTAAAGGTGCTCTAAAACGGTTTTTGACGATTTTCTCGGTTCCTATCAGTTTTACGAACAAAATACCTCAATTCAAAAAGAAAGACACGATAATTTTATACAAGAAAGGTTCTATAAAATTTTTCAGTCTGAGCAATACTTTTCATGATAAACCCCGCTGAAAAAATACGTATAAAAATTTTTTTAAGGATCGGCTCCAAGGCGGCAGTGTTGATTCATGAACGCGAGAGGGCTTACGACACGAGTATATTTTATAATTTATTAGTAGGCAACACGTTTAACATAAAATATAATTTGGTTGTTAGACAATATGTGGCGCTGTTTAAATAAAGAAATTGATTTTCTCTCTCTATTTGGGCCGATTTGAAGTTGTTAAAAATTTTACCTGCTGCTGTGTTAATTCTTTTTATGAAGCAGGTAGTATTTAAATAAAGATGAATGTAATTTTTGAAATCTCAACTTGTGAAATTTGGTTTCATAATTATTATTCAAAAAAGGTTTAAGTAATAATAAATGAAATTTTGATTACTCTGAAATTTTCTAAAAGACTACTATAGATTGGTATATACAGGGTGTCCAAATAATCGATATACACTTCTTGGTTTTAAAAGATTAATTAAAGAATAATTACCCACAGTAGACTAAAGACTACTATAGATTGGTATATACAGGGTGTCCAAATAATCGATATACACTTCTTGGTTTTAAAAGATTAATTAAAAAATAATTACCTACAGTAATGAAATTCTTTACTGTACAACTTCACGCAGGTTAGATATTATGTGTATTTCCAATACTAAAGTGGGATTTTCACTGTTTATCAGTTTACTTTTTTATTTTGGAAGGGTCCTGTTTTGAAGAAAAAGCGTCACACGTGCAGTGGCGGATGCATATCGATAATTATAATCGAATTTTTAGGCAGTACAATACTTTCAATTACTATGAATACCTACCTCACTCCTTAAATCCGCTAGTGCAACTGTGGTTTGCACCAATTCAATCTTTCGGTAGCTTACCTGTAAATAACTATTGCAAGATAGGAAATTTAACGACCAAGAAATTTTAGAAGAACTAATTCATTTCACGTAAAAACCGACCACAATGAAAGCGATAAGAGACAGGGGGGGATTAAAAACTTTTTCATAAAAATTTTAACAATCCGTTAAAGTTAACGGACGACTTCTATTGGTTTGTTAGCACTAAGAAATAATTTCTATTGGTTAATTCCTATTTTATTAATAACACAATTATTATGCAGACCCCGTGGTCTGCATGTTGATAGTGCTATCGATGGTAACAAGCCTACATCATCAATTGATGAAAGATGGATTTCTCAAGAAGAATATGATGAGTAAGTGAATGTCATAAAACCACGTGGTCATTTTAATAAAATACAACGTTTTTTAGAATTATGGATCACGAACTTTGTATAGAACAAGAAAATGAAGAAAAACCTGCATTAGAAGGTAGACGTGTTGTAGACATTCATCATTTAGTAGAAAAGTGCTTATTTCTAGGGAAAAATCATGCATCTATATGCACAAGCGGTAAATTAAACATAATCAAAGAAAGACGAAATGGTTTTCAAACGGAAATATGTTTAAAATGTGACATGTGTAATCAAATTATAATCAATCAAAATTTATATGTGGAAGAAATAATAAAAAATGATGAATTTTGGGAGAATCACATGCTTAGAAAATTAGTTACATTTTATAATACATGCATTCCTCCTGAAATTGTAAGAGACAATCTCAAAAGAGGACTACGGTGTAAAGATCCCGATTATATTTTAGAAGAGCAGAAAGAAAAACAGTGAATAACATCGCCTTTTCTTGACTTAATTAATAAATTTAAATAATAATAATAAAAATTAAAATAGAACTTTTTTTTAAGTAGTACCTCCCTAGTTTATTTATATAAAACGGTAATATTTTTGCCAGTAACAAAAAGTCTTATATGCCAAGTTTGTTTTAATAATATTGAAATTAAACCAGGCTGGACTGAAAAAAGATTATGCAACTAAAAGCTTACGAAGGTACCTAAGTTTTGGGTATTCGTTACCTCTTTTAAAATACTCAGGTAGTTTTCCCAGTAATCATAAATCGATGTTTCTAGGTCATACCTGGGTCATCCAGATTTACCTTAATTCTTCTAAAATCTACAGAAAAAGTAGAAAACTTCTTCTGCGATTGTAGATCCATCTGCGTGATAACGACTGAACTAAACATTATAAAAATATACAAGGGATGTCAAAATTTTTGTATTTTTTGTAGTTAAAGTTTAATTATGTTTTAGATGAAATAAATTGACAAAATTTTGCACATGCATTCTTTTATGTGCATATATTATTTAAGTAAACGAAACTTGAATAATTGATAATTATCAACAATTTTAAATTTAATTACGCCGTTATAAAAAAAAATTAGATGTTTAAAAATAGGAGGTACAATTTCTTATAATATCACAAATATCGTGTAAAAATTTCAAATTTATACGTCCATAAGTTTTTCAGTTAACTATGAATAACTTTTTCAGATTTTTTATTTTTTACTTTTTTTAAAATTTTTAAAATTTTTATTTAATAATTTTTTATTATTAATTATTTTTACTAGTTTGATTTTCGCTAAAAAATTTACCAATGGGATATTTAAACAATTAAAGTTATAAATAAAAAATTTGAGCCATAAAAAATAGGAGATGCTCTTTATAGTGGTATCAAAAGTATAATTCCAAAATTTCAAACAAATCCATTCAGCCGTTTTTGAAAACAATATGAAAAACCTTGAGCGCAAAGCAAAATCCCAGCCTTAAACGTAAAATATAAGAAAAAAATAATTTTGTTTTTAAATTTATGGTTTAATATTATTTATTGAAGGAAGAAGAATCTGAACGGTTTATATTATCAGATATTTCAGGTTCTGTGTTGTTCGTAGTTTTTTGTTGTGATGAATCGTCTTCGATTGGTTCAGTATTTGAGTAAGATTGGCCATGGCAATTACCGCAAACTGATGAGCAATGCAGTCCTAATCTTCGATAAATGAACAATAGTCCACAACCTTTTGCGCAATTGCTAAAAATCATGTTTAAAAGACAATTAGGTGCGGGAAGCTGGAATGTTGTTTTTGGCCACAAAATGTCGTCTTTTGAGAGCCATCCCCAATCCCAAGGCAAGTATATACTCTCAACCGAAAAACCCGATGGGCCTGCTCGGCATGGAAGAACAATGAGGGAAAGAACAGATGTTTAATCCAACATCTCTTTCAGAGTACGGTGGCCTATATAGTGGTTTTAACGTTCCAACATTCATCCACATGAATTCAGACTTTGAATTAATATTTTTTATTACCGATTTTTTCATTATATTTTACGTTTTAATCTGAGAAAATAAAAAAACCATTTATACTACATATTTTTCAGTGGGGTTTATCATGAAAAATATTGCTCGCACTGAAAAATTTTTATAGAACCTTTTTTGTATAGAATTATCGTGTCTTTCTTTTTGAATAGAGGTATTTTGTTCGTAAAACTGATAGGAACCGATAAAATCGTCAAAAACTACTTTAGAGCACCTTTACATTATTGCCACATGTTTGGCGGAGCTCCCCACCCTTCGGACTTTTGAGACGCTATTCGGGACACCATAATATATATGAAAACGTGCAAAAACTGTAGGATATAATTATTCCGTATCAAGGCATATTTTTTGACTAATTTCTGTGGACTAAGAGGTAATTTTCAATGTATAAAAACATTGAAACCGAGAAAAAACAAAACATCGATAGCGAAAATATTGAAAAGGCCATTAAAATTTTGGTACCTAATTAGTGTTTTATTTTACCTAAAACTACAAAATACTAACCTAAAATAGCTTTTATTAGTACCTTTTTAGTTACCTTTTTTGAATTTATACTACCTAAAAATCTCATCTCTAGAGATAATTTAAGATTAGAGCTTCAGTGCAAAGTAAGCCTTGAACCACTACCCGTGCAGCAATACTACTTTGAATTCAGAATAACTTGAAAAAGTAGATTTTCGGCTCCGTCAAGTTGGCCCCTCCATTTTGGAATTTGAAAATATTTTTTGCATAGTGTGGAAGTGCTCGCGAAGTGCTGGCGAGTGCTGTAAATTTTTTTGAAAGTGCTGGGTTTGTTAATTTTGTATTAGCGAAATAAAATTTTCGGGCCGAGAGGGGCCAACTTGACGCACCCAATGTTTATGTTAATAGGTGTTTAACCCACATAAAAATTTTATGTGATAATCAGATAATCGCTCAGATGAATTTATAAACTAAATAAGTTACTGCAAATTAATATTATTTCTTATAATTAATTTCCCACGATTGTAGTAGTAACCACGGGCAACTATGCATTTTAAACAATAAATTGCAGCGTACTTATGTGTTACAATTTCGAAGAAAATCCCATTACGTTATCAAGAACCCACTTCTTTTCCTATAGGAACAGTAAGGAGGTATCTTATTTCTTCTGTTGAATTCTTAAAATATGGCTATATAAAAAAATGGGGTTTATGATTTAAAATTCACAATCCCCTCAAATGTCAAATTATAATAGAAAAAAATGAAAACTGCAAGTCTATAAAAAAAATACATTTTTTAATGCAAATATTTTTGCATTTTTTCCTTTCAACCTTAGCGTAGCCGTTTCGGGTTGGTTTGATTACAAATATTATTATTACTGATGTATTACTAATTTTGAACGATTTGACAAACATAAGCTGCCCACATATTACATCATTAGCCAACGTAGCTTATACCATGAACCACCCCCTGGATGGAACGTAGTTTTTTTTTCAATTAGTATTTTGTGCTCTATTGTGAACAAAACTATTTAAAAATTATTGGGTATAAAATAAACAAGATAGATATTTGTTTTATATATTTTTGTTTATAATAATTTAAACATTCTATCTCAAATGGTGGCACTAGGTACTCCTACAAATTATTTATTTAAAATATAAAATTTTGTGCTAGAAGGTAGGAAAATCATAAAATAGTAATAAATATAACGAAGGTGCCTCTTGGACTGTACATAATTATTATCTATAAAAGTTCAGTTTTAACTGAATCGTATTATTATCTGTCAAGGGCGTTATTAGCAAAAACGCATATAACCGGGCTAAGTGGCACCACGGAATTTTGCACATACAGCATACTGGAAACCCCCGCACATACCACGGAATTTTGCTTATAGCGTAGTGATAAGCATTGCGTAATAGTTTTGGAATAGGAAACACTTCAAAATTGTAAAATTAATTATTATTATGATTATTTTTTTATTTCTACAAACCAATAGAAGCTTTAAATTTCTGTAGAAGTTGCCAATCAAAACATTAAACATGTTGCCGCCGTTCGGCAATAGCTATTTGATTCTTTTTTTTTGATTCCAGTTTACCTATTATATAAGCCAAGAGCTACCCACATATTATCATGTGTGTCATTGAGATTGAATTCAGCATCAAACGACAAAACTTTGAAAACATTAGGTACTTGTAATTTTCCTTCAGGATCCGTTCACACGAGGTCTACAGAAGTGCAATCACTAGATATAATATAATAATATATATATATAGGGTGCTCAAACGCATATATAGTCGGAGTAATATATGGGTGCCGCTTGATCATATTATGTGTAAAAAGTTTTGGATGCGTAAACGTTGTTTTAGTTATTGGTGCCACATAGTAGTTTTTCGCGTATATATATAGTTTTTGATGATTCAAAATTTCCACCATTTGCACCAAGAGGAAGATTTAAAATTACCTTTACTATTACTTATAAAAATACGATAACTTTGGGTGCTGCTGAAATATTTCTGGAAATAAAACCAACCAATCCTTTAGAAAGAGTTATTGGAGGGTAATTTTTCATTTATATGTAAAAATGTATAACTACTTAAAATTTTAAATAAAAAAATATAAATTTTAAATAATTAAGAACAAAATGTACATTTACAGATTCAATAAATTATATTAATCTCATAGTGCTATAAGAGTACTGTCAAACGGGGTGAATAGGAACAAGTGAGTGATGGAGACAGTTCACAATTTGGTTCGGTTTTTGCGTAACAACTAGTTGAGTTTTGCACCTACAAATGTTTTTTTCTGTGAGCCCCAGGTACGCATTTATACTAGAAAGTGTCCCTATTCACCGTTTGACCGGTACTATTTAATTTTTACTTTCCTAACTCCTTGGTAAGTAGCAAAAAGCCTATTGAAGATGAATAAAATCGTATGGGGAACGGGTAGTTTACTTGAAGCGATAAGACATAATTCATCATAACTTCGAAACGCAATATAATAGGTAAAAGTTTATTATAACAAAAAAATTTCAGTATCAAATTACCTACAACTTGTGTTTTATAAAAAATTTTTTAAATAAAATTAAATTTT
Organism: Cantharis flavilabris; assembly: GCA_949152465.1. Lineage (NCBI taxonomy): Eukaryota > Metazoa > Arthropoda > Insecta > Coleoptera > Cantharidae > Cantharis > Cantharis flavilabris. The sequence continues at coordinate 15,154,789 of OX424435.1, forward strand.
TTTTTTTCAGTTTCCTTCGTTGTGTGTCGATTTAATAAAGGAATTTTGTGAATTTTGTGATTAGGCTATATTGGGTGCCGTATTTCCGTTTACTGACATCAGGTGTGTATTGTAACTTGGAATAACACCAGAGGGCAAGCGTCAACATAATAAGGAGCCGTAGCATAATGCCATCAAGAATCGTAGATGTAAGAACTCTAAACTAGGCTAATGTTGGTAGTGATCATAGTCTGGTACTGTGCAAGCTGAGATTGATCTATCCATTAACGTATAATAAATGCCCAACCTCCTCTAATAGGGAAAAGCTAAACATGGAAAACCTCAGATATGACAGCACTAGATCGTTGTACACACAAAGACTGAAGCAAAAAATAGGAGCCAACAGAATAGCAACGACCGACTCACTAGATGTATCTAGAAGAAAATTAAAAACAAGCATAATCCAAGCAGTTGAAGAAGCATGTGGTACGAGAATAGTTTGCTCAAGACCCGTGAATAACACGCCATGGTTTACAGAAGAGGTGAAAACCCTCAGCAAGGAAAAGAAACAAGCGTACGCATTATATAAATCGTCACAATCACCAGAAAACTATAGATGAAAATATAAAACCACCAGGAATAAGATAGCCCAAAGAATACCTAAGGGAAATAAAGGAAGATTATTGGAAACGATTCATCAAGGATATGGAGCGAGATCTGACGGGAGCACAGACAAAGGTTTGGAAGCTGGTACGAAAAAGGAAAGCCAACTTGAACGAGCACCTCAACTTAAATAAAATTAGCGCCGCACAATGGAGCGAATACTTCGAAAATATGTATCAGCATCATCACAATTCAAGCGAAAACGATCCGTTGCACGAAGAAGCTTAGACCGAAGCAATAATAATAATAATAATAATACACATTTATTAAGAAAAAAAAAAAGTACAATTTCTTAATTGGATGATTTCTAATAAGATTAGATTTTCAAACCACCCATACATAAAAATAAAAGCAACATAAAAGCAGGCTATAAATATAATATTTATTGACAGATTACATTATTTGTAAGCGAAGTTCATCTGTTAGATTACGTCGGAAAGACACCACACTCGCTGAGTTTACAAAGAGTCCTCGATGCACTTCTATAAATCTGGGCGCCGAGCACGCGAAACACTGTTCAAACTTTGCTGTGGAATGAGAGGGTAGATCGAAGTTTCCCAAATCACGCAAAACCCGATCGTGGCATGTCGAACGGGGCCTAATCATGCTTCGTAGACAAACCGGTTCTCCACTTTTCCAGATTTTGAAAAGCAGAACTCCAAAAAGCAAAGAGAAGCGCTGGGCTACCTTTAGAATACCTAAATCTCGATAAAAACGGGTGACGTGATCATACCTTCGTAAGTCAAATGCAAAACGCAAACATGAATTCTGCAAGAGCTGGAGCTTGCGTCTATATTCTTGTGTGAGAAAACCGTAATACACTGTAGAACAATATTCGATGTTTGATAAAATCGTACTACTAACGATCGACCACTTTACGTGGGGAGGTAATATTGTTTTGAATTGATAAAGAGATCTTAGTTTAAAATAGCACAGTTTAAGCTTTCGGTCCACATGTTGACAAAACTTGAGCTCACTGTCCAAGATAAGCCCCAGACTCCGAGCGGAATCGACCACCCTGACGACCTCATCGCCAATCGTTACAGCTGACCTTGCAACACTCAAAGCCTTCCGTACAAGCCACGGTTTACCCAAAATTATGAGTTCCGACTTAGTCGGATTTAAAGTCAGACCATTAATCAACGACCACATACGCACTTGTTCAAGATTGCGGTTTAGCACATCAATTGCAGCATCAATGTCCGAGGGCAAACACGATACACGTATCCGAGAATCATCGGCATAGAGATCAAGATGGCAATCAGAATCAACCACTCCTACTAAATCAGTTGTATACAGTATGAAAAGCAATGGAGCAAGGATGCTTCCCTGCGGAACGCCACGAGAAACCGTCAACGACTGAGATAAGTTTCCCGCTAACTCAACCATCTGGGATCTATCCCGCAAATAACCCGCCAACCATCTACACAGCAAATCATCACAGCCATAGTAACGTAACTTGGCCAAAAGACGATCATGAACAACGGAGTCAAATGCTCTGGAATAGTCGAGAAGTGCCAATATGGTGACTTCAGCCCGATCGACTGATGAAGCCACGTCAGACGTGAGCTGCAACAGAGAAGTCGCAGTGCTATGGTGGGGCCTGAAACCAGACTGGGCAGGCGACAAAACCTTGTAGAGTGCCAGGTGCTCACATAGAGCATCTTTAACAAGGAGCTCCGCTATTTTTGCAAATGGCGACAGGATGCTGATTGGACGGAGATGAGAAGGCTCCGAAGCCAGTGGAACCTTAGAAAGAGGTCTCACACGGGATGCCTTCCAAACAAAAGGCACCTCCCCGGTCCCAAAAGAGTGATTGAACAAATTACAAATCACCTCACTACAAAAAGGAAGAACAAGTCTAAGCATGCGAAGACTAATACCATCCGGACCAAGAGCATTAGAACGCAAAGCGCCAACAATGGCACTTAACCCCTCAGGAGTGACTTCGGGAATAGAGAGTGGCTGTATTCCCGGCAAAAACGAACCCTCCCATGCCAAATCAATCCCGGTGGAACCTCCCGGAACAGAGTCGAGAAAATACGCATTGATGAAATCAGGGTCATCACACAAATGAGCAGCTATTTGGTTGGAAGGACGAGAATGCACGCCCCAAGAAGACAGACATTGCCAAACTTTTTTAGGGTTAGAGCGATGCAGCGAAAGCTGATAATTTATATAGCTCGCCTTCTCCCTCCTGACAGCCCCAGATAAGTACCTCTTCAGATCGCAATAACATTCGAAGTCCACAACAGCACGAGTGCGTCTATACTTGTTGTAAGCCCGCCTCTTCAACTTAGCCATCTCTCTGATTGTCCACGTAATCCAAGGTCTATCCCTCCCCCTGAAAACAACAAAACAACAATCAAAATGGGTAAAACAGATATATAACAAAGGCACTATAGAGTCTGAAAAGTAGGAAAGCAGTAGGAGCAGATGGAATTCCAAATGAGCTCCTTAAATATGGAGGCGAAACGTGTAGCAATTTCGGTATTTTTATAAAAAATACCTTGCTCACCACACCCCCCATATTCCCCAGTATTTATCTAATTGTGGTGAAACCCAGATGGATAACCAGCTCTTAATTGCGGAGGCGAGAGCGAAGGTTCTAAAAAAATAAGAATTTGCTTCCTCTGAACAAAATAAAACTCTTTTAACAATTAACCGTATAATGAAGATTAAATCACATACAACAATTTCCAATTTAATTACAATTTGAATCGTTAGCCACAAATAGGGAACATCCGTCGCCAGCCGATACAAAACTCGACGTTTCCGCAATTGTAGTAAAAATCGGCAAAAGCAAAAAAACACTTACCAAAGCCTGGCTCGTTTACAAGATGGTAATTCGACAATACTTGTTTACCAATTATGTACTGCAATTCCAACCCACACAAGCTTTTGACTTGATGACTTCCCCTGGCTACTGCAGATGAAAAACTCGGCTCGATTGCGAAGCTGCTTGAAGAATTCTTTGCTTCGCACAAACAAGAAATTCACTACCAAACACTTTATCGTAGCACAGAACTGACTCCTTCAAGTAGTCGTCGAAGGTAAGTAAAAAATCAGAAAGATGTAATATACGGCCACAAACCGTTTCCAAAATCGAACATTCAATGTTGCTTGCAAATGTAGGCAGTTTGAGTTATCGGCGCCACGGTACAAATCCCACAATTAAGGTTTCCGATGTTAAACTGAATTACAAAGGTTTTACGGTTTCGTAATTCCAAACTTCGCTGATCGATTTCTTCCTCAGGCGTACTCTATATAAATATTCGGCCCTATCTGAAATAATCTTCAGTCACCAACGAAACTAAAACACGTCTTACTTCACTCACCGTGCGCTTTAGAATCCCTAACCCAGCTCAGCACGCGCCCTTCTACGATTCCTCGCGAATGCCTTACTAAGCATAGGCGTACTAAAAATCGTCATCAAGGGATCGCGCAACAATTAACAAAAAATTGTTACAAACGCTTATAGACGAACTGGTGATATTCATTCAAAAAGTTTTTGATTTACAAAACATCCCGGAAGAATTCAGAACCAGCTTAACTGTCCCAATCCACAAAAAGGGAAATAAGAACAAACCAGAAAACTACAGAGGAATCACAATGCTTAGCTCTGTATTAAAACTAACTACCAAAATAATGCTGCAATTGCGTGAGTGAGCTGATTTGTCGTGTCTTCGTAGCAGCGCTATATAATTGTTAAAAGTCGGCATAATTTAATTGTTTTGATAGCTAAGATGTGTCTATTTTGAATCGTACAAGTTTTTCTATGGTGAATTTGAATAAAATCAGGAAGAATAATTTTTAACGGCATTTATAGACAAAATTTTGGAAATTGTTATTTTCGTGAGTGAAGAGATAACGATTGTATTAGTAAATATGGCAGATATTGAACGTGATATGATGAAATTAGATTTGTTGAGCGAAAGTTTTAATGGAATTATGAATGTATTTGAAGAAAAGTTGGCAAGTGCGATATCTACACCTAGAAGTGACAGTAGCACAGTTAAAGGCCTAAAACAAGGATTTTTGCAATTTAAGAAAGATTTCCTTATTTATTTAAAAAATATTAAGAAGCAACTAGCTGAACTGGTTTTAAGAGCTGACGAATTGGAACAGCGTAGTCGTGGAAACTGTATTGTTTTTCATGGTATTCGTGAGGCGAGTGATGAAGATACTGAGAAGCTTGTGATAGATATTATTGAGAAGTCGAATGAGTGAAAGTTGAACGTAACTAACCCTAAGAATAAACTTTCAAACCGTTTTATGATATAGATAGATGTCATCGTATAGGTAAAAGTAGTGGCATTGCTGACAAGCCAAGGCGAATCATAGTAAAATTTGCATCATATAAGCGTAAAAATCTTATATGGAAGAACAAGAAGCTTTTGAAAGTGTCTGGGTGTTACGCTACGGAATCACTAACAAGATACGAGCTGCTCCAGAAGGCTTGCAAAACATTTGGATTTCGTAATGCGTGGTCTATGGATGGACGTGTTTGTGTAAGATTTCGGAATGCCATAAGAACTGTGAAGAATGTTAATGATCTTCAAAAGTTATCTGTGGTAATGATGAACCTCATCTTATGTGCGGGAAGTAAGCCCGGCCATTTTTGAAAATTTAAAAACTGAATATTGTGCCCGATGCCGGTCACGTTGTGCCGTATTTTTTTTTTACTTTTTTTTTGTTGATTTTATAGAGATTGCTTATTTTGGGGTAGAAGTTAGCCCCGCCATTTTCTATGATTCTAAAAATCAAAATTGTATTGGATTATAGTTGACTTGTGCCGTTGTGTGCCGTATATTATAAAACTTTATTTTGACAAATAAAATTTTTTTGGGCCAAAAACTGTTTTATCGATAGAAGTTAGCCCCGCCATTTTTGATAATTCTAAAAATTTAAATTGTATTGGATTCTACTTGACTTGTGCCGTTGTGTGCCGTAAATTGTAAATTATAATAAAAAAATATTTTTAGACACAATTTTTTTGCTATAATTAATTGAGATGAAAGACACGGTAATATAATAATATTAACTCCCTCTTATGCAATGGTCATTTGTTAACCTTTGTATTTCAGGTAAAAGTTTAAAAAAAGGTTTCTACCAGATAAGTAAAAGGTAAAGTCCTTGATTTAAGGTAAATAAAAAGGGTATTTATAAAACAGGTGAATAAAAAACCTCGTTATTGGAGCATAAAAAAGTAAAAATATTTAAGTAAAATTAAAATCAATTCAATTTAAAAGTAAACAATATTTTTTTCACAATTCCGGGAGTAAACTGCTCACTTTACTCCCGCCTTTGCGGGACTAAAGTAATACTTTTTTTCCCGCGCCATTATTGCGCGCTATTGATCTGAAACTTTGCATATGGCTTCGTACGACAAATCGCTGGGGGATTACTGTAACGGGGGTAAATTTTTTGTTCAGTTTTTCGATATCTAGCGCCGTTTTAGAGTTATTACAATTTTAAAATTAGTTATTAACCCATGTAATTCAGCATTTTCAGCGAAATTGTGAAAAGTAGTATATACACCTGGTGACTAAGGTTCTTTTCATCCCGTGTGCGATTTTTGCACTCGGCTAACACCTCCTGCAAAAACCTTCGCACGCGGGTTGAAAAGCAGCACCTTAGTCCCATGATGTATAATATACTATTTATATTATTTATTATATAAGTTTAAAAAAAAATGATTAATATTATTATATTACAAATAAATATAAATATTGAAAGTTTACAGTACGTAAATTAATTTAGACGATTAACTTATTGTATAAATACACATGTGTGCGTGAACTTTTGCAAAATTTGTAACATTAGTTACTTTTCCCGCCTTGTAATTTCCATCAAATTTTAGCCATTTCTCGTATATTTGCATGTATGCAGTGTAGTGCCCGATAGATCCTGTTTTGAATGTACCATTATATGCAATTACACCTGCCAACACAAATTTTTTCATTGAAGAATCTTCCAATAATTCTAATTGAAGTGGTATATCGTGCAACTTTACAAAATTGCGGTCGCCAGTGTCAGTATCAACCATTACTGTCGGTCCATAATGCCTGATAACATTTTTTAACTGATTGCAGTGTGGTTTGTTTGGTTTTGCAAAACCCTTTTTCTATTGCTTCCACAAGATTTGAAAACCCTTGCTGTTTTAAGATGTTATGATTGACATTTACTATAGGAGAAATTGTTTCATCTTCAGCATTGCATTTTTTACACTTAAAAGTTGTTATGCAGCTTGGAGTTGCAGTAAATATTTCGTTCAGTAAATTGGAAATATTTACAGCAGCATTAAGTTTAATAATGGCTTGAGATAAGTCAATTTCAAATACTTTTAATTGTGAAAGCAATTGTGCTCTTTGCCTGTAAAACTTGACTTTTAAGCCATTATTAATTAATGTTCGTGCACATTCAAAAACTAAATTGTGTGTTTCCCTAATAGCTTGCTCATACACTGCGTTGTTTCTTATACTTGTCGCTAATATTATTTGACATGCACTATCAAATCCACAGGTATTCTTTACTATAAAAATTTTCTTATCGTTATCGACATTTTTACAAAAATTACCATTAATGATAGTGGGAAGCATGAGTTTGCTTGGGAGAGTTGGATCAAATTGAGGTAAAGGATCGCCATATCTATGCGACTGTTTAGTTTGATTTTTGTTGCGCCAATTTACTTCGCATTTCAGTTCTAACTCGTTCAAAAATTCATTTTCGTCTAGTTTATTGCCCTTTTTGCTATTCTTTTCATTTTTCTCTGATTTTATTGAAAATTTGACATCGTCGTCATTCACAATATTTTCAATCGAAGTGTACATCTGTTCATCGGCTATATTTTCCGGTAAGGGGGCGTCCATTAATTACGTGAGGCATTTAGGGGAGGGGGGGTTAAGCCGAATCTCACCAAATCTCACGTAGGGGTGAGGGGGGTCTCGGCAAATATCACGTAATTTTTTTGTGTTAACTATTCTTAAATAAAAATAATTAAGCAAATTATTCTTTTTTAGTAAATTCAACACAATCAAGCACAGATTAACGTTATTTACACTAAAAATACGCATTTTAAAAAATCTCACGTGAGATTAGCAAGGGGGGGAGGGGGTTAAGTCAAATCTCACGACATATCACGAAGGGGAGCGGGGGGGTCTAAACATTGTTAAAATCAGTAGATGGATTAGGTGAGTACGGGACCACTTTGCCTCAAATCCGCCTAAGTCCGAAAATTCGAAATATTACAAGTCCTAAAACTCATAAACTGCGCATGTGTTAAACTATTGATCGGTTCGGGAAAATCTCGTCTTCAATAAAGTATTGATTATATTATATATATCAGGGGTTAAAATCAATTATCACAAAATTTTATTGCTCATTACACCTTTTATCTTAACGTTTTTTTTAATTAGATAATTTACTCTGTGGGAAAAAATCTCCCCTATAACGAGGGGGTGAGAACCCTCCTTACATTAAAAACACTATGGTATGGGAAAAATCTCTCCTGTTCAATAAATATTGATTATATTTTATCTATTACCTATTATTAGCATTAATTAAGCCTATTATTATGTCGTTGAAATTATCACACTCTTTACATATATTTATATAATAATTCAATTATAGTCCCTTTTAATATTATAACAACCCTAAATTCTATCAATATTGGACCGCAATATGTAAATCTTCCAAACTGTCCAGCACTTCGTTAATTGAAAAATTTTTGGGGACAAATTAAATTAAAACTTAAAAAAAAAACAAAACAAAAATGCAACCGATTCAATAACGCTTATTATTTTTTACTACTGTACAAAACCTCAAGTAAGAAATTTTAAGAAAGGATCGAAAATTGTATGTACCTGTTTTAAAAAAATTTATTTTTAAATTTTTATATATAATATGATATTGTTAAATGTAAATAAAAATATTGATTTCAAAAATATTAAACCGATTTCAATAATATTAAATTATAAAGTACCCCGTTTTTTATCTGAAACAATCTTTATGTATCCGCCGTAAATGTGTTAATATCTTTTTCCAATCTAGAAATAAGGGTCGCATCAATATCCCTGGACAGAATTTTCAGCTGCTTGCTGCACATATGTATATATATACACCAAATTTTTTTAAATTTTAACATAGTATCTAATAATGATCTGCTCTGTATGTATCGGTGAAATAACGGCAGATATGGTAAATCTTCAATGTAATCATAAATTTTGCAAAAGCTGCATTATCACTTGGTTAGAAGCGTGTGTTAATAAAAAAAACTTGTCCTATATGCAGACATGTGATTGTTCGTTACAAAATATTAAATAACAATGGTGAATTGATAAAAGTGGACCTCCGTAAACCTCGCAGCAAAATAATACATCCAAGAACAGGACGATTTCTAGACGTACTATATAATCTCGGTATATTCGATGATGATTTGGAAGAAGTGGACTACGGGGTTTTTTTACCGTTTGAAGATTCCGACTTCGAGGATTAGTGAGAGTTAAATAATAAATTTTTTATAAGTAATTTAATATATGGTAGAAATATAATATTATATTAAATTCTTACTTATTGAGACGGAAATAATAGTATTATTATTTATTTTCCTTTTTTTTTTCTCTCAAACTACACTGTAAAATATTTACTGATAATTATACAAAATAACAAAAATTAACACATTCCTGTAGTAATCCAGGCCCACAAGGAATTCTGTTAAATTTTAGACGGAAATATTTTGCAAGTTCAATTTTTTCAGCATGTGAAATCTTGATACAAAAATGTAAAATAATTTCAACCAATTTTGTAAAAATTAAAACATTTATAATTTAAATTTTTAATATTTCTTTATTTCTATTGTAAATTTTACACGAATTTATGTACATAAGTTATTAATTACAAAAATACAGTAAACTCGTTTCTTGATAGAAATGCGGTATTGAAATTAATTTAACTCCAAATATTGATAGAACCACAATTTATTATTCATTTAAAATTTTAAATTTGTTTGATCTGCAAAGTTTTAACGTCAACGTTTCTAATGTCGTCATCCGAACGCATCATGTCTTAAGTTTCATTTTTCATCGACTGCAGTTACACTGTAAAATAATTTTAAAAAATCACCTAACATGCAAAGGCAAACTTTATGAAACTTACCTAATTCTACGTAATCCTCGTATTGAAAACTGATTACGTTTACTTTTACCCAAATTGTACTTTTCTTTGTTAAAAGTTGAATTTTACTTGAGTGGATATAATCGACCATACTATGTTTAAACAGAACACCACATCAACATTGTTTAAAATTAATAATTTGATTTAAATCTAAATTTTAAATACATGTTTACCAATAGGAATAGGGTACATATTTTATATCATTTTATTAAACAATATAATGCCTACTTATTTGTAACATATACAAATTACTTATTACATATTTAAAACAGTATTATCGTTTTTATTCTACTGGGGATGCCGGAGATATTTAATGCGAAGTTACTCAGCTAAAATTACACATCGAAATTTTTAGGAGTGTACATTGCTATTAAGCACAAGACCGAGTCCATTATAAAAATTTTCGAATGATTATACCATGTTTTAAAATAATAGCTTTGAATCGTATTTTTACAATTTTTCTCGGTGGTAAAAAAAAAAAATTTTTAGATAACGGTATTGTCAACATTATTATTATTATTTTATTTCAGTTCTCACCTACAGTAGATATTATTATTATAAATATAAATAATAAATTATTGTTATTAGTATTTCATAAAGTTAAGGAAAAAAAAATAATTTTAAAATATTTGTTTTCTTATTTTTCAGAACCATCACGACATTTCTACTACTGCACAAAACCTAAGGAATTTTAAGAAAGGTTCGAAAATTGTATGACCCGTTTTAAAAAAAATTTTATTTTTAAATTTTCTTACATGTAATATGATATTGTTAAATGTAAGTAAAAATATTGTTTTCAAAAAATATTAATTCGATTTCAATAAATTTTAATTATAAAGTACATCGTTTTTGTATGTTGTTTCGCTTATTTCTTTGAAATGTAGCAAAAATCCATCGAGGTCTTCGTAATCCTACCGAATTTTGAACGGGTCAAATTACCAAGTCGGATGTAGTAGGTAAAGACAGGTATTGATATAAACTTCTTCCATAAAACCCAATTTTAACTGTTTTCTGCTGTTTTAAACGATTATATATCTCCAATTTAGCCATATTGCCAGGCGTAATATGAGGAACACACCGGGTAACTTTTGAAATTTTTATTGTTACAACGCTTTCACTCTTATAGCAATCGGTATCAGAATTTGAACGAATTAAGAATTAAAGAATTAAACATCGACCTGACAACTTTATGAGTTTGATTGCGTTCCATATAACCCGATAACTTTTTTAATTATAGAATTAAGATAAGTTCCTGCCTCATATTTATGATATCTCCTTTTACTCCAAGTTATACCAAAGAAATGATGCAAACTAGTGTGGATTCAGTCAAAAGTTTAACGCGGAATTTTTCAAGGTAATTCATGAAGTCCATTATGGAGCTGTTTAGCAATGAATACCCTTATAGGCATTATTAAATGATTCCGAGACAGGATTAAACACAATTTTTTGAAATGACTGTATCGCAACTCATTTACTTTACATGAACGATTTGAAATTTTATTCTCATGCTGATTAAGGTTGAAATTTCAAAATAATCTCTTTATCGAAACTTCTCCTATAGAGAAAAAGAACTCAAAAATAAAAAATTTTAAGTAAATTTGTGGTTTTTAGTATGTATTTATGGTTAAATTCAAAAAATATAAGAATAATACAATACGTAGAAAATCAAAATTCAAAAAATTTAAAAAGGAGACAATTAACACATAACAGGTCTGGATTAAGAAAATTTGAAAAAATGAAAATTTCGTAATACGAAGTACAATATAACGTTATTTCATGGTTATTGCCATTCATCAGTTGTACGCATCGATTACGATTACATTGTAAAATAAGAAGAAAAAATTTTTCAAACTAAACAAAATTATCGACTAAATTGTACAAAATTGACTTACCATAACCTCCAAAGATTATCAAAACTGAACTTGTTACACGAGGTATGAATAATTTAAAAATGATTTGAACTAAGAAATTCGTTTACCTAGCACTGCTAGTTTGAAATCCGAAGGCACTGCCCTCTTAATATGATTTCTAAAAACTTTGAAAAAATTCAAAATTCAAAAATTTACCACGTTTTTTAACCGTGAGGCGTAAAACTAGAAAAAGAACTCAAAAATAAAAAATTTTAAGTAAATTTGTGGTTTTTAGTATGTATTTATGGTTAAATTCAAAAAATATAAGAATAATACAATACGTAGAAAATCAAAATTCAAAAAATTTAAAAAGGAGACAATTAACACATAACAGGTCTGGATTAAGAAAATTTGAAAAAATGAAAATTTCGTAATACGAAGTACAATATAACGTTATTTCATGGTTATTGCCATTCATCAGTTGTACGCATCGATTACGATTACATTGTAAAATAAGAAGAAAAAATTTTTCAAACTAAACAAAATTATCGACTAAATTGTACAAAATTGACTTACCATAACCTCCAAAGATTATCAAAACTGAACTTGTTACACGAGGTATGAATAATTTAAAAATGATTTGAACTAAGAAATTCGTTTACCTAGCACTGCTAGTTTGAAATCCGAAGGCACTGCCCTCTTAATATGATTTCTAAAAACTTTGAAAAAATTCAAAATTCAAAAATTTACCACGTTTTTTAACCGTGAGGCGTAAAACTAGAAAAAGAACTCAAAAATAAAAAATTTTAAGTAAATTTGTGGTTTTTAGTATGTATTTATGGTTAAATTCAAAAAATATAAGAATAATACAATACGTAGAAAATCAAAATTCAAAAAATTTAAAAAGGAGACAATTAACACATAACAGGTCTGGATTAAGAAAATTTGAAAAAATGAAAATTTCGTAATACGAAGTACAATATAACGTTATTTCATGGTTATTGCCATTCATCAGTTGTACGCATCGATTACGATTACATTGTAAAATAAGAAGAAAAAATTTTTCAAACTAAACAAAATTATCGACTAAATTGTACAAAATTGACTTACCATAACCTCCAAAGATTATCAAAACTGAACTTGTTACACGAGGTATGAATAATTTAAAAATGATTTGAACTAAGAAATTCGTTTACCTAGCACTGCTAGTTTGAAATCCGAAGGCACTGCCCTCTTAATATGATTTCTAAAAACTTTGAAAAAATTCAAAATTCAAAAATTTACCACGTTTTTTAACCGTGAGGCGTAAAACTAGAAAAAGAACTCAAAAATAAAAAATTTTAAGTAAATTTGTGGTTTTTAGTATGTATTTATGGTTAAATTCAAAAAATATAAGAATAATACAATACGTAGAAAATCAAAATTCAAAAAATTTAAAAAGGAGACAATTAACACATAACAGGTCTGGATTAAGAAATGGGATTAAGAAATAACAATGTAATCGTAATCGATGCGTACAACTGATGAATGGCAATAACCATGAAATAACGTTATATTGTACTTCGTATTACGAAATTTTCATTTTTTCAAATTTTCTTAATCCAGACCTGTTATGTGTTAATTGTCTCCTTTTTAAATTTTTTGAATTTTGATTTTCTACGTATTGTATTATTCTTATATTTTTTGAATTTAACCATAAATACATACTAAAAACCACAAATTTACTTAAAATTTTTTATTTTTGAGTTCTTTTTCTAGTTTTACGCCTCACGGTTAAAAAACGTGGTAAATTTTTGAATTTTGAATTTTTTCAAAGTTTTTAGAAATCATATTAAGAGGGCAGTGCCTTCGGATTTCAAACTAGCAGTGCTAGGTAAACGAATTTCTTAGTTCAAATCATTTTTAAATTATTCATACCTCGTGTAACAAGTTCAGTTTTGATAATCTTTGGAGGTTATGGTAAGTCAATTTTGTACAATTTAGTCGATAATTTTGTTTAGTTTGAAAAATTTTTTCTTCTTATTTTACAATGTAATCGTAATCGATGCGTACAACTGATGAATGGCAATAACCATGAAATAACGTTATATTGTACTTCGTATTACGAAATTTTCATTTTTTCAAATTTTCTTAATCCAGACCTGTTATGTGTTAATTGTCTCCTTTTTAAATTTTTTGAATTTTGATTTTCTACGTATTGTATTATTCTTATATTTTTTGAATTTAACCATAAATACATACTAAAAACCACAAATTTACTTAAAATTTTTTATTTTTGAGTTCTTTTTCTAGTTTTACGCCTCACGGTTAAAAAACGTGGTAAATTTTTGAATTTTGAATTTTTTCAAAGTTTTTAGAAATCATATTAAGAGGGCAGTGCCTTCGGATTTCAAACTAGCAGTGCTAGGTAAACGAATTTCTTAGTTCAAATCATTTTTAAATTATTCATACCTCGTGTAACAAGTTCAGTTTTGATAATCTTTGGAGGTTATGGTAAGTCAATTTTGTACAATTTAGTCGATAATTTTGTTTAGTTTGAAAAATTTTTTCTTCTTATTTTACAATGTAATCGTAATCGATGCGTACAACTGATGAATGGCAATAACCATGAAATAACGTTATATTGTACTTCGTATTACGAAATTTTCATTTTTTCAAATTTTCTTAATCCAGACCTGTTATGTGTTAATTGTCTCCTTTTTAAATTTTTTGAATTTTGATTTTCTACGTATTGTATTATTCTTATATTTTTTGAATTTAACCATAAATACATACTAAAAACCACAAATTTACTTAAAATTTTTTATTTTTGAGTTCTTTTTCTAGTTTTACGCCTCACGGTTAAAAAACGTGGTAAATTTTTGAATTTTGAATTTTTTCAAAGTTTTTAGAAATCATATTAAGAGGGCAGTGCCTTCGGATTTCAAACTAGCAGTGCTAGGTAAACGAATTTCTTAGTTCAAATCATTTTTAAATTATTCATACCTCGTGTAACAAGTTCAGTTTTGATAATCTTTGGAGGTTATGGTAAGTCAATTTTGTACAATTTAGTCGATAATTTTGTTTAGTTTGAAAAATTTTTTCTTCTTATTTTACAATGTAATCGTAATCGATGCGTACAACTGATGAATGGCAATAACCATGAAATAACGTTATATTGTACTTCGTATTACGAAATTTTCATTTTTTCAAATTTTCTTAATCCAGACCTGTTATGTGTTAATTGTCTCCTTTTTAAATTTTTTGAATTTTGATTTTCTACGTATTGTATTATTCTTATATTTTTTGAATTCTCCTATAGATATATAAAAAATTGTCTTTCTTAAATTGTGCAATGTAGGTCTAATTAAATCTTTTACCTGTTACTTACAATCCTCCAGCGGTTAAGATTCATTTAAAATTCATTCATAAACCGTTATCGATGCTAATTTCATATCATATTCGATATTATTATTGTAATTGTAAAATTTAAATAAAAAATAATATAAAAAACCCTTAGAAACCCGAATAATATATACCAATTACCTGCGTACCAACCATTTACAAATTTTTTCACTCATATTTTGACATCAAAATCGAAAACCCTTATAAGCAAATGAGATTACAAAAAATTATTCAAGTATTACCTGCAATGAGGTCAAAATGGAATACTCTAGTTATTATGAATGGTGCGTTTATTCTCATGCTGATTAAGGTTGAAATTTCAAATAATCACTTTATCGAAACTTACAGAGTTTTATATTATGTATAAGAATATTACATTTTATCAAATAAAAGTATGCAAAATTTGGAGCTATGATATGTTCGATCTTTAAGGTGCTTGACCAAATTTACAGAACATCAATCATTCAAGGCGAACTTCAGTATTAAGACATATTGTGTGCTTCTTTAAAACAGTTTTTGCAAAACGTTTTATTACAAGCTTCGCAAATCCATATATACTTGGCTGTTTTTCTATTAGCCTCTGATTTACCATAAAGAGCAGCCTCCTTCTGGTAACACATGAAACAACGTCTTTTAACAGACCCCCTTATCAGATGATGCTTTTCAGCCTCCTCAACACCGCCTTTACCGTTATCACTACCGATGTCTTTGCTATCACTAGCGATGTCTTTGCTATCACTACCGGTATCTTTACTATCTTCATCATGAGAGATGCAAGTCTCACTTTCTTGTTTATTTATATATTCTTTTTCTACATCAGGTATAATGTAAGTATAGAATAATAAATTGTGGTTCTACCACTATTTGGAGTTAAATTCATTTCAATACCACATTTCTATCAAAAAACGAGTTTACTGTATTTTTGTAATTAATAACTTATGTACATAAATTCGTGTAAAATTTACAATAGAAATAAAGAAATATTAAAAATTTAAATTATAAATGTTTTAATTTTTACTAAATTTTATCAATAAATACAAAAATTGGTTGTAATTATTTTTAATTTTTGTATCAAGATTTCACATGCTGAAAAAATTGAACTTGCAAAATATTTCCGTCTAAAATTTAACAGAATTCCTTGTGGGCTTGGATTACTACAGTAATGTGTTAATTTTTATTATTTTGTATAATTATCAGTAAATATTTTACAGTGTAGTTTGAGAGGAAAAAAAGGAAAATAAATAATAATACTAATATTCTCGCCTCAATAAGTAAGAATTTAATATAATATTATATTTCTACCATATATTAAATTACTTATAAAATATTATTATTTAACTCTCACTAATCCTCGAAGTCGGAATCTTCAAACGGTAAAAAAAACCCGTAGTCCACTTCTTCCAAATCATCATCGAATATACCGAGATTATATAGTACGTCTAGAAATCGTCCTGTTCTTGGAAGTATTCTTTTGCTGCAAGGTTTACGGAGGTCCACTTTTATCAATTCACCATTGTTATTTAATATTTTGTAACGAACAATCACATGTCTGCATATAGGACAAGTTTTTTTATTAACACACGCTTCTAACCAAGTGATATTGCAGTTTTTGCAAAATTTATAATTACATTGAAGATTTACCATATCTGCCGTTATTTCACCGATACATACAGAGCAGATCATTATTAGATACTAAGTTAAAATTTAAAAAAATTTGGTGTATATATATACATATGTGCAGCAAGCAGCTGAAAATTCTGTCCAGGGATATTGATGCGACTCTGATTTCTAGATTGGAAAAAGATATTAACACATTTACGGCGGATACATAAAGATTGTTTCAGATAAAAAACGGGGTACTTTATAATTTAAATTTATTGAAATCGGTTTAATATTTTTGAAAACAATATTTTTATTTACATTTAACAATATCATATTATATATAAAAATTTAAAAATAAATTTTTTTAAAACAGGTACATACAATTTTCGATCCTTTCTTAAAATTTCTTACTTGAGGTTTTGTACAGTAGTAAAAAATAATAAGCGTTATTGAATCGGTTGCATTTTTGTTTTGTTTTTTTTTTAAGTTTTAATTTAATTTGTCCCCAAAAATTTTTCAATTAACGAAGTGCTGGACAGTTTGGAAGATTTACATATTGCGGTCCAATATTGATAGAATTTAGGGTTGTTATAATATTAAAAGGGACTATAATTGAATTATTATATAAATATATGTAAAGAGTGTGATAATTTCAACGACATAATAATAGGCTTAATTAATGCTAATAATAGGTAATAGATAAAATATAATCAATATTTATTAAACAGGAGAGATTTTTACCATACCATAGTGTTTTTAATGTAAGGAGGGTTCTCACCCCTCGTTATAGGGGAGATTTTTTCCCACAGAGTAAATTATCTGTTTAAAAAAAAGAGTAAATTATCTAATTAAAAACACGTCAAGATAAAATATGTAATGGTCCATAACATTTTATGATAATTGATTTTAATGTGAAATAGGGTGCACCCCTCATATATAAAATATAATCAATACTTTATTGAAGACGTGATTTTCCCGAACCGATAAATAGTTTAACACATGCGCAGTTTATGAGTTTTCGGACTTGTAATATTTCGAATTTTCGGACTTAGGCGGATTTGAGGCAAAGTGGTCCCGTACTCACCTAATCCATCTACTAAAATCACCTCGCGTAATTAATGGACGCCCCCTAACATGACAATTTCGTCAGATTTCATATTATATTCATTTTCAAGATCGTATGGCTTTTCATTAGCTACAGCAAGTTTTAATTTTTCCGATAGAGTATCTAAATGACGGGATATAAAATAATCGATTCGCATTGGTCTTTTTTCATCGTTTAAAATTCGATTTTTCAAATCATTAAATTCCGATTCAACTGCTGCTGACGTTGGTCTAACCGATCCATAACCAAATATTGATGTCATTACCTCGGAAAATAACGGAAAGTATGGAAGCAAAGTTTTTAATTTCTTTGCAGGTTTAGGACAAATAAAACCCATTAACATTACTTGTTTCTTCTTCCAATGCAATATCATTTTTGCAAGTTTCATACAAACCAACGGCCCATGTAAAAATATTTGTTTTTGATAAATCAACGCCATCATCAGCTTCACCAACTTTATCAACTTTATCAACTTCTCCAACTTCTTCAACTTCTTCAACTTCATCATTTACATTGATTTCCGGATCTTTCATATTTATACCTCTAACTGCCATTGTTAAAAAAGATCTAGTGTTATCGGTAGAACTTCCAGGACCTTCGTTACTATTTAACGCCATGTTAAAAATAGCTCTAGCATGTTTCTTGATTCCTTCTAGAGTTGTCTGATTTCTTGAAATGGCGATACTATTAATGTAGAATGTTGGTGAAGTGGCAAATATCCAAACGTACAAAACATCGTGGAGTTTCAAAGTTTCTATTTTGAATTAAATTAAAACATAAAGACAGATAATCAACCAGAGAATATTGTTTTGCAAATGTTCTTACTACTGCGCCCATTAATGCACGGTCAAAATCTGTTATTACTTCTTTAGGAAAAGGAAAAGTAGACTTGTAGGAGGACCCTCTATTCGTAGAAATTTCATTAACCACATAGTAATGAAATTTGTATTCTGGGCTGATGAAATCATTTGAAGCACAGGACCAGATTTTTCTCCAATCTTCGCTACGGCTTGAAATAAATAAATATGTGAACTGCGTTCTCCATTTGGTAATTTCACAGAGTTCATCAATGACCCAGTTGCATCAATGTATAATACTTCATGATATTTCTGATAAATTGCAATTTGTTCATTAGTTCAATAATGAGCATATGAAGGATCTAATCCTATATTTCTAATAGCTCCCTCAATTTGTGGACTGTACTTTAATAAATGTAAGCTTTCATTATATATTACTCTTTAAACCCATTACTTTCTGTTGGCGTTCTTGTTTCGCTTTTCTTAAGGTGTTTAAAGAAAACAAAGGAGGTAGCTCTGAGTCGTACATATCAGCAAGTTCATTCATTTTTGTACGTCTCCATACCACAGGTAGAGTTTTACCTTCAATCATTTCTTTTGCCACTTCAATTCTTTTCGATCCTTTCAATTGACTTTTTTTCTTGTGCAAAAATAATGCATCGTAATTCATAACAGAACATTCCATATACACAGGATCGATATCGTTGGTTGGTTCATTTATTACATTTCCCATAAACAGAGCATCACATTCAGGACAATAACCAGGAACGGTAACTGCGTATCCGGAGACAGACGTCGTTGATCTTTTAAATGCTATAGGACATTGGATTTTGGTGGTCTTAAAAATCATATCAAAAAGCAAATTAGTCCATGATTTTCGAGTTAGAGTACCTACAGTTCGAGAACGATATTTGAAATTATACTGTACATCTTAAATAAAATATAAAGTGCTTACAATATAACTCCTCCACGCCTAAGAGAAACATTACAGTTGAACAACTTAATTTTTTTAAGATATTTCTACCAAAGGATTTATCGTTTCTTGTGCTGTAATTTTTTGAACTTTTACTCTCAGTTTGGGATAGTATTTTAGAATTAAAAACAAGATAGAAATTATGATTACAATGTAAATAAAAATGGTATATAAACTAATATTATCATAGTGAAAAGGTATTGTTTTTATTGACGAAAATTTTCTCTGTGTATTGGTCAGCTGCATTTCTAAGTGCTTGACTTCATCGAGGTTGATGTCATCCAGGTGAATTGGATCGAGTTCCATATGAAGATGATGCTTTTCATCTGGTATTTCAATTGTTGGCATATTAAAATGTTTAATAAAAGGATTTAAATTTTGATACGTTTTTAAAATTAATTTATCAATTTTAAAACTACACATTTTTGGAATTGTAATTACATATGTTCCGTTTAATTTTTCCTTTTCTACTATATTTGAACAATTACTATTAGAACCTATGGTTGCTTTAACTGTAATAATCATCCATTTATTATTTGACAGTTTTTGAATTTTAGTTTTTGTTAAATAACTATTCCGAACTTCACAGTTTTTATAATTTTCACTAAGACTTATTAAGTCAACTTCGCACGGATGATTTTTAGATATTAAATTAGTAACTTGTTCGTCGCGCAAATAATTTAATTGACTTATTTGTTTACACATGTCACTTAATCCATATTGTTCGTCGTTCAACATTAGGTAAGGAAATTTAGGAATGATGATTTGATGGTACTTATCTTTCAACACAGGAGAGGAATAAAGTTTATAGTAATCGTATGAATTTAATTCTACTAAAGAAATTTCTAAAACAAATATTATTTGTTCCAGGCGTATATATCTTTTAATTTTTATTATGGAGTAATAATTGACGAGGCCCTCTTCCTCTAAATTATATGGCAATCTTAAATTCGTTAAATGAGCATTTATTTTTGTTAATTCTAATTTTAAATCGTCGTGCATAATTATTGACGGGTGCAATGAATTTAATTTAGCAAAAGTAATAGAATTTTCCGTGTTATCCAAAATTTCTACTAGTATTTCTGCAGCCGAAATTAATTGATTGAAAATAGTGTTTAATAAGACAAAACTATCTATTTCATTGAAATACAGGATGGTAACATTTTACATTACATTAGCTATCTCATTTATTCGGGCTTCGAGCAATATTTGATTGTGTTGCAATTTAGTCATTGACTCATTAAATATGTGTAACGCTTTATCCGTAATGCTAAGTTGCTGTTCCGCTAGAATTTTTGTTTGATTTTCGTTTTCCTTAATTTGTATAATAGCCGCGTTATATCGATGGGCCTCCGATTGATCGAGATTTCCCGAAATTGATTTCCAAATTGAACCTAACCCGTTTATCAATCCGCGTGTGGGACGTTTATTTTTGTCACTAATTGTTACTGTCATTTGTTTGAACTTACTTTCTATTTGTAAAAATTATATTCTAACAGATATCTATAAGTAAACATTTCATTTGCATAGGCTATGCCATAGTTACTTTCGTGAAATGAATAATTTAACTTATTGTAATTATTAACTAACTTATTTAATTCTAATCTTAAACTAGATAAATCATAAATTTGTATTAGTTTCCAATAATCAACTATATTTTGAGCTATACCTAATTTTAATGGGAGTAATCCTTGATTATTTGAAATTTGTTTTATTTCTATGTTGGAGCATTTTGCGAAGTGGATGGTTGCGGTGACGAGGGCGATGATGGTGACGTTTCTGCAACAATGGGTTGTCTTAAATTTTTTAAATGAACTGTTCTACCCCGGTTCTTATCCGAACTACCTACTTTTTGAATAATTGCTTTATTATTAGGAAGCATTGTTTTTAATACGAATGGACCGTTAAATTTTTCGCCCGTTTTATTTCGTTTGTACTTATAACTCGTTTCGTAAACTATTTGTCCTTCTGAAAAGGGGTTATTAATATCCTTATTTGTCGTATTAGCAACTTTTTCTTTATTTGTTATTAAATTTTCATTGACTCTATCGTAAGTTAAAGCTAATTTTTCTTTGTGTTTTTGAAGATAATCGCTGTACATTTGCTTGTCGTAAAATAAATCGTAAGGATCTCTTAATTTTGTGTGACCTAATGTCAATTCTAAAGGAGTCAAATTTGTACTGGAATGTATTGAATTATTATAACTATAAGCAATAATCGCATATTTTATTAAAGAGTTTATTGACCTCGTTATGTTTTGTTTTTAATAACCTAATATGTTCCGCCAAAGTAGAATGAAACCTCTCTATTATTCCGTCAGATTCGGGATGATGAGGTGTTGTAAAATGAATTTTTATTTTATGCGATTCGAGCAACTCTTCAATTATGTGATTGTGAAATTCTAAACCTTGATCTGCGCTAATAGTTTCGGGTGTTCCGTAGTACGAAAAATAATTGATTAAAGCGTTCAATATATCTACCGCGTTTTAGATTTAATTTCAATTGCTTGACCTAACTTTGTAAATGCATCAACTATAATTAAGAATTTATTGTTTTCTGCCGTATAAACATCGATATGTAATTTTTCAAAGGGGCGGTGCGGTGTATCCGTTAACATCATTGCAATTCTGGGTGGATTTCTTTCGTATTTACTTTTTTTACATCTTTCACAATTGGCAATGAACTTTGCTACGTGTTCTTGCATAAGGGGAAAATAATATTTTCTCTGTAATTGTTTTAACGTTTCGGAAATACCTCGATGGTTTGTTTTACCCTCATGTTGATTTCGTATAGCTATTTCTGTCATGTCTTGCTCGTGTAAAATTTCTCTTCTTCCCTTACAATAAATTAACTCGGGGCCACTTGCATTAAATAATTTTTGAACTACTCGATTAAATTGCTGAAATAGCGTATCAGTTTCGAAATGAATATAATATTTTTTTGATTCGGTCGTGTATTCTTTTAAAAATTTGATTATGCTTTCTTCATCGTTACTATTTATCTGAACATGATATCGTTTGATTTTACCTATTGTCTCTATTTTGACCGGTTTCATGAGCGCGTGTACTTCGTATATGAAATACTGATTTGGTTTTGAATCTATTACATCCGAACATATTTTAATATTAGCTATTTAAATTATTACAACTAACTGAATTTATAGTATCTGAATTATCTAATTGTTCTAAAAGTGAATCTAACTCGCCTTCTGTCATAACACAATCTTCCCACTGCTCATTATCCATTAAAAATTCTCCTATGGAATTATCTATTTCATTTTCATCAAAATTATTTATCATAGATTCATTTTCTATGGCATTTATATCTACTGCCATCTTCTTATTATAATTATTACCCTCTAAATCTAAATGACTGTTAATTTCTACCCTACTTAATGCGTCAGCATTACTATTATGATTACCTTTTTTATATATGATTTGGTAATCATATTCTTCCAATTTAATTTTCCATCTTTGCAATTTCGAATTTGGCTCTTTTAATTTCGATAGCCAAACTAAAGGGCGGTGATCAGAATAGATAATAAATTTTCGACCATACAAATAAGGCTAACACTTTCAACATTATCACTACACGTTACGGAAGAAAAATAACTTTCTCAAACAATGTCGTGCAAGGCATTTATCGGTAACGTTGTCACTGGTGATGGGGTACTGTGGCGGTAAATACCACATCACTAATTTTTACTTTTTAGTTTTAAGTTTATTTTATTGTTTCGATTTTTTATAATCAAGTTGTACATACATTACATTACATTACTTTATTTACATTACATTACTTAACATAAGTTAAGTTTCATCATTGTAAATAATTAAAAAATTTAATCAAGTTATATAAAAATAATAAATTCAAATTATAAACACCTCACTCATAACCTTAAGGTTATTATGGCCGTAGCTTATTCTAGCTACTGAGAATTGTAATAATTCAAAGTTAAATCAATATAATCAAGAACCCAACAATGATAGACATGTTTCGACCTTATTAGGTCTCATCAGTATCATATAGTTGAATTCTTGAAAATATTGATTTGATTGTTCACCTTATATAGCTGGATTCTGGATTCTGGATTGGATGTAGAGGGCAAACCGAAGTTCGCATGCACTCAGGCCGCAAAACGGGCCCATTATGCTACCTCCGATTGTTGCAGCAGCCCACCTTCCCTTCTATTCCTCGAGCCATCCCACACTTAAGATAAACTCGAGTATTTTAGAGGGCGGTGTGCCGCTAATACTGGCCATGCTAGGCCAGAAGTCCCCCAACATGGATCCTCTTTTCGACGCCAGCGATGGGCAGTTACAAAGCACATGCTCCATTGTTTCGTCTGCTTCATTACACCCCCGGCAAATTGGGCTATCAACTAGCCCCATTGTGTACAGGTGTTTATTTAGCTTACAGTGTCCTGTTAGAAAGCCAGCAATAATACGCAGGCTATCCCGTGACAACTGTAGGTAGTATTTTGCATGTTTTCCAGAGGGAGAGCGCATTGTCGCCCGCGCCTGTCGGCATCTAATCACATTCGCCCATCTTTCCGCATGCCGTTTATGTGTTTCTTTCTTTATGATAGCATCTAATGTCTTAACAGCTGGCGTGATGAAAGGCTCGGGACCACAAGGTGGATAACCCGATCCCAGCCTCGCCAACCTGTCAGCCATCTCGTTGCCTTCATTGCCTTTGTGCCCTTTTACCCAACTAAGAGTTAGAGCATTGCGTGTTGATATCACATTCAGTGCCCGGATACATTGCAGCACCAGGCCCGAGATGATCTTATGACGCCCAAGTGCCACAAGAGCAGCTCTGCTGTCTGTGATAATTTGAATTGTTTTGTCCTGGATATTCCTTTCCTGGACTATTTCCGCACAGTGTAGTATACCCATTAGCTCCGTTTGGAAGACGGAGGCATAACTACCCAGCTTTAGACTTATATCCAGCTAAAGTTCAGAGGAGAAAATCCCCGCCCCCGAGCCAGTATTGCTTTTGGAACCATCCGTGTACAGACAAATGTCTGATCCGTCGGTTCCTGTTGCGTCTGGCAAGATGGTAAATTTCCTGTCAAACACATATTTGGGAGAGATTCTGTCGGCATCCAGACCCAAAAGAGGCGTCCTTTTTGAGAATTCCTCCAGGATCCGTACATGCCCACTAGCTCCCTGTCTGTGAGTCTAAAGACCCCACGACCGCATCCTAAGAGCAGCTCTCACCGCCTGCTCCTCCACATAGAAATCCAGCGGAGGAAGGCAGAGGAGAGTCTCCAAGGCTGCAGTTGGTGTTGTTCGCATCACTCCCGTTACAGCCAAGCAGACCGATCTCTGCAGCCGACATAGAGAAGACGCTGTTGTTACCAGTCTGATCCTGGGCCACCAGACTAGTGCACCATAGCATAGCATTGGTCTTATTATGGCAGTGTAGAGCCAGAGGGCAATCTTCGGGGAAAATCCCCACGATCTTCCCATTGCCCTTCGACACTGCCAGAAAGCCATGCAAGCCTTGGTTATTTTAGAGGTGATATGTTTACCACAATTTAGCTTCCTGTCCAGTATGATTCCCAGATACTTGACCTCGAATGCCATTTTAAGAGGGGTTCCTTTTAGGCTAGGCATTTTCATGTTCCTTAGCTTCCTTTTTCTAGTGAACAGAATAAGCTCTGTCTTGGTCGGATTGACCGAGAGAGATTGCTCCGTGCACCATTTCTCTAAGATTCGGAGAGCATCCTGCATCAGATCGCACAGGACATTCTCGAATTTTCCTTTTAGCAGTATGTTTATATCATCTGCGTACCCTATGGTATAATAACCACTTTCATTAAGGCGTCGCAAAAGGCTGTCTACCACAAAGTCCCACAAGAGTGGGGAGAGTACGCCTCCCTGCGGGCAGCCCTTGGTGACAATACCTTTTATGTTCACATCTCCCACACCGATCATAACAGCCCTGGTGCTCAGCATAGAGCTGATCCATCTTACGATGGTGTCAGGAACGCCATGACTTTGTAGGGATGTCGTAATGCTCTCAAAAGTGGCTTTATCAAAAGCCCCTTCGATATCTATAAATGCTCCTAGAGTGCATTCCCGAGACTGTAACGATTTCTCGATACATTCCACCACTTTGTGAAGTGCGGACTCAGTAGATCGCCCCGGAGTATATGCGTGTTGATTCGGATGGAGTGGGTTGTGCACCAGAACACCATCACGAATTTCTCTATCGCACAGTCTTTCCAGTGTCTTTAAAAAGAACGAGGTAAGACTTATTGGCCTAAAGGATTTAGCCAGTGAGTAGTCAGCTCGACCTGGCTTGGGTATGAAGATGACTTTGACCTTCCGCCATTCTTTGGGTGTGTAGCCATGCGCAACACATGCCCTGAACACCTTCACTAGGGGACAGAGTAAGTAATCCAGGCCCCACTGAAGTAGGGCCGGATACACTCCATCTAACCCCGGCGATTTATAGGGACTGAAGGTCTTAATGGCCCATGCCACTTTGATCGGGTTTACGATCTGATTTGCAATTTCCCAATCCGTCCCAGTCGGCGTCCGAGCACTATGCTCAGTCCACACGTATTCCGGGACGGTTTTACTATCAGGAAAGTGTGTTTGTAGCAGTACTTTGGCTGTCTCCTCGAGGCTCTCTGTATAGGAGCCGTCGTCCCGGAGAATCGCTCCAAGCTGCTGGTTTGGGTCTTTGGATATGATCTTCTTCAGTCTAGCAGCATCCGTAGTGGACGCAATGCCGCTGCAGAAGTCTCTCCAAGACTTACGTTGTTTTTGGCGAATCATCTTCTTGTACTCCAACTGGAGGGTTTTAAATTCCTCCCAGTCAGACCCATTCTTCGATTTTTTGGCCTTATTGCAAAGTTTCGTTACCGCCTTCCGCAGCCGATCCAGTTTGCTGCACCACCAAGGTGTCGCACGTCTCCCCGAATCAACCACTGTCAGCGGGCACGATGCTTCGAAAGCTTTAGTGAGGGATTTCTGCAGTACGTTACAGCATACTTCAATCTCCTCAGTACTGTCTAAATTGACCTTCGTGGTAATTAACCCAGGCATATCGGTCTTCGCGCTATGATGGGAATTGGAGTCGCAGCCTATAATGAGGTGTCTCTTATGTTGCTCACAGTGACTCACCAGGTCTACCATCTTTTGCGAAGGTGGCAGGTCCTGGGAATCAATTGGGAGATATATGGATGCCAGAATGACATCTTTTGGACCTTCCCCAAAGTCGCAGCTCAGTCGGACAGCTGTTAGGTCACGATCACTAAACTGCGGTAAGGGGCTTGCCCGAATGTTACCAGGCACGAAAATACATGTCCTGGGTTTATTTGAAGGGCTGCCCGCGAAGACATTGCCCTTTAACGCTGAAAGGCCTATAATTTTTCCTTTAGCTAAATGTGGCTCTTGTATAAGAGCTATTGTTTCCATACAACCAGCTAGGCGGCGGCATAAAGTCGCCGTCGCCGCTCTGCTGTGTTGTAGGTTTGTTTGTATGAATTTCCACTCCCCTAAGGCAGCCATTAGACTTCCTTTTTGGAGGGATCTTCTTTTGGAGCAGTAGCAGCTGTCGCCTGAGATCCCTCTTGGATACTCAAGAGTTCAAGCTCCTCAGCCACTTGCTCCACTGTTTGTGTCGGTGCCACACTCTTAACGATGTGTTGCACCTTCACTCTAAGACTGGAGAATCTGTAGCTCAGCTTCTCCTTCTTTTCTTTGAGCGCCTCAGCATCTTTCTCGTTGACACCAAAGACAATGAGTTTCCCCAAAGGGTCACTTCTGTCAGTGTCGAAGAAGACACACCACTCATTGACTTTTACCCAAGGATTTTGAGCCCCGAGCCGCTTTGTCACCTCCCCAGTTGGTTCGGGTTTTCCCGGAATCCAAATGGTGGCTTTAGACAGCCTGGGTAACTCATCTGCTTGGGTTAACTCTATCTTAGCTCCCTCCCACAGTTGCGGGAGGCCTGCTACCGTGTTTTGTAACCATTTCAGGGAATCATCGTCATCACAGGTGATCCTAAGGATCTCCCCGGAATAGCGGAACCCCCCAAAAGTGGGCACTATTACTACCCTTTCCTGGGCCATCTGGATGGTTCTGTCAAGGGCTTCATTGAGATGCATCTCAACTATATCCTTCTGGGCCTCAGTGAGTTTGCCCAGAGGGTTGGAACGGTCAATTACTGCTACTCAGAGGTGCTTAGTAGCCACCTCCTTGTAGGTGAACGAACCCGTTGTGGTCTTTGGTTTAGGTACAGACATCTTAGCCTTCTTCCTCTGATCACTCTGAGGCGATGGCTGGGAGTCTTCAGACCTAACCCGTTTCTTCGCATCACCCTTCTGAGGGAAACTACTTTCACCTCTTTTTGGTGGTGCTGGTCTATTTACCTTCTTTATCGACCGAGAGCCGGATGGTGTGCTATCCTTACCCTGAGGTTTGGACAGCCCAGCCCGTTCGTGCTCGGTCGTTACCTTTTTTTGCAGACCGGCTTTCTCAGCCGCCTTCTGCATATTTGCTTTCTTGCGGCGTTTCCTTTCGGCACCGCAGAGCCTATGCCTCTTAGGGCGAGACTCCACAGTGTTACCATCCAGCAGGGCATCTCCTAGAGACGTCCCCATCTTGGCTCCGGAAGGCACGACCGCATTATCATCTTGGGATGGCTTGTCTTGTGCAGACTGTACCATCCCTGTATTACTGGGTGGGACATCAGACTGATCTGACATGCCCTCTGCAGCTTTTTTATTTGACAGTGCATCCCGAAGGGTCGCGGCTGTCTGGTCTACAGTGTCTAATTTTGTTTTGTTATATGGATAAGAAAACTATTACTTCATCCTCCAAAGCTCCCCTTATATAGCATTTTTCGCGCAATGCTATATGTTGGTATCGACCAACATATCGACCAACGCCCCCCGAGTACTGGCCTTATGACATGTCATTTCGACCCCTTCGGAAAGTGCTCCGTAGAACACCCTGTGTTTATAATTTGAATTTATAATCAGGGGTCGATACCAACATATAGCATTGCGCGAAAAATGCTATATAAGGTGAACAATCAAATCAATATTTTCAAGAATTCAACTATATGATACTGATGAGACCTAATAAGGTCGAAACATGTCTATCATTGTTGGGTTCTTGATTATATTGATTTAACTTTGAATTATTAAAAATAATAACAAAAAAGTTATATTGTCAAAAAAATTGTTTTTCATAATAATGCATATAAATTAATTAAAGATGTTATTTAAACAAACTGTGGATTTAATTTAATTGACAAAACTACAACGAAGAAAACATTAAATCCACAATCACTTGAATTTATTTTAATGATTTTATATATTTTTGTGAAGAAACGAAAATTTGAATTTAAATTATAAGAGAAATTAATTTTGAAGTGGAAAAACAGAAAATTAGGAAATATGTATTAACTGCAAAATAGCAATAATAAAAATATTATCTAAATAATTTAATAGCTTTGAATCAAATTTTTTGTCATAAAATATATCTAGTAGCTAATAAAATTTAATTTATCCTGTTTATAATTTAAGTTTTGCATGTGGTACAGAAGAAAAGATAATTATTAAAAGCGTGCTGCTTTTATATTTTGATTTTAATTAATATTTTGATGTTCTCCTTCCGCAAGTAATTAATTAATTTTCTTTAAATAGCAAACAATATTAAATTTATTTTAGTTCTGTAGTTCGTATGTTTAAAATGAAAACATTACTATTTAGTATATTTGTGAATTGTCTGATAATAACGTCAGCGGTAAGAAAATTTATAAACTAAGTTTTTAACTTAACCAAATTTTAAAAGTTAAGAAGTTATTTCTTATTAATTATTTTAATAATAAAATATTATTAATATTTTAAAAATTAAAAATTGAAATAAAAAATTCTTGCATATAGCTCTGCCAAAACTTTTAGAATTAAAAACATTAAAAAATTAAATTTTTTATCATTCAAATGTCTTAAAACTGATAAAATTGAATTTAATTGATAAACACAAAAATTTAACTTTTCTAGCGAAAATGGAAAAGAAATTATGTTATATAAATATGTTATAAATTTTTTAAAGTACAATCGGCACGGTCGGACGGTCGGAACGTAAACATACCAAGTGATTGAAAATTTCTGGTTGATTGGGCTGGAAAAAGCCAGTAATATTTAATATTATGCTAATATCAATAATAAACATAGTATACATCACAAGTTTTTTCAACAGTATTGTTTTAGTTGTAACACCGAAGTTTCGTTTTACCTATAAGTAATAATACTATTATAGCGTTACAATACCGAAATTAAAATACCGAAAAAATAAAAATTAATTGATACTGAAACCTGAATTAAAAAAAATTTGAACAACGCGTTTGTAAAAGAAAGCAATAGTATATTCTTTGGCTAGGGATGAAACAAAACGATTTCAGACCAGGGTGAGGATTGCTTGCCCGAGCGATAGCGAGGGCTGGCAACACCCTGGTCTAAAATCGTGTTTCATCCCGTGCCATACACACTATTTTACATATTACCTGCAATGAATCTGAGAGTTTCATTAATTAATCTAACCTTCATAAAATATAAAAACTGTCACTGTCAGATACATTGACAGTTAAAACGATATATTTATAACTGAGTAAGCGGGAAGAAACTTGACGGTTTCTGTCCTAGGGAAGAAACCAATTGGTTTCTGACCAACAGTCGCGTTGATCTGCAATTGTCGTGTTTCGACTGTCTCAACAAGCAATGAAACTCGCAGTTTCATAGTAGGTAATAAATATGTAAAAAATTTTACTCCTAACCAAGTTACAAAATAAATTGATATTAAAAAATTAATAAAATGTATAAAATATATGCGAAACTTCCAGTGTCGGAATTTTATATGTTTTTATTAAGTCAGGTGCAAGGCATTTTTACGTGCCGCTTGTTCGATCTTAATGCCTACTAATTGGATGCCGGTTATAGAAGAGAATTCTTTTTGCTCAGAAAATGTTTGATGATTTCTCGTTGATTATCTGAATTAATTTTATAACTTTTTCTTTTAGTATCATCAAACGGATTATTCACTTATTATTGAAAGGTATAATATAATACATTATGACAAGAGCTTTGTAGGAGATTTTAATGTTAAAAAAGTATTTGTAACAAGATATACAATTAAATTTACTGTCAGTGTATGTTTACTAAAGGATATAGATTTGAAATATGTAAATGTAAGTACTTAATATTTAAAAATATTTTTTAAATTCATACGGAGGCCCAGTTTTTCAAACTCCAATTATTACCTACTACGAGTATTACTTTTTCTAAAAATTTAAAAATTCTAATTCTAAATTTAAAAATTCGGTAGTTAAGTCATTAATACTATTTATTTCATTATTTAATTTTACGTAATTAATTATAGTATAAGCAAAATAATTTTATAACAGCCACCCTTTTGAGTAAATCTTACTCGATTGTACGTAGTAATGATATTATTTAAATGCTATAATGGCAATCATATGAATATTTTAGAAAACCCAAAAAATGCACTAAACACTTTCCAGAACTAACATGTTTTTAAGTTAACACATGTAAAATAATACACTATAAGTATAAATTCGCAAACGTTTTCACTATACTATGGCATCATCAGGCGATGAATTAGATTCATAAATTAGAATAGAATTTAATAGAATAGAAAAAAATAAAATAGAATAGAATTAGATTCATCGCCTGATGATGCCATAGTATGATGAAAACGTTTGCGAATTTATACTTACAGTGTATTTTACATGTGTTAACTTAAAAACATTTTAGTTCTGAATTAGGGGTTTTCTAAAATATTGATATGATTAATATTGAGTTACACTACTTGAACCACGTATCAATCGATTATTGCTATAATGGCAAACTTATTTTAAAATTCGGCATTTATCTACAGCATCAATAGAACTTTTTTTGCTGCTAGAACAAATTTTATATTGCCATAATACAGTTTTTCTATGCAAAAAACATAATTGGTTAGTTTAATAATTTTCTGTTTGGAACAGAAAATTTTTTGTTATACTAGCAGCATATAATTTGTTGTAGCAGTAATGGCGATAAATCTTTTTTCTCCAACCGTATTAAAAGCAGTACATTTTTAATAGCATTACCTCAAATGAAAGTTGACGTTTTTGTTACTAATTTACTAATATAAAAATGCGTACATTACTAAGCAACACTTTTTTTTACGTGCATTAAATAAACTTTTTTTTGTGTAGACCTAAAAGTGACCTAAAAATTATGACAACTTAATATAAAAAAAACAAAAATTCAAGTTACTAGATTTTCACTACACGAATATTCAATCAAAATATTTGAAGTAATTTAAATTTTTGGTTGGAGAAAAAGTAATATGTCTCATTTGGATTAAAAGTGTCTTTGTTTGACGTGGAATTATTGCATTCGCTCGGCTCCGCTAGCGCTCCGCCTCGCAAATACAAAAATTGCTTGTCAAACAAAGTTTCACTTTTAATCCGAATAAGACAATATACTATTTTTTACAGTGAATAGATAATGTTACAATTATCAATAATTTCAATTGTTTAAATTCATAATTGTTTATTATTGATAAGTATTTGTGTACACATTGACAATAAGAAAATAATAAACATCTGTTTTATTAAAATATTTAGTTAATTTTGAAAATAAGTTCCCAGCGTAGCGTAACTTTATAAAAAATAACTCGTATGGGTGGTCTCTTATTCTGTATAGGTAATAACTGATTATTTTTTTCTGCTTTAAGGAACATATGCAAGGCAGAAAATTTCAAAGCAATGAGTATCGATTATTTCCATTTAATTATTCCCAAAATTCGTGCACATCTGTACAGAATCCTTTATTTGGAAATTACATAGAGCAATTTAATTGCAGTTTAAATAATATAAAATCCTGTTATATAAAAAAGGTAGGTAATGTACCGGTTGTATAAATGGTATCTTAAAAATTATTAAAAGCGTTAAAGAAATTTAAATAATACAACCCTATAAATAAACAATGAAAAAAAGTGATTTAATAAGAAACAAATAATTCGACTAACTAGTTTCCTATATCCTAAATTTAAATTCCGTTTTCATTTGATAGTTCAGTAAGTTGTATTTTTTCGGGATCCAAAAAAAATACACTCTTTAAAATTTTAATTTGCCAAGCTAGTTGGAAATCCAAAATATTTACAAAAATTAACAAATTTACAATGCAACTACAAAATTTAATAAATAAATCAAATCTTGTTTAAAATTTGAAATTGAAGTTTAAGATATAGAATAATTTCACTATTGAATTTGACAATAACTATTTTTTATTTCAGGATTGTTATTCGTGTACTAATATAGTTTTTGATGATTCAAAATTTCCACCATTTGCACCAAGAGGAAGATTTAAAATTACCTTTACTATTACATATAAAAATACGATAACTTTGGGTTCTGCTGAATTATTTCTGGAAATAAAACCAACCAATCCTTTAGAAAGAGTTATTGGAGTGTAATTTTTCATTTATATGTAAAAATGTATAACTACTTAAAATTTTAAATAAAAAAATATAAACTTTAAATAATTAAGAACAAAATGTACATTTACAGATTCAATAAATTATATTAATCCCATAGTGCTATAAGAGTACTGTCAAACGGGGTGAATGGGAACAAGTGAGTGATGGGGACAGTTTACAATCTTGTTCGGTTTTTGTGTAACAACTCGTTGAGTTTTGCACCTACAAATGTTTTTTTCTGTGAGTCCCAGGTACGCATTTATACTAGAAAGTGTCCCTATTCACCGTTTAACCGGTACTAGTTAATTTTTACTTTCCTAACTCCTTGGTAAGTGGCACAAAGCCTATCGAAGATGAATAAAATCGTATGGGGAAACGGGGAGTTTAAGCGATAAAACATAATTCATCATAACTTCGAAACGCAATGAAATAGGTAAAAGTTTATTATAACAAAAAAATTTCAGTATCAAATTACCTACAACTTGTGTTTTATAAAAAATTTTTTAAATAAAATTAAAAATTTTTTTTTTTTTTTCTTCGTTGTGTGTCGATTTAATAAAGGAATGTTATGAATTTTGTGATAAGGCTATATTGGGTGCCGTATTTTCGTTTACCGACATCAGGTGTGTATTGTAACTTGGAATACCACCAGAGGGCAAGCGTCAACACTGGATTACATAATAAGGAGCCGTATAGCATAATGCCATCAAGAATCGTAGATGTAAGAACTCTAAACTAGGCTAATCTTGGTAGTGATCATAGTCTGGTGCTGTGCAAGCTGAGATTGATCTATCCATTAACGTATAATAAATGCCCAACGTCCTCTAATAGGGAAAAGCTAAACATGGAAAACCTCAGATATAACAGCACTAGATGGTTGTACACACAAAGACTGAAGCAAAAAATAGGAGCCAACAGAATAGCAACGACCGACTCACTAGATGTATCTAGAAGAAAATTAAAAACAAGCATAATCCAAGCAGTTGAAGAAGCATGTGGTACGAGAATAGTTTGCTCAAGACCCGTGAATAACACGCCATGGTTTACAGAAGAGGTGAAAACCCTCAGCAAGGAAAAGAAACAAGCATACGCATTATATAAATTGTCACAATCACCAGAAAACTATAGAAAATATAAAACCACCAGGAATAAGATAGCCCAAAGAATACCTAAGGGAAATAAAGAAAGATTATTGGAAACGATTCACCAAGGATATGGAGCGAGATCTGACGGGAGCACAGACAAAGGTTTGAAAGCTGGTCCGAAAAAGGAAAGCCAACTTGAACGAGAACCTCAAATTAAATAAAATTAGCGCCGCACAATGGAGCGAATACTTCGAAAATATGTATCAGCATCATCACAATTCAAGCGACAACGATCCGTTGCACGAAGAAGCTTAGACCGAAGCTATCAAAATGGGTAAAACAGATATATAACAAAGGCACTATAGGGTCTGAAGAGTAGGAAAGCAGCGGGAGCAGATGGAATTCCAAATGAGCTCCTTAAATATGGAGTTGAAATGCTTATATCCGAGAAAAAGAACTTAAAATAAAAAATTTTAAGTAAATTTGTGGTTTTTAGTATGTATTTATGGTTAAATTCAAAAATATATAAGAATAATACAATACGTAGAAAATCAAAATTCAAAAAATTTAAAAAAGAGACAATTAACACATAACAGGTCTGAATTAAGAAAATTTGAAAAAATGAAAAATTCGTAATACGATAGTGCAATATAACGTTATTTCATGGTTATTGCCATTCTTCAGTTGCACGCAATCGCTTACATTGTGAAATAAGAAAAAAAATTTCAAACTAAACAAAAATATCCACTAAATTGTACAAATTTTTTTGCTTGTTGCTTTTTTTTTGCTTTTGCTTTTTGCTTAAATTGCTTATAGACGAACTGGTGATATTCATTCAAAAAGTTTTTGATCTACAAAACATCCCGGAAGAATTCAGAACCAGCTTAACTATCTCAATCCACAAAAAGGGAAATAAGAACAAACCAGAAAACTACAGAGGAATCACACTGCTTAGCTCTGTATTAAAACTAACTACCAAAATAATGCTGCAATTGCGTGAGTGAGCTGATTGTCGTGTCTTCGTAGCAGCGCTATATAATTGTTAAAAGTCGGCATAATTTAATTGTTTTGATAGCTAAGATGTGTCTATTTTGAATCGTACAAGTTTTTCTATGGTGAATTTGAATAAAATCAGGAAGAATAATCTTTAACGGCATTTATAGACAAAATTTTGGAAATTGTTATTTTCGTGAGTGAAGAGATAACTATTGTATTCGTAAATATGGCAGATATTGAACGTGATATGATGAAATTAGATTTGTTGAGCGAAAGATTTAATGGAATTATGAATGTATTTGAAGAAAAGTTGGCAAGTGCGATATCTACACCTAGAAGTGACAGTAGCACAGTTAAAGGCCTAAAACAAGAATTTTTGCAATTTAAGAAAGATTTCCTTATTTATTTAAAAAATATTAAGAAGCAACTAGCTGAACTGGCTTTAAGAGCTGACGAATTGGAACAGCGTAGTCGTGGAAACTGTATTGTTTTTCATGGTATTCGTGAGGCGAGTGATAAAGATACTGAGAAGCTTGTGATAGATATTATCGAGAAGTTGAATATAACTGATTGGAATTTCAAACCGTTTAATGATATAGATAGATGTCATCGTATAGGTAAAAGTAGTGGTATTGCTGACAATCCAAGGCGAATCATAGTAAAATTTGCATCATACAAGCGTAAAAATCTTATATGGAAGAACAAGAAGCTTTTGAAAGGGTCTGGGTGTTATGCTACGAAATCACTAACAAGACATCGATACGAGCTGCTTCAGAAGGCTTGCAAAACAGTTGGATCTCGTAATGCGTGGTCTATGGATGGACGTGTTTGTGTAAGATTTCGGAATGCCATAAGAACTGTGAAGAATGTTAATGATCTTCAAAAGTTATCTGGTAATGATGAACCTCATCTTATGTGCGTAAAGTTAGCCCCGCCATTTTTGAAAATTTAAAAACTGAATATTGTGCCGGATTGTGCCCGATGTGTGCTACGTTGTGCCGTATTTTTGTTTTTACTTTTTTTTTGTTGATTTTATAGAGATTGATTATTTTGGGGTAGAAGTTAGCCCCGCCATTTTCGATGATTCTAAAATTCAAAATTGTATTGAATTATAGTTGACTTGTGCCGTTGTGTGCCGTAAATTATAAAATTTTATTTTGACAAATAAAATTTTTTTGGGCCAAAAACTGTTTTATCGATAGAAGTTAGCCCCGCCATTTTTGATAAATCTAAAAATTTATGTGCCGTAAATTATAAAATTTTATTTTGATAAATAAAATATTTTTAGACACAATTTTTTTGCTATAATTAATTGAGATGAAAGACAAGGTAATATAATAATATAAACTCCCTCTATGCAATGGTCATTTGTTAACCTTTGTATTTCAGGTAAAAGTTTAAAAAAAGGTTTCTACCAGATAAGTAAAAGGTAAAGTCCTTGATTTAAGGTAAAGAAAAAGGGTATTTATAAAACAGGTGAATAAAAAACCTCGTTATTGGAGCATAAAAAAGTTAAAATATTTAAGTAAAATTAAAATCAATTCAATTTAAAAGTAAACAATATTTTTTTATATAATTTATTATATAAGTTTTAACAAAAATCATTAATATTATTACATTACATATAAATATAAATATTGAAAGTTTACAGTACGTAAATTAATTTAGACGATTAACTTATTGTATAAATACACATGTGTGCGTGAACTTTTGCAAAATTTGTAACATTAGTTACTTTTCCCGCCTTGTAATTTCCATCAAATTTTAGCCATTTCTCGTATATTTGCATGTATGCAGTGTAGTGCCCGATAGATCCTGTTTTGAATGTACCATTATATGCAATTACACCTGCCAACACAAATTTTTTCATTGAAGAATCTTCCAATAATTCTAATTGAAGTGGTATATCGTGCAACTTTACAAAATTGCGGTCGCCAGTGTCAGTATCAACCATTACTGTCGGTCCATAATGCCTGATAACATTTTTTAACTGATTGCAGTGTGGTTTGTTTGGTTTTGCAAAACCCTTTTTCTATTGCTTCCACAAGATTTGAAAACCCTTGCTGTTTTAAGATGTTATGATTGACATTTACTATAGGAGAAATTGTTTCATCTTCAGCATTGCATTTTTTACACTTAAAAGTTGTTATGCAGCTTGGAGTTGCAGTAAATATTTCGTTCAGTAAATTGGAAATATTTACAGCAGCATTAAGTTTAATAATGGCTTGAGATAAGTCAATTTCAAATACTTTTAATTGTGAAAGCAATTGTGCTCTTTGCCTGTAAAACTTGACTTTTAAGCCATTATTAATTAATGTTCGTGCACATTCAAAAACTAAATTGTGTGTTTCCCTAATAGCTTGCTCATACACTGCGTTGTTTCTTATACTTGTCGCTAATATTATTTGACATGCACTATCAAATCCACAGGTATTCTTTACTATAAAAATTTTCTTATCGTTATCGACATTTTACAAAAATTGGTGTACCGTCAATTCATCGCGCGACAGTTCATATCGGACAATTCATCGTGCGACAATTCATCGCGTGCGACAATTCATCGCCGCGACAATTTATCGCCGTGACAATTCATCGCTTGCGTCAGTTCATCGCGTGCGACAATTCATCGCGTGCGACAATTCATCGCTTGCAAGCTTGCAACAATTCATCGCAAAAATTTTATATTACAAAATTAATTAAAACAATCAAATTAAATTAAAATATTTTATATATTATTTAAAATATAATTACAAACATTTTTGTTACACTTTGTAATTGTATTGTATTTTTTTCAAATAAAAAATCCAGTATACCTTTCGAGCTCTAAAAAAGAACGAGTTGCTGTTATTTACACTGGAAAACGCGTGCACGATAAATTTATCCTGTGTTGAAGTTCAGTTGTATGAAAAAATTTTAATTTTTAAATGCGGTTTTCTCGAAAACTAATGGATAATTCGCAAAAATCCGTTAATACCAAAATAAAAAATTTAGTATATAAGAAAAATAAAAGTTAATACGTTTATTAACAAATTAACAATGGCACTTCAATATATTAACAGCGAGAAAAGCAAACCTTTATTAATATTTAATGGCTACACTCACACGAAAGAAAAGATGATATCCTTGAGTGGAAAAGTGATATGGAAATGTGCGCAATATCACAAAACGCATTGTTCTGGGCGTGTTCATACCATTGGAGAAGAAGTAGTCAAAAACACTGACCACAATCACGTTGCCAATGCAGCCGAAGTTGAAGTAAGAAAAGTATCAGCAAAACTTAAAGCTGCAGCAACAGATGTTGCACAAAGTACGTAAACGATAGTGGCAACGGTTGCCGAAGATGTATCTGTTGCTGTCGCTGGTCAATTACCACAAGTTTCTGCAATGAAAAGAACTATTCAACGTGTACGTGTGGTAGAGCAAGCTGCTCCACAGAATCCTAGGTCATTGCAGGAATTAGAATTTCCAGAAGAACATACTACCACGTCTTCAGGAGAACCATTTTTGTTACACGATAGTGGACCCGGTGATGATAGAATTTTACTGTTTTCTACTCGAGCAAATTTGGATTATATGTCACAGTGCGAACATTGGTATGCGGATGGAACGTTTACCAGAACACCACGATTGTTTGCACAATTTTATACTATTCACGGTGTAAAATATAGCAACGTTATTCCTACAGTATATGCGTTGCTAGCAAGAAAAACTGAAGAGACATATAATCGTTTATTTCAAGCTTTGAAAGAACTTCAGCCTGTACTTCAACCGTTATCAATTATGTTTGATTTCGAAGTAGCTGCAATTAATGCATGACGCAACGCATTTCCGAATACTACAATACGAGAATGCTTTTTCCATTTTACTCAGTGCATATGGAGACATTCGCAACAGAATGGGCTGCAAAATCGTTATTCGGAAGATGCAGATTTTGCAATGAATATACGAATGCTGGTAGCTCTTGCATTTGTGCCCGAGGAAGATGTTGTTGAGTCGTTTCAAGCTTTGCTTGACAGCGACTTTTACATTCAAAATGAAGAGATTTTAACGCGATTAATTAATTATTTTGAAGACACCTGGATAGGTCGAACGGATAGAAGAAGCAGGAGGCGTCCACCCTTATTTGCAATAGGGGTATGGAATTGCTACGAAGCTGTTCGAGACAATATTCCTCGCACAAACAATGCCGTGGAAGGGTGGCATAATAGCTTTACATCTATAATTAACGCCGCCCATCCCAGCTTGTGGAAGTTTGTGAATGCCATCAAAAAGGAAGAAAGCTTAAATAGTTTGAAAATAGAACAGTTTGTTGCTGGAAATGAGATTCAACAGAAAAAAGCGTACAGAGACACTGTCAGGAGAATTAAAACAATTGTGGAAGATTACGCTAACAGACCCATTTTAGATTTTCTTCTTTAGATTTTTTTCTTCTTTAGAAAATCTTTAGATTTTCTTTAGGAAAAGGAAAAGTAGACTTGTGGAAGGACCCTATTCGTAGAAATTCCATTAACCACATAGTAATGAAATTTGTATTCTGGGCTGATGAAATCATTTGAAGCACAGGACCAGTTTTTTCTACAATCTTCGCTACGGCTTGATATAAATAAATATGCAAACTGCGTTCTCCATTTGGTAATTTCACAGAGTTCATCAATGACCCAGTTGCATCAATGTATAATGCTTCATGATATTTCTGATAAATTGCAATTTGTTCATTAGTCCAATAATGAGCATATAAAGGATCTAATCCTATATTTCTCCCTCAATTTGTGGACTGTACTTTAATAAATGTACGCTTTCATATATATTACTCTTTAAACCCATTACTTTCTGTTGGCGTTCTTGTTTCGCTTTTCTTAAGGTGTTTAAAGAAAACAAACGAGGTGGCTCTGGGTCGTACATATCAGCAAGTTCATTCATTTTTGTACGTCTCCATACCACAGGTAGAGTTTTACCTTCAATCATTTCTTTTGCCACTTCAATTCTTTTCGATCCTTTCAATTGACGTTTTTTCTTGTGCAAAAATAATGCATCGTAATTCATAACAGAACATTCCATATACACAGGATCGATATCGTTAGTTGGTTCATTTATTACATTTCCCATAAACTGAGCATCACATTCAGGACAATAACCAGGAACGGTTATTTGCCACATTGGAAGCGTCCGTGGATACTATGAAAGGTTTACTAAAATCTGGATATTGTAAAATAGGATGATTAACTAAAATGTCTTTACATCTATTAAATGAATCCATAAATTCTTTAGTATGCTCAATTTTATGACCTTCTTTCAAACATATGGTTAGCGGTTTTGTTACCTTAGCATAATCTTTAATAAATTTTCTATAGTATCCCGTTAAGCTTAAAAATCCTTTAATTTCTTTTGTTGTTCTAGGGACTGGATAATTTATTACTGCATCAATTTTGGCTGGATTTGGTTTAACACCTTCCGGCGTAATAAGATGACCTAAAAATTGGGCTTCTTTTTTTAAAAATTCCGATTTATCCATTTGTATTTTAAAATTTGCTTTTCTAAGCCGGTCGAATACTAATCTTAATTTTTCAATATGTTCCTGCAAGGATGTAGAAAATATTACTATGTCATCTTAATAAACAATGCATGCTTCATTTTGTATTCCGCGTAAAATGTTGTCCATAACTCGTTGAAAAGTAGGAGGGGCATTTTTTAGACCAAAAGGCATGCGTTTAAATTCATAATGACCTCGCGGTGTTGAAAAAGCCGTCTTTTTTCGATCATCAAGATGCATTTCAATTTGATGATAACCCGATGCTAAATCTAATGTAGTAAAATAAGAACATTTTCCTAACTTATCTAATATATCGGAAATATGGGGGAGGGGGTACTTATCATCGAGACATTTTTCCTTCAATAATCTATAATCAATCACCATTCGCGTCCAATTTTTTTGGAACAACAATTACTGGACTGCTCCACCCGCTTTGCGAATGTTGTATTATATCATTGGCCAAAAGTTCGGCCACCTGATTGGCTACCTCTTTTTGTTGTGCATTTATGTCAGCTTCCTCTAATTGTAATTTTGTTAAAATTAAACTTAATAAATCTTGGCATCTATTACCAAATGTTACAGCATTTTCGTTTCTTTGTTGTTTAGCGTGAAGTAAATCACCAAGTAAACATTTTTCATCTCGCGGGTCCGAAAAGAATCTTATAAGTAATTGTTTTATTGCAAGCCAATTATTTAAATTTCCACGACTCCCTACAAGTTCAAGAGCGCGTTCTTTTAATTTTCCTATTATAGCTCAAAGTAAACATTCATTTTGCGGATTATTAATATTAACTCTATCAGTGTAATTTGTCAGCAAATATTCGCTTGCCTGAATAAAAATAGCTAATGTAGCACAGTTACCATCAAATTCTGGTACACTGTCAATATGAAATTTTTCTAATTTTGGTACTGCCATTATAATTACTTCTCTACGAAGAGGACTTGAATCTTCCGAATCGGACATAAACACTTAATTCAAAATCAATATACGCACGGATCAATAATATCCTAATCAATACTTGTTTACTCTTAATTAACGATCCCGATTTAATGTAATTACTATAAATATTTATGTAAAATAAAAAGGAACTTACAGGATCTGTTGAATTTTCATTATTACACTGGATTTCTAATGTAGCTCGTTATTCTCTCCAACTGTTGCAGTTTCGGCGAAGTTGTCCTGCACTGCCAAAATTGTCGACTTCCAAGTAAGCGATTTTAGTCCCCCTGGTTATCTTCAACTTAATTTTATGTTGCCCAACCTCGGCGATGCTCTCCTAGTGATGGGCTGCTCGTTCGATTTTGTAACGACAAAGTCCGTAAATCGTTAAAACGAAAACTATTAATTCGCGATTTTGTCAAATTTAATAGCTCGGACTTATCCTACCCGACTGCGCCAAATATGTTTAGGTCTTTTAAATTCGATTTAAAAAAAAATACAAAATTACTTTGAACCTAAACTTTACTGAGAGAATGCAAAATACAGACTAACGTTAACAGTTGGCAAGTTGTTTTCAACAATTTGTCAACTTTACAAGAATCTAATACATTCTGGATTTTAATTACAATATTCTTATTACATACATGTGTTTTAATAAAATAAAATATAAAGTGCTTACAATATAACTGGCCTCCTATTGCTTTTATAACTAATTTCATTCTTTTGGGTAAACTCTCACATAAGTTATTCAAAATTTGAGGTGCTATTTTGTTCCACTCATTGTTAGTCATGGTCCACAACCCTTCCATATTTTTAGGTTATTTTTTTTGTCGTTAAAATTCGTTTTTTTAAAATGCACCAAAAATTCTCAATGGGATTCAAGTCGGTAGACTGAGGTGGCCACTCCATAACCCGAATCCCATTATTATCAAACCAGTTTTTG
Organism: Cantharis flavilabris; assembly: GCA_949152465.1. Classification (NCBI taxonomy): domain Eukaryota; kingdom Metazoa; phylum Arthropoda; class Insecta; order Coleoptera; family Cantharidae; genus Cantharis; species Cantharis flavilabris. The sequence continues at coordinate 15,197,318 of OX424435.1, forward strand.
TAATTTTGCCGGTATGTTTCGGATCGTTGTCCTGCATGAATAGGGTATTACCTGGTTTACAACCAAACTTAACAAGGCTAGGTAGATATGAGTCACTTAAAATATCAATATAGTCTGTTGCTTTCATAATTCTATTGATTTTCTTCAATATTCCCACTTTATCTCCCTGAAAGCAGCTCCAAATCATCATAGAACCTTTACCGAATTTCAAAGTTTCAAGAAAGTTTCCATCGGTATATCATATGTTCTTGTTATACCATGACCAAACGCGACCATTTGATTCCACGCGATTTATTTTGGTTTCGTCTGACCATGTAACCAATCGCCATTGCTCTGCAGTCCAATTAATACAGTCTTTTGCAAACTTTAGTCGCTTTTTTGTGTGCATATCTCTCAAAAACGGTCTCTTCATTTTAGTTTTAGCTTTCATACCAGTTTCTTTTAAACATCTACGAACAGTATCATTAGAGACAGTAACCCGGAGAGTCTTTCTAATGGTACTATTGGCCTCTAAGGCTTTATCTACAGCTCCAGACACAATTAATCTGCGAATAATTCTTTTTGATTGGAACGAAAGCTGCTGCGTTCGCCCTCCTCTGTTAATTACTTTACTAATTTTAAATTGTTTTTTTATTTTCGTAATAAGGCCTTTTCAAAAAGCATATTTGCTTGCAATTTTTCTAACAGACATACAATTATTAATGGATGCAGCGATGCTCCTCTTTAAACTTTCTTGAATTACTTTAGGCATATTTATTTTCTATTAAATGAAAAATTGTTACGAAAATAATTTATACATAATTAAGTTGGCACTTACTAAAGAAAATTAAAATCAAAAATTATGTTTAAAGTTATTTTTCACAATTAAATAAATCACTTTTTTAACACTCTCAAAACCGTTCATATCAAATTTTATCTTAATGCTAGACATTTCTACTACAAATAGTTTTTCTTGCAAATAATTACAAGGTTATCAACGTCATAATGTGTAAGACAATATGCATAAATATATTGGTAAATTTTCGCAATAATTGAAATGATATTTCAATTAATAATGAAAATGTACTTTTTATGAACACCTATGCTGGTCATTGTATGTTTTAGGTAGATTAAAATCATTAAAAACAGACTATTTTGATATTGGTGAATGTGAAAAACCGGGACTGGCTGGGCTTATTATTAATAATAATAAAACGTTGTAAAATTAAGCGAAAAAAATTTTTTTTGTATCCTTCAGATGTCAATAATAACATACTAAAAAACCAAAACCATTCAATTTTATTTTCCCATAGAAAAAAAAATTTCCAATAAAGACTTAAAACAACGTGCAAGTTACCAGACTACTACCTTAAGAAAATGATAAAAAATAGACATGTTGCCATTTGAAAAAAAAATGATGTTTTCTTCTAGTTGAGTTTGAAGTACAAAAAAATTGACCTCCGCAGTTTCCGATGGTAAATTTTAAGTTGAATGAAAACTATTTAAACTTTTTTTTGTATCTAGTAAGATATAAGAATTATTCACTGTTACCCCTTATCCTTAACAAATAAAACAACTTCGGGACCGTTTTGCCATACTTTAAAACCATCCAAAATGTCTGGGGTTTTTATTTTTGTTTTATATAAATGCTAAAGTAAAAAATCAAAATATTTTCAAGTTGCCTAAGGCATGTGTTTTTGGAAATCTTTTTTGCAGATTTGATATGCTGCGGAGTAACAAAATAACCCCAAACGCCCAGCTAGCCCCGGTTTTTCAGATTCACCAATATCGAAATAGTCTGTTTTTTATAATTTTAATCCGCCTAAAACATAATATGTCCAAAATTCGGACTATATTTATAGGAGGTGCAGGTTCCCCGCCTCATCTCTCCATTTCGAATGTTAGATAGAAAATGGTCTAAATCGTTGGTAACTTCCTTATTTACATTTGCAACAATTTTATTTTTGAGAATATTTAAAATGTCTAATAATGGTATTTTGCCAGTCTCTTCCTATTTCAAATTTTGAGTCCAAAATAATCTAAATCGTTTGTAGTTTCGTTGTACTATGTTTGTACTTGTTTCATTATTTTTGTTTGTTGTTTCGATAGAATGGACTGTATACTTTTTATTAAATAGTTAGAAAATTGACATTGACCAAATTGTTATTAAAAACTGAATTAATTGAATTAAAAAACAATAATAATCGTAAAGGTATTTCCAATAAATTTGGATCTGGCACCGCCACCAATGGACGTCCAATAAGAAAATGTGCAGGTATCAAGGATTCATAATCGTTTGGGTCGGATGATAATGCACATAGAGAACGTGAATTATCGATTGCTTCAATTTGTACAAGAATCGTATTGAATTCTTCGTAAACAAATTTGGTTTCACCAATAGCTCGGAATAAGTGGGGTTTAACAATTTTTACTCCGGCTTCCCACAACCCTCCAAAATGAGGTGAGCTAGGCGGAATAAAATGCCTTTAGTGTATAATGCCAGTGCCTTCGTTAACACAAAAGTTCGCGATTTCATCGTTAGAAGAAGCTAGAACCTCTTGCAAACCGTGTAACTGTTTCGTTGCACCAACAAATTTAGTTCCGTTATCGGAGTATATGTGACTTGGTTGTCCCCTGCGGGTGGAAAATCGTCTTAAAGCAGCGATAAAACCTTCACTGGTAAGATCTGTGACCAATTCAAGATGTATCGCTTTACTAACAAAGCATATGAATAAACATATTATATAAGCCTTAACTAACTTACATCCCGGACCTCTGTTGTTTTTAATTCCTTTTTGCAATAATTGCATTTTATATTTGATGATAGCAAGGAAATTTGTCTTGATTTGTTATTAATCTCATGCGAAGCCTTGCCTGCATTAATCTCCAAGGTTTCTAACCAATCGGCTCTTAATTTTAGAAATGTTTCTAAGTCAATCATTGTGGTTGATTCGTTTGTAATCTTATGATTCTCCCATTCTTTATTAGTGTTTTTGTCAAATTTCGAGGAAATCATATAAATTAATAGTGTGTCCCAATGCTCGATTGGTTGTTTTAACGCCTGTAATGCTTGTAGATGTTGATAAGTTGCATCAATTAAATTGCGTAAATCAAATGATGTCTCTTTTGATAATGCATCCAAATCAAACAACCAACGCTTTAATGTGATTGTGAACTAAAAGACGTGAATTATTGTACCTGTTGCAGAGAAGGTTCCATGCTACATCGTAATTATTGGCGGAAAACTTAATTTTTGGATTACTTTGCGTGCTTCACATTGAAGTGAAGCTTTCAAATACTGAAACTTTTGAATCTTGTTAATTGTTCTGTTTGTGTGAATGGGGGAGTTTCCTTAGAAATAATTTCTTGAAATAATATATAAACATGAAACTGTAATAAAAATGCCGCATGTTGATGTAATTGGTTGGTCTTAAAACTCAGCGTACAATTTAAAAAAAAGTTTTGAATTTAAAAAAAATATTTAATCTGCCCGCCATAGCTAACCAATAAGATCTAAACGTGGCCGTTCGATGTTGTCAGTTCTTAATTCGGTTATTGACAGCTATCATATGCTAACTAAAATTTCATTTTTTTTTCATTTAATGCTATTGATTATTTCGTCACATCAATGCTGATCAATGCTTTAACTGACAAAATTGGTGCACTCTTTTTAAGAACTGTATAAGCTGGATGGTAGCTTCTGGCGAAAAGCCATATTATACATGTGGCATTTAAAATCTCTTAAACTGTGGATGCAAAGCTCTTGTAAAAGTATTATTGATGTTTTAAGTGGTTTATATAATATATTTATGTAAAATATACAAAGAATTATTTTGTTTGTAAATAAATAATAAAACATTGTCGACATGTTAAATCTTACCGAAGCACAACCGATCAAAAATTATAACCCAACAGAACAACCAAAGGTAACGGATTTACAATATTACATCAAGAATACATGTTAAGCCCAATTCAATAACAAAATATGTTCTATTTTTTAAAAACTCCACTAGCTGGATTAATTTTGATGAAAATCGCCAGAAGGCGAAAAGCCATTTACGTGTGGTGTTTCGAGCTCCAATTGTTTTATTGGAGCCGTCACCTGTATTGTGGCGACCTTGAATAACGACACTTACGTAAATTATAAAAACTATTTATTATACATATGTACAAGTGCCGGAGTTCGGCGTTTTATTTAAAGATGCTTTCTTTGCGAAGCTTAACAACCAACTGCTTAAAATTACTTCAAAATCTTAAAATTAAAATACAAAATTATCCCCAACAGGAGGAGGGAGAATACAAATAAAATGCCAAATACCCAAAAGGTAAAAACTTTCAAGAAAGGCTATTAAAAACTGTCGCCAGACATAAGTCGACAAAAGAAGGGTTAAAATTTCAATAATAAGGTAAAAACCCAAAAATGGTTTTTAACATAATCGCCCCTTTTGAAAACATGCAGGTTTTCAACAACATAATTAGAGAGATAGAGAGATATAATACAATTATTATCCTTTCAATAAAAAAAAGTCAATTCAAAATCAATAAAAATTATAAAATCAAAATGAGACAATAAAATTAACATAATAAAAATAATAATAAATGCACGCATATGGACAAAAAATTAAATTTCAAGTTCAAATTAATTTGTCTGGCATCACTAATATTCAAATTCGCACTAATATGGTTTATTGTTTTTCACTTAGCCGCATACAAGATTAATCCACTAGATACCTATAGGTCTCATTAAAAGCTAATCACTTGGTAACACGCATAATTTTACCACTGGACGCTTATACGTCCCATCGGATGTGCGGACGGTGGCGACGCGATTTACAGCATCTTTGCCAGGGTGGAGCTGGATGACTCGACCGATGTGCCATTTAAGCGGTGGTGTGTTGTCCTCCTTGATTAAAACCAACGCATCAGGTTTTAACGACTCTTCGCGGGATCAAACCCTTCGCGACCAAACCTATCGTCCCGTCTAGTGCTGTTAGACATGTTTGTGGCTGTTTACGTTCTGCTGCGCATTCTGCATCAAAAGTATCTTGATTATAAAATTTATTGGGCCATTCCTTTTCTTCCTTTAAGAGCCAAGGTGGTCCCAAGAACCAAAGTTGTGACATTTTAAATGAACTTGGCTCGATGCCGCGTGTTAATAAATCCGCTGGATTTTCAGCCGTATTTATATATCGCCAATTGTCAGTTTTGGTTAAACCTTGTATTTCCGCTATGCGATTTGAAACAAATACCTTCCAGTCGCGCGATGAAGAACGTATCCAAGACATCACGATCGTCGAATCGGACCAAAAATAACATTTTTTGAAATTCGCGTCAAATTTTTTGTTAATTTTATCTTACAATTGCGCCAATAGTAATGCCGCGCACAAGTCTAAACGAGGGATAGTAACGCTTTTCAACGGCGCTACTCTCGTTTTTGAACAAAGAATTCTGACGTGCGATTTACCTTTATTATCGCACGACTTGATATAAAAAACAGCGCCATATGCCGATTCGCTCGCGTCTGCAAATCCATGCAATTCCGTGGAAGTTGCAGTTACACATATTGCTTGACGTTCAAACTCGACATCGTTTATGGCGCGAAGTTGATCATAAAATTTGATCCAAATTGAATGAATAGCTTGTGGAACAGATTCATCCCAAGAGAGCTTGCATTCCCACAACCGTTGCAAAACAATCTTTGCTGTAATTACCACTGGACTTAGCAGCCCAAGTGGATCATAAATTTGAGCGATCATGGATAATATCGACCGTTTTGTGACCTTCCCTTTAATATTATCGGTTTTTATCGAAAAACTAAGAGTATCTGATCGCAAATTCCAATACAATCCTAAAATTTTGGAGTTATGATTGTCGTCCAAATTTATTATCGCGTTCGGATTTAATGAAGCAATCTCCTTTAATATGCCGGGATCATTAGAAGCCCATTTGTTAAATGGAAACCCCCTGAATTAAGAATTTCCGTAATTTGGCGCTGCAATTCCTTTACTTCCGTGATATTTTTACCGCCCGTCAGAAGATCGTCAACATAGAAATCTCTTTTTACAATATTACTAGCGGTAGAAAATATATTCGCGTAATCATTCGCCACTTGGTGCAAACAAGGGATAGCTATAAAAGACGACGTCGCTAGACCATACGTGACCGTATTGAGTTCGTAACACTGAATTTCATCTTCAGGATGCGAACGCCACTATATTCGTTGTAACGACCTCTGTTGTTCATTAACAATGATTTGACGATACATTTTCGTAACATCCCCAGTGAGCACAATGTTATGTTTCCTAAAACGCATAACAATCGAAAAAAGATCATCTTGTATATTAACTCCTATTAATTTCAAATCATTAATTGAATATCCCGAAGATGATTTGGCGCTGCCGTCAAATACCACCCGGTAAGTCGTGCTGGTACTATCAGGTTTATTAATTGTATGATGTGGAAGATAAAAAAAATTAAAATCATCATAACGTTCCAGTCGGGTAATGTGGCCTAATTCTACGTATTCATTCATAAACCGACTATAATTTTCCCTTAATTCGGGATTTTTCGCGAATTTACGCTCCATCTGATAAAGGCGTTTTAAAGCACCTAACCTGGATTCACCTAGTTTAGAAATGGGATATTTCAAAGGAATATCCACGATAAATCGCCCGTTTTCATCACGTTTGTTTGTATTTACAAAATGTTTTTCGAACGCCGTTTCTTCGACATTCAGGGCCTTGTGGTCGGAATATTTCTCTATGGTCCAAAACCTCTCGAGTTCTTCACGTAAAATTGTATTGCTTAAGGTACACAATATATTGTTAGGTTGACTTTGCGGAATTGGACCCGTTATCACATACCCTAATTGAGTTTTTTGATTGAAGGGCATATCTCTTCCCAATTTGATTTGGCCTACACACATCAAACTCCAAAAAATACTTCTTTTAGTAATATATCGATATCGCTATAGACATTAAAATTTGGATCGGCTAGTTTGATATTATTTGGTATACGTATATTTTCTGAAGATTTTGACGGTATAATTTCAGTAATTTTCGGAAGTATTAAGCATTGAATTTTATTCTCAAACGAATTTTGGTTAGAACGTATCGTTACCTCGGTTTTATGCGTAATTTTAGACGCTACATTATTTATTCCCGAAACTGAAACGTAATTTATTTTTTTCCTTTTTAAATGCAACTTATTTAATAGCGCTTCAGTAATAAAATTAGATTGCGAGCCGCAGTCTAACAACGCCTTACAAGTTTTAAAATCCCCGCTATCATCCTTTATTTTAATTATGGCAGTTGCAAGAACTGCACGAGAATGAATACAACTTGCCGTGTTGGCTATTATTGGTTGAATGGATTCATTAACCTGGTTTTGTTCATTAGGACGACTATTTGCTCGCGAAATATTTTCATTATTAGTATTAATTTCAACATGCAGCAAGATATTGTGCCGTTTGTTGCATTTAGTGCAACCAGATCTTGCTCGACAATTAAAAAGACAAAAAGACAATTGTGTCCCTTTCGGAAACAATTGGAGCAAATTTTAATTCGCTTGATTTCTTCAAATCTCGCGCTGGGATCTAAGTTTAAGAAATTTGCACAATTATATAATGAGTGATCCCCTTTACAGCTGTAACAACGAGTTGGCTCGGTAGTAACACTATTGAATACCTTGACCTTTTCCTTTTGCCCTGTTAATTTTGTACTAGGTTTATTACCTATTTTTTCTAAAAATTTGCAACGCTCATTTAAAAACTCCGTTAATTCGCTTAATTTAGCAACCGACTTTAATTTTGAATTTTCCACTTCCCACGCACGTCTCGTTTTGTCATCAAGTTTACCGACAATCAAAAATACAATAAGAGTGTCCTAGGTATCTACTGGTTGTTTAAGTACCTACAACGCCCGAAGATGCTTGGAAAACCCATCTGTTAATTGCTTTACCGCTTTATGGGATTCTTTGTGAATGCTAGGTAAATTAAATAATGCTTGGACGTGATTATTGATAATCTGTTTCTCATCGTTATAACGGTCGCGAATCAATTTCCAAGCGATATCGTAATTTGAATCGGATATTTCTAATGATTCTACTAATCCCCGAGCTTCACCTTTTAAAACGCTTCTTAAATATTGAAATTTCTGAGAAGGTGAAATGGAAGCGTTTTGGTTAATAACAGATTCGAAAGTGTCGCGAAAGAACATATATTTATCATATGAACCGTCAAACGTAGGAAGCTCAAGTTTCGGCAATCGAATTGAGTTTAAATGATTGGTACCAGAAATGGCACTCGCGGCTTGTTCGCGATTTTCATTTGAAACGTTACTAGTGCTTTGCGAAGTTGAATGACGATTTGAATGATCTTTTATTAACGCTTTTAATCGTAATATTATATTAAAATATGAATCTTCAAATTCCTGTCTTTCTTCTTCTTCAAAATCGGCATCTTCGCTAGCTAATTCAATTTGAATTTGTATAGTTTCGAATTCACCGATTAAAGGTTGATAGGTACTCAACCGAGTTTCAATTTGCGTTATATCAATATTTTTATTGTTAAGTTTGTCTACATAACTTTTAAGTCGCTTAAGTTGCCCCTTTATGCTACCTCGTTTTGCCCTTAATTCGCGTAATGATTCTTCCGCCATAATTTAACGAGAAGTAATAATAATTTTTAAAAATAAAATTTAAAAGCAATTTGAAGACAAAGCAAAATTTATATAGTAAATACGAAATAATGGCAAATAATATTTTGCGGCAAATTATAACAATTCTGACACAATCAGAAAACAATTTAAAAATTCTAATAATAAGGAATTACAGGAAATAAAATAATAATGGAACGCACCTTTTCTATATGAGACAATTTCCAACGGGAGTGCTCAGCGACTTGATCAGAGTCCAAATGATTTGCGGAGTCGTTCTTTCTGTTCTTGCGAATTTATTTAACTTGTTGTTTTCTTCATAAATTTTTATAATCCGGCTCGAAGGACCAATGTTTCGAGCTCCAATTGTTTTATTGGAGCCGTCACCTGTATTGTGGCGACCTTGAATAACGACACTTACGTAAATTATAAAAACTATTTATTATACATATGTACACGTGCCGGAGTTCGGCGTTTTATTTAAAGATGCTTTCTTTGCGAAGCTTAACAACCAACTGCTTAAAATTACTTCAAAATCTTAAAATTAAAATACAAAATTATCCCCAACAGGAGGAGGGAGAATATAAATAAAATGCCAAATACCCAAAAAGTAAAAACTTCCAAGAAAGGCTATTAAAAACTGTCGCCAGACATAAGTCGACAAAAGAAGGATTAAAATTTCAATAATAAGGTAAAAACCCAAAAATGGTTTTTAACATGTGGCATTTAAAATCTCTTAAACTGTGAATGCAAAGCTGTTGTAAAAGTATTATTTATGTTTTAAGTGGTTCATAATAATGTATTTATGTAAAATATACAAAGAATTATCTTGTTTGTAAATAAACAATAAAATTCAAAAAATATAAGAATAATACAATACGTAGAAAATCAAAATTCAAAAAATTTAAAAAGGAGACAATTAACACATAACAGGTCTGGATTAAGAAAATTTGAAAAAATGAAAATTTCGTAATACGAAGTACAATATAACGTTATTTCATGGTTATTGCCATTCATCAGTTGTACGCATCGATTACGATTACATTGTAAAATAAGAAGAAAAAATTTTTTTCAAACTAAACAAAATTATCGACTAAATTGTACAAAATTGACTTACCATAACCTCCAAAGATTATCAAAACTGAACTTGTTACACGAGGTATGAATAATTTAAAAATGATTTGAACTAAGAAATTCGTTTACCTAGCACTGCTAGTTTGAAATCCGAAGGCACTGCCCTCTTAATATGATTTCTAAAAACTTTGAAAAAATTCAAAATTCAAAAATTTACCACGTTTTTTAACCGTGAGGCGTAAAACTAGAAAAAGAACTCAAAATAAAAAATTTTAAGTAAATTTGTGGTTTTTAGTATGTATTTATGGTTAAATTCAAAAAATATAAGAATAATACAATACGTAGAAAATCAAAATTCAAAAAATTTAAAAAGGAGACAATTAACACATAACAGGTCTGGATTAAGAAAATTTGAAAAAATGAAAATTTCGTAATACGAAGTACAATATAACGTTATTTCATGGTTATTGCCATTCATCAGTTGTACGCATCGATTACGATTACATTGTAAAATAAGAAGAAAAAATTTTTTTCAAACTAAACAAAATTATCGACTAAATTGTACAAAATTGACTTACCATAACCTCCAAAGATTATCAAAACTGAACTTGTTACACGAGGTATGAATAATTTAAAAATGATTTGAACTAAGAAATTCGTTTACCTAGCACTGCTAGTTTGAAATCCGAAGGCACTGCCCTCTTAATATGATTTCTAAAAACTTTGAAAAAATTCAAAATTCAAAAATTTACCACGTTTTTTAACCGTGAGGCGTAAAACTAGAAAAAGAACTCAAAATAAAAAATTTTAAGTAAATTTGTGGTTTTTAGTATGTATTTATGGTTAAATTCAAAAAATATAAGAATAATACAATACGTAGAAAATCAAAATTCAAAAAATTTAAAAAGGAGACAATTAACACATAACAGGTCTGGATTAAGAAAATTTGAAAAAATGAAAATTTCGTAATACGAAGTACAATATAACGTTATTTCATGGTTATTGCCATTCATCAGTTGTACGCATCGATTACGATTACATTGTAAAATAAGAAGAAAAAATTTTTTTCAAACTAAACAAAATTATCGACTAAATTGTACAAAATTGACTTACCATAACCTCCAAAGATTATCAAAACTGAACTTGTTACACGAGGTATGAATAATTTAAAAATGATTTGAACTAAGAAATTTTTTTTTAAATTTTTTCTTAGTTCAAATCATTTTTAAATTATTCATACCTCGTGTAACAAGTTCAGTTTTGATAATCTTTGGAGGTTATGGTAAGTCAATTTTGTACAATTTAGTCGATAATTTTGTTTAGTTTGAAAAAAATTTTTTCTTCTTATTTTACAATGTAATCGTAATCGATGCGTACAACTGATGAATGGCAATAACCATGAAATAACGTTATATTGTACTTCGTATTACGAAATTTTCATTTTTTCAAATTTTCTTAATCCAGACCTGTTATGTGTTAATTGTCTCCTTTTTAAATTTTTTGAATTTTGATTTTCTACGTATTGTATTATTCTTATATTTTTTGAATTTAACCATAAATACATACTAAAAACCACAAATTTACTTAAAATTTTTTATTTTGAGTTCTTTTTCTAGTTTTACGCCTCACGGTTAAAAAACGTGGTAAATTTTTGAATTTTGAATTTTTTCAAAGTTTTTAGAAATCATATTAAGAGGGCAGTGCCTTCGGATTTCAAACTAGCAGTGCTAGGTAAACGAATTTCTTAGTTCAAATCATTTTTAAATTATTCATACCTCGTGTAACAAGTTCAGTTTTGATAATCTTTGGAGGTTATGGTAAGTCAATTTTGTACAATTTAGTCGATAATTTTGTTTAGTTTGAAAAAAAAATTTTTTCTTCTTATTTTACAATGTAATCGTAATCGATGCGTACAACTGATGAATGGCAATAACCATGAAATAACGTTATATTGTACTTCGTATTACGAAATTTTCATTTTTTCAAATTTTCTTAATCCAGACCTGTTATGTGTTAATTGTCTCCTTTTTAAATTTTTTGAATTTTGATTTTCTACGTATTGTATTATTCTTATATTTTTTGAATTTAACCATAAATACATACTAAAAACCACAAATTTACTTAAAATTTTTTATTTTGAGTTCTTTTTCTAAACAATAAAACATTGTCGACATGTTAATCTTTCCGAAGCACAACCGATCAACAAATTATAACCCAACAGAATAACCGAAGGTAACGGACTTACAATTTTACATCAAGAATACATGTTACGCCCAATTCACTAACAAAATCTGTTCAATTTTTTAAAAACTCTACAAGTTGGATTAATTTTGATGAAAATCGCCATAAGGCGAAAAGCCGTTTACGTGTGGCATTTAAAATCTCTTACACTGTGGGTGCAAAGCTCTTGTAAGTTGTCGAGATCTTTGTAAAACTAAAGTATTTGTTTTCATTAAATAAAAATTATGAATCTAAGTGATCCATAATCACTCATATAAAATAAAAAAGTAACCACGAAAAACACGGCAGCCATTACTGGTAATCAAGTAGGCATCTACATTTTAACATTTTAATAGAAGATAGTACGGCAACATAGTACAGTTGTCTAAAATCCTATAGGTTTATCTATTCCCGCTCAAAGAGGGGTTATGACGTCATAACCCTAACAATTTAAAATTTCATTAATTTTTTTCTGATACTTAACGCGCTCAAAAAAATCCAAAAAAAAACTGATGGCTCCGTTTGATCTCTACTTTCAAATAAAAAAATAAAAAAAAAGTAGGAAACTCCTCCATTAAAGATTCAAAAATATCTTTGTACTCCAGCCAATTGTGGTATTGACCTTTGTAAATTGGTAACGAAATTTTTGGCAATTTGATACCCTGAAATATTTGTTGTCGGTGAGTTGAACTACCTGCATGTTGCGAGTAAGCAATACTGATGTCATCAGCATCTACTATTTTGGTATTGAAAGCTTGCAAAATTGTTTTTGAATTGGCGATTGTTTCAGAAAATAAATCAGTAAATTGATCGCGCTTTTCATATTCATTTTCAAGATTATCGTCATCACAAACGCATTCAATTGCTGACTGGACATCTTCAAATTCACTGTTAATTATTTCAGTGTTAGCGGTTCTAAATTGTAATTCGTTAGTAATCATTAGTTCAATTGCTTCATGATTATTAAAGGTAACTTGAATTGGTTCGAGTTACTTGATGAAATTATGGTAATTTATGGTAATTTATGGTACCTCGTTTGCGTCTTAAATCTGACAAATTGATTGCTGGAACAGTTACTTCGATTGACATTATTTTTAAATAGTTTTATAATGCACCTTAAATTGTTAATAATATTAATTGTAGCTAACGAAAGCACTGTTTGCATAAATTGAGTAAATTGTGAATAATTGTAATTCTGATCAGAATCGTATTAAAATTGTGACACTTCGAAGAAAAAAATAGGAAGCGGAAGTTAAATTGGAAAATTTTCACTCTTTTTCTTCAGAAATGTTGTTATCTGATACTCGTTCTTCAAACTTGTTCTTCACCGGTAAATTCGTATTATCCCTATATCTGTATCTTAGTTATTCTGAAATACAAATATAGCTCGTGCCAACTAGAAATGGAACCGACAATCATCGTTTTTCAGCAATAACTTTCTTGAATTTTGAGATACAGCTAAACTTGTAATATACGAACTTAAAGAATTTTATTAGTTCTTTAAATTTGTATATAACAATTTTTGCTGTATCTTGAAAATCAAGAAGGTTATTTTTGAAAAACAATGATTTTCCGTTCTATTTCTACTTGGCACGAGCCTAAAATCAATTTTCAGTACATAATATATACTACGAATATATCAATTACTTAAAGAAAATTATAATAAGGTTCCTAATAAAAGAAAATTATAATGTACTGCATGTTCATTTAAAATTTAAATTTAATAAATAAATATTTAAAATTTATTATTTTTATTCATCAAAATTACTAAAATAAAAATTACGATAACACATTAATCCATATTATAATTGTAGGATATACTACGGAGAAATTGGAAATGAAAACATGCATTACATAACAATTTTTTTAAATAATTGATAGATTCGTGGTATAAATTACATACGGAAAATTGATATAAACTACTATAGTTGTATTTCAGAATAACTAACAGATCTGGATAATTTTCTTTATGAATTTACCGGTGGCGTCGCCGAGTTAACCGTAGCCGAGTTTACCGGTCGCCGAATTAACCCATCGCCAAGTTGTTCGTCGCCGAGTTGACCAGTAGCCGAGTCGACCGTCGCCGAGTCGACCGTCGCCGAGTTGACCGTCGCCGAGTTGTCCGTCGCCGACTTGGTATCGCCGAGTTGACCGTGTCCGCTTCAAACCGGCTCGAAGGACCACTTTGTTTCGATAGAATGGACTGTATAATTTTTATTAAATAGTTAGAAAATTGACATTGACAAAATTGTTATTAAAAACTAAATTAATTGAATTTAAAAACAATAATAATCGTAACTTGGTAACATTTGTGTTCATTTTGTTTTCGAAATATTTTCAAAATATCGAATAATGGCCTTGTTACAGCTTCGTTCCTCCGTTTTGAATCTAAAAACGTCTAAATCGTTTATACCTGTATATTCCTTTGTTTTTGTTGTTTGTAGTTGTACTTAAAATTTATAAAATAATTCTAAAATTAGTGCAAATTTTAAAATACGTCACTGATTTTAATTACAAATATTTAGATTTTGATCTAGTTTAAACTATCTACGCCGCCGAATAATAACTTATTTTGATTTCTCATGCTTATATTTTATTTATTTGGAGTTGAGCTGATTGCAAAATTGCTCATTTAAAAAAACAGCAGCTGATGCATTTCCAAATAACTTTAGAAATCATATGCCCCTGAAGGAATTTCAATAGTTTTTTCTTTTTCAATATAAAACTTATTGTAGTTGTTTGGTATGTTGAGTTTAGTCTTAGATAAATCTAATACATAATCTCCGTTTTGTTGCTTAATAAACCCCAAGTGTGGTTTAAAATCGTATTCATTTTCTATAACGACATTGGATGATTTTAAGCGCACTTCACTTTACGAAATTAACAACTTATTAGGTATAATCTTATTTATTTCTTGTTGAAATTTGATTAAAACTTTAAGAAGATCGTAAAACGCTATTTCAGTGTGAAGCGTTATATATTTGTCCTCTTCATAGAAAAACTTATTATCTGCTTGAGCGATGTATTAACTCTAATGTGTATCGATTAGATAGTTTTTTGTTCTTATAGAAATAAAGCTTTGTTAATAAACTATTATTTCTCTTCAAATTAATAGGGTATGCACAATTAAAAACTATTTTATTATTTTCTGTCGGAACGATCGAAATAGCGTTAACATTGTTTAATACTGTCTGTATTCTATTAACAAGTATCTCAATATTCTGCTGACCCTCAGAAATAGTTACATATTTATCTTCTCCATAGTAAAATTTATTACATCCAGCCTTAATATTTATGTATCGTATTGTAAGTTTCAAAATTTGTTAAGCCTAGAACGTATTGTCCATCATCGGCATAAATAATAGGATTAATTTCCGAATACAATTCGGAACTATTGCCGCTTACACTGATTACATGACATGTTGTGGGTGGTTGACTTAACACTAGAGTAAATTAAATATTGGAATGTCTATATAAAAAGTCTAAACACAAATGACCACAATTGACAGAATTATACTTTTGATATCTATCATAATTATATTTGATTTTCTTATCGCTACCGAAATATTTTATTAATTCTGGAAATGGGGGCAAGTTACCATAGCTATCGAAAAATAAAATATCATCATTATGTTTAATATACGCCATCCAATGAGAACCAGATTTAAAATCCTCCTCCAAATTAACAATCCCACATTCAAACTTGTATATTTTCTTTGGTAAACTATTGTTCATAAATACCCCTCTAAAATGTGGAATTTTAAATTGTTTAACAAATCGAAGTAAATCGATATTTGTTAGAGGTTTTTTCGGTAGCGTCGCTAATAGTTTTTTGAATAAGGTTTAAGATATAGTCCAAGTCCACTTTTATATGATTTTAAATAAAGCCCTTTACCCATGGCAATAGTTTCCATGTTCTTATTATGTCGTTGAGCTTCTTTTAAGTTCTTTTTTGGCGCTTTTAGCATCATTCACGGCTTTTGCAATTCCTGCCGCACCACCACCTAACCCCCAAATGCGCTTAAAGCAGCAAATATGGAAATTAGTGGTAACAACCCACCACTTTTTGGTATGGGAATTATTCGCGGCTTTTTAGGTTTCTGCTTAATAGTTGAAAGAGCAATTCTAACATTAGTTAATAAATCTGAACTTTTACTTCGACGTAGAACATCTGCGGCTTTTTTCAACGTCTGTTTAAACGTCGGTTTTTTAGATCTTTTACATCCCATTCCCATTTTTACTTTGGCCTTCATTACTCCCGCGACCCCTACACCGACTAGTTTTTCTGCAAGCGACGAATCCTTCGAAAGTACTCTATGTATAGCTTTATCGGCGAGTACTTTATCCTCTTCGTGTCTTTTAGATATATCTTTAAAATTTGAATAGGCTATATCGTGTTCTTTACTAGCTTCGTCTAAAGGGTTAATACCAGAATCACCTCTTGCTTAACGTTGACTTAACTTCGTACCGGGTCCGCACAATCTTAGAAAATTATATTAAATTATAAATTACATTATTTCCAAATAACTAATATGGATTGGATACCTATAACCTGGGACATGTAATTCAAAGGGTTAGCTTATTTATTATATTATTAACAGCACCGCGTTTACGATGTATCAACATTGCGTTACAAACTCGAACTGAAAAGCAATTACTTAATGTTTTTCTTTTAAAACATTAGATAAGTTACCAGTATACTGATACTGGTATACTGGTACTGGTGTACTGGTACTGGTGTACTGGTACTGGTGTACTGGTACTGGGCATATTCAATCATATTTACGAAAAAAATTAAGTGATGATAATGTCTCTTGAAATCACAGCAAATACAAACACTTCTAAAATAAACATTAAATGTACAGAACGTATTAATTTTGTGAAAAGTGATAGCATCGGACCGTTATTGGGGTTTGATAAGCAATACATCAAGAAAAATAGTTTGAAAGTATCTGATCACAGCGTAAATATTTTATCGGTAAATTCGATTTGCATTGAGTGTAATATTACTACAGCCTCATATAAGAATGGAAAACTAGGGCATACAGTACACGAATTTTTTCCTATCGTTCCACGTGGTTATAAAATAGTTGAAACCCCATCTAATGTCATCTATTTACCTTTAAATGTTCGATGTATATCAAATATTTCAATTAGAATAATAGATCAGAGTGATCAAGTTATAGATTTTAACGGAGAAGAAATATCAATTCGGTTTCATTTAAAAAAGCTCTAAATATGGTGATCCAATATTCGAGAGGTACTATGTGTCAACATCATTATAAGCATTATGTCCAAGTTAAAAAGAGTCAGTCCAAGATCTTCAGCGGGTTTGGTAACATCAATCAATAGAACCATAACGCCGATCAATAGAGCATTTTTAGAAGCCTTAGGTTATAAAGTGCTTGTGTAAAAATGGGGATTTTGGATATTGCAGAAAAAATTATAGAAGACAATTCTATTACAAATGCCGAATTTCACACGCATCAACCATATGCTTCCACATCATTAAATAATAATGACGAAATTAGAATTCCTATTCAACAATTAGATGCGTATACGATACCCAGTCTTAGCTATCTTTACGTGGAAGGTACATTAAAAACAGCTGATAATGCTATATCCCCGACTGTGCAAGGTTTTATGACTTCCGACAAAGTATTTTCACCCAAGGAATTGGCTGCTTACGATGGTTACAAGTCAGCTCATTACGTGTTTAAACCACCTTTTAAATTTTCTAGCTTGTCTTTAGAATTTAGAAAACAGGCAAACTATTTAATAAATAATCATCATGGAATATTATCGGATAGTGGATTTACACCTTCTCATAGATTTAATGATATTGTAAAACATTTAACTTCATTTGCTGATGTTGTATATGTGAAAGGACGCGAGAAGACATTATTGGTTCAAAAAATAATTGACAAATCGGTGACAGAATTAGATGAGCAACCCAAGCTACCAATAAGGGATCCATATTGTTTTACTGTATTGTAAAGATTTAAATATTTATCGAATGAATATATTTATCTGTAGTCGCACGATATGATTGTGCAGAGTCACAGATAGTAAATTCGCCGATAGGTAATTACACCAACAGGTAATTTTGCTAAATACTTTAACTCCGACTTAATATTTCCGAATTTAAAATATGTATAACAGTAGGACTTACATAATATGCCCATATCTATAGTCGATACTTCGCCCGATCTTGGACTTGAGTCAGACTTAAGTACGAAATCAACCAATCAGAATTAATGCCCGTACCTACAGTCGATGATTTTCTCCAGCAAAACTTGAGCACGACTAAGTACGAAATTGTTTATTATGATTGGTAGATTTCGTACTTAAGTCGTGCTTAAGTTTTGCCCCAATTAACCATCGACTATAGGTATTGGCATTAGTTAGTTAACTTAAAAATAGAACTTAAAAACAATAATGTCATCTTTCTAGATCAGTAATTTTTAAGTTCTGGCTATTACCCAGATAACACAAGGCAAACAATGGACGTTCATATAAAGTCCTGGAAAGGTACATTCGTCCATTGACCTTATATGGCCATCAGGTGTACGTCCAATTTTCGACATTCTTTGTATTTCCATTCCTGAATATCCGCTGGATGTACAATTTTACAAGATGATTTCTGTATAGATTACGTGAACAATGGCGTATTTAAACGCAAATTTTAATTTTTAATGGATTCAAATAATAAAAAGTCGATTAATATAAAGGGTCGTCCTTTAATCAAGTGATGTAGAAACGGGGGAGGGAGGATAGAAAAACATCATGATTGATCACGTTGGGGGGGAAGGGATATTGTGACAATCACATGTATTTTTTTATGCGACCACATCATATCCCAATTGAACGAATTTATGTATAAAAAGCAACTCAAAAGTAATATCTCAAAATAAACAGATAAAAACAAATTTAAAAAAATATAAGAATAAAACAATACGTAGAATTTTTTTTATAAATTTAACCATTAATACATACTACATACCACAAATTTCCTTAAAATTTTTATTTTGAGTTCAATTGCTAGATATAAACATCTGAAGAATTCTATGGACTTATATGGTCTCTGTTTTTAGATGATTTTCATCTTATATTTTACACCGTGTATGGTTAAATTTAGTAGGTCTTAATAACCGTCGACCACTTTATGTAAGAAAAACAAACTAAAAAATGTTTAGATCATGATGCGATATTCAAATTTTTAAGATTTTTTTTCTCAGTAGCTAGAAGAAGCTACAGCCATAATAACCTTAAGGTTATGAGTGAGGCTCAATCCTCAACGCCCCCCTGTACTGTCCTTATGACATGTCAGTTCGAACCCTTCGGAAAGTGCTCCGCAGAACACCCTATGTTTATAATTTGAATTTATAATCGGTGGTCGATACCAACATATAGCATTGCACGAAAAATGCTATATAAGGTAAAAAATCAAATCAAGATTTTCAAGAATGCAACTATATGATACTGATGAGACCTAATAAGGTCGAAACATGTCTATCATTGTTGTGTTCTTGACTATATTGATTTAACTTTGAATTATTAATTGACAAAACTACAACGAAGAAAACATTTAATCCACAATTGGTGACCCACGACAAAGAACAAAGAATATAATCAAATTTATTTTAGATAAAAAAATTTTAAAATTATGTATAACAATATCTATAATGTCGAAGCATCAACAACAAATGCAGAAGATAAAGAACCGCAGATTAATACAGTGCAAGTCGAGTACAACCTTTTTGGCGTGAAAATCCAGCACTATGGTTCAAATAGTTACAAGCACAATTTGAGTTAAGCCGTATCACTGCCGATAGAACAAAATACAATACTCTGGTAGCTAATATTGAAAGTAGTGGTTCTTAATCAGGTTAGTGACATAATTGCAAAATCCACCTTTAATCGACATGTACGGAACGTTAAAAGCGCATTTACTGGAATGCTATTCGGACTCGGAACAAAGTCGTTTAAAAAAACTTTTAAATAATTTATCAATTGGGAATCGCAAACCATCACATCTGCTGAGAGAAATGCGAGAACTAGCAGGTAATGATTTTGGCAACTCAGCCATCAAATCACTGTGGTTACAACGACTTCCACCACAAATGCAAGCTATACTATCAATCAGTGATGATAATCTCGAAAAATTAGCCAGCATGGCAGACAAGATATCTGATGTGTCAACTAATGATATATTTTCGGTGACATCAACATCTAATAATACTAAAAATAATGATTTATTCGTAAAACAATCACAAGATATTACAATTGAGCAAATAACAGCTCTAACTAAACGTGTGGACAATTTGTGTCACATGAGATCGCGTTCACGTTCACAAAGCAACAGTAAATACAGGTCCAGGTCAAAATCAAATCAAAATGATAAAGATATGTGTTGGTATCATGCAAATTATAAAGATGAAGCTAAGAAATGTATTCTACCATGCACATTTGAAAGCAATTCGGAAAACTAGTTGGCCACTTGGTTTCGGCGGCTACTGATGTGAACCAACATACCCGCCGTCTTTTGTTACTGACAAAAATACAAATGTTTCATTTTTGGTTGATTCAGGAGCTGACGTTTTTGTCATACCTAAATCAATTAGCGGAATAGATTTATTTAATACACCTTTAAAATTATATGCCGCAAACGGCACAACAATTTCTACTTACGAAATAAAACTTTTAAATTTAAATTTAAGCTTGCGAAGAAAATTTAGCTATCCTTTTATTATAGCAGACGTAAATCGAGCCATATTAGGAGCAGATTTTCTTCATGAATTTAACCTTCGTCGAAAACGTTTAATTGATAACAGCACTACGTTAAGTGTTTCTGGTAAGAGAAGCCACGATTATTTTCCAAAACTTTCAACAATTTCTTACAACGACAATTCTGTATTCAAAGAATTGCTGAAAGAATTTAAAAATTTAACAAAAACAACCGATGAACATACATCAGTCGCCCATAACATTCAACATACTATTATTACAAACGGTCCACCAGTTTTTGCGAAAGCTAGACGATTAGCGCCAGAAAAACTTAAAGTAGCTAAAGCTGAATTCGAATACATGTTATCTAAGGGTATATGTCGGCCATCGAAAAGTTCATATGCAAACCCACTACATCTGGTTCAAAAAAAGAATGGTGATTGGAGACCTTGCGGGGATTACCGGAGACTAAATGCGATTACAGTACCCGACAGGTACCCCATTCTTCACATACAGGATTTTACACGAAACATTCACGGATCAAAATTTGTTACCACATTAGATTTAGTCAGAGCTTATCATCACATTCCAGTATCGTCTTCAGACATAGAAAAAACAGCAATTATAACACCATTTGGCCTATTTGAATTTCCAAGTATGAGTTTTGGTTTAAGAAACGCCGCTCAAAGTTTTCGAAGATTTATGCATCGCGTTTTGCAAGGATTACATTTTTGTTACGTTTATATAGACGATTTATTAATAACTTCAAAATCATTAGAACAACATTTAGAACATCTCAGAATAATTTTCGAACGCTTGTCCGAATATGGCATTAACATTAATGTTGATAAATGCGTGTTTGGTCAAAGCAGGGTTAACTTTTTGGGACACAGCTTCTCTGAAAATGGTATCGAACCACTACAACATAAAATTGACGCAATAACAAATTACCCAAAACCGGACACGATTAAAAGTCTCCGAAGATTTTTTGGCATTATAAATTTTTACCGTTGTTTCTTACCCAAAGCAGTAACTATACAAGCTAAATTAAATGCTTTAATAAGTAAAGGTAAAAAGAACGACAAAACAAAAATTATTTGGACAGAAGAATTAGATGAAGCTTTTCAAAATTCAAAAAATCTTTTTACCAGCACTTCTCTTCTAGCACACTTTGACTCAACAGCAGAATGGTCTATCATGACCGATACATTTGATATTGCAGTTGGCGCAGTGTTGCAACAAATGTCCGAAAAAGATTAGAAACCACTCGCTTACTTTTCAAAAAAATTTAATCCAGCACAACAAAAGTACAGTGTGTTCGATCGAGAATTACTAGCGATTTATTCCGCGATTAAATATTTTAGACAAATGATAGAAGGGCGAAACTTTGTCATATACACCGATCACAAAGCACTTACAACAGAATTTCTTCAGAATCCTGAAAATTGGTAATTGGTCTATTTTCTACAAACATCAAATACATTTCGGGTGTTAACAACACTGTTGCCGATGCATTATCAAGAGTAGAAGCTATTTCATTTCCTAACGTTTTTGATTTTAGCAAAATGTCTGAAGAACAAGAATCTGACAAAGACTTTCAACGCTTTAAAGATTCAAAATCAATGCAAATTGAAAAATGTCAGATTCTTGGCTCTACAAACACAATTTTTTGTGACACATCAACAGGTATCAGCAGACCATTTGTACCTTCATCTTTCAGAAACCAAATTTTTAATCACTTTCACAACATTTCTCATCCAGGTATCAAGGCAACAACAAAACTCATCCGCACACGATTTATTTGGCCAGCAATAAACTAAGACTGTCGACATTGGGCACAAACTTGTTTAAATTGTCAACGATCGAAAATTACAAAACACACCACTAGTCCAGTAGGATCATTTTTAATACCTAACGAAAGATTTTCACATGTACACATTGATTTGATAGGTCCAATGCCAAATAGTAACGGTTATTCTTACTGCCTAACATGTATTGACAGATACACTAGGTGGATGGAGGTGATACCATTAACAAATATTTATTCAAAATTGAAAAAACCATTTTCAAAACATTCAACCTGTATCTACAAAATGTCACACTAAAAAAAAATTTTTATTTTTAAAGAGTTAACCGATTGTTCACATGTTTTAGTTAGAATTGATTCTGTAAAACAACCACTACAGCAACAGTATGTTGGTCGATACCGCGTATTAAAACGTTTAGAAAAAACTTTCTTACTAGATGTTGGTGGAACCAAAAAAGTGATATCAATCGATCGGTTAAAACCATGTTTTATTGAAGCAGAGAAAGAAACAATTCCACCCAAAACAACTAATAATTGTAACAATGTTAATAACAGTTTACCTCAAGATAACACTTCCATCGTTATCACTACACGTTCCGGAAGAAAAATAACTTTTGCAAACAATGTCGTGCAAGGCATTTATCGGTAACGTTGTCACTGGTGATGGGGTACTGTGGCGGTAGATACCACATCACTAATTTTTACTTTTTAGTTTTAAGTTCATTTTATTGTTTCGATTTTTTATAATCAAGTTGTACATAAGTTAAGTTTCATCATTGTAAATAATTAAAAAATTTAATGAAGTTATATAAAAATAATAACAAAAAAATTATATTGTCAAAAAAATTGTTTTTCATAATGACGCATTTAATTAATTAAATATGTTATTTAAACAAACTGTGGATTTAATTTAATTGACAAAACTACAACGAAGAAAACATTTAATCCACAATCACTTAAATTTATTTTAATGATTTAAGCAGAAAATTAGGAAATATGTATTAACTGCAAAATAGCAATAATAAAAATATTATCTAAATAATTTAATAACTTTGAATCATATTTTTTGTCATAAAATATATCTAGTACCTAATAAAATTTGATTTATCCTGTTTATAATTTAAGTTTTGCATGTGGTGCAGTAGAAAAGATAATTATTAAAAGCGTGCTGCATTTATATTTTGATTTTAATTAATATTTTGATGTTCTCCTTCCGCAAGTAATTAATTAATTTTCTTTAAATAGCAAACAATATTAAATTTATTTTAGTTCTGTAGTTCGTATGTTTAAAATGAAATCATTACTATTTAGTATATTTGTGAATTGTCTGATAATAACGTCAGCGGTAAGAAAATTTATAAACTAAGTTTTTAACTTAACCAAATTTAAAAAGTTAAGAAGTTATTTCTTATTAATTATTTTAATAATAAAATATTATTAATATTTTAAAAATTAAAAATTGAAATAAAAAATTCTCGCATATAGCTTTGCCAAAACTTTTAGAATTAAAAACATTAAAAAATTTAATTTTTTATCATTCAAATGTCTTAAAACTGATGAAATTGAAATTAATTGATAAACACAAAAATTTTACTTTTCTAGCGAAAAATGGAAAAGAAATTATGTTATATAAATATGTTATAAATTTTTTAAAGTACAATCGGCAAGGTCGGACAGTAAACATACCAAGTGATTGAAATTTTCTGGTTGATTGGGCTGGAAAAAGCCAGTAATATTTAATATTATGCTAATATCAATAATAAACATAGTATACATCACAAGTTTTAAACAGTATTGTTTTAGTTGTAACACCGAAGTTTCGTTTTACCTATAAGTAATAATACTATTATAGCGTTAAAATACAGAAATTTTAACAAAAATGTTAAATGTTAACATGTATTTAAATAATTAATTGATACTGAAAACTGAATTAAAAAAAATTTGAACAACGCGTTTGCAAAAGAAAGCAATAGTATATTGTTTAGCTAGGGATGAAACAAAACGATTTCAGACCAGGGTGAGGATTGCTTGCCCGAACGATAGCGAGGGCTGGCAACACCCTGGTCTGAAATCGTGTTTCATCCGGTGCCATACACACTATTTTACATATTACCTGCAATGAATCTGAGAGTTTCATTTATTAATCTAACCTTCATAAAATATAAAAACTGTCACTGTCAGATATTTTGACAGTTAAAACAATATATTTATAACTGAGTAAGCGGGAAGAAACTTGACGGTTTCTGTCCTAGGGAAGAAACCAATTGGTTTCTGACCAACAGTCGCGTTGATCTGCAATTGTATAGTTTGGACTGTCTCAACAAGCAATGAAACTCACAGTTTCATAGCAGGTTTTATGTAAAAAATTTTACTCTTAACCAAGTTACAAAATAAATTTGTATTAAAAAATTAATAAAATGTATAAAATATATGCGAAACTTCCAGTGTCGGAATTTTATATGTTTTTATTAAGTCAGGTGCAAGGCATTGTTACGTGCCGCTTGTTCGATCTTGATGCCGGCTAATTGGATGCCGGTTATAGTAGAGAATTCTTTTTGCTCCGAAAATGTTTGATGATTTCTCGTTGATTATCTGAATTAATTTTATAACTTTTTCTTTCAGTATCATCAAACGGATTATTCAGTTATTGTTGAAAGGTATAATGTAATACATTATGACAAGAGCTTTATAGGAGATTATAATGTTAAAAAAGTATTTTTAACAAGATATACAATAAAATTTACTATCAGTCTATGTTTACTAAAGGATGTAGATTTGAAATATGTAAATGTAAGTACTTAATATTTAAAAATATTTTTTAAATTCATACGGAGGCCCAGTTTTTCAAACTCCAATTATTACTATTACCATTTCTAAAAATTTAAAAATTCTAATTATAAATTTAAAAATTCTGTAGTTAAGTCATTAATACTATTTATTTCATTATTTAATTTTACGTAATTAATTATAGTATAAGCAAAATAATTTTATAACAGCCACCCTTTTGAGTAAAACTCGATTGTACGTAGTAATGATATTATTTAAATGCTATAATGGCAAACTTATTTTAAAATTCGGCATTTATCTACAGCATCAATAGAATTTTTTTGCTGCTAGAACCAATTTTATACTGCTATAATACAGTTTTTCTATGCAAAAAACCTAATTGGTTAGTTTAATAATTTTCTTTTTGGAACAAAAAAAATTTTGTTATACTAGCAGCATATAATTTGTTGTAGCAGTAATGGCGATAAATCTTTTTTTTTACAGTGAATAGATAATGTTACAATTATCAATAATTGATAAGTATTTGTGTACACAGTTACAATAAGAAAATAATAAACATCTGTTTTATTAAAATATTTAGTTAATTTTGAAAATAAGTTCGCAGCGTAGCGTAGCTGAATGCCGGAAGCACTTTATAAAAAATAATTCGTACGGGTGATCTCTGATTCTGTATAGGTAATAACTGATTATTTTTTTCTGCTTTAAGGAACATTTGCAAGGCAGAAAATTTCAAAGCAATGAGTATCGATTATTTCCATTTAATTATACCGAAAACTCGTGCACAGCTTTACATAATCCTTTATTTGGAAATTACATAGAGCAATTTAATTGCAGTTTCAATAATGTAAAATCCTGTTATATAAAAAAGGTAAGTAATGTACCGGTTTTATAAATAGTATCTTAAAAATTATTAAAAACGTTAAAGAAATTTAAATAATACAACCCAATAAATAAACAATGAAAAAAAGTGATTTAATAAGAAACAAATAATTCGACTAACTAGTTTCCTATATCCTAAATTTAAATTCCGTTTTCATTTGATAGTTGAGTAGTATTTTTTCGGGATCCAGAAAAAATACACTCTTTAAAATTTCGGAGCCGGACATTTGAACGCAGCCGTTTGAACGCAGGGACGTTTGAACGCGAGAACCCAGGTGCAATATTTAGCCCCATTATATTTAAATATAATAATAAATGAAAAATAAATATAATAAATGTGACCTTTTTTACATTGCAAAGAATAGAATTCGAAGAAGCTTAAGTACCAAACAAATAAAAACTAACCTGAATTGGAATTCCAGATTGAAACTAGAATTGGAACAAACAAATAGTTTATCGATATATTTATTTATTAAACAAAACTTAACTATTCATTTCGTAATTATGAGAAATGCCTCTCAAAAAATCAACAATGTTGCGATTATTGTAATCCATTACAAGCTTTTTTATTCTGTAGTCTGCATCAACGTACTTTTTGCGCTTTTGTGGAGGTTCGTGCCCAGCAATTAATTGTTCGAAAAATACATCTCTGCCATGTTGTATTTTTTTTAGTGCGTTAATAAATTTCCAAATTACTGGATTATCAATGCCCAATTCGGTTTGCAGCCGTCTATGTGCTGCCTCGGCGTGATTATTTGTTCTGTCTACATCATTCATGACGCGGTTATATACAGACCAAAGCTGAAGTGAAAACATTGGAGGACGTCTACCATTTTCTCGGCGGTTTGCTCTTCCTATGTAATTGTCTTCAAACCATTGTAAAGCGGGTTCTAATTCTATTGGCAATACGTTCGACAACTGCTCTACTGCTTCATCTAAATCTTCAATTGGAACAAATGCCAGAGATGTTATCATCCGAGCTGATAATGCAAAATCAGATTCTTCATTGTAACGTCTCATAAGGTGAAGGGTTCCGATGTGCTTCTTTAGATTTTTTGTTAAATGAAACATACATCCCAGTATTTCCGCATTGGGGAAACCTTCTCTGAAAGCATTTATTGCAGCCAATTCGAAATCGCAAGATATTTTATCAGGGTTTAAATTTGGCTCTAACGATTTTAGTGCAGTGATCATATGAGAATATGAAACACTCTGTTTATTTTGCAATAGCACGTAAACGGCAGGGTGCACAGCTCCAAATCGCTGAGCCATAATTACATAAACCTGATGGAATAATTGGGGTGCTGAAGACAAGGTTCCATCCACAAACCAGTGTTTAATTACCTGTAAACTTTTTTGACGACCGAATATTAACATGCGATTTGGGAGTTGTCCACTGTCGTAAAGCAAAACTTTTTCTAAAACACCATTTGCTTTAAACATTGTGTATTCTTCCGGAATAATTAAATCCTCTAAATGTGTTGGTGCCGGAGGTGCTTTTCCAATTTCATTTTTTTTTCCTTCTAATCATCTTCTTCAGTGCTTGATGTTTGGGTAGAGCTACTTTAGCACTTACTGATAAACCAATTACACATTCATTAATTATTTGTGAAGGCTGCTCCATTGTCTCTGCAGCTCTTTTCTTCATTGCGGTTTGACTAATATTAGCTTCTATTTGCATTGCAGCACTATCATGACAATGGTGATTTATTTTTTTTAGGATTACACCTTCACAAACATGAATTCGTGCTTTACAGCGAGATGTACCATCGATGTTCCATTTATCACATCTCCAAAAGTCTTTAGTCCCACAAGCACTTTTTCGATCGAAAACATACGAATATCCATCGTTATAAAATTTCGTTAAAAATCGTTATGAAAAAAATGCTTAAAATTTCCATCTTTGAACTTTGCATGCTGATCGCACTTTTACACACCGTTTATTAAATCTAATGTAACACTGTAGCAATTTCGGTATTTTAAAAAAAATACCTTGCTCACCATACCTGGGATAGATCTCCCCCAGTATTTAATAATTGTGGTGGACCCAAGATGGAATACCAACTCTTTAATGCGGAGGCAGGATCGTCGGTTCTGAAAATAAGAATTTGCTTCCTTTGCATACAATAAAACTCTATCAACAATTAACCGTATATTGAAGATTAAATTTGATACAACAATTTCCAATTTAATTATAAAATAAATCGTTAGCCACAAATAGGGAAACATCCACGTCGCCAGCCGATGTAAAACTACACGTTTTCGCAATTGCAGTAAAAAACTCGGTAAATCAAAAAAACACTTACCAAGGCCTGGTTCGTTTACAAATTGGTAATTCGACAGAAGCTTGTTTACCAGTAGTGTACTGCAACCGCAATCCACACAAGCTCTTGACTTATGACTTCCCTGGCTACTGTTGATGAAAAAAACTCGGCTCGATTGCGAAGCTGCTTGCAGAATTCGTTGCGTCGCACAAACAAGAATTTCACTACTAAACACTTGATCGTAGCACAGAAACTGACTCCTTCCAGTAGTCGTCGATGGTAAGTAAAAATCAGAAAGATGCACATACGGCCACACACCGTTTTCCAAATCGAACATTCAATGTTGATTGCAGATTGGTGACAGTTTGAGTTTTCAGCGCCACGGTACAAATCCCACAATTAAGGTTTCCGTTATTAACTAATTACGAGGTTAACGGTTTCGTAAATCAAACTTTGCTAAACGATTTCTTCTCAGGCTTACTCTTTACAAATATTCGGCCCTATCTAAATAATCTTCAGCCCAAGAAACTAAAACACGTCTTCACTCCTCGTAGTGCGCTCTTAGAATCCCGAAACGCAGCTCAAGCACGCGCTCTCTACGATCCCTTGCGCATGCCTTACTCAGCATAGGCGTACTAAAAATCGTCGTCAAGGGATCGCGCAACAATTGACAAAAAATTGTTACAACACTCTTAAATATTAATATTTATATTCACTATTAAATGCCAAATCGAGGGGGCTTATCTTGGAATTTTTAAAGGTTGGCAATCCTAATATAAATTGAGTTTAAAACAAAATTTTAAATATTAATTTTGAGATCAGTGATAATGGGATAATTTTATATATGGAATTAGGTTGTGTAAGCAGAACAATTCTCCATTACCCCTCAACCCTGCCATCAAAATTAATACTTAAAATTAATTATAGTTCTGAAATTTTGGCGGGGGGGTATTCTTTGGTAAGTAATAATTTCGGTTTAATTTATGGACAAGCGACAAGCTACACGACGGTTTATTAACATGGATTAATATGAAATCTTTAAACAGGTTATGTAAGTGGAACAATTCTCCATTACCCTTCACGCCTGACCTCAAAATTAATACTTAAAATTTGTTTTGGGGGGGGGGGGATAATTCAAACTACTTTGGTAAGGGAGCGTCCATAAATTATGCAAGGACAAATTTTGGAATTTTTGATCCCCCCTCTCCACGTAAGGGTCCGTATTAGATTTCTGATACTCCCAAACTCATGTATCCTAATTTTTAAATGAATAATTAAGTTTTGTATAATAAATAAATATATCGATAAACTTTTTATTTGTGTAATTTTATTCTTTGCAATGTAAAAAAAAGATCACATTTATTATATTTATTTTTAATTTTATTTAAATATTTAAATATAATGGGGTTAAATATAATGCAGGCGGGGGGTGCAATTGCATCTGGGTTCACGCGTTCAAACGTCCTCGCGTTCAAACGTCTCTGCGTTCAAACGTCCCCGCGTTCAAACGTCCCTGCGTTCAAACGTCCTCGCGTTCAAACGTCCCTGCGTTCAAACGTCCCTGCGTTCAAACGGCCGCGTTCAAACGGCCGCGTTCAATCGGCCGCGTTCAAATGTCCTAGACCGTTAAAATTTTAATTTGCAAAGCTAGTTGGAAATCCAAAATATTTACAAAAATCAACAAATTTGCAGCAACTACAAAATTTTATAAATAAATTAATTCTTGTTTAAAATTTGAAATTGAAGTTTAGGATATAGAATAATTTCACTATTGAATTTGACAATAACTATTTTTTATTTCAGGATTGTTATTCGTGTACTAATGTAGTTTTTGATGATTCAAAATTTCCGCCATTTGCACCAAGAGGAAGATTTAAATTTACCTTTACTATTACATATAAAAATACGATAACTTTGGGTTCTACTGAAATATTTCTGGAAATAAAACCAACCAATCCTTTAGAAAGAGTTATTGGAGGGTAATTTTTCATTTATATGTAAAAATGTATAACTACTTAAAATTTTAAATAAAAAAATATAAATTTTAAATAATTAAGAACAAAATGTACATTTACAGATTCAATAAATTATATTAATCTCATAGTGCTATAAGAGTACTGTCAAACGCGGTGAATAGGAACAAGTGAGTGATGGGGATAGTTCACAATTTTGTTCGGTTTTTGCGTAACAACTCGTTGAGTTTTGCACCTACAATTGTTTTTTTCTGTGAGCCCCAGGTAAGCATTTATACTAGAAAGTGTCCCTATTCACCGTTTGACCGGTACTAGTTAATTTTTACTTTCCTAACTCCTTGCTAAGGGGGCGTCCATTAATTACGTGAGGCATTTAGGGGGGGGGGGAGGGGGTTGAGCCGAATCTCACCAAATCTCACGTAGGGGAGTGGGGGGGGGGGGGTCTCGGCAAATATCACGTAATATTTTTGTGTTAACTATTCTTAAATAAAAATAATTAAGCAAATTATGCTTATTTAATAAATCCAACGCAATCAAGAACATATTAACGTATTTTCACTAAAAGTACACATTTAAAAAAATCTCATGTGAGATTAGAAGGGGGGGGAAGGGGTCAAGCCAAATTTCACGACATCTCACCAAGGGGGGGGGTCTAAAAATCGCTAAAATCACCTCACGTAATTAATGAACGCCCCCTAAGTGGCACAAAGCCTATTGAAGATGA
Source organism: Cantharis flavilabris (assembly GCA_949152465.1). NCBI lineage: Eukaryota > Metazoa > Arthropoda > Insecta > Coleoptera > Cantharidae > Cantharis > Cantharis flavilabris. The sequence goes on from OX424435.1 coordinate 15,228,406, forward strand.
ATAAAATCGTATGGGGGAACGGGGAGTTTACTTGAAGCGATAAAACATAATTCATCATAACTTCGAAACGCAATGAAATAGGTAAAAGTTTATTATAACAAAAAAATTTCAGTATCAAATTACCTACAACTTGTGTTTTATAAAAAAATTTTTAAATAAAATAAAAATTTTTTTTTCAGTTTTCTACGTTGTGTGTCGATTTAATAAAGGAATTTTGTGAATTTTGTGATAAGACTATATTGGGTGCCGTATTTCCGTTTACCGACATCAGGTGTGTATTGTAACTTGGAATAACACCAGAGGGCAAGCGTCAACATAATAAGGAGCCGTAGCATAATGCCATCACATCATGCCAACTAGGCTAATGTTGGTAGTGATCATAGTCTGGTGTTGTGCAAGCTGAGATTTATCTATCCATTAACGTATAATAAATGCCCAACGTCCTCCAATAGGGAAAAGCTAAACATAGAAAACCTCAGATATGAGAGCACTAGATGGTTGTACACACAAAGACTGAAGCAAAAAATAGAAGCCAACAGAATAGCAACGACCGACTCACTAGATGTATCTAGAAGAAAATTAAAAACAAGCATAATCCAAGCAGTTGAAGAAGCATGTGGTACGAGAATAGTTTGCTCAAGACCCGTGAATAACACGGCATGGTTTACAGAAGAGGTGAAAACCCTCAGGAAGGAAAAGAAACAAGCGTACGCATTATATAAATCTTCACAATTACCAGAAAACTATAGAAAATATAAAACCACCAGGAATAAGATAGCCCAAAGAATACCTAAGGGAAATAAAGGAAGATTATTGGAAAAGATTCACCAAGGATATGGAGCGAGATCTGACGGGTGCACAGACGAAGGTTTGGAAGCTGGTCCTTAACTTAAACTTAACTTAACTAAACTTAAATAAAATTAGCGGCGCACAATGGAGCGAATACTTCGAAAATATGTATCATCATCATCACAATTCAAGCGAAAACGATCTGTTGCACGAAGAAGCTCAGACCGAAGCAATCAAAATAGGTAAAACAGATATATAACAAAGGCACTACAGGGTCTGAAGAGTAGGAAAGCATCGGGAGCAGATGGAATTCCAAATGAGCTCCTTAAATATGGAGGCGATACGCTTATAGACGAACTGGTGATATTCATTCAAAAAGTTTTTGATCTACAGAACATCGCGGAAGAATTCAGAACCAGCTTAACTATCCCAATCCACAAAAAGGGAAATAAGAACAAACCAGAAAACTACAGAGGAATCACACTGCTTAGCTCTGTATTAAAACTAACTACCAAAATAATACTGTCCAAGATCAATGAAGTTATACAAAATAACGAAGAGCAGTTTGGTTGTCGACAAAATAGATCTACGACAGATGCAATATTTATTATCAGACAGATATGCGAAAAGTCCATAGAGTACAACACCCCAGCCTTCATGTGTTTCGTCGACCTCTCAAAAGCATTCGACCGAGTGAAATTGACAGATGTCACAAGAATACTGGAGGAGAAGAACATCTCAAAGCCATCATTTGATTGAAACTATTCAATATTTTGAATTAGCAATAAACGTTAATTTGATTATTGGGTATGATTCCCGAACTGGGAAATTTGGTGAGTACGGTAAAAAGAGGCTTTACTTCACTCAAATGAAGTTCAAAAAGTAGGACTTTACCTACTGCAATAAACGAAGGATTTAAATTGGCTTTCATCGAAATTTTATTGTGATCTCGTTATTTTAACGATTTCTTGGTTTTGTTTACTGTTTCGAAATAGATCGAAATAATAATTCATAGTCAGAATTTTTTTATGTAGAAGTCCATGATTGTTATAATATTTGATTTAATTAATTTCATTGTTTTGAGATGTAGTCTTTTAATATTGTGTAGTTGAATTTCATTTGAATGAGCAGGCTTCAACATTTTTTCATTCTAAAAGTTACTTTTAGAGCATAATAAGATCATGAAAATATTTGGTATATTTTAGTTTCATAATCCTATTATTTCTTGATTCTAATTAATCATTCGCGATTCAAGTTTCTATTAGAATTTTAAACGTGTTAGCTTGCCAATTGTTAAATTTTTATTTTATATAATAATTATGTTTACTATAATTTTTCAATATTTTCTTTAATTTAAAAACCCCCAAAAATTATTGAACAGCTATGTTAGCGCTACGGCCCTGACTTTTGCTGGACGATATCGATTACCTTCGTAAAGTAAGTTTCTTTTCTGATTACAAACCCAACAAGAATTTCAATTTTACCCTTCTGAGGTCATGACCGAAAACGAGGTAAGCTTATTGTTTAAAAATATACTTTTTGCAGAATTAGAACTCCAATTTGTTAATGAAAAACGAAATCTGTCGTGAAAATAAGGAAGGAACAATTTATAGCCGTGTTACGCCATCTCTATGCTGTAGTCGGGCTAGTTTTGTTTATAACATTAACCTATATACAATTTTGGCAACAACTTTTATATATTTTCGAAATTGTGGGTTGCATGCATAGCAGATTGCAGACTATTTTTATATACTAATATTTATAGATTTAAATATCGGTTCAAAAAAATTTGTCATCACATTGTCAATGAAGATGCTTTTACGCTGGTCAAAATCATCGAATACCTACTTAAAAAGACTTTCAATTAAAATAAAATAAACACAAAAAAATTCATTAAATATTTTTCATGTGCGAACGTTCGCACTTCGTTGAGCTTATTTATGTTCTTTAATTTATTATTCAAATTGTAGGTTTAAATTTCATGTCATATTTAATAACTAATACTTAATTATATAGGCATACCTAATAATTATATATTTTGTTTTATGTAAAGGTATATATTATTAAATAAAAACCATAAGAAGATCAATAATAAACTGTTTAAAAATAACTTTTTGATTAATGAAATTTATTATAAATTAGAATTCAGTTTGAATATTTCTATTTTTCATTTTTTTTGTTAAAAAAAAATTATTGTGAACAAAAATTATTATCAATAATAATAATTATTATAAATTAATTGATGTCTACGGCAGGAAATGTCAAAATATTTTGACAAGCAACTAATCTTCCAAAATGTCATGTGGATGTCCTTCTTCTCCAGCAAGACATTGTTCTTGTGGAAAAGGCAGGAAAGGCAAAGTAAGTAAAATAATTTGGTTATATTGTTGTTTGATTATATTGTGCACAATGTGTAGATGTGTTGATTACCACTTTTTGAAGTGACACGAAAATTAGTATAAAATCAAAAGTAGCAATAACAATTTCAAAAATTAAATAAAGAAAGGCTTGAAATAAAATTCTAATGGAAAATACTAATAAGGAAGAGGAGTGTAAAGCCAATGTCACTTGTAATATTGATTCGAGTAATTGGGATTGTAATGGACAAGTCCCAATAGAAAATACAACTGCCAAAAAGTGCGGTGAACATAAATTAACTTGCTTTCAGCCAACTGTAAGTCTCAGCCGAAAATTTTCGATTCATCTTTTTATAACTTTTAACGATTTTTAAAAGTAGGTGCTCGAATCTTATCTATTATGTATAACAATAAGTTGGAATTTGTTACGAACAAACTAATAATTTCGAGCACATTTTTATTCAACGTTAACTCTACCGCTTATCAAAACATCTCCATTCGTTTTCCCACCAAATCAGAGTTCTAATTCTATTCGTCAATATCACTGGGAGATATTCTCGCTTAGACTCGTGACCCAGTGCCATTGAAAAGAATTGCGCTCACAGTTGTTAATTTGTTTATTACTACTTATATTGTTATTGCAATAATGGTGAGTTTAACGTTTGTTACATAACTTTGTTACACTTATTTTATAAATACTATCTCGAGTATTTTATTTCGAGATAAAACAGATATTTGAGTGTAAACATTGAAAAATTATTATTAATCAGGTATTAATCATTTCATTTATTTTCGTTTTCAGTGTAATCTATCAATTAAAGTGCCCATAGTTTGGATTCTTGGAGGGCCAGGGTCAGGAAAAGGTACGCAGTGTGATAAAATTGTCGCCAAATATGGATTTACTCATCTATCTTCCGGAGATTTACTAAGAAATGAGGTAATTGAATTAAACGTATTATTATTATCATCATCACCTTTATATATTTAATTTGATTTTTTCTTGGCATCGTCGATGTTAATATAAATAAAATAAATTCAAGTTGATATAATAGGTGAGCAAATTAAAAATATATTTTATAGTATAGAATTCGAAACAAATTATTCAATGACATTCTGAAATATTTCGGTCTTTTAATTTGTACTTATTATTTACTTGTAATTACATGAAAGTCATGATGGATAGGTAGGGGAAAAATTTGGATCCAGTGGTATTTTTAACGTGGATGTTCGTAGACCAATTTACAATTATTGTGTAACTTGAAACTTCCGCTACAATAATTTAAGTAGTCAAAAACGATAGTTTCCTTTTTCAATTTCAAGAGTGGTTCCCTGCTTAAATCAGCAGACAACTTTGCAGTATTTTAAATATTTTAATTGTGTTTCGCCTGTGCACCATTTTGAATTTTGTATCCCAAATTGTCTAAAACTTAAAAAAAATTTTGTCCACTACCAAATTGTAGAAGCTTAAAAAAGCTTAAATTTATTTAATACTTCGTTGATCCATTCTTACGCGTCAGTAATTAATTTTTGTGACTGCAAAAACCTACAACGATAAATTGCTTGGCGTAGATTTAATATTCTGGTCTTCACACCACAGTAATTTTGTTAATTTTATAACAACCGCTGCTATTTTGTAATAATAATTGCATATTCAATACAAATAACCTTGTAAAAATCAGTGTATTGTCAAGTTTTAAAAATTTTTTGTATCTGCATAAAATATGGTTTAATATCAAGGAAATCGATAAATTGATTGAGTATATTTATGCGTTTTTTACAAAAATAAATTTTAATTCAGGTCAGCAGTGGCTCTCCAAGAGGCAAGGAGTTATCGGACATCATGGAAAAGGGAGAATTGGTTTCGATGCAAATTGTTTTGGATTTATTGAGAGAGGCGATCGAAAAGAGCCTTCCAACTGCTAAGGGCTTTTTAATTGATGGCTATCCACGTGAAAAAGAACAAGGAATAATGTTTGAAAAAACGATAGCACCGGTGAATCTCGTCATATTCTTGGACGCGTGCGACGAAACTTTGGTGAGCAGACTTTTGGGGAGAGCTCTCACGTCAGGAAGAGTCGACGACAACGAAGAAACTATTAAGAAAAGACTTCACACTTTCAATACTCACAACAACGAAGTTGTCTGCCTATATACAAATAAGCTGAAAACGGTAAGGCTGTACAGGAAATTTTGATTGGATTAAATTTATTCATACTTCCATTATTTAATTTTTATTCCAGATCAACGCTGAAGGAGACAAAGACGATATTTTTAAAGAAATTGAAGCATGTTTAGACCCATTAGTTGCTTAAATAAATATTATTAAATTGTTTTAATTAAATCACGTAAACATTTGCATGTATATTACACATTAAATTAATAATGAATTACACTTTTGGCTATGCATCTAAACTGAAAATTTATCACATCACAAATATTAGAACAATTAAATACTACTCTACAATTATTGAAATATAAAATTTTTAAAAATAATTTTAAAAATATGTAACGTCTTTAATATACAAAATTAATAAATATAATGTAAAAATGTTTATTTTCATTAATTTTTTAAGGTTTAACTTTCATAAAAAAAATCAAGATATTAAATTTGTTTACTATCCTTTACAAATAATTATTATTATTATTGCAATCAATAAAGACTACAATCAATATACAACAATCACAATAGAATCTAGCCTATTACCGAGCTTCCTTTTATACTATTGCGATAAACCCAAAATTCGTTTTTATAAAATTTGGAAATATTTCCGTTTGGGTGGGGCAAGTTTATTTTTACTTTTATAAATAATACAATCTCGATTTTTGTTCCAACAATAAAACGAGCTTCATATGTAATATGTCCATCTTATGTCGAAATCAAAATTGGTGATTTGGAATTAAATTTATTGTTATATACAGAAAAGTGTTGCAACTTTTCCAAAATCCAAAATTTCCAAGAAAATTTTTAATTGTTTAAAATATAACTTTTTATTATCAAACCTTATATATGATCAAAGTTAATCTAGATGATTAGAGTTTAGTCCAGCAGAGTAGCTTTGCGAAAAACGTAAGCTGCTACAAATGAGTAGCAGGGTTGAATTATTATACATTAGCCCAAGGGCGATTGAGGTCGACTCACCGGTAAAAAAAAAATTTTCTTGAAATGGCCGATTAATTCTAATCTTTAAATAATATGGATAATAATTAATAATTAGTAATAATTAGGTATAAATCGTTGAGTAGAGGTCTAATTTAAACATTTATATGTTCGACATTTCGAGTCTTTATTGAAATTGACCCATTGTCAAGGATGTTGAAGACAAATATTTTGACAAACAAGTGTCATAATATTGATATTGTTAATCATTCTTCAACATCCTTAACAATGGGTGAATTTCAATAAAGACTCGAAACTTTGGACATATAAATGTTTAAATCAGACCTCTACTCAACGATTTATATCTAATTAATAATGAATAACATTTTTTTTAATGTAAAATATAGTTTGCATCATATTCGGGAAATTCCCAGAATTCCCGATCGGTCCATCTGCCCCTGCATCAACCTGTTACATATATCGCCGTCACCACTTCACCGCCGGTCGTTTGATCCTCGAAAATTTAGGGGTGACTGTAAGCTGGGCCAATGGTAAACTGGGCCAAAAGCACTTTTAACTAAAATTATGAAAGTGGTAAACTGGCCCAAAGGTAAATGTTAGGTAAGAGAAGGGGTGCAGGCAGGGTGTGCCGGTGTAAATTCTTTTTTGATATTATTTTTAAAAAAATATATAAAAAACTAACTGTAGCTTACCGACCGATTTACATCCTTGCGCCCGATCTACATTTTGTTCCTGGACAATTCGCTCCCGGACATTTCGCTACTAGGACATTTTGTTCCTTCATTTTACGGTGGATCCCTGATTTGCCGTGGTTGAGACAGCCAAAACTAACCCTACAATACCCTCCGCTTCGCTCCGCTCCGGGCCGTTTTGGCTGGAGCTGAACTTGCTAAAAACATGACCAAAGTCAATCCACCTGGACTGGGAGGCCCCATCTCGACTGGATGGCCCGCAATATTACATAAAATAACATTTAAATTTAATTACAGCGTACCTAAAAAATTCTCTCTTTGGCCCAGTTTAGCATTTTTAAAATTTTAGAAATATTTGCCTTTGGCCCAGTTTACCACTTTCAGGTAGCTTTTTAAATAGAAATTGGGTATGCAATGTTTTTATGTCAATACGAGCATCCATAAATCTTTTTCAAGAGATAAGAAGCAAACTCAACAATTACTGTTTTATAAATAAAATAAAAAGATTACATAATAAATTTTTTTTAAAATAGTGGACATTAAAAAATATTAGAATTCTTAACATAAAATTTAATTAGAAAAATTCTTGTGAATGTAAATTTTGGGTTAGAGATGACCCGGTTGTAGTACAGTGCAAAAATACAGTTTTACTCATTTTGAACTTCTTAATTTTGGAATTTTTTAATGAAAATATTCCATAAAAAATTATCAGAATTAAGGGAACAAGTATGCGTTACTGATGACGACTAATGAGTCAGAAACACATGTCATGGTTTGATGGCTAGGAAGTCGAAGAAGCAGTACATGTGTCTATCGCTCTTTGCCTTAATTGTGTTAATTATTTTAGTTTTTAAACTATTTTTGCACAACTTGCATGATTATCTTTTTATCATATTTTCTTACGATTTACAAATTATAATTAATCGAAATAAACAATACTATTATAAAAAAATAAAAATTTTGTTATAACTGCATTGCTTAGCGTAATAAGCAGAATGTAAAAAATTAAGGCTGTTGACTCGAACATTTAGTTTTAGTTTTATTGTTATATTTAATGCAATAATCCTGAAAACAGAAAGATTCGAAATATCAGCTTGTTACTACACAATCAGGTTAATTAACTTGATTTTGATAAGAAATAAAAAAGTTAAATAAAAAGTCTGATATTATCTAGATGATTTTTATCTTTATTATTTTTACCTCTTGAGCTAAAAAACAAAATTTATTTATTCTTTAAAAATTAGTAAATTAAATTTTTATATTTTTATAAAGTAAAGTTTTATAAAGTAAACACTTTTTATATATTTGAAAAATTGATATAAACATAATAGATTAATTATGTATTTATTTAAAAAAAAGTTTTGTAAAATTTTTCGAAAAATCATTTTAGACCTTTTTTGTAAATCGTTTAATTTCCTACAAGTATGAGTTTTAAATTTTACTAGACGATAATTCATTCAAGTGTATTAAAATTCCAAATAAAAAAAATAAAATTTGCCGTGTTATTTAAATGGGAAATCAAAAATCACGATTAGCCACCTCTTATTAATATTAATTAATTTATGAATTTATTAATTATTATGAATTTTCTAGGATATTCTAGATTTCTTAAAATATCTTAGAATTTTCTACACTTTTTGGGATTTTCCATTTTTCAAGATGTCTTAAGATCCTGAAACTTTCTAGATTTTTCTGAGATTTCTTTGGATTTTCTATAGTTTCTAAGATATGATTTTCTACATTTCCTTGAATTTTCAAAGATTTCCTGGGTTTTCTTAACATTTTTCCGGTTTTCTGAAAGAAAATATTTCCTTTCACTTGTACTCCAGATTTCCCTCTCAATTTTAACTAAGTGGAAAACCAACTGGAAATCGTCATATACAAAACTAATGGAAAATTTGAAAAAAAAAATTTTCCTTTGATATTCCTCTATCTCAAGAATTTCTTGAATTTCTTAAAATTTCTTAGGATTTTTTACATTTCTTTGAATTTCCTATTTATTAAAATGTCCTAGAATTTCTTGAGATTATCTTGAAATTTTCTAAGATTCTAAAACTCTGAGATTTTTTGGAGTTTTTTGGAATATCTTCGAATTTGTTTTCACTAGTACACCAGAGTTTTTTGATGATTTCTCAGTAGTTATTTGTTTCTGGAAAACTGAAGGAAAATCGTGAAATACAAAAGTGAAAGATAATTTTTATTTTTTAGCTTTCTTATTTTCTGAGATTTCCTTGGCTTTCTTGGATTTTATCGATTTCCTAAAATAATAGAATTTTCTAAATTTTCTGGAATTTCCCATATTCTAAGTTTGCCGGCCAAGAATGTTTGGAAGGAATCGAACCCCTTCCTCATAGCTCATTAAAAACCAACAAAATCTACTAAACGCTTTTTGTAATTTCAAAAATATAGGTACCTAAATTCTTATCAAAATGTTTTTAATTACCCTCTCTTCAATACTTGTTTACTCTCTTTATGAACTTTGCCTGGATATATATGTATATATATATGTTACGGTCAATGATGACAATTCGGCCATTAACGTCAATGGCCGGACAATAACGTCAATGCCCAGCTTAGTTGGGCATTGACGTCATTGACCGGGTATTGACGTCAATGACCGTGCATTTTGGGCAATGTTGACATTTAGAATTTCATATGTGGTTTTTACATCATTGTCCGGGCAATGACGTCAATGCCCAATACAGGGTGGGCAATGATGAAATTATAATTCTATAGATTCCATCTGAAAGTAATGTATTAGTGATACGACCAAAGAAAATGAGATTACTCTTAGACAAGGAGCAGGTGAAAGCAGTGTTTTAGGAGGCCAAGGTTACAAGTGTTGTCATTGCAAGGGTGGATGTAAAAATAATAAATGTGCGTGTTGCGCCAGCAAACAAATTTGCAATTCTAAGTGCCATAGGTCGCTCCAGTGCCAGAATAAAAATGATTTATTTAAAATATTTTATTTCAGTATTTTTTAATTTTTATTATTTTTGTTAATAAATAATTATATTATTAAATTATGCCTAATACAATGAATATAACATATGTGCGTAAATATCACTTGCCAGTTGGCTGTCAAATTTAAATTGCCATTTTGCTGTTCTTTATAGTAGTTATTCTATAATATCATCATTGTCCAATCCTCTTTGGCCATTAACGTCATTGACCGGCCAAAGACGTAAATATTACAATCAAATGAAAATATTTACATCATTGCCCACCGTTAACGGGCGTTGACGTCAATGGCCGGTCAATGACGTTAATGGCCAGCGTAAATGGGCATTAGCTTCATTGCCCGGCCATTGACGTCAATGCCCAATTTACGTCATTCACCGTAACATATATATATATATATCCGGAATTATACCGCCATAAGCGGGTTTCCGGTTCGCAAACGCCAAATATCACGATTAAGAGCATCTTCCTCTTCTACCTGGTAAGCCAGCATTCTTTCTTTGGTGCCATCTCTCCACGATTTTCTTGGTCGGCCTCTTTTGCGTTTACCCGGAGGAGTCCATTCTAAAACTCTCTTAGGCCATCTTTGATCGTCCATTCTAAGCAAGTGACCGAACCACTTAAGGCTTCTTTTATCAATTTATTCTATCAACTGAACCTGAACCGCCATTCTGCGTCTTATTTCTTGGTTCGTTATGTGTTCCATTCTTGATACTCGAGCGCTTCTCCTAAGATAGTCCATCTCAACTGCTAGAAGTTTCCTTTTATATTCTGCGTTGATCGTCCATGTTTCACAGCCATAGTTCAGAACTGATTCCACCATTGTTTTTCCAATGTGTTTCTTGGTTTTGAGCAAGATATGTCTATTCCACCATATCGAGTTGAGGCTACCTAGCACCTTACCACTATTCTGTATTCTGCTTTTAATTTCTTTCCGTCCGATTCCATCTGTAGTTATTACTGTACCTAGGTATTTAAATTTTTGGACCTGGTTGATTTCTGTGTTATCATTGATGAATACTTGGAATTTTGTCGTGTTATTAATAACCAGACATTCGGTTTTTGTTATATTGATAGTTAGACCCCACTGTTCGTAGCTCTCGTGGAGTCTTTTCAACATAAATTCGAGGTCATAGGCGTCCTGAGCGATCACTACTTGATCATCGGCAAAATTTAGTGTGTAAAGATAGTTATTGTAAATAGGTATGCCCATGTACCTCACTCTCCTTTTCCAATCCTCCAGTACCACCTCCAAGTATATGATGAACAGCAGCGGGGACAAACTACAGCGCTGTCTTAAACCTTTGGAAGGGGTAAACGGTTGTGCGAGTTCTTTGCTGTTTTTAACATACGTTTTGTTATCTTTATATATTTCTCTTATAATGTTTATCAGTTTTTGGTTAACATTCTTTATGAGGAGGGCTTCCCATAATTTGTTGCGAGGAATCGAGTCGAATGCTTTTTGTAGATCTATGAAAGCTAAATGTGTGTCCTCTCCCACTGATATTCTCTTTTCAGCTATTTGTTGGAGCACAAATATATTATCTACACAAGATTTTCTCCATGCGAAGCCGCTTTGTTCCTCTCTAATTTTATTCTTTAAGTCTTCTTGTAGTAGTGTCGTTAAAATTTTACCAAACAGTCTGCCGAAGGTGCCGTTTATGCTCAGCCCTCGATAGTTGTTGGGATCTTTCCTTGATCCTTTTTTAAATATTGATGTAATATGGGATTCTTTCCATTAAGATGGTACTTGATTTTGTATTATGCAGTTGTTAAAGTGTGTCTTCATTCTTGTGATTAACTCGGGACCTCCATACTTTAGTAGTTCAGCAGGAATTTGTCCAGGGCCTGCAGCTCTTCCATTCTTCATCATTTTTAAAGAAGTTTTCACCATTTCTTCGGTAATTTCCATCTCCACCTCAGCGCTAATATTTTCTTTTAAGTCTTCTTCATAATTATAATCATATTGTGGTCTTTTCTCGACTAGCAGATTTTATAATGATGTACCCAATTCGATGTTGTTATTAATGTTGTGTTTAGATTATTGTTGTTGTCTTTTCTTATTATTTTAAGAAAGCGCCATATCTCTGTTGATCGTGTTCCGCCAATCAATCTATAAATTTCCAAGCATTTATTTTCCCAAGATTCATTTTTATAATTAGCAATTTTTTTCTACGCCTTTCTATTTTGTTCTTTATATTCCTGATACTTTGCCTGGATCCTTCTTTGATTTCCAAACTAGTTCCAATCTAAAGAATTTCTATGATTTTCAAGGAATTCGAGATTCCAAATAAGTGTACACAAAATTTTCGAGAAATTTACCCCTTGAAATTATATCTAAGTATCTTCGTCATCTAGCTTAGTAGCTTAGAGACGGTCATTAGTTTAGTAGGTTAGCCGAACAACTGCTGACTCTATCAAATCTGAGGAGAGTCTAAAACTTTCATATCACCGTCTCCATGCTTCGGAGGGCACGTGAAACCGGCGGTTCCCCTGAGTTGATGATTTCCGCCATCAACTATTAAAAATCGGATGTGGCCATGACATAACTTTCCGAATATTAAAAGTAACTCCCAATAAACTAAATTACAAAATCTTATTAGAGGATCAGCAATAATCGTCAAAAATATTCAGAAAGTCGAAATAATAAGCAAAAGCAAAAATTCAAATAAGAAAATACATCACAAAATACTAAAATTTTATATAAATTTTTTTTTTATTTTTAAGTTTCATTTTAAAGTCTAAGTGGTTAGCCAAAACCCACCCTGTGGGTTGTAGCGCTACTCTGTAAATAAAATTTTTATTTTTTTTTTAGAAAAAATTTTATAGAACAAAAGTTGTAGGTAATTCGTTATGTATAGTTTTTGTCGAAATAAACTTTTAGCTATTTCATTGGGTTTCGGAGTTGTGATGGATTATGTTTTATCGCTTCAAGTAAACCCCCCGTTTCCCCCATACGATTTTATCCATTTTCAATAGGCTTCGTGCTACAATAGATAAAAAATTAAATTTAATTTAATTTTTGAATTGGAACCGCTTCGGGGTTATTTTTAATAGAAGGAGCGGCTCAAAGATTTACGGTCTAAGTAGATCCGCTATTTTTGAGTGGAATTTTTTCTCAAAAGCACTTGTATATAATAAAAGCTCGGCATGAGCGGGACTAACTTTATAGAAACAGCCAATCGAATAATCGGTTACCGTTTTTATGCCTTTTCTGTCGGAAGTTTTATATGGTCCATAAATTTTAATGTTCAGATTTGTATTTTACGTGTACTATCTTAAATTGTGGGCCCGGTTTTTGTACTACTCCCAAAGTAGATTTAAAGTGTGTTTTAGTAAACCGTCGTTAAAAGGGAGGTTCATACGAAGACATCGATGTATTCTGAAGATTCATGGGTCTGTTCTGCAATCATTTTTGTCGATTTTTGCTTCGGAGGATTTACTACCGATTTAAATGTTGTCGGTATACTTACCGTCGGCGTATTTGCTGTCAGTTGAATTTGCATGGAACCTCGAGCTTTTGATCGTGCTCGTATTAATACTCTAGATACTCTCACAAAACAGCACACCCTGGATACTAGATAAACATTCTTGATTAAAGTATTTTAATAGTTTCAAGGATTTAACCCTTACGATAATATCGGCTGTATGAAAGTATTATTATCTGCAAATGGAACTACATACATATATTTTTGACCAAACCGGAATGTTCTTTTACATATTAAATTTTAATTAATTATCACTTTCAAAAGTAGTTTTTGCATTTGTAAATATTTATATATTGTAGAAAAAATCAAGTTGTCGTTTGAAATTGTTTTAATTTTTTTTTATCGATCGGTGACAATTTTTCTTCTTTGTGCAATTTCAGATCTAAATTTTATTAAATATTGTGTTCGCTGATGAAATATGGGAGGAGTCTTCACTTGTGTTGATGATGTAATATAATGGTTCATTAAAAAATTATCTTATCTTTGAAATTTTAGGTACCAGATTTTCAACGATTAGAATACGATATGTCACCGCTCAAGATTCACCCAGTTCCAATTGTATGGTTCGTGGGACCATCAGGTACCGGCAGGCAAACACAATGCCAAGCCTTAGCCGAAAATTTGGGATATGAAAATATTCGCGTTGCTGCTTTACTAAAACAAGAAAGCACGAAGGAAACCGATCGTGGTAGATTAATAAACATAGTTCTTGACAATCCTCCGAAAAAAATTGCCGATGTAATATAGCTGTGCACCCATTAATTTAAATCCTAAATAATTGAACATTTCAGACCCTCGTAATCGATATAATTAAAGAAGCCATGCTGAAAACTGCTTCGGCAGCTAAAGGATTTATCATAAATGGATTTCCTCGCACTAACAAGCAAGCCAACTTATTCGTGAAAGAAATTGGAGATGTGGATGTAGTGGTATACCTTTACTCGGATGCCCAAGTCTTGATAACACGATCCATCGAAAAACATGGTCACACTGATATAGAATCTGTAAAACGAGATATCCATAGCTATATCAAAGAAGTTAAAGAAAGTGTTGCCAAATTTGGGGCAAAAGTCGAAAAAGTAATTGATACCTCTAAGTTTTCGTAAAATTAATAAAAATTTTTTTGCTGTGTCCAGATTCATACCGACTCTCCTCCAGGCGATGTGTACGGACGCATTGAAGCGGCAATTAATGTCAGGCTCAATGTTAAACCTTCAACTGCTCTAACGGATCAATTACAAATTTTAAATGAATTTTAAAAATTACCATTGTGATGCTTTGTACTTTAATTATTCATGCGAAATAAAAATTTTATGATCAACCTAATTAAACACGCGATATAAATTAATGGCAATGTAGTTAAAATTATTAGTCCGCAAATTGGTAGACTTAGAAATAATGTGCTTGCTTGGGTACAGCTTAATTTTAAGCAGTCTTTTGAAAATCGTACTAGCGAATGAGCAATGTGAATTCTTTTATGATTTTTCGTTGCGTCCATTTCATAAAATAAAAACTTGCTATCGGTCCGAGCTTCCGGTGATTACGAGATCAAATGTTGCATCTATCGAACAGTGTTATCATCTCGCTCGGGAGCGCGGTGGGCTGGCTATAAATTTTAGTCCCCCCGCGATGAGTGTCATAAAAAGTAAGGAAGACTATTTTTTTCAAAATTGCCAAGTTTTGGAATGTCCAGAAGTTGTAAATTCTTCGACACTGGTTAACGATACTGCCTTTGATTATTATAGTTTGTATGGTAATTTAGATGGTAGGTTTTGCCGACTAAGGGAAAAGAAATATGATTGCTCATACTATATCAGTTTTAGATAGCACTACTTGCGTTAAATCTGTTGGTATATTTCGTACCTTTGACGAAAGGGTAAATTATACTACAGCTATTGCAAAATGTCAAAGCATCGGAGGAGATTTGGCTCACGTTATAAGTGAAGCCAGAACAAATGGAATATCAACTCTTGTTTCGACTCAGTTGACCCAATGGTATAGAGTGGCATTTGTTGGCTTAGACGACATGAAAACTCGAAAACGTTTTGAAACTCCGCTGGGTGAATTATTAAATTGCTACAAGTTTAGAGCTTGGGGACCAGGTCATCCAAGACATCAAAGTAAAAATGGAAGCTGCGTTATCATCGATTCGAATAATATGTGGAAAGTGGTCGACTGCAAATTAAAATTACCTTTTGTTTGTGAATTGTTTCCTACTTCCAAGTTACCAACAAAAGCAGAAGAAAGTATAGATTGTTCAAAACTAAAAGGGAAAAGTATGATTTGGAAGTTTTCATTTTATTTTTTTTATGTGAAATCTATTTTAGTGCTCGAAGCTTGTCGTAAACTAGAGAAAAATAAAGGAAAGCATTTTCAGAAGTATGAAAATAAAGAAGACAGCACGGATGAAAACAGGTGTGAAGATATTGATGAAGACATCGAGTAGAATAATTTCCAAATTTACAAATTGTTAATAAAATCTCTAATGTACTGGGACGCTCTTTATTTGGGGTTTAAACTAATTTTTACTGAGCCACCCTGAAGTAATTAAATAGAATGTAGTCAAAATTTCAATCTTTCATCTCAATTAAGGGCAAATTACAGTTTTACATTAAAATACAACATTGCATTTACACTTTGGCGTAGGTGGTTATAAGAATTTATTATAAGGTTTCATGAAATAAATTATTAAAAAAGTGATTTAATAGTGAAACCACTGGGAACGAAAGGGTTAACAAATTTTTTTTAAATTAAATATGCCAAAAGTGCTGACTTATACTTAATAAACAAATGTTAAGAATAACTTACAGACTTTGTCAATCAAAGAAGTGCAGCATACTTCCATGAATACAGTGCGAAACAAATCAATCAATAGGGCCGGGCCGGTCCTGCTAACTATGATAGCAGTAGCTCAAATGCAGCGATATATCTGACAGTTGTAGTGGTTGTAGTTCAAATACACCTGATGGTTTTATTTGAGCAAATTCCTGACCACAATTTAATTTATTAACATGGGCCAAGGAAAAAGTCAATTTACAGAAGATGAACTACAAGATTACGAGGTAAAACTTTTAATTTTCGCCAAAAACGAAATACAAAAGCTTTAAAAATTTTTTTTTTAGGATTTAACGTACTTTACCAAGAAGGAAGTCTTATAGTAAGAATTGCTTTGTCTATTTAAAATATAACATAACAATAACATTTTAGTGCTCATCAAAAATTTAAAGCGTTAGCACCTGAGAAGGTGGGTCACAACAAAAATGCCAAACTTCCCATGTCGAAAGTGCTGCAATATCCAGAATTAAGCGTTAATCCATTTAACGATCGAATATGCAAAGTGTTTAGTTCAAATAACGATGGAGATTGTACTTTTGAGGATTTCTTGGATATGATGTCGGTGTTCAGTGACGCCGCTCCAAAAGCTGTTAAAGCCGAGCATGCATTTAGAATATTTGGTTTGTTAATGGTGAAATTAACTGTGCAATATTAATACGTTTAATTTAGATTTTGATGGAGACGATATGTTAGGTGAAACCGACTTGAAACATGTAGTTGGTAGATTAATTGGAAATAATCAATTATCCAAATTGGAAATTCAGCATCTCGTAAAGAAAATTTTAGAGGAAGCTGATTTGGATGATGATGGAGCTTTGTCGTTTGCTGAATTTGAACACATAATAGACAAGTCTTCGGATTTTGGAAAGTAAGTTTCTTTTTATTTTTAATTATAACCTCAAGTTAACAAATACTTTCTTTTGTAGTGTATTTCGTATAAGATTGTAAAGTTTAGATTTCACAAGTAATTTAATTATTGTGATTTCAAGTATTATTGCCAGGTTCCTACCATAAAAAGAATCTTATATATTAGAATCTCAGTTGTGATTAAATCTCATACTTTTTTATTCAAATACAAAAATATGTACAAAAAATATAAATAAACAATTAAGATTGTAAATAACCTGGTAGTTTCATTCTCATGAAAATCCAAGTAGTAAAAAATGAAACTAAAACACAAATAAAGCCAACAGCCGTAATCAAAATCCTGTTCAATTTAGGGGTCAGTGGTGAGTGAATGTGATCCAATACGATAAAACCAAGACCACCCATGGAAAAGAGAAAACTAGAAGCTAAACCCTCCATGATATATTGACCATTTACTCGGTAGGGCATAAAAGCTACCTATTAACAAAAGTCATCGTAAACACAGGAAAAACTATCTTTACAGGTATACTTACAGGTCTTGAATGACCATGCTCGTCGGTCGTCGAACCAACACTCGGAGGCTCAACAATTACGTCATAAATAATGCCTAAAAATTGTTGTTTGATTATTTTGAAAAATCACATTTGGAAGCTTACCCCCTGTAACTAAGAAATATGAAGCCAACACCAACGAAAACATAAACATGGCCGAAGGTTGTTGCACCCACGACGGTTTCTTGATTTTCATGTTAGGAATCTCCAATATTGCGAACGGAAATGTGCATATTTGTTCCAACATTTTCAAAATGTATTTTATGAAATTAAAACTAAAAATTCGTTTCTAGCCGGTATGTGTCAACTTATTTCCTGTCTCTTTCTAATGCAAGACGTGTCAGTTTTGGCAGTGGCTATTGGCTAAAATGCAGTGGCTAAGTGTACTTGTACGAACGTTAGCCAAATAAACCCCTGCCCCCGAATACAAACGTCGGTACTTTATGTTGTATGCTTAAACGTCTGACGTATCAATAGCCACTGCTTTGGAATAATAAAAACCGTATGATGATTTTATGAATAACTTTAATAAAACTGTGTGTAATATAATTCAGAACAATAAAAATAATACATTAACCTTTTAAAATTACTCTGACATACACTAATTGGCATTAAAAAAATCAATACAAAATTTGAATAAAGTTGAATTTATTGAATGCAACCCACAGAGTTATTTTTGACAGCTGTCAGATTTTTACATTAATAATTTAAAACCTCGTTTTAGTACACGTCAGACTTGTATCGAGCAAACTTGTGCACGAAATATATTTTTAATATTTAAACATGTATTTAACTAAATTTAAAAATTCTGTGTTAATATGAAGATAAGTGTGATTTGTTGTTCAATATTTTTATGTTGCTTTATAAACTGGGCTTGGTAAGTTTACAAGAAATTACGTTTCACATTTAATTTAAAAAATGTATCAATATTTTTAGCGTCTCGGCTTTAGGACTAGTTTTTGCTGAAGATGGAATTCCATTTGTTGACACGTCGGACAATAACACCACAAGTTCTAGCGATCACGAGACAGAGTTTGGTGAACCGTTAATAGTGCCCAAAAGTGTAGCTAATTTAGAAACCAATGAAATTAAATCTAGTGTTAAGGATGTTTTAAATGAAGATAAGGATAGTTTTATTCAATCTCCCGAGCATGCATTTATCGAGACTGTTTCCTCAAATGTTGGAGTTCCTCACGAGTAAGTACAAATTTTACTTAAATTCACCAATTTGTTATTTAAATTTATTAAGGCAGCAAAATATTGTGTAGATATTCGTATAAATTTTAATTGTATGATAATTTTGCTTAGTAATCAACTCAGTACTTTGAGTGGGAACCTACTTGACATTTCGTTATGTAAATCTATTTTTTGGTGTCAATTTCATGTGACTTTTATGTTTGGTTTTTTACTATTTTTTTTGTATTTCGGTGGACTAGGCAAACTGTTAGTTAAACTGATTTCAGGAAATGACATTCTGTCTTGAATTGCTAGTTTTTCTTTCTAAAAATGCAAGTCGGTATGAGCTATTTTGGTGGTATATTGTGCATGCATTTTTGCAAGTAATGCTTCGGTACTCCTGAACTCTTGAAATTATATGCTATTCTTCTTATCCTAAAACTTTATATTGTGGTAATAAATGTAGGAGACTTTCTAATTATTAACTTGGTTAGAAATTCTTATACATCTGAATCCACAAACTGGATAAAAATACTCTTTAATAATATTATGTTGGTCATCCAATCAATGACTCCCACCATATATTTTAATAAACACGCTTTTATAATTTCTTTTTAAATGTTTAATGAAGTATTATTTCAAATACCTTAGCATTTTAATAATATCCTGTAATTATATCAAGAAATGGCAGATAAAATTAGCAATTTACTACATTAATCACAGTGTTTAGTTAAAAGGAATCACTCTCTGGTAATAATAAAATTAACCGACTTTATTACGTATTTAAAAATTATACATTTTAATTTAAACATTACTTATCACAGCTGGTTAAATTAAAAAACAAATATTCCATGGTAGATTCCTATAGGCAACTATTTCAATATTTGTTTATAACTTTGTTATAACAAATGATAAGATTTTATTATAATAAATAATTTTTTTGTAACAAATTTAATAAAAATCAAAATTTTTATAGCTATTTATAATAATATAGTACTGTATCACGAACGCCCCGTGTAACAACAATTTTGAACTTTAAAGTCCATTTTAGATTAACTGTTCCTTTTTCCCATTTTTCTTCGCCTAATGTAACCTGCAGTACAGCTTCGCATGTTAATATGCCAACTCTTTTTACTTTTCGATAATTTTATAGGTTTTATCTTTCCGATCCTGACAAAATCTTATTTACCGTTCGTCCTTTAATACAATTGAAAAGTAATCTCAGAAGACTAAATATGCAAGAATGACATCATAAATGTATAAGCTTATTACCGCTTTTTATTTTAATTACTGGTTACAAATGGAAGATTGTGCAGTTAATTTAATAACCTTTTGAATTTACTTCAAACTTTAACCCTAACTGCTGATTTACACAGACAATTTCATAATGTGCGATGGTCTTTGCAGCGGCTGCATTGTATAAAGTATTAAATGGTAAATGTAAAACAGTAACCGTGTCTCCCTCACAAGATGCTGGCAACATCTTTGTTGTATTAAAAGCCTAAATAAGCAAGTCATGGGTCTACAAGGCTTGTAGTAATATACAAATGTAAAATATAAGATAGTTTTTAGATAGGGGTCAGTATGCATTTTTTATTTCTTTTCTTATTTTAGATTTAGATCTTACTATTTCTAACTGTGTTCCAAGACATCTATTGTTGTTATTTATAAATAAATAAAAAAAATAATTTCAAGAAAATCTTGCTTTACGTCCCCCCCCCCTCCTCTTCAAAACGACTCCCATTGCATTGGTTACGTTATTCTTACTTTCTTTTCACTTATTTACCGACATCGGGACGCAACTTGACCAGTAAATTGCATTCCATGCCACTTGGTATACACAGCTTAGGACTTCTGTTAGATATTATCTACGATCCGATTAGGATTCTGGACAAAATTTAGATGCGCTCAATAAAATATTTCATTACTCCTGAAAACTTGATAA
The DNA here is from genome assembly GCA_949152465.1 of Cantharis flavilabris. Taxonomy (NCBI): domain Eukaryota; kingdom Metazoa; phylum Arthropoda; class Insecta; order Coleoptera; family Cantharidae; genus Cantharis; species Cantharis flavilabris. The sequence continues at coordinate 15,249,185 of OX424435.1, forward strand.
TTTCGAGACACTCAGAAACTGTTGGATAAATTGATGCCCAAGTATCTAAACGGCATTATCGACATCGTTCATTGCTAATTTGAACTTTATTGCATCCGAGGGGTAAATCGCAAACCAAAATTCTGTACACCAATTTCTCTGCTGTTTACCATTTCATTGAATTCACTGCTTTATTTATTAGGACATTATCACCATATACCAGCCAGCGTTTTTCCTAAGTTTACATAATATATTATAAAATGTATATTGAAGTTGATATAGAAAGTTATATATAATAACTAATAGTATATAATATACAGATATCTATATTTTATCGTACATAAATATGTAAACTTAAAGATTTATTAACTGAAGATAATTTTTGATACACGGTAAATTTGTGCTTTAAATTATATAATAATTAAAAATATCTTAATGTATATTATGTAATGTAATACATTTTTATACTTGAAATGCTTGTGTTATTATAAATTTACAAGTTTAACTTCTAATTCTGGAAAAACCATTAGTTCTGAAAGTGATTAAATACATTTAACTTGGAAATTCTATTCATATTTTATAAATTTTTTAATTACATAACAATTATAAATATTTCGGTATTATAATATGGCAGTTGTATCTATACCATAATTTAAAATTATTGCTTATTTTTAATAGCACAAAAATGTATTATTCGATTATATTTTAAATTAAAATAATAATTAGCAGTAATTTTAAGTAAAAGTTAAGAATACGTAGAAAATCAATAATTCAAAAAATTAAAAAAAAGTCATAATTATCACTTAACAGGTCAGGATTAAAAATATTTAAAACATATGAATAAATAATATGCTGTTAAAATATATATGTGAAAAATAAAAAGTTAACAATTCATAATACTATATAAAGTCCCTATTTTATGGTTATTTCCGATCATCAGTCGTATATAATGAAAATATAAGAATTAAGAAAAATATATATCTAAAATTTATCTAAATCAGTAAGGGACCCAACAGATCCATTGCTTGTTAGTCGATATATTATTGTTACATGGATTTCTCTTTCTACATTTTCTTTGGTTTTCTCTATCGGCTGGTCTTTCTTTGTATTGTTTTTGAAATACTTTACCCATTCTTTCTTATAGTTATAATATCTATATATATAAAAATGAATCCCTATTTCCCTTGGTCATTCAATAACTTCAGAACGACTTGACCGATTTCATTCATTTTTGTTTTAAAAGATTCCTAATACTTTGTAGAATGTTCTTACGGAAAGAAATCTTAAAAAAATTTCCCGGAAAACTGAAAAATTTGGAAAATATTCTATAAAAATATTTTACTTTCAATAGATGGCGTTCGTGGCGGACCTAACGTTTAACTAAATTGTGTGGTCGACAGGTGACGCGACAATAAAAAGTACTTTGTTAATAATAAATTTCTGGCGCCATATGAAGACACTACGGTTGGCGACTAACATGCGGGGCAGCGTGGTTAGTACGCCTTGACATTCTCCTGGTGTAATGCATGTGTTTTCGGAGCAATTGTTCTGGTAATGGGAAAATCGTAGTTAAAAGCTCAACCGGATTCATCCATTCGAGTTCAAACAACTGTAATTCCCCGTGAGTCTAGCCTTCGCGATGACCATATCATCATAGATGATAATCTTTTATGATAATCTATTTAATATAGTAATACTAGCTGACCTGATAGACGTTGTCCTGTGTTGGAACTGGAATAAATAATCTATATAAATAAAAATTAATCCGAAAATCCTTTGTCACGGCATCACGTGGGAACGGCTGGACCGATTTTCTTACTTAAAAAAAAGAAATGTTTGTAATAACCCAAGGAATGCTTTTACGGAAAGAAAAATTAGATGAGTTATTTGGAAAATTTCAAAATTCGAGAAAAATGAATTCGATAGCAATTTTTTGCTTTCAACAGATGGCGTTCTTAAATAATTATTTTTAAATATTCTGTGATTGGTAGATGGCGACACTTAAATATGTCACCAATTATATTAGTTGCAACTGTCCAAATAAATCCATTCACAAAGCCAAAAAGCCATACCTGCCAGATTCTTGAACATTGGTAATGGGAAAATCGCGGTTGATATCTCGACCGTATTCACCATATTGCCCACTGATATCTGTCAGTTGACCGAATCGAAGGAAGAGCTCATTCGAAGTGTTTTTCCCAACGTAGTGCAAAACTTCAAAACCCATAATTGGGCAACGAAAATCAATTCGAAAAAACATTCGCTGTTGAATTGGCAACAAAAATATGCGAACGACACTCTCATGGAAGTTGTGAACGATGGAAATCGATTAAATGAAATTGCACTTACACTTGCTTCATCTGGAATTGCAACTACGTTGTTGGAAGGCGGCTCAACAGCTCATTCAGCACTCAAGTTGCCCTTGAATATGCAAATCAATGAAACTCCAACGTGCAACCTTTCGAAAAACTGTGCGATGGCCAAAGTTTTGCAGTAATGCAAGTTGATCGTTTGGGATGAATGTAAAAGAGGGATGCAAGACCTACGAAACAATCAAAATCGGTTTGGTGGTGCGATGATTCTGTTGGCAGGTAATTTTTGTTAAGCATTGCCAGTGTTTCCACGGTCAACGCCAGTCGATGAATTGAAAATGAAATAAACCATGAAACACTCAAATTAAGTATAAACATGCGTGTGGAGTTGCAGAACGACAAATCAATGGGCGTCCATTGGAGGGTGCAAAGGGAGCAGCTGCCCCCCGGCTCTTGCCTAAATAAAAAAATTAAACTTTTTTTGTGTTTTTTTTAGTTTTTCTTCTTTTTTTTGATTTTGCTCCTCCCTGAAAAAGTTCCCTTGGACGCCCATGGACCAATCTGGTGAAGTATTTTCTAACCAATTGCTGGTCGGAGGAAAGAGGAATTCACTCAAGCATCTATAAATTCTTTAAATGAAGTATTACAAGATTTTGGCGGATACCCCATGCGTACTGATGCATTAACTATTGCAAAAAGAAAACGAGAAGAAGGATTGGCTGCTGCCTATATGAAGAAGAACCAGAAAGAAGAACAGGAATTGGCAATATCGTTGCGTAATTTTGAAAATTGTTCATTAGAAGACGAAGGGGAGAAGGAAAAGGAAGAACAGTAATTGGCAAAAATAAAATTAGTAATTGTGATTTTTATGAATAGGTACTTAGCAGCTTTGTTAAACTTTTTAGTAAACCTTGATTTGTATTCTTTAATCATTTATTTATTTAGGTAATCCTTTTTTAATACGTTTGGTATTTGCGATGACCATAAATAAGTCGCAAGGTTATATGCGGATTGGATCTAGAAAATCCATATGGGAAAATATTGAAATTTGGGCAGGACAACGTCTGACGGGCCAGCTAGTACTTTATAAAATATCCATGAGTATTTTTTCTTCTTGGTATCAATATACTTCAAATTTTTTTCTCAACTCTTTATAATCGTGTTCCATTTGTTTGGCTAATCTGGACCAAAAGCTCTTCTAGGTATTAGAAATTATAGATTTCAAAATGATCTTGGCGTTTTCTTGTGAAAAATTCTTTCAATAATAGTCGCAATGATAAACTAATGTTCATATTTACGTATTTAACCACTTTTTAGTTTCCTTGTTTATTTGCAAATGCTTCATGAACTTATAAAAATATTTGGCATGAAAAAGTTTGCACAAATAATTCTTGGTTTTCATTGCGTTTTAATTTTTCGCTCAGTTAGGTAGATTAATTAATATTGGAAACCAATGAAATTAATTAGAATTTATGCGTTACGCCTTTCGGCAATTAAATTATTGTATTAACATAGCAAATATCAATTCGAACGAATTGTTATTATAAGGCCATCGATTTTCACAATCGGTCATTTAAAAATAACTTAAAATACGTACAATATCGGACTTTACAATTTTGAATCGCGAAAACAATCCCTTTTATCATGTGAATATTTTTAAAGAAAAATGCGCTGCTAATATTATTTTAGATCAATGACTGGTGAAAATACTTTCTTATTCACTTAAATTTGAATAGTGTAATGCAAAAGCATTGTACTATAGTTGACGACAATGACTTTTAAAGGTATTGTAGCAGTAGTAATTAAGTCAGTAAGGTGACTGATTGTGTAAGACATTATATTTATAGCATATTATTTTTTATTTCGATGTACACATACTTTTCATGCTATGCAATTTTTTCAGCAAACAACTGGTGCTGTTGTAACTTTTTTTTATTTTAAAACATAATAATGACGTAAATAACATAGTTTGTCAATTATGAGGCTTCAAACAACAAATAATACATGATAGTTTAAAGTTGTTGCTATAAATAAAATCGTCAATAAGTTATCGTTATTTATTAACTAATTTTATCCGTGGTTTAAACGTTTAATATTTAATTACGATTGTCAAGAAGCTGTTATGGAATATAACTAATATATATTGGAATTTTTTCCGAACAGGAGAACCTTGAAAAAGTATGCACTCGTTTCCGGATTTAAAATAAATTGACGTTTTTGCACCAAGTGACCGTGGTTATTTTATTAAGGATTAAAGAAAATAAATATAGCATTATAATATGCTAATAGAAGTTTCAAGGCTAATTTCATTTACATCATTCTTAAGCTGGACATTGATTGTTGCAAGTAGTATGTACTACAACTAAATTAAGACTAATTAACTAAATTTATTTATATCTTATATGGGTCAATTATAGTGGCTCTTATTTTGCAAATTTTTGATTCTCATCGTGTCGTCATCTTTCCTGAGTAAAATGAGCACATACCGATTACGATAAAAAATTTGAATTTAGTTTTTGGAGAAGTCCTGCTTGGTTAGAAGATAGTTTAAATCAGATATTTTGTTAGATAGATATTTAGTCGATAATACATCTTCTGGAATTTCAGATAATTTAGAAAAATAATGCCACTTACAAATGTTTGTGTTTAAGTGCTCATTTTACTCAAGAAAAGTTTTGAATCAATAACGTGTTGTAGGTAATAATAAAAGTAACTGTTTGTGGTCGACGCGTTTCGGTATTTATTTTAAGTAACTAAGGACACAGTGTATAAAATAAAAATAAAACAACACAAAAACAAGGAACAAGTAAAAACACATAAATTGCTGGCAGCAAAAACAATAATTGTATAAAGGAAATTTTCGCGGGGATGAAACATTTTTAGGTAATTTTCCTGTTCTGTTTTTATATATCACGAATACTACAACCATACGAATTATACGCAAACAAGGGGAAATTTATTTCGGATTATTGTCTAAAATGTTCGAAAACGGGTCATATATTTGTTTTTAATTTGTATATTTGGTTTGTTAATTTCAGATTAAATCTTATCTGAACACTGTTGCAATTGGTAATTTCAATTTTTGATTGTACGATATAAAAAAATATTTCAAAACTTACAGTTTCATACATCGAGCCATAAATTTACTTTTTAAGAAATTCTAAAATTATTGGAAAACATTTTGATATTATTAAAAGCGTTTTATCATTATTTTAAAAATATACAATAGATACTATCGGTTTGTACTACTCAATTGATTAATTTAAATTACCAAATGCGATATCTTTAATCAAGTACCTATATGCAAAATCAAAACTTCCGCGGTCGTGTCTATAACCTCGGATGTTCAAATCTACGTTAGAGTATTTTTGGAAACTATTTACAATAAATTATCTACATAGCAAGTTGGTTGCGATTATTGAACTTGCACCAAATTCTAGCAATGCAATTTTAAGTAGACCGCGTTTAATATTCATTTCATTAGTTGCAAAATATTTAATTGAGGAAATAATTTAATTTTATGTTTTTGTTTTAATTGTAGAATTGCCAGCACCGGCAGCGATATTCACTCAGGAATAGATTCCGCCACTTTAGAATTGCAATTAATAGCTTCTCCACCTCTTGCAAAACACGAAATTTCAAATTTTACCGAGGACAATCCATCAGTCGTCGAATCTATAAATAACTCGATAAATAGTGATGACATAATAAAACATATTAATGTTAAAATAGAAGATGTGATTGTGAGCAATAGGACCACACAGACTGATGAAGTGCCAAGTGTAGAACCAAAGAATAACGAGACCGAAAAAGAGACTCAAGAAGACATTCCTTCATTTTCAGAATGGACGCAAAAGCAATTAGAAGAGGCGGAAAAAAAGAAAGAGCAATCGAATTCGTCTGTCAATAGTCAACATACCAATGGGAAACCATCATCTAGTCTTAAAAAACGATGGAAAAATTATGCTTCTCCCGATTGTGGGGCTAAAATCATTGCTGCAAATCCTGAATCGATCAGTGCTGGATCTGTTCTTTCTTCTTCTCGAGATGAATATAAATTGAATGCGTGTACGACTCGTATTTGGTTTATTGTCGAATTATGTGAAGCTATACAAGTAAAAAAAATAGACGTAGCAAATTTTGAGTTGTTCTCATCGTCGCCCAAAGATTTTAGTATATTTGTGGGCGATCGATTTCCAACTCGGGATTGGTTAAGTGTCGGACACTTTACAGCCAAAGATGAAAGAGATATCCAAAGCTTTGATTTATCTCCTCAATTGTTTGGAAAATACATAAAGTTTGAAATGCACTCCCATCATGGATCAGAACATTATTGTCCTATTTCCTTATTTCGGGTTTTTGGTACTTCGGAATTCGAAGTGTTGGAAACAGAAAATGAGGTTCATTCCATCCTTACCGAAGATGATGACGACGACGACGACGAGGATGGCGCTTTGGATTCGGAAACTGGCGAAGCACCAAGAAACCTGTTCAGTTCTGCTACCGATGCAGTAATTTCGATGGTTAAGAAAGCCGCTCAAGTATTAGGAAATAAGGGAAATGCATCTGCTTCAATTAAGGAACCTCGAAATATTACAGTTGTGACGTACACTCCATTAATTAATACTTGCACCACACCAAGTTACTTAGTTGTTTGTGATAATTGTAGTGACCTTCTATATGGAACCGTTTTTGAATTATTGAGTTGTCATTCGAGAATACTAACGCAGTTATTGCTGAAACCTATCATAAAGAATGCGCTGTACAAAACCGAAGTTTGCTCAAAATTTGGTCTTGAATTTAGAAGGAAATCCACAACTACCGTAACCAACTATCACAGGTCGTACATTAATTCATTTTTTCAACAAAAATACGTCGCCGCTTTATGTAACACGTTGGCAATAGATGAATGCAAAGTTGTACGAAACATGAGTAATTTTAATGCAACTAAAACTGTAGTATCTCCAAGCTTTGGTAATAAAGTGACGGCTACTAAAGTCGTAAAATCAACTATGTCCGTAAATATTGAGACAATTCTTCTTACTGATGAATCTTTACCTGTAACAAATCCTCTGGTAAGTGAAATTAGTGCTCCCGGGATCGAATTAAATGATACTGACATCTCGTATGCATCACAAATAAAACCCACTAAAACATTGGCATCCGGTGATGACTTGAACGTAACTGAAGCACCACTTAATATAGAGACTATAGAATATCAAAAAACCGCTACTTTTGGTGATACTCCCGTGGAAAATAACGCAACCAATGACAATAATGTTAGTGAAACGGAGAGCAACAAAATCATTCCTGAATTCGTGGATGTGGAACTTCCAACGGAGAGTTCTGAAAGTTTAGATGATCACTTGGACGCGTTGGTCACTGAATTAAACGGAGATGGTTTACTTAATATTGCAACGACAACTGTAACGCCTCCAGCTGTTCCACAAGGTCAAAAAGAGTCCGTCTTTTTAAGACTTTCAAATAGAATTAAGGTGAGTTAATGTCTTAAATTTCAGTTTGCATGCTTCCCAGCAAGTTATAAATTAGTGTTTTCAAATTTTCTTACTAGAAAGAGTACAAAATTTAAGTTATCATTTTTTGATGTAAAATTAACCACATTCCACATGAGGCCCAAAACGGTAATGGGCAGGGTAACCATTAGTAACCATTCATCATTGGTTATTGCAGGGTCGCACCAGTAACATCCTATTCAACAATTTAGTCGAGCGTGCATGTTGGATCCAGGTTATAAAAGAGGTGCCACTTCTTTTGTGTCGTTAAGTGTTGAGTCAGGGTTTAGCTCCTCTTGTTGTAAGTCTTAGACTACCTATGTCCCAAGTTTTGTGTTTATTTTCTCTAAGCTTTCCTGCTTCCCTAAGTGTGCTCACCCACTCTATGACTGTATCTCTGTACTCCTCTGTGTGGCTGTGCATACTGCATACTGAAGCATTCATTCATTCCCGTTCAGTTGTAATGTCTTGTGTTCATTCCAACATATTTGTTTTGGACTGTCCTATGTGTTTTAAACTACTTTTGTTTCAATTTTAATCATTTCCTATACTGACATAATTTCCAACATTAGGGGCCGTCCTTTAATCACGTGAGGTTTTTTATGTCATTTTTTACCCCCCCCCCCGTCCCCTTTGGTGGTACATCGTGAGGTTTTAGGCTACCCCTACCCAATATCACGTGTATTTTTTTTTTTTAATTTCTTCAAGTAGAAACGGCGAGACAGAAGGCCGCGGGCATCGAGCCGACAAGTGGCGTCACAAGGTCCAGTGCCGGAAGCTAGCTGAGAGTTAAATATTGTTGTTATGTTGCTTTTTAGGCATAAATTTGCTCGCTCGGGATTTTACGTGGTCGCAAGAAAAAATAGCACCCCCCCCCATCGTGATCAATCGTGATGTTATTCTACCCCCCCCCCCCTGTTAGAACCTCACGTGATTAAAAGGATAACCCCTTACCTAAAAGCGTTTCTTTTCTTATGAAGCTGGAAGATCTCATCCGCGAACGCTTTGAAGTTTTAGGGGCGAACTACCTTGTTAACATGAATGCCTTCTAGTAAATTCGGAAGTTCGTTCACATAAGCTGCCCTAATGTAACTCGGTGGTAGCAAAGATGATCTATAATTATAAATGAACAGCTCCTATGAACCTATATATCGCAAATATTTTCCGACCATTTCTGGGAGGATCTTCTTCCGTGATAATGCTAGGTAGCTGCTTTTAAATTCTTTTGCTCAGCAACAGTGAAGCGTTGAAGTCCTCTTCATAAGCTGTTGGTCTGGGGTTTGACTATCGGATATTGATTTTTTCTTCTTTAATATTGATGAATTTATGCAAACATGTAAAACAATATTTCATATTTTTGCTTTAATTCACAAACAAGTTAGTGTGGGCTATATGAATGCCGGACCTATAAATTAAATAAAAAAACATTTTTAACCCACAAGATTTATAAATAATTCATTGCATTCATTGCATATTTTTGATACATTTACAATGAAGTTGGCAAAGTTGAAAATTTTCGAGTATTGTAAAATGTATAAATTTTTGTGTATAACCAAGATGTCACAAACGTTTATAAACGCTTTAACATATCATCAAATGTTATTAAAACAAAAATCTTCAAAAAATGTATCCGATCCAGGTTAGTGGAAATAAGTTTAAAAAACAAATTTATCATTATTTGTTTACAAGCTGATACAAGTTGTCGAACGAATTTTATGAAGCAACGTTTAAAGTTAAATTTCTATTACTGGGATATTATTAATAATTTCTGGGGCCACTTTATTATAAATATTATTTAGATTTTAGAGAAATCATTTTTCATCTTGAACAAAAAAAGTTTGTGTGCTTGCTTCTCCATTTAAATTTATTAACTAACCTACGTGAATCTCCCGGCTGAGGCAGCTTACACAACACTTCGCCGCGCATTTTCCTTATTTTAATTGGATTAATTTTTTAATTAATTAATTGAAACAATCAATATCAATTCAAGTATTTGTACTTGGAAAATTTTGCTAAGTTCCAATGCCCAATAGTAGTTATTGATAGAAAAATACACTTAATTATTACTAAATAATTTATGTAAAAATTTAAACTTGTTTTTGTTTCAGGCACTTGAACGAAATATGTCATTATCTAGTCAATACCTAGAAGAGTTAAGTCGTCGATATAAGAAGCAGGTGGAAGAAATGCAACGACTATTAGATAAAACAATAAATACGTTCAACGAAGAAAGTAAAAAGAAGGACGAGAAGACACAGTTGTTAGAACAGCAAATAATTTTGTTGAGGGAGTTGGTAGAGAATATCATAGAAGATAAAAATTCTTGGTCGTACATAACCTATTACGTGGTTATTACAGGATCGGTGGTTCTGGGTACAGTGTTATTTTGTTGTCGGAATTTGGATAGTAAACAACCCTTTAATACAAAGACTCAGAATTCTGAAATACAGCGTCGCAATTCTGTTCACGTGATTTCGCATGAAACGCCTGCTAAAAAGCACCGACGACCAAGTGAAGAGGCCATGAAAGCTTGTGGTAGCGCTTGCAGCGATTTACTTATAGAAGAAGATTCTACTTTTAGTTCTAATAAATCATCGAGGGATAAAAAAAGAAAACGTAGAAAAAATGGCCACCAGGTCCCTTTATCGCATTTAACTAAAACATTTGAAAACGGTGAAGGTGATGATAATATTTTTAAGACTGGTTTTTTATTCGCCCCTAAAATCACTTCTAGTGTCATAATGGGAAAGAATGAAAACAACCTTGGTAATTTACAATCGGATTGGGTGGGAGAAATGGCAAAACATGACAGAATTTTAGACAATCCTGTTGTATTAGAAGAAAGTGAACACACCTCGTTGGAGACTTTGCCACCATTATTGGTTCCAAGTAGTAGAATAGTTAATATAAATGGAAATGCGAACGCTTTTGTTAACTCGGAAGGGTATCCAAAACCAAAAACAAATTTTTTTCAAAGGTCAAGAAATGGAAGTATAAGAAAAAAAGGTAATCATAAAAAATCGGCGAGCCTAGATGACGCAAAAACATTGCAGTTGCCAAATATTATAGAAACAAATTTAAATAGCACTTCCGATTCTGCCGGAGAAGCACCCAAAAAGGAAAAGAAAAGTACCTTGCGGAGGATTTTTAAATCTCTCACTTCTAAGTAAACTTAATTTTTACGGACTGATTTTAATTTTATTTTATTATTAAGTTACTAATGCATTTGCTGAACTCGATGCAAAGTCATTTACATAAAGCATGGTTGGCATGGCAAATGCATTTAGAAAATGTGGTTTTTGCGCACCATCTTATTTTATTTATTATTTGCACATTGCAAGATATTTATACTTGTGTTCTATTTAATATTCCTTGTTCATATGCTGTGATAAATTTATTTAGTGAAGTATAAGGCTTGCAAAGCTGTGCTGTTGAAATTTCAGACAAATGTTAGTTATGTAGGTTTAGAACGTTTGTTAGTAGTATTTGAAAGTCAAGAAATGCCATACTTATAAGAATATTGTACTAAAGAGAAAATAAAACTCCTGCATCTCAAGGAAACATTTTAATTAACTTGTTTCATTTATTTTCAATTCTTTTACAAACCCTTCGATTTCGAGCATCTCTTCTCTACACTGATTGTTTCTAAAGAAAGTGTTAATTTTCTTACACCCTTCTTTAAATTTGTTAATCAAATTTGTTTCTTCAGTTTTGCTTGGCATACAAATGACGACTTCATTTAGATCTTCGCTTAATTTAAACGTTACAATTGTGGAAAATTTTGCTTTCAAACTGTTCAAAATCGAGGATCGAAGGGATTCATCTCTTAGCACCAAATTTAAAATGAAAACTCCTGTAATAACAAGAGCAAATATTAGGTAAAGTAATTTGTGTAATAATTTTACATTACCGTTTTGGTTCAAACATTTGATGACATTGTTTAATACCTTTGACTCGAGAAATTCTTTCGGAGGAAAACTCATACCGATCGAAGAATTTTTATTATCGATGTCGAACACCAAAGCATTAAACTTTTTTCCTGTGAAATAAAATTTGTTACAATGGGAGAGAACTGCATTGATCAATTTATGACAAGTACGTATATATAGCAATCACTAATTTCAGACCATCATACGGAATTTGAAAAACTGTAGATCTGCTGTAAACCAGCATTGTCAAAATTTTAAACCTTCCATTTAATATTACAAGTTTGATTGATTTTAGAGGTAAATTAAAAAAATATACTAACCTTGACTTGCAGACTTTTGCAAAAACTCTAATCCATCCACAATTTCCACATTCAATTGTTTGTCAGTTTTAAATCCAAACCAAGTTGTGGCAACTTCCAACATATCCTGATCAATATCGATTGCAATAATATTAATTTGGGGTAAAAACTTTCGTAGAAACATGCAAAGTCCACCACCTCCTAATCCAATAACTGCAACTGAAGGATCTTGGACATTTGCAACTAACTCGACTGCAATGCTCATGTAAGTGTGATATTTACACGACACAAAAGCGTGATCAACAATTTCCTTAGTTTGCCCTTTCTTATTTCTTACTGCAAATAAAAATTACAAAACAAATTTCTTCTCAATTTATCCAAACCTTACTCGTTTTTAATTTTGCTTCAGATTGTATTCCCGATTGTGAATTAAGATAAAAAAGTCTTCTGAATTTTGAATTATTTTTCTCGACATCTTCGACTATGTAATCTCCAGAACTGGATGAACTTGACTGGTAACACTTGGTTCGACTTCCAATATCATTGCCAAGTGATAAAAATGGAATCTACAAAATATTTCAAATATAAATGCAAAGAAAATTAAAATTTGTAAATTGTGCTTACTTTTCTTGAAACTTTAGAGGGAGTAATTTGAATGATAGCATCATTTAATTCATCTTGCATGGACTCCAAGCTGTCATAAATTTGTCCCCTGTGTGTAATAATCACAGCCAACCGATTGAATTTTGAAACTTTTGCCAAATGCCGGCGACCTTTCTGTGTGCAAAATAACCATTCAACTTCTCTTCCTTGAGGAACAATGAATGCTGCATATGGTGAGTATTTTGAACTGTAGGGTAAGTCGACCACATAAATTGTGTATCTAGGTGTACTTTCATCTTGTTTGTATAAATCAAAAGATAAATCTTCGTCATCAGAAATGTTGGTTCGTCTTAAACCAGAACACACAAATGCTGCCTGCTGAACACCCAAAATTAATTCACGAACATCTTCCAATTTTTCCACTCTTTGCATTTTACTCCCAGAACTTATGTTGACCTCTAAAATCTATTAAACTCATTTAAATTGTAATTAAAAGTTACTCAAGTACAAACCATTTGAGGTAACAATTTAAATTTTGAGCAAATGACCATAAAAACAGGAAGAGATGTTTCGCCTTCGTTTGATGCATCTGATTGAAAACACCGAACTATTCTAAACATCCAATTACGTTTAGGAAAATAATTCATCAACACATCCAAAATGTGATTTTGTAACAAAGAAATGCACACGTAGCGGCCCCCAACTTTAAGAACCCTTTCAATTTCGTTAAAATACTTTTGAATAGCTTCTACATTTTTGGTATCACCATCAGGCATTAACGCATCAAGGGTACCTTTATCTATAACTGCTGAAAATTGTTCATCGTCAAAAGACATGTTGTAGACATCCATCAGAAGATATTTCAAATTTGGGCGGTCCTTTTTATGCAAATTTTCCATTTGTCGAATAACAACTTGAGAAATGTCTATATTTGTTATTTTGCTTTAAAAAAAACTGCAATAAAGCAAGGAAGATGTCAAAGTAAACTGAAATACCTGTAACCAACATCGTGCATGTCGCTGCTCATTGAAGAGTTTCCACATCCTACAACAAGAATGTCGTCTTTTGGTTTCACATATTTATTTAAGTGACCACATAATTCTGGATATTCTCCATACCTGGATGAAAGTAACCCCTATTAAATTTCTGTAAAAATAATAAACATAACCTTACCATTCGAAAGCTTTATTGCCTCGTTTCTTAAAAAAGCTTTCCCAATAATCTTTTTCGCTAAATTCTTGCCGATTTTTTGGTAAAAGATTCATGGTAAGTAAATTGTTCAACTAACGTATACAACGAATGTTGGATATTTATAAACAAAACCACATGTTGAATTTTAGGGAGCTTAATGTCATCAATGTCATTTAAATTCGGGAAACTCCCTAGATGTTCCACCAGTAGTTTCAAACATTTTGTATATGTTTATGAATGGATATCAAAAGTTTTAAGGGAGTAAACTATTGTAACTTCTCGAAATGTAGATATAGATGAAAATACTATTATCAATGAGTAAATTAAAATTAGTTAACTATTCGGTCATTGGATGGTCATTAGCCTGGTATGTTAGCTGAATAACTGTTGACACTAAGGTACCCGGTTCAAATCCGGAAAGAGTCTAAAATTTCTTATGATCGTCTCCGTGCTTCGGAGGGCACGTTAAGCCGGCGGTCCCCCTGGGTAGATGATTTTCCCTCATCAACAAAAATCCAGGGTTACGGGCACATCTGAGACGAGCCCAGCTAGCTGCCTCAGATGTAAAACATTGAATATGCTCACAGATTTGGTACTTCGGCTCTGAGGTAGGCAAACAGAATTTATCCTAACCTAAAAGTGGAAGAAGAAGAAGTTATAAGATATATTTATAAGAAATTAAAATTCAATGAAGAATTTTGGAACATGACAATACATATGACATGTGCACTATCATTATACTAAAAACTTAAAAAACAATAGTAGTTTACGCAACGAGTGGCGAAAAAATACCCCTTTTTTAGATTAGATTAGAAAAAGGCAAAATATATTGAACAACCAACTATAAAAATCAATATTTACAAGCATATTATCCAAAACATCTTTGTCAAAGAAATCAATTCTAAAGTTTAAATGTGCAATTGGTCATTTGCAGTTCTCCCTGAAGATATCTCAATTAAGCTGACCTCGGTTTCAACCATTGTTTAGGCTGAAATTCTAAAAATTTTATTTTTATTTAAGTAATAGTGGTAATAATTAAAAAAAATTGCTTAGATATTTACATGGCATTGTTGGCGGAAAGTATAATCCATGGATTTACCACTCTGGAGGATCTATGTTTTAATGATACCTAGCTCTATAGTTGTAAAAATATTCATCATTTGTTTCCAAGGGACAGTCTTTGTGTATTGATTTCTCGATGACCGATGGTAATTCCTTGAAACGTCGAATACAAAAAAACAGCTCATGTGACGTGAAAAGTATACTAATAAGGACTGCCTTTAAAGCGGATGTAAACTAAAAAATAAATTTTCCATTAAAAGTAATACAAAAATATCTAAGAATAATAATAGTAGAGCAGGAACAACGGGTGCGCTACCAATCTCGACAACTACTGCTGCTAATAAAATTATCTTCAAATCCAACAATATTATGGTAACCAACGGTATTAACGACCGGAACCTTTCCTGCTTCGTGTATGTTAAAAAAAAGGGGTTGATTGGATGAAAATATTAGATTTGGATATTAAAAAAAAAAAACAAGTATGATAATCGTATACAGTAAACAAATCCGCAAATCGGTACACCAACCTCCAAATAAACCAAATGTCGGTCTCCGAATAAAGTCAGCTGATATGTAAATCCCAAAACGGTATGGAAATTCTAACAATAATTTTTCTTCCAAATAATATACCAAGCTAACTACTGGACACCAAAAATCAACTTGACTTCTTCAAAATTCAAAACCAAAACTTAATATGGCGTGCGCTTATGTTTTTATCTGCCCTAATCCATTTTATATTCAATTTTAATACCAATTTTAAAAATTTTATTCTACAGGGTGTTACGAAAGCCGTAATTTTAAATAAAATGTATCCATGTAAAAACCGAAGGTTACAATGCGGCTTGAAAATTTGTTCTTAAAATGTTCTCTGTTAAAACTTTTATTTACACTTTTTTTTTAAGATAATACTTTAGTTTAATTTTACTAAGGCCTTTGGCCAATAGGAAATCAATGCACAAAGACTATCCTCGGACAACCATAAAATATTATTGCATCCTTAGAACTGTTAATTGCAAAAAGTGCTTATCGTATTTGTGGCAGTATTGCAAATTGAAGGTTGAAGATTGCAAAAGCTAGAACTGCCAATGCTTTTTATACTTCTTTCTGAATATGGATCTGAATATAATACGTGGGAGAACCATATATAAATATTGCAGACTTAAAACATTTAATTATAAATTTTCCAACAGATAACATAAACCTTGTTTTCAGTTTAGCCCCCTCTCGTTTGTATTCTCCAAAATATTGGTTTTGAAAAAGTGCAAGCTTATTACAGACAAATTTTTGTTCTCTGATACCGCGAGACCTGGGAGGTATGGGTATATGGTACCTATATATGCTATACTTGATTGTTAACGTGGACAGAGTAAGACACTAATGATGGAAAAGTAATCTGCAAACCTCGAAGTACATTCTAAGCTATTGTGGTTTCACCAAAGTATGAAATTGGAATAACAACTGAGTGAAGTTTACCAAAATTTGTCTATTTATTGATCTTTTTACTTAGGAATTACAAAATTTTTTTTGCATATGGAAAATGAACGTAGTCGGGATGTAATTTGTACTTTATAGCATTGCTTCCATTGCACACCCGCATTTTTAAATACTACTCCTAGCCACCCCAATGACTGCAGTAAAACACTAATAATATTCGTGATTTATTGTTAATCTAATACGTATAGTTGGTGTAGAAAGTTTTGTTTATAAACAAACATTTTGCATTCTTTCTTGATATTATATTTTCTGAATTAGGGGTCGTCCATAAATTACGTCACACGATTTTTAAGATTTTTAAACCCCTTCCTCCCCTTAT
Organism: Cantharis flavilabris; assembly: GCA_949152465.1. Taxonomy (NCBI): domain Eukaryota; kingdom Metazoa; phylum Arthropoda; class Insecta; order Coleoptera; family Cantharidae; genus Cantharis; species Cantharis flavilabris. The sequence goes on from OX424435.1 coordinate 15,265,886, forward strand.
GTCACATTTAGCCACATTTTCATTGAACTCTCCCCTGCCAAGCGACGTCACACTTCTGCCCTAAAAAATTTAAAAATTCGTAGAAATTTGTTTTTAACTAACTTAAATTAAATCAGTTTTGCAGGTCTTAAATTAATAACAGTTTATTTTTACTATTTAATTTTTTATTTTTCGGGCTCATGTAAAAACGTACATAAGCGCTTCTTATGTCGCTACAACCGATTCATAGATCAAAAAACTATATTTTTTAAAGATTTAATTTTGTGACATCACAACATTTTAAATCCCCCCGGACCCAATGTCACATTATTGTCAAAATCTGAGGTGACCCCCCTACCCTCTAACGTGCGACGTAATTTATGAATGGCTCCTTATCATTTCACGGCATTCTAAAATTAATTTAGAATGAAACTCAAAACAACATCAAGTGTACGTAATAGTATATTACATAATAGCTAATAATCACGAGCGCCACCAATGGTAAGGTAAATGGTAAATACTTTTCTCTCTTTTACACATTTAAAAATTATCTTGCATCTGGCATCTCACCTGCGTTTATCACCCCACTAAATGAACAGTTTTTGCCATACTGAAAATTATCGAAATTACATTACAAATAATATAATATATACATTTCAGAATTATTGCTCATCTGGATGAGATTAAAAATCGAATTAAGAAAGCATACAATACAAGTTAAATAAAGCTGTAGGTATAGAAAAAGTATAGCAATTGTGAAGAAAAAGTTGAGATTTTGATAAATACGAGGGTCGTTTAATTTATAAGTTTAACAATACTAGATCTCCGCTCAGTGAAACGGTAGAGCGATAACATTTTTTCAGGTCAGTCTCTCATCGATTATCATCGCAAATGTGAACTTCGTGATGTGATTCGTTTTATGACTGGAAAAAATAAAACTCTGACGGAAATTCATCAAGAATTGTATAGTGTATACGGTTAACAGTGTTTGAGCCTTGAAATGGTAGCGCGATGTAATTCGTAAACGGTCCATATCGGTTCCACGATGAAAAGCAACCTGCGCATGCAAGCACTGACCAAAAGTTGTGCTCGTCAAAGAGCTGATTTATGAAGATCAGAGTACACAATCGACGAATTAACCCTACGATTACGGCATTGATAATTTGATTTTTTCTACGACACACGTCTCAAAAGATTTGGTGATTATGTGGAACTGTAATAAAAATGTCTGTAGATTTCAAAAATTATCTTGTTGCGTGTTTTGAATATAAGAATTGAGAATATTATTGCTTGCGATGTAATATAAAAAGTTTTATTACATTTTTGATTAAATTACATATAGCAAAAAACAAATATTATGAATAAATTTTCATCTTTTTAGTTGCCATGAAGTTCCAAGTGGTAAGCGATGCCAGTTAGATATTCCTCCAGGTTAGGCTCATTATATGACTGTACTATAGACTTGATCCTGGCTGCAACGTCCGGTACTTTTTCTTCCCTTGAGTATTTTCATGCCTTGTTATTTCTTCAGAACACCAATAAAAGAGTTTCCACATCATGCAAACACTAGGTCACTTTTAGTGTTTTTATTTTTCGCTATTTTTGTTTTTTTTTGTTTTCGGTGTTTTGACTTCGGCGTTTTTGTTTTCAATGTTTTGTCTTCGGGGTTTTGACGTGGAATCGCACACTTTACCTTAAAATCTAAAAACTAATAACTAATGAGATTAAGAGCTGCTTAAATATTTGCCTAATTTACACGTACAGAGTATTTTATTTATGAAAATGTTATGCATTTTAGTTAAAAAAAAAGGTATTGAATTTTTTGATCATTCTGAAATAGTACCTACTAATATGGCTAATTCAGTATTTTATTCTCAAAAAAAATCAAATTTTTGAGTTTGTAACGAAAGTGGATGATTTTATAATATTTCATTCTAATCACAATTATTGTCAAAGTTTAAAAATTCCGCTCTGTAACTTAACTTGTGATTACACGAAACAATCGTTACTGTTGAATAAAATTTTGAACATATTAAAATGAAATCGACTAAGTTTCACAAAGGGAAGTTACAATTTAATCTATTTATTATTAAAATTTTAATTGTCGATTAAATTTTAATTCGCCTGTATTGTATTGCAAAAGCTTGCAAGAACCAATCAAATCAATATATCAAATATTGTTACATCAATACGATTGATTCTTAAGTGCCATTCTCATCTAATTAACGTTACATAAATTAGCACAAAAACACAATTAAGAAAAGTAAAAGTACATTGAAGCTTATGTGTGGGTTGAGAATGGTAATTAAGAACGTAATTATCTAGCTTAAATTATGTTGTTACGTACTAATTTACGGATAGAGCTAATTAGATGAAAATGGCACTTTACAATGAAATAAGACAAATAATCTCTATCCGAATGTCAATTTACTTTATGCTATTTGTTTTTCTTATTTACTTTTTTTCTAAACAATTACTTTAGTATTCAATTAGACAATTACTATACAAGTACTTTATATTAGTAGATTTTTCCATCGGTACATATTTATTTACTTTATATAATTGTGTCTAATGCAATATTTATTAAGCCGCAATCAATTAGAGTATAAAACGATATAAACATAAATTATGAATATGTACCTACAAACATTTAATATCTTTGATATTATGGAAAACTCGAACAGCTTTTTACTATATATCAAAAGAGAATAGTGGTGTGTTAGCAAAAAAGTCGATGGCTAATTAACTCTTGAGCGACTACATTATTCATTAATTGTGTTTCTGTAATAACGAGTGATAGAGATTGCATGTGAACAAGACAATTTTATTATGTTGATTTATAACGCACTACACTATAACACAACGAGTTGTTCAACATGCAACTATACTGTTCTCCACTAAACACATTCCATTTCACGAAAATTATACATAATTTTTGTGTACCTAATTAATTTATAAAATAAAAAATATTTTGAAACCATGCCCAAACTCCCCAATACCGGATTTATTACCTAACAAGATAATATTATATGTCATTAAGTTCTCTATTTGAGTCCGTTGATTACGCTTCGTACGATTTTTATCTTAATTGGAATATTTACTATTTTAGGAGATATTGCTATTATCAGTAAATATTAAACTGGCGTTTGAGTGAAAATCTTGATTACTTTAATTTGTTATGCAAAATGAATGAACATAAAATATTTACCTCTGTTTTACCATTAAAAATGTTCAACAAATTGCAATGAATAATTTAAAAATATGAAACTACCTCATTGAAATTGTAAAAAAATATGATGTAGATCTCCAAAACAACCAGGAGGTTGATTTCTCGAATATATGGAGTCGCACTTCTCGAATTTTTACCGCAATCAATATTTTGGCATAAATGTCTATCTGATTTATTATTAAAATCTTATAGAGACAAAAAATGTGAAATGAAAGTACTTATTACTATTTATGGGTATCTGAACTACATAATAAAATTATTTATTAAAAAGCAGATGCGTCAGATTCTTAAGTAAAGCCGTTATTTTTGTAGCGTACGAAAGCATCGTATTTTTCATCACGCATTAAATTGCTAATTGTATTAATTTATAGGTAGTACCTACGTAGGTATGAAACATTTACATATACTTAACACACTTAAAGCGTTTTTGTCATGATCAAAGTGAAATTTAAAAAAAATCACTTAATGTGTGCTGATGCTGCTTTTTTTCGTTTCTTTTTTTTTGTACCTCGAGTAGCTTTTGGATTTGATGCATTGAACAATCGATGTAAGTTTATCGAGTTGTCTTGAAAAGTGATTTCATTATAAATTCCATAAGAAACATCTACACAATCGTTCTGCCATGAATGATGATTGTGAATTCCATAATAGGTAAATGAATTTACAATAATATTATTACAGCGATTTATAAAATGTGGTCAAAAGATTGCAATCAATAATAAATAAAGAAAATGTAAAGGTGACAATTTTTCTCAGTAAGCAATAATTATTACCAGTCCGGATATATAATTTTTATGTTTGGTTAAGTTGAGTACTTTACGAAATTCCATCAAATGGTAAAAAGCCACGATTTGTAAAATGTATTCGTTAAAGAGAACTGCATATTATAATAAATTAGTACTTTTACATTATTTATTACGAAAACTCAATTGAGACAATAAACCGCTGTCGGTTCTAATGTAAATTTGTAATGGCAAGTTGATCGATTTTCATTCACCCAGTAGTGTCCAGTAAATATTTTATCAACGGTTTCGCAGTACTTTTGTCTTATTATTAGAACTACATAAAATTAACAAAATAATTATTACTTAATATACTATATACAAATAAACATACTTTATATACAAATAAACATGCAAAGAAAGCAGTAAGGCACCTGTGCGTAATAAGGCCTAGCTAAGGGATATTTAATCGATTGATAAGTGGTTCAAGTAGTGTAACTCGATATTAATCATATCAATATTTTAGAAAACCCAAAAAATGCACTAAACACTTTTCACGTTTAAAAACATTTTAGTTCTGAAAAGTGTTTAGTGCATTTTTGGGTTTTCTAAAATATTGATATGATTAAGGGATATTTGAAATAAAATGAAAAATATCCAATTTAATCAACATGTTTTAATAATAATAATCATATTTTTGGTACATTTTCTACAAAATATAAACGAAAAATGGTAACTTGTACCATAGACAAACAGAAAATTAAACATATTTAAAAACCTTGCCAGTAGGCTTTATTTTAATATGGTAGGATAATAAGGACTATGGCTTTAACATACTTAAATAATAAAATTATGCGTAATATTATTTGGTATTTGAAATTAATAAACACATAAATGCAACAACTAAGCATTCTTTTAAAAAATGTATTAATTACAACGCCTTGGAGCACTCAAAATCATCGATTTCTGGCCACGTAGCTCGTTTAGGAGGCATCGGGCTCGAAATACTAAAAATAACGCTCAATCATTTAATAATAAATATGCGTAAAAATTATTTACATTCGTAATATCTCAAAAGTATTTTAAAATATGACATAAGCACTGTTTCGCCGTCTACACAGAATTATCTTAATAATTATAATTATTTAATTAAATTATTTGGATTTATTTAATCAAATTACAAACTTTACTGCTTTTGTACTAAATTGATAAAAATTAAATTTATCAATTTTACGAAGGTTAATCTATTTCCCAAGCGATTGATTTCCCGTGAACCTCAAATCCCGGGATTCCGGGATGACATTTTTTTGATTCCCAGAATCCCGGGATCCTGGAAGGGTTGGCAAAAATGAAAGAGTATTATTTTATTTTCCAAAAAAATAATAAATAAATAAATTCACACTCCTTTTTCCGTATATTAACTATTTTAGAAATAGCTCTTTAAAAAACATAGGTTGTCCACAGAGGTATCAATTAATAACGACCAAAATTTCGTAATTCGCGATTTACATTAAGAGAACGCCACCACACGGAAAAATATTAAGTTAATCTAATAGGGGACGCTCGGTGATGATGGCACCCTTTTTTTCAATGCCTAAATTAACTTGTATTTGTACATTATGGTGGGAACAAGTCAAGGATATCATAGACTACACAAATTTCATTTTAAAGTATATTAAAATATAAACAAATCATATATTTTAACAAATCATATATTTATGAAATATATATTTCATAACAAAAGTGCCATCATATCAACTGATTTGATATGATGGCACACCTTGTTAAGATACGATGGCATACGATAATTCTACATAAAATAAGGAACGAAAAGTAAATATACTAGGTAACGAACACATAAAAAGTACCTATTTTTCAAAGTAAGGAAAAAAACAATTTTATTCACAGATTTGGCAGGTGAAATTTTTGGTCTTTGGGTCTTTTCCCGCACAAGCTGCATGAGCCCACTTCCCACATAAATTACATTTAAGCCAGATCTCTTTGGACTTGGACCAAGAAAATAGTTCATTGCAATACAAACAGGGGACATCGTCTTCGTCGTCAGCATCTTCGAAATTCATTTGTATGTTTTCTTTGTTTCCGTCTTCCTCGTCATCGGACTCTTCAATAACTTTTAACTTTCTCTTCGCCGCCCTTGCCAATTTTGCTCTTTCCTTCTGTTGCTTCGTATTTTCTACAGCTTTTCCTTCCTCAATATCAGGGGTAGAATTGATGACACCTGATTTGCCCTTTTTCCTTAGTTTCCGGATTGTCTTCTGGAGTGCTGGCGCTTTTGGCAGAGGAGAAAAATCCTCGATACTGACAGAAAGGTTCATTATGCGCTTAGTTGTCTCTTCTTGTCTAGGGCTCTTAGATTTCTTTGAAGTACCTGGTCTTTCAAAATCTACCGCCAGACTCAAGGGTGGCGTCAGGTGTTCCTCTGTTTCAGCAACGGCATCGTTTTCTGGATGGCCCGTGTTTTCTTCAACAGGAAAAGGTCGATTTGTCGTTTCGGCTGGCGCAAATATCCAATATTCAAATATATCCGGATTATATGAAATAATTCCTGTTTTCTGAAAGGATTTGATGGCAGTTGAGGGCAGTTCAGCTTTGAGATAGGCTTCACAAAAAATTTGGGCTACTTGCAGATGTGTTACTACTCTTCCAGGGTGGGCCTTGAGCCAAAGACGAATTTGCTGATTGTAATAGGTTTCCAGCGGCCCGAAAAATTCGACGTCCAGAGGTTGGCATCTGTGGGTACAATGGGCCGGGAAGCAGAATAATACGATTCCGTGTTCTTTCGCTTTTTGCAAAACACTAAGATGTTTGTGGCTTACGTGACCATCCAATAAAAGTAGCACCTTGTTTTCTAGGCTTGGTTTAGCAAATTTTATAAAGTGGTTCAACCACTTTAACATAACTTCGGATGTCATCCATCCACTCTCCTGGCAAAAACAAATGGATCTTGTGGGGGCGCCATCCATGAGTTCTGGTTTCATGTTTTTCCTAGGAAAGATAAACGCTGGAGGTACGAATGATCCTACTGCGTTGACTGCGCACACTACAGTATAATGACTCCCTCTTTCTGCACTTATCAAACTGCCAACTTGTTTTCGACCTTTCGTAGCATATATTTTTTCAGGTTTCGATTGGACCGTCGAAAAGCCCGTTTTGTCCATATTATACACATTTTTGGGAGAGAAATTATATTATATTTATAATTATATAAATTATAATTATAATTATAAAAATTATATTTTTTAAGTAGGCTGCGATGTTACTTTGATTGAATGCGTGAGCCCGAGCAGCAGATGTATTTTCTGGCGTTCGCAAGCTTATGTTTGGATTTCGTTTAATGAATTGATGTAACCATGCCCATCCAGCTTTTTCCGTAGTGCGATTAAATTTATGTGGAATGTGATTCTGTTCCGCAACTTGGTATGCCAGTGACCTAACATCTGCAGTTGTCAATCCCAAAAACCTGGTTTCCATGTTTGTGATGTGAGAAGTAATCTCATCCTCGATTTCTTTAGAGAACGTTGGACGGCATCCTCCAAGGTCTCCTTTCTTGTAACCCATATTCCTACCAACTCTTCGTCGTAAAGTGGTGCTGGGTACATTAAAAGTTTTGGAAGCCAGCTTCCAGCCCATCTTCTTTTTTGCACATTCTCTATGGCTTCCCGCATGCTTTCCTCACTCCATAATTGGCGAGAAGGCTTGAGACTTTTGACTTTAGGCATTTTTCAAGTTGAGAATTTGCATTAGCCCTGTGAAAAACCATCACCTATTATTACCCAACCACCACCAACTAAACCATCATTAAATACATTAAATTTTAGATCCATTTGGTATGATGGCACCCTATGCCATCATAACATACATTATGGGTGCCATCATATCAGAAATACAGAATTTTAAATTTTGTTATTTTGTTACATTCTAACGGAAACTTGGCTTATAGAGTTAATCATGTTTAGAAAGCTTAATATTCATACTATCATATGAATCTATCACATTTAGGTAAATATCTAAGCATGCAACTAAAAATCAGTGAAATTTAAAGTAAATTATAACTTTTGTGTGCTTACAAAAATGTTAACGTCAATTTACAATGGCTGCACGCACTCAACTGTCACACCACTACTACAGCAGAGCCGCGATGGCCTCTAGCACCACTAGTGGACTTAGATTTAACTAAATTTAAATAAATAGCGCTAAAATTGAAAGGGTGCCATCATATCTGGGATGCCATCATATTCACATTTCCCCTACGTATAGTTGGTATAGAAAGTTTTGTTTATAAACCAAACTTCTGCATTCTTTTGGTGCTCTATTTTGTGAATTATCATTTTACCACGGTTTTACGATAAAATACTACTAGAGACTAAACTCAAAACAACATCAAGTGTACGTATTCCAAATTAGCTGCACGGGTAGCGGTTCAATGCCTACTTTGTACTGAAGCTCTAGGCTTATTGTACCCCGTTTTCCATTAAGATGTTAAGGAAAGTTATTAGTATTTCGATCCACAGTTTAATGTTCACCAGAGGGCTGAGCTAAGAAATTCTGCCGAGTCCGGGATTTGAACCCAGAATTTCCGCTCATAACTCAACTAGTAATCACATCAAGCCACCACTGTGGTTAAGTGTACGTAATAGAGCCGCCATGTTGTTGACATTTGGTAACTTCACGAGCGCTAACACTGGAAAGGTAAATCGCGAATAAAAAGAGCTGCTGTAGAAAATGCTTTTTCTGTTTCCATGGATGTTGGTGGAATAGTCATTAATGCTTTATATAATTTGTCGAGCTTCTCTGTGCGATGTCTAGTTACTTCAAACATTTTTTTTCATTTTTTTTTTAATGATATTTTTAACATCGTAATTATACAGTATTTTTTGCACTCCCAATTCGAGTGACATTCGAAATTGACGCATCCAATTTCTGTCGAAGAAATTGCAATAACATCAGAATTCCCGGGAAACTTGTTTAAAATCCCGGGATTACGGGAAGTACTTATAGTTACTCATGGGCTCCCGAAGGAATAAATCTCAGTGGGGGCAACTACATATATTTACAGTTTCCAAATTTCATTATGTTGTTTCTTCGTCTGTAAAAATTGTTTTTTATTCTTCCATTCAATTTCCCAGGAGGGGGCAGAGGTTCCTACTGCCCCCCCCCTTCGGACGCTCATGTAACTTACCGGATAGAAAGGTTTGATTCATTAATTTCAAAATAAACAACCCATAATTGGGGTTTCCTTAATTGGAATGTTTATTTTTTAGTAAATTATGTTCTGGGTAACTATAATACTTAAAATATTGTTTCGGGCCTATAAAAATTACTTCAAAAAGTGTTCTCAACAATTTAAATTTTCAATTCGTATAAGATGCAGGATTTTTTGTTCTTATGCGACTGAAAGTTTATAACATAGCTAATGTTTTTAAATGATATTCTAAAAAAAAATATCCTATAGAGATTACTAGAGCTCGTGCCAAGTAGAAATGGACCCGACAATCATAGTTTTTCAGCACGAAAACCGAGCTTTCTAGGCACGAGCTCTAGTTATCTACTATCATGGTAAAAAATATAATAAAATTTAAAATTTTTAATTCAAAGGAAAATTCTTGTAGTTCTTCACTTGCAGTATACGGCTAATAATATTGGGAAGAGCTAATAAGATTATTTATTAAGTATTCTCAAGTAGCATTTCAAACTGAAAAACAGCCTGCGAACTTCAAAAGCTGTTTATTATTAGCTTGCTGGCATCTAGTAGGTATTTATTGATATTTTACCAGAACTAACTGTATCAATTTTAAAAATAGCTGCTAATTATCTAGGTAATAGCTCTTAATAATAGCTTGCTAGCAGCAAGCTGTAATATTAACTAATTTGTCGCTAAATAGTTCTTAAAAATTGCTGATTTTTTGCAATTAACTTTCGTTTACATTAATAAATAAAGTTAAAAATCAAACATCCTTAGCAGACCTACACAACCGGACCAAAATCAAAAGATGTCATTTGTTGAAAACCTGTTTTACAGTAGGTAATTTGCAATGTAAACTTTTATTTAATTAGAAAAATAAACTTTTGCTAATAAAATCTTTTCGGACTGAATCATTTTAAATTTATAACTTCCTTTTCCACATTTGGTTTACCAGATAGCTTTCCAAGTCGGAAGCGGAAACCTCTCAGTAGTGGGTTCTGTGATTCAAAAATTTTACGTTGCGGAGCGAAAATAAACTCTTCAATTATCCCAAAAAAATCATCTACTTATAAAATTAATTTCAATTAAAATTATTCGATTATAATTTTCAAATAAATTAATGGAAATAATTAATGAAATTAATGGAATAAATAAAATGGAACGATAATAATCGCAGGTATACGTCGCCATCAAGCCATATGCTACGCTATGAACACAAATTTTACAATGTCCTCCAATTTCAACAACTAAATCTTCCAAAAACCGATTATAATTTAGCATCCAAATCCAATTACTACCAATTAACGGATTCAATTTTATTACCAATTTTTCTAATGAGATCCAATTTCAAATAATTCCAATATCGTCCAGATCTCCGGACAATTTCCAAATAAAATCAATAACAAAAATTTACCCACTCAAATTATCATGCATCAACTAAAATCAAAATCTCAAATTTGAGACTCAAAATTACAATTTTTTCGGGACCTTCCCGCAGAAAACGTCGGTTGGCTTCGGCGGACTCTTTTGGAAGGGGCGACTATTACGTCATTTCGTACCAACACTACTTGTCAGCACGAAAAACCAACCAATATTCAAAAATTTACAAAATTATTTACAATCAATTTAAATAAAAATCCGTATTTACATAATTTAAAATCATTAAAACAAAGCTCAAATAAAAAAAATTACTTTACACTACAAATCAAAAATTTAAAGTTTCCAAAAAATATACAAAATGATGATTGTACAAAATGATGATACATACTAAGGGACTGTGGTCTAAGCAACAGGTTAGACAAATCGATTTTCAAATAAAAAATTTTTTAAACAAATTTAGAAATTATTCAAGTATAAACAGTAAAGCGTTTTTCTCATCTAATTAGCACCATGTAAAATAATAAAAAAATACATTTCTTTTTTAAAACCTTGATTTAATTGATGTATTTCCTATTTAGTGAATTTTTATTTATTTTATTAACTAATATAAGTCAGATGCGTCGATGAAAACAAGGTTTTAAAGAAAAAATGTCATTTATTGTATTAATTGACGTCTAAATTACGTAGCGTTAATTGAATGAGAATGACACTTAAACGAATTGTGTTCATAAAAAGTACTACTTTAGAAAACTATAATTTTTTTACAATTGTTTTAAAATTACAATAATTTTAAATTAGAATTATTCGAAAAAAAACTAGCTACCTATATGTTATGAATTTTCTAATGATATTCAGTTCTTCGTATTTTTATTACATTGAGTTAAGACTAAACTTTACACTACATATCTGTGCATAGATTTTCCGTCCGAAACTACCATATAAACATATAATTCTGGTTAATGTAATTCGAAATACATACAATACATATTTCATTACGATATAAATTTCTGTATTTGTTTTGAAACTGCAGAAGGAATATTGTCCATATATCAGCTTTAGATTATGTATTCCATTTAAGTATGACTTTGCAATCTTTGGTGTAGACTACTTTTTATGAAATTTTATAATTCAGTTTTATATCAAAAGCAATCGATGAGTTATATTATGATTTATTAATTTATTTTGATTGATTTCGCTCTCAGCGTGTGGTCATATTTCATATTTTTATTTCTGTTTTTATTACAAAACTATCTGTTAGATTTCTTTATCTATGATTGCAATGTTGAAAAACAACATAAACATAGGAATTTGGAATTATTTACCGAAAGGTTGAAATGCTTATAGGGTACGTACTTGATATTTTTTTATGTAAATTACACGTTTAAAATTAATTTATAATGGAAGTAGATAGCGAATATTAAAAAATATAGTTAAATACCTATACTGCTTTATTATTTTAATTATAACTAGCGTTTCCATATTTCAAATCGTAAATAAACAATAAACATAGTACAGTAATCAGCCCCACGTTAGGCTTCAAAAATCAAAAAAAAATGGTTGTTAATTTGATAAAAAGTAAATTTATAATAATTAAAAAATTACTAATAAAGAAATATTTACAAATTTTTCAGTTCGAGATTTGAATCTCATGGTAATATGTTTTTTCTAAAATTTATAATCGACCGTTGAACTAATTGAGGGGTCATTGAAAATAATTTTAAATTAACATTATTAATTTTATTTTATCTGATGGTTTAAGAAATTCCAAGTAGACAAAAATTAAATGAAAAACAGCAGCAATTTTTGATTTAAAATCCGTTAAATGATTTTACAAATTATACGATTATCGTTATCAGGAAACTCGTTTAAAAATATGAATTATGCCACTACTGAAAAAATAAGGTCATGCAAGCAATTAAATCCAATAAAAGTTGTTAGTCATCTATAAATCATGAACATTAGAGAAACAATTTTATAGAGGAACATAATTTGCTTCTTAAGTAATTATGTATCTAATTGAGTTGTGGCACCTGCTAAAAATTATTAATGTTTAACTTGCTGCTAACTATGTGAAGAATGCAAATTTACATTTTAAATTTAACTTGAACTTGAAATTTCTATGCTGTCCTGTAATTTACATTGAATTTTTCATGCTCTGGTACCGTTAAGATATAATAGAAAAAATAATTCCAGAATTTCGAAAAACATTTAATAATTACGCAATAAATAATTAATTAAAGTTGACTAATAATAATTTTTATTCGGTGACATTTTTCACTTACATCCTGATAGAGTTTATTTTCAGAAATTTCTTAGGAAAATAGGGCAGTTGGACAATAGACTTCTTGATGGGTGGATTTGATCGATTACGATGTGAATCCGCACGTAAAGCAATAATTTAAATAACGAGAAGGACTGTAAATATGGTTCATTTGGTTGCAGTGATGGAATAAATTAATGTAAATGCTGAAATTACGATTATAAATTGGTACTAAAGGGTAAACTGTATATTGTTAACTTAAATATCAATTAATAAAAGCGTTTTACATAATTTGTTGATTTATAAAAAATAACAGGTTGTTTATGGTTATTAACATTATAATAAAGTTTAGTCAGTTACGTGAACGTTTTAAAATTTGATTAAATTACATACGGGTATGCTAAGATTAAAAAGGCCCTACATATCTTGGTTCTTGTTGAAAGAAATATTTTGCACCTGCTATGTTCACGTTCATACAGGTACAGGTGTCTCAATTTGTGAACGTTTTTAGCTAGTGCGAAGGCATACAAATAAATCTCATCGCATTAATGAATTATTAAAGAAAGTACAAAATAATAATTTCGTATAGGCAATAAAGTTGAATGGCAAAATTAATTTTTAATTATTCGAGAAGAAATCGAAGCCCAATATACGTATTTCTATGGTATCTACTATAGCATCTGCAAAATCGAGTTTTATCGTTGGAAGATGTACCGCAACACATAAAAAACGACAAAGGTAACTAATAACATAATAACCTATTAGAATAAAAAAGTTTTTTGCTTACAAAAAATAGTAAGACAGTTGCAAGGGTTGTTCAACCTGATATATGTAACGGGACTCACGAGGCTTTATAATTTGCTAACGCGGAATTCGATCTGTTTTGCTAGGACGGAGGGTTATTAAACCGTTGGTCCGATGGAAAGACGAAGACCTGATTATGTACACCGCGTATTATAGAAAAGTTAAGGTATAGGACAGGTGATGCCCAGATAATCAATGGCAACAGCCTCTTCTCTGTCTGGTAGATAGAAGAGATTATTGTCTTGGTGATTCCCGTTTTCCTTTTCATACGGCAGTTGTTATGGCACGCGTCCGTCTGGCTCGTGTTGATATCTTTAGGTGCACGCAACCAACACCCCTATAAAACATACGGTAGACTTACACTTTCGAATTTTAAATATACTACCTACCTTCCTCGTTATGATTTCAGGTGTTTAATAGAATTCCATTTTCGTTTTCTATTCTATTTTTAAACCACACTATCGTGCTCTTCATTATCACTTTCTTCTTTCTTCTTCAATTGCTTTTTATGCTTTATATTCGGTTTCAATCTAAAGTCTAGAATACACTTTTCTAGGAAAAATTTTGAATAAAATTTAATTTGTAAATCAAAATTCAAAATTACCCAATTTCCAATTTCGAGTAGTTATAGATTCAATTCTGCAAAGAAAATATTAAAAACTCGAAACTAAATTTGATTTAGTGATCTTTTTGTTTTTTTCGCACTTTCCTTTTCTTTCTAATTTTTGTTTACCTGCCTAGCAAGATTTCTTCTTACATTTTCTCTGAAAAGTATTTGAGGTTTTGGAAATTTGTGTATGTATGTTGTTTAGAAATAACTTAGCATCGCACTTGAGCTTATTTTGAATGCTTCAAAATTTTTCCAAAAATGTTCCAAAATCCGAAGCAAATTATTCAGAAGAAAAATGTCCGGTAGAAATATATTCTATTGCAAAATGTCCTAGAACCATAATTTTATTATACTATATCGTACAGTTTAAGTATCAAGAGTAGGTCAAGTCCAAATTATCAATCAAATATGGAGTTTGACGTACACTATTTAGCCTGTGTTCGCTTCTTAAAATTACTGAAATTGACATGGATTTAAACTGGGATTCTTTACAAAATTTTTGCCAAGCTGGGCCTTTTAACTAATATTTATAGTAATATTTCTCCCTGAATGGGTAAGAAAGCAATTTTTTTCAATATAGTAAGTAACACGAAGTCGGTTTAGAGATGAGATGTTATTACAGATAACCACTGAGATTTGATCGATGCAGATTTCGTTGTGGACTTATTTAAAGCTTTACATTCAGATGAATATCGCTATCCTGTTCCGAAATTTACAGATCCGATTGTAGAGGTGGATCAGTTCTCGTAAGAAACAACAAGAGTATGGCATGAAAAGACTCAGAGATGGCAAGAAAGATGAGATTATGCCCATAAAAAATAGTTTTTTTCACGAAAACGCTCGAGATGGCAAAAAGGGGAGTCGGAAGAAAAAGTCTCCGGCGAAATCTCGTTAATCGATTCCATCCATAAAGTCCCGAATAGCACCCACTTTTGAATGCAATACTCACCATAACGTCTTTGCATTTAAGTCATTATGTTTTGTTCCTATTTTCTTGTTAACAATTTTGCATGTGATGTTGCGGTTCTAACAATTTCCTTCCATCTCACTTCTCTGCATTCTTTCTATCTTAGTTCTAGGACTTTATACTTTATTTGCTGCTTTCATATATTCCAAGATTCCGATTTCAAATAATTATTTCCTTTACCTAGTGTATTTTTCCGTTTGGGCATTCTGTTTATCATTTGTGCCTCGGCTTCATTATTGGAGGTTCCCACTTTTGAGACGTTGCGATAGCTCCATTTTTCTTCCTTAGGCTTTCGGGTCTGTTGTTGTTGGTCCTACTACCACCAGTTTATACATTCTGTCATTCCAAACAAACATCTTGCCTTCCAGGAGCAGCTTCTGGTAACCTACTCTCTCTCCCGTTTTTCGTTCTAAAATTTTGCTTTCGCCTTTTTTACAATCCTGTCCTGAATTGCCTTTTCTTTCGGTGTGAGATTATTTTCTATGTATGTGTTGGTTCCTTTTAGTTTATATTTGTTTTGTCTATCGAATGTTTCTGGTTAAAATTGCTCAGATTATCTATCACGATTTTTATTTCAAGGGTTTTCCCTATTCTGTTTGTTTCCATTACATCTGTTTGGACTGAGATTTTTTTTCTATAAAAGCTTGTCTACCTTTTCCCTTGTTATTGCTTCGTTTGGGAATGCTTTTTAATGATAATATTGTTCCTTCTTCTCTCTTTCTAGTATTTTTCTATTTTCTCTTTTAATCTTGACATTGTATTATCCCGTTCAATAACATTTTCGTTTAGCCCCTGTATCTCATTCTTTAATTTCTACCTTTCCCGTTTCCACTGGTTATCTGCTTTTATCTTTTCATTTCCATCATTTCGTATTTATTATCATCAATCTTGGTTTTTAGATCTTGTGGGCTTCTGGAATGCTAAGAAGTTTCCGTTTTTCTTTTCTTCCCTGCTGCCTTTAAAAAGGGTTCTCATTAAAATCTTGCATATTTTGACTGTTTCCCTGGTTTTGTTTAGTTTTTCTGTTATTTCGATTTTTTCTTTCGTAAAGCTAACAATACGCTTTCGGAACCAAAGCAACCGTCGCCAAGTCGATTTCAAGTCGACTTTAGGGAAGGTTTCAATTTGTATAGCTAAAAAATCATGTTTTTTGTAAATATTTTTTAAAGATATAAGAGTAGATGTCAAAATGAACTGTGCATCTCAGATCAGCTCCATTAAAGAAGTTTGGATATCACATGCCTGCACTGTGTTCACGATAATAACTCGAGTTATAATCCGTATCAAATAAATTTTATTTTTAATTCGGTGCAAAAAGTTTAAAATTTACGAAATTGAAACACTTGAAAGTTATAACATATTTTTTTACTTACTTTCTGATGCTTCAGAAAACCTTGAAATTTTCATTTTTGTGTTTAGTTTTAGTTTAACTACAAGTATATGTAATTACTTCGGGCGCAATCATGTATACAAGCATAAAAAACTTAATTGGAAAAAAAAAATTTTTTATTAACTTTTTTAAATTTCTTAAGGTTGCCGTCACGCCTATGCTAAATAAATGAATAACATGGTGTCATTGTATTTGCTTAGGAAGAAAAAGTACGAACTTTTAGAAACCAATTTTGGAACCATTTAAAAGCTAAAAGTTGGCTCTCGGACCCTAGCTAGTTTTTATTACAATCAGAACACCGTAAATATTAAAAATTTTGCTGTTAAATTTACAATTTTTCGAACAGCAAAAGTAGCCATTTAATAATTTTTATAAACATTACTTTAATAAATAGAAGTATAAGAAGTAGCTGACATCCAGCACAAATGTTCCATCTAACTTGAAAAAAAAATTGGTAGCATTATATGCATTTTTGTAGAAACCTAAGCAAATACAAATTGATAGTACAATATTTCTTGTTATGGCGAATCAACTTGAAATATTTGATAGAAATCTGCCGTATTAAAAAAAAAAAATTAAATTTTATTGAATAATAGTTTGTCTATTTTCTCAGCAATGGCGCTGTGGGTTAAACGCTACCGGAGAGGTATCAAACTTTGCTAAGTGCATAATAATAGAATGATGAAATACCTATATGGGAGTAATGCTTATCATGTACTAGTAGGTAATATAAGGAACATAATATACATGTGGGTAGACGGTCAGCATTTATCAAAGTACGTTATCAAATGTCAACCGTATACTATTTTTATAATATTAAATACGCTATTATATAGGCCATACTAAATAATATAAAAGAGAAAATAAATTTTAATTCTTCTCTGAACTTGACGGCATTACTGAACTATTTTAATGTGAAAAAGCTCAATAGGCAATACATAAATGTAAGCAATGTAAATTAAACTTTTTGAAGACATTTTTTGTCATACATAAAAAATTCGCTTTTACAGCAATACTATTTAAACATTTTTTGTAGAAAGTTTTATTGCTTTTATCATTATTTATGTACATTTTTCAATTCCATCGCACAGTTTTCGAGTTACAGTGATTTAGAAAAGACTCTGTAAAATGCAAAAAATATTTTCGTTTGTATCTCAGAAACGGCACAACAAAGGAGAAAATTTAAGAAACATTTTTTCTTATAAATGTTATTCCCTAAATTTTTGTTCATATACATTTTTCAATTTTATCGCACTGTTTTCGAGATATAAATGACGATATTTTTTGTGTTTCTCTTGTTTAAGTCTCGTTTAAGTTGCTGTCAGTTAAAAGCGGGGCGACAAAATTGAAAAATGTATATATACAAAATTGAAGACAATGAAATTTTTAACAAAAAATGTTTAAAAAGTTTTGCTGTAAAAGCGATTTTTACGTCAAAAAACCATTTCAAAATGTGCAATTTGGATTGTTAACATAGGAGAGTTCAAAAATTTTCGTTAATCACTGTATGTAGGTATATTTCACACAAAAATTTGAAAGAAAAAAATTATATAACATAAACAATTTTGTAGACAGTAAACTTATCAAACAATTTGTTGAAAATTTCATTGCCTTCGTATTGGCTTATAGTATATATTTTTTCATTCCGTCGCACCGTTTTCAAGTTACAGTGATTTAAAAAAGACTTTGTAAAATCAGTGGCGGTGCAAGAGTAGCTAGGGCCCGTAAGCAAATATAAAAAACGGGCCCCTAAAAAAAATAATGTATTAATTTTGAATTGCATATATTATTTACAAATCTCCTTTTTGGGATTTACTAACCTTTATGGTCCCAAGCCCCTAAGCTTTGCTTATACATTCGCTTATTGATACACTGTTAAAAATGTATAGAAAACTACAATGATTTTTATTGTAAAATTAACGTTGAAAATCTATGTAAATAAATAATTACGGTAACGTTCGTGTAAAATTAAAAAATTTGTGTAAAAATAATAGACCAATGTAAATTTACTGGTTTAGATAATGTAAAATTAATTTCTGTTCTGTAAACTTACAAAAATTTTGTGAAATCACAATGATATAACTAGTATTTTTACAGTTCCCATATGAGTACACACCTATACCTCAGAAGCATAACGCTGTATGTCAAAAATTATGATTTTACAAAACAAGCTCAATTGTCTTAGAAAATGATAACTTTCATTATCAAATTAATGAAACTGTTAGCCAAGGGTTTTTTCTACTAAATCTCATAAGTATGATAATGTATGTACCTAGGTACTTATTTTCTAAGACAAATTGAGCTTGTTCTGTAAGCATGATTTTCCACATACAGATATTAATTACTTGGGTATGTAAAATTACATCCTTATGTATATTTACATAGATTATCATAGGTCACAAAGTTGCCAATGATTTTCTATGTAAATTTACATAAATTATTTTTACTCCTACCTAAAATCCAAAATCCAGAAGAGTGCACTGGGGGTATTTACCCCCCAGACCCCCCGGATTACACCAATTGTTTTGTGACTTAAATAATATGTTTAAAGGTTTGGAATCGGAAAAAACTGGTTTCCCTGCTAAGTCCAAAAGTAATTTTAATTTTGCTCGTCAGGGAGTAAAAGTCTAAACATATTACTTAAGTCACAAAATAATTGGTGTAATTCGGGGGTTTGGGGGGTATGGAATACCCTCCAGTGCACTCCTATGAATTTTGGATTTTAGGTAGAAGGGTAGGGAGATATCCCTACGCCAAAATTAGGTAGGCCTCCAAAAAGACAATGAATTAATTTTGAATTTCGGATATTATTTAAAAATCTCTTTTTTAGGATTTACTACCCTTTATGGTCCCGGGCCCCTAAGCATTATTTACACTCGCTTATTGATATCACCGCCACTGTGTAAAATACAAACAAATTTTTCGTCTGTATCTCAGGAACGGTGCGACAAAATTTAGAGAATGACATTTTTTTATAAAAAAAGTTGTTTATTAATTTTTCTCTTTCGTTGTACCGTTTCTGAGATACATGATACATACGAAAATATATTTTGCATTTTACAGAGTCTTTTTTAAATTACTGTAACTCGAAAACGGTGCAACGGAATAAAAACTGGTACTATATAAACAAAAACGAAGGCAATGAAATTTGCAACAAAAAATGTTTAATGAGTATTGCTGTATTTTATATGATAAAAAAGACTTGAAAACCTGCAATTTACATTGTTAGCATAGGGGTGTCCGGATTTTATTATGAGCCACTGTAATTATTTGCTATATTGGATTTTTTCTGTTTTTGTTCTACTACTATTGAAGGAGAACTCTTCATTTTAAATTCTTTTCTCTCCTATTTAAAATTATTTGGGGAGCTTAAATTCTTTATAAAATTTAATTAATTTTGGTAACATTATCTAACAATCTAACCCAGTGGTTTTCAAAGTGGAGGGCTTGCGCCCCATGGGGGGCGCAGAGACCTGCAAAGGGAGGCGCGGGCCACTTGTGTAGTTGAAATAAAATTTTCATTTTATTTTTAACACGGTTGGAACTCAATACTTTCCCTAAACTCCCTTTCCTTGTTTTGAAAAATTGAAAAGTTTCGTTTTGTGGAAAAGTACTTTTTTTGAAGGGGGGCGCTGATAATTTTTTCTGGTAGAAGGGAGGCGTGACATAAATAAGTTTGGGAACCACTGATCTAACCAAATATTCAAATTCAGAATTTGAAAGAAATAATCGTGAGATCTATTTATAGCCCCTCTGTAATAATAACTCTGCTTGTATTTTTTTAGCTGATTACGCATACGTCCTTTCAAGGTAGTAATCACTGCTCTTACGCTTTGATAAGAAATATGTTTCTTTTTCAATTATAAATTATTTACCTATAGTAAATTTTTATAATAAACATAATTTCTGTTTAAAAATATTTGATAAAATGGTTTCTCATTTATTAATTAATTTAATTCAATTCCCTAAAATTGATTTTTAGAGATTGAATATTAAATAATTTGTTATTAAATATACGTTATGTAGCAAATTGTTTATAAATACGGCAGCACTCAAAAAATTATTATTTGCGAGTTTGTGAATCGGTAGAAAATGCATATCTTAGATGCATAATATTTTTTAATATAGTATCAAAGTCGAGTTGTATCTAAATAGCATAATAATTGAGGATTAATAGTTTCGCCTCTACTCACTACGTATCGCTACTTTACAAATGAATTTTTACGAACATCTACCGCCCACGGTCGTGACGGCCCCCTTAACAAAATTTAGATTTCTTCTGGAATTAAAAATGGCTTCCAGTATCAAAAAAGAAAAAAAGTTTAAGTTAATCGGTCTATTGGTTCTAGAGTATAATCTTGTGTATAAAGATCAAAAACGTAGATTTTACAAAAATTTAATGTTTTTTAAATTTATAAAATTAATTAATTAAAAAAAATAAATTTAATAAAATTTTGAAAACAACCGTATAAAACGTTAACTGTCAAGCAATTTTTCTTAAAATGTCTTGCCATGCTAAATCGGCTGAGCGATCTATATGACCTCTATAGCAACAATAGACATTTTCAAAACGGTCCCTAGGGACCGCCATGGCGGTTAGCGTGTTAAGAAGCAATTAAAGCAACTCTCAGTTCCTTTTAATTTTATTGGTCTTAACTCGCATCTACAACTACAACTCATTATTAAGAACTTCGAAGATCGAACGCTCTTCATACGTATTTGAACCTAGGCTCTCAGGAACTGTGAGTTAAATCTCACACAAATGTACTTAAAAATTTATTATATCCTTGTTGACCCAACGTAGCAGTCAAAAAGTGTAATTTATTAATATCCAAAGAAGTATTGACAACGCAGGGATCGGATTTATAGGCATTTGCATTTTCTTTTTGCGTACAGGCATGTGAAAAATTTTAAAAGGGGAACCTGTTTTACATCTTTCTCAGTCGTTTTATGTAGCTTTTATTTTGCCTAAAAAGGATATTTTGAGTTTTAGACATATTTGGCGGTTTATTAAAATTTTTAAATTATATTGGGACGCTAGAGTTGATTAGCATTTTCAACTTTACCGGTTAAGAATAGTAGAAAATATGTAAATAAAATATTCAAAAACCGAAGTGAGCCTCATCCTCAAAAAGTTTTTATCCAAAAAATACACATTTGTGTATTAAAAATGCCCAAAGCTAAGGAAAAATCATAAAAATAAAACAATAGTTTATTATTATTTTATTTCTAAGGCTGTACTCTCGCTGTGACCTCAGTTCAACACCAACTAAACTTCAAACAAAAGTAGTTCATTCATTATTTGCACTAATTGCAAGCCAGGAATTTGAGGCATAATAAAAAAATTTAACGCCTATTTAAGTGCTTATTTTGAAGTTTTCAGAGCATATTAGCCTGCATATTTTCAAGTGTTTCAGTGCCTATAAATCCGAACCCTATATGATAAGGGATCAATAAAAGGACTCAAAACATAATTATCGGACATTATGGCCCTCTAAGAGCCAGAAGAAAGGCGAATCACAATTTTGCACACTAGTTTTTCTTTTACAAAATGTTTTAAAGATTTTCCCAGATTTTCTCTTAAGATATCCGTTCGAAAAAGTAGAAAAAGCAAAAATAGCTCATTTATAGTAATTCAAGATTTCCTAATTTCCCAGAATTTTCTTTGATTTTCTGTAATCTACCACATTTCCTCGAACTTACTTCTTAAAATATTTTCGGTTTTTTTAAGATTTCCTCAAATTTTTCCAGATTATTTTGGATATCTCCTTTTATACAAGATGTTTTATACAACTGAAGTAAATATATATTTTTTTAAATAACTGATATTTAGTCTAGAAATACTATACCAGACTTTAAACGCTGCTTGTATGAAATACTTAATGCGTATTTCATTAAAATATTACTTGTAATAAATCAATGACCTCTCATTTTAACTTAATTTTCTGATTCAATGTATTTTAAAGCCAAATTAACTTTTTTTGCCAAATTGGATAAATCTTATTTATTTTTTAATTTTTAATTTTGAAGACTAATTTTAATTTGCTATTTAATAATAAACGAAACGTAATCTTTGATCTTGATGAAATTATTTTCTGAATATCCTGCTGTATATTGTGAAAACCCTCACTCATAGTTTCACTCATGTCAGTTCTCTACGCTATAATATGGTGTACTCGTATTTTTAGACTTATTTTTAATTTATTAAACTAAAAATACAATAAGTAAATTTATAAACCAACGAACCCTTATCTGGTGGGATGGAGTTCCTACCTGAAAAACCACGAATCCCACATGGTGTCTGTTGAATTGCCTGCCATGTCCCTCTGCTATCCAAGTAACTTTCAATCTCGATCTTGTTTGCAGTCGGCATAGCTAGATAGTAATTAATAATAATAAATTTGTATTTTGCCATAGTTCTTTAGTATTAAATTAATTTCAGATTAACTTTGGTTACTAACGGATTAAAAACTTTATAATCACCAAAAAATGTTTGAAACCAAATAATTTTCAATATTTTCAAATAATTAATTTTTAATTGCTATTTTTATTGGTGCAAATTTAAATAATAAAGATAAATTTCAAAAATTTTGACTTTTTAGTCATGAACATTAACATTGCAGCTGCGATATGCAGTTACTTATGTATAAATTTAATCTGCATTGACGCCTTCAATAGCTATGTATAAGTAAATTTTGCGGTTTATGGATATTAGTAATCTAAGTGCATAAATTATCAAAAGTGACAATGCATGTAACTCTCAAAATAGATTTTGTCTATAAAAATAGCAGGTGCAAAGCACTAATCTTTTCTGAAAAAGAAGTATTTAATAGGTAATTACGATATTATAAATTATTAGGTTGATTCTGCAGAGATCCGGTAAGTAAAGTTGAGAAACAAACATTTAAACGAAAAAGTTAAAATAGAAAGTGTTTATTTCTTTTATTGTATTAGTTGGTATTTGGTATAAAATATTTTAAACTTCAAGAAATAATCAGAAAAACATCACGAAATTATTAGAACCAAATTCTTTATTTGTCAAGGTGGGCCAGCATAATTTTGGGTGGCCCCACGTAGTTCCGTGCCTGCGTTGGATGCACTAATTCGCACCGTAAACCTTCGATGCACTTCCGCCAGAGCGATTACGTATGGTTGGTCCTTACTTAACTATACATAGGGGACTCACACAACTTTATTAGGTTTGGAAATCAAACTCAAAAATAAATTGAAATTGACTCAATACGAATGCCAGCATCTTTGATTTAGTTGATTTTCTTTCTTCGATTGATCGATAGGACTTTCCAACTTGATCATAAAATTGTGCCACGTCCGTTTGGGCATGCAACTTTTTAATTATTTAGATTCTTTTGAAAGTCCCTCGCACATAAGTTGATTTCTTCTGCCCATATTTTCCTGGTAAATTTTGAATTGGTACAAAAGATCAAACTCGTACCAGTTATTTTCTCGACTTTGTTAGTTACATTGCTGCTATGTGTGCCTAATGATTTAAACCCCATGGGTTACCGTTACCGTGTGTGGTCAATAATGAAAGTACGAGCTTCCTTAAAAGATCATAAAAAGACAAGAGCCAATTAAAAAAATTAAATGCTTAATTTTAGTTATTTGTTGTGTTATTCAATGTAATTTAGATTGAATGCTGTTTGATTGTTTATCGATAAAATGCTTTACCATACAATCTGTACTTAAGCGTGTCTACACATAGTAAAAAACACAGAAATTATTGCCAGGGGGGTATTTTTGAAAAAAGTGGGTATCATTATTCCTTGAAAGACGCCGCGCCGCCGTAGACAATTTAAAATTTTTAAAGTGAATCACACCTTCAAGGTTTGGGAAATTTTGATAGTTTAGATAAAATAAAAAAACGCTGTCAGGGTAATCAGGACAGAGGTCTCAACTACCCTGCTTCCATCGCACAGAGAGCTAAAAGTTCTTGATAAAAATTGTTTCCACCATTGAAAACACTTAAAAATTCAAAACTTTTGATAGAAAAACTGACATAAAAATGGAAAGCTTCTATAAATAGGCCCAAGGCTGTTTACGCAAAACAAAAATTTTGTATACCTATAAGAAAATTAAAATAAAATTAAATAATCTTTTTTATATTATTATAAATATTAATTGAAAATAATGTTTCTGTTTCCGTTTCTAAAATTCTGTTTCTATTCTGAAAGACGTTGACATTCAGATTTCTTGATTGATAAAATGATTCCACCACAATTTGACGGTTTAATTAAAGCCTTTTGTCATATTAATTGTTATTAAACGGAATAATAAATGTTTATGTTTCTAATGCTTGATTTAAGTAAATAACTAAACTTTTTACTTCAATTATTTTGTCTATAATTTTTTTAATTTTTAAATTTTTATTTTAAACAATAAGCTGTCATCTGGGTTTATTTTAAAAATTTAGATATATGTTGGCTGTAGAACAAATTATTCTAGGCAAAAAAGTGATCCTTTACGACCGTCAATAATTTTACGCTTGTTCGGTAAATAAACGATCAATATTCAAGGTGAATCTTAAAAAATTGCTCTTTTGATTTTGTTTTTCAAATATTCTGTCAGCTTGTGACGGCTATTTGAAAGTCTGCGCCTCTGGTAAAATTAAATAATCAAGTGGTTCGAAGACCTTAATTGCTTTAAACCCATTGTTTAAATTTCATTTCTTGTCATGAAGGACGTAATTGTAATAACCTAGTTATTATCTTATTATCGATATTAAGATCACACCTGTTGAGATGGTACCTGTTACACATTAATACTATTAATGAATTTCGTCGAGATTATTCTATTGGATAATTTTCGAAATTTCGTTAGTTCAAAAATCAAACAAATTGTAATTTCTTACTTATAATGCTAACTACTTAGTTTAACGTGGCAAAAAGTACAAAACGATTCGAAATCATGATGGAATCCCTCAGACATAAACACGTAGGTCGTTTACAAAGATCGGCTTGGTCAAAGCCCGTCTGATCAGGGTAGTACATAATTGTTCCTTGTTTACAAGGACTTGGTCAACCTCCCACCGATATATATGGAAACCAGCGCCTATTGCGACAATCTCAGACGTTAATTAACTTCATTAGCAGCTAAGCAAATGATTTCATAGAACACTACAGTAGAAATTACTGAGCTCCTCGACCAATCACTGTACGTTTACGGATGCCTAACTATTTTTAATTACAACCATTTACCTAGAATAAACTCAACTACTGTAATTGGACGGTTTTCAAACTTAATTAATTATATCGTTTTTTTACTAAATTACTGATTAAGACAAACATCACCTGTTTCATTTCCTTTTTTGTTAAGTCACATATGATTTTTTTTAATCATCTACAATAACGTGTCGTTATTTGGCAGCCCTTTGGTTGAATGTAATCCAAAATTGTACTAGACGTTTGCCATTAACCAAATTGAATAAGAGAAAAAACATTACTATTTAGATGGTATCATCGGAAATAATCAAGTAAGTAGTTCGCATAGCGATTATTGGGGTACAACTACCCCAATCGCAGATCAACAGCGAGGTTTTCCAAAATTTTACCGTTACGCTACTCAATTGGATTTAATTTTACATTGCACGAACGTCGATAATAATAAATTTGAAACTGATATGGATGCACCACCACCTTACAGTTTCTCTAAAAAAATATAAAATAATATTAAATTTAATATTACGTAATAAGAATTTTATGTAAAGTTAATTACAAGTTTAAAAAAAATTGATTGTATCACTATAATAACAAAATGATTAATGAAAGGTAATCACTCTGCACACTTAATAAATGTAAATTTTAAGTGGACATTAACAATACCAGGATGTAGTCACGTGACTTAATTAAACGAAAGAGTTTGGCTCGAACGCTTTCTGCATAAGCTTTAGTTAAGCTTTTACTTCCTTAATTTCAATCTGTCCATGTCGTTGGATAACTAATAACTGAATTTACCTTATCAAGGTAGCCGAATTTTGTACATATGTAATTGGTATAATCCCGATCGGCTATTAATTTCCTATAATCAGTGGTCAGGTGCGATTGGGAAGTAATTTTACAAGAAAACCTGTACCTATACACTTTTTCGTTATTTATTTTAATAAATATTGGACATGTGTGCATATTAATGTAAAAGCTGAACATCTTGAAACTGATCCTTTTTACCATATCCGCTTAATTCAAATCATCAATAAATTTTTATTAACATGTCAATAAATACGTAAAGATAAGTTAATCCAATAATTTAAATGAGAACTAAGATAAATATATTAATTTAGTCCTGCAGTTGCGAAAGTGTAAACTGCAACTGAAATCTCTGTTATTTTGTTAAATTTTTTCTCGAAATCGAATTTCGCGAAATCAATAAAAGTCGAGTAATTATTTCGATCATTTATTTGACAAAAACATTTTAATTATCTGCAGAATGTTCCTCAAAAGTAAGTTCCGCTGAATTCAGAAGTGAAAGAGCGTGCCAATCATTCTATTGCGTTAGTTGGCTTTTTTAACGACGCCGACAAGTCCTGTTAACGATCGCGATACAAGGTGTTCGTTCTTCTTGGCTCTGATGAATTGACAATAGATTAATATCTTACAATAACGGCTATAAAATATTATTATATCTTAATTTAAGTATTTTATTAAATTAAAATTTCCACACGCGAAGACAATAAAGTTGACAACATTTTCACACGCTAAGAAAGTTCGTTTTACCACGAACAATGTTTTTGTTAGAAAATGTTGATACCAAATCGAGATATTTTACTAACTTGTTAACAACATCTATCTAGATAGGTAAATTAAAAGGACAGGTTCTTATGCTTACAACTTCTTCATCCACAACGTTCATCAAAGGAGTAATTCGACTAGTCAGTTTTTTACTCTTAATATTGGCAAAGAAAACACCTGATTATATGTTTGTCAATCTGCAATTCAAAAGAGTTATTTAAAGATACCCCATAATTTGAAAATTAAAAAAACCGTGCTACTTAGCTACGCTTTTCTTAAATTATCTTCATATTGCAATTCTTCCTATGTCCTACCTTCCAACTTGCAGCTTTCTTATAATATAATATATGTTACATTGTTGCCGATCCGAATAAGATATCTACATATAATTAAGTTAATATTTAAAATTATGATTAAATATTATGATTTAATCTTGAAATTATACAATTTTAATTTTTATTTTATTGGAGTAATTTAAATAATTTATTTGTATCATAATTTTAAATGTTAGTGCTCCTCTGAAAACGTCAAGGTAAACCCAATTAATTCAACCTTCCGTTAGTAACAGTCTAGAAAATGTAGGTATCCGAAAATGTGAAAATTATTGTTACAATTTTATTGATAATTTATTAATTAAACAACTTTTGTTCAAGTCACGTAATACAGCAGATGTACATCTTAACATCGGCAGACTAGTTAACAAAAAACTGCAGTTCCATTCCGAATCGCGTCGGTTTGTTATATTTTCTCTAAGTTATTTTAATTTTAAATCGGTCGAATAAATTTCGGAATTTTTCAAAAAATGTCATTAATTTTTGTTAATATATTTAAGAGTGATTTTGATTATAAAGTTGATGGCAGTTATTAGCAATATCAATAAAAGTTTTATTGGCTTTTTTTGCCTTTGATGGGTAGCTTCTAATTGGCGACGAACTAATTTTTAATCTTGTCTTTTCACTTGTTAATGATCGGATTGGTCACTTTTTTGTTCAAAGTTTGGATCTAAACTAAATTTTTTTTCTGCAGTATTATTTCTGAGGTTTCGTAAATTTTGTGGGATCTTTGTTCTTATTTTCTGCTATGGTAATTTTAAATTTGTGTTTAATTTGGTAAACCTGCTTGGACTTTTTGACATAAATTATTATTTCTGTACATTTTGATTGTTCTTTTTTCGCGTCACTTAAACTTTCTCATATTTATGCTTCTTTCTCTTCAGTACTCTGCTATTGTCGTTCTTTTATGAACCTGGGTAGCTGCATTCATATTGCATGTTTCTGCATTATGAAGCATTTATGTTCAAAATTTTTATGTACAAATTAATTATTGTTTATTGAACTAATTAAAAATTGATTTAAAACTTGTCATTCTTGGTTTCAATGATACTAACAACAAATGCTCAAATTGATCGTTTTTATTTAAACTTTTTTAAATTTTTATCAACGGCAAATTTTTGTTTTTTCTGCTGTTTTCAATGATTGCTATGATAGCAATATTTTGCAATTCATGTTAGCTATTTTCTGATTTTTGTAAAAGTTGTTATTTTCTAATGTCCATTTATTGTCGTAGTAATTATATTGATTGATTCTTGGTTATAAGTGTCAAAGAATTATTAATTTACATCAATGTTGTTTTAAATTATACATGGTGATTTTAATAATTATACAATAAATTAAGTCGATAAGTTAAATTTTAATTTGTGACCATGACAAAAACATTAATGTAAAATCGTTGGTAAGAAAATTGACAGACTGCCTGACAAAAAAGCAAATGCCCGGTTGACCGGTGGTGTTACTTATTTAAAAAGTTCAGATCTGTCATCTGCCATTACTGCAATTAGTAGTTATGGAACGCTACACAAGGGAACAACGTATATGTACTTTGCCAAAACTTAAGTCAGAAATGCAGTTTTCAGATTACAAGGGTTTTCTTTTTCACTTTTCTATCTCAGGAGAGAAATTTTATTGCAAAAATCGTAAACTGCAAAAATATGATAAGCTATTATCTAAATTTCTACACAAACATTTTCAAAGGACCCTGCACCATTTTTATTTTTTTTTAATTTTATTAATATTACTTGTGCTATGTTTTGTTTTGTTGACAAACACATACAGTGGCTAACAAAAATATTCAAACCCTCCTATGTTAAAAATGTAAATTGCACATTTTGAAATCGTTTTTTGATATATAAAAATTGTTTTTTCAGAAAATCTTTTTAGACATTTTTTGTTAAAAATTTTTATTGTCTTAAATTTTGTACCTACACATTTTTCAATTTTGACGCCCAGTTTTAAACTGGCAGCGACCTTAAGCACGACTCTGTCAAACACAAAAAATATTGTCATCTATATCACGGAAACGGTGAAAATAGAAAAATACACTTATGAATAAAAATTATTTTTTAATAAAAAAATTTATTTTTTCATTTCGTCGCACCACATCCGAGATATTAGATGATAATATTTTTTGTGTTTTACAGAGTCTTGTTTAAGTTGTTGCCAGTCAAAAGCGGAGCTACAAAATTGAAAAATGTATAGGTACAATGAAATTTATGTCAAAAAACGGTTTCAAAATATGCAATTTACATTCTTAACATAAGAGGGTTTGAATATTTTCGTTAGCCTATGTATGTCTCCAGTGCTTTTTAAATTCAAAATGTAGGTGTCAATCCGGGGGGTCTGGGGGGCATGGAATGCCCTCCAGTACATTCTTTACTAAATACCTCGAATTGATGTAGATTCAGATGAGAAATATTTACCAATGAGGTATTTGGCATAGGGTGCACTGGAGGGCATTCCATGCCCCCCAGACCCCTCGGATTGACACCTACGTTTTATAAATTTAAGGGGAAATTAAGTATCTATATAGTAATTGTACATACATAGTACATAGTTCTATTTCGTTTCACCGTTTTTGAGACACAGGTAATAATATATTTTGTATTTTGCAAAGTCTTCTTGAAGTCGCTGTCAGTCAAAAACGGAGCGACAAAATTAAAAAATTAAAGACAATGAAAATTTTAACAAAAATTTCTAAAAAGATTTGTTGTAAAAGCGATCTTTATATTTTTAACTTAGGAGGGTTTGAACATTTTTGTTAGCCACTGTATATGCTCACCCATGTTCCACTGGCGATCACATATTATATCGAGTCGAAATTGATTTTTCCTTGTTAAATCTGGACGTTTTAGAACTTATAATTCGAAAAATGCTCATTACATCAAGTTGTGCCCATTGAGACATTTGTTTGGAACGATGAAAGGTAGAACATATTCAAAACTCAGCCAAATCTACAGAAAGACATTTTCCTATAAGAAAAATTATGTTTTTTTGTTTTGTAAAAAAGTTAGAGGGGGGCTTGGGGGTTTGGAATACCTTCCAGTTTGATATAATGAACGCAGTAGATTTATAGTTTGAATTTGTACAAAATTCTTTTGAATTTTGTAATTGAATTCCGGTTTCTAACAGTTTAACGGTTTGAAAATTTTACTTTTCTACTGATGATTAGCCCTGGCGGGGCTTGTCCCGGGAATTTTCCATTCTGCTCGGAGCTGTTACCTACAAGTATTTGTTTCACTTTTCACTTTTTTCATGTAGCATATGAAAAACCTGTCTGTCGAAAATGTTTGTTTTCAGTACACTGAGTTTATAATTTGTATGTATCCACAACATTTTCTATAAAACTTATCGTGAAAAGCTGCTTGGAAACTAAAGTCCAGCCCTACTTTTTGCACAAAGAAAACTAAACTTTGTAATTTGGAAATTTGGCTACCATTGGCTATTTGGCTATTTATGAAATTATGATACCAAATGTCTATCTGCTGTCCCCAGGTAGCATTATAAATAATCTAAATACATACAATTCTTTTGGAAATTACGTGTTCTGCTTAAAAATAAAATTAATGATTTTTATTGCTTTGTTTGTACTAAAGCAACAGAGGTTTTTTTTAACTCGAACTCAAGTGATTCCAATAATTTTTCATGTAACCAATTATGTAATGCGACATTTAGTTGAATAAATGTGAATTTTAAAATTTAAAATAATTCTTTTAACATGCCATAATGAAACTGCATATTATTCAAAGCGTAACATGATATTATCAAAACAGGTATAATAATTACTGTGGTACACATTTTTGGCTTGTCAGTGGATGTGTGTTTTATCAAATTTTTAAAAAATTTAGAAATAAATGACAATTACTTAATAGCGACTGAAGAACTTAATAAATATTGCATTTACTCCAATTCCAGCTTAGGTTCGATTAAAAAATTCGAAATTAAAAGTTTTTGGCTCAGGAAATTGGATTTGCTTAATAAATTCATCCTTATTAAACTTAAACATAGAAAATACCTAATCAGGATAATAATCAAACTTAACAAATTTTGGTATGCAGAACAACTTTTTTGTCTACATTTTTTCGTACAATTTTGTTCTTGTAATGAGGGTATGAGTACTTTATCTTTATAAATGTGGGTCACGGGACTAGGTAATATTATGTGGTCAACACTTTCCTCTACCTATAATACTTTCAATATTTTTGCTCTTTTCAGGAGCGACGCTGTACGACCATTAGTTGTAATGATCGAAGAATCGGCTTTAATTTTAATGAAAAATATGAGTAATTAGTTTATGGGGAATTTCAAAAACTGGAAAACCTAGAAAACAAAGCAAATTTCCAACTTTTTCGAATTTTCCAATTTTGATAATATTTGTGAAGATTAATAGTTTACTTTCTTTTTGTCTTATATAGCTTTACAGTAGAAAATAGAAGATTGTTTTTGTAGTACTTGTTTTTGTTCAGAACTGACAAAAGTTGTAAAATTTGACTCTGAAAATAAATTTTCATTATCAAATTTTTAGTCAGTCTTGGCAAATGTTGGCCGTCGGATTTATCAGAAATAAAGCTGCCACAATATCGTTGCCAGCTTCTACTTTTTTTAAAATAAAACTTTTTTTAAATTTCGTTTATTGGTTTTAAGCGTACATATTTTACAGTATAATTTTCAGAAGGTACCAAAATATTTACAACTTCAGGTGGATAAAACAAAGTACAATTTAGAGATGTTTGATGAAAGGCACCAGTCAACATTCAATTACAAAACATACTTAACAATAATACAAAAATCTTTGGTCTTTAAGCTGTATGAAAGTTTTGATAAAGAAATTTTTTTTATGTTCACTTTTTTATAAAGTCACAGCAATTATTATCATTATCATTCAAAACTTAAAATTAATTATTAAAAGTGCAAATTTTATTTAGTGCTCAGCTTTATACATAATTACAATTTTTAATTTGCACCCTAATTTCAAAAGTCATAATTTTGGTAAATTAATACTTGATTAATTTGTTTTATCAAGACTAGACTGGTCCTTGGTCCCAAAATGAGTTAAGTACATCAACACATTTTAAAGTTAATTGGTAATTTTATTAAAACAATATTCGAGTGCCTAATTTACAAAAATGCTTTGTAC
This sequence comes from Cantharis flavilabris, assembly GCA_949152465.1. Classification (NCBI taxonomy): domain Eukaryota; kingdom Metazoa; phylum Arthropoda; class Insecta; order Coleoptera; family Cantharidae; genus Cantharis; species Cantharis flavilabris. Next base: position 15,298,641 of record OX424435.1, read on the forward strand.
AAAAAGTTTAAAATACAGGTACACACTTAAAAAAAATTATTTCACTTTTGCATTAATAACTTTGGTTTGCCGTGCTTTTACATTCTAACATTTACAAATTAACTTTTTCAATTTTTCTTGTAATTAACAATCGAAAACAATTAAGATTATCTGTTTTGATTATAATTGCTTTGTTAATTAAATTTCAAATTAAAAATATGTACATATCAATTTTATTAACACTAAAAATTTAATAACTTTTTACATAAAATGCTATAACATCGCATTTGTCATTTTTACTAAAAATAATTTTTTTTAAAATTGTAAAAGGACGGATTCGTTTTCTTATTATATAGGCACTAGTTGGATGGTAACAATAATGTCGTGCAGTTTTTCGTTTATAGTTCACTTTATCACTTAATCGAAAAATTAATTCATGAAAATTAATTGTACTTTCGTAACACGCGAAGACGAACGACTAGACAAAATCAAACAAATTTTCGTGTTTCAATTACAGAGACTTTTCAATTTTGTAGGTACTCAAATGGCACTTAACACTCACGGGGTTTCGGAAACTAAAATGGCACTAATTTTTTGGACGAAGTTTCAAAACTAATTCGAAACTTTCAACTGCTACTTGTTACTTCTTGTTTATTGTCGTCTGTAACGTATTCTTCTAATTTCACGTTGCTGTACTTATAATTCGCCGAAATTGGTATGTCTGTTGCGGACGGGTGTTGAGATTCGCGGTGCCTGCGGAGATCTACTTTTCGTTGAAATGCTTTTTCACAAAGACCGCACGAAAAAGGCTTGTATCCCGTATGTTTACGCATATGGGTAATAAGATTTGAAGACTGACTGAAGGCTTTCGAACATACGATGCATTTATGAGGTTTTTCACCTGAAACAAAAGGAAATATTATTACTACATTATTATTAGCTAAAAAAAACTACTTTGATTTATTATCCTAATCAATTTTAATTGTCTAAGCTGTAAAAATAATAAATTGCAATTATTTAATGAATCAACTGTGCCGAATGGAACAATCATTTCTGTTTAATAGATAATTAAGTGTTTGAAAGTGACATATCCAAAGTATACGATTGGTTATTGCTATAATATTTATGCTACAAAAGTATTATGTAAAGGAACTCGAACAGTTATGCAATTAAATTAAATAAATTTGGAAAGTCAAATTATTTTGATCATTTGAAATAATAAAATAAAATATTTTGAAAATTTCAAAACCAATAGCTATAATCATTCAATTTAATAGATTTGAGTTAATAATCTGTAAGTTATGAAATTTAAATAAGTTTTCAAATTAAAAGGTTCTGCGCGTTCTAGGGCTTTACATATTATTGACTAATATTATGACAAATTAAATTAAAAAAATTAATTTGGCTATACGAACTGTAAGAAGTATACGGTAGCAATTTATTTAAATTTTTGTAAAAATAGTCGACAATTAAGGATATCAAAGCAATTATGTATATTACGTTTGAAAACCTAATAATACAAATGATAACAAATTTGTATGTTATATTTTATATTAATTATTATGCTTTATCGTCGTTAAAATATTTTATTTCATATGTTCTGTACTTCATAAGCGATAGTGAAAAAGTATGTAAATGCCTGGTAACCGTTCTATCTGACATAAAATATCACTTGTTGGATGGATAATTTAGTAATTGCTTTTGTGTATTGCGGCTAGTGTATGCATAATTTATTTTCTTTAGATGTTTACATATGCCTAGCGTTCATAATTTAAACGATTAGACTGCATTAAAACAAAATACCATTATGAATAAATAAATAAATGAGCTTGACTAAGTAATTATATAAATTGCATCTTTAACGTTATAGGAAAGCAATTTCATACTATAAAAAAAATTTAATTTGCAAGCGATTGTATGTAAAGTAACCTCAGTTGTCATTAACGTATATTAATTATGTTATTCCTACTTCAACTTTTCATGATACCTTAACAATCATATACTGCAAAAACGAGCACTATCAATACTCGAAGTAGGATAATTGGTAATATTGTTGTTTAGTAACAGTTTCTAATTGTTTATTGTTTTTATCGCCAGCAATTATGTAGAAATACGTCAATTTTTTTTGTATTTAATATTATTGCAATATTCGTGTCATTCTTCCATTATTACTATTATACACACTGTAATAAATCTGAAGTTGTTCAAGTCATATCTAGCAATTTTAACATTTGAATTTTCCAAATTGTATATTAATTAATTTTGTTGTGCTTTTAACAATTATTATTAAGTTAAATGTCTGTAATTAATTTTAAATTGACCAACGAGGAGAATCTCTCAAGTGTAACTCTAGAATCGGGGCAAAAGCTTTGCATCATTTCTGAATTTGAATGCAATACTTCAGTTAGTTTATGCAACAAAAATCTAACAATCTTCTAAGCTGTAAAATAACACACGACAGACTGTGTGGATTCGAATCTGGAACCTTTCTATCCACTTACAGATACGTCACCATCCACCAAATATAAATCTTAACTTGTGAGAATTAATAATATTAAAAACTTCAATATAACAAGTTAATTCAAATAATTTTACAATTAAAAATTTTCAGCTGAAAGTTAAAATATAATTTCTATTTATTGCTTGAATTAACTTGTTGTATTGAAGTTTTTAATATTATTCCTGATGATATTGTATTTGATATTTTAGTTATTCTAAAATGTATATAATTAATAAAATATTTTGTAAATTTAACAAAATAAATTTGCCATTAAAACTAGTAAAAAATAATATTGCAAGAAGTATTTGCGTTTTCTAATATTTAGTATTTGAAGAATTTGATATCTAACATTTGATCTTTTATGGCAATGAGCTGTATAGTCCAGCAACTGTTGTTTATATTTCGTTAATTCTAACAATTAATTTATACGTCGGTTTTCGTCAAAAGCTTGCAGATACCTAACAAGTTTTTACTGTGAAATTGTTTATAAAAATATATAATATTCAACTAAACTTCTGTGCAATAATACTACAATTATGAATCGACCAGTTGCGGTTTGGGAAGCTCATTTAAATCAACTCTTTTAAGTGTTTTAACAGATTGTCATCGTCGAGACCTCCCACAAGAAGACCTACGATGTTGAAGCAACATCTGCCAGTTGCTTCATTCACAGAGTATTTATAATAAACCAAGTTTATGTTTTGTGAAGACAACTTTTAATAATCTTAATAAATCATAATGTATGCTATGCTTTAGCCTCTAATGCCCGTTTTACAATACATAATTGCAATTGAAATTAAGTACAAAAATTCCGTCTTTAATGCAAAACAGTTTAAAAGTTTATTTTATATTTTGATTGATTTTAGTCCTGTTGTTCAATTAATTAATATCTTTTTTTGCGTTTAGGACAGCTCTTGTTTTTCCTACAAGGTTTTTTCTACAGATTTCGAATTCTAATTTTTAGAACTCAAAACAAACTTTTTTTTGCTACTTTTAACCATTCCGTAAAGAAATAACGGGATATAATATAACTTCAGAGAATGCTTTAAACTTTGGTATGTTTAACACATTTTCCATAAAAACGATTATCTATCCAAATGTTTATTAGCAATAAATCAAGATTCGAGTTCGCATCTTCCTCGTTGTTATTTAAGATTAGATATATCCCACTATGTAGCTCTTGCGGCACGTTGGAAATTATTTAGATCCGTAAATCCTATTGTTAAAAAATTTTATATAAGAGTAATGTGTTTGTTTACCAAAACCACCTTGAAGACATTTAAGAAATTAGTGAAATCGGCACTTATTCTTTCTTACAGTGAAACATGTGGAAAAACCGAAAACGGGACAAATAGTTTAGCCGAAGAAGCTCGAATTTTTATCTCAGAATGTATCAAATGTGTTGAAAGTTTCAGCGATACTCATGATGAGATTACTGAATACAGTTTGTTTTCAGAAGAAGAATTAAAAGATGATGATGACGATCATGGGCAAAATACAGTTGATTCTTGGGCAAATCTATTTTTTGAAGAATGCATGAACGAAGCACGTGAAGCAACAATTGGAAATGATGCAAATGCGTACTACTGCTCAGAAATGTCAAGAAAAATTAAATATATGTTACCATATTTTCCACTCTATACTGGAGTTATGGTTTCCATATTTGGATATGGAGCTATTAATGCCAGTTCAGTAGAAAGCGAATTCCACGATATAAAGCGGCGGGTTTTTGGAAGCGAATATACATTACCATTGCGTGTAGACAAATTTTTAACTATTCACTTGCGTTCATTTTCAGGTAAGGCAAAATTAGCTGTGGCTAGTTCTAGGAACAACTCAACAAGTGAGACAGAAAAAGTTGATTATATCAAATTTAAAAACAATTTGAAAGTTGATCAAAGTGTCAATGAATTAGCTGATGATCCTGCTGATGATGAGGTACTAAATGTCGAGATGGAGAAACATGAAGAGATACTAAACGAAAACTCTGAAAGTTCTGAATTGGTTGCTGAGCAGAATTGGCGAAATAAAATTCTAACGAAGAAAATCAAACGATCGTACTTAGATCCACTTCCTGATTGGGATATAATACAAAATACAAAAATCGGTCACAAGATTGACCTATTACTTAATGGGAATATTTGTGAATTAATTGTAGAAAGGAGGTGTCAATTTGTTGTAACAAATACATGCGGTTTCGATAGTATCATGCAGATATTAGCTGCTGCATGCAGACATAAAAAATTCGAAAACTTAGTTACCTCCACAAAAATCCTTACGTTTTCATTCCTTAGGTTGTTTCTGGAAAATGGTTCTTTGGTTAAAGTTTATAAAGCAAGAGCAATTATTTTGAAAGAAATTAAATATTTCGTCAATACCGATAGCAATGTGCCGGGAAAAATTAGCATTGATGCTAGTTCTAATATTAGCAATTTGTGTGAATATGTATTTCATCGCGATTGGAGTATTATGGAAAAATTTATTTGTGATATATGTAAAAAGAAAAAAATTTTCACAAAAGTTTTAGCTCCAATTAATATTGACGTAATAAACCAACGCACTTTCAAACATTTAGAAGATGCATTACAAAAAGGTGGACTGTCAACCAAAAGGTGTTGTGGAAAATCATTTGAAGTAGTTATAACCTATGGTTCGCATATTTTCATCGAATGTGAAGTGAACAGAAGTATATCTGTTGAAGAATTTCCACATTCCACAAAAAGGTGGACTGTCAACCAGAAGGTGTTGTGGAAAATCATTTGAAGTAGTTATAACCTATGGTTCGCATATTTTCATCGAATGTGAAGTGAACAGAAGTATATCTGTTGAAGAATTTCCACATTACATACAATTACTAGAGAGAAGATACGCGTTAGCAGGGCTTGTGATGTACAAGAATGACAGCCAGAATTCTTATAATGCCATTAATTCGCTAGGACATTACACAGCCTGGGTAAAGAGAGGCAACGATTGGGTGGAATTTGATGATTTGATTAATAAGTCTTCACTCTCAATTAAGTTTCTTAATGAAAAAACACCACGTTTACCTGTTGGACTATTGACGGTATATACCGTTTTAAAATGAAACCCGAAATGGAAAACGATCCACAACAACAAAGAAAGAAAATTATAATTAAAAAAATAGAGATTGGCTTTAAATCTTATTTCGTGATTTTTGCGGTTATCAATTAATTTAAAAATTTTATTTTTACAAAACAATTGAAAACAAATCAAGAACAACCGAAAACAAGAAAAAAAATTTTAATTTTGAAGAAAGGGGAGCTGGCGCAAAATTTTATTTCGCGATTTTCGCGGTTATCATTTGATTTAAAAAATTTATTTTTACAAAACAATTGAAAACAAATCAACAACAATCGAAAACAACAAAAGAAAATTTTAATTTCAAAAAAAGGGGAGCTGGCAGAAAAAAAAAGTTTTTTGAGATTTTCTTCGTTTGTTTTTGCAAAATCAAAAAAAAATTATCAAAACAATTGAAAACAAATGGAAAACATTCCAAAACAACAACAAAAAATTGATATTTTAAAAATAGAGGAGCCAAGTTCAAGCACGTTAAAAACGTAAACTTTTGTACTTTGTTTTAGATTAAAATAAATATCTGGTCACTAAACAGTGCGTGGGCTATCAATTTAGCTGCAGCTTAGATGAATTAGAGAAAGTAACGGGGTGATTTTCCGTTATTTAAGCTTTAGATCATAGCAGTGAATCTAGTGCGACCAGGATTTGAACCGTGTCCCGCTTGCAAGTTGGTCGGTAAACGCTTTACGTCATACTGCTGACGTAAGTGTTTTTTGCACAAAATATTTAAAAAAAAATCATTTGACTATCACATTTATATGTAGTTAATACCTGGAGTGGGAGTAGCTAAAAATTGCTACAAAACTATTAAACTAGAAAAATATTAAATTAATTTAATACCTATTATTGGTATAGAAAGTTTTGTTTATAAACCAAACGTTTGCATTAATTCACCGCGGTTTTACGATAAAATAATTAAATAATCAAACTCAAACCAGCAATCTAGTGTACGTAATAGAGCCGCCATGTTGTTGACATTTGGTAGCGTCACGAGCGCCACCAACGGTAAGTAAATTGAGAATTTTATTTTGTAGTACAAAAATATGCAACCGCTGGGTTCGAGATGTTATACCGAAAAGTTGTACTCGCCTAGCTCAAAATGTAAAATTAAAGTTAAATAAAAATGTCGAGTAAAAAAGAAAGAAAATTTGTTACATTATATGCAATTACAGAAAACCACCAAAAACAATTGACTGCTATTTATATTATAAAATCATATTCCTTTAATATTATTTATAATATTAATAATATTATATAATAATTAGAGACAGGATTATATGCAACTTAAAATTGTTGAATTATGCATGTAAATATGCACGATCAGTAGATTTCTGTTAAAATATGCAATATGCTTAAAAAATAGCCAAAATATGAAAATGCATATGCAAATGCATATAATCCGGTCTTTAATAATAATCATTACCTCTAATATTTTTTTTAGGTTGGTAACTTAAAATGAACCAATCAGATTGGACAGACAGAAAAATAAACTTTTTATATCTTAATATGTAATCTTCTATCAATGTATCATCGCAATATTTTTTCTGTTATTTTTTCTTTTTCTTTCTTTTCCATACTATTCTTCATTTTTTATATCCATTTATAAATTTCCATTATTAATCATTATTTTCTTTTACATTAAAAATTTGTTTTATTTCCGGATTTAACTTTTTTTTTTAAATGCACCAACTATCAACCCATATCTATTGCAAGTTTATTAACTAGTACTTTTGTTGTCACAATGGATTTGTTATTAATTTGTTTTTATTAACCGTAAATTTTTTAATTTGTTTGACTGCTACCTATTTCATTTTATTGGCGATTTATCTTGAAGGCTATTTACTCCTGAAAGTAAGTAGCCGTCATAAATAAATAATCTCAAACTTTAATAATGCATTGTGTTTCTTTTAAATGAACCCTTTAGCGCTTAAAATTATTTTTTTGTAATTGCTTACTTACTAACGCATTGAAAAATATGTAAATTTACTTCAAATTATATTTTTAGCAAACATTTTCACTTATGAATACCAATACGAGCTGAACAAACTAGACAGTGTAGCTGCTAATAAAGTTCATATTTAATGACTGAAAATAAAATCTTAGTTCTTGTTTTCAATAATAATTTTAATGTTTTACATTGACCTTCTGTGTGTACTGACCAGCATTCCGCAAGTTACTTTGTAAATAAAATGTAATACTGTCTTTCAAGCAGTTTGGCCATGCTCGGTGTAACGTGTAAATTAATAAGAGATTGATTTAGGCCTCCCCGATTATTTGGGCAGTGGTGAGGATTACACGTTAAGTTATAGGGCAGAATCCTAAATAAACTGATAATAATAATAATAATAGTTTTAGGAAACACACTGGGGATTTGTAAAATTATCGAAATTAAAATCAGGAACATGTGCTATAACCCCGGAGGATTTATTTTCGTTGATTGGTAGGATCATCATTAACAATACTCCGCGTGTCGAAACCTACAGTTTCTTTATTAATATTGGGATGGTTCGAAAAGTGATAACGAAGCTGGGTTTACTTAATTAGAGGTTGTGAATGCATATGTTTAAGTGGTTTAAGTCGGCGTTCCTCAATCATTTTAAGTGAGTGAAATCCTTACCTTATTTATATGTTTTATACACTTTTTTCTTGAATTGAATTTATAGCTTTTTGAGTTTAAAAAGAAAATTTTTTTTCATATTTATTTTTAATGTTGTAATACACAGTAGTTGGAAAGCTACTACGCTTTAGTCTGAAAGCTCCAAATTATATAATGTATAATCTATAATGGAAATAACACCTAATTAAAAAAAGTTTAGTAGTAAATCGAAATCGGTGTAACTTATTTCATTACACATTGAATCCGTTCTTTTTATAAGGTGTAATTCTTGTTTAGTCCAATTAAATTAATTTAATATTTTATTTACCTCATTGTTTATTATTTATTAAGATTTATTTTAAGTGGCTTAGTTAATTAAAAAAACTGTAATAGATAAGGCAAACAGCACGATTGTCGTAATAATCTGCAAATAACATATTAACTGCCCAACTAAAATAAATTAAAGTAATTACTGTAGGTATTCATTGCTTTTTTTTATCCTGTAAGATTTGTTTTGCAATTATTTACAAGGCAATTCACAAAATTATATTTTTAAGTAGATACTACACATACTATTGTTTATTTAAATAATTTGTTTTTTCTATAGCAGATGTTGAGGTGCTGTTTGCCCCACTCATTGTATGGTAAATTATTTATTTATTGTAAAAGAAATATTTTAATATAACAATATAATTATTTGTATTATATAGATTCGCGAAAAATTATCCGCACTTTTTTTATTACTGTAATTTTAAAATTATATTGTTTTTTATTTTTTATAATTTAGTTTTTGTTACATTTATGTGTTAATTTGGTATTAAAAGAAAAAACTTTTTTGAGTTAAAAACCAATAAATGGTTTTATTTCAAAGTACTTATGATATAATTTAGTTAGATTTAATACTTTCTTTACGAAAATTATACTTACAACTTTAACTTTGATTATTTATTTACTTATTTATTTTTAGGAAAATTTGTATTAATTAATGTATTTAAACATTTCAAAGTTTGTTTACTCAAGGATAAATTACCATTCAATTTAAAATAAAAACTGTTTATCAAGTTTGTTCCAAGTTTTCACTATAATTTTTGAAAAAATTAAAGGGAAGAAAGTTTCATAAATTTTTTTTACTTTTACTTTGTAATAAACCCGAAAACTTTCATATCGATTTTGATCCAGTTGTGTAATTTAACGTGAAATTTATAATTGCAACTAAAAATTAAAATAGGGGGTAATTAATTAAAAGCAGCAGACGCGACGCTTGTAATGATACAGTAATAAACGCGTGGGTTCATCGGAAGGAAGTGTGCAAAGCGGCTGTCGTTGTAGGGTGCTTGTTTCCGGTTTATCACGAGCCCTTTACGCTATTTTGCACGCACCATGCACACAATCATCCCTTGTTAGCATAATATTCATTTAAGAAATATTTTTTTAACTGTAATGTTTTCCGCCTTTTTAATTGTTGTAGTAAACAAAGCTTTTCGCAAATCACAGGTAGCATCGGTAATTAAATAATAAAGTAAAATTTTTAAGATTTCAAGTAAGTTTGAAATTCGTTTTTGTTAAAATTTTATTATTTCATGCCGGAAGGTAATGTCTTAACGACAGCATATTTAAAAATTTAGAAAGACTACGACGCAAATTATTTTAAGCCATAAATAATTGACAATATCTAAATACAAAGTAAACAACAATATTCTGCTATGGTTATTTTTTGCTACAAATATAGAAAGTCTGCATTGTCATATATGTAAAATACACTGCAATTGTAAAAATTATAACAAAGATGTATCGTTGAATATATTTAATATTTGATTTTTTTTAACGAAATGAAGGGGACAGTGGGACACTTAACATAATATGTACATATGTACTTTGTAATTTACGTTATTTATATTTTCTTTGTTGTAAATGTTTAATAACTTTGACATTTTTTGTCAACCGATTGAGTTGAGTTGACATGTTCTTGAAACGTCAATTAAGTACAATTTTTACCAAGTAGTGCAATTGATTCAAAGAATATTGCCGGCAGACCGGCCACGTCCCAGATCTCCAGATCCGACCCCTGCGGACTTCTTTTTGGTGGGGTTATTTGAAATCCAAAGTGTACGCCAGCAAGCCTCAGACCATTGACGAGCTCAAGGCAAAAAATGCAGCAAAAAGAGCACATTTGCTGTAGCCAATAGAGACGTCAAATTAAATAAAAATATCTTGTATTATATGGAAATCGTTTTTTTTACCGACGTAAAACAGGCGCACCCTGTACTACTCGAGTACTTTTTTAAAATGAGTCATAAATCACAGGATACCTACCTGTAATCACAATAAGGCAAATTAATCAATAATTGATTTAAACAAGGGGGATTCACTAATGTAGCTTTGCGTGCTTTCCAACGCGTGGACGCGAACATGTGGCACGTGTGTTATTTCCAAAAATTTCTGATTGTGTAGCATCAACGTAATTACTGATTACAATAATTGTAGTGAACATAGCATAAGTTTAAAAATTTCTTTTCGACACAAATATACAAACTTTTGGGTTATTGATTTATGGGAAACAAATTTAATCACAACAGTCGTTATTTAATTAAGTGGTTAAATATTAAAATAAAGATTTGAATAATCGTCTTACCGGTGTGAATGTAGGTGTGTTTTTTCATATCGGACTTTTGATGAAACCTCTTCCCACAGAACTGGCATGGATAAGGTCTCGTGTCCGAATGAATTAACAAATGGGTGGAGAGAGTAGAAGATCTTTTGAAGGATTTTCCGCACTGCTGACACTGAAATTATAGAAATAAAAATTTAGAAATTAATTCGAGCATCAAAACCGTGCTAGACGTGTGCGCTATTTGCATAGCTAACGGGCTCGAGCTAAAAACAAGACTATTAAGATGCCTTTGCGAAGCACGTCCAAACCTTGTATCACATCATTTATAACCACATATTAGTAACAAAAAATTAGTATAAATACTTTTTTGTGTGATAAATTACTTATGCTAGTTTCAAACTTCCAAGCGGCATGGATTTATGATATTTAATAATCTACACTTAATCCTATGATTACTACTATTGTAACTTTTATAGAAGTAAATAATTCAATAAAATTGTTTTCAAGTTGGTATACGACTAGTATGCAGTAATATATAATTTGACTTCAATCGTGGCTAACTCGTGTAGACTTATTAATTATTATCACATTACTAGTTTAACTTTATTAATATCGACAATTTTCTTCGCAGGAGATCGCGTGGCTCATTTAGTACAATCGCTACCTACAGTTGGAAAATCTAATTTTTGAGAAAATAAAATAACCACGTAGTACTTCACGCTTCCGCATTGGAACGACTTGATATAATAGAATATTATCAATTTGATATTCTAACGCTTTTCTATTCGGTAGAAGAACGATATTGAAAACTTACGATATTTTTGCTAAAGCGTAGAAAATATAGATTTTCTGAAAACGTAGAAATACTTAACTTTATGTCGTTCATTTGGTTTCTTTTTTTGTCAAGTATCTGTTTTATTTTAATACTCACCCGGCGCTAAAGTACTACTTTAGTACTGTTTGTAGCCGGCAATAAAAGTAATGTTATTCATAGTAGTAATTATTATTCATTTAATTTGCTCTGCTATTCGACTGTCAATTCCAATCCTACAAATTCTCTATAAGAAATCGAAAATTTCTCAGATTTATGTGCCTGCATTAATAGAGTTTGTATTGTAAACAGTTGGTCGGCAACGTTTTGTCACTTCAGTAGTAAAAAATTTGTTTAATCTCCAATTTATTATTTAAATATCAACCAAACACAACATATAAACCGAATAAACATAGTACAACCAGATAATGTTGATAAAAAGTATCTACTTAATGATGATTTTTGATAATATCGGCTAAACGGAGTTAAATCGGTAAATCATCATGGAAGTCTATCCAAACGAAAATCCAAAAAAAATTTTAGTAAATCTGTAGATATTTTAGGAAATCCGAGGATATCTAGAGATTTAGAGAAATCCAAGAAAATGTCCTAAAAGGAAAAATTGATAAACTGCTCTCCGAGTAAAAAAGTTGTCACTAAAGTGGGTGGTAAACTGCCCCAATAAAATTGCCTCCAAGAGTACCTGCAAACCCCAAAAAAGCAAAAGCTATTAAAAGGAATTATGTAACTATGGTAGAAAAAAGAAAAATCATAAACTAACACTAACCTACATAACCGATGCATATCTTCGCGCGGATATCTCGTTTTACGGCCAATTTTAATACTATTTAAGGGATTTAATCCTATAACAAAAGATGGTACATTGGAGGGCGGTTTACCACTCACCCTAGTGGCAGCCTTTTTGCTCGGGGGGCAGTTTATTGTTTATGGTCAAATTTTGAGAGCAGTTTACCTATCCACAAGAAAATCTAGTGAACAAAAACTAGGTCTGTGGTTTCCTCTCCTCGTCAGAGGCGTACAACGCAATTTTGACGCTACAAGCCTTTAATATTTTGCGCTCTTATCCTAGGTTTTCTAGTTGACTTTTTTTTTAATTAGAAAAATTTATAAAGAAAATGAAACTTATTTTTCTGAATCTAAATTTTGGTCTACTGAAATTTTGGCCCTTGAAATTTTGCGCAACAAGCCTCTTCATGGACTTTTGCGATAATACGGCATACGGCATTGCGATATAAATATCCTAGAATTTTCTGTGATTCCCTTCTTCGCAAGATTTCTTAAAATCCTGAAAATCTTAAGATTTTTCCGAATTTTTTTGGATATTTTTCTAAGATCTTCTAGAATTTTCTATTTCCTCTAATTTAGAAATTAGAGATAAATTAGATGGAAAAAATGATGGAGAAATTGTCATATGCACAACTAAAAGGAAATCAGCGGAAATTTGAGGAAATCTAGAATATTAAAGACTATTTCTTTCTAATTTTTCCATTTTCTGAGATTTCATTGGCTTTAAAATTTTCTGGATTTTTCGAGATATCTTAAGATACCTTAAAATTTTCCATTTTCTAAAATATCCTAAGATTTTTTAGAGTTTTCTGCATTTCTCTCGATTTTCTATTTACTAAAATTTTCTAGATTTTCATGAGATTTTCGTGTAATTTCTAGGGATTTCTTAGGATTTTCAATATTTCTACAAATAATTTTCTCAGAATCTGTTTATTGAGATGTCTTGGAATTTTCTTGAATTTCCTCAGATTTCTCTTCACTAGTACACACAATTTTTCCGTCTATTTCCCCCTTTGTACTAACTGGAAAACGAAGGGAAAAATCGTGATATACGAAAGTGGAAAGAAATCCAAACAAATTTTAGGGTATCTTTGGAAATTCTATGAAAAAATTTTAGTAAAACTTTAGAATACTATTTTCTTCCCAAGGAAATCTTAGGAAAATTCATAGATTAATTCTGTTATTTCTTTTTTCAAGTTTCTGAGATTTTCTTGGCTATTGGCTATCTTAAGATTTTCTAGAATATTCTAAATTTCCCCTTTTCTAAGATTGCCAGGCAAAGGCAGATATTATAACGAGATATCAACCCACCCCCTCTTAAGCTATAAAAACAAAAAAATTTACTACGTTTTGTTAAAATTTTAAAAATATTCTTCTTCTAAAAAAAATACATTCTTATCAAAATACATAATATATTTATTCCCCCATCTTATTTATTCCCTAATTTTGTAAGGGAATTTGTCATTTTGAGTGCCATGTCAAGGAAATTAAATTTTCAGTCAAGGTAAACAATTTAATTTAAAATTAAATTTTTTTTTGTCTTTTAATTTTCTGGTTTATCGAAATGTTATGGAAAATTTTTATTCTTTGTCAGGGAAAACCTGGAAATATCAGGATTTGATTTTAAAAATTTAGTGAAAACATTGAATTATTGATGATAAATGATGCTCACTTTGTTTACCTCAATAAGAGAAGACTGCCAAAATATTACTTATATTTCATTGTGAACATTAAAACTTAAATTAATTAATTAAAACAATTAAACAGTTCAACTGGGGGCCCTTTTAGCCGGTGGCCCGCGTGTGTCGCACCCACTGCACCCCGGTAGTTCCGCCACTGGCTACAATACACAAATAAAACACTTTTTTAAACGAGCTTTCGGAAAATGACTTTTCCTTTAAAAAGGTGCTTGTTTAAAAAAGTGTTTAATTTGTGTATTGTAGCTTTAATAATTTTAATTTATATTATTTTCAAGAGCTAATAATTTTAATTAATAAAAGTAAAATAGTAATAATTAGTAAAATAATAGTAAAATAATAAAAAGTTTCTATTAAATTAAATTTAAGATATAAGAAATCCAATTTACAAATGAAATTGTTATTTTTTTTACAGTTTTTATTTTAAATAAAACTAATACTTTGCAATTTTAATAGTAATTTGAGTTAAAATGAAATACTTTATTGACTACCGTAGTACCTCCCTTTCTATACTGATTTAAGTTACGTAATGAGCCCTTTTGCTTTCAACACTGGTGCTATTATTATTTTTTTAATTTATTGCAGAAGTTATTTTATTTTTGACTTTTTTAATTAAATGTAACTGTTTAGTAGTCTATATCGGTGGCTAGCTATGTTTGCTGGTCGAAATACAAAACGGAAATTCCGGGTTCAACTCGCGGTCTTGACAAAAAATATTATTCAGGTTTTGAGATAACATCGGCAGGTTGTGAATTTACCTCGCCAACTAAATATCACCTAAAACTAACAAAACTGGTCTTAATAGTTCTGGTAGCTGCAATATCTTAAAATAAATTGAATATAAAAAATGTTTAGGTAGGTAGTATATTAATAAAAAAAATAAAGACTAGCGGTGAAAAAAGGGAAAGTAGATGAAAGTAAAAAGGATACTCTTGAAACATACTGAACAAGAAAACTAAATAAATCTACCGAGTTACTATGAAGTCAATAAAGAGATTTGTTTTGCCATTTGTAAAAACAAGATTCAAAATTATTATTTTCATAGCACTGAAAGTGTATTTGGCATACATGCAGCCAACCGACGGCAATTGCTGGCAATGGTTTTACAGTTTTTACTTTTAAGCACTTAGAGTGTAAAAATAATCACTTTTACGCACTAGTGAGTAAAATACCAACAAAAAATGATCTTTTCAGAAAAATCGGAAAATATATTTAGACGATGTTTTCCGTAACATTAATACGATTCTTATACATTTTTAAATTTGGTTGGATGTAAACCGAAGTGAGATCACTGTATAAAAAACAACTAAAAACAACAACATAATAATTACAAACAGCAATCAAGGACAATAAATTTAATATTAATACGTAATTTCAATATTAAATAGTTACTACTGTTTATAATTAAAAAAAAATATATTCGAACAAATAAATTTTCCCGAATATTATAATAACCAGTTGTAATTTTTAATCATTAAAATCTGACCTTAATAAGGGGACATTAAGACATAAAATAATTTGAATTTCTTAATTAAATATTAAAATCATTTTATTATTTAAAATGTTACTTTCTTGTCGATCACCGAATTAATCTCGTCATTTATCGCTTAAAACAATATGTAATTAGGAAATCTATTTAATGAAAAAATACCTACATTAGGAATGTAATTAAATGTAACCAATAAATAATAAACGTTGAAGTTCCTAATAGTTGTATTTAACAATTAATAACTTTTGACCCAGTTGGAAAATTTTAATCTTTCTGATTTAGCTAATTATAATTTATTAATAAGTCTAGGAATTATTAGGGGACAAGTAAGTTCAAAACGAGGGTCGAAGAAAAGAACTCTGTAATTAAGAATAAAAAATTACATATAAGTGGATGTAAATTATATTCCAGGGAAATTTATTTAAGTTGTGTACAGAGAAAGAGAGAGAGAGTAGAGTTAGTCTGTGGAAGATGTTTTATAATATAATTATTGCATAGGAAACTTCTAAGTAGCGTGATAGATTTTACATTAATAATAGACCGAAAAAATTAAAGGCTTTAACAATTACGAACAATTAAGTGAAGAACGGAAAACTTCTATTTGAATAATTTCCAATACGCAATTAATAGGAAGCACCATAATAATTCACGATTCTTAGTTTATCGTCCCTTGTTTAAATAAGTACGTATATTTAGAAGATAAATTATAAAAAACGAACCAAGCTATTTTTTTATGTAACCTGTAATTTAATAATATTTCAATTAGAAATGCACACGATTGTGAAGAAAAATTATTATTTTTCTCTGTAGTCTGTCACGTTTCACACAATATTATCTGTTAGTCTCAATTAAACGCTTCTTGAATTATTTTGTACTAAGACTTTTTAAGATATGCTTATAAAAATATAATTAGTTACGTTTTTCTTTTTCTGTGCACTGGTATATACTTTATTTAATAGCTTCTAAATATTTAAATAGAAAAAGATTAACTGATTCTAGAAGTTATTCTTTATGTGTAATGATCGATATCATTTTTAGTATAAAATAATAAAATTTACTAAAATCTTTATTTCTCATTACTACAATGCATGTATGTCCTTTTGAATTATATATTTTTATTTGAGACCATCTAGAGCTTAATGAGAAAGTGTAGGTACATAAACTGCGATACATTAGAAACAAGGCTTCCATGTTGAAAGCAACTGAATTATTAATTTTATTTGCATATAATTTTTATCGTAATGTGTTTACATCTCTGCTGCACTAAAACTTGTTTTCATTCTAGCCCTTGTTTGAACATCATTAGCCGCAAAGATTTTTTTAATAGGTAACGAGTAAAAAATCAGTATATCGATTTTACCGTAAAAGTTTTCTCTCCTGTTGATCCGTTGGACGTTATTTTAACCGAACTGTCCTTTTCTAAAGTGTCCCACGTTCTCCACCGATGTTCGAAGTGTTTGTTGTTGTCCAGGTGACCTACACTGGAATCGGGCTTCACTTCTATTCGAGACTTGACTTCTTGTTCGCATAAACTACCAGGAGACCAAATACTGTGTGATCGAGATTTTTCTTTCAGCGATAAATTCAGAGGAACTTCGTCGTCTGCAACAAGATCTTAAAAAGTTGTAATAAAATAAAAAGTACAAGAAAAAAGTAGTAACATACCGGTTCTTGATTTTTCGGGATTAAAAGTTTGGTCCGAATTGGATCCCCGATCGGGGCTTATCGAACTAAGAGATGAATAAGGTAGAAATAAGCCCGGTAACGGAGGCCACACATAGGAAGGATAAGCTGCCGGTACCAAAGGACTAAACGCTCCATACATTAACGCTCCCATGTCTGAAAAATTACCATTAGTACTTTCTTTTATTTTTGGGCAAAAATTTCACCTCTCGATGACAAGTATTCTTTTGTGTTGGAAAAATCGCGTGGACTAACTAAAGAAAATGCGCTGTGCCTGGAAGATGGTAACGGTGATCTAGGAGAAGACGGACTAATACTTCTTGACGATATATCTGCCGTTGGACTGATAGATGGTGAACAATGAAGCGGAGAAGGTGGTAACAGTCTATTATCTCGGAACTGTGACATAATCGCTAATCGCGGCATTCTGGAAAGAAAGAAAGAAATTTTTGTTACGTTTGCAAAACATATATTCGAGGTTTGCTTTATAAATCCAACTTTATGTGGTTTTGTAAACTTAATTCGTAGTAGTTTATTAATAATAAATTCATTCACTAAACGAAGGATAGCAGACCATCACGCAAACGACCAATAAAAGCTGTACTATAATAGTTTATATTTATTATTAAATTTTTTAGCTAAGTAAGTAGGTTATTAAAGTTACTGTTGCATTTTTGTATCTATCGATATTTTACAGCAAGACTGAATTAAATTGTATAGACTATGGAACGATCGAAAAAGAAAAGGTTGAAATCAATTATTGTTATTTAAAACATTAAAGCTTCATATTAGACTGTCCAGTAACGGCATGTAATTGTTTTAAGATTATTGGCCATGCAAAGTGATCATTTAAATGTACATTTAGTTTTTTGAAATATAATGTTTTGTTAGTTTGATAGATTAACATGCATGTCAAAAATCGACGTGAGTCACACCAAGCCCTATAGTTACAAAAATGTATGTACCATTGAACATTAACTTACCCACATAGGATATTTAAAGCTAAGTGCTATTATGGAACAATCACAGGGATCAATATACAAAATCGTCGCGTGATCAGGGATGTAAACAGCATTAGTGGTTCGTTGTGTCCGCATTGATTTACTTTATTACTTACGCCAGTCCATCAAATAAATTCTTTTTATCGTTTATACATTTAACTGTTTTAGTATTGGCGCAATATTAGCTTATATTTTATTATTTAATACAAACTCTACATTCAAGAAATAATATTGATAAATTTACAAAAATAATGATTTTTGTAAAATGGAATTTACATTTTTATGGTCCAAAAAACATTAATTGGTATAATTATGTATATAATATATATTGTGTTAGATAATACGTAATACAATCATTGACGAAAACCTTTAGTTATATTTTAAAACAAATTTTAAATCAAAGAAAATAATATTTAATATTCATTTTATATTTAATTATTGAGAAAATCCATCAGAAACCAATTTATTGTATGTATCAAATTACTCTGCTATTTTTAATTTAGATTTTAGACAATCAAAAAAACAAAGTTAAAATTTTTTAAATATATAAATTTTTAAAATAAAATTAATAATGTAAATAAATTATTAATATTTTAAAAGAAATTTTTTTTAAATTCTATTAAATGAAAAAATGTTATGAATAAGTAATATTTATTAATAAAAATTTTTTGTGATCTTCTATAGGTTCGTAATAATAATTACGGTAAATCTTGTAAAAAATATAGAATAATCAAAAATAGTAGGAAATTGTATACTTTATACTTATTAAGTTTTAATGCTGTTAACTTTTCTGCTTCTCTAGGTTCGTAGGTGTTTTAATCGAAATACCGCCGCGTCGAATTAATTCAACAAGTTTAAAATTTATATAATAACACGTATTAGGAACACCTTTTATTTGCCAAATAAAAAAATGATTTATTGTATTCATATTATTTAATTTGTATTCTTTATTTCAAGCTATCGTAATTCAAGCGTTAATAACTTCTGCCCATTTTTGAATTCCAGTATTATCAAAAGCTTTTTCAAACAGTTATTTAAAGATAAATAATAATAAATTGTTTGTATTCGAAATTAAATTAAAATTAGTTTTAATGCATAAAATTATGATATATAAGTATTTTTCCAGTAGCACATTAACTGCATTTGTCAAAGTAATATCAAATGATAAAGAGTGATTTTTGGTAATCGATTGGAATAATATTAAAAATGGAAATATAAACTATTGAAAACAAAAGTACGAAAGAAACCCAAAAACCCAAGATATCCTTGTAAATTAAAAAAAAACCTTTATAAGAAATTATATCAATTGGATTCTGATGAAATTAACTCCTTGGCTGAAACAACGAACACACCAAGCCACCGTTGGGGTATTAATTTATTAAATATTTGATATACTACGGAATTGCATTATTTATTTAAGTTTCTTAGAAATATTCAAAAGCAGAAAAAATATTTTCATTTTCTATCATCAAATATTAATTTAATTATTTTTTGTTGTTCTTTATTGAATAAAATAATAGCTTCGTTATTATTATTTAAATAGTAATCTAGAAGAACTGGTTTTGAAGAAACCTATAATCTTGACACTTCATAGACGAAATCGATAGCAACAATGGTCTAATCTAAGTTATGGAACATTATTATAAGGCTATGCATAATCAACACCTTTTAATTTATCTAGTCGGAGTGTAAAATACAGTTTATTAATTTTATCATTTTGTTATAAATAATACTGTTCTAGTTTTTTTATCAATTCAATTTTAAAATATTGCTTTGTTTCTACCATGAATGGCCTCGTTTTCACTATGTTATTATTAGTGTTTTTGCAAAGCTGATTTTGCAACATTTAACTTTTTTGTGTTTGCTTTTGTGTTTTACCAATATCTTTTTTAAATATTTTATCACAAAAAGTATTTTAATTGTGCTTTTCTTGTTTTTCGAATATATTTAGCCCTAACCTGTCAAGTAGCAATTAATGTCTTTTTTGGGTTTTTTACTTTTCTTTGCTTTACTGTTAAAGATTCTATTGTTTTAACGTTTTGTTTTGTTCTGTTAAATATTATATTTTACAAATACATACTAAATACCACAAATCTTCTTTATTTCTGTTAAAATAAACAAATTTACAAAAAATTATTATTGGATTAAATTAGGTAGAATTTGACTGATCAGTTTCGATTATTAAAATCTTAAGTTTTGAGTATTAAAAAATTATTAACAATAGCAACTAATAAGTAAAGCGAAGAATCGAACATATTGGCATAACAGTCAAACCACTTTAATTTACCCCCCCCCTTACAAAACAATATTCTCTTTGTTTCAAACTGTAAGTGATGAACATAAAAATAAATTATTTAATTGTTAGTTGTAAGTATATGATAGTTCACTTACAATACATAAATTTGCGACACAAAATAAATTTTTCCAATCGTAAAATATAAATTCTTTCACTTTCCCTTTTTAAATTGTTTTATAATTATTTTTTTAATTACCTAGTGTATTACATTATATTTTTATAAATTAAAAGTTAAATTTATTTGAATTAAAAGACTATATTTTAATCTAAAGGAAACTTGTTAACTTACTGTAAATATAAATTTTTTAAGATGAAAAGATCAATTATTGTATATTATGTTGGAATTATTTTTACTTTTATTTTCATTATGCGTTTCTATAATAGTTTTTCTTCTAATAATCATCAGCATCATTTACGTTTTCTCATCATCACTTGTCATTATTAAAAGCAAATTGTATAGATAGTTTTCTCATAAATCAATTACAATACCGCACATAAAAATTTTATGATGAATTACATTGACATCACTCATATATGCCTGCAAAAACTCTTCCTGGTTTTAATAAACTGACTGATTTTCAGTTTCTGATGATAAATAATGAATAAGTAATTTAAAATCAATTTTACTTGCATATATAGCATAGAAATGAGTGTCCACAAACAATTACCGACGTTTTGTTTAGAATTATGTATAATTTATTGAATGCATTAAAAATTTACAGAACGTAAGAAATTACGTACCTTTTCTATGTATGTTGTTAAACAAAATTAAAAATCACGAACTGGTATGTACACAAATTTTCTTGTATACAAAACAACTAGTCATTACGTGTAATAAATTTCACAGGCACATTTTATCACAATTATTAGTTTCACTATGTCAATTGCTTGTGGAAAAATCACAATATTTGCAAAAACAAAATAAGGAAAAACAAAGTTTGTATTTTATCGTTTCAATAAACTGGGTGGTAAATTAAATGGTGTAAAGCTTTCGATTCCTGCATAAAATAGCATACACGTGCCCGGAGTCGCACCTGACTGAGCTCATCCGACACCGGCTCCGGAACACAATCTACAATAGTCCCTTCCCTGAGGTAAAACTATATATTAACAGATATCAGGTAATACAGGTAAGATAGTTGAACACGTGCGCATTTGTATCGCCCACTTCTCACCTGTAATGTAGAATTATTGGTTAAAAAGTAAAAGAAGGCATGGTTTATACCAGCTGATTTCTTCTATTGGTGTTTGGAAAATTTTATGAAAACCTTGATGTTTATTACCTTTTTACTTTTTTATTTATTCATTATGTAATAAATTATTAACACTTATTAATTGACTATGTCAATAAAAGTTTTAATGATGGAAACTTCAAATTGGATTTCAAATCTGTAATATTCAAAAGCTTTTATTTTTGATTTTCATTGCTTCTTTTTCTTCCAATCGAAATGTTTAAATGTCGCATTGCCTATATATCATTATTTGCTTTATTGTGGTATATAAATAATTCAAAATACAGGGATATTAAGTCTGTTTGCAATTAGGCGTTAACTGGAAATATAATCATTATGGTTTTTCATCTCACAAAGTTGATTTTGCTTCGACGAAAAAATTTCGAAAATAATATTAATTTTTCCATCAATACAATGAATTTTGATTTTCGGCACCAATATATCACCAGCATTTTTCGATATTTTCCTTTTTTCGCGAATGCAAAAGTTATGTCCATCTTAAAATAAAAAAATTTTTTTAGTTATTTTATATTGGGTTGGATAGTTTAAATTCTAATTTTAGTATTAAACTCCTCTGCCCTTATCATAGAGAACATTATTAGCTTTAAAAAAATTTAAAAAAATATCAAGCGCTGATGGGTATCTCCAGATACGGAAAAAAACTCTTTCTGTTCATATAATTTTCATTCCTGTAAATTGGAATGCTAAAAAAATATTTAAAAACAATAAGTTGTTAATAGTTGGTATAGAAAGTTATGTTTATAAACCGAACATTTGCATTCATTTGGTGTTCTATGTTGATAATTATCATATCACCGTGGTTTTACCCTTTAATTCGGAAAAACAACATTAATTGTACGTAATAAAGCCACCATATTATTTGACAATTGGTAACGTCATGAGCGCCATCAACGGTAAACAAAATCACAAATGCAAAAAATGTACAGTATTAAAAGTTATTCAGTTTTTCTTAGAATATCTATATTTTGTTCATTTCTAGATTCTTTGTATACTATCACACCAGATTAAATTTGTTTCTTTCAAAATATTATAATTATATATAATAATGTATTATAGTATATGTACCTATAATATTATATTATATTATGCTATTATACACGCATATAGTAGATATATGTCAGTATATGTTATATTTATTAACATTTACTACATAGTATGGTTTGAATCTTTTGTATAACTTCGATTTACTTTTCTTTTCTATATCCTGGAAAATTTACTATTTCTTTTAAAATTTCAAAATCCAAAACTCAGAAAGGTATAGTTAATAATGCAATAGTAATAGGTATTTGTACCTAAGTTAAACAAACTCTAATTAGGAAATAAAACAATAATTAATTTAAATTAACAAGTGATATCAATATTCAACAGAAACAATCAATATCATTTCACCACATTCTAAAAATAGATTTTACAGAATTTAATTATTTCTTATGTACATACCTAACTCGAGAAGTAAACATGACACTCGTAATAGAAATAATATTTTTATTATTTTATGTTATAAGCAATATTTTATTATTATTACTTAACTATAATACTTATTTAATCTTGTCTAGTGTGGAAATTGATTTTATTCAATTACATAATTTACAATCTGGCATGTGGTTTGCAAGATTTATCCGCTTACCGGAAATAATAGTTAACCTAACCTATTTTTAAAAAACCCTTTCTACAAGAACTACCCCAAACCGTGGGGTAGCTTTCACTACTTTCCCTGCATTTTTAAACCATATGGTACTTGATTATATATTTTAAGATTTTTAACTTTCTGAGGTACGATCTGATTAAAAAAAAAGCTTTTGGTACTTATCTAATTATTTTTAATGAATTTATCGAAATGTTCTTTTGTTATTTTTTCATTTATTTACAATGCATAATGAATTGTCTTATCTATACATGGTAAAATTTATGTAAACTGTTTCTATTTAATAACTTTAATTGTTATTACAATTTTTATTTAGCTTTCCATTGTGATTGTCATTCGAACAACTGCCCGATATAAACATAAGTTTTGTGGGGTGAGTTGTAGTAATTTAAGTAATAAGGTGGAGGCGGGTCACGGGTCACACTTACTGATTTTGTAGCGTCATGTGTGATGTCTTCAACGGTCTTCTATTATCAAATTACAATCATACGCCGATTGGTTCTTTGCTACCCTGTAAGGTATCATTTAATTCCATTATTTGGTTCATACTGCAGGTAATAGAAGACTTATAATCGCAGGATTTATTCACGAAGCTTTTACAAATTAATTAGTTAATAAAAATTGCTTATATGTAAATTGACCTATTAAAAATCTGTTAGTTTGATTATAAAATAAATGCGTAGGCTCGGTGTCTAGTCGAGTGATTTAGCTCGGAATAGCCAAACCTGATCTACTAAAACGATAGGGAAAACGATGAAGACAGGACAGGGGCGTTCAGCACGCGTCATCTGGTAGACGTACCTACACGTGCGGATTATCTTTTAACCGCCGCCGCGATTCCTCATCCGTATCCTTAAACCACTTTCGTTTATTTTTAAATTGCGTTTTGTTTGCAAACGGTATTAAGAAATTAAAAAGGTAGTACACCTCTACATAACAATACAAATCGAATAAAATATTCAACCCAAGTCTCGTACGGCCGATGAGAAATCACTTGGAAGCACGAGACACCTTAAAAATACTGTTATGACTTACAATTCAGCTGTACATGTTAAACTATTCATACAGATGCCTTTTATTGCTCATCGAGACTTTGTGCTTCCATGCTTAATTAAGTAAATGAATATGAAGTTAAAGATTGCCATTGGCTGTATACTACGCTTTAACTGATTTTTATCAAGAAAATTTGTCGCTGCTTAACACCTTCAGGGTACTCACCAACTTTTTTCTTTTAAATTAATTATTAACATAATCAGGAGTTATGCAATACCTTAAGTAAGAGACGAGTCAAATTATAAAGCAATTTCCAGTTTCCGTTATTTTTGCTCATAAAATAAACAAAATCATGTTAATTTGCTGAAGAATCTTCCAGCAGAAACGAATTGTATTTTCACTGAGGTTGAGTACGAAGGAGCTGCAAAATAAACAATAGTTTTGGAAAAAAACATTAAATTTAAAAAAATTAATTTTTTTTCTGATATTTTATCCAGGCATCAGTAAGTACTAAACATCATGTAACAGACAATACTATTATATGCAATTACTTCTGTTTACTTTAAAAATAAATGAGTCGCAAATGAACTCCATGTTATTAGATAATGAAGTTTACTTACTAATGAGTTAAAGCTACTTATTTATTAATAATCAAATATAAATAGTCAAAAACTCTCATCAAACTGTCTCATTAATAATTGAAAAGTTCAATATTTTTTTCACTGGGAAAACAAAATCACATTACCTATACAAATTCGCTAGACCAATTTATTTAAAATATAAAAAAAAGGAAAACCCTTTTGTACTTGTCTATTTAAAAAGAACATTTAATAACGTAACACTTGTGATATAAATATATACTTATCAGTTTTTTACATGAATAATTAAAATAGTAAATTAAATGTATTAGGGAGAAATATATCATTGGTACAATTAACATATTAAAATGTCCAATAAAAAAATAATGGTTTGTTTTGTCGTTACTGTTCATCGGTTGGGAAATATTTTTCCCACGGTAAAATAGGTTTAACTTATTATAAATTCATTATCCCGTATTAATAGGAATAGGAATACATAATTGCCTCAAATTGCGAACTTTGCACAAGTGTTAACGCCAGGGGTCCCAAACGATTTCCAAATTTCCAAAAACCCATTAATTTAATTTGAAAATATCAATGTAATATCTTCCGAATTTTGCAAGACAGAAGCCTGTCTAATTTGGTGAAGTTATAAATCATGTTAAAAAAATACTTGATTATTTAAAGCAGAAATAAGTATATTAACAGAACAAATAGTAAACATAACATTTTTGTTACTTCTTTTGTACTATACAAGATATATTGTACACACAGTAAAAATATACGGGAAATCGTTTAAACTTGTATTATAATGCGGGGCCTCCTGCACACGTGAACCACAGAAACTGACATCTCCGACATTGTTCGTTTGTAACTTTTCATTACACCTGGCTGCTTTAAAAAATTTACATCTCTTACTTTTATAATACCTAATCGTTAATACAATATACAACAAAATGCTCTGCTCGATTGGAAAAATGTACATTATATAAATATTGTATTACGTAATTTTCAAATATTAATTCATTTTTTTTACCGAAGGCTTCGATTTTTAGTTTAAATACGATTTCATAATTTATTCATTTAGTCTGAGCCGTCAAATCATGATAAGGTTGTCTTGAAAATTTACATCTCGGGGCTATGTGCTGTAGTTTATAAAATATTTACAAGTGAATATTTTTATTAAGTAATTAATTTTCTACATAAAATACTTTGTGGGTGGCTACAAATAAAAAGATAGTATCAAAACCAATAAAGAAATTACTTTCCAAGATTCCGGAGATTTTAGAAATAATGTAAAAGACTGTATTATAATAATTTATTAATTAAATAATTATTAAACTCAATTGATGTAAAATCTATTATTTTATTTTCAAAACTAAACGAAAGTGAATTGTTTCGGTACCAATTTTAAAAACGAAAGTCAAAGTTTGCCATTACCAACATCAAACTAGCACTCGGCGTAAAGTAATATACGAATTTTACCTTACGGCGAAGGCAAAAGATAAACAGAGATATAATAATATCATTTTAATAAATTTGACGGAGCCTGTCGTTCCAACGCAAACGTTTCGAAGTTGAAAATATGTAGTATTTTTTGCCGTCGTTAAAAGAGAGGCACGTGAGAAGACTCACGCAAGTTTCTTCTGGAAGATAGAGTAAGTTAATCGTACTGCGTCGAAACGAACTACTGGGCCCGAATTTTGCTATTTTCTAAAATATTTTTTAAGTTCACTTAAATATACCACT
This sequence comes from Cantharis flavilabris, assembly GCA_949152465.1. Classification (NCBI taxonomy): domain Eukaryota; kingdom Metazoa; phylum Arthropoda; class Insecta; order Coleoptera; family Cantharidae; genus Cantharis; species Cantharis flavilabris. The sequence continues at coordinate 15,325,425 of OX424435.1, forward strand.
TCAAATATGTATTTTGTAAGCAGAAATTTAAGAAATTGTAGATGTAAACATAGACGTTCACATTTACATAACCTAGAATAAATATAAATTTTGGTTTTTGTCACAATTAAAGAATTGTGCTAGGCGGTAAGGTTTAGTTTCGTGTCGACGTTTCGGCGCAAACCCGATTCGGTGCCAGTGCAGTTCGGTTCAAGTACAGTTCGTGGTACACCCAGATTAGGGTAAATGCAGTACATTTATGTAGCTTATGAGCTACTTGTTGCTGGAAATCCCCCATTATTGAAACTAAAAAAATACAGAGACGTGGACAGAAGAATCGCAACACTGGTGAAAGATTTTAATAATAGCAATATCATTGATATTTTAAGCTGAATAACGTTTTTTAATAAATAGATTTGATTTTTAGGATTATTGCATTAATGTTTTTTTTTTATAATATTCGGAGTCTTTGTTTTTCATTTATTTAATAAAATTCATTTGTTTAAATATAATTATTATATTAATAAAATTAGAATATGTGATTAAAAGATTTTGCAATAATCAAATGCATATATAATGATGTTGTGTAATGTAATAAAACGAGGCACCGAACCATACTTGCGCCGAACTGGACCCGCACCAAATTGCGCGATTCCCGTTCTAAGAAGATAATAAGAGAGCTATTCAAATTAACATATTATGGCTCCTTATTATCTAGATATTTAATTTGTCATAATATGGTATTCTACCTAAAGGCTATAATTGTTTGGTTTTCTACATCACTGTATGTATATTGTGGTCTTGGTCGTACATGAAGACAGTATAGTTGTTCAGCATTTAGCTTTATTTAGAATTTTAACTATACGTTTAATGGTTATTTGGAGTTAATGTTTAATCTTGTGTGCTTATGTGTTAATTACAGAGCATAAGCCACAAAACGACCATTTCCCATAGCCTTACTTAGAGCCGTTTTACATTATAATAAAATTTGTAGCAAATCTATGACAAAAAATTGTATTCAATTTTACAAGAGAGTCATATAAGAAAATTACTTCACAAATTTGCATCCTAAATTTGATACCAACTATTTAGGACCTGTTCTATTCTTGTAACAAATACTTATGGAACAATATTTGTGACAAAATTCAACTGTAAATTTATTATAATGTAAAACGGCTCTTACATAATATTATAATATGGAAGGTATTTCTGATAAATCAATTTAATTTTTCAAACTGATTACCTACATCAAATTTAGTCTCAGATTTCCAAGCAAAAATCTATGATTTTTTTCTATAACTAAAATTTCATCCTCATAGAAGACCAAAGGGGTTTAATCTATCGCAGGGGTCCCCTAACTACGGCCCGCGGACCAAATCCGGCTCGCAAAAGCGGGCCTGATGTGGATGGTATCCGGCCCGCCCTTTAATTTATTTTGATAAATCATATCAAATAAAGTAATCATACAAAATAATAGTCAGATATTTTATTTTCCGACTAAAAATAGTTGTCAAAACCCAACAAAAATTATCAAAAAGCAATCTTAATCTGATGAGCTATAGCTGTAGAGACTAACGAAACTATTCGAACCCTCCTATGTTAACAATGTAAATTGTACATTTTGAAACAATTTTTTACATATAAAAATCGCATTTACAGCAAAACTTTTTAGACATTTTTTGTTCTATATTTTTTGTGTATCTATACATTTTTCAATTTTGCACCTCCGTTTTTGACTGACAGCAACTTAAACAAAACTCTGTAAAAGACAAAAAATATTGTCATTTATAAATAGAAAACGGTGCGACGAAATGAAAAACTGAATAGGCATTTTTTCTGGAAAACGTGATTCCGTACATTTATGTTCATAAGCATTTTTCTATTTTGTTGCACCGATTCCAAAATTAAAAAATGTATAGGTACAAAATTGAAGACAATGAAATTTATAACAAAAAAAATGTTTAAAAAGAAGCTTTGCTGTAAATGCGATTTTTATATGTCAAAAAAAGATTTCAAAATGTGCAATTTACATTTTTAAATATTTCGAATATTTTTGTTAGCCACTGTAGCTAGATATTGGCCCTCGGGGCTTTGTGGATCAATCAGTCTGGCCCTTAGGCTAAAAAGTTTGGAGACCCCTGATCTATCGCACTACTTGGTGAAGTGAAAGTACCGTGAAGTTAGATGTTCGCATATGACCACAGTGGTGGCTTGATGTGATCACTAGTTGAGTTATGAGCGGAAATTCTGGGTTCAAATCTCGCACTCGGCAGAATTTCTTAGCTCGGCCCTCTGGTGAACATCAAACTGTGGATCGAAATACAAATAACTTTCCTTAACATCTTAATGGAAAACGGGGTACAATAAGCCTAGAGCTTCAGTACAAAGTGGGCATTGAACCACTACTCGTGCAGCTAATTTGGAATTTTAGATGTTCGCATAAAAGAGCATTACAGATACGTTAAAAAAGCTTGCGTTCTAATGAAGGAGGGGAATGAAAACATTTGTACTGCTTTATGTAAACACGACTTCAAATTCAGAATCTATCAAAGATTAGAAAATCAGAATCTATCAAACATTAGGAAATCACAATCTTGAAATGGAATGGACCAAATCGTGAAGTTAGAAGAGGTCGTTAACATCTATATTGATGTGATATTTTCCAAGCTACCGAATTTTCCAAATCCAAATTTACAAGAAACGCATAAATTTAAAATAATTCCAAATTATAATTCAAATTTTTAAAATAAAATGAACTCAATGAATGCCGACGATAATGCCGGTATGCGTCGATATCGGACCATATGCTCGACGTGTACATACTAAATTTTACTAAATTTTTTACTTTAGCAATAAAATTATTTAAAAATCAATTATAATATCTCAAATATCCAATTATTATTAATTAAAAGATCTAATTTCACATTTGTCTAATTCCAATGATGCCCAAACTTTAGACAATTTTCAAGTATTTAAAAATTAAAAATAAGAAATAAAAATAAATTAAAAATAAAACCAACTAATTACTCAGATTTTAATTTTTATTAAATAAACTAAATTCCAAAATTTCTACTCCACGTCAACGTGAAAAGATCCATCAAAATTCAAAATTTTACAATTAATTACAAAAATTACAATAAATTATTTGCAATGCTAAAACGAAACATAAAACAATCAAAATATTTTATTTACTACAAATTCAAAATTTACAAAATTAAATTTAAATTAGAAAAAATCATTCACCATAAATCAAAAATTTAAATTTTCCAAAAATTGATTTGGTAACACGACAATATGAATTATAACTTGATAGAAAGAATAGAACGAGAACAACATAATTTTTTTTTTATTTTAATTTAATTTTTCTTTAATTTTTATTTAAATTTTTATATAATTTTAGTTTTAATTTAATTTGTATTGTGTATTTAATTTTTTCTTGTTAAAAGGAGTCTTATCAGTAAATTATAAAGTGTTCCGCTATGTGACTGCGGCTGCTTTGCTCACATTTATTCGAACAATTTGTATTTTTTGTACTTTTTTTTGAAATTAAATTTAATTAATATAGATAAGCTACATTAAACATAAGTCTTATGCCTGATTTTTCACCTTGATATATCTGTCGGATAACGAATTCGCCCGACAAATTAATCAAGTGACCAATCGGACAACCGCAATTCAAATTCAAAATAACAAATCAAAAATTTGATTGGTTAGTTGATTAATTTCGTCAGACAGGTTCATTATCCGATAGATATCTCAAAGTGAAGAAATCGGGCATTTAGTATCGAAGTCTAATTTTAATTTGTGAGATATTAATCAAAAATTTGACTAAACCAATTAAAATATGAGGAGAGGTCATTCAAGGTGGTAATGAATATAATTATTACTTTCTAGAATTTCCCTTCTTAGACGTTAGGCTCTGTCGTTCATAGAGATATCTTCGGCCGCCGATATGGAGACTATTCCACTCCGGTGAAGCTTTCGATCATAACATCTTCTGTAAGGTGTGGAAGTAGTAAAAACTGATTTAAAAACTTCAAGATATAACTCAGCATATAATTATTAAGTTCAAAAAAAACTAAACAAAACGTTAAAATAATAGAATGTTAATAGTAAAGTGAGAATAACGTTTTAACGTTTTGTTACTCAAATACTAAAATGATGTAATACCTAAAGCTATTTACATCCACTTGCGATTTGCAAAATGCGATTTTTGTTTTGATTGGTTAAATTTGAAAGCAAATTTGAAATTTGGTGAAATTTAGCCAATCAAAACAAAAGTCGAATTCCGCAAATCGCAAATCGTAAGTGCATGTAACTTACCTTGAGATTTTTCATACATACTGCGTTCATTTACATTGTAAACGTAGTTAATCAAATTTTAAGTTGCGCGGTCAGTTCCTTCTTCCAGAATTAATTTAGATAAAAGATCGAACGCATAGTTTTGAAATAGTAAAACCGCGTTTTTTGAATCAAGTTATAAGACATTTTTATGATTTTATTCAATAAAGTTATATTTTATAATAATTTGATAATTTAGAAATACTGAGGGATTGAGAGAGGGGGGGGGGGTTAACACCAGCAGTGACGACAAAACTGTTTTGAATATTTGAAGTATTTCTTAATTACTTTTTTGGTTAATTTTGTTTCTATTGCTTAGGAAGTATAACTATAAATATATTTTAGTAAACCCTCATGGCTTCTGCATTTAGTTCTACAAAGCTGAAGCATTTAACTCCAAAAAAGCTATCAAATTTTGCTTTACTCATTAAATTTTTTAATTAACAAATATTAATAACTAAGTAGAAACGAACTTCAACATAAAATACTTTTACGATAATTTAAAACTTTAAATGCATACTTTTACGTTACATACACATCAATTAAGTTTTAAGAAAATAACATAAATTGCCCGGCATTAATTTTCTACCATAACCTCACATAAAGTAAGCACACAAAGTTTTTGTAAGCCGTTACGATTAATAGTTGGCTTGTGCTCGCAACCAATTTAATATGAATTCCACTTTAAATTGATTAATTATATAAATTATATTAATGTCAGCAATTAAGCTCCTTTTATTATGTTTACTAACTTGAAGTAAATAATTGAAAACTCTGATGAAAAATTTTAAAAATATAGAAAATTCTTCAGATTAGTCAGTATCTTTCGGTCAGGTCGGTCTAAAGGCAGTTTTACCAAATTTTTTTTAGATGGGTACCTGTTTTATTTATCACCATTATCTTTCTCTTTGAAATATATTTTTAAAATTTAGTAATATTAATTAAATTATTAATGTCCTTCTTCGCATTTCACTCATTTGCATATCTATAGCATATCGTCACTTTAACAAAGGAAATCAGGATAGGCGAAAAGTGGTCAAACAGGCAGTAAACGGTTATTTGCAATAATTCTATTTGAATTAATAAATTTATTAAACATAAATTTTTATATTATGTCGTTTCGGTTTTTTCTTTACATCTTTATTTGATTTATTAATTTTTTTTAAAAGGGGGCATATTAATATTTTAAATATTATTTATTTGTAGCAAAATAATAATGTATATTGGTAATGTGAATGTTTTCGCAATTGTAATTTTTTTTTCATTTTTCCGACTTTTTTTTTCTGGCAGGGAACCATTTGAGAATATTTAAAATTTCCATACGTTTGAATATTTTTAGAGCTGTGCAATAATTTGTAACTATATTAAAAACCTGATCATTCACATTTGCATATTAAAATAATTTCATATATTGTTAATCATTTAAGTTTTATCGCTTCTGAATCACTTATTAAAAATAAATCCAAACACCAACCTTGATGATTCTATTATTGTGACACTTAATTTATTACAAAAATAAAAAACCTGAGGATAAAACGTAAAAAGGTAATATATGATGAGCTCGTGCCATGTTAGACAGTCCTCCCTCATTCGGCGATGGCCAGGTGAGGTCATTGATTTGCACACATGGTACTATTAATTATACTGTACATCCAGGGGTCTCTGCAATTGGATTTACCGATGGGTTTTGCTTATCTGGATTGAGAATTGGTTTTTATTTGTATTCTCACGCAAGTTCATAAAACCACTCAATCCCCTCGTCACAAATTAATTTTTATTAATGATCATGAAATTTTAGCTTTCAATTTGGTAACATTTGTATAAATTAATTATATTTTATTAATTTTTATTTTGCCATTCGGTTTACTACACTTTAATTTTTTAACAACCACCCTTATACCCCTATGTCTTGATGAAATTCTACGGTATAGTTAAGATTTATAACGTAGATTATCAGTAACTTAACAAAAGGATTCTTACGAGACTAACATTTTATTATGCTCTTGCTGGTTCAGGTGGTAATCATTAAAAAACCCACAGCATAAGCTGTGGTAGTTCGCAAACTGAATAACCAAGAAAGCAGTCTAAAGTTGGAATAAATATAAAAATAGTCAAGGTAGATTTAGGTCAAAAAATCAGAAAAAATTTTAAAACTTTAGTTCTGAATAAGGAGCACATTTTTTGGAACATCCAGTGAACAATTTTATTGTTTCTCTAACCCACATGCATTTTGTCAAAATTATAAGTGGCACGTAAAAGATTCGAAAAAAAATATTTGCCATGAAGAATTCAACAATAAGTATGTTAATTAAATTTTTTGCTATAGATTTGAATTCTATAATAGCTTAAATATTTGCAGCAGCTGCTGTTTTACAATCCTTAATAGGTGGACTAGAACAAGATACATATAAATTATAAAAAATGTATTTCTTATACAAGTTCATCTAGGCTTGCCATCCGATGAACTTCTCAACTGATAAAGTACCGATGAACTAAAAAAGTCTTTTAAATGAAAGTCGAAAAGGTAATTTGTTGAAAGTTATCAATACAAAAAGTAAATATTTTTATTGAATTACTTAGGTACTAACAACCGTATCGTTTTGAATTTGTGTTATTGTACTTTGCGTAATAAGACGAATTCGTTTGAAAGAGACCGCTACATAGGCGTTAAGAAAGTGTAATTCTACATAAAGTGCAGGTGTAGCTGAAGCACCTGCCGTCCAGGTGCCCCACCCTCATGTAACCGTTGTCAGTGCCACACGCGCGAGAACCTTTAGAGAATCTCTCTTTGGATCTACCAGATTTACATTTCTTCCTATACTTCGGCGGACAAGACATACGGCTCGAGGTTGAAGTCCTAATAACATGCAAACTCGAAGCAAAAAAGTTGCACCGATGCCACACAATTAAGGAATCCGGAAGTGTTGCTGAAACGGTTTCCAGCAAATATGTGCTAAGCAAAATTTTGAAATTTTTTACCAAATTCTTAACTTTTTTAACTGGAATTTGTAAATTATTAAAACTGTCTAATAACTCCTAAAATTGTAGATGTGTACCAAGATAACAATTTTCTTATCTGGAAATTTTATTAAATCACCAATTTATTTAAAAAAAAGTTATCGACTGACTAATTTATTCTTATTTAATCTCTGAAATAACAACTAATTAATAGGAAAAAGTTAAGAATTAATTAAATTAACCAGTTTTCAAAATCTCAAGATTTTACTGTTTTATTATATGGAAGTTAGTTGCTATAGTTTGGTTAGTTGAGCAGGTGCAACATTTTATAGATCAAAAGTTATCTCTACGTTTAGGATTTATAAAAATTCATTGAATGAAACCGAAAGTATTTCACTACAGTTTGTCACCTAAGCATTATCGAGTTATCTATTCTAGATCTAGAAATTTAATTGAACTATTTCATTTTAGTAATTCATTTCATATGGTGAAAGCTCGATTAACCCGTTAGTGATTTTAAGACAGCCTATATGACTTTTTTACTACTAGAAAATAAAAATTAGAAAATTGATAAAATTTAGAAACATTCGCCAAATGAAATATGGCTAAAGAGGACAGTTGATGAGTTAAAATGAAAAAAAATAATTATTTCAGTTTTTCTTGAAAGAATTTTCCGACTTGGGCTACAACCATGAAATGGCCCCCATCTACTCCCCCAATTGATATAAATATAATATTTTTAATAAGATATTGACTGACGAATTAACTATTTTTCTCAAAAGATTTTCTTGAAAATTTATTTACATTTTTATATCTTAACTTATTTATTTTAAGAAAAAACTTATGAAACTGTAAATTTTGATTTGTTAATTTGATAATTTGTTAACAGCCTAATCCGGGACTGCACATAACACCATCGGCTCTTCTTTTCATATTAGAATGGTAATTAACATTTTTGAATTTAATGACAGTGATATTTTTAATTTAATTTGAAGGTCTCTTTTTGTTAGTATTAGTTCTACATAATCCTTTTCATTACTATGCAAAAGTTTCCAATGCAATAGAAGAAAAACCATACATTTTTTGGCTTATGCTTAGTATAAATAAATTAATCTAGTTATTCTAATATTATAATATTTTTATTGATGAAATATTAAATTTTATTTTTAAGTGATTCTGTTTATATAACTCAAAAATTTTATTGTGGAAGGATCGAGGGATATTTTCAATAAATTTGTTAGTTTAAGTCTTTTTTACCTAAAAATTAATGTTAGGAGTATTTCATTTAATTTACAATCACGAGAAAATATGTTTATGGTATGAAGTATATTTGTGTGATTTTGATAAACTTTATAAACCAAGTAGATATTAATACATAATATGGGATAAATATTTATTAAGTGCCATTCACATTCAATTAACGCTACGTAATTTTCAGACGTAAATTAAGAAAAAAATGACATTTCTTCTTTAAAATCTGGATATATTTGACATAACTTAGTTAAAAAAATATATATACAAATTTACTTCAAGTCAAATACATTAATAAAAACGGGGTTTTAAAGAAAAAATGTCATTTCTTTATTGTTTTTTATTATTTTACGTAGCATTAATTGTATGCGAACGATGCTTTAGTAAAATTCAACAACTATATGTACATACTATAAGTAGTTCAGGAAAATTAAGCATAAAGATGGCAAAGCTATTGAAAAACTTCTAGCAAGATAAATGTATGATAAAATAGGTATGGTACATATTATATACCTAGTCGGGACATAAATTCTGTTACCTGTAAAGAACCGTTAGATTTTACAGCTTAAGATTACAGAGGGTGGAAAACAATTACATATTTAGAAAGCCCTTTCTTTTGGCAACTTGTACAGACTATAGTTAAAATTTTTGAGTTCAACCAGCAACATGGATTGGGGTGTGAAAGAAAATCGGATAGCAGTTATTGCGTTACATAAATGTGGTGTATCAAATAGTGAAATTTTAAAATTGCTAAAGCCGTTAAAAATTTCAAAAATGTTTGTAAGTCGTGCTATAAAACGGTTTACCGATACAAATGCAATAGCTGACAGAAAAAGAAGTGGACGTCCTCGTACCATAAGAACTCTACGAGTGATTAAAGCAGTGCGTGAAAGAATACGACGAAATCCTCTGCGAAAACAAAAAATTATTGCTATGGAGATGCAAATTTCAAAAAAAAGCGTGTCTCGCGTATTGAGGCAAGACCTAAAACTTGGGGCTTTTCGTAGAGCAACAGGACAAAGGTTAACAACAGCTTTAAAAAAAATTAGGCACGAGAGATCGAAAACCCTATTAAGGAGGCACGGTAATAATAATTTTAAAAATATTTTGTTTACCGATGAAAAAAATTTTACCGTCGAAGAAAAATTTAATAAGCAAAACGATCGTGTTTATGCTCACAGCTCTAAAGAAGCGGCAGAAAAAATTCCGAGGGTTCAAAGAGGCCATTATCCAGCATCTGTGATGGTTTGGTGGGGTGTATCCTACGAAGGGGTTACTCAACTTCACTTTTGTGAAAAAGGCGTTAAAACATCGCCACCAATTTACCAAGAAATGTTAGAAGACGTGGTAAAGCCTCTTAACGACTCTCTCTTTCAAGGAAACCATTGGGTTTTCCAACAGGACTCTGCACCAGCACACAAAGCTAAGACAACCCAAATGTGGCTAGCAGAAAATTTACCTGCGTTTATTGCAGCAGAACAATGGCCTTCTGGAAGTCCTGATCTGAATCCTTTGGATTATAAATTGTGGTCAGTTCTTCAAAACATGGCTTGTAGTAAGCCTCATAAAAATATCGAGCTTCTGAAGCGGGATTTGGTGAAAGCAGCAGCATCGATACCGTTACAGATCGTCCGTGCCGCAATTGATGATTGGCCACGGCGTTTAAAGGCTTGTGTAAAGGCTAAAGGAGGACATTTTGAGTAAATATATTAAAAATGTATTCTTTATATATTAAGTAATAAAGCAGTATATATCATAATTGAATTTATTATTTTGAAACATTAAAAATTTAATTAATACTGTGTAACAGAACTTATGTCCCGACTAGGTAGTATTATCGTGTTACAAAATCGATATTTTTTGAGATTTAAATTTAATTTTTGTAAATATGGGTTTGATAATCTGTATTTAACATTGTTTTGTAAATAATTTTTTTTTAAATGTAAATTTTTGAATTTGTACGTTTTTTCGCACCGACGATTTTTAGGTTGGCAGAAAAAGGGGACTCGCCCTTTCCAGTTGGTCCGTCGAGGTCATAGGACGGTCATAGATTCCGTGAAAGTATTAATTTGCGTCTTAATATTGACATTTTGATTTGATTATGTGCAATAAAGTTTTAATTTGAATGAGCAAATTTATTTGTATTATTTTTATATGAAAATTGTCTGAAATTTTGACAATATTTGCAACCTTTTTGGTACAGTTTAGATGGAATTGGAGAGATTAAAAGTAAAGATGGATCCGTTAATAAACGAGAAATTGATAACTTTAAAATTTGGATGCTTAATTGGAAATTTATTTCAAAAGTTTATGAGAAGTCGATGACATTTGATGTTAAAAATTGGAAGGCATTGTAGAATTTGGATGCATAGTGTGGCACCTGGTCTGATAGCGACGTACACTTGCAATTATCCTTGCATTTTTGGATCAAAAATTTATTATTACAAATAAACTTTATTAAACCCTCTCCTAAGAAGTCTACAGTTCTGCTACTTGAAACTTGATAAGCTAGTCGGCAAACGAATGTTGAAAAGGAAATTCTTAACGTAATGTTCCACAATAATATTTATGTATACTTAAATTCCGTCTTCAATGTCAATTGAAGTGCCACGATCAAGATTTTCATTCTTTTTTTAAAATTATTTTTATTAAAATTGGTGTTAAAAGTTTTAGCTTCCCAGAAGGAGTTTCCATTTCCGTGGTTTGATCTTCAACCGTCGTTGAGCTGTTTGCAAAAATTTTGGGGTGGGGGGAGCTGTAGACACACAAACCCTCCAAGTCGAATTTTGGGGTAAACTAGGTGCAAAACGTTTGAGCTTCAATGAGTTTCCATTCGGGTGAAAGGCGTCAAGGTAACGAGGGTAACGTAAAGTCTTCCCTTCGGTCCGGAGCCGATGATTGTATCAGATGTCAAAAAACTGCACATCCTAGAACTTTACTCCAGCAGATAGGCAATAGAAACTGAATGCAGACAAGCAAGGTCAGCGATTAAAGCACTCTCTGGTAAACATGGAAATATTACTTAAAGCTGTCCAGAGTCAATTTACAGCCAATTCCAATGACCTTAAATGGACTCTATAAACTGAACAAACATCTAAACACACTGGGACTTGTAGACAACTCTAATAGATGTCGGAGATGCAACAGGGCAGGTGAAACAACGGGACATGTGCTTTGTCACTGTTTGTCGATGGCATCAAGGAAAAGTGCCATGTTAAGGGATTTCTGGCATGAAATGTCCAGAATCAACGACACTCCGCCTGCCAAGATTTCAAGTTTATCCTGAAGACAAGATGGCTTGAGGAGTGACAGGAGGGGGAACTGCTGCATTCGAGTTAGTACAATGAGGCCGATTTTAGTAGCCTAATTGCGCGTAATGATTTTTCTCTGTTTTCTTACCGAAAATCCAGAGTTTATTAATTATTTTATATATTTTATAAATTTATATATTTATTTTATATTTAATATATATTTATAATTAGTTTATATATTATTCCAGAGAATATTAATATTAAGAGCTCAAACTTTACCAGAACTTTTGTTTTGCCATCTGGGACAATATTTTTATAGTAACTAAACAAAAAAAAATTAAAAATATTTTTTGGCCCATCTTAATAAGCATGGATGTAGAATTTTAAATAATAAATATCCAAAGAAATCAAAAAAAAAAGTTTTTTCAAAGGCAAAATAGTTTTTTTCAAAAATTCCCCACGGCCTTATTTGTGAAAATTGTAAAACATATCTTTGCAGAAACTTATCATTGATATTATTTTACATAGAAATTTAGATGAAAAAATTGAATTTCTACGAATGGAAAAATTGTAATATTAAATAAAACACAAATACAAAATTTCCTGATAAATTGGGGGGCCAGCATTTTTGAAATGGGTGGGCACAAATCGGGCTCAATATATTTGGAGTAGGTAGAAGCACACAAAATATATAAATAAACTCAAAAAATACATTATTTAAATAAGCCTCGAAAAAAAAAAATTTGGATGGGCACTTGAATAGGCACTCCAATCAACAAGGTGGGCATATGCCCCCTTGGCCCCCTCTGGCCCCCCTGGCACCGTCACTGTTAAAACAAGATACAAAAAGTTTTAATTTATAAACAAATTTTGATTCCGCTATATATATGTATGTTTAGTGTAGCTATAGAAAGTTGGAAAACAGATCTAACGATGGCGAATTTGATTATTAGTTCTTACCCACATAAATTGATAAATTATTGCTAATGATCTGATTTTGATTTCACGTTCAGCCGTGGGTCACATAATTATCAGTCAAAAATGCTGGCTACACAGCTCAACCTGAATATAATCTCGACTTTAAAACTGAATTAAAAAGTTAGTACCTACAGTGTTTCGGTCAATAGTTTTTATTTTCTTGTCAATATATTGATACAACACTTTTTCATTGATTATGAATGAATAGACACGTCAGGTGACCAATTTAAATTTATAATTCAAATAATTTTACATTCAAATTAATCTGTTGATGATAAATCTTTTGCAGATTAACTTAATAGAACAAAGGCAGATTACCAATTATACCTATTATTTCATATTTTTTTCCCGTTTCCAAAGGTGTTTATCATTTTTTTTGCATACTGGCAGTTCGAGATTCTCATAAAATAAGAAAAAAAACAGCATAAGAAAATAATGACACGCTTTTGATGGATAATTAATTTAATTTATTATTAAGAAGTATGATAATTTGATTATTCATAATTACATTTTATATTAATTTATATTTTATATATCATTCGTATTATGTAATAAGTACATCTTGATTCATGCAGCAGCTGAGGGTAATAAAACAAAATACTTACTGCAATGCGCTTTTGCATTATTAAAAAAAGAGCGGTCAGGAAGTGTGCTTAAATGCAATTACGGAATTATTAAATTAGTGCATAGCAATCAACATGTTGTCCTTCATATAGGTACTTAAAATTAAGATGGTAAGATGGTATCTTTGCAATGGTCACACATATTGCCGAGCATGCTTAGTTGAAAGTATTTTGAGACTGTAAGTTGTAAATTAATTTAATAAATACACTCAAATTTTACATCGACGTGTATTACCTGAAGAAGTTCCAGACAGAGTTGACGCCAGCGGTTGTAAAACAAAATTATTCTTGTTTAGAATAACCGTGAGAAAAGACACTTTTCTTATCTTAATACAACACCAATACACCAGCAAGGTTTAATCCATTCACTTAATGAAATTTTAGGTACCTATACTTCTTGTTATAAAATTAATTGCACACCTTTTCGGATTACTTTACTTTCCTAGCAATAAAATACGAAAAGATTTTCACCGCTTCCGGTAGTCGTTTCTAAGTCAAGGAATTGTAAAATAATACAGGCACTTAGCAGGTGCAAATGGACTGTAGGATGTAGTCGTTAGTTTTTTAGGATTTGTAATATTTCTAATACGTAAAAAACCGTTGCATATTTCCAACTGAATGTTAAGGTCAAAAATTATTGCAATTTTTAATTAATTTTATGTTCTGATCATAGGATAGATTTTATAAATTAGCTGTAAGACCAATAGAATCATTTAACATTCAAATTAGTGGAGATGATTTCGATTTTTTTTTTAGATGTAATGAAGTTAACTATGTTTTAATTGCCAACAGGTTTGATTAGAGATATTATCAGCGTCTTAAACTCCGACACCATAATTAAAAAACTATAATCTATGTATAGTTAATCATCCTGTTCTAAATTGTTAATTTAAACACGAATTATTTTTATTAGAACTTGTGCCAATTATAAATTTTACATAAAAAATTGCAGAGCTGAAGAGACAAAGATATAGGTGAATTTGGACATTTTGACGCTCTCATAAATATTCATTTTAAGGGCAAAATCCCTAATAAACAGCTGACCGACTATTTGTGGTTTTGAATTGATTATTCTAATAGCATCGATATCCATCAAGATACTTATCTATAAATAAAAGAGCGCCAAACTATTCTATGTTGTCCTCATTGAAATCATATTTTGACAACTTCGACAAAAAGTAACACATTTTGTAAATTAAAGCAATTTTCTGGTAATGCTAATTTTAACAATTAAATACATTATTATTAATAATAATAAATTATTATTCATATTGCTATAATGTTATAAAAATAAATAATTTAAAATTCTAATTTTTGAATTTAATTTCATAATCTATTTACACTTAAAATCCTATGATGTAATACTACATATATATCAATTTTACACTCATTTGGTTAGGAGATAATATAAAAATATATAAATTAAAAATTGGATACCAATTTTTACAATTTTGGACAAAAAGCTATCCATTTGCGATGGAAGATTTAAATTCCAATGTTAACGTTGAAACGTTGAAATTTTAAATCTTTATTTTTTGCTTTTCCATGTACACAGCATTAAAACATGATAAAAATTAGGATGCCTGCAAGGTGCACTTTTTCCATTAAACAATAATTATTACCTATTGTGTTTTTTAAAATTGCAATTCATCTGGCTGGTAAATTTTTTAGTTGCAATTCATTTCTGCGGTTGAGAAATGAAACGGGTATTATCCGATGTATTTGGATTGTTTTAACTAAAATTGACGCCAATACACGAAATTCAGTAAAAAAATTATTATTATTATTATTATTATTATTATTAATCGATATTGACAAAGTTTAAGATGTGTGCTATAAAAGCTCTGCACAGATTCAAGCATGTCAACATCGCGCACTACCTCCGCACACAACACAACAAACTTGAGATTGAGTCGGCTGGGCGATATTCAAAAATCGATATCAAATATCGATACTTCAAAAATTATCGTCAACTACGATTAATCTATAACCTTGATTAATCGATATTTGTCGATAATTATTGCAGTATCGAAGTATATCTTTAATTATCGAAGTATCGATATATCGATAATTATCGAAATAATAAACCCCAAGTTTTTTTTTCGAATAAATAAACCAATTAACCAATGGGAAGTTTAGAAAACTTACAATAACCAATAAAAATAACCTAAACTAGAAATATCGAAATATCGATAACTACTATCGGAATATCAAAAACTATCGACATATTGATAAACACGAAATATCGGTATATCGATTAATCGATATTTCAAAAATTAAACATTGTTCTTCGATTAATCGATAAAAAGTCCCAGCCTTAGTCGAAAATGCTTCAGGAAGATTGGGCTTCATTTGGAAAAAAGATAAAACCATGGTTGTTTTAGCTTTGCTGTAGATTTTCTTTATGTGGCTTCTCCAAAAGACATTGCTTATTAGCTGTGCATTCCAAAGATGTTGTCGGCAGTGGCGTATTTAGAAAATGCCTTTGGGCGGAACAGATTATACAAATTTTTCCAAATCTCGTTAATCCATTCATGCGCGTCGGTTGTAACTAATCGTAATGCATAAAATCCCAGCACACTTCTGCTGCTCCTGCAACAGCGTGTCAATTTTTTGGTGAAAAAAACACTTATTTTCCTCAATTTTGCTTAAAAATTTCAAATTCCCGATTTTACCTGGGAAAATTTGAAAAATTATGTGTCGCAAAACTCTCATTATTTGCATATTTTATCGATAAAAAACAGTAAGATTTTTCAATTATTAATTTTTCTAACATGTAATTCAATTAATATATTTAGTAAAAACATAAATTCGCTTTCTCCAAGTAATCTAAAAGAATGGAAATCCTGCGATAAGTACTGTAGGGGGTTTCACACCCCCCAGACTGAACTATTGAATTTGAATTTTTAAGTAAAATGGGGGGAATTTAACCTTCTTTCGTCTAAGAAAAATTAAAAATACTAGTAATTGAGTTTAGCAACAACTTTCTGTGTTACTTTGAAAGTTAATTATAAAAATGAAATCAAAATTGTAAACCGGGGGATCTGGCGGCTGTGGAACACCCTCCAGTACATATCGTAGGGTTTCCATTCTTTTAGAATACTTGGAAAAGATAGAAAATTAACAATTTTACAAATTTTGCCATAAAAAACCGAGAAATTAACCAATAATGTAATTTAAATTAAATCAAAAATTAAAGAAAACTGAGATTGGGTTAGAATCTACTTTGTTTATCTACTTTTGTAATATGAATCTTCTCAGAATTGGTAATAATTTATACACAGGTAAATAACTTGTATGTTTATTGACAAGCGAGAAACAAAAGTACCTCATCTTAAGAATTTCGATAAAAAATATTTATATTTTAATTTATTGTTAAATTAGTAGATAAATTAAGAAGGTTCGATCCCACTTTATTCTAAGTTTATAATTATTATAAAAAATAATATTAATTATAATAATATATAAAATACCAGCACGTTGCTGCTGCTTCTGCTACAGAGTGTCATTTTTTTGGTGAAAAAAGCACTCTGATTTTCCTCACTTTTGCTTGAAAATTTAAATTTTCCGTATTCTAAAAGTATTCTAAAAAACTTTCTAAAACTGGGAAAGAATATTTATTTAATTACCTTACTACTCATAAAGTTTAGCAGCAATTTTCAGTGTTACTTTGAAAGTTAATTATAAAAATAATATACAAAAAATATAAAGTCAAAATTTTAAACCGGAGGGTCTGGGGGGTGTGGAACCCCCCAGAAGGAAAATCGGAAGAAGGGAATTCGGAAAAATTTGAATTTTTAAGCAAAAGTGCAGCAAATTCTTGCGTTACTTTGAAAATTTAGAAAAACGAGGAATCCAGTAGCAGGAAACGAAATTAAATGTTTAAATATTATACCGCTAAAAAAGAGATTTACCGTCTAGCTGCCCGTCCGGGGACGGACTTTCCAGTTAGTAAATAAATAAATAAACAAATAAATAAAAATAATTTAAAGCTTCGTGGTAAACATTATTTTTATCAGGGGGGCTTTAGGGGTACAATCTAAGTCATCCTATGGGGGGTGCAATTGCCCCTTTGCCCCCCTCTAAATACGCTACTCTTTCTCAGATTCCGTTGCTCTAAGTAAGAGCATAGTGACCACTTCTTTCTTTTTTTTTTTAGAAGGGTTCTCTAGGCAGATACCTCGGTGGTTTGCCATTGCCTGCCGAGGGAAGACGGTCAGAATAAAGTTTTTACTCCTCCCGGGATCGAACTGGTGATTTCGGCTTAGCAATCGGCGCACACAAGCGCCAGGCCGTGACCGTCTACTGGTAGTCGGCTACTGGTAGTCGGCATATTAGATAATCAAGAAAAAGATCAGGCATGGTAGATCTGCAAGAAATAACAATGGATTAAATACAGATCAGTGTATGTAATCTGCTAAAATGCGTAAATTTCTTTAAAAATGTGATATATTAAAAGCTTTCAAAAAATCTATAGAAGCTATGTCTACTAAAATATTTTCATCGAGACGAGAACTCCTGGTATAAATCTGTGCTGTGATTCAATTATTACATTGTTTTCAATAAAAAAACTGCATCTGATCTTCAGCAATTATTGTCTTCATCAATTTTGCCGCTATTTGAGTAAGGCATCAGGTTGGTAAAACTTCTTAAAGGTTGGAATTGCAGAAAGTAGACCCAAAGTTTGCATTCGCAGGAGACATTTCCATGATCATCTTTATAGTCCAAGAAATAGTATTCCGTCAGAGCTTCAATAAACGAGTTATGCATTTTCCGATTCGATCAGGTGGGAAATGGCTCATTAAAACAGTTTCAAGAAAAAAGGTTCTTGTTTAAATGACGATACGAATTTCTCACAAAAGACATTAGCGATTTCAAGATTCCTGCTAGAGATATTGTCATCCTGTCGCATTAGTCGTAGAATTACTTTAAAAGATAGTGAAAACCTGAGGAATTTGTAAAACTTCTTTAAACTGCCCCTGTCATACCTACTTTTTTAAATTCTTTATATTAGTTTCACCTTTCTGCTTGATTCAATACGGCAAAACTTAGAAAGTCAAATTTAATTAAATTTTTAAATTAAATCACATTTTCCGAGAAAGAAGTGAAAAAATTAAATTTTTATGGTTCATATCAAGGACTTATAGTGAAAAACTTGTTTTTACCTGTTCAGTTTTTCTCAATAAATTCTCCTTAGTTCAGTAGTCAAGGTTTGTTTAGATAAGCCGACTGCGATAGATGAACCAAACCTTTTCCATCCTTTGACAGGAAGATCGGCCAATGTATAAATCTAAACTCTAAAAACTATAATAGGTATTAATATTGTAAAACTCTAATAAAATATAAATTACAAAACTTCTTTTGGGCTGAGTTATAATTTTGTGGATTCATATGGAGTACGAAATTAATTACATTCTAAAGTTTACTGTTACAAGCAACTACCGCTATTCTGAAATAAAGTAGGCAGGCCCGTGCACAAAGGGGGGACTTTGGGGGTTTAAACCCCCCTCCATTACATATTTTTTATTTATTGACGTAAACGTCTTTAATATATTTGAAAATTGATATAAACATAATACTATTTACTAATAATGATTGCTGTATTTATTTTATACATTTTTTTGTAACCCTCCCCCCCCTCGTGAAGAAATGCTGCGCATGGGCCTGGTAATAGGTATTTCTTATGCGTTAGGTTAAGTTCAAAAGTGAAAAATACAAAAATAAGTAAAAACCAAAAATTTAATACAATAAAAAAATTACAATATTACAATAAAATTACAAAAAATAAATTAGTAGTATAATTAAAATTTAAATTTAAAAGTACGAAGGTTGGACAAAATTTTGATATTTTTTAAATTTAAAATACGCGATTTTTTCGGTAAAACACTACAATATTTTATATGGGTAGTTGTTAACTAATATCTCTAGGCTCTTACATCAAATTGCAATCAAAATAGTAATAAGTAGTAACTTTAATTTCAAAATTAGCACTGCAACAGGAAATTTAAAGCTGATAACGAAACTGATAAATACTCAGATACTCAGTGTGATGAATCTTTATAAAAGCTCAAGATGTAACAAAGTTTTTTTCCTTTGCTTTGCCGGAGTCTACACATCATTTTTATGTTATTATTACCAATTAAGTTTCTGAATACACACTTGTTTTCTTAAGTCAATGTTTTTCATTTTTCTGACTAATTATTGCATATAATTTTAATATATCCACCGCTGGCGAAGCTATTGGCAATATTGTTGAGTCCTAAAAAAAAACAAAAAATCACATAAAATTTTAAAAAATCAAAGAATTTGAAGAAAAATTGCAAAAATTAGATTTAAAATGTTGGCAGAGAACAAAGTGAAGTTCAACTTAGTGGGTGATCTCTGGCACCTTAAAAATGGATTACCTAAAAAATAAATTAAATAATTATTTATTCTGGTTTTTTAACAACAAAAAACGCCATTTCCACTATAAACATTTAAATTGCTGATTTATGTAAAAAACTACTAATTAATTGGTATAAAGAATTATAAATATGTAATTAACATCTTCGAAACAGCTTACAGAAAATGTGAAAAAAGCTGTAGAAGAACAAACTGTCGCGTTATATATTCATTATTGGTCATTTCGACTATTATAGCAAAGAAAATATAATAAAAATTATAATAGGAAATTAAAAAACCTACACTTAAATTTAAATTGGCTACTGTAACTTGTAACTGAATGCAGTTATTTTGATTTAATTATCTAGTTTTCTAGCTTTTCGACAAATTAATATTCACAAAGATAACAATTATATTTTAATATTCGTGCATATACCCACTACTTTATCAATTTTAAATACAGTAATAATGGATAATTAAATAAACCGTAAGAGTTAATTTATTTTAAAAGTATTACAATATTTATATTTATTTGCCAACCTTTTAAATGAAAAATGCGCCTGAAAGAAAATAACAATTGTAATTTAGCAAGTAAATCAACTGTAATTTATAAAAATTACTATAAATATCAATTATATTAATACATAGTAATACACTGTAATTTGGACACAACTTTCAATTTTGAAAGGTAGGTATGTAAATTTACAACTTTTGTTTAAAAAATTGAACTAATTTGGCATAATTATTTAGATGTTGAAAAAGTAGTTGGTTAAAGTGAAATTAAAGTTAAACAAATCATAAAAAGATATAACTTAAGCACCTGCTTTAAATGTAAAATTTCGAAAAATTAAGAACTCGTTAAATTAATATGTACCAATTGTTCAGCGGAATTTATTAAGAACCGAAACGCATAACGCATTTTTGATATTATATTATATCCTATATATTTTTTTTTTATTGACACTTTAATAAATTATATTATAATTACTTAAAGAGAAAATTCGCTTTATATAATATTAAATTAATAAATAATTTATTTATTTATTAAAAAAAAATATTTAAAAGCGTTTTGCTTATCGATAGAGGTAATAATAAAAACCGATTTTTTTGTAGAAAGCAAAAATGAAAAAGGTAACGTACTATCACCTTAACAATAAAACAACTAAAAGCTTTTATAGAAATTTCATGTTTCTCACGCATTAAGCTGCCTTTGTGGCTAGAAGACGACTCAAGAGAACTTTTTGTTGATATACACAAGTAAAAGGAGAGAAAATTTGCGGTATCGACAGAAAAGATTCTTCAATGCTTGTAAAGTTGTAAAGTTAATTTTACCCAAGAAAGTGTTTATCCTGTATTCGGCTTTGTTAAGGGTTCTTATAATAGTTACTTTCATATAGGTCACTTTGGAAAGCGTGAGATATCTCACCATATTATTATTGATATTATTTTATATACCATAATATAATATAATACAATCTTTTTATGATATAGTAATATCAATGTACGACAAAATTTAATTTTACCATATGTTACTTTTATGTGATTTAAACTATAAATTTGCAATACCTACATGACAAGAACATTCCAGTTATAACTTTAATATTAATGACTTAATTAACTCATTATAACAATAATCATTTGATTTTTTTTTTACAATAATTGAACTGTTTATCAATATTTTGTCGAGAAATTTTTGAATTTATGAAAATTATTTATCTTCTTTATGGTTGCCGCGCCGACCTCTCGGTTCAAATAAATTGAATAATTAATAGATTTATAGCTGATTTGGTGATTGTTAACTGTTGATGTCGGTTGTTTTCAATCTTAGTGTATATTGTACTAATAATAGATAATGTATCAGGTATTTTGATAAGTAAGCATTAAGGACAACAAACTACCAGATTTTGTTGTTTTGAAGTTTTAACTGCCAGCACCAAAAGTAAAATTCTTTTTATATGAATCTGAAGAACAAAATTTTCAACAAAAAAGCATTCCTGTATATTTCTCACAGAACAACCACTGATTTTCTTCATTAGCTGAAACTTGGGTTCACCTAAATTAGCATTTGATGTACGAAGACTATTCGCGACTTACATTAAGCAAACGCTACCACGCGGAAAAATATTAAGTTAATCTAATACGTATAGTTGGTATAGAAAGTTTTGTTTATAAACCAAAAGTTTGTATTCTTTTGATGTTCTATTTTGTGAATTATAATGTCACCGCGGTTTTACGATGAAATCATTCAGAATCAAACTCAAAGCATCAGGTGTACGTATTAGTGCCGCCATGTTGTTGTTATTTGGTAGCGTCGAGGTAAATTGCGAATACTAATGTTGCTTTTTGTTGCAAATTTCAAGATTAGTCTAAAATGAACCTGAACCTAACCTAGGTTGAACCTAACCTAAGCTCAACCTAACCTAGGTTGAACCTAACCCAGCCTGAACCTAACCTGACCCCAACCTAGTCTGAACCTAACCTAACCTGACCCTAAGTTATGCTGAACCTAACCTAACCTGAACCTAACCTAGACTGATCCTAACCTAGGTTGAACCTAACCTAGGCTGAACCTAACCTAGGCTGAACCCAACCTAGACTAAACCTAACCTAGGTTGAACCTAACCTTTTTTTCTGCGCTAAGAGTGGGAAAATTCTCGTGGAAATTTAGCTTGCTAGGTAGATACGATTCCGTAGGTACCCAAATATTTGGCAAATCCGCATGATCGGGAACTGCTTGACTAATGCTAGGTTGCAAGTAAACCATATAGGTAAATATCTTTGGATTCAAAACATCCTTGGGCGTGACCAGTGTGGTCTTAAGAAGAGACAATTTTTCTCCCCGTTCATCTCGAGATTAATTTCACAGAGACTGTGATTGGCCGAACCCAATAAAATTGGAAGTTATGAGGGAAGTTTGAATAAAAAATTACTCTACATTTTTACTTATTCTAAAAAAGGTGAAAATAAAATATTTTGCAATTTTAACCACCAAACAACAAAACTAAATACTTGCTATTTTATGAAAATAGTTCACAACATATAAAACACCAAACGAATGCAAAGGTTTGGTTTATAAACAGAACTTTCTATACCAACTATACGTATTAGATTAACTTAATATTTTTCTTCGTGGTGACGTTCGCTTAACGTAAATCACAAATTACTTAGCATTACTTTTGTTCTGCCGATACTTCCCCTAAGATTCACTAATTGCATTTTTACTTTAGCTAGGCATTCCTTCAGGATCATTTCACTATTTTCATTTTCACATTTACTGGGATTTCTTTCTGAATTGCCTTACGATTTTCTTTCGAACTATATTGAATCCGGAGTGAAGTGAATAAATTGTGAATACAATTAAAATAAAGTTTCTGACGAGAGCAAAGTGATATAATTATAAAAACAAATGATACCAAATAACCAACTGCATTTTTGTGTTTGTTTATAAGCAAAAACATGGGAAGAAGGTAGTAAACAATTGTCAAAAGCTTTATGGAATCAATTAAGTTTTATTATGTTTACTTAGATTGTCAATTTATAATTTAATAATACATTTATATATTTTAATAAATGATATTGTGAGTTGAAAACGTATAATTACTGTCAAAATGTTACAAACTTAGCATAACATGGCTTTATTTTTTTGTAAGTATTATTAACTCTACAATTATTATTCTCTTACATTAAGAATAATTGATATAATCGCACTTCAATTATTTTACCAAAATTAATGCTCTTGATATCAATTTTGAATTTTTTAAATTAAAAGTTTTAAATTGTTAATAATTTTATATTTGTAATTATAATATAGTAGCTCTTTTACATAAAGTTTCTTTCATGAAACAGGCTGTTATTATACGACATACTAAATATACATGCAGTTTTCTTAATAATAGTTTAAATTAATTATAAACCAATTTAAAATTAAACGTAAAAATCCAAGAAAAAAAAATTGATATTGTTTCAGCTGTTATCAAGTTTTGCCAACTGAAACTTATTTCAGGTCATGAGAACTACTTCGATTATTTTTGTGTATTAAAAATTATTAATAATTATATTGTTAGTAGCGGCTTCTAGTTTACTCTAATAGGCGACGACTGAAAATGTGGGTCAGTGTAATTAATTTTCCTCTAAAGACAAATTATTATCCAGATATTTACACCATCAACTGGCAAAATAAAATACTTGGTAACTTATTATTTTAGTGCTCTTTTGCTTTTTGGAATACTCCTGAGGCTGTAAATTTATTACTTTACTTTTTCAGTTTATGGTGTAAAGTGAGCAGATAAGAGTTTCTTTAGAACATAATCACTAAGATACCAGGAAGTATTTCAAATACCCCAGACCTTCCGGGTTCTTACATTATTACATTGTCATGTTCCAAAATCACCATTAGATTTTGATATTTCAATTTGTAAATTTTATGAAATTTCATTTTATTTGGATTTTATAAGTATTTTTACATTTTTTAGTTTTCTCGCCATCTAGTTGGCATTGCGACGACTTAGGTGGGGAAACAAGGCTTTTGTCAAAATTGGTCGCTTAGGTCCGCTTTTACAATAGTCGGTTAAGTATTATTTATCGGGGGTGTAACGTTATACGGATGTTGATTGGTTAATTGTTTACTGTGTTTATTGCTTACTGGTTCGTTGCTATAGGTTAGTTAAACTTATACTTAACTGACTATTGTAAAAGCGGGCCTTAAGCGGTTAACAAGAAAGTCGTCTCTTGAATATTTTTTGATTTTGGGATCACACAATTTTAAGCATTTTTTTACTTCTTCCCTTCCATCATCACAATTTGTCACAAAAACCTCCAAATATTACGTCCCGCATCCAGGCACCCCCCCTCCCATTAAACCTTAACACTACAAAATAATATTTTAATTTTGTAAAAAACAAGGAAGGAGCGAAAAAAAAAGCTATGTTCGGAGACATAGCCGTTAGGTTTTACGTGAATACGTCGTCGAGGGATATCCGTTTTCGCCCAGGTCTACGGATCGGATAACCTTATCCGATGGACACAAACAGCGTTACACCGTACTTTTCGTTACATATTTTTATAAAATTTTTGAACATGCTACCAATATTATAGACGAATATTCACGTTTCTCGACCTTATCCGATGGACACATACAAACAGCGTTACATTGTACTTTTCGATACATATTTTTATTAAATTTTTAAACATACTACCACATACATACTTATATTTTAATATACTTATATACTACTATACTACTATATTACTATACTACCGATTTTATAGACGTCACGTCAAAAGATCATCAATATTTATTTTGGATTTTGAACGTTCACGTTTCCGTCAAGCTTACCTAGATACACAACAAAGTAATAACAGATGCTCGAATACTCCACCTTATCTTAGTCCTAAAAGTGGTGATTATCAGTAGCGGAACTACCGGGGTGCGGTGGGTGCGACGCACGCGGGCCCCCGGCTAAAAGAGCCCCCAAGAATCTTTTTAAAAAAATTTAAAATAATATGAAAAATAATGTTAACAAAAAAATAATAAAATAATGTAAAAAAGGCCGGTTTCACAATAGTCGGATAAACCTGGTATAAGATTTATTAGTATTACCATTATTACCAATAATAATTCAGTGTTTTCACTAAATTTTCCAAATCAAATCCTGATATTTCCAGGTTTTCCCTGACAAAGAATAAAAATTTTAAATGACATTTCGATAATCAGAAAATAAATAGCTAAAAAAATCTTAATTTTAAAATTAAATTGAAACCAATATATTTTTAAAATTTTTAATTAAACAAAATTAATTTTTAAATAAAATAAATTCAATTTTAAAATTTAAAAGCATTTCAAAAAAAAATTTAACTAAATTGTTTATCTTAAGGCGGGATTTTAGCAGTCGAAAGTAAATTGAAATCGATGCTATAATGATACCAAATTTTAAAGTTATTGCTGAAATTATCATTTTCATTTGTTTATTAGATATCAAAAAGATGTTATTGTAAACCACTACGGAGAAATATTAAAAATAACGCAAATATTTTTTAAAACAAGACATTTTCTAACACAAAATTCGCAATTATTAAGGCATGGATAACAATCAAAAGTTTTTTCCGGGCAGTTCAAGGTTGTCTTTAGAGCACTACGAAGTCAAATTTTTCAAATTTTTATTTATGCTTGCGCAGTAACAGTTTAAACATTGCTTATTTTCATGAACTTTGTGAATGTTTTTAACTGTTTTCTAACAAGGTGAGCCTAGGTGAGCCATCTGTCGAGGTACATTCTGAGATATTTTGTATCTTCAGCTTGTGGAAGCTGACAATCCTTGAGCTTAACTGGTGGACAGTTCCCTCTTTTCATGGTGAATGTTACATGTACTGACTTAGGGTCGTATTCTCTAACTTTTAAGGGATCTTAACGGAGAGGATCTCTTAACTAATGACAAAACCTATTCTGTAATAATAAAAGATTCTTTAGTTAGATACCGCTCTTCAAGATCGATCTTTACCTGGCCGAGTGGTGAGCGGTCTCTTCAGGTATAAGGATTTGCGCATTCTGTAACTCGAAGGGATCCATAATCAGCGTCAAAATACACCAAGTTGATCCCTTAACTGAGAGATGGTCAGTAGGTGTCATTAAGAAAATTGAAGGGTTATTTCTATTAGTGAATGTGAACTTGAATCTTGAAAAGTGAATTTATTTTCAAAATAAATATTCAATTAAATAATATTCTTGATAAATTACACAAAAGGTATATTTTAAACGCATAATATACCTACGCAAAAATTATAGAAACGTTCTTATGAAACAATTTCCTAACATGTCTTTTTTTAAATTAAAAATTAATAAATTGATTATAATTATTTAGCAATGAATTACCACCCCACATTTATAACTAAAATTATTTATGCCTGCAGAATACTGCATAACATCAAGCAATTGTATAATCTGGAAGTAGTTATTGTTAAAAATTTGATAATTGTTGTAAAATAATAATTACTATAAATTGTAAAATTTTAGATGATGATTTGAAAGAAATTGAAGAAGAATTGAATAACGAAGAAATAAATAATAATTTATTAGGATTATTAGGAAGACGCGCTCGTAATAATATTATATTCTTTTGTTTAATGAATTTTTATTTCAACTAACTATGGTTTTTGTTAAATAGCATGTGAAAATATTTAACAAATTATTATTATTTACATGTTACATAAATTTATAAATTATTCAACTAATTTGCATATTGTTACCCTAAAAACAATAGTTTTTTCAATTATTAATTTTTAAAAATTTTGTTAAATATTTTAAATTACCGTAATTTAAATTTTGACTATAAAACTATAATTTATTTTATTAAATAAATTTTTATTTTAAATTTCCTTACTTCAAATTTTGTTCAATTATAAATTGTCGTTTATCGTTTCTTGACGTTAAACGTAAAATATTTTATAGGTTATTTTTTTAAATCAACCAATGAGAACACATTACTCTTATACACCACGTGTACTACCACGATTAAAAACATTATCCTCGTCATTAGTTAACGACAACTGCTAGGTACAAAAATTTACCTGAAGGATGAATTAGAGAATGGGTTTTTTAATGGATCCCTTCAAGTACCCTGTCCTTAACTAAGAGATCCTTAACTAAGGGATAATTTAGTGAATACGACCCTTAGTCTCATTGGCATTAATTCGCCACTTTACGAACCAATATTGGATTTCGGTTAAGTTGGTTTGCAAGTTCTTGGATGCAGTTACGGGGTTATCATGGGAAGATAGAATCGCAGTGTCATCGGCGAAGGTAGCAGCTGTTGTAAGTTCTGTTGTTAGCAGGTCATAGGTATACAGTAAGTATAGGATTGGGCCCAAAACGCTACCCTGGGGTACACCCGAGTGGATATCATGTAGATCGGAGTACTCATTCTGATATTTAACAAAAAAAGTTCTATTGCTTAGGTAGGACTTAAGAATTAAATAAAAGTGGTCTGGAATGGTTTTCTTTAATTTGTAGAACAGACCGTCGTGCCACACTTTGTCAAAGACGATTAAGAGTAGTTTTTCGAAAATTTTAGATAGTATAGGAAGCAGGCTGATAGGTCTGTATGATTTTATTTCTTCAGGTTTATTTCTTGGTTTTAGAATCATAATTTGCGCCACCTTCCACTGACTGGGGAAATAATGAAGTCTACAAATCGCGTTAAATATCTGCAGAATTGCTCTAAAACATTTTTCCGTTGCCTCTTCAGCACTCTTCCGGTGATTATAGATCGTATCCCGGGGCATTATTCATTGGGTTAATTTTTTTAATTACTCTTTTCACCTCTTTCAGGTTAAAGTTTTTCATATGATAATCCATTTGAAGAGGGGCCTCAAGGTATTCTGTTATTTCGGTTTCTTCCTCAGCTGTAATGCTTGATGGATTAGGTTGGAAGACATTAGCTAGATGTTTTGCAAAGGTATTTGCTTTCTCCTTATCGCTTCTGGCCCATGTATTATTCTCGTCTTTAATCGGTGGTATGTGTTGTTGTGGTTTCTTGAACTTTTTTGTAGCTTTCCACAATGAATAGTCGGTGGCCTGTGTCGCAGTTAGGTTTTTCAAGTAATTTTGTATACCTTGATTTTTTATTTTGGTCAACATTTCGTTTAGTTCTTTAGTTTAGCTTAGTTTTATCAGAGGGGTATCTAGTTTGTTTTCATCGTTGTCTTAGGATTATCTTTTCAGATATTTTCTGTTTTATTGTTATTGGTACGGTTTCTTTGATTTTATACGTGTACGCATCTGGAGTAGCCTGCCATGCAGCCTGTTGTATGTTTGTAGTGAGTTCATTAACTGCTTCTTCTAGTTCGTGTTCTGTCTTCAGAGATCTCCCCTGTATGATTGATTTGTCAAGATTCTCTCGGTATGTATCCCAATTGGTTTGTTTGCTAAATAAAGATCGCTGTCTTTCTTTATTTTTTATCTGTGCGAACACGCTTACAATTATTGGTGAATGATCTGAAGAGACATTTAGACAATATTCTGCTTTGACTTTCTTAGTATCGATTCCTTTTGAAACGCAGAAATCGATTAGGTCTGGTGTTTTTGCCCTGTCGGTAGGCCAATACGTTGGTTCGCCAGTGGATATGAATTTAAGGTTATAGATATCTAGGGCTTTGTATAATTCTCTGCCTTTTGTTGTGGTTAGTCGTGAACCCCACATATGACGTTTTGCATTATAATCGCCGCCGGCTATGAATCGTTCTCCAAGTGTATTGAAAAATTCTTCATAATTTGCTTTTTTGATTTGGTGTTTAGGTGGACAATATACAGCTGAGATAGTACAATCACCCGAGCTATCTTCCAAAACTATGCTGGCGGCCTGTAAGTGTCCTTTTTTATACACTTCTGCTTGGTGGTGCTTTATTTCATCTCGGATAATTAGTGCCGTTCCTCCATGGGCTTTTCCTTCTTTTGGATGTTTAGTGTAGTATATTCTATATTTTGGAATTTTTATATGATGTTTGTCTGTTATGTGGGATTCTGAAATCAACATAATATCAATGTTTTGGTCTATTAAGAATACTTTAATTTCCTGTAAATGCTGATTTAGCCCGTTTGCATTCCAAACAGCTATTTTATATTTGCAGTGTACTGCCATTAATTTTGTTGACAAGTACAGTCAAAAGGTTTAACATTATGCTCATATTTCGAGCGTTTTCCTTATTTTGTTCAATAAGTTCTCTCATGAGATGTTTTAATTCGCTTGTATCGTTATTTGTGGGTTGGTCATTATCGAGGTTTGAAGTTGTATTTGTTTGCCAGTTTGGATAACCCGGCTGCGCAATTTTGTTTGATGTTTGAGCGTATATCCCATCTAGTTGAGACGGAAGTCTGGGAAAATTATGATTATAGCTACTAACCTGTGCATAAGATTTTGGTTGGCTTTGTTGCCTGCTAGAATTGTAATTTTTGTTTGTGGGAAAGAATGTCATTGATGGTTGTGGTTGTTGATTTGCAAAATCATTTGTTTTTTGTTCATATCTTTTGTCCCTTAGTGAAGGATACATTTTTTGTTGTAGTTGTTTATGTACCATACATCCCCGGTAGTTGGCAAGATGTTTACCCAAGCAATTGGCACATTTAACATTATCGTCACGATTTTTTAGAGGGCAATTTGTGCTTTCGTGTATTCTTGCGCATTTTACGCAACGGGGTGATTTTTTGCAGTAGTTTTTAGTGTGACTGTATTCTTGTCATCTCGAGCACTGCGGGATTATACGCTTGGCGTGGGGGGGTTCAAATTTTACCGTGTGGTTTCCAATCGATTTTATTTTGTAAACATCTTTATTGTTATCGCTGGTTTTTAGATCAATAAAGTACATCGGCAGTGGTTCCTTGGTTATCCTATGTTCAATATTCCACACTTTAGTCACTTCGTGTCCGTCTTTTAGTAGTGATTGCTTTATGATCTCATTTGACGAGAAGGGGTGTATTCCTTTGAGAACAACTCTGAAACTTCTATCTTGCTTCAGCTTATAGGTGTGATATTCTGTTCCCTTTTCCTTAAGAGCCCGCAATACCGGATTATAGTATTCTGTCTTGAATAGTTGTATCTTCACCTTATTATCTCCCAAGATCCTTTTGCGATTGCTTTAATGACTTCATATAGGGGATTAATTTCTTCTTACTTATAAATAGTTATAGGTGGTGGTCTTGGTTCTTCGTTAGATTGTTGGTTGGTTTCTTCCGTAGTTTCATCTACCAGTGATAGAATTTCAAATCGGTTTTGTGTTGAAATGGGTTTAGCCAGCCAGTAGTCTGATAATTTTGACTGCTTCCGTGGTGGTAACGATTCTGGACTATGTAATCTTTTCTTTTTATTATTAGTAATGAACTAGAGTGCTTCAACTAGATCTCCAGTTGTTATTGTTTGTTGTATTGACTGACTTTGGTATGAATATAGATTTTGTTGTGTTATATCCAGCAGGTGTTGTTCCAGATCATATTCGTTTATCATAGAAGGAACTTTGGGATGATTATCTGCTGTCGCCACCTCGCTACTGTCGGAGGTTATGAAATTTTCATTTGAGGTTATGTCTGCTGCTCTGCACTTATCGCAGGTCCACTGATCGATTTCTCCGCTATTTGATAATTCATGCAATGCTTCAATATTGATTCCGATACAACTTACATGATAATTTGTTTTACATTTAATTTTGCACTGGATACGGTCTTCATATCTTGTTGCTACTCTCTCGCAAACGCCACACGTCAACATCGCGCTATCTTCTATCAATTATGATTTTAATTTTAATGACTTAAAATTGGCATAAATAACATGGGAAAATTAATTTAAAAATTCAAAATTTACAGGGGTGGTTTAGAGGGGTGTTTACATTTTTTAAAAGTATAAAATGCTCTGATTTTTCTTTTAATGACTTAAAATTGGCCTACATAATACCAAAAACTTTATAAATAAAATAAAAAATAGACAGGGGTGATTTTAGAGGGTGTGTTTTGCAAAAAATGTTTTCTCTTGCATTCATCATGTTAATAACTTCGATCCAATATGGTAACAGTAAAACCAAGTGCGTTGAATATGTACTAAATAGTTAAATACTTCTCTCAGGTATACATATAGGGGAGAGGCTTGCAGGTTGCCACTGCTTGCAGGTTGCCACCCCTGCCGGATTTTGACATTCTAACATTGTCATCCCCTAAATTTCGACGGATATCGAATACAAACGAGTAGTTGTGGCTTTTAATGTAATTGTGATGCACTCAAACACAATAACAGGGTGTTTGGTAAACAAAATGTGAAATTTTATTTGTAAAAAAATGAAAAATTAAAATTGTGTTTTTCTTCTGTGCCCATAAATTGAACATTTTCAACGAAAATTTAAGGGAAATATTGTTGCTGTGTTGCTTTTTTATTCAATTTTTATTATTCTTAAAAAATTCTTAACATACTATGAGTTGGAAGTTTTTTTTCCTGTATATTCTAAAGTGGTGTAAAAATGCAGGTTGCCACCGTTTTTGGCTTGCAGGTTGCCACCCCTCTTATTTTACATTGTGACGTATACTACAGTGACTGTTTAGGGACAGTGGCAACGTAAGCCCCTAAATCGGCCCAGGACAGGTTCCCGCGCAAAGGGGGGAGGTTTAACCCCCCCCCATTGCATATTTTATATACCTATCGACGTTAACGCTTCTTAAATATTTCAAAAATTAATATAAATAATTATTTACTAATAATTGATGCATTTTTTAATTATTTTTAGATTTAAATGAAAAAAATAATTAATTTTTTTTTTCAATTTTAACTTTTTTTTTTCTTGTCAATTTATTTTCATTTTTTTTTTGTTCATAGCCACTAAGTGTAATTAATATAAATCATATGTTTTTACTTGAGTTTTTCTACATTTTCAACAATTTTTCAAGGGGTGGCAACCTGCAAGCCGAAATTTCAAGGTGTCGATTTTAGATACTTTTGAAAATTTGCTGTAAATTTTTAGTTTCTGAAAATTAAAATGATTTTTTGCGCAGGATCGTGGCTTTATACTTCCCCTTTCCTGTATATGTTATTATATCAACAATACGTTGATTATATGACGAGTTATGACCAAAAAAGCTATGGGGTGGCAACCTGCAAGCCTTTCCCCTACTTAAAATTAACAAAAAGTGGGCTTGGGGTATTCTACACCCCAGTGTGCCAAGTAAGGGTTAATTTGTTAAACAAAATTGTTGTCGTTTTTTCCAAAGCACTCTTCGCAAAAACGATTTTTTCCCAATTTTTATCAACTTCTAAGAATCGATCATATCGTGTGATACATCGTTGTAATCAGAAAAAAGCTTTACAAAAATGCAAAAAGCTAATATAGCGCCCATAAGAAAAACCAAAATTTAGTGTTGTAACTTAGGATTTAGATTCCTTATGAAAAGGTGCTCCAAGAAGGTCCTAGTTAAAAACGTTTAGTTCGTTTAGTTTTAGCTTGAAAAAATGAAAACGAAAATTACAATTTTACGTTTTCTTCCAATAATTCAAAAACTGAAGATAACACATCAAATTTTCTTTCAGGTAATTGTTCAGCATGAAAATGCTCAACTTGGCTCTAATTTAACCGACCTTGTATCTCTTGTATATAATAACTGAGATACCCATGGAGGAGCTCGAAAAACGGTCACCCTGTATAAACCTTTCAAATATCTCATAATTTATATTTATGTGTTTTTTTATTAAACATGTATTGTATATAAACGAAAAGTAGGTTAATTATAAATTTCAATTTAATTTATTGCTTTATTTTATGAAAAAAATTAGTACTATTAAAAGATTTTTAAGTAAAATTTGCTGAAATTTCTGAAATTTTTGAAAATTTTCAGCAATATTTAAAAATTTTAGAAACCCCTCCTCTAACCTTATCGTCATAAATTATCAGGAAGGTTTAACCCCCCCTCTCCGCATTCCATGCGTGACGTAATTTATCAAAGACCCTATTACGAATAAATTTATTTTATATTTTGCGCAAATTGTTTTTGGATTATTTTGATATATTTGTCGTAGAAAAAATCATATCAATATTTTTGAAAACCCAAAATTTATTTTGATATTTTGCATAATTTGGATGAGATTGCATTATTTTTTATGAGTGATAAATTTTAGATGATTAAAGTTGTATTTGGATTTTAGACATATTAATTAATTTGAATTTTGATGATGAAATGGGCAAAATTAAAAATTAAATTTTTAATTAAAATTATTCAAATTATTATTATTCAAATTATATTTAAAATTATCATTAAATTAAATAAAGTAAATAAATTAGATAGCAACGCGCATGCTACGAGTTATCTTGTCGATTTTACTTTTCCATTTATATATTGAAAATTCAAAGTTAAATCAAATATAATCAAGAAAACAACAACGATAGACATGTTTCGACGTTTACGTCTCATCAGTATCATATAGTTGGATTCTTGAAAATATTGATTTTATTGTTCACCTTATATGGCAATTTATTGCTGAAATAAACTGGATTATTCAATTATTCAAATTTGTCCAGATTAAGATCAGATCTATAAATAATTTGCGTAATGCTATATAGTGGAATAAGAAGAATAATAATAATAATAATATAAGAATCCAGCTATATGATACTGATGACGATGAGACCTTATAAGGTCGCAACATGTCTATCATTGTTGTTTTCTTGATTATATTTGATTTACAGTGAATTATAGTTGAGATATTGATCATAAAAATCTACACAGTAGATTGAAATTCTAAATAAACAAAATCGTAGCAAGACATCGGCATACAGGACCGTCTTAGGAATCAATGCCGAATGAAGTAATAGCAAGAAAAACTCAATTAAATTTAAAAAAAACAGCCTTAACGAATTACATTTTTCGATCATCAGATTCGTATTGGCATCATGAAACCATCCACGTGCGCCTAACCTGTCGAAGTCCATACTACGATAATGTATTTAGAAGTATTGTAAGTGTCCACCAGGGATATCTAAGCTTACAAAAGTTTGTACCTCACCAAACTTAAAAAAAATAACGGTAAAAAGAATATTTAAAAAAAAAGTTTTTTAAAAAAAATATTCTTTTTACCGTTATTTTTTTTATATTTGATTTAACTTTGAATTTTTAAAATTTTCAGTAGCTAGAATAAGCTACGCCATAATAATCCGTACGACTTATGAGTGAAGTTCAACCCTCAACATCTCCCTGTACTGTCGTAATGACATGTCTTTTCGACCCCCATCGGGAAGTGCAACCGTAGCACCTTCACGTGTTAAATTTTGATATATTGAAAATTTTATTTTAAATTAATTTAAATAATTTGACTTTGGGTTTAAAAAGAATGAGTGGAAATATCCTTCCCAGATAACATGAAAGCTTACGACAAGGTTGTCGGTTGCTTGTCGTTGGCTTGTCACGACAAGCTTTACGTAATTAACTTGTGGAAAGCTTGCAGCAAGGCTTTCGGCAACAAGCATAACATAAAATCCTTTTAAAAGCTTGCTGCAAGGCTGTCGCCGACAAGCTTAACATAAGAAACCCTTGTCGCAAGCTTGACGTAAGGTTTTCATCGATAAGCTTGTCAAGTAAAGCAAAAAAAGCATGTCAAATGTCAACTAGACAAGCTTTTTGTAAGCTTGCAGGCCTTCAGTGACAAGCTTGCTGCAAGCTTATAAAAACCTTAAATTGCTATCTGGGTTTTTTTTTGACTTACAAAATACTGTTCATATTTGAAAATTATTTTTGAAATTTAGAGTTAATTTTTGAAGATTTGTATTTTTCTAAAAAAACAATCGCAATTAATTATTTACATATCAATATAATATTATACTATATTATTATTTTTTCTACTATTGATATAATTTATCTGGTTAAAAACTAAAATAAAAATAAATCTCCACTTGCGCTATCGAGCATGAGACTCTTATCAAATTAAAAAATAGTTAATCAAACCAAATCCAAAATTTCACAAACGAATTCCAAAATTAAATAAACCCAAATCCAAATTATTCTATTTTTATATTCTTATTCTTGTATAAATCCAAATTTTTCATTTTAAGAAATTTAAAAACAAACATGGAATATAAAATCATCGAGATAACTTGAACCGCACGTTACGATATTTACTTCAATTACGATACTCTCACTTTCAATTTCCGAATATTGCTAATATTGCTTATAAAATCAATTAATTATATTTCTCAAGATTATCCAATTCTAGCTTATCTTCTAAATCTTCAATTACAATAATTATTGCCGATCAATTCAAAAAATCATTTCCAACAATAATCAACTTGGTCCGAAACTGGGACAACTTTCAATATCAATAATAATTAAAATTACTTACTCAGAAAACCGTAAATTTTCTTGCCGTTTGTACGAAAATTTTTGCGTTCAATATATGAAGTAGAAATTTTTCTTAAGTTTATTTAAAATAATCTTAGAGATTATTGCAGATGATTTGGAATTATATGAGAGAGAACTCAAAATTTTCTTTCATGGCTCCCAGAAAACGTAGAAATTTCTGATTACTAAACCTAAGATCTTTCTTCTTTTTGTACGGAGACAATTTTTGCAATTGTTTTATTTTTGTGAAATTTAAGTTACTTTTTAAGTTATTTGATTCGCTTCCGGTAGTCTACGTCAAAAGATTTTGAATTGGGCAATAAAAATTCAATAACAGCTGAAGTGCAGTTATTTCGCTTGAAATTAACACGAATTCTAAACGTTTTGTGAACTTGAATTGTATTTTTTACGAAAGTTACTTTCGGCGGTATATTAAAAAAATATTTGAATTTAGGCAATAAAATATCGATAATATTTCAAGTGCAGTTATTTCGCTTGAAATTAGCATTAACGCGAAACTAATTGGCTTGAAAGATTTTTTATCTACAAATACAATTATGTATCTCGTAGCTACCATTTAATGCTATCAACAAATAGCTTATAAATCATTGAGCAGGTGGAGGTGATATAACGGACACTGCCAAAGATCAGAAAACCGTGTTAGAAAAGCCGAATTGAAGGGTGCAAAAATCAAAAAAAAGAACATCATAAACTTGTTAAAATTAAGAAAGAGTTGCTGTTGATACCGAAGCTTTAAATATAAAATAAATTATGAACAATGATTACCTCCATCGTATACCGCATGTTACCGGCAGCATGTTGGTCACGTGCCGCATACAAGTCGACATCTGTGAAAATTCTGATTAGAAATATTTGCATACAAATTCTTTGCATTTTAATGACTTTCAAAGTTTTTGTTTTTAAATAATAAATTAAAATATCACATGCTGATTTACATTTTAAAATCTAGTCTTAGGTTAGGAACGCGCGGACCTTACGTAACCGTTTCAATGGCCTAGCTATTATAGTAGCAGCGATTTTTTTTCCAAATTCTTTAATACATATTTTAAAGAAATAGCTGATATTCTTTCTTAAATTTCCGAAGGCAGATGCAAGAACTGCCTTCGTAATAGCACGCGCGCATTATCTGTCGATTGTAAATTAACGGGAATTTTTAATCCTTTCGTTTTATTATGATGTCTTATTGAGTAAAATACAAAAAGTAATTAATATTGTATGTCTCATTGTGGAGAGTGTCACCTGGACCACCAGTCGAATATTTATCCGCCTTAAATCTAATTTGAATAGAATTTTATATTATACCTTTAGTAAAAGCACGAAATCGGTCTGTGATTATAACAATTTTTCATTAAAATTTGTTAATATTTAGATAACATCTTAAGATTCAAGGTGATATGTATAAATAACCAATGTCAAATTGGCAGGTGTTTTGCTATTTTTCTAGTTTACTATTACAGAGTTGCTATATGTAGGTACACCTTAAGTTAATCAGAATGGATTAGCAATTATTTAATTAAAAAGGCATAGAGAAAACAATTTTAAACAGGTTTTGGCACAATTCGACCATTATTTTGAAGTAACTACAACTTCATAAATTGTACAAAGCAATATATAACTATTTTTTTATCACTGCAGAATAATAAGCAATGTATTAACTTAAAGGTGGTGATTAGCTTAACCGAATTATAGATGGCAAAAATATTGGAAAGAGCATTGGAAAAAGAACGGAAGGCGGGCAAAAAATTGAAGAAGAAGAAGAAGAAAGAAAATACAAAATAAAACATGTGAAATATAGCGAAACGAATGATTGTTGTAGAAACTGGTATATTAACAGAAATTAATCAAGCGGTATTTATAGTTGGAAGCTTTAAGTGACAATTTTCTTTAATAATAAATTACCGGGCAAAAAATGAAATAAACCGTTAAAATATATTAATTTGTACTTTACGAAAGCCGAGTAATTTATTAAAAAGAAAAGACATGTGCAACTTTTGATATTGTTCGTTTAAACTGTCTTGAAACACCGCAATTACGAAGACAGCCTTCTGTCAGTACAACTTGGAAACCTTATTTGGTTTAGTCATGATTCGCTACAAAATACATACCTACATTCGAGCTGAAATATAATAGAAGTTATTTAATTGATTTAATTTGGTGAAGAGTTACGATGCTGAAAGTATGCAGGACAGGTAAGATCACCATGCGTATCACCCTCTGTATATCGGCACACGCCAGCCAGATGCCACGGGTCGCCAATTTTACGCAGAATGAACTTTGGAAGACCCGCAGTGCATTGTTCATTGGTGTTACAATTGTTTACAACACAATTTAATTACAAAACCTTGTCCCCTTCCAATAGGACCGTTATGTTACTACATTAAATTTCGGAGTGAGTAGGTCAGTATGGGACTAGAACTGGTAACGGATTACCTACGCATCATTGTATTATGTGCCATTTATTAGCAAAAAGTAGGCTACAGACTTGACTTTTCCTTTTCATACCGTGATGATTCAGTAGATCCGTAACTAACAAGGGGAAAAACTAATAATAACGATAATTTCAAGCACGACAGGTGTGCTTTTAGTAAGTACTTTGTCAAATTAAATCGCATCATTTGTTATTGTAACCTTTTATATTTACAATCTGCAATCATTCTCATGATATATTATTAACGTTGCAAAAACTAATAATTTAATCTTACTATGCCATAATAATATCATTACAAATCGGAAAATGAATTGTAATTTTGCAGGATCGTAAAAAGAAAATAATTTAACCTAAAAATCAAATAATAAATTGCATTCATGGAATTAACAACTGAGGTTGGTTTACGATTCAGAAAATAAAACATATTTTTTTAATAATTTTACAGTTAGCTGCTGATGACGATGGTAAAAGTAAAGTATTCGCATCATTCAATTATTATAAGGCCAAGGCGGCCCATAGGCCGCCTGATTTGCAAGTTATACTCATTAAAAACTCATTTTTATGCAGATTAAATTTGCATTGTATTGTATTTTAAATTCTTCGATTGGATCTATGTAGAGAGGTTAATCTATTGAAAAATATTTAGTAACCCTCAAAATTCGTTATTTGATTACACGTTTGAGACGTTAGTGTTCAGCGAAGTGTAGTATGACACGTGTGGATGGCACATGTAGTGGTTCCAAGTCACACATGCGTATCGAAATAGAGTTTTAGTTTAGCTTTGGCTACCATCAATTTGACAATTTGATATTTTCTGTTATAAAACGTTTTTTAATTTTTAAGTAATAAATGAGATTTAATAATAAATAAGAATAAAAGCACTCAGCGATTCTTTACATCGATTTTTTATTTCCATAATGATTGTGCTTAAATTCGTCTATTCGTTCGATAATCAGCACTTTTCCAACTGGTGGTGTAATGGGTATTTTGCGTAACCGGCCGGAAAGTAGATCTTTATTGGGCGAGTAAAAATATGGAGGTTTAGTAAAAACAAGCTACAACAGCACTAAATTAATATTGAAGAGAGTCTACTTAATTGTTTTTCTGATCCCTTTAGTTTTGGAGACCGGTAACAGTATATTGCTTTCAGAGGTTCGAAAATCTTATGTTATTAGGCTAACATTGCATTAAAAAGTGAGCGAAATGCAAGTATTTTAAGTTGTGAGTCTTAAGTTTAATAAAAATCAATACTCCTATTAAAAAGTAGCCAAAAACAGTGGCAGTTAGTACAAAAATAGACAAAAAAAAAGTATTTTTGACATTTACAACCTAAAACTTCATTAATCTCAATTTTAGGAAACCTGACACTTAGGTTCTTTTGCATATTTCACTCTTCAAATACCGACACAAACTGTGAATAAAATTTTAGTATTATGTAAAGTAGATGGATAATTACCCCAGTAAAACGTTAATAACATAAAAATTTAAATTGCAATCTTTAAATAGATTGTCGTGTTACAAAATCCCTTTTTATAAATTTTGAAATTTTAAAAATTGAATTTATTTTCCGCAAAAAGTATTAACTGTACGTCTCAGATTTGAGATTTTAATTTGTTTGAAATTTGAATTTATTTTTGTGTTTCTGAATTTGTTTCGTAAATAATCTAAATTTGGATTTATTTGTATGTTTGAATTTATTTTGTGAATAATTTTCATGTAAACATTGTAAAATTTTGACAAATTTTATGTTGGCACGAAATGGAACAATAATTAGGTCTTCTAGCCTGGTCCGTCGAAGTGGTCGGACGCCTTTACGGGAGGTTTCCGCAAAAAATATTAACTGTACGTCTCAGATTTGAGATTTTAATTTTGTGAAATAAAATTTTAATTGAGCGAATATTGCACTCAAATGTAGAGGCTAGCCGGTCGTTTCTGCGAGTATTGTCCTACATCGACGCGCATGAATGGATTAACGAGATTCCATCGAGTAATTTCTTTTTTTCTTCCGACTTTTGACTTTCTGCCATCTCTGAGCCTTTTTGTGCCATACTCGAGTAAACAGCCGTGGGATGTACTCGCGAAAATTCCCGGGACAAGACCCCGCCCTCCTGCCCGGGGCTGTTACCTACGAGTATTTAATATTATAGGTATCGGATCGGAATTTATCAGAAGTTTGGAGATTATTGAAATTATTTTGATAAAATTTGGATGGATTTTGGATAGAATTAAAATAAAATTTGTATTGTTGATAAAAAAAGAATAATTGGAAAATGGAAAATTTGGATACTTAATTGGATGAATAATAAAATTAAAAATTGGATTATGTCGAAAAAATTTAAAGCATAAATTCAAAGGCGTTGTAAAATTTGTGAGGATAGAGTGGCATCTGGTCCGATAGCGAAGCAAATTTACAGGTTTGTTGCATTGGGTAAAAAATTAATTTAAGGTATTTGGATATATTTTTGGTCGGATTAAAGTGATTTTTGAATGTTCTCACCGAATGTTCCACATCAGTTTGGCAAAGCATAAAAAGCTTTGGAACCTAATTATTTATAACCAGAACGAATCATTACACTATTTACATCTAACTACTTCTATCAATATCTCACGATGACAATATGGTATATTATGCACAGTGAGGCGTATACTCTATTTTTTGCATTACATAAAGTGATTTATCTAGGCAAATCTGAGTTGAGAAGAGAAAAGTGACGTTCGATCATCTCAAAACAAGAATTGGACCACTTTAGGTTTCTTCTAGCATTTTACTGATAGAAGCGTTAAGTTAGTGTATTATAACAATTAAAAATAAATTTGTCTTGAGTCTACTCTATTTTCTATTACATTATAATATAATACATTCGACTATAACTTTTGATCATACCTTTCTTCTATTTCTTGACAACTTGATTAAATTTATTGTTGACGTGGACCATTCATTTAACCGAAAATAAATGAACGAAATCGGCTTTTGATAACAGCAATATTTAAGAGTAATTTGCCGACACTGAAAAGAATAAAATCATGACATTATTCATTAATTTCGAATTTAATGTTTATTGCTGTTGCATATCTGAAGATAATAATGCGTATCTAAATAAGTTGCACTGTGCTTAATTTAACTAATTAGCACTGTCAAGAAATTGGGTTAATTGGGTATACATAGCTTCCTGATTGTTTCACCTGTCTTTTCCACGTTATTATAAAAATTACAAGTAACTTGTACAAAATTGATCATCTATAAAATAATGTATAAGGTTTGTTTGCAATTTATTTCAAGTAATAATAAATTATTAAAAGAAGACAACGTAATTGTAACTTATATCAAGATAACATAGCTAAATTAAATATTTTCTTTTTCCAAATGACAAAAAAACTTAACTTTCTGTCATTCAATTGTCACTGTCAGCCATGGGCCGTACTTCGCCGGCAGCAAAAGTAATGTTAATTAAATATAATAATTATATTTTATTCTTAATGTAAAAATAGCTTAATTTCTTTGGAGAGAAAGTACTTTATGTGATTCGTCTATAATATTGACTTGCCTACGTTTTCCTCTAATAAAACAACAAAAAAACGATATTATTATACAAATAAAAAAACTTCACTTGTTTTTGATACTTTAAGTAAACCAGCATCGTTACCTCTTTATTGTGTACTACGTATAGTCTGATTTTAATAATACCCACATAATAAAATTTTAAATTTACAACTTGTATTGTGATTGAAAATCAGGTTATATAAAATTTTGCTTTATTTATAGACTTTTTTACAAGTCAACAGCGGCGCTTATTTCTAAAAAAGTCAAAACCTGGAATTTTAACGACATACAACATGTTTAGATTTTGTTAATTTTTATCAGTGCCAGTGGCGTATACAGTAGCGCTCAATAAAATTGAATCGCGAATTAAATTTCGCGAAATCTAAGTTTAAATTTATTGTTATTACATTTAAATATAAATTAACAGTCATCAATTAAGTAACAATTAAACAAGTTTGCGATAAAATTTTATTGACCGCTACTGTACATAGAAGAAAAATCTCCCCTGGTGAGTTACGCCGGAATTCGTAGACAAGTAATATTTAACATAACTAAACAAAACGTTAAAATAATAGAATTTTAACAGTAAAGTGAAGAAATACAACTGAAAAAAAATTATTGTTTAAAAAACAAAATAAAGTTAATTACCCCTTGATAGATTAAGATTAAAAACACGGAGTCACTGTTACCTTAGTTAGATCGATCTAACTTGAGGTCGATCTAACGACCTGCATTTATACATAGTATCTGTGAAAAATTGATTGTCGCTCTAACATAGCTTTTAGTAGTTATAGCCTAAACGGAGTTTTATCGCTGATGCAACAAATTTTCTGCTACTATATCAAAGTTTTTTCTATTAAAAATAAGAAAATTTGTTAAATCGAATAATCTTTTTTCTGAATAGAAAAAACTTTGTAGTTTGCAGCAGAAAATTTGATTTTGTAGCAAAAATTTTGTTGTAGCAGCATGAAAAACTCAGTTGAGACTATAATAGATACTGAAAGCTTTGTTAGAACGCCAATCCTTTTTCACAGTGTAAGACCAATATAAATGTAAGAAATTGTTTTTATTGCAAAGTAGTGTTTTTAGTATAAGTAATGCAAAATCATGTTGTTTTTATTTTTATAAACTTTGAATTTTTTCTTCACACCGTCATTGTGGTTTACAAAATACATCAGTAAACTCAAGAACAGTAAGTTTCAGTTCTACTTACAGATACAGTGCTGAAAGAAATGAACAAACAGTCTAAAGTACACTGAAAAAAATGGTTCATCATATTGATCTTAAATTTCATCCGATGAACAGAATTCATCATATTGATGAACAAATTTCATTTCATTTCAATGATTTTTTTATCAATACTATGAATATTTCATCAAAATGATGAATTTTGTTCATCGGCTGAAAGATGATGAATTTTTGATGTACCTTTTTTTTCAGTGTAAGCAATGTAAATTGCTTAGTAAACTAACTTATTAAACATTTTTTGTTGAAAATTTCATTCTCTTCATTTATATTTATATAGAACTTTCTATTTCGTCGTACCATTTCCAAAATACAGTAACTTAAAAAATGCTATTAAAATTCCCATCAGTTAACTTTATTACAATAATTTTTACCAAACTTTTTTCAGTTATCGTATGTTGGAAACGGTGTTACGAAATAAAAAATTGTATCTAATTTACAAAAATTTTAAAATTAAATTTTTGACATCAAATATTTAATAGCTATTGCTGTAAAAGCGATTTTTATATGAGAAAAAAGTCTTCAAAGGGTATAGGTACAATTTACATTACTAACATAGGACTGTTACTGTTAATAATAACTTACCATAGACCGGATTATATGCATTTGCATATTTTGGCTATTTTTTTTATATTGCATATTTCAACTGAAAACCACTAATCGTGCATATTTGGGCAAATGTTATGAAATTTATAAAATAAAAGAAAAAGTTTCTTTATCAGAAAACAGTCTGCTCTAGAATTTAAAATTTAAATTTGGCGATGCCAACAAATTAAATTTTGGGTTGGCAATGCTCTCTCCATTAATTATATTTTCTTAGCAAAGTTCTTGCTTTTGACTAAGTTGATAGATAACCGATATAAGATTTAAGATAGATAAAAAGATCAAACGTACAAGTTTGTACTAACTTGGAATCAGAAACGGTACATGGGTTATAATGTCAGGTAGACTAGGAGTTTTAAAAACGCTCGGAAGTGGGGGCAACTTTAAAATAATA
This sequence comes from Cantharis flavilabris, assembly GCA_949152465.1. Classification (NCBI taxonomy): domain Eukaryota; kingdom Metazoa; phylum Arthropoda; class Insecta; order Coleoptera; family Cantharidae; genus Cantharis; species Cantharis flavilabris. Next base: position 15,369,269 of record OX424435.1, read on the forward strand.
AAAAAACAAAATTAGACTCTTGTTTTTCTTAAAAATTAGACTTTCTTCAAGAAACCACTGATATCACAAGAATTATTTGCACTAGTAGGTAGGGGTTGCCAATCAAAAACTAAACTCAATTTTCTCTAGAAAATTAATTTTTTTAGCAAAAAGTTTTCAAAAATTACATTTTATTTTTCATATTAATAACTTTTTATTTTGTCGCCCCCCCCCCTGTGGCGATTGTCTGGATAAGGTACTGTTTTATTAAATAATATAACAAAAGCATTACAATACTTGCACTTTCATGCCGACAACACCTAGATTGAAGCACTTTTGAATTCTATGACACGTTACGAAAGAAGTAAAGACTAATATTGTAGGTACAATAAATTGGTGACTTATAAATTAGAGCTGTATAAGCTCGGGAAAGTATGACATCAATAAACCTGGATAAACAAATGCGAATACCAATAAATGAAAAATATGAGGGGGATCTGCCATTGACGAGCATTGAACCATTGTACATACATAGTTAACAACGATGGATCTAACCAGAAACTAATAAGTACAATATAATGCCATAGCCATATAATATAGACCAGCGGGACTGGGGATCAGATTATTTCATGATTTCTACAAAATACAACTAACATCGTTGGCTAGGTCCATCACTGATAATAATCGAAGTTATAAAGTTATCATAATATTTTTTTAAAATTTTTTAAAATTTTAAGAAATTGGAATAATACATACCATATAAGATTCTAGGTTGTGCAATGTATTCAAAGTTTTTTGTTGAAATCAATTAATTAATTTTATTATATCACATATAGTAGGTAAAGGGTAAAAAGTTCTTTTTAATTTATCAAAATTTTTAAAAAAAATTAGCTAAGCATTCATTTAGAAATCAACTTTTTATTTAGATTTATTATTTTTTTTAATTTAATAATTTATTATATTTGAAAATAATTAATTTTTTTATGATTACTAGGATAATAGGTGAATATTATATTCTCAACCTGAATTCATACCTAATTTAGAGCACAAGTATCTCATTGGTTGCCTATCTTTAGGAACCATTCGTTTCTTAATTTTTATTAAAATTAAAAAAGAATTATGTGCGAAACGCCATTGCTTCTTTCCATCCATTATTAAAACTAAAAACATACAAAACAAATGAAAATTTTGAAAAACTTCCAATTTGGTAAATTATAGAAATGGTTAAAAAGACCCGAAACGTTGAACAATATAATTTTGTTTCACTTGACCACAATCTCAACACATTCTCTATTTACCTATATTTACATATACATAGGTATATGTGGTATAGGTATATATATATATGTACCTGGTGTTCATTTCCAGAATATCCAATCCAAGGGGTAAATAACTCTGAATTCCAATGATTTTCAAAGAATTCCAATGATTTCAAATAAGGCAATAAGGGGGAGGTAACGAAGCCCGAATTAAGTTGTTCGCCCAAAAATTATTCGAAAAAATACAATTTTGGGTGAATAATAATTTTAATGAAGCAACCTTGCAGCGATTTGAGCATACAAACTAAACTTAAAACTTTTATCATTTACAACACAGTTATATTCAAGAAAAGTGCTTATTCTAAATTTATGATGAATAATACAAAATATACATAACGTATCAGCGACCAAAACCATGGGAACTGCTGAGCGTGTGCTATTCTCAAGCTTCGGATGTATTCTTGGGAATATTCTGATGTGTAATATTTGGTATCACATAACACCCGCATCCCTTCAAAACCAATAAAATTACTAAATTTTGTTTAAAATTTAAAAAATATACCTAAATTCTTATAAAAAATTATGTGTATACTTTCCCCTAATAGCCTCATTTAACTCATTTATGACTTTTTCCTGAATCTGCTCTTGTGTAAAAGCGAAGAGAAATTTGAGGAAATTTAAAAAAATAGGAAATACAGGAAATTAAAAAATCTTAAGAATACTTGATAAACTTTTTTTATTTTTCACTTTTCTGGGATCGCATTTCAAAGATTTTTTAGATTTCTTAAAATTTCCTAAATATTTTTAGATTTTCTACAATTTCTTGAGATTTTCTTGGATTTCTAAACATTTTTAAGGTTTTCTTTAGATTTCCGTTCAGTATAATATACCAGATTCTCCCCCTCGATATTTGAATTTTAAATCGCAATATACAAAACTGAAGAAATCTTGTTCAATTTTCTGAAATTTTGTCCGGGAGTATCTATACTGCTCCTCATTTCTTTTAATTTCAAAAATATATCTAAATTCTTATCCAAATATATTTATTTACCACTCTCATGTACCCCTTAGATGAATTTTGCCTGGATCCGCCCTTGATTTTCAAACTGATTCCAATCTAAAGAATTTCTATTTTTTCCAAGGAATTCCAAAGATTTCCAAGGGAATTCCAAATAAGGGTACACAAAATTTTTGAGATATTTATCCCTTGTTCCAATCGAAATAATTTCACTTTTTTTGAAAAAACCAAAAAGCACTTTGATTTAGAAATTTAGATAAAGGAGGGGGACGTTTAAAACTAGTACTATACTGTTTAAATTTTAAGTTCCATGTCCTAGACCCCAGCTACCCCTGCTTTAAAAATTTTAAATAGAACCCCCTACCTTGCGATATATCATTTTAAAAGTGGAAAAATCCTGGTTCGTTCAAATTAAAATAATTAGATTTGGCGGATCCTTCGATGAGCTAGAGGTAAAAATAAAAAAATAAAATAAAAAAATGATTTTATTCGGAAACTCCTCCCGAGAATCTTCAGGACCTGAAAATTAGGTTAATTCAAGAATGTAGGCGGATTAGTGCAAAAACATTTCAGCAAGTCCGTGAAGAATTAGAAAATAGATTGTACTATTGTTTAGCCAATAGGGCACTTCCACTCCCCCACTCCAACATGGCTGCCGAAGAGCAGCTTGGTGGTATGGTTGGTGGTATTCGCCCTAAGATTTGTTAAGGATTCAAGTATTTTCGTTATAAAAATGTATTTTTTATAGAATTCTAACCAGTTCTTTTAGCATTTTTAGCTTTTATGACACGGTGGTGATCGTTTTATAATAAATTGGGCTACTAAAATCCACTATACTTGCAAATAATTGAATAAATTGTGTGTTATTAAATTTTTGAAAATTATTAGCCTTAAATATTAAAAGTTAGGTACAATAATTTGAAATAAATTGCTTTAAATAAAAATAATTAACAACTCAGCTGTTTATTAATAATTAGTTTCCAGCGTTTTTGTGTTTTTGAGTAATTTACATAAATACATTCAGATTTAGTGAACAATATAATCGTAACTAGCACAGTTCAGGAGTTTACTAAAAAATGTAAAAATTATGTCTTAAAAATCAGCAAATCTTCTAGTCGAGAATGCATTAAGCCCGGCAGATACAAATTTCGCCCAAGTTTAAAAATTCCCTACCTATGAAACTGATGAAAAACCATTTAAATTACATATTTTCTAGTTTGATTTGGTTAAGTTTAATCATTCATTTAATTTTACTGTACTTTTTATTCTGTAAATATTTGACTTTGTTTAAAGGCAAACCGGCAGAAGTTGGAAAATAACAAATTCTGGTTGTATAGCCCTGCTATTTCAACATGAACCGGAAAGTCAAAAAAATTACTGAAACACAAAAATGCTGGCAAATAATTACAAAACATAAGAGCTGAAATGTTGTTTATTTATTTATTGTATTGTATTTCATTTAAATAACTGTTAAAATTATTGTAACTTTTAATATTTCAGGTTAATAATTTTGTAAAATTTAATAACACACAATTTATTCAATTATTTGCAAGTATAGTGGATTTTAGTAGCCCAATTTATTATAAAACGATCACCACCGTGTCATAAAAGCTAAAAATGCTAAAAGAACTGGTTAGAATTCTATAAAAAATACATTTTTATAACGAAAACACTTGAATCCTTAACAAATCTTAGGGCGAATACCACCAACCATACCACCAAGCTGCTGTTCGGCAGCCATGTTGGAGTGGGGGAGTGGTAGTGCCCTATTACGGAGCACATTTTGAAATCTTAATTTCATAAATTTTCTAAAAATAAATAATTTCCGAACAAAATTAACTTTTATTTCATCTTGCAATTTTTACTTCTAGCTCATCGAGGGCTCCGCAAAATGAAATTCTTTTAATATGCATAAATGAAGATTTTTCCCACCTTTAAAATGAAATATTGCAACGTAGAGGTCCCATTTAAAATTTTAAAGTTAGGGATTGAAACTTAAAATTTAAACAGTCCTAGTTTTAAACGTCCCCCTTCCCTTATCTAAATCAACGTGTTATTTGTTATTTTCAAATTTTTTTAAACAAAAAAGTTATTTTGACTGGATAATCTGGAGATGAACAACTATGTTTAAACAATTTTAATATTTGACTTAATGCTTATGTTAAGCAAAAAAAATTTAGAAATAAATATTTTAAACAGCAATAATTACACTATTATAAAGTTTTGAAAATTAAAATTTAAAAGCAGTTCTATAAGATTTTGCTATCAGGTATTTTACTTCCGGATAATTATTCGCCCTCAGACATATTGCTGCTAGAATATTTCGTTACCACTGCTGGTTTGTTACAGAAACTTTAAAAACAATAACAAAAGCAACAAATGAAAAATTAATTAAAGAAATATGAGTTAAGGAAAAAATGGAAAAATTATGTAGTAAATACCAAATTTATATATTTTAGAACTTAGCGCATGAAGGGATTCCCAACGTTAAGCCTCCTTGGTCATTATAAAAATATATTCACTCTAATAAAAAAACACATTATTTTCACGACATTGCTCAACTCCAATGTCTCAATAAGTCTCTTTTTGACATTTTTTCCGATATGATGGTCTTTCCATATGTTCGTCAGTCTTGTCAACGCCAACTTTGCCATTCTGATTCTCCTTGCAATTCCTCCTAATTTTCGATATGCTTGCTCCAAATATATAATTTCACTTGTTTTTCAATATCTCCAATGTAACTTTGGTTACAAATAAAATTTTAAGTTGGTCATATTCATGTTGTAGGTTATGTCAATGTTAACGTCAATGTTTACCTACATATATTAATTTTTAAATTACAGTCTACAAAATACATATCTGAAGTGGTAGATAAACTTAAAAACTTTTTTAGAAAAGGTAGATACCAGAATTTGTCAAATTTTTAAAAATTTAAAATTGGTCCTACTTTTTAGTTTGGAGAAAAAATAGTTGACTTTAGATATTAGTGTCGGGAAAATAAAAAAAAACACAATAATTATTTAAAAACATTATATTACATGGCAGTGTTTATATAATTACAATTAATTTGAATACACAAGCTGAAAAAATTGTAACACTGTGGTTTAAAAAATTTTGACTAGTCACAACATAGCACCCATTTTAAATAAAAAAATGCAACATCCAAACTTCACTATGTTATAATTTTTTGTAATTTAGTGTATTTAAATTACAAATATATATAATAGCACCAAGAAACATTAAATTTATAAAAATAATTTTAGTATGCACGAACATATAAAATAATTATATATTACTTATATTTTTGATTTCTTATTCTAGATACCTAACGTTTTGAGTAGTATTTTGTTATTTAATAATTGAAAAAGTTGAAAAGCAATTTATTAAATAAAAAATAAAAAAGTTATGCACTAATATCAATACATACATACATATTATTACTACCTATACTAAGTATGGTACAAATTTTTTACATTCTTTTTAAGAGCGTACAAAAGTAAAAAATAAAATGGCACATTCGGTTATCTATAAATGCATTACACTTTATAATGCATAAGTACTTAGTCATCTGCTTTTTAAATAGATATATCACATCAGATGACTATGTACCTAACACAATCAAGGAACACTTTAATTTATTTAATAATAAATTGAACACAGCGAGGTGTTATAATTATTGAAGTTGAAAAATAGTACGATGGCGCTCACCTAAACGTTTCCATTCGATAAATGCTTGTGTCATTTGATAGTTTACGATTTCATGATTTCGTAAGAAATTGACTTATGTTAACTAAACTATTGCATTTTAATACAAATAGGCAGTAAACAAAAATGGTTAATTAACAAAAAAACAATAATAAACGTTATATTATTGTTGGCAACAATTACATTTTACGTATTCTTTATGCACACTTGGCACCTACCTACTCTGTCTCTGACGTTACCGGCCTTAAGAGTTTGTCTTTGGGGCACTTGGAACTGCTGATTGTTGTCGATAGTTGCTAACCAGAAACTGAACTTGTTAGCAAAGTAATGGCACGTTCCTCGTGCACCGTTACATTCGATGAATGGAGTTGCGCGGAAGTCTTCCAGACAAGATCCGGGACTCGACAGCGATTGTCCTCCTCCTTCGGCACCAGCGGCCGTGTGCTACAAAAAAACGAAAATTATTTAAAACATTTGATCGGATTTTTTCAAAACAATTAATAATTACCATCACGAAACTGTATCCTATCCATAATGAACCCCATCCGTTTGGACAATCGGGTAAAGTTAACGATTGGCTGTGCACAGCAATAACATTAGCAGGTGCTTCACAAACAACACATCTTGAAATGTATTGTTGTATAGCTGTTTCTTCGACAGGCATCATGGGTATTGGTGCACTTGTGGATAACCAATATGATCTATCGTTTCGACTGGCGTAATTGCAAACATTGTTAAAATCGCAGAATAAGAACGGCATCGTTGAGAACTTCCTAACACACGAACCAGCAAATCCAAGATCTTGATGATGAGCTTTTTCATTGCCTTCGATGTACAGCAAAGAATATCCATCCCATAATTTAACATGGCCTGGTTCGCAAGATGGAACATCTACAGATTGACTATGTCTAACCAACAATATTCCTGTCAGGTAATCAGGAGTTGCTTCGCAAGAAGCGCCCGCTTCACCTTTGGCACCAGTATAACCTATGGCGCCAGCTGCTCCGGGCAAACCATCGAGACCTCTTTCACCTTTCAATCCTGGTAAACCTGGTTGTCCTGGGATACCTTCTTGACCGGGATAACCTCGGTCACCCTTTTCGCCAGGAATACCTGGCAATCCGTCAAGACCTGGTAATCCTTGTTCGCCAGCTCTACCAGGTGGTCCGGTAATACCCCTTTCACCTTTCGATCCCGGATACACAAGACCAGACTCTCCTTTGTCACCCTTAAGACCAATAAATCCTTGTAAACCTGCAGCTCCTTGTGGTCCTGGATATCCTTTATCACCAGGAGGTCCTTGTGGACCGGTTGGACCAGAATATCCATCTGAACCTCTATCACCTTTAGCACCTGGTATTCCAGGTGTTCCTGGTAGTCCCGATAAACCGCGATCACCCTTAAGACCGGGAGCACCTGTAAATGATATCATATTATGTTATATGCATGTCAACAGCTATTTAATAATATTAGGAAAAATATTCATCTTATGTTCTCACCTAATAGTCCAGGGGGTCCCCTGTCACCTTTCTCTCCTTGTTGACCAGGGTAGCCATCAGCACCAGTTCTTCCGGGTTGACCATCCGATCCGGGTAAACCAGGTTGACCTTGATTACCACGATCTCCTTTAAGCCCAGGTGGCCCAACAGGTCCAGGTGCGCCTTGATTTCCATTTACTCCAGGAAGACCTGGGAAACCCCTTTCTCCTTTTTCACCTGGATTACCAGAAATGCCGTCTCGACCACTTTTTCCGGGTAATCCAGGAAGACCTTTTTCGCCTTTAACTGTTAAACCGGGTAAACCTGGTTGACCAGCATAACCAATATCACCTGAAAATACAATAACAATAGTAAATGATAAAAAAATATAAAATTGAAAAATAAAGCACCTTTTTGACCGTGATTGCCGGGTAAACCAGATGCACCTTTAATTCCAGGAAAACCAAGATCTCCTTTTTCACCTGGAAAACCGGGTTGTCCAGGGTTACCAGCATTTCCTTTTTCTCCAGTCCTTCCATTTAGTCCTGGACCGCCAGGTTCTCCTTTTTCTCCTTTGACTTCAATTACTGGTCCAGGTGGACCACGTTCACCTGGACGTCCTTCGGTACCAGGAAAACCAACTGGGCCTATAGGTCCGGGTCCTCCTCTCTCTCCTTTAGCACCATCAAAACCGTTTTGACCTGGGAATCCTACATCTCCTTTAGCACCTGGGTAACCGGCCGGACCGTTAAAACCGCGATCTCCTTTCTCCCCAGGTAAGCCATCAATGCCATCCAAACCTGGAGCACCTCGATCTCCTGGGAAGCCCCTATCTCCTTTGAGTCCATTTAATCCTGGCAAACCTATAAATTAAAAATAATTAAAAAGTGAGAATTGCATATTTCAAGATAATGTCAAACCTGGATTTCCCTTTAAACCTGGAGTACCGGGAAAACCGTCTATACCAGGTACACCACGATCTCCTTTTCCTCCTGCAGGACCTGGCTGTCCAATACCAGGAAAACCGGGTTCACCCTTAAATCCTGGCAAACCATCTCTGCCTGGATTACCTGCCGCACCTCGTAAACCTGGTATACCTGGTTCTCCCTTTTGACCTTTCTGTGAAGCTTGTCCAGGTTCTCCTTTTCTACCTGGTGCGCCTGAGAAACCAGTGTCGCCTTTCAAACCAGGTTGACCAATAGGTCCAGTAATTCCCGGAGGTCCTAACGGTCCTACATCACCCTTTTCTCCAGTTAAGCCTTTAAAAATAATTAAAAAAATTTTGTTTTAAAATATTTGGAATAAAATTTCAACAGCGTACCTGGAAGTCCTGGAGGTCCCAGTAAACCAGGTGGACCTGGTTGTCCAGGATATCCGTTTTCACCCCTATCTCCTTTTTCTCCTGGTCTGCCATCTTTACCGTTTGCTCCAGCAATACCAGGTGCACCACGAGGACCTGCGAATCCTTTTGGTCCATCAATTCCTGGAATTCCATGATCTCCCTTTGCTCCTGGGAATCCAGGCATACCCGGTCGACCGGGTTCACCTTTTAGACCCATCTCGCCTTTAATTCCGTTAAATCCAGGGCGTCCAGGTCCACCTGATATTCCTACAGGTCCAACGGGTCCTGCATCACCTTTCTGACCAGGTGAACCGGGTAGTCCGCTAATACCAGGATTACCAACATCTCCCTTCTCTCCTTGTAATCCTAAATTCAAATAAAAGATTAGGTATAATTTTTGTTTGAATTTTTATCTTAAATCGAATATAAAATAATGTTAAATTAGGGAAAAACTTATTTTTTTTAGAAATAACTCAATATGATACTACTATAATTTTTAATAAAATAAATTACCTTGGAATCCTGGAGGTCCATTAGCTCCAGGTTTTCCTGGAAATCCTGGTAGTCCGGATTCACCTTTGGGTCCTGGATAGCCTTGAGGCCCTGGAGGGCCCACACCGGGTATTCCAGCTTCTCCTTTATCACCTTTAAATCCACCAGGACCAGTAAAACCTCGTTCTCCATTTCTACCGGGTTCTCCAGGAACTCCAGCTGGCCCTATATCACCTTTATCTCCACGAGGACCTGGCAAACCTCTTTGCCCAACAGGACCAGGTGGGCCTGAATTACCAGGATTACCTCTTTCTCCAGTTAAACCAGCCAAACCTTTTTCACCGGGAAGCCCATTAAATCCTTGAGGACCTGGTTCACCTTTGGTTCCCTTTTCTCCCCGATTTCCTTTAAATCCTTTTATTATCGGCAAAGGACAAAGGCCAGTGGCTCCTTTGGGACCTGTTCTTCCAGGTTCTCCCTTGCCTCCTGCCAAGCCTGGTAGACCTGAATAACCAGGTTCACCTTTGATGCTGCTTCCTTTATCTCCTTTTTGGCCAGGTATTCCAGCTTCTCCAGGCTTTCCATCTCCACCAGGAAAACCTTGATAGCCTGTATCACCCTTAGCTCCAGGGAAGCCGGGTAAACCAGATGGTCCTGCAGGTCCAATCGGACCAATTGGTCCTTCTGGTCCTGGTAAACCAGGTATACCTCGCTCACCTTTATCGCCTTTTTGAGCTTGCACTAAGTTACCCGGTATTCTTGCGGGTTCGCCTTTTTCTCCGTCATATCCAGGAAGACCCATTTTACCATCTTTTCCCTAATTAAAAAACATTCAATTTTAAACATCCGTAGATATAGGTTCATATAAATACAAATAATAAAATTAAATTATGAACTTAATACTTACTGAAGGGCCGGGAGGACCTGGTTGTCCAGGTAATCCATCATCTCCATCTTGTCCTGGATAACCTATTGCACCAGGCGGTCCACGACCTCCGTTACTTCCTGGCAAACCATCAAATCCTCGATCACCTTTAGCGCCTTTAGCACCAGGTGAGCAATCTTGGCATCTTCCTCCAGATTCACCTTTTTGTCCTGACAAACCGGGAATACCTGGATTACCACCTCGGCCTGGATTACCCTTAGCACCAGGAAAACCTGGAGAACCTGGTGCACCAGGAATGCCTTCCAATGCATCACCAGGACTACCTCTCGGTCCTGGATAACCTTTCTCTCCTTTAGAACCTTTACCGCCATCTCTACCAGCAAGACCATCGGATCCTTTAGCACCCTTAAATAAACATTTTTTTTAATTATTATGATTGTTAAAGGATTGGATTTAGAATTATTTGTATGCCATATTTTAGTTAGCATGAATATAAATTAAAAGTACCTTTTTTAGGGAAAATATAATGCAATACTTTATTATATGATAGAAATTATAAAAAAACTATTAAAATTATGCTTTAAAACTAAGAATTTACGTACCGGAATAGATAAACCTTTGTCTCCTGGATAACCTCTAGGACCTTGGGGTCCTTGAAGACCGGGATATCCTCGTGGACCCTCAGATCCTGGCAAACCAATAGCACCGGCATCTCCTTTATCGCCCTTTTCGCCAGGTGAGCCTTCAGTACCAGGAATACCCGGCAGTCCTAGTCCACCTGCAGGCCCAAGAGGACCTCTGGGTCCTTGGTCTCCATCAAAGCCATCCATTCCTTTAGGTCCAATTGGACCTGGGTAACCTCTTGGACCAGCAGGTCCAGGTGGTCCAGGTCTGCCTTTACCACCACCAGGAGGACCCTGAGGACCCCTTAATCCAATTGGTCCTACTGGACCATCTCTTCCTGGTTCGCCCTTTAAACCTGCTCTACCTGATAATCCAGGTAAACCTTCAACACCTCTATCTCCTTTTTGACCCGATGGACCAGGTATACCTGGGAATCCATCGCGACCCTAAAATTAATTTTTTTATAAAAAACATGTTGATAAAATTAGTTGTATATTATATTACTCTTGATCCCGGTGCTCCAATTAATCCTTTTTCTCCTTTCATACCAGTTTGACCAGGTAGACCGTAGTCACCTTCTGGACCAGGCTCCCCTTTCTGTCCTTGAGGTCCATAATCTCCATGGTCACCTTTGTCTCCCTTCTCGCCCATTGGACCCAAAGTATGAGTATCTCCAGTATGAGGTAGTACGGCGGATTCACCTTTCATACCCAATTGCCCTTTGTCTCCTTTTTCACCTTTTTGTCCTTCGTAACCAACTCCCATGTTACCCTTTTGACCTTTAAGACCTGGAGGTCCTCTTGGACCCTATTTTTTGGAAATAATAAAATAATTGTGAAATTTATTTATAAAATCACTTACCGGTCCTCCTGAATCGCCTTGAATACCAGGTAATCCTGCTGGGCCTATAGGACCTGGTAATCCAGATGGTCCGGTTACCCCATTTAAACCGGGCTCTCCTTTTTGTCCTTTCAAATTTATTTCACAATGAGCTGGTTCACCTTTGAATCCTTTAATTCCTGGAACTCCAGGATATCCTCTTGGGCCAGGTTCTCCTTGCAATCCTGGTATTCCGGAACTACCCTATTATTATAAATAGTTAAGATGTTAGTTTAAATTAATAAAGCAATAAATTATCTGATTATTTTGCATGAAAATATATAAATTACTAAAATATATTACTTACGTCGGTACCATTGCAACCATCTAAACCAGGAATTCCTGTGGGACCTGGAGGACCTTGTATTCCAGGCACACCGTTAATACCGGGAAATCCTGGTACACCAATTTTTCCTCGATCACCTTTTGGACCCCTAGGTCCGACTAGACCTTGCTCGCCTTTTTCGCCTTTTGCTCCCATTGGTCCTTCAGAACCCGGAAATCCCCTTTGACCCTTGTCTCCATTGATGCCAGGTAAACCAGGAAATCCCTATTAAAAATTTAAGTTACTACTTGTATATTTAAGTAATTTATTTTAATGCATACTCGAGTTCCTTTTTCTGCAAAACATTTTGGAATGCATCTTTCGCTACCATTTTTAGGTCCTAATGCACTTCCAGGAGCGTCATAAATATCATAGCTGCTTCCATATGGTCTACTGCTTTGGTAAGGGCTTGAAGGATATGCTCTACTACCTCCACCTCCTCCATTACCTCCGCCCGCTCCACCGCCTCCGCTACCGCCACTTCCTCCAGAACTTGCAGAGTTGTAAGAACTTGAAGAGATCGAAGAAGAAACTGAAGAACCTTGTACGTTTGGTGAACCGCCGCTTTGCGAACCATAGGTCTGGGTTTGATAATTGTAGGAACCTTCAGGTTGACCTTGTTGTCTTCTAGCAGATTCATATGAATCGTAAGAAGAACCTCCTTGCCTTCTTAAACCTCTATAAGGATCTTCGTCAGGTGTACCACCTACTGGCACAGACGGCGGAACTCCTTCTTGACTTCCTGAAGTTTCGTATCCGGAAGACTGTTGTCTTCTGGAAGCTTCATAAGAATATTCATTTGTACCTTCATTTGGAATACTTGGTGGAACATATCCTGTAGAAACGCTTTGACTTCCGGAAGATTCGTAACCTGGTTGCTGGTTTCTTGAAGATTCGTAGGAATATCCATTACTACCTTGGCCTCTTGAGGATTGATATGGATCGTCAACGGAAATGTTAGGTTGGTTATTTCCCGAAGAACTGTCTTGATTTCCTTCTACTCTTCTAGAGTAATCATAAGAGTATTCGTTTGACGAACCAGCTCCTCTTAAATTTTGGTATGGATCTTGCCCATATGTGTTCGGTTGAGCATTTCCTTGATTTGGGTCATAATATTGGTAGTTCCTTGAGGGATCTTGTCTTGTCCTAGAAGGATCTTGTGAATCTGTGTTTTCATTTCCATCCGATTCGTTTCTCCTATTCGGTTCGTTTGGATAATTATTTCCATATGCTCCAGATGCTCCAGATGTTCCAGATTGACTATAAGAAGTATCGTATGGATATGTTTGCACATTGCTTGTTGGTTGAAGACCTAAAACTTCTGATAGTCTTCGGCGGTCGTTGTAAGATGGATTGTAAAGATCTTGGTATCGACTGTCACCAGATAGAGAAATTCCGGCCGCGCCGTAGACGGCATTTGATTGAACTCCAGCATTCACTTCTTTGTTTTCATCAATTGTATTATACGATTGACTTCTACTGTAATCATTTTCATATGTCTCCGTTCGATTTCGGTCATCATAAGATGGTATTAATTGCTATAACAACAATAAAATAAATTATTTCTCTTGTTTTATTTATTGCAATGAAAGGATTGGTGTTAAAATTGCACAGCTAATTGACTTTATGGTTAAAATGATAAACGAATTTAAATAAAAGTTGAAACTCGTTTTAATAGCTTTACTTTGTCAAAAGTAATTTATCGTTCAGACACAACAGCGGTAACGTTTTATGTAAAGAGGAATGTAATTTAATTTTATATTATGTCATTTTTACATTTTTATTACCTAAATTATTATCAAGTGATTTGATTTTTATTGTTTATTCAACTTATTAATTTTTAATAGTGTGTTAATAAAGATATTATTTCTGATTGAGGGAGTAAACTAGATTATTCAGTGGAATATACTATTTTTTTATTTCCAAAATATAATCATACTAATTAGAAAGAAAATTGTCACAATAGAATATCTGGAGGTTAATTGAGACCGATTTGTGGAAGCAAACGACACCTGTAAATAAAATTACAAATATTAAGTGTAAAGCGTGAGTACATTACCTTCCTCCGGAAGTTAATGTAATATTATGTCATCCGAGCAAGATTGGTGCATATAAGTGAACATTTGATGAACAGATTCGAAGGAATGCATAAAACTTTGTAAATTTATTATTATTATGGCTTCGAAAATTACGATACTAGTGGAGATGAGGAGAATGATAAAGCATAATAATTATCCTGATGGTCACTTGTGATCAGCAATGGGGGTAGAATTTGAAAAGTTATATTTGCTTATTATGAAATATGAAAAAAAATCCTATATAAAAAATATAACTCTAATTGCATATTTTATTTGATATTTGATTGATAATATGTTTAAATGTTATAATATAATATTGGATCAAAATTTTTAACTGTAAACCATTCCGTTATTTTATCAACTAAACCAATTTCCTGTCAATCAAACTTTCTATAACTAATTAAATGTGCATAAATGTAGGCAGTTTGTTAACAAATCATAATATTGTAATAAATTAATTATTGTATTGTTTGATTTAATTACTTGTTCATAATAATGTCAGTGAATTTTTATTATTTACTAAAAAAAATTATGTTTTAATTATTGCTGCAATTGCTGCAAAGCGCAAACGAAAATTGTAGGTTCAAAATGTATGCTATGTTATCATTTGTTAAGATGAAAAGATGTGATATTTCGATAATAGTAGCCTCAAAGATATTATCAACACCTTGTACTTCGGTATTCCAGCCTAAGGCTGTGGCATAGCAGTCCAACACTCAAACCACTAGCCTACGACCTATTTGACAATTAAAAATACAACTCGTACTTAACATGGACATAATGAAGCTAAAAACAGTTCAAGAATTAACATAAGCATTTGCCTTATCTACAAGCTAAAAAAATCCAAAATAACTCCATTTCTATAATCCTAATTCTATATAATTTTAGAGAACGTGTTGGAAATAAAGCATCGAAGTACATCCCACAAGAAATTCTTAATCCGTACTTAAATGTCAAGATGCCAAATATGATGTCATATCAGAAGTAATTTAATTATTGTAATATAGGTACATAAGAATTAAGTAGCTCGTAGGTAGTTCAAGAACTTTTAACAAAGTTTGCGTGACAAGTTGAATGCATTTATGTTAAAAAATAACGGTTAATTACTCAATGAATTTTTATAAGCAGTCCTCAAATCATAAAATATTTTAATTATTCTCATTTGCAAACAACAATTCATTAAGAAAATCCAGATACTCTAGCTGACGTAGCAATTTACCAAATTTATTCTTTGTAGTATTGTAACACAGAGAACTTTATAGTTTATCGTTTCTCTCTATAGCCATTGCGGGCCAGGAACATCTCGTAAGAGAAAAACATAGTAGCACCAGAAGTTAATATATTAACATCTCGGCCATTGGCTCACCATTTCTCTATAGTTATAAAAATCATTTGATTGCAAGGAATTCGAAAAAATGATTTTAGCCCAAAAAAATCTAAAAAAGCTAAACTTCTGAAAAGTCCTCTGAAATCCCGAAAATTCAAATATAAACAATCAAAAACTGGAACATATCGAAAAGTTTTTTATTTTGCTGTAAATTAAGGAATGAAAAATGTGCGTAAAAATGGGTTAACTATTAGCCTGTTGACCGCATCAAATAAAAAATTCTCCAATCATCTGCGATCGCAATCTATGGACATAGATTGACCCCATATTTATAAGGAAAAATGTTCTTTTTAGTAACAATGCTAGTAAGAAGAAATATAAGAACCACCTTATTTCCGATGATTGCTGGTATAGAAAGGGCAATGGGATGCCACCCTCCCGAAACAAAATACTATACTCGCCATAATATTTTTGAATAAAAATAATAATTAGACTTTGACCTAACATTTTAATAATCTTTCTGATAGTTGTGAATATTCCTACACTAATATTTTTTGCAAAATGACGTCATTGAAATTTTTTTAAATAGCAATGATTTTAATGTTTTTAATTCTGTTCAATTGATTTGCTTAGAGATATTATTAATTGGTAAATGCAATTATTGAAAAATGACCCCATGTGTGTAAGGAAAAAGGTTCTTTTTAGTAACAATGCTAGTAAGAAGAAATATAAGAACTCTTCAAGAAAATTCCATGCCAGGCTTCCTACGGTTCTGAATTACAGCCGGTCATACAGTATTGATCGATGGTGTTGTTAACGCATATTTTTCCCACCTTAACCTAACATTTTTTAATACAGTTATTGAGTAAGGAGTATATAGCGGGAGTATGCAAATTTTTATAATTCCAAATAGATTTCTTTTTAAACCTTGAAGAGCAATATTAATAATTTTCGTTAAATTTCGTATTTTATTTAATTTTATCAAAATGCAAATTACGATTTCCCGAAGGGAAAACCGCTACAAAAATTTGGTGTAAAGGAAAGTGAAAGAAAATCTGAGAAAACTTGAGAAAATCCAAGAAAATCTTTATCAATCTTAGGAAATCTAGAAAATGCGTAGAAATCTTACGAAATCCGAGAAAATCTCAGGAAATCCAATTAAATTTTAGTAAATCAGAAAAATTTAGGATACTACAGACAACCTTTGTTTTTCGGTTGTTTTTTAAATTTTTTCGAAAGAAAATCTTGAAGCAATCCAAGGAAATTTGAGGAAATCCGGAGCAATCTAAGGAAATCCAAAGAAATTTCATAAAAAGAAATCTGATGTTTAAAAATTTGATTTACGGTTTTTCTCTCGTGTTTTCCGATACCCAAAAATAGTTTTTAGTAAGTTTGATTTTATGCATGACAAAGAACTAATCTGAGGTTTCGCCCCCTATCCAACATGAACAATGTGCTTTAAAACGGTCACCCATCCAAGTGTAAACCCTGCATTAAATTGCTTGAATACCGAAATCTCATGAGATCGAAATATTATTTTTTATAACTTCTAGAAGTTTAGTAAAATTTTAGTGCAACGCCAAATAACTGAAAATATTTTGAAATCTACAGGATGCGACCTGTTATATTGTATTATGTTAAATAATTTTTATTTTGAATTACAGCTATTATTCTCATTCTTTACCATAATGCAGTCTTGGTTCAAATTGTATGCATAGTTATGCTAAGTAAATTGAAAACTACTTTTTCCTAGACAAACGTAATCCTACCTAGAGGAAGCTTTATCAACATGATTATTATAAAATAAGAAAAAGCACCTTTAAACTGTAACACAATAACTTTGCAAAAATAAGCATAATTAAAGTAATTTTTACTTCCTTCCTTTCTATAATTTTCTTAAATCTGAAATATTTTTAATATTGTAATCCAACCACAGGGTTTTGGCAAAATGTATTCCGCTCAATTTCTGCTATTAACTAAACCGGTATAATTAGATATCACAATCGACTACATCATTATGATTAACCACGATAATTTAGATTTGTTAAACTGTGAAGTCTAATTTATCGGTATTATTACCAGCTGCATGTAAACTTAAAAATAAATATAATTCTAAAATTAGATTATGTAATTTGTAATACATGCGGAACCACAAATGATGAACAAACCGAGATTTCAATAAATTTCCA
Organism: Cantharis flavilabris; assembly: GCA_949152465.1. Taxonomy (NCBI): domain Eukaryota; kingdom Metazoa; phylum Arthropoda; class Insecta; order Coleoptera; family Cantharidae; genus Cantharis; species Cantharis flavilabris. The sequence continues at coordinate 15,386,850 of OX424435.1, forward strand.
GTGATATTGAGTTGTCTGACCAAAAAGAAAAGTGACAATTTAGCGGAACGTGGGCACGCGTAGGAAGAATTAAAAGATAAACATAATAAAACAAAAGATTGAACAAATTTTTGGAAGCAATAAATTTTTCTACTCAAGTGTCCAAAAGCACCAAAATATATTGCTAAATTATAGTTGATTCGTAATGTCGAAATAATTTTAGATCGAAAGAAAGCTCTTTTCGAGTTGGCTCGCAACAGATGGGTAAAAATTAAAAATGGAACCGAATAAAATATTTAGCATTATCATTTTCGAAATTTCTCCAAAGTGGATGAATAAAAATGTCAAAATTTTGTAAATCATATACAGCAAAATTGGTAATTTTTATTCAAACTCAATTATAAAACTTATCTCGGTATGTAGATACCAATTATTTCAAAAATTATAAAAAAATTATCTTTGTCAAATTTAGAACAAAAATAACATTATCTTTGTTAAACCAATGTTCAACTTTTTTAATTTTCAAAACTGTCGATTTAATATTTTTAATTAGTTTTTTTCCTTTTTTTTTATTTTTAAAGTTAATTTTATTTATGTGCCAGATGGAACACATGTACTTTTTTGGATTCTGTCAATCGGCAACTTGGATGAAGAATAAATCAAACTTGAATTACAAAAACAAAAATTTTTTTCAAACAACACTGACAACTAAAATAATATATGGAAGTTTAAAAGGCAATAAGCTACCGTGTTGTTAACGAGGGTTAAATTTGTCAACAAGTGTTTAAAAGAATCTTTGAGAATCACTTACCGCCGTTGCACATATTGTAAGTCCTAGTATAGATGCGAAAAATCTGCAAAAGTAATTAAGAAATGTTAGCCCAAAACGAATTCGAAAAGCTTCTTAAGTGTCGTTAACAAAAATCACATTTAAAAATTTATTGCAAAATATAATATAATTATTACAACTGATACTAATTTTTATCGAAAAAAAAAATTATATATTTTTAATTTTATGAAAAATTTTGTAAAATAAAATTTGCAATAAAACATACCGCATTCTGTGGTCGGTCATGCCGACCTTTTACCCCAATTCGGGGTTAATCACAACACTAATCCTATGTCCTATGTAATGCTGCACACGCGGTATCGCGCGCCACTGAAAGCCCTTAGCTCTTGTCCAGGTCTCAGAGGCGGATCGGTCCCCTTGTTCCCCTCGCAAGAACTCCGCCAACTAAGTCTCACTGTCTTAAGTCACTTTACTTAAACGATTTGTTGTATTAACTTGTGAGATTTACGTTTGCACTGCAAAGTGAAGTAGCCAAATAATCTTTAGCAGGTGACAATTGCTGGTTTTAATTAAAAAAAACCGAATTTTGAAAGACAAAATTGAAAATTCAACACTGCGGAGAAATACAAAAACCGGAAGCTTTGAAGAAGTGGGAGTGTTAGCAACAGATTTTGGATGAGGCAGAACATGGAGCAGTAAGCCATGCCGCCGTGGTCGAGATGCTGCCGGGCGCTGATCTTCGCCCTGGCATTATTTATCGTCGTTTTTATCGATAGCGCAGATTCGGAGGTGAGTAAATTTGAAATTTCATCCCTTATTTTTTTTTTTAATTTACCATTTCACCCCGAATCTAATAATTCAAAATTAAATAGTAGATAATCGGTATAAATGAATTCAAAATTAACAAATTTCTTTTTTCTTTTTTTTTATTATTTTTAATTGGGTTCCCCACGTGTTAGATGCTTAATTATTATGTTCGTAAGCTTTTAATAGTTCGAAATGCACAACACACCTTACTCAATCTATAAATAAAAATGCGTTTTTATTTTTATAAATAGTGAAAGTATTTTGTAAACTTAAAACATTTCATTCATAATTTTATTGTTGTTTCTTACGTTCGGACGTTAAAAGTTTATCTATGAGCAACTTTTTAATTAATTCATAAATTAATCTTGAATTAAACTTACTATTTAATTAAATAATCTGTTTGTTATTCTGTTCGATAACACTTGATAATACAACAAATTTATCAACAAAGAAATGAAATTTAATTTATTATAAAATTAACGTTTTTAATTTACACTGAAAAAATTAATTTTTATTTGCGTTATTACGTTATTAATATTTTTTTTTGCCCCCAACTAAATTTATTATTCAGCAACAGGTTTGATAACGTTAAATATTTATTTTGTATAAAATCATGAAAAATGTAAATTATTTCCATTTTATTATGTATTAATGCAACCGTGTAAGGAGAGCTCTTTAGTCTATGTGAAACATTCTGTTCTTCAGCAGTTAATATTTCAGCAACGTAGAATTCCTTCATTCAGGTTATGGCTTTTCAAACAATTCCGTTGCATCATGCTTAACGCTTTAATGAAGAACTTGATTCTTGGAACTAATTTTGGCATATAACATATGTAATACTATCTCTCTTGTAGGCTAAAACCTACTTATGCTTTCCATCTACCTATTCACATTGACACTTGTAACATCTCATTAAATCGAGCTTTTATGGATAATATCCAAATAATATGGTAATTTTTATCCTTCGATTTCCATATTTTAAAAATTCATACTGCATACCAGTATACCTATAAATCGTAGACACAATTAGTCTGGTCTAATAGGATTTAAGTAATCAGAAAATCGGCTGTCTAATTATATAACTTATATACTATTCTTAGCATACACAAGTAAAAATTGGAGTTCATCATCTCGATAATGAACTCTATTCTAGATTATCTCATCAGATTGCCTAATAGTTTCAAAACTATGCAAACTTGCTAATTTTTTTTGTATATCATTTAAACCACCACAGATCTGATAACAAAATTTAGATCACCAACATTATCCGGTAAACCATATGATTCAATTATTGGAACAATAAAATATCTAATAATATAACTTGGTTATCAAAATATTAAGTTGCCCATATTTTTTTTTCCTAACTCATTATTGTAATTAGTTAATTAACAAATATGATTTTGTAACGTCACAGACATGTTTTGTCAGCTATCAGTATTGTTATATATTTGCCATACGAAATTTGCAAGGATTGGCAAACCTGTTTGACAGAAATAGTATATATCAATATTTGGGGGAAAATTATTTATTTAAATTGGACAAATCCAAATCATTTATTTGGCACAGATTCAAGCAATGCAATATAAACGTAATTTTTTAAACATCCCGTAGCGTCATATGTTGTTCAGATTTCAAGCACACAATGATTGTTCATGAAACATTGATTGGTCATGGTACTTCCACAAGAGTTCTTTTTTCTCCAGTTCCTTGGGGAGACTTCGTTTTTATGTTGAAGTTACTATTGAACACTTCTATTCCGCAACAATGAAAATTCTCCACTCTGACAACTGAAATCAGACCTATCTTATCAAGACCTCTTTTATGTTTCGGCGAAAAAACAAAGATAAATTTAATAAATTTTTATGGTGGATTTCACAAAAGTGATTTAAAATTTAAACTAGATTTTTAGGGTTTTTATGCAGGGGGAGAGGCAAAAATGGACAGTTTGGAAACCTAATATTCTTTTTAAATTAAAGTATTACAATATTATGTTAAAAACATACATCATACATTACAAATTAATTAAGGTGAAGTGGGGTAAATGTAAAAACGGGGCAAGTGCAAAAAGCGTCTATATTTATTACAGCATGAGCAAAATTATAATAATGTTTTCTATTTATATTATTGTAAAACTAAAAGAGATATTTAATTGCGGTAAAAAGCAATTTACAGTAGACTTTCTAACAATTTTACTCTTGCCCCGTAGTATATGATATAGAACTTCAATGTATTTTACCTACGAGTTTTGCATTTACCCCATTTTCGAGGCAAGTGCAACATAGTTGACATTTTTTACAATTTCCTATCAAACTATGAAATTGAAAACTATGATTGAAAATAAATCGGTTTAAAGATCAACTATACAAAAACTATGTTGCACTTACCCCAGTCTACCTTACTTACAAAATGTACACAAATTCCACTTAATATTTTATGATTTAGGAAATTTTGCAAAGTTTTCTCAGTTGAGGAAATTTTTTAAACTATTTTGCAGAAGATTAGCTAAACCATGATAATCAATTTTATTTTTTTATTTATATTTAAATTATTTAAAATCAAAAATAAATATAGTTTTTTAATGTTTTAATATTAGGCTTATACTCAGCGTAGGGAGAATAATTTTCAATTCTCGATTCTATCTTCTGAATGTCATCTTTTTTAAATAAAAAAAAACAAAATTAATAATTTATCTATGTATGTAAGCGAATGTAAACAATGCTTAGGGTCCCGGGACCATAAAGAGTAGTAAATCCCAAAAAAGAGATTTTTAAATTATATACGCAATTCAAAATTAATACATTGTTTTTTAGGGGCCTGTTTTGCATATTACTTACTGGCCCTAGCTACTCTTGGCATATGGATATCTCTCTGCCCTTCTACCTAAAATCCAGAAAAGTGCACTGGAGGGTATTCCATACCCCCCAGACCCCCCGGATTACACCAATTATTTTGTGACTTAAGGCGGGATTTTAGCAGTTGAAAATATGTTGAAATCGATGCTATTATTAAACCAAATTTTAACGTTATTGCTGAAATTATCAGTTTTAGTTTTTTACTAGACATTGAAAAGATGTTATTGTAAAATACTACGAAGAGATATTTGCATTTTTTTGTTAGAAAACAGTTAAAAAAAAATAAGCAGTGTTTAAAATTTTACTGAGCAAGCATAAGTAAAAAATTGAAAAATCTGACTTCGTACAGCTCTCAAGACAACCTTTAACTGCTCGGAAAAAAAATTTTCTTTTTATCCGTTCCTTATTAATTGCGTATTTTATGTTAGAAAATGTCTTGTTTTAAAAATTATTTGCGTTATTCTTAATATTTCTCCGTAGTGGTTTACAATAAAAAATTTTGATGTCTAATAAACAAATGAAAATGATAATTTCAGCAATAACTTTAAAATTTGGTATCATAATAGCATCAATTACAATTTCCCTTCGACTGCTAAAATCCCGCCTTAAATAATATGTTTAAACTTTTCTCGACTTAGCAGCGAAACCAGTTTTTTCCGATTCTAAAGCTCTGAACATATTATTTAAATCACAAAACAATTGGTGTAATCCGGGGGGTCTGGGGGGTATGGAATACCCTCCAGTGCACTCTTCTGGATTCCGGATTTTAGGTAGGAGGGCAGGGAGATATCCCTACGCGCACTTAGGCCACTAAATCGGGCCCATTGCAGTGACGGTGATATCAATAAGCGAATGTAAGCAAAGTTTAGTAGTCAGGGACCATAAAAGGTAGTAAATCCCAAAAAGGAGATTTTTAAATTATATACGCAATTCAAAATTAATACATTATTTTTTAGGGGCCCGTTGTACATTTGCTTACGGGCCCTAGCTACTCTTGCACTGGTTTTTTTGTCGGTTTTTTAATTTTTAAAGAAACAAATTTTTGAATCCTTTTCTATTAATATACTGAGAACTATAAATTTGGCCGAGTAAACTACATATAAGTGCATTATTTAAAATTGATGCTAAGAAAATGTGAAAATGAAAATAAGACTGTTTCAAGACTGTAAAATCGAAAACTTTTCTTGAGAACTGCCAAATCGAGAACGTTTGCATTTGTTTTCAATCTACATCTTGCAAAACTTTAGGTACTATCAGTACCTAAAGTTTATCAATTTTTTTTATTTAATAGAAATTTAACATAAATTCTTAATTTATTACTAATTTAAGATAGTTTGACCTTGAAAATTTCAAAAATTTCGCCTGTGGCGCGTATTATTCGCTTGCTTCATTATTATCTAACTCGCAAAGTTTTCGAGACCATCATAATATGGTATAATTAAATTTGTACTAATGCTAGTTAATTTTTATTGTTATTAATATTGCAGCTTTGAACTTTGACAAAAATAGATCATGATTCAACGTTAAACTGTTGTCATTGGATGGCATTTGAAACTTCACTAAATATGATTGGCTGCTATACTATTTAAGGGAAATAATCTGTGCAATGTCCGTGAAAACTATTTAATCGTCCAAAATAATCTACATCACATTAAAGATTGAATCTTGGGCGTTATTAAGGGGGGGGGCATAATTTAACTTTTGTTAAATTCTAAATGCTGATTGAGTTCCAGGCGGAAATTTTCGAATAAAATCGTGAACATTCTTAGTTGTAAGTTCGGCTCTCATCAGGGGTCAAAACGTTAAGGTCAAAAAAAATAGAAAAAACCGAAAAATGTAAACGTTTTAGTACAACATGATAACTGGTATGCATTATCCGCTTTCTTTCGGATGCAATGCTTCAAGCTTTGTTTACCGTACTTTCATTGGATTGTTTTTCTTCTCTAAGTTTTACTTCCGTTATCATTATGTTTAACTTATTTGTTTTTTCAGTTGTTTTAAAAAATTTGGTACACAATGTTTTAAAATTCTAAGCCCTAGAACTCTTTGGAAGTATTGATTGTTAGTAACGGTTTTTGGATTAAAAGAAAAAGAAAATACAGGAAACTTTTTCCAAGAATGCATAAAAGATAAAATACATCATGTGCATTCTGGAAACGTGTGTTGCTAACGCCTTTTCTATAATTGCATATCATTATTATTTCGAGCAATTTCATCATTTATCACAATTAATTATATTGTTCAACTTGAAAGTTAAATTACACACTACTAATCTGATTAATGATTGGTTCGATTTTACTCAGTTTCACCAGGACGGTATATTGAAAATTGGAAAAGAAGTAATAGTCAGAATGGTACCTATTCATAATTGCACAAAGGATAAGAGCTTTTAGGCTATCCCTATGAGTTGATCAACAGTAAGCTCATCTATATGCTAATATAGCCTATACTGCTGTGCTTACCATTTGTGCTACTATCTTTACAACCTAATATAGTCACCTTTACAACTTCATAGACATAAAATATAATACCTAGGTATTACATTTCGTAGTCGATGTATTACTCTGAAAAATACATTTGCGAAATAGCTTAAGATGATGAGAATTCCCAAAAAAATGAAACTTTTTGTTTTGATTCAAATTTGCACTTAACTTTTAACTGGCGGTGTGCATAATATTATATAATTTGTACTGTCTTCACTGGTGTCTGTAAAACCGGGTCTCAGACAATGCATGCAATCAGCGAACACTGCGGAATTTGAAATAAACCTGTCTTCGACATTAAATTTTTACGAGCAGGTTTTGTTGGTATATATACCTCTCAAAGGGAATAGATTGCGCGTTGTTAAAGAAGCAAAACATTAGAATCCCCATCAATCACAAAACAATAATTAAAACAGATTAAATAACCAATTAAATTATTCAAGTGCAAAAGAATATTTACCTACATCATAGAGTTAGGTTTTATATTCGAGAAATCATTGCTTTAATACAGCAATGGACTTCCTTATGGAAAATTTTAATTGTTCTTCAAATTACTATCAGAGTGATTCTTAGAATGCCTTAGGAAGATCTTCCACTAATTTAAATATCAATTATCGCTTGGAGAATGAAATTGTGTACATGGTAGTCCATAAGACTTTGCCAGAGTATTCGACGGATTATTCAAAGAACCAAATTATTTCTTTAAGTATTTTTGGCCAAGGAAATTTCTGCATCGAAGAAACATGTTTTGAATCAAAATCTTTGGCAAAAAAATTAAAATTGAATTATCAATAATTAAAAATTGCGATTTTTAAAACTAAATTGATATTAATGTTCTTCTTAAGTCGGCGCCAGCGGCAAGACACAACGGATGCCCTTTAGTGTATATTATAATATTTATATTAATTCCACTTTCCTGAACTAATATTGAATTTAGTGTATAAAATTGAACAATTAAAATTAAATTTTTAATGTTTATTTTATTGAGGAAAAGACTTTTAGTTCATTGTATCGTAATCTATTTCTGATTTTCAATGCAACAGGAGTAATATAATTTACACTAAAATCCTGCAAGTTAACTTTATAAATAGGAAACGAAACAATATTGAATCGATTATTCGGAATGAACATAAACCTATTTAGTGTTTTTCATACAAAATTACGCATAAGCTGGATATTATAAAATTTTGATTAAATGCAATCGAGATCATCAATTTAACACAAAATTATTTATATGCAACATTATCACAAGTAATGACCATGTAATTATCGGCGTTTCCTTGTGGATATAGATAAGTATGAAGTGATGACATAATAATTAAGCTTTTTTGCATGCGTTTATACCACATCTGCACTGCTCATAAAAACATTTCTAATTTTTTAGAAATCATATTAAGTCATACTTACTCTAAATAGTACTTACTTGGTATTAAAATAAATTATTACTATATTAGTAATGATTATATTTCAGGATTTGTCATCTCATCATCCCGATAAAGCTGGCCTTTGTTATTTCAGTTGTGTAAAAACCCTGTGTTTTTGCATCCAGAAATATTTTGGTTTTGCGTGATTTACTTAATATTTTGACCACCTGTCTGTCATAATGCAAGCCTTTCCCTCCAAATATGGTAGTAGTTCTCGCCCATCCTTTATATTCACCCAACTTTGGGTTACTGGGTAATAAATCGGTAACCTTGTCGGATAAGTCAATTTTCACTTGCATATTATGAAATCGAAACAACCAGACCATAATTAGTTACATTAAATTAGCGTAATGATGCGTATCCACAGTGCGATAGGTATAATTATGGAGGCTCAACTCACTTCAGTAAAAGTGCAGCTTTTCTCAAGAAAGAAACAATTTCTCAAATAATCATGTTTGTCTTGTGAGACCTTTTATTATCTTGTAAGAGATACTATTATAATATATTTTGCTATCTTCTCAGGACACATTTTTGTGCTGTGTTTATAATATTTCTATACATTTTCCTCAAATTTCTTGATGTTACAGAAGAATCTTTTTCTTGATATTCAAGATTAAAATTATTCTTTGCATCTCACATTGCTATCTGTAGGTGAAATATCCTAATGCCTTTTATTGCAGTTTTTAATAGTTACGCCAACTGCTGCTATGCTAAAATCCTGTTCACTTCGTTCCATATAAAATCAGCTTTTAATTATGAAATTTTTTGTTGAGCCAATTCAATTTATTTTATGGTAATTTTTTATAGGAGAAACCGTGACCAAATGTAACACTGCAATGACCCAACAGAAAACATGTTAAACGATGTACAGGGTTGTTGGATCGTTACAGTTCTTAAGATACAATCTTGTCTTGTATCGTAGACGTCGGTATTATGTTTTATATTTACCGCTAACTTGTACAACAATAAATAATTTGCTTAAGTGATTTAAATTAAGAATATGTCGAAATTATGTATTTCGCTCGCTTCCTAAATTATTATCAATATTAATTTATTTAAAAATAAATTTCAAGGTTAACATATAAATAATAAATATATTTAACATTTTGACCCTTTATTTAAACCATTCGACGATTTTTATTTAATTTAAATCGGTGATATAATAGACGCTTATGTACGAGGTTGCGCCTCCGACTTACGTACACTATTATGCCATCGTTTTAATAATTTAAAAAAATCTCATCAATAAATTGATTATCTACCAATTTATAAATAAACCTGAATTTATTATTGTATGAACAAAAAGTGGTCTTCTTTAGGTGTGTCGAACAGTTTCCAATTAAGTTAGAAAATTTTGAAGTGCATTGCAATGTTGTAAACCTAGTAAAATTTGCAGTAGATTATGAGCCTACGTGGGCCGTAATTAACAATTTTATGTTAGTGTACGTTTATGTAGGTGATATTAGTTTACCTTCAAGTCTGGTTTATTCGCCATACATAACAGACTTTTATATCAATGAACATTTTAAAATATGAAGTCATAGCTTAAATTTAGCATTTCCTTCTGATTTGTGCATAAAAATAACATTAAAACTGAAAGTATTATTAATAAATAATATCTTAAATTATATTCCAATTTAGCTCGGCAATTAAAAATTTTTCATAGTTACAGTTCACAAAATGTTACTGTGTGTAACCTCGATTAAGTGCCATATCGCCATATTTACCAATAATAACAATTTTTTCATAAACTCAAACTAATCAGTAGTTCGGTCTATAAGCACAGGTTATTTTTGGTTTGTCAGTAAACATTCCAGGAATAGGATTTACGATCGATCTCGCTATCCAGTGCATAACGTATTCTTACGTTTATTCCGGTATTACATAATGAAATAGCTGAGATACTCATCGTGATTTTAATTAAAAACTATCGCGAAAATTTAAATCAGATTGTTACGGCGAACCAAAGGTTATTGCAACCCATAAATTATTTAATCTGCAGTGGGCAAGGAAAATAAATTTTTTCTAAAACTGACCATCACATTTGACCGTACTTAAAGTGGAAGTATAGGTTAAACTATTGCGATGGCTGAGATTGAGAGAAAAACGAGAAACCCACGAATTATTTACTCTTCAAGATGGATAATTTCATCTCCTGCAATACAGGCATTTTTGCAATCGTATCTCTGGTGCATCGCTCTATAACAATTTATGAAATCTCATAAAGTCGTTCGGGTTGTTCACCTTTGTTACAAGTCGTTATCCCTACATAACAGGAAATTTGCATGTGACCCATTTTTAAAATTTATTAAGTTATTTTCTTTTGTTGCAAGTGCATATACTCGTTTCTTCATCAAACGCTGTTTGTACGATCGTAAAATTCAATACCCCGATAGCCAATCAAATTAATCTTACAACAGAAACGAAACAATTGATAAAGCAATTCATTACTTTATTAAAAAGCTATTAAGACACCAGAGTGCAATAAACTTCACTTGCTCGAAATATACTTTTTCTTCTGTTACATTGTCCCAGGACTTCTGATTTTTAGAATTAAATTGCTCTCAAAAATCCAAATCCAAATATCTATAATAAATTAACTTCTGATCTCATTAAAAGTCTAATTACACTAATTACTCAAACCAATAAATTTGAAATGGTTGGTATCATAATTAGTTGAGCAAAAACTCAGATTTTATTGCAATTTGCGCAAAGGTTATGGAAATGAACAATACTACAGATGCGTTATTATAATTTTATGTCAATGCAAAGCTCAGACTCTCCGAAAAAAATATAAATAAACTTTTGTCGTTAAATATTTTTATGAGGCTAGCAACAAATATAAACTGATTTCAGGTCATCGTTAAAAAGGTTTATAACAATTGCAAACTATTTAAAATTTTTACGAGTGGTGATCCAATAGTAAGGAAATTTTACGTTTCCATTTTTTTAATTTCTTAATTTTTTTAGAGAATTTTTTCTAGACACAAAAAGATAAAATATAAACATATCATTTTAGGAACGGGTTTAGCGTCTACCGCGGCGTTGATATCTCATGGCAGTAGACTATTGTTACGATACGATTATAGGTCACTTGTATTATATACATATATATTTCGAGTTTATCTATTTAAAATATTCATTCACACAATAATTCTATTTGTGTAATAAACTTTTTCTTCAATAGTTCATTCATCACAACATAATGATGAAGCTGCAGTTGTATCGAATTGACGAGTCGAAAATATACAACAATGGTCCGTTTTGTTGTACCAACTACTACTTTTCTTTTTATTTACTTTTTTAGCTGCCGAATAAATCGTAAATGTTAATAAGAATTCTAAGAATTTAGACAAAAATCTAAGACAGCTAGGTCGAGAAGATACCTTATTTAGCAGACTGCACTGAAATAATTTTATTGAAAATACAACAAGAGCTTCTTTAATTTTGCGATATGTATTGATTGTTTAGACGTCCTCATTTTGATCAACGCAATTCGATGAAATAAAAATGCAAGAGTTGTCCTCGACATGCAAACATAATGAGGAATTAAAAAACGGATAAGTTAATTTTTTTGCAGTGGCGTACTTCCGCGCCCATTGATAATATAAACCAGATCACGAAATGCACAAACCTTTTTTTTTTCACGTCGCGTCGTCGCGGAAACTGCATCTAACGTGATGTAATCTTGACCATGTTATGTTTAGTTACTTCCAGTGTTAATTTCTGATTCATTTTTTGAAAGATAATGTAGGTGCCTACGCTAACCGCCCGCATATTTCATGCGATATACGCAGCCCACGCATTTGCTATTGTACAGCTTTAAAAAAGTTATGTATTTGTATTTTATTTTGAACATTATTCAGAAAAGGTTTTTCGTAATTTACTATTCAAAAATTTTGAATATGAATGAAAGAGTAATTTAAGTGTAGCATTTATTTTTAAGGGCAACATAAATTTCGTTAATTTAAAATTGCAATATAAAAAAAAGGTTCCTTATAGTAGGAGTGCTGCTTGACATTACGAATTTTATGTCTTTTCATTATTTAAATGATACATTTTTCCTATTTTTTTTTGTTTTAGTCGTAGGTATTAAACGTGACAATATAAAAAACCAAAATAGCGATGTCGCGGTAACATTACAACACGACAAAGAGAATTAGCATTTGTAAATTTGAAACTTGAGATGTTTAGTTTTTAATGTAATTCAAATTTTCATACAAATATGATAATTTAAAAATTCAATGATTTCCTCATTGAAAAATAAATAACGTGGGCTATTATAGTCACATACGAATATTATCTTCAATAATTTGATATTCTATAATCTATATTGAAATATACCTACTTAAGGTCAGGATACTTGTAATAGTTTTTATTCGGATGTAAACACCATTATTTTTGCAGGGAGTTAAATATGTACCTGTAATACATAATTATATATGTAATTTAATTTTTAATATTTTAATATTTAATAATAATTTAAATATATGCAATAAAAAAAACACAACTTGCCCCCTTTCATTAAAAAATTAAGTAAGCATTTTTGACTTATAGTCACGTGATTATTTCAAAATAGATGTTCCAGAAAAATCCAGTACTCAAATTTTTCTGTTTCTAGCAGGTTAATTTTCAATTTAAATCAATTGTAAAACCTATAATATAAAATGAAAAAGTTAAACATAAGATTAAACACAAACATAAGAAGATAACTCGGCCATATGCTATCGTACCAAATTTATTTTACGTTTCCTTGAATTTTAATTTTTAAATATTTATATTCTTATAATATGCACTTCCAATTAATTTATTTACGGATTTTATCCAATCTCACCCAAAATATTCTATTTTATCCAAAAATTGTTTGAATGATTTTCAATTCAAATAAATAAATTATTTACTCTAATAATTCAAAGTTAAATCAATATAATAATTAAAAACACAACAATGATAGACATGTTTCGATCTCATTAGGTCTCATCAGTATCATTTAGTTGCATTCTTGAAAATATTGATTTAATTGATTGCGCGAATAAAATGCTATATAAGGTAAACAATTAAATCAATATTTTCAAGAATGCAACTAATGATACTGATGAGACCTAATAAGGTCGAAACATGTTTATCATTGTGGTGTTCTTGATTATATTGATTTAACTTTGAATTATTACAATTCTCAGTAGCTAGAAGAAGCTACGCCATAATAACCTTAAGGTTACGACTTATAAGTGAGGTTCAATCCGCAACACTCCCCTGTACTGTCCTTACGACATGTCATTTCGACCTCTTCGGAAAGTGCTCCGTAGAACACCCTGTGTTTATAATTTGAATTCACTCAAGTATTTAATTCACCAAATTATAAAAATTCAAAGCAAAATCTCCCTCATACTTTTGGACATAAAATTCTGTCTAACCGCTTAAGGCTTGGTTTTTCCCATAGTTACAATAATCCAATATTTACAATAAAACAAAAATATAAAAACAAAATTGCAAAAATATTAAACTTACAAAAAAAATCAATTATTCAATGATGGAAGATTTTAATTAAAAAAAACAACAAAATAATATTGTCCGATGTTTCGGGTCTTTATTATTGACTCATTATCAAAATTTGAAAGTTTTCAATATTTTAATTTTTATTCGTATATAATTTTAAACTTGATGATGGGGCATTAATAGAAACCCGAACCGTTGGACAATATTGTTTTGATTTAATGACCGAAAATTCTACTATTTCTCCATTAAATACTAAATAACAAAGTTAAGTAGGTATAATAACACTACCATTCTATTTAGATTTCTTCACACTCAGCAATAGTATATTGTTCGGCTAGGGATGAAACAAATCGATTTCAGACCAGGCGGAGGATTGCCAGCCCTCGCTATCGCTCGGGCAGGCAACATCCTGGTTTGAAATCGTGTTTCATCCCGTGCCATACACACTATTTTACATATTACCTGCAATGAATCTGAGAGTTTCATTAACTAACCTAACCTTCATAAAATATAATAAAAACCGTCACTGTTAGATAAGTTGACGGTTAAAACGATAGATTTACAACTCAGTAAGCGGGAAGAAACTTGACAGTTTCTGTCCTAGGGAAGAAACCAATTCGTTTCTGTCGCGTTGATCTGCAATTGTCGTGTTTCGCCTATCTTAACAGGTAATATGTAATAGCTATTAAATATTATTACGAAAAATATATACGAAAACAAAACTTAAAGATATCAAAACAATCGTATTTGATAATTCAAAAATGGTAAAAAGTTAATTTTCGTGGTGGAAATGTATCAAAAGATCTCCCCTCGCAATAAATTTATCAATGAGTAACAGGCTACTATGGGAGCAGCACTCTCAGCTCACTACATGCATCAGATGGTAATAATATTTTATCGTAATGCCGTCAGTTTCTAGATTACTCCGAAGACATTCGGAGGTACCGATCAATTCTCAAGTGACAATGTATGAACCGAAACCAAGGGGACATGAAGCGTAGATCCAGTTGCAGAACTTTTAACGACATACAGATATCCATAGGTTTCAGTCCATACATTGTCAGCTGCGGATTAATTCGAACTCTTCGATATTACAATATATTGTAATATTACGATATTACAACCTAAAACCAGTCCATGTAATGGCTAAACCATCTACTATGCATGTATGTTAACATACTACATTGTGGGCTGCGAGTGCAATTTTTGGAGTAGCTTTAGTTTATTTGCGACAAAATGTTTTGTGAGAGGAGTATCTATCTTTTAATAGATTTTCAGGCCAAAATCTGCATTGCCTGATTGTTGGAATATTCGTATATGGTTAATTTAGATAGGTACCTACTGCTTAGGTACATACCAAATGTTTTATTATGGATATCTATTTATTTTAAAATATATTTATCTACTGCGGTTTTATAATAGCTCACTTTCTACACTGATTTGAGTTACATAATGAGCCACTTTTACGCACAAGTGTGGAAAATGATTTACTTTAACACTCATGTTGAAATGTCACTATAATAAACAAATTAGTGTAATATGTATTGTGGAAACGTTTCATTATTGTACTTACGTGATTGTACTGACACTTTGTTTTACAAATAACACGCGCGTTTGGTAATAACTTACTTTCTACACTGATTACATATATTAATTTTACGTCATAATATATTTTATATTAATATTTTGTATTAACGTAAAATGTTGTATTTTGAAGTACCTAACAAATTGATTCGATTTTTTACTTTTTTTGAAAGCTTCCTTTAGAATTTATTCCGATTTAAATTAGGCATTCACAAACTCCGCTTTCATTAAATTTTGTTTTAATAATAATAATTCAAATACTAGACAATGTCTAGTAGCAATTATTTCTCTTTATTTAAAATAACGATTCATTATTGGCATAGATTTGATTTTGGATAAATTTTACATAACATAAATTAACGTTGTAGCTATTCAAATGAATTTTTAAGAAATTTTACAGAAGCTAGATTCGAAAGTAATATAGTAATCTTGCAAGTCCGATAAGTAATTGTTTATTTAATCTGATTGATTTGAGTGACTGTTCCGCCACTTTTCTTGTCAAGTGCCAATTGAAATATATATATTTTTTTGGTTATAGTGTACATTTGATTGATTGGTTGAATAATTATGAAAGAAATTAACGAGAGATGCGTAATTACGCGGTGTTACACATAAATCACACCTGTGCTTGAAAGTAGCTTATTTCGTAATGCAAAGAAGTGTTTAGTTTGGAGTATGATTGGTAGATAACTATTATATTAATAGTAAATTTACTATAATTTATTTTATTTTAAAAATGAAACTTTTATTGAATGAGTGGATAAGTTTTTTCCATTATACCAAAAGCGATTTGGGGGGGGGGGGGCATAGCAAAATTATTCTTATGGCAGTTAAAAATTGATTAATAATAAAAACGAAAATTAAATTGTGTTGAAAAGTAAAACCTTAATAGTACATAAATAGTCAATTTTAGGACGATATTGAATAAACATATTTTTAAGCAGTGAAATTAACATTAAATTCTAGTTAAACAAATTTTTCTTGAGAAAAACAAATGTTTTCAATTAATTTAAATTTGAAATTTTTGAGAGTTTTGGCAATAAGTAGTATAATTTTAATAATTATAAAGTTTAAGGTAATGCGTGGGTCACAAAACTCTTACAAGGTATGAGATATTGCGTCTTCTGAAACCGAAATTGTTCAGTGTTGCGGATTTCATTATCACTTAAAAGTAGGAAGCTTTATCAATTTTCTGCTTTTCTCGTAACTGGTTGATGATAACACAATTTACTACTTTTTTGCGAATAATAATAACAACCATAATACTTATATGCGTTTTTCCCAAACCATACTCAGTTACCATCATATGATCTTGTTGTGGTATCTGATTTGAAAAAGAATTTTTCTATATAACAAAAGAAGAACACTTTTTATATTATTTGGAAATTCCTTTTCAATATGTTATATTTTTCATAACCATTGCAAAAATAGGATATTTTGATTAGCATTTAAGTAACAATAAAAACAAATACTAAATCTTTATTGATAAATAATTTGCTGGTATTTCAACTGATAAAAGATGTAACTTTGAAAAGTAGGTCCGTGGTCTATGACTAACTCTGTCTGAAAAACATATTCATTATATAAACAATTTTGATGTTGAGTAAATATGATGCAATTGATTCCAAAAACTTCAACAATAATCTAAAAAGTTAAAAAAAATATTCTGAAACTAACATTTTTCGCTGTTAATTTTCATCCACCTGCGCGAGTATAGCTAATTTTAATCATAGCGACAATCAGATCTAAGTTAAATATTTTGGAAAGAATTATTTTAAAATTTAAGTAATAGTGCACTTGCTTCCTGAGGTTATTGAAACCGGAAATGTTATCTGTGCAGTTTTGTTCCCAGAAGTCCGGTCATTTATACGCGTGTCTGATGATAATTGATGTTTAAGAAACATTACCATTGATATTTAAAATTGCCTTATTTATCGAAAATTTATTATTTATGAAACGGAAAATGAATTGCTTATTATGATCAAATAACCTTAACATTGATCCTTTTAAAGCCAATCAAAAGCATCACTTAAATAATATAGGAATTTGTTGTGGTATAGGACCATCGATTCATACTCATTTTTATCGATTTATAATACCTAATAATAAAATAAATTATGATTAAGTGTATTGCAAACCGAATTACCTTTCGTCATAAATCAATTTATATTTATTGGAATTAACTAAATATTTGCTTTAAACTACAATGACTTATCTATTTCTTTGTGATAGAACGGGCGATGGCTGTTTATTTAACAACTGTCGACTTGTTCAGGGTTTGATGACCTTAATTTTATAATGTCGGTTTATAGATTAATTAGAATTGAGAAAATTTTTAAATTATTTTGCTGTTGCTGGAGTGGAACCCACTCCAATGGAAACCAAAAATTTACTGCAATGCCAGAGGAAATATCCAAACATGATATTATGCTTCATTTAATATTATAAGATATACTTAAAATCTATACGTACAAATATGTGCATTTGCAGGTTGTAATATTAAATTGAAAACTGAATTTCATAGTCCAATGCACAGTAATCGTGCTATAAATTCACATCAATCACGTACTGTCGTAAAACTATCAAAGAACCTGGTCGTTTAACGTGATGTAGGTAATTGCATATACCGAAAAATATTGTTTCAACTTCCAAATATTTTATTGGACATAACAGAATATCTAAATAGCAGTTATTGCATGTACCATTCCTTCATCTCTGCCAAATCGATCTTCTCGCAGAAGATGAATTATCAGGATAAGCTATAGTTTGATCACTTACCCCTACGGCAAAGAAACTTGATTGGGTCAAATCGAGATTGAAATCTCAATCTGAATTAGGTATATTAATAGTGAAAATTTTAAAAATTATTTTTCGAGAAAATTAATTTCTTACCAATAAAAAATAAGTTCAAACTGCTATTTTTTGCGGGTTATCGTAATTGGCTCTTTTCAAATGCCAAAAAGTATATTTTCTCACCACAATTTTAGAATTCATAAATAAAAATTTACGATCACGAAGCTTACTTAATATTTTAATGAGCTATGCATTAAAATCTGTCTGTAGATATTGGATACGAAATTATTTTTTTTAAAGCTATAAAACATCACATTCTCAACGCCAGTTGCTCTGTGAAATCTTTTCCAAATATCTGCAGGTTAACTATTTTTAACTTAATTTATAAAAGTGTTAAAAAGATTCTGTGAAATTGATTTCAAATTAATGATTTAGTTTCATTAATTAAGCGTTATCTTAATACAAAATAGCAACACTAATTAGGTTAAATCTTATGTCATAATACACTTTTATCTTCTTAAATTTGTACATAAACGGAGTAATCTTTGAGCGAACTTTCTTATCAAATTAGGCCAAATCAAAAAAGAAATATATTATTTAATTACAAAGTCAAGTTGATAACTGTTGGCATTTCTTAACATTTCTTATTTATATTTATTATCGTAAATTTGTTTATATTTAACTGTTGAATAAATCTGCAATTTCTTGTAAATGCATAATGTTCGACATATTATTTTTTTTTATTTCCTCAATTTTAAATTCCTGGTTAATTTTTAAATATTTATTGGGTTTCAGGATTTGTGTCATGTCACAATGGGGGTTTATGGAACAGTTGCATTAGAGTTTTATCACATACATATACATATATTATATTATTATTCGGCATTGAATTAGTAGTTGGACGCTGCACTGGTCTAAAAATAGAGGCAAGGGTTATCAATCGAAATTTCAGTAGTCAATAAATTAAATATTTTGTTGAAATTGATTGATAAATTTATTGTTGTTTCCAACTTCTCAATTCTATTGGTTTTTACAGTAATAAGTAGTTAGCCAATTCCACCTTGAACTTTCCCTAAGAAACCTTTTTTCTTTATTTCGAAAATATTCTTTATGGCAATGACGACAATATTTTGATAAAACATAGCTGAAAATGTACAATCATTGTGTAATCAATAAAACTTTTTGAACCAGATGTTACTCTTTCAATTTGGATTATTCATCACTTTAAAGTTCACTATTTAATTGTACAAGAGTGAGTAAGTTAATTAAAATAAAATGTTTACATAATCTAAATATCAACCGTAATTTAATTTGCATTTGTTATTAAACTTTGTATTAATTTTTATTATTACCTACATTAAGAAGATACGCATTCTGTATAATAGTTTAACGATTCAATTATCTTTTTAAGTATTTTCACGGATGGATAAGATAGTATTAAAAATAGTACAATAAGGGAAACTTGGGATACTTGACCCAAGAAATTTTTTTATGTTATAAAGATTCTGAAGAGTTAGGACTGGCTGGGCGAGAATCGCTGGATTTATGTACACTGCAACTTACTGCCTGTCCCCGCCGATACTGTTACTTACTGCTAGTAATGCTGCTCACTGCTGATACTGTTTGATGTTACCCAATGATTTAATTTATGGAATTTATTACCACTTGATACGTGGGACAGTAATATTTCATAATATTACAGATCCACGAAGATAGTAAAGACAGTAAGTACATAGGAGTATTAGGTAATATGAGCAGTAAGTGGCAGAATTAGGCAGTATCGGCAGTACCCAGGTAGTTATTACATCAGCATAAATTTCTGACTTGGCTCAAAGGAATTTGTCCCTTCTGCTGAATACTACATAATATTGCCTGTTTCTATAACTTATTTCGTAATACTGCCGATACTACCTAATCTGCCATTTATTGATACTATTGTCAGTTGCTACTCAATATTGTAGAGGGTGTAAAATAATGACTGCCGCACTTGAAAATCAATCAATATCTTCAATGGTAACA
Organism: Cantharis flavilabris; assembly: GCA_949152465.1. Classification (NCBI taxonomy): domain Eukaryota; kingdom Metazoa; phylum Arthropoda; class Insecta; order Coleoptera; family Cantharidae; genus Cantharis; species Cantharis flavilabris. The sequence continues at coordinate 15,407,077 of OX424435.1, forward strand.
TGATTAGACAAATTCTGCAAATTACATTTATTATTTCATCATCTATTTATCTACATTTAATTATATTCATTAGTAAACTTTTTTTAACCATGGAAGTAAAATGCGAGCTTGTTCTAAATTTAAACTTGAATGGAAAGAAAACTTATGAAATTTTGAAATTGTAAAGCAACCAAAACATTAATAGAAAATTTATTCAGCGAACTGTTGCTAAATTGCGGAGTACGCAAAAAGTAAAAATTTATAAAAAAATAGAACAAATAACATTAGAACAAGAAAAATAAAAATTATACGGGAACGACTTTGCAGACTGTGCAGTTTTGACAAAGAAACTTTCTCAAAATAAGTCACCAGTCAGCACATTTAATTTTAAGAAAATATCTAGGTATATAGGCATACAAAAAGTGAAAAATTCATGGTCTTACATAAAAAGAAAATAATAAACATAAAAATGAAAAGATACTGCCTCTTACTGCTCAATGTACGAAATTATCGTGATTTCTATTATATACCATCTTACTTATTAAAAGGTTAATGGAAGCTATAAATTAATTTATTTATATTAACTACCATAAAATATTGTTAATTTTTTAGACGAATAAGTCATTACAGGCAATAATTGACAGACGAGTAGCTGCACAATTAATTTATAATAAACTTTAAATTATATTTTATTATTGCATTCGTTTCGTCTTTTGCCAATTTAAATATTTTATAATAGAATTTTATGTACTTATCGTAATTACTATTTGTATTAGAAAAACTTTTATCTTAAAAAACATTAATTTAAAAAAAAGTATCAATGTATTAATTAAACATATCGTTACGTTAAAGACAAATATTGTTCAATTTTTCTAAGAATGGTAGATATAAAAATGGAACTCAATAATTATTACAGATATTAAAAATGTCTTTGTTTATTATTGTACAATGTCGGTTTTTTGCATTAATATATTTTAGTTAAAAAAATAGTCTTGATCAATATTCATTTTAAACAGGAACTGTTTGTCAAAGAAGCTTCTTTATTTTTTTTATCACGGGTCAATATACTTACAAATTTAGTAAAGATAACATAAAAATTAAAAGTTTTTATTATAACTTTTTGCTGAATGTTCATGTTACTAATACCTGATTTCCACGTAGCAAGTTGCTAAAATAAATAAATAAATTTAGTTACTTGCATCGTGTAGACAACAATTTTAGTACTAAAATGATCGTCTACACGATGCACTAAATAAAGTACACTACACTAAAGTAACTAAATTTAGTTATTTATTTAAGCAGCTTCCTTAACTTACTGTACACGTGAAAATCAGGCATTACAGTGAAAACATAAAATGCAGGTGTTTTTTTTAAGCTCTATGTTGTACACTAGCGTACCTAAGGGGGGGCGGTAGGGGCAGCATTTTGCTTCTTTTGGTAAAAAAAATATTTTTATAAAAATTTTAAAAAAATTATAAACATTTTTTTTTAAATAAATTTCTTTTATAAAAAATATGTTAGGGGGGGGGGTAGGAGGCGTCAAATTTTAAGACCGCCCCGGGCGGACAAAACTCTAGGTACGCCAGTGATGTTGTAATAAGTAAAATCAATTGAGAATAAAGAGACTGCTCTATTATCAGATCCAAAAGAATAACTAAAGAATGAATATTTGAGTTTTTTAAATTCTAGAATATGAGACGGACATAATACAAAATATACAAGGTTGAATTGGTGACTAGAACTGAAGGTACTGTCCCACATTGAATAAACCACAAATAATAATGAAATCATTTTGCACAAATCAGACAAAGAAAAACAAGCAATTTTTTGCATTCTTTGTAGATGTTGTTTCCAATTTCTCCTGTATTCTCCTTTGCGGTCATTAAGGTTGAATATATTGAGCTCGTTACGGATATCTACGTTGCGTTTTCTATCGCTTCTCGTATATCCCGCAATTCCTCTCAAGAATCTCATTTCTGCGCTTTGTAATGTAAAGGTATTTTATTTTAGGAAGGCCAAGAAAATCTCAGAAAATTTAAAGAGCTCATCTGGAGTATTCTTAAAATTATTTAGTATATATTTAGTATATTATTTAGTATTTAAAATTATAATATTATTAAAATTAATCGGATTTTTCCTATTTTTTTTCCTTCAATCTTAGGAAATTTTAAGAATACTCCAGATGAGCTTTTTAAATTTTCTGAAATTTCCTTGGCATTCCTAAAATATTCTGAATATTCTAAATATCCTCGAATTTCCATTTTCTAAGTTAGCCTGGCAAGGGCGCGGGCGGCCAGAATAAGGGGAGATAACCACGTATATCTAACCCTTCCTCATGACAAAAACCAACAAAATTTTAAAAATATACCTAAATTCTTATCAAAATATATTTATTTACCCTCTCCTCACCAGCCTCATTTGCCCCCTACATGAACTTTGTCTGAATCCGCCCTTGATTTTCTAACTAGTTTCAATCTAAAGAATTTCTATGATTTCCACGAGAATTCCAAATACGTGTACACCAAATTTTCGAGATATTTACTTCTTGTATATGCAATTTTATATGGAAAATTTCTATTTTCAAATGCCGTTTTCTCGAAAACTAATGGATAATTCACAAAAATGTATTTTTTATAAAATGCTTAAAAAATTTAAATTCGTGGAGTCAATTCCCTGACACAAACCGTTCTGGGTTTTATTATTGTCCACTGCTACTGTTTAATATTTTTTTTCATCAAGAATATTTTCATTAGCATCCCGAGGGGTTGAAAAATATCTAGAATTGGAAGGGAATTAATTACGGGACTTGGAAACAAAAAGAGAAGTTTGTGTATAAGATTTTTGTATGTTTTTTGTTCCAGCGTTTCCTATCAATAATTTATGTCACCAAAAAATCAGAACTTAGTAAAATTAAATGGTAAATCGAAATTTCTTTAAATTTCAACTTTGCATTATAAGGATTAGTATGAAAACTATTTCAATTGAAATATATGCTTTTCCATGTCTGCAGACCTTAACATTTGATATTTTTATCTTAAATTATCGTTAAAAGTGGAAAAATAAAGCAATCAAAATAAATCGAAAAGTATAGGTACTTCTAGCTAGAAACAATTACCAATAAATTAATTTGAAAAATCAAGGTAAATTTGAGTAGCAAACGCGGTTATTCTGCTCGTTGATCTATTCATGAGCAGAAGTTTACTTTCTCTAGCTTAGTTTTGTTTATAGGTAGTTATTATAAGCATAGGTTTTGATCAGATGAATCAAAGTTAGGAGATCTTTTCTAAATGGAGTAGGTTCATAAGGTTTTCAATACTAAATTTCCTAATTATTTTAGGGAAAAACTCCAAAAAGGTTTTTGTCCAATTCGATTGATTTTATAATCGATTTTACACCCAGTATAATAAAACAAATTTAAAATAATCAGAGCTGTTTGCGTTATTGTTGGCGATAATGATTCTATTTTAAAATATAAAAAATAAGAAAAACAAAATAATGCGAATAAAAAAGTTAATGATAGTGGTAGCACATACTTCTAATTATAAAGTTATAAATTTATTTTTCTGGATTTATCTAAATTTTAGATTATAATTTTGTTTTATTTAATTACGCTATGATTTACTTATTCAAACTTCCATAACATGCAGCTTTTTGGTAAACATCCTGAACTTAAAGATCAAGGATCACATATTTTTAATTTTTATCAGTTTTTCATGATTTAACGACAAATTACAATTTGGTTTAAAAAGTAATGTATACAGATAAATTCATATTTCTGGAGCAGCATTTAATCATTACACTTGATGTAATAATATGCAAGAAATAATAAGTTTATGACGGCCGGCCTCATTACCTAATATAGCTAGCATTATGTGCTGGTGCATAGCAATTGTGTCATCTGACCTTTACACTGAAAATGAATAAAACTGAAAGTAATTATAATTAACTACCGAATAAAAAAACTAGGGTTGTTATAGCCATTAGAACATGGCGCATAATTGCACATATTCTAAGAGCCATTGCTTTTCTGTTTTAGTCAACTTAAGTGCCGCTCATCGCCGGCAGTAAAGTTGTATTTTTCCGCACTTTTCAAATAATTAAAAATAGAAAGCGTAATTTTTAAAGCAAATAGAAGGCAAAAACATAGCTCAAAGGTTATCGATATTAATAACTAACACTTTTTTCCCGTATCAAAAATTAGATAAAATTTTTTATTTTCAAGGATTTTGAGATAAAATTGGGTAATATGTCCAGAGTTTTTTACATTATTATATAACTTTTCTTCACTTTTTTGCATCGATATTGCAATAAAATTAATCGAGACAGATATTCTTTGCTAAGGTTATCAATTTCAATTTTTTTGGTTATAGTTTTTACATGTGTATTGACATCAACAGTGACTTTCAAGCACTCGTAATTCAAATACGCTTATGTAATTTAAAAATTCAAGGACGGAAATGTGTAAACAGCATTAGTGCTTTCTCATCTGAAGTTTCTGCTGAAATTGAAGGAATGCTTTTCCGAAAGGACCAGATCAGAAATATGGTATTTCATCTCATTTCCATCAGTTTGGACAAATATTGTTTCAAACTAATGCAATGAATTAAAGTGATATAAATCACTAATTGTAAGAACAATTAACGTGCGTGATCACATTTTACCAAGCAATGTGCTAAACAATTTTATTAACGCTTTAGCACGACCGTGCTTAATTAAAACATTTACAGCAAACTTATCTTCTAAATTTTTAGATTGTCGTGCATGTGAGATTGTTAAATGGGTATATTGCCTATTATGTGATCACAGAGATGATGCATTATAATTTTGTTTTATGAGCTTCTATTATTAACTTTTATTATACAACTCATGTTTATTTGATGAAGTCATGTTGGACAACTTATGCAAGCTGGAGCAATAGGCATTAGTGGAATACCAATTTAAAATTAGTATATTTTAATTATAAATTTTGCAATAGGTCCCATGGTATAATATTTGGACGAATTCCATGGTACCATGATTTCTCAGCATTTTCTTTAATCCTTCACGATCGTTAAACCGATTATAAATATTTAGATTTAACAAGTTGGATCGAAGTGTCAGTACTCTTAATTTTTTGCGCTAGTAATCTGCTAAACTAGTTTTTTGCTAATAACTCCAAATCGCATCGACTCGTGATACACATAAATTTCGGTTGTAAAAACCAAAAGAATTTATTCTGCAGGCGATGCACTAAGCCATTAATTATTTAATCTAAAAGATCGCTGATAATTTACCATAGGTAAAATTATAACACTTCGGGTTTATAATTAAAAGCAAAAAAAGTTGCAATGTAAAAGCTTTTTGGAGATTTCGGTTTACTTCAGAAATGTATGTACGTATGAGTTATTTTTAGAACCAAAATGCATTTACTCAGGTCAACGAATCATATACAATGAGAACTTATTTATATTTAAAATGTAGTTTATTTTAATTTTTATTGATTTAATTATGCTCCCTCGTTGATTCATTTGATAGCACACACATGAAATCAAATATGAAATATTATAATCCTCTTTTTCTCCACAAAGAAAAGTTCATAGTCCGCTTTTTGTGTTTGCAAGCAGTTTTAACTTGAATTGCAGAAATGTTCATGTAATAAAATTAATCAGCTGCTTCCAAAGACTCATCAGCAACAAATTGCTCGAGATAAGTTCGTGTCAGAGACTACAATACACCACTATTAGAAGTGGAATTTATTATTTATTTATACTTAAGAGAGGTCGTATGTCAATAAGTTTGATATCCATATTGGGAATTCGATTAGCATCCTTGACTGTGAACATCAAACCTCTGCTTTCAACAATTAAATTTAATTTAAATTGATTTGGTTTAAATTAGTATAAGCCTCTATAATTCGCTTTTTAGAAGTTAATAAACAAATTGAATTTGACACCATCTGAGCTTGTATCTAATTTTAGCAGCAATTCCAATTATTGAAAAGCTTCGTTACTATGCTTTCTTCCGAGCTCAAAAATTTATATAATTAAAAATGATTGCTACGAAGTTCAAAGACTTGAGATTAAAGTAGTTTTAAATATTTAGACAGCACAACTAAATATTTTAAGCTTAATAAACTTAAAAGTGGTAATATTGACAGATATAAACAGAAATAATAAGAGATCTCAGCTGCATCATCAAATTGGAATATAATGAATTACTGTGAGAACTTACACATCATATGATACTCAACCTATCACGACCAATAGATAATGGTTCTGGCTGCAGCTATTATGGAAGAAATTCTTTTTCGAATCCTTGAGTTTTCTCCAAATTTATACATCCAGTAGTAACCATAAACACCAATAAAATTTTTATCATTTATATAAACTTAAAATTTGGATAACCCTATCCAGTTTAATTGATTGACCCTTAGATTGCAATCTGATTTATTGCTAAATATAAATTAATGATGAAATTATGCCAAAGTTTTGTTATTTACGACTTAAAATTCCCTGTGACCTTTTCCATTGATAATATTTATTTAATATTATAGTGAATTACAATATTGTATTATTTATTTTATCGTACTTTCATTTAGAAGATATTAGTTAATTTTTAAAAGTTTAAAATAAACGTAAATACAGTACAGCATCGTTGGTACGAATCCACGATCCGTAGTAATTCTATGCTTCAAATATTTTAAATTTCGAATTTTTTTTCATGGAGCTATTCACGAAAACCAAGCAATTGTCGTGTTTCTGTTGATTTATTAAATCTCGGTTCTTACTGGAACGATATCTCATTGGGTCACTTTTTTGCTCCGATATGTATTTCAGGAGAGGCGTTATTATTTCCGACTTATCTGAATTATCCTGAAAATAAAAATCATATCCAGATCTTTCGGAATTCTTGGTGTTATTGCATTTTATATTTTTAACATAGCTTATGTAATACACGTTTTTAAGAATGGTTCCACATTTGGAATCTATCTTCTGATTAATTTGATTTTTTGGTATTCTTTGGAATGGAGCATACTCGACCACAGCAGGATACTCGACACCTAAAGAATGATACTATTGTTGCTATATTACCTAATTTTTTTTGCAAGCACACTGCTTACTTACCTTTTGAATCTAAAAACACATAGGAGTCATATTTTTCTTTGAAATTATACATTTCGGATTGATCGACAAAATTGATATAAGCTCTAGAAAAGTTACCATTTCCATGTACTTTCTCGGCTTTTACAAAATATAAGTAATTGTAATTTATCAACGGCGATACCTGCTCTTTAAACTGTTCAAGTGAAAAATCTGGAGGCAATCGTCGAATTACAATCTTAGAACACATTTTGAATCACTTTGACATTTTTCTAACAATAATATATTTTTATATTGTTTCTGCCAGCTTCATTATTTTTAATTAAAACTATTTTATTAAAGTGTCATGGATGTTACAATGGGTTAAACGCGAACGGCGAAAAAGCTTATAAATGCAATTGCCAAGGATTAAAAGGACAGCCTGGTATTCCAGGCATTACTGGTATGCAGGCCGTGCAAGGTGATTATGGAGACGTAGGTCCTGATGGACCGTATGGACCTAAAGGCGAGAAAGGTGGTTCTGGAGAATATGGAGCCAGTGGTGAAAAAGGATATAGAGTAAGCACCACAATTCATTAAAAACTCGATTAAACAAAAATTTCACAACTTTTTAGGGAGACGATGGAGAGCAGGGAAGGCAGGGAATAATGGGACAATCGGTAGGTATTAACAATATTACTGTAAAATAAATATAACATATATTTTTAAACGTTAGGGTTATCCCGGAGAAGCTGGCATTAGGGGTAATGTGGGATTAGACGGTTGTAACGGTACCGACGGGATGCAAGGAACTCCCGGAATACCTGGATATTATGGAGTTCGTGGTTCTCCGGGACCAGACGGTTTAAATGGACCATCTGGAGACGCCGGCGACGGTGGAGGAAATTCTGTTGGAACAAAAGGTGACACCGGAGATTATGGTAGAGCCGGCGGAGCAGGGTTCGATGGAAGACCGGGATCGATAGGACCGCCAGGTTACAGAGGTGCTCCTGGATTTTCTGTGAGTAACAAATTTATTATTAGTTTTAAATTACAAGTTTTTCACCTTCACCTCGTTATTAGGGTTTGACTGGAGAAGAAGGACCATGGGGTCCTAGAGGTGATTTTGGGGATGCCACTAAGGGTTTACCCGGTCTACCTGGAGAACAGGGAGACGTGGGTGAACCCGGAGCTCCAGGTCAGTTAATGGGCGGTGGAGGAATGATTATTGATCCTCCAACATATAAAGCCATAAAAGGTCCTAAGGGTATAAAAGGAATGTACGGAATGACAGGAAATAGAGGAAAGAAAGGAGAGTTTGGTGTAAAAGGTCCCCAAGGATACAATGGCGGTCGTGGCGATCGCGGTTTAAGAGGAGAACAAGGTAAAATTAAAATAAAAAATAAGCAGTTTTATTATAATATCCTGCAATTTAGGCATTGATGGTCCTCGAGGAAAGCAAGGACGTCGCGGTCCCGAAGGACCTAGTGGGGAAAAAGGAGATAAAGGGGCTCCTGGTTACGAAGGTCGTGCTGGACTAGACGGCGAGAAAGGAGAACTTGGAGAATTTGGATATAGTGGACCACCAGGGCCTCAAGGACCGGAAGGTGAACCAGGAATTTATAACCCTTCTTTAGATGAAGAAGGAAAATTAGGTGTCACTGGTCGGCAAGGACCTGAAGGTCCACCAGGCGAACGGGGAATGACTGGAACACCTGGTAGAGTAGGACCACCTGGACCCGTAGGCCCACCTGGTCCACCAGGGAGATTTGGAGAACCGGGCAAACCTGGAAGAAAAGGCATCAGCGTAAAGGGTAACACATTAATCAATATTAATTTTTAAAAAAATCATAATCAATTTATTCTAGGTGAACGGGGTGATGACGGTTTGCGTGGATATCCTGGAAAACCAGGTCTTCCAGGATTTTCTGGGGGAGAAGGTTTGTCAGGAGAAAAAGGACATGCTGGTTTAGATATTGAGGGTCCTCCAGGAGAAGACGGATTGATGGGATTAGAAGGTTTTCAAGGTCCTCCTGGTGATCATGGAGACGTTGGAAATGCGGGCTTGAAAGGTTTTCCCGGACGAGCTCAACCATTCCAAGGTCCACCAGGTGAACGCGGTACTCCTGGTTTACCAGGTTTTGAAGGTGACTTTGGTTTACCGGGCTATGACGGATTACCAGGAACAAAAGGTCCGAGAGGAGATGACTGTGGTATCTGTCGAGGAGGTATGTATATACAAAATATTTCTTATAATGTTAAATGACATACCAAGTGTGTAAGGACGAAACAATTAGAAATTTATATATCAGCTAATTAAGAAAACTTTAACAATTATTATTATTTTTAGGATTCCCTGGACTCAAAGGTGATAGGGGCGATAACGGTAGAAACGGCCGCGAGGGTCTGCCAGGACTACAGGGCCTGACAGGTCCGCGAGGTCCAAAAGGAAGGCTAGGAAAATCTGGATTACCTGGAGAAATGGGCATGCACGGCAACGATGGTGCAATTGGTATCCAAGGAATTCCTGGTTCGAAAGGACAAAAAGGAGAATTAATTTATCCACCAATATCCCAAGATGCAGCAGAAAAGGGTTATCAAGGTTTTCCAGGTAATGAAGGGTCAGTTGGTAGACGGGGCCGAGTTGGACCACAAGGCGCTCCAGGTTTCATGGGACCAAAAGGTGAAAGAGGAAACAATGGACCCTACGGTAATCCTGGAAGAGATGGAAAACCTGGTTTGAATGGATTACGAGGTGTTCGCGGAGACGATGCACCTTCAGATTACTTTTCTAAATTGAATCTGCAGGGAACTCCCGGTTTACCTGGATTTGCGTAAGTATAAAAAATTAATTTATTTGGACGAAAGTTACATTTCACAAATTTAGGGGATCTAAAGGAGAACCAGGTGATGACGGTTATGTAGGAGAAGTTGGAGATGCGGGAAGTTTTCAAGCAGATATTAAGGGAGATCGAGGAATCCCAGGAGATGATGGAGAAAGAGGTAAATACACTGAAACATGAAAATATATCTATTTTAAATAAAAAATATTCAAGAGCTAATAATTTTAATTAATAAAAAATATAAATTTATAGGGTGGGATGGATTCAAAGGACGATCTGGACAAGTTGGTGATATAGGATTCCCAGGTTTACCTGGATTTGATGGTAATCCAGGTTATTCTTTAAACGGTCCACAAGGCTTGAAAGGTTTCCCTGGTGACTTTGGTGCTCAAGGGTACAGAGGTAATCCAGGATTACCAGGACTTCAGGGTGGAGTAGGTTTTCCAGGGTTACCGGGACTTAAAGGAAGTCGTGGAGATTTGGGTCGAAGCATAATAAATGGAGTAATAGGCAGGCCAGGTTTAGGGGGACAAAAGGGAGAACCGGGCGGTTTCGGTCCTCAGGGATATTCTGGTAGAGAAGGAGCCCCGGGTGTTAAAGGTATAAAAGGACTTCACGGGCCAGATGGTTATAATGGCTTGCCAGGTTTATCTGGTAATAAGGGCCAAATTGGAGCTACACTTGCTGGACCTCCAGGTGCTCCTGGTTTACCAGGACCCTCAGGATTACCTGGTTTCAGAGGAGATCTTGGTTTGAAAGGAGAAGATGGTTATCCTGGTCTGCCAGGACTAAAAGGTATCACAGGAGACTTGGGTCCTTTAGGAAGAATTGGGCTTGTAGGTGACGTAGGACCTCAAGGTATCTTATCATTATTATTTTTTATTATTTAATTATTATCAAAAATATTATTAGGTTTTCCTGGTTACGCTGGAATTAATGGTGTTCCTGGAAGAGTTGGAGAAATTGGGGATAGAGGTTTTAACGGCTATCCAGGATCCCCTGGATTGGCAGGTCAACGTGGAATGCTTGGTCAAATGGGATTAAAAGGAATTCATGGAAATGCTGGTCAAAGAGGTTTCTTCGGTTTACCTGGTCTTCCGGGTTTACCAGGGTTACGAGGCGATACTGGAGCAGAGGGAAGAACTGGTGAACTTGGAGAATCGGCATTTAGTGGACCTCAGGGTGATGTCGGAGACTTTGGAATTGTAGGTTTACCAGGAACCGATGGTAAACCTGGCCTTGATGGTGCACCGGGTCTACTAGGAGAAACTGGTCAAAGTTGGCCTGGTGATTTTGGCGTGAAAGGGATGCAAGGAGAACCCGGTTTTTATGGTAGAAATGGATCAGTAGGACTTCCCGGAGAACGGGGCGAACCTGGATTTGAAGGTGCTCACGGTATGATTGGTGACAGAGGAAACTATGGTGAACGCGGATCGCAAGGAAGACATGGTTTATCTGGCTATAAAGGTGAAAGAGGCAGCATTGGATCTTTCGGTTATAACGGTACCAAAGGAGAACGAGGTAATAAATATTAATATTATTTGTTTGCTAGATTAATAATCTATAATCTCGAATAGGTATGGATGGAGAGCCTGGATTTATGGGTAAACCAGGTATACCAGGAGATCTTGGTCCAGCAGGTCTAGTCGGACCTGCCGGTGCACCAGGTCTTAAAGGCAGACAAGGTTTGCCTGGTTTTACATCTTACGGAGTTGCACAAAAAGGTGAAGGAGGCATAGTGGGAATGCACGGATTTAATGGTATTAAAGGTGAACAAGGAGATATCGGATTTTCTGGAAATCCTGGTGTGAGAGGTAGTAGAGGTAACACCGGTTTTCCTGGACTTCAAGGAGATTTTGGCTTACCCGGATTAGCAGGTATATTGTTAACATAATTTTTGTAAAATTCATTACAAGTAAATTTTTAGGTTTAAGAGGAGAGGCCGGATATCCAGGAGCACCTGGTGTACCTGGTTCCAACCCTGAACGTGGTGATCCTGGAAGAGATGGACTTCCTGGCTTTGATGGACTTGATGGTCGGCCTGGACAGAAAGGAGCGCCTGGTGAATATGGTATAGAAGGAACTCCTGGAACTCCCGGTTTACCTGGTTTTAGTTACCCTGGAAGTAAAGGTCAAATGGGTGATTTAGGATTTCCTGGTTTACCAGGTATACCTGGAAAATATGGATCGGCAGGTAATATAATATTATTAATTGTTTGACTTAACTGTAATTTTCATAAAAATATTTTGTATTTTAATATTATATTGTTATAATCACATTTTAGGAGCACGAGGTCAAGATGGACGTTCAGGTTTTAAAGGTGTACAAGGAGATTACGGTGTGCCTTCGCTTAATTTCAAAGGACAGCAAGGAGACATAGGCTTTAATGGAGCTCCTGGTTTAAATGGAACAAGAGGCGAAAGAGGTGACTCCGGTTACAATGGACTTCCAGGAATAATTGGCCCGAAAGGTTTACACGGTCCGACGGGCAATCCAGGTTATCCAGGATTGCAAGGTTTAATAGGTCTTCAGGGTTCAAAAGGAGAAAGTGGTGAAATTGGTAGACCTATACCAGGTTTAGCTGGAGAGATGGGTTTCCCTGGCTTACCTGGTTTACCCGGTTTACAAGGTACCCCTGGTAGAAATGGTGCTAATGGCCTTAAGGGTGCGCGAGGTGATATTGGATTGGCAGGCGCATTTGGACTTCCAGGAAGACCTGGTGCTCTAGGAATACGTGGTGATAATGGATTAAACGGTCAAGTTGGAGCTCGTGGTCCAACAGGAAACCCTGGTTTACCGGGAGACTCTGCTCCTCTACCACCGGCACCACCAAGCAGAGGATTTTTCTTTACTAGACATTCACAATCAGAACTTATTCCCATTTGTCCAAAAAATACGGTTAAAATGTGGGATGGATTTTCTCTACTTCATATCATGGGAGATGCTAAAGCGCACGGGCAAGATTTAGGTACGCAACTAAATTTATTACTTTTCAAGAAAGATAATAAAAATTTGTTTTTTTTAGGTGCGCCTGGAAGTTGTTTAAGAAAATTCAATACGATGCCATTCTTATTCTGTAATTTGAATGACGTGTGTGATTATGCACAACGTAATGATTACAGTTATTGGTTGTCAACGAATGAGCCCATGCCGGTTATGATGACGCCAATACCAGCACCAGAAGTCGGACGATACATATCAAGGTGAAATACTTAAGACTGTTTTTTTCGTTATCTTTAAATCTGTTTTAAATTATAGGTGTTCCGTTTGTGAAGCTCCTACAAGAGTAGTAGCAGTACATAGCCAAAGTATGTCAATTCCTGAATGTCCTACTGGATGGGAAGAACTATGGATTGGTTATAGTTTCTTGATGGTATTCAATTTTAAACTATATTGAAAAGTCGTAGATATCAATTGTTTCTTTTTTAGCACACCGACGCAGGTGCGGAAGGAGCTGGTCAATCTTTGGTTTCACCAGGTTCTTGTTTGGAAGAATTCCGTGCTCGTCCGTTTATAGAATGCCACGGCCATGGAAGGTGTAACTACTTTACAACGGCTTATTCTTATTGGTTGGCCACAATAGAAGATTTTTCTATGTTCCTCAAACCAAGGCAACAAACTTTGAAAGCTGGCATGGATTTAACATCTCGTATTAGTAGATGCGCTGTATGCATACGGCGGCGATATATTTTAACTTCACAATCAGGAGGAGGAGGAGGTGGAGGTGGTGGAGGTTCTCCTTCATATGTCATACCTCAGCCAAGCGAAATACAACGTTATCCAAATTCTGGCAACAGATACGATTCGCAAGGCGGTACAAGCGAAGATGCCTATCGAAGGCAATTGGAATTAAATAGGCAAAATCAAAATTCCAACGCACAACCTGGTTCAAACGCGTACTATAATCAAAATGCCAACACACAAACTCAATACTCCAGCTCTTACGGCAGCGGTTCAGGTCAACAGCTGAACCCACAGGGTCAAAACTCCAACTCTTATGGCAGTGGTTCAGGTCAACAGGTGAACTCACAAGGTCAAAACTCAAATTCTTATGGTGGTGGTTCTAGTTCATATGGAAGTCAAAGCGTGAACGAACAAAATCCAAATGCTAATGCTTACAATCGTGGATCTGGTTCCTACGGAAGTCAAAGTGGTAACTCTTACAGCAGTGGTTCTGCTACATACGGAAATGAAAATCTAAATGAACAAAATCCGAATCTAAACGCTATTGGTGGTAGTTCCGATTCATATAGCGGTCAAACTGGAAACGCTCAAAATGCGAGCTATTATGCCACCGGTGGACGTCAAAACCCTTACTACAACAATGAAAATGCTGCAAATTCTTATGGTAGTGCCGGTGGTTCGTATGGTGCACAAAACAGAACATCGGAAGGACACATCCGGAGTCAAAATGTGAATCCATATGTTAACTACAATAGGCAAAATCAGAACGATCCTAACAGGCAGTACAATGCAAATGCATACAACAATCGTAATGCATATACCAGAAATTACAACACGAATCCGGATAATACTCCAAGTAATTACGAAAGACGCCGACACCGCAGGTTAAAAAAAAGAAATCATCTAAAAACAGTGGAAGAACATGAAGTAAAATCATAATTTGTAACTGTTACCAAAAGTGCCATATAAAAATTTTATTTAACTTTGGAAAATGTTGTATGTAGGTCTGTAAATAATAAATTAGTTAATTTTTGGTTAACTACAAATGCCATTTTAATATTTAAGTACATTATCTAATGGTGCTATATTTTCAGAATTACGCTTGCATGCATACTGTAATGTGATTTTTAATTTAGGTTCTTCAATAAATCACTGCCATTAAAGGGTAGGTAAACTGCCAACTATAGGTGCTGTAAGTATTTCATGTTACAATATTATATGCCTATTATTAACCCTGTTATGTAAAATAGTGCACAATAGTAATTTATAGTTGGATTAATTCGTAAAACAAATTTTGTAAACTTGTTTTTTTTATTTTTAATTAAAAATATGTATTTATAGAATTAATAACTAAGTTTTTGTTTGTATAAAATAATCAAATAATTTTTTATAACAAGATATTGATAATAAATTTTTTTAAATGTTATTTTATCCTGAACTGTGACTCGACTTGCAAAACATTACTTGTGTAACGAAATTTTAAAAAAATTATATAAATTTGATAAACTTTCCAATTTTTTAAGACGAAATTTGATTAAATCTTTAAATTTACAAAGATAGTAGTCTGGCGTGTTCCTTATTACCCCATACCTTTTCACCTTGTAGTGCCTTGGTTATTAATTTTTAGCCTTGTGTTATTAGATAAACGTCGTTCTAAAGCCGCGTTTTCACGGGTTGATCTGCATTGAATGATCTCGGTCGTTCAACCGTAGTTCGATCTGTGTTGAAAGCAAAAAGGTTTACACGATAGGCAATGAAAACTCGCGTTCGACCATAGTTCAATCTGTGTTGAAAGTAAAAATGTAGGCGATGCATACAAAAATCCATTCAGCAGGTTTCGTTTCCGTACGACGAGATGTTTACACATTCAATTCTGGTCGTTCGACTTTGATTCGACGACAATCGCCTATCAAAGTAGACTGTCTTTCGACATCTGTCGAATCGACTCATTCCCCCGAACGACCACGCCGAAAGGTAGTTTACATGTTCAATTAGCTTTCGATTCAATGAGCGATCTAAATCGTTCAACGCAGATCGAGCCGTGAAAACGCGCCTTAAGGCAGTATTCTAATCTAGAAATTTAAAAAAATTGCCACCGGAGGTTCTGTTCCTACATGCCTTTACTGGTCGTAATAGTGCGTCAGCATTACGAAAGAGTAAAGTTGGTTCTATCAAACTATATCAAAAACCAATGTAAGGACATTGGTCAAACCGCTGAGGTTTTCTCTGATCCCCCATGACAAGCCCAAAAAAAAATTTTAAATTAGTAGTAAAAGTGAAAACTAAAACCTGATATCTCCTTACTTCTATCGACTAAAGTGGCAGCTAGACAGCATTCCTTCAAAACATACAACCAGGTCCAGCTGTGATTAAGACACGAGCTGTCCCCTGAATTGTGAGGAGAGCCACTTTGCTACTGTACGAACCAAATTCCTCGCTGCACCAGATGAAAATGATTTTCTGCCAGTGCACTAATGCCAAATGTGGGTGCAGGAGAACATCAATCAAGTGCTTCCCCATTTCTCATTTTACTTTTTAAATTTTGTTAAAAAAAACTAATATCAATTTCCCCCAAATCCTATCAATGTCATGGTGATCAAGAGCAACCAATTAAACCAGAATATTATTTTAAGAGTTGTACTTTTATTATTAAATTATAAATAATATAATTAAATAAGACCAGCAGTGTGGTATAAGGCTTAAATCAACATGCTACGCGCATGCTTTTTACGCGCCGACTGCATTGTTGTGATCTGAAAGTTTCACTTATGGGAATGCATCTAGCAAGGTTAGAACCCTACTAGAATATATCCAAAGTGCTCAAAGGACATGAACGCCAAGTGTAAATTTGGTACATCCCATAGTAATAACAGGACGTAGTTCTAAATTGAGAGGAAGAAGAAATTAAATAATAGGAATGTTTTCAAGGAAATTAAATTTTAATCTAATCAGCATAAAGTTAATATAGAAAACAAACCATTACTCACCCAACCTTTGAACCTAAATATCAAATAAAAGTAATTGTTAATTCTTTTGTTTTTATTTCGTACAAAAAGAAAAAAAACAGAAATTCAACAACTGCAGTTCATGTTTACTTACATGGGATAAGTTTATTTAAATAAACATAGGAAATTGTTCTAATTACGTAGATTTATAAAATATTTTATATTATATTATGATACACGTGACTATAAGTTATTTTGCAAAACCATTATTAAATTCTACTGCTCTGTCTGTGAACTGCATGTGGCTATCAATGATTTGAAATAATTCTGCAGGTTGCGGTATTCTACCGGTCTCCAATTTTGACCAAACCGGCACGTCATTTAACGTAATTTCAAATGCGCCCGATTGTACCAAATGACCTTCTATTAAATTACACAGTAGGAAACACATCAAGCAAGCGTAAATTTTATTTTCCAGACACCAAGTCCACCACGACGGCTGAGGTTGATTAATATATTGAAATATGTTGATTCCGCCCAACACACAACATATTATAGCCATTTTAAGTAAACCCTATTAAAATACTCGTTTTAAAAAGAAGATAAATCAAATATAGTACTTACTATTAATCGAGACAAAAATAGATAAAAATCAGATGGATCGTAATTTTGTCCGTGCACACTCATGTAAGGGTACTTTTGTTGAATAATGGTAGAATATTCTTCATACATTTTGCGATATCCACACGAATAGCTACATATAACATTATTTTATTATTATAATTTAATTAAGAAAGTAGCAAGTCATGAACTTACCAGTACAAAAATGTTAATGTTGGACCAGCAAAATTGGTTGTTAGTTTTGATTTAGGTAAATCATCTTCCGATTTCGCCTCTTGCACATAATTTAAAAATATTAACACAAATAATGCAAACAGAAACGAAAAGTGTTTAATAGTCAGATTTTGAAACATTTTTTTACAATTAATATCACCGACTTTGACATTTGTTCATCAAGAAAATCGTAAATACAATGACCTTAACAACGTTGTCAAATCTACTCTCACTCTAAATTGATATACAAAGTGTTAGCTAAGTATGTGTACGAACAGCAAGAAATTTTTTGCACGATCGGACTATTTTGTTTATTTACTAATAGTGTTTCTATGACAGTAAGTTGATTTTACTGGTTGCTAGGACTAAAACGACGGTAAGTAATTTACTTACCGTTTTAAAAACGGTAAGTATAATAAATAAAATTTCAAATAAAAACACGATTTATTTGAAATTAAATGTACAGTTGTTACAGCTAGAAATAGAAATCGATATAGTATTGCTTTTTTCGGTATTTGTATTAACAGAAAATGCCCGTGATATAGAAGCACCAGTTGACGATTGTGGTATAGTATCATCAGAAACGCTGCAAGGTGATTCATTATCATCATGCAGAATCTTTTCTGCAAATTGATTTTTGTTCTGAAGAGAATCTTCTACATAACTTTCAGCCACAGTCGAAGATTTCCATCACTCATTTCGATTTTATAATAATATATATTTAATATACGGTAGATATAATACTATATTCACAATTTTACAAATGACACCATTTGTTTTTCTTTCGTAAATAAAACCACGGCAACAGAATTAATTCAAATTTTTTACCTATTTCATAAATAGCTACAAATGCCAATGCACTTTAGATTTGACTTAAAAAAAATTAATTATTTTTTATATTCATTTCGATCGTGCAAAAAATTTTATAACCATCACGAACGGTATGCAATTTACCGGTTTCCGAAAATATTGGAGACTTCGCTCCGCTACGCGTCGCTCAGTCTCCAAACATTGTCGTCAACCGGTAAATTGTACATACCGTTCTAGATACTTAATATACTATAGTGACGAAAATTATGTACCTAAAGTAGTACAGTAATGGCCGATTTCATAAAACTTTTAACAAGCCGTTAAAGTTAATAGTTAAGGGATGATTTCTATTGGTTTGTTAGCTCTAAGGAATAATTTCCATTGGTTAGTTAAAATTTGACATAAATTTTAAAATTAAAACAGGTAACACCTTGTATTTTTGAATATCAAAAATTTTTGTTGGTTAAATTTAAAATTATTAATAATTACCCTGTATATTTCGAAAACTAACTTTTTAGTTTGGCAACATTGAACCATTGTATATTACTCTAACCCCACATTTGTCACATTTCTATGTGTAGTGTTGAAAAGTGATAAATTATATTCAAGATGGCTGGTCGTGCTGGTTCATCTCGGCGTTTGCCAGAAAGTGAATCTACAATCGCATATGTTCAAGCTGATGGATTGGTAAGTTCTTACCATAAAAGTTTTGTGTTAATCGATGGGGGCGAAAAATTTTAACCTAACCATATTTTTTCCCTAACAGCTTTCACTAATTTACTTTTAATTGTTCGCAGGCTGTTATGAAAATCGTGAAGCACTGCCATGAAGAGGCTTCGAGTAATATGGACGTAGCTCAAGGAGCACTGTTGGGTTTGGTGGTCGATAATCGACTGGAAATTACAAATTGCTTTCCTTTTCCAAAGCACACCGACGATGGTTTCGACGAAGAAGACTATCAACTATCCATGATGCGACGTTTGAGACGTGTCAACGTTGATCACTTTCATGTTGGTTGGTATCAAAGTGCCGATGTTGGTAACTTTTTGAGTTTGCCATTATTGGAATCGCAGTATCATTACCAAACTTCAATCGAAGAATCGGTTGTAGTAATTTATGATTCACAAAAATCTTCCAGGGGTTTTTTGACGTTAAAAGCTTATCGATTAACTCCACAAGCAATTGAATTGTACAAGGAAGGCGAATTCACACCAGAAATGTTGCTTAAATTGAAAGTTGGATTTGAAAACTTGTTTGTTGAAGTACCATTTGTGATTAAAAATTCTGCCCTGTGTAATATTATGATGTCGGAATTGAATGAAATGATACCAGAAGAGCAAGGTTCAAAGTTTCTTGATTTGGGTACAGCTTCTGTGCTAGAAGGTCAGTTACGTTGTCTTATGGATCGAGTCGATGAGCTGAATCAAGAAGCAATCAAATTCAATCGTTATCAACAGTTGGTCAGTAGGCAACAGCAAGACAAGCACCGTTGGATGCAGAAGAGATCTCAAGAAAATGCCGCACGTGCCGCTAAAGATGAACCACCACTACCAGAAGAAGACATCAACAAGCAGTTCCGTCCTCATCCAGTTCCACCGAGGTTGAATCCTATGATTATAGCCGGACAAATTGATACCTACAGTCATCATATTTCACAATTTTGCTCCCAATCGTTGGCTAAATTGTACATTACCCAGGCTTTACAAGGTGCCAAGGAATCTAAAAGTAACAACATTTAATAACATTTTGTATTTGTATTACTTTGGTAGTATTAAATTTTACTACATACAATAATTATTTTCACTTATTAAAGTTTAGCTTTAAATTTCATACATTTTACAAAATTTTAAGTACCTATCTATTTATTTATTTGTAAGTTTTATTTTAAATAGATTTTTCCTCAATCTTTGATTTTAATATGTGATAGAATTATCCGATTTAAAACCTAAAATTATTTTAATCGAATTTTTTTTGTTAATTAATATTTAGATTGGAATTTTTAACTTTGGGTACCTATTATGGTTATATAGAAAAATTTATTTTGAAAAAAAATTAAAATGGAAGCACCCACTGCCAAATGCACTGATTGCATTCTTGTAATAAGATACTGTAGGTGAAACGTAGATACTTAAATTTTTTAATATTCTAAATTGCAGATCTACCATTTCTTCTAAATTCCAAAGAATAATCTTAAAATTGTTAAAGAAATTATTAAATTCCTAATTTTTAATGTATTAAGTAAACGACTGATGATTGATATCTAAGTTCAGAAATTTGTCTGAAAAATTTATAGTTGATTTTGTATTTCAATAACTTTTATTATTTTAAACGTTCAGATTTTTAAATTTGGTCAGGACCCCCTCCCCACTTCTAAAAACACTTGGGCTCAACATAATAATTATTATTATATCAAATAAATAATTTATTTTACATAAATCTATAGAAAATAAAAAATA
The DNA here is from genome assembly GCA_949152465.1 of Cantharis flavilabris. NCBI lineage: Eukaryota > Metazoa > Arthropoda > Insecta > Coleoptera > Cantharidae > Cantharis > Cantharis flavilabris. The sequence goes on from OX424435.1 coordinate 15,427,687, forward strand.
ATCTGTGAATTAACATGAATCGATCGAAAAATCTTTTTTTATAATCTGAAATCTGGCAAGTTTGTTACTTACTGGTTGAATTTGCTGATAACTAAGTGCTCTCAAATAATTTTGTTGGGACGAAGCATAGACAACTCTGTCTTCACAGGGGCAAACCAAGTGTGTCTTCTTGATGTAATGAAATTTTAAGAATTGGAAAATAAAAAATTATTAGATAGTGTAATCAATACACAAAGACTGTCCTCCAGCAACCGTTGAATATTATCACATCTCTTAGGGCCGTTGCTTACGAATATTATTGGTAATAATAAAAAAACATTTATATAAAATAATTTTATTACATATCGTTAAAAAAGAAATACAAAAACGACATACAGTTAAATGTATCTATCGAAATTTATTTTTTAGATCTATTGCACACATTTGGCCAAATTAAAAAATCTGATTAATTTATTTATAAATTAATACTCCTATTTTAATTTTTTGCCATTTAATAACAAAAAATTTATACCAATCTCTATGTAGAATTTTATTTTGTTTAATTATATTCTAATCAGTTCAATACAGAACCATATCAATGTATGTGCAGTGCTTTCTTCGCCAATGCAACAAAAAACAAATACTGCAAAGAAATACCATACATGTTTCTGGTTGACCCACATAGGAAATACACATTTCTGTATACTATAGATTGATAAATTAAAAGTAAGCTCGACATGAGTGTCCATATAATATTTTTGGAAAGGTAGAAAGAATTATAGAATAAAAATGTTTAAAAGCTATTAACTGGGATAAGTAAAATATCTCCGCCCCCCCCCCTCACATTTAAGAAGTAATATTATTCAGTAATAAATAATTTTTTAATTATATTGCAATAGGTACCATAATCATTAACTAATTACTTGAGATCGTAGATATTTTTAAGTAACGTGCTAATGACCAAAGCTGGGCAAAGTTATTGAAAAATATGTTAATAATTAACAGTTTGTACCACTTTTAAAAATCAGTTAAATTTAGTATAGGGTAGCTTACAATGTTTTTAATTATCTATAAGATAATAATATCAACAGCATAATAAATTTATTTAAAATAATTTTGAATAATAAGATTATGTTATGCAGAGATATGTAGATCATTTTCAAAATATTACAAAAATTACATTTTTGCATTAAAATTCCCATCTCTATTCAATGAAATCTGAAAAAACTCTCATTCATGTACAGGAACATTGCGTGAACCGAAATCTGGTGGTTTTGCATTCGGGGATTCCCTGAATTCCAAATTTCTTTTTATGCAAGTTTGTTATTTTAATTTTTGAAATATTCTGGATAAAACAAGATAACTAACCGTTAAATAAAAAATAACTATAGTTACTAACTGCCCAGCTCTGCTAACGACTACATATACTTAAAAAACTAGAAATAAATGACTATTTTATGTGTAGATTCATTTCTTAAATGTAATAATAAATAAAGTGTTGCGTTAAATAGTAAAACATTCAGTCTCAGTCTTTTAAGTTTGTAGCCTAAAATAATATTAATCTTAGTATTTAGCACTTCATAATTGATCGATGGAACATTTCAGGCATCATAAAACAAAATAGAAACACATCACAATAATTTATAAACAAAATAACATGCAGTCCTCATATAACAACGTAATTATCTATCTATTTTTTACTATTTATTATTCTTTAACACCGGCTGCTATACTCTGTCGTTTAAGAGCCGGTTTTGATTCATACTCGATGTTCACTCAGAATATTATCGGGCAAAATCAGTTTAAGCTCTGCCTCGTGTGAACATCCGGCATAAGTTATAAATTTCGTAAATCTAACTTACAATTTTAGAATACACACACTTACATACTTTTATAGATGGCATCTTAGTTTCACGGGACCATAACTATACGTCTACGGTCTTTTTTAACAACAAAATAATATGAAATCAAATTTGTAATGTGCATTTATATTACTAGCAAAGTAAGTAATCGAAATTAAGTCTTATGTTGTCCGCAGATTTAGAATTAAAGGATAACGCTTCCTTCGAGTGAAGTTCTAAATCCGCAACACCTTCGACAATTCAAATATTTTAAAACGCTTTATTTCCAAAGAAAATCAAAAGCCAAAAACTATATGTTTTTAAATTTCAAATTGTAACTTTACACAGGTTGCGCGTTTAAATTATCGGGAAAAGGGCGGTTTGGACTTGTTTCTAATTCTGGAAATGCCTCGGACAAGTATCTTTTAATACTTGGAGGTATATAAAGTTCGTTTAATTGTTCTTTCTCTTTAATATGATTTGTAATAATTGCCCTACAACGATCTTGTAAATTAATAAAATCCCTTTTCATATTTTCTAACGTCATTTCAGTTTTTGCTGCAGTGGAACAAGCCATCGGATATAAATTTTCCTTAACATTATTGAGACCTCTAAACGCAACACCCAAACATCTTCCGTCTTTGTAATATGTAAGAGTGCCATTTACACCGTCAAATAACATTCCTATAGTTGTGGCTTCGTTTTCCCTAAATGGCTTTGTGTAATTGTACCACGTACCGCCGTGCCACAAATGGCCCTTATGTGATAAACCCCAACCGTGATAATCTTCACCTATGAGATTGGTGAAACAATCTGCGTGTAGACGGGCGTCCTTCGTTCCTATTCCAAACATCATGCTGGTTCCAAAAATTCTTTGAGCTAACCGAAGTTCCCAAAAGTATTTTCCATTATTTAAAATTCTAGTTCCTCTAACTCCTGCAGTTCCACTACTCCAATTTGGATGAAAATGTGCCGTTTTCAAATAAGTACCCACTAATTTAACTTCGCGACTTTTTTCGTAATTACTCCACGTCCACGAATCATCGCAAGCCAATAGTACGGGATATGGATGACAATCGTCGATAACGGGATACAGAATTTCGTCGTCGTAATCGTCCGGATTATCTTCCGGCATGCTAAAACACACAAAATAATTTTTTAAATAATTTTTACCAGTTAAAAACATGTTAAATTTTCACCCTCTTGGGGAGCGAAAATGATCAATAACTCGAGGCAGATAATGCAAGGACGTGAGCAATGAAGCAGGGGGTGAGGGTGTAGGTTAAATGCGTCACTCTTTTTTGTTATTAAATATAAATAGAACTTTCGGTGTTAATGCTTTACAAGTTTAGCTAAACTCAAGTCTAAAATCTTCCAACTGCATTTGACAAAATTGTTTAAAAAAAATTTTTTTAATTTAAATTTAATCAATAAAAAAATTTGGGTCGTAATTATATTGTTGTGCGGTTAAAAATATGTGAGTAATGAAAATAACAATGTTATTCGTATCACGAATAAATGTAGGCTACGTTATCGATTTCTTTCTTGCAATAAAATCAAATTGAAATACTCTATTACATATTACAAAATGAACGGGGTTGTTTTCAACTGCATAGAATTTAGGAGGGTATTTAAAATTTTTCTAACAAAACTGGCATACCTAATTCGTCTTCCCGAGATATAACTCATTGGAATATTTTCTGCAGATCGCTCTACAGTGGTCATGTTTTTATATAACAAAAAGATGTAATACACCCGGAAGAAAACAACGCGTTTGATAACACGACAAGTTTCGACTGCGCCGCGACGCCAACTTGGGGTGGACTAAACCGTGACGTAATATCAGTATACATCAACAAAACGTGTTACAAATAAAGAGAGAAGATGTAGAGCGAGAAGTCAAACAGGTTCCATTATGAAAGTTAGACGATTAGATTTTTTAACAGACTTTGTAGGCGTTCAAGTTTTTTCATTTAGTTTTTAAAAGTAGGTATGTAAGAATTGTTGGCCTAGTTTATCTTCTGTACACTGGTAATAACAGAAAAAAAGATAAAAAGCGATAATTTTGTATCTTTTACGAGATAATACCAAATTTAAGTCATATAATGTTATCTCACAACTAGTGTAATAATAACTATTTCTCTAATATTTTTGATATTATTTATTTTTATCGTTTTAACAAAATTTTCGTGTATAATTTTAAAATTCCCATTATATCAAAAAACATGATTACCTATATTATGTATAAAAAATTGTCAGAAGTGGGATTCGAACCCACGCCCTCAAAGAGGACCAGAAAGCTCGTACCCGCATATACGGACAAGGTTTCCTTGAGTCTGGCGCCTTAGACCGCTCGGCCATCCTGACATGTAAATTAAATATGTAAGTAAGAAAACAGATTTTTTCAAATATTTTTAATAGTCAGCTTAAAAAGAAAGTCAAAATGCAACTTGGAAGAAAAAAACTTTCAGATTTGAAAATGCCACAAAAACTACATTGATTACCTGATTATTTCCAAAAGTTGATTAATTGTGATTCAAAAACTAAGTTCACCCTACGGCGAACTTTTTCAAATATTTTTAAATGGGATTTCAGGTACCTAGGTAACTGAAAAACGTTTCTTCTGGATGAGAAATACTACTGATTCGAAATGCATTAAAAATCGCCAGTAGTATTACTACACAAGAATTTCTGAAGGTGATTATTCTTGGCATGATTGTATTGTTATTTTAAATTATGTTATTTCCTTATTATTTTTAAATTTGTTTGCTAGTTTTTAAAATAAATGTCCAATTGCTTACAATCTAAAGTTTACAAGTGGTGCGAGCATAAGGAATGCCAGTTATGCGGTTAGACCGACGACTTTCTAAGCGTTTAAACTTTGTTGTATCACGACAGGCTAAGTCATATTTCTAATAACTTAAATATTGAAAAATATAATATTGACGTGGAAGGTTGAATTAAAAACCCAACTTCCTTTCGCACTATGGGTGCCAGCTAGCTCAACAAAATCGGAGATGGAGACTTCCCAGGAGTGGATTAATCATTTATCGAGTTATTTGCTATGCCAATTTAACTTTTTCAATAATTCAAAATAAATCCAAAAAACACAAAATAATCCCAAATCTTAATCATAAAATTAAACTTTTCAAATGAATTTTGCTTTTGGAAATGGAGCGATGATTGCGAATGTACGGCTTATCGGACCAGCCGCTTCGCTATCCACACAAATTTCATTAAGTTTTTCAATTTAAACGTTATAATCAAAAACCAATTAACAATTTTACAAATTTTAATTTCAAAAATTCCAACCATCAATTTTCTTCAGCCACAGATCCAATTTTAATTTGGTAGCACGTCAAAACGTCGAAAACAAAAATGTCCAAGTCAAAACGTCGAAAACAAAAACGTCGAAAGTCAAAAACGACGAAACAATAATAACGTTGAAAAGCAATAACGTCGAAAAACAAGAAGGTCGAAGTCAAAGCGTTAAAAATATAAAAACGTTTTTTTTTACTTTTAATTTTATTACATTTTTTATAAATTATTTTTCTTCCATAGAACTCTTGAAAAGATCATAATCGGGGGTGGGATAAAAAATACAAAATGCATTTTTGGGATGGCTTATTAAAATACATGTATTTTAAAAATTCGGCTCAAAAATGTACTCTTTTTGCTTACCCTTGTATGAAATTTAATTTAAAAAATGTAATAAACCTTTTTATCCAATTACGTATTAGATAGCACTAAATATAATATTAGCCAATCATATACTTAAATGTAAAACTAGATATATTTAATTGTGCTTCCAAGTTTTCATTTTCGACGTTTTGACATGGAATCTTTAATTTAACGATCCAAATCCAAATAAATCCCAATTTTCCAATATTGTCCAAATTTGGACAGTTTTCAAATTAAATAAAATAAAATTATTTACTCACGTTAAATCTCAACTTTCTTCTCAAATTATTTCCAAAAAATCTCAAACTTGAAACTCAAAACTAAAATCTCAGGGGAGATTCGAAAATACGTCCAGTGTGCTTCTAAGGACACGACTGGAAGGCAAGATATCTCGTCTTTCGGTACCAACATTAAAATTGTTAGCACCAAAAGCCCACAAAATTCAAAATTTTACAAATATCATTAAATAAAAATTTAAATTCAAAAAAATTTATTTACCGCAAATCAAAATTCTTCATCATCAAATCAACCATAAAAAAATCTTCAAAAAATGATTTGGTAACACGACAATATAATGTATAGGTATTTTAGGACATTTTAAAACACTGCAATACGTAGGTTTGGAAGCCCCCCCCCCCCCATATGGCCGCTTAATTTTGAATTTTGAATATACAACAATATTCACATTTTTTAGTAATATTACTTTAATATCTATTATATTAAACTTCTTTTGTTTTATAAAAAACAATACAATTTTATGGGGGGTCAGAAATTGTTTGAAGGGTGGTCCAAATTTTGATACTAGGTACCTACATAATATAAAATTTTATTCATTACGTAAAATTTTACAAAAAAAAAATTTTTGGGTAATCCAAATTATTAAAACTACAATATCATTATAAATTTGATTGATTTATCGATTCAATTATTTTCTGTCTCATTCTTTGCCAATGTAAAAAACGTATATGTCAGGATGGCCGAGCGGTCTAAGGCGCCAGACTCAAGGAACACCTTACCCGTCATATGCGGGTTTACGAGCATTCTGGTCCTCTTTGAGGGCGTGGGTTCGAATCCCACTTCTGACATCTTTTTTTTTTGTATTTTTTATAAAGCCGATAATAATAAAATTTATTTTTTGTAAATTCTAGAATTTAATTGGATAATTAAGCTCGACATAAATATAATATTTTTAGAAAGGTAGAAAGAATTACAGAATAAAAATGTTTCAAAATTATTAGCCAGGATAAGTAAAATATTTCCGTTCTCCCCTCCTCCCATATTTAACAACGCCTATTGAACTACAAAATTATTCAGTAATAAATAATTTTTTTAATTATATTGCAATAGTTACAACACACATTAACTAATTTGGGGGCGTTCAAGTATTAGTTAAGCAAGCCCAGAGCCCCCCTAGGCTAGGGGGCGGGGTTTAATTTTTTCTTGCTTTTGTTGACAAAAGAAGCGGGGTGATATTATAAATCTTACGTAAGATTCAAAAATTACAAAATATTGAAAATGTTTTCAAAATACTACAATTAAAATAAAATAAAATTCAATACAATGTTTGAAAACTTCTTACTTCTTATCGTTTAGGGAGGATTTACGATTTTCTTATTTTCTCTTATACAGGGGGGCGAGAGTCTAAAACCATTGAAAGTTTGCTTACGTTATGCCTTTGTTTATCTATTTGGTCGTCTCTTTTTATTGTATTTTATCCAATTAATAACTCTTACGTGTGTCTTTCGAAACTGAAGAATATTTTAGATTCCCAAAATGCGTCTCTAATAAAGATAGAACTTGGAGCACACGTGTATACCAATTTTAAATAAATGACCAACTTACTAATCTTACGCTTGCGATTCATTAACAATAATTGAAAATGATATACGCGAGTTTGATTAATTACGTGAAGCAATTTTGGCGATTTTTCGACCCCCCCCCCTCCCTGGTGAGATGTCGTGAGATTTGGCTCGATCCCCCACTCCCCTAATCTCATGTGAGATTGTTTGTTTAACCATTTTCTTACAATTTTACAGTTTCTTGCGGAAAAAAAATTACGTGATTTTTGCTGAGACCCCCTCTCCCCCGCGTGAGATTCGGTTCCACCCCCCCCCCCCTCTAAACACCTCACGTAATTAATGGAAGTCCCCAAATCCAAATTTTAAAACTTGTTAGTGAGGCTGCTAACACCCATTGGCACTGCGTCCTTTTGATATTGGAATTTTAAAAACTCCCCCTCACATTGAAATTCAGGTTACGCCACTGACTCTGTATACAAACCTTTGTACAAACACAATAATTAATTGTTATGAAATTATATTTTAATTTTTAAGTTTATATTTAATGTATATCAGCAAAAATTGTTAAAAAATTCGAGTAATTCTTATTGATAGCGAATTTCAAAGTTATCGTTTTTTATCCTTCTAAATTCTAAACATAACCTCAAAGTTGTCAAGTGCATTGCGCATAAGAAGTGTTCCCAGTGTAGATGTCAAGTCAAACTAAATACACTTACTCATTACTCTTGTTATCCGTTTATTTATTCGCTTTCACATCCAATATTGTGTAAATATAACTAATATTCACTTAAAACTTTAAATTTTGAACATTAAAAAAATCTGAACATTTAAATAATGCCTCCTCACGGTCATAGTTGTGAAGGCGACAAAAATCACGATGAAACCCCGGAAATGGGAGTCGAATATAGTTTATACATGAAAATCGATAGAGAAAATTTGGAATGTTTAAACGAAGTTGAAGAAGGATCAGGAAAAAGCGTATTTAAGCCCTGGGAGGAACGTTTAAATTTCACAAATGTGAGGTTATACAGTTTTTTTTTTATGAGTTCTTGTTCAATAATGATTTTTACAGTATGTAGAATCTGATGCAGATGAAGAATTATTATTTAATATTCCATTTACTGGAAATATAAAATTAAAAGGAATAATAGTAATCGGGGAAGATTCTAATTCTCATCCTTCGAAAGTTAGACTGTAAGTTTTATACAATTGTTTTAGCATTGTTGTAACTTGTGGCGTGTTTAACCAGGTTCAAAAATAGGCCACACATGACATTTGATGATGTTGCACTCCCTCCCGAACAAGAATTCGATCTTCAAACAGATCTAACAGGATGTTTGGAATACTCGACCAAGTATTTGTAACTTTCAGTTGCATTTATGTATTTTTGTAATTTGTAACTTTTTAGGATAGTTACATTCAATACGGTACATCACTTAACTTTACATTTTCCTAGCAACTTTGGTGGTGATTCTACCAGAATATATTACATTGGACTGAGAGGTGAATTTTCCGAAGCACATCGTCATGGTGTCACCATTTGTACATACGAAGCTAGGCCTAATGTGTATGATCATAAAAATATTTTGGAAGAAAATGCTTCTCATCAGATACAGTAAATAAATTTTCACTTGCATATGATATATATATTGAGGTGTAAGAATTTTTGAGTTTATTGTTGTGATTTTGCTCTAAAGGTGATTAATTTAAATTTATTAAAATAGAAATTTTGTAATAAGATTTGTAAGTTTTTTTTTCATATTTAACACCTACAATTCAAGTTACCGATCGGTCTAGCCACAAAAAGTAGTCCTATGAGAATATTATATAATTATACCTAGTATGAAAAAGGATAATAAATGTTTTGAAAATTTAATTGTTTTCGATTCTCGGAAGCTGAAAGTCATCATTTCCAAAAAATTTCTTAGTTTATTTTACACTCGCCTACAAAAATAATAGGAATTTGATTTTAGCTCAAGTGGATTCGCAAAAATTTCAAGTTTTTATTGTATTTTCAAAATTTTAAAATGAAAATTAAAGCATTGGTTATTTAAAATTTTTTTATAAAAGTATGAAGCGATCAAGGATTGCTATATCAGATTTTTTATTTTATTTTAAATTACTTCAAAATTATAAATTTTATTATTAGTTGTTTAATATTTAATATTAAATAATCATTTTTACGAATTATTTGATACTTGAAAAGTATAAATAATTTTCAGTTCTGGAATGTTTTTTCATGAGATTGAGTTAGAATAAACAATAATTATATGTTCAGTTGTGAGGGGCAATTTAAAATATTTAAAAATAAATTGCTACGTTGGATTGCAAAATAGTATAAATTTTGAAGATCAAAATAAATTTTTTTGTTATTCTATCTATATTTTTGTACTAAAATATTTTTTTGTTTACAATAAAATAAAAATCATATTAATTAATACATTATTAAACTATAAATTTATTAAGTATGATAACATTGATAATTACACACAATAATGTTGTTATATTTCAGCTTTATGTGTAAATTACTTGATAGAATTTACAAACTTATAAAATATTTTAAATCTAAACCACATTTACATACCTACTTCTTTTACATCAGTCATATTCATTTTTATAATTAATTGCAACTCCCATTTGACTGGACGATTGATGCGATTGTATAGTAATGATTTTTTTAAATATATTCTACAATAATATAATATTTAGGTTTTTATTTAACAAGGGTGCATTGAAACTATAACACTTCAGCATAGCTTTGTTGGTTACTCTCGAGTTGTAATAAATAATTATTGCAAAAATAGGAACTGGAAAATTGATATTTAGAAATTACCTTAGCAAATATTTTTTATATTTATATTATACCATTTTTGACATAAAATAAAACATTAACAACTAAATAATTCATAGATAGCACTACGATCACCAGTTTTTTGTTCGCTCAGGGAAAGTGTTTACACATTAAAGGATTAAGTAGGGATGTCCATTAGAAAGCTTTCACATTTCTTATACCATTTTTGCTGATGGAGTTTACAAGTAGTAAATGATGGTTTGGAATAAAAGTGTTTTTTCATCCACACTTAAATGTTATAGTTCAATACATACATATATACATTTTGCACAAGCAGTTTAATGGAGTCAAACAGTTTACATCATTGTAAAATTACTGTAACTCATTACTATTTTATTTACAATGATTATACACAATACAAATAATATAATAATTGATCTTGAGTATGAAGTTGTTCACTACAAATTTAGCAGCAATGTGCACTTCCAGCAAGCTAAAAGGTTCAAAATAGTAAAATGCAATTTTTTTAAATAGAACTATTTTGATATGTATTAATGTTTATAATAATGGTATAATATACTAAAAATATGTGGAATTTCTAAGCTTGGGTTATTTCAAAAAAGGGGCAATAATGAAAACTAAGTCGACAGTAAAAGAATTTAGTCAATGTAAATTTTTGAGCTGGTATGTTAAATATTAGAAACGGCTGAATTGTATTTATTTGTTTATCGGAAGAGCAAACGACTATTGATGTGCAACATTTTTTGTTCATATTAGAAGGATACCTATGTCAAAAATCGTTTTTCATGGTTTTGGTGGTCTTGCACAATAGTATGCTGTACGTCGCGTCGTCCCAAGTTCTTCAAACTGAATACATATTCTTTTTAGAGTAATGTTAAGAAGAAGTCCATTATCCGAACTAACATAACGAAAAAATACATAAATTACAAATTGTAGTTAAAAATGGGCTTATGCAAGACATCATAATAATAATAATGAATTTCTCAATAATAATTATAATAATTCCTCGCGGGTTAATTAACAGGAACGGTACTCTTTTCACGGGATGACTCAATTTTCGTAAATATTTGTTTATCTTTTGTGCACTTGCTTGCAAAACAAAACACAGGTATTTCTTAAATCCAAATCACCTAAGGAGATAACCATTTTTGATCGAAGCAGTTCGGATAACGGAAATTCTACTGTACATAATATAAATTAATGAACAACTCCATACAATCATATTATTGAAATATAATCAACTTTTAAGTGTTGCAAGATGTTATAGTCAAGTGAAATTGTCATTAGAAATAAATATATTGAACAAGTACAGAACTGGTTGATATTTGTATCGATACAGTCTTGGAGTGACTTCGATGACAGTTGTTAGTAATAAGTATGTTTTCGCCAAATAAATAAATAAATAAGACTTTTAGTATTAACCGGTTTCGATGTTTTTATTAATCATCCTCAGGATGCAGCGGCAGCCAGAGGTCAGCATCTATCAGAGGAACGATTTTAGTCCTCATTTTAGTAAAAAGGATTAATTTTTATTATTTATTGAAAAATTGCAGCAGTTACTATTATTGGCAAAGTGCTGTTACAATAACATATATTTCCTTAATCCACTCACCCCATCTATTACGACCATCATCAACAATCCAACAATTTAATTTGTTAACCTGCCAAGTCATTTTGGCAAAAGCTTTTCTTCATTTATAAATATAATAGAGAAGTCATAAGTCACAAGTAATTTTACAAAATCATTAATCCAAGATATTAACTGTCAATGTTGATTTACGAATGGAATATCGCATGTTTATCGCTTGCATATACTACTATACTAAGCAATCCTCATCCCCTAAGTTTTCAGGAGTCTTCCTAAAAAGTTTTTGGGAAAGAAACAGTATAACCCCAGAGCTTCAGCTAGCAGACAAATTAAACAAAAATATTTAGTTCACTTTATTAAATTGAGTGTACTTTTGAGTTTGAGCCTCCTGCCTCCTAACAAAGTAATGTTAATTTAATGTTTGTTTAAAGAAAAAATAGTATGTTTTATTCGAAGCAAGTTGTCTCTCGCCTATATTAGCAATTCTACAATTTTGGAACAAAAATCAAACATTTGCTTCATTACTTTTTGGGTCGGGAAGAGGGGGAATTATAGCTTTTTGGGCGGAACTAGAGGATCTGGGATTTTAAAATTCTTTCTGGAAAACCAAAATTTTACTAGCTCTTGAAAGTTTGAATGCTGTTTTATATTTTTGATGTAGTTGCGAATTTTTTCGTTTTTTCACTACCCCTTCCGAGTGTTTGAAAGTGGAGTGGGGAGGAATTGATTGGAAATTGGGTTTTGATTTTTTGTGTATTAGGCCATTTTTGTAGGAAATCAATTCGAGATTTTTTATTATACTTTCGATGTTTCGAGTTTCTTTAGTTTATACTAAAGATGCATAATATTAGGTTCTCCAATTGTCTTGTACAAGTTTGGAAATAAGTGCGTAGAGTTTATTGTTCTCACTTTTAGACTTTTGAAAAGAAGAGGCCGAAGGCCGACTCGTAAATTTGTAAAATTTACAAAAATTTGAAATTATTGTAAACTGCTTTCTTTAACTTTTTCCCAAAGAAATCTATAACATCCTGCAACTTTAAATTTAAATTTAATTAGAAACATACATACGCATTATAATTAACAACACACACTAAGTTATAAAAATGATTAACATAAAGTAACACTTGATATCACAAATAGCATCTTTAATTAGTCCATTTTGGTAAACAATGAATGGAGGTGTAAAAAAAATAAAGAGCGCAATTCCTTTATTTAGGAGTGCACCATAATAATATAATACTTGCAGTAATATATTATTAAAATTAAATAAAATTTTTGTATTTTGTCAATGCTTTTATTAACCCTAGATTATTAACATATTTGGTCCCGTTTTGTACCAATAAAAGTAACCTATAATACATCTGAAGTCTGAAGTGACTTTCAAAGGTGTACTTAAGTTTCGTGTAATTATTTTGAATATTTGAAACTATAAACCACACAAATTTGTTATTGTTGTCTATACCAACCATTTGATTTTTATATCAACCTATACCTATACATTCCTTTGTCTACACGAAAGGGAACTATCGATGTGAGTGTCCCAAGTTGGATTCTGGATAAACAAAAACTATTTCTCAATTTAGTATAATTTTTAAAATATTTGAATTTTGTATTTTTTATACAATCAAAACTTTATTTGGACCATATTATTTCTGTTTACGGATTATCGGGAAAAATCCGAAATCCAACGATATTAATGTATATATTGATTTTTATTAAATGTGGTTTAAAGTGACAATTTTTAAAATAATACAGCAAAAATAATTATATAGGTCAATTTCACAACATTTTGGGTATTTCATTCAATTCAACAATATTTACAACGCGCTAGCTGACAGCCCTAACTGAGAGGCATATAAATTCCACAAAAGTTTATTATATCAACTGGGTTGATTACATCTCACCGCACGGGCATATAATCTAGGGTTAACGATACAAGGCTGCACACCAATTTTTTGCACGTTTTAATCAAATAGAGACTAATCAATTAAAAAATGTTTAAGTAATGTTTATCATTCTTCTTAATATAATTTACTACAATCCACAGAAATATTTCAATAGTAATCTCAAATTGACACATTAGAAAAATATTATATGCGAGAAAAGCATTTAAATATTTGGTGGAATACCTGCTTCCAATTTCATGTAAATGCCATCAGGGCTTAAGTCGATATCTCTTGGGATATGGAATAATTCAAATAATTTTACAATTCATTTTATTTTATGGTTGCATATTGATTGGTGGTTATTTTGGGTACACTTTGAGTAACGTCTTCCGTTTCCGATAAAAGAACGTCCGGTTGAGATCCCATTTCCTCAGCAAGTTCTTCTGGTACCGTTTCAAAATCCACCGTTGTTGTACTGGTCGAAGACGTAGTCGTACGAGGATCGACACTTGAACTTACAAATTCTTTTTTTGTAAATAAAATCTTGTCGATGTAAAACATAGTCCCTAAATTATACACGAACACTTCACTTTCTACTATTATGGCTTTGTTGACCGTGACTTTATCTAAAAAGCAACAGAAGATAAATTTACGCTGCCTTAAAATACATTTTTTGGTATCTTACCTTTTTGACGAGCTATCTTTATGGTGTTATTACCCAAAGTATTTAATTGGGTGCCGTCTTTTAAATCTTTATCGTATAGTCTTCCTTTAACAAAATGATTTAGCAAAATTTGTAAGCCATCTCCATTCGATAAATAATTATCTGGCATTTTATCTAAACCGACTTCTTCGAAAGCCGAATCTAGTGGAACGAAAAACGTATATCCAGTTCCAGAAACGTACGGAGCCAAATCGGCCAGGTTTAAAAATCTAGTAATGTGGGAAAACCGCCTGTCTCGTTCTAAAGCAAGAAAAGCGTGCGATAAAAACTGTGCTCCGAACCAAGGAAATGCCAATAACGGTGGTGTTTCTTTATCTCGATGTTGCTGGTGTAAACGAGACACTACAGACTCGTTAACAAACAAAACTTCTCCCGTGAACATTATATTCCCATGCAATATTGGAGTATCACCTTTAACTACCGATACGCCATTGATTGTCAAAGATGCTGCAAATAAATTTTCAGATAATATTTAATGAAGCCAAAACAAAGTTATTCACTTAAAATAATTGATAACGAAAGTTCCAGTGTGCTTTATCATGGGGTCTATTAGGTGTCAGTTCAGATCATTCATCATTATTAAATAATAATTTGCACAAATACTTAAAGGGTATAATAGATCAAAGCGGTGGTCTTCGCTTGCACTTTGATATGGGTCATAAGACCTTTTGGGAAAGGGATTTGCGATGAAATTTATACATTAGAAATCATAAAAATTTAATGTCAATTGAATTTTTTAATAATAATGTACAGAAACATGTAGCCATTAGAAGAGAAATTATCATTTCAAAAGTAAATTCGGCGTATAATCAAGAGGTGGCCGCGAGAAGAGCTTTAAGGATAAAAATAAAATTATCATGGATTTCCATTACCTTCAAGATTTAATTAGCATAATTTTAAAATATAGAGCTGTCAAAAAAGAAGTTGCTTTGCAAATAATATTGAATATATTATGGTAATAGGATAAAGCGAAAATCAATAGTTAAATTTTTTCGCGCATTAGTAGGATGCCTGCATGGCACATGACACTACGAAATTCATCAATCACTGTTTTTCACACTTGTTTCAGTGTCTCAAGCAATATCAGCTACATAATCAATTGTAATTTTTCCGTCAAGTGCCAAGACGAAATTTTTAAAATCTTTCCTAACAAACCCACCAAAGACTAAACAACTATGGACTTGAAGGAAGATAATGAATATGGGGAACATGCTAATTTAGACAGCACAGCTTTCAGCTTTACGACAAAGGAACTTTCGGTTATAAAATATTTAAATTTAATTTGTCATTTTACAATAAATTCAGATTAAATATTTCTCTTACGTGTTTTTCTAAAAACAATCTCACGACCGCCCAAAGTTGTTGCAATATCTTCATCCCTAATGTCGTTTTGTTTAATGTTTCCTTTTACAAAGTGATTTATAATAACGTTTTCTGTAAATTCCGGAACGCTGAAGGGGTAAAAACCCCAGTCTATCGGATGCCACCTGTGGAAAGCATGATCTGTCGGAACAAAAACGGTGTAGTCTTCTCCTGCAATGAAATATCTGTATAGTAAAAAATCTTATTGAAAATTTAATTAAGTATTCATTAAAATATAATATACGAAATTTGTATTAAAAAAATTTTAAATGAAATATTGTGAAACAAACCCGAATAAAAACACCGATGCGGTATTCTAAAACAATATTTTTTCGGGCCAGCAAGAGGAATTAAATTAACGTATTTTTTAAATTTTATAAAGCGAAAAGGAAAATTTTAATGGTTTAATGACTTAGAATTCATTAATCAAAAACCCAAAACTCAGACGAATGTTTTTGTGCCATACTACGATAGCGTCATCATCATCATCCTAAAAGTTAAAGCTGCAAGACGGAAAAGATACATTGAAGTAAATATTACAAATTTGTATAATTTTGGAATCTTGAGAGGAATTTGTTCATTATAAACATATTTAATTAGGGAAAGCTATTCACAATTAAATCTGCGATAAAGCATTAAGGTAGGGCAAAAACGTTTTGTGCTTCATATAGCACAATCCTAATTTTCAAAGCATTGCTTTTTGGATTTAGAATCTGACAAATATTGAAAAGCAAAAATTGCGAGATTCAATGATTAATTTTAAAAGGGAAATTCAATTACTACGTGACATGGAAACACAGTTGTATGTAATTTTATTACAAAACTGAAAACGAATTTTTTGTTGGAGTTTAATATTGAATAATTGTCGGGTGGATTTGAAGGTAAAAATAAAGTGTAGGCTATCGAGGTTAGTTTCAGAAGTAGGAGATAACAGACGAGAAAAATTTTAATTTCAGAATTCCTAAAAGGTTTAAAAATTAAGCAGCATTAAAACTTTTTTGTGCAAATAAATTCAACTTGTAAGTTTGAAACTTTATTACGTGGATTTTATTAGATTTTATTTCGAAAACAATATTTGAAGTAATTTAAAAGTAACTAATTTCACATTAAAGTGTTTCGTCGGGAAATATGTTATCGAGCCAAGCATGCATTACATATAAGATGAGAGTGCTATTCCATGGCGAAGATAATTGTCTTTAAATAAATAAGAAGGTCAAATTGCAGGACATAACGTTAATGGGGGTACCGGTTTGACGTGTTAAGTGCCAAAAAATCCTTTTGGAGGCATATTTAGAGAATATTCAATATGCCCGGATCGTCACTTCAATTTTTAAAATTTTAGCTTCATCGAAAAATTTTTTCCTTCCTAAAACTCATCTCATCCTTCTGTTTCGGTACTGGCAATTAACACACTCGGGCAATATTTCTTACATTTCCATTCCAGGAATGAAATAAACTCAACAGTTGGTGTTTATGGTTGTAATTTTATTTAGTTACCAAGTCACACACACTTCGACACTATGCGACTTTTATATTTTGCGTACTTTTAACATTTCTACTTTAATATTATTTTTATAAGCTTACGAGTCGATCTTCAGCAAATACTGCATAATATTGCACTAAGTTGAGATAATATGGTAGGTTTCTAGTCGATCCACATCCCCGACTAGTCGTTTTCAGAGCAATTTGGGAATACCTGTTTCTCAGTTTGCATTGGTTTGCAAGGTAAACCCTAAAATTACCCGACGTATTTCTTTTATAGTGGTATCGAGTAACACCTCTGTGACCACAATGTGCAGCATTCCCCAAGTGTTTGCCCACTCATGTACTAGACCGACGTTTTCAATGTGGCAAGCTCGTGGTCACTTTGTAAAACTTTAAAAGCATCGATTAACTTTTTACTATGTAGAACTTTAGTTTACAACTTTTTAAACGTTTATAGACGTTTGCCATTTATTCTAATTTTTAGAATTTATGTTTCGATGTTGGAATTTAAACTGTCAAAGTTGAAAATTTTCTAATGCTTAATTTATTGCTCCGAAGGGAAAACCTTCAGAAAAGTATCTATTTTATTGAGAATAAAGAAAAATACAAATCGAATGCTTGTGCAAATTTAACAAATAAATAGTATAGCTGATTTTTATCTTCATCGATTTTCAAAACAAAAACGCAAGTTTATTTGAAAATTAACTGCTTGTAATTTTTATCCACATAGAATACGAGAACCACTTTAATAAGATGTAAATTTAAGTAAATATAAAATTAAGTAGTAATTTCGTACATGACCAAACAGTGATAATTATTATAAACAAACTCGAGAACTGTCTGGTGACCGAGACGAAGTCGAGTACATTTTGTATTTTCACATTTTCAAGTTTTCAATCTGCTTTATTTTTGCTATTACCATCATATTTTCGATTGTGCTTATATCGTTTCACCATCTTTCACTATTCTATGTGTTTTCACTTTCATATATAAGTGTTCGTTAAATCGGTGCCACTAAACTTATTCAGCTTGACAAGGCTGGTATTTGGAACACTTAAGAGAAACTTTTAGAGTAAGTGGTAAAGTGGTGAACACGAGTATTAAACTTTTTTCCTTACGTTTTGTTTTTATAAGTTTGGAAAATCCCTTTAGCACCTACTAATGTGTAAGATTCGTTTTTATGTATTATTCATAACATATAAGTCTTCTCCAAATCTCTCCACTAGCATTAGGTATACAGTCTGCTCTTTCCACGTTCATCTATTGCTACTGAGTGGACGTAATTCTACTTCTACCTGCAGTAGATCATGAAAATGATGATAGGTTTTTACACATAAGGAACATCTTGTTTCGTATTGTTTTGTTTCTTTACTCCACTTCTGTTTTACCTATTTTATCATAAAGGCATAAGACTTTCTTTCTACTTTAGAAGGGTTCTTTGGGTAGATACGTCGGTTGTTGGCCATTGCCTGCAGAGGGAAGATGGCACGAAAAAGTTTTGACTCTGCCTGGAATCGAACCTGAGCATCTATTTTCTACATAATATAAGTCTAAATTATCCTACATTATTTTCAATACCATTTATTACAACTTATCTAATGTCTCATGAATATCATAATATTACCCCTACTTACAATTTATTAATATACTATTTGCTTATAGCCTCTTGATGAATAATATACTATGAGTTAATTGATTTCGTTATAAAATTTCTCTTTTATTTCATTTTTTTTCTTTTATTATTATCGTTATTTTTATTACCATCATTAATTTTTTATTTCAATATCCTTTTTTTTATTTTGTTTCTTACTTTTTTGCTTAACCATTCTGGTTATTCAACGGCTCTCCAGATTTTTGGTGAGAAAACGGAGTCTTTGGCTGCCAAGATGATCGCTTAAGCGGCGAAGATCCAGTTTGTCTCTTGAAATTTTATTGCAATTTTAAATTTGATTTTATTTTGAGTTTAGTATTTTGCCAATAAAGTGATTTTGTTTGGCGTAAGTATTTTAATTTTAATTTTGAAATTATTCCTTTTTTTGGACAAAATTGAATATTTTTCGAAGTGAGTTTTGGATGATTAATAATTTAATTGCAGTATAAAAATTCGTAAAATCAAAACAATTCAATGCAATAAATAAGTCTGATACGGTGACAGATGGTCGGTTTATCTTAGAAGTTTGCGTTCTCTTTTATATTGAAAAATTTATTTATTTAAGAATTTGAATTTGGATTTTTGTATTTTAAAGAGAGGTGAATTAAAATATAATTAAAAATTTGGCGTTCGTAAAATCTATTTATGATAATAAAGGTTTATTTTTGGAAAAAGATAAAAGTTAGCTGGGCAACAATTTGAAGATTTTAATTTTTCCTGAGGAATTTAATTTGGAAATTTTGAAATCCAAGAAAATGCATCTCAATATATACTACAAATAACAATAAGCAAATATTTTATGTGACTACTTTTCCTTTAAATATTTAACATTTATACTTTTTTTAATTCATGTTACAGTTGCTTTAAATATCACTTGAGCATTCCAGAATATTCAAATAATTTTACATCCGCAGGATGAACGTATTATCTAGGTTAATCTAAACATGTTAGTAAAAACTTCAAAAAAATCAATAAAATTTAAATTGTAGAACAAATAAATGTTCACTGTATTTATAAATCTTTCATACTCCTAGTATTAAGGTTTGTTTATTGTATTTTCCATATTTTATTTAATTAAAAAAATCTTTCAGTGTACATCAGTGTCCCTCAGATGCTGCAAAAGGAGTATATACTTCAGTCCACTTCAGTCCCCCTCTGTTTCAAAGAGCAAACATTTGTGTGTATGATTAATAAAACCAAGGGTACATGTTGTGTACCCTCGATTAGAGATTCTCAACATATTTCCATTTAAAAAACTTCTTGAGATTTCCGAAAATGTCTTCTTTACTTGAACAGAGAACTCTTGTCGTGAAAAACTGAACCAGCGCGACAGAGCTCATTGATTTCTAAAATAAATCGATAGCATTCATCTGAACTCCATAGAATTATCGGGATTTCCACGATTTACTCGGATTTCCAGGCTTTCATAAAATTTTTCTAAATTTCCTTGATTTTTCTCAGATTTATCTTTACTTGTAAACCAAATTTCCCCTGGGAATCCCCTTTCGTGTAAAGTACTTAAATAAATGAAGAATATGGAAAATATGTACATACTGAGGGATTAATCGATTAAGAATTCTTGTGTACAATCAATCTAGGAATTCCCAAGAATTCTTCAGAAATTCTCAAAAATACTTAAGGAATTCTCAATAATTTTTTATTTCAAAAATTCTTGTGTAGTACACTAAAATTTTGGCATATTATTTATTATTTTTTGCAGATAATTTAATTTACTTGATATTTTATTACTTGACATTTTACTATAAAGCGAGATATTGGCGAATATTTAAAAAATCAAAATAAATCAACGAATAACTATTCATAAATAACAATAATATTTATTTCAGCTCATTCTGAGTTATTTCCACATTATAACCTTTTTAAGACTAGGTATAAACTTACAGTAGCAAAATTTAAAATTTTGGGCTGATACCAATAATAAATTTTATTCCTTGGAATATTAATGCGAAAGTCAGCCAAATTTTTATAAAAATTATTTTGAAAAGAGTTGAATTTTTAATAAAACTACAATTTTTATAGATGCATCTTATTCTACCCATTGATGTTGAAACATTACGTTAATGGTTTAGTAAAATTATTGTGTAAATTATAGAATAGTTGTATATTTGTTTTCTGGTTGCTGTTAATTAAACAAATTTTGTTAGCAAATAACTTGGTTTAAATATAAGAGCGGGTTGTAAGTTATTCCGTCCAGGAACAATAATCAAGTTATCAAGTTTGAAACCATGCATATTGGATGGAACAACTTAGCAAAAGTATCGCTAAATGTTGCCATAATATTAAATCATAGAGACATGAGGTTTAGTTACTTACCTTCTTTTAATAAGTGGGAAACATTAGATCGCGATAAAAAATGCTGAAAGACTCTCACTCCACTTTTAAGATACGAAAGGACCTGCAGGACGTTATCTACAAAAGTCGCATTTTTAACAATTTTTAATTCTTCTTTTACTTTTACTATATGATTGATCACGTCGAGCTTATCTTGCGAAGAATTTTTCTTTATTTCGTATTCTTCCAAAAACAGATAATTTTCCAAAATTATTAAAACACCATTTGCAACAGAAACGGTGGATTTTATTACGATATCATTTGCATATAATTTATCTTCTTTACGTCGTACTCGTATTGTTCGTCCTCTTAAAGTCTCAAACGATAAATCTTTTGTAGTATTTGTGATATTAATTAGGGAACCCAAAACTACGTGATCCAAAAGTATCTGTTTAATATAATTTTCTCCTTGAGTGTTGATTCCATACGGTTTTGCTCCATTCGTCGGAACCAAAATCGTAAACGGTTGATCTGAAATAAAAACACAACAATTAAAAACACTGCGTCTATATTTAAATTATAACGTAAATTTGTTTAGTATTTCAGGAAATAAAATTTTTTTTCGGATGGTTTAAAGCAGCCGTATTTAAAGAAGCACACAAAACAAATTAACTATTAAATTATAATTGAATTTTTAGTTTAAAAATAATAAACCGGATTTAATTAAAATGAATCTCTTTTTGTTTTGCCATTCCAAAACTCGGTATCGTAAAAACAATTAATTGAATAATGAAATTAACCGAATAACCAAGTTAATTGAATAACGAGTTATTGGAATTACCTGTTATTTTATTATTATACCTGGATTTGCACTTACTTTATCAATATAATAAATTAATAAAATAATGTTTGTGTAACATCGTAAATTGTAATAAAAAATTTTATTGGCTTAACGAATGGATAAATAAATTGAATATCTTGCAAAGGCGTTACATTAATGCAAAAGTATAATATTAATTCTGCATAATGAATATACGAACCTTAAAGAATATTAATTTTCTTAGATTGTATAATTAGGAGCATCCATTAAAAATTGAAGTGGCGGTTAATTAATATTTTTTAATTAAAAAAAGGATTGTTAATTCATCTTTAAATAATGCTTGTTGTTGAGTTAGAGGAATGTTCTAAGCTTGTAAGCCAATTTTTCAGAAAATAAAAATCTTATAACATTGAATCGATAAAGTAATTTTATTCACGAACAATAACTTGGATTACCTTTTTTATAAAGGTTGGCTGTAAAATATTATTAAGCTTTACTTAAAATTCAAAAGGATGCTAGCTACTTATATTTCAAAGTTGACTGAGTTGACGTAATTTTTTAGTTGTAGTGAAGAAATATCAACAAAAATAATTATGAAACAACCAAGTTATTATAAGTAATTAATTAAGGTTTCATTAAAAAATAGATGATTGTAATATTAGTTTTCTCGTGAAGGGGAAATCATATTTACAGTAAGGGTAGGAAACGATTCAAGATGAAGAGCAATATCTATTTGGTAATCGTTGTATAAGACAACGGTTCTTGTAATTATTCTATTAAGCCAGCTTTATTGTAAAGTTGTAGTTACACGAGTAGTTGTAACAAAATGTCAAGTATCTTGCAGTTTATGTGGTTATTCAGTTTGTTTCCAATTGTATAATTGCCTGCATGATTACTGCACAGAACACTTGGCATAGTTGGAAATGACAAAGTCTTAAATTAAGAGAAAGAAATTTTTGAGAAAGTATACGGTTCCTATTCAGTGATCTGCCTATCCAGTGATTGTCAGTTCTTAAGGAGATGTTAAATCCTGATTTTCAATTTAATTTTAATTTTATTTATTAATACATTTACAAATATTGCTTTTTGGCGGAACTACTTTAAGTGCCGGCGACAAGCGACACTAAAGTAATGCTAGCGTTAAAGTACTACTTTAGTACCGTTCGCTGTCGGCAGTAAAAGTAATTTTAATCATATTTTCATAATTATTTTTTTGTTTTAAGAAAAAAATTAGATGTAATCTCCAGAAAAAGAAAAAACCAATAATATCAATAAGCAATTCTTTGATTTGTAGTTAAGGTGGTGTAATTTAAATTAGACCTCTTATAAGCAGTATAAGCAAATTTTTGTAATATAATAGTAGCTTAAGCTGTCGGTGGTTTTTAAATTGCTTTTTGTTTGTATTCTAACTTTTAATTAAAGAAATGAACAAAAAACTGCAAATGCAAAAGTTAATGTTATTCAAATTAAAAAAAAAAGCTTAATTTCTAATTAGATCTATTACTATATTCTATTCACATTAGGCTTCTATTTGCTAACAATATTGCTAATTTGACGTATAAATGACACTTGATAACTTTATCAAGTCATTGCAGAGTTTTGGAGTTCTGAAAAGGTTTATAACCTATCAAGCTTGACTAATTCAACAAATTTGCCAAGTAATCTCGAAAAAAGCCAAGCTTGGTTAATAAGTCAGAACTTGCTAGTAAGCAATTGACCGCAAGAAGGTTTGGTTGCTCAGATTAGTAGTTATTCAAGCGAAAAATATTAATTCACGAGCGGCAAACTCACGAGTGAATTATTTTTCACGAATCGATAATTAAATTTTGTTGATGTTAAAGACAAAGTAATAATTTAAAAAATAAAGTAAACAATATTTTTGTAAGTATGTACATAAATTGGTAAATAAAGTTAAAATGAAATTAAGGTCCAGGGTCTAGCTTCTCATTATAATGCGATTAGACTTAAAATTTCTTGCTTATACCTATTGATTATTTCTTACCTTCTCCGGTCAAATCTTAACTACAACTTTAACTTATGACTACAAAGTAAAAAATATATGGTGGAAAACATAATCAGCGGTATAAAGGTGGGCTTATTTGAATCGTGGTGGTTATATATAAACCATCAACATAAAAGTCACGTCGGTGTTCTTCATAAACCAACCTTTATTGTTAATTATTGGGGGGCGGGCGCCAAATAAAACACTTAAAATTGATTTTATGAATGTCAAATATATAAAACTTCAATATTTGTGACTATACCTAGTAAGAGTAATATTAGTAGAAATTTTGTGACTGAACATTTCATCCTTTTTGTTTCCTTAACATTTTTGTAGCGATTGGAGGCAGTGATCCTGATAGATAGTAACGACACGGAGATTTTGGTTGTGAAAACATTTAAATGGAAAGTTGAATGTTGCCAAATAAAAGAAATTTCTAACGATTTTGTTTCGGTCAATCTCCGAACGATTTTGAGAATGTTCACACACATAAATGTACTTAAAATTTAATATTACGTATACATCGACGATTTTGTAATTTCATGTGATAGTGTCATTGGATGTTTTACAATTAATTGCTTAGAATCTATTTCAGTTTCGGCTCAACTTGAACTGCTTGGTTATAATTTTGTGGCTGTTCGTTTTTACTAACGTTAATTCGTTAATTTCGAACTACCTCTGATAGGAATAAACTTTTCATTCCTAAATTAGGTTAACTTTGGGAAGCACGTATTTTCGTTAATTTTAACGTATCAATTAAGGTATCAAGTGGAACAAATCAAAAAATATTAAAAATATAAATATTTTCTGATTGTGTTTAAGATTTTTTAACTTATAAATGAAATTATGGAAAACCGAAGGTTTTTAAAATAAACAGCAAGCATTTCGTTTTATTTGGAAAACTTTTTGATTTTGTTATCAAGATTGAAAAGTCATTATTTTAAATATTTGCTCACAGCAGTTTGAAAAAGCAAAAGTATAAAATAGTGAAGGAAGTAATTAGCTTTCCAATTTACATCCATTCCAATTTAGTAAACAGACTTTTTTACATTCTATTGCCTTGCAAATCAATAATTATTGTAATAATTACGTACGTAGTTTCAGGAATTTTAATTTAAATTTCTGATAATGTTCCGAGTAGTGATAAAATTGATATATCAAATACTTCTCTAATTACTAATCAATGAGTCAGCTTTTATGACAACGAAAAGGAATTTATTAATACAGTTGTTCATTAAAAACTTTATAGGATTAGTGTGAACGTGTCAAGAAAAAGAGAGAATGCGATAATAAAAATCGTATCTTATCGTTCACCGGAAAATGAACCACTACAAATTTTCCATTATTAGATTTATTTATTTCCATTATTGTAACACACCACATTAGTTTGATTATACTGGTGGTTTGGTTTAAAAAAAGCTCTGATTAGGTTAGAGATCAGAGATTTTGAGTTTAAATTCTGAACTTGATGGAATGTCCAGTACTCTCTCTTGACTGAACATCAACTCAGCGAGATCATAGGGATTTGTTTTATATTTACTCAAGTCTAGTAAATAGACGAAGACTTCAACACGGTAAAGGGTCAAAAAGAAAGAAAACTTCCATTTAATCTAACTAACAAGGGTAAACCACCTACGAATTTAGACCAATTTCAATTAAACTTTATTCAGATGAGAAGAGCATCGCTACTTTTAATTTTATGTTTCTCGGATGCCCTACTTAAATTACAAATCTATCTATTATTATTGAACAGTAGGTTCCCTATTACACCTTAGCGGTGAGGAAAAGTAGGCTGATAAAATACATATTTTTTCAAAACATCAGCTAAAAAATCACTTTATCTGTCAATCAAAGTCATAGTTTTATTTTTGTTGCATTAATAAGGTATCTAGCTATTTTGTTTTAAACAAAAGGTTCAATTCCATATTAAAATTTAATCTAGCTTTGAAATTTGATGAGAGAATTAAAATCAAATTGAGCATAAGTATTAACTTGAATGCAACGCTTTAATATGAGCTTTTAAAATATAAAACAAGTTAAATTGACAGAAAAGGTATTTTCAAATTACGTATAATCCGAAAACTAGCAAATATCATTGTACTAATGAGCTTATTACATTTTATCAAAGAGTATGTATATATATACAGTGGCGGTCATATGAAAAGCGCATGGTTAATTTCCAACAAATTTCCGATCTATTAGGTCTTGTTATTAGGAGTAAAAATTTTTTTCAGAAGTAGATGAAAGCTATAGGTAATTTAGTGTTAATTTCGTGTAGACAAGTGATGGCTTTCAGTTTTAAATATGAAAAAAATCAAAAAATTTTATTAAGAAAAGAAATTCGCGATTTTTGAATAATGATTATAGCTCAATGATAATTAAAATTTATACATAATTAAGCAGTAAAAATGTTATTAAAATAAAAATTAATGTACATTATGTGTTTTTAAAGTATTTTTATTTTTAATATTTGGTATAACCACCATTGGCCTTTATGACTGCCTGTAACCGGCGTGGCATCGAGTCTGTTAAGCTCTTCAGGTATTGCTCACTTAAATTGTTGTCCCATACAAATTGTAAAGCTTGTTTAAGCTCTGGGATACTTTTAGGTGATGTTGCGACCACGTGCCTCTTCATAATTGCCCATAAATTTTCAATGGGGTTAAGGTCAGGGCTGTTTCCCGGCCAATCAATAATATAAATCCCATTATTCAAAAAATATTCTGTTACCTGAAACACAAAATAGAGGCGAATTATTTTATATTTCTCATTAATTTATTTTAAAAATGTATAAGGAATGTGATATGATTAATGATTTTCAAAAAAAAAAATTATTTATAAAAATATTGCATACCTTCTTGGCCGTGTGACATGGTGCATTATCTTGCTGAAAATACCAATCCTCATTTTCAGCAAATAATTCTGATACCGATGGCATTAAACTTTCTTCTAATATTTCGATATAGGCATTAGCATTCACGGTACCTGTTATGATGTTCAGGTAACCTAATCCACGTTGGGAGAAACAACCCCACACCATTAATCCCATTTTATTGTTGGTTGTTTTTATCGTGCATTGTTGTGACAATCTTTCATTCTTAAATCGCCGCACGTATCGCTTTCCATCCGAACCGTATAACAAAAATTTAGATTCATCGGAGAAAATCACTCGACTCCAATCTTCTTCGGACCAATTGGCATACTTTTTTGCGAATTTCAACCGCTTTTTCATCATGACTTTCGTCAACATCGGCTTCTTAACGGCCTCATATGCATTTAATCCGAATTCACAGAGCCTCCTACCAATGGTCTCGACACTTATTTGAATTCCCGTTTCTTTCTTTAATTCAGCCTTTAACTGTTGACGAGATTTGAAACGGTCTTTGAGCGCCATTCGACGAAGAACTCGATCAACGGCCTTTGTCGTCTTTCTTGGCGGTCTTCCCTTTGGTAGCGGCCTGCTACTGCCACTTTCGTCAAATTTTTTTAAAAACCGACTTACCGTTCGTCTGTGGCAACCCACCTTTTTGCTAATGTAATTCTGGGATTTGTTTTCGTCACGTAGAACTAAAATGGTGTGCTTGTCCAATTCTGTTAAATTTCCTGTTCTTGGCATTTTGGCACGATTATGGTTACTTTTAAATAAATTGCACACTCTAAGGGCACTAGGTAACAACTGAAGTACTTAAAATTTACAACTGATTTTGAAAAAAATCCCTACCCCTAAAATTTATACCTGTACGGCACGATATTCTTTGGAAATTCACCATGCGCTTTTCATGTGACCGCCACTGTACATACTCATTGATTTTATATAGATTTTATGAAACATAAAATACAGAGGATACGTCCCCGCCATCGATGTACAGTATTGCAATCGTTTTTTTTAAGAACTAAATTATTAGTATTTTATTTTTTTGTACCTAATTTATTTAATATTTTTTTTTAGTTAAATTTACTATCCAAAAAGAGAATATATTTGTTTGTAAATTTTTTTTCTTTACGAGATTCAAGATTTTCAAAAAATCAAAAATTGTAACATTGAATTTTTCAACATTTTTTTTACTTAATTTAATCCTTAGCACGAAAGCAGTTAATTTTTCATAATAAAAAGTTATTTAGATTCGCATAGTAAATTTATAACATGGAAAATGATTACTACTCCTGTTACTTGTCTTTGAATTTTTATTTGGTAATATTAGTACACTGTACACCAGCGGTTCTCAACCTTTTTACGACGCGACCCCCAAATTTTATTGCATATTTTCTGCGACCCCAACAATGTCAGTAATAAAAATAGTATTAATAGAATAAAAATAGTATTAATAGAATAAAAATTCTATAATATTGATATGCCAACAGATTTGTTAAACTGCTTGAAAAAATGCATATTTTGCATATTTTCAACATTTGGTGCATATTTGAGCAAATAATGCATATTTTTGCATATTTGGGCCACTTTTGATGTTTTTTTGAAGAATTTTAATAGAGAAAATAAAAAATTATTATTAAATTTGCCAATTTTAGCAATTATTTTATTTAATATTAAACAATATAATTTTTAGAATTTTTTAAATAAATAAAAAAATAAACAATTTGGTGCATATTTGGGCTACTTTTGGTGTTTTTTTGAAGAATTTTAATAAAGAAAATAAAAAATTATTATTAAATTTGGCAATTTTATCAATAATTTTATTTAATTTTAAGCAATTTAATTTTTATAATTTTTTAAATAAATAAAAAAATAAGTAATTTTTTAAATAAATAAAAAAAATAAGTAATTTTTTGAATAAAAAATTAAATTGCTTATATATAAATAAAATAATTGCTTAAATTATCAATTATTTTATTTAATTTTAAGCAAGTTAATTTTTATAATTTTTTAAATAAATAAAAAAATAAGTAATTTTTTGAATAAAAAATTAAATTGCTTATACCTATATAAATAAAATAATTGCTTAAATTAACAAAATTTAATAATAATTTTTTGGTTTTTCTATTAAAATTCTTCAAAAAACACCGAAAGAGTCACAAATATGCATTATTTACTCAAATATGCATTATTTACTCAAATATGCACCAAATGTTAAAAATACCGAAAAATTTTTCAAATTTTATGTAATTCGTCCAGATTTATTATTAAAATTATTAAATCTTATAAATCTAGGTAGCATTTATTAAAAATTTGAAAAAAAAAAATTGAAAAATTCGAAGATTAGATATTTTTTAGCTTGCATATCAATGCATATTTTATCTATTTTTTTATCAATTACAATGCATATTTTAAGGAAATTATATGCACATATTTTCAAGTATTTTGGTGCATATAAATCCGAGCTCTAGTTCAACAGTTACTCTCTTTAAAATTTATATTTAAAAAAGATACATATTTAAAAAAAAAACACAAATTTTTGTTTTAATTATTAATAACTTTTTTGATTTTGATGTTTTGATACGAGTTTATCAACCCTATATTCAATTGTTTGAGCAAGGGAAATATTAATTTTCAGGTTACTAATTTCCAATTCAAATTCAAAACTAATTTTGAGAAAAAATCGCAAAATTTTCTGCGACCCCTTAAAATAGATCCGCGAGCCCCAAGGGGCTCGCGACCCCCCAAGTTAAGAATCGCTGCTGTACACCACAGAATATCTAAAGCAGTACCTAGTCTAAATCTTTAAGTTTGTGAATTGTATAACATGAAATCAAGTTGTTTTGCTTTCAGAAAAATTAGTAATATATCATAAATATAATGTATTTGTGGAAAGCAGTGTACCGACGTATAAAATTCGAAAATGAAAAATAATAAACGGTAAGTTTATGACGACAAAAAATACATTGTGTATTTTTAAACTTGTTCAGTTGTCTCTAAATCCGCTATAAGATTGTCACCCGCTGCTTTAAGGGGATTTCATTGTTTGCACAAAGAACATAAAATAAGTACCTGTATTATGTAAGTTAATTGATTTTAAATTTAAAAATCAAAATAAAATATATATTTTATACTACATAATCTCAAAATACATAATATAACAAAACTGAACTTTTCTGACAATTTTTCATTAGATTAACGGATTTACACGTTTCAGTATCAAACTAAATGTAATAAATTATATAAAAAGCACTTAACGAACACAAACCCGGTCAGCAATCTTCTGAAATACCCCAAACAGAACAAATTTTGCGGTACGGTTTGATGATAATCGTTTTGAGACCGAAACATGTAACCAACCATTAGTTAATAGAAGATTTCAAAAGGAGGGTTTAATATTTTGAAATATTAATAACATAGCCATGTGAGGAAGCTCGATAAAATTTAAAATAATATTTATTGCCCAAAGAAAAAACCTAAACATTGTTTAAGCATGCAAAAAATGTGCATTTATTTGAACAATAACGAGGGTATTTTATAGGAAACCATCGCCGGAAGCTCATAGAAACTAAAACTGAATACGAAATTATGAAGCAAAACAATATGCAAATGCGTGTAAATCCGGCATATAGTGATAAACCATGATACTTCCACATCCCAATTTTTGGAAAGAGAAAAATCCGAAAATTACTCGGATGAAAGAAAACTATAGCAACAAGTGGTCAGAGGGTTTATTGCATTCCACAGAAATTTGCAAATTTTAACTGAAACAATATTGTTGTTTGCAAGGAATTCTAGGGATCTATTGAGATTACAATATCTACTTCTGGAAAACAAATTCTTGTTCACGATAAGGGACCACACTGCGGAAGCTTTGTCATTGATTCCTGGCAAATCTTCCCAATTGGATTATTTTTATTTTAAAACTCTTTTCTGAAAATACGAATTACTATATGAGTTAAAATGAATAATAATAAATTTTCTATTTTTTTTACAAATTCATATCGTATAATTTCAAAATATTAGTTTTCTTTGGAAAGTTTAAGATTTACTTAAAAGAAACTGCAGCTTGAGATTAAATTTGTTAAAAATGGTTGAAGTAAACATCCGATATTGAATTTTTCCATGTAAGTAATCATGCTAGCAGATTTCACATCATAGGAAATGTTTTTAACATGACTTGCAAATTTTGTTAGCATGAATTTATGAAGGATATCTTGCTACTCGACCTAAAATTAATTAACATTTTCTGAACCAAAATATTTGAAACTAACTGCATTTAGATAAATTAATGAGATAGTTTAGCTAGATATAAACTTTTATCTCAAAATTTAACGGGAATTCCATTTTGTTCTCTTCTGACTTAGTTGATATATTAAACAAGTTATTAGAAATGTGGGGTAGTTTAATGTTTCGAATTTGATATGCTAACAAATCTGCTTGTTACAACTTTACAACTATAATTATTAATAATCAAAATTACTTAGCTTATTTTCTTAAATCAACATTAAATTTCGATTATTTTAAATTTCTCTCTCAGGAAGTCCTGGTAAAAATTTGTGTATCAATTCAAGATGGAAAACCTTAGGTTAATTTTTTATTAAAAAAAATTTTTTTTTTAATTGAAATAAAAAAACAGCAATCTTGTAAATTCTATAATTCTACTATAATCTTCTCTGATTCATTTTTTGTACTTATGTTGATTCAAAATGAGGTAATAGTGAGCTGGAAAATGATAAATAGAAAATATAGAGCAAATATAGTAAATGAAGCTATGGATCTTTAAACCTTTTCGTGCTATTTTATATATTGCAATGCTACCCCTATAATTTACGGTAGTCACTAATTTACAACTTTTAACTTTAAATATTCAAATGCAAATTTTTACCGTAACTTTTCCATCAAAATATCACGAACATTTAACAATTCCATTTCATTATATTATGTCATAAAATATTCTTAAACTTCCTTTCTGTACAGCTTTTGTTTAAACATACAATTTTTATCAAAAGTATTTTTCTTCTGAATATTATAATATTTATTCTTCATAATTAATCATAAAGCATTTTCTAACTTACACAATTTTATTTAATCATAGTTAATAATTTATTACGAATTTTACTGGAATATTGGAACAGCTTTAAAATTCTTTATCCAATTTTTCATATCGGGCCACCAATCAACACATAATTTTACAAATAAAAAAACAATGAATTTTCAACAGCTTTTAAATTTAAAGGCATTAAAGTTGGTTTACATAATAGTCATACGCATAGTAAACGCTACTACAGAAATTCAATGTTTGAACTTCATCCATCTGCGTGCGGTGCGTTTGACATAAACCAACTTTTAGAAAATGCAAATGTGTTTTTGCATTAATGGTTAATCGTATATGCCTTAGTTATTTATAATCGGATTTTAAAAATTGGTTTGCAAGAAATTTTTGCATTTTCACATAAACAATTATATTAAATTGCACGTCGCTTTCAAATCTTCATTTTAACTTAATGAATTTTTAAATAAGGTTGGTGCAATCAGACCCAACTCTATTAAATAAAATGAAATTTATGTAAGATCATCAGGATCATCATTTAAGGTAATAATTAGCGTCATAATTACTGTCTATCAAAAATCCGAAAAATTAATTTTTGAAAAATAAAATCTTAATTACTGGCTTATAATATGGATAAATTGGCAAATAGCCGAATTTTCTAAACAATTACAGAATATAAATTAAATTATAAACTTTTAAAAGTGGAAGTTTTCCCTCCGATGGCAAAAAGCATGACGTTAATGAATGGTATGATAAAAGTTAGGATTCTTAATAAGCAAGCGGTTAATCAAGATACTTTTTGGCTGCTTTCAAGTAACGCGGGGAATTATAAGAAGGCAATAAACACATTACCACGACCGTATCTACCATCGCTGAATCCTAATTACTAGCGTCAATTGAATTTTGGCGAATATGCCGTTACGTGAAGCAAAAGTAATTTCCTTTCGTAGATGACATAGTTAGCATTCTATTTGCTATATTTATTACTATTTACTGCTATACATTAAATAAGGCTAGACATAAAAATATTAACATCCCTCACGTCAGTTTTCTTTTAATTAGAGTTTGAAGCAATTAAGTGGAGAGAATAGATTGATCTTTTAATTAAGTAGCACTTGTTAATTGGGAACGTGGAATTAAATTATCGTATATGAAGCTTTTGTGAATGTAATTAGACGATCACCCTATATATTGTACTTTAATTACCTTTAGCTTAATTTTAATTAAAAGTAAATGTTATTGTTACAGTGAGTTTATAATTAATTGCTTACACTTTACCTTACTTACATACAGTTTAATCAAAAATTTTAATATTAATTTTAGACATAATGACTTCCATACAAAGCCCGATGATTACGAAATTGATCCAAGGAGCCTCCTAATTCTAATTCTCTTGTTTCTCAAAAATTATGCACTGCAGATTTATTATACGAAACGTTGTTAAAAATTTTAGTATCACTTTTGAAAATTAACATAAATTTGCCAAAAATTTGGCGTTAAAATTACCAACCAACAGCAAGATGAGACAACGCATAAGCACCAGAGATCTTAACAAGACTTCATTGCGAATTTACATAATCTTGCAGAGGGGCAACTTATAGTTAACTTAGAGTCCTAGTAATGTTTTACTTAATTGTGACGAGTAAACATCTGTTTAACTACAATTATTTTTAGTTTTTCCACGATCAAAGAACCAGAAGTTAATTAGATACTCAAAATTACAAGTGAAATTATCTCTTAGAGATCAGCAATTGTGAGTTGATAATAATACCCTGCGATGGCATTTACGCTTATTTTTATAAAAGTGGAGGTTCCTCCCTTGACGTTTCAATTCTAAAACTGTGAAGTTTACAGAGCGCTGCAGCCTTATAGCAAAGCCACATCGCAGGCAATTTTAATGCAAATTTTTATAATTCTTTGATTTTGAGATTATGCAGCAATTAATTCATCGAGATCAATAATTTCTTCCGTACAATTCGAAAGCTCATTTAAAATAGTCACACTTTGATGATAATATTTTTTGATTTGTGGTTCGATTTTCGTTTGCCTTAATTTTCCAATCACTGATTTTCATATTAACGATATTTTCACAAGTTTATTTTTCATTTAATAAGCATAGTTAAAAGTTTGCAATGTTCTAAAATTAAAGTTTTTTCATATCTTCAAATTTGCTAGTTCAAACATTTTGTAAAAGCACTTCAAAAGCTCACTTAAATTGAGCGGTATAATAATAACTGTTGTGTAGCTATTCGTTTAAATGCCTTTAAAGTTGTGAGTTATGAACTCACAAATGTCACAGATAGAGTTTGCTCATTTTGAAGTTACGACTTAATTATCTCCACTACATACAAGTTTCAAGCCACAAAGTTTGCGATTTGTATTTAGGCAATTACGGTTGTAATAATTACGTATTTGCAGTGCAGGGAAAAATATTTTATCTTTCGCATTGTTTAATAAGTTATTAATGTATTTATTATTCGTGAAATAGTAATATAATTTTGCAATAATACATCGATACGATTCTAAAATTAAATGGAAATGCTACAACTGTTTTATTTTCAACTTCATCGGTATTCAAGCAGAAAAATCCATATCGATACAACAGTGGATAATATGAAAAATTGAATACATTTTGACTCTATTCCGTTGCAATTTTATCACATCTCCTTGGAAATTGGAGAATTTAAGTAATTCCACACCTTCTTTGAAAACTTATACTATGAGAAATAAAACACCAGGTAGGTAGGAGTATTAAGAAGTTGCTTAATTTTCTTCCACAAATTTATGTAAGCCGTTGACTGGCATACGAAAGTGTCGAAACTCATTATTCGAGTTCAATTTTCCGGTTTAATATTTGCTTCTACCTGTAACCTCTAAGATCAAGTGGGGTTAGTTGACACACTTTTAGTTTGTATTTTCAACTTGGTATTATTTCCTAGCGGTGTAATTTGTTTTAGTCTAGCTAAAACATTACATATTGTTTGAGCCAACTTATTCAACTTGGAAGAATAGTTGCCGCATTAAGGATGCAATCTTGGAATTCTGGATAATTTGTAAAACACAAGATATTGCTATTTAGAAATTAAGATTCATAGGTTATTACTTACAGCATTTCTAACGATGCCAATGTTTGCTACTGTATTTTCATTATCGAATCGTTAGTGCCTGCCATATAAAAGAGGTAATTTTTTGCTAAAGCATGTAACGATGCCAATGCAAATTTACACCGTTCTCTTACTGACTTTTTACTTTGTAAATATAAATTTAAAATCAACTCTGACTGGCTTGGAAGTTCAACTAAGAATAGCTGAATTATTCGTCAAGATACTGCAGGAAAGAATGCATTTATTTTGAAGTCATGCCAATTCGCTTTGAGGACGCCGAGCTTGCGGTGATGTGTGTTTTCTTTATGTTGTTATATGTTACATCATCTCCTGAAGAGCTATCTATTGGAATGAGGACGTAATGCTACTGATCTCGCAAAGAGTTACAAAGTTGTTGTTTTAACTATTCACGAGAAAAACTAAGAACAGAGAAAAGAGCAAATTGCGATTGCCAATATTTGCTGTTCGTACAGTTTTTGGTCAGTTTTTTTTTTTTTTTTGAGAAATAAGTACTTCAAAGGCGAAATGCGGTAATAAACAGGGAGGTAATTTACTCTTTCGTACTTTTAACTAATGTGGTGTCAATTCATTTAATCCTACCCAGTAATTACTATTTTTTGTTTTTCGGCTATGCTGTATCTTTATTTTTCAGAGAAATTTTGTCTTGGGGAGGGATCCCTTCTCAGTTTGTCATCTCGGCAATACATTCGTGCGCATCAGTTGCGAGTGACTACTTAATACAAAAAAGCTTTTTTATTACTCCCTGTAAAAATAGGTAAATAATTATTGGTAAAAAGAAAGAAAAGAATTTAAAACGTGAGGTGAATTTTTAAGGTGAAGTATTGGATATTTATAATTAAATATTTTCTATGAAATTATTTCTTATTAATTTTTAAAATTCTATATTTCTAGAATTCTATTTATAAGTTGGATTACATTGATTAAAATATTATAAATTTAAGTGTCGATTTTAACTTTTGTAATAGAAAATAAAAGTAAATATTAAATTAATATTTAAAAAAATTTAATTTTGTGCTCAACGTGGGACGAAAATAAGGTTTGAATGACCTTAAGGTTGCAAGAAATAAAAATTTGCTAAAATCACACTTTGTTTATTTGTCACTTAGGATGTCCGATAAGATGTATAGTATACGGATTTATTAAGAAATTACCATATAAAAATTGTCTAATATAATAATAAATAATGAAAACATTTTTTGATCAGATCTTAAAGAAAGACCAGAAGTTAAACAGCAGAATGAAAAAACAACGAAAACATTGCGTACAATTTAGTTGCTGGAAATTAAAAACAATGTAAAGAGAAATAATCCCACAGGGGAGGCGTTATTTTTTTTATACTACCAGAATTATTGCTGGATTTGAAAGATGACAGAATGAAAATGAAAATAGTCTTTAAATTTCAAAATAATCAAAGGACCCCGCACCATTCTTATCAGAAAATGTCTTTCAGTAGATTTGGCTGATTTTTGGATATATAGGTATTGTAATTCTCATCATCTGAACAAATGTCTCATGGGTACAACTTGATGTAATGGACAGTTTCAGAGTTACAAGCACTGAAAGGTTCAGATTTGACATGAAAAATTTTCAATCATTTTAATTATTTTTTATATTATTTATATGTATTACCGACAAATTAATAGGTATAAGCGTGGTAAGCACAGAACATATTATTTACAATAGAAGGGAAACTCCCATGTTAAAATTGAAAATCAGCTTTCAGCGCCGCCACACCGCATGGTCGCCAAGTAAAATAGTTCAGAAACCAATAATAGGTGGCATTCTATAGAATCAGAATACCAAAATCGCTTAATAAATTAATTTAATTTCAAGTTATTATTTTATAACCACTAATGTTTTACGAATTCATACAATAATGAATCCAAAAACATTAATAATTAATAAAATAAAAATAAAAATCTTAAAAAAATATATAAAAATTTAATATAATTTTATTGTTTACATTAATTTAACTTTTACATTGTATTGTTTTTCCCAAGACAAAATGATTTGAAGTATTTAATGTTCAAAAATAATAACATTTTTGTTAAAGAAACGACGATCAAATTTTTCATGATTTTCTTATGTCCACTAATTATAATTATTTACTTAAACACCTTCAACACAACCACCTATGGACAGAAAAAAAACAACTTATAAATTTATAGGTTATTTTGATTTTCAGTAGGCGTGTTTTAAAGTAGATTTCAGAATAACGCCATCTATCCGTGTGGTCGTCTAATAAATTATACTATTTCACTTTCTCCCACCAAGTTTCAACACCCTGGTGGTAAGTGATGATACTCTACTTTTGAAAACATAATGGCATCATGGTAGTCTATAGGTTGTAGTTAGTTGTCAAATTGTTTTCTCGTTGCGTTTAAAAATTTAAACATTATAAAAATTAATTCAAAGAAACTAATTAAAATTAAAAAACTTGAATCTAAACAAACCGTTTTTATTAAAATAATTAATAACTTCAAATACTTTGAAACTATTTCAACTGTCAAATTGAAGTTGAAATTTACACAAACGTTTTACATCACACAACGTTGTCAAATAGAGCAGTAAATTGTTCGGCAAGATGGTTCTGACGTTAGAGAGCCCGTTTGCTAACCGAAAAAAAACTTTTTAAAATTTTTTTGTTTCTTGTTATAAGTTTCATTTTGTTTGTTTGACAAGGAATAATAAGCGTTAATAATAAGCGATATCATGCAACAACCCTATTGAAGACAATGAAATTTGTAACGAAAAATGTATAAAAAGATTTGCTGTAAAGGCGAATTTTATATGTTAAAAAACGGTTTCAAAATGTGCAATTTACATTGTTAACATAGGAGGGTTCGAAGATTTTCGTTAACCACTGTATGTCCCTATTTCTTTTTAAACTCAAAATTTAGGTGTCAATCCGGGGAGTTTGGCGGGCATGGAATGCCCTCCAGTACATTCTTTACCAAATACCTCGAATTGACGTAGATTCAGATTAGAACTATTTTCCAATGAGGTATTTGGCATAGCGTGCACTGGAGGGCATTCCATGCCCCCCAGACCCCCCGGTTTGACACCTATGTTTTGTGAATTTAAGGGGCAATTAAGTACATAAGTACATTTTAGTACTGTGTACATAGACAGAACATGGTTCTATTTCGTTGCACCGATTTTGAGATACAGGCAATATAGTACAGTTTCGGTAATCCGAACACAACTGATAAAATGTTCGGATTACAGAAAATAGGATAAGGTGAAAGATATGTATGTAATGCAATACATAAGCACTACAAACTGCTGAAACTACTAACTACAAAAAGCTGTCAATAGTTTTAACGTTTGTTAAGATGTATATGTATGTGAAAATGATGTCCCATCTCTTAATTCTTTATTATGATTAATTAAAACAATAGGCAATTAGAAAGAAAATGGGTGCGAAGAAACAAACCGTAATTACAAACTATTTTTCTAAATAATAATTTTATTTTTTCTAAACACAATAGATAATGTATGTACAGTGTGGCTCACAAAAATAAGCGTACAGTCATATGCTAGCAATGTATATCGTACCTTTTGAAGACCTATTTTTTCATATAAAAATCGCTTTTACAGCAAAATTTT
This sequence comes from Cantharis flavilabris, assembly GCA_949152465.1. Lineage (NCBI taxonomy): Eukaryota > Metazoa > Arthropoda > Insecta > Coleoptera > Cantharidae > Cantharis > Cantharis flavilabris. The sequence continues at coordinate 15,466,268 of OX424435.1, forward strand.
TTAGATATTGTTTCTTGATAATTTTATAATCTATATATTTATTTATATACATTTTTCTATTTTGTCGCACCGTGTTCGAGATACAGTGACTTAAAAATCTCGGAAAAATTTTTAATTAAAATTAAATTTTTTACAGAGATTGTTTTAAGTTGCTGTATCTCGGATACCGTGCGACAAATTAGGAAAATGTATATATATACAAAAAAGAAGGTAATGAAATTTTCAACAAAAAATGTCTATTAAATTTTGGTGTAAAAGCGATTTTTATATGAGAATATGTCGTCAAAAGGTACGATTTACATTGCTAGCATACGTCTGTAGGCTTATTTTTGTGAGCCACTGTATGTTTGAGGTTTGTTTATTTCTAAAAATTTCGTGTTTTAACTTTATCCAGTAATCCGAACTTCTCTGTAATCCGAATGATGCCAAGTTTCTATTAGTTCGGATTACCGAGACTGTACTGTAATATTTTTTGTATTTTACAGGGTCTTCTTTAAGTCGCTGCCAGTCAAAAACCGGGGCAACAGAATTGAAAAATGTATAAGTAGAAAATTGAAGACAATGAAATTTTTAACAAAAAATGTCTAAAAAGTTTTGCTGTAAAAGCGATTTTTATATGTCAAAAATATAATATTATAAATTTATTTACAATAGGATTTCTAAATCCGTAATTTTTGAGTTGGAGAAACGTCAACGATAATTTTAATGATTTGAGGTATTCAGGGACCTATGTCTATCTATATCTGTAATTTTCGAATTGGAGCCACTTTAGGGATGTTTTTAACGATTCGAGCGGCTCAAAGATACACTGTCTAACTATATCTGTAATTTTGGAGTGCAATTTATATCCAATAAATAGTTATAATATAAAAACACGCTATGAGTGAAGTTACTCATGTTTTAGACACTCCCCGATCTACATCTAATTAGCCAAACAACTGCTGACTCTAAGATACCCGCTTGGAATCCGGAATTGATATAATAACTATTATAATTTTATAATTCTAGTTTATTACTTTGATTTGTTACCCTTCAGTGGAAATAACTAAGAATGTTTAATTCTGTTAATTTGGAATCAGAAGAAAGCATTTAAGATCGGAAAATGGTTAAAATGATCAAAAAAGGTTTCTAAGAGTTCTATAGTTATTTTATGCCTAAAATAGGTGTATATTAATAAAATTAAAGCTGTACAAAGAAAGTTTATTCCAATCTCTATAATAATTATCGAGATACAGCTATTCATAAGATTGTAATTTTTGATTGTTCGTATGCATCATAACTAATAAATCTTACTAAATTAGAGATTTTACAAATTTTTCTAGTTTAACTCAGCTATAGATCACTTTTGCTACATCTACGTAAACAAGAAATAATTTTAAACCAAAATTCAAAAACCTTTCACTATTGTTTAGGCAAACCTTATGGACGATTGTATCTTGAAAACCATAAGAACTCTATAGTCACCATTGATGCATACTAAATGTATATTATCCAGCCAATCCACAAACTTTCAATTTTTAAAAGTTACCTTAATAAATTTGGTTTTTATCTCAGACCCGGATTAAGAATATGTAAGGCCCGCCTATCTTCTTTTGAAGGCGCCTTGGTCTATCATGTTTTAACAAAATTCGCCAAAGGCGAAAATTATTATACATAGTTTATTATAGTTTTCTTTATAAAATACAGGTATACATACGAGGGTTGTAATATAATCTTTTTAAGACAATACTGTCCAACGGTCAAGTTGCTGCGTTGTTTAGTTTGTGAAAGATCTATTTAAATAGAACTTTTGTAATTTTACAATAATTAAAAAAAAAAAATTTTCTTCTTTTTTTTTACTATTTGAAAAAAAATTAAAGGATTAAAATGGAACTCAGCGAAGTTTATGGGAACTCTGCACTCTCGTTATCAATAATTAAATTTTGGACATCTGAATTAAAACGTGGCCGTACAAGCATTTTTGATAAAGATCGTGCAGATCGTGGAAATGAGGTTACCACTTCACGTCGATTGGACAAAATGGCAGAAAATGAGGCAAAACAATTAATTGAGAGTATTCTGCACATTTATTGAACCGCTTCAACCATGCTGTAAAAGAAAAACATCTGCATTTGGCGAAGAACAAATTTCTCTTCGATTAAGAAAAAAAACGCGTATATACTTTTTTTAAATTCCATGAGTTAAGATATGAATTGCTTCCGCAACCACCATATTTGCTAGATATAGCATCCAGTGATTATTTCCTATTTCAAAATATGAAAAAATGGCTAGGCGGAAAAAAACTAAGAGGTTATTGCTGAAGAAAACACTGATTTTGAAGGGTTTCAGCAATCGTATTTTTTAGAGGGGATACAAAAGATAGATTTGCGTTGGACTAAGTGTATCGAGCTAAAAGATGTTTACGTTGAAAACTAAAACCAAATTTTACACATAAAAATATGTTTTCTTGTCAAAGCCAGGTACTTATCATACAACCCTCGTACAATAACATATTACTAACATTGTTTTTACTTTAAGTTCCACAAATTCAGCAATTAAATCATCAAAGTTTGTTTGTCGAAGTAGATCAATCCGGCTCTGCTTGTTTGCCTGACTTAAAAACATTGTATCTTCAGAACGAAAGATCACAGCGATATGCGGTTTGAAAATTAGTTCTTAAAATTTTTTCCTAATAAAATTTTCATTTTTAGTGTACACCCTCTTTAAAGATTCATTTTTTATTGTTAAAGCAATAATTGTTGTAGTTTACTGACGTCAAGAGCCGCACTAAAGTTCTTTAGTTCCGCCTATCGCCGACAGTCAAAGTAATGTTTACGGAGCAAAAGTACTTTTTGTAGTTCGTTGGAAATTGTCAATTGTATTTAATTAAAATAACATATTTAATTTATGGTGACCATGAACGTTTAATCAGTATTAATTTATAATAATCTCCCAAATAAAAAATAAAAAAAATTAAAAGAATTTTAGTAATAATTATTACCAAAGGGAACTTATTTTAACCAGGGGATCGATTATACAACTAATATTATTATTCTTTAGTTTTACATCTAAACTCTGTATTTAAACATAGGAAGATATGTAACTTTCTTATATTGTGCCAAAAAGTCTGGAGACGCCGGAATCGTAAGTTGGATCCGGAATTGCAGTTCCAATATTCCACACAACTTGAACATCGTTGACTACAACTTACGTTTACTGTATTCTGTATTTTATTTTTCTTCCTTATCTTGTAAGTTGGTTGTAGTTTTAAAGAAGTAGCGGTTGGTTCAGTTCCTTGATTTCTATTTGTACGAATTGTTTTGCTTTTGAAAGTCATTGCCGGAGTAATACAGCTTTGGGACTTACGTGATTCTGCATTAGCATTAACACCAGGTTGGAACTAGTGCAATAAAATGCAATACGGTTATGTTAACCAACCACGATCTCCCCTATTTACAAAAGTTAGTGTAACTATGTAGAAATGAAAGGAAAAACTAAACTCGACGTTGAAACTGCCAACTCATTAAAATGACTTAACTTTTAAAGTGTAGTGCAATTTATACGTGCTCGGTAAAATTTTATTTTAAATTGAATTTAATGTAAAAACTTGGCACTATTATTGTTTAAAAATTACTTAGAGCAAATTTTAAAACAATACAGTACACATTTTCATTTTAATAATTTAAGCTCTTATATGAACGCACAACATTTTAGCAGAATATTTGCTATTCGTATTACGATTAATGTTATATTTAAAAATTTATTGAAAAATCAATTCTTATAATTATTTCAAGTTCATGCTTTGCAGAAAAGCGAGTCGAAATTATTTTAATATGTTTCCACGGAAAATTTACACTACCGCGTTTGAAATATTTCCGAAAGACTTTTTCCACTTAAAGTTTTCGGAAAACTCTTGAAATAACAATACCACATTGTCGTAAGTGTCAGTAAGAAAATAGCTAGTTAGATGTGTAAGTACAACTTGAAAGCATTCTGGTAAATTTAAAGGATCAAAAGTTTTAATCTTCTTACGCCAGGATTTGCGAGCATTTCGACAGCCATCGTATTTGGATGATCTCAAATTCGATCATGATACTTCATACTTATCGACTTGATTCTTTCCCAGACCATTTTCAAATCTTTGCGGATTATGTAAACGCAGTCGCATAATTTATTGTAATTTTTCTTAAAACATTGAACCTGACGTTTTACGTAAAGTCTGAACAATCACCCTGTATTATTATTATGTGCAGAGCAAAAAATTCAATTTACATATAAAATTTATGTTACTTTAAAATTAGAATTAAAAGAATTTGTATGAACTGGAGTTGTTACACTAAAAGCGACAATATTGGTACAATAAAGTGAATAATACAGTCAGAAATTCCGGCATGCTCAATTCGCATTTATTAAAAACCTGGAACATCCCTTACAAGAAAATGGAAAAAGAAATAAAATGAATGTAATTTTAAATATCTGCTGGAATGCATGCATACCTACCCACCGAGTCTTTCGTTGTTAATTAGCAAGAAATGAAACTTAAATAATTAAGGAAGTGCGACAAAAAAAACCTACTTATTAACATTTTTAATTGTTTGTTTTGTAAACAACTTGAAAAATAATTTAATTCAAGTCCTCTTAAAACATAAACACTTTGTTTATCCGAACGAAGGCGTTTGAGAACAATTACATTGTTCCTCTCGTTAATCCATCAATTAGAGAAGTAAGGCGCTTCAATAAAACTTTTTTTTAGATGTCTTTACGTATCAATGCTTTGAAAGTTTGCTTTAGTAATGGCATCTAAGATAAGTAGGTATAATAATACAGAAGTCCTCCAAAGTTTCGATTAAGGTAGCAAGCTTTAGAATTCTGTTTGAACTTCGTCAAGTTATCTCCTGATGAAAGGCAAGATTAAAACGATGAGATGAAATTCTTGAGAAGACGTAATTCACTTAATTTTACAAACTAAACTTTAATATTATGTGATAGAAAAAAAGTAGGTTACAAATGGATTCCAATTAGCTATGCTGATGAATTTAATAAAGTTTCCTTAACATATTTTAATTAATGTAATAACAAAGATTCCAGAGATAGACATTTATGAAAATTAAAGATTTAAATTTTCAAGTGTATCAGAACCGGACCACCGAGCTCATCATAAAGGTATCGCTGAAGTGCCAAAAGTGGAGAGAGATACCCTCAATTTGCTTGTAATCTAACACTGGTTTCTATTATAAATATAAAATTTATGTTAACAAATATTTTTATGGTTTTATGATCACTTTTGTTTGCAAGAATATTGCTGAAATGAATATATAATACTAAATACGGAAAAGTTTGTTCAAATTTAATGATTTATTCATCAGAATTAAGTTAAATATTATCTAAGAAGTGCGATCTCAAATTTTAGTTGAGATAGGGGTCATTTTCATCTACAAAGTAGATATATTTCTAAACAAATTTTTTGAATTTTAGTTCAAAAGGTCCACTAAAAAGACATTTAAAAATTTTCGAATTTCTGCTTTAAATTTGTTAATTTTTTAAAATTTTAATGGTCAAGTCGAGAGCGAATTTTTGTAGAAATAAGTAATAAAAGCTGCAGTAGAAGCTCTTTTCAATTCGACGCTAGTTGGATGATAATAAGATAGTAGTTATAAATTACTGTCCAGCACTTTGCTTTAATTCCTTTTCGTTTAGCAAAAGATTTTCTCATTTAATTATTATTAAAGATGCTTTTGTTTGATTTGCTTATCTTCTAAAATAGAACTTGCGATGTTTTAGTTGTTTTTTCAAGACGCATTTTCCGGACCTGCTTCATGTGGTTCTTCTATTTCATAACCCGATGCAGAAGCAGAGTTGACTTTGTGGATTAGGGCTATCTCTGAATTGTTATCACTATTGGACGTATAAAAGATAATTTGGTTAAGTAGTATTCAATCTTACGTAGTTGCTGCTGCTTTTGAGGATTTTACAGATACAAAAAGGTGCTTTCTACATCAATGCACTTCTGTTACTATCAAGCTTTTAACTGATTATACATCTATATCTTATAGATAAGGGAGGCTTACTTTGTCAATACTCTCCATAAAAAATTGTAAGCAATTCTCTCAGCGACAAATTTCAGATACTACCATATTTTATCTTTTCGAATTTTTATTTTAAAAATAATTATCCTGTATTGATTTGATATTATTATGTAGGTAGGTACAAATTTTTTCTTTAATTTTTAAAGTTATATTGCTCCTTTTTATAATGACCTGTTCCCATGGTTAATATTTTCATCATTATTTTTATCAAAAATTTGATTAACATGTTAATATAACGTCATAACAATAGAAACACAATAAAAATATCTTTGACAGGTCGTTAACACGGGTTTTTATCAAAATTATTATCAAAATATTGATAAAAATATTACCGTGTGAACAGGGCATAATACATTATTGTTTAAAAGCTGTTTTAAAAAAACTGAAAATAATGAAGAACAAAAGATACAAAGTGAATATAAATTCAAAAAATTCTGTAGACATTTTTATTGGATTAATATTGTTTGTATTTCTGAACGTTGAGTCTCTGAAAAGAGGGAGCAAAGTGTTACTTTTACTCCCGGTGTTGGATAAATAAACGAAACTCGGGTAAAATTTTCATTCGGTTCGCCTGGTGCAAATAAACTCGAACTGGAAATGTAGTTGCCTAGGATTTTAGCTGACGTACCAGTAAATTGGTTTCTCTTAAATATTTATGAAAATCTCACATACTGCTCCATTACTTATTAATTTAAATTCCATTTTAAGTTTTTATTCTAAGGATTTTTTAAGAACGTAAAACATATTCGTCGTCAAAATAACTAAAATGTAAAATATTAACAACACCGGTGTAAGTCAACCCTTAATATTTTCGATGCTATAAATTTCCACTTTGTAAAAATTTGTTTATATTTTAGATTCAGAATATTTCTTTAAAATTTTCATATTGGGGAGAAACGATACTTTCATAACTAACACCACTTGACGACAAACTTAAGCTATATTTCAAGTTTCCTAAGTTCTTTATAATATCTTTATTGACGTATAAACTTATATAACACGAAAAAAGAAAAACAGGATCATGAAAGAAAACAAAATTCGAACAAAAAGCAGATTGTCTGCAAGTGTTAATAAAACAAAAGTAATTTTTAAGTAATGGAAGCAATAAGACACGAAATAGTAGTAATATTTCAAATTCCTCATAAATTTTAAATCACCAAGAAAATGTTAATTTTAGAATTCTACGTCTTGAGAATAGGAAGAGAAAATAAACCTAAGCCATCGATATCAAATAAGCGTTTCATTAACTAATGCGCAAACAAAACATAATTATTTATAAAAATATATAAATAATTTTTACATGCAATTGTATTAATTAATAAATTAGTCGAAGGTTAGGCACACATACATAGTAATTAGAAAGAATAGTTTAGATCTCTAGCACACTATTTTCATTACTAATGAAATTACTGCGAGAGGCTTAACTCAACTGATTAAAAGAGTCAAGTATTTGAGGATGGAAAAGATTTTCAGGACCGATAACTGAAATATATATTATGTGGAATTAGAAAACTATATCACCAACTTGAACCTCGCGAATAATAGATTCAAGATAATAAATTATAACTTATAAGAAATAGTGTGAAAAGTAATCAGACTAAGAAGTTGGCCGCTAAAATGAGTTCATACGAGATAAAATCAATTTGCGGATAAGCTCACAGAAAATCATTGGCATGGAATATAACAACGTAATCAAAAATTATTTGGATCTTACAGACCGAAGATAAAAAATGAGTTGATAAGCAAAAAAAAAACGTTAGAGGAACCAAGACAATTTTCTTAGATTCGGTACAATTTGAAATCTCTCACGAAAAATTTTCAATTAAGTCGATGAAATTTGTATACGGAACGCGGGTGCTCTCAGTTGGAAATCAAACACATCACGTAAGCAAACCATGAAAGATTTAACGTGATTTCATTGCACTGGCTTAGAAGGGATAAGCTCTTCTGAAGTTATCAGTCTAGGCATATTTTATCAAGTTAGAGACCCCAATAAGAACAAACGTATACCTGATTTAACTAATTTAAAGAAGCCAATCGCTAATTCTTCTTTAAAATCTTTTAGGAATCCTTTTGAAAAAAGCGGTTGATAAAAATCTGCAAAGGCATAAATGATTTTTAGAAATTCTGTGCAAAATAAAATTTAAATTTGTAAAATTACTTCTTATTTTCCACTTTCAATGGAAAATCTATCAACGAAACTGATACTGACTTTACTTTTTAGGATAAAATTACTTAGCCTCCTCTTTACTTTATTTCTTTTTTTATGTACGAAAAGGATTACAACTTTTCTCATTTTATTTTCTTTAATATACAATTTGGAATCATATATTTCGAAATTTTCTTGTTATAACAAATTTTATGTCAAGTTTATTGTATAAGAAACTTTTTCTATTTGGTAAGCATGAGTTTTCCTAAACAGATTTTACAGAAAAAATGTTTAAATGAATATGCATGGCTTCATGTCAACACTCTTAAAAACTTTAAAAGGTCGAATGGTGCTGTTGCGGGTATGTACTAAATGTACCAAATTAACTCAAAAAAGAATTTCAAGTAAAGGTGTGGTAATTGCAAAATGTAATTTTAACCATAACAATACCATATTATTTAATTTGGAGTTTATTTAAAATATTTTGTATTCTTATTTCTTGTTATTTTTAGTCAAATCCAACTGAAGATCGATAATAAACATGAATTGGGACAATTTGCATTACGAAATTTTCGATTAAATTTATTTAATTTTATTTTTTCATTTTTCAAGCACATCGACTTGTCAGAGTAAATTATTGCGATTTTACAAATTCATAATATAATAAAGTAAGTTTATCATTAAATTGCTATTGGAATCCTCGAAGGCAATATGCATGCAAATTAGGCAACTAAGCGTGTACACGCATTCAATAATTTGTTTTTCACAGTTTTTTAAATTTATTATCTTTCATTTTAAAATACTCATGTAAATACATTTAGAGCTAAATAAAGTAGAAAAATGTAATTTAATATACCTAATGGCTTTACGCTTCCGGGGCGAACCAGTAGCACGTAATAAAATTTAGTAGGTATGAAACCCTTATAATTTTATTTTATGAATCCATTAGATCAAGTTTAATTATTTATATTCAGTGTTTACAAAATTTTATTTTGCATTATCCGAATTTTCAAATTGGCTGCCCAAATATAATTTGAATAACATCAGGAGTTTCGTTTGTTATTTGCATAATTGTTTCCAGATACCAATCAATTCTTGTGTAAAGAAATTATTTCTGTTGTATAATGAAATTCTAAAGTATCAATCCATCTTTGATTTTGAAAAACAGAGAATTAATACGCCCTTTGACTGGATAAATGTATGTGCTAAGCGGTTTGATCTATAAATTCCATTTATAAGTTTCAATGTTTATTCGCCAAAACTGCGATAGCTTTGTTGGTGTATTATACGTAGGTTTTACCTATTTCAGTATTCATAAGATATTTATTAGATATATTTTGATATAGATAAGGGTAACGTAGGAAGCATCGTGTATCTTTTTATGCCTTATAAAATATACAGTATGTTTACATGCATTTCCTGTCAAAATCTGCTTTCAACATATTTCTTTATGGAAAATCGGGAATTCATAAAATTATTTAGCATTTTTAGCTATTTCATACTCGAACAGAGCTAAAGCTTAAAATTAAAAAAATTTCTTACGGGATAATTTCCTGTAATTATAACTGAAAAAATTCGATGTGATTTTCTTATTATTTTTTCTTTAAAAAATGAGATGAGTTCTTCAGGAAGTTATTTAAAACTGCTGAGACATTTAAAATCTATTGTAATACACGTTTGTTAATAATTAGGGACAAAAACCGGACAAACGACACACATCCGGATATCATAACAAACATAGTCTCAAAGCAATCGTAGTATGAGCTCATAGATCATGGACAAAATATTAACTTAAATTTTGTTTATACTTAATTATAATATAGCTTCTTATCTACTTTAATAGAAAGTAAAAGTTTAAATAATGCAAAATTAAACTTGACCATGATTTCATTCAGTTTGATGACATCTCTGCTTTGTTACATGATAAAAATTTTACTTTATAATATAGTAAAGTACTTTAGTGCCCGGGTACTAATTAAAGTTACTATTAACTAAACTTAAATTAATATGTTATAAATTAATATGTTTTATTCGGATCTAATGAACTTTTTGTGGCTGGTCTGTAATTGTTAAATTCCCTGTGATTGTTATGAATTGTAGCCAACTCCTCGACTTTATAATTTATATTTATATCTTCATAATATAGCGAGAAATCTGCAAATCTGGTAGCTAGGGATCACAGTTCAATAATTGGTGGTTAGTAAAATCAAGAGGACTGCTCATTTACTGTCCGTAATTAAAATAATCTATTAAGTCATATGTGTTTGGTTCGTAAGTTATTTATTCGAGTAAAAATATCGAAGTTGTTGGACGAAAGTTTATTTTATCCATGAGTGCTGATGTGGAAATTTTGTCGACCAGACGTCAAGATTTTATTGGTTAGTTGACTTAAGGAATCGCTTTTCTTCTAAATTCGTTTAAATTTAATTTATTTAAGATCAATTTTAATAGATTCTTTTTAAAATGATCTCCTTTTGGGATTTTGTTATAAAGTGTAGTTTTCTTCAAGTATCTGCCACTTTCAATTTGCTATGTACATTACAGCGACCCGTCGGCTATGGCGATGAAGGGTTAATAAAACCAAGGAATAATTTTTCGAGTCGAAGGTTGTGTTATTTTTATTAATTTTGACGATATCTAGTATCGAGGTAGAAGTTTGGTATCTAAGTGGATGTCGAATTTTGTTCAGTTTCAGTTCAGCGGAACTTAGCTTAAACTGCTATCTTAAAGTAGCTTTTTTAGTACACAGGACAAACAAATATAATCACCCCGTTTGAATTCATCATTAATACTAATTAAAATTCCTGACTGAAACCGCCTGCGGCGCACTTTAGTCGGTTTTATCGTACAGTTTGAATCTTAGAGTACATTTGAGGCTTTGTTAATGTTTTAAATTAAAACAAGTCGATAATTATTATTATTATTATATTACGATATTGTGAAATAATTAGGTGACGGTCCTGCATAATTTGTTTTGTGATAAATACCAAACAACCGAATGTTTTTCATCATATTTAACTTAATTGAAATTGCAAATTTTAATCTAAAAGGTCTGCAATATTTATCGTGGCCAGTTGAATAATAATCCAAGCAGTAAACTGCTCAGCAAATTTTAGCAAATAATTTTTATTTTAGGAAATACAAAACAAAAGCTCTCTGAATTCTACCATCGTATTGCTCGGATATATTTTCCGATCACGGCCAATTATCATCATCTGAGACATCTTCCACTTTTTGGATTACGAGGACAAAACTAAGCTGCAAAATACAACAATTTATGTCGATTTTCGAATTTAGCAGTGGCCACATTATAATAAAATGAAGGCAACCTATATAGTTATTGACGTAGACTTAAAGTTTATAAGTAACTTCCGTGTTTTTAGTTAATGAACCTTAAAAATCATTAAAGTATTAAACTTACACAGGAGTTAATCCCACTTGAATAAATTAGCCCATTTTCTGGAGTAGCTTCTCGTAAAACTAATGCCGGAAGACAAAAAACAGAGTCTTGTGTTGCTAATAATATAGGAAATGAGAAGAAGCAAGTTAAAAGAAAATTAATTGTGATACAGTAAGAGGACAATATTTTGTCCTGACGGTGACATCAGTATTTGGCAATAAATCTATATTATTGTTTTCTGGCTCCAAGTAGAGATATTATTCTATATGACGATAAATGTGACTCCATGTAAGCGTCCAATAGATTGTATCAAGTTTATTGTAAACTTTTTTAAATTATCAGGACGTCACATCCATCACCGACTTTTAAATGTTCAATTTTCATCTGAAAATGTTATTTTTAAATACATTTATCATCAATGCAATTTGCGTCGTGAAAATCTTATTATGCTTCCAACTTAAACCAAGATTTAAGATTACAATGGTATCGATCGCTCAACATGTCGATGTCTCGGCTAAATTTAAAAAAGGAACAAAATTTGACTTGAAGCTTCCTCGTAAGCACAATTAACACACTTTATAATACAATGCTTTCAAATTAAATAATTCTTCAAGTTATTACATAATAACACATCTTTGTATTCCACTCGCACATAAAACTTGTATCATCTTATTTAAATTTTATATGCATTTTCGTGCATGACTAGGTTGTATTGAAGTTAAAAAATTTATTTCCTTTATGCGGATGTGTTTAAATATACTTGAAAGAAAAACTTCAAAAACAAAAGCGTACGTACCTATATAGTTAAAGCGATTAAATTGAAAAAGTTTTTTAATTAAGTAATTGCTTGCATTTAATTATTTACCTACAAGGATTTAAAACATTAAAAGTATTATTATCAGAAATAGCAGCTCAAAATTACACCTTCCTCTGATGTCATTACAATTAAAATGATTCATTTGTTTTATTAAAATGAGTAGTAACCTTAGAATAAACAACACGAAATATTTTTAAATATTAATGAAACTTAATTATTCGCATAATTTTAAAATATTTTATTTAAATCCCGACGTTTCGAACATCATTCGTGCATCTTCGATGCCGCAAAAATATCGAGATTGAATTTATTTAAATAAACTCGTAATTTCCAACGTTGAAGTTGAACCGATAAAGTTTGAAACGTCGCGCATATACTATTACAATAATTTTGAATTTAAAATTAGATGGAAAACACACCATTAAATTCGTTGGAAAACAAATTTAATATTATCGGAAATTGTAGGGATTTTCACGAGAGCTTTTTCAAATACTTCATATATAATTTTACTTTCAAATGCCCGAAAATGATTTCAAATTCGGAAATCTTCTATTTAGGGGCGTAAAAATGAGATGCAATAATTTAATAAAATAGAAATGCCAAATTTTTATTTTGCACACAAATCATCCGTAAATTGCGATTTGTTTCAGAATTTCTATTTACAAAATCGAACTTCGTATATTCTTGCAGAAATAAATGTAGGTATTTGCCTATTCAGCGTAGTAAAAATGCTGAACAGAAAATATCAGAAACAAAAGATTGCGGTGCTATTTTTACATATTTACTACAAATAAACCAGATATTCCGGTCAATGGTTCACAAATCAAAAGTTTGTATTAGTTTTCAATTTGAATTGATATTCGGATTTACATACATAAAACTTATAGTGTATATTATTTTAAAAGCTGCTCAAGTTAAAAACTTACATAAAATATAAATAAATTTAAGTTTTTTTATGCAGATTTTTAAGTCGAAAAAGTTTTACAATGGTGTTAAACAAAATTATTCAAATGCTCTTTTGGTTTCAAGTGGAACATTTTAATAACATAACTGTGAATCCAGCCATTATTAAAATTTGCATAAAATGAAAGATCGTGCATTTTCTGTTTTGGAAATTCATACATGTCGGGTTTAGTCTTTTAGCATTATGCATATCGCATTTTTCGAATTGCCACTAACTCTGCCCGTAATTAATTAAACATCGCCTAACGCAGGCATTTTCCACCTTACTTGTATAACTTGACTTTTTGGAAAAAGATTTCCGGACAATCACTTATTACGACAAATTCCCACATTGTAACTTTTTAATTATTGTGCTGTTGCTGCAAATTTTTATAATGAATCCAAAAAAGTTTATAAAAATAATGATAAATATAATTATAGTGCTGTTGTTGCAAATTTTTCATAACGGAGAACAAAGACCTCTGCGGTTCTTTGACCGTAAAGAAACTTTGATTGTTCCAACTGTCATTACTTTGCTAATGTTGAAGATGACCTAACAGTCGAAACTGCAAACTTCACACGAAAAATTTAGTGTGCATATAACCAACTTCGTACGTGGCCGACTTTTCCTTTGTTTGATATTTTCTTTTATAATGTTTTTAGCAGTAATAAAGAAATTTATAGTATACAAGTCCATAGTGCTAAAATAAAAAAAAGAGATTTTCGTCTTCACCTATTGTTGAGATGTTAACAATGGCTTGCTTTTGTTTCTTTTTTAATAACAAAGTTTTATTATCAAAGTTACGTAATAAAATTTTAGAACGAATGATTTAATTACTTTCACAATATATAATTGGTGCTTAAGTTTTCTCGTTTTAATGAAAAATCAATAGCTCAGAAGATCGCAAATTAGAATAATTTTTGGAAACTGTTACTTGTTTTGGGAGTCGTAAAGCAGATAGGTAACGGATAATTAATTTTTTTAGTCCAATTGGCAGTATCGGGTTCCAATTTCTGTTCAAATCTTTTTTATCCATTAATTGCACTGCGAAATTCTATTTACTAACATTTTATTACTAAACATAGATTAACATTTTTAATTCAAATTAGCTAATTAAGATCTTTTACGTAGTGAACAAATATCCTGTTCGTATACATAAATCTTCATAATTTATATTTTTATACAGGCATTTAATTTCTGTAAACTTTAAACAATTACCTACATCCAGCAAGTAATTTTTAAATCTCGTATAATTAATTATACAATTTATTATTATGCTAAAGCAAAAGTTTTAAAGGCATACTTGCATTATTGTACATAATTTGTGCTCAAATTAGTCACAGTTGAAAATTTATTTCTGTAAAATTATTTTATGACAATAAAACTGATAACCCAATTGATTCAAAAATGATTGACGAATTTATAAATAAATTTATGTACAAACGTAATAAGCAGATTTGACTATAGACGATGTTTAATGATCCATTGTTGTACATTAAACAATTAATTTATTAGTAATTACGATTTCAAAACTTTTATTATAATACATTTACAAATATGGATCTCTCCTGGAAAAGTTCCGGATAATCAGTGTTATATTGAAGATTTTAAAGTTAAAAATTACAGCAGATTTTATTTTAAGTTATTCTGGTGAGTAACCGGAACTTAAAATAAATTGATTAATAAGTAATAAAAAAAACCATGTACAGAACAAAGTACGAGTACACACCGCGACCATGCATTCGACACGTTGGAAAAATCGTAACAAAATACTAGAAAATGATAGATTTAAGCCTAATTTAATTTAGAGGTTTTTTGACTTTTTTCCAAATTTTGTATAATTTACTCTATTCCGCATTATACGTTCCAGTTTAACTTGATTCGGGGAAAACAACGAACATTCTAGTATTACAATATAATCATACCGAGAAAAAATGCTAATTAGAAAAAAACCCAAATGGGTGGTGTAATATCTGTGAACTAAAATTTAACGAAGCCGATTACACCAACCTTTTTGCAAGGCACAAACTAACAAGCCCTCTGTAGGTACCATATGTCTGGAAAATGTGGCTCTTAATGGATTCATGTGTTTTGTCGTGTTCTGTTTACTATGGAATAATGTTGCCGAAGCAGTGGGCTATTTATTTGAACCTGCTAGATTCTGGTATTAAGGAAACCCGTAGCATATCTTAGCGGTTGGAAATTAACTGCAACCGAGCTGTTGCGCAAAATGATCAATTGGATAAGCACCGTAATTTCCTATCGCACTTGTGTCATATTTTTTCACACAAAAATAAATACACCGAAAACAAAAAATTGTTTCACTTAACTGATATGAAGTTTAAACTTCACCAGACATATTGCTCAACCAGTCAGGCGTATGATGTTAAAGATTACACTTTCGCGATATCCACGAATATGTATTTCGCTGTTTTCGCGGATGGTTAGGCATGCTAACTAAAATAATTATTAATTTGTTCAAGTTGGCCGCGGGACCTCTCTGGAGCGTAGACGCTGACGAAGTAACATTCGAAAAAATTTTATCCAGCGATAAATCGGCTTGTATAGTCCACTTATTAAAAGTTAATTTTCTTCGTTTCTTCTCGTTTGGCAATTTTAAATGTTTGGACACGCAAAAGTTTCTAACATTAAAAAGCTTTTAAGTGTGAATGTGCAGAAGACTATTGCGAAAAATATGAATTTAACGGTGGAACATTTCAATCAGGAAAACTAGGTTGTTCGAAATAGAAATAAAAACTTTGTATTTAGAAAAATCATAAAGGATCCGAGTCTCATTTCGAGTGGAAAAATTATTTTCAATGCGTTGCTTATTCCGTATCGATATAAGTATGTATTGAAAATCTGGTGAAAATTCTAAAAGTTTTCATGTTCGAGACTCGCATTCTTAATTTTTCTTTCGGTAAGTAATTAAAAACTGCAAGTACCGGTACGATCGGAATACAAAACTTTTAACTAAGGTAATTGATGTTTTAAATGATTTTTTCCTTAAATTTTTGTTGGTGGAAAAGTTGTAGGCACTAAACATTATTGCTTATGTGAATCCCGGCTAATAATCGTTACAAGTACCATACAACATTTTATCTCTTTCGTCTCATTTTGGTAGAAACATAACGGCAAACATTATTATTATGTCGAAATCGTGGGACATTCCTGCAGGACATTAAGGTAAGATACTAGTAACATTAACCGAAAAATGTTTGAAATTTTTTTATCTCGACTCTCGAGTAGGGCTTAAAAAGAGATATCTCATTTTATAATTTGATTTCTAGAAAGGATCGTTGAATTTTCCATGCTATGTCCTGAATTATAACAAAGCTAAACTTAACCCAACTTAAATTAAGAGCAATTCAAATATTTGTGGCAGACCGTCTCATTTACAAACATTGAAATTGCAAATTGTGATATTTGTTTTGAAACATTTTCGAGGAATAAAATGAAGGGAAAGACAAACGAAAATTTAAGTAGTCGATTATGTAACAAGAATTTTGAAAAGTAAGTGGAGAAATTTTGAAACGGAAAACTTTTGAACTTTGGCTAAATGTCGTTTAAGTTATCTAATAGTTTATTTAATAAATTAAAATACGTCATTGTTGTTCAGGATATTGTTTATTTAACACTTAAAACCTGTAATGTTTGCTGACAATCAAGTGACCATATAATTTTATCCCGTGATTTAATAAAGTTAATGTGTAGTTTGTTAGTGCACACATAACTGGAATGAATTGTGACCTATCCCACTCACTTAAGAAAGTGCAGTGAAAATGTGAAATTGGTATGTCAGTTAGAAAATTACACAGGCTTTTTTATAACACTTACCAGATACTTTGATTCCGTTGTCATTTTTAAATATATCCCAATATGAGAAGAACCGATCAATTTCGAGATGTTGAAGGAAGGAATTTTCAATGTTTAATATATTAGGTAACTCGATACTGGCTTTGGCATAAAATAGCCTAGCCAAAAATATTAACAAGAAGCCGGCGCTCTTATACATTACTAATTACGCGTCTTGGTTGCTGGTAGTTGCTGCGACTACTGAAAGAACCATTAACATCAGCAGGAGTAATCCTCATTGCTAGGGAGTCGGTTCGACTAGACACGCGCAATAATCGATCCGGGTTTCCATGTGGCACGCGCATAAGTAGATAAGTGCAAAAGAAAAGATTTTTTTATTGTTGTTCTTATTATTTCATTTAGCCAGTTATGCATGACTTCGTACACAAATACCTACAGTGAGAGGTTGCACTAGATTTATTCATACACTTCTGCTCCACTATTAGTTACAATGCTGCCTGGCAGCAAACTTTGGAGTATAGCGAAACTTAAATTTCGAAACGCTACGATCACCTTTGCCAATTTTTCAACAATAGTTGATTTAAACTTTGACGATCGAACCTGATGTTAAATTTCACTTTTAAGTGTATAGTCGATAATTCCAATGACGCAAAGTACCCAAGCAAATTAACTTATAATTGCGTGAACTTACCAAATTACGCCATTGTACTTTTTTGTGAATGTAAATTTTTTTAGCATGTTGCGTAATAAAAAGATTTATATCTTTGTGTAACATTTACTCCACAGAACATTTGACAATAAAGTAGTAGTGGCGGATATGCGGTTAAATTCTGTGTTTGCGGTTTACTTTATCCATGTGTCTTCTGCGGTCTTTAAACTCAATTTAAACACAAGTATACTAATACTTTAACTACACAAATAAATAACATTATTCAGAATTTTTTACTACGCATTTGTCTCGGAAATTTTGAATTACATTTTTGAGGTTCTCTATTTCTCTGTATTATTCACATTTTTTATATTATTGCCTAACCACGATATCCTTTTTACTAACCATAAACAGCATAATCTTCCGTGTAAAACTTGCTATTTCGAGATAAAACTTTTCGGTTATCTAAGGAAAGAACTGCGCAAATTCTTTTTTTTTATTATTTAAATGTATATCTACAATCTACTCGTACATGAGAGTAATAAGCAAATGTATTTAGAGTACAAGATTTAGATTCCAGTTGAGAGTCATCCATCGAAGACTTTTCATGGGAAAAAGCGAGAACGAACAATTTATTTTAATACATTAAACCGCATTCAATATACAAATCCATCATACAAACTTAAAATTGAACAATGTATTGCCGCAAGATCTTAATGTAATTAATAAAAAAAATTGTATGCTTATTGTTGTTGTTTGTTTAATTTATAGAAAATTTTCAAGTTATTGTGTTTGCTGTTGCTTCTGGATTTTGATTAAAACTTATTCGCTAGGTAGTTGGAAACATTATTAAAATTATTTACATTATATAGTACAAATAAAACTTTCAGTTAATGTTTGAGTACCGTAGAGTTCAGTATCGTCTGTGTATAGAGCAATTCTTGTTTTTTAATGTCAGTATGTTATTTTGTATTCGTTTACAGATTAAAAAGGTTTTGATGCTAGCATGAAATCTTGGGAAAATGCATTGATTGCCTTTAGCGTTGAAGCTGCATTGTTAATTATTAATTGAATGAACGAGACAGGTTGTTAATGGTTTTATTATTGTTATTTCAGGTTGTAGCGACAATCGTGTGACAATTTTCCAAATTTATGAATTATAGCGTTTTTACATAAGTAACTTGGAAAAATTATGCTGGAATTTTCGAAGCCAGGTGATAGCAGTAAAACAAAAAAAGAGAAAAGAAGCTATTTTATTTTTTTTCTTAATATTTCCACACAAGATTGAAAGATAAATTATTGTTTGAATGATAACAAATAATATCTCAAAAAGTAGTAGATACTAGCATACCAATAATCAAACGGGAACCGATTAACTGACCTATTCCACTATTTAAATGTATGTAGTAATAACCAAACTTTGTAAAACTTCTACCAGTGCTGTTTCAATTAAACTGGATAGTTGAGGGGTTTGTAATAAAATTTTGATTAAAATTGTTGTAGTTAAGAGTTTGCACTGAAAAGTTGGCATTACCGTAAAAAGTTCAATTTTAATTATAATTGTAGTGGAAACTGAATATTTTATCAAAGTAAGTTATCAAAATTTAGAGAATTAATGAAGAGTATTAGTTTCGTATTACACGAATCAGTTTATGGATGCTACTTTAGTTAGACGATCATTAGCTTAGTAGGTTAGCCGAACTATACTGCTGACTATATGGTACTCGGTTCGAATCCGGGGAGAGTCTAAAACTTTCACATGACCGTCTCCGTGCTTCGGAGGGCACGTAAAGCAGCCGGTTCCCCTGAGTAGATAATTGCCGCTATCAACTATTAAAAAAACAGGGTTACAGGCATTTCCCAATCCGGATTAAGCAATCGTGGGGTCTAAATGCTAGAACTTTCCTCATTGGAAGAAGCCTACGTCCAGGAGTGAATAACTAACAGGCCGATGAAGCTAATATAATTTCAGAATACAACATAAAGAAGACAGTGCTTAGCTATGCTTGGACTCAGAATCAACTATGCTCAGTACCAACTATAAACGACGCGTAAGTCCTAGACTACTCAACACCTAAGCATTCCCGAATGAATCCATTACTTAAGTCCAAAACTGGATTAAATGACATTCTTTTTACAAATGATGCTTACAGAAAACATTTGTGCATAAAATTTCAACGGTACAACCAAACGTTTATTAAATTGTTGTAATTGGTTTGATAAAATACATCTAAGAAATATTTTTAAAACTTTCTTCTATTAAGGTGATAATTCCTTGTTTGTGCTGTATCGTGGAGAACCTAGCAATTTATACGGGTAATAAAAAATAAAATTTTACTACAGCAAAATAATTCTCTAAGCTTTATAAGTTCATAAAAAATTAAAAATGATTTACACATACAAAATAAGCTTTAACATGCAAGAAGTAATATTTATTTAGTAAGTTTTATACTGAAACATGCAATGCAAAGTGCAAAAACTATAATTCAAACACGATTATTCAATATTAAACATCTAAAATAGAAATTTAAAAAGAAAAATTTTGGGGTGTAAATATGTGGTGCCAAAAGACTAATAAACTCTCAGGATTTTTTAGGGCTAGATAATATAGTATATTATAGATTAAGGGTAGAAACGCATGATTATTCTCGAGTTGTCAATTTAGCTATGATTGTCTGTTTATTTGAATTTAATTTGTAAATATTACTTGTAAATAATTGTAAAATTTTGAATTTTGTACGCCTTTTTGGTATCAATAAGTTATGTTGGTACGGAAAGGCCAGATACTCGTCCCTTCCAAATGTGTCCGCCGGAGCAAACGGACGTATTTCTGCGGGAAATTTATAGTAATTTTATAGTTTTATTTTTATTTTGGAAACTGTTCCGAAATTTGGACAGTATTAGATTATTATCTCGAAAGATTGGATTTTGAAATTGGAACGAAATTGGAGCCGTTAATTAATTAGTAATCAGATAGAAAATTTGGATGCTGAATATTATAATTGGTTTTCGAATAATTAAATTGTTAAAATTGGAAAGTTTAGTAAAATTTGCGTCCGTAGTATGGCACATGGCTTAATATCAACGCATACCTGCGATTATCGTTTGTATTTATTAAATGCAAAATTTATTTAAAAGATTAATAATTGGATTTAAAATGAATTGCTTTATGGAAATTATTTTCGATTGTTGAAGAATTTATTTTGGGAATCATTTAAATTGGTATCGAACAGCAACGAGGAAGCAACTGAGGAGCATCGTTTACCGACTTGAAAGCTAGCTGGCATCCAAAGGTAGCACAGGAAGTTGTGAATTATTTTTTCCAACGTTGGACTACAATATAGTTTATCGAGAGACTCTATTTCTCTTTCTGTGTACCAAGCTCTCAGTGCCCAACTTAAAGATATTACTAAAGTAACATTTTTAAATGAATTCACAATTAAAAGTTCGCAAAAAAAACACAAAAAAACAATGAATAAAATTAATAAAATTGGAGAACTCAATAAAACATATCTTCAAGAAAATGTAGTTAAATAAAGTAATATTACAAAGTCACAATCAATAAAAAAATGTATTGCTAGCATATTTTGCATTTTTTAACAATGATTTTTGTCAATATTTAAATTTTGTTTCTATCTTTTTCTGAAATATCTCTTTACCTTACACTTATAGTTCTATTTGGGTTCTAATGCATTCGTAAATAAAAAGTCAAGCAAAATAAAACACTTTAAATTCTTTATATCATCGATTTTTTCAAGAAGGAACAAAATACTATTTTTTATATTATACTAAACTTATTGCAATATAAAAAAACATTAATTCGACAAAGCAACAATTTTTAATAATTATTCAAGTCCCAAGCCTTTAATAATACCATTACACAATCTTTTAAATTGTTTTCGTTTAATTTTTCTGGATAATCTTAAAAATTCATTTTGTTCCTTTTTTTCTGTTTTTACTTTTTTTTAACCAGTTTATAAGTGTGACCGTAGGCTGGTGGTTAAAACATTTGATTGCTATGCAGTTAACGTGGGATGCAACCTCGACTAAGTACATCAGAATTTTTATGACTGTATTTCTTACAAGATTTCAGTGGCGAATTTAGAAAATGCTTTTTCTTGAAGTTGAAAACATGAAGGTTTTATAGAATCTCGTTAATCCATTCATGCGCATCAGTTGTAACTAATCCTATTACATAAAATTCCAGCACGCTTCTGCTGATCCTGCTACAAAGTCATTTTTTGGTGAAAAAAAAACACTCTGGTTGGTCGATTTTTTTTGCCAATCAAAAAATACATTAAACTAAGATTAGGACTAAAAATATTTGTCCAATATTAATCCAAACCGAGAAATTTGAATTTTTAATAAATAATGAGGGAAGTTTAACCTTCGGCTACAAAAATTAAAACTTGGAAAGCATATTTATTTAATTACCTTATTGTTCACGGAGTTTAGCATCAACTTTCTGTGTTACTTTGAAAGTTAATTATAAAAATAATATAAAGTCAAAATTGTAAACCGGGGGGTCTGGGGGGTGTGGAACACCCTCCAGTACATATCGCAGGATTTCCACTCTTTTAGAATACTTGGCGAAGATAGGGGATTTATAATTTTACAAGTTTCGCCAGAAAAAAACGAGAAATTTGAGTTTTTAAGCAAAGATGAGGGAAATTTCAACCTTTGGCTTAGAGAATATTAAAGCTTGGAAAAACATTTATTTAAGTACCTTACTGCTCAGAGTTTAGTACCAATTTTTACGTTACTTTCAAAGTTAACTGTCAAAATTATAGTCAAAAGTGTAAACCGGGTGGTTTGGGGGTGAACACCTTTCAGTACATAGGTATAATAAAATTCCCACTCTTCTAGAATTTTAATAATTTAAATAAGCACAGGTAAGTCAAAATAATAACATATGGGTTAGACCCGAATGAAGATCTTATTGCTCTCCTATTATTTAGATTAACTTCCCTATTTTTAACTTTTATGTTCAGATATATGTATATTCAAAATAAAGTTAACTATTTTTAAATTAATCATCACAAATTTAATTTATTTTTGTATCTTAACAATTTCACCTGCATAATTTTTTTTTATAAAAAGCATCGAAATTATATTTGGGGTTTGCTTTATGATCGTTTTGAGAAAAATTACATGTTTTAGTAGGGTGGAAGAGCTCTATTATTTTTCCGCAACTTGAATTGAAAGCAACCATTGCTTGCGAGAAATTGCACTGCAATAGCAATAAAAATAGAATAATCTCTAATATATTTGAGTAGGTAAATCTATTCACTCGCGTCAGTTAATATACTATAAGATAAAATTAGACCTTCGCTTCGTAGTAAAATACGATGGACAAAACGAATACAAATATTTTTTAATAGTGATATGAAAATAAGCATCATCAAAGACTTGGTATTGTCATATCAAAGCTGCGTTTGGCATCAAAGTAATGTGATATATTTCTCCCTTTAAGAAGTTAGACATCCAAAGATTCTCATCTAGCTACCTATTTATAATAAACTTTTTGAGGACAGAGTACTTGAATGATAAGGCATATCTTTATTACATTAATCAATTAAAAAAATAATCAAATGTAAAAAAAGGGTAGCTTTAATTTAGGAGTGATTTTGAAGGATAACTCAGACAAAGAAACAGTAATAACGATTATTTGCAATTCAATGGTTTACGGTTCAGTCAATTAAGATTTTGACATACCTTTTGGTTTTATAACGCATGCGGATATTTCCGCTTTTTGATGTTTTATTCTTTCATGTATCAGCGATAAAATAATTTGTGCAGACAATTTTCTGTATTTAACTCTTGGAAGTTCTTTTTAGTTATGATGCTACTAATAAAATTACATACTCGAAACTTTTAGCCAACATTTTAAAATTTCGTTCAACATTTCTTTTTATAATCCATCAAGAATGCTTTTATGATTCTTTTGTGCGAAGCTTTAGAGATGTTAGACATCTCTTGTCTAACAAAGTGAAACTGCTTGTCGTTTTCGAAAAGTAGGTACTACTTTTAAATTATTTATAAAATCTAGGTTTTTCTTCTTGTAAATACTATTAGGTTCAGATATTCAGAAATTTAAAAACGGAAGTTTTCTTCATTACTCGTATTCATCATTTCACGTCGCTTGAAACGTGAAAAACCAATTAGGTACTAAAAGTTTGTGTTGCGTTTTATGTCGTACATCAATGTTCTACATTTTCCGTGATTTTTTATTATTTCTTTTTATTAAGCATTAAAGATATAGAGTAACAATGTTGTAAATGTAAAGTGGGAAAACGGCAGGCATTTTTTAAATCAACAAGTTCCACAAAGAAACTTGAGTGATAATGAATTAAAAACAAAATTTGCATCAAATAAATTTAATGTAAAATACAGCAGCATACATAATAAACTGGTAAATAATACCTCTTTATATATTTACGTAATAAACAAAGCACGATACCTTAGGGAATTGAAACCGCAAGAGCTTTACAACAGGTGTGGTTTTATCATGTCATTCGTTTAAAAACAGCCATAATTTTGTCACACCAATTTCACTACTCACTAGGTAGGGACGAAATTCACAGCAATTCATTCCTTTGTTTACTCGTATTTATTACAACTGATAAAGTGTTAGTATCTATTAAAATACACATTGAATTTGGGTTTCAGTGTTTTCCCTTTGCATAGTTTTAAATTTCCTTGTTAAGATGCGTCGATACTTTTGCAACCTCTGAAAAAGTAATCGACAAAAATTATTATCACTCTAATGCCTATTACCAATATAATAGTTTATCTAAAATTTCAGTAACATAATTGGTAGATCCTAGAATTCACGACTAGATTAGTGAAGGCATAGGATATGAAAAGATTGCAAATGAAAAATATACAATTATTTTTTAATGCCATGGGATTTACTTGCCTCAATTTTTAAGGCCTGTCTCGATTGATAAAATCGTTTGGAAAGAGCAGTTCTAACCCAGTCTGGTTTATCCGGTATGGAAACAAATAAAATATAGCGAATTCCGAGTAGAAAATGTTCTAACAGTACGAAAATTAAAATCCACTCTGCAAGACTCATTTTTTCAAGCTTGATTCCCGGAGTAATGCACAGTAGTCCACAATTCGTTAAAATGCTTAGAGCTCCTACGAATTCGAAGGCGGGCTAAAAATAAAGATTCGACAACGCAGTTTTTAATTTGAAACCGTCACTTACCTGCCATGCACCAATATCTTTGACTTTTTTCCCCAACGGTCGTCGAAAAACCAGACAAAGCTTTAAAGCGTCAGATCTTATTTCTAAAATGTTGTTCAGCACAGCCCAAAAGGCTGCAGCCGGATAAACGGAAGAAAATAAAACAACATATCCAAATTGTATAAACATTTCCAAATAATCATCGTAGGTTTCGTCATAGCTTTCCATTTTACTTTCTTTGGTGGAACTCTTAAGTCTGGGATCGTCTTGTCGAATTTCTGGAATATCCTTGATGAGAGTATAACTTTTGAAAGTAACAGAGCCGTCCAAATGTTCCGCTTGCCTTTTCCAAAAAAGTAAATAATCCTTGAGTTGCATCATCTAAAATGTTATTGCGTAATAAAAGATTTTTAAGAAAATTCTAACCTACTTTGGTCGCGTAAAGTTTAAAGATTACGGGTATAACTGCCTCTTGGAGATTGTTAATTGCCTGCCGCACGATTAACATAGTTGCAAGTTGTTTACGTAGCAGAGCCAAATCTTGTAAAACAAATGCTATGTAAAATAAGGACATAAAGTAGTTGATAAATTCGAAAAGAACCAGCTTCATCACGCGGTGTTTGTCGTATTGCGATTGGGTGCGATGGTTTTCTATATTAGGATATTACAAATTTAATAATCAGGAAAAAATTATTTTTTTTGCTAACCCCAATCAGTTAAAAAAAGAGCCAACGATTTATAATGCGTGTTCATCACGTGAATAAGGAGCGTATAGATTCCACTGGGAACAGGTACGAATTGCGCTGCTAATGGAGAATTCAAACCGACAAGGTAATCTTCTACCCAAAATGAAGCAAACATAACAAAAGATGCGCCGGACAGACATAATGCAACTAACGGAAGTGAAACGCAATATATCTAAAAGAAATAGAGACACAAATAAATTTTTAAAGTTGCGCGTTTTTTACATACAAACTTTAAAATGAGTTTTCCACATCGGATATTGTGGTTCTATTCGACCGCTGACGGGATCGACGTCCATGTGTCCACGAAACATGGGGCGAGGCTCGTCGGTATAAGTCATTCCAATAGTTCCCCATCTGAATGCAAATTCGTTGGATCTCCTCTTCCATATCTGCAAACGAAATGCTTTAATGCGGAAAAAACACTTATAGTCTTTTCATTAGAAAAAATTAAGTTATTCAGAAACACAAAAGTTGTGACAGAAACGATTAGAAATGTTAGTCCTTTCCGTGGATAAATGGAAAACGTTTTAGAAGTGTCACATTAAAAAAGTTTTTATAATTGATTGCTTCCGCAACAGGGGATAAACGCCTTTCCGTTTTCTTAAAGAGTCGTCATTATTTATTTCTCTTTGAGTGAATATTTAGAGAAAACAAATTTTTATGAATACGATTGTCGCTAAATGATCGTTTTTCAAATTTACATAATCCCTATTTAAATTTAAAAATAATTCAAAAAATGCTCACCTCTAAAAATACGGTAACCCAAATGACATTAAAGATGCAAAAAAATGGAACGGTTTCTTGAGATACCAATAACTGTAGAAATCCTAATAACATGGGCACAAGAAGAGCCGTCGTATAAAATCCCAGGAAGGCAAAATAGAGTGCAATGTTTTCTCCAAAGTATAATCGTATTTCCTCTGTAAAAAATTAATGAAGGTTTTTCTTGTTACAAATTTTATTAATCTTTTTAAAAGAGAGAAAAACTCATTAATGAAGTTATCTAGAGCACGAGCCGTTCATGTAATGAAACAAATTCTCTTGTACTATTTATTCTTATGAAGCTAATCCCTTGCGAAGTAAACGAAATTCCTGAATTTCATTTTGTGCTAATCCCATGACTTATAAAAATTATAATGAAAATAACCGAATTAAGATTTTTTAAATTTAAATCGAAATTCTACGCAGCTATTAATTTTGAAATCAATTAAGATGTTGGTTTATTCGGATTATAAAAATATTTTCTATTAAAAATCTGTCGAGATTTTCTTTCTAACCAAATAATATGAAGAAAAAACGATAAATAATATAAAGCTTGATGTATTTTAATAAGTAATAAACTCATGTAAAAAATGAGCCTGGTTGGTTTTTAATCCAAGAAGAAAAATGACTTATTCAGATTTCCAACAAAATTTCTGCTTAATGTTGTTGAAAGAAATACGAGGGACAACTCAAAAGTAAAATACTTATTAAAACAATAATAAGTTATCATTTTATTTCTATTAATCAAATATCCATCAATATTGACGGTCTGTCTCAAAAACATTATCTATTAGCTTTGATTAATTCATAATCATCTTCTTAATAAAAAATATTATTTTACAAGTACCATACACCATTCAGTCAGTAGGCGATCCCTTTCCCTGAAGCCAAGATGACGTACTAAGGCATTTTCCAAATTGAAACAGAATCGTCAATCATTATAAATAGTTCGTAACATTATTTTTAAAAGACATACTATTGAATTTTCTATGAGTGCATACATATAAGCAAGAGAATTGCATTGTCGCTTCATATAAGGAGTATCGTAGCATTTACGGAACCTCCCAACCAGTTTAGTAGTCGCGAATATGAGGTGAAAAGGTGTTTAAAATTCATCATGCCAATTGTTTTTAAAAACATAACACATGTCACGTGTTTAGTTATCTGAACATTGGCGTACCAAGCTAAAACAATTCGTAACATTTGCAAGAAATTCACGGCGCCCTACTGAGTGACTTGGAGGTATGACCTGCGATGATTAACGGTTCTGATCCTATTTGGCGAGTACTCTAATAGGGTAGTTTTCCCGTTGCCTTCCCTATAGCGTCCAGATCTATATTGAGCTTTAAATCATAGCAGTGTATTCCACGCGACCTGGGTTTGAACTGAGGTTACCCGCTTCCCAGTCGGTAGGTTTTGGCTTTACGCAATACTTTTTTTTATAAATTTAAATAATAAAAATTAATAATTAAAAAAAATATTAGTAGTAATTATTAATATTGGTACTTAAGAAATATTTAAAATATCCCAAATGGATCTATGATCCAATAACAAAAAAAAAGAATAGAAAACATGGAAAAATTTGGAAAATCTAAAATAAATAAATCTGAAGATTAGAAGTTACAAAAGGAGAAAAAATAGGAAGACGGATATTGCACGTGTATTTGATTTTAAGTTGTAAATTGAAAAGAATGTCATTTGCAATGAAAGCAGTAGTTGAAATTTTGAAAGATAAAGGAGATTATAGTAAAATTAGAAAATTACATAGAAAGAAATCAATAATTTGATTCGATGTGGTGAAATTTTTTTAAAATATGGAATTGAATAAACTTCCAGGAATAGCTAATGTACACGAGAACGCACAGCACAGCTGGATACAGGCATAAACTTTTAATCTACATTGCCATTTAACAAAAATTTATTTGAGCAAAATTAAGGATAGTCGGGCAAAAATAAATTAAGAAATTATATTTTTCTGATAAGTGGAAATTAAAATATACTTTTTTATTTTATAAATATGATTTGATAAATAAAACTAATGCGTTAAAATATGGCGATAGAGGCAAAAGGCGCTAAGTGACCATAGAAGTGCAAACCCAGTTCAAATTTTGGAAAAATATGAAAGTTATAATGAAATTTACCTAACGGCAAATTTTCACCACACCTGGAATAGATGTTTTCCAGTAATAATTTTGTGGTGATGCCCAGATAGAAAAAACTAGCTCTTTTTTCATAATGGAGGCAAAAGAGCGCAGGTCCTGAAATAAACTGAAATTGCTGCCATTATCAAGAAAATAAAACTCCAATAAATAAACAATCAATTCTATATTGAATCTTAATATTGTAACATCAATTTCCAATGCACACTAACTAACTAACTACATCTTTTAACTATACTCCGACAGAAGGCTTAATTACTTTTAGACCTATTTTCCAGTTTGGTTATTCTCACCGTTAATTATTCACTAATGTATTTCCGAACTGGGCCTATAAAGAAGAGCAAAAAAGCTTTCATTCTGCAAAATCCTCCACAAATAACTTATGGGTCCTTCTTTCCTACATACTGTAGCATTTAAAAGTACACAGTTTTTCATCTTTTTCATAAAAATTGATGTTTTTGCCGTTAGCCACTTTATCTTGTAGGAGGACTTTGCAAAGACTGGCTGAGGATCAATTCACCGTTTTTACTTTATCATAGGATCATAACATTACACAATATTGTAACAATGCAGAAATAAGTTGTGATTTTGGTGAGTTTAGGCGTTCAACATCTCTGTGGGTATGTAAGTGCCCAGTTTTTTTTCTGATTAACTTTCACCAATAGAATTTAGTAATTCCGTAATTCCATAGAATGACTAGTGAAAAAGAGAAGCTTAAACGTTCTATTTAAGCTTACAAACAACCAAAAATAGTTGTTTATGTGATTAGTGTAGAAAGTGAGTTATTATCGGACGCGAGTGATATTTAACATAGTAAATGCGATAATAAAACGTTTTTACAAATCGCACCGTGAGAACAACACTATAGTAGTGCAAAAAAGCATAATTTTTAACAATAGAAGGCTATGTAATCTGTATTCAAATTATTGAAAAAATGAAACCAAAAAAGTGGAAGCAAAACACGTTACGAACATCATAATATTGAACTTTAAAATGCCTTTTTCACATAAGTTACTTTGTTGCACTTATTATAGTGTTGTTATCATAGTGCGAAATGTATTATGCAAAATTTTATCTTCTACCGCATTTTAATTGAAAATTTATTTGAATTATCGTTTGATATGTTAGTATATTTAATTAATAAAATCATGTTATTAAGCTATTTAAATTAATAAACTCGTAATCAAAGTTGCAATATTATATTATACTAATTTACGTACTAATAATGTAACAAACTAATTTAAATAATAAAATAGAAATTATATTTGAGCTTTCAGCGAAGTTTATCGTTTTTATCAAAAAAGTTTTTTTTATTTATAAACGCTGAAAGCTCAAATATAATTTCTATTTTATTATTTGAATTAACTTGTTATATTGAAGTTTTTAATATTATTAATTCTCACAAGTTAAGATTTATATCTATTGTAATGATATTTTTCGTCGATCGTGAAATCAACAAAAAATATTTACTATCCACTACGGCTTTACAAGTCGGAGACTCGAGACTTCTCAGGGTGGATTCCAACTTTTTAGTTTGTTTCAACTGAACAAATTTGGTTCAACTGAATTCGATTATTAAGCTTACTATGTGTGGGTGTGTTTAAGAGTGTTTCCAAAATTATAAATTTAACAATATAAAAGTTTTTCACTAATAATCGTTTGTTATTTACCCTGTTCCCACGCTGCACGGCACGCCAATGGAATTCGATGAACGCTTCCAATATGAGGTTATAAATGCTTATCAGAAAAACGGTAGCATACAGTTGGTAACTTGCTTCGGCTTTTGTCCCGCCTTTACAAAGAAAGAATTCCAGTCGAGTATACAATAACTGATTTACAACAGGTGCCTGGTCTATAAACAAGTAGGAAAAAGATAAAATCATACCAGTGACAAATTATTTGTCTTCAACGTTCCATCACAACTTAAATTATCGTATTCAAATAAATTTCCAACAGCAGGTACATAAATTAATTTCTTGAAATCATGTGGTTGCATGCAAATTATAAAATCTTTTCATCCGATTTCCATTCAAATCAACTGACTAAATATTATAATAATCACCCATTTCAGGCTCCTCTGTATCCAAATTTACCAAATAATCTTCAAAAATCTTCAAGATGGAGGAAATATTCGTCAAAACCCAATTTTTATAACTACTCTCGACCACCATTATTCAAAGAGCCGTTCGCCTCCTCGTTAATTTTTTACCCATAATTCCGTCGCCTTCCTTTTTTCACGCGAGTCCTTAACACAAATTTGTTATAACTAACACTTTCACACATAATCAGGACTATTATGCATCAAAAACGTTATTATAAAGGTGACAGTTATGACATAACATTAAAGGTTTTCGGCAAATTGGTATTACCAATAGTTTTCACAAACCGTTATTTTAACATGATCTTTATAATGAAGGTTTTCTTAACATTTATAGTGCATACCAATTAGCCGAAATCCTTATTGTATGTCATAACTGTCACCTTTATAATAACGTTTGTGATACATAATAGACCTGATTGTTTATTTTTATAGCTTGTATCAAGTAGTGTAATATTTACATTCAATCTTTGTTAAAGCACCAATAAACGAAACAAAGAAACCTAAATTGCCGTTGTCAATTCGACGAAAAAACTGTATCAATCATTCCATCCACGACAACATAGAAAATAATACTACACTATATTTAATTTCCTATTATGGTGACAACCTGTTAACTGTCAAAACTGTCAACATTTTATTTGACAAGTAATGTCAATAAACGTCAGTTTCTTTAATAAAAAAAATCGCAGTGTTGACAATAAATCATTTTCCGTACTAGTGCGAAAAAGTGGCCTATATCAGTGTAGAAAATGAGCTATTACGTAACGGTAATTGATAAAACAATTGTAGATAATTGAAAGTATTTCTATATTTAAAATACTTTTAAGTTCCTTTCTTGGATTTTACTTAGCACTTGAATACTAAAAAAAAAAGAAAAACAGATGGAAGAATTTGTACGATTTGGAGAGATAAGAGATTTTCACTCTTCCTACCTTCTTGTCGACCGAACGCCCACTTTCAACTACCACAAGAAATCCCTCGAGCTGTAAGGTTAGCGTTATGTTAAGGTAGGTAAGGTCTGGAAAACATAATATAATTGGAATGAAATTTTGCTATGACAAGTTTAAATATTTAAAATGGAAAGATCATTTTCTCTAGAGGACTGCTAGCATCAAACAAATTTCATGCAAGCCTGAAAACATTTAAAAGTCAAAAATTGAAATTGCAGCCAGGTAAGCAATTAGTAAAATGCAATGCCGTCATCATCATGGTTAAATCTGTGTTTAATAGCCTCTTAACACTGAATACTAAATCAAGACTAGGCGATAAAATCACACCACTCAGCGGTTATAACACGGCAATTCATAACTAAAATTGTGTGGAAATAATGAACACACAGTGAGACCGATAAAAACGCCCCCACAAATTAAATTACAAATAATTTGGTTGTTGAAATGGTGGATTTAATGCAAAATAATAAATCTTTCTAATTAGTTTAAAATCCAAAGTGCAAGGGCTGATCAAATCATTTAATAAAGTTGCGTGTTTTGCGCAAAATTTGAATACAATTTGAATATCTTACACTCACTTGTTAGCACAGAATCCAATACTCTTAGGTGTAGGAAACTGAAAACAAACTAAGCTGAGTTACATATTCAGTTACTCAACTTGGCCCGCTGCAATTTTATAAATTATTCACGAGTTTCTAAGTAATTTTGCATTTTCCGTGACAAAATAGTACAAAAATTGTTAAATATATCTAAAGTTAACAGTTGCGCAAGATTGTGATTGATGAATATCCAAGTACCTACATGCTAAAAACTTAAATTGCATGCCACGTTCGCAGGACATATTGCCGTTACGTTTCCAAGTTTAATCAATTATTAAAATATATCCAGGCAACTTTTTATTTTATATTAAAAATATATTGAACAGTTAATGAGCTAGCTAAAATGTCGACGAATTTTAATGTAATTTTTAAGAAATATTGCACGTGTTGAGGTTTGAGCACCAAACTTTAGAGAAAACAGAGAAAAAGAAGCGCGATAAATTACAACACATAAAGCGCATGTTAAATATATAAATTCTAAAAATTTTTCTCTAACCACCGAAAGCAACTCGGCCGAAATTTGAAATATCTGCAATATTTGTCACAATTATTACGTGGAAGTTTTTCACTATTTTCCTTCCATTATTGCTAGTTTTTTCACAAAGAAGCTTTAAATTTCTTATAGAGCTTGATAAGAGATCTGCCAAAAAGTCAAAATTGTTGCGTTCAATGTGTCACATCAAAGCGTTCGTTGGAAGTTACAAAGGTAGTCGAGTTTACCTGAAACTTTTTAAATTATATATAATGGAAATACTCAATTTATCGATCATTTTTATCGAGCCGAAGTGCACAAGAATAATTCTATAACCTTAAATTCGTTTAAATGGAACCGAATTAAATGTAGTGCGATGGAATTAAACGAAATAAAAGTAAATGAAACGCTCACGAAGGGTAAGGTAAGAACGGCAGTACCTACAGACTAAAATTTATTTTGTTTATAAATTCTTAAAGCAATTTAAAAGGTTTCAGAACTTGAGACCTTCTTTGAAAGCGCATTGTATATTAACAAGCTACAAGGTTTTACGGGGAATAAGTAGTGACTTGATAATTTCAGAATATTGAATGTTGGAAGCTCCGTTTCTTTTATTTTCGCAACCCCAAAATACGTTATGATGCGCTTACGTTGGAAATTCTTAAGTTAAAAAAATAAAAAACCAAAATATAAAATTTTGAACTTTTTCTAATTTTTGTGTCGTAAGTTGCTTTCTACTAGTACTTCAATTATTTAGCGCTGGAATGAAATTTCTCAACAAGTCTTAAATCCGTGCGAATCCAATATTTCCACTACTTTGATATTATTAAGTTTTCTTTTTGGTTCATTGCACACATTACACATTATAAAATTTTCGTTTGAAACTGCTAAAAGTCAATTGCAATAATTTTGATTCGGAAATATCATTATTTATTTTTAATGGACATATTAAAGGACGAACCGTATTTGGAATTTATTTCAGCAATCTCATATATTTGCCGACCCTAATCATCATTAAACATTCATTTCTTAATAATGAATTACTTCGATAATTTTAATGACCACTTTCTTTAGTTTCTTCGTATCAACACTTCCGTTGTTCGCATGCTAACTGTAGAAGTTATAATTTAATTATATTGTAGTCTTCGGTATTATCATTCTGAGTGACGTCTTTGATTGTATTACATCCGGTGCACCGGATGTGGATTTTCCACTGTAGACGAAACAACCTAAGATACTTTAAATGTCGGTGTACAAATTTGACCCAACTCCATTAACGATAATGCTTTATAAGAACAGTAAAAAATATTTTTAAATTGATAAATCTGTAAGTAGTAATGTATTCAAAAGTACTTATTTTTGTGACCTAATCAAAGACCCAAAAAATGCACACACACTTTTTGAACTAAAAATGTTTTTAAGTTATCACAAATACAATACACTGTAAGTATAAAATATAGCAAACGTTTTGATCATACTATGGCATCATTAATCGATTAACGAACGTTTGTACAATAATGTGTGCATTTTTTGAGCATTCTAAAATATTAATATGATTAATATCGAACATTAAAAAAAATGGTTCATCATAGTGATGACAAATTCATAATAATAATAAATTTTTTGTGGTAAATTTTGCAGTTTATCAGTGTAAGAAATTCTGTGAAGTTCCAGAATACAACACAGAATTTTTGGACTGTAACTAAACCAGTGACAACATCAATCCACTGCTGGAGTTAAAATGACTTTGGAATTAAATAAATTCAATTTATTCAATCTAATATCCGAATTCATGATTTTCATTAAGCTGCTTAACTGGAAGCTTTCCATCAAATTTTGAAGTTAGATAAATTTTATTTTAAAATTAAGCATTCGTGTTATTTTCGCATGTTTTTTTGTAATAGTATAATATTATGATTTATTTATAATCAAACTGGAAAATTTTACTTTACTCCCGTGGGCTATATTAACTAAGGTACACCTTTAGCGCGAGACTGTAATCAAGCTTGATACTAAGGAATGAATGCTATTTTATTCACAGCCAAGTGTATTACTTCAACATAGCAGTATAAGCAGTGATTTAAAAATAATATCACGCAAGATAAAATTTTGTTCTTCTCTCGATTTTTCCGTCAACCACTTCACCTCTATTTTTGGGTTTCGGTTATATTTTTGATACCTTAAACTACTCCATCTTCACTAAGCTGGTTTTGTTTAAAATCCCATTTGATTCATCTTATACCATAATACATCACATTGTTTGAAGTGTACGATTGGTAAGCAAATCGATGGACTTGGATGTGAGGCCTAAAGGCCGCACTGCTCCGTCACTTTCCCATAACCTCATAATTTTTTTTATATGGCAGATTTAAAATGCTCTTAATTGAATCACTTGATTTTGTTTGGATTAATCACCGAAATATATGTTAGCTCTACCCATAAACGAGAAAAACGTTGTTCAACCGCACCGGAGTGGTCCTTTGAATCGCCAAAGGCGACCTAATCAAGTGTTCCTTGAATGTCATTAAATAAACAGCAGTAATTAGTCTAAGTTTTCCCAAGCCTATGATCACCGGTCATAAATCAATAATTAATGAAAACTGACTTGGGGCGACTCTTGAATATTATCACATCCTTAAGTCGAATATTTGCAAATTTATTTACTTTGAATATAACATGTTATTTTTCTTTAAAAAGTAAAAATTAATTAATATATTATAAATTAACTGATCAATTAACATTACTTTTATTGACGGTGGCAAGCGACACTAAAGTAGCTAACACTTTGCTTTAAGAAATAGTGAATTTGTATGTTGGAAAACCGAATAACATCACGTCAAGTTTTTAGATTTTTAGAAAACAGCAGTTTTTCAATGACAGAAAAGCATACTTGGCCTTTTATAATATTGATTATTTACGAATTAATTTTTTTATTAAATTATTCATTTGGATTATCGCCACTGTAGATCAGCATGATCATCAAAAATTTGCGATTAACGCGAGTAAATCAATTTGTTTTATTTGATTTGGAAAACTGTCCGAATTTGGACAATATTGGGATTTTTTGGATTTGGATCGTTAAATTAAAATTGGATCCTTGGATGACGAAAATTAATGATTGGAATTTTGGTTAGTAAAATTGGTAAAATTCTTTAAAGAGTTAATTAGTTTTTAAATACAACGTTTAAATTGGAAAAGTTGGAAAAATTTCGCAATTATTGCTCCATTTTTATATGGGAAATTTATTATGAAAAGTTTTAATTTAATAATTTGAATTGAAACTAATTTTATGGTTGAACAGTCTAATCCACTATATCTTTTTGTCGCATACAACGTGGGGCTCTCCATAAGCGAAATTGTGGTGGCAATTTTTTTCAATTATTATTCGGTTAATTATGAGACAAAGAAATTCATCAAAATGGTGGAAAACAGAGAATCGGAAATTATGACATTAATAAAATATTTAAAAGAACAAAAGTTAAAATTTAAAAGAATTACAATAGCTAAGAAAAGAATTGCCAAAAAGAGATCTAAGAACAGATGCACAAAGAAAGATCGATAAAGAATTTCTAGAAGAACTAAGGGAATTAAATGAGAATAGTAAGAGGAAGATATGCAGAGCAAATGCGATAGTGGAGAGGAAAAGAATTTTGGAAATGGGGAGCAGGAAGAAAATAAAGATAATTTGGTAAGGCCGAAATTAATAATACAAATTTGGAAATGGAAATACTAAATTTGGTTATAAGAAAAAGATGGTTATGGAAATAATGCCAAAATTATAAATTAAAATTTAGAAAAGCAAAGTTTGGCAACAAGAGAAATATTTTTGATAGAGTCAGGGAAGAAATACTAATGTTGGAAAAGGTAAATTTCGTTATGGGAGAAAATTTTGAAGTTAGTAAGGCCAAATTTGAAAGCAAAAATTTGGAAAATGATGTGAAAAAAATTATGGAAAATGATGAAAATGGACGGGAAGTAGAAGTAAATAAAGCAAATAAATAAAATTATGGACGAAATAATAATGGAGAAGAAAATCAAGGGAGAACCGACAAACCGGGTATCATCTGACATATGTCAGATGATACTTTGACATATAACACATAATTCGATTAGTTCATAAAATGACATATAGATGGTGCCACTATTGAGAAATCCATTATGATTTTTAGATAGTCGTCTTCTTCACGTGCCTATCTATTACCGGATATTAGCGATGATATTGGCAATTGCCAAGATCTAGGGAATTTAATTAATGGGGTGGTTTCCCGTTGCCTTCTCCATAGCCCCTAGATATATTATGGACCTGGCCTTAGATTACAGTAGTGTATTTGTATCTGACAATTACAGACAATTCACATACATTATATTGAATTTGCACTACTTAAATCACGAATCTGTTCATTAATTGAAATTGCATATTTTCTTCACAAGAATAAAATAAATGATTATATTTATTTAACATTACTTTTACTGCCGGGCAACAAACGGCAATAATATAGTACTACTTATTACTTAAAAAAAAATCATAAGAGTAAATAAATAGTCAGTAAATAGGACTTTTTAGTACTAACTTGTCAGCGGCACTAAAGTAAAATAATAAATATAAAATTAAGTAAATATATTAATAACTAATATAAACTGTCCAAGATTACTTACATAGCTTAAGCAATATTCAAATTTCGCGGAGACTTGAAATAGCCAAATAAATAATCTTTAAACGTTTCATACAACTGACGCTATATGGATAATATAAAATTACACAAAACTGTAATTTTGTAAAAACTTTTCAGTCATTTAAAACTGCTAGATGCGGGACCGTTGTGCCACGTATTTTTTTTTATTGCGACTGTTTTGCTACAAAACCCGACGTTTAAATTTACCATTGTTAATATATCTTATGAATTGAGTGTTAAAAGTTACTTGTTTTTGTTACATAAGCATTCATAAAGAATCATTTTATAATTTAAAAAGTGTTTTACTTAAATTTTCCTTCATTTGTCGGTTGCACTTTGATAATTACTACAGATTTTGTTACGTCTTTCATAGGAGCCCATGTAAAAAGCTTCAACTTTTACCATTAGTTATCTCGGAAACCCGATGGTAAAATAATTTGAAATTAATGCAGTAAATGCATTGTATTTAAATTAAAATACAAACAATTTCTGCCTGTAAAATTTGTTACAACCCAAAATGATTGTAATTTAAGTCATAATATAGTCAACAATATTGGGTTACGCAAAGATTTTAAATTATAATAAATTGGAAAAGAAACAAAATTAAACGAATTTTATTTTTTGGAAAAATATGAAAATTTCATTTTATGCCAATTAATTAATTGCCAAAGTTAGTGCCATGTGTACCAATTATTCTTTTTTAGTTGTACTTTTTCAAGTTTTGCATTATTCGCAGTAAATGCTTCGAGCATTAACTCTTAATAATTTTTTACTGTAATTATCAACTAAAAGAGATCAAAACCTTTTGATTTTTTAAATTGAAAATTTTTTACGTTCTTTTAGTCTTACATAATTTTTGTAAAAATTATATTTACTTCTAGGTTGCCTGATACTCGTCCGCATTAATTTAATAAAAACCTACCATCATTTGGTAGCTACCAAAAGTTAATTTTATATTTAATTCTTACAAATAACTAGAATTTTTTACAATGAAATGTAATTTTCCGACATGTAGATTACTCGGTTTTCATTGTTCTAAAAATTACATTTCTCTGACATATCAAGAACGCTAATACAACAAAAGGTGCAAAAGAAGAGAATTAATTAAAATCTGTATTATATTCAAAATTCACACCACGATTAACATAATACCTAATAAATTTTAAAGGTATTGTATTCACACCTTTTTACCTGTTCAAAAAATATCATTTTGGAAATATAATTTATTGTTACGTAACAATAGAAAAATCATAACATAATAAAAAAAATCGCGAATACAACTTCTTTGGATTATCAGCATTGATGTATTTAATGAAAGTTACGATTAATTGGCTGTTTTGCAAAGCTTTTACGAGCCATTCACCAAAGCGGATCAATCCTATTGTCTTCTTTCGAACTAAAATTCGAACTCAAAGAAGGTTAAAAACTCAAATTTAAAATAAACGTTCACCATATGGCATTGCAAGTTTTGAGTTTAGATCAATCAGACTGAAAAACGCTTTTTGATCGAAACTTTCTTTATCTGAACAATAGTTTTGTATTTATATCCCAAATAATTCTTATAGGCAAAGTGAAGCAGCAGATGCATTGTTTCGACACATTGCGATTGGTGTAACGTATCAAAAAAAAGCTGGAAAGATAAAATTTAATAAGAGGCAAAGTTCAACGTTCGATTTTTAAAATTTTAATCAAGATTTAAAGTAGGTGCGAAGACAAGACAAGAACTAAAAACTAGCATTCTTGGACTTTATTTTAGAAAAATTATAGCTTTGAAGTGAAAACATTTGAAACAAAGTGTATTGGACGTTGCTTTGAAATGCTCAAAAAATAACTAAATTTGCTTTCAATAAGTCGGTAATTTGGTATAGCAGTGTTAAAACTGGCATACTAAGTAAGTTTTTCTGTTTTCAATTTATCCTTTGTTTTTCATCAATTTAATTCACTCAAGTATTCTTCTACGCTGATAGCGAAATTGATGGTTGATCATCAACCTGTGCAATTTGTTACATCTCAAGCTTCAGAAATACAGGCGTTTACACTTAATGAAATGGAAATATCGAAACTCTTCACGTGACAGTATACACCTCTATTTTTCAAACATACATTAATTTTCTAGAGAAGCATAAATATCTTTCAGTAAATGTCAGATGTAAACCTTCAAGTAGGTATATTTTGAAGATATCAGAGAAAAGAACGAATTATTTTCCATCAGCACCGAGTCACCTCTTTATTTTATTTACTTGTTATTATAATATTTGATGTCAACGCCGAAGAGAACTTTTTGATTCCTTATCGTCAGAGCTAAAATTAATTTATAATCCAATAAAATATCAACATTCTTAAGGATTTTACTCTTCATTGTAAAACAGGATTTACGTTTGAAATTGATACGTCACACTATTAATATAACGATGTTTACTCGCAAATGAGTTGACTCAATTTGGAAAATATTTCCAACATTTCCAAATGTATTTCCTATCAAAATATCCAATAGCACATCGCGATATATTGTGAAAATCGATTTAAACGACAAATTGACAACTAAACGTTTCCAGTTCATATAATTGCAAATGGAATGAGTTAACGAGCGTTTTATTGCTTGTAATTTGCGTTTTACCATTTTGAACAATTTCACATTATTGCTCTTACCAGATAGATATACAATTTTAATTCGGTCGAACTTAAAGCACATAACGTAAATTGCAAAATAAACAAAATAAAACTTGACCATCTGATTTTAATAATTTGACCAACCGTGTGTTATATTAAGGTAGCCACCCTTAAATTAAATTAGCAAAACTAAATTCAAATTTCTATTGCGCTTATAGTCCAATATCAAGTTGAAACAAAGCCAGGATAAAGCAACAGGGAAATAGCATCAGGAACGCTATTGTTGACAGCTTTAATAGCAAACTTAGCAGAGCATTAACACGGGTTGTTTGGATTCCAGATGGGAGATTCAACCCTTTTGCTAATAATGCAAATGAAAATGGAAATATTGCTGCACAATTACCGTTCAAACAAGATGACACAGCGTTTGCGGATGGTCAACTACATAAATTATACACTTTTTCAAAGTTGCGGTAGTTATGCAGTCCAGGTATTAAAAGATCTTTTGGTGAATATTAAAACGCTAGCTCGGAACTCGCGTTCGCAAATTTGTTGATGTAATTTTAAAATACTAAGTGAATTTTTTCATTAAACGTCGAAATATTTTTAAATTAAATTAAAAAATTCTTACCGAAAGGTTGCTTTCTGAATAGCGATAAGTACCAATGCCTTCCTAATTTCTTCAAAGCCTCTTGATCGTGTAACGGATACATTTTTTTAATCAGTCCCAATTGTATGTATTTATGGAAAATTGATTGTCCTTCGTGCAGTGTGTGTTCAGGATATCCAGCAATGTGGCAGTCTTCAGTCAGAGCTCTAATATTTTCCAATTCGTGCATTATTATAGTTTGCCTTTCGGCTTCCGAGAGGAGATCATCAAATCCCATTCCTTCGGGCAAAAAGTCTTCTAAATCGTTGACAGTAAATTCACGCATTTCTCCATTCTTGTCGGGTTTAACCAATTCCATCTCTTCGGCAACAGCGAGAAACTTACTTTTAGTAGCCGATACGTGCAGGACGAGTCCCTTAAAACCAAACAAAGTAAATTAAAATCAAAATTATTTGAAACGACAGATCAAATATAATTCTATTTATTCACCTACCTACCTCATCGGCATCGTAAGGCTCTTTAAAAATAAGTAACTCAGCTCCTCCATCTCGGCACTTTCCCCGAATTTTGTCTATCAGCCATTCCAAGGCAGTTTGAGAAACATCAGGATTTGTCCTTAACACAAGGTAAGTCTGCGGAAGAATTCTGTTTTCATTGTTGTCGTCTAGCGAATCTTCGATACTATTGACAATTTTATGCTTCGACATGTGACCTTGAATTAATTAATGTAAATTAGTACGAAAATTTGGCGTTAAAGTAGAAAGTACAGCAATATTCCACTAGATTTGCTACCTACTGAAAGCAGCAAATTATGTTAATCTAATCAATGGGAGTGATGAGTTCAAGCACACTAATTAAACGACATAATTTTGTTGAACTGAGTTATCTAATATTAAATATTTTAATTTTTTGTTCTTTTTTGTTTAAACAGCACAAAAAATAAGTAATATATTTTGTTTAATTTCATAATTTTAAGTGTCTATTGAAGAGTTTACTTTGAACTATTAAAATTTTAGTTTACTAGATATAACCAAAATAATACTTTTTATGATGAAATCGGTCCATTTTTTGGTTCAGATAATTATAATACGTAATAAAATTCAGTTCAAACGATATCAGATGATTTTATAATAACTACATATT
Source organism: Cantharis flavilabris (assembly GCA_949152465.1). Taxonomy (NCBI): domain Eukaryota; kingdom Metazoa; phylum Arthropoda; class Insecta; order Coleoptera; family Cantharidae; genus Cantharis; species Cantharis flavilabris. The sequence goes on from OX424435.1 coordinate 15,508,124, forward strand.
AAATTATAATAATTACTATCGTATTCATATTTTAGTACAAAATTCTTCAAGTTTTCAAAAACAATAATATTTTATAGTAAATATTTTTACCATTCTCTTTAATCTCTTCTTATTTAATCTATTTTTTTAAATTATAAAAATTTATTTAATTTAATCTTTTTCCTTTGAAACCCTTGTCTCCTGGCGTCTCTCCACAAAATACAATAACACAAAAAAAAGTGAAAAAACAGCAGATACCGAAATTGAAAAAAAAAGTTGTGAAGAAATTATTACTAAGTCGATCTTAGAACAGCAGCACACAATTTTTTTTAATGTTTTTGAAATTATTTAGATTTTCAGTTGCTATTGTAGTAGATGTATTCGACAAATACAGAGATTTCACCAAGAACATCAAAAATTTTATTTCATTTATCTTAAAAATTAAGTAAGTTGACAATAATTTAAGTACCTATTAAATTAGTTAATTATTCTGTGATAACTACTGTATATAAATCAATAAAGTTAAGGTTTACTCATTGCTGAAATCATTGAAAATATAAAGTTGTATTTTTATTATTGCTTAAAACCAACAAATTTTGAAATTTGCAGGTACTAGGCAGTCTGATATACTATCCCTGAATATACACGGAAACATTTTTTTGGCCAAATTCGGTTTTATTTCTCAACATACTCTTTTTTTAGGTAGATACAACGAGTTCAACGATTTTCTGACTTTTTTATATCGTTCAAATAGTAGTCTATTAGAAGTAGCTCAAAATAGGTCTCAGTTTCAGCTATCAGCTCGTCATTTTAGTAAAAAATGCTTACCGGTGAGCAATCTCTTCAAGTTTGGAAACCGGTAGAAGTCGCTGGCGGACAAGTCTAGCAAATACAAAATACAAAAAAATGGTTGAGGAATCAGTTCAAACCTGATTTCGTGCAATTTTGCATGTGCAACTAACGATGAATGAGAAGGGGCATTGTCGTGATGATAAAGAATTTTTACTTCTTTAAATGAGGCTGTTTTTTGGCGAGTGCACTTTTCAAACAATGATGATGAATAATGTGCGCCAGTTATGGATTTACCTTTTTCAATATAGTTGATAAATATTATTCTATGTACATCCCACAATAGGGGGCCATAACCTTTCCAGTCTATTGTTGCATTTGTTCCTCCATACACTCCAGAACTTCATGGAGTTGCAGAACGCATGAATAGAAAACTTGCTGAGAAAACTCGTGCCATGTTGATAGATGCTAATTTGAATAAAAATTTGTGGGGTGAAGCAGTCAACACAGCAAATTATTTAACAAATCGGAGTCCAACTGCTGCACTTGATGGAAAAATGATACTAAACCTGATATATCCAACTTGAGAATTTTTGGGTGCCAAGCGTTTGCTATTGTACCGAAAGGAAAAAGACAGAAATTGGATGATCGCTCCAGTGAATACACGTTTGTCGGATACGCTGTTGGTGGCTGGAGATTGTGGAATGCTGATAAATGTACAATTGTTGTGTCACGTGATGTTAAGTTTAATAAATCGAAGATAGCTGCTTCAAACGAGATAAAGCGTTCACTGCCCGAGGATGGTGTCGAGGTGGACATACAGGAATCGGATGATAAAGATAGCAATCGTAGTGTCACAGAATCGTTTCATGACGCTGAAGAAAATATTGTCGATGTGCCACGGCAAGTGACAAGGAAACCGTTTTGGATGAACGATGATTAAGAGTATGATTCTTGCATTGCAATGTTAGTTGAATTAATGTTAAATGATGTTCCTATGAACTATGACGACATTAAAAATCGAAGTGATGCACAAGATTGGCAAAAGGCAGTTTATGAGGAAATTAGGGCGCTTGAACAAAACGATACCTGGGAAGTTGTTGAGAATCCCGGTAATGTAAAATTAATTGGTACAAAATGGGTTTTCAAACGTAAAACTGATGCAAATGGAAAACCATCTGAATTCAAGGTGCGGTTAGTATCGCGCGGGTACATGCAACGAAGTGATGAATATGGTGATACTTATGCTCCGGTAGCGCGACTTCCGACAGTAAAAATGCTACTAGCTGTTGGTTTCCAGAAAAAATATCATTTCAGACATCTGGATGTGAAAACTGCGTTCTTAAATGATATATTGAATGATGTTGTTTATCTTCGACCTCCAGTAGGTATTGATGTAGTCGATGGGGGAATTCTGAAGTTGAAAAAATCGTTGTATGGTCTCCATCAATCACCGAAATGCTGGAATCAACGTTTTCACGCAGTTATTACCAGTTTAGGTTTTAAACAGTCGACTGCTGATTATTGTCTCTACGTATATAATAAATTGGATGAAGTGATTTATTTGGTTTTATATGTCGATGATATGCTTTTGTGTGGAAGCAATGTAACGTTACTTGATGGTGTTCAGGATCAGTTGTCGGCAGAATTTTAAATAAAATATCTTGGTGAGGTGAATAACTTTATGGGACTGCGAATTAAAATAGGTGAAAACGAATTAAAAATCGATCAAGAGCAGTATATTGAAAATCTTTTGGAACGTTTTGGTATGAAATGTTGCAATTTAGTTTCAACACGAATGGAGCAAAATCTCAAATTGGAAAGAGAATCGGAATGTGAAAATACTAAAAATCCTTATCGCGAATTGATTGGAACTCTTATGTATTTGATGATGGGATGTCGTCCAGACATTTGTTTCGCACTATCTTATTTAAGTCGTTTTCAAGATTGTGCTGCAGATACACATTGGTGCCTTTTAAAAAGAATTTTGCCATATCTTCGAGGAACGTCAAAATTGGGATTAGTATTTACTCGAACCGAAAAACTTATGCTAGAAGGGTTTGTGGATGCACATTGGGCGAATGATTCCTATGACCGCAAGTCGACATCGGGTTTTGTTTTTATGATTTATGGAAATCCAGTTTTATGGTCAAGTCGTAAACAGTCAGTAGTTGCGTTGTCGTCATGTGAAGCGGAATATGTAGCAGGAGCGCAAGCTGCTTGTGAAGCTATATAGATTAATAAAGTTTTTCAGGTTTTGAATTTGCAAGTACCACTACCAATACCAATGTACGAAGACAATGCTGACTGTATACAGGTAACACAAAATCCAGAAACTAAACGTAGTAAACACATTGATGTAAAATATCATTTTCTTCGAGAACTTCTGTTTGATGGAAAATTGGTGTTTTTGAAGGTATCCTCAAGTGAGCAAACGGCTGACATATTTACAAAGCCTTTGGGTAGAATTTTATTCAAGAAGCATCAAGAGGCTTTGGGCATGAATTGAGGAGGCGTGTTGTTGATATTAGCAATTCAGCAATCAAGTGTAATTGTTGTTTAATTAGTTTCTGTGGCAATACTTTAATTTAAATATGTCATGTCAAATTTAATCTTATGTAAAGCCTCGAGCTATTTGTTCTTGAAAATAAATTCATCTGATTAAAATCTGAATCTGAATACTTTCATCCGGAGAAACCAATTGTTTTGACTATTGCATCGACTCTGGAGTACAGTAAAAGATCCTTGGTTATGAATCGGGGCACAAAGTTTTTTGGATTACGCGTAAACATGCTGAAATTCTGCTGGGAAGTTGTAACAAGATATCGTTTTTGGTCGCCTGTGAGCAAACGCGGCACCCAATGCGCGCAGAGCTTCATCATGCCCAAAAACGCATGTATGGTTTTGCCCACACGTTCCATAGCCATGCCTACAGCTTTAGCTAGCTTCCTTAATATTTTGATTTGGGATTATTCAACATTACACCATGAATTTTTTCTATGTTTTCTGGCGTAGTGACCTAATTGGGCGCCCAGAACGTTCAGCATCATCGGTGCTGGTAAGTCCAAAACGAAAATAGTAAACCACTTATGAATCGTTCCAATAGACGGTGCAGAGTCCGGGTAGTACTTATCCAGTTTGGCTTTGGTCTCGATTATCGTTTTCCCGAGAAAATAATAGAGTTTAGTCAAAACTCAAAACTCACTTTTTTCCATATTAAAAAAATACTCATTGGTTGATCGCTTCTCAGTGCTGTAACTTGCAAATGGGTAATCTTCAATGGCTATAATTTTAACACGCATCATTTAAAGGATGAACGTTGTCACAAATTGTTCAAATTAGTGCATACTAACGTCATTTCTTAGAATTTTCAGGGACTTATCAGACTGCCAGGTATTATGGATATTTTCAATGTGTACTCCGCACTTTTTGGATAAATTCAATGGATGCATATGCACTCATGTAATCGGCGACTATTAATTATGAAAGGACTTACTTAAAATAGAAATTAAACTCAAAATATAAATATTAAGTAAATTTGTGGTATGCAGTATGTATTAATAGTTAAATTGAAAAAATATAAGAATAATACAATACGTAGAAAATCAAAAATTAAAAAAATTAAAAAAAGACACAAATATCACATGACAGGTCTGGATTAAGAATATTTGAAATTATGAAAATACATAATGTAATATAACATTATTTAATGGTTATTACCAATCTTCAGTTACATTTAACGAATAAAATTGAATAAAAATTGAAAAATAAGAAAAATATCGAACTAAACAAAAAAGAGTTCAAAAATATTGACCAAAATTGACCTACCATAACTTCACAAAATGTGAGGTTTGTGTCGTTTGATTGATATTTGTGGTTGATATTGATGGTTGATATTTGTGTCCTTTTTTTAATTTTTTGAATTTTTGATTTTCTACGTATTGTATTATTCTTATATTTTTTAAATTTTACTTAAAATAGTTAGAAAATAAATAATAATTTGTACATACAGTGTATTTCATTCGTGATAATTTAAAAAGCATTTATTTAGTTCTAAAAAGAATCTGTGCATTTTTTGGGTTTTATAGCAAGACTTCCGGTCAAGAATAAATAAAAACAGGCCGATGAAGAAGAAAAACTATAATCTTTCTTATCTATTACTTTTTTATTCTTTCTTTCATTTGATCAATTTTTCAGAAGTGAATAAAGCAGTATAATATATTGGGCCCGACCCCTTTAATAAAAATATTTTATGAAAACTTTTCCAGACTGTTCTAGCTTTGTTCTATTCTGTATGGTTCATCATTACAATTTAAATTCTTGGCGAGAGAGCAAAAAAAAAGAGAAAAAGAGAAAGGTTGAAATTAATTCGACATGAGAAATTGTAGGTACTTTCATTCCTGTGATATGCTATTTTTTGTACTTTCGTTTATAAATTTAAAAATAATAAAAAAACAAATTTTGGAAGATACTAATATTTAGTACTGGTATTGATTTAATCAAAAATATTTAAAAACTTTTGTAAATAAACGTAAATAAACACATTGCAGTTATTTACGTCGAGTACACATACCGTCAACAGAATGCGCTAAACCGATTCTCACTTCTAACAAGTGGGTGTTTCTAATGCGAATAATTAAAACTTCAATATTGATTATTTTGTAAATTAAATAATATTAGAAGTTTCTTAAATTACCAGCGTGATTCGGTGAAATTCGGTGAATTTCGTAGCTTTAATTCAGAATTTCTGCCCTCAATCAGCTCAGTCAGCAACTACACCAATCCACTGCGCTGCGGTGGTTATGATTTTACTGTTAAATTAGTCTTTTGCTAGTACTTTCGCTAATTCTATTTTTACGTAACAAAATCTTAAAACAATTTCTTGGTTTAAGTTACATTGTAGAAAGTATTATTTTAAATTATTATTGACTATTTACAATCGGATTATGGTTTAGATACTCAAACTTGAAGTTGTTCGTTTTCTCCTCTGAACTCTTTTGAGACGATCTCCGACATGCCCCAATTCTTCAAATTTTCTTACAATTTTTCTTACAGAGTTGTTTGAGTTAAGGTAGCCGATCTGGGTATATCATTGAATAAATGATAAACTTTTTCTTGACGACGAATCTTTCCACCGACACCAACCATCATTAATATTTCAATGCTCTACTTTTTAAGTATTTATGAATGCATTTTTACATTTTAAAACTTGAAAAACCTTTCAGATAAATTGAAAAATTTGCTCTAGCGACATTTTATCGGATGTCTTTTGTTGTCTTTGGTTACATTATTGGAATTTATTCGAATGTAAAACTAATTATTGATCTTAAAAACCGTAGTATTCAATAATAATTACTCTTACTCAAAAATTTTGTTGAATAGGAAATAAAAAATGCCCAAATAAAGGAATTAGAAAAATATTTTTGTAAAATTATCATTGTTATTTTCATTGTGTATTTGGTATATAGTAGGCTCGTGAAGTTTAGAATAAAGTTTTGGAGTAGCCGACGACAACAGGTTGAAACGAAAAGAAAAAAGCTTTCACGTCATTCATTATAGCACTGTAAAACTGGCGGTTTCAAAACAAGATTCATAAATAGCTATTATTGAATTTATTCCGAACTTCGCGTACACACTATTTATGCACCGTTTAAATGCAAAGCACCTATTATTGGCCATGAAATAAATAGGATTAAGCAGGTAAATAACTTTTATAAAGAAACAAAGAGAACAATAATTACATTTATACCATTTATATTTGTGAAATATAATGTAATTATTGGAAATATTTCAAAATGAAAAGCAGTTGAAAAATTATTAGCAAACAAATATTTGTAATTGCCTATAAATCCAATCCCTACTGATGAATATCCAACTGGATTCGAGATATTCTACGGAACATCCTTTCATTGCAAATACTTGTTTAGTCCTAAACTAAGCCACACGACTGCTCTTAATTTAAAAAATTCATATTCCTTGGTACAAACTTAACAAATTATAATAAGAGAATGATTAATCATCTGAAAGTTACTAAATTTACTTATATCGAATTATTATCAATCGAAATGAAAATTAAAATTATAAATTGTTTTTGAGACAACCGCATTGTAGATATTTTAAATGTAACATGGTCTCATGATTTGAAAATTTTGTTGTGGATTTTTTTCAACTTTGAAAGCTGTCGAGTTTATTTTTCATTTTTTTTTACAAAAAACGAGAGAATTGAATATTTCATAATAAATATGTATGTGAAGTTTTAAAACAAAATTATAGGATTCTATATCGGGATAATTTAAAAGGTTAAATGCAATTAACTTTTTATTGGATGGAAACTCAAAATGTTAATTCTAACTGATTGCTTCAATCTGTATAACACTAGAAGATCGATCTTGCAGATGCGATGGAAATAAAAAAAAAAGTTGTTAAACTTACAATTTATTTTATAAATATCTTCGTTTCACCGTACACGATAAAGGATTAAATATTGGCCACTGGATACCTCTTTTTATGTATTTAAAATGCAAATTCATTGTATTTGCTATCACAATACATAAATATTTTAGAATGTACAGGTTTGTTTTAAAAACCGCTTAAAAGATTAGTTTATACCGAGTGCTTTCAAAATTTATAATACAGCATTAAATTTTTTGTAAATATTATTGTTTAGGTAGATAAATTTATTATAATTAGCCTATAATATATTAAAAAACCACAAACAGGAAGATGAATCAAAAATCGAAGCGGTCGTTGTTTAAAAAAATAATGTTTTTAAAAGAACAATATTGTTTAAATGTTAAAAAGATAAAAACTTGATAAAAGTTTGAAAAGAAAAACCGCATACAAAATTAAACACATTCCAGAAACGAACCAAGTATCAGTTAGAGTTTGAAAAACTTTTAAATTATTAAACTTTAAAATTTTTTTTAATTAAATTCAAACAAAGATAAAAGAAAATGAAGTGTTAAAAATAATTTCCTTTGACGATTATCACATTTTGAATGCGAAACTTTTTGGACTTCAAACTAATAAACTTCAAATTTTCAGCAAATCATCATAAATGTTACAAAAAATATAATAAGCAGCATGTTAGCTATTTTATCTTAACATGCCTTCAAGGTAATTACTGACGCGTGTTAAATTATAAAAAAGTAAAGTTCGCAAGCTCCATTAACAAAATCAATTAAGCTTAATTTAAATTATATACGGTGTGTGTGATTGTTGTTAAAAGCAGCTGTTTGGTCGAGAAAATTTTTCAGTAGCGATATTAACTAATTTTTTAATTGATTTTTAACAGATATATAATAGTATATTACTTAACAAGTGTGCAAAGTGACATATTTCATTTACGTCATTTTTCTAGAGCTTAAAGTTGATTCTGTACTATTAATGATCGAACAGACAATTGCAGCTTAAAAAGTGGAAACTGTTTTAATTATTTGCATGTACGGATTTAAGATATATTCAAATAATTGATTAAAAAGCTCATCTTGAAATATTTATTTCGTATACGGAACGTTGTCTGAGCGTGGGAGTTTTGACCTTTAATAAAAAAATTCAATTTTTAGGTTGCGAAAAATTCAAAAGCTGCCTAAGGCGTGTCCTAATCCAAGACAAAATTAATAACAACGAAATTGAAATTGTTTATCTATGTATTATAAATCTTGCATTCCAAATATGAAACTGTTTAGTATAATCCCAATCTTAAGTTATCCAGCTTTACAAATGAAATTATTTACAAGACAGCGTAAGCCTCTGTTTTGGATCTACGTAACTACTATGAAATTTATATTATATTGTAAACGATGCTAATAAGGTTTACTTAAAATTTCAAGTTTATTATAAAAAATAATTTTACCTCTCAATTTGTTTAACTTATCGTGGATACCCCACAATTGATCGATATGGGAAGCATCTTCCTCGTCGTATCCAATATCGCCCATTTCACTTAACGAAGAGGAGAAAAGTTCTGTTTCGGATAACGTTCTAGTTATCATTGTTCCAAAATCGATTATTCTTTACACACAAAGGGAAAGATACGTTAAAGAGATAACGAATGAATTAGGGGCTAACTTATCTGAAATAATTAAGGATTCATGTCAATTAAATGTTAATTGGCTTATACCACTTCATCTAATAGGAGATTTGTTTTAGACGTTTTCAAGTATCTCTCGTGTGAAAGTATTGTAGGATCTCGGTAGAGCTACGATATATATAATTGAACATCCTCATCACTTTACAATTTAGATTTCATTCAGACTGTCATTACAAATTATTGCATAATAAATTTTTTTACGGAAAGCACAAAGCCTTATATCTCAAACACGTTTTTATGTTGGTTTATAATATTTAAATAATTTATAGTGTTAGATTTGGGTCAAAAATAAATTTCAGTAAGCTGAATAATTTTAATACCAATAAGGGGTAGGTTGAGGTAGACTAATAAGAAATCTTGCACCGCCGGCGCCGCCACTGACTTAATGTATTGTTTTCAAATGATAATAATAAAATAATATTTTCAAAGTTGATTTTTATTAATCTTATTTATATTATTGCTATATTATAGAACTTATTCCAACTATTTAAATAACATATTAATTTATCTAGCTTCCGTTTTGACCTATCTGAAATTATTATGTTTCCAAAAATGTCAGTGTTTAAAATATCTGGTCATCACTATATTTATCTAATTAGTCAATACCATACCGATTGAAAATTTTTGAATGAATGAATTAATTATTAAATTACGGAAAAAAAAGAGGGAAAATTATTTTTTATTTCATGATTATTTTTTGTAAAACATAATATGTTCGACAAATGTCACTTTATTGGGAAACACTGGCATAATTGCAGGCAGATATTCTGTGATACCGCCGGGAAATATTTCTTGCACCAATTCAGTTGTTTCGCACACAATGTGGCTTATTGTATCGTCCTTCCAGTCCATATCGTTCCATTAAAATGCCATTAATATTAGTTGCATTATTTGTAATCGAGTATTCACAACAATAAAGCGTTGTTCCCTTGTGTAGCGTTCCATGATTACCAATCGGAAGAATAGCAAATTTTGCAGATTTTAGTTAAGTGCCTAAGGAATATTGGCCAATCTGAGCATCCTAAACGGATTACAATGCAAAGCTTAATTTATTTAAAAATGCTTTTCTACAAAAAATGTACTTTGTGCTTGGTTATTATAAGTAATTTAACAAAAACCAAAAAAATAACCGTGACATTCCATCTAAATTGCATTTTTTTACCGCAATCCTTAATATTTATTGTAAAATTATTATAATTTATTTCCGTTGTTTATTTTATGTGACACTTATTTTTTTCATTAAGGCTTAACTAAAAAAATGGTTGTACAAAAAAAAAAACTATTTATCACTCGACCCAGTGCAATAAAACCCAAATTAGAAATGTTATAAAAGGTGGACACAATAATCTTTATTATTTAATTTATAACCTTGACTTTTCATGTATTCAAGGTGAACCTAGTAACCCAATTAATAAATTGGTATATTATTGCGTAATAATATAAACAAAGTTTGTTTACCAACAATTTTAATGATATAGTATCTAATTAACTTACCGCAATTGTTTTTATTGGTATTAAAATCTGATTAACGCTTTCACTATCAAACTATGGTAGATATTACATATTAAGCGCGCTCGAATGAATCTAAAATTAAGTAGGTAGTTGAACTTGAATTTTTAAGCGATTTTGAGCAGAAAACGAAACTGATGTTTCTTTACAAAAGGAGTTAGTGTTAATAAATTACGTTATTGTCAAAATTTTATTTGCTACTTTTGTGAGTTAGCATAGATGGTTAGTAACACGCCTAGGTAATTTATATTCTAAAAATGTTATACTGCACGTAGTATGATGTGAACTATCCTTCGTAGTATGATCTAAGTATTATTATTAACTTTTTCAAATATGCGATGTTACATTATATTGAAGCAGTAGCGTAACCGATACAAAACCATAGAGCTAGCTTTTTAATGATATTTTGCACCACACGAGTGGGAAAAACGCCTTTTTCTGTTTGAGTAAACAGATTTCAACCCAGCCACAGGCTGCCATGCGGATGCGTGAAATCTACCAGTTTATAATTTTTTTTTTACAAGTTACGTACAACATTTTATCTAATTTTCCCTGAAAAATCTAAATATTTTAATTTTTTTTCATTCTTACAAAAATCGTTGTGTAATAGTAACTGCTTTGAAAATGAGCCAATTCGAATAAAATTTTTGATGTCTGAAAGACTTCTTTTCTTCCCGACAATAAATAAAATATTTTTTGGCCGCAGAAATAAACGTTAGTAGTTTTGATAATGGGAATCCGGAATTTCCTCTCTCCACTCAACCAGCGATAACAAACATTGTGTAATGTGGGAACTACGATTTTGTTCTCACTTACAAACATTTGATAAATTTATTTCTGTATAAGTAATTAAAAAAATTATTTATAACTTAAAATGTTTAATTTTTTAGTAGTCTATATTAAATATCCGACCTTCCCCAAACTTGCCATTCTTATAATATGATAGTCACAAGTCACGTATAATTTAAATTAAATTTTCTCACCACAGACAGCACTAGGCTAAATATTTCATTTATAATAATTGAAGGTTTTTGAATTAATAATGTTATTTCAAAATGTTTATTTTAAAGGAAAAAGACCACTGCTGCTACATCTAGCAGTAAAATTTTGTATCGATCATCAGAAACCTGCATGCTCGTGAAGAGTTAATATTTGTGTTATGGCTAGATGGCTGACTAAGGCAAATTTTAAATAATATCTTTTAATTATTTATTAAAATAATATATAATTTTCATGTTTTGATACAGAAAACAAAATATTGTGGAAAATTCCATTTGAAAACTTTTGGCTTTTATAGAATTTTTAATGAAAAGATATTAATTTGATGTTTAACTATGTTATTTATTAAACATATAGTAGATAATTAAAATAAATTAATATTATATTGCTTCAAATTTTTTGATAAAAAATATTATATGTTTGGAATATGTTGGAATTTTCGTAGCAAAGCTTAATTTCGAAAAATTTAAAATAATTTGATTACATCACTTTTCTTCCGACAATGAGCGACACAAAAGTAATACTATAGAGCTAACGAAGCCAAAAGTACTTTCATTATACCCTTACCCGGTGCTAAACAAAGCTATTGTACATAGCTTTCTTTCATTTCTTTCAAACTTCAAGTTTGAAAATTGAATAATACGCATATGAACTGAAGTTTAGATAATTTTCTCAAAAAAACTATTATTCTTGCAAACAATGTAAAATATAATCCAATTGATTTGCAGTTTGCACTTGTAAGTACTACCTCAGCTAATCAAAATTATTTAATCAGCATATTTAGAAAAACTAAATAATACATAATTTTTAGAACTAAAAAAATATTCAATTTTCATATAAAACTCAATTTTAATCAATTTAATAAAAAAATTTCAATAATTTAATTTTTTTTTAAATTTTATTTGTGAAAACTTGCACTTTACGTTATTTTTGTAATGATAAGATAATTTTCACTTGTAATATCACAAGAGAATGAGAATAAATTGAAAATAATTTCACATATTTTCGAAAAGTTGTTGCCAGGCAATAGATACGAGAGCCCGAAGGGATCGAGTAGCTATTGCCAAAAGGCGAATCTTGGCAAACATGACTGGCGCAGTACCGATAAAATTGTTTACCAATACTGGGACCTTACTTTGCCCAAGACCGGGTAGCCAACATTGACACGGTACTGATATGTTCAGTTGCCAGTGTTGGGGCAGTATTTCCGGCCGAGACTCAACCAATCTTGGCAAACATGACTGGCACAGTACTGATAAAATTGTTTACCAATACTGGGACAGTACTTTGCCCAAGACCGGGTAGCCAAGACTGGCACGGTACTGATATGTTCAGTTGCCAGTGTTGGGGCAGTATTTCCGGCCGAGACTCAACCAATCTTGGCAAACATGACTGGCACAGTACTGATAAAATTGTTTACCAATACTGAGGCAGTACTTTTCCCAAGACTGGGTAGCCAAGACAGGCACGGTACTGATACGTTCAGTTGCCAGAGTTGGGGCACTACTTTTAGTCGAGACTTAACCAATCTTGGCAACCAGGACTGGCACGGTACTGATACGTTCAGTTTTCAATACTGGGCCAGTATCGCCTACTGTGAGTCGGTTGCCAGGCTTGGCACAACTCTGGGCCATATCGGTAACTATGGCGGTATACTGGCATTCGTACATGGGTATTAAAACAAACACATACTTCAAATTATTCTCGCGGCAATAATGTAAGTAGATTATTCCCACTAGCATAATGTTTTGATTGGCAACTTTGATTGAAATTAAAAGTTTCTATTAGTTTTAAGAAATAAAAAAAAAATAATCCCAATAAAATGTTTTATAATTATTATGAATAATAAAAATTAAAAAAAAAAAATAAAAAAAACTCAAACAAATTAAAACTTATACAGTCACCGTTTTATTTTAAAATAGCTAATGTTGATACCTTTATAATTTTATACAGCAGTAAATAATGTATGGTGTAAATGATAACAAATTTATATAAATCTGAAAATTTTACCGACATTTTTTCCATCCAGGTATTTAAATTCAAATTTCCAAATAAATTACAATATCTTTCATTCCAACTTTTTATTATTTAATATACAGTAGAACGTCGATAATCCGGATTAATTGTGACCGGACCTTGTCCGGATTATCAAAAAGAACCAAAAAAGATCGTTTTAATTCATAAAAAAAAAAGAAAACCTGGTAAAACCGTTAATAATTCACTTTAGTGGTTAAATAATTTATTGTAGTAGATAAATTAAACTAATAATTAATATGAACTTATAATGTATTTTAATGAAAGAATATACTGTAGTGTTTCAAACATCAATTTAAATTTAAAAAAAAATTTTTATTTTATTGGATTGCGATGAATTTGTAAATAAATTTTCGCAATAATGCGGGAATTATTGGAAAGTTGGTAACAATTTTTGTTAGGGAAGGGGTTTTTGCCTACGTGGGCATCGAGAGCGGACTTGTTCCGCCACGCTCTCGTAGTTTTTGAACATTTTGGCCAGTTTTTGGCATATTTTTGAAATTGTATAAAATTGTGCGATTTAATTGATTGATTTGAGTAAATAGATAAAATTATTTGTGGTGAGAATTTTTATTATTTTGTTTCTACGATTTTTCCAACGTTGATAAGAATTTGGTTGTTGATTGATTGGATTGAATTATGGTTAATAAATTTGGATGTTAAGTAATTTGGATATTGATAGTATTTTGAATTTGGATGTTGGAGATTTTAATTATTATCAACTTGGAAAGTTAAAATTTCGTTCTAAGGATCGTGTGTTACAGCGATAGCGTGGTCTGGCGATTTATCGCCACATGAACGAAGACGATTTTTCCATTTTATATTACAAAGTTTGGAATTGCGATATACAATATTTTGATTAACAACTGAGCTAGCCGGAACAAAACAAAAGAGTAGGGGTGGTTTTGTGAAAAATATAAATTTTTCATAAAATATCACTACAATACATATATTTTTTTGTAGCGGAAAGTTTTTTTTTTTATTTTTTTTTTCTTATTTTTTTATTTTTTTTATTTTTTCTCATCGGAATTGAATCCGGATTATCGACGCTCTACTGTATTTTTAAATTTTTCCAAAGATATGTATGTAGTTTAATGTCAAATTGACACAACATATTATTTATAACATTCGATAAAAAATTTATTTAAAATTTATTTAAAATTTATTTATTTATTTAAATTTATTTATTTCATTTAAATCCATTCAATTTTCAAACACCAATTAATTACGTGTCCGGATAGTTCTATAGTTATCTCTACGACTATTGGTCCTCATAGTACAGCATAATTAATTAGTTGTGAACCTCGAAATCCAAAAAATAAGAGATTGGATTGTCACAAAATGTTTATAATCAGTCGCTCTATAAGTACTAAAAAGTTTCCCGCTTAAGAGCGACGGGTTTGGGTGAGGCGAGGGGGGGGGGGAAGGAGTCAAAACCATACATTTCCACAGTTTTTGTCGAATATCTCGAAAATGACGTTAGATAGAGCAAATCCCGTCCTGTACAATATTGAAGTCCGTTAAATTTTCAAGAAAAATTGTCTTAAACATGTTTTCGGTAAACTCCACAGATTAGAAGATATGGATGAGGAAAGTTTTAATAAATTTTTGCCTTTCTTGAATACTTTTTTTCAGGATTAATTTTTTTTAAATTAAAAGTTAGATGAAATCTAAAGCACTTATCATTCGTAATTTATATTTCTGCATTATTTTTGTGTCTTTCATTTTTTCTCTAAAATAATTGGGGAAGCAGGAATTTGCATAAATAAGTTTTTACATGTTAATTTCCTATGTTCGGCAAACTCATTCAGCACCCGGTATATAAAAGCGTGTTAAAAATGAAACGTAAAGAATGTATGTACGCTCATCACTTGAGAACGACTCTACCGATTTGGCTGATCTTTTTTTCGTTGTGTTCGTAATTGTCAAGAGAAGGTTTCTATGTAATATATTTACGAAAATCCTATCCGAAACAGATTTTAGTACAAATTTTGGTCATAGTATGTGACGCGCATGAATGGGTTAACGAGATTCCATTTGAAATGTGCATTACAAGGTTAATATCACGTATCTTCTCCATCACTACCATCAGTAATTACAAAATTCCAAAATTAATTAAAAATTACAGTAAAAACAAAAAGTAAGTAAGAAAATTATCAAAACTGTCCCCTCCCCATATCTCCTAATCTATAGAGTTTACCAAAAAAATTTATAGAACCATTTTTGTAAAAAATTTCACGACCTTTAATTTTGTATAGAATGGTATTATCGGTATTATCGGTTTTGACTCCTTCCTTCCCTCGCCCCACCCAAACCCGTCGCTCTAGAACCGATGACATTTTAGTACTTTAACGAGTAATGAGTAATGAACATTTTGTGGCAATTAATCCGTTTATTTTTGGGATTTCCCAGTTTGGGTGTTTTTTAGTCAAATTATACTGTACTATCAACAACTGGTCCTGTCGACAACGGACGAGGTTCACTAGTCACAGTGAACCTCCTATTTTGAATTTTGGATCCAAAATAGTCGAAATCATTTGTACCTGTTTGTACCCGTTTGTACCTGTTTGTACCTTCAACAATTTTTTTTAAATCACAAAACGCTTTCCGTATTTAATTTTAATTTAATTATTTCTTTCAAATTGATAAATATATTCCTGGTTATAATATAACTTAGGTAAGTTAACAATTATTCACATCTCCAGATCGGCGAAGAACATTTTACCTTTAAAATTACTTGGGTGAAAAACCAACAACTTGGTTTAACAATTTTTAAACGGTTTCTGATTTTTCTTACCTTACAGTCTCTTGCTATATTATTGGAATCATCTACAAAATACATACAAAATGCAATTTTAATTTCATTATAATTCGAAAACGGTCCCCGTTTCTAAAAAATGTTGTTTAATACTTTTTTATTTGAGAAGATCAGTACTGGATACATAATTTTGGTAAAATTTACTAGCTCTTTTTTAGTATAAAATAAATGATAAAAATCTAGAATTTAATCAAAGCCGTAACGCCCTTTATATTTGATATTTTCACTTTACTAAAACATTAAAACAAATCAGTTTGATATTTTCACCAGGAAAATTATATCATGGCCGTTTTCAGAAAATATTTATGGCTACGGTTGTATTATGAATGATTCTAATAATATGGCCAGGGACTGTAATACATCAAATTTTGAATTAGATCAAACGAATCGTGACGATATAATATAGATACAATATAAATGTGGATTTAAACTATGCCTATATTTTTTATCTATCGATTAAAAATATATTTTAACAAAGGTATCATTCATATGCGTTACATATTATAGAAAAAAGATAAAGTGATTTTTTTAAATAATCGAGAGAGAAATATGTTTTTCGATATTTAATTATATAAATATGTTTTATCTACTACCGTTACACAATAACTCACCGCTATACTTATTTGAGTTACATATGGAGCCACTTTTACGCACTAGTGTGGAAATTGATTTACTTTCAACGCCGTTGTTGAATATTTGAATATTTAAATAGCTTGATCAGATTATGTTATTAATTAAACAATATAGTATGAGAAATGTATATTAATATAAATATCAACGATTTTCAAAAAAATGCGATAGAGGATAGAAATTAAAGTGCTGTCTTTTACATGTTGTGTAGAAACGTTGTCATTACCGTACTTGTGTCATAGCAAAACTCGGCGGGTTATATTTATTCTAAAAAGATATTAGTTAAAAATACAAATTTCAAAATACTTTATAAATCACGATCGTAGTCTAGCAGTTAGAGTGTTGATTGCGATGCCTCAGTAACTACACTGGATTTCTCCGAGCGTGATCCTTGCAAAGTGCTGAAGACATATTTCAAGAATTAAATCCTAATACCTTCACTGTAATTTATTGAAGAATATAATATACTTCCCGAAATTCAGAATATGTGTTAAACTATAACGTTCTTGTGTCAGAAACAACAGCGCCAGTTGTTTAAAAACTCGAATATAAAATACTTATAAAAATACGCACATTTCTAAGTCAACCTTTTATTATGTAAATTTAAAAAGCTTTTAATAATTTTTTAATATCAAAATATGTAAAGAAAAACACTTTTAATTTTAAATTGTAATTTAATAATAATAAGAAAAAAATGTTAGAAGCATTTTAAATTTTGAAATATATCGCACTTTTTATAATGAGAGTAGGTGTACCTCATTTTAAATTTCAGAAAAAGTAGTGTGTAGGTATTAAAAGTGTCTTTGTTCGTCATGTAGCTGAAATTGGAAAATATTAAATATTGCATGAACAAACACTATCGCAGATTTAATATTATTTTTTTATTTTCATCAACCGGTTTCATCAGTAACAGCACCTTCGAAGCAGTACGTCAAACTTTGTATACTATTATTACTGTAATCGTTAAATGCACGAATCGTATATTGTAAAATTACTTTAAAAAATTATTGTAAAACTGTAAAATTTGTGTCGTTAATTAAAATGTTGCTTTTAATCAATGAAACTCGCGTCGATTGATAACAGAAAAAATTTTTTCGTCTTTTAATCAACACTTCGGTCATTTAGAAATTTAGAAAACAGCTCTTCAACGTTTTTCATTGGTTAATCCAAACTTTTTAGTTTAACCTGAGACTGAGCAACTGATGGATCTAAACAATAAACAAAATTTACATTTTTATATGAATACGAATTATTTTTAGAAATACAAGTTTCCGAAGAAAGCTCATTTCCATCTAACATTGAAAGGTCGCAAGTAGAATCCTATATTGATGTACAGATGATTTGGCCTAGCTTTTTATATCTAGATAATTTTACGTCAAATGAAGTTTTTCGGACGGTTGAATTTTGAACTATTTATAGAATTGCATATAATACTATATTGGTTTTACTATTAGAAATATTTTCCCTAACGACTTTTTTGATTTTTGGAACTTCCTCAATAACTGTGTCCTTGTTCCAATTTGAGTCTAATGCTATATAGAACTTATAGAGTTCCTTCTAATACTAAACTATAAAGAATTTAAGTAAGGAAATCGCATTTCATATAGTCGTTTCCGTTTTAGCGACGTAATGGCGATAAAGTAATGGTCTGTTATAAACTTTTTGAATGCCCGAAGCTGAGAGATTAATTTTCTCAATACTGTAGTTGGTACATCATTAATTTATCTTAGTGCTGTGAATATCAATATAAAAATTTAAAGTCGTCTAGAGAAGACATTTCTTTTAGAGAAACTGTAATAAAATAAAACACACACAAATGAATTTGAAATTTTAACACGCCACACTCAATATGTCAAGAATATTAAGGATTCTTACTCACATACGAGTACATAGTTTTGCAAAAGTTTTACATGGATTTTGTTTTTGAGGAAAATCTCCAACACGTTTTTAAAATTTTATGTTGGACGATTAAATGCTCTTTCGGTGCCTGGAACTAAATTATACTGTACTACAATACGGAATTACAATAAGTCCGGCTTATTGTAATCGCGTGTTTGGGATCAATTTTAAACTTATTTAGCAAATATTTTAATAAATAAAAGTTAGTATTGGCAAATTGGAATAATGGTTTTTTAAAAATAAATTGTAATTATAATTAATGGTATCTACTGTCTACTGATAAAATGTAAATTTTATTTGTTGATTTCGATTATTCATCTAGTATGAATTACGTATCGTGATATACAATAAAACGATTCATCATTAACAAGCTTTCAACTGTATTATCAACCCTCTGAAATGTAATACAAGAATTTGAAAACAAGTAGTTTTTGCATACAGGTTTTCGGTTGGAAAATAAATTCTTTTCAAACGATAAAAATCAATCCAGATCGTTCTTTTCAATACCTATGCAAATACTGGTACATCAAATGTGCGTTTGATTACCTCTTTTCACAAGTTTCTGATGGAGCCCTCCGTTATTGTTTTATGAACACTTTTTTTCGGTAAATTTTAATATTTAAAAATTAAAATAGTTTTGTAAAAATAAGATATCTGTTTATATATACGTACAATGTTTATTCTTAAGGGATAGTAAATATAACGTAATTTTAATGTTTATATTATAGGCATTTTGTTGGTTTTTATATTATTTTCATAAATTAATACTGATATGTTATTTACCTCTATTCAATAAACCGTAAAAACAATAAGAATAATTTAAACAGAATTTACTTTAAATTAAAAAAAATATATCAAAACAATACGCAGTGAATCGAATAATAGCAGTCGATGTTTACGTTTTCGCTTCTTCCTTTATTAGTTTTGACTGTAATTCATATTTTAATTTCTTCGATACTTTATACTTAATTATTTACATTAAATGTTAGTACAAGGTTTATTCAGACAGCGACATAGTTAGTAAGATATAGACACTTCATTCTCATTAGGTGAGTAAAGCAATACACTCTCTTAAGTTAATCGGAAAGTTATTCATGCATTGGTTGTAGATTTACAGTTCAATAAATTCTCAAAAGCAATAAAAATCATTAACAACATCTTTGTTTTGAAACCTGGAATAGTGCTATTACACCGAGAAAAAAATTTGTAGTAGTAACTAATTTTTTATATAAAATGGCACCAACAAAGATTTTCTTGCTATTATAATTAAATTTTTTGCACTACAAAATAAAATTTTTGTTTATAATTAACTCATTTGTTAGATCAAATAATATCTTATTGATGTCGTTTTTTGTCTCAGTGTAGTTGCCACTTATTATTAAACTACTGTAGATATTTAGTGATGAAAATAATTACACTATGTAAATGTACAAGGGAATTCAATTACAAACCACTCATTATTCAAATTTTAGTTTGATGAACTCTATATATTCAAGATATACCAAAAGATGTTCACTGTCTAATCTGTTTTTAAAATTTACCTCGCTTTTCTAAAATAAAAAGCCAATTCTAAATTAATTAACCCTTGTATATTTTTAAAACATATTACCTATACGAACTAAAGTTCCAAACCCCATAGTCCGGGAGCTAGCGTTAAAAAATGGCGGAGTATAATATGGCCTAATATGGCGGCAGAATTTTTTACTTCTTGTTGATTTCGGTTCACCAATCAGTAAATCGACCGTCAGCTGCTGAAGTAGCGGTGGGTGTGGGTATAGGAGACAAGGAAAGTGGTTCAAAAATAAAAAAAATTTAGTGATACATAGTATGCCGACTGAAACTTATTTTACTAATAGTTTACATCATAATGATTGTAAAAAAAATAGTCAGCTGCAATACGGCGGAGGAGTTATGCGTCAGCTGCGCACATGATTGGAATTATTGACAATGAATTGACATTGTGAAAAGTAATTTTATTTGAATATAACCATAAAAATTTAATGTTTTTTGACAATGAATTGACATTTGAAAAATGACAAGTTAATTTTTTTTGACGTTTCTATTTTTTTAAAATTTTTACAAATTCTCGCACGCAGCTGACGCATTTTTGTTAGAATCATAATGATGTGAACTATTAGTAAAATAAGTTTCAGTCGGCATACTATCACTAATTTTTTTTTTACCACTTTCTTTGTCTCCCACACCCACACCCTTCGCGGGTGCGTCAGCTGACGCGCAGTTTACTGATTACAAATACTAAACCTATCGAAATGGGCAACAATTAATCGGCGTAAAATGACTGCCCAAAATATAACGCTGCCTCCCGGACTATTTGTGATTTGTGAAAATTGAAATTCATTTGTGGAGTTTGCGTAGCTGACAAATTTTGGATATTGGATATTGGAATTGGTTCTGCACAGAGAAAAATATGTGTTACTAATCCACGAAATTATGCAGAAATAGTAAGAAATTGTGAAATTACGATTGACAATTTGCGATGAACAATATTCGTTATATTGATGGAAAATTCGTAGTATTCATGACAAAATCATTGCATTTATGAATTTGTTCATCAATATGAGAAATTTTATTCATCGGAGAAAAAATAAATTAATT
This sequence comes from Cantharis flavilabris, assembly GCA_949152465.1. Taxonomy (NCBI): domain Eukaryota; kingdom Metazoa; phylum Arthropoda; class Insecta; order Coleoptera; family Cantharidae; genus Cantharis; species Cantharis flavilabris. Next base: position 15,529,489 of record OX424435.1, read on the forward strand.
TTTCGTTAATGTGACGAACGCAGCGAATAGTGCAAAAGTAAATTAAATTAAATTTGATAAAGTAAATTGTCTCATCTTGCTATGTCAGTAGTCAGTAGATTATTTTGAGTGAACTTGGTAAAATAATTCATTAATTTTTTTTTATTACAGTTTTTAGAATAATTAAATTAAGCTTGGTAAAACAATATTTTATTCATTATTAAAAATAATGGGGTCCATTTTTGGATTGTAAAAATTTGGAAAATTAAATTTAAGTTAAAATTTAAAATTTAAAAAATTTAATTAAAGTTAAAGTAAAAGGTTAGTAATATAAAGTATAGATTTTTTTAAGAAAATCAAATAATATGTTGATCATCAATGATTTTGTTATTATTTATATGCAATTTTGTTTTAATTTTATTTGATTAAATGAGCTTAAAGGGTTGAATTTGTGTTTTCTTGATTTTGTGTTCATTATTTCCTTAAAGTATTGGCTAACCACGAGTTGTACTGAAGCACACGACTTGGGATATTCAATTAATATAGATTTAGTAACTTTCGTAGACTCTCAAAGAAGATTTGTAGTCGTAACAAAGTCGTTAGTAGCTATAACCTCAACAGAGTTTTTTGTTGCTACAACAAATTTGTGTGTATTTAGAACAAACTTTTTTTTCCAAACAGCATAAAATTTGTTGTATCAGCAAAAAATTCTGTTGAGGCTGTAGCTACTAATGATAGCTATAGTTACGATGACAAATCTTTTTTCACAGTGTAGTGCAATGTGTTCCACAAGAATTCAGCTTTGAAAGCTACCCTTGTGGTAGCACCCGCCTTTACTAGTAATACTAGCGATATCTTGGTAACATAACACAAAACTGCCTTGACCGCAACATATCATTTTCTATAAATTAAAACTACATATATAATGTAATGGTATATTTTCTGAGGTCTTGTATAAAAAATAGTTTGTAGTATTATAGTCAATGTATTTTTTTGTTTATTTTGTTAATTCTTTTGATTCACGACCAAAACGCTTGAAAACAGTGTAAAAGTATTTTGTCCACTAGGTACTCTGAAAAATCTAACTTCGATATTCGAGTAACGTAAAATAAGTATTTCCGCACTAGTGCGGAAAGATAAGTTGTTTCCGCTCTTGGTAGGTTGTAGTTTTCCGCATTCAAGTAAAAACCCCAGAAATGATTCGGTATAAATAATATTGTTGGTGCCTACCTGTTTCAGGTGGGACAGTTATACCTACCCTTGCATATCTTTGAAAATTTGCTAATCAATACTCTGTAACAGTTGTAACAATAATTTTATTGTTTCTTTGTCAAACAATAGTAGAAAAATATATCGGCTAAAGCACCGATAAAAAAACTCAAGGCTTATACGGAAAATGTCGCTTTCTATGACTATAGTTGCACAAATAGTAATTTCTTGATAATAGTGGATAACCTGTAATGATACTGTCACATAAATGAATATAACATTAAAGTTTTTGCTTTAAAAATGTAGTTCTGAATACCAAAGTTGTCAAGGTTGATTATTTTCAACGTTTCTTGACAAAATTATCAAGTTTAGTCAAGCTTGGTAAGTTATCACTGATCAATCTTGACAAAATAGCAAAGCTTGGCTAGGACTGGATGAAGCTGTCAAATTTATATGTTATTTATCACTTATTCGTCAATAAGGTTGATATAAAATTCGAAACATATTACAATAATAATATGGAAGGCAATAAGACTTAAACTCACTGTCATGGTGTTCTCAATTTAAAAATAATTAAAAAAATTTATAAAAACGTCTTTCAAAAAATAATTGACAACTCTTTAGACAACTTTTAAAATACCTGACGATGACATAAATAGCGCAACAGGTAGAATATAAATAAAAATTTCTTTCGATAATAATTGAAAAATCAAAAAATTATTTTGTAATCTCTGTCGGAATGGTTTTGTTCAAATTTGTTTTGTTAGGAACCAAATTAAATTAATAAATAATTTTGCAATTAATATAATTCGGGCTTAAAATATCACTAAATTTAACTTAGTGAGGACAGAATATAATATGCGTAAGTTTGACCGATTTTAATTAAAACTTGGTTTAGGCTGCATAAATATCGAAAGTTGAAAATCCCCCTTCGAATGTTATAGGCGTTTTGCTGTAGTTTGTAGTTCATTGATTGGCAAAATTAAAATTTTATTGCAAATGCGTTTCATATCTACATCTCGAAATTGTATTTTTCACATTTATTTCAATTACTTTTGGTTTGTTCAAATATAGTGGAACTCAAAACGTTGCGTTACTTCAAAACGATCCAGAATATATAATTATTTCATTTGATATGGAGTTTAATAAAAACGCAATTTAAAAGCGATATAATTTAAACTCTACTGAAATTTCAGATCGAATGAATAAATGGTACACTGTAAATTAACCACGATTGTGATTATAATTAAAAGTATTGCAATAATTGTAATTTTAACGATGGTTGTCGCTTTAGTTTCTGTGTTAATAAAATTGTATAGGACATAACAGAATAAGGTGTGCTTCAAAATTTATCATGCAATAATAATTATTATGCTGTTGTAAAAAGTTTTTAAAAATAAGGAAAATTTTATATCGAGTTTGTTAAATGAGGATGTAAATGTAACAAGTTTCTAAACATTTTCCATAAAATATAGTTGTACTATATAGGAGTTCTAGAATAAACAAGACTGTCAACATCAGATTTAGTGAAGTCAGACATACGTTCAAAAATTTACTTGTCAAGTACCTGTCACATAAAGCACACCATTTCGTACTTAAAACTGAGATTTAGAAAAACTTACGCAATTTTTCTTCATGACTTAAGAAAGTACTGGCTATAAAGGTAAGCAATAAATTTTGGTCTTAACGTAATTTGCTCTTTGTTAATGGTTTCTTGGGACGTTGAGATGAGAGGACACAATTTCTTACTTTTTTGTTTTCGCACACTTTTCAAAATTCAATGCCAAATTTAATGTGTCATATTTCTTTCAATAATCATGGCTTCTCGCAATTGGTAATCTTTTCTTGAAATGATAGCTTTGGATGATATTTTTTGTATTAAGAACTGGTTAGTTTTCCTGTTGGCATATTTAAGTACCGTCTTTATCCTTTTTTGTTATGCATGCTTAAAAGGTTATTGGATTCTTTACTCTTTTATAATTCTCTGTAATTCTTTATATTTCCAGATGCTCTGCAATATATCTGCAATTTGTTGTGTTGCCCTGAACCGCTATGTCTAACCGATTGTCATCCGAAACCATGCAATTATGCAACTTGTCCTCACAATGTACAATGTAGATATCCAGAACAATGCAACAATAGAAGGATGGTATATCAATAAGCATTTTACCGTTTAGAACCTGTAATAGCTCCAAAATGAATGTAGGAATAAATTGAAAAACTAACGTCAATCCATATCTTAAACTTTAATTAGAAGTTTTTTTATGGTAGTATAGTTGTATAAATTACTTTTAAGTTATACAATAAAAGTGGATTTTAAAAATCCAATTTTTAAAAATCCAATTTTTTAGTACTTTTACCACGCGCGAGTTATTCCAAGCCGACAATCATTTCGAGTTATTCTCTGCCGTTTAGTGTTTCCAATGAAATCAGCTGGATTTGACTTTTTCATTCGTTGTCTTCTTTACGGTTTCATTTATGATCATATTTGCGGGTGCCGTTGTTTCATGCTCTGCTCTTTTGGAATTGGCGTTCTTTACATTTCATCTTCGTTACTCTCTCTTTAAAGCTTTAATATAGTTTAGTGAGAGATAAACGCAGAGTCAATGAGAAATATATTCACAAAATTTCGTTCGTTACTGTTTTCATTCGACGTTCTGTATTGTTTCCAAAATGAGCTGATCAACATAAACGCGCTCTTTGTTTGTTACTATAATCAGTATCACAAAGGCTCGTAAATATATTGTATAAACTTTAACGTTATAAACCCTGCATCTGTTGTTTTAAAAACTCTTTGTGATTACATCTTCTAAAATTAAATAAAAAACTACCCCAGAGATGTGCATCATTATTATTTATAATTTAATTTCACTTTAATTTAAAATAATTTACCTAAAATTGAAGTTTTTCAAATTATTAGCAGAATCAGCTCGTAGGCACACAGTTTCCACCGGACCCCGTACAAAAAACATGAAAAAAAAACTTTTGTATTAAAATCAAATAATACATCATTCGAATGAAAAATGTTGATAATAATTGCATTTCTTTCGAATTTTCGTTCAGACATTTATGCAATTTTCGATTAGAAATGCTTTCATTGTGCTCTTAAGATAATTCCAAAAAAGCTTTACTAAAACACGATTTCTCGATTAAAATTATCGAAAGCAGAACGTTTGTAATTGTGTAGACATTTTCTTAATTGAGTGACATTTGTATAAGAGAAAAATAAGAGGAATAATGCTTTCTATATTCAGGATGCCTAAGAATGCCTTATAAAGCTAATCTAAAATTCTGGAATAAATGGAAAATTAAAAGTTTTATATGTTATTTATAGTCGTTGAAACTCTTAGGAAAACTGAAAAATTTCGATGGATTTTTGTTATCTCTAAAGCACTTGACATTATTATTCATTTTAGAATGTCCATTAGAGAAAAATACTTTTAAGATTCAAGTAACATAAAAATTTTATGTTTATATTATATCGTTATTTGAAATGTAGAAAAGCACATCAACAAATTTACTTACTTGATTTTACTACATAAAAATTGCATACGTACTCTTGGTTAAAATATGAATTCACATCATTTAAGTACTTATCTAGTTTATTATTGCATAAATACACAGCAGCAGTATTAAATATGCATTCAAGAATTATGAGTAAAGATGAGTACCTACTTTTAAATTTTTATATGTTCAATTAATAAATTTAACTATATAAAATTTACAATTTTTTATTAAGGAAGGTATAATAATTTATAATTATTTCGATTAAAACATTTTACATGTTTTTACATGTTAAAAATCATTAATATAAATATTTAAATTAAAAGCTTAACAAATATATTTACTACATAATAAATAAACATTATGAAAACATGCAGATATTATTAATTTATATAAAATATTTGACTGTAATATACACAGAGTGGAACAGGAAAACAAACTATGAAGTGCTCTCCACAATCAACGCCATTATTATTACATTTAAGAGATTTGTGATATTAGAGAAAGCAGTCATAAGGTTTCTGATTTTTTAATAAAAAACCGATACGCAATCATAAAACTAGCAAAAGGACAAAACATTTAAATTGAAGGGATGAATTGTACCATAATAAGTCATTAATAAATTATTAAAGCATTACAAGATTACCTATATTATAATATAAATAAATCAATGATGAATCCAGGTTTATTTTGAGTACCTTTCCTTTTCCGTCATCAATGGTTAATAAGAAACATTGTTAAGAAGTGGAGTGTTGGACTCAATATTTGAAGACGTTTTTTGAAAACTTCTTTATAGCTCATTCCCACGGGAAAAACTAAAATAAAAAACAATAAAAATTACCAGCATAAACATTTAAAAATTCATATACAGGGTATTCCCGAATTAACTTGACATAACTTAGGCGGTGATAGTGACAGTTTTCTAAGAAAAATAATTTTTTCTAAATTCAAACCTGGAGAATTAGACCGCTTTAAAGCATTTTTTTAAATTTCCACCTTCACATGGCTATAATAGTCCCGAAAATATTGATTTTTCAGCAAAATGGTTTAGTCTACAAACTAGATACAAACATTTTATTGTCTAAAATCAACGGCTTTCAAGTTATGATTCAAAGTAAGTAAAAAATAAAACACTCTTTAAACCTATTTTAGTTAAAACGTGTTTTAAGGCTTACAGAGCTGTTTAACTTTTGTTCATTCATAAACGGCTCGTAAACCTCCATTAACTAAAATGCTGTTAAAATACCGATTCTAGTGACTTTAGTGTAGTGTATTTGGTATTTTGAACTAATACGTAAATATTAGAACTAAACCAAACTAAATTAACCTAAACATTGTGTTATTGCATATTGTTATTGTGCTCTATCAATCATCGTGATCAATTGTGGTTATTATCTATTTTGATATTATTATTTAATAATGAGCGACATTAAAAAAAAAAACAAAGGAGCGAAAATTGGCTAGAGGAAGATAAGGTTTGTATCAATCTGAATGTGTTCAAAATACTTTATTTTGTCATTTTTAGCAATTACTTCAAGAACTTGTAAAAGAGAGGGTGAAAACATTGGAAAACAAAAATACGGACGCCAACACAAATTATTGATGCAACATGAGGAACAGTTGATAGCAGATTTGGAATCGATGCCATTTGCAAAAGAAATTAGCTTCGACCACCAATTCCTATAACATCGGATGATGATTTTGTATAGTGGATTAAGATTGTTTAACGGTATGCCATCGTGTCTTAAGCTGGAGACAAATTTGATGTTGTTTAAAAGAAAGTTAAAGAATAATCTAAAAACATAAGTTACGATGGAATTTATTTATGTGGTTCAGTTAAATTTTTGTATAATGGATAATAGTAAATATTACTAAATAAAGTTCTTATTATTATTATATAGTTTTTGTTCGACCCGGTAAGCGAGTTATATTAGTTAACTAATACAAATAAAGTTACTTCATAAGGATCAGCCACTGAGTGCATTCATCGGGAAGATATTTCAATGTAACGTGTGAATTTTTTTTTGTTTTTTGCATAAAGTAGCAGTCTTAAGGTTAATGTAGCAATTAGAAGTAGATTTTGTGTAGAATTTGTAATATCAATAAATAAATAATTTTGAGTTTTTAAAAAAATTCAATTCAAGTTCAATTATCGGTCATCAATCATATTATTTATAACATTAATAGCATTAATATTACATATTTCATCCATATTTTTTATTTTATAAGTAATTTGAAATAATAAAATTTTTTGACACAAAATGCATAAAGTAGGGTTATTTACAGTGTAAACTGTATTTTAAGTAAAAATTTCCTTAAAATACTCTTAAAATAGGTTTAAAGAAGGCTCCACCCCGTTTTAAATATTGCCAAAGTTAAAACACCGTTAAAGAGTGTTTTAAGGCTAAAATGCGTTTATGAATAGTGCTTTTCGACGTTCAGGTTAAAATAGGTTTGAAGGGTTCTTTAAGTCTATTTTAAATTTTTATGAATAAGGCCGTAAGAATCAGCAGGAATGTTATCAGGGCTTGAAAAAATTTTTTATTTGCATCATTACTTATTTTACTTTATCAATTTAATAAAAAAAAAATATTAATTAAATCACAAATGGTGACTTCTTGCTTCGCGTTGTGTGAGTTATTGATTTGATATGGCGACGGCCGTTTAGATATTTTTTTTATTCAAAATTTAATTTTTTATAGAAAATGAAATTAAAAACGCACAATTTTGGGGCTTTCTAAACTTTGGTGCTGGGTGCGACAGCTCCATTGCACCCATAGTTTAGCCGGCCTGGAAAAAATGTCAAATATTGCTCAGATGCTTTTACTTTTTCCGTGCTTTGTCGTCGAGATTAAATTTTGGGTTTTCCAGAATATTAACCAACCAAATATTGTTAAAAAGTCAAATGTGTGAAAAAACAAAAAGTCGTTATCTTTGTTGATGTTTCTACATAATATATTTTTTGTTTTAAATTTTAGAAAATACATAGGGCATTAGATGATTTTATGAATAATTCAATGTAAAACTAATCACACTTTATTAGATTGACCTTATTGGATCCCAAAATTCAAAATGTTATTACTCGTGAAGTTTATTTCCGTTTACGAATATTGCGCAATATTTCACAATCTCCTTTCTCAATAATAGTAACGCCTTTGCGTCACTTAAATGAATAAAACTTAAAAATTTAAATGTTTTTGTTCTTTGTAATAATTTAAATTATTTAATTAAAATAATGCTCATGTCGACACAATCATCAATCATATATTTTTAAAATATTATTTAATTTATTTAGGGGTAAACCAATTACATATTCAAAAATCGGAAACCTTAAATGTTATAAAATTTAATTCTACAAAAATAAAAAAAAAAAAGATTTGTGGTGTCCATTGGGTTTAACCAGCACAAGTTCAAATCCTATCCGCAAGGTTTCTTTTGTATAAAGAATAAATCTTTTTAGTATTATTCGATTACAAAATATACAGTCACAATAAGAATTAACAATTTTCTTTTCATTTTCAGTTAAGATCGACATTGGTGCGTGAACGCTAAATTCGTATTTCGCGAACGAGAGTGTGATGTGTCGAGTACGAATCTTTGTGGAAAAGCTTGATAGTAGCTTAAGTAATAATCGCGAATAATTTTTTTTAATACTTCAGTGAAAAATGTGTACCTCCAAGTGTTTTTTTTTTATAAAAACTTGCATTCCAAATCGTTAAAAAAATGTGCAAGTGTCCGGGTTGGTGAGTTATGGACGATGCAGAAGCTATTATGGTCAAGAGAAATAAGGCTAAAGGACTACAGTGTTAAAGGTAATTTGACGAAAACCATTCTCATCTGAAATGATAAGTAACAAAGAATTTCTTAATTATTGCAGGTAGGGTCCACTTCGTGAGTTTAGCAGCAACTCAGGTTAGTAAACTTTTCTCTTCAGTGATGTAGCCAGTGAATTGTTTGAAATTGTGAAAAAATGCGTTTTTCTTTAAATGCACGAAATGTAGATTTTGTTATACTGAAGTAATAAATTAAAGATAACTTAATTTTATAGTTATCTTTTAATTAGCTAAATTAGTTAAATAATTGTAGATTTTCATTGCTCAACAGTTGATTCATTCGTCAAGTTTTTAATAAATGACATCATGAAGTCATCAATTAATCCGTCAATCAAGGCTAGATTGAAATAAATCCCAAAATGAATATTGAAACGAAACATTTTGTAAATTTGTACCTGTAAACGCCAAGCAGTGAAGAAAGGCTTACATTTATTTGGGAAGCGGTCTCCAAAATTCAGAATGGCCACTCCAAAAAGCTAAAATTTTAGTACTAGATATTCCATATAAGCCCCCCCCCCCGTTGCGTTGTGAGCTAACGCGACATAGGTATAGATTATTGATAATTAATAGATTTAATCTGAAAAAGTAAGAGGCTTTTATACTTTCATTTAATGAAATCAAACACAAAATATATGATCAAGTAGGTACCTAAAATGTTAAGTAGATTTTAAATTTAATTTAAATTTCAGGATTTTGAAAAAAATTTATTTTTAATACTTTCCTCAAAAACCACCTTAAACTTCCTAAAAATTTTAAATTATTTTTACGGTTTTTGTAGCTGATTTAGGGATTTATAGATTTTTTGTTTCATATAACTTGAAAATAAATCATTGTGCGCCTATAATAAATAAAAAAATCACATTTCAAGTATTATAAAAAGTCGAAAGATCATTACAATACATTACAAGATGGTAAAATTTTATGAGAGACGTAAGAATATGATATCCAAATAAGGTGGTGGAAAAGCTTCTGTATTCATAATTTTCGACGAAACTGTTGATCGAATTCGCAAATAAACATAATCGTAATAATATCAATAACTGTTACGGTAACCCAAGCAAATTGATAAGGTTGTCGATAATACTTTGAAAAGAACTCTAACTTTACATTTAGTATTTCCCATAAGCACACCTTTGAGTTTAAAGTAGATTCAAATTACCAAAATGAAGCTATTCTGCCTACTTCTCTCCTAAAAAGGAGAGATTGAATAAATGAGATTTTCTCAAGTGGCTCGTTTAGTGTAAAGCTAGGATGTATTATTCATACACGATATTTTTTTGAATTGTCTGTATTTTAAAACTTTTATATATTTGCATCTTAATTTTGATAATAATGAATTCCATTTCTTTATGAAATTTAGTTTCGTTTATTTCAAAATTAACTTGGCAAACAAATTAAAAGTAAATATATTTTACAATTTAGCTTTTAAAAATAATAAATATTCTTTCTACTTTTGAAAATAGTGTTACTGATACTTACCTAAGAATCAAAGTGGGAATCTGGGAATCATAAAACTGTTTTTTTTTTAGTTTGGAAAGTCAGCAAGATGTTAAACAATGGATTCTCGTTTGTGCTCTATGTTGAACTTTATACGAAATTTATGTGCATGTATAAATTCGTTGTACACACAATTATTTCAAGGGTTTGTTCTAATTAAATCCTTTTTTATGCGATGCACTATGACACGATCACATTATTCTTTGTCTGTTGTGTCACCACACATTAAGGAATTTAATTTATTCACGATTTATACCTACCGTTTATACCCTGGCGAAATTAGTCATATATTCAACAAATTTTGTTTTTAAACAAATTTTAGACCGTAGATACAGCCTTGGAAATAAAATTATTGATTTGGTACTTTGAAGGAAAAATGTCAAAATTTTATATTATCCCACAGGAATTATTAAATATAATGAAATAGCCTACACCAAGATATCTTTTAACAGGAAAGGTTTGGTACAATAGATGAATAGAACATACCACAATAAAACTGATTAAGGTATACCACCTCATTTAACTATTTGGGCGTTGGATGAAAAGGCTAATTAACAGTTTAGTTGTAACTTTTCCCATTTGTACGTCATAATTATTCTAGGCAGAAATAGATGAAAATGTGAGATAGACGAGCGGAATTGTTGCAAGACCGAAACTAAATGCATATCTTGTGTAAGTGTGTTAGATAATAATTAAATTAATTTACCTGAAATTTAATTTAAAATTTTATTTTAACAAATTTCCATTATACGGTAATACGGTGTATGATAGTAACAAACTTTCTTAGAATGTTTATCTAGATTAAGGGTATAATTGAATCATTTAATGCAAACACTATCGGTTTCGATCCAATCAATATTAATTACATGTTAATTTTGCAGTGTAACTACTTTCGTTTTTATGGACGATGAAAAAAATTCAATTTTATTACTAGACAAATTGAGTTAGTTCCATTTAATTACTGATTTAGTAGTAAATTACAGAGAAGTTAAAAAAGTTAAGAATTTTTATTTATTGAACAGCATCTAGCATCACCAAGTGTAAACCAATTATAAAACTTTCTTCTTATATGAAAACCCACTATCTAAAACTAAGATTGATGACTTTGTTTCGTTTGAGCGTTAAGCCGATTTATCGTAATGATTAGTAGCGAAAGTAATAAAAGCCAACACAACAGCAAAGATAAAAGAAGGTTATATTAATCCTTTCTTATTATTTATTGAAAAATAAATATGTTTTTAACATGCAACTTATGAAAACTTAATAAACTCACTTAATCTGATGCGATTCTTTTTTATGAAAGCTTTACTTGGAAATAGGAAGGGCTATGTAAATTGATTGATTTGCTTTTAACAGATACCTAATTCAGTACAAACGCTTGAGTAATTTTTTATTTACAGTGCTGTAATGTACGACCTATTAAGTACTTTAAATTATTATTAGAATTGAAAGATCGGAGCTAGATAAAATCTCAAATTTCAATAAGAAAATGTTTTGAGAAATGTGAAAACTTTCTTTCGAGAAATGCATTATATTATAATAGTTCAAAAACAAAACACTAAAAAACCATCTGATAGAAGAGACAGTAGACGTTCACCATTAGAAACAACTATTCCTGATAATCTACTAAAAAATATACATGGATTCTATGAAAAATGCCAAAAAAACTTTAATTTCCAATCGTGACAACATAATTATTATAGCGCGCAGAAAGACGTTTCCACATCATCTACGCACTAGAAGGTCAAGGCGACCAACAGGCCGCCTCAGCTTTTAATCTTATTTATATTGTAGTGCTCTACTCTTAGGGCCGGTATTTCAGTTGTGGTTTAAACTACGATCAGAGTTTAAACTCAATATCTGACCAATCAGGTAGCCATAAACGTAGTTTAAACCTTGAATTTAGTTTAACTAGCAACTGAAATTCTGGACCTTACAAACTTATTTTTAATTTTAATATTTTTAAAAAATTATTATAATTTTAAATGAAATCATTTTTTATTTAATGGTTTTCTGTTATTTTTTTAATCTTTAAATTTAACTTAAATAAAATTAAGCATTAAACCCAAAAAAAAATCTACGATCTGGTAGAATCTAAAGTATACAGCTAATCGTAACAAGGAATAATCGATTATATATTTATTATCGGATCAACTGGCATATGATTATGAGATTAACGGATAACCAAAATAAGCATATATAGGAAATCGAGTTTTATCATTTGTTAAAAATTAATTGAAAATTAAGAATTCACAACGAAAATCGATATGGCTCAACCACTTGTATCCATTAACGTACTCATCGTGGGAGACGAAGGAGTTGGAAAATCAAATTTTGTCTTGCAACAAACAACAAAACAAATTTCCAAATGCGATGTCCCGACGCTCGGAGTGTCGTACCACGAGACAACGGTAAAGATAGAAGGCGAAACAACACTTGTAGCAATCTCTGATTCGTCAGGCAAGGAATGCTACAGATCTCTCCTTCCAACTTTTTACAACAATGCTGATGTGGTAATATTAATGTTTGATGTTACCAACCAAAAGTCTTTTGAAAATCTTAAAATTTGGAATGACGATTTAAAAAGCTACTGCTGTAAAGAAGTATGCATTAGTATAATTGGAAATAAGAAGGATCTCTACAAGCAGAGAAAAATATCCGAAAAAAGAGCACGACAATTTTCGAATGCCATAGGGGCAATATATTTTGATTGCTCTTGTCACACGTTGTCAAATGTTGAAGATAATTTTAGAAGCATTGTTTTGTACATGAAAATGAAATGGGATTCCATATCGGACATTAAAATGGTACCATTATACACCCCGCCGAATAATTATACTATTAATGCAAAAAAATCTCAAATCGTCAGGAAGGCCTCAATGAAATATTGTCAGCCGCAGACACAGACGCAGACATGGAGAAGTTATATTTTGCTTCAGTTTAAAGGTGTAGTAAACAAGTTGCAGTCAAAATGCAGCTTAACTGATGAAAATGACTCATCTTTTGAACAATGAAAATAATATTAATAGAATTTATAAATTAATTCAAAATTAAAAAAAAATTATGTTATAATAAACAATGTATTAGTAATTTTAACTTAATAAATTAATAAACAAACATTCTTTTTTTTAAGCGCACTGATCAGTCGACATGGCATGATTAGTATCGACTCGATTAGTGCCAATTTCGATTAGTGTGGAATCCGATTGGTTCCAATTTTTGTAGGTTGGTAGAAAAAACTGACCAATCAAAGCTTTTTTATGGTTTCGTAAGTGGTTACAGAAGGAAAAATTGAGTTTTATTCCCGTTACTTAAAATTAATTAAAATTTTACTGATCAGCAATATTTTTTTTTAATTTTACCCATTATAAAATTACTAAATTAGTAGTAATTACTTAGTAATTACTAAGTTAGTTCTAGTAAGGTTTGAACTTTACCGAAAAACCCAAAGATTGATTATAGAGCTGTTAGGATGCAGTAAATGTTGATTTGAACCTGAATAATGTTAAAATATTATGTTTTTATTTGTGACATAAATTTTTCGTTTGATTGCAAAATTAATAATTTTTACAAGTACCATATAAAGCTGGCTTTTGGGAGTTTCTGATTATATCATCATATAATATAAAAAACATATTATTTTATATATTGTTTATTTTATCTTGTTTTTATATTTTCTTATGCAAATTTACATTGATATTATTAATTAATTATAGTATTACAGCGAAAAGATTATCCTAATCCTAATATATAAAATCCCAGTACGCTGCTGTTCCTGCCACAGCGTGTCATTTTTTGGTGAAAAAAAACACTATGATTGGTCAATTTTTAATCAAAACAGATAAATTAAAATTTTTAAGCAAAAATGAGAATTTTAAGAAAAAATTAAAACTTGGAAATCATATTTAAGTACCGTACTGATCATCAGGGAGATTAGCAGCAACTTTCTGTGTTACTTTGAAAGTTAATTATAAAAATATAAAGTCAAAATTGTAAACCGGGGGGTCTGGGGGGCGTGGAACACCCTCCAGTACATATCGCAGGATTTCCACTCTTTTAGAATACTTGAAGAAGTATTTGAAAATCGAATTTGCTTTACTACTTTTGCTTTACTTTGTAAGTTAACTTTCGAAATTATAGTCAAAGTGTAAACCGGGGGGTCTAGGGGGTGAACACCATTCAGTACATATAATAAAATTCCCACTCTTCTAGAATACCTACAGAAGACCTACAATACCATAATTATATGTACAAATTTCGTCAGAAAAAGTTGGGAAATTTTTTAAGCAAAAGTGAGGGTAAAGAAAATTAGAATTTGAGAAAATAATAATTTATTTTTATATTATTATAAAAAAAAATTTAATTACCCGACGGCACATCTTTTTACTTGAAAATATAGAAAAACGGGGAATCCCCCAGTAGCGGGAAACAAAATTAAATGTTTAAATATTATACCTCTAAAAAAGAGATGCACCGTCTAGCTGCCTGTCCGCGGCCGGGCTTACCAGCTAGTATAATATAAAATCCCAGCGCGCTCCTGCTCCTGCTACAACGTGTCATTTTTTGGGTGAACAACACACTCTGATTGGTCGATTTTAAATCCAAGCCGGGAAATTAGAATTTTTTAGCAAAAATGCGGGAAATTTAACCTTCGGTTAGAAAAATTAAAACTTGGAAAGCATATTTATTTAATTACTTTTCTGCACACGGAGATCAGCAGCAACTTTCGGTGTTACTTTGAAAGTTAATTATAAAGATAAAAAAAAATATAAAGTCCAAATTGTAAACCGGTGGGTCTGGGAGGTGTGGAACACCGTCCAGTACATATCGCAGGATTTCCACTCTTTTTGAATACTTGAAGGAGATAGAGAATTTATAATTTTACAAATTTCGCTCAGGAAAAACCGGGAAATTCGAATTTGTAAGCAAAAATTAAAGAAATTTAAACGTTTGGCATTGACATTGCCTTACTGCTGAGAGTTTAGCAGCAACTTTTGCGTTGCTTTGAAAGTTAACTGTCGAGTTTATAGTCAAAAGTGTAAACCGGAGGGTTAGGGGTAAACACCCTCCAGTACATATAATGAAATTCCCAATCTTCTAGAATACCTACAGAAGACAGAATAATTATTCAAATTTCGTCAGAAAAAGTTGGGAAATTTTTTTTTTTCGAGCAAAAGTGAGGGAAATTTAAAAAGTTCAGGCAAAGAAAATTAGAATTTGAGAAAGTTATTTTTATATTATTATAAAAAAAAAATTTTTAATTGCCCGCCGGCACATCAAGTACGAGCGTCTCGCGGCAGATCTGATCTTGGCTGCGAGACGGTAGCGACATCTATACTGCGGTGACGTAAACTGATCTTAACCGTTGACGTTTAGAAATGAAGTTAGAGTTTCGTGTTTACACCATAGATGTTAATAGAAGGCTAGATAACTAACTCGAGCGCAGAAGTGAAGCCTGTCATCTATTGTAAATGTATGCTGATTTGCCTTTACTACAAATGGCCGCCAGGCTTCACTTCTATTACATTGCATGTATTGGGAGTTGCGTATCTAGCCTTCTATATTAACATCTATGGTTTACACATATGTTTACATTACCATTGTAACGTTAATTTTAAAAAGTGACACATGTCAAATAAAATAAATTTATTTAAATATAAAGCAAAAAATTAGAAATTTTGATATTGAGCCCCTCGAGGTTATTTATGAAAATGAAATATTAAATTCCTGTTGAAGACGACGACCGTCGCAACTAGTCGATTAAAAATATATATTTATTCTCGAGAAAAGTGTTAAATATTTTATTTTAATAAATTACAAATTATCACATCTAAATAAAAACGAATTATGAAGTGTATGTGTGGTCAAACCTAGTGTTAATGTTTTCAGTAACATCGTTTTATGTTGGTTTATTAAATTTTTTTACTTTATTTTTTTTCTTTTCAGTAGAAAACAGACGCACTTGTTTTTCTATATTTTTATTTGCGTTAATTTTTTCTTCTGTTTTTCAGTTAAAATAAATGATATTTGATTTATTTATTCATTGTGTTAATAATTTTATAAAAATTATTATTAATTTTGAGTGATTATAAATTCACTGTATATTATACCAAAGATAATAAAACTTAAAGATGTCCAACGCTATACAAATTTATGTGTATCCCAATCGACTCCCAAAAGTAGATGGCGACACTAATTATATTTTTTTAGGTTATATTTTAATTTGGTTTTTTTTAGTTTGTCATGTTTTTTGTAGGTTGTAACCATGGAAGTCTATGGAAGTAACCATGGAAGTCTATGGAAGTAACCATGGAAGTCTATGGAAGTCCATGATTACAACCAACAAAAAACATGAACTAAAAAAAACCAAATTAAAATATAACCTAAAAAAATATAATTAGTGTCGCCATCTACTTTTGGGAGTCGATTGGGATACACATAAATTTGTATAGCGTTTGACATCTTTAAGTTTTATTATCTTTGATTATACTAACCTCTGTATTCCAGTAATTCATAAAAAAAATTGAGATTTACAACACTCTAACCTCATTTCTAAACGTCACCGGCTAAGATCGGTTTACGACACTGCAGTATAGATGTCGCTACCGTCTCACAGCCAAGATCAGATCTGCCGCGAGACGCTCGTCATCAAGTTTAGCAACAACTTTTTGCGTTACTTAAATATAGAAAAACGAGGAATCCCCCAGTAGCGGGAAAGGAAATTAAATGTTTAAATATACAGCTAAAAAGAGATATTCCAGCTATTAATTTATATTGATTATAATAAATTGATTTAACCTGAGAGGTTCAGATTATCTCATCTTACAACTTACCTTAACCCTTAACCACTGACAACCAGTTTTTTAACACTAATACTGACACGGAGTCTGTCAGACTCCTACCAAAATATAGGGTTTTTAATACTTCTAGAGCTGATAAGTAAATATTTTATTGCTTATAAATTAGACCCAACATATTTTCTAAGTATTTATTGAAAAAAACACTTATTTTTGCAAATCGAACTTTTAAAATTAACCAATATAAGGAAGTGTGTTTTTTTCTTACTTTCAAAACATACACTTATAAAATAGAATAATATCTCTATAATAATTTAAGCATTTGTATTTTCCAAATAATACATTGAACATAAAGGTTATATAAACAAAATAAAATATTTTTTACATTTTAAAACTTCAAGATAAAAAAATCTGCAAATGGAAATGAACGCTTTTTTTAAACGCATTTATACTCATCTTCCCGGTCATTAGAACCAATCTATGCAACATTTACGAGAGTATTGCAGGCATATTGGTTTGTGACATTTTGGGTTTTGACAATTTGGGTTTACTAATGACATTTTTAGAAAGTTTAACCCAAATTTTTTGGTTTAACCTGTAACTGAAAAACTGGGCATAATTGGGTTTTTGCGACGTTAACACTGACACGGAGTCTGGGAGACTCCGTAACAACCACCAGAAAAATTTCTGGAGGAAAAGGCACTGTGAAATATATAACGCGGAGTCTGTCAGACTCCGTGTCAGTGGTTAAGTCAACGTCTGTGGAATTTTTTCAATATTCTTGAAACGTTGAAAATCATTTTAATTAAAATGGATTCTAAATACAAAGTCAGTCAACGATTTTCAATTTTAAATAAAATCGTGTAGGTAATTAATTTGAAACAGCGATGTTATGTGGAGTAGAAGAAATTATTGCATTATCTGTTGCTAATTTTTGTACACTTTTAAAAGGGTTGCTTTTCAACTGGAAGAATCTCTGAGCCATACAAAAAAGTTAAACGTTGCCGTAGATGATTTAAACGCTTTGTCATGTACCTACTATTTTAGAAAATGTTTTTGTATATTTTTATGTAGATAGCGAAAAAGAAAAGAGGAAAAATTTATTCAAATAAAGTTTTTTATTATTTTGAAGAATTATTGTTGGTAGAAATCTAGTACTTGCCGATAAGTAATAATTATAATATGCTACAAGAAAGCGTATCATAAGGAAGTAGGAAAATAGTTTACTCACGTATTGACTGCTATGGTTCTATAGGGTTATTTTGCACATCATCTTTGGATCTATATTTCATCCACAGTGTTTTAAAGTGCAATTTCTCCCAGCCGCTTATCAGAGTTCAGGTTAGTCACGTAAAATCGGCAACTTACGCCCTGCGGTAAAATTTAATGCCCAAGTTTATTTAGCTTTGTATCTAATCCATAGAGTGTAATTATCTGTATAGCAAACCGAATTTATGTACGCGATAAATGCATTGAAAACTCGTAAAAACTTTTTTTAATACTAAATAGAGAAATTCGCAGTTTATTGTTTAGCTTTATCCAAGCTTACGAATATAGTATAATGCATATTATGCTGAACAAAAATATAATAATGAAAATGGAAATAATTTCGATTAATATTATAATTGGAAATATAAAATAAATTTTAATGCACTATTAATAATTGCACAAAATCGACAATATTAAATACCCTATATTCAAATATTTTATTATCAAATGCAGCTCAAATACAAATTTGAATTAATTAAACACTTGCAATAATAATTTACAAAAAGTCGTTTAAATTTAATATATTCTAAAATGTCCTGTTGAAATCGAATCAGCATTTTCATCGCCAGGATTTTTTATTTATCACAATCCTTCATTTGATGAACCTGGATTACGTAAATTCCAAACTAACAGAAAT
This sequence comes from Cantharis flavilabris, assembly GCA_949152465.1. Classification (NCBI taxonomy): domain Eukaryota; kingdom Metazoa; phylum Arthropoda; class Insecta; order Coleoptera; family Cantharidae; genus Cantharis; species Cantharis flavilabris. The sequence goes on from OX424435.1 coordinate 15,548,214, forward strand.
TTAATTAGAAATGAATTTGTTATACTTTTACATGCTACCCACGTGATAGAATTGATTAAGTTTATTTTAATTATATTTATATATAAAGAGTAATACCTAGTTTATTCTTATAAAAATAGGACATACAAAATTACTCCCCAAATTCTATAATACTGACACGAGTATCAGCATAAACTCTTTTATTTGATTTGTGTGATTATGCTAAATCCATATTAAACCGACAAAAGGGAAACAAAGCAAAATCTCGAAAGTCTTTGTGCAATATAGACAAAATAAGAACTAAACGTAAAAAAGACCAAGTTTTAAATATCGGGATGACAATGAAACTGTAGGGATGTTTTTAATCCTAATTCAGGTTGGTTGATCAATTTTCAAAAACGTATAATATAAATTGTTTATTTATAATTAGGAGTATTTATTACTAAAATGATTATTTGTTGCTATATTATTATCATCCAATAAAAGTACTTTGCTGGTATATCGGTCCTGTACTCTATATATACCGGGTGTAGTTCTCACACTTGAGCAAATAAAAATACTTAACATAAATTCATAGAACAAACTGAAAATTTGATATTCGTCTTTAAAAAATAATCGTTGAAACCTCATTGGAAAACTATCACAAAGTTTTTAATTCAAGTCATATTTATTCTTAATAATAATTTATCAAAGAAAAAATATCAAATTTTCGATTTTACAAACTAATTTCATATTTTCCATATTATTTTTCTATCTATTGAATATCAAACACCATATCTCTTAACTCTAACAAGTCTTCTCTAATAAGTTCTTGATACGATTTATTATTATTGTATGCATCTAACATTAGCTTGACGCGATCGTCGAATAAAAATTTTTTAAATTTTTCGTCCGTTTTGATCGAGTCATTCACAACAGATTTAGGCATAAAAGTCGTGCATCTATCAAGAGTGCACATGATTTTTTCCAATTTTTTGTATTCCGCGCAGGTTGATAAAAATTCATCCCTAGTTAAAATTGTATCCATATCAAAATCCGATAAATAACTTTTTAACGATGTATAATAAAAATCTAAAAGTGAGTCATAATATTTATCTCGAATTGTTTTTCTAGTGTTAACCAAGAGTAAATGAACCACATCAATTGAAGGGGGACCAAAATAAAACAATTGATAATCAATTATTATGCTATCTACAGGTTCGCCATTATGATATCGAAATAATATATTGCTTGTCCATAAATCACCATGAAGTAAAACTTGCCTTTTACTTTTATTTCGTTCCTTATAAGATTGCGATTCCTCGAGTACTTCTAACAGTTTTTCCGAAAATGTAATATTAAAGTTACCATTTTCTGGTATTAATTCGCTCAAAGCAAGAAGTCCTTTTATAGAATAATCCACCCAAGTTTTAGCAATATTCTCTCCTTCGCTCGTGAAAGGATCTTGAAAGAAATTTGGAAATTCTTCATCTATAGTGAGGACATTCGATTTAGCTTTTTCATACAAGATATAGCTTGAATGTAATTTAGCTAGCGTATTTAAGGCAATTTTGCAATGATCGTAATCAAATAATTCACTTTTGGACCTAGGCGTATAACCTTTCACAGAGAGATCTTCAAGTACTATCAAATACTTTTTAGAAAAAAATTCTCGAGGAGCAAATGAAGTATCCACTTTAAAATTTTCAAATTCCTTTAATAAGTGGTTGTAGAAAAAGTCCTCCTTTTCGTAAATATTTAGTGACGTAGTTATTTCAAATATTGTTTTTAAAGAACCGTTTAATATTTTCATAAAACAACGTACACTTTTTTGATCTCCATTGTCGTCATATTCTATGGTGACTGAAAAGTGTTGACCTAGAAAACCTTCCACTGTACTTGACAAAGAAAGCACCGAACGGGATTTCGCTTCAAAATTGCCTCTTTTAAAGCAATTTTGTAATATTTTTGTGCATTCTTGAAGCGACAGCAGTTGTTGGTGTACTTCGTCCATCGTAGTACCCTGAAAATGAAAATCGAAATGTTAATTTCATACAAATTTGCGATATTACAATTTTAACACAAATAAAACATTAAAGAGACCCGGCAATCGACCATAAATTGAATTTCAGATTCCGAGATGCTTAATTATTATTCTCTATGAAATAACAGTGGAAATGAAATTATAGGTATTTACACATGAAGAATTCTGAAAACCCAATAAAATATTATGTGGATTTTGAAAGTTGTTTGCAGATTTGATGAAATAGAAAATTTTTATCAAGTTAGTAATATAAGCACAAATTTCCGGCGCTTAAATTTAATTTTACTTTGCGATTAAATCGTTTTTGTATTGGAAAGACGTTTGGTTACACATAATTTAAAGGCAAATATAATCAGGGCCGTGCGAAGAGGATCGTTAAAATAATCTATAATTGAATAAAAACTAAAAAATTGATAATATTTTTCTTCCAATAAACCAAAAAACATGTAGTTAAATTTCAATAGCCCAGGAAATTTTATGAAAATTATATCTAATGAAAATCTTTAAAACTAAAAAAAATAAGGTATTTCATAGTATAATTTTAAACCTTTCCTCTTCCATGTAAGGGGACGAAAGATTTTGTTGATCTATTAATTACGTAGGGATTATTTTGGTATACTAACATTTAATATACCTATAATATCTATAGCAGGTTTAATAGCAACATAATAATATTTTTAACGCTTTGTTTGTTTTGTACGCATACCTGATTAATTTTTTTGCCGTTGGCACCTTTAGAGTGTCCTGCCCCAGCGAAAGTCTGGTTTGCATCGCAGGCAAAAATATGATAATTTACTTTTTGTATTCAATTAATATCTTTATACAGTTTTCCAGTCACCTGTTATATTTTTTAATTACTATGGAAAAGTTTAAAGTAAAGTTCATGTTCTTAGATAACAGTCCCGGACAGGAGGACTACAGCCCGAGACTGTTTACCCGTCCCTACGGGACTTTTCCCTCATCGCAGGTATGTTACCTACGAATATTGTGCCCGATGTGTGCTACGTTGTGCCTTATTTTTTTAATATTTTTTTTTGTTTTTTTTTTTATTTTATAGATTGCTTATTTTGGGGTAGAAGTTAGCCCCGCCATTTTCGATGATTCTAAAAATCAAAATTGTATTGGATTATACTTGACTTGTGCGCCGTTGTGTGCCGTAAATTATAAAATTTTATTTAGAAAAATAAAATTTTTTTGGGCCAAAAACTATTTTATCGACAGAAGTTAGCCCCGCCATTTTCAAAAATTCTAAAAATTAAATTTGTATTAGATTCTACTCGACTTGTGCCGTTTTGTGCCGTTCATCATAAAATTTTATTTTGACAAATAAAATCTTTTTGGGCTAAAAACTGCTTTATCGATAAAAATTAGCGTCATTTTCGATAATTCTAAAAATTAAAATTTTATTGTATTCTATTCGACGTATGCCTTTGTGTGCCGTACATTTAAAATTTGATTTTGATAAATTTTTTTAGGCACACAATTTTTCGATATAATTAATTGAGATGAAAGATACGTTAATATCATAAACCCCTTTTATGCAATGGTCATTTGTTAACCTTTGTATTTCAGGTAAAAGTTTAAAAAACGGTTTTTAGTGTATTTTTATTGTAATATAAAAAAGTCACACACAAACGGATAAATTCTTCAATTCGCCCCATTGTAGTGTAAAAATTTTGATTGATAAAGGTTTTTAGTGAGCTCACGCATTTCACGAGATCACACATTCATTGCTTCAATGAATTGACAAGTTTGCAAAATTTGCCATCATACCATAACTAAAAGGGGCAAAATAAAATAAATTATTAAATAACAAAAAACCCAACTGAGTTTAATTATTAATCTGTCTATTGTGTACCTACCAATACTTTGTAATTCCTAATTACCGAAATTACCTAATTTACAAGTGCCCGACGCTGACCGTTTTGGATGGATGGATTAACTACTAACCAGCGGTGGAGTTTACATACGTCCACCTTGACCACCTTAATCGACTTAATTGACCGATCGATGAAACTTACATGTTTGAAAATAGTGACCTAAAAGGGACCTGTGGAACTTACATGTCGGATTAAAAAAGATTTGACCGATCGATAGAACTTACAATCGTCCTGTTTTGCCCGGGTACCTTTTTGGCCATCGGTAGAACTTTTATGTTTACCTTCGGCAAATTAGCAAAAAAAGGTTTAAAACCTGACCGTTACCACTGTCCGTAGATTGACAATGAATAAGGATTATAGCACAAAATACTATAACTAATATAAAGGATTTAAAAATGACCATTGCATAAGAGGAACTACACATAGGGTGTCGAGCATTTATCGTAACCGAAAGTAAAGGGCTGTCATTTTCCAATACAATTTTGATTTTTAGAATCATCGAAAATGGCGGGGCTAACTTCTACCCCAAAATAAGCAATCTCTATAAAATCAAAAAAAAACAACAAAAAATATAAAAAAATACGGCACAACATAGCACACATCAGGCACAATCCGGCAGAATATTTAGTTTTCAAATTTTCAAAAATGGCGGGGCTAACTTCACGCACATACATTTTTCACAAAAACTTCCAGAAAATTGATATTTAAATATCAACTTTTAGGCTTTTTAAAATTAATTTTAAAATTCCCCTTTTCTACAATATTGGTGATTTACCAACCACACAAGAACACGCGTATACAATATCCATTGTAGATAAATTTAATGATTTCATTGACGGCTTAACAAGAACATTTTTGTCCAGGTCGACTGATGGACCCAAATTTTCGCGGAAAATTTATAATCAAATAAATTGAAATTAATTTTCCCTTTACAAAATAAATTTACAAATAATTTTTATAAATAAACGTTTGATTAAAGGCCCCATCATTATCTCTTAAAACACGACAATTATACTAAATATTTGAATTGTTTCAGATGGTAATACAATTTTATAAATTTCTTAGTAACGAATATCGCGAACTCCCCAGGTCAAGGCTTGAAGTAAATTTGTGTACGAGTTTTGCTCCAAATATGTTGGAAATACAAAAAATGTGTTCTAAATGAGGAAATTTTACCTCATGTCAGCTTGTGAATACCAGTTTAGAATTTATAACAAACTTAAACAAGAATTTTTACTATTCAGAAATACTGGAAAACAAACAAGTAATCTTGTACAACGTACTTTCCTCCATAAAACCAATTCAACTTCTAATGAACGAAAATTTTCGATAAGTGGCGGTTAACAAATCTCTTAATTTGTTAGTGTTTCTCACATATTTCTACCTGAAGAGTGAAGACGAAAAAAGGAGTAAAATTGAATGAAATAAATTTTCAAATAAGTAGTGTTAATGGTTAGTTTTTGAAAATAAATAAATTTTACTCTCGGACTCGGACTCGACTCGGCGAGTTTTCAAAATTTGGGACATGGACTCGCCGAGTCCTAAAAACCCGAGTTTTCAGAAACCCTAGCAAAACCGCTTGTAAGTTGTAGTTTAGAAATTACTTTACAAGGCAGTCTGATAAATCCCTGAATTTATACACGGAAACATTTCTTTGGCCAAATTCGGTTTTATTTCTCAACATATTCTCTTTTTAGGTCCATACAACGAGTTCAATGATTTTCTGACTTTTTTATATCGTTCAAATAGTAGTCGATTGGAAGTAGCTCAAAATAGGTCTCAGTTTCAGCTATCAGCTCTTCATTTCAGTAACAATGCTTACCGGTGAGCAATCTCTTCAAGTTTGGAAACAGAGGTTGCAGGGGGACAGGTCTAGCGAATACGGTAGATGAGCAATCAGTTCAAACCCAATTTCGTGCAATTTTGCATGTGCAACTAACGATGAATGACAAGGGGCATTGTCGTGATGATAAAGAATTTTTACTTCTTTAAATGCGGCTGTTTTTTGGCGAGTTCACTTTTCATATTATCCAATAATGATGAATAATGTGCGCCAGTTATGGATTTACCTTTTTCAAGATAGCTGAAGAATATTATTCTATGTGCATCCCAAAATAGGGGGGGCCATAACCTTTCCAGTCAATTGTTGCGTTTTCGGACGATTTGGAGCATTTTCACCCGGAGAAACCAATTGTTTTGACTATTGCATCGACTCTGTAGTGCAGTAGAAGATCCTTGGTTATGAATCGGGACACCAAGTTTTTCGGATTACGCGTAAACATGCTCAAATTCTGCTGGAAAGTTGTAACACGACTTGCCCAAAAACGCATGTATGATTTTGCCCACACGTTCCATAGCTATGCCTACAGCCTTAGCTAGCTCCCTTAATTTTTCTTTGGGATTATTTAACATCACACCATGAATTTTTTCGATGTTTTCTGGTGTAGTGACCTAATTCGGGGATCCAGAACGTTCAGCATCATCGGTGCTCGTAAGTCCAAAACGAAAATAGTAAACCACTTATGAATCGTTCCAATCGACGGTGCAGAGTCCGGGTAGTACTTATCCAGTTTGGCTTTGGTCTTGATTATCGTTTTCCCGAGAAAATAATAGAGTTTAATCAAAACTCAAAACTCACTTTTTTCAATATTAAAAAATACTCATTGGTTGGTCGCTTCTCAGTGCTGTAACTTGCAAATGGGTAATCTTCAATGGCTATAATTTTAACACGTATCATTTAAAGGATGAATCTTGTCAAAACTTGTTCAAATTAGTGCATACTAACGTCATTTTTTAGAATGCTCCGGGACTTATCAAACTGCCAGGTACAGTGTGAAATTATAATAAAATATTTAATTAGATACAGACTCCTAAGCACCTAATTAATTATGTCACTTATTTACAAGTACAATGTAGTGCGTTTAAAAGCTTTAGCAGTCTGGTTTTAATTTAATTACCAAATAAAGGCAAAGAATATCAATTAAATTTTTTAAACATAACTTATTAGATTAAAACTATACCAATTAGTTGAATTAGTTTGCTACATGTTATATGGTAATATGTTTTCAATTTCAAATTCTCGTCAAGCAAACATGGAATATTCCAGGTTTAATAATAATTATTCTCTAAGTTTGTCTGATGAGAATCCGAAATTCGAAACATGTAATATCACATGTAGCAAACGGTTATATGACGTTTCGCCCCCGCCGTTTAGCACCCACCGTTTCGCCCCCGCCGTTTCGCCCCGGGATGTTTCGCCCCCGTACCGTTTCGTCCCCGACCGTGTCGCCCCGACCTTTTAGCCCCCACCGTTTCGCCCCCGCCGTTTTGCCCCGGGATGTTTTGCCCCCGTACTGTTTCGCCCCCGCCGTTTTGCCCCGGGATATTTCGCCCCCGACCGTTTCACCCCCACCTTTTAGTCCCCACCGTTTTTAATTAATTCATATGTAAAATGAGGGGGAGCCAAAACATTACGTACCAACACAGGGGAGGGGGAGCTAAAAAATTAGAAGAATCGTCCTTACGTAAATAATGGAGTCCATTATGGACTCCACTTAAATAATAGACGGTTCTCCAGAATGAGGCAATTGTGTATTTATTGAAATTTGGACAGGACGTCTGTCGGGCCATCTAGTATTAAATAAATTGAAAGTCAGATAATTTAAAATAGTAAATTCTTTATAGCCTACTCTGTATTTGTTTTGACAGAGACCGATTGTACACTTACCTTCGAAGTTTATTTTTACCAGATCAATTTTCGAAAACACCTATCATAAGTTAAAGTTTATTTTAAATCAATCAATATTGGTCAGTTTACATAGGGGTCGTCTATAAATTACCTTACACGATTTTTAAGGTTTTAGACTCCTCGATCGCCCCCCCCCCTAACTAAATTTTGCAGGTCTTAAATAATAATTTATTTTATAAATATTTAATTTTTTTTTCGGCCGCACCATACAACCGATCCATGGATCCAAAAAATATATTTTTAAAAATTTGACATCACAACATTTGAAACTCCCCCGGACCCCCTGATACATTTTTGTCACAAATCTAAGATAACCCCCCTACCCCCTAAGTGTGACGTAATTTATGGATGGCTCCATACGGTGAGAAACGGGGGCAAAACGGTCAGGGGCGAAACGGACGGGGGCTAAACGGTTAGGGGCGAAACGGACGGGGGCAAATCACCGGAGGCCAAACGGCGGAGGTGAAACGGGGGGGGGGGCTAAACGGCTGGGGGCAAATCAGCGCCGGGGGCGAATCGGCGGGGGCTAAACGGTGGGGGCGAAACGGCGAAGGCTAAACGGTGAGGGCGAAACGTCCCTATCCTGTAGCAAACTAATCTAATTAATTTGTATAGTTTTGATTTAATAATTAAATAGTAAGTTTCTCAATTATTAATTTTTCTAACATGCAAAAAAGTTTAAGCTTTTAGAAGGAAAGTGGGAATTTAAAAATAATCAATTTCTCCGATGATCGGATGCACCGTCGGACACCTGGTATATATTACAGATTTTTGAATTGAAGAAACCTAAAACTGTTAGCCTGAGACCATGCACGCCAATGAAATGTTAAATAAACTTTTCTTATGATCTTCATGATTTTTAAAGATTTCGAATGCGTACTGGAAACTTATGTTTCCTTATGTTTTTATGTAAGAATGGGCTAAATTTTGCATTGTCTCGGGTGAAGAGGTTTCTTCGCACGGTCCTGAATAAACTTGTGGGATATATTTACAAGTATATATTATGTAATCACCATGATTATAGCACTTAACAACATTTTCGTTTTTATTATGTATTTGCTGAAAGTACTTTAGAAAAAATTTACATTTTAAAGAAAATTCTCATAAAATAATAATTAGTAGTAGACCCATAAAAACAGTTTTAAGATTTGTTTGTATTTTAAAAATATCTTATATTTATTTTACTTCATTGTGAACTGAAACTTCAAAATTTATAAAATTTTATATTCCAGTGGTATTTTGTGAAAAATTATTATTTCCTACAAAACCTTCTCCACACTCCTAAATTTTCATCGACTAGCTCTAATTGTCGGTTCGCATGGACTTCTCAGTAATCGATTCCTTTGACACCAAATCAAAATTTTCCAAATGTCCAAAAATTACGAAAATATTCCATTCAATCATTCTCAATTAAATTTAAATTGAAATTAACTTTAAAATAAATTTTTAAGTTGTAATGAAAGGTAACGTTGATTGTAAGTACGGCTTAACGTCACAGATGCGACGTGCACATACCAATTTACTACGCCGTCGATTTCAATTTTTCTAGAACCAATTATAATTTTTAGCAATTTTCAATTATCCAATTCCAGTAATCAATAATTAACGGGTCCAACCTCTATCCAATCTTCCAAATTCAAAATATCCAAAAACTTAATTTTGTCCAAATCTTGGACGACTTATAAATTAACGGCTGGGAACCATTTCTCTTACAAAAATTGTTACCAACCCTTCAATGCTTCCCGCATTATTACAAAAATTTGAAAATTATTTACAAAATGAAACCCAATTATAAAAATTAACAATAATAAAAAAATTCATCGTAATCCAATCAAACAAATTCAAGAAAAATCAAAATTTAACGTTTGAAACACGACAATATATAAATATAACTATACAATTAGTTTTCTAATTTGATTGTGTTATTTACTGAGGTTTGCCTCTTTACATTACTCGTAAATTAATTTTCTGTTTTAATCAATTACTGTAAAATTTTTATTAATAATTGAAAAAATTATAGTTCATTATGATGCATTACTTAACATACGACCTTGTTAATAATCACCACAGATTACAGCCACAACATTTTTTGTTAATACTCTTGTGATATGATATTATGTCAGGTCTTGGGAGATTATGAATTCAACTGATTTGTTAAAATTCTAGCTCTACACTACTAACTATGTGTTATTTGAAATTTAATATTTAATTTTTTAATAAAAGAATAAAACATTTTCTGGCCAATTATAAACATTGACTTTACTACATGAACTAAATACTAACAACAAAGTAAAATACAATAAACAATCACTCAATTAACGTAAAATGTGTTGTACAAAATTTCATTGATATACAACATTGAATTTGAATTAACAAACATTTGTATAATTGCGTTATCATAAAATTATGCCCCTTACATTGTAATAATAACGAAATTTATAAATACAAGTAATATAGGTATACTCAATTAATAATCGAAGTCAATATTATTTAATTATACTTCTACATGATTGTCTATTGGTTTATAGAAATTTTTTGTAATTTTGCAACTTGTTTTTATATTTTCATTCATTTTAAAATACTGTTTCCTTTTAAATATTTTATGTATCATTTGGCGATAAAAATAACATACACAATAATTTTAAATTTAAACTAGTATAAATATACAACAATAGGTAACATTAAACCGATAAAAAGTATAAAATATTAATAAATATTTCTAAACAGATAAATACAAAGTAAATATCGGTAAATACGCTATAAATACAATATTATTCCTACAGTAAAGTTGTATTTTAAATAAAATAAAATTTTGAAATTTGTTTTACTTCTAATAACTGCCACGACTGTAACGTGTTCAATGTTTTAATTAAATCATAATAAATTGAAATATAAATTCAATTAAAAATAGAAATAAAAAAAACTTCAAATTAGAATTAATCTGATTTATCATCCTACTTCTACCTACTTCCTATTAAGTAAATTAAATTACTTATTATAAGTGCTATGTAAAATTTAACAAGTTAAATCAAACTTCGAAAAAAATTTATTAACAGTAGTACGCAGTGGAATATTTTACTTTAATAATAACCCATTTTAAGAAGATTATAAAATTTATTCAAGTTTATTGGCAATTCCAGAACAAGTTAACACTATTGAATAAAACTAACGTTACAACTACTACTTTACAATAATATCTAACTGCTAACAACCAAAGACTGCTGAAGATTATTGAACTTTTATATATCTTACTTATCAGCAACTCCTTTTATTTATGGAAAAATATTACTAAGTACTTTAAACCTGTATGAAATGCAGAATTGCGTTTCACATCATTTTCAAACATTATTATTACTTAAACGTGATTGTTGATGAGTATTATGCATTATATAGCTTTTTGTATTTTTATATTGCAAATGTGCAATGGTTTACGTATCAATTTTTTTTTATATTTGTTGAATAAAATATGCAATAATAACAATATATTTTTAGAAATTTTTTTTACAAGTGTTATCACCAAGATAATAAAAAAATAAACATAAACAAAAACACAATATTTTATTCGTTATTAATTTATATTAAGGTAATGGTGGAAAACATGGTTTTGTGAGAAATTGACCACCATCAGGTTCATCAACCGAGTCGGTAAAGTTTTGATTGCATTTTATCAAAATGATAATTGTGGATTGAACTACTAGATTATTGCAATGTTGATGTGTTGAGTGAATGATTAATGCCCGTATTCACAAACGTCCGTATAATATTTAACGAGCCGTTTAATTTTGCAAACCAATGAAAATGATCTCGCAGCACAAGCAAATAAATTCCATTGTTTGTTTAAATCAACGCAACGGTTTGTTAAAATTTTTACGGACTTTTGTGAATATGGACATAAGTGTTGTTAAATTAAAATTTGTTGTTATCGTAGGTAACAGCTCGGGGCTGTTTATCCGAGTATAGCACAAGAAGGTTCTGGGACGCTGAAAAACTAGTTTTTTTTGCCACAAAATTGTTTCTTTTTCTGAAATTTTTTCAATTTTTCAACATGTTTAACGTTTATTCCACTATTTGAGCCATTCATGAGCGTCATCAAGGCCTTTCTTGGGAGTAGAATCTCATTAATCTATTCATGCGCAACCAACCGAGTGCAATACTCCATTAATTTAACCGTCCGCATGAATCGCGACCAGTAGCCCTCGATTTGCACACAATTAAGTGATAACAACAAGTATGCGATACTGATGACGACTAATGAGTCAGAAACACATGTAATAGTGTGATGGCTAGAAAGTCGAAGAAGCAGTACATGTGTCTATCGCTCTTTCCCTTAATTGTGTAATTTTTCTTAATTTTTCTTTAATAGCATCTTTGTCTCACTGAAATTTGAAAATTCGTGCACGTGTTAAAAAGCGGAATTTTATGGGGAATATTTCATACGCTTACACTATGCACTTATTTTTATAAATAAACACAGGAGAACAATAAAACATAAAGACCGATAGCGTAATCCGCATGAGCAACCCCCTACCGCTCTATTCGCAATTTATTCTATTTTTCTATTTCTACCGCATATTTCGATAGTAAAAGCAGTATTTTATATTATATGTATATATATTTTAGATTATATTATATGTTTTACAAAGTCACATCCAACTAAACAAAATTTCAAAATTTTTTTGAATTTTTGAAAATTAGAATTTGTTTCAAGTAGTTACGAATTTACAAAGAAAATATTAAGTAGTTTAAAATAAATAATACACATAAATAACAACATAATAAGAAATGAAAAATAAAAATTAAAAATTGGCATCTTCTTCGTCACTACTTCCATCAGGCACTTCTTTGATTGCAAATATTCCGACAATTCAAATTTCTCACTGGTCGTATAACATTAAATTAGAGTTAATTATAACTTAATTAATACATACTACATATTTTTATATCGTTGAAAAGTAGACATTTCGAGCTATATAACAGTGTTAAAATCATCTTGGTATACCTATAGCAATTTTCAAGTACGAACGATTTCAAAAGTTCCTTCAATTGGTTAAATAAAATTAAATTTAGTTTTACATTTTTGGCTTATAACTTTTGTCCCGATGTCCTAAACTTCGTATTTTGGTCAAATACAAACATTTTGATATTATAGTTCGTTTAGTTCTACGTCGTGATTGGGTTAGTAAACGCTTTTGATGATCATTCACTATACTATAGTCATAATGAGACGGAGCACCACATTTCACGACAGGCGGATGGCTTTTGTATTACATTGACATAATAGTATGTATGTACATTGACGCTAATATTGAATATAAACTTTTTTATTGAGAATTTAACGAGTTTTAATTTTTATACGAACTATTTTATTGTCAAGTTAATATCTTTGAAGATATTATTGAAAAACCATAAATTGTCACTTAAATCCAAGATGGAGGACACTTCCAGACCTCGGAGAAATGGCGACTTTTTTTTGGTTAAACAGAGACCTAAGAGGAAACTTTTTACCAAGTTTCAAAACTTTGATTTATTGCAAGGCAAAATTCCCAATTGACTGGACTAATGATAAACAACGCAAGAAATGAGGGTTGAATTTGGAACCATTACTTGAGATCACATCTAAACTCCCACTAATTTTTATCAATTGAACCAAATTTATAAAAAAAACATCCAATAAATAGTAAGACCATATTATTTAATTGAAATATGCCTCCTTTTGGCGTTCAAATTTCAAATTAATTAAAAATTAATCATATACACAATGAAGCCATAAAGTTGGTAGTAAGAAATTAAAATGTAACCTACAGTATAGTTTGTTTCAATTCAAATGGAATTATTACAAAAATTAAAAAAAGTCATATATCAAATTACTTTGATATAAGAACATATAAACTTTGCCGGAAAAACATAATAATATAAAGATAAGGTGATGTTTTTAATTGCATTCCAGCCATATTAGGATTAGCATTATTATGTTTTTGTGGAAAAGTTTATAATACGTTCTTATATCAAAGTAATTTGATATGACTTTTTTTTATTAATTTTTTTAATAATTCCATTTAAATTGAAACAAACTATAGGTACCTACTATGTGTAACCACCGCCAATAAATTAAAATAGGGGAAAATAATAGCGGTTCTAATAACATAATTGCTTAACTTGATTGGTTTCGCCAATTTCGAAATATGCTTGAAGGTCGGATTTGGAACACCGCACCGGTTGGTTTTTCCACTTTTCTCTGAGTAAGAAAATATTATGTTTTGTAAAAGCCCATGCAACATTTTAACATAAAGTTAAAACTATGCGACGATTTCTTTGATACAATATCTACGACATAGTTTGGATTAGTTGCCCATTTTGAAATACTCAAATAGTAAATTGAAATGGTGATAAAATGACAAGTATGCCTACTCGAGATGGCTTACTTATTGCGTTATCACCATCTAGCCTTCAATTGCGGTTTGTTTCTACTTATCAAAGCAGTATACTTATTTTGTAATAAGCGTAATAAACTGATGTTGATATAAATTTTTCATACCCGTTGCGAAAATTTTACATTTCATAACCAATTATAAAAAATAATTTGCTAAGGTGTCCAGGGGTTGGACTTGAAAAGGTGTTTTTAATTGGGTATTATTCGGGTATACATTATGTAGGTACGTTTTATTATGATAGTTTACCTTTTATAACCACATTGTCTTTCCTATATAAGATGTTCCATAAATAGACTGACAACCTCCTAGTGCTTATAAAAGAACAAAAGATAAACTATATAAAAACGCTAATTTGGATAAAAGAAGTAAACAAACAATTATCTTTTGTATATGTATATCTAAGGTCAGTTTCATTCTAAAGGCGACTTATGACGTCGAGTGACACGTTCGCTCAAATTTTTTTATATAATTAAAAAAAATATTAATTTAATTTAAATAATTAATAATTTCTAAGTCACAAGTGGCACAGTACTTCATTGTGTTACCACTGTGTTAAATTCTGTATTTGATACCTTACGCTAAGTGGTTATGTACCCGGATTGATATGAAAAAAGCAGTATTTTAAGGATATTTAAATATTTTAATGCAGAGTTTAATATATTAATTTAACAAAAATATTTACAAGGTCGGCTACTGGTTTGAACATTTACACAAGAGGTTAAAATACGACTTAATTAATTAAAGTGTTGTGTTTTTAACAATAATTTTTATAAACACAAATGCAGTTCATAAGAATGCAGCCTTGACATGGCATTGTGCTCTTACTTATACGTATTGAAATAAATGAATGCAATTCGTGCAGACTAATTGCTATATCCTTTAGACATATTGCTTTAATTTCTACATCTTTAATATAAACTTCTTTTCGTAATTTAGACTAATGTATTCTAATACCCTTCCTATGCCAAAACCAAAGCCTTTAAAATATTTAATAAAAAATAGAAGAAAAACTAAATATCAAAGTTATTTTTTTGCATTAAGTGGTAATTACATGCAAATTAACTTATAAATAGAAAATGTATTTTGAAGCATTCACTTACTATAATTTTCATTAGTATGATATTTACCCAAGATTAAAAGGTTTTGGAACTGAATTACGTATAATGAAATGTAAACTAGATGGATTAATCAAAATAAGGTTTATGATCCAAATATATATGGTGCTTAAAAATTGGATTAAACGCTAGCCGCACAAAATTGTAATTTAGTATAATTAAGTATTTATTTGATAAAGCTGTTTTAAAAAGGGAAAACCTAATCCTAAACAAATTTTTTAGATATAAAAATCAATTTATAAAATTGGGAGAATTTGAATGATACTATATTAAAAACTCAGTTTAAAAATATTTGAAATTAGTCGCTAATGATATTTAAACAAGCACATAAAAAGTAATTTGCATGTTAAAGCTTACCGAGAAAATTTAGTAAGTTAGTTTTCCAATATCCTATAACTTATTGATAAGTGCAGTACAACGAGAAACTTCTCAGCGACACTTTCAGCAGTTCAACTAAAACTGTAATTGAAGTTGTGATAATGTAATACGTCACGAAATTAATGATTAATTCATTTAAAGTTTATTGTTTAAGTATCTTTGTTTTTTGAATAAATTACTTCTTTACTATGCTCATTGTCAGTAAACTAATTAACTATATAATGCAGTTTATTCAAGATTGTTCAATTATTAGTTTCATTAACCGTGAAATTATGTATAGGTAATATTTTAAATGCAAAAATTATGTTTATACTATAAATTTAACCACGCAATAACAAAACCAATAGAAAAACACTCCAATAATACCAGCTACACACTACCCGGTGCGGTCAGACTGTCAGAAAGAGAACGACACGAATTAATTATATTCTGAACCAATGGCATACCTACATTAAACTAAATTAATTTCTCTCTGTCGACTTGGCCGTGTCAGATCTTGGTATCTGGTTTAAGCCTGCATAATACCTCCTGAGTTTAACTACAGAAAATAAAATAATTTATATTATATTGGCGCATGGGCAGTAAAGAAGGTAGACAGAGCGAATCTTAGATAGTTTGTTGTTTACCTTTCTTCAACATAAATATGTATTTTAATTAAGAACAAACAATAAATTGTTATTATAACGCTTAATAAACACATCAAATTCGCTTCAATGTAAACAATTAAATAGATATTATTCATGGTTAATCCATTTAGATAAGATTACAATATTGAAAGTAATTCTATATTTAATAATATATAATATAACTAGGTAATCAGTTTCCGTAAAAAGTAGTCAACAAAACTGGAATTTGTTATTAAAAATCATATTTATTATAGCAATTATTTTATTCAATATTTAAATATACTTGAGAAATCGCCCAGGAAGTCTAACCAACCTAAATTACCTACTCTAGGAAATTGGTTTCATTGTCTTTTATTACAGTCAATAAAAAATATTCATTGTTATTTATTATATTAGTCTGGATAAAAAAAATAATAGGTCAAGTAACATTAGAAGAAGTAATATAGCGATTCAATAACCAATGAGTCAATTTATATTCAATTGATGAGTAATGTAAACCGTGCTACATTTTTATGTCACTTTGATTAAATCCTAACCTTATCATAAATGTCAAAGTATCATTCCATCAAAGCTATCATTCTTGTGTGGTTTACTGAAATTTGCAATATTACGGATGTTAAGCAAAAACTTTCTGTTTACGGGCAGCTTCATTAAAAGAAGAGTTTATAGTATCTTATTCTCGACTGTAGCTATGGAGAAAATTCAGGAAAAATTTGTTCTGCCTAAACGCTATGCCAACAGTGAAACTAGTATATGAAACGAATATGTTCAACTTGCGATGGAATATAAACCTCTAAACTTGGGAGAAGGCTTTCCCGATTTTGCACCACCGAGCTATGTTACCGAAGCTCTAACCAATGTTGCGTGCAGTGATGATATTTTACTTCATCAATATACAAGAGCGTCTGGGCATGTTAGGCTAGTTTCAGCTTTATCAAAACTTTATTCTAAATTATTATCAAGACAAATAAATCCACTTGCAGAAATTTTGGTTACTTTTGGTGCGTCCGAAGCTCTTTTTTGCTCTATAATCGGTAATATCGACGAATGCGATGAAGTTATAATCGTCGAACCTTTTTTTGATGCTTACGAACCTATGGTGAAAGCTAGTGGAGGTGTAGCCCGCTTTATACCATTGAGACAAAAATCTTCTTGCAACACGATTTCTTCTGAAGATTTCGTCCTGGACCCAATCGAATTAGAACATATGTTTAATAAAAATACCAAGGCTATAATACTGAATACCCCTAACAACCCACTGGGAAAAGTTTACACGGGGTCTGAATTACAAGCAATTGCTGATATGTGCATTAAATGGAACGTAATGTGTATTTCGGATGAAGTGTACGAGTGGTTGGTATACGAACCGTTTAAACACGTAAGAATTGCTACATTACCTGGAATGTGGGAAAGAACCGTAACGATTGGTTCGGCTGGAAAAACTTTTTGTGCCACTGGCTGGAAAATTGGATGGGCTTTAGGTCCATCAAATTTACTGGTTAACTTACAGATGGTCCATCAGAATTGCGTTCAGAGTTGTGTAACTCCTATTCAAGAAGCCGTTGCTCGAAGTATTGAACAGGAGTTAAGTCAGATGGACGACAACAATTCCTATCTTCACTCTATAGCGCGCGAAACAAAAACTAAAAGAGACTTTATGTGTAACGTTCTGAGCGAGGTTGGAATGAAACCCATACTTCCTCAGGGTGGATATTTTGTGGTTGCCGATTGGTCTAATTTAGAATCTCTTGTTAAGTTAGATACGGAAAACGATCGGTACAAAGATTACAGATTTACGAAATGGATGATCAAAAACGTGGGTCTGCAAGGTATTCCTATAAGTGCGTTTTATAGTGAAGAACATAAATGTCTTGGTGAGAATTTTGTGAGATATTGTTTCATAAAGAAAGAAGAAAATTTACAAATAGCTGCCGATATATTAAAGAAATGGACAAGCGATAGAAAGAAATAAAGATTTTAATTAATTTAAAAAAGCAGGAAATAAAGAAATATCCACACCTTTATTTAATTTCCTATATCTAACGCTGCAATGAAATTTAAAGTAAATTAAAATCTCTTCTAAAAGATAAATTTTGTTCGCGTTTTGTTAAAATACCTCCCTATAGAATAATCAATTCTTATCAGTTGGTCAATCTAAATAGCTAATTTAAACAAAATAAAAGTTAAAATAGTGCCAAAAGAGCGTATCGTGATAAGTCGTCGTCAGCAAACTTACTTGGAGTTTTAGTCACCGTAGATGTTGAAAATTAACGTTGTGGAATCTCGGTATCACTACATTTCATGAATTTAGCGTCAGATTAAGATAATCGCTAATCTTTATTTAATTTTTTTAATTCAATTCTTTTACAATCAATGCCTCGCGTCGATCTGATAACTAAATTAAAACCGCAATAAGCTTTTAAGTAATAAAATTATATTTATTAAGACGAACGTCGTCGAATTTTTAAAAAACAATAAATAAAGAGATTGCAATCTATAACTAGCAATTTCATTTTTAATTTGATTTTTATTGAAATTGCCATTTTAATGGCAAATAGCAATACTTTCAACATAAAACTATGCAGCGGAAGAGTTTTTAAAAGAATTGCTTTGTAATCGCTAATCTAACTTATTATAAAATTAATTTGTATAAAAGAAATCCAATTTAAAAACTATTAGTACGAAATGCTAATTTTGCTTAAAATTTCAATAAGTTTCTAGTGTTCCAAATTGCGACGCTTGATTGCATTTTTTATTAAAAGAAGCGGCAATTCAATATTCGAGAAACTTTTTTTAATTTATAAATATTTTGTATTACAAATCCTTTGTGGTCTGTTTGATCATGAAAGTTAGAAAAGAAGCGGCAAATTACGAATAACTGACGATTTTCCATTGGCCAAACAACGACTTTCTAATATTTATAATAATTAGATCTTGAATAATTTTTTTCTAATAATTATATGGCAATTACGAATACCTTGATACACCCCTCTTCACAGGTTAAAACTGTAACCATTTTATTTTGTCTAAATTTTTGTTTAATTAGCTTTAAAAATCTTTTTATATCATTATTGCATTTAATTTTGCATCGCCAACGTTAAAGGACACTTTGAAAGGACCTCTTTGTAGAATTTGCATAATGGAAAAAAATGAGATTTGTAAGAAAATTTTAATTAGTTATACAACACAAAATTTAATTTTACGAATAAAATTTAATATAAAATTAAATTATTAATCAGAAAAGTTATAGTTACGTCAATTTTTGTTGTTAGGTAAACATTTGCGATTGAATTTAAAGATTTATATACAAACTGCAAATAAAGTTTTTATGTTTGTCGAGAAGCTACTGAAGAGCTACTACTCGACTTTCTGTGCTAATTGGCTTCTTTATTGTACAAACCAAAATAGCTTTTAATAAATTTTTTAAATAAATAATTGCGCTTGTATTTTGAAAGTTATTAATTAGGAGCCTTTAACATTAAGCAAAGGTTTTTATTTGTTATTTAAACTATAAAATTTAATAAAGCGCATAATTGTTGATAAAAGTGATAATTTTATTGCAATTGCTACTACTAAATACATAAAATCTGAAAGGGTTTTACTACCAAGATGTGGCTAGCAATTAGATGATATACCGCAACGATATCTCCAATTGTTTCATTTACAAAATGTCCTTAGGGTTAAAATAATTATTACGTTTTGTAATTTTATTGAAACATATTCGGCAATCTAACGTGTGCTTTTCAGTTTTATAAATGTACTCGTTAAAGTGAGATAAGGAAATAACACAACTATAAACCCTGCAAACGGACGTTATAAAGGGTGTCTCAATGACATGGATTTCTTCTGTGGTTGGTTTATTATTTTTTTTTATATTACCGGAAAAAGTGAAATACAAACATACTTTACGAGTATTAACTGCAGAGCATAAATTTATTTATTCCAAGTGTTCGGTTTCACCAGAATCATTATTTAACCTTTATGTGACTGAGAAATAAAACACCTTCTAATGACGGCATAGGTACCCGGGTACCTTCGCATATTACATGCCCTCATGCGCTCTAAGCAGAGTTATATCCACGATAGGGGTAAAACAGTATTATTTATTGTGCTGTATGTATGGCAAAGATATCCTTTCTGATTTTTGTAGCAAAAAATTACAACTGTTTTCAGTTATTATAAAAATTAAATTTATAATTTTAACCAGGATGTCTCACTTGACAAATTACTAAACACTGCAAATTCTTCTTTAGGTCAGGAATTATGTTTGTGCTTTCAGTGTTATTTCAGCAATATTAATTATTATATAAAAAGGTATACATTATGTAATTAAATCGAGTATCAATCGAACTTGGTTTGAATGACTGCCTCCGCTGGAGTAACTGGAGTTAAAATTGATTATGAAATTCATTTTTGTTTTAAGTCGCCTTTTAAATTTAAAAGCCCTGTTAAATTTTACTATGAAATTGGCCCTAAAAAGCTTTGTTCTAAAATAAATTTTTATAACAAAAAACATTTCAAAATGTTCAATTTACGTTGGGTAACATGGGAATATCTGAATTGTTTTGCGAGTCACTGGTATGTCTACTTTGACTATATTTCTAAATAAAATAATGTAAAGAACAATTTAATTTTCATTTTATTACTACAATTCCTATCTATTTTCATATAAAACCTACAGAGGTACCCGGGTACCTACACCGTCATTAAAGGGTGAAATTAATTTGGACCCCATTTTTTCATTATAAAAGTAATAATAATAAACGAAATTATATAATGAAGTATAGTATAACACAAGCTCGGAGATGTTACGAAATTTCCAAACTCAACGACTTTAAACACAAAAGATATGAATGCTTCAAACTGCAAAAGGTACTCGGGTACCTGTCCAGTTACATAAAGGTTAACTTAAATTCTTAAATAGAACACCCTGTATTCGCTATGTTTTTTTTACATTTTATATTACATTTTATTAATTAATTTAAATTTATTTTATAAATGTGAAAAGCTGAATACTTACAATCATCCGTTTTTCTTTTGTAAAATTACTTTTTTTCATCACCAATTTCAGTGCGAAATTGTTTGAAAACATACGCGTATTATGATTTCGAAAATACTTTTTGCTTTACAAATTCATTTTATGAAAGTGAAAATTAAAATAATGTTAACAACATAATTAAATATTTAAAAAAAAGCAAAATATTGCTCAGGAAGTTTTTATAGATAAAATCTCTGAGTGGCCTAATTTATTTATTTGAATATTTCAACGATACATCAATGTTTTGTATGCATGATGTTGCACTTAAAAGCTTTCTAATGTAGGTATTTGTATTTAAATAGTAATCATTCATAAAGGAGTAGGTGTCACGTTTGGGGCAAAGTGATAAAGGTATAATTACTGTGATTATTTTTGTATGTGGATTTGTTTAATTTAAACTGACATCACCTTATCTTAAAATAAATATTTTTTTCTGTCCAAGTTTCAATACATCACAAATAACATTTTTGATATTTACAGCAGGAACAATCTTTCCTATGTAAAATTAAATCTATTTCGACTTCAATTACATGTGCTCCGTTTATTCATTAATTTTCCACCATTTTGAATTTCGAAGGTTAGGTATGTCTTTAATTTACTCGAAACAACCTTTAATCAATAACAAAAAGTTTGCATTTCTAAGATTATTTTTTAAAACAATATGCGGTAGGTATGTATACCATTTTTTGCACTAAAGCTTTTGCGAAAATTACTCAATTTTGATTAAATCGTAAGAAGTCGATATAAAAATTTACCATATCAATATTTTTAGAAAATACAAAAAATGCACTAAACACTTTTCAGAACTAGGAACTAGGATATTTCCTATTTCATCGCCCGATGATGCCATATTTACACTTACAGTGTATTTCACATGTGATAACTTAAAAATATTTTAGTTCTGAATTCTTAAAATATTCTAGAATTTTTTACATTTTCTGGGATTTTCCCGATATCCTAAGATACATCCTAGCTAATTTTCACATTTCCTTAAATTTTCAAAGATTTTTTTGATATTACTATTTCTTGGATTTCCTGGGATTTCTTAACACTTTTCCGATTTTTGGTATAGATTTTCTTTCACTTGCACCCCAGATTTCCTCCTCAATTTTAACAAAGCGGAAAACGAACCGGAAATCGTCATATACAAAACTAAAGGAAAATTAGAAAAAAAATTTATTTCCTTTTTCTCAAGATTTTCTTACATTTCTTAAAATTTTCTAAGATTTTTTACATTTCTTTGGATTTCCTATTTAATAAAATGTGCTAGAATTTCCTGAGATTATTTTGATATTCTTAAAATTTCCTCGAATATCGAATATTCCTCGAATAGAGGTTGTTGAAATACAGGATGCTGCCTGATTACTTGAGTAAGGGTGTTACATATGTGGAAGATGTACATGAATACTCTGTAAGGAACAGACTGAACTTTAGATTAAACTTATTTAGAAGCAGTAGAGCTCAAAACATGCTCCTATATAACGGTTTGAAACTATTTAACAGTTTGCCTATATATATTAAGGAAGGGACAAGATTGTCAATATTTAAAGGGAAAATTAAAGAGTATGTGGGAGTTAATTTTGTTTGAAAATTTTTTTGGTTTATTTGTATTTTTCTTGTAAAGTGTAATGTTTATAATGGTTTTTCTTATAATGGTTTTTAATACCAAATAAAGTTTATTTATTTAATATATATATATTTATTTATTTATATCTTCAAATTTCTAGTACAGTAGTACAGTAGTTTTTTGATGATTTCTCCGTAGTTCGTTGCTGAAAACCCGAGGGAAAATTGTGAAATACAAAAGTGAAGGAAAATCTTATAAAATAGGAAATCGTAAGAATGATCGAGATAGTTTTATTTTTTAGCATTTTTAATTTTCCGAAATTTCTTTGGTTTTTCTAAATTCTCAATTTTCTAAATTTTCTCGAATTTCCCATATTCTAAGTTTGCCCGCAAAGGATGTTTGGAAGGGAGGAGGGTCACACTAACTAACCCCCTCCCCATGACTCGTTAAAAACCAAGAAAATCTACTAAAGGGTATAGCCGGGTTTATATGGGAAATCTGCCCTTGCGGCTTTTTCGATTCGTACTTGGGGGATCGTTTTGGTGTCAAATAAAAATAATTCAGCCAAATTTTCAGCTCTTTATCTTAAACGGTTCTCGAGTTTTTCAAAAAAATTTAATTTTTCGATTTTATTTTTTTTTTAATAGTAAAAATCAAAATTAACGAATGCTGATTTTTTTTCCTAATTCTTAGGAGTAAAAGGCATGAAAAAATATTTTTGTGAGGATTCTTAAACAAAACGCCGATTTTTGGCGAAAGAAATAAAATTTAAATCTTACTTTTTAACGCCTTTTTGAAAAGTGTCACTCACCAAATTTTGTCAGAAAATGTCTTTTATACTCCTCTGCACTCATGAATTTTTTCGATTTTTTTGAAGTAGTGCAACAGTATGAAATAAATTAAAAAGTGATTTTTTCTATAATCTTGCGTTTAAACAATTTATATATATTATTTTCTATGGTTAAAAAATTTATAAAAAATTATTTTATACTTTATATTTTATTTTATTTAAATTATATAATTTTTTAAAATAATTAAGAATTACATTATCTAAAAAAACATTTTTAATTGTTTTAGTGTAAAGTGATTGCATGAAAACCATTAGAAATCATATAATTTTAAAATAGTTTGAAAACATTTTTCCGAAGGTCTGAATAACTCATTTTGATTGAGAAATTTTTGTATTCAAAATTAGCGCCGGGTTAGCGCGCTATAATGCCATCTACTGGGATTTTCAATAACTATTGATTATTACTTCTTAGGTCTTGCTTATTTCCAAATAAGCTAACAATAATAAAGTAACCTCTATAGTTTTGTAGTTGTATTAATTTGCATTTAACTCATGTATTAAGTCAGTACATTTATATTGAGACTAGTTCTAATTTTCACAATTAAATAGCATTGCAGAGTTATTGTTGTTATTTCATCTCTCATAATTATATGGGATTACACTTTATCGTTAAATAGTGTTACGGTTAATCACTTCCACTAAAGTAAGTGTTTCATCTGTATATACTTTTATATATTTCTGCATTTTTAATACGTACTTTGAATCTTAATTTCGGAATGGATGCTAATAAAAAATGCATCAATTGTAATATTTATTTGCGCAAAACATTTGGCTATAAGAAAGTTATTACGACAATTGATGAGGCTAATATTGCGACAGAAAAAATTGGAAAGAAAGTCTTCATCAATGATGCTTTTTGTAATAAATGTCGAGCAATTTTAACAAGACCACCAACTAAAAATATAAACACTGATAATTCATCTACAGAACAAGTGAGTGTCGAAAGCCAACCAATTTTCTCTCAATCGTCTTCAAATACTGTTTCGTCTGTATCGTCAACTGAAGATCCCTCATATGTTTTTGAAGAAAAAATGGAAGAAGAATTAGAATTTGTGGAATTGGGTTTTCCTCGAATCATTTCCACTCATGGATATTGTTGCATTTGTGGATCATCAACAAATAATACATTAGTTCCATTCGAAGCACGCAAACAAGTATTTTCAAAAAGACAAATTTTTATTCCTGAAGGAAATCGATGCTGTAAAGATCATATCATAAAACAGCGATTCTATGATGAAGATATCAATAATTTTCGAATTTATTCGAATACCAGTGTATTTGAAGTTCGTGATTTGGAAAGATTACTTGGGCAGCTGGCTGTTGGTAGTGATTCGTCTATAATTGATAAAATTGGAGATCACTCGTTTTCAGAGAAACAGTTAGAGGTATTTACGGGTCTTACATGGGAAAAACTTATAAAACTCCGTGAAATGTTAACATCGATGAAAAATTCTATAAATCGTAATGTCACTCAAGCTCTTGTTATTTTTTTGTTTAAATTACGAACCGGAAATTCTAATGCAGTAATATCCTCCGTTTTTGGTTTAGCTCGGGAACAAATGGTATCTGATTACTGTAATGAAGTGATATCCTCGTTTGAAAAAGATGTTTTGTCTCGGTATTTCGGAATTGATGCCATCAGTAGAGAGACATTACTCACCAATACGTCAAATACTGCTAAGAAATTGTATCAAGTAAAAGATGACCAGTTAATATTTATTTGTGATGGAACATATATTCGCCATCAAAAAAGTGTGAATAATGAATACCAGAGAAAATCATATTCTGGTCAAAAAAAGGTCCCTTTGTGCAAACCATTCACGATATGTTTTGTTATAGACATGCTTGGGCCATATACAGCTAATATGAACGATGCTGAAATTATGAGAATCGTCTTAAATGATCCTAATGGTCTAATTAAGTTACTAAATAAAGATGATATTATTGTAGTTGATCGCGGCTTTCGTGATGTAATAAAATATTTAGAAGAATTAGGATTCAAAGTCTTAATGCCTGCTCTCAAAGGAAAACGAAATCAGCTGACTGCAGATGAGT
The DNA here is from genome assembly GCA_949152465.1 of Cantharis flavilabris. NCBI lineage: Eukaryota > Metazoa > Arthropoda > Insecta > Coleoptera > Cantharidae > Cantharis > Cantharis flavilabris. The sequence goes on from OX424435.1 coordinate 15,573,904, forward strand.
CAAATAAATCCCGTTTCGTCACCAAAATTCGTTGGGTTGTTGAAGCAGTACATGGCAATATCAAACAGAAGTTTAAGCTTTTAGATCATAAACTGGACAATAAATTACTTCCTAAAACTAGTTTTTTTTGTCGAATCGCTTGCTTTCTACATAACGAATTTGGTACAAGACTTGATTCTGATCTTGATCTTTCTGAGAAAATTATTGCCGCAATTAATTCAAAAAAAGATCAAGATAACACTCTAGCTTTGGAAGTAGAGACCAATCGTTGGGCAAGAAGAAAAGTTCCATTTGCAACAATTACTTCAGATGAATTAACCGATTTTCCTGAGTTAACGGAGCAAGAACTCAAAATTATTTTTACTGGATCATATCAAATGTCTCAAGCTGTATCGTATTTAGCTGAGATGATGAATGAAGATGGAACAATCACACTCCATTATGCGAAAATAACACCGAATATTATCAAACTTGAAGTGAGATCTCGACATATTAATTCGAAAACATATCGTTGCTTTGTTGATTATCAACCAGATAATAATGACATTTCTGGAATTAGTCGATATTGTTGTGATTGTGCTAATGGTAGGCGCACTGTCGGATGCTGCTCTCACATTGCCGCTATTATATATTATCTGTCTCATGCTCGATATTTGGCAAAAATTGTAAGGCCTGCTGAAATATTGAGTCGTCTGTTTATTGATGAAAAGGTTAATATCGTAGTAAATGAAGACAGTGACGAAGATTAACCTTACTTAAAGCAGTAATAACGATCTATTTTGTATGGAATTATTTACATTAATTTAATGTCAACAATTTATGCTAATTTTGTTAAACAATATCAATAACATAATATACTATATAATAACTTTTCTGATCGAAATTTTTGTTTTTATTGTTTTAAAACTGAAAAATGATTCCCAATAATAGGGAAAAATTATATTGTTATCTTTTAAACAAGTTTTTTTTAACGTGTCTATAATCATTTTTCACACTCTTAATTATTTTAAGCAGGATATGTTTTAATTTTCTAAGGTTTTCTCTATGTTTTTTCTCTAGTGGGAATGTATTTTTAGTAAAAAAATAATTTTTTATAAATTTTTTAACCATAGAAAGTAATATAAATAAATTGTTTAAACGCAAGATTACAGAAAAAATCACTTTTTACTTTATTTCATACTGTTGCACCACTTCAAAAAAATCGAAAAAATTCATGAGTTCAGAGGAGTATAAAAGACATTTTCTGACAAAATTTGGTGAGTGACACTTTTCAAAAAGGCGTTAAAAAGTCAGATTTAAATTTTATTTCTTTCGCCAAAAATCGGAGCTTTGTTTAAGAATCCTGACAAAAATATTTTTTCATGCCTTCTACTCCTAAGAATTAGAAAAAAAATCACCATCCATTAATTTTGATTTTTACTATTAAAAAAAAAATAAAATCGAAAAATGAGTTTTTTTTGAAAAACTCGAGAACCGTTTAAGATAAAGAGCTGAAAATTTGGCTGAATTATTTTTATTTGACACCAAAACGATCCCCCAAGTACGAATCGAAAAAGCCGCAAGGGCAGATTTCCCATATAAACCCGGCTATACCCTTTTTTTTAATTTCAAAAATATACCTAAATTCTTATCAAAATATATTTATTTACCTCCTCCTCATTAGCCTCGTTTACCCTGATCATATCATCATGTGATGAAACTTAAACTACGTGATTGGTAGGTATACATAACTAATATTTTCTTTAGGTATAACTTTCAATTTAAATTTTCTAACTGTACAGTACAGTAATAATGTACTAATAGAGTAACTGTATTCAAAATGACATTTTTAAACTAAGCGATCATAATTATGTTGCGTTGCTTTACTTGGCTTGCTTTAAATTTTGTTTTGGAAAGGTGGCTACCTATCACCCTTCCTGTATGTACCTTGTCACATCATGATTTGCGCACCAATAAAGTCGATTTGTTTTTCGTAAGTTTATTAAAATGTCAGGTATATTCTAATGGCTTTCCCTGTGTGAAGATAAGACTAGACTCACCCTTCTGGTGATATAAATTTTTATGCCAACTCTTCCCCACTTGTTGCTTAAGTAACTATTTTACTCTCTTTGTAAGTTAATATTTTGGCCGCCTTTCATAGGAAAGGCTATTTATTTTCTTTAAAATTTAAGTAGATATGAGCAAGAAAGAGTACGAAAGAAAAGATAGTGATTTACAAGGAGGGGACCCCTACTCGACATCACCGATTTCGTCCGGATTTATAGTGTATGGAGGACTTGACTAGAATTGTAAGTGATATAAGTTGTAGCTCCAGATGGCCAAGCGTTTAGAAAATAAAATTTTTTCTGTCTTACTTTATGTATACATAAGTGTTTTACGTTATGAAATTTCCAACTACTAGCTAGCGCAGCGCTAAGATGTGGGACTCGCAATACAACGGTCCTAGGTTCGAGTCACCTTAAGGAAAGTTTTTTTTTTGTTTCTTTTTTCTTTTTTAAAAATATAACGGTAAAAAGAATATTTGAATTTCAAGAAATTCAAAAATTTTAAAAATCATTTTATTGTTAGTTAACTTTTAGAAACTGGAATAAAAATATTATAGTTAAGATATTGGTCATAAAAATCTACAAAGTAGATAAAAAAATTTAAATAAACAAAATCGTAGTAGGACAACGGCAGTCAGGGCCGTCTTTGGAATCCATGACGAATGAAAAATAGCATGAAAAAATTTATAAAATTTAAAAAAAACCTTACCGAATTACATGTTTCGATCTTATTTGATCTGATTAACCATATAACTGTAAAAATGCGGCGTTTATAACGTGTGCAAGGTGCCGACACAATTACTGCTTCCCCTGTTTTTACGATGAATATAATCCCAGCACATGCAATTCATCTATAGTATAATAATAAATGTATTCAATTTTATAACATACAAAAAAAATTTTTTTTTTAAGTTTTTGATAAAATAATGATGCCCTATGCTTTTTGTAAAAATATAAACAAATACAATACATTATTACGGTTCATATCGTAAAAATTAAAAAGAAGCAAAAAAAAACTTTCGTTAAGGTGACTCGAACCTAGGACCTTAGTATTGCGAGTCCCACATCTTAGCGCTGCGCTAGCTAGTAGTTGAAAATTTCATAACGTAAAACACTTATGTATACATAAAGTAAGACCGAAAAAATGTTTATTTTCTAAACGCTTGGCCATCTGGAGCTACAACTTATATCACTTGCAATTCTAGTCAAGTCCTCCATACACTATAAATTCGGACGAAATCGGTGATGTCGAGTAGGGGTCCCCTCCTTGTTAGTACTAGATAAGTTTACTGCAGCACTTGATTCTGTTACATGTTGATGAATGTTTAAAACAAGGAATATAATTTGGCCACTTCCTAATTTTTGTTAAAAAGTAAATAAAGGTTATCTCTTATATAAAAATGAAGTGTGTTTGTTTGTTGGTTTGTTTGTTCGTCTCTTATGCACTCTTAGATCCTTTAATCTATTTCAAATAAACTTTGCACGCTTACTCAGTAGGACTTGGGCAAGGTTTTTGTGCAGGAATATTTTTAAAAATTTGAGGAGAGAAATCGTATTAAATTCTGAAATTCGCAACAATAGAAAAATTATATATGGATTTAATTGTAACCTACCAATACATTTTTAATATAATATAAATTAAACTCGAATTGTTTAAACTCGAAATGTGACGAATTCAAAAAATACCCAAAAAATGCTATTGAGGCAAATAAATAAAGGCATTTCAAGCAAGAAAAAAAACATTACGATCTTCACGAACAAATGAGCAACAAGAGAAAAACTGGAAAACGTTCGCATTGCTCTATCCAGACGAACACTGCACGTCGATTCCTTAATAAAATGCTTTCGGGCAGGACAAATGCTTGCTTCCGAAAGCAAGAAACCAGTTAAATAGCGTCGTGCGAGGTAGGTACAGTAATGCAACACGCAAACTAAGCAACTAAAATTGGTTATGAAAATAATTTTCATAAATTATTTTGATAAATTTCATAATTTACTACTAAATCACCACCTTATGCCATAATGTGTTAGAAAGTTTAATTCAAACAAGACGTAGGTATAAGTTTTGTTTCGTCAGAACTTCAAACCATTCTGCAACTGACAGGCGCAAGCGTAGATTAAATTTCTAACATTTAAATGATATCTGCGCTTGCGCCTGAAACTTTGAAAACAGTTTGGAATGCTAAAAAATAAAGCTATTGTAAAATAAACAGGGAAAAGATATTTTAAACTAATCAGACTATTAGAACACAGAGTTCAATTATCAGGAAGTGCCTGCAGTACACATACTTATTAATGTATCAATTAAAATTAAACCTTGTATCTCACAAACCAAATTATAAACTCGAGATAGATTGCGACGAGAAAATGTTCTATCAAGAAAATCGCATTCAGCGAGATAAACTCAAGCACAATAAACTCAAGCTTGACATTCCATCATTGAATAATAAAAGGAAATATGAATACTTTTATACGATATCGTGAGACGAACAACAGTAATATTATTATAGCATTATTAATAAAAAAAAAAATATATATATAAATAAAATAATAACATTAACTATTAAGAATATTTTGGAGCGGAAAATATTAAAATAATATTTAATATTATTGTTCTTCTTCTAGCAGTCGCAGACTACCGGATTGCAAATTGTTTTATGATGCTTTATGTAACAGAATAGCAAGCAAATAGAGCCATAAATTTTAAATTAATTTTGTGGTCTAATCACAATTTAAAATTAATCAGCCCTCATGTGCAGTTAGATGAAATTAACCTGTATAAGCATTTGAAAATTTATACAATAAAGTAAAAGAAATTTAATATTTTTTACATCTTTTTTATTTCAGTTTATCAAAAATACGGTCGCTTTTAGTATATTAAAATTTGGATTTTCAAATTTTACTATTAACTTTTATTATAACATTTTTTGTATAGGTAAATAAATTGTGCATCTCTTCGGCAATTTTGACTGAACTTTAAAATATTATATAGGTTACAACTCCTTTGTAATTTTTTATAATTGACTTGTAAATATTTACATTAATAATAATACCGAATGAGTTTAGAAGTAAAAAAATGCCTTTATTTAAGCAAGTTTTGCTTGTCTTTCTTTTCAAATTGGGATAAAATTGAAATTTGTTTCTTGTTAAATGCTTATGCGTAATAATACAATATTGAATCTGAGCCAATTTATATGCATGAGCAAGTACCTAGTCAATATTATTTTGTTCTAAATTTACGAGATAATATATTATGTATTATTAAAAACTCGTATCTACTTCGTTGTAAAAAATTATAATCGTAAATTAAAATTAAAACAATTAAATAATTAAATTACTTTTCATATCGCATTAATAAACGACCAGATGTCAATATTTTATCACTATATTCATTTGTTAAGGATGCCCATTGCCCATAACAGTACATCGACATACTGAAAATTGGTTAAATGACATATAGCCGACATGCATGTCGAATTATAAAAATATGCTATTAATTATTATTTATTATTATATTTCTAGCAGGTCAGGCAGTCTTTCGGCCGCCCAGACCTAATATTTCAATTATTTAAAAATCAGTTTCGCTGTGATGGGATAAAGAAAGTGCTTTAAGATTTTCAATATTTATTGCTACAAAAATGAAAAACTATGCTTTACATCTGCTTATTCAGCCAATTATTAAAGGTAAGAACCTAATAATTGGATATAATAGATTATTCAAAAGCTCGCTTGGTATTTTTGTTAGGTAAGTATAGTTAGAAGTTCGTTTTCAAGTAAACTTGAATCATAAATAAAATATTTCAGTGACGCATAAGAATGTGGAGGAATGGATAAGGATAAGTTTATTAAGTCAAATTGTTAGTTGTATAAGTTTTTCAGCTTTTCAGTGGTACATGGTAGAAACTATTAGAATTCTAAAGAAAAGTGACATTAGATATGAATCTTGAAGTGGAAATAATATACAGTTAACGATCACCTGAATAAAAAGTAAGAGAACCACAAAACAATCCAGAAATTCTTTTCAGGAACAAGAAAAGCTCCTAAAAATTGCGTTTCTAACAAACGACCAAAAAATGTAACCTTGTATCCGATAAAACATGTAATTGGTGTATTTATAGTAGTTTTCTGACAATAACCTGACAGATACAAAGTGTTTTAATCCGGGAAGTCTCGTAAAGACCTAATAATAATTATTAATGTTAAAGGTTTGTAAAAAATTAGTTAAAATAAATTGTTTTTTTAAGCAAGACACTATGAAATGAGTTCTAATTTCTGTATTAACTTCGAACAGTAATGTTAAAAGCGGAGGGTAATAATATATTTATTTAGGTGGTGAGTCCATTAATGACGATTACTTTAGTAATCACAACATGCTATTAAATTCTCTTTAAAAAAATATAAATTGTGAATTTTTATTGGAAATACGATTTCGAGTTATTGAAATATTAAAATTATTTATACATTTTAAACAAAATTTGGTGCTTTTCAACGTAGCTTTAACAAAAAATTATATTTTAGTCGGATTTAAAAACCAAAATATTATAATAAAGACTTCAATACTCGTACATTTGTAAAAGTTTTATAAAAAAAATTAATGAGCCGGTGTTTTTCTTTAGATTCGTTAATTATACATAATATAAATTAAAAATATTTCCTTATAATAATTTACCACTTAATTAAAAATAACTTTTTATCTTTCAAATACAAGTTTATTTAAAATTGCTTCAACATTTTTAAAAGAACGAAAAATAAATTAGTAATCTTATAAATGAAAGAGAAAGAGATTTGAATCAAAATTTACCAATCGCTATCCTTACGGTTTAAGATTGTTTGTTAAATTTGTGCTTCACTATTTCTATTTCGTATTGAATGTAAATGTGCCTGTACCCACTCGAATTGTTTTCAGCGAATTCTGCTGATTTGCTGCAATACTTGAAACGTTCGATTTACCATTGTAAATTTGTTAGAACATTTTTAAGACAAATTTCGATTTTCAAAGGACATCTATATTTTCTTTCCGTTTAGGGTAGCTATTAGAAGTAGAGACTTTTGAACAATGTAAATTAAAAAAAAAGTTAAACTAATATCAAAATTCAAAAAATATAAGAATAATACAATACGTAGAAAATCAAAATTCAAAAAATTTAAAAAGGAGACAATTAACACATAACAGGTCTGGATTAAGAAAATTTGAAAAAATGAAAATTTCGTAATACGAAGTACAATATAACGTTATTTCATGGTTATTGCCATTCATCAGTTGTACGCATCGATTACGATTACATTGTAAAATATATATAAATAAAAGTATAAAGTATAAAAAAAATAAAAGTATATAAATAATATATAATAAAAGTATTATTCTTATATTTTTTGAATTTAACCATAAATACATACTAAAAACCACAAATTTACTTAAAATTTTTTATTTTGAGTTCTTTTTCTAAACTAATATCAATAAATCATATTACAGGAGAAGAAGATTGATACGGAAGAGATAACAACTAGGCAAAACCAGGTGCAATTCTAGTAACAAACAAAACAAAGACAAACTAATATAATATGTCAACCTGGTAGGTATGCCATTTTTTGACACCTCACTTTCAATTGGAATATAAATATTTTCGCCATTTATAATGTTATGTGATGCCAATGTATAGAATTTGGTGAGCGAAAGATGTTATAACCAGTGTCGTGATTGAGATCGATATACACCCGTGAATGTTATAGCAAGAAACTTCAGTAGGATGTATTGCTGTGATCTAAAGTCTAATATTGATTTACGTCATCAAATAGGTCATCTTTTGTCAATTGTTGGCACTTGACAATCAAAGAGATACAAATAAAGCAAACCCATCAAAAATGGATTTTGTTTGTTTTGTTGGATCTCATTGTTTTCCTGTACTAGTAAAATATATTAATTGTATTTTATGTATAATATATTCTGCATTTGTTATGTATTTTTTATATAAACTTAAAGGAAATTGTTGGTAAGATCCTAGACATTCCAAATAGACATAACTGTTGACTTCTTGAGTGGCCGTAGCGGTTTTAATCTGAGATGAGAAATTTCAGTTTCAAGTTCTGGCCTTGCTAAGTGTGAAAGCTGTTCTGCAGATATTGGATAATACGCTAAATGTGCTTGAAAAGCTCCACGTCAAATTTGATAATGGATGATATTCAGATAGTAAGCATACGAAAAAGCAATCAATATTATGGACGGATGTGTATTTGAGCTTACAAACAAAGTACAAGCAAAATAATAATAAAAATACACAAATCGATATGTGCCAGTAGTTCATTACATTAATTATACGAAATTGTTTTTGCAAGAACCTCTTAAATGTACGATAAAATTTATTATTAATTTTTATTTGTAAACTATGGTTTATTGCTCACATAAAATTATGGTATAAATTTAGTTAAATGAATAATAAAAATATATTGAGCATTCAAGTTAGCAAATCGAAACCTTATAAATACAATAAATAATATCTCAACGACAAACAAATATTACATTATATAATAAATCATGAGACGTGGATAATGTGTGATTGTCTATAATGTAAACAACTGCAATATTCCTCCCCATTAATATTATGTGCACTGTATAAAATATTACATTAAGCTATAAAATGATGCTAAACTAAATTTTTATCCAAAACGATTCTCCAAAAATAATCCTCAACAATTGAATAGGGCTTTACAGTATCCTGGGTAATATATAACTGGATTTACATATTATGTATTAACGATTGAAAGGAGAGTATATGCAGGCGTATACAAATCGAAAACAAAATTTCGCGTCGAGTTGCTCCTAAATTTAAAGCTCATCTTTTAGAGCTCCCAAAAGAATTAATTTCTTTCTGCGCCTATCCGTCGGGGTGGTCGAAAAGTTTGGTTGCAGACTTCCCGAATGGCTATAGGGACTTGTCGGAATCGAAAATTTAAATTGATTTCGAAAATAATTAAATCAATTAAACCATTCTATGCTGACAATTTTAAAATTAATTTTGAACAAACTCAAAGTAGATATTATAGAAAATAGTATAGCCGCCGATTCAAATTATGCAAAAGTTTGGAACTTTAATAATATTTTTTATTACTAAAAGTACTTTAACTGCTTCGAACTATCGCAAACTAAATTTAATTAAAATTTACGTTAATTTTATAAGAACAAGATTTTTAGTGTAATTACTTGAACAATTATTATTATATTATTATAAAAATATGACTTGCGCGTACGGTTATTGCGCAATGAGAAGTTTAAACATACAAAACGCGCAACCGTTCTCACTAAAGCTTTGCTGAAAACCTGAAGTTCCAGTGACGCGCTAAAGCTCGTAGATGTTTGTTCCTATACTTCTGGAAGCTTACGCAAATAAATACGTACACTACTACGTTACGTGTTTTTGCAATTAAAAAAAAAATTAATTGATCGTTAATTTGATCCTCTTATCATGAAGTTCCACATTTACTACCGATTATTTTATGAACCTGACTATATTAAACTATAACTAACTTGAATATTAAAATGACTTGGTTGTTTATAAAACTATGTGATTTTAAAGTTTCAACCTTTAAATAAGGTTTTACGTAAACGGTACGTGAAAGTACCCTAAAACAATTTATAAATGAGGTGGGTCATGTTAAATTAACATAATTTATGTTTATTAAGTTAATAACTGTTTAGGATTACTCGTAAATAATTTACTTACCAAAGTAAGTAGCATACTGATTCCTGCATCAAGCAAATTTAAATTATCAGATTTTGGAACGAAAACAACGATATTTATTTTATGCATAATATAAGCTTCCAAACCCAAAATATAAAAAATGGTTTTTAAGAATTTATTTCAATTTCTAACGTCGCTTTTTTGATCTCCATTTTATATAAATCGTATTCTATTTTTCAATAAAATAAAAAGAACGTAAAACCTGGTAGACATTTTCAATTTATATTTTAAAGTTTACATTCTTAATTCAAACATTTAGAAATTGGACCAGAACAAAGTGCACTTGTAATTTCATTACTGCAATACATAAAGGTTCCTGGTTTAAATTAAAATCTAACGTAATTTAATTAAATGGACTGTGTGGGCCAAAGGTTTTTAAGTTTTAGAATTTTGCTTAAAGCGATGTTAAGTGGATGCTTATCATTTGCATTACATCGTTTTGAATTCAATTAAGCTTTTCTCGAGGACAATGCATCCAATGCCAAATTTTTCTATTTTCCAAAAATCACTTTAGTAATAATATAATCATTTTTGCTGCCGAAAATGGTATTACGTTTTTGCTTTATTTATTCTATTCAAAAAGCTAATAATAAACGACACGATGAAAATGCACTCTGGTGTCCATTTTATTTGTTTTTATGAACTCTCTGAAATTATTTTTTATCCCCAAATGAATACAAATTAAATAATTTTTTATCTGCAGTCAAAATCATTTAAATTTGCTTTTAAGCTTTTTAATATTAAAAAAGTTACGTTTTAGGTTAAATCTCAAAGATCTCATTGTTTGGTATATTAAAGTTTTAAAATCGTTTATCGATTTAATGCTACCGAGTTAATGGACATCCGAAACTTACCTCAATTCCCATTTAGATAAACGTATTGGTTGTCCATGGCGGTGCATCATTAATATGTAAAAAAAAGAATTCTATCGAAAAACAACATCTAAACTTACGACCTTAATCGTTTTCTTTTTATCTCGGGTCCAAACGTTTGCATAATTAAGAACATTTGCCAAGTTGATTCTCGTTGCTTGTAGGGCCATAAAATCCTATTTTGAAATACTCGGCCCCATATAAATCGTCTTCATGTATAGGTTGTACCAGATCATTTCCTATATAATGGTTGAAAATTTACCCAAACTTTCAGGAAAGTATAATAAGATCAAAGTTTCTTACAAAATGGTTATGGAAAATCTCGAATATAAAGTTACATTCACAAAATTGATTGTTCTGTTTTTGACAGAAGTTAAACATTACAAAAACAAAACCTTAGAATAAAATGCTATAGAATGCAGCATGTAATACACGAAAGCGTCGAGTTTTACATATTTTCTATCGATATTTTAATATTTTTTTTATAAAGTCTGATCATATTAATCACAGAGAAGTATACAAATTGTTTCAAACCCGGGTAATTAATTTTCTTGATATACTAGGTAAACTTGATGCTGGAAAAATTTGTACTTTTGCTTTATTTGTATAACATCAAAGGTGGAATTTGCGAAGTAAACATTAAAAATTTTACAATGTATCTACCTAGGTTCGGTAAAGTTACAAAGAGAAATAACGTTAACGTATATTTTTAAACGGAACGCAACGAACCGGTCAATGCAAATACTCTTAATTTTTTTTATTAGTGTAAATTACATATAAAATTAACCTCTGGTGAATAATATTCTCGCATGCAGTCGATTCATTAAATGTTTAGCTCGTATTAATTCAAACAAATGATATGTTAATTTGACTAATAAAAGTTACGTGAGTTACTAAAAAACATTTTAAACCTACCAAATATGTAGTAAATAGCCAAGTAAGAATGTCGTCTTAACTTTCACAGTCACTTATAAACTAAAACTTTCTTACATTGCATTAGGTTACTCACAATGTGCAACGAAGTGGTTCGGAAATATGCTGCAACATTATGCAAATAATTATGTCTCCAGAAAGCAGAAAATTAATATTATATAATTTTCTAAGAAATCTTATATACCTAATCAAAAATCCTTACTTTCGTTCAAATTATATTAAAATGCTGAAACTAAGCTCGTAATATAACAGGGTCTTCAACTAGTTATTTATTTTTTACATAATATATTTTTTAAAGAAGACCAATCGATAATCGTACAAAATAGGACAAAATGTATGATGTATATAATAATGTAAGAAGTTGTTACATTGTAATACTTTAGCCAATCGTAAAATTTATTACGGCATTTAAAAGATACTCGAGTAGGTTCTCATAAACCGAAATAGTTTTAAAACATTGAAATAAATTTAATAGTATTATAATATTAAAGTACTACATACCCACTTAATAATATGTATATAATATTATAAAATCATAATATAAAAGTGATACATGATATAACTATTATTACATTCCCCCAAAGTTTCCACATTTTCCAAAATGTTCGATACTTCGAGGTTTTCCCTATATTAATTTAAAATTTTCTGCAACTTCAAAACTGTGTCGTGTAGATCTGAAAAATAAAGTAAAATGAATGTAATACAAAATGAAATATTTAATAGGTAATTATTTTTGATGTACATTTCAACTTGCTTTAGTTGCATTAAACTAATTTAAAAATAAACATAAGATTATCTTATGCAATTACTGTAATTATCTATTGTTGATGTGTACATAGATATAATAATAAAAACTGTTGAAAGTAAACCCCTAGCGTAGCTTAAGCACAAATAAATTTATTTGCATGTATTATACGATAATAGCCTGCAGTTTAGCCTGATATACCTACAGATAACAAGAACACTATGTTAGCTATGTTACTTATGTTACTACTAATGGCATAGTAATGTTTCACCTTAGAATTGCTGTATATTTATTTTAGCTCTTTACATTCTTTACCACTTAATAGTTATTAGATCGATTGGCGAATGGGATAAAGCAAAACAATGCACAGGACTTGAATAGTTAAAATTATAAATAACAAATTTACCAATGTAAACTTTAATTTATATTAAACTCGAAGGCATAAAAATATATCTCTAAGTTTATTGCACCATTTGATATCTCCTGGGAAAACCAATGAAAAACAGTATTTTATGTTATTAATTATTTTATTTTTGAAGAAGGTATTCGAAAAAAATTAAATTTTTATTCTTCTACATATGCTGTGTAGACTAAATCAATTTTAACAAAATTAAATTTTTCACTGCTGCAAAAATTAGCTGGAATTTTAATGTTTGAACTTTTTTAAAATAATTTGTTTGGATATTAAAAATTGGTTTTTTATAATCTAGTTTTTAAATTTAAATGGCTTTTCACTGTTTCAAGTCCAGTTGTCTTGTAACGTTTACCGTTGAATATTATATTATAGAATATTATACTATAAATGTTGGATATTTTCAAAAAATAAAGTTGTTACGTTGTAGGTATTTATGTTTTCGTTATATTCCACATACAAATTATATATTCCCCTTATCTCAACAAATGCTAATGTCGCAAATTAGGTAATCAAAGAGAAATTGCTACTTTAACCTAATTATTGATATATGTAGTTAATTAGAGCTAACTAAGTAGATTATTTTAACTCATTTACTTTGTTGAAATAGTTATTAGATCTAAGTAGGAAAATGAAATATAATTGTGAAGATTGATATATTAAAAATATCACTTTTATTCTTTCAGAATTGTTGTGAATACTTGAAAAAGTTACATTTCGATAATAATATATTGGTAAATCACTTATTTATATTATATACCTCATTGTTATCTGGATATTGGTAAAATATATATTTTTTTATGATATAATGGGTATATCAAACTAATTTATTAATATGTTGTTTTGTTACTTGGAAGAAAACATTGAATTCTAAAAAATATTATTTTTTCAATCAACAAATGTAGGAAACAAATTTGAGGAAAACGCTAATGATTAATTAAAAATTAAGAAATTTTTTAATTATATTATAATACCAGACTTTTAAAAGCACTTTTTGACAATAATCTGCATTAAGCCGTCTTCTCGGTCTAAGTATATTGTGCTTTTTCGTGGTTAAACCTTCTGTTCAACAGTAAATCTTGTTAAAGTTCGTCATACTACGCTCGCTGTCGTACACTAAACGTTAATAAATTAAATAAATAATAGTAAAACCATAAAACAAAAGTTAACAAAAATATGCCTATTTTCCGCTATCTTTACTTTATAAAATTCATGTTGACAAAGTATAAAGTAATAAGATACGATAATGTGTTGGTTTACACATTTAAAACAAAAACAAGATAAGATTTTATTTTTAATTAATTTATAATTAATATTAGTAACACACATTTAAATTAGACATTCCAGTTTAGCGTTTAGACCTTTCAGTAAAGAAAGGGCTTGCAGTGTGCTTTTAGAATATTAAAAAAAAAGTAAACTATTCTGACATAATATAGTGTAAAAATATTAGTGTTTTATAAAATATTAAATATGAAATACCTGTTAATCGGACGTAATCCGGCGAATTGACCCTATAGGTGAAATCATTTATCTTTTAATTAGAACCTAATGTTAATAATTTTAAAAAGCGCAATAATACTACCTAAATTAAACTTGATAATCTTACAAATTTAAATACCTTGCGGCGATATTAATCTGAGGCTTTGCTAAAATCCGTACAGATATGTTATATTAACTCGTGATCCGGTATTTAAAGCATCCAAAATAAATTTAGCATAGTTATAATACATAAAAGCAGGTTGCTTTTGAACCCCTCTTAACAGGGACTTTATGATAATATTTGTATAACAATTTATTTAATGCCTCATCAAAACCGGTAAAATTTGTTATTAAAATGTAAGGATAAAAATTCTAAATGTTTGATTCAGTTTACAATAGCACGTACACAAAAATTGGAGTTCTCATAATGTAATACACGTCAATCACGATCACAAAAACCATATAAAGCACATCAATATCGCTATACTCCCATTCATCCTCCCTTTTTTCAGATGCATTACCGTTGATAAACTCACTAAAATGTTCTCCGAGAGCGTTGACGATTTCTTCAGTTACTAAGCTTCTAACTTCATAAATCATTCTGTTTTAGAATTCCGAATTTTTTAGTATTTATGAACATCCCATACGTTTTATAATTTAATTGTGAGTGAATTATAGTCATTCTTGAACTTTTAAGGTCGAATTCGTTTTTATAAAACTGCAATTCTTTAACTTGCAACAATATTAGCAAATGTAACATTGAAACAAAACACAGAGTTAGGGAAGATTTGGAATATAAACTTAAAATTAACAGTTTCTACAAATATAATTTTGAAGAAATATACCTCAAAGAATTTCGCCTACTTCCTTTAATAAATAATCTCGAATCGTCGTAGTTTTCGTAATAGCTATATCTGTTGGTATAATTTCTCTATCTATTACGAAAATTAAAGGTTGTTTCTCTACCTTAGCTAATATATCACAAAATAGTGTAACGAACTAACAAAGCATTTTCGTTCTTATGTTTATAACTAGCCAACTTTTAATAAATACAACTTTTTACAAACGAAATTGAAAATTACAAAGGCACCTTTTCTTATAACGCTTTTTAAAATGTAATAAAGGTTAATTTAAATTTTTTGATAAAAAAGGTATCCCATTTTTTTATAGATGAAGTTACAAAAGAAGTTTAATCAATTTTGTTTACAAATTCAGCTAATAAATTACAGATATAATATTTTCACTTTCTTTTTAAACAACTTCTAAAATGATGTGTCACAACCATTGATTTCACAAGATCGAACAGGAAAAATTTCCTTTAAAGGATATTTCATTACTACATCTAGTTAGAAATACAAAACACATATTGTCAAATCTCGTTTATCCGGTTGTCGACCAATCGAGCTTCGCGGTACGCGAGCATTCCGCATTAATGAGGTGTATGCTCGGATAATATGGAAAATCTCGGGTAAAATGGATAAGCGAGCTAAGTTTTTAATTTTTAATTGAAGCCCAAAATATGCAAATTTCAAACAATTTTTCTATAGACAAAAGTTAGAGTCTGTTAAATTTCCTATCCGGAATGGGGCGTCAGATTTTTTGTAAAATATTTATTTAATATTTTTGTAATATTTCTATTTTATTATAAATAAATAAATTTCTGACGAAGGCGATAAAAGTTGCCGAAAGCTTAAAAATATAATTTCATTATATTATTGAATTTAACTTGTTATTTAAAGTTTTATTGTTTATTTTATCACAAGTTAAGATTTATATATTTAAATATTTTTCTTAGATTAGTGTCCTCTATCACCACTGAAATAATGTAAAGTGTATCCGGGGACACCCTGTATATAATTTAATGTATAACATATTGCCCAATAATTATTCTAAACATGTGAATTAAATACAACAATTTAAACAAATTACAACAAAAATGAATTTTGAATAATATAATATATTATACAAACTCTTTGATCGCTAGAAATGTTGTTCGAAAGATTTCTTTACTTTTCCTATGCTTGCAATATTCGAAACTAAGAAGAAAGGTGTCAAAAATTAATGTTGTAAATATATCAGTATCTTATTGATTTTATCGCTAAAATAACTCTTGTGAAAATTTTTAACAAAAAATATTATATTTTTTGTGGAAATAATGCCAATGTTTTATGGCATACATACAGGATGTTCCGCAACGTGATAAACCTAAAAACATAAGTTTCTTTGCATTCCGAGCATTCTCAGGAATCCTTTGGGAATTCCTCAGACTTCCTATGAATTTCAAAGAACTCTTTCGGGAATATTTTCATCTTAAATACCTGAGTCGTTAGGAATGTTTTGAAAATAAGTAAAATATAACTTTTAAAATAATTGTTTTTAAAAATTGGATTTTGTTTGGAACTTATAAACTACTTATCGAAAAATATTCAGCTTTCGTGTACTAGTTTATCATTATATCCCTAAAAATGTGATCTCTCCGCATTTCATTTAAATAAAAAATATTTTTTCTTTAATATTCGCATCATTTTGAATGTCAAGTGCTTGTCAGCATACTTGACTATCAGTATAGATCTTGAAGTTAAAACTGTTTTATTTAAAACTAAGTTTCAATAGTTTTGCGAATAGAAAACTTTCAGTTATATCTCAATATCGAAATAGCTTTGTTCTAGAAAAATAACTAAAAACTAAATTGTAAAACTGAAATAGTTATGTAATATTAAATGGAAACGACGATATAATACTAAAATGTAAAAGATGGATAATATAAACGTTATAGTCTTCCAATTAGTTAGTATACAAAGCACAAAGTACTTTAGCAGTATTAAATAGTTTAGCATAATAACTACTTTCAGCATTGAATTTCCGCCTATTTAACTTTTGAGCTGCAACTGTAATTTATTTTATTTTACAAATTTGTAATATATAATGTAATATGTACAAATGTACCTGGTAGATATCAATAAAATCATACGTATATGACATGTTTCTTTACACAATAAATTCTGAAGTGTTCCACATAGAGACTTTATTTTTTCTCATTATTTTCTACTACTATAAAAGCTCGAAAAGCATTACATCCCCGTTATTAATATCCTACTCAGATTTATTTCAATGAACATTAATGTTACACGATTTATAAATAGTAAATGTTTAAACAGCTTACATGAAGTTGATATGTATACGCATTAGCATTATTTTTCAATTACTAAACTTTTAATATTTAAAATATTTTGAATTTTGATATATTACACTGAAAAATGCTTGTTAACTCGTAAAAGCTTACTTTATAAAATTTAAAATAAGTAATGGATTTCTATTATATACCTAGTTTTATGTAAAAAGTTTTACAAAAAGAAGAAAATTGCAGCAATAATACTTATGCCACATAGAATCCCATTTTGTTCATCGTCATTTGCTGTATTCAATTTTTCATTCTTAAAAATATTGAAATTCAAATATTGCAACTGACATTCATAGTTTATAATATTGTACTTTTTTGTCACGGAAAGCACAAAAATATACATTACTTATTTTGTTGCATAATAATTATGAAATATACAGAAAGGTTGTGATTAATAGAAAAAAATTATGCTGTGTAAAAATTGGAATTGCACGGTTCAATTTACATTCATGATTATACATACAATTCATAAATAACACATAAAGTACCTAACGAAATTGTTCTGTTTCTACAATGCAGTATAATGGAAGGTTAGAAGAAGTTAGCTGGATTTGTAATTCAGATATAAATAACTATGAAAACAATTTACTTCTATAAGTAACAATTGCTGTTCGAACTTTATTGCATCGCCGCCATCGAGGAAAGTGAAAGATTTGGAATATCATATAGCACTATTATTCTTTTGAAATACCGAAACAATAGATGCCATAATTTTGCCTTTTGAGGAAATGCTGAAACAGAAGGAAACAGATAAAATAAACTTAGGTTGATACACTTACAATCACAAATTTGTCATAAAAGTTTTCTCATTACCACTGACAATTTTCCTGCGTGCATTTTTATAACAATTCCATTCACAGTGGATCAGCAAAAATACTATAGCATTTTTTATTTTTTTAAAAATTCATTTCTACTTTGTCGTATTTTCTCTTTTCTCACTTTAAGCATAAATAATAGTTGGACTACTTTGTAAGATTATATCCAGCAAAACAAATTGTAGAGATGCACTTGGACAGCTGAGATCGCTTTAAAATTATGAACGTAAATTAGACAAGTAACATATACATATTATATTCCAAATCAATAATGCAATCAGACTGCAATGTAACTCATGACATTACGAACAAAGCTCCTTATCCGATTTGGTTTCCAATGCAAAGATAACCTGCCAAACAAGATAAATCACAAATCAATTGAGGTCAATTAAGGGTAACAGTCAGTAATAATCTAATTTATTAATACATAATCCGTCAAAGCAACCAACTCTGATCAAAATAATGTTGTTAAATTTGTATACAAATTAATACCTATCTTAAAGATATTGCGTTTTCACAATGCAACCATTAATACATTTACATTTAGTACTTGTAAAATTAATAGTTCAAACTGGAACCAGCCAAATGCATAAATTGGGGGTGAATTACTGCGTTTGAATATGTACATATTGCATTGCCGTTTGGCAGTATTAATTGACTGCTAATACTGTTATTTACTGCCTAATACTGTTGTGCACTGCCTAATACTGCTACTTTCTACCCAATACTGCAAAATACTACATAACACTGCCACATACCGGTCAGCTAACTCGGCGCCGGCTAACTTGGCGCCAAGTAAATAATAAAATGTTTGTTAAATCGTTATTGTTATAACGATTTCACATACAGGGTCGTTCGCATATTGTAACAGTTCTCTTATTCTCTCTTAATGATTTACGTCCTCAAAGTATACGTCCTCGACGTATTGGAAAAGCAAATCTGGATTCGCCAGTTGATATGGACGTAAATGGGATTCTTGAAAATGATGGCGGAGAAATGTGCGTGAAGTTAGCCCCCCGTTTGTCGAAAACTAAAAATTTTTTTTTTGTATTCTGTTGTATTCAATTTGTATTGTTTGTATTGTTAAAAATTAAAGTCTTAAGTTTAATATTAACCGCGTAAATCGCAAAACAAAATTTTGCTCTGACCCGCTGCTTGGCTGACTCAAAATTTTAAAATTATTTTTGTATTTGTATGCAATTTGTATTGTGGTGCAATGTAACTTGTATCGTTACATACACAATGAAGCTACGTCAACGGTTCCCAAACGGGGTTCCGCGAAAAAATCCAAGGGTTCCGCCAAGAAGAAATAAATTTTGCAAAAATTTTTACTTTGCCCAAGGGTTCCGCGCCCAAAACTAATTGGGAACCGCTGCTCTAAGGTAACAGTCTTATAAAAAAGCATGGAGAGCATCCACTGCAACTTTAGTCGCAGAGCCCCAGCCGCAGCTAAAGATTCATAACTTTCACACTTTTATATCAAGCATGCTTTCGTATAAGAGTGTTACCTTAGAATATGATTGTATCATTATAAGAAAGCGTGGAGAGCAGTCCCTGCGACTGCAGTCGCAGAGCTCCAGCCGTAGCTAAGGAACCTTAAGATGACCAGCTTATAGTGTGATTTCTTAACTGCGGCTTTTACATAACATTTAACTAGCCCTTAAACCAGCTAACCAGCTAAAGATATGATTCTGCAGCTGCGACTGGGGCTTTGCGACTGTAGTCGCAGTGACTGCTCTCCATACTTTCTTATAGGAATGTTTTCTAAGAATGCCATCTTTTGCAGAGTACTCTAAGGTAACAGTCTCATGAAAAGGCATGGAGAGCATCCTTTGCGACTTCAATTGCAGAGTCCCGGCCGCAGCTAAATATTCATATCTTTCATACTTTTATATCAATCATGCTTTCGTATGAGAGTGTTTCCTTAGAATGTGATTGTATCATATAAGAAAGCGTGGAGAACAGTCACTGCGATTGCAGTCGCAGAGCTCCAGCCGTAGCTAAGGAACCTTAAGATGACCAGCTTAAGTTGTGATTTCTTAACTGCGGCTTTTACATAACGCTTAACTAGCCCTTAGTAGCTTCCATAAGAAAGCATGGTTGATATAAAAGTATGAAAGATATGAATCTTTAGCTGCGGCCGGGACTCTGCGACTGAAGTCGCAGTGACTGTTCTCCATGCTTTCTTATAGGAATGTTTCCTAAGAATGCGATCTTTGCAGGGGACTCTAAGGTAACAGTCTCATAAAAAAAGCATGGAAAGCATCTACTGCGACTTCAGCCGCAGAGTCCCGGCCGCAGCTAAAGATTCATATCCATCATACTTTTATATCAACCATGCTTTCTTATGGGAGTGTTTCCTTAGAATGCCATTTTTGCAGGGAACTCTAAGGTAGCGCTTCCCAAATGGGAGTCCGCGAAAAAATCCAAGGGTTCCACGAAAAAGAATTTCAAAATGGCGCAAAATAAATTTTGGCAAATTTTTTACTTTGCCCAAGGGTTTCGCGGCCAAAACTAATTGGGAACCGCTGGTCTACGCACTGCATTGTGTAGGGCACTTGAAGAAGAAGAAATGTTGCTGTATTGTCCCACTAATTTGATATTCTTGGGTATAGAGTCTTCTCGGGACGGCAGTTTCGACGCGGACGTTTCGGCGCGGACATTTCGGCGCGGACATTTCGGCGCAAGCCGGTATGGTACAACTACGGTTCGGAGCAAAGACGGTTCGACCGCAAGCCGTTTTGGCACGGAAATATAATTTTCGATAAATATAAGTAGTGTAGCTACATAATTTTATTACTGTACAAATAAAATTTGTTTTGAAATATATAAATTAACAAAATAATGATTGTACGGCCAGAGAGGAGGATTTAATTTTCACGATAGAAATTGCATTGCAACACAAAACAAATTGCATACAAATACAAAAATAATTTTAAAATTTTGAGTCAGCTTAGGCAGTGGGCCAGAGCAAAATTTGGTTTTGTGATTTACGCGGTTAATATTAAACTTAAAACTTTAATTTTTAATAATACAAGCAGTACAAATTGAATACAACACAATACAAAAAAAAATTTTTTAATTTTCTAAAATGGGGGGCCAGCTCGAAATTTTGTTTCGCTATTTACGCGACTAATGTTAAATTTAGGACTTTAATTTGTATCAATACAAACAATACAAATTGAATGTAACACAATACAATAACATAATTTCAAAATTTTCGAAAATGGGGGGCCCGGTGCTAAATTTTGTTTCGAGATTTACGCGACTAATGTTAAATTTAGAATTTTAAATTTTAGCAATACAAACAATACAAATTGAATACAACACCATACAATCAAAAAATTTCAAAATTTTCGAAAAAGGGGGTCAGCGCATAAAATGGTTATTCGCGATTTATAACTTTATGCTTTGCGAAATGAAAAAAAGATTTACAATACAAACAATACAAACTGAATACAACACAATACAAAAAAAACATTTTGGTTTTCGACAAAAGGGGGGCTAACTTCACGCACATGGTGGAGAATCCGCGTTGTGTCAAGTACTGATTAATGAGGTCGAAATTAACACACTTAGGAAGGGGGGCCTAGCAGAAACATCTAACATGCAGAGTTCTTTTTAGCAGAACCTACCAATTAAAAAAATATTAATTAATTAATACATAAGCAAAAAATATAATTAATTAATAATTAATATAAAAAATATGAATTAAAAAATAATGTATCGTAGTTAAATAAAATAAATTATCGTTTTCTAACCTAAGCTTAATCGGCGCCGAGTTGTCCTGGCGCCGAGTTAGCAGCGCCGAGTTGGCGGCGCCGAGTTGTCCCATCCCGGCCACATACTATCGATATTGCCACTGACGCAGATACTGCCCCTTACTGCTGATACTGTTACGTATTGCTGAATATTTTCACTTCCTGTCTGACACTGCCGTTTACTGCCTAATATTTCCCTTTACTGCTTAATAGTACCTGCTACTGGCATATACGGATACTTACTTCCATCTACTGCTAATACTGCCTATACTGCTACTCAATGTACACAATACTGCAGTGATTTACTCCCCGAGATAGATCCAGTGGCAGCGTCTCAAATGTTACAGAAGCTGATACTAGTATCTTACAATAATGTAAGAATTTTAAAAACTATCCCCTCACACAACATTCATTGAAGAAAATAATTTGTTTGACTGAAAACCAATTAATATTGTTTTAATTAAAATTAAGAATGATTTAGATATACCCGACATGCACAGACCTGCAACTGCAGATTTTTATAATCTCGTTAATCCATTCATGAGCGTCAGTTGTAACTAATCCTAATACATAAAATCCCAGCACGTTTCTGCTACTCCTGCTACAACGTGTCTTTTTTGGTGGAAGAAAACACTCTGGTTGGCCGATTTTTTTTAACAACCAAAAAATATATTAAACTTAGATTAAGACTAAAAATATTTGTCCAATATTAATCCAAACCGAGAAATTTGAATTTTTAAGCAAAAATGAGGGAAGTTTAACCTTCGGCTAAAAAAAATTAAAACTTGTAAAGCATATTTATTTAATTACTTTACTGCTCAAGGAGTATAGCAGCAACTTTCTGTGTTACTTTGAAAGTTAATTATAAAAATAAAATAAAAATATAAAGTCATAATTGCAAACCGGGGGGTCTGGGGAGTGTGGAACACCCTCCAGTGCATATCGCAACATTTCCACTCTTTTAGAATACTTGGAAAAGATAGGGGATTTAAAATTTTACAAATTTCGCCACGAAAAGCCTGGAAATTTTTTGTTTTTGAGCAAAAGTGAGGGAAATTAAAACGTTCGGGCAAAGAAAATTACAATTTGAAAAACTTATTTATTTTTATATCATAAAAAAATTTTTTAATTACCTCACGGTACATCAAGTTTAGCATCAACTTTTTGCGTTACATTGAAAATATAAGAAAACGGGAATCACCCAGTAGCGGGAAAAGAAATTAAATGTTTAAATATTATACCGCTAAAAAAGAGATCCACCGTCTAGCTACCCGTCCGCGGACGGGCTTTCCAGCTAGTAAATAAATAAACAAATAAACAATTAAAGTTATTTAAATTTTTAAACTTCGTGGTAAACATTATTTTTATCAGGGGGGACTTTAGGGGTACAATCCGAGTCATCCTTGGGGGGGGGGGGGTGCGCAATTTCCTCTTTTCCTCCCTCTAAATACGCTACTGGCTGTATGACTCTCTTTCTTTTTTTCTGTTCTTCATCATCTATAACGGCTACTATGGCGAAATCTTCCGAAAATAAATAAATAAATTTTTACATCAGAATCATTACGATACCTACACAGCTTCTACATACATATGTAACGTACGTTTCAAAAACTGTCTGTGCTAATGTGAACACTCGCCAATTTGTCGGTCCGGTAGGTGCTATTGCAGGTCTGTGCATGTCGGGTATATCTGAATCGTCCTAATTATTATTATTGGTGATAATGTAATATGAATTGTAATTTAATTGTTATTTGAAAATATTTTATAAAATTGAATAGCATCCCATAGACTATCTATGGGATAGATAGTAAGTAGGAATATTTTCTTAGTATTAAGTACTTGATACTTAAAATTTTTATTTAATTTGAAGTATGTAATAGTGAGGAAGAGAGATCCTCATAGCAGAGGCAGGAAGCCCCAGGCCCGCATACCCCATGGCTGAAACGCATGTGAAACCGCAATTTTCAGGAATTAATTAGATAAAACCGCGAATAATTTCCAGCGTCTCATCACAACAGGAAAATAATCTCTTATGTTTGAAATTGTATAATGATTTGTGACGAGATATTTGTAAACTGATCAAATCTACTTAATATCAAAATTTGAGTTCTCTTTAGTTATAAATTGCAGACGCAATATCGCAATTGAAAAATGTGTAAAAAAAACAAAATATTGTCTGATTCTCCTTTTTCAGTTTATTTTAGAGTTACTCAATTTCTTTACGATCCTGTTTTTGAAACCCGTATCCTGGTAACTGTATAACAAATTTTTGGGAATCACAGAACAATTTCTGCATTTATTACTTGGAGACTCTTTATCTATTAAGCAATCGTGAATAAAGCAGGTAAACAGAATCTGGAAACGTTCTTTTTAAAAAATCTAAATTTTTTTCTTATTAGGACTATAATTCTTAGTTTATCAGATGTTGCAAGAAATTGTAAAAGCACAATTAAAAGGGCGAAAGAAAAAAGTCATTAAATGTAACCTCTCATTTTATAAAATAGTGGATTGAAACTGTTCCATTTCAATTATTCAATGTCAAGAGGGAAAAGGAAGTTATAGTTAACTTTTTAACTATAAATGATGCAAAAGTTAATTTATAATACAAATATGAAAAAATCTCTGCACAAGTAAACAACAATATATTTTTTTTATCAAAAATATCACCTGAAAATCTTAGAAATGTATTGAACTTATTATTAACGTTTACGCTCTACTGCTACTGTGAAGTGCAATCAATTGATCTCTTTCTTTGCCATATTACATTCTCATAGGTACGGATCGTGATTTGACTAAAAGATTTTTTGTTGGAACTAACTTCACCAAAAATTTTCTTCTAAAAATAAATAATATGATATAGATAAGATTTCATTTTTTGTTTCGTCCATTCGTATTGCTTTTATTCTTAGATTAAACGATAATAATTTCGTTTGAAATATTGCTTTTCGAAGCTTACATTAAGATTTCAGTTTTAATAAAAACGTGATTTACAAACGATTACTCTTGTTTCAATAATTTTTCAACATAGAAAATGACATTTTTGGTAATCAGCACCATTGGTATAGAAAATGTCAAACTTGTGTTTAAATGTGTTAATGTGATTATTTAGGGCTTATTGCTGTCAGAGTATGATAAATTATTCGTGTGATCTAATCTGATTTTATTTGAAGTTAATCAATAATTCCCATAATATTATTTTGTTTTGTATTAGTGCATTTGTGAATTATGATTAATAAATAACGGTAATGATTAACTAATGATCGCCTTTAACCTTTAATGTTAAAGAGCAATTACAACGTGGGAAATTATGATATAAAACTTATTGCAAAACCAACGTGGAAAGATAATTTGTTAAAAACTCCAATAAAATTTGAAGGTGTCTCAGAGAGATATAAAAGATGTAACTCGTGTTAGAGTAAGCGTAAAATTTGTGGCAAAACGATGTAAGTATCGACGTCAGACATTTAATATAATAAAAGATGACAAAAATGTCGCACATTTTAAAATAAAACAGAAATGAGGATATTCCTCAACAGCTCATCCCTTATTATATACTAAATTGAACTTATGAAGGGCCTTTTCGTTTGAATACCTGGAAACTTTAGAGTAATTCAATTTTATATATATTTGGATTCCATCAGCGCCAATGACATATCTTTTTAGGGTCTATTTGATAAAAATAGAAGTAACTTTCTAATACGAATAAAATATTTTTTGTTATAAAAAAACTTGAAGTTGATAAAGTAGGGACGCGAGTTGATCGTCAGGAGCGCTTATCTTGATTTCAGCCTGGAACGCTTTCAATCTATTTTCAGGTAGAATAAGTAACGAGACAAATAATAATACACTTTTTGTTGGAAATTCAATTAATAATTATTAAACTTTTTTATTTTAACATTAATCTTGAGTTAGGTATTTGCTTAAATCCATAAAAAAAAAATTTCAATTTTTATGTTATAACTTGATTGCTTAGTTTTGTTATGTTTGTGCTTTGGAATACCGGAATGGAACTAGAACTAACATTTGGGATCGAAAACGCCAATAACATACAACGTTGAAATTTATGTTTCCGTATCCAAAATATTGATTCACATAGGAAGTAAGCTCATTTAATTACAGTTTCAAAAGTAAAAGAAAATTTTGAGTAACTTCTAAAGTTGATGAGTTTTATGTCTACTTCAACAAGTTTTATTGCGATTCGATCGAATGAAATTGATACCATGATGAAAGAGATTTCAAAAATAAATCTGATCTCAAAATTATTATATTAAAAATATTGTTGCTCTTGAAGAACGCCGCAAAGCTTCAGTATGAAAACACACCGTACATATTATGGTATGTGAAAGCACGTTTGTTGAAAAATGTAATGCATTTGAGAATATTAAAATCGTCTAGTGAAATTTAAATATCACCAAGCATGAAAAGTTTTTTATATTGCCACACCGAAACCAAATTGTATAAATCTGCTGTTGATATTTAGGCTTCGGAATTTCAAAAAAAAAATTAGTTGTAAGTTACTAAACAGCAGAACGAAGACAAAAATTTAATTAAAAACATAAAAACCAAAAAGTCGTCAACAAATGTTAATACAAAACATGAAAATGTATTTAAGTTTCATCTTATTTATTGCAACCGTCCGTCGTCTTGATAAAAGCAAATAATATATAAATTAAAAACTTAAAAAAAGAATTTCGATTAAAAATTGTAGTAGGGTCCTGGGTTTAAATACTTTAGTGTTTTTTTTTAAATTTGAAATTAATGCTTTTTATGAAACTTGTGAGCTAATTTTTTGTGGATATAAAATTCCGATGTGTACTTTACATTTCAAGTTGCTGAATTAAGTACCTAATGCTTTATATATTTTTGAAGATCATTAACGATGAAGGAACAGAACATCAAACAAAACATATTAAAAGCACCGAAAGCTATGGTGCTTGTGGTGAAATAGCTATAGGCTTTTAGAAATTTAGTACACCAAAGCACGAACATTAAATTAAAAGGATGCAAATTAAGAACTCGAAGATTCCGTGTAAATACAAAATTTATGATTTACGAGTAATCTGTGCTTCCTAAAATTTATTTTCAATTAAAATGCAATCAAATATATTTTAAATTGCTTTAGATATCCAGTAAAGAAAGTACTACAAAAAAATTATTTGATTATACTATTTAGTTGTTGTCTAAGTGTTTCATCAAATATTACCTCACGCAAACGCATTTGTTCTAATCACGCATATATTATATAAGTACACTTATATGCTAGGAACGTGAAGAACCGCTATTAGAGCAGTCGATTGTGTGGAACAAACGCTTTGTTTAAGCTTTTCGTTCTGCTGAAAATGCTATTCTTGGCGAAGACAAATAATTAATATACATTAAGATCTCTTTTTAAAAATTGCACGTTCCACGAAATTGTTCAATCTTTTCAGTCACAATTAACTTAAAATGTAATATAAGTTTTTATTACTATTAATTAAAAGCACTCGAATGCGGTTTACACAAAAATAAAAGAAACCCTCGGTATACACATTATCAAAATTAAGGAATTTTATGATGGAAAATTTATCTTAAGTAAGCGGTTTTAGGAAAAATATTACATATTCAAGACAGGAAAAGAATTTTATAATTTATAGTTAAAAATCTAAACGAAGTTAAAATTATTCAAAAAAATTAGCCAAACCGTTAAAAACAATCATACAAATGCGGTTTTATGTATGAAACTTATGAATATTTGACCTACATTAATCAAACGAATAAAAAAAAACTAAAACCCGAAACCTCCCCTTAAGAACTTTTGTATTTATTTTTTTTTTCGGTGGCATAGATTGACAACGTTTTTCAATCAATTCAATTAATGTGTTCTTTATAATTTCGGCTGCCTAATATAGTTTCAGGTAATCCCATATAATATTTAATAGTCAAAAATTAACGCATAATAAAAAGCTAATAATTGAAGATGGATAGTATACAAATTTACATAGCACTTATATAAGCTAAAAAAAAAATTATATACATTTTTCAACAGTGAAAATAAAAATTTACAAAGCAAAATATTTACATAAACTTTTAAGTTGAAAGCTTAAGTTGAATTATTTGTTTAATTTGAATTATTTACCTGTAATAATAATAATATGTATGTAATCCTTATAAAAACTTAAAAAGTCAAATATTAAATTATGTTTTATTTTAAAATTTATTACAAAATGACAGAGCTAATAATATTGTTTAATACAAAAATTAAATTAGGTTATTTGATCTAACTTCTCTAATTCAATAAATTCACGACTTTCCAACTTTTACAATAACGAAGTTACTTGTAGATATTATTGTCTTAATTAATAACATCTGTCTTAGTATGTTGTAATTGAAAAAGTGTTTGTGGTAAAATCTGAACTAGGTGCAACTAATAAAAAAGTATTAGTTACAACATTTCTTTACAAAACTATTTTGTCAATAATTTTGGAAATAATTGATTTTTATATTCACTGCATACACAAGAGTACTTCTGTAGTATATTATTTATAAAAATAAGTAAAATCTACGCGTGTTTCAATCTTGTTAAGTTTCATCAGGTGGTGGTTACAAGAGGGTTAAATCGGACCTTTTCTTTACTAATTTAATCATATCATACGCTCTACCTGATGAAATTCAATAAGATTGAAATTATTTTATTTTATACTAGTTAAAATTTTCACTAAATTAAAAAATAAATTCTGATGCAAAACCGCAAAAACAAATTAAATTTTAGTTTTATTAATGCCCGTGCTTCATATTTATTAAAAATAATTATGTTAAATTAAGATTTCGTGTTAATTAGGAGCAGGTCTCACGATACTATGCAAACTCAGCTACTACTACACACTAGTGACTCGTATGCATGTACGTAGAAGGCTAAAATCTCTTTCATGAACATCTATTGCTCTGTAGAATAAATATTTTAAGTATGAAGAAACTAGGTTACAGCTTTTCATAAATTCGTATATTTTTTACCAAAAGGTTTCTGCAATTTTATAAAAGAATCATTTAATTCTAAATATTAATTTAACTAATTTAATATATTTCTTCTCGATAGTCCACCAATAATTGATCTCGGTCTTTAGTTCGCAGCTTCCTATAACTAAATTTTTTTTACAATTTGGGCAGATTATCCTGAGATAAAAATTTTATAACCACAAGTTTTATATATCAAAAATGCAATAATTTTAGATTGATTGAGATAAAGTAGGTAAACAAGAGACGTCAATAATAAAATTGTTAAAAATATTCAATTACGATGTTGAATACAATATATTTTTATAAATAATGGAATGTAGGGTGGATTATCCAAATATGTGGAGGTTTATATAACACATATCCTTCGTATTGTTTGAAATTCCAATGTATGTGTATCATTCGTAATTAAGAAACAACGTATAATGATAATTATTATTATTATCTAAATTTGGGCTTTAACAATCACAGTTACCAGCAAATTTAATTATGGATTGAATTTCAAATAAAAGAATGTATTTTACGCAAGTAAATTATGATATTACACAAACAATACCTAATGTTTCAATGTATGAAACTATATACTGTGAGACCATTTTTTAGGAATAATAAAAAATTATTATTCTTTACCTTAGTTACCTTTATAAAGATACCTTAGAACTATCTATTAAAATATTTTATCCAGTTTTGTGGGAAAAATAGTTATTTATGAACCGAAGGTATAAAGTGACAGTTTTTTTTAGTTATTTTTCAATCGATTAAAGCACGTATACAAGTTCTTTTGTCCGACCGAATGCAGAATACAGAAAGAAAATACTATTTTAAAGATTCAAAATAAAATTGATGAAATGCTTGCCGAATTTCTTCACCTCAAGATATCTCTAAGGTAGGACTTTGTTAGATAGTTAAATCAAGCAACTAATCAAATTTTAATTATACCTGCCCGCACCAACCCGAAAAATATTTAATGGATTTTTTTTCAATTTTTGCTTTTTTTAACTTCCAACACCCTGTAGATAACTAATATTGAAAAATAATAGCAATGGTCTATGTACTGGTAAACCTCATAATGTACAATATCAAATAATTAATTTAGGGTAAAATTTTTTTTGTTATAAAAATACTGCTGTGTGGATGATTGGACCAAGGTCATATGTGGGTTATAATAAAATAAATGTTGTGTGGATGATTGAGTCAAGTTTAAATATAACAAAGTCGTTGAAACCAAGAAACCACCCTTAAGTTAAAATAGATCTGGAAAAGCTACGCAATTAAATCAGGCCAATGATTATTAATTTCGATTTGGAATTCCAAGGATTAAAGCTGAATTGACTGAAAGTTTTTTGACTCTCGCCTGGTGAGATTTGGATACTTTTTTGAGATTTTCTTCGAGATTCATACATTTCCTACATTTAAACTGGGAATAGTTTTTCTTCTAGATTAAACATTCATACATTTCAATTTGAAATTATGGTCATGGTCGATTTAATATTATAATACCTGTACGCATTTTAATTACAATGGACTTTAAATATATTATATGAGTTGTGATCAAAATTACAATAAAGAATTACCATTTTTCTATATTTTTTATTCGGTATAATTTTAGTAGTTTTGGTTCCTAAGTTTTTAAAGTAATTTTAACCAGTTAATCAATCAGATTCGTTTGGAATACATCTCGAAGCATAAACGCTTAACTCTGGCACTTGTAAATATTTGTGAACAAATAATTTTTATCAATTAAAGTGTCGTTAATCAAGGTTGGAAAATAATACAGGTGACGGCTCCAATAAAAGAATTGGAGCTCGAAACAGGATCTGTTATCGTCTAAGCTGCGAAAATTGTATAGTGCAAATATATCAAAATATATAAAAAGCACTAAACCACTTTTCCGCCCTAGGGTGCAAATGTATTTTATAGCCCTTGGGAGTACACATATACTTTTTGCTCTAGGGCGAAAAACTGACATCCAATTCTCGCTCGGACAAAAATGTGTTTTTGGAAATCACAAAGTGAGTTATTGACATGGCAGTTTTATGATTTTGATGACTTTTCTACGCGAAACTTGATAAATCATTATAAACCAGTTGTAAAACAAAGAATTACTAAACTCGTAGACTAAGCACTCACAAGGAAGCTCGTGCTTAAATCTGTCTACTTATTCAGTAATTTCACTTTCATTTAACTCGTTGTGTCAAATAGTTTATTTATGTTTAATTATTTTGCTTTATAATACAATAAATGATTGTTTTTATTTACAAAATGTTTATTTTAAATTAACTGAGAAAACTAAAATGTTAGTCGATTAAACAAACTAATAAATAATAATCAACTGTTTTATTTTAATGATGAAACCAAAATAAACCTATTGATTTTTTTTATTATTGTATTTATTTACTTGTTAATTGATATAATTGTAAAACCGTTAATTTTAACACGCTAACCACCAAGCGTGTTTTATGAAAATATCCCACCAGGCCAAGATGGCTGAATTATGTTGTATAACTTTATTTTCTAAAACTTTTCTAAAATTATGAAAAAATTGTTTATTTATATGATATGTTTTTATAACATTATAATTTAAAGGTCCATCTGAACGATCCATTCCATAGCATGTATATAAATGTATATTGATTATGTTTTATATAATATATTTTTACATTTTTCAATCCAGTTCTATGTTTCTTTTTTTTGTATGTATTTTAAATGTATTGTGCATTGTGAGTTTATTATTCTTATTAAAAAAATACCTTGAAGAATTCGTGTCATCAAAATTCGTGTCATCTCAGGATACAGCGTTCCACTGCATGCATAAAATGTTAAGTTTTAATGCTTCAGTAAGTTCTAAAAATTTTAAACTAAACCAACTACGTAGCGGTCCATATGACTTCTGCGGAGAGTCTCTAAATGAATACGGAATCGATTATACAAAAAAATTATTACTTGGTGCTATGTCTATTTGAAAGTATTCGCGATTTACCTTACCGTTGGTGGCGCTCGTACCAAATGTAAACAACATGGCTGCTCTATTACGTACACTTGCTGATGTTTTGAGTTTAATTCTCAGTTATGAAATGATAATTGACAAATTAGAACACAAAAAGAATGCAAACGTTTGGTTTATAATCTAAACTTTCTATACCAAGTATACGTATTAAATTACTTTAATATTTTTCCACGTGGTGGCATTCGCTTAATGTAAATCGTAAATAAAGTAGCAGCTTATATAGCATACACAGCAGTCTGTATATAAGATTTAAAATTATATTTTTTTTCTATATTTCAAATTCATGATGGTTTATTAAGAGATGGGTTCCATGGCCGGAGAGTCTGCAGGGATAGAATATTCTTCTTACAAAACATTTATTTTCGAATATTACATTATTTTCAGATATCTGTGAAAATAGATTCATGACCATCGCATACCAGAGAAAAGCTAGTAAAAAGACAAAAGTCAGGGTAAATTTAATTTTACCACTTGGTTAAACATTTAAACTTTCAGAACAGCTTTGTGTTGGGAAAAGGCGGTTGAATTGCTCATACTGACGCTCTACTTAATATTGTCTTAGTCAACAATCACTTAGTATAAAGTCGAAAATAGTATTTCCACTTCACCTTCAACAGTTATACATATGTAGAAACTAATAACGTTTAATAATAATCTAGTTTAATTTTTCTTGTAATTGTTATTAATTCATTTTTTGGCATAGATTGTTTACGAAAAGATTTTTAAATATTTACGAAATACGTAACACGCTGCACGAAACTGTTTAGTTGGAAGCTGTATGTTTGTATGTATATGTTAATAAATTTATTACGATTGTACATATGTAAAGTGTAAACCACCAATTACTAATTAAGTTTCCAAATTAAAATGGAATTAACTTTTGTGGAAATTGTTTGCATGTTCAATAACCGCACTCGGTTTGTATTTGGATTTCATCTTTGATTCCGGTTTGATGTTTAACGACGACAATTTTAACTGTATGTTTATGCTTACCCAATTTTATTTATTTAGTCGCGAAAGTTCTAAATATCCTTTATGCAACCAACCCTCCATTTTACTTTAGTTTTGAATATTTATTATTTAAACATTAAAGCCTAAAAATTTACTTTATAAACATGTTTATGCTTTGTTGTATTTTGAATCTTTCGGTTGATGGAGTATTTTAATTTTTGCCTTGTCTGTAGCAGAAATTAACTTATATTTTCAACAAACTTAAAAACCCCTCACACTTTGAAGTTATTTCGGAACTTAGCAAGAAAGTATTCCAGAAAACTTAAAAGTAAGGGAAAATATTATTATTATTATAAAATTTATTTGTTTACAGCAAGTTAAGAAGAAGTTTCATTTTCAGGTTTTCTGAAAGAATTCGGGTAAACATATTGATTGATAAATTGTGCTTTCTCTATAATGAACCGTTAGGCTTAGATTTCAATTAACGATCAATTTTGCGTACTAAAAGTTGTGTTATCCGAAATCGTAAAATTGTAAAACCGGAGAGCTTTGGTTATTTCATGGGATTAATAAAAAAACTTATTTGAACCCCAACTACAAAATCAAGCTAATAATTTCTCAACTCGGTCTCAAGAATCACCGAAGGGTTGGTAGTAAAAAATTTAATTACTGCTTTTTCTTCATTTAAGGCCATAAATTTGAATGTGTGTCTGAAACTAGAAAATTTGACGAATGTAACAGTTTATGAGATATCAAACCATTATTTTTATTTAAAGTTGTAAACATGTTGAAACGAACACCTTCATCACAAAACTTCACATTGGCTTTGTTATTGTGGTTATATCTTGAGAATGACGAGTGTATTACCGCAACACATGTAGCTTCAAATTTTGGATTATACGTTTGTAGCTTATAGCAGTTTAGAAACTTTGTATAATTGTACTAAATATTACACGATTTATGCTAACTTTGTGAAAACCTCGAAGATGGAGTTTAAAGCAAAGAAATTTAATTACTTGTTCTGCACATAATAATTTTTTGGAACAAAACTAGAAGCAGAATTTATTGTTAAAATTTGATTATAAGAAAATATATTATGTTTCGTCAGAGTATTATACCTCACAGCGATCTCAACGATTCAAAAAATTTCTGATATTCTGCGGTTTAATTATCTCTTCGCATAAAAATATTTTTCTGGAATGCAATTTACATCTTACTAATTAAAAACTTAATTAAAATTTGTTTTAAATAAATAATTTAAAGCTTTGTATATATAAAAAGATTAAATTAGATAAAGTTTGTGTTAAATTAGAAACGTGATGTGTACTGTATCAGTTTTGAAATGGAAAACATGCCTGGCAATGACTAAACGGATTAATGATCACGAAACTCTCTTATAACGCTAGGTATAATATTAAATATAATATAGTTTATTATTTTAAGCTATTAAAATTTTAATTACAACGCGTAGTACCTATATAATAATCAGCCATACATTTCCGAACGTTTCATAAGTTCTACTTCCAATATTTCGGTTGTTACAAATTTCTCAGGATATAGATCTGGAAAAAGGATTGTAAATATCTAAAAAGAAATTACAGGAAACTCGGACATTTTCTTTTAGAATACACTAAAAGAATGCACCAAAACATGTAAACAATTTCAGTGCTTGTACAGGCGCCTGGATGGGAAACGAACCGCAATAATCCTTATTTCTCGGCTTGACACGCGATGAATGGCGGTACACAACTAGGTCCAGCGATCTGTAACTACATCCGGATGGCAAATGTTACATTTTAAATTCAACATTATGGCATCTATTTATTCTGGAAATTTTAGTACAGTTTGTGCAGAAATTACTTCTCGAACAATTTACATACATATGCAAAAACACAGTACCTACTATCTACTAACCATAATGTAGTTTAGTCTCAAAATATCTTTGATGTTTTATCATTATATAGCATCATACCGCATTTTGGCAGAATAATTTAAGTCAAACTCAATAAAGTCCTCTCACTTACTCAAAGTGGAACTTCAATTATTCATTCTATCAAACAAAACATTTTTAGGTAAAAATGTATGCAATGTTAATTTTTTAAAGCGGAAGTTTTTAAATTTAACTGAAGAGTTTGTCGAGATTATAAGGTGTAAACTTGAACGAATTCATAAATAACAACGTCAACTTTCCTCGTTTCTTTGCTACTTTACGAGTTGATTCTTTTAAATTTTTAATGTGACTGTCTACTGTGTTAAATGTGTTTCACGAGTATATTAAGAGAGTTTCAAATGACTTATTTTGAATTATCTTATCTTAACTCGGTAGAACTTTTCAAATATTAACGCTTCTTTTTATTTAAAAGTATATACCAGCTCACATTATTTTTGTAATATTTATTATATAAAAAAGTTACAAGATTTATTATCGAAACCCCAATTTATTATTATAATTCATTAACTTTTATGGTAACTACATAATTCAATTAACTTTAACGGCAAGATCTGGTCATTTAGTTTACCGAATTACATGCGATATATTTTTCTATTGCACTCGGAGTTATTACTGTTTAACATAGCAGAAGTATTTGTATTTTTTACTAACATACATTATTTGGCGTTTATTGTTCAGGTACCTAAAATATTTTGTTACAATTTTATTTTATATAAGGAAATTAAAAACAAATTTAAAATACATTATACCATCATTATCTTAATCGTCATAGCCCTTTAGTAATATATTACTTCCTAAGACGTTTTTGTGACGTTTAGCGGTGATATCAAGATTGTTAATATTAAAGTACTTTTTTGTTTTTCTTCTCAAGTCAGCATACCTTATTTTGAAATTTATTATACTTGTACCTCTGTATCTCTAAATAATAAAGTGTAATTTTCTCCAATTCATTTATTAAAAGTAACTTATTATTTATGATAGACACGATCGGTTTCTGAAAATTTTTCAATTTTCTCTGAAAGCTGTTTGGTAGGTTTTCAAATCGAATAAAATTGTTGGTATTCAATATCTTAGCTGAATTTTTTAACAATTTTATGTAATATTTAAAAAAAATGTATTTCAAAATTTACAGATAAATTAAAGAGCAGCAAACTCTATAGTCAGTTAGACATAATCCTGGCACAATATTAATGCAATTTTACGTTAATTAATATTGTGTATTAATTAGGTAATAATTTTGGTACAATATTGCTACAACATTATAAGCATAAGCCAATATTTGTACAATGTCTATTAACAATATTAGGCCAACAAAATGTAGTAATTTTTGGTATAATATAGAGTGAACATTAGTTTAATGTTAGTATAATAGTGATTAACTATATTGTAACGACATTGTGCAATATATTGCAATAATATCCAGTGAATATGTGTAATAATGTGTAAAAATATTGATACAATGTAATGTAAATATTAGTGTAATATCAGTAGCTCATCTAGGGGGCGATGAAGGCGATTAGGCCCCCTCTCTTAGAGTTCAAAAAACATCGGTTTTTACACCATTAATTTATTAAAAACAAAAAAATAAATTTATTTTTGATATTACTACTACTTTTTATTTTTA
Source organism: Cantharis flavilabris (assembly GCA_949152465.1). Classification (NCBI taxonomy): domain Eukaryota; kingdom Metazoa; phylum Arthropoda; class Insecta; order Coleoptera; family Cantharidae; genus Cantharis; species Cantharis flavilabris. The sequence continues at coordinate 15,610,406 of OX424435.1, forward strand.
TTTGCAATAAGTTTATATCCCCCCCCCCTATGGCAAATGTTCTGGTTAGGCTACTGTGAAATACTGATTAGTCCGCAATGTTTAATAAATATAAGATAAATAATGGTACAATACTACGCAAGTACTATAAAACAACGAATATTATAGTATTTTAAGCAAATGTCTTCCTTATAGAATGTTGTTCAATATTTTAGGTATTTTTTTTTTAAATCACCCCTTCCAAAAATTAGAAATGTGACCGCCACTGATTGGTTGCCAAGTCCCAAGAAATGTTGGTAAAATATTGATTGTCAATACTGAGCTAATGATGTGCACCAATATTTTTATTATAATATTATCAATATTGACTGTTAAGCTTGTAATTGAAAGAAATCAAAGTATTTATTTGTTTTTTAAATGACCACAGTTTTCATTTTGGAAAACTCTAAACAGAATTAAAACAATGTTCACTGATGTTGTTGGTTTAATAACAGCAAATACTTTACAATTGACAATACGGGAAACTTTGATAAATTATTGGCGACAGGTATTTACAGCGCCTCTACTGGCGTGAAATGCGATTTACGCGGCATTAATAAATTCTATTGGACGGAGACGTTTTGAGACACGACTGCATTTACAGCCGTATTCATAAACGATGCGTTACTTATACTTAAAACGCTGTCATTAAAAATGAACCTTATCGACCGAGTAAATAAGGTTGCCATAAAAACAAATTCGACTTTATTGGTCTTACTTAGCACTTATTACTTGTCTATGAATCTGGGCGTTAGGCATACGTATATTGTCATTCGGTAGTGCGCATTTCCAAGCAACAGGTGGCGCTGTGAACAGTGTCGCCGATTTTTACTATGTAAGGTATTACAAGTTTCCCGTATTGACAATTATAAGGTATTTGATAACAGTTATGATTGTGTATGAAACTATGGCTATGAAACGTTTGGATTTCCTTTATACACATTTAGAAAATTTGGCATTTATCATTCAAATTTTAATGTACAAAATAGTTATTTTTGGGTTACTGTCAGTTAATCTTAACCACGAATTTCACTTTTTCCTATATAGTAGGTACCACTGGAAAGAGGACAATTTTTTAAGTATATTAAAAAATTTTTTTAGTGGATTATCCATTAGTTTTCGAGAAAACGGGATTTGAAAATCAAAATTTTCCAAATATATTTAACTTGGGAGTACATAGAAATTGCAAGTAACGGGTTTTCTGTTGACAGTACGTGCACTCTGAACTAGTCTTAGTGATAGCCTTCACACGCGTGTCATACCTCGCCGAGTGCGGGCTACCCAGTCGAGGTGGATTGAGTTGAGGGCTGTTTTTAATGAGTTACGGCAAATCACGGATCCACCGTAAAATGAATATATTAAATTAAATTAATTTGGCTCCTCCCACTAATTTATATTATATGGTATTTTATATGTAAAATTTTCGATCTTTATATGCCGTTTTTTGAAAACTAACGGATAATCCACCGAATTTTTTTTTAATGTGCTTAAAAAATTGTCATCTTTCCAATGGTATATAGGAAAAAGTGAAATTCGTGGTACAGTTTAACTGACAGATCCCTATTTTTGTACCTAGAGAGTAAAGCTGTTGTTTTTGTCTTCTTTTATTATATAGGAAAACATGACAAATCTTTCAAGTGCAGCGTATATTGTACAAGTAGTGTATTCGTTAGTAGTTTAGAAAATCCAGTTCTGAAAATGTGAAAAATCTAAAAATCATTGTCTTTAATCAGTAATTGTAACAATTGTATCTCTAATATTCAGTTAGTTGCTCTTGAGCCTTCATAGTAAAATGTATTTTTAATATAATAATCATTTTACTGCTCGGTAGCACATCAACATAAATTTATTTAAAAATATAGTATAAAACAATATTAAAAAACAATTACAATAAGTTAAAAATTACTTATTAAATTAAAGTACCTATTCTTTCTAATATATTGAAAATGAATATTGAAGAATATACCTATACGAAATGCCATACTATAATAATAATGAAAAATACCAATATTAATATTGTATTGCTTTAGATCTCGAACATGAAATGTTTTCTGTTTCTACTTATAGTTAACTTATTATACATATATTATTTAATTATTGAGTAATTATTATTTCCAACTTCTATAACTTGGATAAAATTTAATTTAATTATTAATGTCTTTATTTATATTGCATCTAGGATTTCTTGATTCTGTTAAAACTTCCATTAACTTTTCGTCTAAGTCACTTTGACTTATCTTTTCGTAAATAAATTTTATATAATGTAAATTTGTTATGAAGCTACTTTAAAATACATCATAAAGCTACGTTAACTAAAACATTTTGCAGAGTCAAAGTAGTTTCAATTTTTAATTCAAAAAATAAATAAACTTTTTTATAATAACATCGTATAGCATTTTATAACAAATTTTATCGTTAAAATTAAAAAAAAACACCTCAATATATTGTAATGATATTTTATAAAAAAAAGTAAATTTTTCACAAAACCACCCTTACACCCTATGTTTTGCTCCGGATAGCTACAGTTGGTACAATCGGCGGTCAACTTCATGTGGCGATAACCCGCCAGGCCACACTATTGCTCCAACACACGTTCCTCTGAACGAATTTTTAATTTTCCAAATTTATAATAATTAAAAATCTCCAACATCCAAATCCAAAATATCAAATTTTCTCACCAACGATTAACGGATCCAATCTTGAAATCAAACACTCAAATCGAAATAATAAATTCTCTTACCAAAAATATTATTAATTTATTTACTTGAATAAATCAATCCACACAATTTCAAATCAATCTAGCAAAACATGCCAAAAACTGGCCAAAATATTCAAAAAATCTCGGGAACGCAACAGAACACGTCCGCCCTCGATACGCACCTCGGCAAAAAACCCTTCCTTTTCAAAAATTGTCCCCAACTTAAAATATTACGCGCTTCATTTCAAATTCAAAAATTATTTACAAAACTAAATAAATTTACTAAAATTAACAAAATAAACAAACTCTTAGCAATTGAATAAAATAAATTCAAAAAAATTAAAATTGATGTTTGAAACACCACATCTTATCTCCTCCGATTTTTCTTTGGCCAGCGTCGAAAGAACGGTGTTTAAAAAAAAATCTTCTCCACATGTTGTGTTTCAAACCGTTTCTTCATTTTCTTCCATCTAATGGACCTTGGCGAAAATGGAAAATTTCTTCCAAAATGCAGGACTATACTAAAAATTTTAAAGTTCGACTTCCTCCTCCAGGTCTTTGGCTGAATTAGCACTCTCTGTCCATCCTTGAATCCAGAAATCTTCATCCTTGTCTCCTCCAATTTTTTTAGCTCCAGTTCATGTTCATTTTTCGTATCACTTCCATTTTCTCCTCCACAACTCAAATCCAAAATTTCATTTCCATTTTTTAATATTTTAGGTAAGTTTTCATTTTTAAATTTAACATTATTCTCATCCAAATTACTTAATTTTTTATTATCTAAATTTTTAAAACTTTCATTTTCGTCTTCATAATCCAAATCTTTGTTTTCCAAAATAATATCAAAATTTTCTTCTTCAAAATTTAAATTTTCCAAAATAACCAAATTATTTAAATTTCCCTTTTCATTTCCAATTACCATATCTTCATTTTCCAAACTAACATCAAACTTTTCTTCTTCAAAATTTAAATTTTCGTGTTTAGAAACCATATTTTCAATGTTATTAACCTCCCTCTTCTATTCTTTTTTCTAACGACATTCTAGTATTTTTTAATTGCTCTTTAATTTCACTTTTTATTTCTTCGCTATTGTTTTTTAATTTTTTCCTTAACTGATCTCCACTATTTTGAATTGATTGATTTCTAGCATTAATTGATTGATTTGTAGCACTTAATGATTGATCCATATTAATATTTTGCAAATTCAAAATCCTCATTATATCCTCCATGGTCACCTTTTCTGTTTTTGTTCCATTTTCATTTCCAATTACTTGAATATTCCACCAAGAACATGAAAAACTATCCCAGCGTCAAAGGAAATTTTATTTATTTATTATATATAATTTATTATTATATATTTATATATTTTATTTAGTTACTACTAAGGAACGGATTTTTATGTTAAATTCAAAAAAATATAAGAATAATTCAATACGTAGAAAATCAAACTTCAAAATTTAAAAAAGAGACAATTAACATATAACAGGTTTGAATTAAGAGTATTTGAAATTATGAAAAATTCGTTATACGATAGTACAATATAACGTTATTTCATGGTTATTTCCAATCTTCAGTTGCACATAATCGATTAAATTGAAAAATAATAAAAAGTTTCTAAATAAACAAAAATATAGATTAACGTCTACAAAATTGATACCATAACCTCCAAAAATTATCAAAACTGAGCTTGTTACATGAAGTATGAACAATTTAAAAATAATTTGAACTAAGAAATTCCTTCTCTATTTCTATTTTTTCAAAGTTTTTAGAAATCAAATTAAGAGGGCAGTGCCTTCGGATTTCACCCTAGCAGTGCTAGGTAAAAGAATTTCTTATTTCAAATTATTTTTAAATTGTTCATACTTTATGTAAAAAGCTCAGTTTTGATAATTTTTGGAGGTTATGTTAAGTCAATTTTGACACGTTAATCTATGAGTTTAGTTCGAAATTTTTTCTTTTTTTTCAATTTAATCGATTATGTGCAACTGAAGATTGGAAATAACCATGAAATAACGTTATATTGTACTATCGTATTACGAATTTTTCATAATTTCAAATATTCTTCATTCAAACCTGTTATGGGTTAATTGTCTCTTTTTTAATTTTTTGAAGTTTGATTTTCTACGTATTGTATTATTCTTATATTTTTTTGAATTTAACCATAAATACATACTAAAAACCACAAATTTACTTAAAATATTTTATTTTGAGTTCTTTTTCTGGATTTATATATATTTTTGTATATTTTGATGACGATAATTCATTTACCTATTAAGGATTATATATATTTTTATTTTGGATATGACGATGTAATTTTTACAAAAAATGTTATGGAAAGCCTAGAAGGCAACAGATTGCGAAATTACCAACAATGAAAAATGCAAAAATTCCTTTGTTATTACTAACCGTTTCAGGTAATTTCAATTAAAATTTTAATTAATCGCACAATGTAATAACAATCACATTTTCTCAAGGAATTGGTTACTACTATCATACCGAGAATAGGTCTTTTCCTGTAATTACATTTGCAATAGGGCCCTGGTGTTTAATAGAAACTAGCTCTGTTAAGATATGGAGGCAATCACTGAGGATCTAAACAAAGAATAGCTTTTTCGATAAACAAATAAGTAAAACTCCAGCAAAGATTGACAGATTTAATATGAAAATAAATTATTATACAGTAGAATCCGCTTAATGTGATAACGGATAATGTTATCAATCGGTTATAGTGATCATTTTCACTGGGAACCGGCCTCTTTAATTAGTTTACACACAAACACCACCGGATAATGTGATCAAAAAGCCGCTTATTATTATTACTTTCAAAGAATTTCCTACACAATAATCTCTTTTTCTAAGTATCTTTTTCTGATATGCCATTGAAATTTTACATATCTTTACAAAACACATCACTCGTTTTAATTTCTATACAAAAATTAATGAAGTTTCCTGTTTCATGGCGTGTTTCTATTTTTATTTAGCTAAATGTACACTTTGATTTATGCATTTTAATTTAAGTTTAGTTTATTCTTGCTAAATTTACCTAATTCTTTTAACGTTCGTTTTTCTAAAATTTGCTTATTGTTATCAGTCGGTTAATGTTATCAAAATGTTCTTGGTCCAATGTGATCACATTGAGCGGATTCTACTTTACAATACAAAAATTTCCAATTAGGTCGTGATTCCACTGAGCTTGTCTTTCAGTAGCGGAAGATAAAGATTCCCCTTTAAAAAATGGGATTTTACACATTCTATTGATATATTAAAAAAAACTGTTTTTCTCCAAACGTCACGAACGTCAGCTGTTTCATTATCAATTTTAAACACGAAAGTCAAACTTTTTTTAGCGACATACATAAAACCACGTGGCGTAAAGATTTTTCCGAAAGTAAACTGTCGGCGGCAGGAACAAAAATAACTAGAAATGTGACATTATTTTAATAAAATTGACTAATTTTGGTATCTACCTTTTCTAAAAATTATTTTAAATTTATTTACCATTTCAAATATAAAATTTTAGAGCATAATTTAAAAATAAATAGATATAAACTTTGACTTTGACATTTAAATCCTTAAATATACCAACTTAAAATTTTATTTTTAACCAAATAAATAAACATTTTGATCTTTTAACCTAAAATTTTAATAAATGTCACAATTGAAGTTGACAGTTGGGAATTCAATTTAAAAATTACCAACATAAATTGAAAATAGTTGACAGATTAAATCGAAATGTCACCTTACCTTTGTTTATTTTTATTACAATTTGATTAAATTAAAACTGGTTGACCGATTAAAATTATTTACCTTTCGAATTTTTTGCGCGCGATCGATCGATCTGAATTTTTGCATATGCCTTCCTACCAATAATTCACAAGGGGTGTGTACTAGGCGAGGGGGGAGAATTTTTTGCTCAGTTTTTTGATATCTTCCCGTTCCCGAGTTATTGCTAATTTTGAAATTCATTTTTGAATTTTGTTCGTTTGGAGAAAAAGTAACATGTTTTATTCGGATGGAAAGGTAACTTTTCCTGCCACGCAAGTTTTCCATTCGCTCGGCTAGTTCCACTCACCTCGCAAACGAAAAAACTTGCTGGGCAGGAAAACTTAATCTTTCCATCCTAATAAAACAATATACTATTACTATAAGTTTATCATACCTTATATTGTGTTACCTACATATACAGATAAAATTCTGTATTGCACAATGCAGAACTTAAATGTTCTATTTGTCACAATTTGTTAAATTGTTGCTACCCGGCATCTTTTACGCACAATTTGTATTTCTAAGCTTTGTTAAACTACTATTACTGAAATTTTCATCTCAAATAAGTAAGAAGGATTGCAAAATTTACAAAGAATTCCCACGTTTCGAGTTAACTTAATTATTATTGGTATATTGCTGTAAATTGTGGACATTTCATATGGCCGTTACTAAAAACAAACTTTTGGTTAACGTAATTTATTAGGATGAGAAAACGAAAAGGAAGTTCCATGTAAAATATATATTTTTCATTCATTTCTAAATCCTTTAAATGACCTATCCTGTCACAAAATAATAAAATAATATCTTTAAATTACTCCTTCAGACTTGACAATTAAAATAAAAGGTATACTTACTGCAGAATTACCACACATTTACTTGAAATAATTCTGTTAATTTCAATCGATAGAGTACTGCAAGAATGCTGCAGGCAGTTTATTTCATGCCAATAATAATCGTCAAATGTCACAAGAACGTCAAAGTCAAAATCATAGAGCTGAGGCAATTTACTTCGACGAGCCTCGGTAATTGAATATAAAACTGTGGCGCAATGTGCAATTTTCATTTTTCAATTTATTTTGTAATCTAAAAAAATGTACTGCACATAGTATGATCAAAAATGTATTTCAAGAAGTGTTGACAAAAACGTTTAACAGAAAAACTATTTTCTGACCTTTGTTTACAATCTAACCTGGTGCCAGCAAGTAGGCATTTTATTTTTAACTCTATCTCTAGGTGCAAATAAAACAATTTTTCGAATCTACTAGTTTCAGCAATTTACCATATTCTGGATTTAATGTTTATGATTTTTAATAATTTTTAACAATTTTTGACAATAAATGTCATTAGTAAATAGTAAAATATATATATAAATTCACGATAACAATAAAAAAATTTGATATTTGGTATGTTGTCATTTGAGATGTTTTGTGACAGATATTCTTCTGATCAAGACGAATAGTCGAAACTGGTAAATTTAATACAAAATAAATTACTTAAGGAAAGTATACCTTTATTTGCCCGTTCATCCTCAAGGAGTTCCTAGTTAATTATTACTTACTTACATTTGTTTGACATTTATTGGTCATTTTTTTATTCAGAAAAATGAATAAAATGTCTTTTGAAGACTATTCCTTAGAGAACTTGTTGATATTTCTAAATCAATTGTTAAAGCTTTTTCATAATTAAGCATGACATATCTTGTTTGCGTTCAACTTGGCCGCAGGGAGGCGCTACTAGAGCTACGTAACTGGAATTTAGGCTATTCTACACCAATTAGAAATATTGAATATTGTTTACTTTAATTAAGTACATTAATGGTGACTAATAAAAATCAATAGTTTAATTTTGGCTCCGACTTTAAAACAATACTTCAGATAATAAACAAGAGAAGTTAGTGGAACACTGCCAATACGAAATAAATCGTCATCGAGGTTAATAATTTGCAAATTACTCAACTGATGATCATTTATATTATTAACTTCAAAATACACTTGATATATCGGATAAAGATTAGGATTAAAATTAATTTCACAATTCCACTATGTCGGCCAAAACCAAACTAACTATAAATATAATTATTAATAGTTGTATTTCCCAATAATTATATTAAACTGTACTCCTGCTAGATAGTGATGGGTATTCCTTAATCCTGTGATTCTCCAGCTGTACAGATAAATCAGGAATGTCGGTTTTTAAATGCCGAAAAGTCATATGGTTTGCTAAAAACCAATGCGAGAGCAAGACTAGCACTATATCTTACAAAATATACTAGATAGCTCAATCAGAAATTTTAATAGCCGTTGCCCCAAAGTCTTTGACTAATTTGTAAGAAAATTGATGTTCCAAATTTGCGCTGCTGCAGTGAAATTTGTAGATTTTGTAAATGTAAAAAACAAATTAAACAAATAATTATGAAATTTAAAATGAAAATATAAACATAAAATAAAAACAGAACACACACACACGTAAACTAGGGTGTATACGCACCTTTATATTTATACCAACCAAAAGTTTCGAAATGACACAAAAATTTTAGTTAATATTAAATAAAAGAAAAGTTTTAGGTCGAAAAAAATTTACTCGTGATGTCTATATAGCCGTGTTTGTTGACCTTAAAAAACTTGACAAATCAAATACATATTTTATGAAAATGAAGTTCTTACTTTAGTTTATTCCGTCAGTTATAAAAGAATGTAAACCAGAATCATTCTAAAATAAATACATTTTTTGAATATCATTTAAATTACATAATAATATATCAAAAGACGAGCAAAAATACTCCAAACAAACAAGAATAAAAAATGCAAAAAGCAAGAATTTCAAAGTTAATACTAAATATGATCGGTTGATTTTAATATTTTGACATGTGAGTGGAATTATAAAAAAAATATTCTCTGTATTTGATATAAAAATTATAATTTTTAATATTATTCTTCAAATTTATATGAAAATTATAGAAGTTTTGGTTTTGTTCGAAGACATTTAAATTTAACATTTAAACAAAAATGAATATAAATATATGTCGATCGAAACAATTAAGTCGTAGCGACTAAGAAGTTAAACATTGTGTAACATTGCGTAATTAATATTTTATGTTACTAGTTCTTATGCTTTATTTCATTTTACTAAAACATATTGTGTAATATAAATATAACATTCATCGGAATTGCTGTTCTCAAGTCGTTACTACTTAATTCTTACGGCTTCATCATCTAATATAAACAAGAATTCCCTTTAAAGAGGTTTTCTGTACAAAATTTATATTTATTTATTTACTACAAAAGTACAAAACAGAGTTTAACCAATTAATAAAGCAGGAAGTAAATCAAAGTAAATTAACTAAAACATGCAGGTGAACAACTGAGCGGCCTATAAACGACGAAGTCTTCTCGCGTAGCAAATTAATAAATAGTAGACAGGAAGGATCGAAAATTAATTCTAAATTTTCGAAAAAATTAAGACGTCGTTTTGGCATAATATACAAGGATATGATATGGCCATTATGACTCAGCCTACTTAGTCGGATTGCGTGTAACTTAGTATGATGTCAGAACCGTAATTTCATTGGCCTATAAGACTAAATCAACCGTGAGAAGTAATGTTGATAAAATCATTAAAATTGATTATTAAATAACATTTAAATTTATTAATTAGAATTCAAACTGATTTTTGGTTTCGAGTTTATTAAATTAGCGTTATCCGAAATTTGATTTGCATTTAATGGCAATCAAAAATTGGAAAACAATCAAAATGAAATTATATGCCATTGACGTTGACTGAAATATTAGATAATTTATTGTAATATATGTAGTATTTCTAAATAAAAGTTGTGCTTTAGGTATAGAAATTGCAATAAAGTTTTGTAAAATGTCATTAAAACTTTATAAGAACTGCAAAATAATTATTCTGTACGTTTTACGTGCTAAATTAAAATGTTCTTTATGAAACTGTCTTCTCTGCAAAAGTTGGTTCACCATTGAGAGTACGCAAAACTTTAATTTAAAAACAAAGTCTTAGAAAAATAAATAAACACACTTAAGTGTATTATTACACCGAATACGAATTCTACTCTAATAAGCTCGCTTTCTCAATTGTTTTAAAGCAATGAAATAATTAATTTTCGCTGAGTTTGAGAACTTTGATAATAAACATTTCTAGTTTAATATTCTATTTCCAGCATTCTGACAAATATTGACCTAAATTTTCAATTTCTGAAGGAAGCCTAATTAATTAATTTTAGAATACCAAGTGTACATATGCAAATACGCAGTGTACCTATTTGTTTTGTTATTAGTCTTAATTACAATACGCTGTTGCCGTCAAATTTGTTGAAAATCGTGGGTAATCTTTTAAAACTACCAATTTAATTTTGTCAATGTTAAACAATTTTGTGAATATTGAAAGAAAAGCTAACAAATTTAATTTACCAACAAATTAAGCATTAAATGCAGAATAAACTTTGCAACACTTTTTGAGGTGGAAAGATTTTATTCGGCCATTGTATTTAAATAAGCTTAAAAATAAGTTGTAATTTAACTTGAGAAACATTTATACGCTATAAAATCTGTCTCAACAAAAGTAGCTTTTCAGGAATTTTGACATATCCTGTTAAATTTTTGAAAAAGCGAAAATAAAATATTTAATAATAAAAGCATTCTTAACTTATTAAAAAATTTTAGCAATTAAAATACTTTCCAGACAGGTTGACAGTTAAATTTTATCATGTTATTATAAAACGTATCACAAAATGTACTTATTGCTTTTTAAGAGAAAGCTGAATGCTGAAATGAAATTTGTAAACATAAATGATGAGAAATTATTCTTGCATGTTGTTGATAAATTGAGCAAAATATTAGATTTTTATTCAGTTTCAACAGCAATTTATCTGCAAACATCACGACCTTTACAAATTTATTTGAATAATTATTGTTATTATTTTTAGTATTTTTTTAAATTGTCCGGGTGGTTTTCGCCGCTCTTGTATACCGTTCTCGACATGCCAGGATTTTTTACTATAAAAATTAAATAATTTTATGAATTTATCAATTTATAAGTTTAATACAAACCATCAAGGAAGATCTTCAAAATATTTAATTTCTTTACTTTTACTTTTTTTTCCATAGAAACTTTAATACTTTTCATCTTACAATATAAATTAATTTCGTCTAATATGTTTTTATTAATTTAATTTAATTATGTTCAAAATCTAAATAGGAAAACATAAATTTTTGACCCTTCAATCTTTCATCAAATCATCAAGCTTTACAAAAATTTAATTAAAGAAATAAGCATTTCTATATATTACCTAATTTCTAAAGTTTTGAATTTGATAACTGTACTAAGTTTGCTGCATCGTAATTAAACCTTTACAGTGAACGTCCTACTTGGTTTCTGAATATTCTGAAAGATTCAAAAAGGTGCAATACTCTTTATTTTATGAATTTGTTTCTTTTATTTATTTATTTAATTCAATTAATTTGAGGTAGGAACATTATCACTAAATTACTATTGCTGAATTTCTTCACTTTGATATATCTCTAGGATACGAATCTATTCGATAAATAATATCCCAAGAAACCAATCAAATTTTTAAATTTATTTTCGTGGATTTGAATTGCTCGAGGTGAAGAATTCGGACATCAGCTGAAACTTAATCTCGAAAGAACAGCCTTTAGGGTAGTTAACTCCTTTAATTCATTTTTATTTAATTGGCATATCCTTTTGATTTTTGTTTGATTGCTGTAGATGTACATTTTAGTAATTTCTATTTTCTGCATGTGTAACACTTCGACAGATCCAATCCACATATATCTGGATTCCATGTAATTTTAAATAATAATATTAATTTTAAACTAATTTTAATAAAAAATATATTAAAAAATAAAATTTATATATCACTGTGATTGGAAATAGTAAATACCTAAAAGTTGTAATTAAATCATATGATTTAAAATTGCTGTTTACTATTTTATGACAGGTCAGGATTACAAAAACTATTTATCAAGAGGAATGAAAAACATGAAAAAAGGAGCCGTTCTGACAATCGTAAAATTGTTTCAACAGCAATAAAATAAATTGGAACTGAGTGATAATGATGCAATATAAAACCATTTCTTTTATGTTTCAAATCTACTACAGTTGCATATTGTCATCTAAAATTAATTCAAACAAATAAGAAAAAGATCCTAACGTTACAATGAATAAAATAGAATAAAAAATACCTATTTGAAAAGTTTATAAACTTTTTAAATAAATTAAATCTGTAGTAAACCAATAGAAAGCACCTGTCAACGTGACAAAATAATGTAATATTATATTCAAACATTGCGTGTATTCGATTGTAATGGATATATGCAACGCCATGTTTGACACATCGTGTAAAATAAAAATTATGAATAATAAATGATAGAATAATAAAATAAAAATAAAATTAAATATTAAAATAAAAATTAATAATAAAATAAAAACAAATGACACACTACAAGCCGGGTTTGAAATGAATTTTAAAACTAAAGTTTCACAAAAACTGGAAGTGTTCATTACTGAAAAGAATGCAAATAATATTAAAATGAAGTATTGAAAATATTTATTTATTGATTATAAGAATTTAGCAAGATGCGCTATCTTACGAGAAGTTCAGTTTCATATTCTTTTTATCTTCTTATATTGTAAATCTGCTGCTAACAATAACCTTATAATAAATTTAAAATTCACTCACTTCATATTTTGAAATTTCTTTCATTCTTTGTTTTTTTAATTAATATTGTTTCTTACAGTTTTTATAAGAAATAATATTTCTTTATATTTTTACTATATGTATACAAGGGTTACATTATTTGAAACCGATTCATCTTAAATCTCTATACAAGAAAAACTGTAAAAGAAGCTTTCCTAAATAGAAGAGAGGAAACTAATCTAAGTACTCTGCAATGAGCTAGTACTCAGCCCTTCGCCCGCAGCTAACCCAGTTTAAAAAATTTCAATGGCACCATACCCTTTGTGACACTTCAAATTAAAGGTTTTTGTTTATATTTCAATACGAAACAATGCAAAATTGCATTCTTTAAATTGATGCTTCTTCATTAACAAAACAGTTTTTGAAGAAAGGCCTTAGGGGTATAAGCATGGTGATTCGGCCCAGGAAAGATATATAAACGATATCAGAGGATTTGTCGATACTAATAAAGTAATAAGATCCTGAAAGTTTCAGATCGGTAACTCCATTGGTTTTCGAGAAAAAGCTAAATATGTAATAAATAGGAAAAAATATTTATTATTATTAGTTATTTAGTAATTTCATTTTTTTATCATGGTACATTTTTTGTAAAATTATGAAACTATTTTTTTTAAGCTTTTTTTTATATTACACTTTACTTTCATACATTTTTCAGATTTTTACCAAGAGTACGCCAAAGTAGAAGAAAATAAAAACAATTTTTTCGCTCAAATAATGCATTTATTTAATTGTTTTAAGCATTAATTTAATTGTTTTAAGCATTAATTTAATTGTTTTAAGCATTAATTTAATTGAAATTTACTGGAATTTACTTGAAATTTTTTATTTTAGGTTCATTTTCTAGTTTATACGCCTTACGGTTAAAAAACGTGGTAATTTTACATTTCGCAAAATATTTTGAAATCAACATAGGGAGCGGGCATTGCCTTCTGATTTCAACCTGGCAGTGCTAGTTTAAGAAAAGCTCCGTTCTAATAATTTTTAAAAGGGCCATTACGACACTTTTGTGGGTTATTAGTAAGTCTTCTTCGTCAATTTTTAATGTTTTATTCATTATTTATAGATTCTTATTAGTTTAGTTCGAATATTTTTCTTAGTTTCTCAATTTTTCATTACGTACAACTGATGATCGGAAATAACAGTGAAATAGGAACCTTATATCGTATTATAAATTTTTATCTTTCAATTTTTCTCATATATATTTTTTCAGAATAATATTTATTCTTCTTCTTTTATTCTGTTAAAGATTTTTAATCCTAATCTGTTACTTAAGTGATATTTATATCTTTTTTGATTAGTAATAATTTTTTATCGTTGACCTTTTTTTTATATTAATATGATATAAATTGTTGAGCATTGAGATCTTTTAATCAATTAAATTGATTTAGCATTTGCAAATTTTGCAAAATTTAAAATTACCGGTTTTTTACATGTAATTGACAAATTAAAGAAATAAATAAAAATATTTTTAAAGATTTTTTTATAATTAAACTTTATTATTTAATTTTTAGCCTTGAAAATGGGTCATATTTCAAAAAGACTAGAGAAGTCGGTCAATTTAATTGATTAAAAGATCTCAATACTCTACAATTTATATCATATTAATATAAAAAAAGGTCAACGATAAAAAATTATTACTAATCAAAAAAGATATAAATATCACTTAAGTAAGAGGTCAGGATTAAAAATATTTAACAGAATAAAAGAAGAAGAATATGAATAAATATTATTCTTTATATATAAATATGAGAAAAATTGCAAGATAAAAATTGCATAATACGATATAAGGTCCCTATTTCACGGCTATTTCCGATCATCAGTTTTACATAATGAAAAATTGAGAAACTAAGAAAAATATTCGAACGAAACTAATAAGAATCTATAAATAATGAATAAAACATTGAAAATTTACGAAGAAGACTTACTAATAACCCACAAAAGTGTAATATGAATATGAAATATTATTTATAATATGAAAATAATATGAAAAATTATTTATAATAGTTAGAACTCATCTAAATATGCATAAAAATAATTAAATTAATGATCAAAACATTTAAATAAATGCATTATTTGAGCCAAAAAATAGTTTTTATTTGTTTCTACTATGGCGTAAACTTTTTAAAAATCTGAAAAATACAAGAAGTTAATGGGTAATATAATATGAGGCTTGAAGAAAACACTAGTTTCATAGTTATACAAAAATTGTACCATGGTAAAAGAAAGAAATTACAGAAAAAACTTTTCAAGGATCTTATGAAGCCATATAAGTGTTAATTTTTTCCTTAAGAGCCCTTATCAGCCCCCAAAACATATCAAATTGTTAGATCAATCGATTCAGTCATACCAGAGAAAAAACAATTTTTCCATTTTTTTTCCATATTTAGCTTTTTCTCGAAAACCAATTGAGTTTGCGATCTGAAACTTTCAGGATCTTATTACTTTATTAGTACCAACATATCCTTTGAGTATCGTTTAAATATATTTCCGGGACCGAATCACAATGCTTATACCCCTAGGGCTTTCACTAAGATTTATTTTGAATTCTTAAGAATTAATTCTTAATTCAAATACTTTTTAGCATAAAACATATTTTTGCATATTTTCGGTTACAGATAAGCGATTAGTTTTGCTTAAGAGTTAAGATATTGAATTTCTTTTAAATGGCTCGCGGTGTCTTTAAAGGATATTAAGCCCCCTGGAACGGAATGGGACGTTTCGCCGTGGCCGTTTCGCCGTCGCCCATTTCGCCGTAGCCGTTTCGCCGTCGTTAATTAAAAAATATAAATCAAAAGTTACAATTAAAGTTTTATTAAATTATATATAAAATTAAATAAAAAAAAAAATAAATAAAAAATATAACCTAATGAAAGAAGTACTTATTGCCCCATTTGGTAATTGTGAGGAATACCACGAAGGTATTCCGCTAAGTCATCGTATTCGTCAAAACGGTTAACTATATGCAATGTTCTAACATCCGCGTTCCTGTATTTTTTAAATTATTTAGGAGGTTCTACTTCAGCTACAAGCTGTTCGTAATAAATGTCCCGACTTTTTCAGCTGATCGAAGACCGTCAACGCCTAATTTAGTTTGTAGCCTTCGATGGGCTGCTTCGGTGTGGTTATTTATAATTTTCCAATAGCCCCGAAAATATTAATTTTTGCAGTCACAATGTTATTGTCTTTTTTATAACTTTTGAGTTATAGATTAAAGCAGTGGCGTAACCAGCAGGTGAGGGACCCGTGTGCGAAGTTGTTAACGGGGGCCCTGCTTTTATAAATGATAAAAAGAAAAGAATTTTGTATACAGGCATCGGAATTTCGAAGATTTCCATGCAATTCCAGTGATTTCCAAGGAATTCTTTCCAAACAAGAGCGGATATAGAGGCGAGTAACTACCCCCCCCCCCTATTTAATTTTATTCAAATTTGAAAATTATACCTTAATTCTTATCAAAAATATTATATAGATGAGTTCTTTATTTTTCAATTTTCTGATATTTCCTTGAGTTTTTTAACATTGTCTAGATTTCCTAAAATATCCTAGAATTTTCTGTGATTCCCCTCTTCGCAAGATTTCCTAAAATCTTGAAAATTTTTAGATTTCTCCGAGTTTTTTTTGATGTTTTTCTAAGATTTTATAAAATTTTCTATTTCCTCTAATTTTTTACATTTCCTAAGATTGTAAAATTAATGAGATTTTCTTGGATTTCTTAAATTTTTTTGAGATTTTTTAAAATTTCCCGCTCGTTTTCTTACTAAGTGGAAAAATGATGGAGAAATTGTCATATGCAAAACTAAAGAGAAAATATGAGAAAATCTAGAATATTATAGACTATTCATTTTTGATTTTTCCATTTCCTGAGTTTTCATTGGCTTTTAAATTTTCTGGATGTTTCGAAATATCCTAAGATTTTCTTGAAATTTCTATGGATTTCTTGAGATTTTCAATATTTCTACAAATTTTCTAAGAATCTGTTTCTTGAGATGTCTTAGAACTTTCCAGAATTTCTTCAGATTTCCCTTCACTAGTGCACACAATTTTTTCTGCAATTTCCGCTTTGTTTTGTACTAACTGAAAAACCGAAAGAAATCCTTTTTTTCCGTGTGATTTATCAAAATATCATGCAAAATTGTTATTCTTTATCAGGGAAAACCTGGAAATGTCAGGATTTGATTTTGAAAATTTAGTGGGAACATTGAATTATTGATGATAAATGATGCCCACTTTGTTTGGCTCAATAAGAGAAGACTGGCAAAATATTACTTATATTTCATTGTGAATACTAAAACTTAAACTAATTGATTAAAAAAATTAAACAGTACAACTGCTAGGGGCCCTTTTAGCCGTGGGCCCGCGTGCGTCGCACCCACCGCACCCCGGTAGTTCCGCCACTGGATTAAAGTAAAAACAATGTCAAAACGTCGACGGCGAAATGGCCACGGCGAAACGGCCACGGCGAAACGGCCACGGCGAAATGGCCACGCCGAAATGTCCTAGACACAAAATAATATTTTAAATATGACATTTTTCTTTAAAAACCTCGTTTTAATCAATCTATTTGACTTGAAGTAAATAATTATTAATGTTATTAACTAATACATCGATGAAAACAAGTTTCAAAAAAATATATAATTTTTTGTATTAACTGACGCTTAAATTACGTAGCGTTAATTAAATGAGAATGGTACTTTAGTCATAATTATATCTTACTAATTTAGAGATTTATAATTTATTTTTTAACAAAAGAAAAAAAATTCAAACAATTACCACTATAATATTAACTTGGTAAAAATATTACTATAAATAAAATGTACATACATACATCAAAACTAAAACCATAAATACCTGGATATATGCATAATGAATTAGTTAATACCTATAGTTATGTTATGTCTATTATAATAAATTACGAATCAATAAACTGCTCTTGAGAAAAAAGGCCCAGAAATCAAAAAAGTAAAGTGATTAATGTTTATAGTTAAATGTTTTACTTTATATAATTTCGTACACAATTTCAAAAACAATTTGATGAACAAATTTTATTGTATTAGTTTCAAGCAGAAAATTGTGTGAACAATTATCTTTCTCGTAGACTTAAGTAGACTTACGCGACATTTTAGAGTTAGTGTAGGGTTAGACTATTCTTTGTGATTAGCCTCTTCAAATGAAAAAGTTAAGTCTCGTCACTGCGCCAAAGATTGATTCGCTTCAATTTCTGTGATTATCTCAGATTTTTCGTTTTTGTGAGATCTTCTTAACAAATAACTAGGCTTACTGTCGATGCAATCACAAAAAAATTGACTCTTGACCATCGGTCAATAATGTTTGAAATTCATATCCTCAATTACAAATTTGTAGTCGCCTGCGTTCTCCATAACACCACTCTGGTAGGTTATAAATTAATTACTCTCAGGGTAAACAAAATATTGTATATTTTTTCGAAAATAAATGTTTTCCAAATCTATAAAATGATTTTTGGTGATGTGTCATAAATACAATTTGAAAAAATCATGTTTTCAAATAAGTACGGAAATTTTCTAACTAACCGTAGTACTATTTTTTCATAATTTGTCAACAAGCAGAATTTAATGAAAAACAACTTGTGAATATGTAGAGCTAAAAACAAAGACAAAGGGCCGCTTCCAGCAAGTTTATTTGGTATTACAATCGAATTACATTCATGTGAACAAAATTTCTAATTGGTAACCGGAAAATGCAATACTTTTCTGTTGATAATCTCAGAAATAATCTAAATTATTAAATTTTTGTTATTCATAGAAACCAGATATTTAACCCTTGGGGTGCAAAATGAAATTCTGAAACTTTTTTATTTTTTATAATTTTTATTTTTTCTTGTCATTTGCCATTTTTGCCGTTCAATTTATTAGCCTTACCTATATGGTGAAAATTTGTAGCTTCTATGAAGTATAGTTGTTAACTCAGGAACCCAGTCCTTTTATTTATTATTTATTTTTCGTGGTACACGTAGATAGTGTCCCAGTAAAATTGTGTTCAGTCATCGATTCAGTTCAATTATTTAATAAAATTCGCCCGAGGCAGTCACAAAGTAATTATTGAATTTTTAAGGACGAAGCCAGCTGATGGTTCTGAATTTAAAATTAACTATACCGAATTCATTTTCAATTATTTCTCAATAAATTATTTGTAATCTACAAAATATTACATATGTATTAAATGGTGATTTATACTGAAAGATTTATTCAAATGTGTACAAACTAAACGGCATTCTCGGCAAAATAACTTAATCAAGGTGTTAAATCTTGGAAACTCAGATAGCATGAACTTATTTAGATTGTGATGTCAGTTTGGGTTATAAGAATTGCTTCAAAGTTTACTTACCAAAACTAACCTTATTTTGTTGTTTCACCATTGCTCCATTAAATTAAACAAATGTTTTACAAATATATTACATAATATTGATTACAATTGAATTTTTATTTTATTTGTAGCACTGAAACATTAATTTTTAGTTTCTATTATGTTATCAAACAAAGAAATGCGGAAACTATTCTGCTTACCTACATTTATCATTAGAAATTTTTACGTTTGCTAATCGTTTTTCTACGCTATTATAATGTAAAGAATTTTTAGAATTATAAACATCTGCAATAAAAGGTAAAAACTCCAAATGGAACTGAATTGTCGGAATCGTTCGAGTAACAATTCAAATGTAATATTTATCTGTCTCATGGCTTTTTCATTTTTTAAACGTTAACTATAAATAAATAAATCAATGTAAACTAGTTCCACATCCTAATATAGATTTTCTACGAAAAGCTAAGTTTTTAATATGGTTTAAAAAATATATTAAAGATTTTTAATTTGAAAGAAAAAATTTAATATTTAAAATTACAGTTTTTCTTTTATTTGCTAGTTGCAAATAATTGCTTTTAATATGATTTCTTTATAATTTTTTTAATGTTAGCAGTTCTTTGATTGCCGACTGGTTTTCTTGCAAATATTTTTTTGTATCTGTAAATTATGTGGGTACTTTAAAATATTTCTTTAACTTTTAGACTATCGGTCTTTACGTCATAGAAAATGATTTATTATAAAACTTGATGGGGCAATTATTGATGCTTTATTGACGCAAATTTAATAATCGTCAATGCTTTCTATAAGTTAATGACTTTTAAAATTAAAGCTTTTATATATTTTTATCCACCAAGTCTTAAGTGAAAACCGATTTTTGATCATTTATTATGTAAAAATAATAAATAATAATTTTGCTTTTAAGAAGTAATCTATTGTATTTGTAACATTTTTTTTACACAAACTGATTATTATTTGTTTTCAACATTATTGTTGAAAGTTACAATAACAATAGAAATAATATCAATTAATAAAACTTTGGAAACGATTGTATGGTATACAATACGGAAAATTATTCGTAAATTTGTTATTTTAGGAATATGTCATATAGGTATCTGATGATAAATTAATGTTGATATACAACATTATATGACGAAGGTAAATTTATATTTATAGTAGGTATTACTGCGTGTATCACAAACAAAACTTAATTTTTGTTTGATTTCAGAATGCCCTGGAACCGACATGTGCAAACTTCGTGCATATTGCTGATTTGGTTGTATACGAGCAACGCTATATGTCCGTCCAATTGTTTCTGTGGTTTGGACAACATAGGCCGTAGAATTGTATCGTGTCCTAAGGGAGGAATGATAGATCATCTACCAGTAGAAAATATGGACGTTAGTATGGAAATAATGGATATATCAGCTCCGGAAAATAACTGGAATATCCTTACGATAACCTCAGTGTTTCAAAAATTTAAAATGTTACAAGAAGTTCATATAACGAGATCGAACATTCTCCAAATTGGTATGCATACTTTTTGGGGCGTACCAACTTTAAAAGTGTTGGACTTGGTGTGTAATAATATATCGGTAGTTTTTGATCATAATTTTCGAGGACTGTTAAATCTTGAAGAATTATATTTAGACGATAACGTTATTGAACGATTGCAAAGTGGGGTGTTTAAACATTTAACGGAATTACGAATTTTAACGTTACAACGGAATCGCTTAGAAGAACTTGTGCCTAGATTATTTTTAAAACTAGGTAAATTACAAGTGCTAAAACTTAGTGGTAATAAAATTCTAGAACTTGTGCCTGAACTATTTAAAGATATATTGGTAAGAACATTTTTTATCACAAAAATATTTTTATGTTGTTTATTGGAGAAGCAAAATATTTTAATCTAGTTAAAAAAGTTTGGTAGAAATAAAATTTTTGTAATTAACGCAATAAAAAACTTAATAAAACGCGTTTTATCATTAAAGCGGTAAGTTAATTTAAGATTAAATTTGTAATTTTTCCACGGGGTGACTATGTGATATATACCAGTACACACGCATATATTTTATGTCCTAATTTTATTTTAACTGTACTATGAACAATCCACCTCCGTTTAAAAAAGTTTTTTTTAACTTAAGTTATTGCCGAGGTAAATGTTGATTCTACAGGGTGGATCGCGGTTAAACGAAACAGGCAGTTTATTTTTAATTATAACTACAATTGTTCACAATTGTTAATCTACTTATCAACTGGGAACATTGCACCTCGACAGCAGATAATCGGATTGCGATTTCCTAGTGACGTACATTTGATGAAAGCAATTTCGTTTGAAAAGCGTTTTCCTTTCGTTCCTTATTTGGAGTTTGAACTAATTTTCACCGAACCGTAAATAATTTACAAGGAATGTAGTAGTAATAATTAAACCTATTATTTCAATTTTAAGGGTGTTTGTAAGCACTTATTCTTTAGCATGCAAACAACCTAGATGTTTTAAAAACTTTCAGTTTTTCTTTTTTTATGAAATATTCAGAAACTCATATGACTCATGAGTAGCAGGGTTTCTTTTTGAAAATTTTTTTTATAAATTATTAAATAAACTGGGCTTATTTTTGTGCCAAAAAAAGTTATCTGAGATAGATTACTTAATTTTAATTTATTTTAGTACGGTCATTTATATGTCCAAATAATCCCCCTGAATATACAATAATTCCGTTGTCGCTATTTCTTATCTTTAAACGCGGGCGGAGAGGGAGTACTGGTAGTCTTCAAAAAATCCTGCATATTTGCTTCATCCGCCATTTTGAATTTTATGAACAATGGTTTTACTTGAATACATCGGCCATTTTCAATTTTAACAAAAAATAAATTTCCTACAACTTTAGTTCCCCACATTTTTCTTTCTGAAATTAATAGTTTTCAAATTAAACCTGAAAAAACCTGAAAAGTAAAACTCTTGTATTATTTCAATTATTTGTAACTTTAGGCCATAAATGAACATAAACTTGTAGATAATTAAATTTTCAACAATTTTGGTTCTTACTTTTTTGTCTACATTCAATATTTGGCAAAATTTTTATTTTCATTTTGTTTTTGAGTTTTGGGTCAGATGGCATAGCCGACTGGGCAAACAAAATCTCAGTTTTTTTTCCAAAATTTTTTGAGTGCGTTTAGTAAAAGAAAAAAATTATTAAAATTTTAAATCCGCAGGGTTATGACGTCGTAACCCTGCGTTGAGCGGGAGTTGATAAACCAATAAGTTTTAAGACAACTCAACGCTGTTGTCGGTGTTTTTGTTGGTAATGCAGCAAATTATTAAGTATGGCGGTCGTGCATTATTGTTCACAAATATTTATTTTATGAACAAACTTAACATCGCATTATTTATGAGAAAGGTGACTTTGATAAGTTACCTACCTTTGATTATGATGTTATGATACATAATTGTTATAATTTGCCATCTACAGTAAAATAGAATTTAAAACCCACGTAAATGGCTTTTCACCTTTTAATTAATTCAGCTTGTAGAGTTCTTAAAAAGGTGAATAGATTTAGTTGGTTTATTGAGTTCAAAATGTTGAATACTTGATGAAATATTGTAAGTCCGTTACCTTGGGTTACTCTGTTGGGTTCTAATGTACAAACTGGATTAATTTTGATGGAAATGGCGAAAAGCCATTTAAGTATACGTAAAATCGCTTTTCGTCAGAAGATTGCCACTCAGCTTGTAGAGTCAATTTTGTCACTTTATAACATTGATCAGCATTGATGTGACGAAATAATCAATGACATTAAATGTAAAAATAAAGAATTTTAGTTAATATATTATATGATAGCTGTTCATAATAACCCAATTAAGAACTGACAACATCGGACGGCCATGTTTAAATCTGATTGGTTAGCTATGGCGATGGCGGGCAGATTAAATTTTTTTTTGAAATTCAAAAATTATTTTTAAATTGTACGCTGAATTTTTAGACCAACCAATTACATCAACATGCAGCATTTTTATTACAGTTTCATGTTTATATATTATTTCAAAAAATTATTTCGAAGGAAACTCTCCCATTGGTTGAGTACCTATAGCTGAAACCGATAATATTGATTTGGCTAGACCATCGTCGAAAAAATAAGAACTATATACGTAGTTCCGATTCTTTAATTTATTTATTAATTCTCTAATTCCCTATAAGTTTGTTTATGTTGATTTATACCTTATAATTAAAAATAAAGGTGATAATGCAAAAGTTTCAGCTTGCCGCTCTTTTTAGGTTTTATTTGAAAAATACCGATTTCAGGAACAAATGCGGGGACTATAGCTGTAGGAAATTGAATTTCTTGTGGCACATTAAATTTTAGACAACAACTTTTGTCTTTACGATTTTTTGTTAAAATTGAAAATGGCCGAGCTATTCAAGAAAAACCATTTTTTTGGTCGACTTTTTGAATGAAGACTTCTAGTGACCCCTCCCCCAACCGTTAAAACAAAAAAGATCGATGACAATATTATTGTATATTCAAAAGTTCATACTTTACATACAACAGATCTAAGCAAAATGTTGACGATTTTCAAAAGTTTCTAGTTTGACTCCGCTTGAATCAAACTGCTTGGGTTACAGATTGTTTAACCTACAACGCTAAACTACTATAATTCTTCGATAAGCAGTATCCTACAAGTGAAATTGAAGAAAAAAAGAGTTTGATCATCACTGATTGTGGTGCTTTATGGTTTCAAAACTTTTAACCACTGAAAATATTATTTTGAGATAACTCGCGGTTTGCACTTAGACAGAAGCCGCTTCAGAAACATATTGTCCTCACTTTCCTTCTAAGTTCAAGGTTACAGCTTCAGGCTTGTTTCTTGTTATTGATGAAAAACATACTTATAAAACTTCCTAAAATGTTGTTAAACTGATGTTTGTAGAACAATTATTGAAGAAATGATGTGCTGTAGATGAAGCTTACTAGTTTGTGTAATCGAGGTTTCAAACTACATCCAATAAAATAATTTTGTGATTAATATAATATATTTATGCAAAATATAACAGTTACTGTAGTACAGGAAGAAGAGCCATAGAGTAAGCAGCAAGGAATGGTTAGCAGAAAAACTTTGCACAAGATAGTGCAAAATCAAATTAAACAAACAATTCTACAAAATAAGATACATTATGCATTATCAGAAATACGTATTTGTGCTTCAGATCGCAGTTCTGGGAGTACCATTACTTTTTGTCAACTTCAAAAACAAAATTGTTTTGTAAAATTCTTATATGCAGATAACACAAAATTCTAGAATTTTACATTACTGGTAGTTTCTGTGCTTTGGTTAACAATAAGAACACTGAAAATTAATATTTTATATTTATTTTTTATTTTTATTATTTTAGGAATAAAAATTTTAGCTATAAAAATATTTTTTTGCCTACCGGTTTCGGCTTTATTAAACCATCCTCAGGGCAAAGCGTCAATTATCATAAAACAAGTTGAGATTACATAATATCATGAAGTTGATCTTCCTTTTCGTGGTTGTAAACATCTACACTTTAAAAACAAACACTTAATTGAATTCTCATTTTCTTTCAGGATTATTTCTGGGGTTTATCATATATGTTCTGAAAATTGAATTAAGTGTTTGCTCTAAATTTGTAAATGCTCACAAATAAAAAGATCAACTTCATGTTATGTAATCTCAATTTGTTTTATTTTAATTGATGTTGTGTCATGAGGATGGTTTAATAAAACCGAAATCGGTAGAAAAAATACTTATTATATTTATTGCAAGAAGATACTTTATTCCTAAAATAATAATTAAACTTGCTCATTCAGTATAAAATATATTTGATAGGTCGACAGACTGCAGTGAAAAGCATAAAATTTTAAATAAACTTATATTACACTATAACTTTGTGGCAAAGCATAATTTAAATTTTAATGGCAACTTATACGATAATACTAAATACTAATAAAATACCCACATTTATATTTATTATATTGAAAGTTTATAGTTCTCTTAGATTTGACGAATAGTACAAGCTTTTTCAATTACCGGAGGTAAATTGAGTTTATAAACCGAAAACCGCTACAAAGAGTTCAATTTTTAAAATACAAGTTTAAAGTGCGTGGAACTTTTTTTGGAAAAGCCTTCAGGCTACAAACAATTCAAAACAATTCGGTGAAACTAATGAACTTCTGGCATAATCGTTATTTATTTTTGAAACCTACAAGCCACATATTATTTTGGCAGATAGGTAATCTTTAAATAATCTTGTAGGTCAGAAAAGATTAAAAAAAGAGAACATCAAAATTAAAAAGAACTTGAAAGTTACAAATAAGATAGAGAAAGTAATATTATTGTTTTGGAGAACCTAGAGATCTGGCTCAAATTTTCAAAATAAAAAAAATTAGATTGTTTAGATCGTTTAGTTGCTTTAATTGTTTTAATTCTTGATCCGATTCTTTGTAAAATCATAAGTTTGTTGATAATGAGGGAAATTTCTTCAATATTGGTCCGGCTATTACCAAATGTTGTAACTTAAAGCACCTTGAATTTGACAAAATCAAAACTTTCGGCAATCATTGATTTTAAAAATTCCAAAACCATTCGCCTTGAATAAATTATCAATTTTTGGGAGATGAGTTAGTCGAAAATAACTTTTGAATTTTTTGATAGAATATTTGTAGTTCTTAATCGATAAGGGTATCAAAGTTTAGGAAATAAATAGTTTAGGAACCTGCAAATTGAATTTTTCACAACGCACACTATCCCTGTACAAATAAGTTTCCAGCTTCACTGGAGCGGGATGGGTGGTTTATTCTTACAGAATCAAGTGTGCGTTAGTTGAACACCAAGTTAAAAATCATAAAAATGCCACAGGTATTGGTCAAATGATTATAGAGATAGCAGACAAATTCACGAAATTACTGATGTCAATCGAAGTACTTAGTCTGATGAACTTATTCATACAAAATGAGAGCATCTCATTTATTATTCCTTATCAAAATTACTATTTAACATTAAATTACTTAATTTAAGATAATTAGCAAAACTTAAAGTAAACAGAAAATGCCCACATATTAAATAAATAATTATAATATTAAAATTGTAGCTAAATCGAAATTATTAAACTACGGAATTTCCGGAAATTAATAATACAGTGGAAGATGATGTTTGATTGGAAGTGAATCGACATCCTCGATAGTCAAATAACCACGAAAACTAAAATTATCGGTTTAAGATGAAATTTCATACGATTTTTTCCTTTTTGAATTTTGCAATAAAATTGGAGTTTTGTCCATCGAGCGGATGGAATATTGCCAAGAAATGAGAGCAGAGGTCACTTCGAACATTTAAATTAATTTTCTTCTTGACGTCATTTGTGCAAAAACCTTAATTATTTTTGTTTTGATTTATTAAAATTATTAATTAAATGCATTTTTGTAATTTTGGAACTGATTACTTTGTTGTTGTGCTCTATTATAATCCGTAAAAAAATAAGGGTTACCATTAAAAAAAAAGAACAATGACGTCACAGCTCCAAGTCAAAATAAAATAAATCAATCTAATTTGTTCCAAACTTAAATGCTCACTGTATGTGAATATTAGAAATATGACAAACTACCTATTTTGTAGATTTTAATGACGAAGGCTTACAGTATAATATACATTTATGATTATTAAATTTCCAGCATATAATAAATTTAAAATTTAAAAACTTGAATACTTTTTAGTGGTTTCCAACAATATAACTTCAAACTTTTATCTTGTCGCCCGGGGCTTCTTACTTGCTAACTGACAGTTGGTTACTCGATCAGTAGTTGACTAATCGTTTACTTTTTTTATCCTTCGCTTATAGAAACTTCCTTCCTTTAAAAAATTATTTGCAAAATATACAAATTTAAAGTTTTAAAATAACTAGTTAAAAAGCGAAACTATTTCCAATCAAAGTCAAGTCAACATACAAATAAAACTCATTTGATGTTTGAAAAATAATAAATAATATTATAATTAAAATTTTATAAATTATAAAACTTGATATGACATGCGGAATTCTGAAATTGAATATTATATATGATATTTCTTATTTTGAAAATTGCAAAATGCTAACTAATTTTTAAATGTTCGGCTTCATAATTATACAGAACTATTAGAAAAAATGATTGACATTAATTTGTTGTTTTTATTATTATTATAATAAAAATTAATATTAGTATATTCAAAAAAGTATCAAGTGTTCTCAAATTAATTTAAATCTAAATTTAAAAAAATTTTAATAAGTTTTGGAAAATAAATTTAGGATATTTTTAAATATTATATACCATAAATATACATAATATTACGTTATTATTACAGTATTTGTATTTTGAAACCTACTAAATAAATTTAACGAGGAAAATTAAAAAGATTATGTTGTCATCAAATTAATCCACAGATTCAAAATTTGAATTTTGCGCCAGTTCATGAATTCTAAAGCCACCACACTTCTTCTACCACGCGTATTTCCCCATTCTTTATTGTATTTGATTAATATTTAATAAATTCATGCACACGGGAAATCTGATTTTATGCATATCCATTCTCCAAATTACAATGGAGTACTGCCACAAGAAACGTTTTGAGAAAATTTGATTTTTGGATTATTCTTTGTCATGTGACATGTTTGGATGTTTTCTGGAACAACCTTTTTTGAAGTAATTACAATAAGGAAACATAAATTTTTTTTTGTAATTTACAAAGTTACTAATATAACTGAGTGGGAATAGTCACCATTACTATAGTTATCTTTGCTATTATTGTTATAACTACAGAATGTATTGTTAATGTGGAACTCTCGTAGTTATTACCAAACTGTACTGTAACTGCATACTATTATAATATTACACTACTGCATAATACTGTTTTTTTTACTTATTACTTCCAATTGGCGGTTGAATATGAACAGGCATTGCATTGTCTACGTGTGTATGCAATAGTACATATCATAGGAAGCTTTCATTTAAACATTAATTGATTGTTAATGTACATTAGATTGATGCAGAACGTGTATTGTGATTTAACAGAAAAGAACCAAACATTCAATTAATAAATTTCGTATGGTATACAAAATAGTAATCATTACCTTGTACCAATTAAACTGGGTATATAGGTACATTATATATATTAAATGGAATAATTGAAGTACCTCATTAAGTCGTAAACTGTTGAAACGGAAAGGAGTATTTGAATGAAAGACATCATTAAAATGTATGTTCATATAAAAAATTCTCACTAGAAAATTTAAAAAGTTTGCGTATAAATAAAATTTATGCTGATGTGATATACCATAATTTGTGCAATATTTTTTTTGCAGGAATTGAGGACGTTGGAGTGCAGATCATGTGGATTAACAAGAATTAATACTCAAATCTATCACCTTCTGCCTTATTTAACTCACTTAGATTTGGGTAATAATCGAATACAATTCATCGCTGCCGACGAGTTTCAAGATCTGCGTAGAATTCATTCAATACGATTGGATGGTAATTTACTGCCAGTGGTTCTCGAAAAAACTTTTATTAATCAAGTGGAATTGCGAACTTTGTGTTTAGCTAGAAACCGTCTAGCAAAAATAACCAACACTGCCTTTTTAAACCTTACTAATTTGTACGAACTAGACATAAGTTATAATAAATTAAATCGTGTAGAAGGTGTAGTATTTCAGCCGTTAGTGGAATCGTTAAAAAAACTAATAATAAGTGGTAATCAATTTTCAACGGATATTTTACGTATAGTACTGCACACAACAATAAAACTTCGCGAACTTCACATAGCGGATATGAGAATTAGTGAGCTCCCTTTTGGCATACTTACCGATAATTTAAAAGCTGTAAATTTATCGGGGAATAACTTAACGACACTCGAGGTGCAAGCATTGCCTCACCAACTTGTTGAGTTAGACATTTCTAGAAATAAATTCCGAGGATTAGATGAACGAGTCGTTCTTAGGTTAGAGCAACTACGACACCTCAAACTGCAAAATAATTCGTGGAGTTGCGATTTATGCCACATGAAACCCATGATCCTGAGTGTTGCAAATAAAAGCGGTGCTTTCCAAAACGTTACTTGCACATCTCCTCCGCGATTAAAAGGACTGGCTTTAAAGTTTATACAAGTTGTAAATTTTACGGATTGTAAATCCGAAGTGGATGTCGAAAAAAGTGATCTTTATTTATTTGTAGAAAACAATTCGGTTCTTATAATCGGGGGCGCGGGATTGTTTTTATTTCTTATTGCTTGTATAACTTTTGTGGTATATTCTTGTTTGCAGAGGAAAGTAAATAATGCGATAGAAGAGGAAAAACGAAACGCCGAAAGGGAGGCCACACTTGAAAACCCAGCGGCTATCTTTGGGGACAAGGGCGAGATTAGTTTTAAGTTTGCATTGGATTTGACGGAGAGAAAAGTATCTGTTTCTACTATTGACGAGATCAAAAAAGATACTCAACTTCATACACTTCCCAACGGCACTGGTATTGGAATTTGAAGTTTGAATAGATTAGATTTCTCCGCAAGGTTATAATAAAAGATCTTACGCTTCGGAAAAGCTGTTACGAACCGCTACAAAGTGTTAACTACGGTTCGGTTTACATCATGTTAGCTTTGTAACGTCGTTGGTCGCTATCGTTTTGATAAAGTGATAAAGTCTCATCTGAAATTTTGTAAAAATAAATTTTACACTGGAAATCTTTTATAATACTTGAAAACATTTTGTAATTAACTTTTATAACAAGAGCTTGCATCAATCGGTAGTATCGATTTACTTACTTTTTTGTTTTTGTAAATTAAATTGAAATTATAAAAATAAAACAAATTAAGTGCATTTTTTAGTTTTCTGGCAAAACGAGGCAAAAGTAAGCGCACATATCGTCGGGATTAAATTTGTAAATTTCAGACACACCAATAATCATATCAATCAGAAAAGCGTTAAGAAGCATTAGTGAAGAATAGTGCCTAAATTATTGCAATACTAATATTAAGTATGAATAAACTTTTTGATATTTTATAACACGAAGAACTAACGATTAATGTACATTTAATAAAAAATGATAACTGCAGACTTGAAGAAGAAATGTAAGTGTATAATAAAATTGTCTTTTAAAAATTTGTAATTTTATTATTATTTTTTTTGTATTATACATATTTGCTCAAACCTCGAATTTTAATTATTACATCGTTCGAATCATAATTTAATTAGTGATGCTGTTTTTGTATTTTTCAAAAGCTTTTGCTACCTTTCACTGTTGTAATTCTCAAGAGTTGCAATATAAACGCAGCGTTTGTTTTTCTTTGTATTTTATTTTAGAACTAAATTAATTTTCAGAAAATTAATATTGCAACAATTCCAATACAATTTCAATTGAATTTATCAAATAAAGTCTCAAAGGTTAAATTAAATTATTATCCAATTCGGTTATTTATTTATTTTTAGTTAAATCCCGACTGCATTATTTGTTAGTCTAATATTGTGAAAACATAAATTCCGGAAAAGTTAGTAATTGAAAAATTTGATACTGTTAATTAAAATTTTTATGGGACCAGTTTATTAATTTCAAGTAAACGATACTTTGTTCTGAGGTGACATTTTGTAAATTTTGTGAATAATAATTTTTGTGGTAAGCGTTAAATTTATGTACTACATTATTCTATTAAAAGATGTTAATATAATTTTGAGTTTGAATTCCCGACTATGGAAAGCAAAGTGCACCACGCAAGTTCGTAATGGGTTTTTATTATTATTTACAAACCACGTGGTGAATTATGTGGTACTATACTAAACGATTTTCATAAGTTTTAATTGCATAATTAAAACAGTATTTAAAATGCAAAACATTACATGGACTCTATATTTTGCATAAAGTTTAGTCAAGACACATTACCAAAAAAGTTAAAACTTTTGCGCTCAACTCCTTAATAACGTCCGTCATTTATCAAAGGAAAATTTTATTTTAATTATCAAAAGAAAAATTTTATTACTCAACCGCACCAAAATTCAAATCCCTGTTTGATTTATTCATCAATAAATATCAGATTATTAAATTTTTAATTAACCACTTCCTATTGTTCTCGATCACGAAATAAAATACACACAATTCTAGGCAAAACTAATACGGTTTAATATTATATTTTTCAAATCTGCATGCATATTCAAATTTCCCTCGAGTGTAATGCACATTGTTGTATTTCGTGAGTTTTTCATATTGGTATGACACATTACTAATCCATCACACACTCTCGGAATTCATTTTGAATTAGGAACATAATTTTTTGAACAATAGATCTTCGTGCGACAATAATATAGAATTAATACGGCTCAACAGATATTTCCATTTGAATTACACCCGCACAAAATCGCCCTAAGCTTTTGTCGCTGTAAATTTATGATCTCGTTTTTTAATTACATCATTTATTCTAAAGGAGATAAAAAATGTACAACAAAATAATTAATATTTCCTGCCTCATTTATCGTCACGTAAATTCAGTAATGCTTAATTAAGGATAATCGAAGGTACATTCTCCTATCGGACTTGGCAAGCAGACCAGAACAATGACGCTATCGATTTCGTTATCCTTTTACATAAAAACAGCAAACGATCACCGTGGTCCCATAAACCAATTAAAACTACTTGGCTTTCCCCCGTACACGAGTGAAAATCTTTGATAATTTTCTTTGAAGGTAAGACATTAAAAATTTAAAAGAGCAATTTTTTTACATGTAAGTATACGGTAAGATTAATAATGCCGTGAAAATTTTATGTACTAGATTTACAACAGATTTTTGCTCTTAAGAGAATTTTACTAAACCTTACAAAACTTGGTAAAATACTGCTGTCTGATAGGTACATAATAAATCATCTTTTCTAGAGTGTTGCTGTTGCTCTTACCTGTCATCGGAGTTTTATGTAACGAAAAACAAAGAAAAATTGTAAAATGCTGAAATTAAAAGTAATGTAATTGTAAAATTACAACCTACCTCTACGTGATGCAAAAAATATAAAATTCGTGATGTAATTTCAGCAGAAATCCGGTAAAATAAAGTTGTAAAATTATGAACTGGGTCTATAAAAGCACAAACATCTCTAAACTTGGATGGTGAAGAACAATCGTTAAACACCAGTGACAATTTCATTAGGTACGTGAGGGCTTGAGAGCTTAGCATAACGCATACTAATATCCGTAGTGGTTTTGAAGTTATTACCCTTATATTAAATAACTAAGTACCTTAGGAACTATTTTGAAATTTCCAACAAATTTTTGTTTCATTTCCTTACAAAAAAATTATATACCTACAATTTAATCGATTTTGTAATTACCTGCAACATTAACATACAAATTTTTGTGTGAGGGACAGGTATCAATATCACACAAATCATCAACAATATAATTTTTAGTTTACCTTTTATATAATAATTACTCGCGAAAATAATTCAAATTAATCCCTGTAAATTACAAACATTTTTCTCATACTATAAGTTAACTTTTACATATTTTTATATATTGTTTTGTTTTGTCTCAGCATTTCTTTAAACTACAGAGTGAGTTTATTTTATAGATTTTCTATGATTTCTTCAGATTTTTCTACACTTGTACACCAGATTTCCCTAACGATTTCCCCCTCGCTCTTATCTCAATCTTCCATAATTTTTTTAATAATGTGGCTAAAACATATCAGTTTATTTGCTAATCGTTATGGACCAACGTAGAGGAAGTAAATGAAAAACTCGAAAACACATTGAGCTAAAGCTAACAAACAGCCTGGAAAAAAACAATTTAACTGCAATTATGCAAGCAAATCTGTAAAGCACGGCTCAAGTCAATAAAATTAATACTTCCATAATTCATTTTCATAATTTAATATTTGATTTATAGTAAAGTTTAGTTGAATTAAGATTAACCAATTTTACAAAATTGTTTTATTAAGTTCAAAAGTTTAAATATTTTTTGTTCTTTATATTTTTCGCATTAAAATATTACAATTTGAATTCGAGTTCCGTACTGATTTCCTTTACGAAATTATGCAAACTAGCTACCACATGCTACTAGATCCTGCCTCTCAATTTTGCAAAGAACTCGATCATACATTATTATGTATTCGGCACAAGCCCATTGATTGGTTAACAACTTCGAACTAGCAATCAAAAAGCTCAACACGTCAGGTTGTTATTATTTTAAAGTTTTGATCTTTGGTTTAAAAATTAATTAAAAAAGTTAAGAATATAACCAGCTACTACTTCTATATTATCTGAGCAGAAAATTTTAGTTTAAATTTGTTAGTTTAAGAGGCAGGAACTTTATTTAATCCATCATTTTAAATTTTAAGCTAGTTTGTATTACAATCTACTCCCAGCAATTCTCACAAATGAAAAGAACTATTTTGTAAAGCAAATTTTTACTACCAAACGATAAACTCTAGAACAGTATTTTGCACTTGAATAATTTACGGTGTATAATATATGAATGGTCAACCTAGTTTTAATGAATTAAGTTTGTCGGTGAATGATCACTGCAGTTCTGTAGAGACATGAACATTGATCCATAGCCATATGAATTTAACATCAATAACCGATTATTTAAATATTACAAATTATTAGTAGGAAATGATACCAATGTTTGTCTTCTTCTGTTTGCACTCCACATCAAATCCAAATTTACATTATTATATTTTAACTTTTAACACCAACCCACATATTATAATAATTAATATTTGCTATTGTACGTCGGATCTCCACATTTTCTCGGTTGATTTGCACAGCTCAAAATTAATTAGAAATTATTGAATAAATTTCTTAAGTACATAATATGTAATTGCCACATTCAAAGTAGCTTATTAATTTTATGAAAATAAAGTTTCTAAAAATAGAAGTTTTCAAATAAAAAACTACAATATTACTATATAAAACCTTAAAAATGGTAAACATGTACGCGCTAGTTTTTGCAAATATTTGCTTTAGGTATTGGAATTTCAAACGTATTACAAGCGGTTTTGAGGTGATTTTCAAAAGACTTTATGGATAAATATTGATTTTGTAAAATTTCTCGTCAAGTCTGTAAACTTCACCAAGTTGGTAATTGTTGCCATTTTAGTATAGTTTAACAAAAAAAGATCTAAAATGCATAATGCATGTTTTTATTAAGTTCCAATTTTATTACATTAAAACTGTGCGCAACAGCATTAATCT
Organism: Cantharis flavilabris; assembly: GCA_949152465.1. Lineage (NCBI taxonomy): Eukaryota > Metazoa > Arthropoda > Insecta > Coleoptera > Cantharidae > Cantharis > Cantharis flavilabris. Next base: position 15,645,175 of record OX424435.1, read on the forward strand.
TAATCAAGTCAAATGCAATGGAAAGATCACAATTTCGTGAGTAACCTAAAATGTCGTGTTGATTAAAGATTACACATAGAACACAAATTTTTATACTTTTTTGAAGATACCAGCAGTACAGTTTCCCTTGTTTAAACTTTACTTATTTCCGCGAAATTTATTTTAAATGCTACATGGGTAAACTGGCAACGTATGGGAAAACGCCGATATTCACTGCTTGCAAATTTATATGCTTGAAGTATTACCTGAAACATTTTAGTAATTAATTATTATAGGCGCCAGCGTGTACTTATTACAAAACAATAATTTACTAAATTATAATTTCAATCTTTTGATACATTTTCCTTTGATTTCCTTTAATAACCAAAATTTTATTACTTACATAATATATTATTATTATAATTTATATAATATTTAAAACATTTAGATCTCTCTTTAACTCATAATCTGTTATAATATATTATAATAAATTCGTTAATAATTTACTTAACAGGCTTTTGAAGTTAAAGTACTTATAATTATTATATATTGCTATGACTTACCCCAATAAATTGAGGTTCTTAAAGTAAAATTAACTCTCTTTTTTTTCTAATTAGTCTTTCATATTACATAAGTTTTAATTACCTTCATTTTATTATTTTCTTATTAACAATTTTTTTTTATTTGAAATGTATCTTCCTTAGTAATTAAAAAACTAATTCAATCTTCATAAAACACTTTTATTTACTCAAATTTAAATTAATTAAATTAAAATTAAATAAAAATAATTAAAAAAAAGAATTTGTCATATTCATATCGCAAAATTCATAGAAGACAACAAAGGCTGGTTTTTCTTCTATTAAAAATAAATAAACTATTATATTTTTTTAAATACTGTATTGTCAACCCACCATGTTAAATAATATAAGACATATAAGCCCAAAATTCACATTGTCTTTGAAGCAATATAATTATTAGAAAGAAATGTTTTTTATTTTTATCAAACCACTGCCGAGTATGGACGAGCCGATTTTTAGGATTTTCATCAATTTAATTTAAAACTCAAAAATACAAGATACCTTGAGATCAACTTTAAACAAGATATCAAGTACCCGAAACCAAGTAAGTGGCACATATTTATTATTAGAATTAATGACAATTAATGACAGTTGAAGTTAAAAAACTTTAAATTTTGTGTAATGCAATTAACTTTTCGGATTGGCGTTTCTCTGATAAGCATAATTTGAAATTAAATACTTGGTATAGAGTGAAACTAAGGATCATCAGGTTCTGTTGATTTATCAGTTCTGATGTTTGTTCAAAGTTAAAGTTGTAATTTGTCATTGATTAATTATTATGAATAAAGAGAGATACATATTGGAGTTGAAAGCAAAAATATTTTAATAGAAAAGTTGTTAGAAATAATTAAAAATAGACGAAATAGATGAAAAAGAGAAATGTTGAAAAGAACAAAATCAAAAGAATTTACTGGTAGTCCAGGAACTTTAGCATTTCACTTCGGAAAAATTCAGACCAAGCTGAAAATTTGTGTACACGTACCTTTTAGCTTCCCAAATAACCTCTGAAAAGTCCCACGAGTTCATGGCATGGCTAAACTTTTGACAGCTAAAAAACGGTGAAAAAAATTGATCTTTTTTCGTTTTTTTTGCCAATATCTTCGTTCCTGTCGATCTTACCGCTATGAAGTATACTTATAGGAAAGAAGGAATGAAAAATTCTCTACAAAAAAGGTCATTTAAAGTTTATTAATGGAATTAGTCATTTCTACGGAAAAAGGTGCGAAACATTGGATTGAGTTTTGTTGTTTCGCGCCGCAGAGTGGGCGGCGCCGACAGCAGCTGCGCCTCCCTTCTGACGTCTGTGACGGGTTTATACCTGCTTTTCTAGTCTAGGTAAGCTGAATGCACAGTCCCAAACCAGGATTGCCAACTTAGGAGTTTTTCCCTTAAATTTGTCGTGTGGCATCAGAATGAATCTTTCAATTCGATTTGTGCAAAGTATGTTGGCTATGTACAAAGGTACTACGGATCAAACGCTGTTGTAGTCTTCGATGGATACAACAACAGCACCAACAGAGTGAAAGCCATGGAACAACGTCGTCGTGCAGCAAAATCTTCATCTGTCGACACCTACTTCGACGAGACGATGAATGTCACAGTAAGCCAGGAAGAATTCCTTTTTAACAGTAACAACAAGAGCAGATTGATTTCAATGTTGTCTGTCAAGTTCGAGGCGAACAATTTTGTCGTTAAACAGGCGCAAGATGATGCTGACGCACAAATAAAACAGTCATTGTCGGGGAAGATGTAGACCTTTTGGAAATTTTGGTTGGTCACGCTACGATTGATGAAGGGATCTTCTTTCTCAAGCCTGGCAAAGGAAAAGTTGAGCGAAAGCTTTACTATTCTCGGATTTTTAACAAATACGAAGACATCAGAGATAATCTCCTCTTCCTACAGGCTTTCACTGGATGTGACACCACATCTGCTCTTTTTCACAAAAAGAAAACTGCAGCTTTGAAATTCTTAAAGAAATGCCAAGACTTACGTACTGCAGCTCAAACTTTCAACCACAATGAAGAAACAAGTCGGTCCAGTTGGGTATGTTACCCCCCACAATCGATGCGGCTAAAGAGCACCTGTATCGTGTCTACTACCAGGTGCAGAAATGGTTGGGAAACGAGCTGAACCTTCAAGATTGGGGATGCGTATTGAAGAACGGTTTGTTGGAGCCAATAAAAACCTCACAACCTCCTGCCCCGGATTGTCTTCTGAATATGATTTTCAGCAATTGTTCGAAAGGCTGTGGCTCTTTGTGCGGCTGTCGAAAGTTAGGACTCCAATTTTCAGCAGTTTGCGGCAACTGTCGTGGAACAACTTGCCTAAATGCTGCAGCAGTCGAGGACCATAACATCGAAAGAACAATTGACATCGACGATCCAGAAACAACTGCTCTTGATGATTCTGAATAGGAAAATAATAAGCTATTCGTATTATTTTATTTGTAAAATATAATTATATAACTAATCTATAATCTGATTAAAGAAATAATAACTTTTGTTCACTGAAATAAACCATTCTTCACACCCAGATTTCTATAAAAAAATGTGAACATGAGAAAATAACGCACAGAAATCATGAAATGCCCTAAAATAGTCATAGAAAATTTTTACAAGAGTTTCAATGCCCGATCACGTAAAAACTATTAGTGTTATCATTAAACTTTATACGACCTTTTTGTAGAGAATATTCCATTCTTTGTTTTCGATAAGTATACTTCATAGCGGTATGATCGACAGGAACGAGGATATTGGCAAAAAACCAAAAAAAGGTCAATTTTTTCACCATTTTTTAGCTGTCAAAAGTTTAGCAATGCTCTGGATTCGTGGGATTTTTCAGATTTTATTTGGGAAGCTAAAAGGTACGTGTATACAAATTTCCAGCTTGGTCTGATTTTTTCCGAAGTTTTGCCGATTTTTGATCTAAAGTTCCTGGACTATGGATTACAAATTATATTATCCATATTATGATAAACAATAATTGTACTTAATACAAAAATGTGAACTGATTAAATTTTCAAAAGAGATTGAATCTAGAATATGGTATTAGAAAGTTCATAAAATTAAAAAAAAACACCCTTTATTTTTTTAAATATACTGTGACAGCGGTTCTCAACATTCTTCCGATGCGACCCCCCAAATTTTCATGCTTATTTTTTGCGACCCCAATACAATGTCAGTAATAAAAAATAGTCATCAATCACTTTGATGAGATTTATATCTGAAAAAGCTTAAAATACTCAACTTTGTTTTAGAGATCGAAAAAATTTAAAAATTTTTTTTAGATTTTCGAGATCACCGTGTTCAAAACTTTGCAAAAAAAAAATTTCTATGTCGGTCTGTCGGTGGTCAAATTTTGTTCTTAGTTTAGACCAAATTTTGTATATAAGGACATTGCCTCCACAGGACTTGACAGCATATGGCACCATTTGATAAAAATCAGAATTCAACATGAAAAAACAGATTACTTTTTTTTTGCGAAAACAGACAGAAATCTATGCCAGGGCCACCACAGTAAAAAAACTAAAAATTTCATTATATTGCCGGAAATGTTTAACCGACTGAGATAAAATTTTGTGTGCTGATGAAGCTTTTAAAATACAAGTATTGGTGAGGAAATAATTGAGCCAAATGTAAAAGCAAGAAAAGTACAAAAAATATTAACCGAAATCTTAATTTATCTATTTTTTGTGAAAATTTGTTAGGTGGCTTGTAAAAATATAACAATATACTACATTCTAAAATTTTAATAATTATCATATGGCATGACATTCATTTAGCAAGTTTGACAGTAGCTTTTTTCAATATTCAAAAAGTATTTTATTTTATCGGTCGGTATTTTGAACCTTTCTTTTAAGCATAAAAAAGAAGTACCCTGCGGCCTATGGTTTCTTTTAATGTCATGTGTATTGTTTACATGTAACGTACTGTACAGCGATACAACCCAGAGTGGGTTTTAACTAACCACTTCATTTTATGAAGTATTTTCAAGGCAGATTACCTCGGTGGTTTGCCATTGCCCGCCGAGGGAAGACGGCTGGAATAAAGTTCTTGCTCTACTCAGGCTCGAACCAGGATTTTGTGCTTAGTAGCCGACTCTATGCTTAAGTACTTAAGCATCAAACCGTAACCGTCCTCCGTACATGTAAAATGGTCAAATCTGACAGTTATCAGTAATTTAATAATTATTTAGAACGACTGAAAATTTGTGTGGAAAATTCTTTATTTTTTAACAGCTCTTGTTTAAAACAAACATTTTTTTGGGGTATTAGTGAAAAAACCTTACTGTAATATTGGGAATTGTGTGGAAAAAGTCTTCGGCTAAATGGCTACTTCTTGAGTGACCACTAATATAGTACACACCAAACTAATCCGAAAATGCTTTAAACGATTCTGCTCAAATTTGGTGTACTGATGATTGGAGTAATGCGGCAGAAGTGATGATATTTTTTTACTTATTAAAATGACTTCTTTGATCTTGATGTTTTGATATACGTTTTTCAATCTTATATTCAATCGTTTGAGCAAGAGAAATCTTAAAATTCAGGTTACTAATTTCTAATTCTAATTTAAAACTAATTTTGAAAAAAAATCGCTAAATTTTCTGCGACCCCTTAAAATACATCCGTGACCTCCTTGGGGGTTGCGATCCCCAGGCAGAGAATCACTGTACTATGATATCTATAAATTATTGTGGTAATTACAAATAATATCAAAAGAATAATATAAAAATTAAAAACCCAGATAAATAATAAAATTAATCAATAGTAAACTAAATAATTTAAAAATAATTGAAATCTAGAATAATCGCAAGATTAGAGAGTAAAGATTCATGTATATGAAACAATACAAAAATTCGATATAAAAATACTTTAATTAAAATTGGAAAAATATATTGGATTTCAAAAACGAAAATAAATTATGAAAGTCAAATCATTAAATATGAATTTAATTATTTAAAAAAACATGGAAAATGAGAAAGCAAAACATTAATTTGATATTTTTATATTAAAATATAAAAATTAATGAAAAAAGAAAACTGAAATAAAATAATTATATAGCTATAATATAAGTGCTATTGGTATTGCAGAAAATAAACAGGGTGGTTTAGATGTGCAGGATATAGATTACTAACACAATCTTAAAGCTAAATTAATAAAGAACTTTTCAAGTTATAATGAGAGTTTCGATTTACTACACTCAACTCGAATTATTAATGATTATAAAATAAAATCAATTAAAAAACATTTTTTTTTTTTTAATTACTTTATGAACGGTTACATTTTATTTAGACCATTGTAGACAACAGAAATATAAGTTGTGAATTTTAGTATAATATACAAGTTTCCTGTTTCCATCATTAAAAAGGTAATTATAAGCTAAAATTTAAAAGTTTAAATGAAGCATTTTCTAAAAACTGCAATACAAAAGAAACATCAAACGAATGTACTTGTACTGCGATCTAGTTAACATCAAAGTAGATATAATTCAAAAAGCAGGGTGCATTACTTTCACCTTTTGGTACAATAAAAGTTTATAATAAATTGTAATAAAAAAATTTGAGCATATTAAAATGTAGAAATATACAGAAAGCAAATTGAAACCAAATTAATTTGTTGATTTTTAAAAATTACTTAATAAAGGCGTCGCAAAAGTGTATTAACAGTTTTAGTATAACTAAGTTTATTATTGACACTACAGGAGCCTTTTTTGCACTGATTTGAGAATAAAAACACACAAAGAATTTTATTTTTTTGTGAAAGTACATAGAAAGAATACCAACGAGTTAAGAGAGAAGTTGGAACTCGGCGAAGGCTTTACAAAGTTCAGTTATGAAATAGGTGAGCTTGCTCAGCATACAGATATCTTATCGATAAAAGAAATAATTTGAATAGCTACAATTCTGAAATATTTAAATATATCGCTATATTTTTTTAATATCTCACATTAAAAAAAAAATAGAAAATTGTAACTTGTCAAAATGGCAATATCGTGGATGAAATATGTACCATTAAAAACGCATTTTATAATATTGTTTTCGTAATATATCACAAATACCTTAGAGTACCACTTCACTTCTATTGCGAACCCAAAAATCTACCCTTAAACGTGATGAAAATATATAAAAGCAATATTAATCTCATATAATATGATCATATGACTAACATAATTCTTAAAATTAAAAAGCAAGGAACCATACTGCTTAAATTTCATTTTCAAATTAACATTATTTCGAAATTTACATTTTCAGTGTGAATATATAATATAGTCAACCTATATTTAACACAATTTTAAAAATCTGTTGTGATGAAATATACAGCTTAGAACAGTGTGATCTCTTTGTATTGCATTACAGAATGAAAATTAATTAGTTAATTTCAAATCAGAAATTTATAAAACCAAACATTAATTAAGCCGTGCTATGGTTTAATTACCGTATCGTAAATGTAATTGCAAAAAATATTTCTTTTGTATAAATCAGTCGCAAAAACTTTGTTACAAAATAACAAACGATTTTAAGTTTACTTTGACAGCTTCTTTTATTTGTAATTGTTTAAAAGCTTTTTTGTTTTTTCAGTTGGAAAAGTCAAATAATTTTTGCGATATAGTAATATATTTAACAAATGTGTTTAAAATTTTATTTTCAGACCCTGGAAGCAGAAAAATTAATAATTGAATTTAACTTTTTAAAAAGTTTTATTATACAATTTAAAACTTTATTCCATTATGTAATAATTAATACGGTACGTTTTACACGCGTTTTGTTATATTGCTGTAATATTGTAATAATTGCATTAGAAAGGGCATAAATTTTAAATAAAATGAAATACTTTTAAACAATGTGATATTCCTGTAGAATTAAATATATTCGTTATAATCATTTGTAACGGGCAAAATCGCCCTTAAGATAGGATGCGTAAAAAAAAATAAATAGGGGTCTCAGTTGTCTGGAAGGCCGCCAGCTCAAAGTCGGCGAGGTTGTGGATCGCTACAAAATCAAGGACATCCAGAAACCGAGTTCCACAAAAGACTAAATCGGGAAAATCTAAATCGAGAGGGCGCCACTCGAGCTGATGAAGATCGAAGACTTACCTTCCTTGGAGATTTTGCTCGAGGTTCGAACTCCAATCAAACGGTAGTTTCGCAATAAGAAAACAAAAAAATGGGGGTAACACATAAATTTAATTTATCAAAAATCAATCATAATTTACAAAACAAAAATGAATAAATTAAAATTTGCAAATGATCGACGTCAAGTTGTTCGCAGTCAAATCCTTAAAACTAAATGAAGGTGAATTCTTAAAATTTAAAAATGGTTAACATTATTAATTTCTTAAACAAACAATTAATGACCAAAACAAAAGAATGCTAAATACTAAAATAATTATACATAATGAAATAATAACTTGATTAAAATAGAATTTCTGAAACTAAATTTTGCTTATCAACGAATTTGCAGTGTTGTGATCTTGAAAACGTTAACTGAATTGAATTTAACTAAATAAATTGAACTTCAATAAATATTTTTACGATAAAACGGAAACGACGTTAATTCCATAGAATATTGAATTTCTGACGTGACTAATTTTGATAACGCAAACACAAACAAACAAAAAGGTTGCACATGAAGTTCCAAAGTTTCAAAATTGTTACGACCAAAATTTTAAAATAACAAACTGAGAAGTTACATTGTGTTGAAAAATACTTACGGCATTATTAAACTTGATGAAGTAACGGAATATCTTCAAGGTGAAGTGCTGACGCACTTGTCTACGATTTATGCTGACTGGCAAGGCGGGATAGCCAACGGAAAATTCCTTTACGAACATCGCAATTGTTAAACCAAATTACCAAGTTGGGAAGATGGACTCAAAATCGGGAATTGTGGTATTTCCAAAATAAACCTTTACTTAAGATCGGCCACCGCGGACCCACATGCAACAAACGGCACAAATAATGCTTCAACTTACTATTTCTGAAGGGGGGGGGGCTCTAATCTGCACAAGGCGGGAGCAATGCTGAATGCCACCACGGGCATTACAGCCACTAAACACGAAACGTAAACGTAAAAGTTCTTCAGAAATCGTCAAGGAGTGAAGGAACCACTAAATTTTCCATTACGAATGGGTGTTGTTAAAACAACCCATCCGGAGTCACTGATCTTGGAAGACTGACGTAAAGCGAGAGCGTGTAACTGACGAAGTCAGATCTACTGACCTCTATTGAAAATGGTGATGACTAAAAAAATGAACAAAACTTGAAACTATTATTAGCAGAGAGGGCTTGAATGCGCAAATTAAATTTAAATTACTGAAACGGAATTAACAAAACTAAGAATTTCAAACGAAGGTTACACATTATAAAAAATTGCAATAGGCGAAAAGTTAATAATTTGATGATATAAAAACACTGACAATAATTATAAATGTGAATCCAATACTGGACTACCTTAATTAACAACCGATTAATTATTTTAAATAATAACAAAATCCGATTTAACATAAATTTTTAACAACAATTATGGCGCCTAACGTGGGGCGTTATAATTATTTCTTAAGTTTTTATTAAAATAATATTTAGTTACCTAATTTGAGATGCTGCATATTTTAATAAATATTTTTTATTTAATATTTACCTAAATAAAAAACCAATAACGCATTTAAAATCTAAAAGTATACTTAAGATTTAAAAAGCATATAGGTATGTAAATATTAAAACACATAAAAAGTATTTACAAAATAAAGTTGATTTCAAACCTGCGATAATGGATAACATGAACTTAATTGCCCTTCTGTTTATACAAATCAAGCTTCTTCTGCAAATTGCAGAGAAAAATTACATTTATTTCGTTGAAAATTAACTCTTATATAAATATGTAAATATCTTGAAATATTATAAATTAATATTCCTCTCTCAAAACATGAATAGCACTCAAATTTTTACTGAAAATTTTAAATAATTTTAATTAAAATAAACGGACTTGATGTATTTGAATTAATGTTATAAATTATAATTTTGGAAAAAAATACTTCTTATAATGCAAGATTTTGATTATATTTATTACAAAAATCGTCCGTTTACCGCCCTTCTTATTGTATGAAATTATTGGAATAAACGGTTTGTTTGTGTTTGCTTGGTCGAATAGAGAGTATGTTGACACTATTCGTTATGATTTTGATAACAATTTAATTAATTTTACCAATTTAAATAGATACCATCACCATCCTTTCTAAAATCACCAGGGTTAAAATGGAAAGATAAAAAAAAATATCGTCTCAGTTTTTCTCTTCGGAATTTTTGAGTTTTTTAATTGGTAATATACATCTAGCAAATTCGTACATCTAGGTTTTTAGACTTCCTACATCTTCATTAATTTTTATTCTGCAGACGAACACATGGACAGACGAGCACAAAGTCAAATCATAAGATATTTTGCTATACTGCGGATAAAAGTCTAAAATAATAAAATAATAACGAAAAAAGCCAAAATAATATTTGGATTGCTACAAATTTTAATAAAAACTATTTTTTAAATACTTATGTATATTATCAATTAAGATAGTGTTAAAATAATAAAACACACTAAAAACTCTTATAGTATATTTGCTATTTAATATTGTTTGCTTAGTTATATTCTAATATCGTCATAATCTCGCACGACTATCCGCTTCTTGAGTCTACGCTCGACTAACTTGGCTTCTTCGGTCATGCGCAGTAATAAAACGCCCTATTCAAAGTAATGAAATTATAACACTCGGCCATCCTGCTATTTACATCGGCCCGATGTAATTTACATCCACAGAATATACTTAATTGCTAAATTGACTTGTAACATAACAGTTTTAACTTAGATTATATACACGTAATTACAATTCATAATCAACGAACTTTACCGGTCTTTTCCGTTCTCTAACTCGCGAGTTAACTTGGTTCGATGTACTTGGTTCCATTTCCACACGAAGCTCCATTGCTGCTGCTTTCGCCTCCTCGCCCTCCGTTTCGCTTTCCGCACTCGATTCCGTATCCTCTGCATTTGTCCGGAAAACCTTCAGCTGACTTACGTTCGCGGTAGTCATAACCTTCTACCTTGACTGCCCTTCAGTGAAGCCACTCGATAGGTATCACTTGGCAGTACTTCTATGATCTCTAACGGACCGCGATATTTCGGTTGCATTTTTGTACTGTCCCCCGTTTGTATTTTAACCCGTCGCATAAACACTATGTCTCCTACATTAAAGATCACTCCCTTGAAGCGCTTGCCGTCATGGCGCCTTTTTTGTTTCACTTGTTCAGTTCTAATTGTATTCCGCACTTTCTCTTGAATTTCCGCACTAGGAGTCCAAGTCGCATCAATTTCCGCAATTGCCGACAATGGTCCGTCATGGAATTTAGGCAAATAACCATGTAGAATCTCGAAAGGAGATCTGCTTGTCGTTTGATTTGGTGCTATGTTTAAATTTCGTTCCACTACCTGAATTACATCGTCCCACGCGTCTTCGTTTTCCATTGTTGTCATTACCGCCGGTATTAAAGTCCGATTTACGCGTTCGACTTGACCATTCGCTCTTGGCCATTGACTACTATTCAGGGTATGTTTAATTCCATATTTCATTATAAACTTTCTAAATTTTCCCGAAGTAAAGCTGCTTCCTCTATCCGAAACAATTCTTTCAGGAATTCCGAACTGACTAATGAAATTTTCTAATGCATAAATTGTAAAATCACTTCGTGTACTGGGTACTGGATAAAGTTTCACGTATTTGGTAAGCGCGTCTACCAACACTAATATGTGAACGTTTCCCGACTCGCTTTTTGTAAGTGGACCAACATGATCTACATGTATTCTCGCAAATGGTCTCGCTGGTGGAGGAATTGGGTGCAATTCTCCCGCTAGTTTACCTCCCGGTATTTTGTTGATGAGACATTCTGCGCACATACTAATATGTTGCCTAATATACCTTTTCATTTGCGAAAACCAATACGTTTCTCTAATTTTTGCGCACGTTCTGTCGACGCTAAAATGTCCTATTAAATCGTGATATTTAATCGCAATACTTTTTCGTAAAGAACGCGGAATTACGTAAAGTAGTTTTTCCCGATCGTCACTTTTTATTATACGATACAATTTCCCTTCCCGCAATTCGTAACCCGACACTACTGACTTTTCATAATTCGACCGATTTTCAATTGGTTTTTCGAGGATTTCGATTATCCCTACTAACGTTTTGTCACTGCGTTGGATCAAGAGAATGTATTCGCCTTCATTCAAAGTTTGCATTACTGTTGAGTTTTCGTAAATTTCTTGCATCGTGTCACATGCGTCATTAACGGGTGCTCGTGATAACGCATCTGCATGACTCATTTTAATGCCCGGCCTATATTTCAATTCTACATCGTATTCACTAAGTAAGTTATACCAGCGCGCAATTTGTGAATTTCCCGTCTTTTGAGTATTTAAATATACCAACGCTTGGCAATCTGTAAACACCGTAAAATGTATTCCTACTAAAAAGTTTCTTAACCGCTCTATGCAATAAACAATGGCCATAAGCTCTAATTTTGAAGAGTGGTATTTACTTTCCACCTCGGTCGTCTTTTTGCTAACATAATAAACTGGGTGCATTTCACCGCTATCGTCTTGTTTTTGAATCAGGATACCCGAAAGTCCGGTTGAACTCTAATTTTACATCGCAGCACAATTTATATTTTTGGTGGAAGTACGCTTCCACATTCTCGCGAGGTTGCTGTACTTTTCCCACTAATCTCTTCCACAGGTCTCCTACACTTTGCCTTAGGAAAAAGGTCGCTTTAAATTGTGTTTCAAAACTCTCCCAATCGTTAATCTTGTTTTCCCAAGTTTGCCACCACTGTTTCGCTGGGCCTACCAAATGAATTCTCGCTGATTCCAATTTGATTTCCTCGCTCCAGTAATGTAAAATTGCGCAATTGTTAATTCTTTGTAGCCATTCTACCGCTGTTTCGCCTGCATCTCCCCAAAAATCTTCAATAGATTTACTTAAATCTGGCATCACACTGAACATAGGTGTATATTGTTCTGCTCGTTTTTCCTCTTTCGGTTCATTTAATTTCGCTAATAGAAATGTTCGTAACATAGCGTCAGTCTGCGCGCGTCCTTCTTCAGATTTTATAAGTAATTCCATAAGTCTATCTTCACGGCTATGCGCACGCACATCCTCACCGTTTTTACATACATCATGGTCGACAGGTAGGCTTCCATGATTGTCGTCCATCTTGTTGATCACTTTCGTAATTTCGCACAATTGTTTATTTTTGGTATATCCCACTTCTGATTGTTAAAATAATAAAACACACTAAAAACTCTTATAGTATATTTGCTATTTAATATTGTTTGCTTAGTTATATTCTAATATCGTCATAATCTCGCACGACTATCCGCTTCTTGAGTCTACGCTCGACTAACTTGGCTTCTTCGGTCATGCGCAGTAATAAAACGCCCTATTCAAAGTAATGAAATTATAACAATAGCTCATAATTAAAACTCATATAGTCAGACACAATCTGGAAATGAGAAAATTTAACCCTTGTACAGCAAGGCTTTTAAAGCAATAGAAGCATTACAACAATGTAATATGAAGCCTTTATGAAACTGTTTTTAATTTAACTTTTAAGAAATAATTTTAAAATATTTAAGCTTAAAAACTTTTTTAAATCTCACTAATGCAAGTTGCTTTGCTAAATGTAGTGTTTCCTATTTTTGTTTTTATAAACAAAGTAAGAATACTTAAAAAGTAATTTTCAAGTAATTAAATGGCAATTTTCTGCTGATAGTACGTATAATGTAAAATTAAAAACTTTAATAAAAAATTACCTGAACGCCAAAGTACATTTGAAATATAGGTTTGATATACTACAGGTCTAGAAATTTTATTAAAACGTCAAATGGAATTGATTTTCATGAATATTTTTCCTGCGGGGAGTCTAAAACTTTCAGATGACCGGCTCCGTGCTTCGGAGGGTACTCTTTCTTAGAGAAAGAGGCTGATTATCCTGCAGGCTGAAGAGAGAATATGCTTTACCTCAAAATGTTCCCATCTACAAAAAACTTCTCAGTTGTAATAATATTATATAGTGTAGATGTTCTTTATCGTCGTTTAAGATTAGGAAAAATCACATTGGGATCAGCAGTGTGTTAACACAAGTGGAGTAATCTTAACTTTGCACGCTAAAATATTTCCTTTACAGAAGGACAAAACACTGCAATATAATATATACCGAGTGATCGACTTTGCACCCGATCGTAGGATAATAACATAGGAAATTAATTATTTTTAAATTCCTGGATTCTATTATAAAGGGACAAGAACGAGAAGGGTATCTGCACATATTTTTCGACAGATTTCGAAATATATCTTATTTATAAATAAATTAAATAGATATTTATAATAAAAGTATAACAGCTTTTTACGCCATTTTGAATTAATCATTATAACCCTGATAACATGTAAGCTTACGACAAGGTTGTCGTTTGCTTGTCGTTGGCTTGCCATGACAAGGTTTACGCAATAAACCTGAGAAAAGTTTGCCGCAAGGATTTCAGCAACAAGCTTAACATGAAACCCTTGTTAAAATCTTTACACTAGGTTTACATCGGCAAGCTTGTCACATATATAGATGGTGAAAGGTAGATGGTGCGAAGAGTTTTGCAATGACCGGATTTTCTAGCTGAAATTGTGCGGATAGATGACACGATCCTTTTTTCGTGCTGTGCGATGTTACAAAAATCAATTAGATAAACTGTCAAAATTCCACTTACTTCTTGTAATTTTGTCTCTTTTGTATTTTTTGTAATTTTGTAATTTTTGTAATTTTTTTAGTTTTGTAAATTTTTTGTAGGTATTAATTTTTATACTTTTATAATACAAACACAAATAATTAGAATCCAAAATTTTAAACTTATTTTTCTTCTCTCAGAGGCCTGTAAACGACAACCGTAAGAAAAGCCATAAAGAAGCTTATTCTGACAAGCAAATATAATATAAAAGCTTGCCCACGACAAGCTTACGTTTAACAAGGTTTCGACAAGCTTTCACATGACAAGGTTGCGACTAGCTTGCATATGACAAGGTTTACAAGCTTGTGAAAAGCTATTTTCCTTGTCCCGACAAGGTTGCGATAAGGTTAATATAAGCTAGTAGAGTGTCAACTTGCATTCCTTTAGCAAGCTTACACAACAACCTTGAAAAAAGCTTGCACATGACAAGGTTGCAACAAGCTTGTAAATGACAAGCCTATGAAAAGCCATTTGCCTTGTCACGACAAGGTTATGATAAGGTTAATGCAATTTTGTTGACCGTCAACTAGCACCCTTGTGATAAGCTTTTTGTAAGCTTACAGCTTGTCAACGATAAGCTTGAAGCAACCTTAGCGCTTGTCATCGACAAGGTTGCTGCAAGCTTATGAAAACCTTACATTGCTATCTGGGAATAAGTTTCTTAAGCTTGAATTTGTATTGTTAATTACAAATGTATTGAGTTCAATCAAATCCTAAGTGTTTAATAAATGGAATACATAACATAACGATACAGATTATTACTAATTATAGTCAAAGACATTGCTTAACAATAAGTGTTCATAATATCTTGTAAATAAAAAGCATTCAAACAAAATATAATTGTTAACTATAAAGCACATCCTTTCTTTCAGTGTATGAACGTTTCTGAAATGTTAAAATTGAAATTAAGAAAACAATTCAATTTAAATTTATAATTTCATCAAAATATCAAAACAAATTTTTAACATTGTAAATATATTTAATATAATATAATTTGACATTTAACAAAGGATTTCACTCAAGGTAAACAAAGCTTTAGATGAAAATTTACGATCACAAAGTAAACTCAATCAATCTTTAAGTTCACTTTGCAATTCAACATTGTCAGTTTATTTAATTTTCAAAGTAGCAAATATAGACCAGATTTTAAAATTATTGTTGGACAAAAAACCTATCAGATTTCACATTGATGCTATGTACATACAAATTCGCCATTGCACAAAAATGGTAGTCAAACCAAATAAATACTTCCAAAGGAATACAATACTAACTAAATTTTGCTGCCCAATCCCACGTAGCACAAATATTGGCAAAAAATTTGTGCAATATTGGTGCTATATTAATTTCCAATATTGGGGCAACATTTATTTGCAATATTGATGCAATATTGATTTTTAATATTGACGCAATATTTATTTGCAATATGCGCCAATATCGAAATGTAAAGATTTCCCAATATGGGTAATATAAATCTAAATAATTTATATTTTATTTAAATTTATAAATAATATAAATAGTTTAAAAAATTTTGATTTAGATTCTTTGTATGTAAATGTAAAAATAAAATTTTACATTAATATTTCATTATCATCTACATCATCAACATTGACATCAATTACATCAAAGCTCAGTCAATACTGGTGCAATACTGAACCAAGTTTCAGCCATATTGGTGCAATATTGTTTACTTATATTGGCGCAATATTGGAAAACAATATTGCAATAATATTGGAAAACAATATTGTAATAATATTATTGAAACAATATTTCATCAAAGTGCAATAAATGAAGCAATATTTTTTACTACATTGAAAAAATGGCTTCATCATATTGATGAAAAAATTGCACTGAATATTATTGAATTGCATTATACAACAGTTGGGCAACCTTTTATGTTGTTGGTGCAATATTACCTCAATATTGCGCCAACATTGTGTGCTACATGGGACAATTGCAGTTAATAAACGAGCTGGGTCATTTAGATGTTTTATCTCAAAATTAGAAGATGTGTTTGAGAAGATTTCTCCAGGCAGAATACACTTCGGTGGTTTGCCATTGTCTTTATATTGCTCTGGGTCGAACCATGTGTTCGTACTTAACTGTCTACAAGTTATATGGACTACATATTAATTCTCTCTTTATCTTTTTTTAAATTATTAATTTTTTTACTTAAATTTATTGCATATCTGTTGTAAAATTATTTCAATTGTAGCTTTCAAAATGAAATTTTACTTTCACGATTAAAATTTTTAATAATTACTAATTTTACCCTTGAACTGACAGAACCCTTTTTAACCGATCAAATATAGTTACTATTAATATCGGTAATCTTAGGATTACTTTGCTTCCATTTAATATGAATAATTTACAAAATGTATTGAAAAAATAATTTGGAAAAGCAGATATTAGTAAGCATAGTATATGCAAAAGTAAAATAACAATTACAAAACCCTAAGAAACTTATGGAATTGGTCCAAAGTAATTAAGTAATTGCGATGTTTTTTTCTTTTAAATTAAGAAATTTATTAATTGGGTTGGAGCTTAAACAAACCCTTGTAGAAATTTTAATTAACTTCTATTTTATTACAAACAAAAAAGATTTCGTGTTTTACTGATTGAAAATTTTTCTATAGTACTAAAGAGTAGTGGGTGCTCTTATCAAAATCAATTTGTTCTGCCGTAAAGAAATAAAGTAGGTAATTTCTTACGAGCAGGTGGAACGGTATTTTAGGCCGTATGTAGTGGTTATATGATTCATAAATTTTATTCTTATGGTAGCATATATTCGACTCTAAAGGCTTATCATGAACATGATAGTGTATATCATAATTATATTTTATTTATAGATTATTATTATTCATAAATCAACCTGTAAGGTATTATTCATTGCTTCAAAATCTTTAAAAATTATGTTACACCAGCGAAGCCACAGATCGAAGCTAGACTCGAACTCGAGACGTTAGCTTGTATTTGTGCCAGTTGTCTACCGTCTACCACAAACTGTCTGCAGTAACATTAAGACAGAGTTTTCCAAATTAGTTTGCCAAAATCTTTAGATATGCATATTTTGTGTATGTATGTACACTCGAGAATACAACAAAAATGTTCTTATATTTTCCCAATTTTGTAAATTTTTCTGATAAATTCATCGCAATTAGTTTCTGTGTTAATGTTTATTTTGTTAATGAATATTTGCATATCTAGATCAGTAATTACATTAAAATACGAGTAGTTAAAGTTTACTACTAATTTCCTACAAAATATCAAATAAAGACTTCCAAAATATCAAAAAGCATTTTAGATTTATTTTACAAATATATGTAAACCTGTCTTACGCGTTTGATGTAGCCATTATTTTCTAATTTTGATTTTCCTTCGTAATAAGAAAAGCAACATATTATTAGATTCTGATAAAGAACTTTTTTCAAGTCTTTGAGATTTAACTTTTCCAAGCTTGTTCTATTCTTTTCGGTCACTAAAAAATTGATTATATTTGAACAATTCCACTCTATGAAAAATCGTTCGGAAATTGGTTGAAATAGTAACAATAGTCGATAGATAACTTCAAGTTGAATAGAATAATTGAATGGTAAAATGAGTTGATTGTAGTCGAAAATCGAAAAAAACTACTTGAATTTAAAACACATTAAAGCATTTTATATTTGGTATTCGATATTTAATATATCAATAAAAATATTCCAATTTGCATTGTAGAAGTTTAGTAATTCAGACCAGCTAGCCTGAGAAAAAATTGTGCATTTGCCAAAATAATTTGAACTTTATAATGACACAAGTTCAAGTACTGCTTGAGTATTCTGTGCTTGAACGCTGGTTGCGTCAATATCGTGAAATTAGTTTGAAATTCTATTTAACATAATTTTCTTTCCCAGTGCAATGCTTAGATTTCAGTAGCCAAAAATGTTGAATATATCAAATTCCTTACAATATTGTCGTCTAGTTCTCGAGAAATTTTTAATATTGCTATACCATTTTGTACGGACCGAGAAAACTTTAATTTTCTGTTCTAGTAAATTATTTCTCGTATATCAAAATTAGTTCGGTGCTTGCAGAAACGACCGAATCGATGTAAGATCTTTTAAAAATAATTTAGGTTATTTTTCGTTCTGTTTTATGTGCTACACCATTGAAAAGTTGCGGTTCAGAATTCAATCACTTGAAGTTACGGTTCACTAACTTCTAGTCTTGTTAGTGTTTTCATTTTATGTGGTATACGTCAGGCGTAACAAATTTTCCACAAAAATATGTATAGGTACTTCGTATGTACGAACTCTATACTATGTATAAAATTCTTTTATAAAGACTTGTTGATAGAAGGATGACTTTATTAATTAAACTGACATTGGGCGTTTTAAATTTTGTGATTACGGGCTTGGAAAAGCGAGATTATTTTATTTAATCTGAATAAATTGATCAGCTTAGGATGTTGAAATATTTGTTCCATTTTATATTATATTTCATAATCGACACAAAATTAATAAGCTGATTACTGAAAAATTTTTACGTTTGAAACTTGATGCGATTATATTTTATAAAATACATTTTTCAAAATTTATTTAAGAATTTTCCTAAACATACAAAGAAACGAAATTTAATAAATAGAACTTCTGTATAATAATTATTAAAATAAAAAGAAAATGTTTGGAAAAAAAATACCAAAATGTATACTTTATTTGTGTGACCATGAAAGGTGAACAGAAGCACCATAAAATAGGAAGCCGAAGCTTTTGAGAAAATTAACTTTTGGGGAACGGGTGGGATCCTAATGTAATTATAATGGGCATTTGTTCATCTGAATACGTACTTTAGTTTTTGTTTATTAGGTAAAGAAATTTTTTGAGAAAATTCATGAAAAGTAAAATCATTCCATATCTTCTGCTGCCATAATAATGTTTACTTTGTTATTTATTTCAACGGAGTAAAACTGACTTTCCTCTAAACTATTATTAATAATTAATTAACAATGAATTAAAAGTAACAGGTTATTAGGAGAAATTCACTTAAAGTTTGTGTAATATATTTTATGTGACATTCTTGTGCTTTTAGGAAGTATTTACGTACATTTCAACAGTAGAATATGGCAGTTTTAGTTTATGAGTTCTCTTAATGTGATAAAAGCTTTCGGTCATGTAATATTTTTTAGCCATTATATTTTTTGCTTACACTTTCATATATTATAAACACCAAACAATTTAATCAGTAAAAGACAAAGTAGTTCAATCTATTGTTTCAAGTAATAGTTTGAAAACACAGGTTCTAACGATAAAATAAAATATAGCAGTGTTCACTTTTTCAATAAAAAAAATAGTTTGAGTTATCAATTTCACGCCGTCAATGCGATTAACTTATTTATGTTACGTAAGTTGTTTGAAAAGTTATTTTTAACCGAAATTCTAACAAAAACAGAAAGCTTTACTTTATCAGCTTGTATTTTTTATTGAAACAATTTTAAAAAACGTACGTAGTATCTTGATAAAATAAGTTAAAATTCAAAATCCAAAATATTGAAAAATGTTGCCATTCAAGGGTACTATCGCCATCCTCTTGCACATCTACATATTTCTGAACTATTTTCTTGAAATTCTTAGGATGAATTCTTTATTTGGCTTCCAAGGTTAGAAAATTTCAACCCCTATCAATAGTGAAAGTTTCCTGTTAGTTGAAATAAATGCATTCAAACAAATTTTTGTAGATATATTTATTTCCTGTATTTATGAATTTTTTGAATTTCTGAAATTTAATTATAACATTTGGATTTTCATTAAGAATCTATTTTATCTTATGAGTTTCGATGAATCAAATAACAATACTCAACGTTCACTGATTCCCTTGATTTAATAATAATTTTTGTCTTTGGTTGACATCTTTCTCTTCCACTTTGTATTTTATACTTCTTTGATTGGCAATCTTTTATTACTTTCGTCAGTTCTCTTCCGTTTCATTGAGTTCTACTTCCGCTTTGACTGTAGAAAATAAAATAATAATATAGGTATATAATAATTTGTGAAGCAAAATTATTTTTTAAAGACTAGGTATTTTTGATATTAATTTATCTAATTTTTAAATAAATTGTAAATGATTTTTTAATTTTTTTATTATTATTAACTGCCGTTTTTCCTCTTCTCTTCTGGAAACATGACCAAAGTATCAGAAGGTACAGGAGTAACACAGAATTTTCTTTCATAATTTTGCACTTTTAATTTATTTGTACTAGAAATGGAATTAAAAGCAATTATATTTTCTTTTATGCAATCCACTGAAATTTTCTTAGCAAGTTTTAGCAATTTGTTTAACTCAAACTTTTAATTTCTGTTAATTTCAAAAAACCCCATTAAGATATCTAAATTTATTCTGATCACACTTAACCGTGATATTCAGGTTTCAAGAAACTAAAACACTTATTATCGTTTTGCTTTCGTTTTTGTGTTTGTCAGTAATGTGCAGGCGTTATGTTTTTGTATCCGTTTAACAAATGTTAAAGCTGAGAACTTGCAAACGTAATGCAACATTAATTTCTCTTAAAAGTTTACACAATAACTGTTTACTGCAAAATAAAACAAGTAAAACCAGAGAGCAAATATATTTTAACGCTTCACTTCGAATTACCAGGATTCACACTTTCGCATAAAATCACAAAGAATCAATCCGGATAAGCAAAAAGCGTTATTAATTATATCTTTGCGTTGGATTTATCGATGATCAACGGATCAAGCACGTTTACTTCTACTGAAACCAAATTTAATCTGTAAAAATACCAAATCATATTTATTTCTAATTATTTTTCTCTCATCAGTATTTGTTCTCAAGTCATTAAAGATTTATCCGCTAATCCGCCTTTCTTATGTTATTATCTCGGCAGGCTTATAAATTACCTTCGCTGATCTGTACTTAACAATTAAGTTGCGAAAATTTAAAATATTCTTTAGTAATAGTGGTTTATATTATCAGGGTGGAAAGTCGTATCTTGCGCAACCTGAGTCGTTTAGAATATTGACCGAATTAAACAGCGTCTTTATGCTAATCCTGTATGGTTTGTTGTTATAAATTTTAGTAATAATTAACTGCGCTTGGCTTTTGTTAAGGTTTGAATTAGTACAAAACGTATATATTGTTTTATTAGATTATATTATTACCGTCTATCCTGTTGTTTTCGCTTTATCTTGTATGTGTGGCCCCATATATTTTTTGTTTGTAAGAGTTTTTGCTCAGTATTCACTCTCTTCAATAAACACCTATGCTCAATAATTGCTTTCTGTTGTGAGCTCAATCGTAACGCAGAAGTTAGGCAGCTTAAATGAGAAAAATAAAGTAACTAAACACCTTATAGTTAGTGTTTTTTAACTTTAATTCAATAAAAATTAATTTACTATAATTATTTACATTTAACCAATCGAAAAGAGATTGGATGAGGTTTTTGTCAACTCCACTGTACTTATTTCTGCTGAAAGCACATAATGAAACCAAGCACTACATTTTTAATGCGTATTTAAACTTAAAAGATTAAAATTCTTTGACAAAAACTACTACAATTTTCTCTTTAAACCTTCCTTTTAAGTTTTATAACGACATTTCGTAATTGCATTTGTTACATCACGCAACTAGGTAAATTCCAACTTATTCAGAAACTTAAATGATCAGGGAGAGTTTTAATGTTTTTTATACCTTAGTTCGTTATTTACATTATGAATTAAAATAATTTTACAAAATTTTATCCAAATATAATATAGCCTCAAAATTATGGTCAGCCCGTTTAATTAGCTTTATCTTATTTTCTATTTTTTATGCAAAATTAGCTAATCCTTATTTAAACTTGTGATTATAATTTAAAACGAGAATGTTCATTTTATAAAACTGTACAAGTTGTTATTGGTATTGTTTTTTTCATTTTAAAATTCAGAAGGTGTATTATGTCACCCTTGCCATTTAAATCAGAACTTCGATTGGTTTTGTAAATGCTTCAAATATTCTGATTTTATTTTTCAATTATTTACAAAAAAAGTTATTAAATTTAAATTATTAAAATTTATTGAAGTAGCAATTTACTTTATAGTATGTTTTCCGGGTGCTTCAAAATCTAATAAATGTTGTTAATGTTTATGTCAGTTGTACAAAATGTTGAAATATTTTTATCAATCTTTAATTGCTTTTTGGCATGATAAATTTTTTATTTGAAATCAATCAAATGAATCTACCATTTTCAGTTTTAATTTAAAAATTCAAACAAAATCGATATTTCGTTCGAGTTAAAAGTCAAATAATCATGAAAAAGTAATAATCATTTGCACGTCTGCAACAAAATTTTGAATGGTTTCAAGATGCGCATCAATTAAATTTTGTTGGTATAAATTGTATTAATTTTTATTTTTTGTATTTGCAATTTAACGCTGCTAATAAATTCATAAAATGTTTCTGTTGTATTCTAAAATTACTTTACATTACAAATTTTTTTGATAATGAATTGTAAAGCAGTCTGTGCAACAGTTGGATGTTAACATTATACACTGTTAGTGTGTTAGCAAATTATGAAAATTTTTATAAACCACTTAAAAAATTTGCAAACTTTCTTATATCTTTAAAATATTAATTTAAAATTTAAAAAGGTAATTTTAATTTGAAATGCAATTTGATAACTTTTCTTTCGGTGAGGAAGGGTAGTTAGTGCATTCAAGTTTTCAAGTTATCTTGCCCGGTACAGCTCGTCGGATGTTACTTGTAGCGTAAAGCTCGGGATAATTTTTCGAAAGCTTACATTTACAGGCGCAGATCCGGCAATTTACAGCCTACTTTACAGTTTCCAGTCTTTACACTGTTTTCGAAATACTAAAACAAAAAAGTATTTTGTTTATAATCGTAAACAACTTACCCCCGATGCGCCTTAAATCTAGCGCACTACCCTTCGCAATCCCACCTATTAATACTTTCATATTAAATTTAATATAGCGACATAAATTGTAACTATTGTGGTTGATAACAATGTAGAGCGTTGAAACTGGACTAACATTTGTGATGCTGATCTAGTTATCCGTATAATAAACTATGCTAATATCCGGTTTGATGTTAATCCATGCGAACTTTAAGGTCTTCCAGGTGCTTTAGAATTTTGATACTCAAGAGGCATATTCGTATGTGAATGTTGTTATTTGATTACGGAATATAAACCCCGTGAATCTGTCGTAATTATATTGCACCATAAATAACTTCAATAAAAAGTTTTTTTAATAATTTCACCATAATAATAAAAAATATGAAAAATTTGCCTTGCATGAGAAGCGAGATAATTCGAATGATGCACGCAATCTGCTGACGTTTTAATATGAATGATTCCTTAACGTTATCTTTATATTAAATTTTAAAACTTTTAAATAAATTGCAATACATAAATAAAAAAAATACGTAAGCCACAAAGACAACGAGGTGACATTTTTTGCTCATAAACGATTTTGCACGGATTTCACCATCCACAAAAATGACTAAGCTTTAAACTTTGTGAGTTTAAGCTATAAAAACTTTTACTTAAAGCTTTCCGGACGATGTCGGAATTCTGTGAATAGTTGTAGTAACTGTTGAAGCCTGTAGAAAAGTCATAATAGTAAAAATTATTTATGTCCCTAAAGTTTTACTTCGCTATTACTTTCTCAAGCATCATTATTAGTTCTTGCAGTAATTTATTTAGAAACTGAATAATTGAACAAAAAGTGATTTTAGCTGTGAAACAGCAGCACAGAACACAATAACAAAACTTGTATCTGTCTGAAAAAATCTTAAAATTAAAGCAACTTGGCTTATTTCAGTTTTCTACTAGCTCGAATTTTCACTCCGATGGCAATGGTTATTTTAAAATGAATAGTACTCATGAACTACGAAAATGACCCACTAAAACTTGAAGAAACTTATTACACATTACACGTAATCAATCTTATTTTTAACAACAAAAATATTAAATTCAAACTTATTTTCTGAATATACTCGTACATTTATTTTCCATCACATTTTCTGTAAAAACAGAACTAATAGAAATTTTTATTACGAGTCTTGCAATATTTCAGCAAAATTCTACTACACTGTTTTAAAGGAAATGACATTTTAAAAGTCTCAATGATACTAGAATAGAAATAAATTTACCTGGAAGATTGCAAAAAATTGTCAAGTTCTTACAATAAGCAACAATCACAACTAACAATTTTGTATTCTTTCAATTTGCAGAAAATGTTCCAAAAATTATTTTCATATATTAGATCAGACAGATGACAAAATCTTAGTTTACCGTCTATGGTAGAGTCAAACTAAAAATGAAAAAATGAAACCAAAGAAAAAACAAAAACAAAAAAAACTTGAAAATCTCCGGAATGCATAATTAATTTAATTTAAACACAATTTTAAAATGCAATATTGCTACATTTTAAAAAATCCAACGCAATCAAGCACAGATTAACGTATTTACATCAAAAATACGCATTCTAAAAAATCTCACGTGAGATTAGAAGGGAGGGGAGGGGGTCAAGCCAATTTTCACGACATTTCACCAAGGGGGGCAGGAGGGTCTAAAAATGGCCAAAATCACCTCACGAAATTAATAGAGGCCCCCTTAAATTGAAAATTTAATAAATTGTAGAGATCCCACAATATCGTTCAAGTTTTGTGCATCGAAAGAGTTAGATCCACTGCTGGGCGCATAATATGTAAGTAATTTTATTGTTGCATACCCAGGAGTTGGTAGCAACCATAATAAAACGGGTCCGAGGTTAAACGAATTTATTTATTATTATAACTTCAAGAATTGATTAAGCTTCAGTGTAGACATTGGCAAACCGGGGGTATTCCATACCCGCCAGTTCACGCTTTTATTTTATTCCAAAATCGCTACGTCCAACACTTAAGACTGGGGTATGGCACGCTTTACTCTTTATTCATTGACCAATAGTATTAGTTCTTCAGTACTGAAGAGTTACTTAGTAGTCAATGCTGGGATCCTTGATTATCAATGGCGTATTTGAAAGTCGCAGCTTTGAAAAGAAAGGGGAAGGAAGTGGAAAGAAAAAAATTGAGGGGTTGAGAAAATGATGTAGTCTAGTTTGTTGTGTTGGACGAAGCGATTTGGGAATAAAATAAAAGCGTCTATTGGGGGTTATTCCATAACCCCCTAGACCCCCAGTTTATCCCCATTGGTTTATGTATTTAAATAAATTTAAAATTTAAGGAGTTTTAGAAGTCACACAATTTGTTTATATTGTCGTGATCCCGAATAATAAAGCTTACGTCAGAACTATCTAAATCAAGCATCGACAATTATCTTTCCAAATTTTAAATCAACAACACAGGTGCAACAAAGACTGACTTTAATGTGTCATAACTTTAAATATTAATTGAGCTTCAGTGTAGACATTGGCAAACCGGAGGTTCTGGCGGGTATGAAATGCCCCTCGTGCACGGTTTACTCTTTATTCATGGACCAATAGTATTAGTTCTTCAGTACTGAAGCGTTACTTAGTAGCCAATATTGGAAATTTGGAAATCTCAGTTTTGAGAAGAACAGGGAAGGAAGTGGAAAGAAAAAAATTGAGAGGTTGAGAAGATGATGTAGTCTAGTTTGTTGTGTTGGGTGTAGTGATTTGAAAATAAAATAAAAGCTTGCAGTGGAGGGTATTCCATACCCCCAAGTCTTCCCGATTTGGACAATTATAATTTTTGTATACATGTGGTCGTGTTTCTTTCATATCCAGAGAGGGGAGATGAAGACTAGTCATTTTTTAAACTTTATTTGTTAAAGAATGATGTTTGTTAAACTTTGAAAATTATATTTTTAATGGACGGGTTTCACTATTTTTTTTATTTTTGGACATATGAAAGTAGGAGTCAAAATGAGCACTTTTATTAAATTCTTCTCTATAATAATATTAAAAAAGTATTAATCAATAATCGTGTAAATAATCGTATTTTTGAAAATATTCTTTTTTCAAATTTATTTTTTTCATTTTTTTTCTTATTTTTTAAATTTTATTTTTTTATGATATTCTGTTTCATAATAATAATAAAAAAGTATTAATCAATAGCGTAAATATCCCATTTCTTTATATTTTTGCTATTTAAAAGTATGATAAAGTGATGGGCATGGCCACATCCGATTTTTTATTATCCTTTCATGTTTATATATTATTTCTAAAAATTATTTCTAATGAAACTCTCCCATTGTAAATTTTTCTAGTTTCTCAAAAATTTAGATATCAGAAAATATTCAGAACCAGAAACATAAAGTTCGTCTACATATTTTTTTATTAATTTGTGAAATAAAATGCACTGAGGGTTTGGGTGGTATAAACACAAACAAATTTATTATTTCTCAAACCGGGGGGTCTGCCCTCCAGTGCACCAGTAATTTAATTGTGGAATACTGGTACATTTTTTTTTTTGATTTAGGAAGAGATTTACAAATATTTAATAAAAACTAGTAGTGAATAGAGCAGTTTTTAGAAAAAAAAAACAGCCGACGGATAAGAGGTTAAATTTTATAAATTAAAGAAAAACATTAAGAACATTTTTTTATTTTGTTTAATTCTTATTTGTAAAGATTTGTAAGTTGTAATAATCCGCTGTTGTACTGGAGGGCATTCCATGCCTTCCAGACCCCATGGTTTAGACAGTTAAAATTTTGGATACATGTTGTCGTGTTATTTTCATATCCAGGGGGAAAAGAGGCGTCCATTAATTAAGTGAGGCGTTTAGGGGGAGAGAGAGTGTCAAGCCGAATTTCACCCAATCTCAGGTGAAATTATTATTACTAAAGTATGTCCCAATATTGGATAACTATACCAAACGACTTTTAAAGTTGAGCAAAAAACTGTAACAGGAATTTTACAATATAAATTTAAATACTTATTGAAATCTCCTGTTCGGGAAGCAGTAGCAGAAAATTCCTAACTGAATAGACAATAGGAACCAAGAAGTAAATATCCAGTAAAATTTCTGTACACAAGACTCGGAATTCCAAAGATTTCCAAGAATTCCAACGATTTCCAGGGATTTCCAATAATTCCAGGGATTTCCAAAAAAATCCAGTGATTTCCAAGAATTCCATGGATTTCCAAAGAATTCTAGGGATTTCCAAGAATCCAGGGATTTCCAAAAAATTCCAGTGATTTCCAAGAATTACAGGGATTTCCAAAGAATTCCAAGAATTTCCAAGGGAATTCCAAACAAGTGTACACAAAATTTTCGGGATATTTTCCCCTTGATAGGAACATTCAGAGATGCTCAACGCCTGAGTAGTTTAGGTTTTCAACTTCAGATAATCTCGTTTATACTTTAAACTAAGCATGGTTTACTAAAGCATTTAGTTTTATGTTGCTTATTAAGTAATTATATATAATATATTCTCAACGAAATTGCTTTAAAATCTAAATAAAAGTTAGAAAGCACACAAATGTTTTAAACGAGTTTTTTGAATAAAAAAGTATGTAGTATGTTTGAATATCATAGTTTAAATTTAGTGTTCGGTGAAGTTTTTTATTAAAATTTCTTGAAATGTAATTGCTTAATAAATAAAAATTTGCTTTATTTAGAGCAAATAGAAAATGATTTAGTGCACTATTAGTACGATGGATAAAATTCGGGCGATATTTCTTATCCTCCATGCAGAATATAAATTTTCTCTACAAAATATTTTTTGATCAAATTATCTATTTTATTATTACTAAGTAAAGATTTTATCAATTAATTGTTTTTTAAATAATATGATACTTTATCCTGTAGATATCATTATTTATTGATAATTAAAACTAATAGGTCGATCGAAGTGTTGTTAGATCAAAATTATTTATTCATCCTATTCTACTTGGCTAATGCTGAAAATCATATTTCTCCGATGGTGGGATATTCAAATTTAAAATCTAAGTTGGAAAAGTAAATATTTTCTCCATAAAATTGGGTCTACAATTTTTAAGTGGCATTGATCTTCTTAAGCCCAGACTGTCAAATAAGATAATATCTATAATATAAAATAATAAGATCAAATATAAAAAAATAAGCTAAGAGAGAAATAAATATTATAATACAAATAGTTTTATGTACGCCAAAACTAAAATCTAAGTTTTCTATACAAAATTTTACGATGTTAATTCAAAAGTATGTACCAATAATTCGCCTTGCATGAAAATCGTCTGATGTCCAAAATTGCAAAAGATCGAATGTATTCAGTGTTATTTTTGTATATTATAAATTCAAGCATGGTACAATGTAAATCGAGGTATAATCTGAGAACTAAAATTAAAATAAAGCTTTAGGAAGCTGAAAGTTTTGATAAATAATGAATTTAAAACTTTTTGTTTACTTTTGTAAACTTTGTATCTACCTGACTAAATTTTTTAAATCAACTTGAATGCTTTGAAATCTTCCCTTTTGGAAGTTATAGGTAGTATTTGTTTTAAATTAATAATTTAGGCCTAGCACTAAAGAACATTAGCTTTAATTAAAGCTTTTTAAGATTTAATTTTATAGGTTACTTACCTCAGGTAATATCAACTTCGTGGTAGTGTCTTTTTATTTACCTATTAGGAAGCTTCATAAAATTATAAGATTATATTTTTAGAAATTGACAAATTTAATTAATTTCTAAAGAAAGTAAAACAGAAGTTCTAGTTGTTTTAGAGATCCTTTAAAATATCGGTTTATTCGTGTCGGATTAGTAAGTTTATTACGTGGGATTTAGTGATAGTTCCTGCATGGTTGGCGCCATTATGTGACCATTTTTCTAGTTAACTTAACTTTTGGCAACTTTTAAGTTGCATTTAATGCATTTGAATAATTTAGCTTTCTCTGTTAGCTTTATTTGAAGTTAGATTCTTATTTGCTCTCTTTGCTACTCTTGAGCATTTGCATCGCCTTTCAGTCTAGTTTGTTCAAGTTTAAAAAAAAATGTAAATAAAGTGTATGTGGTTAGTCTTGATTACTTCTTAGAATATTAATTTTAAATTGTTCTCAACAATTGATATGTTCAACAAGAACAAGTCCGGTAGTTACCAGATGTGGAGTAAATAATTGCCTTTACCTATCCACTACACAAAGGAGCGAAGTAAACCCTGGAAGGCCTAATTTTAAAACCCAATTTACCATAAATAACTTTAATTAAATATTCAAGCATAGAATTTTTTAATTTATTATTTTATACACAAAATACCTATTGTATTGTTATTTATGTGTTTAAAATATATTTACAATTTTTATTTTCAAATTTCCATATTAATTTAGTTATATCGGAAAAACACTGACCGAAATACGAAGAGTTACCACAAATTTTGTACGGCAAACGCTTTTCAATAAGCCGCTGTCGCTTTTTAGCCTTGATCAATTGTGATTACCCGCACCAGCACCTAGTAGACTTATTGTGTTTCACAAGATAATTCATACACTGAGAAAAAGAAAAATGTAGTAGTAACTAATTCTTTTGTACAATTTAAATTTAGATCAAAAATATTTATTTTATGTAAACATCAAAACATTGTCAAGAGTTTGGAAATCTTTTGTAAAATCCAAATAATTTTTAAATATTTGTATATCATTCTGTAAATTGATTACAAAGAAACTAATTCATGTATAATATTTGATTATAATCTTTTAATAATAAAATTATTTTCTATAATAAATAATTATTTAAAAATGTTAAAGAAATATTTTTTGTGTAATAGCAGCATGCATCGTTGTCCGCATTAGAAATAATAACTTTTCTTATTGCCGAGTTTTTAGCGTTGTATCGCAGTTGGAAAATTTAATGTGAACTTTTAGAATTGTATTTCTCTACAGCATCCGGAGCGCAACCATTTATTTCAAGTGCACATGCAAACATTTGACTGCTCTAACTTGTCTCTTTGTTTTTGCTTTCAAGTATAAAATTTCTTATTATAGACTACTTTATAACATATTATGACGTAAAATAAAAATTGGCTTTTATTTTATAAAAGTGATAAATTTTAAAGAGTTGAACAAAATTAATTAGTTGGTAGAAAGCAATTAAAAACAGCATTTAACAATTTCAACTCTCAGCTGTGCCAGCTTGGACAACAAATTATACAATGGTTCTCATTTTTCACACACAATAAGTTTGATGAGAAAATAATTTAAGCGAAATTTTGGAAATAATTCTACATATCATAAAATGCCATAAAAGCATATAAAACACAAAGCCAACCGATATTGCACTGCAACCAACAACATTAATCGTCTGACGATGTCACAGAAGAACGAAAACGTTTGAAACTGTTTACAATTTTATTATTTATTATTGTTGTGTACATTTTAGTTTAAAAGTAGTTTTAGTTAAAAAGAAACTTCAAGTTTAATTATTTGGGTCTATAAGCCATAATATTAATCTGTTAAAGACTTTCTGAACAAAAAGTTTAATAGGTTAAAGTTGAGGTAAGTTCACAATTTTAGTATAAACCTATCTTACGGTGCTTTTTCGTTATAGAACAGAATATTGCTCCAAAAATTGGTATTTTATAGATAAACTATTGCCACAATATTGCTTTCCAGCATACTTCAAAATAGAGATGTAAATATTTTGATACTTTGCTATAATTTATGTAGTACACAATATTAAAGCAATATTGAAATTTTAAACATATAATATTATTATAATCCTTTCATATTGGAACCAAAAACGCACATTTTGTGCTGCTTGCTCTTATATTCATTTAAATTGAAAGCAAATTATATTGTAGGTAAGGATACTAGTACAATCAATGTCGTTTTGTAATTTTTTAGCAAGAATTTTACAAAAAAATTGTTTTGATAATGCAAAAATATTCTGTTTGCAAAAAAAATAATTAAGTAAATTTTCTCATTAATGTAAAATGATATGAGTATTTGCGGGAAGGTGGTAACTATATGTGGTATACCTTAAATATGTTGTCTTATCGACCATACCATTGTAGAACATTCTCCTAGGTCTTTTATGGACGTATGTATGTGAAAACCCTTGAAACGTAGAGTACAACTTGTATGAACTATAGTAAGTCACGACGATTCTGTTATGAGGCGAAATGGCTAAAGAGATACTAACTTGATACGAATATGCAGTAACAACACTACAACATAATTTAGAAACAACCTCAAATTAAACGCATGACCTTTTGGTTAATTAGTCTTACTTCCTACCACTACAACGCATTAACTACCTTTAAAATTTGAAGACTAAGAAAATGGCTTCCGAGTGAGACATGCTTGAAAAATATTTTATACCAAAAAATCTTTTTAATTGCCTACGGCTTGTTTATAAATGATAATAGCTTTCAAAATTAACTTTGCAGTTGGTAAATTCAAATTTTTAATTTTGGAGATGCTCTAAAGCTGAAACATTTTATTAAAATTTTTGAAATATTTACTATTACAAAAGCTTTAGTATATTTAAATAAATTCTTAACTTGTAAAATATAATAAATTGAAACTTCAATAAGTTAGTTAAACATTAATAAAAATGAATTTTATTGAGTCAGAAAGTAAATTATAAATAAAAGCTTAAACATAAAATTGATTTTTATTAATGTTTAATTAACTTATTTATTAAAATTTCAATTTATTACAAAACTTAGCAGTAAAAAGAAGTAGTAGTATTGTTCCGGTAAATATTATAAAAACTTCGAATCATTACTGTTTAATTTAAAATATTTAATTAAATAAAAATTAAAAAATTAAAAATTAATTAAATAAAAACATTTTAATCTAAGCAAAAGCCTGGTAACCACCTATCAGGTAAAATTTCACAGGTACATGTGATTCACAGGCAATTAGGTCCACATAAGAGATGCATGCCATGTACCTATAATAGGCACCTTCCAAGTACTTGTATAAGCAATTGCCAGGTACCTAAGACAAGTCCCTGGGGGGGGAACTGTTACAGGGAGTTTAACAGGTAATTGTTTCCACGTGCAAGAAAAAATTATTTAATAACTTATTAGAAATTAAAAAATTTAATTTATTGTGATTGTTTATTTTTTTCAATGCGGGGGTTTAATTCTTGGGGTTTAAAATCATTAATTATATTACTAATTTTTAATTTAATTATAGTATAATTTTAAATTATAACTAATTTTAATCTTACATTTCGTAATTCATAATCGTTTTAACTTACAATGCAACCTCTCTTGACCAATTTGTGAATATAAATATATATTAAATTTATGTATTTTTTTACTTATCCGGGATTACGGGGTGGAATCATAGAGTCTGACAGAGGCTTCTTTATAAAGAATTTGTATAAAAATTAATGATTCTAAATTTAAAAAAAATTTTAAATAAATAAAGTTAATAATAAATAAAGAAATTAAAGTTTTTTATTTTGATTCATTATCTTGCCCCGTTGGTCATCTTGCCCTACTCTGTTACACTCCACTTTAACATTATAATTTCACTTCGTCATCTAACTCGCGCAAAACAATAAATTACAAATCTTTGCTAATTCTTTCAATTTAATGTAAAAAAATTCAAATGAGATGAAGATATGGCAAACCTACACTTCAGGTTACTTTTATTCAAATTCCAATAAATTATTGTTAATGCATAAAAATGTATACCTACTGCAGTTTTTCAAATCTCTGATAATATTATCGCGCAATTTGTTATCAATTGGTTATAACTTCAAAACTATTTTCTTGTCGTTGGTTCGTAAAATTAGATAAAAATCACGAATTAAAATATTTGAAAACTTCCTTTCCGTGATAAAATAACATTTAATCCGAACAGGTATTTTTATACTACGCTTCTACTACGTAACGATAGCGTTTTATGGATTAATCTGTGTAGCGTCGATTCTTTTCATCATAAAACGACGTGTTGTCAATAAGTTCAAAGAACTGCTATCAATCATGTCTTTAAAGACGTCTAAATGCGAGTCAAATACGGTCACAAGCTTCGTTCATCCGGAACTGGGATTAGGCAAGATAAAATACTTCTTAAATCTCCAAAAAGTACAAAATCAACCTAATTCACAATTTAACCGTATTGAAGAATAAATTCACATGCGATCTGGGATTTACCAGTAGCATAGAGAAACTGAATAGAATAGTTCCTTCTAGTTTCTATTTTCGTGTTCTTTCTTCATGTATATGAATACAACTGGCAAATTACATTAATTTGTCTTAAAGTTAACTTGCAACTTTGTTTCATTTCTTTTTAGTTTAAAAATTTTTGAGAAACTTTCTGTTACAATAAACATGTGTTCCAAATTTAAGTTCTACTTTTAGGTTTTATATTGATATAAACTGATTGATTTAAAAAGTATTGCCATAAATGAACAGTAAATACATATAAATGTACCAACAGTTACCGGGTGCAAATCAAAATCTGATTGCTTAATTTTATATTTAGCAGCAGAAAATAGTATATTAAACAACAAGTTTAGTAAAGCAAAGTTTTACTAAACGAATTTAGCCTTTGAGTACGAGCGAGCGCAGCGAGCGAGTAACTTAAAAGCTAATGAGTTTAGTAAAAATGCTTTACTTACAAGGTTTGTTTATACTATTTTTTCGGATTTTGTGCAATATCTAGTGCCGTTTTTGAGTTATTGCTAATTCAAAATATTTCATAGTAGGTACTTGTGTAGGTTGTTTATTGACAGTGACATTACTATATAGTAAAGTGACTTTTCTATGTGGTAAAGTGCCACTTTAATAAATGATTTTGAATTGAATCCGAAAAACATACTTTCAACACTACTACTTTTAACACCTCTCCATTGATTCTGCAGATTATTATTGAACTAATCAGAACTAATATGAAAATACTATAAACTAAATAATTCAAATAAAACTTCGATTTTGAATACGATAAGGCAAAACATTAAATTTGATATTAAACATGTATCATTATTATCAAACTGATTTAAATTCAAACTTTTTGATTATAATTTACTTTCCGCACTGTTGTCATAAACTACTTCAACTAGTAATGCACTTCAACTTGCAATTTAAGACATTTGGGATCGGTCAGCTACCCGATAAATTTTAAACTAACTGGAAACAATGGAATCTCGTTAAACCTATCAATTTTTATGAAAGTAACCAATTTAATATTGGTTAAAAGGTTTCTAAAAGTGAACTTAATAGTAGAAAATAAATAATTTTTTTCTACCTCTACTTCGAATAATAATAATAATCAATCATTTCTTTTATTTTATTAATGCTATTTAAATAATTCAATATTGGTGTGGTTATGCCCTAATGAACAACTACAATTGTATGTACATACGTATAATGAAACTAATTTGTAAATTAATTAATAACTAAACTATGCATAATGTGTAAAACAGCATGCAAATTTACTATACATATTATAGCAAATTAAACTAAATTACAACAGTAGAAAAAACGCAGTGGGTAATAAATTTAATGAAAAGCATGTAATTAAAATATTTTTGTAATTTAATTCTAAGAAATATCTCATTTTTCCTTTCGGAGTCAAAATAATTATATTCTAAATAACCGCACTCAATTTTGCCTTAATATTTATTAAAATAGAAATATATTCTACCTTGAAATGAACTAAATCAAGTATAATTTATTGTATAATAATAATTTAAGATCGATAAATTTCAATAATAATATGGATTCGGCAATATAAAATTCTGTCTAGTCCAGTCATGTCTATATTTTGTGCTGAGTCAAACCGATAATTCCTTACAATCGTTTCTTACTTTCCATTTCTAATGTTCAGATTATCGTAAGTACATACACTTAACACTCTCGACATAATTCAAAATGGAATTAAAAGATTAATGTTTTACACTTTAAAGTATATGGATCTCTGAGTAGGTCACCTCATTATGGATAGTCCCGAAGCTGATATTTCCTTTAAGTTAAATTCAGCTGTAATTTAAAAAAATCCTATTTAATATAAAATAGATCGTATGATAATAACTGTTGCACATCTATAAGGCGACTGTAGTCGGCTCCGCCCACTAAACCACAGTGCTGTATCTATTTATATCTAGCACGCGTACCGGCAATATAATGAAAAATTACCGATTTTTATGTGAAAAATCAAAACTTTAAAATCGATTTTTATTTCCAAGGTAAATTGATATTAAAAGTTTGCATGTTCTACACATAACAATGTATTCCAAAAATCTTAAAATGATCTCCAGAGTCAAATAATAGTAACAACAGTGGGAGAATTTATACGATTATAAAACTTTAAGATATAAAAAATAAAATCATAGTATAATATAATATTATTTTCAAAACTAAGTTTAGATGCATTTGGAACTTGCTAACGGTAAGCTAGTTAGAGCGCTAATTTGAGCACTTGAGAATTCGATTGCAGATATACTCACTGATTTTTATTGTTTATTTTACCAATTATTTATAAAATTCGAAACTAATATACCAAAATGAATTATGATTTCAGTTTCATAAATAATTTCTTGTTGAAATTAAATTAAAAATAATTTCAATTTAATTTTTTATATTTAATTTATTTTTTGCATTAGCTTGATATTACTTTTTACTTTATCATACAAAGTATGAAAAAGTATTGTTATCGTGCGGAAAAAAAAAATTGAGATTTTGATGAATTTAGGCATATTGGGATCCCAGAAGCGGAAAATCATCATTTCCAAAAAATGTCTGTATGTATGTGTGTGTGTGTGTGTGTTTGTGTGGCATTAACTGTGGCAACCTGTGTGTGCATTAAACTCAATTGTGGCGTACGCTTTAGTTGTGGCAACATACATTCGGAAGCCACAGCAAAATTCGTCATAACTCGGCTATTATAGCTGTTTAGTGTGTTCCGATTTGAACTTAGCGCTTCTATGAGAGTAGGTCGCAAAATACCAATTAAAAGGAGGCGTTACCGTTGAAGTTATGGCGGGAATTGAATTTGTGTGTAGTACGCCACAATTGGGTCTGTATCTTGGATACTCTTAACCAGATTGTGACTACATTTGTCACTTGGTATGGTGGCGCCCTCTGGTCACACACACTATTTAGTTTTAGAATTTGTTTTGAGAAATAATAGTGTCTTAAACGCTACAGCTAATGGAAGTATTTTAATAGCTGATATGAATGATGTTATAAATATATATTTTGGTTTGTTCAACCGCTTACACAGACCCGAAACTCCCGAAAAATGTGTTTAGGGTTCCACAAGCAATGTATTTGCTGTGTACAGTGTGTGTTTAGGATGCCACATTTAGTTCCCCGTTTCTCTCAACAGGGAGCGCGCCGTTAGAAGCGTATACATATAATATATACAACCAACGATACAACGTTTCTGAGCTCGATACACATGTCCTAAATTTTGCAACATCGCTTCAGTAACTCTTTATCATTAAGATTATTTATAAAATTAATTAGCCGGAATTAGCTGACATGTTTTATTAAATAAAAGTGTAATATCATTCTTTTGCATGTTTGATTTAAAACTTTACATTGAATTAAAATTTTAGAATCATTTAATAAGTTACATGCAGTACTATTTCCATCAGTCTGAAACCAATCAAATTCTTTTTTGCAACAAATTTTACTAGGAGGTGAGGACACTTAAAATAGTTACCTAATATTTGAATTTAAAATTTTCAATTCAAAAAATAATAAAACCCGAATAAAACTTATTGTGAATTTATTTTAGATGAAGTCTTTTTTAGTGGAAAATATTCGAGCTTTCATAATCATTTATATGTATTCTGCCAATTTTTAACATTGACTGAATGTTTATTAAAATTAACATTGAATAAAATTTTTTAAATTTTCATTTAGCTCCGATCCACATACGTTCTGAATATTAAAATTAACATTGAATAAAAAGAACTTTTAAATTTTTCTTTTAGCTCCGAACTACATACGTTTGGTGCCGCTATTTAAATTTGATTTTAATATTCAATTAGATCACCAGATAATAAAAAAAATTAGCGATGTAAAGACATTAAAAGTTTATCTAATCAGTGAAACATGAAAACCAATGCTGTTGAAAAATTTAATTTGTACTTAAATAAAATAAAAAACAGAATCAATGTTTTAGGCAATTTACTCACGCTAAAGTTTATTCATAAACTATTGTTTTTAAAATTGACTTCCAATGATTTTTTTCACCCTTCGATTGATTCTATAATTTTTGATCTTATAAATTTAAAAAATTGTATCCTTGACTAATTATAATAAGCTTTATGTGGTAACTACTACAAAATATGATCGTCTGCGATCATATTGTACGTACATACAATCGTTGTGCTATCCGGTGCATTTTTCTTTTTCTATTTTTAGACATGATATTAGAAAAATTAGAAAATTGTTTTTCAAAAATAAAAATTGTAAGCTTAAAAATACTATACCTACCTACCATTTATACCTACAATTTCTATTGAAACATGAAAATAAATGCTTAAAAATTGAAACAATTGTCAATTGTTATAAATAAATGTGTATTTTCAAAATTGACGTCCAAGGATTTTTTTTCACCCTTCGATTAATTCTAAGTATAATTTTTATCTTATAAATTTAAAAAATTGTAACCTTGACTAATAAATTATTATAAGCTAACGTAACTCGAATTCAAAACTTTCCAGTGTATTGTATGCTTTTCTATTTTTTTATTAACCGACTACAAAATAAGGAGGAGATTTTCAATTCGTCTGAAAATTTTGATGTATGTTCAGCGATAATTCGTTACCACGTTGTCCGATTTCAATGATTTTTTTTTTGTTAAAAAATGGGTAACACAGGGGTTGTCCGATATAAATTTGGTCACGATCAAAAACAAAAATTAGCAAATTTGATTAAACGCATAGGCTGCAGAATATTCATTTACATGATATTACTTTATAAATAGGTACCATTACCATGCATCGCATGCTAGATGTAATGTGAGCTGTTTTACAATAAACAAGTTTGATAAAAAGTGAATACTTTAGGTCAGATAATAAAAAATTTGTTTCCGATCCCCATCAGAAATTCCGGATCCAGATGAAATTTCCATCGACTCTCGCCCCCCATCATCGGACCTGTCTATAGTTCAACGACTAACATCAATAAATTAAAAGTTAAAAAAATAGTCAAAATGGATTCAAGGAAAGTCAAAATGGATATTTCCGTGAAAATCTGGAAACAAAAAAAATCGGTATTACGGCCCTCGGTGTTATGGTTAACGGCTTAAGAATTATTTAAGTCAATTACGTATTTGAGTAGCTTGTCACTCATGTTTATAGAAAATGAAGTGCAATTGTTTAGATTATGAATCTATTATTATTGCAGTTCGCAAGAATGAAGGCAAGAAAAGTTCCACTTTAAACGAGCACTACGCAGAATTTAACTGTGAATTGATTACACGAGAATTTTTTTTATTTATGTTTATATATTTATGGGTTTATGTTTTTGTTGATTCCAAAAATAAAAAAGGTATAATTTTTCATTTTCATTATCATTTTAGTGAACCATCCCATTCTTGTTGGGGTCATAGGGGGGGGGGGGGGGGCTCCAAATCAGGCTGCACCTGGGGCCTCACATTTAAATAAAACTCCCATAAGAGCCTTCTTTTCTGCTTCTCAATATTCATATT
This sequence comes from Cantharis flavilabris, assembly GCA_949152465.1. NCBI lineage: Eukaryota > Metazoa > Arthropoda > Insecta > Coleoptera > Cantharidae > Cantharis > Cantharis flavilabris. The sequence continues at coordinate 15,684,099 of OX424435.1, forward strand.
GCAATATTCGAAGTTTCAATAAATTGATAATATCCCAGTTTTTTCAAATCTACATCACCGTGAGTCGTCGTGGTTACGCAAAAATTATTTAATATTATGTATTAAAATTAAGTAATACTAGGGTTACAAATATTATCCAGTTCCGCAGTCGTCACCTTCAATTGTTTCTTAAAAACATGCAAAAAAGCTTAAAAAAAAGCTCGTCATTTATATGGGGTTCCATAAAATAAAAAAGAAACAAATTTTTTATTATCTGACCTAAAGTATTCACTTATTATCAAACTTGTTTATTGTAAAACAGCTCACATTACATCTAGCATGAGATGCGTGGTAATGGTACCTATTTATAAAGTATTATCATGTAAATGAATATTCTGCAGCCTATGCGTTTAATCAAATTTGTTAATTTTTGTTTTTGATCGTGACCAAATTTATATCGGACAACCCCTGTGTTACCCATTTTTTAACAAAAAAAAAATCATTGAAATCGGACAACGTGGTAACGAATTATCGCTGAACATACATCAAAATTTTCAGACGAATTGAAAATCTCCTCCTTATTTTGTAGTCGGTTAATAAAAAAATAGAAAAGCATACAATACACTGGAAAGTTTTGAATTCGAGTTACGTTAGCTTATAATAATTTATTAGTCAAGGTTACAATTTTTTAAATTTATAAGATAAAAATTATACTTAGAATTAATCGAAGGGTGAAAAAAAATCCTTGGACGTCAATTTTGAAAATACACATTTATTTATAACAATTGTTTTAATTTTTAAGCATTTATTTTCATGTTTCAATAGAAATTGTAGGTATAAATGGTAGGTAGGTATAGTATTTTTAAGCTTACAATTTTTATTTTTGTAAAACAATTTTCCAATTTTTCTAATATCGTGTCTAAAAATAGAAAAGGAAAAATGCACCGGATAGTACAACGATTGTACGTACGATTTCAAATCGTCTGCGAGTGCGAGTGAGAGAGTCATTTCTCTCTCAAATTTTATAGTAGTTACCACAAAGCTTATCATAATTAGTCAAGGATACAATTTTTTAAATTTATAAGATAATTATAGATTTAATCGAAAGGTGAAAAAAAATCATTGGATGTCAGTTTTGAAAAATAAAAGTTTATGAATAAACTTTAGCGTGAAGTGAATTGCTTAACATTGATTCTGTTTTTTATTTTATTTAAGTTTAAATTAAATTTTTCAACAGCATTGGTTTTCATGTTTCAACGATTAGATAAACTTTTAATGCCATCTTTCAATGAAAACTTTCAATGATCATCTGGTGATCTAATTGAATATTAAAATCAAATTTAAACAGCGGCACCAAACGTATGTGGCTCGGAGCTAAAAGAAAAATTTAAAAGATCTTTTTTTTAATTAATCATCGGCATACAAGCAAAAGTGACCAACTGCAAAACTCAAGTTTTACAGGAGAGCAACTTTTAGGTTGAATATCGCTTATAAAATAAGACAATTAATGCCAAATTTCAATAATTTTAGTCATAATACAATTAATATAGTTTATTATATTAAAATTTTAATTATTTTTTTATTATTATATCGTTATTCAACTCAATTAGTCGAGCATCTTATTTTCGCCATTTATGCAGTTGCTCACTTTTGCTTGTATGCCGACGAAATATTCAGAACGTATGTGGCTCGGAGCTAAATGAAAATTTCAAAAGTTTGCTTTATTCAATGTTAATTTTAATAAACATTCAGTCAATTTTAAAAATTGGCAGAATACACATAAATGATTATGAAAGCTCGAATATTTTCCACTAAAAAAGACTTCCACTAAAATAAATTCACAATAAGTTTTATTCGGGTGTTATTATTTTTTGAATTGAAAATTTTAAATTCAATAATTAGGTGTCCTCACCTCCTAGTAAAATTTGTTGCAGAAAAGAATTTGATTGGTTTCAGACTGATGGAAATAGTATTGCATGTAACTTATTAAATGATTCTAAAATTTTAATTCAATTTAAAGTTTTAAATCAAAAATGCAAAAGATTGCTATTATACTTTTATTTAATAAAACATCTCAGCTAATTCCGGCTAATTCATTTTATAAATAACCTTAATGATATAACGTTATTGAAGCAAAATTTGGTACATGTGTATTGAGCTCAGAAACTTTGTATCGTTGGTTGTATATATTATATACGCTTCTAATGGCGCGCTCCCTGCTGAGAGAAACGGGGAACTAAATGTGGCATCCTAAACACACACTGTACACAGCAAATACATTGCTTGTGGAACCCTATACACATTTTCAGATAAATGCATTTGATGTGGCAACGGATGCCACATACTTGCTTATAGTCTGTATTTTTATCTTCGAAAATACGGAGAGTAAACGAGCGCCTCCTAGCGCAAATAAATTGTAAATTTATGTGCTATGCGCACAGTGACCAACAACGAAATCGCCACAATTGGGTGTATAGGTCGGGCTGCCACAAAGATGCATGGACATGTATGTGTGTGTGTGTGTGTGTGTGGTCAAATTTTGTGTGTCTATTACAAAAAAGTAATAGGAATTTTTTAACAAAATTTCGTATTTAGTTCATACATATTGAGACTTAGAACTGATTAGATTTTGGTTAAAATCGGTACACGGAAACTCAAAAAAAAAAATATTTTGTAAATAAAAAAAATAATTTTTTTCCTTTTCTTTAAATTTTATTTTTTTATTAAATTCTTCTCTATAATAATATTAAAAAAGTATTAATCAATAATCGTGTAAATATCCAATTTTTGAAAATATTCGTTTTTCAAATTAAAAAAAAAAATTTTTTTTCTTATTTTTAAAATTTTATTTTTTTATTATGTTCTGTTCCGTAATAATAATAAAAAAGTATTAATCAATAATCGTGTAAATATCCTATTTCTTTATATTTTTGTTATTTAAAAGTATGATAAAGTTATGGGCATGGGCACATCCGATTTTTTTAAATGTTTTTGCGCTTATTAGAAGATTTTTTTTATTTTTTATTTTCTAATAAATTATGCTTTGTTTATTACAATCCTTAGTTATCTTTATTTCATTTTTATTTGTTTTTAACGTCTTTTGCTTTCAGCTTTTTTTTCGATTTTATTTTTTTTTTTTTCGAATGTCTATTCCAAAATACAAAATTGCTTTTTATCAAAATTTAAAAGTTAACTTTAACGTTCCAGTTAAATTTTGTTGTTTATTTTATGAAATATACAGACTTTCGTCAATTAAAAGTTCATGACTAACTAGCCTAGACTTTTCTTAAAGTTATTTAAAACATCAAGCTTAAACAGCTTTCAAGAACAGTTCTTGAAATGCAAGTTACAATCCCTGTAAAATAATCAAATATAATTTGCACATTTCAATATTGACTTGATTCAATGCATTACGAGAACAGCATTGATTTTTTAAAATAAAATTTAAACGGTAACTTTAAATTACCGCAATAGGTAAATTAAATTTATCAAGATTTTGTAAATTAAACTTACAAGTTTGATATAGTAGGATAAAGTTTGTAAATCTAATATTTGTAAGTTTAAAGTGTGCCCTTAGAACGATTTATATGTAAATATGCACTAATGAAGGGAACGCCTTGGCACGTATTTAAGAACGTTTAATAAAAATAACGCAAACTAAAAGAGATATTTAACAGTGATGTTCATTTCAAAGGCTTTAAAATTAACTAATTAACCGAATAGCTTGTAATTGTGAGGAAAAAACTTAAAATTCAAGAACGGTAGTCCGACTAATGTCGCTGAAAGTATTTCAGCATTTTAAACGAACAGTTTGTTTATTCAGTTGCTCGACACCGGAAACACGCGATTTTTTTAACGAAAAAGTGCAAATTTTATATAAAGTAATTAGTAAACAAGTTGCATTTGGTTAAAATTGCCAAAATTTAAAATGATTTTTTTTTACAAATTTTATACCTAGGTAGTTAGGTACTACTGCGAAGTTTTTACTGTAAATTTTAAAAATTGACGTTTTTAATTACAATAAATCATATGTATAATGTTAATTATTACAGAACAAATGGAAAGCAACTAATGTACTTTTATCAACAGTTCCCAGTTGATATTGCAGTAACAAATTTGTTGTCACTATACATCAACTTATTACAATGTCAACATCCGCCAAATGTATGTATGTTTACTGTTAGAAAATCAAATTGTTAAATTACTTCCTTCATAAGTCAGTTAACATTGATTTACCTTTATTTTGTAACATTTTATTTACGTTTACTTCATTTATATAACAGCAACTGCTCTATTTTAATTTACAATACTACGAAAAGTTGGTTTTGAATTAATTTATTAATTTGTAAGTATAATTAAAAACGAAGGGATAATAAATCATGCATAAGGTCACCTGAAATTAATTTTTAGTTTAAAATAAACTTTTAATTAGTTTACTTTATAAAAATATGATTAAATCTAAAAATGTATGATTTGTTACACGTACTCCCTTATCCTCCCTCATCAGACTCAGTTTTATGGATATAGATCTAAAACAATAAATTATTGATCCAAGCAGAGAATACTAAAAATTATTTTAATTCAGTTTATAAAGTCCGTCGAGAAGAAGGGGGGTCGTTATGAATAATGCCCTAAAAGTTTAAAAGTTTTTATTTAAATTATTTAAAACGATTAAGGTTAATGTTGCTTGTCTGCTGATTGTTAAATACGAGTATAACAGTTTTATACCTGTGTAATGCTGAGCTAAAGTAGTTTAATTAAAACGTTATACGACAGGAGATTTTAGTAGTTGAAAACAAGTGTAAGTCAGTTCCTTATGCGGCTTTAAAGATCAAATAGTTTGACGTGAATTTTGTCAATTTAATATAGGATTTATATCCCATTTAACTAACTAAGCCATTTACCAGCTAAAATAAACCGTAATTATATTACGGAAATATCATTTTTTGGCAATTACGCTTAGAATAATAATAATAATTAAACCTAGCTTTGTCAATTAGTAAGAGTAACTAAAATAATCTGTGGCTTAAATGTTAACTCCTACTTCATACTCCTCTTGGAAAATGATAGAAAGTTTTAGATTATCAAATAGAAACATTTTAGAATTGTTAACTTTTGGTTTAATTTGTCGTATATACACCAGGTAAAGCAATTATTGTAAGCTGTATTTATCTAGGATTGTCAACATATTGGAAACTATTTCAGCCATCCAATACAAAATTATTTCCTATTGACCTTACTATTGTTATACTGCCTTTAGAAAAACAGATACTGAGAATTTGACGATCACTTTTAATGAAACTTTCAGAAAATGGAGTGAAAATGAACTTAATGAAAGCCGTGAAAGCTTAATTAGAAACATTTGGATAGGTCGGTATCAAAAACTTATTTTATTTTAAATCACAACTACTTGGATATTATATTTCAGAAATATTTCATTTATATAATTTTTGAATTTTGAAACAGAAATAAAAGTGACAAAATTAAAAGTAATGGAAATAATTTAGATAATGGACAACGTCGTAAGATTTAAAATAAAAAATAAAAATAATTAACATTGGAGTGGTAAAATAAATGTATCCAAAAAGGACGTATGAAGCATTTGCACGGAATACCATGAAAAATTACTTACTATAATTATCTTTAACAAAATACAGAAAAAAAATTTAGAAAATCCACTGGAAAGTGAAAAGGGACAGTTTTCATTAAAAGATCCTTTTTTAATAGATGAAAATGTCACCAATAGATGGCGCGATGTTGTTTTTCCAGTCACACACCATCTAGTGGCCTAGATGTTACTATTATATAAATTGTTTCAGAATGAAAAACATGAAGATTGATGTATTAATATTAAATAATAAATTTATTAAAATTGGCGAGGGGGGAAATCTGAGAAAATCCCAAGCTATTGTGGTAGGCTAATGCCTGATTTCTTCACTTAGAGATATCCGTCCGACAAGTATAAACATACCGACAACCAATCAAATTAATCAAGTGACCAAACAGACAACCGGTTTGATTGGTTATCGGTAAGTTTATACTTGTCGGGTGGATATCTCTAAGTGAAGAAATCGGACATTAGTCCTATAACCTTCGTTTAACTTATATTTCTAAACATTTCCTACTTGAAAATACCGGTTATAATTAATTATTAAGCTGTAATTGAACTGGTTATAATGTTATAACTTACCAGAACAAAAGATTTAGCGGAAGATTGAGTTAACTCACGGGTCCAGGGGACATTTACTGAGTATCCAATCAGATTAGTCAAAAGTTGGTTAACTTTGACCCAAGATTTATATAATTGGACCTTAATGTGTTACAAACGTATGCAAGTTTGAGAACCAAGGTTTGGAGGAGTGGAGTCAGCAAAATTAAGATGTACAAAACAATAATTCGTCTATCCTAATCTACTCTACACTACCGACGAGGGAAAATTTTTACAGAGTAAAATAGGTGTAAACCTAAGCGAACATGTATTTTTGAAATGCTGTGAGCAGCCGTGTTCGAGAAATGGAGGTTAGAAATTTTGTTGTTGTTTTTTCACCATTTTTAATAAACAAGCATCAAAAAGGATCTGTAGGATGCAGGAGAAATTCTTCGTGGCTTTGGAATAGTTGATTAATTGTAATTTATTAATTAATTTTTATAATTTTTTGTATGCACTGACGCGCATGAATGGGTTAGCCTAAATGAATAAACCTTTTATTAAAAATTAGTTGACGAAATCTAATAGGATTTTTTGGAAAAGTACTTGAATTGCCCTTAAATGTTATGCTTACAAAGCTTCATGAACCCCGTAGAAAAATTTACAATAATAAACAGATGATGATTGTATAGCCACTACGTTTTCTAACTTTGTATATAAAATTATTATTCTCGAATCAACGAACGAAAGTAGACACTTTTAATTCTTAAATCCAATTAAGAAATTCAAATACAGTATGCAATTTTCTAGTCAAGTCAAACTTAAAACATATTTTTCATTTTTGTGTATATAATAATAATAATTATACTCGAGACATTTTAAGCAATTAACTGATTGTCTAGAACTTTTTTTCTTCTAATTATACCTACATTTATAATTGGAAGAAGAACCTAAAACTCAATAAAAACCTATTTGTTAACTTTAAAATGGAACAATTTCGGTTCATCCTACAAATAATTTAGTTTACAAATGTTTTTAATTCGTTTGATTCGGATCATTACTCGCATCCTCATCGCGCATACAGTGCAGAGATATTTTATCTGGGCAGTTTGCTTCTACTGATCTGGCAAGGCGATTACGAAATTGTAAACATTTTATTTGGTCAAAATTGCAATTAGTCTAAATCGTCAATTTAGTTTCCGTATCCGAATACTACAAAGAAAAAATATCGAAAAATTTAATAAGAACTAAAACAATAATTAGAATTTTTAAAAGTTGCACTGAGAAAAATTAAGAAGTTGAAATTAAAAATCTAGAAAATCTTTACAAAAATTTATTACCCCATTTGTAGGATACAATGCACAGCAATACTTAATATAGAAATGGCTTTCTGATGCCTTCTCCAGAGAACGGTTTTGATTGTCTTATGGCATCTGGTAGTGAAATTGGCTAGAAGAGGAATAAAACCACGGTTTCTCTCTTCTTGGTTTGCCAAAATTATCAAACCTGAGTTTGTGCCTAAAATTTTTTTGAATTTAAATTAAAATTTTGGTTGGTTAATAAATAAATTAAAGTTTAATTAAAGGATATTAACAGCATTTATAAGTATTACAAATAATGTATTCAAGGATCAAGAATGAAATTCATTTATTTAATAAATCAATTAATAATTAACTAACAAATCGCTGGAAAACAATAAAATTCTATTTAATATTAACCTAAATTAGAACATTAAGAAATTGTAAGAAGTTTTGGCTGTGAAATGTTTACGACGAGGAAGTACGAAATGAACGCAATTTAAAACGAATCAATTATTGCACGGTTTCCAGTTTTCCTTGTAGGTAATATAATTTTCTGCAATTAAAATTTTAGTCTCGGAATACCGATGCATTTAAACTTTTCGTCTCTGTATTTGAAAAGTTTTAATATATTTTGTATTTTTGAAATTGTTTCAAACGATAATTAACAGCAATTGAATTCAGTCAAGATATTTATATGCAAATTTATTCGATTGAGTGTTTAAGTCATCTTAGAATTACAACATTTTTATTCGTTAAACCTTTATGTTTCGTCTACTATGCATATTTTCGTATAGACTAAAGATTTGTCTTTATGTTAAATCTATTTTTTATTTAACAAAATTTAAAAGAAACAACAGATTTTTCACATGTTCAAAATAAAATATAGAAAATTGTAAAAGAGATTTATGGGTTGCTGTGTTACCGCATCATTGTAAGTTCAACGTAAGCTTAATATATCACGAAATATATTTAAATTTCACACATTTTTAAACATTGTTTGCTTTAAAATTGTGATTCTAACAAAATCATTTCTTTAAATTTAATTCACTATTTGTTTAACCAGTTATATAATGCAGTACTTCGACAAGCGTAAATTTGCAAACATACTAAAATAATTTTTTCGCCTGCTGAAAATAAGCACTGCGAAACACGAAATGGAGTATATTTAAGAAGATTTAGCGGTAGAACTCAGATCATGTAATAAGACAATCCATGTTTTTGACTGATTTCTATAATAATTATACCTGCTACAATAATAATGCTACTTCTACGGTAACATCGCATTAAGCTTTGCATATGCATTGTAAAGGATAATATATTATCTATCTAAGATAGATTATAGACGACCAAAACCGTTGCTTGTTTGAATTGGATTGTATACTAAATTAGTTTAGTTAATCTTTCAGAACAAATCATGTTCACAAACTTGAGATTTCATAACACCACAATATTTATGCAGATTTATTTTGCTGAATTTGCTGAATCACAGCAAATGAAATTTGTAAAAAAAGAAAAATCCCTTTCATCAAGAATTTCAAAATTCAAAATTGAAAAGTTTTTCCTTTTATTATAAAATTATAACAAAAGGTTTTAAAAAGTCCAGCTAATTTTAAATTCAAATTTTTAACCTATTCAATCGTTACTTGCACAATAATAAAACTTTTTTATTTTGTTTACGCATTCTTTTCAAACCAAAACAGTAAATTTCTAAAATGTGGTTTCGAAAAGAAAATTTTTAAGTTTAAACTTACATAGAAACTTTTTAAGATTACTGCCTGCAAAATTGGTTCGGCGCTTTATAAAATTTTACTAAATATTATTCAAAAAACTTTCATAAAAATATTTTTATTCAAATTTCATCGTCCTGGACATATCACTTTTCTTTTCTACTGTAAAGCAAATAAGTTAACTTTTTATTAACAATCAGATGTTTAAAACGTAATATAAATGCTATTTATAACTAAACTAACTAACTTCTACTAAATTTTATAATTCAACTAATAAAATAATAAAATTACAGTATAGCTTCGTTATTCCGGACAGATATAGTTTTGAGTTTGTTCGGATAACCGAGTTTTCCGGATTAACGAGATTTTTTTTTTTTACTTATTTTATTGATTAATAACCGTTGATAAGTATGTATTATTCGATTATTTTATTTTATATAGTTTACATTAATAAAACTATACTAAACAAAATTAACAAATAATAAAAAAGTCAAAATAAAACTTAAAAAAACCAATAGGTACATTTATATGTTGTGGCAATAATTTTATACAATCAGTTGGATGCTGGGGTACTCGGTACTACTCAGTGCGTATAGCCTAAACCTACAAATGCACACTTACTCTCAAAAAGTTTTCAGTTTTTGAAACCGGCGGGGTCTGGGGGGTGTTCTGAACAAAGCTGAATTTACAGTTGTCGATCTTTGAATAGCAGTTTACAAATCTGAATTGCAGTTGACAATTTCTAAATACATATATCAGTTGACAAATCTATATTAAAGTTGACGATGTCTGATTGCCTAGGTTGTGCGGCCTAAAGCCCGCACTGATCCATCACTCCACCGTAATCACTTAATATTTTTAGGCTGGTAACTTAAAATTAACCAATTCTAAACAGGCCAGTGGAAAAACGCCGATACTTATTATTATGATTTTTTACTTTCCCCATACGTATAAGAAAAAGTATTGTAATCCACTCAAAAATCAAAAATCGAAATTTTTGCATTGAAATGTTCCTTATCATGTCCTGATAACTTTTTGATGAATTTTAGTTGGATGTTCGTCTGTATGTCAGTCTGTATGTCTGTATGTGGTTACGAGATCATGAAATGAAATATTATCAATTGCACAGGTTAAACCACGCAACCAAATGTCAAAAAATTTGGCATAAATGTACATCATAGTTAAACTTAGAGGCCAGCTGAAAATGGTAAAAATTTGTTCAAAATTGCGGAAATGATAAAAAAAATAAAAAAAGTTCAAGTGTCAATTACTTTTGGACCACCATTTGTTATATCCAAATTATTTACAGCCATATTCATAGACGATGCGTTACTTATACTTAAAACGCTGTCATTAAAAACTACCCCTATTGACCGAGTAAATAAGGTTGCCATAAAAACAAATTCGACCTTATTGGTCTTACTTAGCACTTATTACTTGTCTATGAATCTCGGCGTGTCGCATCTCTTTCTAAAGCACGTATATCGAGTTAGACGGAATACGAGTCGCGTCGCAACTCGATTCAAAAAATTTTCGGATATTAATTTAAGTTTGACGTTTATGAAATTTTAATGTTTTCGGATTTTACACCCCGTGTCCCGCGTAGCGCGATTTTTGAGCTCCGCAGATGCGACCTGTCGTTTCCTTGAGGTTTTGCACATCGAACGGTACATTTCAAGAAGGTGGCGAACGAAAATTTACTCTCTAATTATGTGCGCAAAGAAGTAAATCTGCACCTTTAATTAAACTGGTTTTCAAATTTTTCAACTTTTTCACTTTTTGATTCGAACTGTAGCTTCTTCGAGGTGTTTCTCCTCGAATGGTACCCAGAAAGAGGAGGTTGAACGATAATTTTTATACCCAAATTTAATGGGGAAAGTTATACAATGTTTACATAGCCAATTTTTTTGGTATAATTTAATTCATAAAATTCCTATTTGACCTGGGTATCGAATCAAATTAAGGTCTTCGGAAGTATCTAACTTCCTTCCTAAATCATGAAAGATTTAACGTAATTTCTATTAATGTTGAATAAATTAAGTTTCCGATAGAAAATTTTTAGTATCATTTTATAATAACTGAAGAACTGGCTTAACCTCGAATTGTAAACAAATTGACAATATTGTCAGTGTCAACTAGGCAAATTGACAATGTATCGTAAGCATGAATTCGAAGTACAAGGTAAGAATAGGAAAGATATTAAATAAACTGCCAGATATAAATCGCGAGCTTAGGCGGATTTATGGGAATCCCTCAGACGTTTAAAAGCAGACAAGGGAACAATCCGAAATCTGAAAACACTTTTTGCCCGTCTGATTTTTTTGCTCCTTCCAGAAAATATTTTTTAACCGCCCCTGATCGCAATATGGATTAAGCAGCGACTTAAAGGGCCAGGGGGGGACCGAAAAATTAAAAATTAGGGCAAATGTTTAAGCAGGATTTTCACTTGCAAAAGTAAAGGAATTGAGAATTACACAAATTTGGTCAGGAAAAGTCGTGGAATTAATTAAGAAAAATTTTTGGAAAATTCGACAAATAAAAAATTTACAATTTTTAAAATTTGAAAAATTTTTAATTTTGATCTAGGGCAGGGGTCGGCAACCTATTGAAACGGAAGTGCCAAAACTTACAATTTACAAAATTTCACAGGTTTTAAAGAGCCACTAACATTTTTATATCAATATTATGGTATTTCATCCTGATTTTATCCTGTGTTTTTACCCTGTTTAAAGTTTTTTTTTGCAGAATAATACTTTTTATCAGTTTTGAAAATAAAATAATAAAATTATTAGGTAATATTTGTGCGTAGACCTGGAGAGCTGCATCTCGACATCAAAAGAGCCGCAGGTTGCCGACGCCTGATCTAGGGGAAGACTTGGAAAAGTTAGGGATTTTGTTTTTGAAAGTTTGACAGAAAACATATACAAGTTTTCAGTTTTTCAAACCGGGGGGTCTGGGGGGTGTGGAACACCCTCCAGTACACCTAAACAAAATTTGTCCCGAAATCTAATAGCTTTATATAGATTTTTCCCAATGTTTTTTGTAACCTAGATTCAGTAACGTCCAGTGGAATCACAACTTTAAAACTGGAATCGAAATCTGTTTGCTATTTGTGTTTTTTAACACACTTACAGGTGTACTGGAGGGTGTTCCACACACCCCAGACCCCCCGGTTGTAAAAACTGAAAACCTGCATATAGTATGTACATGTTCTGTGTGAATTGCATTAATTTGAAATTGCAACTAGAAATTTGTCCGGATTGCAGGGATAAAAAATATAAAATGTCCGAAGAGCCGGAATGTCCGGATTACTGGAGTGTCCAGAATAAAGTGTGTCCGGATAAGCGAGGCTGTACTGTACTTATAATAGACATGCGTCTACCTGGTGACTCTAGGTAATACTTATTATAAATGTATTAAATTTTGTTCTAGTTTCTAGTTCAGATGATAAACTAGTTCATTAATAATATTAAATATCGTCCAAAGTTATTATATTAGATAGAAATTTTGGGATTAAGAACGCAAAATAAAAACAAATTAACTATATGTCAACGTTTCGGCTCATTTACTGAAGCCATCTTCAAAGACTTTAATATAAGAAACATATTGGTAAATACAAATGATAACATAATAGTTTTGATTTCACACTCACCTAATAGTAGGATGGAAAATGTTTTGCGTAAATAAATAAAATATGGGGAGACAATAAAGAAACAGTTAACGTAAATAATATTAAATAGATATAAATTTATGAAATAAAATAATAAAATCAATTTTAAAATAAAATGACGATTAATAAATAAATTTTGAATTGTGACAAATAACAAAATCAAATAACAAAAAACTTTTTGAAATAAATCGAATCAAAATACAGTAACTAGTCTTAAATCATCCCCTAAAAATAAATTTATATCTATTTAATATTATTTACGTTAACTGTTTCTTTATTGTCTCCCCATATTTTATTTATTTACGCAAAACATTTTCCATCCTACTATTAGGTGAGTGTGAAATCAACACTATTATGTTATCGTTTGTATTTACCAATATGTTTCTTATATTAAAGTCTTTGAAGATGGCTTCAGTAAATGAGCCGAAACGTTGACATATAGTTAATTTGTTTTTATTTTGCGTTCCTAATCCCAAGATTTCTATCTAATAGTTCATTAATCTAGTGTAAATAGTAAAGATGCATTGTGGATTTAATATGGTATAAGATGTTAGTATATTTTCAACATTAATTGCATTTATGATTGATAGTTAAAATTAGAATAGGGTGGGTATCTACATGGAATTATAGAATTAGAACGTTAATTAACTAACAAGTTCGATCGGTTAGGGCGATCAAAGAGGTTATACAGCAGCTTTCAGCCATATCAATCTTGAGTGGTATCTAACGATTTGCATTACAATTACGATCGCTATAAAACATATCCCAGTATACGTGCGGTGAAATAGATTCAAACGGTTTTTGGATAAGCTTATTGCCCCATATAATTTCCAAGTGTTTAAATCTAACAACCGCGTATTTTCATTTTTATGTTAAACATTGTCCTATAATAAAAAGACTGCGCGAAATTTAATTTAAAAATATCGCTCTTTTTCAATTTATCTGAGATACATGATAGAAATAAAATCAGAAATGTATTTAAATTTTAAATAATAAGAACTTTCTTTTACAAACTTCTCTCTTGGTACAGCGCCCATTTATTTTATATAGAAATTAATATATGAAAGTAGTTCAAATATTGAACCAGTCTTGAACATGAAAATTCAATTTATGCTGATTTTAATAATTTTAAATCTTCCTAAGATATTATACGAATACATTCAAGCTTTCTCAAATTTTATTATACATAAATTTTTATTTTATATTTTTCAGTAATTTTTTTCTAATTTCATGTATATTGTATAAAATATACATGAAAAAAGCTTATGAGCTTAATTTGATCTAATCTGAGACATCCTGTATAGCTTTGCCATCTTATAATAAATTTTTCTGGTGTAATAATTAAGATTGGCTAAGAAAATTGTACAAATAAATATTTCTTATAAAAAAATTGTTGTTTTCGCACTTCTTACTATATACTTCTTAATGTGTGATATTTATTTGAAACTTAGCAGCACTTCTTAACTTGTATAAGCGATGACTTTCTTATTCATTAAATAATAGTATATTTAGAGTGGACAATATTTTATATGGTTCTTACAAAAAACATAAAATTTATTATAGAAATATTATATAGATAAAATGAAAATATTAACTTTTCCAGAAAATTATATCCCAGAAGAGTTAAAATTTATTATGGTCGATTTTATATTTCTTATTATGTCTAAGGATAATTTCAATCTACTATGATGTACCTCGAGAGTTAATAAAACCGACAAGCTATAATAATTTAAAAATAATTTTAGCGAAAAACTTTATTACAAAGCAATTTAAATAATTTTATGTTTTAATTAAAATTTCAAAAATCATATACCATCAAAGCATTTTCTTTCAAATAATATTTCACCTCCTCGAGAGGCAATTACTTTGTAAATAAATATCTTTAGACACTCTTTGTAAAATATTAGTTGTTTTCGAATTTTCAAATTCAGTATTGTATAGTAGCATTGTTTCAAAATATAACAAAATTCATTTTTTTAATTTAAATATCTAAGGTAATTTTCGTTTTGTATAAATAATACTAATTAATTTCTTGTTATAACAGATGTAACATAAAATATTTCTACAAGAATAAAATAAATATTTTGCAAATCAAATCATTAAAAATAAACAAGTTAAATTAACAATATAATGAAGTTAATAAAAACATATGAATGATAAAAAATTTGTATTGTTAATTTAACCAATTTTTTTACTACAAGAAATATTATAGCAGATCTGAAATTTTCTAATATCAAAACTGTCGCCATAGTTAAATATTGATTTCACCTCATTCAAAAATAAATTCCCCCTCAAAGGTTTCTGGGCATAGCACAGGTACGTTTAATCCAAAAATTTAAAAAAAAAACTTTTCAGGAAATTTTAAAAATTACTAGGATATAATTTATTTAAGTTTGCATTAATAAACCGAACTATAATAATTTATAAAACTAATTTAAAAATTTTCTAAAAGGAAACTACAGAATCTTACTACATTAATAAACTTTTTGTAATATTTCTTGTCCTAAAGGGTAATATGCACGTTGTAATAAAAATGGGATGCGGTAATGAATAAAAATGTAGGCAAAAGTTTAAGTGAAGTCGTTTAGAATTTACACGCGTTAGCCTTAAAAAATTTAGCGTCATATACAGGGTTTCGTAATTAAATTTATAAGTTCAGATAGCGCAAACAATGTAGTACCGCATGTATAGTTTTAAATTTTATTAGTTTTAAAAATTAGATTTTTTTTTAAGATTTTATTATGGGAAATTGTACATTACAGAATATCAAAATTAATTATCATGCGCACTGACAATGTTTAAATGTACATAAATGGTAATTAATGTCTTTTGTTTTATACAATAATTAGATACTGATATACTGGAGTATACAGGAATGTAGAAGATGATGCTTTTAATTTTAGATTTTTTAAATAAGTTTTATAATATACTATTAGTGCTTCAATATTCTTCACGAAAGAATGTTTTCTCTCATCTGTTGTGAGGAAGAATCCTAATCACCCCTAATAAGAGGGTGAGAAAAACTTTACCTTACATCTAGAGTAGTTAATTCAGACTGATATTGATCAGACAGCTAGAATGGGAGTCATATTATATGAGTAGATAGAGTATGATTATAAAAATAATAATTCAACTTTTTCTAATCGGAGAAATTGTAAAAGTAACAAAAGCATCTGAAAAAAGCTTCAAAAAAATTTTCCACATTTTTGAAACATGTTATTTGTCAAAGGTGGACTAATCAAAAAGCAGCATTAGGAATTTCAGAGACATCCGGAATGAATTATAATGCCTATGGCACTAGAGAGACGATCATTAACTAGTAGTTAAGTTTAGCTGAACAACTGCAGACTCTAAGGTACTCGGTTCAAATCCGGGGAGAGTCCAAAATTTTCGTATGACTGTATCCGTGCTTCGGAGGGTACGAAAAGCCGGCGGTCCCCCTGGGTTGATGATTGCCGTCATCAACTATTAAAAACAGGGTTACAGGCATTCCCCAATCCGGATTTAGCAACCATGCAATTTTAATGCTAAAACCTTTATCCCAGAGAAAGAAGCTTCGTTCAGAAGTGAACAGAAACGGCTGAAGAAGATTGCACTAGTAGTAAATAGAATCGACTACTGCACTAGTGGATTCCAGTGACTATTTTAAACAAATGAAAAAGTTTATTAGAAAAATTATTTGCAACAAAATTAATAGTACAATTTGAAAATGTTAAGTTGCTGCAATTATGTAAAAATCCAGTTCCTTCGAATGAGTTTCAAGCACAGGTCAAGTACAGGTTTTTCGTCGCATTGTTTTGAAACAAATTATGGTTTAGACACCGAGAACATCGTGTTATTACATGCAGGGTCGCATGTTGACTTTACTAGAAGGTCTCGAAATCAAAAAAGCGTTCCTAAGCGGACAACATCTAACCAATTCACAATTGGAACTCCAGGATATCAACTCACCACTGTTACTCCAGATTCCATAGGATTGGTTGATTGTTTGTCCGTTTACAACCTTTTGTTTTTTCGAGCCCCCCTGTATGTTTCAATACAGTTGGTATTCGGCTAGTTTTCTACATAAGAAAATTTGCCGTATCCAAAAGTTACCTTATGTGAACTTGAAGAAGAAGCTGTTAATCCCTTCGAAACAGTGTCGTTTGTTTATTTTTTAATAAATATATTAGCCGATATTCCTATCACTCCCTTTTGTTTTAGTAATTTATAACATGCTCCGCACGAAAAGTGTTACCATCGGTTTTATTAGTTATAATTAAAATTTACGAAATTTTGTTGCAATTAGTATAGGTAGTGAATATTTAATAACATGCAATTTATTTATCTAGCCTTAAACATTATTTTCAGCTATTTAAATTTATTATTTTATATGAAAATTTTACGATTCTATGCACTTAATGTCATCAACGGTATATATCGTCAATTTATCGCGGTGAATAAATTGATTGAATAAATAAATTGATCGAGATAAATAAATGCATTGCGTGCGACAATTCATCGCAAATAAAATTAAACAACTCATATTTATTAAATTGTAATTGGAAATCATGAGTTATACCTTAAAGAAAACCTAAAATTGGTCTATTAGCATAATCTTTAACTAAAGTTTTTATTCTTCTGGCAGTAGCGTAGCGTAGCTGATGGGTATGAGAAGCATAGAGTACCGGAGGCATTTTGATCTTGAATGTTGGCAATGAAATTCTTTGGAATTACGTTAGCATGGTGATCCACGTCGATCTGGGTGGGTTTCCTTCTGGCAGTGTCTCTGTACACTCCTTTCGGTTGTATTTCAATTCCAGCTACAAATTGTTCTGTTTATAAGTTATTTAAACTTTAGACGGACTGCCGCAGAGCCAGTTCATAAGGATTCTTTCTAAGACCACTGACTTTAGACATCCAACATCGGAAAAAATTACATGTTTCTGATTTTGGGGAATGTTGTTAGAATACCTACCAGTAGTGTAACACCAAGTTTGCAGCTTCGAAAGACCTGTGCAAACTTCATGGTGCTCGAAAAACCTCGACTAGGTAATAGGAATAGGTAAAAATACTGTTCAAGCTCAGCAATGGCTTGATATGTGTTACCGGGTAATTCCCCATCGAAAACAATCATTTGCCGATGGTAGGCAAATTCTAAATGCGGTCGAACGAACACCAAAGAAGCGGAGTGCCCAGGTCATCCAATTGAGGTGGCTACCCCCAAGAAACCAAAAAATTTCTGAAAATCAACTTGTGCAATCGAAAAGTCAAGTTGCAAGTGATAGCTAACATTCTAAAAATATCAAAAAACACCGTGTTTAAAGTTGTTCATGAAAATTTAAATGGGTGCCGCATTTGATCACATTTGCTCTATGAAAACGATGGTGAAATTGAACGATCTACGATTTGAATGGCTTCCACGCCCCACATATTCACCAGATCTGGCTTCATCAGACTTCTACTTGTTCGCTAATCTTAAAAAGTTACTCTAGGCTGAGAGATTTAGCACCGAAAATGAGGTTATAGCTGCAACTGATGCCTATTTTGAAGCGCAAGACAAATCGTTCTATAACAAAGACATCGAAAGTTTAGAATAACATTGGAATGCTTGTATTACTATGGAAGGTGACTATGTTGATGAATAAAGTTGAATTTTGCAAAAAAAAAGTGTTTTCACTAATTAGTCCCGGGACTTAATGACCCATGTGTTACTCCCCCCAACCAAAGAATCTGCTGCTCAACACAACTGTCGGATGTATCACCAGGTGCAGAGGTGGTTAGAGGGTGGATAAGGACCCGTTCAACTGGGACTGGAGTAGGAAGCAACCAGGGTCTCCTCCCTTTACAAAACTCTACAAACCCTGTCCCACAAACTCTTCTCAAATTCCTTTCTTACAAATGGCACAAGGGAGGAACTTGCTCATGCCAAAAATCAGGATTCTGATATGTGCTCTGCTTTGTGCAATTTCTGTCGAGGCAAGACTTGTATAAACGTTGTCCCCGTTAAAATCGACGACATAAGGAAGACCTCGACAGCCCCCCACCTATCACCTTCTCATCCTAAGGAGCAACAGCACATGATGACCAACCTAGACCATCCAAAAGATTCCGGTTTTGATCGAGAAGTACATTTAAAAAATTTTTTTTTTTTAATTACACATTTTTAAAAAAATTTAAGATATGCTATAATGTAAAATTTTAGAAAAAAAAACATGTTTTCACTTTAAATATTGAGAGTGTTATTGATTTAGTTAGCCTTCCTCCTTGTTAACAATATCAATTATTGATTCCGAAAATCGTCAGACTCCAATAATTTCTGTCCCTAACCCGATTTCCCCAATTTTTGTTTTTCTAAGATAAAGAGGTACATGTTGGGCCTAAAGACTTCGTTCAGGGCTTAAATTAAAGCTAAATAACTGCTCTAAAACATGATATCCAATGAATTTTTTTGCATCATCAGTATTACAGCCAATATTCGTATTTAATCCAACAGACGACGAAAACTGAAATTTGGAACTTTTAATCCAATTTTTTGAAAATCTAATTTTTGAAGTCTTGTATCTTAGGATCTATTAGACCTAAAAAATTGAGGTTGAACTCAAATTGTAGAAAATATTTACAGCTTCAAAAGAGGATGGATTGACTCTTTCCGTAGGAAGCATCTTTTTAGGAGTTTCGGGCCAAAAACTAAAATCAGTCAAAAAATGTCAAGGTTTTTCGAGTACCACGAAGTTAGCACAAGTTTTTCGAAGCTGCAAACTTGGTTTTACACTACTGGTAGGTACCCTAACAACTTACCACAAAATCAGAAATATGTGAATTTTTCCTGTTTGCCCTTTGTTTTTCTACCGTCATGCGTCAGTGGTCTATTCTGTATTGTGTATAAAAACTTAAATGGTATCCTTTTAATTATTAGTTCGTTCATTTATTAAATTAGTCCAGTCAATGAGGAGTATTGCCTTGTAATAAATTATAAAGTTTTGAAACTTGGCCGAAAGTTTTGTCTTAGGTTCTTGTTTAACCAAAATAAGGTCGCCATTCCTCCGAGGTCCGAAAGTGTCTGCCATCTTGGATTTTAAATAACAATTTATGGTTTTTTTATAATATCTTCAAAAATATTGACTTGACGAAAAATAGTTCGTATAAAAATTGAATCTCGTTAAATTCTCAATAAGAAAGTTTATATTCAATATTAGGATCAATGTAATATTTAATCGACAAAATCTATCCGCCTGTCATGAAATATGGTGCCGAGTCTTATTACGACCATATAAGTGAAGCGGATGATCGTCAAAAGCGTTCATTAACCTAATCACGAATTATATATCAAAATGTTCGTATTGGCCCATTGGACTTAAATACGAAGTTTAGGACATCGGCAATTGTGAGGGACAAAATTTATAAGCCAAAAACGAAAAAAAATTAATTTAACCAATTGAAGGAACTTTTGAAATCGTTCGTACTTGAAAATTGCTATAGGTATACCAAGATGATTTTAACACTATTTTTTAGCTTGCAATGTCTACTTTCGAACGATATATAAAAATATGTGTATAATATTTGGGGTCCGTATTGGATGGACAGGAGTTACAAGAACATCAATATTTATGCAATTATTGACCCGTATTTTATCGTCCATTATATTCATTTGTTAACTCAATACAAGCGATGAATTGTCGCACGCGATGAATTATTGTTGGCGAAGAATTGTCGCACGATGAATTAACCGCAATGAATTGTCATAGATTCGTAATCAACTTTGGTACATATGTACCATATGTATATGTACATATGTATTTGGTACATTGTAACTACATACATATAATTTGAAACGATTGAAATGATTTTAACCATATCAATATTTTAGAAAACCCAAAAAATGCACTAAACACTTTTCAGAACTAAAATGTTTAAAAGTTAGCACATGTAAAATACACTGTAAGTATTCGCAAACGTTTTCACCATACTATGGCATCATCAGGCGATGCATTTTTTGGGTTTTCTAAAATATTGATATGGTTAATATCGAGTTACACTACCTAAACCACGTATCAATTGATTATGAAATGATTTTACTTAATTCTGATAAGTACGTACATGGCACATCATAGGACTGCATCTTCAAAACATGAAGTGTGATTTTTTTTAAATTTGAATGCATTTTAATAATTAGACACAATAGACTTTTAAAATTAAAAATTTCAAATTAATAGTGCGCAAAATACAGGTTTTCCACGACTTTTGTCTTAACATCGTTGGCAGGTTTATGTAGTTCTGACGAACTCCTAGTAAAATAATTAAAATACAAGAAATTCCTGTTGTCGAGAAATTTTACAAATAATAAACATAATTTAGTACGACTTCTAGCAGTTCAAGCAGATAAAAACTGTTTTTATTGGTAGAAATAAGTTACGTGGTGACTCTTTTTAATCTGTTTAAACATTGTAATTGAATTGTTCCGAATAAATGAGCCCCTTTTGTTTTCTTTAATTAAAAATTGGGATAACCTTGCTTTTTTAAATATTGTACAAGAAGTGTAATTATTTTACTTTTACAAAAATATAGAGTTTTAGAGTTTTACATTTCACAAAAGGATCATTCTAAAATGTATACCTAACTGTGGAGCAAAGAGTTCTTTAAGTAAGTTATTTTTCAAGTTATATGACAATTTTCTTTTATTAGTCTTAGATGTAATATCTTTCCACGAAATGGAGAAATATTACAGAAAAGAAAAGCGAGTTAACAGCATCGTGTCCCGCAGGGTTACACTCTGCATACGCAGCAGGACTTGCCTCTTGTTAAAAGATTTCAACGGGATATTTAAAATACGGAATCTTAAAAGAATTGTCCCTTTTCTTTTTATTTTAGTGTTATTGTTTTAAAAAATGCAAAAATATTACTTAAAACATGACGCTTTGAAAGTATAATCACTTGGAAGATGTAAATTCTCCTGACAGTTAAAATAAAATTTTTTGACTTATTTAGTAGAACAACTTTAAATGTTTTATAAAATAAACTTTTTTTTCCTGCAAGTCACCTTTTGGATGTTACTGCCGAGATACTAATTCCTACTTTTATAAATTTGTAATCGTCTAGGTTAAACCAAATGTCACTAGTAACTAAATTAACTTCACGTAAAATTATTTATAGTTTTATAAATAAATTAATAGCGTTCCAACCTGGTAACGTCAAAACTTGCTTCAATTATTTGTTTCAAATTTAACGATCATTATACTTAAACTTATATTTTCCATGTTGATAACAAAGTATAAAATATTCTACAAAGTTGGTGAACGATTTTTATTTCCCATTAATCTAGCTGGATTCAAGTCACGATTTCGTTTTGATGGTCTAGTTTGGCGGCGAGCAGACTCGAGACGACATCTGAGGTCCCTCGTATTACAGGTAAACGTCGCCCAAATCACTCGTAAAGAAGACAATTCACGACCTTACGGCATTGATACACTCTGGAACTAGTAAAGTATACTTTTATAAAACATTTCTTTGCTAGCAATTGGAGTAGAGATGAAAATTGTTTCCGTGCTAGGGACTAACTCCGCTACTGCCTCATGTTTTTCGTCAAATTATAATTACATCGGCATTACTTGCTGTAATACAAGCTTGCAATCCCCGTACGTGCGTATCTGCAACAGATGAACACAAATTGAATTGAAAACCCGAAATCAATAAAATTTATATAAAAGTTTTAAGTGCCTACAATATTACACAATTTAGATCATTTATTAGAAAAACTGGCAGGTAGCATCTTTATATTCAGTTTCATTTATACGTAAACTACCTAGGCGTTTCCCCCATATAACATTACGTGGAACCATATAATGCAAGTCGTAAAACCAAGAAAATTTAATAATAAAAAGTAGTAAAAGTTTATGTTAAGTTAAATAAATGTACACGAAACTTAAAACAAAATAAAGTTTTAATAATCTACCATAAAACATGTTCCAGAGAAAATCGCGCAGATATATTATAATAATAGTAGAATATTGATATATCGCTTAATTTATCTATGGTTACAATATTATACATAACATTATAAGATAACTTAAAAAATTTTAAATTAAAATGGTTGGTTGTTATTATCTAATAAATATTCTCCTTTTGAGGCACACAAACTGGGTATAAATTAAAATAAACTAAACAGAAACATAACAAACTTGAAAGTGCTTTTGCAAATTAAGAAATTGTGCTCGCTTATTACAAAAGATATAAGTAATTTTGAACGAATAATACCCATCCCTCATTCATATGAAGTGAATCAATATTACAAAAAAAACTTATTCTGAACGTTTACATTTGAAAATTTCAATATTTTGATTGCTTTATTTAAATAAAAAGTTTGTTTTAACACACTTCATAATCCTTTCGTTATAAAATAGATTATTCTGCTGGAAAATCTTTAAAATTTATTATTAAATAATGCAAAGAATATAGAGTAACAATAACTAATTTTTTTCCAATTGAAAACAGTTTGTTGTTTAGTTGCGGTAATAATAATTATGCATTTGCATAGTTTAGTTTAAATTATAACATTTCCTTAATTAGCTTAAGAAACAGTAATAATAAACGTTAATTTATTCAAGTTTCTACTCATTAGACAAATATCTTGCGGTAACTAAGATCTAGAAATCTAGAAACTAAATATATTAGATATTTTTCAGGGAAAACAGATCTATAGTTTGAAAAAATTACAAGAATGGACCAAGCTAGTGACCCTGTTGCATCCCTAAACGCCCTAAACTTTCGATATACATAATCGATTAATTTTTACCAAATTTGAAATTGTGTTTTTGTTGATTTGAGATTGATGCTGATGGGCGTAACTTAAATCAAAGAAAATCGCAACTTGTTAGTTAATTTGCATAAGTACAGTATCCTTTTTAGTTTATGAAGATTTATTTTTATAACTTGGGAATTTTCGTTTCAAGTTTTAAGCAATCTAAGAAATTCAACGAATAGTTCAAAATATGCCAAAGTAAACTGGAAGCTGTAATCATATTTCTGTAACAATTGATTTCTGTTCTATTTTATATATTTTATTACAAGGAAAGTATTTAAAAGCTTTGTGATGCACAGATTGTGAGTACATGATGAAACGAATATTAAAGAAAATCCTCTTATGTGAAAAAGATCCCTATCTCAAACCTACAACGGAACATTTTCAATTCCTTGAAGTACTAGTCAAGCTACGTTAATTTTTTTAATTGATCCTAATAAAACTAAATAAAATAATATTATCTGCTCAATATTTATAGTTATAATATAATATTTCTATTTACAGTTTATACTAAAATATACAATTTATTGAAATTGTATATTATGTATTGTAATAATTATTATTTAAAATGCAGTACAAATACTTAATTTGCTGCACATAAGTAACATTGCAAACAAAACTTTCCGAATGTAATTTATTTATCATTTGCGAACATATGCTGCATTAAATACACCTGTATTAAGTGCCTGACTTGACGTTAAAACATTAAAATGTAGTTACGTCTATTTGACGTAACTTTACCTTTTTTATTTTCATCTGTTGGTGGAATAAATGTTAATATTTTGAGTTTAGCATTTTGATAATGATTTTTCTTCTGCTTTTGAAACTCATTTACTTACTCAGTAAAACGTAGAACTTTATTTGAAACAACGTTTTGTGGTAATAAACGTATAGGATGTTATACTGGAATTCATTACTAGCATAATTATTGGATATGTGCCAAAGTGTAACGTAATTTTCGAAAATTCTAAATAGAATAGTTTAATGTTATGTAACGTAAACCACTACAATCTTTATAATCACTACAGTCTTCAATCAATACCTTAGTAAACAAGTAAACAAGAAAGAATAAAGAAACTTATAAAACTGCAATTATATTTCAGAAGAAAAAAAATGGCTTAGCGATTCATCTACGAACTTCATGTGCAAAAATTACGACTTGAATTTAATTTATAGAAACTCCTTCTTACCTATTAAACGTCTACCTGCTTACACAGGTAACATTTTAAATATAGGTATACGGAATAAAGAAGTCGCACAATCTTGAAAGACAGTTAAAACAATTTTTTAACTCTTTGCTTGTGAACTCATAACAGCCCTAATATTTTACTTACTAGAAAGTCAAGTTGCCATGACCTTCAGTGTTCAAATGCTGTGGAACTGTGGTATATTCTATGTACCACTAAGCTAGAAAGGGTTAAGTTTGGATTTAATTTGTAAAATAATTCTGTAAATAATTTGTTAAGTTTTGAATTTGGTGGGTCTTTTCGTGCTAGCAAATTAATGTTGGTACGGAAAGACGAGATACCCTTTCCTCCCAGTCGTGTCCGTGGAGGCACACAGACGTATTTTTGTGAAGGCCATGATAATTTTAATTTGCAACCCGAGTTTGGGATTTTGGATATAATTTTTAACAATAAATTCAGATTTCCATAACTGATCTTATTAATTTTATTTAATATTGGAAATCGTGCAAAATTTGGACGGTATTGAAGTTGCTTTTGCGAAATTCGGATTTGGGTCATTAAAGTAAGAATGGATCCAATGATGAAAATTGATTATTGAAAACTTGGATGTTTAAATGGAAAATTTATTTATACAAGTTAATTGGTTTTCAAATATAATTGTTTAAAATTGGAAAGCTCAACAAAGTTTCCATTTTATTAAATCGGAAATTTATTTCAAAGTTTAAAAATTTAATTGGGAATATTTTCATCAAGAGTTATTTTGGATTAATTGGTTTGTTTTGAATAATTAAATTAGCGTCGAAACGAAATAAGAATCCACTACTGAGAGGTCTCCGCTTCCGATTGTAAAGCTAGCTGGCAAAACTAAAGTGTAGAAAAGGAAGTCGGGGAAATGTAATTTTTCTGGCGATCCACTATAATATAAAATCTTATTAATATAAATTTGATAAAAATATCCAAGGGTAATGTTGATAATTTTAGAACCTTACTATAAAAATAAAAAATTCATTGGGTTCGTAGCATCATGCAGAAAATCATAAGTTCAAATACCTTATTGATGTGTTTCAAAAGACACAGTAGATGGTATGAGGACGGTTTTTATAGGAATATTTTTCTCGCATTTAAAGACAAAAGTAACCTCTTTCAAATTACCTGGCTATTCAGTTCTGAACGTGTCACTCTTCACTCAGCAGCTCTAATTGCAGAGCATCCACTTTCTTCACCAATACTGCAGATATTATTGGATTAAAGTGCTTTGTTAAACATGATTTCTATAATCACCACTAGCATATGGGGTATTCTATACCAAATCGACCACTTCAGACCCCGACCCTTTTCGATTTAGCTCGAAGTTTTTCATCTTTTTCTACCCCATGAAAAACGTTTCTCAGAATTTTTTTAAATTTTTTTACCAAACCCAAAAAAAGTTATGAATTTAAAAATAAATGGCTTCTTAATTTTCAAATAGCTTTACCTTTTTCAAAAATTGACCCCTCGGAACCACATTGTATTGAAAATTTTTGTTTTTAAATGTACTACTTTTTAGAAAAAAATACAAAAAAATTGAAGGGGCAAGTGAATGATTTCTTATTTTGAAAAAATTAAAATAAAAATGGAGAACTTGGAGAAAATAACAATTTTTCTCAAAAAAGGAAAAAATTTCATGGAGTTGATCATCTTAAAATTTTTTTGTATTGTTTTCTGAAAAGTAAGTACCCACATCTTTTAAAAACAAAATTTTTAATACAATGCGGTCCCAATAGGTTTATTTTTGAAAAACTTATAGCTATTTGAAAATAAAAAGCCATTTTGATTCAAAATTCATAATCATTTTTGAGTTGGGTAAAAAAAATTGAAAAAATTCTGAGAAAAGTTTTTCATATGAAAGAAAAAGATGGAAAACTTTCAGCTAAATCGAAAAAAGTGATCGATTTGGTATGGAATACCCTTATGTACTTCCAGTTCTAAGAAGAGATGAACTATAATAATAGCTATCAGTCGTTTAATGTACCTACTCAAATAACATTTATATACATAACCAGTAACGACAGAACCTGAATTTCTACTGAATTGCTAATTTGGCCGTTAAAAACTAGCTGAAATTGCGGAAAATGCAGAATCAGCTGATGTTTAGCTCTGAATATCGAATATCGATTTTTATCGATATTCGGCATTTTGATCGGCTGACGCAGTACAATTTCAGAAGGTGTTCAGCCAGCAACTAAATTAACCAGTCAGTTGCTATTCAGTTACTTTGCACTTTTCTGGCCAAGTTGATTAAAAACCACTAGCACTCTCTTCCGAAAAATTCTCCAATTAGATAGCCGACATCTTGTTTCTAGTAGTATTGTTTCTAATCTTCCAGTGGGTCCAGGGTGTCACAGCCTCTCCTTCTAAGCCAAGATATGTTTTCCATTCATTAGAAAGTAGGCAGTTGTTCAATGTTGATTCTAGGAATGCATACATTTTGCATGCGTGTTGATGAAAATTTTCAAAAATTTGTTCTTTCCAGGAACTCTACATTCTGATACGATTTAATTATTCTCCAAGCTCGCCTTCAACCAAATCACGATGAATCTTAACATAAGGTTTTTAGGACAGATCGGGATGCTCTTGCGACAAGCAAAGACCGAGGTGGTGGTGTTTTGATCGCGGTAAGGAAAGGACTGCAGGCGTCGGTTGCGGCTCCCTGCACCAACAACTTATTTGAACAACTGTGGGTGTTTGTGCGTTTGGGTGGCCGCGGACTTCTGTTCGGCGCGGTCTATCTGCCACCTCAATGTGGTCTGGAATGTTACCGGTCATTTTCAGACTCTGCTGAACATGTTTGTGATACTTTAAACGCTGAAGATGCTCACATTTATGTTCTCGGTGATTTTAACCTTCCTAATGTCTCTTGGCTTAACGATGAAAACGGACTGCGGGTTTCCGCCTCGTATCCATCCAGTGACATTGTTGCTGAGGCTTTTGCTTATTTAAATTGTTATCAGCTGAATCGAGTATTTAACGAGTATGGTAGAATGTTAGACTTGATCTTTTCTAGTGTTCCAATTTATACGGTTGAGATTGCTTCTGAATTAATGATGCCTCGCGACCCATACCATCCGGCGCTCATACTAAACATCAAGTCAAATCGATCATTAATTCCTCTGCAGTTTAATGAAATTGTTTACAACTATAAGGCCTGCAATTACGATTCTATTAACGCGGATGTTTCTCGTGTAGACTGGGAAGCTTTATTCGATAATTCACATGACTTATCTGATTAACTCGATAGATTTTATAACGTTCTATACAAAATAATAGACAGTCGTATCCCGAAAATCACTATTGGCAAAAAATTCAAGTTTCCTAAATGGTTTAGTCGTGAGTTGATACAAAACATCGCACCCTAGCGTAGGGCTCATAGTACAATCAAGCACACACTAAACCCATCAGCGTATAACGAGTTTTCTGAACTAAGATCCACGTGCAGAGCACAGGCTTCCATTTGCTACAGGAAAAATATCGTGGGGGTAGAATCTAATGTTAAACATAATAGCAGAGGCTTCTGGAACTACGTGAATAGTAGAAAGGGTGGTGCCTGTGGTGTTCAGGACTTCATGCGGTTGGGCGATAAGACTGCTCAAGACGGTATCGGTATTGCAAATATGTTCGCTGGATACTTTTCTTCTGCCTTCTCCTCTTCCGATGGCAGGCCTTGTGATGTGGTGCGGGGTGATACCAATTTACATCTGCACACGTATCGTGTGGATGAGCTGCAGGTTTTCGATAAGTTGAGACAGTTGGATCCCGGCAAAGGGTCCGGTCCGGACGGCCTACCTTTCATATTTTTGAGGAGTTGCTCTGTGACTCTGGCGTTTTCTCTCTGGCTACTCTTTAATGAATCCCTAGCTTCAGGAATACTTCCCGCCAAGTGGACGAAATCCTATATCGTTCCAATATTTAAATCAGACGCAAGAAATTCTATTGAGAATTACCGCCCGATAGCTGTCCTGTCGCATATTCCTAAGATTCTCGAAAGTATGGTTATATAATGACCTATATCTCTCGTCGGCATTATCGTGCACCCTGAGCGACAGACAGCACGGCTTTACCAACAACCGCTCTACCAACACTAATTTGCTGGTATTTGAAGATAGCATAAGACGTTTGTTTCACTCTGGCTTATCAACTGATGCGATCTATACTGATTTCTCAAAGGCCTTTGACTGCGTCGATCATAACATTTTGCTGAAGAAATTGTTTGGTATTGGATTGTGCGGGACTTTGTGGCTTTGGTTTCAATCTTACCCGAAGGAGCGATCCTTAATTGTTAAAATCAAAAACTTCTACTCGGAATCTTTTATAGCCACCTCCGGAGTTCCCCAGGGTTCCCCCCTTGTTATTTAATATTTTTATTCATGACATCGCTTAGTGCTTTTTATGCGCTCAGATCTTACTTTATGTTGACGATATGAAGATTTTTATTAAGATTTTTAACAACGAATCGATATCCAGATTGCAGTCGGATCTAGATCGAATGGTTATATGGTGTAATACCAACAAACTCGCTCTCAACATAAGGAAATGCAAACACATTCGTTTCTCTCGCCACCAGTGTGACTTGCTGGAGTCTGTTTCTAGCATGAGAGATCTGGGCGTCATTTCCGATGCAAAGCTAACCTTTAGCGAGCATGTTGCAGCTTCCTGCAGTGCGGCCTTAAAAGCCCTTGGTTTCATTAAAAGAAATACTGGCGATTTTTACGATCTTTTTGCTTTAAAGAGTCTATACGTCTCATATGTAAGATCTCGATTGGAATACGCCTCTTGTGTTTGGTCGCCTTACTGCCATTCTGAGATTGATAGATTGGAGAGGGTGCAGAGAAGATTTCTCCGTTATGTTGCCTTTAAATTGGGAGTCTCACATCGCGAAATTGGGTACGAAAACCTATTGCAGAGGCTTGGCCTCTCCACTTTGGCTGACAGAAGAAAAGTCATCGACGCAAGGTTTAAGTCTGGATTGGTCAGCGGTTCGGTGGACTGCTCCGAGTTGCTGTCCAAAATAAATTTTTACGTCCCTCCAAGGATATTAAGAAATTTACCAACTTTTTATATTGAGCCTTCTTCGAGGCTATACTTGATGTTTTCGGCTGTTAACAGAATGGCTCGTAATGCTAACGAATTTAGTTCTTTGTTTTTCTTTGAATAGTGTTGTATAATTTTGTATAAAATTAATTTAGTGAGTACATATAGTTAGATTTGACTTAAAATTCTTTGTCTTTGATGTCTGAATTGGGTGAGCTTTTCTTCTGAGATTATGAGTTTTTTCAGATTGCCAATTTTCATTTAGCTAGCATTTGTCTTTGTATTCATCCTGTAAGTGACTAATGTCGTTTGATGAAATAAATAAATAAATAAATAAATTAATATGTCTTTGTCAATAAACACAAGTTCCAGCCCTGAAATTTTCTTTCCTGGAAGTGTTCTTCTCCTATCTTCTAACGGAGGGCTCAGTTTTCATACTCATACGTTTCCCCCTTGAACGCAATCAACACAGTAAAACAATCATAAAACAATTCAACTCACTAAAGGATCCGATGAGTTCACAATACTATGTAATATGACAATCTCTCTCTCTCTCAGATTCCTTTGCTCTACGTAAGAGCATAGTGACCACTTCTTTCTTTTTTTTTAGAAGGGTTCTCTAGGCAGATACCTCGGTGGTTTGCCATTGCCTGCAGAGGGAAGACGGTCAGAATAAAGTTTTTACTCCTCCCGGGATCGAACCGGTGATTTCGGCTTAGCAATCGGCGCACACAAGCGCCAGGCCGTGACCGTCTTATGACAATACGACAATATGACAATACGTTTTTCAAAATCAGTGGTACTAATCCCATCTTCACTAGCCAAATTGATAGGATAATTAGAAAAGGTCATTAGCTTTAGTAGGTTAGCCAAACAACTACTGACTCTAAGGTACTCGGTTCAAATCCGGGGAGAGTCTAAAACTTTCGCATGACAGTCTTCGTGCTTCGGAGGGCACGTAAAGCTGGCGGTCCCTCTGGGTTGATGATTGCCGGCATCAACTATTAAAAACAGGGTTACAGGCATTCCCCAATCCGGATTAAGCAACTGTGAGGTCTAAATGCTAAAACCTTTCTCTCTGAGAAATAGGCTGATTCTCGTGCAGTAGATAGAAAAAGCTGAAGAGAGAATTAGTTTAGTTGCAATTACAAAAGGTAAAAATGGCAGCATTAAATTAGTGGTTGAAGAATAGTTCAAAATTAACCAAGAGGCAGTGAAGTTAGTTTGCGGATGACGCATACTTTGTAAGCAGCACCATAAGCGACTCAAGAATTTAAAGATTTTCAATTTTATATTTAATTTTTTATATTTTTCCAGAATTATTGTAATAGACGCTAGTATATTATACTAAAATAAAGTACACACATTAACATGCAACAACTACATACATACACTTCGAGGAAGCTTATAGAGAAGAAGTAAATAAATCCAAGCTAACCGAATTTTCCGTTGAAATTTTATTTTTGTTCTATATGTTCAGTATATCTTTTTATATAAAAACCGAAATCCATCCATGTCTAGCAATTTCTGCTGGAACTGTAGTCAATGAAAGTGTCGGTCGTTGTTAACCAGTGAAGTGGCACAGTGAACAGTCGCAGTTCAGAGTAATTTACAGAACATTCAGAGTTTCTTTGTTTAGATATATTCTTGCAACTGGCAATTTAAATATTACTTCACACTTCTGTTAGGAAATCTTTTCGGCTAGTCGAAATACCAGGAAAAAAACACCGGTCCCCAAAAATTGAATTGCAAGTAAATTTAATAAATTTCATCTTTTTGTAGTATCCTTTAAAAGTGATATTGGATCTTTATTATATTTTTTATATGATGGAATCTATTCAACATGATGAATATTCAACTTCAAATTCAAAATAATAGATAATGAAAATTGAATTGTATTTAATCAGTTTTAAGCAAGAAAAAAATTCGCGATAAAAGTTATTAAAATCATTCGATTTTTATGTTTTAGAAGGAGTAGATTTTAAGAAAATAAATAAAAGCTGGTTGGCGTGCAAACCAAAAAGATAAGGTTCAAAAGAGCATTATTATTCCGTCTATACTTACCTACTGATCGCACCTTCAACTGCGGTTCTTTCTAAAGGAAATAATTCAGCCACAGGTTCATGATTTTAAATCGAGTGGGAATCGTTTAACTCGTTAGTGCTTAATACAAAAAATTGGTCAACGCTAAATATATATAAAAATATAAAATGTTTTTAATAATGTGAAATGTGTTCGTATTAAGCTGTTATAATATAGCAAGCGGGTGGTGAAAGACCATACTTGAGACATCTTCTCTACGAGAGTTTATACTTTTTATGTGCTTCTAGTTTAATTTGCTAAAATAAAAATCACTCTTCGTTCGTACAAAAAGAAAATTTTACGGGATTTTGAAGTTGGTAACATTTTTATTATTATGAGAAAGTTATTATCCACATTGAATTACATGTGAAAAGAACTTGGATTGCAATTGTCAGATTCCATTTTCAACTTAATTTTAAAGTTATCATCTGAAAGTACTTTTAGAAAGGGTTATAGATTGCATTAATCATATCAAGTCAAGCTGTGAAGATCGAATTGACCACGTAAAATATAGAGACAGTGGCTGGGTCTATTCCCACAGGACAATGTGTCAATTTTGAACCTTATCTTTGTTCAGTGTCAATCGCATTAGATTTAAACTTAGTTTATATTTTGAACTACTGGTATACACGAGAAGTTTTCGTCGATAATTTTTTTACAAAAGAAAATTCTCACTTCAAATTTTAACCGAAACTTTTTTCAGTCGATATTTCCAATATTATTTTAGAAATTATATTTTAAATTTTATGCTTTTCACTATGGCCATTATTAGAGGTTTAAACTAATTGGACTTTTTTACTACTCGGCATCATTTTTTTCAATTACTTTCAGTTCTTTATGAAGTGCGTAAATAATCTGGGCAAAACAATCGCATTAACAAGTAAATTGGTAGTAATCCTTAGTTTTCCCAAAATTTTATTCGTGATTAATGAATACAGCACAATGATAAATTACAGTAAAATAATAATTAATAAAGACTTAAATTTAGTAGAAATGTGGTATTATTATTAAAGATTAATCAACCAACGCAACACATAAATGCTTAAAGAAAATTTAACTAACTGTAGTACCTAATGCAATCACATTTGTATTTATCCCAAATCAATTATATAAATAAAACAATGATTTACTTAGGATCTTCATCTAATATTTATTATGTACTTATTAGGCTATTTTAATGTTTTATGTATGCTACTACTATGTAAAGCAAAGTTTACATACTTTTTATGGTTTAAAATTTAATTGAAGTGCACTTTAAAATTTACTACTCTGTAAAATAATCCTAAATAATTTATAACGGTGTACAAACTTTCAACACTGAATTTTATTATTATAACTTTCGGCAAACTAAATTTTTAGTTTTTCACCTTGAAATTTTAAAACTTGGCTACTTAAAATTCTACTGCTAGTTAAGTTTACAACTATTTTTTCTGAAAGAAAACTTTAGAAACACAATAAATTCAGTTACGAGTTTAAATCCAAATCCGAATCATGCAAATATGTACCAAAGTTATAAAAGATTATTATCATCGATTATCTCTTAATTATTATCACAATACATAATTGTTGTAAATTAGAATTTTGCTTCAAATTTCAGGTATCAAACACTGAAATGTGGTAATTTAGATTTTCAAAATTTCAGAGGGAATGTATATACATAATATGTTATGTTTTCGTATGTTAGAATTTGTTTTACATATTACATTTTGAGACAATATTTTGTCTTTTAAAAATCTAGTTTCCTCAACTACCCCTTCTCTAATGCTGCCCACCTTGGACTATGCTTATGTTTTTTTTCAACTGTTATAAGTCTTTCTTTTGAAATGTTGATTTCTTTCTTTGATTGTATTTTCTAATTTTAATTAATTTTACCAACTTTAACTGGTTTATTTATATCTCTTATTTTTAACTTATGCAAATCCTTAACTAAATAAATTATTACGTGATTATTTTTACTCGTTAAACACTTTCTTTAATTCGACAAACATTTTAGCGGGCTAAATTTAAAAATACAAATTTGAATTGTGAACAAAAAAGTGATTTGGACATAAATTGGAAAAATAAGGTGCTTCATGGCAAACATCCGACAACTTTGGATTCCAATGGAATTGATAAGGAGATGTCAATAGAATGGCTTCGGAGAGGACTGTTATATTTAGAAACCGAAGTAAAGACCTTTAAAACATACTAACCTTTCAAAAATCGTTCTTTAATAAGGATCAATTATAACCATGATCACAACTAGTTATTGTCGGTTGTTCAAGAGTTCTTCAACAATATCTTTTGGTTCCAACACAGCTCTATCGTCTTCATTGGGAAAGAAAAAGTTGTTTTTCTTCTCATATAAGAAGTTCCATTTAAAAAATATCAACTCCGTGACATAAAACCGTAACGGTTTTGAGAATCACTGAGCTAAGACTTTTTTCATTTCGCAGGTATTTGTTTACCTGATTTTGAGTTTAAAAATTTCCTACGGTGAGATGGGTCTTTTAATGCTTTTTATAAAAAGTATATGTGAATTATTGAACAAAGTTTATGCTGACTTACCAATTTTGAAGATGATTTGAAGAATGAGTAATTACATAATTTTAAACTTCAACTATTCATTACACAAATAAATTCAAGACTACACTACATTATTCAATAACTATTGTTTTAACATTGGAATTGGAAACATTGGAATCTACATAATATATGAAGCTTGGTTTTAGCCACAATCCTTATCCGTAGCTGAGTCTTCGTGCACTTTCCTTTCTAGTTTGTCATCCCCATTTTCTTTAGGACCTCTTTCATCTCGTCACGTCACGCTATCTTGCTCTTGCTCTATGTTTATTTTCTTTATTTTCATCGTTTTCTTAAAAATGTGCAGCTTTTCTTCTTCCCTGTTAGATAAATTATGGATTATTGGCCTAATGGTTCTAACGAAAATCTTGTAAATTCTTACTTTTGGTTTCCTTCTATTTACTTCAGCTACTTCTTCAATCTCTTTTTTCACCTTTGTTTGTTTTATATTGTTATAAAATATTTTTTCAATAACTGAAATGTTAACATGAAACATCGCGAAAAACCGTTTCTCCAATTAGCACTATTTTTGTAATTTAATAAAACATTAACACATTACTTATTATTTAAAAATCTACTAATAGGTGTCGCTACTAATGCTGTGCCATCTGTTGATGTTTTATTAAATTACGAAAATAGTGATAATTGGAAAAACGATTTTTCACGATTTTTCATGTTAATATTTCAGTTATTGAAAAAATATTTTACAACAATACAAAGCAAACCTAGAACAACCTGGAACAACTTTCAAAAATTAATATTTTAAAAGTGCTGGGCTAAGTTCACACAGATAAAATATATGCCAATACGAGTATAAGCAAATAAGTATTTATAGGCAATAAACCGCCAAATATGCACTTAAACTCAAAATATTCAATTATAGCTATAAATAGAGTTTAAAAATGTAGTAAAAAAATGTAGTGTTTAGAGATCGTTTATTATGGGAATCATTGCACTGGAGGTCATTTGATAGTGGATCGTTTGCTATAGAATCGTGTCAACAACACTTTTTTCAAAAAAGAGTTTGAAAAAAATTTGTTACCAAATCCAGTACCTACTAGCCAACTGGATCAGTTTTGTACTGAAGTGGCGAGCCGTAGAGGTATGTGTCGGTGATATAAAGATTAAAGGCTTTGTAATCAAAGGCTGTCCTCAGGGGGGAGTACTCTCTCCACTGCTGTGGATTATGGTGGTGGACAGCCTTATACGACGCCTTAACGAAAAAGGTTTCTATACTATAGGATACGCAGATGATATGACCATACTGCTTACTGGTAAATTTGAAAACATAATCTGCATGCGAATGCAGACAGCTTTCAAAATACTGCAAGAATGGTGCACTGAGCACTGTCTCTCGGTCAACCCGACTAAAACAGAGCTTGTTCTGTTTACCAATAAAAGAAAGTTGCCTGGCATGACAATGCCTAACTTAATGGGGACTCCTCTGAAACTAGCGGACGAAGTCAAGTATCTGGGAATAATACTTGACAAGAAGCTAAACTGGGGAAAACATCTGATAACCAAAATTAGCAAGGCAAGGATGGCTTTCTGGTAGTGTCGAAGGGCGATGGGACGGTCATGGGGTCTATCCCCTAAGATCACCATTTGGCTCTACACAGCGGTTGTCAGGCCCATGCTGTGCTATGGCGCACTTGTCTGGTGGCCCAGAACCAAACAAGTAACAGTAGCGTCCTCCCTACATCGGATCCAGAGATTAATCTGTCTGGCCGCAACGGGAGTGATGCGCACTGCACCCACTGCGGCATTGGAGGTCCTTCTCTGCTTCCCTCCACTTGATCTTCATGTGCAGGAGATGGCGGTTAAGGCTTCTCTTAGGCTTCGCAGTTGGGGGCTGTGGAACCACAGGCGAGAAAATGTGGGTCATATGCGGATTTTAGAGGACTTCTCAACTAGAGTACCACTGCTGCATCTTGAACCTGACAGAATTTCCCCCAAATACATATTCGACAGGAAATACAATATCCTGTTGAATCCAACAGAAACCATCGAGTATGACTTATGTCTATTCTCGGATGGTTCCAAAAACGATGTTGGCTCAGGAGCAGGAATTTTCTCGGCTGAACTGAATATAAACATGAGTATACCGCTGGGCAAGCATACATCGGTTTTCCAAACGGAACTGATGGGCATACTGCACTGCGCAAAGACAGTCCAAGATAAATGCATCTGCGACAAAAACATCCAGATATCTACAGATAGTAGAGCGGCACTTGTGGCACTGAGGAGCCACAAGGTCACATCAGGTCTGGTGCTAGAATGCATCCAGGCACTAAATGAGATATCAAACTCAAATGTCATTTCCCTCTCGTGGGGTGAAGGGGCATCAAGGTAACGAGGGTAACGCAAAAGCGGACGAGCTGGCAAGAAAAGGCTACAACAGCCTTCCCTGCGGTTCGGAGCCGATGATTGTGCCAGCTGTCAAAACTATCGATACCCTCCTAAAACAACATATCCTTAAGCTGCACTGCAGCAGATGGGCAAAAGAAACTGTATGCAGACAAGCAAGGGCAGCGATTAGAGCACCTTCTTGTAAACATTCAAAATATTACTTGAAGCTGTCCAGAGTCAATCTACGGATAATTGCAGGGATTTTAACTGGACACTGCAAACTGAATAAACATCTCAACACACTGGGACTTGTAGATAACCCCAAATGTCGAGGATGTAACAGAGCAGACGAAACAGTGGAACATGTGCTATGTCAATGTCCGTCGTTAGCGTCAATTAGAGGTACCATGTTGGGGACTTCTGGCCTAACATGGCCAGAATCAGCGACACTCCGCCTTCTAAGATACTCGAATTCATCCTGGAGACAGGATGGCATCGGAGGCAGCACAATGGGCCTGATCTAGTGGCCTAAGTGCGCGTGGGGATACCTCCCTGCCCTCCTACCTAAAATCCAGAATCCAGAATCCAGTACCTACTAAATTTTCTCAAAAATAAAAAGAACTGTCACACGGCCTTTTTCGAAATAAATTTTTTGTTCAGAAAATATAAACATTTTGACTTTAATTTAGAAAAAAATTTATTTGAAAAGCACATTTGAAGAAAAAATTCAAAAGCCATTTCCCGATGCTCACCTAGTTATAGCCTTTGTTACTATGTATTTATTTTAATTTTTCCATAGCCAAATACATTTTAATTCCTAGTTGGAAGATTGATCGATTTTATGTTAAAATTTATACAAAGTTCATGAATTTTCTTAATTTACCGCATTCAATGTTGCATTTTAACGGAAAGCGTTACAAGTT
This sequence comes from Cantharis flavilabris, assembly GCA_949152465.1. Classification (NCBI taxonomy): domain Eukaryota; kingdom Metazoa; phylum Arthropoda; class Insecta; order Coleoptera; family Cantharidae; genus Cantharis; species Cantharis flavilabris. The sequence continues at coordinate 15,721,871 of OX424435.1, forward strand.
GGCTTGAAAAGCATGCGGAAGTTTATTAAGAATTGCAATAATATATTCATTGCTACTGCAGCATCTCGACAAAATATCACATCTTTAAAATTATGCTTTAGTATGTGTTTTATTAAAATTTTCTAAGAACTTCTGAATTTATCATTGTAATTTAATTTTTAGAATTAAATCTCATCTATTATATAGCAAATTAGCGAAAAAAAAAGACTTAATTGACATTTAAAAAATAAGTAATAAATACATCAGGAGCTTTTTGACAAAATATTTGAGTGAGTAACAAATAGCTTAATGCAAATTACTTAATGAACCCAAAATAGTATTATGCTAATTTTGAAAAACTACAACTATATTTTCAATCTCGGTGACATGCTTTACTCGAAAAAGTTCATTAATCATATCTAACGAATAATTCAACTTAATCTGCAATATAACTAAATCGATACACACATTTTTAATAGTACGTGATCATTATTTAAATTTTTTATTTAATAGTTATAAACCACACGCTTTTTTGTATAAGTTTTGAATAATCTGAAAAGCAATTTTCAAAAATGAAGTTTATCAAGTTTGACCTGTAATACAAGGGATGATTGATGTGTTGTGATAGTTTTTATAAAATATACACGTTACTAGAATAATATTTAGCTTCCAAATTTAGACATTTAATTACTTTGTCAAACTTCCATTTACCTCATTGTTCGGCCAAGTTATTTACAAATTTTTGTCATGTTTGTAGGATTTCCGTTAAAATGTTTTTTTTTATATTTTAAGTTTACATTTATTGAAGGTTTACATAAATTGTATCCTAGATGTGTAAATTTAGTGCAATCGATAACAAGTACAGTAAAAAGGGGATCTGGCTATTTGCATGAGATTATCAGTGGTTGCTGCCTCAGCTTACTACTCTGGGTGGTAACTCTTGTGATCCTCTTATCAGTAGCACGCGCCCGCAGCTCAATGATTTATCGAGTATGTTTCATTTCTTCGGGTTCAATTGCTAGCAAATATTACCAGAAAGCAAGCCGTGTAGATAATTTTTATTCTGACAAATATCTGCAATAATATCGAATATTTTCCAATACAAAAAGGAAAATTGGATTTTTTACTTAGAAAACAATTATTCTAAAATCCTGCATAAATATTTTTATTGTTGCAAAAAATAATTTCCTTTTGTTTTAGAAAGGAATTTTACAAAATAAATTTTAAGTTTCTAATTTTGTTCTTGCAGTATGATTTAGCAAAGTTTTATCAACCTTCGCAGAAACAAAAGTTTTCAAAAGTTGAGCCGGGTTTTGAAAATACGAAATTTTTATTAGTAATTTATGCTACTGAAGCGATAACAAAAATGTAAAATAATAACAACTTCTATAATATTATATAGTATAAATTAATGAACAAAAAAGTTTCAATTTTGTTTATTCTTGGATTTGAAACTTTGCTTAGGAGAGTAAAAATAATTATTTGCTACTATGTGTAGTAAAAATTAACAAAAATTTACAAACAGATCAATTATTATTGTGATATAAAATTGATATCCCGTTCAAACAAGGCAATGGACTCGTTCGTCGCCATCTCACCGTCGCACAGTGTAGAAAAATGGGGTTTTTGTGGACAAACGGTTGCTGAGCCTTCAATTTTAGAGCAAAAAATCTGAAAAAAATGTGGAAGATGTCTTACTATATCCTTAATAGAATAGAATAAAAAACTAAGTAAAAACTAACGCCAGAATTAAGAAAAAACAATTTTTTATTAAAAGATCCTGTTTTAAGAGACTAAAATGCAGTCAGCAAATTGCGCGAAATTTTTCAAAATATTGTATCCCAATATTATTCCTCTTCCTCTGGATCCAAATTCTGGTGTTCCAATAATTCTACGGCCTCGGGTGATAGTGACGAATCTTTTTTGGGTCACAATATTCTTAATTTTGTTATTTCTGGATCTGAAGATATAAGTAGATGGTGCACGATATCCATACAATTTGCAATTCTTGATGTTTTCCGTGTATTAAATTGTCTAATTCTTTTAAAATCTGTATTTCCTGCTTCTTATTATTATTATTCTTATTGAATACAGTCTTTAGTCTGTGAGCTTTTTTCCACATTTTAGAGTACCGAGTTAAAAATTTAATACTAATATTATGTTTAATTTGATCCAGCTGCTGTTCAGTAAAATTAGGATTGCTTTTTGCAATTTGCGTAATAATTATCCGCAGGTTTAATTTGAAAGAAGTTGTCGTTTCCCACAGATTATTGCATAAGTCACGATTCAAAATGCTAAAGTTCGCCATTTTAAAATAGTTTTCAATTGTTTTGCCTGGATTAAGTACCAAGCCATTTCCAGTAGACCAGCGTAGAACAGCTTCAAGACTAGTATTGATTCTAACGATAGTTTCATTGATAGCCAAAAGATTATCTGAAGTATACACCTTAGTATCATCGACATACAGATGAGAATCACATCCATCGGGCAGAACTTCAGGAAGATCCGATGTAAAAATCACAAAGAGCAAATGACCCAATAAGCTACTCTGTGCTACCAGACGTATCATAATAAGTTCGTCAGAAATACTACCATGAAGTTTTACACGTTGTGTTCTTCTATCCAAGAAATTAATGAGGAGCTTAAGAGCGGAGCTGCCGCATCCGTAGTAGCTCAACTTTGCCAAAAGAAGCTCCTGATCGATTACTTCGAACGCCTTGCTATAATCGAGTAGAGCCACAACGGTCACTTTGGAGTTGTCCATATTACGAATGACATCATTCGATACCTTCGCCAATGCAGTAGCCGTACTAAAGCCAGCCCGGAATCCAAATTAAATTTGCCAATGTTTGCCAACTGCAGATAAAATAAGGAAATAAATTCTTCTCTTTAAGCCTTTCAGGATAGACGGTTTACTCCCGTTTTGATTCAAGTTCTCGGCCAGTTATTATCTCATAGCAACTTTTAGCAATATGCTTTCCACGCCTTGATAATTTCCTAAATATTTGTTTCTCTTTTGTTCTGTGCATTCTGCATACTCCGAAAATGGATTTCTATTGGCCTTGAGTGTTGTTATTACGGTCTCTACATAAAAATTTTCTTTCTTACTTGGCAATTGTCATGGTTTTGGTTGTTTGCTTCTACTCTACTGTTGCCCAAATTCTCCATATTTTAAGCATTGACAAAAAATGATAAATCATAAACTAATTTCTTATTGAAGGAATATTATATTAATGGAGATTAAATTTTGTAGTCTCTTATTAAAAAAATAATAAGGAAAAATACTGTGTGATGCTTTCTTCGACGCCTAATGACATAAATAACTCTTTATTACTTTCTCCAAAATAAACGCAGATACATATTCGTATTATATTAAATATATTGAATAAAATACATTTTATTAATGTATAATATTAATATATAATTTTATTTCTTTTTTTTTTGCATTCAAAAGTATCCAAAAATTCAACTAAACATCGAAAATTCTCTAAATTTGAAACTCCCAATTCCTTCCTGTTCATTATATGATATTTCAACGGATTTTCTGTACATGTTTCTTTTGTTCTTTTAGGCAGAAATAAATAAAACTTTATAGATAAATACACAACATCACAGTTAAAAAGTTTAATAAATTGATTTACACTGAAAAAAATTATAAATTTGGAAAATTTAAAATCCATCTTTTTTTGTAAGGTGAATTCTGCCTGGAAAATCATTGTGATAATAGAAGAATATTTTGGTGAAAAAACTCACTTGTGTATCATAAAAAAATTCATTAGCTTTGAAGCAATAAATTGTATCTAACAATTATTATTCCCAATAACCATAACTTGCTTCTAACTTTCTGAGATTAAAGCTTTTGTTCATTTATCGATTGAAGTTTAGTTAATGTAGTAATTTATAAATTCTTTGTAGCTACAAAGCGTACATACATTGTTAATAATAAATTTATGATATATATTTAATACATTAAGAGCTTTAGAGTCTTTTCATATATTAATTCAACATTAAATTGCTCTTTAGTTTTGCATATTATCTAAAATCATATTTGCATCATTTTATATAAACTAGCTGAAAATGATTACGTGGAAATGCATTATATTCCCAAAATAAACAACATTTGTAATAGTAGTGATCCAAAAGTTAGTAAATTAAATTTATGGATGTGTTGACAAACACATTCGCTTTCAAATATTGATTTTCTTTGGTTAAATCTGAGCAACGTTTGTCAATATTAAACAAACCAAATATTCGTTTAAGTCGTATAAGATTTAAAGATTTGGTGAAATTGAAAACAGTAGGATTTTTACTTCCAAAATTTCATTTTCTATCTATAGTGTTTGACTTTGTTACTAAATTTAAAAATATGGAAATCCTTTCCATTTATTTTGTTTCTTTATTTCGGATTTGTTTTTGAAACGCCTGTCAATACCGCCCAAGTTGGAGATCATTCAAGCTACCTGAAATTTTTAAACATCCGAAAAAACACAGTTTTCAGGTTTGATTAATTTACTTTGTTGTTATTTTTAAAAAAATATTTGGGAAAACATTTACTTAATGAATTTTCTAAAGCGTCTAAAATTTTGCATTTTATGCTATTCAAGGTAACACAAGAATGTTTTAGCCTTTCAGGGTAGGCGACAGTTGCAAAAGAGATTTACTACAGACCGCCTCATTGTTGCATGAACGTCCCAGTTGAAAACAATTCGTAGTTAACAAAGGTAATAAATAAGACCATAGACTTTTGTGTCAACTGAATAACTGTCGGGCGAATTATTGCCTTCCTATTTTTAAATTAAGTTGAAAAAGTAGCGATTTCCATTATATTTTGCAAATTTCAGAAATATTTTTATTTGAAAATATGATAATAATCTTTTCTGTTTAAAATTAAATAAATATTTGAAGTTTAAAATTTTACTGAGAACTTACATCTGTTATCGCATAAAAGTTCAGTTATATTGCTGAACAACTTATATCTCATTTTATATAGGCTATTATACACTCGTAGTAAAATAAAATGACATATTTTCCTATATGCAAACATAAAATTGTATAAAATTGCATTACCGTGAAATATGAAATTTAAAATTGTTTATGCTATGTCAACTTTAGAAGATCTCTCTTTGTAGTTCAAGTAACTGCACGATAATTTCGAATACATTGTGCAAGAATCTAAAGGAAATGTATGTACAGTAGTTTCGATCTAAGAAGAATACCTTGCAAATACACTACACCTTTCATCAGCAAAGAATTTCTTTTATTCCTTTTATTTTACTTCGAAACTGTTTATTAATATCGTTTGGTCTGCTTCTAATTTCGTTTTAAATTTTATCCTGAATTTATATACCTAGCTTTAAAAGCGTATAATGAATTAATTCGATTGATAAATGTTTCTAAACCAACGATGTCTGAAGCAATTAAACGATAAGGTCTTATACGATGAACCATTATAAATTTTGTATACTGCAGCCAATATCGACAGTGGAATAATTAATTGATTAATTGCGTTATTTAAAATTGGTTTTCTAAGACGTGAACTTAATTTATGAATTTTAATTTTAATTATAGGAATTAATTTTCCAAAAATTTAATATTTATATAAAATACATTCAATGTCACGATCACGCAACCATTTTTCGTGTTGGGTTTCTTTCGAAGTATTAGGTTTGTAATTCCACAGCTATTAGAATGTTATAATACAATATCTGGCAAACCATACAAAAGTGATTGCGTTTATGGATAAACCGATAGACACAATAGAATCTATTGGTGCTTCACACTTTTCAAGACTATAAACCTTAAATTTTCACTTCTTTTTATGACTTTTACATAAACACATTTCACCATTTTATGTTGTAAAACAACAAAATTTTAAAGTCGATGCTTGTTATCTGTGTTCGTAATTCAGAGGTTTTATTTTCTGTACAGATTTTATGGAACTTCTAATAAATTCCCTTTTAAGGATTTGGTAAACACATTTTTTAATTAATCAGAAACAAAAATTTTACGTTGAGTTTTAAAGCATCTAACTTTTATTTTAGTTACCTATTCTCTAAAAACTTATTTCAATGGTGAATGTTAAAAGCTTTTTTTATAGTAGGATGTGATGTATTGATGTCAAAAGTTCAAATAATTTGTATAGGTCTAGTTTTCTAAAAACAAGTTGTATTAAAGCTGTATAGTATATGATTATTGCTATTTACATCTTATAATATTTATAAAATTTAAATGAATAATTTAATATTTTAAATTTTAGTTAATTTAATTAAATAGTTTTGTTCGTGTTTAACAAATCTGAACTAATAGAAATTTAAGTTTTTCAAAATATGAGTGGATAATAAAATAAAAGCTAATAAATAACAAGAGTAATTACATTTTCTTATTATAATATTTTGCATTATAATATTGTTATGTTTTGCTTGTTGGTTTTAGGAGTTATTGTAGTTGTTTATAGGTTGCGGATATTACAATTTATATTAAAAATGAACAAAACAAACATTAGTAGTATTAAATTGAAAAGCTTTTTTTTTATGCAAAATGTATTAAAAAGTAAATTAAATAATACATTAATGGCTGATGTATTTCTTATTGTTAAAAGTAGATCACCTCAGTAATCGGGCGTTGCGTTGCGGTGACAGTACCAGGTTCGACTTTGGATTATTTTTCGTTTTTAATTTTACTTTTTAGAAAAACTAACAATAATGCTGCGTAATTTCCCAATATTGTATATAACTATGTGAACCTTGCGGTACTTTTACAATATTTTTACATTTTTTGTACAATTTTAAAAAAATTTTCTGTGTATGTAAGTATACGTGTGAATGCCTGACAAAATTACATAAATAAAGGTCTGTATCTAATTAAAGATTTTATTATAATTTCAAAGTAATTTCTAAATTGCATTTCGAACAAGTCAAACTAGTAAACAGTTTTACGTTTGAATTGTATAGCAACAGGACGATATATTCTAATATACATAGCTGCCGAAACAAATCATTTATCATGATAAACACCATCAATTCTAAATTTGTATTCACCATTCGGTAAGAAAGACGGAAATCGAGATTCGTCAAGATAAAAATTTCAGATTGTATAGGTGGTCTCCTGCAAAAAATGTTATATTTAATAACTTATTTAATTATTAGTTTTAAAAAAATTGTTACTTGGACAAGCTGACATGAGGTAAAATTTCCACATTTAGAAAACGTTTGTATTCCCAATATATTTGAAGCAACACTCTTACACAAATTTACTTCAAACCCTGAACCGGGGAGTTTGTGCGATATTCGTTACTAAGAAATTTATAAGATTGGATTACCACCTGAAACAATTCAAATATTCAGTATATTGTTGTGCTTTTGAAGTGATTATGATGTAAATTTTTTGCAATTTTTAGTGGAATCATTATAAAAATATAATTAACTTATCGAATAAGGAGGACGAAATAAGGAGGTGGTTAAGTGCATCGGCTACTAAGCAGAGAATTCTAGTTCAAGCCCGAGTAGAGCAAGAACTTGATCCTAACCGTCCTCTCTCGGCAGGTAATGGTAAACGACCGAGGTAGTCTGTTTTCAAATTCCTTCATAAAATAAAGTGGTTAGCCAAAACCCACTCTGGGTTGTAGTGCTACTGTGTGTGTAACGAATAAGAATTTGAAAGATGCAGATGGACGGACAGAAACAGATACAAACAGAACATAAGGCTCTTATGTTGCTTGTTTGTTTTTAATTTCCAATTTTCTGGAAATTTTTGTGAAAAATTGTATATACGTATTATAGAAAAAGAACATTGAATACTATAAAACATTCCTTTCTTTGTACATACCTCTATTTTCTTACTCATGTTTACTTTTGAGTTTGTTGGCATTAATACTCGTACTGTCGCTGTTAAAGTCTTTGGCATAATCACTTGTCGGCGTAATTAACTATCGGCGAATTTACTATTGGGTTGTTATGTAAAAGAATAACTTAAACCTAATCTAACCTACAGATATACAGAATAGATTTATGTTCTTGCACAGAGATCCCTTTTAACAATGATTTTGCTACAAAAATAACTTAAATCTACTTTAACCTACTAAACAGATTTGTCTTCCCATAGACTTCCTGGTAAAAAAATTAAATAATAATAAAAACTTTTAAAAATAAAATCATTTTTCGCCGGGAGTCATTTGACACCGGGATCATTTGTCGCTATACAATTTTTCATTATTTAGAATTAAAAAAAAAAGAATTTTATGTTAATTCCCTATGTTCGTGTGTGCAGCCGGATACCCGGTATATTAATTTTATTGAAATAATACGTATTTAATTAAACTTTCTTCTTCTTGTTTCTGTTCTTCTTTTTTAACGTATTTGAGATCTGTTAATCTGTTTTTTTTATTTAAATGGACTATCTGATTTTTCCGTGATATTACTGGTTTAAATCAATCAAAGTTTTGCTATCGAAACTCCTATCTTGGTCAGGATTTTTTTTGCTGCAAAAGAATCAATTAATTATCTTCTTTTTCGGTATTTTTTCGTGGTCGTTTAATTCTTCGTAGGTTATCCGGGGTTCCATATGCATTTCGTTTATGATACTAAAACTTATTATTTAATACAGTATCTCAAACTAACATTCAGATTCCGCTATGATATATTCTTTGTTCATCATATTTAAAACTATGTAACAAATTTTTGCAATTTGTTTAATTGCTGAGTGCGCCCCTGCTTGAGAATCTGATTGGGGAGGGGGGGGATTTGGACTTTGCGTTTTGAAAACGCAATAGCGCGATTTCCAGGACTTTGATGTAAACCTTCTTAAATATGAGAGTGTTTTTTGTGTCTCGACGAATTTGAGTAAGCTCTTTAATATTTTTGTACTGAAACTTATAGTGGGGAGACACCTAACTTTGACGATGTTCTTTTACTGAAATCTCGTGTTGCTTCCGAATTGCCGAATATTATATTTGAATAATTTACAAGAGTATAATTTAATTAGTAGGAACCATACTATCGAGTATTAGTCGAGGCAATGAAGCACTAAAAAGGCCAAAGATAGAAAATCTTTTAGGATAGGACGTATTGGAATGCGGTTTTTTGCATTCACTTGCAAAAATTATTTATATCATTCGTATCTACTTTGTACCTATTACAAACAGGAAGTTGCATTGCTGCAGCCAAAAATGCGTGCAAAATATGCATCTTTTGAGTCAGAATTGGCTCAAGTCGGGTACCCGGGGGTTTTCGAGGTCGCTGATCACGATTATGATGTTCAAATTGAACCCCCGAATACCTGGAGCTCAGGAACGCCGACGAACGTCATCTCCGGAGACTATCCCGAACTTTATGCGAGAGAGGAGAGAAACTGGGCACTCGGGTTTTTTTTTGGTCGCTGAATTAGAATATACCATCGGCGAACACCCCACGGACACCTGGTGGGCGCCAACCTGAACGCGGACGTCATCTTCGAGAATTTTCCTGGAAATATCGACTATAACGAACCGAAAATCGTTATGGGGGCTTTTTATGTGAGCTGAATCCGAATTTTATGTTGAAAACGACCATCCGAACACCTGGTGTGCCCTAACCTGGCTCTGAACGTCATCCCCGAGGGTGTTCCAGACATAATTAAAAAAAAATTTTTGTCTGGAAACCCCTCGGGGATGACGTTCAGAGCCAGGGTAGGGCGCACCAGGTGTCCGTGGGGTGTTCGTCTGTGCAATATTTGAATCCAGCGACCCGAAAAACCCCCAGTAAAGATTGTTGGTTGGTCTTTTTCAATTGCGTCTGGAAAACCCTCGGGGATGACGTTCAGAGCTAGGTTGGGGTGCACCAGGTGTCCGTGGGGTGTTCGCCGATGGTATATTCGAATTCAGCGACCCAAGAAAAAACCGGGTGCCCAGTTTCTCTCCTCTCACGCATAAAGTTCGGGATAGTCTCCGGAGATGACGTTCGTCGGCGTTCCTGAGCTCCAGGTATTCGGGGGGTCAATTTGAACATCTTAATCGTGATCAGCGACTTCGAAAACCCCCGAGTACCCGACTTAAGCCAATTCTGATTCTTATTTACGACGTTATTAAATTTGCCAAAAGGCCTCTCAAAAGATTGCATTTTTGACTGCAGCAACGCAACTTCCGGTTTGTAATAGGTACAAAGTAGGTACGAATGATATAAATAATTTTTGCAAGCGAATGCAAAAAAACGCATTCCGATACGTCCTATCCTAAAAGATTTCCTATCATAGTGCTTCATTGCCTCAACTATATCGCTTATCGATAGCAATATCATAGCAAATTTGCAACGTTCGATTATTTTTCAACATTAAATATTATTAACAACGTTTAATATTTAATTTTACAATTAAATTTATTTAATTATTTTGGTTCGACAATTAGGGTTTTAGACGAGTAGCTATGACTTTTTGGCGTTTGGTTGCAACTGCCGCTCGGCAGCTCAATTCTTGCAGAGATTATTTTTTCGTTTTATTGATATCTTTTTCCGGAACTTACGACTCTCGCTTCCGCAATAATTACAGCTAGATTAACATCTTGCGCATTCACAGTAAATAAAAGGTGATGGTTGATCGTTTCCCAGCGTGTGGAGAAAAATTCTGGAGGCCCCATGACGGGAAGAGGAATGGTTCGTTTTCCGACCTGGCTTATGGTTGGTGCTGTCAGTAATCGGCTATCACCTTGGCTGGATTTTTGTTCTGAACTGACGGGCACAATTCGTATGAGGGGTCGGAGATTGGGAATTTGGTTGGTCCCGAGAGGGTGAAGGAATTTTTTTATTACAACCACGTCTTTTAAATCGGAAGAATATTCTATTCTTCTAAAATTGCTTTTACTTTCAATTATTACGCAATAAAATTACATTAAATATACCTAACTTGCAACTGTGATCTAATTACATAGTACGTCTAAATATGTAACTAATTGATTTAATACGTACCTAATGTTTTGAAAAAACTTTATTATTAAAAAAATATTTAAAATATTTGAATAAACTTCGAACCTTCATTAAAATTTCTAACAAATAAGCAATGTAAAAGTTTTCAATTGGGTGTAAAACTGTAATTGGTTTTATTAGCAACCAAATTTTTTATTGATGATTAATTTATAATAAACTGAACTCTGAAATATTTTTATTGCTGTAAAAAATATTGGTTGTTAAAATGCAAAATTTTGCCAAGCTCGTGTAAGCTTATTTAATTACTTTCTCAAAATAACAAATATTGAATTCCATTTGAATGATTTAATTTTTAATTATTAAAGCCTTTTTATACCTGCACGATATTTTTCCATTATTTTACTACTAAATCAAAAATTAATTCCAAAAAGTTAATTTTGTTACAAGAGTAATAGTTGTTTTCAATAATATTATTAAATATTAAAACGTACAAAATAATTTATTAGAAATTTGTTCGAAATAGTAAAATCGTTTATATTGGTTGTGAAAACCTTTTCAAAAATTTCATTTATATTTTCTATTACCAATTTATTTTAAATAAATAAGATAAAACTCATTTTATTTATACACACAATAAAATTTCCACTTTCCTTTTAATTTAAATCAAGCACTGCAAAATCTAGAAAGAACAAATTGAGTTAGAAAAATATATGACTTTAAGTTAAATGGACTGAATGAAATTTACAAGATCTTGAGTAAACTTATATAGAATGATTGATGGTGTAAGATTAACTTTCGTTTAAGATTTATATAATCACTTGAATGACTTCGTGAAAATAATTAGTTACAAAAAATAATATACTAGATAAAACTCGTTAAAAACGATAACAGAAACAAATTTTTCACATATCAATGATTTTATTCGGCTAATAAAAAAAACACAGAACTTTCTTATAAACCATCATTTGTATTACATTTATAAACACAAAATTAACAAAATTAAATATTTTCTATAATTCCATAAGCTTAATCGTACAAATTATATAGGAATAGAACAAAAAAATATTAAGTAGAAATTTTTAATAATAATAAAATCTTTTTTGTTCGTAAGTCGAATATAATAAATATTGCGTTTTAAATCACTATCGTAGATGTTTAATTAAAAAAAACTAATAATAGAAATTTTGTTGTACGGTATAATATATGATGTTAATACCTTCATAATTTTGACATGGCCCGTTCATATGCATTAAGTTTAATGATAAAATAGTTCCAGTTAAGCTTTCACATTTTCAGTGCAATAATAAAAATATTGTGCATACAGAACTGTAATATGAAAGTTTAAACGAGTTTAAAACTTGTTTACTATGAAAATTTTATTCAAATTTTGAAAACCCATTAATGGTTAAATTTATTACGTGACTACTAACTATGTTATATTATGGTCGTTTGACTAAATTTAGATTAAAAGTAATATTAAGTCGTAATTTATTAGATGTTTCCAATACGTACCGAATTAATAGCGTGCATATATGTCTTTAAAGTTTCGGTTATTTGCAAATATTTCCAATAATTACCAATAAACATGAAACGTTGGAATTGCATTATTAAAAATAGGATTTTCTCAATCACTCTTTCATAATAAACTTATATGCCGATGCGATGGCTTAATTTAGCTATAAAGCTCAAAGAAATTGACAAATTTCATGAATTTACCTTTATCTGCGCTATGTAAATGTTAATTCAAAGACCACTTTGACCTCAACTATTAGCTGTGAAGTAACTACTACAAAGTTTTCAAAATGATTGTAATCCTGACAACTTTAAGAGAACTTCAAGACACATGAAATAGATTTGTATAATGAAGTAAATCTCTGTAGTAAATGTAAGTGACCGAAGTGGTAAAGGAGTTTGATAAATTCGAACTTTCCAAACACTGGGTCCGACAGTGCTCAAGTGATCTAACCTACATTGTAATCCTAAAATTGTATTTAGTAAATTTGATTGCAATACGATGTTAAAATTAATTACAGTCCCAACTGAACTAATCAAAATTGAATATTAATTTCTCCTGTTTCAATTTTTCACTCTAAAAAGGCGTGAGAAGAAAACGAGAAAAATTAGAAATACTAAATGAAAATGAAAATAAAACTACAGCCTTTAACTATTTATCTTGTCATAAAATTTTCTGAAAAACAATAACCATAAAAGGTAAATAGCGTCGGGATTTACATAAATAAAAATGTGGATTTCCAAATGCAACAAGCGATGCACTTAATTTCAACATATTGCATTGGTTAGCTTTTGTAAGTTTGTATTGCTTCGGGTAAAACACTGATATGTATTTTCTCCAAATAGAAGATAATGAACCAGTAATATAATTGCATGTAGTAGCTTTCCACTGCTTTTTTTTGTTTCATATCGCCATTTTCTTAAATTTTGTTAATTAGCATACTTAGCTATATAGTTGTATATAACACTACTTGCTACAAATTATAATAAATATTTCTCATTGCACGGAAATGTTAGTGTACATTTGTTAGGTATTAATAAGAACTTGAGATATTTATCAAAACTTATTAGACATTGTTGCAAATATACCATCAGTTCTGATGTTATAAAACACGTAGAAGATCGTAAACTATATATAATACCACAACCAGAATACCAAAAGCGTGAAATTGTTATCTAGAAATCAACTATTTTAACTAACAAAGATATACAATACACAAGAGTAAAGTCGTACAAAACAGTAAACTAAGTATATAATCTTAAAATTTCTCAACTTCCTTTCAAATAAGAAAATTAATATTCTACTACTTTAGAATCAAAATAAGGGAAAGCACTGGTTCCTTCTGCCAGAAAATCTTCGAAAAATCTTAAATATCTCTTTAACTCAGAAGCATTAAAAGGGGCTTAAATGAAAAATAAAAAAAAATACCTAGAACAAAATTTATACATATTTATAACATAGTATAGTTATGTAGAAGGGGTTAATATACTAATGTGTATTTCTTTAATTTGCGAATTTTCTAAAAATTGGTCTCCAGAAAAATACAAAATCAGGTGCATTTCTCCCCTCGTATGTACCTTCTTTATTTTTGTTTCTGACCATTTTGTTTCTTAGATATTTTGAAATATCTAAAATGGGCATTTTGCCAACCTCCTATTTTGAATTTTGGATCCAAAATAGTTTAAATCGATTATACCTCATTTGTACCTGTTTGTGCCTTTTTTATTTTCGTTTGTACCCATCTTGTTTTTCAGATATTCCTAAATTTCGAAAATAGGCATTTCGCCCTCCCATTTGGAATTTTATATCAAAAATGGTTTAAATTTAAAAAGAGGTACTACTTCTCAGGTACTTTTGTACTCATTTGGTTTTTGAAATTATACAAAATATTTCAATTTTTTTAAAATGAATAGTATACAAAGTAATACAAATACTTTAAGGCAGTGGTTCTCAAGCTTTTTCCTTTTTTATACCCCCATAAAATTTTGCGTACCCCCTCAAAATGCGATAGTAAAAATGTATTACCAATTTAAAAATATTATGCAATCAATAATAAATAATAAGTAAAATAATTTTTCACAACTTTGGAAGTAAAGTAATATTTTTTTGGCGCGTTATTAATCTAAAATTTCGCATATCCCAGTAGAGATGGATTGAGTTCAGAGATGTTTTTAGCGAGTAAGCGCCAGCAAAACTGCCTGGAGCGCTCGGAGCGCAGTGGAGAGCTGCAAAGGGCCAGTTATGGTTGGCGCAACCATGGAAAATCAGAGATCCACCGTAAAATGAATGAATTAAATTAAATTAATTTGGTTCCTCCTACTAATTTATAATGGTATTTTATATGTGTTTTAAATCTTTAAATGCCATTTCTTCGAAAATTAATGAATAATTCTCCAAGAAAATATTTTTTTAAAGATGCTTACAAAATTGTCGTCTTTCCAATGGTATATAGTAAAAAGTGAAGTTGGCGGAGTCAATTCCCCGACAGTCCCCGGTTTTAATCAATTAATTAATTTTATTACAATGAAATAATTGTAAATATAAAGCTGTTATCTTGAATTGAAGTAAAGAGTCGAGAAGAAAATATATGACAATTTTGGCTACCCAACGTGTCGGCGTAAAATAATAAATAAATTGAACTCGCAACTGAAAACAAATTACAAAAAAATTTAAAAAATCAAATGGAAACAAGAAGCAAAATAAAATTGACTGAGGATAAGACGCCGGAGGAGGTGGAGATGATAGATCGGGAAAAGAAAGAAAAAAATGTAGTAATGATGAATGTATTGAAGAATATTATGCGGGCAATTAAGCAGAAACTTGAAGAACACAGCAACAAACTTGAAAAGATAGAATGATTGAAGGACGAACTGCAGGAAGGATTTCATGAAATTGAACATAAGCTAGATAAAATAAATCAACGTTTTGCTGGCAAAGATTAAAAAAATTAGGAAATCAAAGACAGACATGAGACTAGACATAAAAAGGGAATAAGGATATTAAACAAAGTCGAAGAGCAAGTTGAGGAAAATAAGAAAACGAATAGAAAAAGTGTGTACAGAAGTAAAAAAACAAATGTAAAAATAGAAGAAAAGGAGAGTAAGTTAAATTTGCAGATACAAAGACATATCAAGAAGGAGAGGATGTTCCAAATTCAAGCGAAACATAGGTGCAAGAGGCGAAGAATTACTTAAGATTACTTACATATGAAAATAATATGGAATGGGTTGACGAAATTGACAAAGTGAAACGGTTTATGAATGAAACACCAAGCATTGTAACCGAAAAGTCACCCATATTAATAACGAAAAGTATTTTGCCAGAGCGACATTGGTTGATAGATACAAAAAAAGTAAGTTTCGAAGAAGTCTTACATAAACTGAAAAATAAATTGAAGAAAAATAGAGACAAATATCCAAGAAAAGCTGAAGCTGAAAATTGGTTTGGAACAACAAAAGAAAAATTTGAAATAAGTGACGAACTGAAGAAGAAAAGTTGTAGAGAATAAATAAAAATTGGTAGAAAAGGTGGTTAATGTTTGTGATTGCAAAAATTTTAAAATTATTTACTGAGAACGATGATACATTTTCGTTAAAATAATTTGAAGGGGAAAATGTTATGGGAAAAAGGGACAAAATTATAATAAATCTAGGTAACAAGAAAAAAAGAGAAACATTCGACTACCAAAACAACTCTTCAAATACAAACCGAGGGAAAAACGTAACATCGGCAGACCTAAGAAACGAAGGATTGATCAAGGGTCACGTAACGGGTAAAATTTAACCTAAAACGTGCAGAAGAAGAAGAAGAAGAACAAGAAAAAAATATAAGATCCAGGAGTTTTTTCTTTTTAAAAGATGACAGATGGTAATTAATTAATTTATGAATTGAATTGAGTTGGTTTTTTTGTGAATAATTAATTTGTAAAAGATTGGAATTAAATAATTGTAAATATAAAGCGGTTATTTTGAATTGAAGTAAAGAGTGGAGAAGAAAATATATGACAATATATAAGTAAGATACCTGCGGGTAATAAGGCTTGTTGGCTAATAAGGCCTAAGTAACAAAAATCGTACTTAAAATAACCGCCCTCGCTCAATACTACACTAACAGACACCTATTGCATGTAGAAGTTGCTAAAATTTTGCGGGACCTGAATATCCCGTTTCTAGCTTCCAGTGTTACATCATTCATTATAAGGTGAAACCGTGAAGCCCCAAATAATAAAAATCGTTTCAAATAAATCGTAAATATTTGTTTGTAAAATTTTTATCTTTATCAATACATGTTTCGATGATCTTAAAAATTTGAATTTCGTATCGTGGTCCAAATATTTTTTATTTTGTTTTTCTTACATAACGTGGTCGGCTTTTATTAAGGCCTACTAAAATTAACCATAGTCTTACTCTTGTATCAAAGTTTGTTTTCTTTATTATGTTAAAGTATTTTTGAGATTTTTAGTGCTTCGAGCCCGATGCCTCCTAAACGAGCCATGTGGTAAAAAATCGATTATTTTCAGTACTCCGGGGCGTTGTAATTAATACTTTTTTTAAAGAATGTTTAGTTGTTGCATTAATGTGTTTATTGGTTTCAAATATCAAATAATACTAAATACATATACAGTAGAATCCGCTTAATGTGATCACTTCGGGACAAGGACATTTCAATAATATTAACTGATAACTGATAACTGATAACAATTAGTGAAATTTAGAAAAAGGCGAATTTTAGAAGACTTGGATTAGAACAAAATAGAAGAAAAAAAAGAAAGAAAAAGTGGCTGGTTTTCAAAAAAAAATTTTCACAATAACCGACTGATAACATTATCCGAGATCACATTAAGCGGATTCTACTGTAATTTCATTTTTTAAGTATGTTAAAATCTTAGCCCTTATTATCCTAACATAGTAAAATTAAGTCTATAGACCCAGCATATATGCTGGCAAGGTTTTTAAAATTGTTTAATTTTGTGTTTGTCTATGGTACAAATTACCAATTTTCGTTTATATTTTATAGAAACTGTACCAAAGATATGATTATTATTAAAACATGGTGATTAAATTGGATATTTTTCATTTTATTTCAAATATCCTTATAAAATATCCTTACGGAAATAACGAAAGTACAAACAGGTACAAACCAGGTACAAACCAGGTACAAACGATTTAAACTATTTTGGATACAACATTTCGAAATGGGGGGGGGGGGGCTAGAGAAATGCACCTTATAAATTCTTGAACATTGCTCGGCTGACTTGAAATTCTTATTTATAAATAAAATTTTTGATAACTTGAAAATTAAACCAAACTATTACCGGTATCAGTAGCTGTTCTCTTATCATTTCCAATTTGTCGTTTCTTTAACTATTACAAAGCAAATAATAAAACTTACAAAATAACAACACTCAATCAACAGCGCCAATAAAAAAACAATAAAATAAAATCCAATAAAATAAACTTGCTATCTAACTGTGGTAGAAAATAACATTTTGTAAGATATTACTTATGTAATTATTGCAAACCTCTGCTGACGCCTCGTACACGTATGCGTTAAGTATATGACTTTCTAGACTGATCTCTGAACTAGTACATCCGATTTTCTTCAATATCGAGTAATAATGTTTTTTCTAAAAAGCAAATTTTTGAAATTTCCTTAAAAACATCCACACTTAATTCCTCTGAAACGGCTAAGGATCTACCTTTATTATTTTTTCTATCGGTGTCTTCTCGAAAGTTTAAAGCTAGCTTGTACCTTTTTTGTTTGGCAAGTTCGATTCACCACAAATTGTCAATTATATTAAATGTTTTTGGAATTCTACATGTAAAATTTTTTAGATATTCAACATTTTCTTATGTAAATCTTGATAACTTTTAACTGAAACATTCCATTTTCCTCTAAATGTTTGTTTTTAATTTTTGTCTCAGATATTAATTTATCCACTTATTTCTTACGTAATATTTGAATAATAAATATATATCTTGATTAACAATAATACATTATGTATATTTTGAACTACTTAATGATTACTTTGAATCTTATTTTGAATTAAATAACATTAATTTGCTTCTTGGGTTATTTTAAACTTAGAAAAGTTTATTTAGTTTACTAATCAGTTTTCTGCTACAATAGTAACTGTTTACCTAACTTACCCAAGAAAAATTAAGCTGTTTTTTTAAGCGGCACTTGGTTAACAATGAGCTAAAAGCATAAGTTAATTTATTTTATTAAAGTATTTAATTTTAATTAACTTAAGGTCTAACAGAAAGCGAGTAGAAGTTCAGTTATCTTTCGAATTACTCTACTTAATAGCTTTCGGGTCTAATCAAACTTGAAGTAAAATAAAATTAAGTTATATATTAACCACTTAATATACCAAGTTTTTTAATTTAATGAAACGATAAAAATCGGTATGGAAAAATGATGTATCAGGTGCTTTGTTACACAATATCGATTAGTATTATATTATTTTCTTTATGATAAAATAATACAAAAATGTTTTTGAGAAACAAATGTATTGTTAATATCTTTATTATTTGCTCTTGAATAATACAAAAATTTCGTGTTTCTGCGAAAGCGCTAAAGCTTTATTCATGGCTAAGAGTAAAAATTTTCATAAGAAGCAATTTTCTTCATTAGCAATTGAAAAAGATCGCAAAGAAAGTCTTGTCCCGCTTGCACTTGGTTAGTAAAATTAAAAGCTTTGTGCTTTTACGAATTTAATAATCCGAAAGATAAATGTAAGTTCTTAAAATATAAAAGGATGTTTCTGCATATTGTATTTTAAAATTATATTCTACGAAAAGATTATTTTCCACAAAGGGTTAGATAAGTTTTTACTTTTAGTCTCATCCAACATCCAATGTTGTTGTTGAAGATTACAAAGCAATTCCTTTGATCTAAAAAAATTAAGTACAACTGCCTAGTTAAAAAGTGCTAAGTCAAATAATATTAAATTCTGGTATTAATAGTTTATGTCACTCTTTACGAGGTGAACATAATGTGTATCCAGGTAAATAAACTATTTGCATATTTCTAAATTCAAAATGACTTCTATCCTGTATACCATCTGTTAGATGAATGCATTCCATGTTTTTACTCTTTACAAGTTACGATGCTGTATTACAGAGAAACACTTTTGAACTAAAATTATTTTTACTTATTTGTTTTATCTAACGTCACTTTGATAAATGTCTTATTCAGTGTTATTATACAAGAAACTAGATAGACACAGTGGAAAAAGCTTATTCGTATTTGACATGACAAAAACGAGACCAATAAACCATAAATTCACAACTTACAGTTAACTATCTCTAAAGTACCTAGTAGGTTAGAACATAATGGGATCCAAGTAATTACTAGTTCAATTAATCTACAAAGGTAACTATCGTTATTAATACAAGTCTTAAATTTTGACTAATGCGTTAAATTCATAATATACTAAAGCAATATTATAACATTTAATTTATTGATGCGTATTTAATTTAGAAATTGTAGATATACGACAAAACTTGAGCGCAGTTTGAAATATATGAATAGTTAAATTAATACAAATATTTAGTTTTCCAAAGAACCACTCTTAATGCTTGTGAATTTTTAATAACATGCTTAACTACAATCAACAGCATAAAGAATAATTATTAATATATTGATTGGTATTTTATGTTATTTGAATACCTACTATAATACTGAAATACTAGTTTCTTCCTTTTTTATCTTACTTCCAACATCAAGATATTATTATTAAGGGCAAAAAGCGTGTGGCGGCCTTGTAGTTTTGGTTTATATGAATTTCCGCGGAGTATGCACTCTCATCAAAAACTTCTAACGCTAAATTGATTTTTATAAGGTTAGCCATAGCATAAACAGCATATTAGTGAGCGGTGTTTCTCGCCAATGCACAGAGGTGACGTTGCATGAGGACACAAAAACTCCATTATCATAATATTGCGGTAAAACTTTGCGAATTATTTCCGCTGCTTAACTTGATCCATATTATTTGTAATGAGTTTCCACAATAATAATATTACTTGGTCCTTTCTTGTGGCGTTCTATTTAATATTAATAACGAAGATTACGATTTAATGTTTCGAAATTTTAAAAATTAAATTCGAATTTAAAAAAAGTAATTTGGTAGTAATTAAATTATTATTATTACGTACTAGGGAAAATTTACAAAATTTACTGGACATAATAAAAAAATTCAAACGGTTATAAATAAGAAAGACGATTTAAAAAAGTAGAAAAGATTGCTAAAAGAAGGCAATCAAACGCTTCATAACTGTATCGATGATTCTTCTGCTTCTACACACAGTATCATTCATACTTATAAAAAATAATTTGATAAATGACATAGGATGAAATAAAAACTGAAATCTTGAAATTTATTTTTATTAACAGTTTATATTATATGATATGAACTGTCTGTAAATTTATACATAAGTTTTTATTCTAAATAATATAATTATTGTTGTTCTGACGGTTTGTTTATTTCTAATAATTTGCATTCCGGAAAATTTACAAAAACAACTTGACTCTTTATGACTTTCCATTATAAGGAAATATTTATGTACTAATATACCGATACCAGTATAGAAATAAAATATAGATAACAATAATTTACATAATAAATAATAAATAAATTAACCTTTATTAAAATATACATCATATATTTATACAAAAAACAAATGAAATTTTTTTAAACAAATTTTTTTTTTGCATAAATATTATAAATATTATAAATGAATATTGCACCAATATTGAAAAATGTTCACATCTAAATATTGGCGTAATATTGATTTTCAATATTACATCAATATTGCGAATAAATATTGTGGCAATATTGGAAATCAACATTGCACTAATATAATATTAGATATATTAACCTAATATTGATTTTCAATATTGCACCAATATTGCAAAAATATTTGTGCTACGTGGAGGTAGATGAGAGAGCTAAAGCCATTTTCAGATATGTCTGTCTACTAACTTGAACGCATGTTTAAATAAGTTTAAACGAGTTTTGTGTTTAACTGAGTAACTTCTGGTAGTACATAGTAATTTTATTATAAAATATAAATTCATTTTGCCAACTTTATTTTCCAATTTTTATTCACAAAGGACCCCGCGCTATAATTATAGGAAACTGTCTTTCTGTAGATTTGGCTGATTTTTGTATATGTTGTACTTCTCATCATTCTGAACAAATGTCTCAATGGGCACAACTTGATGTAATTAGCAGTTTCCGAATTATAAGTTCTAAAAGATCCAGATTTAACAACAAAAATCAATTTCTTCTCGATAGAATATGTGGTCGCCAGTCGAACATGGCTGAGGATTGTTAAAATTTTCATTGTCTTTAATTTTGTATCTATACATTTTTTAATTTTGTCTCTCCCTTTTTGACTGGCAGCGACTTAGAAGACTCTGTCAAATACAAAAAATAGTATTACCTGTATCTCAAAATCGGTGTAACGAAATAGAACTATGTACTATGTATGTATAATTACTATGTACTTAATTGCCCCTTAAATTTACAAAACGTAAGTGTTAATCCGGGGGGTCTGGGGGGCATGGAATGCCCTCCAGTGCACCCTATCCCAAATACCTCATTGATAAATATTTCTCATCTGAATCTACGTCAATTCGAGGTATTTGGTAATGACTATTGAATGTACTGGAGGGCATTCCATGCCCCCCAGACCCCCCGGATTGACTATTATATTTTGAATTTAAAAAGCACTGGAAACAAACAGAGGCTAACGAAAATATTCGAGCCCTCTTATGTTAACAATGTAAATTGCATATTTTGAAACCGCTTTTTGACATATAAAAATCGCTGTTACAGCAAACCTTTTTATACATTCTTTGTTAAAAATTTCATTGTCCTAAATTTTGTACCTATACATTTTTTAATTTTGTCGTCCCGTTTTTGACTGGCAGCGACTTAAACAAGACTGTAAAACACAAAAAATATTCATAATATTTTGACCCATTGAGATTTTATTAATTAAATTAAAATTGTTACACTTTCCTCAGTTTTATTTTCTTTTTCCTTTTCCAAGGACTAGTTTCGACTATCGTCTTTATCAACTTATTCCGTCATTTAACAAATTTCTGACAATTTACAATTTACAATTTACAATTTACAATTTACAATTTACAATTTACAATTGACAATTTATAATTTACAATTTACAATTTACAGAAAGACATTTTCCCATAAGAATGGTGCGGGGTCCTCTGAATTAAATATTTAAGTTTTATTGTTTTTAAAAGAATATGAAAGGTTGATGATTGATACCTGAGTACAAAAATAATCACTGATTTTATATGCAAATAATTATTTTGATTATACCAAATATTTAGATTTAAAATTTTTTTTAAATAGTGTTGATCAGTTTTTACTGCAAAATGGGAACAAAATCCGATTCAAGTCATATTCAACTTTTGTTGAACAACTAGAAACCGTCAATTAAACTTGATACGTGAGAACGCTCTTTTACTAACTGACAGACGAGACGTCTGCAAAAAATTGTTAAATTTATGTTTTTTTTAGATTTCACGTTGGCAAAATTTAAAAGAGAGATTTAATGAAAAAGATCGCTTGTATATATAATCCCAGATACGAATTTTGTGAACAAAATTCTTCCTTCTCTGTATTGTCAGAATTATTTCTAAATTAATAAGTAATACTCAATGCGTAATACAATATAGGATATTATATTCCAATATAATAAGCAAACTTAATTCATTTTCTCAATTATTAATTCCATTGTCATGATATGATCGTGGATTTTACTTAGTTTTCATATTTTCCTCTAATAATTCGAATGGAATTTTAACAATGCTTTGAAAAAAAATTATAACAACAAAATTTACTTTTTCCCTAAAATCTATAAAATTACAGTCTCTTGTAGTATATTACCTCGTTGAGATTGATTAAATAAAACTAGAAGACGTGCGTGAAAATTAACATATCAATGGGGTGCGTGAAACACCTTTGATTATTCAACCAAATTGTTAATTGAAGTTGATTGAAATTAAAATTTTCTGGCAAGCTTTAGTTAGTTATATTTTTTTTTCTACATAATAACTTTAGTTAGTGATAGTCTTTTGGAAAAGCCTTTATAATAAGAATTTTAGTGTTCATTTTTTTTTAATAGGGAAAAGGATAATTTTTCAAACAACCTGCTACGCCATCTACTCGGATAATTTCTTGTCCAAATGATAAATCACAACCTTAATGTACTAATTATTTCTACGTAGTTTTTATAATTTATTTTTTATTTGTAAATTGCTAATATTTAATATCAGCAACTACAATGTTTAATTACATATAGAAATTGTGTTTCATGGGAAATGCTTCCTGTACAAAAACCAATATTTGTGAAGCACCCTGTATAGCAATAATACATAAACAGAGTTACTGTTATATAAATAATATAGGAATTTTATAAATTCAAGAGAGATACTTGATACTTTATACTTTAGGTTATCTCCATTTAGCTTGTCAATAATTTTGTACTTAATGAGGTAAACAAATTTTTTAGTTTTCCCTTTTATATACCTACTATTTTGGCACAAATTAACCTTTATTTAAAATTTATTTCTTTATTTTGCGTTTTACTGTCAGACCTTAACCATTTATTGTCTTACCCAAACTATAAATTTTTCTAAACCTTTTAATGTTTAAAATTTACACAATTTTAAAATTGAACTTTTATGGCTGCATACTTGATAACAAAAAACAATTTTAAGCTCTTAAACTAGATTTTATGTAAAATACCTTTGTTTAATGTTTATTTATTGTTCAATTATTAGTCCTTTGGTCTACTATATTCCTATGTTCAGTATGTGATTTTTGCTAATAGATTGGTTTGAAACGCTCATTGAGCGAATAGCAACTAAATCCCGTAATTAATCGATGAATAAATTGTTAATTCAAGAAATTGAATTGTGTATTGTATTTACTATAATAGTAAATCAAACTCAAACCTTAAATAATTACATTCGTCATAACAGCGTTGCGCGCCATTATTTGGTAATTATTATCCTTCTCTTTTCATTTACATAAATCCGTATACGCTTCCCTAAAAAGTTTGTCATGTTTGGCTGAATAATTAAATAGTAGTAATTATTTTCAAAAACCATTTAAAACTTTTATCAATTTACAAAATAGTATATTACATATCAAGGTAGTTAAGTAAGTGATTAATCGGGATTGTTGCTAACGACATAAGATATTTAATCTAGTTGCCAAATAATAAGCAATTTTCTCTCGAGTTATAATAAATTATACTCTTTTATACTCTAAAAAAAGTTTAGAAAGATAATCAAATTTGAAAATAAATATGACAGGAAATAGATATTTTCGATACAAGGTAACATTTTTCCATTCAAGGCGTAGTTTTACGATCGAGGCCACTTGTAAAAGTATGCGGAAAAGTAGTACATTTCCACACACTTTTGAATATCACCAAGTAAGACTTTTTAGAAAAAGAATAAAATTAAAAACCAAATTGATGTCAAAAGTAAACATAATTATAATGCTAATAATATGAAATGATAATAATAAAGTTTATTTTGATTAATATATCGATTTATTAGAATTGAATCCATCCCATTCACCTAAGAAGTGTGTAACCACTATGAGTATTATAGTTGATTAACAGTAAATTATGAAATAGTAATTGAAACTAAATATTAACTAGTAATTATTGGTATATTTGCACATTAACATATATCTACTTGTAATGAATAAATGTGTGGTGGTAATGCAGCTAAAACCTCTATCGTCAAGCAGGTGGTCAAAGGACACATTGAAGCTACTAATTTGTTTGTATTGTATTTCATACCTTGAGGTATAGCCAAATAAACAAAATAATATTTTGCCAAGTACCAAGTATTTTAATTTTAAATTCTAAAATTTTTAATTATTTGACATATTATTAACTGAATTATTTAAAATATGAATTTTCTTGGCACAAGCATAAATGATTGTCTGAAATTAATGCATTTTGTAGAAGTTGACCAACTTTTAAAATTAATTACTTATAATAAAAATTTACTATCCCTAAATCCTGCAATAATTTTGATACATGTTCGAGAAGAAATAGATTGAATGACATAAATTGTATTAGGTAATCTCACGTACATTCATAGTACTTGGAAAACTTTTACATTATCAAATTAACATCTATGACCCAAATTCATAGCTTTGGAACGTGGCTACTTTGATATAAAATGAAATTAAATCTGATAAAATTTTATAAACATTTTATTCCAGAACTGAATAAAATGTTGCACAAACGGAGACAATGTCTTTCGGGATATTTTTTCAGTATTGCCTCGGGTACCATTTTGATTTTCTATAAACATTACTTAATTCTTGAAAATTCTAGTTAAGTAAGCATTTCACGCGAATATCTTATTATCTTTTTTATCGTTGGAAATAAAATAAAGGTTTATTGATGGACTAAAAAACTGCAATAATATTTATTTTGATTGCTTGGCTTGTGAGCAGTTGAAATTTTTATGTTGGTTTAATCGTATTTTTTATTTTCCATTCAAAAAGTTAATTTATTTGATTACTCGGTTAATACCCAATTTTTTGAGTTGCGAATTAATGTTAATTCATCCATCAAAAAGATTATAATTTTCTTTTTTTCAGATTTTAAGTTAACTAAGTTAATAGGTATAAAAAATAGAATTTGATTTTTGAAAATGAAAAAGTTTTGTGAAATAACATATTAAGTATGTTTAGGTACAACTGTCTCATATATACCTAAATAAAATAGAAATAAATTTGTCACAGGTGTTCTACGCACATAATGTATCATATTTGTGATATATACGTTATACATATGACTTTGCAAACTCACATGTATTCCTAACATCGTAAAATAAAAATCTCAAAACCATGCGAAGTAATTCTATAAAAATATGGAATTGATTTGGCATACAAAACTGTACCTATTTATGTGTATAATATATTTATGTAAATATTTAAAAAACACATTGGGCTTCTATAAAATAAAATTTTGTTGTTGTATGTAGATATAATAATCTGTAATACCACCATGTTACGAAAAGTTGATTTCCGTAACTAGAAGTATTTTAAAGAAAATAAAATAATTTTAGTTTCGGCAAAGTCTACTTTGATGTACACAAACCGAAAGTTAAATATAATACTTTTACCCTGGTGTAGGAAAGGGAGGCGACTTCTTAATGTGTTCAATATCGATTCTGCCGGTTCTAAATCATTTTAGATCATTAGAAATAATCGTAAAGCATCGAAGGTGACAATTTCTTGTGAGGGTTTTGCTATATTTCTAGAAATTTACTTTGATGCTAAACACCGAAAATTAAATAGGATAGTACTTTTCATCTTAGTATAGTAAAGACCGGCGGATGCATATTAAGTTTGCTATCGATCCCGCCTGACCTCGATCATTTTCTGACTACTTGAAGTGGTCGTAAAGTATTTAAGAATGACAATTTTAATTGACACCGGGTTCCAAACGTAACGTTTAATTTATTTTTGGACCATTTTTAGGAAAAACAAATTTAGTAAATTTATAATTAGGTAGAGGGGATTTTTAAGGGATAGTTAGTTTTTATTAAAAAAAATTCAACAGTTCTCCTGGAGAATTACGACCGAAGAGTTCCCTTAGAGAATTACGACTGGAGAGTCGATAATTTTTATAGTAAAGCGATCAATTGTTATAGTAGAGAGTTTTTTGATAGTTAGTCTAATTTTGAGTATTAAAGTGCAATTTATAAAACAATTAAATATAGTGAACTTAAACATTTTTTAGCGACTTTGACAACACAATTTATCAAATTATTAATACTAAATTCTAAATCATAAATAAACAATTATTTAGTGGCTTCAAAATTACTGTAAGCAATATTTAAAAAAGTTGTAGTTAAGCAGTGGAGGATTAATAATAGATATAAACAATAAAAACTATAGTAAAGTGCGCGTTAGTGCAATTAATTAGCAATAGTGCGGTCCTAGACACATTTTGGATATTCATTAGAAGATCACCTTTAAATCATCAACAGCACCACGTCTTATGGATAGTGATAAACAATTAAGGGTGAGCTAATTGAATAAAAACATTATTGTGCGCTAAATAATAAAAATTAGAAATGTACTATATACGCCCTAGCTAGTAATTTTTAAATTCTAATATTTATTTCAAGATTATTTCTAGTTAGTTTATTTCAAGATTAAGACATATAATTTTATTTTCATTAGTTAAAATATTGTAATCTCTAATTTAGTGTAGAAATAGTTTTTATTTATTTTTTTATTATATCCCATTTTTAACAACAAATGGCTTTTATTTACTCCAGTGTTTTGCTTATCATAAGAAGTGTCGTAGAATTCACCACCTGAGGTTAAGCGGAAGATCCGATTTCAAGCTCTCCGATGGACTAGCCCAGAGCAATTTGTAAAAGGAGGTAACAACCAGTACGTGACAATTGTGCTTTGATAATATACAACAATACAGTAAAATCAAAAGCTTTTATTAAAACAGAATCATCAAAATAGCAAATCCACATTCACAACTAAATTATCTTTTCTTTTTAGAACTCATACGCATATTTAGTTTTGCTCGTATACAAACAGCATCAGAAAAACGGCTTCAAATTATTATGGCATCATCAATAAAACTTTTACAATCAACATTTTGCCACATTAATAAGTAATAACTATATATTTTCCTAGGTGGATATTTTCAAGGTAATTAAAAATTTACTGGTATAGTAGCAATCGCTTTTTGGCTTAAAAAAAGTACGACTTTTCGCTTCTTCTGGATTTTTTTAATCGTAAGAGAAAAAGAGGTCTGATAAATTATATGCCTTAGAAACAGTTCAAGGTCAGATCAAGGGGAGAATTGTACTACAACATATTATTAGAATTAAAAAAACAAAACTACAATAATTCCTGTAATGGGAGTTTGAAAAATTTTTTTGTCAACTAAATCTTGAATTATTATAAAATCTAAACTGTATGTTTTTCTTTGTCAAGGAAAACCTGGAAACGTCAGGGAATTTGATTTGGAAAATTCGGTGAGAACCCTGCATGAAGAGGAGATACACACGGTTGTCCTCCCTCCTTCCAGTCGCCCCTGCCAGGCAAACTTAGAAATTGGAAAATTCGAGGAAAAGAATATTCAGAATATTTTAGGAAGGCCAAATAAATTTCAAAAAAATTAAAAAGCTCATCTGGAGTATTCTTAAAATTTCCTAAGATTTTCCTTCAACTAGGAAACTAGGGAGAAATCATTAGAAAAGTCCGCTGTACTAGCGAAGAGATATCGATAGATATTCGGTGAAATTTCAGATAACCTCAAGGAGCTTCAGAATATTATAAAATTTCAAAAAATCGATGGAAACTTTACGAAAATCAAGAAAATCTTGAGGAAGACGAAAATTTAAGGAAACGTAGAAAATACTAGGATATATTTTAACAAATCTAGAAAACAGAAAAATACAAGAAAATCCAACAAAATATCAAAAAATTCAAGAAAATCTTTAAAAATCTGAAAAATTGCGGGTTACTAAGAAATTCTAAAAAAATGAGGAATCCGAACAAATTTAGAAAATTCTAAGATATCTTAAGAAATTTCGGAAATTCTTCATGAAGCCAAGGAAATCTCAAAAAATTGAAAAATGAAAAAGCCTATCTATAATATTCTTAAGATTAATTAACACAATTAAAGCAAAGAGCGATAGACACATGTACTGCTTGTGTTGTACATGTGTTTCTGACTCATTAGTCGTCATCAGTATCGCATACTTGTTGTTATCACTTAATTGTGTGCACTTTATCAGCTACAAGATTTCCTTGGATTTCCTATTAAGAATTCCTGGGATTTCTTCGAATTTCCCTTCCTCTGTATAAAAGAGCGGATTCAAAGAAAAATTCATGGGATTAAGTGAGGCTGGCTGGGAAGGAATAAATATATATTTTTTTGATAAGAATTTAGATATATTATTTTTCAAATTTTAACAAAATTTAGTAATTTTATTGGTTTTGATTGGTCATTGATTGTTAGAAATCATTGGAATTCTTTGAGAAACTTTGGAATTCCATAAAAAATTATTGGAATTCCGAGTCCTGTGTACAAAATTATTGTGAGATATTTACCCCTTGTAAATTAATAAAAATAATATAAATATTACATCGTACAAATACATGCTTAATACAAGTTAATTGTATTTGATGACTCATCTATGATGACTCATACATAAAGATTTAATTTTTTTGTTCCAGAAATTTCTAGAAGTTTCTAGAAAGATCATTCTAGGTTCTGCCTGGTAAATGTTACAATAAATACCGTGTAAATAAATAGGAGTGTAATAAATAAATATACAGAGTGTTACATAAATACAGCGACTTAGTTTATAAATAAATAGAAACTTATTAATAAGTTAACAATTATTTTTGGCTAATTGTTATTAACTTATCATACCGTAATAATTAAAAAAGCAATTGATTTGTTTGTTACAGTATTAATGTTGCTTAAATAGCAATTGAGCCACATATGGCAATAGCCACATGCGTTTCCAAAACACAAATTTTCAAGAATCGACTCTCCGATGGAAAGATCATTACTTATTACTTAATTATTAACTTATTACTTAATTATTAACTTATTAATCACCAATAATTTCAAAAAGGTTATTCGAGTCATTTAATTATGCCTTTTCTTCGTGTTAACGCAATTTATAAGGTAGCGATATATTAAATCCTTTTGAAAGCTGGAATCTTACATTTCCTTCGATTATCTCTTAAAATGTTGAAGAACATTAATTGCTTTTTACTTAGCGAGATTTATCGAGATTATTTTTTAATATTCGATACTTCCCTAATAAATGTTTTGTATTTTAGTTTCATTGATTTCATGTAATTATTTTTATTATTTATCTTGAAATAAAATTACTATATTAAAATATAATCCTATCTTGCTAATTTTATTGTTTTATTATTTGATAAAATAATTTTCAAATTAAAATATTAATTTTTTCATTGCTTGAAATAAATTCAATTCTTGTAAATTATCTCAAATTATCATATCAAATGTTGGCGTAACATAACAGGAATATATTTTTTTTTTATCAATATTTTATCAAAATTTTATAAAAATTAAAAAATCTATCTTTTATTTTAGCTCGAAAACAAAAAAAAATTAGCAAATTCTGGTTTTTCCATGGAGTTTATTGAATGGAAACTGATGGAATGTAAGAAACATAAGCAATTGGTGTCGAACGTTCTCTGTATTGTTAAGAATCAATTCAATTAATCTTAGTAAATTGAATATTAATAATACGATAAATTGTAGATACAACACCTAGGCATAGTTATACATAATTGACTTTACAGCGCACATATTTCCTGAATAGTTAAGTGAACTAAACCATGTCACAAAATAGCTTTTACAGAAAGCAAGTAACTTGAAGTTACCTAACATTAAACACAATTAGTGACAAACATTGTAAGACAGACTAGTAAACACTCCAGCTATAATAACAGGTTAAGCTTAACTAACTAAAGGTCTTATGTAAATAATAAAAATAATTAATACTTTATATGGATTTAATTAAAACCCAGAATCCTCAAATTGCAAAAAAAACTTTTATCTTGGGTACTTACCTTATACTTAGGTAAATTAATTCAATTATTTTTGAAATACACAACTTCACATTTCTGTACGTGGTCATATCATTATCCTGGAAGCTTTTTGATGTAATTCACTTTGATCTGCACTTCAAGAAGTTATCTTGGCTTTTATAGTGATCAATTTTCTTGTAATTTAAACTTTTTTATTGTAATATTAAATTTTTTAAATTTACCAAATAGTATATTTCGTAGTTATAAGTTTATGCATCAATTTGCATTGTAAATGTAAAATGTGTAACATAAAGAATGAATTCGCGAGATTGTTACCTAATTCATTCATGCACGCTAATTCGCCATTACAGAATAACAGGAATATTCCTAGTTTACAGTTAGTTAATAACGAAACTCGTATTAATTTTATTTTAAAGGAATCAGTGTTCACATTTCCAAGTTCACACGATACTAATTTGTTATTTGTTCGTTAGATTGGCAAAATTACTAAAACAAAGCTGCTTTTACAGATATAGCCAGATTACATTACAATCACCATTTCAGCATATTGTACACAATTACTTAAACCATTAACATTTAATTTTTACAGTCGAATGTAACTCGGAAAGAGTCTTAAAGATGATGGATCATCTGCAAATGTAAATGTGATCGAATTCGTATACTAGAGGGATTAAAACTTGTTGCATATTAATTCCCAATATCCCGGCCATATTAAGATAAATATGTTAAAATGCATTCCAACAAGTTAGGAACTAAATTGGATTATTACCAATTTCTTGAGGCATCTGTTACATTGCCAACAGTACATGGGCTTTTTATGTACAAAATTGATTAAACTGAAACGTTTAATTAAATAGTAAAATGACAAAATGTTACCATATATTTACATAGCATAAGCTTCGCGAGGTGGAGAAACAAAACCCATGTTTTAAATTATAAAAATCCTGATACTAATTTACTGTTTTATTGTTACACTAATTAAACTTATTAATTTTAGCCAACACCTTTATTCTGTCTTAAAATACCATGAGTACTCTGAAATAAAGTATTAACAAATATACTATTTATGCATTACAGGTATTATATTGAGCCATAAAACAGTGAGCAACCGGGCAAATAAGTGATAAAACTGAAATTGTCTAAAATAAACCTGAGATCGTAAAGCATTTTCTTTACTCACTTCTCTATAAACTTGGATGGTATAAAAGTGCATGAAATACAGTATTGCATTAAAGTCTATTAAATGAATTTATGAGGTGAAACATTATTAATATTTTCCTACGATAATCATCCAAAACTATTTACATAAATTATTGCTTTTAAGCAAAATAGTTGATTACCATCAATTCCGTAAGTTCGAGCCTTGTTTAAGAAGTGATCAAGTCAATAAGCTGAATTCTACTAATGCTCTCTAAAGTCTTGCTCCCTTAATGACTCGTTTAGGAAACACATTCCAGCACGATTTGTGCTTTATGCTGATGAGATTTTCATGCTAATGCTAAAATCTTTCAATAGTTTTGATTTTTTGCACAATCTTGTGATAAGGGAGTGCCTTCAAAATAAAATGGTTAAATTCATTTCACGTTTTTGCGAACTAACTTTATAACTAACAGATAGTACTAAACCATCATCGATGTTCGAAATTAACTGATCGCCATTAACGTGTGATTAATAGATCAACATTTGTAAGATACCGAAGTAATTCGTGTCGTGGATCGGAATCCACGTTAGGTAAGAAGTTATTTCAAAAAATAAACTTGGAAGTTTGATTTAGCTGAGTACAGTTTAACATTTTTATATTTTAATAATAAATTATGATAATAAAATAATAATAATTTAATTGGTTTTCAGTGTTAGAAAAGATAACTATTACAAGATTAAAGTAAGAAAGACTGATTAAATTGCTTTTTTGATGTTGAATTCAATTGTGTAGATAAATTACATGAAGCATTTTCGAGATTGATTTCAAATTATTGTACCTTTTGAATTAACTTAACAAATAAACTTGGGGATTTTGAAGCTTTGAAATTGATCAGACTATTTAAATCGGATATAATTACACAAATATAATTAAACAATGACGCATAATTTAACCTATTGCAATCGAATAGCAATAGTTATTTGCATAAATGCATTATTTGCAAATTACGACTTCAGTTATTTCCCTCACAGAAGGTATGCACATATTCAAACTGAAAATGGAAACTTATACATTGTTTACATAATTTCCAAATTTATTCGCAAAATTATCATAACAAATATAACACAATCTCAGAATTATAATCAACTTCGCAAAGTGTGCTAACAAAATAACAAAAAACGACAAAATTGTGTTTCTGAAAAATAATTAAATCAAATTGTTATTACAACTATGAACGAATACAAGTAGTCCAGATGGACGACAGTAAAGCATCTGCAACACACCAAGAGGGGAATCATCGCTCATCGATCACAGTGTAACTCAAAAACAAAGACAAAAACAGCTTACCAGATTACACACCACATTCAGTTAGAATAAAAGTTTATTATTTTATAAACATTTTTATTTATTTTATTTTATTTATTTATTTACGGTTAACCTGTTTGCAAACTATATACATAATAATATATACATACATAAAAAAGAAAAAATTACATACATAAACAAAAATTACTTGATATTGAGATCAATGCTCCATAGGCGCTTTTTGAAGATAGCTAGTGAGGGGATAAACAGATCAAACATTGGATCACTATTTGCATGATTTGCTAATCTGGTCATCCTAGCCACGGGACCGTGCCTGCCATAATTCGTTGAATGGTGTCTTTCTTCGAAAATCCACATTGACCTGGTAAACCGGCATGATTCCTTGAATAGAAAAAGTTTAAGCAGGGTGTTGCAGTTAATTCGTCCACTGAAAAGACCATGCATAAAGCAGAGATCAAAAACGGTTCGTCTTAACTCCAGTGAACTTGAATTACAGAACTTCAGGTAGGTCTCATCAGAGAAGTCTTCTTTGGCAAGTCCTAACTTGTAGTGAAGATATTTGAAAAATTTGTGTTGTACACGTTCTAGTTGATTGATTTGGACTTGATAGTGCGGCGACCAGACACTACAGGCGTACTCCAATCTGGAGCGGACCAGGGAGAAATATAGTTTTTTCAATGTAGTAGGCGAAAAGTAGACTGAATGTCGGCGGATAAGACCCAATGTACGGAAAGCAGGGGAACAGATGAGGGATATGTGATTTCTGAATGTTAAACCAACATCCAATCGAACACCAAGATCATTGATTACAGTAACACGTTGGAGTTCGTTATCATTGAGACAATAGGCGAAGGAAGATGCATTTTTTTTAGAAAACGAGATAGTAAAACATTTATCAAAATTAAGATGAAGATTATTCATTTGGCACCATTTGTATAGGTTGTCAAGGTCTTTTTGTAACAATATATAATCATTGTATGAATTAATCGCCTTGAAAATCTTAAAATCATCTGCAAACAGCAGGTACAGAGAGTAACGAATAAATTTACCAATGTCATTAATGAAGAGCAGAAATAGAATAGGGGCACAGTGAGAGCCCTGAGGAACACTGGAAGAAACTGTAATTATCGAGGAGAGAAAGTTATCGATCTTAACCTTTTGGGTTCTACCCGTTAAGTAGTTGCTGATCCATTTGACGTTGGTTGGACTAAAACCTAAGGAAGAGATTTTTGCTAGAAGAGCAGCATGTGAAACTCGATCAAACGCTTTCGAGAAATCTGTATAAATAGCGTCAACCTGCATGTGTTTCTCGAAAGCCTCGAGACAGAGAGAGCTAAAAGAAAGTAGATTAGATGAAGTAGACCGACCAGGAAGAAAACCATGTTGGGATTCCACGATGAGATGTTTACTGATTGTCAATAAGTGTTTTGCAACAAATTTATCAAGCATTTTCGGAATAGTTGACTGAATAGAGACATTCATTGCCAACAATTTATATTCTTTAAAAGAATTGTTAGAAATTGGTTTTCGACTTCTTCCTAGCAATTTCACAACCCAATAATGTATCTCTTAGCAATTACAAATTAATTAATAACCAAATAAAATTATATTTGGGGCCAGTTTTTCAATCGCGAGTTAACCCAAATGTAACTTCAAACTCTGACCAATCAGGGTAGACAGGTTAGACATAACATAGGTTAACCCTTGAATATGGGTTAACTCGCAATAGGAAACCTGGATCTTAATCTAATTAAATTTAAAGCAAACCCAACCTATGGCAACTTAAAAATTTTTTTTGCTTTGCGGCGAAGAAAGAGAATATCTCATACTACATACCGGCTTAATGAAAGCCAGTAGTGTGAGACTTCCACTCATTGGAACTTCCAGTCCCGTGAATCCTAGAGTTCTCTTTTGAGCAGCATTATTTCCTACTGGCCACGGAACAGCTACTTGGGTTTTTGCAGTAGTTAATTTTCGTCTAAGTAGTTTCCCCTGTCGTGCTTCGGAGGGCACGTAAAGCTGGAAATCCCCTGGGTTGATATGATGATGAAATTGACTATTAAAAACAGTGTTACAGGCATTTCCCAATCCGGATTAAGCAACCTTAGGGTCTAAATGCTTAAGCCTTTCTCTCAGAAAAAAAGGCTGATTGTCCTGCAGTGAGCAGAAAGAAGACTAAAGATAGAGACAAAGATCTTTGTCTCTATCTTACCGATTTTTTTTTAATGTTAACCACTTTCATCCTTGATGAAATTATAATATACGCATTATTTATATTATACAAATGTTAGAAATCCACAATTTTTAATATTTTTTTCAAGGCTTTGCTAATTACCTGCAACATAGTACCTAGCAGGAACCTACCACAGATTTTTTTTAAGGCTTTGCGAATTATTACCAGCAACAGAGTACCTAGCAGGGACCTACCACAGATTTTTTCAAGGCTTTGTAAATTACCTGCAACAGAGTACCTAGCAGGGACCTACCACAGATTTTTTTCAGGGTTTTGTAAATTACCTGCAACAGGTACCCAACACAGATTTTTTTCAGGGTTTGGCAAATTACCTGCAACAGAGTACCTAGCAGGGACCTACCACAGATATTTTTAGAGCCCTGCAAATAATCTTATATAAATAAACTCCTGTTAGGTATCTGTAAGAGATCTGTCAAACAAGATCCTGTTATAAAGACCTTGCAGTTATCAGCCAGAGCTCTAACAGAGAAATTTTTATTTCACTAGAAAAAAATATTACTTGGGGAATTTCCTCTTTGTGCCCTTGCGACTCCCTTCTTTACTAGTTTGCACTTTTCTCAAAAAACAAGGTATATTGCATCTTGTTGCATCAACATCTGTTGTTTGTTACGAGTACCGACTTTTTACAATTTATACAAAATATTTCCTTTCCTTGGTACAGATGTGAACAAAATGACCAGCGTCGCCATCCTTCCAGTACTTCTTGGAGCAATACTCTTTATTTTTTGTAACTTGGGATTTCATGGTCCACAGTCCAGTATCTAAAGCACCTGGGTAACTTCAGTATTCTGCAATCTCTGGTTCTCCTTCTTCAAGTGCCTTATCCGATTCCGGACTTATGGCTATCATTTTGACTTATTTGAGTCGATATGACGCACTAGAGAATTTTATTCTTGGGGTGGTTTTCCGTTGCCTTCCCCATAAGCCCAATGATCGAACATAGGTTTTAGAACACAGCAATGTAGTGTAGTCGGCGCGACCAGGCTTTGATTCGAAGTTTACCGCTTTGTGGCCCGTCCATTTAAGCTTTACACCACGCTATCGTCGCTGATTAGGCCCACTATCAGCTTTGTTTTGTCCTGAAGACTTTTAAACTTTTAAATCATTGTCGCAGTTGTCTTACTCTCTATGAATATTCTTAGTTTCGATCAGTACGTTGCCACTTTTTGTGCTTTTTATTCTAGCTATAGATGCGTCTTTTAGGCTTACTTTAATTTAGGATAAGGGTATCTCGAAGAACCTGCCGAGAACTTGGCCTTTATGTTGGCTTTCTCTTGTATTTCTTACATATGGGTATTTGTTATGCATGCAGCGCTGCCAACGGTGTGGCTACCATCTTTGAGTTTTTCCGTCTTCCCCGCTTTGTTTTCGTTCTTCTTTTTACTTCGTTTTGCCGAAGGCCTTTACTAGTCCCGAATACGAAGCAGAGGGGCTAGGGAAGCGAATTTTCTCTTCCGTTTTAAACTGTAAAACCTCCAACTCAGTCGCTGTCAGTCTGATGAAAATCTCTTCAAGTTTTCGGTTAAATTGGGTTTTTGGACCCAACCTGTGGATGTCCACCTTGTCGACCTCTTTCTGAGTATAATTATCTGCCAGTAAACGCCACATCAACCGATGAGGCTTTCTTCTCTGACTGAAAAAATGCCAAAAGATGCCAAAACTTTTTTTTTCGTTCCACTTCAAGGATGTGATTCTCTATCTTTCCTTATTCCTGCTTAGGGGATATTTCTGTTTTTTCTATCCCTGTTGAGGTTTACCAGCTACCTTTGCTACTTTGTACCTTTGCTGACCAACTGCTCCCTCCAACTTAAGCTTAGCTTAATCTTACCTAACTAAATCATTTTTTCAGCAAAAGAAGATAGCCACTTCTGGATTTACCACTTCGGGTCTAACAAAAGAGTTCAGATCCTCCAAGGCGTAGTCTTTTAGTTTTTCATTTTTTGATACTTTGTTTCAACTGTATGATCTGTTTTTTATTCTTTAGAGCTAGTTTTTCTAGAAAATCTATTTCGGTGACATTACTATCATTGGTAAAAGCCCTTTTTGCACCAACTCTTTTTGGCTTCTAGATTACCATCTGTCTATTTCTATTGCCAAAAAGTCTAAGCCACTCTTTTCTATTATAAGTTTAGTGTCTATTTATTTGGTACTTGCTTTCTTTTTATTAGACTTTAGCTTGAGAGCACATTTCAATCTTCACTTCCTCAAAAAAAACCAATTCAAGTCAACCTTGCCTTAACTTAACCCAACCCACCCTTTTAATCTTTTAAGACTTTTTGTTTTTTGATTGATGTTTATTTCAGTGTTTTATGATTATCATCTGATTATTTTAGAAAAATAATTACATATAAACTTACCAGTTTCATTTAACTACAACTTGAAACTTTTCTACAAACTTAAAGTAGAATGTATTTACCACTAAATTTTATATGGTATTTACCATGCCACCAGCATTTTCTTTGAAATCTGGATTTACTTTTACGAAGTACAGTAGGTTGGGTCATTAAATTATGGCTCTATTTCTTGTTAAATTTTCCCCAGTTGAACAACTATATTATATGTACTGATAATAAATTAATAATCCCTGCGAAAAGTTTTACATTTTACGTTTATCGTACAATAAGTTTTTCTTCTAGATATTATGTATCATACAAAACCACTTTACAATGTATGCACTTACGACAAGGACTGGATAAACGAATGACTAAATTTATAAATAATAGTATGCTGTACAGTAAAAATGAACTATAAATTTACTGTTTTTGAAAAATTAAGATTACTAATAATATTTTTAATTCGTTGGTGTTTGTATAGGACCAATTATTTTGCAATTTTTAGTTAAAATTGTCATTTTTTGAAAATAAATGTTCAAAACTAGAGATTAAGAAAGAAATTTCAGGAGGCAGGAGGTAGTGCGATGTGATATGATAATATACTTTATGAAAATATACCAACTTTTTATTTCTAATATGTATAAAAACATTTTTTATAAGT
Source organism: Cantharis flavilabris (assembly GCA_949152465.1). Lineage (NCBI taxonomy): Eukaryota > Metazoa > Arthropoda > Insecta > Coleoptera > Cantharidae > Cantharis > Cantharis flavilabris. The sequence continues at coordinate 15,760,613 of OX424435.1, forward strand.
ATAACAAATAATTTATTGTAATTGCAAGTTATGTATAACTTGCAGCAAAATTCGTACTAAGGGATGAATATTATAATCATAACGCATGAATTCAAATAAAACTACTCTATGAAATACTCGAACTATTTACTATATTAATACTCGTATAATATGCGGCGTATGCATCAGAATAATTACCGGTATGTTGAATGTTGTTCTCTATGCGACTCAAATTTATCAACAAATAAAACTCAGACTAGCAATTTCCAATTATCCCGATGCAAATTTACATAATAATGAACTTTTGATCAAAGTCGATACGAACTAATGTTTATTCCTATGCAAAAAGTTGACAACTCACATTCGATCTTCTGCGGTACTGTAGAGTGAATTCGTCGAAGAAAATTTTATTCGTACATTTAACTAAATTACAATATAAATTTGAAATAAAAACTGAAATAAAATCCAAGTATGTGGAACTTGCAGAATCAGTGTCTACGGAAATTTAAATGTTTGTATTATAAATCTAAAGCGAGTAATTTCTCAAAACGTGAGTATCTTTTTGCATGCTTAAATCGCTGGAGAGATTCTATATTATTGAGCATCCATTAATGGAGAGTTTACTGTATACATCAAATACAAATCTGCAAACCAAAGCAATGAATCGAATCGTATCTTATTACTTTATACTTTGTCAATTTTTTTGGTACTTAATAACGGAAATAGGCATAATAATTTTTTTTAATTTGTTTTACGATTTTACTACTATTTAATTTTATTTCGTATATTTCGTGGTAACAGTGTCCAGCTAATCTCTGTTTCTTTTAAACAGAATGCTCTTACATTCGTAGTCTTGCGGTATTTAGATTGCTTGTACAATGGTACAGTAATTCTCTTTTCAATGCTATTTAATTAACTTTTAGCTAAAATTAATAGTCAAAGCATATGTTCTGGAGAGTAGGTCTTAACATTTGTTTTTGATTGAATATGAAAACACTAATGGTAGTTTACCGTACCAGTATTATTTGGAATTTTCAGATTATACTTTGTAAGCAATTTTACAAACCTTAATATATTCGAAACTTTAATCTGACATTTAAATTAACAAACTTTATATAGTACCTACAATATAATTTTATGAGAGAGTTTAGCAGAAATACATTTCCTCGTGGGAACTTTTGACAAGTATAGCACTTTTCCGCTAACCTACAAAAACGCTCCGCAAAAGTTAAATAGGTACTTTTTAAAAATTAGCCCGAAAACTTTTTGTATGACGACGGATGATCGCTTTAAACAATAAATTTAATTTGAGATGATTGAAGCAATTTAATTTGAAGTTGTGTATTTACTTAGCGCTATAGTTTAAATAGATTTACTATGTTAGGGGTGAAGCTAAGCCCTATTCCTTTTACATCTGTTGTATATCGAATAGTCAAATGTCTTTAGCTCTAAGGCTTAAGATATTCTAATTTTGATTCATTGCGTTTATTAATTAAGATTGAATCGGAATGCTTAAGCAATATATGAGATATTTCTTCGTTTCCATAGGAATGCGTTTTATGGGTTGTCTTAATTAAATTAGGCATACCGGGGTGTTAACAAAGTGTCTCGACAAGTTCTTGGCATCATTTAGAATTTAAAAACTTACTATTTTCTACTAAAAGAGTAAATCGTAAATTATGAGAATTATAGATCGGTCCCGATACGTTAAGAAGAGACATTCATTTTAAATTAAATGAGCGTATAAAAGATTAAGTTATTTGTTGGAATTAATTTTTTGTAAAATATTAAAACCAAATAAAATCCAGAAATTTATGTTGTCCAATAAATTTACACAAACCTTGTAGCTGAATCTGCAAATTCTGTAACATGTTAGCAGATTACTACTCTAAATTATCTCCCAACATTTTATATACTCACCAAATTGTAATCGAGCAGACGCACCCCAAAGAAAATAAATACATAATATAATTTACTGACATTTAAATAAGTAAAAAATATTTCCTTGACGTTGAACTAAATCTTAACATAATGGGTATTTTGCTCCTGACATATGAACATCATTAAAGTAACAGGTATGAAATTCCATATTGATTATTTAGTTACACCAAAATAAGATAGATATCGTATGTGAGTTACATATAAAGAAATATTGCAGATCAAAAATTTAAAAAAACTAACAATTATAATTTACCTAAGCAAAATTTCTAAATTTTTGTGGATTTGTGAGATGGATCTGATGGGAAGGAGCGATTGAATATTTGTATTTCGTTAAATTGCTATTGTAACATTATCGTTAATCGCTATACTACTCCTAATTAAATTTTACGACTAACTGCAAAAGCACAAAAACTAAAATTATATGGTATTATCAAACATTAATTAATTTTATCCATTGTGTTTATAAACACGGCTGGCTATACACGACAAATCAGGTATTTTCTACATGAATGAAATATGTTATCACAATTTCGCAGTGTATCTTGAAATATAAATTCCGGTTTACATAATTTAAATATATTGAATAGTACAGAAAATTTTATTTAATTAGAGTTTCAGATAAACAGTTATCCTGCATCTTTCATGATTTTGTCTAGGTATATTTATATGCTATTTTATATTTAAAGTCGACTAACATTCTTTCACGATTAACATTTTTCTAGTAATTTTGGTTACTACCTACTTTTAAAATTAAGTTCAACAAAAGCTATAAACAAATTTTTTGTACGTTTCACTACGTATAGAACGTGACGATTGCTTAAAATTCTTTTTGTAAAAAAGCACGTTTGAAAATGTTCCAGCCAACATTTAACAACTTCTTTTTGTGTAATCGCACATTATATTGTACATCGAAAAGGTGCAGTTAGTTATCCTATACAATGTTAGATACAAATTGTATTATTATAAAAATACCGTTAAGCCTTTAACTCACAATCCATTTATTTAATTGTCGACATACCCACTATGTTTATTTTGTATTTACCGGCTTAAAATTTACGGTTTCGTGTAGTAATTTTTGAAAACAAATCTAGTTAAAGTTATAACTCAAATATTTGTAAACTAAATGCAGTTTCTCTACTCCTGAAATAGAAATAGGATTTCGCTAGGAGTTCCCAATAAATTTAACTAAGTCAGTAACATTTTGTAGGGTTTATAATATTTAACAAAGGAGTAATGTCGGTATGATAAATCACGATAAATACTTAGCTCAACCTGTAATAACTTCATATGCAACTGTTTACTGGCTCTATCTACAGAATTACATCTACTTGAATAATAATACTACCAAAAGCATCGAATCGCAATTTTAAATATTAAAGTACCTGTTTTACTCTCTCAAAATTTCCATATATTTTAATAAATATATAGGTATGCACTAGATATAAAGCTCCAACTCTGTTTAGAATATTTTGAAATTTTTTCTCCAGTAAGTTAAAATATCCTAATGGATGGATTTTAAGATGTAAAGGGTTATGTTTTAGAGTGATAGAACTTGAAATTAAAATTTTAAAGACATAATAGTATATTAAGAAACTAGTTTCGTAAGCGCCGTTTTTCTACACCCAAAAAATTTCAAAATGTATGTTTTGTTACTTTGTTTTAGACGCAAAATAGAAAAATAAAGTTATGATCCAAATTTTTTTTTATTTACATGATTATTTAAGATTTTCTGTTTGTTTAGCCGTGATTATGTAAAAATTACTTCACATACCCCCCCCCCTCCCCTCTAATAGCAAAATATAATCCAATGACATTAAATCACATGATTTAGGAAATTAATTCACTGAACCATCTTTTCTGTTTTCATGTTTTCAAATCTGTTTGCATTTTGTTCCAAATGTTCTTCACTTGTTTCAGATCTGTTTTCATTTGCTCCAAGTCTATTTTCATTGGTTCCCAATCTGTTTTCGTTTGCTCCAAATCTGTTTTCAATTGTTCCAGATTATACTGGAAAAGGTTAGATTTATTGTTTTATTGCTTTACTTTGTTGGTTTGCAAAAAACGGACACTTATTGGACATCGCAATCAATTTTATTAACCCACTCGATGCAAAGACCGCATCTAATATGCAGAAAAAAATTTTATCGAGCACCAACTTTACTAACGCTAATACCACACTAGTGCTAATTTGCACCTCGTTTCACTTTACGCACTGCTAGAACTGCAGTTTCGGAACGAATTTTGCCGAGACCTTCTTCAGGTAATAACCTAAGGTGACAACACATTTGTCGTGATAAAGGGATACCGTTACGGAACGCCGTTAAAGAGAGCTAAGAATAAGAAATTTTGGGTGGTGCGAATTTGCACTGGTGTAGATACCACGGGTTAAGTTACAATTTCAAAAAAACTGACGTGATGGAGCAATTTCAAAGTCAGATTCGTTTTCAACGCAAAACAATTTATTAGAATCACCCCCACCCATTGTAGAAGCTGGCAAAATTTCAATTTTGTAACACTGTGAATTCATAATTATATAAACTTTAAGAATAGTCTAATACTATATAATTGTAAATAAAACTAGTTTATCAAAAATTATTTTAAATTTTATTTTCCGATTCACTAATTTTCTAAAAGTATTCTACAAAAATTTCCGACTAAGGTGAACCCCTCAAAATTACCAAAGAATCGAGAACTGCCCGCGCCTACCAACTTTGATAAATTTTACAATTACTCAAAATAAAGGTCGCTTTACATAACATGACAATAATATATTATTTCGAGATTATTATTTAAAAAAAGAGCAATTTTGTTATAATATGTCAAGTTTTGCTTCCGAATTCAAATCTTTAACTTTTTGTTTATGAAAAGATGTTATGATCCAAATGCAGTTACTACTTACATCAATACAAAATCATTACTCAAAATTTAATCAGATTACAATAATTAAGTTGTAGGTATTAGTTCAATTATAAAATTTATTCAAAATAAATAAAATCTGGTACAGAACACTCACGAAAAGCTAGCTACCAAATTGACAAAAACATTTAGATAATAAATTTACGAAAATTAAATTTTAAAGTATCAGAATGGAAAATAAAAATATTGAATAAAAATATTCTTCTCTTAAATTTTAATGCCAGATTAACTTTTATTATAAAATTAAACCTAAATCTTTTGCTAACTTGAAGGCTGGAGGGAATAAAGGTTTCCACATTTAATTTTTGCTTGTCTTCATTAAAGCTTTTTATTTTGTTTATTTTTGTGCAATTATGTAATTCCTCGTAATATGAAGATAATATTAAAAAAATTCTTCTTTTACAAAAACATTAACTTTATTTGAATCGCTGTATGTCGCTGTATCATTTAGCTGAAATTTAAAGTCTCCCAGGTCGAGCTTAAACAAATTAGAAATATAATAAAATTTTTAAAATAATTTTTAAAAATGTTTACAATTTGTATTTGTTACGAGTTAAATGTCATTTTCATACAATTAACGCTATGTAAATTAATTACTAAAATAAATAAACATTCACGTCAATTACATTGATTTGAGTAGCATTAATTGGATGAGAACAAGGTTTAAGCTTTTTCATGTTAGTTTGTCAAACCTTACTAAATCCAAATGTTAAAGTTCTATAACTCTAAAAAAATCACCTTTTAATTTATTGTTTTACTACACACAAACAACTTTGTTATTTCAATTAAAATTCCAAATAATTAGTAAATTTGTATAAGATATGTGCATAAGCTTAAGAAATACTTACATAAAGTATAAGAAAAATAAATAGAAATAAAAAACTTAATCAAATATTAAATAACGATGGGATTATTTTGCTATTCACAAGAATTTTTTGTATGTTGTGCAGCTTAATTTTAACACTGTCAAATGCTATTAAGCTTTTATTTGTATTTATAGTTTTTATACTTTATTATTAAGAATAATTAAGAACTTAAAAAGTGTAAAGGAATCATCTAAAAGTTTGACTTAACTCAAAAAATTAACGAAACTTAGTACCTACAATTTAAAATCGAAAATTGTTTTTGGAAAAAAAATAATAAATAAAATGAATAAACAATAGAAAAAATAAAGTAAATCCATCAATAAAATCGAAAATGAGACAAATATTTAAGGGGGTATTCTAGTCTAGAGGCTATAGAGGCTAAATGAAACAAAAAATGTTTTTACTATCCATTCTTTTATCATTTTTTGTTTATTGATATTTTAAGAGTACATAAAAAATTAACCAAAAGAAACTAAAAATTCAGAAAGTTATGAGCTGGCAAAGTGGGAGGTTCTAATCTCAAGTTCTGATAAACCAATTTATTTGAACTTTGGTGTGAATGTTCTTTATAGATGCCGCTATAGCAAGATCCTTGGAAAAGTAAAAAAAAAATTACAGAATGGCGGCTGTTTGAAAAAATTTTTGTTTTGGCATGTTTTAATTAAAAATTCCGAATTTTTTGAAAATAGTAAAATTAAAAATTTTGATCTGGGCGTGGTTCAGGCGATAAAGGCATGTATAAACAACATTTACTCGAAATTTCAAATAATTCGGTTTATTAGAACTTGAGATATCGTGCACGCCAGTTTTTTTTGAACTTTGCCACTTTGCCAGCTCATAACTTTGTGAATTTTTAGTCTTTTTTGGTAAATTTTTTATGTAATCTTAAAATATCAATAAACAAATGATAAAAAAATGGATAGTAAAAATATTTTTTGTTTTGTTTGTACAGAGCTTCAAAAACCGCCCGAAAATTCATGCGTCTAGACTCGAATACCCCCTTAAAAAAGAAAATTAACCTGAATTGAAAAAATTAGATCAGACAATATAGATACCGATTATTATAATATATTATTATACAATATAATTTTATAATAAAAGCTAGCGGTGAAAAATTTTAATAGAAATTCTAAGAAATTAAAGAAGGTAGATATGTAAAATTACAGCAAAATTAGCAAAATAGTTTTCAAAAAATTATATTGAAAATATAAAAAAATCAAAATATATAAAAGAAAGTTTAAATAAAATAAAATAAGATAAAGAAATGCAGAAAAAAAAATGGAAATAAATATAAGAAAAATATCTAGGCACATGAAAATAATGAACAATTATAGATAAAATGAAATAGATATATCAACCAGAGGTAATAAAATTGTAATTTAAATTGAATCTATTACTTATAGAATGAAAAATATTTGCCATATGTAGTAGATTGTTGAAAGGGATAAGCTAGAAATATGAATATTTACACCATCCCATAACATCCTTGAACATTCACGTACATATTATATCCTATTTCATACCCGTACATTTACATGAACGTATACCATGAATCCTCCGGTGTTTACACTTCCTACTACCCTTTTCGATAGTTTTTCGTGTAGGTTCCTCGGGTTGCGCAGTTTTTGCTACAACCCGATATACAGTTTTGCAACTTGATTCCAAAGCAGTTTCTGGCATTACGCTTTCCTTGGAAATTTCTTTTCCAAGTCGTAATATTTCTGCTTTAAAAGATTTCATCACTTCTTTATATGTACAAGGCAACTTTAATAGTAAAGCTGCATCTTCACTAAGACGGCACGGCAAGCGGCACTTTGATCTTGCAACAAAGATCAATAGTACCGCAACTAACATCAATAGTGCCGCTTGCTGTGCCGTCTTAGTGAGGATGAAGCTTAACATTAACATCCGTCATATCTCAGAGTTTCTTCTGGACCGTCTTCGTCTTGCGACGTTTCTAACTACCTTTTCAGATTTTTGGGAGGTTGACAAACTATTAATTCAAATTTTACAGATTAGTTGGAAAAATAAAATTAAAAGCTTATCGTTCCAATCGGCTAACGAACTCAATGCAATGCATAACCAATTCATATTACTGCAATAAACTTCAATACTTAGATCGAATTTTAATTCAAAAAACACATTATTTACACCATTTGATATGATATATTGGTGCTAGGGCGTCGTATTGGTTGCCTGCCTGCACTATAAAATATTTAAATTAACCCTACCGATGATCTCGGTAATTGAGAAAAGCAATTTTAGGTAAATCTACTATCAGGCAATGAAAAACATAATTTTCCCTTAAAGCCTCGAAGCTTAGGCAAAACTACTTCAATTTTGCAGACAACGAAAATTGCTTGCAAAAAAAATTCTGCTGTTTATTTGTAATCAACTGCATTATTTTTCTCGAACCTTCAATTTGAATTAAATGTTAAATCCTTCACTAATCTAATACGTAATTGAAGTTTTTCACTCGATGAGTGTAGCACTCTAAATCGTCCATTTAAAAAGAAATGATTTAAACAATTTAACATAAAAATTCCAGCTCATTCAAATACAAAGTTTTTTGTGAATATTCAAATGTTACACTTATTTAGCTGGGCTCTTGAAATTAAAAGATATTTTCGTTAATTAATGAAATTGCCAACTTTATTCCTGAAAAGCTTTTTTAAAGGTGAACCTGAAAATTTAACTATTTAAGTGAAAAATATGTTGTTAAAAATTTACATTAAAATTAATTAATTAGAAAAAGTAATTTCGATTTTGGATGCTTTGAAAAAAGAATTTAAAATACGCGTCATATTAAAAGCATATAAAAGCAAGGAGTGCTTTTCAAATAATCCGATAATTAAAATCATCAAAGAATCGATTTCTGATTGGAGATAGTCGGCAAAGTAAAACTTCACTCACCTTCCAAAATTGCCTTGACCATTATAAAGGAAATTTTGTCGTGAATTTGTAAAGGAAAATACAAAATTGTAATTTTTATGAAAACGTCAAGGAAAATTGACTTATGTCATCTAGCTTTTTATAATAATTGTTTTACTCTATATTTATATTTAACTAAATAGTTGTTAAATTAACATCTGAAAAGATAACAAGGCAATGGCAGACTGGCATCAACTTATTTAGTCATTTATGAATTATTTACTTTTTTAAAAATCTTCCTATGTGTAAAAATGTGTAAAATTTATACAAATGTAAAATGTCCTGGAACACCGCCTGATGATAACATAGTATGGTGAAAACGTTTGCGATAATCACACAGTGTATTTTATTTGTGATTACTTAAAAACATATACTGATTATGAGACTGAGTCTAACCATATCTTTATCCTGCCGTTAATAAAGTTGATGGAAGCATAAACAATAAATTGTTTCGAAGTCCTCAAAGAAAACGAATTGGTTTTTAACGCCAGACTTCGAGTTGGATTGATATCGTATTCATCTCAGATGAGCAATAGTATATAATATTGAAGCTAGATGTTGTCAAGGAGTACACCTACCTTTGTGATGGTACAATCGAAAATCGTTCTTTACGGTCTCTTTGAAAAATTTTATTGGATAATGCTGTAGAGTGTAAATATTCAAACATGACATTATTATATTGCAAATAAAACAAAATTTTAACGAAACTATCAAGCAAATTATTATAATTTTAAATTTATTCACTTAAGCGTGTATTGTTAATCTTATTCACTAACTGAACAGGTAATTATAAATTATTCATACCGAAATGAAGTCATAGTAAAAAATTGATGTTATAATTTTCAGAGCACCGTGTCTGAACCTCCGAGTATCTTTGATCTTATGAACTATGAAGCAATTCTATTTTCCACTTTCAGTTGTTACTAGCTATTTTTTATAATTTATTTTCTTGAATATTTTCTCTTCGTGTGACCTTTATGTTCCTACAAATGTTTGCACATTCTATTCTGTTCCTTCTTCATCAGACTCAATTCATTCTTGTTTTATTTCAATTTTTTTATTCATTTCTATTCATATTCTCTACTTGTTTTCCTTAATATTATAACAATGGATAATGAAGAAAACAACATTTTTACTATTCTAGTTTAAAATAATGCTTACAAGAACTGCAGTAAAAAAATACATACCTATGTTTCGGAAAAAACTGATCTGAACTGAACTAAATGATGGTTTAAAGAAACAAATTTTTTATATTTTTGGGTCCGAGAGTTGCGATTTTAAGCCAACCCAAAAATGTTTAATTAAAAGCTCCATATATAAATATATTAACAAGTGATTTACAGACATAACATATCCGTTTCTCGCATCCCACTCTCCAAACCTGTCTGTCGGTCCAATTATTTTCTTAAAGCTTCATACTGTGTTAAATATCTTACCAACTTGAATTAATTCTACATCCGCGAATGTATTTTCGGTTACAGTCAGTTAATCTATACCACGAATTTCACTTTTTCCTATATACCGTTGGAAAGAGGACAATTTTTTAAGCATATTAAAAAAAATATTTTTTTGATTATCCATTAGTCTTCGAGAAAACGGCATTTAAAAATCAAAATTTTCTATATGTTTAACATGGGAGAACATAGAAATTGCAAGAGAGTAGTAATTTTTGGATCTAATCTAGAATGTTTAAATGTTTCAAGTTGCTTTATTTCTTCAGTACTCGAAACCATTTTGAAACTATCAGGCACAAGCGCAGATCAAAATTCGTAAGCTAAGATGACCTTTGCGCGTGCGCCTCATGTAACCTGGGCCCGGCTCTATCGCAGCAAAGCCAACTGCGCGGGCTCAGTTCAGAAAACATTAAAACTAATTACCACAACAACTTTTCCAGCGACGCTACGGCTAGCTTTTATTGAGCAGGGGGGGGGGGTCAAAGGAGTATAACCTCCGACTCAAAAAAAACCAAGGCGCCACGTACTTTTTGCCGCTGTTGGTGTTCTGCCTGAAAGTACGAAAGCAAAAGAAACAAATAAAATAAATGAAACTCGTTGTTGGGTAACAAAGGTATAGTTTAATATCCAAAAAACAAAGCAACAGTAAAAAAAAGATAAATTGTTACTAAAAATTGTATGAGCTATCAACAGTCGTCAGACGCAGCTGAAAATAAATAAGTAACGTCGTCAGATCTGATAACGCGCACAATACTATTACAAGCACGTTCAAAGTCGTGCTTCGTGCAAACAAAAAGATAAATTAATTAGGATGTTAAAAAAAAAGTAATCTTCAAAAAGGTGACGATAATCCCAACTTGGCCGACGAATACGCAACACCAAACCGGCGTGCCACGATGTTTTACTAATAAAAATAAACTTTTGGCTCACCCCAAATGGTCCGGAAGTCGGCACGGCACTGGATGATAGGGCAGGAACAAACGGGTGCGCTACCAAACTCGACTACTGCTGCTATTATAATTAGCTTCAAAAGGAACGGTATTATAGCGAATGTAGTAATAACCAATGGTATGAACGAACGTGAGCTTCTCTGTTTGTGAATATCAAAAAAAAAGGCGTTGATCGGATGTTTTCCCAATTAGAAAATATTGGATTCGTACGTGTCTTCAAAATAAAAAAAACCAAGTTTGTTGATCGTGTACAGCCAAAATAAATCCGCTAAAGCGAAATCGGTTAACCAACTTCCAAAATAATAACCAACTGTCGGTCTCCGAACAAAGTTAACTGATACGTAAATCCCAAAATCAATGGTACGGAAATTCTAATAATTTTTCTTTCCAAGACAAATATCTAGCTAACTACTGGACACAAAAAATTTACTTGATTCTTCCAAAAATTCAACCGTCCAAAATCTCAATATGGCGTACGCTTATCTTTTTATGTCTCTTATCTGCCTTTTTAAATTCGATTTTAATACCAATATTTGAATTAAATAAATATACAAAGTGTAGCAAAAGATGAAATTTTTAATAAAACGCATTCACGTAAAAATCGAAGGTTACACTCACAGTTTGAAAACGATTTGGAGTACTAAAGAGAAATAGTTTATAACTACTACTGCTAAAACAATTTTGAGATAAACTAACTTTTAATAATAACTAGAATAATTAATATCTGTAATTTTAAACATGAAATATTTGTATATTAAATATTCCTTCAAACTGTGCAATCACAACACTACCCGCGACTGGTATAATCAAAGATAAATCTATAAGTAATCCCACATAACACTCAATATCTACTGGATATCCAGTACCAGTTCAGAGAATGTATGTATATCCAAGATAACTAGGGGGTATGACAACATAGCATCTTATTTATGCAAATTCCTGCTTCCCTAATTATTGTAAAAATGAAAGACACAAAAATAATACAGAAATATAAACTAAAAATGATAAGCATAAAAAAATGTGATTGTTCACAATGTACGTAAAACGTAAGACGAACATAAGATTTAAATGTATAAATACAAAGAAAAGCCTAATGGAGTATCGTATAATATTAAAATCTTAAAGGAAGTACATGAAATAAAATGTTCTTTTGCATATACCAAAATAACTCCATTATTATGCGGCATGGCGAGTGCAAAAGGGTATAAGTCTATTTTTGGGCAAATTGAGTTAAGTGCATAAGTAGGTTGCTTTTATGATTCTGCACATGTGTCAAAATTTGTTTGTGAAATTCGGTATAAGTTCAAAATTTATAAATATTTTGTGCAAAGGGGTATAAGTTGACTAATACCTTTTGACACAGGTATTATATATAACCGTTTTGTTGTGCAAATACAAAATACTTATACCATTTTGCACGTTTAATTTTTTTTTACTTATTTAAACCTTTTTGTAATATTATTTATTAATAAATAAACTATTAAAAGCCGATTTGATTGCATTATTATAAAAAATTTATGAAAATTAAGTGAAATTTTTTGTGCAAAATGGTATAAGTGGAAAAATTTTATGTGTCCAAAGGTATAAGTCTGCCGTTTTTTTATAAATTGTACTTTTTAACTAATTTTAAAATAAAAATTTAAATTATGAAAAATTGTAATCGGTTCAGCATAAAATTGTCTACCGATATACATTGTAGCAATTTCAGTATTTTTATAAAAAAAAAACACCTTGCTCACCACACCTGGGATAGATCTCCCCCAGTATTAAATAATTGTGGTGAAGCCCAGATAGAAAACCAACTCTTAAATGCGGAGGCGAGATCGTCGGTCCTGAAAAATAAGAATTTGCTTCCTTCGAATACAATAAAACTCCTTCAACAATTAACCGTATAATGAGGATTAAATATGATACAACAATTTCCAATTCGATAACAAAATAAATCGTTCGCCACAAATAGGGAAACATCCACGTCGCCAGCCGATGCAAAACTACACGTTTCCGCAATTGCAGTAAAAAACTCGGTAAATCAAAAAAACACTTACCAAGGCCTGGTTCGTTTACAAAGTGGTAATTCGACAGAAGCTTGTTTACCAGTAGTGTACTGCAACCGCAACCCACACAAGCTCTTGACTCGATGACTTCCCTGGCTACTGCTGATGAAAAAACTCGGCTCGATTGCGAAGCTGCTTGCAGAATTCGTTGCGTCGCACAAACAAGAATTTCACTACCAAACACTTGATCGTAGCACAGAAACTGACTCCTTCCAGTAGTCGTCGATGGTAAGTAAAAATTAGAAAGATGCAACATACGGCCACACACCGTTTTCAAAATCGAACATTCAATGTTGCTTGCAGATTGGAGGCAGTTTGAGTTATCAGCGCCACGGTACAAATCGCACAATTAAGGTTTCAGAAATTAACAAATTACGAGGTTTTACGGTTTCGTAAATCTAAACTACACTGAACGATTTTTTCTCAGGCTTACTCTTTACAAATATTCGGCCCTATCTGAATAATCTTCATCCAAACGAAACTAAATCACGTCTTACTTCCTCGTCGTGCGCTTTTAGAATTCCCTAACCTAGCTCAGCACACGTCCTTCTACGATCCCTTGCGCATGCCTTACTAAGCATAGGCGTACTAAAAATCGTCATCAAGGGATCGCGCAACAATTGACAAAAAATTGTTACAACATGTTAATAGCTTTGCGAGTTGTTGTTTGGCCGATTTACAATAATTGATTAAATGAGGGTAAAAACCTTAAAACTGCGATATCCCAAAATGCGAATTTTGGACTTATACCCCTTTGCATGCGCATGCCGCATTTGTCAATATTCGTTTAAGGTTTTATTTCTATTTGTAATTCATATGTTTTATGTATTTCTTACGTCTTATGTGCATTATGAACAAGCACTTAGATTTCATCTAGCTTTTACTTAAACGTCAAAAAATGCTTTTGAAATTGATAAAATTTTCATTTATCAGACTGGCCAGGTAAGTTTCCAATGTAATTATTATTGAATTTATTACAGGGCCAGTCTGATAAGTAAAAATTTTAACCAATTTCAAAAACATCTTTTGATTCTTTAAGTAACAACTCAACTGAATCATTCGTAGTTTATATTTTTTGTGAAATAAAATTGGTATTTTAAATTTTAAATTATCATTACAAATTGATGAAAAAGGCCCGCTGTGACCCACTTGCAACAGGGCTCGGATTTGACTTGCTGTGTCAGTTGCCAGTTGGCGAATTAAATATCCATGTTTTAAGCCTTTGCGGGCAGCATTCATAAATTGTTATTTCTCATGTATAATAAATAATTTGAAGTACACCGATGATAGATAAGTAAAGAAACAGTGTCAAAAAATATAATATTTGTTTTATATTCAATGTAGACAGGGCCGTAGATATATACGCGCCAATGGTGCCCCGGCACAGGGGCGCCACTTTCAAAATATAAATAACATTTTCATTCTTTCTAAATTATTTTCTTCGTGTACATTGAAAATCTTACCAAAAATAGACCACATTTTGTACTTCAAAGAATTTAAATCCGTACTTCCGGACCCCGCCTAATATGCGGCTTCAATTAACAGATAAATATTAACTAGTTGCAATTTTGGAAAATTCCGAATTTTTCTTCATTTTCAAAAGGGTGTTTTTAGGTAGTATCTATATTCTCCTTTGCTCTATAAATTTACATTGTAATAGTCGGACTGACAGCCATTTGCCGTTCTGCTTCCGCGTCCAGTAACTAAGTAGTTTTACCTCGCAAATTTCTCAGGCAAAGGATTGAAAACTGATTGCTATGTAATTTTGTCGTAGAATCTGAATTTGAGGTTTGCGAACAAAATTTCCTTGTCCCAAAGCCGCCATATTGAAAAAACGTTGCAATTCTCGTTTTTTTTTGCAAAAAAATAAAAATAAAAATGTTTTAGTTGCAGCGACGGCGCCAGCATTTTTGAAATGGGTGAGCACAAATTGGGCTCAATATATTTGGGGTGGGCAGGAGTACACAAAATTTATAAATAAACTTTAAAAAATACATTATTGAAATAAGCACCTAAAAAATTTGGTTGGGCACTTGGGTGGAAACTCCAATCAGCAGGGTGGAAAAGTGCCCATCCTGGCCCACCCCTGGCGCCGTCACTGCACCTATGTGTTTTACGCCACGCTGCTGCTTAGTTGTATATCCATAATCAAGTTACTTAATCAACAAATTTCGAGTGCACTGGAGGGCATTCCATGCCCCCCAGACCCCCCGGTTTGAAAATCATAATTTGTGAGTATAATTTTAGATTAATTTAATTAAACAAGGAACTTTTCCTCTTTCAGAACCAATTATATTTCTGAAAATCTGAGGGTTTTCATTTCATTTCATTGAATAAATATTTAAAGTATAACTTTACAGACCCCCTCTCCCCGGTGAGTACTGACGCGACCCGAAAAAAGTTTAGGAGTGAAAGATCCTTATTTAAAATTAATCAAAAGATATGCTCATAAACATTTTGTTTTTCCACTCCGAGGGGGGGGGGTTATAATTGTATTAAGTTGTATTCCATATCCATAACCAAATTACTGCGGTAAGATATTCCGGTGTAAATGTTCTGAAAAAGTAAAAGTCCCCTGTTTAATATAACTAATCAAAAACTATGCACACAAACTTTTTGTTGTTCAACCCGGGGGGTTTGGGGGGCATGGAATGCCCTCCAATGCACTTTAAATTTGTTGACCTGGTAACTTCATGCTGGAATACAACTTAACACAATTACAGATGTACTGGAGGGTATTTATGCCCTTTGTCTTACTGTTTTATGTCTCTCAGACCAGTTTCAGAAACGGCAGTGGCAACAGCTGTGAAACGTACATGTTAATCCCAGCGACGGCGGCAGCATTTATTAAATAGGTGGGCACAAATTGGGCCTAATATATTTGGGGTGAGCAGGAGCACGCAAAATTTATAATAAAATTCAAAAAAATACATGATTGAAATATACACCTAAAAAGTTTGGTTGTGCACTTGGGAGGGCACTCCAATCAACAGGGTGGGCAAGTACCAACCCTGGCCCACCCCTGGCGCCGTCACTGTTTAGTTGAGTATTGATGTAAATTATGTACCTGCACCCAATAGTTTACTCAGTAAGCCATTCATCATAGGGGCGCCAAATTTCTATCTGGCACATACCTAAATAGTTGTTAGCTACGGCCCTGAATGTAGATACCACTAAGCTGGAAAGGGTTCAAATTAATACAAATATATAAAAATACAATATTATTATATTAGGAGTAAAAGTGATGCTTTTGTGACGAATCTATAGGTTTGTATAATAATTTATATTTTAGGTCTGAAAATATTTCTGCTGCCAACATTTTAATACGCGAATGATTTGGAAATTACCTATTTGAGAACTACCATTGAAAAGAAGACAATGTTTTAAGTATTTAAAATTGGCATATAAAACTCAAAAATTTTACATATAAAATCGTATGCATAGCATAGTGGAAGAAACCTAAATGCACTTGAACCATGGGCAATTATTTGCCGTGTACGAAGCACCATCGTTAACGATGCTCCGTTACACGCTTCCTTTTCATGGCCCCATAGGTGTACAGGGTATTTTATTTAAATTTAAATTAATTTAATTTAATTTATTTATTTTAGGGTTGATCCGTGATTTGTCGTAGTTGGGTCGGCCAAAACAGCCCGGAGCGCGGGTCTGATTCAATAAAAATCCAATTTTTAAAGTTTAGTATTATTTTTTTACTCCCAAAAAAAAGTGTTCAAAATCGCACACTCTATGATGTGTACAGCTACTTGTAGGTACAGTTGCCATGATAGCGTAAATTAGAAAATCCCGGCTAGCAATCCAACATCGTAGATAAAATTTTATATATTTTTGCAAGGCGTTGTACAGTGCTCTACTGTGTAACTTATGTTTTATTCATTAATTTTGATTTAAAATTACATCTTACTATTAGTCAGTACGGACTAATGTTATATTTTGAAAATATTCTTCAAAATATACCCGAAAATATCCTATGTATATGTTTCAAATGCTTTAAGATAACCTTTATGACATATAGCTCAACGTGAAATCTAACTCATGGCAAAAGTAATTTATTAACTACTGGGATTTGACCCTTACATGCAAAGTTTAGAACATTAAACACTAACCTACCTTACCTTCATAATATGCTTTATTGGTCCAAAACATTTTTTATTTAAACGATAAAAAAACAACGTAGAAACAAATAATTTTATTTTAACATTTAAAATTTTAGTTAATTGCTATCTCAATTATTACGTTCTCTAAAATAATACAAAATATAAAGTAATTCATAGATAAAATAATTTATAAATATTTCCTTATAAAACTATAAATATATAATGTAGCTTTTTATATTAAATCACAATCATTTTTTAGATTACTACGCCATATTTTAATTAACTTAAGTACCTTACATAATAAAAAATAAATAAAAATGATCATAAAATATAATCGAAAAATAATTTAATAATATTTTATGTTCACGCTGTATATAAAAGTAAGACATTTTTGGTAGTCAATTTGTTTTGTGCTTTGTTTAACATTGAGGTAAGCATAAATATAATGTAACATAAGGCCGAAATTAAGCAATATTTTATACAAAAAGTCTGTATTGCAATAAATCCAACTTTTTTCGAGTTTCATTCAATTAATCAAGAGACAATTGATTCATTAAAATTTCTATTAGATTTTTAACTTCTTTTGCTAATAAATTTCGTGATAGTCGATGAACGACTTGACAATAAAACACAAAATTTCAAATCGATTTTTTGCACACAATGAAGCGAATTCATCAGCCTCACAAAAAGCCAGACTTAACATCATCAGTCTTCAAAGTACAAACAGATTATTATAAAATATAAATCACTTTTCAACTGTTATTGAAGTCGATTCGATTATAACTCATTGCGTGTACTACTTCAAGTAATATTAGCCAAAGGTTTTTTCTTTAATTCCTCGTCTATTGTTGCTATTGATATCTTTTTATCGCCACCTTCCATGGGAAATTTAAAACTGAGTTCCTTTTCATCTCCAAATAAAGCACTTTGATTTTCAAATATCGCCTCACTTTCAGCAGTTCTTTTGTCTTCGTGTGTGTAATATTTCGCTGCATGTCTTCTTGTATAACAAAAAGCTCCTAATGCAGCCACAACGGTTAATACTAAGAGTAGTATCGAGGCGGATGCAGCTATTATTCCAACTTTATCGTCAGAACTAACCAAAAAGTAATTAGCGCCGCTGGTGAAACTGGATGTGCTGCACCAATTTAAATCGCTAAGTTGTAACGATCCTAAATTTTGACCCTCAAACATGTAAGGGGTGTGACACACAACATCGCGAAGCGAAGCACTTATATTAGCCCGCTCTAGCATAGGAACTATATGGCACAAATCGCAAGACCAAGGATTCTTATTTAAACTTACATTTGATACAAATTGTATTCGTTGTAGAAAATCCTCGGAGAGACCTTTAAAACTATTTCTAGATAGGTCTAATTCTAGTAATGTAGCTGGTACCGCATCAGGTAATAAATAAACTAGCGAATTCCCTGCAAGATTCAGCGTGCTAAGTTTTTCAGGAAATAAATCTTCGGGAATGTCAGTTAAACCTGCATCTGCTAGCTGCAAGGCTCTCAGTTCTGGTACACCTTTCAAAAAAGCTTTCAGAACCGACGTAGATACATGATTACCACTCAAAGATAATTTTTGTAAAGTGCCCGAGATTAGTTCTAACCAAATTTTATCAAGTTGTTCCAACTTATTATAACTCAAATCCAATTCGGATATATTATGCAAATTTGAAAACGCACCGGGACTTATTCGATATATTCGATTCTTACACAAATTTATTTTTCTAAGTCCACTCGCATGAATAAATTCGTCGTCTCTTATTTCAGAAATTTTGTTTCCATCGAGACCTAAATATTTCAGACTTGTAAGATTCATAAAATCATCGGAAGATAGGCTCTCAAATTCATTATACCCCATCTCGAGATGAGTTAAGTGCGGAAGATAGCCATACACTTGAGTATCTATTTTGTGTAACGAACATCCTCGACACTCGAAAACACGCAGTTCCTATAAACACACAAAATAAATAAACATTATTTTCTTCTAAAAATTTAGGTCGCTTTAATTATATCAATAAAAATTTTCTTATAAAGCAATGACATTATTATCTTTCAATGGAAATTGAATTTTCACTCAACGATAGACATAAAAATGGAAATGCATTTATGGACGAGAATATAAATAATAATTAATTTTTCGTTTTATGAATGTTGGAATTTTATTTCTCTGAAAAATATAAAATTGAATTACACACGTAGTATAAAATATGCGTTCTTTGCCAAGGTAAGTAAATTGATAAACAATGAAACACGAAGGTACATTTTTTTAAATTAAATTAGAAATCGGAGAAACAAAAATCTCATTAATATATTGCTTATTGTATCAATTTTTGTAATTCTACTTCAGGAAAGACAAAACTCACCTTTAAGACGTCTTTAAACGACTCTGAATTTAATTCTCTGATGTAATTCCCACTTAATTTTAAAACCTGCAATTTTCTCAATAGTTCAAACATTCTCGGCATCATTTGGTGAATTCTATTACGTTGAAGTGATAAAATTTTAAGTGACGTAAGATACCGAAAGGTACCACTAGGCAAAGAAGATATTCGATTGTCGTCCAAGTATAATTCTCTTAAATTTTTTAAACCTCTAAAACTCTCGTCCAACGGTTGCGTTATGTTATTTTGCGATAAATTCAGAATTGTCAATTTTTTTAACGAATAAAATAGAAATACTCCTAATTCTGGAATGTTCGAACGAACAATGTGAAGTTCTTCCAACTGTTGAAACGATTGTATATTTGGATCCATGGTCAATTCATTGAGATTATATTCTGGTGCGGATATTTTAATTACTTCTGTTCCTAATTCCATTTCGTTAAATGGAATAACTTTTAAACCTCCTCGGCTACAAGAAACTACTTTCCGTCCTCGAAAATCGAGGAAACAAGCACATTGTGATGGACAAGGAATGGCACTTGAGAAACACAACCATATTAGTGTCGTTAATATGAATAATCCACTAAACACTTGCGAATACATTCTGAAAAAAAAATAAAAATAAATTAAATTAAATTAAATTTTTAAAATTATAATATAATAAAAATTCATTAAGTTTTATTAAATTTGCTTGGTAATAATTTGATTAAAATTCTCTAAGCGTTGTTTTTTAGTAAATATAGCAAAACCTTTTCTATACATTTCCGACTCAAAAAAGAAACTTATTAGTGTTGTATTATTTTCGCATTTTCCGCCTTTCTGTAATTCATCACTAAGCTAACAATTCCAATGTTGTTACTACTTTTTAAGTTTTCCATTACCGCGTGCATTTCTTTTAAAACGTATTTCCAGTAAAATCTTCAATAATAAAAAAACCTAATATAAATATATAAAAAAATTGATTGAAATTTTTAAATAATCCTTCTAAGTAAAAGATTACTTGTATGGAATTAAAAATATAAAAATTTATCTAATAAAATTATGTTCCAATATGAAAAAAGATATATTTTAGGCAAAAAATGCTTAGAGATAAGTTAAGGTTTAATTTTTTATCTTGATGATGGTATAAGTAATTGGTTTTCAGCTTCAACTAAAATTTAACTTCCCAGTTTAATTTTTTTTTTTTCGAAAATGCAGAAAAATAATTAATTCGAAAAAATCAATTTAAGATCGTTACTTTATGAGTAAAAGAGAAGGTCAATTGTTAATATTATTTTTAGTGATCATTCAAATAAAAAATATGCGGAACCTTTCCCAAAATTGTTATAATTTTCTCCAAGTCAAACAATAAAAACGCAATGGTCCACGGTTTAAGTTTGTGGTACAAATCAATTTTTAGAATTGTTATAAATATAAGCGTATCGAAAGCAGAACAACTTTGGCTGTGATTATGGTAACATTTATGCTGCTGCTGAGACGGTATTTCAGTGAAAAATTAAGTTTTCTTAATTTTAATAAATCTTACTTAAACTGCTGACATAAAAATGTATGTTTATTTATTACTACTTTTTGCTAAAATGACTTTGTGCTGATAAAAGCGGTAATTTTAACGTTGAATTTGATATTACACTTTATTGAAATGTTGGCAAGGAATATTCAACTTTTTTATTCGGCTGAAAATCAGATTCTGCGTTTTCTCTCTTTATTCTCAGCTGCCTTCTAGTAATTTATAATATTTCAGTATTAAGAACACCAATAAAACTATTTTTGTAAGTCTTAACCGAAGATTAAGATTAATTTATATTAAATATTAGAGTCAGATGGTAGTTTCCTACTCGAAATACATTAAAATCTGTCAAAAAGCGTAAATTATTTAAACTTTGAAAATATGGTTGTAGAAAGCAGCACTTTTAGATCTAATCAAGAATGTTTGAATATTTTAAATATTTAATTTTGAATAACTTTGTTCCTGCAGCCCTCAAAACTGTTTTAAAACTATCAGGCGCAAGCGCTAAAAACTTCGAATATTATAAATAAATTAAATTTTATTAACTTTATAAAATGGGGGATTCCCAGTGCAAGGTCAAAGTTGTATATTAAATTTAAAAAATAATGTAATAATAATTTTGATTGCCACAATTAGATGACACCGATTGCGTTCATTGTTGTGTGACCTATTATTTTATGTGAAATATTGAGCTTTAGATACAAGAAGACGTTAATGGTCATATTAAAGAAAAGAAATTTGTTGGATACAGACAAAAAGTAGTGAATTGCAACAATCAATTCCCCAGAGCTTTCTTAAAAAGAACTCAAGTTGTAAGGTATCTGCATGAAAAATGTATTTTAATAATTTATTTAAAAATACAGTCTAAAAATTTACTTGCAATATTCGTTGATTTATGAATAAAAAATCAGCCTTGTAAGAGGTATATAAGTTTCAGTATTACATGTAAAGTAAAATTTCAAAACTTAAACATTACTAACTCTGCATCTCAAACGTTATGCATGGATAATCAAAAGGTAATTTCGCATTTAATACAATTTTCACGAACGACTCTTTAGGGTAATGAGAAATTAACAAGCATGTCTATGTGACTCTTAACATCATCTATTTACAGTACAAATAGGACAATTCTCCTAACTTATAATTACCACTCAGTCATCCAGTCGTAGCCGACTCGAAAATATTAAAGAAAATTTACTCGCTTCAACACAAACAAAAAAATTAAGTAATCACCACTATGTAGCATCAACTTCCATAATATATTAAAACTGCGAAAGAAAAGGCGTTGATGTGTAATGGGAAAAAATGAGAAACAATTTATTCCAAAATTTTGCAACACTAAAAATTATGTTTAGTTGTTTTCCTAATAGGTAGCAAATAAATTTCCATTTTTTATTTTCAAATTACATATTATTATTTTGTTATTTATTTTCATTATAAACAAACAACGACAAAATCAGATAAAATAAAGCACTTTCGGTTTCTTCAGTTTTCCATCAATTTATTATCCATGTTGTTTGCTTCTTGGCTTATAATGAACAATAATAATTATTTTGGCTTCTCACTAGTTTTAATTGATAAATAACAACTTAACAAATATTTACAATAATTATATACAAATTGGAGTTCTTGCAGTGTGAACTCCGAGTTCTTATTATGTCGAAACAAATATGTAAACTGAGGACCAAAGGGTTTCTTTGGTCCGACTTTAACAATAAAAATATGCTGATACCTGCTGGGGAAAATCCCAACAGGTGAAACAATAATGCACAAAGGAAAAATGTCTATTGTCCAATAATAAGTTAACGGCGCCGGAGAGGCGTCGGGTGCAAATTATTCAAAATGCACTTAACATACCGCCCGCCTTGAAAGGAACGCCTTTCAAAGTACAAAAAACACTAAGTAAATATGATAGTTTATAGGTAGTTGCACTAATTGTCTGTGGGTAACACGCAAACTTTGGACACGGCACGTCGCACTATGGAACTTGAAGTTTTTATGCTTACGACGCGGATCACACCATCCTTACCGGGATGAAGTTCGCTGACACGTCCCATGAGCCACTTGAGGGGGGGGAGGTTGTCTTCCTTTAATAAAACCAACATACCTATGTCAATTGGTATGTTCTGACGTGTCCGTTTCGATCGCTGTTGCAACTGACATAGGTACTCCGTGGACCAACGTTTCCAAAAATGTTGCACCATTTGCTGTAGATGCTGGTAATTGGACAGCCTATTTACAGGTATTTCTTGCAAGTCCATTTGAGGCAGTGCACAAAGAGGTTGTCCAATAAGGAAATGGCCAGGAGTTAAAACGGTAAGGTCGGATGGATCGCTGGACAGTGGGGTTAGAGGACGAGAATTCAAACAGGACTCTACTTGCGTTAATAGCGTATATAGTTGTTCAAAAGTGAGAATTGTGTCTCCTATAACCCGCTTCACATGAAATTTGGCAGATTTTACTGCAGCTTCCCAGAGACCACCGAAAGTGGGAGATCTAGCTGGTATAAAGTGCCAACGTATAGCCCTTTGAGTCATGTAATGAAAAAATTCTTTTTTGAATTGATCGTTTTGTAATTTATCAACTAACTCGCTTAAGGCGTTATTCGCTCCTACAAAATTTGTCCCGTTATCTGAATATATATCAGAACAAAAACCGCGTCGAGCCGTGAAACGTTTAAAAATATTCAAAAATGAGTCTGTACTCAGATCCGGAGCTAATTCTATATGAACAGCCTTAGTCGAGAAGCAAACGAAGATACAAAGGTAAGCCTTGGAAGTTTTACATCCTCGGCTCTTTCGGTCTTTAATAATGTACGGACCTGCATAATCAACACCGCAAACTGAAAAAGGTCGAGTGGGCGTGAGCCGCGATTTCGGTAGGTTACCCATAATGGGTTCCGAATTAGTAGGCCGTACGCGAAAACAGTGGATGCATTTGTTTACAATTTTTTTACATAAAGACGGTCCAGAAAGTGGCCAAAATCGTTCTCGCAATGAAGCTAGCATGGCCTGTGGGCCAGCGTGGAGCAAACGTATATGCTCATGTCGCGGTATTAATAGTGTAAACGGATGTTTTGCCGGCAACACAACGGGATGTTTTTTATTTACATCGAAGTTTGAATGAAGCAACCGTCCACCTACGCGCATGAGACCTAGCGCATCAACAAAGGGGTGCAGCGTTAACAGTCTACTATTAGTTTTCAAAGGTTTTCCTGTTACCAAATGATTTAGTTCATCTGTAAAGGCGTGCGCCTGACATGATTTTATTAAACTGTTTAATGAATTGTTTAGTTCACTTGTTGTAAGAGATCCCCGCAAACGATTACCTTGATTCAAGCAATTGTGTTTAAACCTTAAGCAGTAAGCCGTGACTCTTTGTAACTTAATAAGACGTGAATAGCGTTCGAACAAATCAAATCCGGAGATTTGTATGGATAACACATTGGAGGGAGCTAATTTAAATTCCGGAAGGTCGTTATCGCGAATGCAACTAGTATCCAATGACGGCCAAAGTTCATGGTTTTCCGATAGCCAAGTTGGACCGCTCCACCATAACGTGGAAGTAAGTAGCTCTTGCGGATACACACCCCGTGAGATCAAATCGGCTGGATTGTCGCTACTGCGAACGTGATGCCAGTCACCTATTTTGGTCAAGGTCTGAATTTGTGCTATTCGATTTGCGACGAAAGTTTTCCATGTGTGTGAAGATTTATTTAACCAACCTAAAACAATGGTCGAATCGGTCCAGAGGAAAACTGAATGAAATGTCACATTTAATGATTTGACAACTTTATCAAGGAGATTGGCAAGAAGAAGAGCACCACATAATTCAAGGCGCGGAATATTTAAATTTTTCAACGGTGCGACTCTAGATTTGGCGCATAAAAGAGAAACGTGAACGTCGCCGTGGGCATCCATGGTACGGGTATAGATGCAAGCGCCGTATGCCATCTCGGAAGCGTCTGAAAAACCGTGAAGTTGAATTTCCGTCGGATTTTCGCACATGACGTGCCGAGGAATTATTAAGTCATTTAGTGATTGCAAACCGTTCCGAAAATGAATCCACTTTGTATGAAGGTCGGACGGTAAAGATTCGTCCCAATCTATTTTTAATGACCAAAGCCTTTGTAAGATGGACTTTGCTATTACAGTTACTGGTCCAAGAATGCCAAGCGGATCAAAGATTTGAGCCGTAGTCGATAAAATCATGCGTTTGGTAATCGATTGATTTGGGTTACGCGCTTCGATAGAGAATTTAAAGATATCGGAAGATGAGTTCCACCAGAGACCTAAAGCCTTTGCGTCGAAATCGCCAATTTGTAATAGCTCAGAATCATGATCGACCGCTTCGACCAATTGTGGACTATTTGATCGCCATTTACGTAGTTGAAAACAGGCAGTACTTAATATATGAATAAGATTTGATTTAATAACCCGAAGCTCTTCAATTGAATTGGCCCCAGTGAGCAGATCGTCTACGTAAAAATCTTTCAGAATGATTGCTGATTCGGAAGGATAGGTGGCAATATTTTCCTGTGCAACTTGGTGCAAACACCTTATTGCCAAGAATGGAGCTGATGAAGTCCCATACGTCAGCGTTGACAGCTCATAGCATAATATTGGAGCAGTGGGGTTATCGCGCCATAGTATTCTTTGTAAAGATCGCTGATTGGCGTTAACTAGAATTTGCCTATACATTTTGGCAATATCCGCGACAAGAACAAAGCGATGTTGTCTAAAACGAAGAACAATTGCTAATAGGTCATCTTGAATAGTAGGACCTACTAGCTGTGCGTCATTGATAGATAACCCCGAAGACGTAGGTGCTGAACCATCGAAAACGACCCTTAATCGCGTACTTATGCTAGTATCTTTAATCACAGCATGATGTGGAAAATAATAGCAAATGCCTTTGATGGGCTCGCGTTCGTCGACTTGTTTCATATGACCTAAATCTTTATATTCCTTCATGAAAGAGACGTATTGAAGTTTGAGAGCGCGATTTTTCTCCAGTTTGCGTTCCAATGACAGAAAGCGGTTTAGTGCAGGTTGGCGAGATTCCCCTAAGCGCGAGATAGATTCATTGAAGGGTATAGTAACTGTGAAACGACCGTTGTTATCTCGAATAGTAGTTTTGGAGAAATTGTCTTCGCATAATTTCTCTACGATTGATAAAGGCTGAGATGCTTGTAATTCTTCAATTTCCCAAAATTTAGCGAGCTGGTCTTCTATAGAATTTTTCATTGTGAAATTACATTTAACCGATGCAGAATTTATGAGCGGTATGGAAGACATGGGTCCAGCTAGTACCCAACCAAAAAGAGTTTTGTGAAGGATTGGTTTGTTTTTGCCCAATCTGATTTGACCGATACATAAAATATTCCAAAAAAGATCCGCACCAATGAGAATGTCAATATTGTTTGATATGTGAAAGGTGGGATCTGCAAGTTTTATATCGCTAGGAATATTTATTAGAGAACGATCGAAAGTGACTGATGGAATGCTGCCCGTTACTCGAGGCACAGTGAAGCAGTGAAGATCTATATTGAAAGCGTTGATTCGCGACCGAATGTTTACTACGGTTTTGTGAGAAAGTTTAGATTCCACTTGGTTTATTCCAGTTACAGAAATAGACACCTTTGATTTTGGTAAGTTCAATTTGGCGCAAAGACCTTCCGAAATAAAACTTGATTCAGATCCCGAATCTAAAAGTGCTCTGACTTCTGTGAAAATGCCTTTGTTGTCTTTTACCTTAATTATAACGGTAGAGAGTATACAATGAGTGGAGAGCCCACATACCGTGTGAGAAGTAACTGCTGCTGATTCCTGATTTATTACTAAGTTGGGTGCAGATGTGCGCTCAGAAATGTTCGGAACCGTAGGTAAGAGGGGGGGTGATTGAACATTATCAATGTTTAAATGGAGCAAAGTGTTGTGAGACTTGCGGCATTTTTTACATTTTAAAGACTTACAAAATCTATTAGAGTGACCTTTTTGTAGGCAATTGATACAGAGACGCAATTCACGAGCTCTCTGAATTCTCTCCTGAATCGGGAGATCTAAAAATGTATTGCAATTACTAATATTATGATTGGAACCGCAGCTGGTACACGAAGAATTAGAAGTAGCAATATTGGCTACGACTTTGTCGCGTTTATAAATTGAACGTGGTTCTACTAAAGTTTGTTTGGTTTGCTTACACTTCTCAAGCATTCTGCAACGTGTTTCCAGAAACTCTATTAATTCTGACATCGTAGGCATGTCAGAGGCGTTTTCATTTGTACCTTCCCAATCGCGTAGTGTTACGGAATCCAGTTTTTGAGTTATTATGTGAATTAATAACGTTGACCACTGGTCCACCGGTTGATCTAAAGCTTTGAGAGCGCTTAAATTTGTCGAAGTATCATTAAGCAGTTGACGCAAACCGATTAGAGATTCCTTAGCTAATGAAGGAGTGCTTAAAAGAGCTTTAACATGGTTATTTATTATTAAATGCTTATTATTGTACCGATCGCGTAACAACGTCCAAGCGGTGGTGTAGTTAACATTAGTCACCGGTAATGAGTCTATGAGTCGGAGAGCATCTCCCTTCAAAGATGATTTCAAATAATGGAATTTTTGAACGTCGGGTAGATCGGGATCGTCATGAATTAGAGACATAAATGTGTCGTAAAATGACACCCAGCTCTCGTAAGCACCATTGAATGATTTTAATTCTAAAACCGGCAGGCGTACATTTTTTTTAAATTGAGAAATATTCGAGTCGTGTAAAACTCCCGTAGGACAAGACCTCGCGGTTTCTGGCACCTTTTGATTGTCGCGAATTAATTTATTAGCATGAGCGACTACCTCAAAGTAGGAATTTTCAAATGTATCACGTTCGTTATCATGAGTAGTGCTTTCATCATCAAGCAGTTCTATGTTAGTTTGAATATCATCGAATTCTTCAAATAACGGTACAATTTTTGATAAACGAAGTTCTAGTTGTAATAGGGCAATATCATTAATTTCCTTTAAACTAGCTAAATGATTGTGAAATTTAGTAATACGTGATTTAACGTTACCACGTTTTACCTTTAATTCGGCAATAGTGGCCATAATTAAAAATGAAAATTATAATAATTTAAAAATTATGATAAATGAAGCAATGAAAATTAGGAGGTTTGTCTATTGCAAAAAACGTCTATTAACACAAGTAGTAATATTAACTAAATAAGGAATATTGGCAGGATAATAAAGGAATGCACTAACCTTATAGTTTTTACCAACAAATTGCGTAGTGGAACTTGCACGTTTGATTGCTGTCGACTCCGGACCTGTCTTTCAATTCGACCACGTGTGTGAAATTCGTTTTAATGTAGAATTTGTTAAGTTTTCTTGGATGGGGTCACCAGATAGAATGCACAAAGATGAAGTAACTTACAAAAATGTGTGTAATCAAGTACTGTTGATATACACCGATAAATTCTCTCTTGCATGCACTATCACGTCGGGGTCACCAAAATATGTTGTTTGCTTCTTGGCTTATAATGAACAATAATAATTATTTTGGCTTCTCACTAGTTTTAATTGATAAATAACAACTTAACAAATATTTACAATAATTATATACAAATTGGAGTTCTTGCAGTGTGAACTCCGAGTTCTTATTATGTCGAAACAAATATGTAAACTGAGGACCAAAGGGTTTCTTTGGTCCGACTTTAACAATAAAAATATGCTGATACCTGCTGGGGAAAATCCCAACAGGTGAAACAATAATGCACAAAGGAAAAATGTCTATTGTCCAATAATAAGTTAACGGCGCCGGCGAGGCGTCGGGTGCAAATTATTCAAAATGCACTTAACAATCCAAATATATCAAAAAATCTAAAATAAATAAACATATACTTTTTGTTCGAGATTGGATTGAATTTCAATCAGACGATTTAACCAGTAAAAAGTTCAATTAATATTTATAATTATATTTCGAAGCAAGTGTAACTAATAATTTTAAATTAAATAAATATTGGTAGAAGCCAAAAGGAAATGAATTACTTGTTAGTTTAACTGAGATGACTGATGAAATTTGCAATTACTTTTCTCCTGCAACATTTCATTAGTAAGCAGCAAACATCGAGTTCTGTCGACCTTTGATATTTTGATACAATTTTTGATAAAGAAAAATTTAATATAATTTGTAAATTTCGCAATTGTGATAATTGCCAGAGACAAATTAAACACAATTGCCTTAAATTCAATTGTTAAAAATGTCTTGAAACTTTTCAATTATTCAAAGGCATTGTTAATTTGGCTTATGTTGACGATATAAATATTTTATAAAATTTCATTCCCTAACTTTTATAAACTCGGGAATTAAGAAATCCTTCAAATTATATTTTAAAAAATTACTTGAAATTTTTCAATTCCATTGTAAGAATGGCGAAAAGTTTTAATTAGTTTCAAATATTTTAAATATCTTTTCCAAGTTTTATTTTATTCTTCTTACCCTTTCGACTCGAAATTTAAAAACCGATCAAGTTTATCCCTATTTATGTTTTCTCGAGTATTTAATATTTAGTAGAGTAATCAGGCTCAGCGCAAACCAGCCGAATAAATTAAGAAGCAGCTGATGAATTATTTTACTTCATACATTGATATTTTCGAATGTACTGGATTTTAGTAAGTGTTAAAGGCTACAAAATCAAATTGTAAAATATACCGTCGCTTTATTTAATTTAGTACAAACCCCAATGACCATAACTTTTATTTATATTAATTAGTTCCACACCGACTTGTTTAAATCTTAATAAAACGAAGAACCTGTATCTAATAAATTTTAATTATGAAAAACTAGAAGTGCAGGGTTCATTTCTCAATCATAAAATAAATATCGCTTCCAATTATAGTGAAGTTAACGATGTAATAATAAAGAATTATCATCCCAGGCACTACCTTAACTATTTACGTAATTGGTAAGGTGCAGACACATAAAACTATTTAATTTTTTAACGCTTTAGGTATGGGTAAATTTCCGGTCTTAAATTAATTAGAGATCTTATTCCAGCTAACAAGTAATAAGAATCCTTAAAACTTACTTACCGAGCAAGTGGAAACAAAAATTTTAGCAACTTCGATAATTAGAAGGGGTTTTTGAATTTGAAATTACTGCAAGTTTCTTCCTTGAGACTGCAGCTAAACTTTTGACCTACTTTATAGATGCAGTTTGTGAAAAACTTTCTCGTTTGAATTTTATACCAGATACTTAGTCTATGGTTAATAATTGTCTTCCTCTCTGTTAGAGCACCTAATTTTGTGAGCTATAAAGTCCTAATTGTAATAACAATTTACACGCTCTTCCATAAAAACTACTCAGTAATTAAACTCTTATTACCAAGCATTAACGTTTTAAGCATCCTAAATTAACGACCTCACAAAACTGTTGTGACAAATTGGGTAAATACAATTACTTTTTTGAATAAAATTTGCTGATTTTAAAATTAATAAACGTTCGATCGGGTTGTTCGATAAGCTCACGTCTTTGGCCCACAAAAAGATGTAGTATATAAGCTTTTTCCTCGAGTTCAATAGTAATACATAATTCTTTTTGCGGATATTTATCATAGATAATTCAATAAGGCATGTGACCTAATGCATATTTCGTTTGCACGTTGTCCAAAAGTTGCGATTTGTATGGCAGATGTCAAGTTGTAAACCCCAAACTCATGTATCAAAAAGATATATGATTAGAAATTTTTGATTCCATATTCCCTGTATTGTACCTACATTATGCAATCTGTTATCAGTCAAGATAGATTATCTCTTTAACATATTAAAAAGTGTCGTTTTTCATCGCATTTACATTTTCCCTTTTTATAGAAAATCTCTGAAAAAGAACATAGGAAGGTGCAGATTTTATTTCTTTATTTTAAAAAAATGCACAATTAAAGAAACCAATTATGCTAGTTAAATTTGAGCTTGTAATATTCTCCCCTAATATTGCCATGTAAAAGTAAGAATTTCCGTGGAAACCTTAACAAGATTAAATATTTTGCCTGAATGCGGTTGAGAACGCGTTCACTAATATAATATGGAGGAATTAGCATTAAAACGATGACATGAATAGATGTATAAGTATGGAGTATATACGCTTTGGTATAAATCTTCATACTCTAATTATTCATTAATAAATGTATTATCAGACAAATTTTCGAAACAACTGCGTGTTGTGCTTCCAATTATAATTTATATCGTTCGGATTCGAATTGGAAAAATATTTTAATTAATTTCAAGTAGAAATATTTTTGTTCAAAAGGAAAGGATACAATAAAGCTCTATTTTTCTCAATATTTCTCTTCTTAGACACATTGGTTCCATTCAAACAATACCCAGACATAAATGAGTACTATAGAAGTTTTTATTTCCCTCCTATTGTAAAAAATATAGACAAAAAGAAACCTGAAAGCTGTTGACATAATTTACTACGTTTCTATAAAATTGATTTTATTTTTGCTGTCATTTGCAATGCCGAGGTGTTATATCAAAGGACGAGTGCGGATGCTTGAAATTTAAACATATAAAAGATAAATAAAACCCCACCAATTTAATTTTTTTTTTTTAAATATTAAATTGTCAATTTGTAACCCAAGACAGGAGAAACGAAACAATATTGTGTTACCTAACCATGAATGGAATAATTTGTAGTGCGTAACCTGTATCGTCTTTGTATCCGTTCCGGTATGCGTGGTGGATAAAACCACTTTAAATCAGGGAAAAAAATTCATAAAAATTTAAGAGTTAATTAAAAGTATGCGTGTTAATCCTTTTTATAAAACAAGCACGATAATATAATTTTAATAATTAATCCCAGCCCATGTATCTGCATAATGTTTCCAAAATTAGAAAACTCTTGAATTAATATACCAAAGTGGAACCGGATATTTAATACATCTGCAAGCTTACCTCATATACCAGTATATTTTAAATCCAGTTTTTTCACAAGGCTTCGCGGGCTTTATTTAATCAATATAAAAGTAATTCAATCATTTACAAGTCCAGCTGCGTCACTTGAGAAGAGTAAACAAGCAATAATGGTTTCTTCAGACTGATAGAAAAAAATGTTTATTTCTATTTTTATTTCTCACTTTGATTATGTTTAACTTTGATGGGTTTGGTGAACGACCCATATCTTTTATAAACAGTGTGTTTTCCATATTATGCATAGCTACCGTATTTATAGGTCCCATCGTTTCTCACTCACAAGTATTCCGCATCTACCCTGCAGAATGTAAATATTGCACACAGTTCATCTCGACTGCAACTAATTTTCAGCTTTCGCAAGTTTAAGCTAGTACGTAATTCCTTGAAGCTCTCTGTACCATAGTTTATCTTTCTTTAAATTAGTTGTTTAAACTCGGCAGTCTCTAAGCATTCTCTACTTCTTTGTAACGAAACTTGAAAAATCCTTTTACGTTGCTAGAATGTCGAAAGCAATTTAACTATTTTGCATTGGTAATATTTATTTAAGCATTTAAAACAAAAATTAATGAAAACTCTCTTTAAGTTTTGTGCTAAAGCGAGTAAACATTTTAAGGATAAATCTCGTATGTATCAACTGGAAGCTTTGCATAATTTTAACTAAAAAAAAACTTAAGTTGGTTTCGTGTTAAACCTTCTAAATTCATATATGTTTGAAAGGTTCATTTATCTTACATTCTATCTTAAACAAGGAGTAAGCTTCTTATTAGTTTCTTCATAACAAGATACTTAACGCTAAAGCTGAGCGGAATTTTGCACATGTGATGTTTTTATTGACAAATGTGTCCAAAAGTTGTCTTGTCTACTTGGCGAGGGTTAAAAGATAAAATTACTGTTTCCTTCGCATTAGCATGTGTAATATTAAGTTTTTTGGGTGTGCCATATATTTACAAATTATAATCTACAAAATAATAGTGCTAACACCAAATGTTCGAACAAAATATTCAAAACAACATAATAATAATAATTACGATCCAGTTTTACCTGTATGAATTTTAAATAGTTTCAGAAGAACTTTGATATAAAAATAATTTCGTACGTGAAATATACTAACTCGTTTTGCTAGAGAATACAATCTGTGAAATTTCGGTTATGCATTGCAAATTAAAAATTCTATCCAAAACTCCATTCATTCTCTTTGTGTTGGTCTTTCAGATTAACTCTGTCGACTAACGATTACTCTATATCTGCTTTTAGCGGTATGGAAGACTGATACGTTTCAAGCATTCTATTTCTTTCACCCTAATATAAAAAGTAACATGAACAGCCAAACTTTTCAACTTACTATTAGAAGAAATAAATATAATAAATAAAATTTTGAACTTTTAAAATCTAGAAGTTACGATGTTTCAAATATACTCTGCCTTCTAAGACTCTGAAAACCCCCAATCTCTCTTAATAAGATAAAAAATAGATACAGAAAAGTGTCTTTTAGATGGAACTTGATTCAAAGTGAATATATTATTATGTATAGGGTGATTAAAACGTAGATTTCGTTTAAACTGTTACACAACTATCGGCAGTGGCGGCTGGGACGGGGTTCAAATGTCCACCCTTCCAAATTAAATGTCCCTCACCTTTTTATGAACACATTTACTGGGAAAGACGGGTGTACTTCTACCCCAGTCTACCCGGTTTCAAATGTTTTATTTGTGATTGATTTTTATTAAAAAGAATTTTTTACACTCTCAGAATATATGTCGCCGTATAGTGTGCACCGGGGTATTTCGGATAAATTTCCTAAAAGTGTCTAACAAAGTGACTAAGCAACTATTTAGATCAGAACATTATATAGATATCAAAAGCTCAGAAGCTAAAGATGCTTTAGAAAACAGTAATTTAAGTAATAAAACTTAAGACTTTTTATGCTTTATATAGATTTGGTGTTAGGTGCAATCCGGCCTGTCGTATTTTATTTAATTTAAAGCCAACTCCTCTTTCTACGCCAACAACCAATTTTTTCTGATGAACAAAATTGTCTATGAATTAATTTTGCAAAATTCTTATCCTATTCACCAGGGTTCATCGAAAAACTACATATTCATCGCATTCAATTGCGCTTTAATCCTCGAATTACATCTTATTCTCAATATCTGGGCCTATAACCTGTTATTCTTCTGATTAATATCAATAAAAAATCTCCTAATTTCGCTTAGCGCCGTGATAATAGGCGTAATAAATTTCTGCATAAAATTTCTTCATGTTTTGATTTATGATATTACAAAGGTATTTACTATTGTGAAAACTTCTAGCTACGCCACTGGTATAGTTAGTTATATGTAGAGTGTCCGGATAAAAAAGCTTAAAAATTCTAAAAAAAACTGCTTGAAAAAGCATCAAATATTATCAAAATAAGCACCAATTTAATCAAAAAATCATCAATTTAATCAAAAAAGCATCAATTTGTTTAAAAAAACGCACAACTTGTATTGATTATCAAAAGCATTAATTTGATTTCTAAAACAATTGAATATCTAGATTGTCCAATATTTTTAAATCGTCATTTTTTTCTAAAACCTCATTCAATTTTTGTTAAATGGTAATCCCAAACTGTCCTGTGACGTTAGATGTTGAGTTTTAAAATTTTTCTATTGAATCTATCGAATTGAAAATTGAAAATAAAACATTAATTTAAAAAATCAAGTTTTTAAATATTTTTAAATAAAGCAACGAATAAACTGGAAAAAAAAAGCACAAACAATATAAGAATTAAAAAAAAAGTACAAAAAGCACAAAAATTCAAAAAAAAGTACAAAAACCTAAAAATACCCCAAAAAAAGCATATAACACTTGGTGCCAAATGGACACTTTTTTATAAATTGCTTAGATTATTTAAATTTTTGAGCTGCTTCTAATTTTCAAGAAAATCATTTTAGCTACAAATCCGGACTTTACTTATATGTCATTAATAGAAGTTTTCCCTTGATTTTTTTCTACCATCTTTCCCTTTGCCATATAATATAGAGAACATTTAACTGTAAATATATAAAATAACCGACAAAGATATCGATGGGAAAATCAGATGTACAAGGAAAGGAAAATCTGAGGAAGTCCTAGAAAATCCAAAAAAATTAGAGGAAATCCGAGAAAATCTTAATAAGCCAAAGACAATCTTGAGAAATCTTAGAAAAATTAGAAAATTAAGAAATATGCAGAACACTATAACTATCTTTTTTTTGCTTTTTGCTTTTTTCACTTTTTTTATAAAGAAATCTTGAGGCAATTCAGGAGAAAGCCGGGGAAATCTTTTACAGATTTCATAAAAGGAACCTATCCAGTGTACAAAAATTTGTTTTGTGACTTGAAAAATCCTAAAATTGTAAATTTATTAAAATATAATTCTAAAATACTACAATAAAGATTAGTGTCCACCTACATAAGCTGCCTAAAAGGGTTTTTTAAAAGCAATTTTAGTCTTTCCTAATTAATTTTTGTTAAAATAAAATATCGTAAAAATTATGAAAAACATAGAATCAGTTAGAAATTTTAAGAAAACTTTATAATGAAATTAACTTTAAACTACAGCAAATAAATATAGTATTTATAAACAATGAAGATATGTTCAAAAATATTTAGGTATCTACCATAATTATTTTTTTCAAAAGTTTAACAAAAAGTTAACAGAACGCAAACATACTCAAATTTTAATTGAAGATACATAATATTATGTAGAAATGTGATACAAAATTTTGCTTTATTGAAATATTCAGTAATTATCCTGAGAACACGCAAAATATTTGGTAAAATATTTTTAATATTTCTCTCAATAGAGAGAATTTGTTCAATTTCTAAACATTTTTTCTTTCGTACAAAAGCAAAAAAGGAAAACTTCTACCAAAAAATTAAATTTTTATAAAAAACAATATAGAAGTGCACTTGATGACAACCAATTGGCAAAGTAGAAGTTAAGCAATCCTTAAATCGTTAAGTGGCACTAATTTCTTTTACTTATTGGTTTAAATAAGATTTAAGAATACGGAAAACCTAAATTTTACTTGCAGGTGGTACAAACCGGCGTAAATAAATGCAATGAATGATTAAACTTTAAAGGAACATCCGAGTTGAAGTCGAAGCTATTCCAGCGACTATGCTCTGAGTAATGGTTAACATCATTCCGCGTTTGGAAGAATGCATTGGTAATGGAGAAGCTTACTGGCAGCACACAATTCCACTAAATAACCTCCCGTTAATGCCGAATACTGCGAATGTGGTATGATTTATTTTGTTTAAAGTTTTATCAATAAAATTGTATGCAAAATTGTTATAAAAAAAAACACTTCTTTTTCACTGATTTTAATAGAATGCAGCACCCCATAGAAAATTATCTACCTTTAATGAAGGAAATGTGGAAAATGCATACAAACTACAGGTACAGCTACATTTTAATATTATATAATGCACTAATTCATAGCATGAGATATGAATAACCACCTCAACGAAGCGAGTGATATCAATGAAAGCGGTTTCATAAATATTGCACGAATTTGTTCTTTGATTGAAAAATTACGAGCATTTGCATAAATTGGTTCGTTGCATGTAATGGTGGAAGTACATTATAATTATTAATGTATACGTAACTACATTTTGCATTTACAGAAATGTAATTGAATTTACTTTTTCGAAATAAACTGGTATTGTTATTATAATTAGAAATATTTTTGCAGGTATGTGCTGAAGATGTCGTATCGCCGAAACCGGTACAGAAGAATGTATTTTATTATTTATTTAGAAATTGCTTTAGAATTGCTAAATTGCTTAGCCTATTTTACGTTTTATTCTTTATAAAAATTTAATTCCTAATATGGAATAACTCGGTTTTCTCTAGAATACAATACTGTGGAATTTTTTATATAAACAATTTACAGGCAGTGTTAACAACTAAAAATAGAATTCAACGGTGTATGAACTCGAATAAACTAACACTTTTTAATATAAATTATAAACCATAAACATGTTGGAAAATGTTTATGAAAATCCATAAGTAGTAAAATTTTTGTTCCAAGAGATAAACCCAAATGTGCGGTAGAGCCAAAAGTTATGTTTATTATTTAATGGTTTTAATGTTCATAATAATGTAAACGCAATTTAACATTCACAAATGTGTCCTGCTGTATGTTTGATAATATAAACATCAGATTAGGTGTAAAATAAACACGAAAGACTTAACGGATAAACTTCTCGTTTTTCAATCAAAATTAAATTATTGCGTTTATTACTTTTTGCTTTTTTGCATTTTAACATCATAAATTCAGATAAATTCAGAAGTTTCGTAAAAGTGATAAAATTTTACACAATATTTAGATTAGTAATAATTTACATAATCTTTTACGATAACATGAGCACCACAGCAGCAATACAATGCTTTCAAACTTAATCTAGCTTCAAATTCTTTAAAAAATACACCGACCATTTATGAAAGTCCATTAAGAAATGGCGAGCCGAATTTGCTACTGCGTTACAGCATAAGTTTTTCCAAAGAATTTTGTATCGTGCAATATAGGCCAATCTTAATCAACAAAGCTTGTTTAAATAACCGAATGCAGATAAACGTGAAAAAGTTAAATTTTTTATGGCAATTTAATTCGTAAATCTAAAATGTGACTGGCAGTTTCGGTCGGACAATAGCAGTTGTGGAAATGCAGTAAATTCAGAAATCTGAGAGATCCTTTTACTTTCAGTGGACTGATTCTTGGATCAAATATAAAATCTTGACAAATTGAAATTTTTATCTCGTTGGATAATAAAATATTTTATACCAAGGACCACCAATTATGAAGTTGAATTATAAAGGCGTTCTTAATTTATACTTCAAAGCAAGATGCCATCCAAAAAATTTTTCGAGCATAAAAAAAACTAGGAAAATAATGATAAGAAATACGTTGAGTTATGACGTTAAAATTTCAAATTATCTTTTGCAGAACACAAATACTATTTCATTTTGAAATATACTACAACATAAAACCTAATTTGCAATTTTACAAGCAAGTATCGACTTCAATTTTTTACCAACTCGACGTTGTGTTCTTCCAAGCCTTTGCGATCGTAATGTAATTTGTAAACATTGCGGAATGAAAGAAATAAGAAACGCTTATGTAAATGAGATTAAATTAATATCTCATCCTAGGAGCGTTCAGAAATTCACCTAAAGCTTTGAAAAATATTTTATTTAATTATTATTTACTTTATAAAGCTTTTAACATCCAATCTTGAATATCGTAATTGGTTTCAGTTTAGCTATCAAAAGCTGAAATTTAAATGCAAAGTAGCAATTTTTGGTAATTAGCCGATTTGTAATTAAATATCGCGTTCTAATTAATTGGAGGCAATTTCAGAAATATCATTTCCGAATTATTCAATGTTTATCAAAACTTTTTTTTTTCAGCCTCCATCACAACAACGCGAGAAAGGATTGCTATCGCCATTATATTATAATGATACTAGCAATTAATTATCATAGTGTAAAATGAGGAAACCTTCAAAGTCAGTCAGGGGTAATCAAGCAATGCAGATTCATCATTAAACAATCGCAAAAGATCCAATTTCAATTTACCATACTCAGATATAGAACATAAATAGAATTATACTACATTGCAACAAACGATAAATTGCAACAATCGAATTAACATCGATTCTCGATGGTTCGGTAATACACTAATGGAAATTGATACCACAGAACTAACAATATTCATAACCAATAACAATTGCATATCCAGTACTGAAATTTACATAATTTGCTCAAATTAAATTTTTAGTTTTAATCAAATCCGAATTTAAATTTAACGAATAAAACTTTTCACAATTTACTCATTCAATTTAAAATTGAAAAATCAACAAAGTATGGTTACGTTTCGAAGTAACCCTTCAGAGATGCATCGCAACATAAATATTTCAAGACGAAAAGCAGATAAAAAGTTAAGTTAATTATTAATTAAAATACAACGATTGGATAACACAATATTTTCTTAGTGTAACGCGGCTTGAAACGAGAGCTTTTCAACTGCCAAGAAAAACAGTTTTGACCTTAACAACTTTAATATTACTTATATAAAAGAATAAAACAAGCTTTTACTTGTGACAAAAAAATTATAGATAATATTTAAAGACACACTCGAATAATACCTGCTTTTATAGAAATTAACTTGAAAAAAAAATTTTAAATTGACTGGAAATGATAAATTAGTAGGTATTTATTCACAAATGTGACCGAGCCAAACCACTAATATTTTGAAAAACTGAAACCAGTTATGAAATCAATCAAGCAAAAAAACTGAAAAAAATCAAATTAATCGACAAACGTTTTTGAATAAAATGATGATTTATTTAAAATATATTTAACAGTAAAATTATTATCGATGAAAAATTAATACAAATTTACGTACCTAATCGAATCATTCGCGATTTACATTAAGCGAACGCCACCACGTGGAAGAATATTAAGTTAATCTAATACGTATAGTTGGTATAGAAAGTTGATTTATTTATAATTTTTAAACCAAACGTTTGTATTCTTTCGGTCTTCTAGTTTGTGAATTTATCATTTCACCGCGGTTTTACGATAAAATAATTCAGAATCGTTAAACTCAAAACTTATATTATTATATAAAATAAATATAAAATAGGTAATAAATATAAAAATATAAAATAAATTTAAAAGTTCTGCACTATACGAACTAAAACTGCCAAAAAATGATAGTTTGAAAATAAATAATTAATAAAACAAATATAATACTTTTATTAAATTAAATACTTTAAAATTGAATTAAAATTTACCGTATTTTTCAAAGAAGGTTTTGTTTAGTTAACCAGCAAAGTCAAGTTCTAACAGGAATTATTAATTTAGTTCATTCTTTTTGGGCATTTGAAATCATCGTGATTTATTTTCAAAATATATTTCTCTGTTTTCTGGAAACTATGCAGAAACTATAAAGAAATTGTCGATAATTTACCAAATTCTTACAAATTTAAGGAAATAGACTATAGAGGCCGAAAAAAATAAGCCTTTTTGGGGATTTTTTTCAGAACTACATATTATCAGTGACTCTATACAATAATTTTTTTGAAGCATTAATTTCAAAATAGCGTTTTTGCGATGACGTCTCCAGGATCCGCGACCCGGCAAACAGCTCCGATGTCATACCAAAATATTGTTGGCCGCTACCTGGTAGATACCTGCCAGACACCTGCCTGTAAATTACTTCGGACAGGCACCTACCAGGGACTTGTTAAGAGCTTATTTCCCCTTGTCTGCTAATTGTCAAGTTCTTATTAAGCGTTATTTTTCATTGTGCAGGTCTGTACTAGACGAAATAAGTCATTTTTCATCAACCCTGTAAAAGTATTGCAATTCAAAGCGATAAATATAATTTGTAATCGAAACGAGACTGGTTTAACCAATCGTTAAATAAACTAGTTCATTTGTTATTAACAGTTTTCTGACGATTTTTAGGGCAAAGTTTGCCATTTAGCCAAAAATCAATATATCGAAAAAAATCCTGTTGTAAGCTGTTGTAATAAATAATAAAAACGAATTATTGGCTCATCTTTAGAGCTGGGAATTATATGCACCAAAACACTTAAAAATATGCGCATATGCACTGAATTTCCTTAAAATATGAACTAAAATTGATAAAAATAGATAAAATATGCATTGATATGCAAACTAAAAAATATTTAATCTTCGAATTTTTAAATATTTTTTTAAATTTTCAATAAGTACTACCTACTGCCTAGATTTATAAAATTTAATAATTTTAATAATAAAATCTTGACGAATTACGTAAAATTTGCAAAATTTTGCATATTTTCAGCATTTGGTGAATATTTTAGTGAATAATGCATATTTAGACCACTTTTTTACCAATTTTTTTATGCATATTTGGACCAATTTTAATAGAGAAAATAAAAAATTATTATTAAATTTTGCTAATTTAAGCAATTAATTAATATTTTATTTAAAAAATTGTTTACTTTTTTAGTTATTTAAAAAATTATTAAATTTAAATTGCTTAAAATTAAATAAAATAATTGCTTAAATTGACAAATTTATTAATAAATTTTTATTTTCTCTATTAAAATTTTTCAAAAAACACCAAAAGTGACCCAAATATGCATTATTTGCTCAAATATGCACCAAATGTTGAAAATATGCAAAATATGCATTTTGACAAGCAGTTTTTCGCATTCGGATTTACCTAATTTGTCCAGATTTCAAAACGAATCTGTTGGCATATCAATATTAAAGAACATGCAAAAACATAAAATCCGAGATCTATACTCATCATAATTTAAAAATTACAGAAGCTGTTTGTTCTGGGGTGGAAGAAAATATCGCACTGAAAACACTCTTTTTTGTAATCAGGATTTATTTTGTAGTTTTTCTGAAAAAACATTCCAAAAATATAGTATAAAAAAAAAAATAAAGTATAGTACTACACTAATACTATATAATATAGAAAGCCATTTCTGTCTTCCTTTCTTTACATAACACACCTGCGGTTAGGAGGAGAAACAAATAGGAGTTTAAGGAATAAGACTGATGGAACAGTGCGGCCTTCAGGCCGCACAACTTAGGCAGTCATGTTTCACAACACTAAATCAAGTTATATAATATTTATTATTGGTTGAATATAAAAATGGAAACTTCGTAAAGAGTTAAGTCGAACTGTCAAATATTCGACTGTTGTTTTCTGGTAGGCATTTTTGTCTTTAGTGAGTTGACAAATTTTGAACA
Source organism: Cantharis flavilabris (assembly GCA_949152465.1). NCBI lineage: Eukaryota > Metazoa > Arthropoda > Insecta > Coleoptera > Cantharidae > Cantharis > Cantharis flavilabris. Next base: position 15,802,466 of record OX424435.1, read on the forward strand.
CGAATTTTTTTAAATCTGACCGTAGTCTATTATACGGGGGTTACCTATAATAATTTTTATGCCTGAGAATTTATACCACATAAATTTTTGAAAATAAGGTTACAAACAAAAAACATTAATAATTTTTAATTTAAAGCAAAAATCTAAAAATATATTAATATAACATTATTTACCTGAAAAAGCTAAATTTGAATAAGTAACAAATATGTACCTACTAATAAACACTATTTAATAAGTAATAATCATACAGAAATTTAATAATCTTTCTATTAACTTTTAAATTAAATAATTTAAATTAAAATTAAAAATTAAATTAAATAGGAATTTTGATCGTCCGTTCATGAACAACAGAGAGGAGTATGTCTCTCTAGTAATTTAACGAAAATAAACTTTTTGGGGTAAAATCAGAGCTAAACATAATTTACCTTTAAATTCACTATAAACTATAAGACAAGAATACTTGAAATATTTTCGTAGAATTAAGCAATAAGGAGGAAAAGTGTCATTTCTTTAACGTCAATATAAATTAATTTTTAAAACGTAAGAATAATAGGTAATTAAAAAGTTGATTAATCATTAATTTAATTAAGAAGGTGAAAATAATACTAATAATTTCCGCATTTTGATGGTAAATCAGATAAATAAATAAGCATAAATTTATTAATAGCGCAATCAAGAAAGTGTTTCAATTTTATCATAATTAACATTTTTGTTAATGAGAAGATTAAGCTAAACGCAGGAGATAACCGTGAGTATTTCACAAATTTCGCCCTATTATGTTAATAGATTATTATAATTGTCCCTTCGAGCGTAATGTTATTATTATTATCTTTAATAATCTCAAATATTACCAAACATTAACTTCTTCACGTTTTAATAAAAATGCAAAATTAAGTCGTATTTTTAATTTCGAAAGAAAAATGTGCTGGAAAATGTCCGATAATGGCGTAGGGAAAAAAATGAAATATATGAAAAGATAATGCAATACGTTACAGTTACAACCTAATTCATTTTTCAAATTCCTTTTCTTAATTGACACTTGGTTAAATTACATGATGTACAATTTAAAAAATTGGATTAATAAACCTTTAATCTAATTATCTATTTAGCCACTGATTAGTCGAACGAAAAATGTGCCGGCAGAACAAAAAGTTAATCATCCCTCATTCTCTGACACGCTAACTCAAGTTACGTAAACTGTGATAGAGTATATTCCAGTCTTCTATTGTAGAACAGATGGGAGACGAGTTTCAAACCATGAGAAAATTGTATGTGTGAAGGGTGTTGATCATTGTAAGCTGTAACAAAACACGTCATTCGTATCTTTCTTCTTGCGATTTAATATGTTTCATTCCATTATGGAACTGCTTTCGTTATGACAAATAATCGATAAAAATGTACAATTCATTTTCAAACGAATCGATAAAGCCAACCTTTTAACAGGTGTCTTCCTAAATGGCATACCTACCTGACCATTCAAACTTTTAACTACAGGTAGGTATACGGTTGCAGGATCTCCATGAACAATGAAGCAAAACATGAGAAATTCCACTTTTAAAGCTTTTACTCCGCACAAAAAATTTTGTCGTGATACTTTTTACTCATTTTTCATCCCGAATTTAGACACGAAAACAAATCGTCTAACACAGTTCGCAATAATAAAAAATTTAATTAAAAAATGTATCCTTAACTCAAGTCATTTAGAACAAGGACATGTAGCAGCAACATTAGTTACAATAATCATCCCAGATATTTATGGCTTGATATTTTTTTTTTAATAAAATTACGAAGATTTATTATTGCTTTTAATAAATTTATCTTCTAAATAGGTAATCGTCGTGTAGAATTTCTGAAAAGTAGATAAAATTAAGGAAATTAATTAAAGGAATCACGAATTAGTAATAATTTGTTTCTGTAATTGATATAAATTTTATAGTCCTCTGAAGGAGAGTGTTTTCAGCGAGAGCGGTATCTGTTTCTAAATTTGTGGCGATGACCAATGAAAGTGCGAAAATTAAGCATTACTGCATAGCCCAAATGATACAAGTTAACACTGCCCTCAGTTAATTGTCTTGAAAGACATAAAAAGGTTTGTATTGTTAGATATCTCCCCCTTTCGTTATATTTTTAGATTTTAAACAGTAAAAAAAGATCAAAACTTTATACACACGTATTAGTCTCAGCAATCGTCAAAAAGTTAACTAATTTGTTATCTTGACGTAAATTAAGTTAAAGAAGTTGAGAAAAGTTAGTAAATTAATTAAAGATAAAGAAATATTAATGTAAAAACAAGTTTTGGCAGTTTATTAATATTTATTTTTGCACTACGAAATTTTTTTCATCGTCATCCATTTTATGCTTTCGTACCATTCAGAAAATAGTAGTTTATGATATCAGTTTGGAAAGTAAATTATTATCGAACGCATTTCATATTTGCCTAACGAAGTCTTATTTTTTTAATTGAAGATTTATTCTTTTTTTAAATTACTTAAATATACCTACATATATAAATGAAAACCTTAACATTTTAGGCTTTTAAGTTCCACCGCGAATACTTTCTGGAGAATATATTAACTAATATTTGTCCCGATACCAATACCGAAAACTAAGGCTTCCTCGTGCAAACAAAATTAAGAATTTAATACTGAAAAGATTTTCTTGAATTTCTTCAAATTTCCCGATTGGAAACAACAAACATAAGAAAGAAAGAGATAAATTAAAAACAAGATTTGAAAAACTTCTACAAGTAACATACGGCCGAAAAACGTTCTTCTCCTTAAGAAAAGTAATTTTATTCCTAAGAATAAAAAATTAAACTATTAAAGAAAATGCATAAAAAGGGAGAGCAAAGTAGCCACTTCACTCCCGGAAATGGAAAAAAAGTTTAATTTCCTACCTTCCATTGTTACTTATTTCTAAATTTTCTGTGAAATACAGTAGTTTTTCAAGAAATTTCACTAAACTAACGTACTTAAAACATTAAATTTTCCATCAGGAAAAGTTAGTCAGTTTTTTTGTAATACATTTCGTTTAAATCAAGGATTTAAAAATGAACCCGTAAAAACAAGTTTTTACAGAAGATTAAAAATTTAATTATTCACAATGCACCATAAAAATTTAATTTTTCCACTTTTTTTCTCGGAAAATGTGAAAATTCGAAAAATTTTCTTTTGGAAAAGTGTATTGTCATCAGGGATAAATCCATGTGCAAAATTTCAGCTCGATTGCACAGCGCAAACTGAGTCAAATTTGACTTTCTAAGTTTTGCCGTATTCAAGCAAGCAGAAAGGTGAAAATTATAAAGGATTAAAAATAGAACTAAATAATTAAACTTTTCATACCATTTTCTCGTTAATTTAATCGAAAATCGTTTATTTTAGACAAGAAAAGGTTAGAATCTTACTTAACTTAGAAAGTTCTTTAAACTTCGCATTTTACATCAAGAAAATACTAACTTCCTATTCCCATCTTAAATGTCCATTTTTTGAAAGTGCAAATTTAATATAAAAAAATTTCAGAGACAAAATAGCCTAGGGCATAAATTTTGTGTCAGAGATTTTGTTTGAATTTTGAATATTTGGAATTATATTGTCTCCAAATGACCTTAAAATTTCCTTCAAATTCAAAAAATAATTTTTCAAAAAAAAAAATTCAAAAAATAACACCAAAATTTTCAAGAAAATTTTTAATCAGAAATTGAAAGAAAAATTACTTGAAATAGAAAACTCCACGTTTATTTATTTTGAATAAATATTTTTTGAATAAAATTTATATAATACTAAGTCAAGGGTACTAAGACCATTCAATAATATTAAAAAATGAACTTGCAATTGGAAAAAAAATTAAAATATTATTGTGATTTTCAATTTATACTATTCTCAGATGCAGAGTTTCTTTTTAATTTTGTTATTATTAATTATGAAATAATAATTTTCATTATGAGATGACAAATAATTATTGGAACCAAAACGTCTCGACCCCTTCGCTCAAAATTAATTATTTTATTATAACTTTTGAATAATTGTTAGATGTTAGTTTGGTAAACCTTAAGCGTCGTGTAAGTTAAGATCACATACATCACATATGGCATTAACTTATAAACTCTGGGGGTTTCTGAGACCCCAGTGTGCAGTTCCAGGGTTAATTTCTCTGCTCGAATAAAATGCCACCACTTTGCCACTTGAATCGTAAGTGAGCATTTTTCGCTAGAAATTAAAAATATACAACTTTTAACCTTCATAATTTTCATATGAGATTAAGTTAATTTCATCTTCTTGACATTGGCATAAGCAGAACTTCGCACTTGAAACTTGACACGATCTATGAACTCATAAAGAATATTAAAATTATTGTTTTAAATATAGTATCAATATTTTCTGTAAACTGTATCACATTATAGGCTTATTTAAATAAATCGTTAATGTAATAATGGTGCTTTAATTATTTTTAGCAACTTCATAAGCTAGGGCAACAATCGAAAGGAAGTGACGTTATTCGCATTAGTTCACGGTAGCTCGTATTACCGGATATTAATTTTCAAGTGGACAAATAATACACCGTATTTCCGTAAAACTTTTAAATTGCTCATTGTCAGTGTCACCATTGGTATAGTCATAATTATTATGTGTATGGTATTTTAGTGCAAAAGCTCGTCCGTCACTCGAAGTTTGGTTGGTTATTTATTATTCAGCATTAACAGCATAAATTTTTGATAAAGAAAAGATATGTGACATGACTTTTAAATCTGTTAAATATTGAATCTCTATGGCTATATTGACCAAAGAGAAAACTACGATATCCGGCCAATCTATTTGCAAAAGGCGTCTCTGTTTGATGGTTGCAGCAGCATGTTTAATGCAAACAACAATAGGTACTCTCTTTCATGTCAATATAAGTAAAGGGTAACAATAAAAAACGGAAGACCTGTCAATAACGAACCACAACAAATTACCTATCCTTAATGTATCCTGCCATTTTAAGTTACAGTGTTTGTTTAAGAAATGGTAAAGTGTGACCCAATAAATATAGAGTTACCTTTTTCAAATAAATCATTTTCGTTTTGAAATTTGCGCATAGGCGGAAGAAATCAAATTTTCGCTTTAATCAAATTGTAATTTCTCCACAGATTAAGGTTTTTATTATAAATTGGCTTCAATTTACATCGGAATACATAAATTTGATTCGTTATTTAAAATTTGCTTTTTGCGTGTATACCCACAGGGCACAATTAGTTACATCAAGTTTGCGTTTTACTAAGCATGAGAACTGTGCAGTAGAACAAGTCGTTTAATAAAAACAATATTGATGAAGCCACTTGAATTCTTATAATATGGCATATTGAATAATTAATTTTTTATGGTCAATTTAATTCAAATGAATTCCATAAAATTATGTCGCGGTGGTGGTGAAACCTCACAGACACATTATGACGCAGATTTCTCACGGAAGCACGTGCCCATTTGGCCCTTTTCTATGGTCACACAGAACTCACCCCGAAAACAGAAACTAACTATTTCAACAAACTACACGCGTGCCAACTGTCATGAGTTTAATTATCCTACCTAAAAGCTGTGATTGATGAGAATCTTCCTACGTTGCTCCCCCACGTCGTTTTATTGCTACCGGTGATGCTACTTCATATACAACAACAATGGAATCTGTCATGATACGAGTTACTAGAAACATTCGCATGATGTATATGTTTTACTTGTGCGTACGTATTTTCAGCGGTACACTATGCCATTACTTTAAGGATATGAGAATGTGACTATTTTCTTAAGAACATCTTAAACTTAATGGATTACTTGTTTCCTGCCATTTTACGTCGCTACATTCAAAATTATGATTATAAACGTGAGCAGCAAAACTTTCGCTTCTGGAAGTAATTTTACGAATTAAATGAACGGTGTCTTAATTTCATTAATTGTTCGGAAAATGTTCTCTATCATGTTTTTCATTATGTGCAATTGATGATCAAAATGAGGATGCAACAGATCTCTATTCCACTACCACTATTAAGAGAAATCGGGCTGGTTGACTACAGAGGCAATCAGACACAGTTCAATTATTTTGGACATACACAAAGCATCCCCTATTACACTGTGTATTGACGAGATACTATGCATCTGTCGGTACCTAGCTTAAAAACGCTTGAAACAGAATAATTATTGTTTCAATTTTTTGTTATTTTACAAAGTGAATAAATTTTTACAAATCTAACTTACTTCTATTTTCATTTATTTTATATACAGTGCAGCCTCGCTTATCCGGACACACTTTATTCTGGACACTCTAGTAATCCGGACACTCCGGCTCTTCGGGCATTTTTTATTTTTTGCCTCTGCAATCTGGACGAATTTCTAGTTGCAATTTCATATTAATACAATTCACCAGTACTCTTTTTATAAGACTAAACTATGACATCACTCATCGCCGGCGCCGGATAAACCATGGATGCAATGAAGCGCTAAAATTCAGAAGGCTAAAAAGAATATCTGAACGGCCATAGCAAATCAATAACACTCAAAACGCTAAGCGAGAAGTCACTAATTGTGATTTAATTCCTATTTTCTTTGATTTAATTGGTAAAGTTAAATAAGTAGGGGGCGGCCATTAATTACCTGAGGCGATTTTTCGACCCCATCTCCCCCTGGTGAGATATCGTAAGATTTGTTTTTTTTAATCCTTGATCTCCTCCTCCTTTAAACGCCCACGTAATTAACGAACGTCACCTAATGATAACACAGGTCTGCAAATCAAATTTTTTTTCGAGCGCTGATACCATTCCTCCTGATTCTTATGTAAATTAACCTCCTGAATCCGAATATGACCTCCGTTTTCCCCCATCATCCAGCGCAATCCGGGGATGCCCCTCCCCCCATCTATTTTATTATTTTTTTAACAATTATTTATTTTATTTATTATTTATTTTTAGTCTGGTAAACTAGAAAGGTGAAAAGTTAATATTTGTAGCTATAAAGTTGATTTGAGAGAAGATTTGTCCCCTGAAATTGTAAAAAAATCATTAAAGAATTTTCCGTTTTTTTGCTTAATTTTTTCACTTATTCTTGCTGTTTATTTCAGCAAAAAATAAAGCAATCACACAGAACATATACCTTACATATACATTATATGCAAGTTTTCAGTTTTTACAATCGGGGGTTCTGGGGGGTGTGAAACACCCTCCCGTATACCTGTAAATGTGTAGCAAACAGATTTCGCTTCCAGTTTTAAAGTTGTGATTCCACTGAGCATTACTGGATCTAGGTTACAAAAGACATTTGGAAAAATCTATAAAAAGCTAGATTCTGGGACCAATTTTGTTTAGGTGTACTGGAGGGTGTTCCACACCCCCCAGACCCCCCCGTTTTAAAAACTGAAAACTTGTGTATGTTTTCTTTCAAACTTTTAAAAATAAAATTCCTAACTTTTCCAAGTCTTCCCCTAAAACCCTAGATCAAAATTAAACATTTTTCAAACCTTAGTAAATTTTAAAAATTGCAAATTTTTTATTTGTCAAATTTTCCTGCCTCCTAGTCTTAATTTCCACGAATTTTCACTAAAAATAAAAAATTCCTCGACTTTCCCTGACCAAATTTGTGTAATTCTCAATTCTTTTACTTTTGCAAGTGAAAATCCTGCTTAAACATTTGCTCTAATTTTTAATATTTTGCCCCCCCCCAACTACAAGTCGTTGCTTAATCGGTTAATCGAGGCGGTTCCAGAATTTTTCTGAAAGGGGCAAAAAGATCAAACGGGCAAAAAGTGTTCTCAGATTTGGGATTGTCTCCTTGTTTATTTTTAAACGTCTGGGGGAGGGGTGCTTCCCCATAAATCCGCCTAAGCTCGCGATTAGTACCTTTTTTGATATCTGGCAGTTTATTAAATATCTTTCATATTCCATCCAATCTTGTACTTTGAAACCATGCAATAATTGTAATAAATTTGTTTTTCAATTATCAGTAACAATAAATAAAATTGACAATTCATGCTTACGATACATTGTCAATTTACCTAGTTGACACTGACAATTGTCACTTTGTTTACAATCCGAGGTTAAGCCAGTTCTTCAATTATTATAAAATGATACTACAAATTTTCTATCGGAAATTTAATTTATTCAACATTAATATTAAGTGATATTTATTATTATTTATTATTAAGTGATTACGGTGGAGTGATGGATCAGTGCGGCCTTCAGGCCGCACAACCTAGGCAATCAGACATCGTCAACTTTAATAGATTTGTCAACTGATATATTTAGAAATTGTCAACTGCAATTCCGATTTGTTAACTGCTATTCAAAGATCGACAACTGTAAATTCCATAGATAGTTACTGTCAAAACAATAAAAGTAATAACGAAAAGAACGACGTCTCTTTTATTTTATTACAATTACTAATTATTACCGGACTAGGCATTAAAATGCAATTTCCCTGCGCGTATATAAGCAGGGAAGTGTTGTTTTGATGACGATTTTCGGTAAACTACCTATATAAAATAAAATAATTGAGTAATACATACGTATCCACGGGTTGTAATCAATAAAATAAGAAAAAAAAATCTGATGTGGACACCACGTAACTTCCTTGTAATTTTTATAATAATTGGACAGGAATCTCGTTAATCTATTCATGCGCGTCATTAATTACAACTTTTGGGACGGACAATCGCAACCAAAAATAGGAGGTGCACAACTAGATGCTATAAGTGTCTCAAATCCAAAATTTCAACTTTCTACGACCTACCGTATTTGAGTTATGCGACATACAGACGTCCGTACATACGTACGTACGTACGTACAGACGTCACAACGAAAATAGTCAAAATGGATTCAGGGAAGGTCAAAACGGATATTTCCGTCAAAATCTGGAAATCGAAAAAAATCGGTATCACAATACTTCCTTGGTTTACAAGGAAGTAAAAATATCTCGCTAATCCGGAAAACTCGGTTATCCGAACAAACTCAAAACTATATCTGTCCGGAATAACAAGGCTGTACTGTAATTAATTTGTTTTTACATTTGGTTAATTACCATTTACTGTCATTTCTCTCTCTCTCTAGTCGTGTATGCTTCTTAACAGAAGCATCGTAATCTATTACCTTGGTGGTTTGGCTTTGCCTTCCGAGGGAAGCCCATAGATCTATCTCGAGCTTTTTAGATCACAGCAGTGAATTCGAGGCAACCAGGATTTTGAACACTAGAACCCCCGCCAAACTGCTAGTACTGTAATTTACTGTACTTCACTATCCTGTCATCTTATTAGAATTTAATTTGACATATAATACTTTTTCGTTATCCCAATTTACTATTACGAGTAGAGCAAATTGTAAACTTTTGAGAAAAAAACTACCATTCAATAAGCAGATTCCTCTATATTGCAGTGTTTAGAATGCAAGCTATCGAGCCTAAGGCAGTTGTTAATTTCATTAATTAAAAGAATGATGTCAAAAATAAAAAAGTACAAATTCAAAGAAACTTAACATTTAAATTTATAAAAAAATTAACCTTGAAAGAAATAATTGATTAAAATGAACTACTGAAAGTTAAAGAACTTCGGGTGTTGTAAAATAATTGTAAGAAGTGCGTGTACAGGCGAATGAAATAAATATAATGAATAGCATTATCATTAACAAGCATTGATTTGAAAAATTGAATGTAAAAAAATGAAATTGCTAGACAACGGATTGATGAGGAAGATAACAAAAAATAAAAAAATAAAAAAAAAAGAGAAAGACCACAAAGTAAAAATAAAAATAAAGATGGGGACCAAGCAAACGCCGGAATAAGCGTTCAACTCCAAGGGATGAAAACTCGTCCCCAAAGCCGGGTGAATCAAATAGTATGCAGGCAATGCAGATCGAGCAGGCAACGGAAAACCACTCGACTAATTTTCCATGAGCGCATATTAAGTCTATCCTGGGGCTACCTGATTCGGTTGTATGTGCCAAAGCATCAGGTGCCCTTCATCAGGTTGGATAGTTAATTAGTTAGTGTGGAGACTAATCAGCCGACAATTTAATGTAATTTCCTTGCCGGGTTGTTTTATTATCCCACCCAACCAAATCAGACAGCGTAGAGCTGATTTAAGGATCGAAGAGAGAGATAGTTGTTTTAATGTCATCTTTCAATTTCTACAAAAAATTTTGTTTATAAAAATTTGTGAGTCAGGTTAATGTAAACTCACTGTCCTTAAAAGTGTTTTACTGTTCAAGTAAAATATTTGTAAATCTGGAAAAGTACTATAAAAAACTGGAGTTTTAAATTTGTATTAAAAAGTTTCAAGTCGCAAAAAATATAAATTATATAATAAACATTAAAAACTTAAAAGTATGCCAAATATCCCCGGTTTGCTTATTTTATTTTATTTCCTTCTCTCTTTTAATTCTTTTAAAACAAATTAACTTTTTAGTTTCAGTCTTTACCAAAATATTCACGTATAAGGACTTAATATCTTAAAGCATCCCAATTAAAATTTTTACACCTCAACTTTCAACCCAAGCAAATACTTTACTTTTATTTAAGTTTCCAAGAAAATTATTAAAATTTAATAGATTTTACTTCGCTTACATTTCTAAATATTAAATAATAAGCCAAGTATAAAAAATATGTCATGGCAATCAAAAAGTTATGGGAGCATTGAAATGGTGGTTAAAGAAACGTGAAGTAAATTAGTCTAATTAGGAATCAATGGACTTATGTGGGAATTAAATTTAAAATCTGTCCAGGATGTCATATTAAGAACGAACTTGTCACTTGTACGCTAAATAGAACCATTTGTGCATGATGTTATATTTTGGTTTTATGCAGGTTTACCATTTACTATTAACAATTACCGGAGTAGAGTAAAACTTTAGTGGAACTTCTCAGACGATACTTGAACATTGAGAATATAAATTTGCAATTACCTAACTGCATAAAATTTATCTTAAAAACTTCTGAAAATGTTTTCTTTGAAAGTTATAAATTTCCAATAAAAATCTTCTTTTCTGTTATCATTTTTTGCTGTAAATAAAATATAAAATAAATAATGCAATACCCTACAGCGAGGTAATCGATACTTTAGTGGTTTAACAGCTCTTAAAGTAAATTTGAAACGAAATCCGCGTGTCCTTTTATTAGGATCCGGGCTCCTAAGTACCATATATGAATATCAACGACGCCACTACAGCCACACAAAACCGCAGTCCTTGCCTAATCCAATGTCCTTTTAAAGTTCAATTCACCTCAAGAGAATTTTATTAAAAATCGCGGCTATAGAATTATAGCTAGCAAAAATTGTATACCTAAGTTGACCTACTTCAAAACTGGTTAACGAAATCAGAAGGGAGATTTCACGAGCAATGTCAGTTTACTTTTGTTCGACATAAATAAATAACACGAGATGGAGATGGAGCAAAAGAAAACCTTCTTAAATGTAGCTTTATCAACCCGACACTATTTTATATAATATTTAGTAATAAACTTATATCTCTTTTATTACACCAACATATTTTTAAATTATATTGTGCAAAAAAACTTGTTGACGCCATCATAAAATGGTCACTTAGCTGCAGTATAAATCAGTTGAAAATCCACACTTTTATACCATTTTTATCCTATTTTATACCTGTCGTAAAACTTAAAGATGATATCTTTTGGATGTTCCTATAAATATCGGTACAATTGGGAACGAAAATTATTGATTTTTTTATTTTTATACGGTGCTGATGACGCCCAATGGTGATCCATTAATTATAAAAATAGGAATTAGTTCCTATTCCTAGTTATTCCTAATCGTTAGTTGCATTTAATCAAAAATAATTTGACGTTCAGAGGTTTTGTGAAGCATGAATGTCACTGTCTCTATATTCTAGCTAAATTTTTATTAAGTAATTTAAATAGTTCGATAGTTTCTTAATTTTAAAAAATTTAAAAAGTATCTTTTGAATAGATTTTCTGCAACTCCACTTACACCTAAAATTCAAATGTAAAGTTTTTGTGTTAAGTATTCTATCAACTGCGTAAATTTGGGCAATATTAACCACCGGGCTCTTTATCTTATCTACAAAAATAGTTTGGTGGTTAAGCTTGCTAATTTCAGAAAATGTCAGATTGTATTCATCCAGTAGATTACTAATGAGACAATTTTACTCTTTAAATTACCCCATATAGTTTTGGGTTTGAGGGACTTAACCAGAGGGGTGACCAAATAGTTCACAATCTCGCAATTTTCCTGCTTAGTTTATGCTTCCTATCTGTAAAATCTACACTGTTCCCTTATTGATAGCTAAGCTACTTTCCTCTATCAGAAAACGGAATCCAATAACAGAATTATTTTAGTACATGAGTTTAACTATAGACAATTTAACATTTTCCTAAAATAAAAGCAATATACAAATTTGCCGAACCGTACTTGGGTTTGTAAATATTTAATTGAAAATTCTGCTAATTCGTGTAATTAACCAAAAATACACAGTATGACACCCAAATCCAAAACTATGCTGCAAACAGAATATTCATATTTCGAACAAAATTTTTACTCCTCGCGGACGATTAAATAGTAAACCAACTAAAACATACTGACCAACATCCATTAGGCCCGAAAATAAACAAAATGTTGTTTGTTTGAATAAAACCAAAATTAATTAAAGCAGAATATATTTGTAGCATTTCCCTATCGAGCGTTCATTTAAATAATTAACACCATAATTTAATATAATTTAACGCAAATGAGCAAATGTACAAGTGCAATGTACCAAAAAGATATCAAATTACTTCGCATATGTTGATGGAAATACTAGTTGCTATTTTAGAGCTTCTAATCTTGCTATAAATTACTAATCCGGGTTCATAATTTGCACAGGCCATTCTCAAAACTTTTAACACTGACGAACGCCAAAGTGTGATTTTTCCAATAATAACGGACCTAAATTTAAGACCAAACTAATCTGGTAAGGGTTGTTTCACTAATCTTACTGTAAGTCACGTTTCCCTCGAGCACAAACGTACGTCACTGCAATTTTTATTCAAGTATAGTCAGTGGTGGCGTACGCTTGTAATCAACAAAGCCACGTGTCAGGAGAAGGATACCTAGCTTAGACCGGATCCTTACCGGATAAACCTACAACAAACTTTAACTTCTGTAACGAGCCCGACACGTTTATCAGATTTTCAAAACAAAATCAAGCGAATCGATATAATTTTTTTCAATGGCCAGCCAACATTTCGTCGTGGCATTATACCTTTATACCTATAGTAAAAGTCACAAAGCGGGTAGCAGCCAAAACGCAGAAAATTGAATAGAATCGGATATCGAGGTTGATTTAGATTTATACAGGTAGAAGTAGTTACCAACCTACAAAATCTGTTCATTTTAAACCCCCTCGTTATTGTATAACAAACATCTGCCGCTAAACCGCTGTCCGTGAAATAAAAGTTATTCTATTTAAATGCAAATTTTTGTTTCACTTAAACTGTCGTTTTGTATCAAGTTAAAGTTTTTCGGAAATATTTAAAAAATACTTTCACGTTAAAAGTTGTCCGTCCGTCTTGCAAAAACTTCCTTCTCTTTGTTTATTTTTCCAATTCAGTTATTCTAGGTTTAACTTTTTTAGGTAACGACTTTCAAGAGCTTTCTTCTATAAGAAAAGAGCAATTAAGTTACACGATAGTAATTTTTTATGTGTATCAGAAAACTAAATGAAAGGGCAAACAGTTTAACGTTTAAGATGTTCTCCAACATTGCAGCCATAAAAATTTAATTAAATTTCGACCAGCATCGATTTGTGTTTATTCCAATAATATGGTGATAAAATAAAATTGTATTCAAAATCTGTTTCCTCCAAAAATATTGATTTATTTAACTGCTGTCGGGTTAAGAGGGTTTGACAAAAATTATAAACAATGTAAGTTTGTAATTCATAATTTAATAAAAAAGTAGACTTTGAAGTGTAATTTCGAAAATAAAATTTAATTTTTAAAAAGGTTTTACCTTTCACAACCGAAAGTGCCAAGCCCAACCAAGAAATTGACCCCGCTGGAACATAAACCAAAATCTTTGATGTATGTTGTTACTTTTAAATCAAATTGGTATATCTTTATAATTTAATTTGTTTTCACTTTATGTGCATAACGAGATTTTCCGGTTTTATGGAATCCTCGAAATTTGGAGCATCAATTTCCGCTACATTATTTTATAAATTCGCTGTAAGAACAATTAATGCTCCGAAAGCAATTCCAAATTTATACGAACTTTAATAAATAATGTAAATATAAACGAGAAATAATTGGAAGATTTTAATCACTTGGTGCTTATTGTCTGAAGTTCTGATTTTTCACCTAATGCAATTTACGTTTTCCATTATTCCATGTAACACAATTCCATTTAACTTGCGGTATTATAAAATAATTAAATATTTAACTGAAGGAAGTACAAAAGCAAAAATTTTAAAACAAATGTGGTAAAATATTTCAATAAACATTCAAGAGAAAAGCATTTTGAAAATAGTGGAAACAGTTTCCGGTTAAACCGTTGCGCTCAATTAGTCTTCATTGGTCTGCATGGTCAATTCGGGATGTATGTATGTATGTATAATGGTGTAAATAAATTTGTAACAAGTTGGTTTTAGTTCTACGTTTGCATTAATTAAGTCCAACTTTTGGTACTAATTACATAACTAAATTTCAGTAAACTCTTTCCAAATTTTACTTTATTCTTTCTAAGTTGATTATAATAATTAACAGGAACTATTCAAACTGGGCAATTGAATTAAATTAGATCTCGTTACATGGATCGCTGATTTTAACTCAACTCAGTAAGTTTTGCTAACGATCACAACTAATGTATTATTGGAAGAATGGAATTTTTGATTATACATTTATTATTTAGTGTGGTAATAGTAAACATACCTTTCAAAAATAATAAACTATTTTAAAATCTTGGCATTGCTCCCCCTAAATTTGTGCGAGAAACCTTGAATCAGCTGATTTGCTATATCTTTCCAAGAGTCCTTCGACGATCAAATTTGTCTATAATTAGATCTCAAAATTTAAATATATAACAATTTCGCTGTATGTGGCAAAAATATTGTCCATTTTTTATTTTAATGTTCCAAATTGCTTTATGTGCAAGTGAAATTAAAGCAAAATTAAAATTAGCATAAATTTGCATTATTTTGAAACTAACCTATACGCGAAGGCTCGGCAAGGAAAACAAGGAGAGAGCAATGGATCGATGATTCTGGATGCTGCGTGGAAGACAAAATACAAATGACGCCGTTTGTGTAAAAAAAATTAATAATAAACCACGATAACACGCCTTCAACCCCAAAATGAAAAAAAGATTTTTAAATCCTTAAGCTGTTTCCCAAAAAATCGGTTCCACTTTTTGCACATTGCACAATAAATTTCATCAAAACAACGGAGGGTTGCAAATATTACCGAACGGTTAGAAAATCTCAGTTACTCACCTAAATTGTTTTAGCGGTAAATTATAACGAAGAACTAAACGAAATTAAGTTTGATTTTCCACTTATGATCGTAAAAATGCATTTAAAGCACGTGTTTCATTAAAGCACACCACCCACAACTAACAACTGTACAGGGAGCACTGAAAGGGGGCCTCCGTGCGCATCACGGTACAATTTTTAAATCCCGCTCGATTTCGGTAAGCTGCGCTTAGTAATCGCGCGCACTTTTGTGTTTACTATCAAAACTCCATCCTTTTTGCACTTTAACTTAACACCATATCACTTGGTTATTTTACACACGTGCACAAGTTCCGGCAGTACAATATTTCTTTCGGCACCCTTTTTGAATTTACCCTTACAGCCCCTCTCTATTATCAAATTACCCTCGTGCTGAGTTTTCAAGTTTAGGGTTCTACAACCACAAGATAATTTAAAGCAAGGTAAATTACGTAAAGCTTTTATTTACATAATTTGATATAATAAATATGTCACTTCAAAAATTAATCTGCTTTCTTCAACTTTAAGTCACCCTTAAGCTCTACGACGACATTATACGTAATAAAAATGAAAAGTCAAACTTTTACTTTTTAGTTGTTCGAGTTTTATAACCGTTAAGTACTTTTAACTTAAAATTTAATTTAAAATCGAAATTTTAATATTTAATTACTTTCACAATCAACCCGTCAAAAATGTGATCCGATTAAGTTTACCTTTTATGTTATACGTGGCACTTGATCAGCTTGCAAAGTTGAGCACACACTTAATCAAGAACTAAAAGGGTAACAGCCTTGTCTAAAAATAATTACCTATTACAACAAGCAAATATTTGCTTTTGGGCATTGCAAAATTTGGTTGTGGGTTACTGATTTATCAATAAAAATAAAAATTTCCTCCAAAATAATATAATTTTTCAATATTATTATGAATTTTCAGAAACTTTATTCGGTTCTAAACCATTAAAACTTGAAGAGCCCAAAGAAAAAAGAAAAAAATAACAAATTTAACTTAAAAAAAACTTTTGATTGCTGATAAAATTGCCTGGTAGCGATACTTTTAAAATAGTTTTATCTTTAGACGATCATGGTACAATCTATGTATGGACGATTAATGTACATTCTTTCATACCATAAATTGTGGAGTATCGCAGGAAGGCGTGTTTGGGCCTATTCTATATATGTTTGACACCTCATATATTAATGAATGTTTGCAAGAACTCAAAAATTGAAATGCCGTTAAAAATAATTTTTCGGTATGTAATAAAAAAATATATAAATATATAATCTACATAAAAAATACCTCACCTACTACATACATATACCGGCTGGCACAGGAAGCCTGTTAACCCCTAAGTTCATCCGTTCAATAAAAAACACTTTTTACGTGTAGGTTAATCTAAATACGTTACAAAAACTTGTATATGGACCATTTTTTCAATTTTCTCCTAATTTATGTTACAACTTGAATTTAAAGTTAAACCACCAGCTTGTTTATATTCAAATTACATATCTTATTTCGTAGGAAGGCAGCAGCTGAAATTATAGTTTTAACCCAAACTAGAGTTTTTGTAACCTGTTATAATCATAAATCAATTTAGTTAAAAATTATATATTAATTTAAATAATAATTGAGTAAATTTAAATATTATAATGGAGAAAGTATGTAACAACTCAAACAGAAAAGATACATTTTGAATAAACGTCCTAAAGTATTAAAAAGCTAAACATCTATTAGTTCTAATAGCTCTGCATATTTATACAAGATGCTTTGTGAAATAGTTTTCAAACCATTTTTATTACATTTAAAAGCCAAAATTAAGTTTCATTCTTGTTTAAATTTATACAAAAATTTAAATTTTAATGAAAAGAAAACAGTAGCTTACCTTTGTAACTGCTCATTGGAAAAATCAAAAAAATAATATTTGCATGCAGGGATAGATATAGTTTGTTGACGCTCGACGAATATAGTTTTTTGCTGCCGTGTGCTAAATATGTAATTAGGCTTCTCTGTGGTATGATTAAATGAGCAAAAATCAATGATGATAACATAAAAATGGTTACCGAGGTTTTTATAACAAGCTAAACATTAGTTTATTCCAAACTCCAAAAACCAAATAACTGCATGATAAGCAAATGAGACTCTTCAAAAAAAAAAATTTTAAATTCCAAATCCAAATTTGTATTCTAAATATAAATTTTTTGTTTAAATATACTTTACAAATGGGAAAATAATATGAACAAATAAATTGAAACTTAAAATATTAATTTTCAGTTTTATAAAATTTACCATTCAAAAATGAAAAATTAAGTTTGTAAATTATAACTTTTCCAATCAAAATACATCCAAGAATATCAATCATTCTTTAAAGTTTTCCAATCTTTGTCCAAATTTTTGGGCAGTTAAACATAACTTACAGAAAAATAAATCAATTTTTATTTGCAAACTATCAAAATTCGAATATAAAATTACATATAATTACTAATCAAGAAAAAAACTTTTTTTCAACCAATTGCCCAAATCGAAAACACACCCTGGTTTCCCCACCTAGTTATTGCAACCTTAACTGGTTTTCGGGAAAACTTGAAAATTATAATATAATTACAAATCTTACAAAATCAATTAAACTTTAATTAAAATTAAAACTTCTAAAAAAAATTATAAAATTCTACAAAATAAATATCAAAATTTCTTTTTATTGAGTTTTGACTTTTTAAAATTAAATTTTATTATTAGCTATTTTGATCTAAAAATTTAATACGAATAGATTTTGTCTTTGAATTTTGTTAAGGGGTTAGGCCATTCTAAAGACCGAAAAAAGAAGCTTTTCTGGGAATTTTTTTTTAGCAAAATAAATTGAGAAATTCAGTGACAGCACACAATAATTTTTTTGAATCAATAAATTTTAAAATCCCGGCTGTGCAGCCTTTTTGTAATGACGTCTCTGTTTTTCCAGGGTCCACGGCCGGACAAACAGCTCCTGTAATTTTTGAATTATGATAAGCCAATTAATTTATTTCGGCATAATATAGTATAACAACAGCTATAGAGGTATAGAAAAATAAAAAAATTTGCCTAAAAAGTCGTCAGAAAATTGTTAATAACAAATGAAATATGCAATATAAAAAACAATCCTAACGTACTTCCATTGCTGTTGTTATAATATGCAATCGAAAAAAATTGATTGGCTCATCATAATTCAAAAATTACAGGAGCTGTTTGTCCTGCCGTGGATCCTGGAGACGCATTGCAACAACGCTGCACAACCACAATTTTGAAATTAATCACTTTAAAAAAATTATTGTGGACAATCACTGATATGTATGTTAAACAGCCCCTTTTGTAATCTAGACTTATTTTGTAGTTTTTCCGAAAAAAACATCCCCAAGAAAGCATATTTTCTCGACCTCTCGAGTGGCCTAACTCATTGGGGGGCGTCCATTAATTTCGTGAGGTGATTTTGGCGATTTTTAGACCCCCCCCGCCCCCCTTGGTGAGATGTCGTGAGATTTGGCTTGATCCCCTTCCCCCCTTCTAATCTCACGTGAGATTTTTTAAAATGCATATTTTTAGTGTAAATAGTTAATCTGTCGTGCTTGATTGGGTTGGATTTATTAAAAAGCATAATTTGCTTCATTATTTTTATTTAAGAATAGTTAACACAAAAAAATTACGTGATATTTGCCGAGCCCCCCCACTCCCCCACGTGAGATTTGGTGAAATTCGGCTCGACCCCCTCCCCCCCTAAACGCCTCACGTAATTTATGGACGCCCCCTTGAGTGACTATTTTAAAAGTTGCTTTTTTTATATTTGAATTTGTCTTAAAATTAATTTTGTAAATAATTTTCGAGTAATTATTATAGAAATTTGAATATGTGATGCGTCTTTTCGTGCCAACAATTTTTGAGTTGGCACGAAATTGAACAACAATTTTTGCTTTTAGCCAGATTCGTCGAAGCGGACGGATGCTTTTATGAAAGTCTCTAAAAATGTTAGTTAGGTAGTGATGATTAGTAAGTTTAAAGGAGGTGGAGGTAATAGTGACCAATGGGTAGGGTAAGTTACTCTGAAATATTAAAGTGCGATATGATTTCGATAGACACTCGTTGTTTCTTCAAACGTTAACAAAATGTAACATATCAAACTTAAAGATTCACTTGTTTGTTATTTTGTTAAACTAAATGTTTTACTTTATTGCCGGCACTTAACGGAACTAAAGTGCTTTAATGCTATTAATCAAAAAAATAAAAGTAACGTTAAGCAAAAATAATATTTATACTTCATATTTAATCGAGTGATATTGTTAAGATTCAATATTTGTTTCTTAATAAAGTTTAATATTTCTTTTTTTTTTGCTATTTTTGGTGAAATGACACAATATCATAAAATTTTAATTTAATTGCTGTTAGAGGTCGTCCATTTTTTACGATTTTTAAGGTTTGTAGACCCCTCTCTCCCCCTATGTCACATTTAGTCACATTTTCATTAAACGCCCTCCCCCAAGTGACGTCACACTTCTACCCTATAAAATTTAAAAATTCGTAAATTTTTTTTAACAACTAACCTAAATTAAATCATTTTTGCAGTTTATTTTTATTAATATTTAATTTATTTTGGGCGCAAGTAAAAACGCACTTAAGCGCTACTTATGTATGTTGCTACAACCGATCCATGGATCAAAAAACATATTTTTTAAAGATTTAACTTTGTGACATCACAACATTTAAAATCCCCCGGACTTCCTGTCACATGTTTGTCACAAAT
The DNA here is from genome assembly GCA_949152465.1 of Cantharis flavilabris. NCBI lineage: Eukaryota > Metazoa > Arthropoda > Insecta > Coleoptera > Cantharidae > Cantharis > Cantharis flavilabris. The sequence goes on from OX424435.1 coordinate 15,822,676, forward strand.
CTGAGATGACCCCCCTCTACCCCCTAACGTGTGACGTAATTTATAGATGGCCCCTGATTACAATATTGAAAAATCATAATAATTTATTATAACCATAAAATTGAGAAAATCACTAACGTTCTTACGCAACCAAAAGTTTGTTAGTTTTTCAGTTGACTAAACTGAAAATGAAAAGACTGGATCTTAGACTTTACATTTTTGCTGTTAACTTGAGAAGATAATATTGGTCAAATGGTCACCGCTAGAGTTAATCCATATTTCGGCACTTTTTGCGGCATTTTCTACAATTTTCCAAATGTGATAAAACGCCAAAATAAGAGATTAAGCTGCCGGGAGATGCTTGCTTCAGAATGTTTACTGCCTGATGTTCTCCAAACCTAAATTGCGTGGCCCATCGTCTGGTTGATGTTGAAAGTTCCTCTGGGGATACTTGTACACGCAAAAATACGATGTTCTATGTATTAACATTAGTGCTGGGACATCGATAGAAAAACATCGATGTTCGATGTTAATGCCTAACCTGAACATCGATGCCATCTATAACATCCGTTGAAAACATCTATGTTTTTTCCTTGATTTCTTATAGACAAAAACATCGATACCATAAAAACATCGATGTTTTCAACCGATGTTATCGATGGTATCGATGTCCAGGTTAGGCATCGACATCGAACATCAATATTTTTCTATCGATGTCCCAGCACTAATTAACATTTTTCATGTAGTACAATAATTGTTGTCACACGAACAACAGTTATTGTAGTAAAATGAAATGCACCTCTCATGCTGTTTATACTACATCAGTTGTAAAATGCACTTACGCATTGTTATTCGATGCATGTAGTTAATTTTACAATTTTTTTGTACTTTTAACTGGAGAGTATTGTTGCTTTATCACTCTAAATAGTTAATAAAAAATTAATAAGTACCTACTTTATATCACAATGTTGTTAAAAATTAACAACAATTGCAGTAAGCTGTACTGCAGTTCTTTTACAACAATTCTCTTTAGAGTTAGAAGGGTAGGTATTTTTCTTGCAAATTTTCGGCTCTATATTTGTATGACAAAAAAATTTTTACAATTTAATACTGTGTATACAGCTTTTTTAATATAATATTAATTTTATTTCCATCAAAGGTATGTACCTAATCTGAGTAAAATAAAATTTATCGTTGTTTTAAATGAGAATTAACTTTAGTATGCCAATTAAATGTTTAACTCTTTAGTAATTATGTTTTACAAATAAATTAATTATATTAAGTTGCAATTAATTAGGTTAATGTAAATTTAACGTAGTCATCTTTCAAAGATATAGTAGGCTTTTCGTTTCGTTGAAACTAACTTTAACTTTGATGGGCGGTTATTAAATTTGTGGTTCCGGTTATAGATGATGGGCTTGGTTTAGTATCGATTTTATAAATTAATTAGGGAAAACTAAAGAAATTTATTTTCAATTTCCAAAAGTGTATTTCCTTCTATTTATATATTTTTATTGTTTCAATTTTTAACTAAATTGCTTTTTGTGTGTTTATAATTAAAAGGTGCAGGAAAATGCTGGATTTAATAAATACGAAGATGCAGTCAATGTAATAATTACATTAATATACAACCTGCATATCTACAAGTCAGGTGGTAAAAAGTTCACGTCTGTTGTACAAATCGCTTCCTCTAAATGAAAATTCTTCTAATTTATATTCGACCGTACTTATAAAACGAATATTGCATACAAATGAAAATAATAAATTATTACAAATATTCACAAACTCAGTAACAATTGCAATATTTTATCATTGCGCTCTGCATTGGGTAAAAATTTATTTTATTCAATAAAATGGTATTAAAACTACTGGTATAATAAATGATATTTGCGTGGCCTGGATTTGATTTTCCTCTGCTTAAGAATCGAGCGGAATAATCGGACTTTGTGAAATTTGTTAGGGCCTTTTGTGGTTGCAGTAATTTTAATATATATTTAATTTTGAACAATGAACAAGCCAAAAATTAAAGAACTATTTGCGACGAAAATACTTGTATGCTAGGATTACAAGCAGCAGAAGAAGGAGAAGAAAAATAAACACAAAAATATTTTTTATAAAATCATTTATTTTTATTATTAGTTCTATGATATAGTAGTTATATCCAACAACTTTTTGTATAAACATAAATAGTTTGCAATGTATTCTATTCAATTTTCTATTATAATATAATTTGTAACTAAGAACTCAATAGAAATCGCAAATCTGATGTATAGTATAAAAGCTCTAAACCTTCACTCAGATAAGTATATTAATTAATTATTAAAGCTATGCTGTGTAGTTTACTGTGTTACTCATTGTACAATTAATCCACCCAAACAATCGTCGTGTATGTATAGCACAAAAGAAAATTTAGTGTAATTATTTACTAAATTAGTTAGTAATAAATTTAACAAACACACTGTTCATAATATTAATATTTATATAACAAACAACTTAATTAGGAACAAATAAAAATAAAGCTAAATCAATATAGCTTCCTTGAAATACTGTAATCAGTGCGGAAAAGATACCTATTACTTAATCGCAGAGAGAAAAGCATTTCAATAATAAGTTTAATTGGAACCTCACTGTCATATCTCACGATAATAACGCTGGTGTGTTATTGTCACTTCGGTTAGGCAAATTAAATATAAAGATTTAAATCTGAATTTTTAAATGTTGTGTCTAGTAATAAAATTTGTTAGGGCTAATAAGATTTTGTATTATCAAGATTGACTATAGCCAATAACGTATTTGAAACTCCATAAAACAAAGAAACCCTTAACTCTTTATTCTTGCTTTGATTAAACGTGAAGAAGTAAAATGGGCTATCTTTGTTTTAATGTCTTAATCACGTTTGTAATTTGATTCAAGTTAATTTAGTCGAGTAGTTTGGCTCGCCTTCGAATTATATTAGACTTTTATTTAGAGATAAAAATATTTAAGCACTTCATTAAAACTTTAGATTACTGATACTTACTTTTTACTTTTTTTAATAGTTCTGCAAAGTAAAATTAAGTTAAAAAATTTTGTTATGGTTTTAAAAATTTTACAAGGAATAAAAGTTGTTAATTGTATTTTTCTAAGCAATCACGGTGAATTGCAACTTCGACCTTATTGTATTGCAAATATAGGGTGCGGTTCCAGAAAAGTTTATATCAAAATTGAATCAGTAAATTGTGGGGAAAATAATATTGTGTTGGTTTTTACAATTCGATATGCTTCCTTGCAGGATTTAATAACCAGCAGGGGCTCAAACTGATTTATTTCCGTATTGAATCTACGATCCTGATATATTTACTGTTCATCGTCCACAAACTTATCGATTTATTTTTGAGGTCATATTGAACTATTTGGTTTAAAATACTTTTACGTCCACTGCATCATGTGATTTTATGACCTCCGATCAGTAACAATTTTAGCATCCTTCGTTTCGTGGTATATTTTACCAAAACATAATATTATACAGAAAACCGCTTCCAAATTTTAGTAAGCAAAATTAATTTTTGTAATGAATTTATTGTTTAATCTCCTTGAATAAAAAAATAACCTCATTACTTACTTTTTAAAGCACCAACGCATTGCATTATTCACAGAACAATTAATAAAGTAAAATAATTAAGAATAATTAGTACAAGGATAAACTTTGTAGGTACATTAATTTCTGAGGCATACTACATTTTTAAAGTACAATTTAAGAAAGTTGGAAGAGATGATTCAATTCTAATTCAAAACTAGGTAGGTACTTACAATATTATTTACAATCAAACTATTATCAACAAAATTTCTTCAAAATAATTTTATTCCTTGAATGATTTTTTTTGAATTCATATTGCAATATTTTCTGTGCACCCAAGATGCAAAACATCGAAAGTTAGTGAAAATCTTAGTATTGAAAGGGTTGAAAAAATTTTATCAAAATACTTGATTGATTTATTGAATACCTTGTTGATTTAGCCACTCCCAACCTGTGCGGTGGTTGAAATGAAGATTCATGTTTCATTATTATACTATGCATGGCGGCTTCCAGACTTTCATAGCATATCCTTTGACCTACATTATAAACTGGACTTTAGGAGAGGACGTCTTTCCTGTACACTGGAAGACTGCAGTGTAATGACAATTGGTGAACCCAACCCTATAACATGTTTCGAAGGCATTCTGTTGCAAAAGGGCAGCTAATCTTATTTATAGCAGCTTCAATATAAATGTTATCTCGTAGGTTCTTTAACTCAAGGGTTTGTCGTTTAACTAGCTGTGAAAAGTAACGAGCGCCAGATAATTTAATAAATCGACCGCAAACTAGAAGAACTTTGCTTTATTAAATCACCTGTAGAAAAGCTTCAAGATTAAAAGTAATAATATGTTAATAATATCAAGAAGTCAAACGAAAAGTAGTCTGCTTGATTACTAACATAGTACTAAACTCTTTTGAAAATAATGCCCATAACAAAAATAAGAGTTTCAAATTTCAAAATATACTTAATTTAATTAAATCAAAATTGTAAGATTTTAATTGTAATTTGTAAATTGTAAAATTTATTTTATGAGCAATAATGATTGCTTAGATCAATTGATCTTCTAAAATTATTATTTCTCAAGTAAACCATTTGATCAAATTAAATAAAATAATCGTCAAAATTTCATACTAAAATGTAATAATTTCAACTGTTTGGTCAAATTTTTATAAGCACTGGTATACCAATGAATTTGAAATCACTATTGGTACCCCGGTAAAAGGGCCTCCAGTTCTACTATGACCTTATTCAATCTTTTAAAAAAAAATTAAAACCATTAAAACTATAAAGAAAAAATCTAGTATTATTATTTAATTTTTAATATTCACAATAAAATATAATATTTTGGCAGTCTTCGCTTATATTGAGGTAAACAAAGTAGGCATCATTTATCATCAATAGTGTTCCCACTAAATTTTCAAAATCAAATCCTGTCATTTCCATGTTTTCCCTGACAAAGAATAAAATTTTCCATGACATTGCAATAAATCAGAAAACAAAAAGGTAAAAATATATCTTAATTTTAAAATTAAATTAAAATCAATATTTAATTAATTAATTAAAAATAAAAAAAAAATTAATAAAAAAAAACAAATTTATTTTAAAATTAAAAAAAATTATAATTAAAGTGTTTACCTCGACTGTAAATTTAATTTCCTTGACTTGACACTAAAAATGAAAAATTCCCTGACTTTTCACTGATAAAATTAGGGAAATCTTAAATTCCATGACTTTTCCAGATTTCCTAGGTTTTCCAATCAAGTGAAGTTTATCCGATTATTGTAAAATCGGCCCTTAACGTGGTTTTGTTATTTGTTTATCTTAAAATTATGGTTATTTATTATTTTCTTTCATTTCTGTCTTTTATAAAAACAGGGTTAACAACTTCGCACACTGGTCCCTCAACTGCTTGTTACGCTACTTAATAAAGTTTTTGCCAACATCGGTTTGATGATTTCCTAGAATTTACTCAAATCTTAACTTTTCATTGGTATCTTTGTAATCACGATACATTAGAACAGGGGTCTCCAAACTACGGCCCGCGGGCCAAATCCGGCCCGCAAGCACCACCTGAGTTGGTCTGATGTGACTAGTATCAGGCTCTCCCTTTAATTTATTTTGATACATCAAATCAAACAAAATAATAGTCAGTTATTTTATTTACAGATTAAAACTAGTTGTTAAAACACAACAAAAAGTTGTCGAAAAGCAATTAAACTGATGAGCTACTGTGACTAACAAAAATATTCGAACTATCCTATGTTAGCAATGTAAATTGCACGTTTGAAGACCGTTTTTTGACATATAAAAATCGCATTTACGATCGCATTTACAAAAATTTTTTTGTTTTCAATTTTCTATCTAAACATTTTTCAATTTTTTCGCTCAGTTTTTGACTAACAGCGACTTAAACAATACTCTGTAAAGCACAAAAAATATTGTCATATCTCGGAAACGGTGCGAAAAAATGATAAAATGAATAGGCATTTTTTCTTGAAAACAAGCATTAAGTATTTTTCTATTTTGTCTCACCGTTTCCGAGATATAAATGACGATATTTTTTGTGTTTTACAGAGTCTTGTTTAAGCCGCCCGAATCAAAAACGGGGCAACAAAATTGAAAAATTTATAGGTACAAAATTGAAGAAAATAAAATTTTTAACAAAAAATGTTTAAAAAGTTTTGCTGTAAAAGCGATTTTTATATGTCAAAAAACGATTTCAAAATGTGCCATTTACATTGTTAACATAGGAGGGTTCGAATATTTTCGTTAGCCACTGTAGCTAGATCTTGGCCCTCGGAGCTTTGTAGAGCAATTAATTTGGCCCTTAGGCTAAAAAGTTTGGAGACCCCTGCATTAGAATATACAGCATCCAAATTTTTCTATTTTTTGAAATCATTTTTCTTAATTTCTAAACCACACATGTGCTTTAACCTGAAAATTACATCACATTTATAAAATCCGATCCAAAATCATCCATCTATGCTTATAATGATTTCCATCAAATATTATCTTTCCTAGACTAATAATAATTAATCATTATTTTAGATATTTCCAACAATTTCTATCAACTTTCATTGTTTCGAGTTAATTTTTAGCATTTTCTTAAAAATGTGAGTGTTATTCTCAAAGATCCACAATGGTTTTCTTAATCCATTTTTCTATTCTCAAACCTGGACGTTTACCGAAATGTAATCCCGTCCCAATTTCAAAATTAAATTTGGGGAAAGAATACCATTGGAAAGAAGAAACTTTTGTAAGAATATTAAAACAAAATTTTCGCAGATTCAGTTCAGTTCAATACAGCCGAGCCTACAAAAAGAGTTTATCCAAACAAATGTTTGGATAATTTGTGCCTATATCTATATAGGTTTTTCACTTTCAAGTTTTCGATGTCGATCCAAAGGTTATTAAACTCCTCGTAGTCCAATTTGCCTGAACGATTTTGATCCGATAAGGCCACTATGCTTCGGCAAATTAATGCCTATGGAAAAACCTTTGTTTTTTGTTTCTACGAAAATAAGTACTCTAGTTTCAATATATAATATGACGACAGATATATTAACGTGTTTTCGCATATGAACAAATTCTAGGTTACTAATAATAATTTTTTGTTTATTTGACAACTTTGTAAATGTGCTTTCGGTTGGTTTCCACAAACACTCTAACTTGATGCGGATCTTTAGATCTGCACCGACCGTCATCTAAATTATTATTGGTGAACTTCACAGTCATATTCTGTGCGCGTTTATCAATTTCGCTTACTTATCTAAAATTATGATTGAAAAAATGTATAAAAAATTAAAAATACTTGGTAAATTTCCAAAAATTGTAATGGCAAACATTACTGTATTCTGACACCACCACTGTACAGTCCCATTGGCAATCACTCTAAAAAATAAATATGTTCCCTTAGCATCCAATTGAGTAAACTCGATGTTGTCATCACTAGCCCTATAAATAAAAAGATGTCACTATTTTGGATTGGGAGGAGGAGGTGGAATGGATAATTATTAAATATACAGAGAAAATCAAGGCAGAGAGTAAACGTGACAATTGGTGGAGGTGCCGGGCATGTTTCCTTTGTGTGTTTAACAATTAGTAATTTAATTCTTTTAATTTAACAAATTTTGTTATCTTAAAAGTATAAAAAGGGTTCTCGGTAAGCACAACGCCGCGTTTCATGTCCCATCTCCTCCAAGATCTTAACAGCGGTGGTGTGCTTAGCCCCACCTTAAATTATTAAACTTTGATTATAATAAATTAAAAATTTGTAAGTCATACCGCATATCGACATTATTCTCTGAAAAGACTCAACCAGAAAGATGCTTCTTTTCCACGTGTTGGAGTCAATGTTATCATAAAGAAAGTTCCATGTGAAATCCTTAGACAGCAGTTCACTTAACGTTTACTAAAATGACCCGAACTTTAATATACAGGGTGCTAAATGAGTTAGCCGAACATAGGAAATTAACATGTAAAAACTTATTTATCCAAATTGCTGCTTCCCTAATTATTTTAGAGAAAAAATGAAAGGCACAAAAATAATGAAGAAATATAAACTACGAATGACAAGAGCATTAGATTTCATCTAGTTTTTACTTAAAAAGTCAAAAAATGCAGTTGAAATTGTCAAAAGTTATATTCATCAGACTGGTCAATGTAATTATTTTTAAAAATAGAAATTAAATTGAATGTATTACATGTATTACATTAGTCAAAAGCATTTTTAGACTTTTTAAGTAAAAAAGTTCATGGTTTATATTCTGCATTATTTTTGTCTTTCATTTTCTCTCATTTATCCCAGTATACTTCTGCATTTAAGCTCATAAATTAGCTTTCTCATAAAAATAATTTTACTTAATTGATTTACGATATTGAAGATTAGTAAACAGCATTAGGAAAATTTTTAAGTAACAAAAAATTGAAGTCAACATTTTGATATATTAGAAAAGCTTTTTCTTGATTAAACTAACCAGAACCTCGCCAAGTTTTTAATGTACTTGTCTATTACAAACAAATTGCCAAAGTTTTCAACTCTGTTTCAAAATATTTGAACTGCATTAATACCACGCCAAGTAAAACATTTCCTGATATAAAAAATGCTTTTCTAAGTTTTGTTTTGCTGCTATGATATCTACATTAGGAATATAATATTCAAGATGCGATGATAAAAGCTTTTTACATTTTTAAATCATAAATTTTACGACATAAATTTAAAATTAAACTAAGTAGTAATCCGCATAACGTCAGTTATTAATCATTCATACAAATACACTGAGAAGAAACATAGCAACATAGGTAGTACTGAGCAATTATGTCATCGTTGAATTGTTGAAAGCTAACAAACAGTTTTCTCTGTGCACACATTTTGCATTTAGTCTAGATCTTTTGAACCGATTCAATGACAACTTCAATAACGACGCTACTGTGGATAAACCAATTGGTACAACTTACATTGTAATCGACATGAACTACGAACAGCTTTTTTGTATTTATTTGAGCCGCTAAAACCTCAAATACCAATTACAAGTGAGCAGTGCCATTTATTGACTCGATTCTACAATAGGTTTGAAAGTTTAACAACTTCTATAATAAATTCATGATTAATTTTCGGAAAGGAAAATTACGACATGGTTCAGATTCCACGTCAAAATATCTCCGAAGGAATAAATGTTAAAATGAATTTCTCATGGCAAATTTACATTATGGATCTCACGAAACGGAAATAAAAATAAATGTGAAATGAATGTTAATATCTCCACATGATTATATACATTATAGCCAAACTGCTACAAATTAAATAATGATCTTTTTAATTTGTTTTAAAATATCTGTGAGATTGATTTATTGTAAATATTGTTGTATCTGTTCACACTAATTGAAAGTACTATTTTAATTTATTCGTCAGCAAGTTTAGTACTTTTGACATAATCTACACAGGATGTTCCTACATAAAATGCACCTTACAAAGGAAATATGCTAGGTAAGCCGGAACTACATGACTAGTAATGCGTAGCGATAAGTCTGTGGGTACGAACTTACAATGAAATTAATTTATTATAATCAAATATAAAACAATTTACGCAAAACGTGATTAATTTTATACATAGAATAAGAGCAATTGCATCGATATTGTGAAAATCAGGCTAGCGTTTCCTCTGCCTAGATCTAGAAGATAATCTACGAAATGAATGAGTTGGTTATTATTCCCCTCTTAATTATAAACTTTACATTGGGTAGTATATCGAAAAGCTACAATAATTAACTACTAAACCTCTATCTGATAAATATCCTAAACTAATGTATTTTATATTCACAATAGTTAACTTGCAATGGATTCAGAGTAGGTAAGGTGGTAAACATTTATTTCAATATATCGAGAATGAAGCTAACAACAAAGGGTTTTTTGATTCTCGTCTGAAATATAGTGGTTCGATATTTTCTTTTGTTCATTTGAATGTCACTTAGACGAGATTAATTTCCCTAGCAGTTGATGCCCTGTAGGCTCCAGCAACACAAACAAGTGATTAGTAAATCACAGTTTATTTGAATTTTAAATAGAAATAAATTTGCATAATGATCCCCAATTTTAAAATATACGAACACGTAATTCTACTATTGTTTGAAATAATAAATAATAATAATAACTGCATTAGGACAAAGTAATTTAAAAAAAATGTTTAATAAAAAAATAAATTCGCTTAAATGGATGAGTGATCCTGACACGACATGACATGTCAAGTTTGATAATAATATGGTAGCCGGCCCTAAAATCGGACTTTCCGGACCCTAAAATAATAACATGCCGCATAGGTGCCGGTATAATCTTTGAACTTTATTTCTGTGAGAAATTTATTTGAAGAATTTTGGTGCAGTAAATTAGCAATAACATGAAGCAATTAAGAAGACGTTCGTGATGGTCTTTCATTCATTAAATGAAGGTATGATTATACATTTTTTATAAGGCTTAGTTAATCAGATAATTAATATCTACTTTCGGCACCTGTTCTCGGTTACTAATATATTTATTTTACAACACGTGCTTCCTAATTATTATGTAAAATTCAATTAGGGTTTATGAGTAATCAGGTGTTGAAAGTGTCTATCTTTATATCTTTCCAAAATATATCACTATTTAACAGATATCTGATTAAATGTAAAATATAAATTCTAATTATTCTTGACAACGAATAAAGAAAAATAATACAAAATGTTTAATAAGGGAATAAAAATCCAAGCTAAAGTAGTTACAATGAATCAGAGCCAAAACGTAATTGTTCCATTACTCGTAATTGCTAACATAGTACTGCTATAATGAAGAAGAATTAAAGGTGACTTACATGCTAACTCATTCATTAAAACCAAATTTGTCATCAATTCTTGTAGGTTTACATTTAGCTCAACAGAACTTATAGTAACTATAACTTGTAATTTATAGTATTTACCTAATATCACAAGAAATTGATAAATTTCTTCGTTAATAAATTAACTATTCCCAGTGTTTATAACTTTACTTTATGTCGTTATATTCAAGTTTGAATTTCGGCCGGCGCTAAAGTACTACTTTAGTGCCGCCTGTTTTATTACATTAATTTTTATTAAATCTAAATTAATAAGTAATATAATAAACAACTTAAATTCATCTAAAAAAAATTTATTTAGTTTCATTTTATATTCATTTCATCATTCCATTATCTGAAAGTTTTTTTTTGACTCGAGAACTTTAAACCCGTTAGCATCCCTTGAATATACCTATTGAGTAATTTTTTTGTCATCAGCAAAACAGTTTGTATAAACAGTTGGAGGCACCGAAAATAAGTAATTATGTAGCTTTAATTAAAATTTAAAACCTTTGTGACTTTTTAACCCACAGCTTCCTTGCCCCCAGATAACAGAACTACCCGGGTGTATTATGTTAACAGGAGAATTTTGCCGAAGTTCTCTGTTTTAGGCTACTTTTATGTTGCGAAAAATTAAAAGATTGACATAGCATGCAAGTTTATCTGAAATATTTTCACAAGTTATGTAAGTTACCTACATTGGTGTAAAAATAATATCAAATTCCAGAATTACCATACTAATTGCTTTTAAAATTAATTTAAAAATTATTGGCGAATGTATTACTTATGTATTAAACTTTTAATTGAAAAACTTTAAATGTATCTTTTGTTTAACGAGTTTAATTTGAGCGATCGGTTTTTTTAGTAATTATCTAATCGGTCGTAACTATCTAACACAATGGTGATTAGTTAAACTGTTATACTAACAGATGGTCCTATGCTGGCACTTTTTATAAATTGATTGATTAAAAATTTAATATTTTATTAATACTTTTCATCACATTTTTCTTGTCTCAAATTAAATTGTAATTGAAACAGCTTTGGCAGAGTGTAAAAGCACTTAAATTAAACTAGTAACTGTTTTATTTAAAGTGCTATGAGCAACCGTTTCTGAGAAAATGGTATTTAAAAATGTATTAATGCAAAACTTCAGTTAGTTTATGCAACACTAATCCAAATGTTTACTAGCTGATAAAATGCTAACTAGTCCGCAAGTGGATTGGAAGGTCTTATGTTCAATTCCGTGCAGGAATAGTTGCTTTTATTCAGATCGCTTTATACGACGATATAGAACATGTTAGATTCTACTAACATTGTAACACGGCATACTGTAAAGGACAAAAACTATTACTGCGGAAAAACCTTTGCATTTTTGTTGCATAAACTAACTGAAGTATTGCATTCAAACTTTTAAATGCTATTTTCTCAGAAACGGTTGATCATTGCAATTTTAAAAAAATCAGATGTTTGCTTAATTTTAATGTTATGTCACTCTGCCAAAGCTTATTGTCTCGGTCCTGCAGTAACACTTGAGTGCACATGAGTGCAATTTTTTTCTATTCATTTCTTGCTTTGTTATATTTTGTAACTAACTTCGGTTAATCAAGCCAATTAACGATTTTAACCATTCATCTTAAAAATTCAGAATAATATGCAGGATTATTTATTTATTCCCATTATCAACCTGTTAGTACGTCATTGCTCATTTATTCAGTTGAAAGCTCCCTATAAATTAGTAACTTTGTGAATATTTAATCAATTATTTTATTAATTATTTAATATACTTTTTGTACACTACTAACTACGTTGTAATTAGAAAATCCACGTCGTAAAACAAGATACAAAAAAGAAACAGCAAAATGCAGTACAAAGTTGTTTGGTGTTAACATATTGTAGGTTACAAAAGTTTGAGTCGTTTGTGTTAAAATTTCATGTTAAGTTATAAAATAAATTAAACAATTTTGGCGCTTATTACGTACACTTTTATCTTCTTTCCTTAGGTAGTATTTTCTCACTATAGCTGACAAAAATAAAAGTGGTTAAACGCTTTTAAAATACTTTTAAGATACAGCTTATGAAAGTTAATTAAGAAATAAATATTATTTTACTATTAACATTGAAAAATAAATAAGTTTACCTAATGGTCTCAGCCAGTGGTCGCCAACCTTTTTAAAGGATTATACTTCCAGTAGGGGTCCAAAGCTGGTTTAGCAAAGAGCCAAATTACCAAGATTAGTAATTTTAGCTACCTTTTCATCATCAGCTATTTCGCCATCTACCATTTCGCCGTCGATGTTTTCTGGTAATTTTATACCAGAAAAACATTCTGTAAATTGAAATGAAATATTTATTAATACGAAAAAATAACTAATATTTTAAGCTATTGCTCTGATATAATAAACTATTATGTTGTTAAAAATTCTTAACAACAAGAGAGTTATGAATTGTTGAAATAATGGAAAATTAATAACTAATTTAATTTAAAACATAAATAAAAAAAATTGTTTTATTACAGATGTAAGATTTTAATACTACAGGACAATAAAATTATTTAAAAAAAACTTTACGATGAAAACATTTAAGGAAGTTCAAAATATTAAGTATAATGCGAGTATACATTTGTTATAACTGCGACAAATCGACTAAAAAGATAAAATCCAATGAACCCCCACTTAATAAATTTTATTCAATCTACTTTCATGTCTTTTGTATAAAAATTCCAAAAGAATAATATTTTATTTTCTTATCGGTTTACTTAAATCTGAAAGTATTTTAATGTACACATTTTCTTTGACATTACCTAATTTCAGATGATTTTGGAAATTTTATAATAAAAATCTTTGCTATAATCTGATATTCAATGAAAGAATACGCTGCTTACTTGAATCTTTTATTGGGACTTCCGATTCCTTTGCTGGCCAACTCTTTGTTTGGGTATACTTGAATGAATTAAAATATTATTTTCAAAATGATTTGCTTGTGATATTCAAATGAAAACCGCAAACCACTATTTCTAGTGTAGCAAGATCGTGGTTCAGTGTCAATTTATTACATAATGTCCATATCTCTTTCAATCATACAAAACATATAATTTATAACAGCACAGAATTGACAAAATGCAATTGTGATAATATTTATCGATTTTTTATACATTTTATAATGCTTGATTAATCGTAGCTATTGAAAATTATTGTGACATTTAGAAATATGAATGTACCTAGTAGTTAACCGTGTAAAAGTTAATTTCAATCCGACAGCACACAGTTAAAAATTATCTTTGTAGAGGAATGAATGATTGTCGCTTTATAACCTCTGGAAGTGAGGGTCGAAGTTCCCGAAGGGTTGTTCTTACTAATACCTCGACACGTGCGCCGAGACGGATGCAGCTGTTTGCAAGCCTTCTTTGAGGGAAACTCGTCTAGCTACTGGTACATGCATGGATTGCTTTTATTTTGCGTTGTTCTTGTAGGTAACGTATATGAAATCTCCATTGTTAAGATATTAACAGAACACGTGCTCAATTATTACATAACACTTTGCTTTATTTTTCAATATAGACCAATCTTGCAGGTATTTAGTAAGTCTGAGTTCGATTCTGAATATAATGGTAAATATTAAATTAATTAATCGTCATTTTCAATAGGTGGGTACTTACATTTTTGAACCCCTCGTATTAATTTTAATTTTTCTGATGGATGCTGGATTTAGAAATAAATGCAGCTTTTGTGATCTTATTTTCTAAAATTTGTATTAGAAAGCTTTCAGATTTTCATTGAGTTTTACAATCACAGATCCTTACATAATCCTTCGTAGCAAATTCCAATGATTCCATTCACACCTGCACATTTTTGCTATTCTTTAAGACTTTCACAGCTTTCAACTCTTAAACTTCCTTATTTATATTTCATTTTATTGCCATACTTAATTTACCATGCAGATGCTCAAAATAGTTTCTAAATCGGTTTCTCATATTTCTTTCACTCCAAAATCCAAATCATCTCACTACATTTATTTCGAATATAAAAATTCTTTGCCGCGTTACTAGTTCAGTCAATCGATTTTCAAAACTGCCGTTTTCGGAACAAAATTGCGATAGTTTTTGCTCAACGGTTCTATTATGGTCTTTGGGGCGCTGAATCCGAATTTCAGGTTTGTTTCCTTGTAGGGGGTCCACTTCGTTGTTTATCAGTTTTTTGCTTTATCTCGAACACTATGCCACCTTTCGTATACAAAATTAAAGCAAACTAAATTTCCTACAAAATGCACTAGCCAACTTTGATTTTCTGATTAGCAATTTTGGAGTTTGAGCACGCTGACCTGTCTATTTCTTATCAGCGCAGCGCTATAATTACGATGTATTGCGTATTATTAAAAGAGGTTGTCTTGAACAAATTGATGGCAAAGCATGTTTTATGAAAACGTTAACAAATTATATTTACAACATATTAGGTAAATGACACTGGATATAAAGCTGAATAAGAAATCTGTAAATGCCATAAAGTGAGTGAAAGTCGAGCCCAGGATTGGGTCATCACTTCAAGTAGGTTCTCCATCTGGAAAAGAAAGAAGGCATTTATTGTTAAAACATGAGTTACAAAAAACAGATAAATTGTATAGTGAAGTATTGACAGGGCCGTCGAGAGTCACGTCGGGCCCCGTGGCAAGATTTCGCGGGCTCCCTGCTCTTCTTAACAATTTCATAAATAAAGAAAGAAAAAAAAGTAAAATATAAACCTTTTTTCATTTTTATAAAGAAAAACTACGCAGAAAACATATAAAATATGTAAAATTAACTAAAAAAAAAAGAAAAGTAATTAACTAATTTTTGGTTTCATACAATATTTTGGAGTTTTATTTGCATTTTCAAGATGCTTTTATAAATTTTATTTGGTAATTCGCCCTTCCGGGCCCTTGAGGGATCCCGGGCCCCGGGGACAAATCCCCAAGCGCCCCCCTCCTCTGGTTGGGCCTGAGTATTGATGTATGAAGAAATACCATTATGTCATGGCGCAAGTTATTTTTGTCGTCTCCGTTTGGTTGTTGGTGGCCCAGGCAATGTTTCTTCGGCACTAGAAGGTCCAGGTGAAAGTTGGGCAATGTAAGGTACAGGCAAATGGTCAGGGGCTATGGAAGGTCCATCCTGAACATATAGTTGTGGCTGTTCTTCAACTATAGTTGGTATTCTGCGCTCCTAGGCAGATGGACGGCGAAGTTCTACCTTTCAGTGAAGCCAAATTGGCGGCTGCAGTAAACAATGCTCCTGGGACCGGACGGAGTGCTGGCGACTATAATACGAGAGCTGGAGAGTGCTCGGCCCGATGCCCTCTTGGAAGTCTTTAACAGATGCCTGGAGAAGGGTAGATACCCGGAAAATTGGAAGACTACCAAACTGTTGTTACTTAGGAAGGTTAAAAAGCCGTTACACCTTCCAAGTTCATACAGGCCGATCTGCCTGTTGGACCACATATAGGCAAGCTATTTGAACGCCTGATCCTACACAGACTGAAGCGAGATATAGGTAAGACTGGGAGCCTCTCCGAGAATCAGTTCGGCTTGCGGGACGGAAAATCCACCGTTGATGCGTTGGACGGCGTGGTGCTGAAAATTGCAGTGGCTAAAGGGAGGCACAAGGCGAACCAGACGATTCGTTGCCGCCATCACACTGGACGTCAAGAATGTCTTTAACTCAGCAAGATGGGATTTAGTGATAAACGAACTTAGAAAAAGAGAGATGCCACCCTACCTCCACAACATTGTGGCAGACTACCTCCACCGAAGACAGCTACTGATGGAAGAAAAGCTCTGGAAACACAGGATGCCTGTAACCAGTCGAGTCTCGTAGGGATCGGTGCTTGGTCCCCTCATGTGGAACGTTATGTACGATGGCGTCCTTTGGTTCCCCACTCCACCTGGGGTGAGCATAACCGAATTCACGGATGGTAAACGGCCAGACAGTCGAGACGCCGGACCAGGTCAGGTTGCTGGGTGTCGATATCGACAAAGACCTATCATTCAAGCCCCACATAATAAGGAGAGTTGCCAAGAAGGCGACGACGGTAACTGAGGCACTCCAGCGAATAATGCCAAATTAGCGAAATTTAAGCGAGGTTAGGAGGAAACTCTTCAGCTCAGTCACGGACTCCATAGTTCTTTACGCCACTCCGATATGGCCCAAGGCACTGAAAAAGAAGATTTACTGCCAGATACTATAAGCAGTACAGAGGAAGAGTGCCCTGACGCGACGCGGTCCTTGTCATTGCGTTCCAACTGCCATTACATCTAAAGACGGAGTTAAGGGATGCAAAATATAGAGCAGAATCGCAGGAGAAACATGACAGAAAGGCTCTCGACATGTACAAGAAATGGCAGGATTTATGGGAGGGATCCAGCAAAGGAAAGTGGAAGCGTACCGCCTCATCCCAGACATCGAGTGGTGGGTTAATCAAAAACATGGCGAGACGTCATCCAAGGTAACACAGCCTCTAAGTGACCGTGGATGTTTAAGAAGCTACCTACATCGCTTCAAGCGAGGGAATACCCCCACCTCTATGGGGGGGTTTAGTCGGTAAAAGTCCGACACTACCATCCAAACTATCTGGATGGGTGGTGCTTTTTTGAAGATTTCCCCTTTCTCGACGAACACAAAATAAAGGCAATGTTTCGTGGGCACTAGAAGATCCAGATGAAAGGTCTTGGGCAATGTAAGGTACAGGTAAAAGGTCAGGGGCTATGGAAGGTCCATCCTGAACAGAGAGTTGTTGCTGTTCTTCAACTTTAGTTGGTATTGAAAGTTTTGTTTAAAAATAAAACGTTTGCGTTCCTTTGGTGTTTTATTTTGTGAATTATTATTTCACCACAATTTTACGATGAAATAATTCAGAATCAAACTCAAAACAATATCAAGTGTACGTAATTGTTAACATTTGCTAAGGTCATGAGCGCCACCAACAGTAAGGTAAATCGCCAATTTATTGCTGTATATTATTATATAAATAATTAATACCTTCTGTTGCAGCAGCTGCTTCAGACAGTGATACTGCAAGAGTCTCGTTCAGGTCGTCTTCTTTTTTTACATCCAAATTGTTGTCAATATTGAAGCACAACCCTTCCATTTCGTGCAGTTTCATGCAGAATAGTTCTGTTCACCTGCACCTAGGTAACGACTTTGGTAATGTGTTTTGCATTTGCAAGATATAAGCCCAAAAAGACTCTTGGGAGCCGGGGGTTTCAATATGGAACCAACCTATATTTTGTCATCTTCCACCCCCAATTCTCTGGATCCAAGGATCTTCTGGAAAAGAAAAACTCTGAAGCCGTGCTGTTGAGCTGCAACTTCAGTGGGAGATATAGAAATTCTGTTTGATAATGACTTGTAGGCTAATGCTACGTATTGCTTATACCTTCGCTTGTCCAGAATTGTGATTGGATGATTACCACTATAAAGAATTATCATAAATTTCTTACCAGCAATTTAATTCATAAAACTATTCAGTCTACAGGTCAGGCGTGAAGAGTCTACAGCTTCTGAAGAAGTTGCTCTCAAAATTTCTATACCAACAATTACAATTCGTACGACCGAACAGACAGATGACAGGAAAAGGCACTTCGACTCGCTTCACGGACATTTGGACATAAGGAAATAATGCGGCGTCCCGTTTTGTTGATGTTTTTGACGTTTTCATAAAAGAGCCAGAAAATCGTTGTTTTTCAGCGCACTCGAGTAACGAAACTCCTCGGCAGAAAATTAAAGTTGACTAATATATTTTATAGGAATACAAAATTTTGTATAGAATGATCATCTAGCAGAAATGCATAATTTTTGAGATATAAGCACAAAATACCAAAATAAACACCTTCACACAAAATGTTCTGTCGGATAGAAAAACGGAAATCTATTTCAGCAAGTTTCTGTGAATGAGCACGTGATCCAATTTATATAAATGTTTTAGTTTTAAAACTATATGGAAGTCTTTGAAAAGTCTAGATATCACAATGAAATCTTTACTGAATGAGTTTCATTAAATATAATGTACTCGATTGAATCTTAAATGAAAATCAAACAACTATAAACAACAACAATTTTGCTCAAACTCAAACTTACTGTAATACTTACATACATAACATGTAGTGAACTGAAATCAAATTGCATATTCATACTCATCCAATCCCTGAAATAATGCATCCTTATTGAAAGTGTACCTTTTTGTGCTGTTATCATTTGCACACGAGAAACAAATTATCTGCTTTTCTTCAATACAAATGTGACAAATGTATCATATAATTTTTTTTTATTACTGATTTTTAAAAGTAACGAAAATCCCTCGAGTGTAACTCTAGGATCTAGAAGCTTTGGTAGGTTGAAAGAGTACTTGTTTCAAAATGTTCTAACTGCAAAAGTTAGAAATTGACTAACTTTTTAAATCTGTAGAGTACTGGATCTAATGAAAAACTTAAATTTAATTGAGAAATTTTCAGGTCTAAAAGGTAAAATTATAATCGACAGAAATTCTTTAAAGTTACGTACTCCACTACTACTGATGTAATTGAACTAGAACATCGTTAACTCATAAAGTCCCACCTATTCCGAATCAGTCGTGATCAATCAACTTATCCGACAGTTAGTTAGGACTTATGAGTTAATCGTTCTAGTTTGTCAAGACTTTTGATGAGTTCAAATGCTAGATGATTTTTTGATTTTCGATATATCGACATTATTACGAATTATGCGTTCAGTATTAGTTGATTATTTATATATTTTTTTTTAATTTCTCAGATGTTAATAATTTCTATTTCAGAAATTCGAGTTCAATACCAGACACATAAAATATCTTCTCAACACAAGAAAAATCATAAACTGAGCGGCAATTACGAATTTAATTTTCTTTTTGATAGACAATCGAATGTTTCAAAAATATAATTATCAACCCATACAGCTTTCATTCCAATACGAATCATTTTAAATGGTTTATTTAATTGGAAAACTACTTTGAAACTAACTTGATCTAAAAGAATCACGGAATTGATGAAACCTTATCAACAATTCACGAATAAGAAGTCAAACTGATAATGGGTGGATGAATAAAGTAGAAGCAAATATTTATACTTCAAAATTTTTTGAAATTCCCAGGTTAAATGAACAATAATTAATAATCAATAACAAATATCTGAAAATAGAAAAATATCATTGATAAAAGCTTATTTAAAAATTCGTTTTTATTACTCATTTAACCTGTTAATCTTTTAAATTTTAAAGTAATAAATAAATTTTATTTAAATATTCCCAAATAAATAATTGTACTTGCGAAACAGTCAAATAAACATTTTTATAAAATTAATTTGTTTTGGTATGTAGTATGTAAAATCATGATACCGTAGCACGCAGATTAGGGTAAATCTTCTTATGTCGAATTATGTGAAACAATAGTTAATAGGTAGCTTTACTACTTGTGATTAATTAACATGATTATAGTAGTTTATGATATCAGTTTTGATGGTAAAAGTTTTCATCATTATGTATTTCTTACAAAATTTTATCTTCTATCATATCTACCAAATATTTTTTTAAATCCAAGAATTTTATGCAAATTTAGTTTTTATTTAAATGAAACAATTGAAAAGTGAAACCCACGATCGAACTGAATTATTTGGTAATAGGAACGTTCAACAGGATGAATCATTGTAAATCAATTTACAATCATATTATCACCTCAGCTGTTCTATATGAATTGTAAAATTTGTACCATAAATCAATTTATTAGATCGATCCAAAGATATTCGATTTAATTTATAATAATAAAATATTACAAATTATATTCTGTGTTAGTTATTTTTTAGTGTTACCTATAATATTCTTATTATTTTGAATCAAACAGTTAATTTTGAAATTATCGAATATTATTTAATTGATTGGAAAACTTTAATCATTGTTATTGCTATAGTAATGTCAATTGTTTGTGATTACAGTGTAATTAGATTATAGATAATTTTGATTGATTCACGAAACTAAATAAATGGCGAAATTTCAGTTGCTTAAGTGTTGTGAGGTAAATTGCTAAAAATCAGTTGTAATTCATTATTCATAATAATAAAAATTATAATATTATAATCATTAAATATAAAAAATTAAAATTATATTTAATAAAATATTATAGAGATATAAGAATATAATATAAATCAAATAATACTGCAAACATACAAAAAATTACCTGGATGAATATTTAATTTTATTGAGCTTGTTTTATTTAATAATAAATATATCGATATAGAATAATTCATAATAAATTAAGTAAAACTTGATGTCTAAAATGTTTACATTTTTAACATAATATTATTTTATCATAAACGGTCAGCTTGTCAAAAAAATATTTAAAAAGATTTGTAGAGCGTAAAATTCCCTACCGCATGAATATTTTATTTTTTTAAATTTTAATTATACCTATATAGAAAGGTCAATGGTTAATTAATATTGTAATGATCACATATTAGAAAATCTCACATCAGGAAGTGAGACCAAACCAAAAAACCAAAAATAGTAAAATGAAACTCCATATTAATTCGTAGCAGCAAGATTTAGGATTAATCCAAAAAAATTCTCATAGGATAAAAAAATTTTGTGTTCTTACCAACTAATTTGGTTATTATCAACGGTAATTATTGAGAAATTAAAAAATTTGAAAAATGTGCTTTCACGTTATTAGCGAAATATATTTTGATGTCAGATGGGAAATTTAATTTGAACTGTTTTGAATTAGAGCGCCGCAGGAGATCTTTTTTTTAATTTAAAGTTGAACATATTCCCAAACCAGTTTTACATCGATGTTGTTTATTTAACATAAACGATACTGTAGGCAATTTTTTTTCAAATTTATTGATGAACTATATGCAAGGGGCCTACCAACAGAATCTAAATTCGTACTAATTACTTACATCGTGCTAACAGCATGCATTTTCATAAGTAGATTCATTAGAATATTATTCGCAAAAACACCTAATTACCATCAAATGTAAAAATTTTAACCTGATAACGTAAATAACAATATATGAGTTCGTCAGAACTATTAAATGAAAGCCTGCCGAATTTGTTAAGATGAAACTAGAGGAAAACCTGCATTTTGCAGATATTATTTAAGTTTTTTAAAATTAAGAAAAATGTATGAACTGATGTTGATAGTCTTTCCGGAAAAAAAACTTTCAGCAAAACATAGGATACATTGGATCAACTAATTCTTTCAATTCTTCTTACCAGTTAGAAAGGTATCAAAATGATTTTATAGCAAATAAAAGTAGGTCAAAAAACCAAATAAATATTTAGAACAAAAAATGAAACTGACCTTCCAAAGACCACAAAACCTGGCTATGCAGTTTTCCACTGTACGGTCTTTGCTAAATTTTCTTGCTTTTAAAATGTAGAAAGTACGACTAGTATAATAAACATTTTATAAACTTTTCAACACAAGAATCTTGTTAAGTATACCTACCCCAAAGTAAGTGTTTAAATTCGGTTTAAATTTTGAGTTTCAAAACTTACTTTTTGTCTACATACAAGAATATGTAGCAAAAATATTGCCTTTTTCAATATTAAGATCATTAATTTATTGCAAAACTCGGGTAAAAAATAAATATAAAAATTTTACTGTGCAATGTGAGAACTTGAACATAATTTACAATATCCACTTCGAACTACATAAATTTATTTTCATAATATGCATTTCCTTGGAATTTGTCAGTATGTAATATTATATTGAATTTAGTAGATAATAAATGTGCAATAGCAAATATAATAAATTAAGTGCCAGTTTTGAAAGTTTCAATATCAGGTGAAATTATTTATGATCGTTCCAATGAATTTTACAATTGCTACTAATCCTTGAAAAACCACAATTTATTTGAAAATAATATTTGAGTTATTATATATCTTTAGGTAAAAATGAAAGTAGAAATTACTTTTCCAATTATAACTACAACAAAAAACTTTCAACAACTGTAATTACGTATACATCACAGTATATGAACACAGTAAACGCAGATTACAACCCTTTTTGGTGCATTGGGAAATACAAACTTCCAGAATAAAAATTTTATTAGTTTAAGCTAATTTACGTAAATATTTAGATTAATGGTAAAAAACGAGCTTTTCAATACCAAACAATTAAAACAGAAAATAAAACTTTTTTCTTTTATAAATTATAACATTTTAATTTTAAATGATGAGTTTTTTGGCATCCGATACTCATTTTAATTACAATTTATTAAGTCATCGCAAATTAATGGTGTCACCTAATATCCTTAAAATTTCTATTTTATATTATAAAAGAAAAAATGTTATTTTCTGTTTTTAATATATTTCGTAGTAGAGGTATTGTATGTATAGTTTGTTGGTAAAAAGAGTAAATCTCGTTTTTCTGAAAACTATAAAAAGTTTACTTTATATCAATCAATTCTTAAACTTAATTATTTAGTACCTAGACGCTAAAGGGCTCACCAGATCTGATTCTTCTTAAAATTCTGAAAATTGATTTTGTTAAACTTTTTATTTTTAAAGGGGTCGATCCAAATACCAAGTTGAAAAAGTTAAAAAAAACTTTTCGAAAATTATTATAGGATAATAATGTAAATCATTAATAAGTCATCTAAAAATATGCTATATTTTGTTAATATAATAGCATAATATACTTACAGGTGTAAGTATAACAAAAATTTATTTTCCGCACCTTTAACTTCAATTTACTCGAAACTACATTTTGAAAGTAGATAGACACGATTACTCAAAAACTAAAAAAGCCTCTAATTCAACATTCGATTACTAGTTTTTTAGATTCATCGAGAAGAAAAACTTAGAATTAAAATAAAATAAATTGTATTTGTTTCAGTTGAAGATTCCGGGTACAATCGTACCCGTCAATTTCCACCAACTATCGAGGATAGTGGGGGGGGGGGGCGAAACTCCTTCTCCATGCGCTCGTCCCTGTTCGAGAGTATGGATTAGAATACGTCAATACACAAAAACTATATCTATTGAAAAAGAAAAATAGTTCACGTCAACTCGAATAAAATTTTTCAATATAGGTAGAATTATACTATGGCCCCACGTTTCTAGTCGTCGCTTACCCATTAAAGATATCGCTTTAAATTAAACATTTTCCATCAAAACACAAAAATTCGAATTTAAATTTAGGGATACCAATTGATTTAAATAACTAATATCACCTAAATTTGTTAAAGCTGGGTTTGGTTTAAAACGATTACGATTTATAATTTGTTATAAATAAGTATCTGTTTTTCATGGATCATGGGGAGTAGTTACCGTGGTACTCCCCTGCCCCCATACTCGCCCTTGATTGTAATTGTTGTAAAGATTGATTTAAAATAATATTAAAAGTAGAATTTTTACTAAAATAATGGTTTTGAAACTAGAAGCTAAAGAATAAGTACGATAACATTATTTTAATTATTTGGATACTATAATTTGATTATAAAGAAGAAATTTTGTATTGAGTTGAATGTTACAAAGTATTAACAAAATAATTATTATTGAGAAAAGTTCGCATTGTTGTGAAATTTGAAAAGATTTTATGTAATGTACAATGTTGATTGTGCGAATTTGTTTATTATATTCATCAAAAGTTAAAACAATTTATTTGTATTTTTGGTTTATAAAAGTTGGAATTTTGTAACTCTTACAAAATCAAATGAATAAATAAAGGATATTTACAGAGATTTATTTATGCGGTAATATTCCAAGTAGGTAACTCTCAAAATATAAATTTTAATAAAACAAATTGAAAGAAACAGAAAGGCTGTCGACTATGAATGAATTTTCGTGACACCGCAGCGAAACACAAAAGTTTATAAAAAATTGTAATTTTGTTTATATTTTATCCAAGGGCTACTATATTTGTGAGTAGGACTAAGTATTCATTTTGATAAAATTAATTAAAAAGGGATTATTGAAAATGTAAAGCTTCTTTGCTTTTACCGTTATTGCTTTTCAGGGTAGTGTCAACTTCTTAATTAATTTTTGTTATAGCTATTAAGTATTCCGCCAAGTTGCATATTAATACCGCATATTTGGCGAAAAGAAAAACCATTGAATTATTTTTATCAACAGTTCATGCAGGAATTTCAATAAAACTAACAAAATATTGATAAAACTATTTAATTCAAGAATAGCTTATTATTTCATGGTATTGCAACTAATTTAAATTAATACAATTAAAATTTATAATTGTAGTAATTTGGACATCCTTATAACCATACATTTGATGATTATTCGCAATAACAAATTTAAAAACTAATAGTTCAACATTAAAATTTACAACAGCGAAGGAATAATTCGAAGTACTTGTTCTCCTAAAGGATAGAGGTTTTATTTTACCAGGAAAATGCTATTTTCTGAAATATCATAAAATGACAAAATTTCAAGCATTGTCCATTTTAATTTCTATTATAAAAAAAACATTTTCTTTAAAAAACCATTCCGTTATATCTTCTAGTATTTTGTAAGTGAATATTTTTAATTTTTACCTCTAAGTAAATTTTGTTAATAGTTAGCACTTGGTAGGTAGGCACCCCTATCAAAATTTTTTGTAAAAACAAAAATTGTAATGAATAAAATAACAAAGTCTTTTCTAGATATTTTGCACAAAACTAAAAGCAATCATTAATGGCATTATTAAAATAAAAAATGTTAAATATATAAGAGTTGATAGGTATATACAAATAATAGTTGATTTTTAAAAAATTAAGAATCAAAACTCATAAGCAATGCTTCACATCGTAACAAAATTATTGTTGTTTTAACATATTAAAATAACAAAACCTGCCGCCAAATTTGCCGCATCATAATACACACATAAACAACAATTTTTTCTAAGCAAAAGTTCTCACATACACAGGTAAATATAATACTTCAATGCAATAGAGAGGGACCGAAATATGTTACAATTTCTTTCGAATAAAACTAATTTTTGTCAAGTTAAACTAATATAAATAGAAATTTTTTTAAATATTAAATCTTTTTATCGGCAGATTTTTAGATGCTATAAAAACAAAATTTTTAAATTAAATTGTTTAATCAATTTTATTTTATGTGGAAAACTTATATTTATATTTTATATTTCTACTTTGGTTATTCCTGAAGGTAGAATACTTTTTGTTAAAATCAATTAAATTGTAACATATTTTGGACCCTCTCTTTTGGGTTGAAAAATTATTATCCATTATTGTCGGTGAGAACCTGCTCTTAATGTATATAAATATAAAATCTAATACACCCATTATGTAACTTGCGCATTGCATACCATCCCAAACAAGCACTTAGGCTAATATTAGTGGCTGTTACAACTCGTTGCACTTAATGAATTCAACAAAATTCTTTCACATAACGCACATCAACGATCATTATTAATTTCATACAAATTTCTCTTTTTTTAATTTATAAGCGTAGTTAAATTTACTTTCCATTTAGAAAATAATAAAACTCAAATTAATAATAAAAGTTTTGTTCTAAAACACCAAGATTTTTTTTGTTCTTTCAAAATAACAAACTGATTTATATGAAATCTAATAACCTGATAGAAAGAGTGACAATGAAAACAAATCTAAGATAAAAGCATAATTTTAATTTTTATAACTGCAACGAACTAAAAGCAACAGCACTAATACATTTTATATAAAGTATTATCGTGTATTAAATAATTGCTACTATGTTAATGGTCTGAAACTGGCCGAAGTTCTTTAATTTGTCGGATAAGGTATGCCTTTTCGTCGTTAAATTGTTCGTCTTCTGCTCGATCTGTATGAAACTTCATAAGGAACTCCACTAATTTATCTTGATTACGCAATAAAATATCCAAAATTGGTTTTGGCTTATTAGGATTTGCAACAAATACCTGCAACATTTCACCTGTACCTTTAAAATAAAATATAAATTAACAAGTTTACCTTAAATACATGGAAAGCCTCAAACTGAATATTCCTAGACCGCTCTTTCAACATATTCATCATAAGTTTAAGATTATCAGGATTCGAAATGTACCTTGTCATTACCTATAAGAAAAATATGATTTAATAAATAAAATATTTTAAAATACACTTTGAGGTCTACTTAATGAAAATAAAGTGATCTCAAATATTTATTCTTTTTTGCGCAACCCTATTCTTACTTCTTGTCTGGTAAAACAGCTACAAAACAGATTTTAAACAATTAATACAGCAACAAATAATACAATTGTAATACAGCTATTGCAAAGGTTTTAATTACTCAATAGGGAGGAAGAATTCACTCTCATCGCGACCGGTCGTGAATGGATTAACGAGATTTTCATAGTAAACTTATCATATCGAAAAGTGTTGAACAAAAATACTTAGCTATTTTAATTATTGTTAAAAATCCAAATATAAAATAACAAATTTAGTTATTTTAAACTGCTGAAGTGTTCATTTTACCCAGACAGGATTTTGTAAAGAGCTTCGATAGTAATTTGCACTCCATACTGAAGAAAAGAAGGTTTTAATTCAAAACAAATCACTTTTAATCAAAGCAGTTTGTTTTGAAACAAAAAACTGATTCGTTTTCATTCAAAGTGATTCGTTTTGAAACAAAACTTTTTCCTCTATGCAATTAGAAAGTTATATTAGTTGCTTTGAGTAAGTTTACTCAAGGAAATTTTCTATTAAAATTGACCTCGCTCGTGTTTGGTTAATTTTATAATAAGGCAAAATAACCTTGCCATAAGCTTACATTGCCGTAATATTTTATGGTATTAACAGTTTGAAATATTTTATCGTAAAATTTATTGATAAAATTATTGCATTACCTACTAGATAATTGTTATTTTTATGAGATTATTAAGTTTTTTATATTTGTGTTTGGTAATGCAAATCGTTTTCTTATCAAAGGTAGCAAACACACCATAATATTCCTGAGTAAATTGAACCGAAAGACTCAAAAGTTAATTTGATTAATATATTATACTGGGTGTAAAGTAAACCATATTCTGACAATGCATTTCTCGTTAGGGAGCGTCCATTAATTACGTGAGGCGTTTAGGGGGGGGGGGGGGTCGAGTCCAATCTCACGTGGGGGAAAGGGGGTATCGACAAATATCATAGAATTGCTTTGTCTTAACTAGTCCCAAATAAAATAAATAATTAAGCAAATTATGTTGTTTTAAATAAATCCAAAGCAATCAAGCACAGATTAACGTATTTACACTAAAAATACGCATTTAAAACAAATCTCACGTAAGATTAGGAAAAATCTCCAAAATCACCTCACGTAATTAACGGACGCTCCCTTAGTTCACTATCAATTTTCATTAATTATTACGTTTCTGGTGAAGATTTAGTTCCATTATTTAAAAAATCAGGGTGGGAAATTTAAAAGTTGGTTGCAATACTACAATTTCGAAAAACCAAATTTTAATATAAAAATAATGACAGTGTTAATAATAATTAAGAAAAATAATTACAAAAGTATTATAATATATTATTTTACTAATAAATTAATTTTGCTTAAACCTTTTAGTTTAGCGTCAGAGATTAGATTTTGAAGATCGCCAAATTTATCAGTCCTTAAAACTACCAAATCACGTTTGCCTGTTTCCTATGTATCCTATTATTTTTATTATTATCATCGCTGCACGTGTAGTGGTTCAAAGGCCACTTTGCATTGAAACTCTAGGCCTATTGTACCCCGTTCTTCCATTGAGTTGTTATTAAGGAAAGGTATAAGTATTTCAAAGAACGGTTTCAATCTGATGCTTAAGTGCGTGGGCTGCTAATCAGAGAATCCTGGTTCGAGCCAGAGTAGAGCAAGAACTTAATTCTAACCGTCCTCCCTCGGCGGGAAATGGCAAACCACCGAGGTAATCTGCCTTGAAAACCCTTCATAAAATGAAGTGGTTAGCCAGAACCCACTCTGGGTTGTAGCGCTACTGTATGTAGTATTATTTTGTATTTCGATCCACAGTTTTGATGTTCACCAGAGGGCTGAGTTAAGAAATTCTGCCGAGTCCAGGATTTGAATCCAGAATTTTCGCTCATAACTTCAATTAGCAATAACATCAAGTCACCACCGTGGTCTTAGGTATCCTAAATCGATGATGAGAATAAGTAGAATTAAACTACATGAAATTCTGCGTAATATTACAAAAAATGTTCTAGCCCTTATGGTTTTCCCGATCTAGCCATTCCCTGAACAATGAACCAATTGTTTTCAATTTTAATCAAAATAAACAAATTTAAAAGTTAATAGGTATGGTCCCATTGGAGCTTTAAAGTTGTTCTACTTAAGAATTTATAAATAATAAAGTTTATTTCATTTACTAATAAACCATTTTTGCCTCAGTTGAAGAGGAACAAAAATCCACATCAAAAATTGATAGCTACGCTTTTTGGGAAAAATGCAAGAAAAAGCTATTTTATACAAAATAGGGGCTAGAACAGTATTTAACTTTCAGTTTTTGTTAGAATTTGTTGTTCTTCGTAAGCGTGCCGTACCTTCAATGGGTGTTGGCGAACAAATTTAGCAAAAGCCAAGATGACTAGAATTTGTTCTAGTTCAATTGTTCTTTGAACAAAAAAAACTGACTTGGTTAATTTAGGAACTTTCTTGAACAAATTTGGCCATCTTCCAGTTTGAGAATAGTATAGAAAAAATTAGGGCTTTTTCCTAAAAAAAACTAAAAAATTTGCGATTCCGAGTTATTTCCAGGCAAAAGTACTTAACAGCTGGATTCGAAACGATTTTGAGAAAAATTATTCCATTTGATATTATTGTTTGTTTATCTAGTACATATATTGTAATAAAAGAATTTTATATCTTATTCATTGTAAAACTATAATGTGCAGTCAGAATATTATGTGAAACTACCAACACCACTCAAAAAATGTTAAGCAGGAACACAATAATTATAATTTAAATGTCTTTTCATATTATCTAGAGCAGTAGCTAAAGCAGCTATCGAAGAAGTCGGTAATAATGATTTATCATCATTTATATTATATATTTATTATATTATTATTTAATACTAAGCGAGTTGAGGATATATCCTTTATATTTTATAAATAGCAAAGTGCAACTAGATCAAAGCATGTATTCAGCCCCACCACGACTAGAACCACGGTTTCACGCTCCGTAATCGGCACCTGTGTGCTTTATGACACACTTCTACAATTTAATTTTAATATGAAAGTTTATATAATTTTTAAATTTCAAGTTTTCCCCCCTCGTGCAAAAAAATATTGTAGAGTTTACAGGAAATTATTGTAGTATACACTATGAAAATTATTTAACCGGTTTATAATATAATATATAAAATATAAATATTCTTACCGTGAAATTATGCCTATCGAGTAAAAGTTCGCCCAGCAACTTTAAGCTTTGACGACGTGTTACATAATTCTCAGAATTTAACAATCGTTGATAATGATTAAAAACTTTATCGTAATTAACTTCCAAAAAATCAGCACAAAGTATCTTATGACGAGTCAACAACTCCTAAAATAAGGAAAACGTAGAAAATAGGTGCACAAGTGAACTGAATTTTGTTACCTTAAAAGTAGAAAAGGCATCAGAAGCTATATCAAAAGTAGACACTTCAACATATTTAAAAAAATTATAAAAATCTTCCGAATACAGCATTATTTTGGCCAAAGCTTCGTATCGAGCACATTCCCTCAACATGGTACCACAATTGAGAGCAATTTCTTGATGTTCGTAACTGAAATCAGGAGAACATGCAGACGAGTTATAAAACTAACGGTAAAGCACAAACCCAGTCATTAAGGTGAATAAAATTTCTGGTTTGGTGCAAATATATTCAACCGTAGGCGATCTGGTACCAATTTGTCGTCTCAATATATTATTGAACACTTGTGCAACATCCTTCTTACCCTCAAAGTCAATACGATTTAAATTTTGTATCAACAGCAAGAGCAAATTACTATTATACAACTCTTGTGCAAGCTGTGCGACAATTATATCAGTCTGTGGTTCGGCATCCGATGTACCATAAAGCATGTTTTTTATTAGGACTAGATTTTTACTGACATCTTCCTGTGCCTTTTCAGCTTTCTTGTCGCCCTTTTCCAACGAGTTTACAGCCTCCTTGAGGGCTTTCACTACATCCGCTGGACCTTTTTGTGACTTTCCGAAAAGGGGCATCCTTGTATACAAATAACGGCACTAAATTTGTTTTAAATAATTTCTGACAGTCTCGGTAAGCTGACGTCTTGCTTTTAAATAAACTTTTAAAATTTTCTAATTATTTAATTTTATTTTTACTAAGTTACTTAATTAATTTTCGGTTTGGCTTATTTAGGAAGTATAATTCGTTAATACATCACAAAACCATATAATTTTTGAAGTAATTGATCCAAAACTTATCTGTCTTGCACTTTTGACAGTAACTTGACATTTTAATTTTTCCTATTGCACCCAATGCGCATTTGTTTAATTTATCGCAACACCAATATTACTCTATACAGGGTGGTCCACTTTCGTCGATACGCCAGGTTTATATTTTTTTACTTTTTGTTATTGTCGTTAAAGGTAGCTCAAATTATGTTACCCAACAATAATGTTTAATAACAGGAACTGACATTAATTTCATTTTCATCATCAGACATCAATTAAGTGATGTGGAAGTGATAGAAACAAAGTGGAAGAAGCTATTAATTGGGTGAAAAATAAATCAATTCTTTTTTTAATTGCTGCATTTTAATAACAAATATGATGTATTACATACAAATTGTAGAAAATATAAAAGGTACTTTGTTGTATAAATAAAACTAAAAATAACATTCATTGACATTATAGTAAGTGCAACGTGTGTAAAAAACTTTAACTTTTCAATTATTTTAAAATTAAATACTAAGTAGCATTAGCGGAGATCACAATCTACAACATTAGCAGGAATGTCATTTAAACAAAAACTAAACTAAAACTTTTGGTACAAATTAACACTCGAACTGCCAAATCAAGACATGTGATGGATTATGTATCACAAAATGCTTCTTTTATTACCAACTCTAAAATCTCAAATAGGTAACCTGTGATGTTTTTTATCACATTGAAAAAATTAAATCAGTTCACCACAATAATTGAAAAACTCACAAATTGTTATGGTGGTGTTACGGTGCTTGTGTTTCTACATAATGAAAGAGTAAGACAGTTATATTAATTGAAGTCTCGTACTAATTATTAGTGCAATGGAAACTAAAACACATGTGGCAGTCAAAGTGCTAACATGGAAAATAATAAATAAAACAATTAAACTAATAAATAATTGATATATGATTAGTTAAAGGCATGCTGTGTACTAAAATAATTATTCTGAAGGAGTTAGATCTTTTTCGACCTCGCCTTCAGTGAGTAACTGTACCAATAGTTCATGAACAGGTCCGAACGCTTTCTTACTACCTGCATTTGTGAGCAATAAATAATCGTACATATCGTGATGGCTAATAGTACCATCGGAATGGACGAATCCTTGGTCAATTGAAATAACTTCAACTTTTGGCAGTAGAGACACTTGAGTCTTCAATAACTCATTTACGTTTTGTATCCGATTTCTTAATGGATTTGGATTGTGACCTCTGGGTAAAAGTGTCTGAAAAACAAAACAATAACTAGCGGCCATCAAAACTTGTTAATATACTTACAGGCACGACAATGTAAACGTCGGAATGCTTTTCTCGAATTTTGTTAATAATTTCTATTATTCCTTCGATTATTTCTTCGGGAGTGTCTTTGTGATTGTTAGTTCCGACATGCAATACTATAACCTTAGAAAGAATTATTTATGGTTAATAATAAATGAATCTAGTCTTACTTTTGGATTAACATTGTCAAGTTCTCCATTTACTATGCGCCATAACACATTTTGAATTAAGTCCCTATGAATACTAAAATTTAAACAATGCAATGGAGCAAACAGTTCGTTCCACAAGTCGGTGTGTTGTAAGGCTTGAAGTATCGAATCTCCAATAAATATCACGTCTGGATCTTTCTCTCTCGTTTCAGAGAGAAATCGATTATGCTATATGCAAAATAAAAAATTTGTATCATGCATCACTAATCATTGATTGAAGGTTAAAAAATGAATTCAATAAAAAACTTAATTAAGTTATTACTATGTTTATCCAGCGTTGATCTCCGTCTGTGTCTTCAACAGGTATGGGTATTGTACACGAATTCATTGTATAAAAAAAATTAACTTGTAATTATCAAATCATTAATTGTTTAAAACACCGCGAATAACAAATTACATCGAGCGCGATTCGCCAATGCCACTACACAAGAGAAAATGGTAATTCGGTGGAAGTGTCTCAAGAAGCGCAGCCACCAATGTTTATTTTAAAAGAGACGCCGTGTGCCGGATAATCAATAACATATCAACATTTTTGTGTCCAGCTAAAATTCCTCTTGTGTTCCTTACCGATTTGGATTTGGGCAAAAGTTTTATTTTGTTAAAAATTCCAAAGGGGCGCCACATTCGTGTTTCCAAACTTTTGAAACTTTCAAACTCAAATGCTGGAGAAAGGGGCGCCAATGTCAAGCTCTTGCTACATTCACTAGATAGATACAGTACCGCAACGTCCGGCCATTTTGGGGACCGAAAAAGGCGTGAAATTTAAAAAAAATTGCAAAATTGTAACTGGGGTTATAATTTTTCAATAATGTCAAGTTAAAATAATACATTTCGTCTTATGTATGTGTTTTTCTTCAAATTATTGTTTATTTTTATTTTCAATTTTAATAATTTTAGGAAATTCTGATGAGCCGCCCCTGATTCGTGACTACATGTTTGTGTAATGGCACCTTATAATAAATTATTATTTATGTAGCGTGATTATAAAAATACAAAGCATTTGATGGTGAAATGACTATTTATTAAATAATAACATCATAAATAAGTAATTTAATCGTAAAAATTACAAGAAATGTCGTTTGACATTTCCGAATGACGCCATTTTGGGAACCTGATTATCGTTCTCTCTCTAACTCATTGGCACATAGGGTTGCGGTACTGTATCTAGTGACTTGACTGTAGTTCTTGCCGCAGTTTGGGAAAATTAAAAAATTGTAGATCCCGGGATTGAAGTTGGCCCCTCTTTTATTTTAGTTTTATTAGATATTAAACTTTTCTTTGGTTAATTAAAGGTAAGTGCTGGCGAATGCTGTAAATTTGTTAAAGATACCTATTTCATTAAAAAAAAGCAAGATACTATTGATTGGAGTGCCCAGTCAAGTGCCCACCCAAATCTTTTAGGTGCTTATTTCAATAACGTATTTTTCTGAATTTATTTTTAAATTTTGTGTGCTCCTGCCCACCACAAAAATATTGGGCCCAATTTGTGCCCAACCATTTCAAAACTGCCGTCGCTGCTAATTCGTCTAGATATCAAAACGAATCTGTTAGCATAATAAAATAAATTAAAGTAATAACATTTAAATTTTGATTTTAGAAGAAGTTTTGGAAATGTAGATTGGGTAAATTGGGGATTTTAAGATCTTCAGTAAGGGAAAACGCACATTTGCGATTGGCAACACTGTACAGAATAGACAAATAAATTACATCAGACCCACGGATTTATGAATAAAACATTTATATTCATAAATCCGTGATCAGACCATACACCGTGTATGTGAAATTTTCGTCTAGTTTCATTTGTTTCGTTATTTTTATAAGTTGGTACTACGTACGTTAATGCAAAAAAATGATTCAAAAGAACGTTGTTCTTGAATGTTGACGCGTACAACATATCAGCGTAGTTTCTACTTTGTAATACCCAAATTTATTAGTTTTGAGGGCATAATTTCAAAACGTAGGCCTATTGTATTCAAGTTGATTTAAATATTGGTAATTTTTACAAACCAAAGCCCTCAAACAGACGGTGTCGCCATATTGAACTACTGTAGTGTCGGTGTAAATTTTAGCAGTTTGGAATTTACAGGTTAAATTGTTGTTGTAAAGTGAATTGGATTTGAAGACTGCTTTTTAGTTATTAGAACTTGTGTGAAATTAATAACAGTATTTAGTGTAGACATACGAGCATTTCGGTAATATAAACAAAAGTTTTTCTAGCAAAATTTTAAATAATTGTTTCTTTTTACAGTTATGCGTAACTTACCTGTTTGTTTGGCGGAAGTTTGGTAATCATTTTAAGAATATCGCTATTACAATTAATATGGTTGATATAATTAGCTACATCAGAAATTTTATATTTCCTTCTTCAGATAATCGGAAAAGGAGGTTAGTGGTTGTTTTAATTTGCAGTGTAGCCAAGACAATTTTTTAATATTTAAAAATTCATTTGATTTGACAAGCTTGTTTACACTTTATTTGTTTGATGAACATTCTAGGGCTTCTCTGGATGACTACGAAGTTCCAATAAATTCCAAGGTTAGACGTGTGAATTCTTCGTCACTGATGACTTCTAATAATGAAGGTAAAAATTTATTTTGAATTAGATTATTTAAAATTGACAATTATTTATAGAAGACTGGCATTCCATATCATCGTCCGATAGTTTAAGACGACGAAGTATTTTACAATCGTCATCTGCAGGAGTTACTAAATCAAGTAGACCTAGTTGGTCTAAGGAGAATATCACTATATTAGGTGACGATGATGACATTCTTGAAGTTTCAAAACCTAAACAAAGATTTTGTGGTGATTCATTGAGAGCTAAACCATTTCAGTTTGTTTCATCAACTCCAAATAATATTGTACCACGTAATCAACTACAGAATGGTGACGACGATGTAGTATTTCTAAAAACAAATACTCCTTCGATTAGCGATAAAAAGAAAAATTCTTTAAAGCGTGGTTTGGAGTATATAAAACCCTACCAGAATGGTAATTGCAGTAAAGATGAAACTTATCAAAATGGAACACAAGTTAATGATTATGAAATGTCCATTTTGAGGAGGGCAAGAGAAATAAAAGCAAAATGTAATATAAATAATCGACCTGCTATTCGAAGTAACACTTTAGATCAGTCTTTTCGTTTAGAAGAAAAGGCAAAATATAAGAAATTACTGTCACAAGCTGCACCTAGTGCTTCATCTGGATTCCGTGACTCCTTTTTGAAATATAATCCATCTACTTCGTTTGTGGGAAATGGAAGCCGTGGAAAACGAATGGTTGAATTATCTTTGAATACTGATAAAGCAAAAAAGAAAACCAACTTCATTGATCTGACATCGGAAAATACTGCAAAATTTATTTCCACAAAAGATAGAATTAAGAGAGTTTTAAATAATTTAGACAACGAACCTATTGTCATCAAAGATTCTGACTCTGATTTAGAAATTTTACCGACACCTCCATCTCCAAAGCCAGATATTCAAGTCGATAGGGTGAATAGTTTGAAACCGGTTGTCGATTCATCTCAGTCATCGCACACCGAGTGGCTTCAGCAATTGTAAGTTAAATTGTATTTTTTAGTTCAAGTAGGATTTTGGTTTTTTTTATTTCAAATTTACAACCTAATCAGTTTTAATGCTATTCTGATGAAATTTAAACTGCTAGGCTAGGGCTTTATTAAGTTTATGAGTTACAAACCTATTACAGGGTGTGTCAATTGCGTTGGTTTTGCAGGCTAGAGGTGTTGATCTATAGTAAAATATGTAAGAGTCTGTTTTCTCGGCGTTAAAAAACTTGCGACTTGAATATTTTTTCGAAATGAAAAAAGTACAATAAATTGCTTTTCACTTAAAAGATAAATTAAGGCAGAAGTAGGCATATAGTTATTTATGAATCTTGTCCTGAAACTGCATCTTTTTGGTATGAGCGTGGAAAATTATAGACTGAGGCGTAGCCGAAGTTTATAACCACGCAAATGCCAAAAAGGCACTTTAAGGACAAGGTGCATACACTATTTTATGTGTAATTGGAATAAAATACATACTTTTTACAAAAAATGTACGATAATAATTACGTTGGATGGAATAATTTAAAGAAATGCGTATAATGATCAAGTTGGTAAGCAACAAAATAATTAAAATTAAAAATATACGTCAATTAAATTTAATAAGTAAATTTTATACTGAATTAATTGATTTGTAAAATGGAAAGCAATGATATTTGCGTTATCAATAATAATCCACCAGATATCGTCGAAGATGCAACCCAAAAGCTACGTTATATCTGTTGCCGGAAAAATCGGGGGTTGTAAATCATTAAAATATTTGAAGTTGTGACATGTCTGTACTAAAAAGTAAAATGTGACGTATCCGTACTAAAAATGGCCACTTTCAGTACTGTTTTGTATATTTGAAAATTTACATTTTAGTACAATTGCACATAAAAATTTTTTTGTAACAGATTACTTATTTTTCTGTATGTCAAGTTTTCATGTATGGCTAGGAAAACCGCCAACTTTCATGTCTGTTTGTTCTGAAACACTTCACTTTCAAAAAAACAATAAACATGTTTTATGCTTGGGTAAATATTTTGTCAATCTAGGTCTTCACATAGGAGACCTTCATATTTAAGCTGCCGCTATTGGTTTAAAAATAACCTAATACAGTAGAATCCGCTTAATGTGATCACTTTGGGACCAGAACATTTCGATAACATTAACCGACTGATAACAATAAGAGAAATTTAGAAAAAAACAAATTTTAGAAACGAAAAATTAGAGAATCTTAATTTACAGTGATTTTATTACATAGTTAATTATTATACATTATGTACATAATTATTACACATTAGTTGTACATTACATTACTTTACATTCATAAAAGAAAATAGTCCAACGTTGATTGCTTGTTACAAGTGAGAAATTTGTGAATAAAATTTTCATAATTAGCTAATTGAGAGATTTTCAATTGCGCGGTGGCATTTCTTTGTCCCATTTTTGGCAGTTCATCGTATACTTTTCGATAATTTCTACCTTCTGTTTCACCGAGAGATCGGTGAGTAAGAAAAGCAAGAATAAACTAAACTTAAATTAAAATGCATAAAGCAAAGTGCACATTTGCAAAATGAAAATAGATACGCGGCATGAAACGGGAAACCTCATTTTGTATAGTATAGAAATTTAAACCAGTGACGTGTTTTGTCTAGATATAAAATTTCAATGACAAATCAGAAAAAGATACTTAGAAAAAGAGATTATTGTGTTGGAAATTCATTGAAAATTCCTTGAAAGTGATAATAGTAAGCGGCTTTTTGATCAGATTATCCGGTGGTTTTTGTATGTAAACTGATTAAAGCGGCCGGTTCCCAGTCAAAATGATCACAATTACCGATTGATAACATTAGCCGAGATCACATTAAGCGGATTCTACTGTAGTAGCTTACAATAAATTATTTATTATTTTTTTTTAATATTAATAATTATTATCAGAGTAATTGCAGCCTGCTTTATGTAAGTGATATCAAGGTTCAGCTAACCTTGAAAAGTCCTTGAATTATGCTTGATTTTTTATTTAAGTTTTCAAGGCCATGAATATTCTTGAATTTTAAGTTTTCCCTTGAAAGTACTTGGATTTTTAAATTTTTTATATTACATTTTATTTATATTTAAATTAAATAGTGCCTACATTAATCTGTAATGTAATAGATGGATCTCATTTGTCATTTGTCTATCCCCGATGAGCATGTATAGATTAACGATATTAATTAATCATTTACAATCTAATCTAATCTTTCATTAAAAATATTGTTCCTGTAATAAATCCATCTGGGTTATTTTATACGGTTAATTTTCAAATTTAAAACTCAATTTACATTTGTTAAACTACAATTTCAGTTTATTCTATTTTGAATGTTTATTTATATATTT
This sequence comes from Cantharis flavilabris, assembly GCA_949152465.1. Classification (NCBI taxonomy): domain Eukaryota; kingdom Metazoa; phylum Arthropoda; class Insecta; order Coleoptera; family Cantharidae; genus Cantharis; species Cantharis flavilabris. The sequence goes on from OX424435.1 coordinate 15,861,356, forward strand.
GGCTAAATTTGATTTTTTTATGAAGCTACAAATTCTACTTGATATCTCTATCTGAGGGGCCGCCAATAGTAGTTTCATTCCAAAAAATTGCGGTAATTTTATATTAATTCCGGTAATTTCATATTATTTTCAGTAAGTAAATTGGATTTTGTTAATTAAGTCCTCAATGGGTCATAATATTATATTTAATTATAGTCGAGTTTAACCCATTAAGTACCAATGTCCTCATTTGAGGACAGTAACTTATTGTAGGCCTTAATAAAATATATAAGATTTATACTTTTAACAAAGATTTATGTCTACATTCGTAAAATGTGCTTGGTACTTAATGGGTTAACTTAAAAGCAGCTTTCTGCAATTCTACACTCGCAGTCTTCGATTTAAGTTGCATTCGGGGATTTTAAAGATCTTTCTAGATCTAACATTATCTAATAGCTGTGTTTTTCGAGTTTATTCTTTTTAAAATGAATGTTTCTACTGAAAACAATAATTATTGTAATTTCAATGTTTTTGGTCATAACAGATTTGATAGTAACGTTCAAAACGGCAAATTATGCCAAAATCAGTCAATACAGTATATTCCTTTCAAATTTATGGTATTTAGTTCAAATTTTTACTCCAATTTTCGGATGATTCCATGAAATTTAATGTTTGATTAGAAACTACCAAATTTTTATTGAAACAATTTTTTATTTTCGGTAAAGGAAGTCATACTATCTCCAGAAATTATTTTCGGAAAGTGCACGAAGTTATTTAATGTCACGAACTCTGGTTTAACGGAACCAGACTGTTCGACAAATTGAATTCTCTATAGACAAAAAAACTAAAAATTTGAACAAATCAATTATTTAATCACAAAACTTGGTGCTATCAGTGGAATATTATTTAAATCGTTCACTAAATTTTAAAATTGAGCATATTACAATTTTTCAGTAAAATTACTTTGGTTTGATATCTCCAACTTTAAAGGCTTTCTGCTTACTAGGTAAATAAAGAGGAGGGAAAGATCAATCAAGATGTGTAGTTGGTAACAAAAAGTTAAAGCCCTCTTTGCTTCAGTTCAATAATAACCTAGTTGGCATACAAAACCAACGAAATTTGTCCACCCTGTATTTAAAAATTCAATTAAATGTTCCACTGTCGTCGGCCGAATTTTATTATTCTCCCAGATAGTGAAACTATATTGATTTAAAAATATGCTCAGTGGTGAATCAAGTTAAACTTGATTGTATAGTTTTAGTAATATAAAAATAATGTGTTACGCGTATATTTTTGATACATCAGTCTGACAAGTTACCAGAAAGGTTAGGTTATAATAACAAAATTTGTGAATATGTGTAGAATAATTTGTCAGCTCTTATTAGACTGTTTTTATCAACCTTTTAGTAGAATTTTGTAATATTTTTTCGTATTACATTTATTATTAATTTAAAATATTTTTGTAGAGTTCAAAAATACAGAAATGAAGTCAGCAGGTCCGTACAGGAAATTCGCACCCACAGCGACCTTAAAGAAAAACTTAGTGTTGTTACATCACAAGTTTGCACCCAACGACTTGAAGATCAAATGGTGAGATGTTTACAAATAAAAGATGCAATTTTACCGGTACAAGTTGAAAAGACCCCGTTCCCCACATTAAGTGAAGAAGATCAAGCGAGAATAAATTCTGCCTTTCACAATCGCGCAAATCCTAGCGAAGTTCTTGCTCATAAGTTTAATTTAAGTATAACTCGTCGAGATTTGCAAACTTTAGCTGGATTGTCATGGTTGAACGACGAAGTGATAAATTTCTATATGAATCTGATTATGGAAAGAGGAAATTTACCTCAATGGCCAAATGTATATGCTATGAATACCTTTTTCTATCCTAAATTACTGAAAGATGGACATTCTTCGTTGAAACGATGGACTCGACGTGTAGATTTATTTTCATATGACATCATAGTTATTCCAATACATTTACGTGTACATTGGTGTATGAGTATTATCGACTTTCGCAGTAAAACGATTCGCTATTATGATAGCATGGGAGGAGCTAACAGGCAATGTTTAGAAGCTCTTTTGAAATATTTAAGAGATGAACATTTAGACAAAAAGAAAACTGAATATAAAGTTTCCGATTGGTCTTTGGAAAGCATGGCAGATATTCCTCAACAAATGAATGGAAGCGACTGTGGAATGTTTGCTTGCACATTTGCTGAATTTATAACTAGAAATGCTACAATTTCATTTAGCCAAGAAAACATGCCATATTTACGTCGTAAAATGGTACTGGAAATACTTAACGGAGAACTACTTTTTACATAAATTTATTTTCGAAATTTAAAATACGCTATATCTGTTGTACATTCTAGTAGTAATGTTTTTATAATCAATTTTGTTACTATATTATTTATTTTTAAGATTAATAAATCAGTTTCTGTGTTTTATATTTAAATTTTTTTTTAGGAAAATACAAAATTCTTTTTGTGATAAGTATTTTTCTTATGTATTTGTTTTATATGCCGTTTCAAGTTAAAAATTAATCTTACGATTAATTGAACAAATTGAAATTAATTTTTAAACTATAAATTGATCAAAGTGACGATTTTCAGTGAAGAAAATTTAGTCAAAATTTGAAGTAACGAATGTAATTTAAGTAGGTGATATATAAAATTGATGTATGCGTTTTCCAAATGTAACTGTTGATCTTGGATAAGATTGTTAAAAATGGTACTTCAATTATTGTAATAAAAAAATTCGTTCGTTTCAAATAATTATAAATTTTTATTTTTTTTTGAAAAATAATTAAGAAAATATTTCAAGAAAACCGAGTTTTAAAAAAAGGAAATACAAAACTAGAAAATGAATACCTAATTAATCGAAGGACGACTTTCAGTACTTCATAGCTCCTAGTAGGACCTATAATGCAAAATTTACGCTACCCACAGCTGCAATTTTTCAGCAAATTGGTCATAATTTGCAAAAAGTGATGCACATCTGAAACTTTTAAAATGTAACTTGTAGGTAATAAAAAATCATTCAGTACCTAGTACCTTGGAATCATAACAGTATTAGGAAAATTATGATTTTACTGAAATTAGAAAATGAGGACATACTACATTATGATCAGGGCCGGATTAGGTCTTACTTGGGCCTTAGGCTGACATTTTGAGGGCCCACCTTCTGTAAGATGGCCAAATTTAGTTACAAAACAAGATGGCGGGCGTGTGCCAGTCTGCTGATGCTGTCTCCAATTTTAACTATTTAGTTTCTGAGAAATGAGAATTTCAATCGAGACAGGTGCATGGTGCGGATTTCATATTTTGTAAATGACTAAACAAAATATTTATTTCAATCAAGTTTTTGCTTTAAAAACTTTTTATTTGTATTTATTTGATAATATGTTTTGATACTGAAAAAAAGCGGGGAAGAGCCTTACGATTAATCCGGCCCTGATTTTGATATTATCGTCACTGCTAGCAAAGGGTTTTAATTGTAATCGTGCAGAAAACAAGTTGAGATTTTGATGAATTTAGACATTTTGGGGTCTAAGAAGCGGAAAATCATCATTTCCAAAAAATGTATTTGTGGTCAAATTTTATGTGCTCTCTACCTCAAAAAGTAGTAAGAATTTTTTTAACGAATTTTCCTATTTGGTAGGTACCTACATACATCAATATTGAGACTTGGAGCTGATTACATTTTAGGCTTTTTGTGATTAAATTGATGCTTTTTTTGGTAATATTTGATGCTTTTTTAAGCAATTTTTTTTAGAATTTTATGTTTTTTTATTCGGACCCGACTCATAAGTAGAGCGATCAAGTAATCATGATTTTCCACATATAGTGTTTGTGTTATGCTTCTGAGGTAATGCATTGTAAAAATATCTAAAAAAATCAATTTCTTGAATGAGTGAGATTCAAGGGTAGAATAAATAATCTAAAGCTTTAGAGATATAGTCGATTGATACAAACAGGACCAGTTTGTAAAACATTTCGTTTATAAGATTCAGGGTTTTCAAAGAAAAAACTTGGCAGTTTTCAACATTTTAGGTTTATACACGTATGGTAAGAAGCCTATGTTCTGGTTCCGTGTTCGTCTGTCCACATCTTTTAAATTCTTTTATAGATAATAATAATTTTTATTCGGAAAAAAATAAGTTATTGTTAACATACACTTTTATTTTTTGTAGTACCTACTTTTACAAAATTTTATAGCAAATTTAATTCGTAAATTAATTTTATTTATTTAATATTATTTTTATAATTTAATTAAAGTAATTTATTGTTATTTATTTACGGTTTATTAAAAACTCTGTTTGTAGATGCTTTCTTCGCATTTTCTTTCATCATCAAATTAAAAATGAAAGGACAAACTAATCAAATGATTTTATTTAAAAGTATCTTGATTGAAAGGTCAGCTACTACTAAAAACAGTCTACTGTTGTCTTTATTAATAATAAAATTAATAAAAATTGATATAAGAAACTATACTCTATATAATCTATATTATTAATCTAATACCATCATTATAATTGAATTGAAGGTGTAAATAGAAGAAGGTGTTAAGTAAGATTTTTTAAAGGTTCTATTTTCTATCTATCTTCTATTTTCCAAATACTCCTTCAGTGTTTGGCCCTATCTTTAAAATTATAGTTATTATCAAGGGTGCTATTTTACTAAAACTTAGTTATCTCAATAATATATACTTGATAGCAAATTCAAATTCATCATCAATAATATATATTTGTAACATATCCCCTTCTTCCTCCCCCCTTCAATTATCTTTTTGAATTTTTCTGTTGTATAATATATTCTGAAAAAGTGTAGCCGTATATGGGCGTCTAAGAACTGCGGTCATCCGAGTTCCACCTTGTTTTAATTTAATTCATAACTCGAAAACCATTGATTTTAGGCAATAGAGTATTACAATCTAGTTTGTAGATAGTTTCACACATTTACACTAGAAAATCAATCATTTTTTTCATGTTATAGCTATTTCAAAACAGAAAATAAAAAATTGTTCTTTTCTACATTGATACTTATAACTTTTTTTTTCATAAACCTAAATCTTAGATTCAAAAAAATATAAGAATAATACAATACGTAGAAAATCAAAATTCAAAAAATTTAAAAAGGAGACAATTAACACATAACAGGTCTGGATTAAGAAAATTAGAAAAAAATGAAAATTTCGTAATACGAAGTACAATATAACGTTATTTCATGGTTATTGCCATTCTTCAGTTGCACGCATCGATTACGATTACATTGTGAAATAAGAAGAAAAAAATTTCAAACTAAACAAAATTATCGACCAAATTGTACAAAATTGACTTACCATAACCTCCAAAGATTATCAAAACTGAACTTGTTACATGAAGTATGAATAATTTAAAAATGATTTGAACTAAGAAATTCGTTTACCTAGCACTGCTAGTTTGAAATCCGAAGGCACTGCCCTCTTAATATGATTTCTAAAAACTTTGAAAAAATTCAAAATTCAAAAATTTTTACCACGTTTTTTAACCGTGAGGCGTAAAACTAGAAAAAGAACTCAAAATAAAAAATTTTAAGTAAATTTGTGGTTTTTAGTATGTATTTATGGTTAAATTCAAAAAAATATTTTTGAATTTTGATTTTCTACGTATTGTATTATTCTTATATTTTTTTGAATTTAACCATAAATACATACTAAAAACCACAAATTTACTTAAAATTTTTTATTTTGAGTTCTTTTTCTAGTTTTACGCCTCACGGTTAAAAAACGTGGTAAAAATTTTTGAATTTTGAATTTTTTCAAAGTTTTTAGAAATCATATTAAGAGGGCAGTGCCTTCGGATTTCAAACTAGCAGTGCTAGGTAAACGAATTTCTTAGTTCAAATCATTTTTAAATTATTCATACTTCATGTAACAAGTTCAGTTTTGATAATCTTTGGAGGTTATGGTAAGTCAATTTTGTACAATTTGGTCGATAATTTTGTTTAGTTTGAAATTTTTTTCTTCTTATTTCACAATGTAATCGTAATCGATGCGTGCAACTGAAGAATGGCAATAACCATGAAATAACGTTATATTGTACTTCGTATTACGAAATTTTCATTTTTTTCAAATTTTCTTAATCCAGACCTGTTATGTGTTAATTGTCTCCTTTTTGAATTTTGATTTTCTACGTATTGTATTATTCTTATATTTTTTTGAATTTAACCATAAATACATACTAAAAACCACAAATTTACTTAAAATTTTTTATTTTGAGTTCTTTTTCTAAATCTTAGAACTGTTAGGATAAGATGAAGTTCTCCATATGTGTGGTAAAAATTCCTTACCTCTAATATAATAATTACTTGTTCTTCATGTTGTTTTCTGTTCTAAATTGCGCTTTAGTATATACTTTTGGTTTAATTTTATTTTCTTTTGATGGTTTTGCTTACCTCTATTATGTAAACAAGGTGGAACTCGGATGCTCGCAATTCTAAGTCTTCTATACCTACTGCTGTTTTCCTGGTTTAAATTTAAATCTTATTGTTAATCTTGTGGCGGCTATAAAGCTTAAGAAAATTAAACCTCGACTCAATCTGTTAATTATTAAATTTTACGACTATAAATTGCTCAAAAGTCAAAAACATATACTAGATTCATAAAAATAAAGGCTGCAAATTTTAATTATTTATCAAAAGTAGTAGTACCAGATTAGCTGGTAAGTTAATATTTTGTAGGCTGGTAATATAATTTTACCGTATTATTTAAATTACTAATAAAAAAGTAAATGATTAATAAATTTAATTATGTTCTCCTATTGCAAAATTTCATTTATTAAACATTTAAGAGATTAATTATTTTAATCTGATTATCCGATTATCTGGTTATGCGATTACTCAATCTCTATAATAGGTAAAAAGTAAAGTACCTAATATGCTTTTTTATACTTATCGATTGCTTTATAATTTCATTTTGAATAAATCGTACACTTAATTATTGTTTTCCGTGGTTGTTAAATCACAAATTTTATATAAAAGAGGAAACTTAAAAATTATTAATCGTTCAACGATTTTCAATTTGAAAGATGCGGATGGACGGGCATGGGACCAAAACTTCTTACTATACTTCGTATAGTTTTTTTTGCAAAAACTTTTGTTTTGACGTAGTTGTGCAAAAAGGAACCTACTCATATGTACTTATGTGTATTAAATGTCTTTAAATAGAGGTATATAGAATAAGGTCGATTTTTGTAATGGAGAGTAGAAATCTTAGAGGAAAAGTGATTTTAGAAGTAGTTTAAATAGATAAATAAATGTTTTGGGTTTTACTAAAGATTTGTTTATTCTATTTGAATACCTACCTATCTTTCAAAGATTATACTATTTCTAAGGAAAAAAATACGAATGTATATACTTTTATCGAAAAAAGCAAACTACGAATTCAAAGGATTACTGCTATAGATTTGGTGAAGATAAAGCTTTTGGAATCTAAGGATACTAAGAATGATTGATTAGTTAAGAAAGTACTCAAACAACGATTGAAATATTTATTTTCTTGCTAAAATCATATTAATGCTTGATATTAGTAGATATATTTACATTTTGCCATATTATCTTGAAACAAGCTGTTTATTTGCGTTAATTATTAACAAAATTTTGTGCTCTGTGAATAATAATCAAAATATTATTAAGCACAGCTGTACTAAAAATTCAGGACGGGCAGCTAGGACGGTGCATAGTGCATTGCAGTTAATTAATGTCGTGTGAAATGTACAGTAATTAAAAACTACATCACATTTATACTATTACGTAAATTTTAACTTTTTATTCAAAGTTAATAGAGATTTAAAGAAAATTTATTTGCATATCTTGATTAGAACATTTTCTTCTGTTAGGTACTGACTGAAACAGTATCTAGTATTTGTTTTAAAACGTGTTTGGCATTCAACATTTTGCCATTTTCTAATTATTATTATTATCTTAAATAATCAATATTAATTATACAAATTAACAATTATTATTTTTTTTATATAACAGAAATGTAAAAGTCATTCATGGCTTAACTATTTTCTAAAAAATTTGCCTAACAACTAACATTCGTTACTTAAATATGTACTAACTTTAGTTGCAGAGTCGTGCGAAGGGATGTGACGTGTGCTGGGCACACGGGCGCAGTTTTACAGAGGCGTTTAGCGCTGCACTGATGAAAGACACACCAGACGAAGACGAAAGAGAATAGATATACTACTGCACTCCACTGAACAATGTACATCAACATTAAATACATTTTTTTAAATTAAAAGAAAAATATAGTATAAACTTTAACATTTTAAGAGTCATAAGAACATTGTAATTGACTCAATTTTTATTCAATAGATTAAACTGCATTTTTAAATTAATAGGTAGGTACATTTGCATCCCTATTGCTGTTAAAAAAGCATTTTATATTTAATTTTGACACTTAGTTTCATTACATAATATAATTCTTCGTTGTATAAATAATACGAACAACAAATTTAATTTTTATCTTTCCTTACACAAATACTTTTTTGTTCTTAAAGCTGATACAGCGTCTTTATCTATTACATTGAGGTGAATTTTAAAGAAGTACATCACTCGTGTACAATTTGTGCTTAAAAATAATTTAAATGTATTCAACCCAGTACTCGACTAAAAAAATAAGGATAAAAGGATCTTCTTTGTGGTTTGGTTAACAATCTTTGTCTGTTTGGTCTCGGTTGTTGCTGAGGAACCGAGTCCAAAGTATCTGGTGTCGGATTATCGATGGTGCTGGAAACACGTTGCAAATCGTTTATTATTAATTCGGGAGATTTACTTATTTCGTCGGAATCTTCCAGAAGAGATTTTGGTAGAAACTGCGTTTTTAAATTTGTTTCCTGAAACGGAATTGGAGATATAATTTCACTATCAATATTTCTCGACATATTAATCATTCTCGTGTTGAGCTCCTCAATTCTCGGATCAATTTCGATTTCCTTTTCCTCACCTTCCGTTCTTACGGAGTTTATTGGTACGTCGTCGAATTTCTCGATGTTATCCTTTTTGTTTTCAATTACATTCCTATTTTTTACATTGTTGGTAATAACTTTTCCATTTTTATTAACCTGTTTATTCTTATCGGCAAGTTTTGTAGTGACAAATAATTTTGTTTTTATGTTACTTTTATTATTGTCAGTGTGAAGTTTAATTTCTACAACTTTATGATTAGATGTTTCATCGCCTATAATAAAGTCGTCAACGTTGCCATAACTTTCTTCGCCTTCCTCTTTTGTTAAATTGCTTTCACTCATAGGTAACTTTTTTCTGTAAGTTCTATTAAGTTTTATTGACGAATCCGCCACAATCGGAAACATTTCGATTTCTTTGGTTAACGTTTTATCGTCTTCTTTTGTTAATAAATCGTTTAACGTTTTATGTTTTGCCGAACTTTTTTCGTTCGGCTTGCCCTTTGATTCGAATATTTTAATTGTTGGAGTCGGATCATGCTTTAATTGTGTTTTTACCCGATCGTTATTGGCGTTTATATCTTCGGGAGGTTCTTTATGATAAATAATTGTTGTGTAAAGGGCTCTCGAATTGAGCGATTGTTCCGTAGAAGATTGAATTTCGGAGCTTATTTTATAATTATCTTGTGATAAAGTGAAACCCGAATCTCGTGTTTCTTCCGTTCCAGTTTCGTTTAATTCAATAATATCAAACATTGTTCCATTTTCTATAATGCTGAACAATTGTCCTTGATTTATAACTCCTGGATATTCACCGACTTCATCTAAATTTCCATCTTGCGCGTTTGAATTGGGAGTAGAAATTGCCATAGAAAACGATTCTTCTTGTTCTTCCGGTTTATTATTATACTTCAAAGTTGTTGAATCTTGTGTTACAGTCGCAATTGTTTCGGAAGGGTTGCTGCTTTTTTGTGTAACACTTAAATCTAAAGTTACGTCGTTTACATTGTTTACGGTAGCCATTTCCAACATTTGCTTGGAAGTAGCGCTAATAATTTTCGACGGAATCGTGGTAACGTCTAATCGAGTGGAAATTTTTTGCTCTTTCATTTTTAAGTCCGCAGTGCTTTGCGTCGAAGAGTCCGGACCAATAGTATTTTCGGTTTCGCGACGGTGTCTTGTTGGCGTTCCGTAATCTCCCGTGCTTATTGTGTTTGACGTCCAAATCCACGGCTTAGTTGATTTTGTGTTTGGAGATTGCGATGGGTTTGTTATTTCTCCTATTGTGCTTTCTGAAATTGACCCTCTCGTAGTTTTATCGTCAAAGTCATCGTTTGTTATACTACAGGATAACTGTCTCATCATTTCCTCTCGGTCCTGTAATAAAGTTGTAAGCTGTTATTTTGTATGTTACCATTTTCTCAAAAAACACAATAGAATATAAAAATGAAAACAGTTTTTGTTGTTGTAAATTTTCATTCTAAATACGTACCGCATTTCCTTTGCAAGCTATTCGTTTTGTTCCGTCTAATCCACAGTCGGAAGTAAGTTCTATAGCAGATTGTTCGGGGAGGTAAAGCACCGTTAGAGATGGAAGTTCTGTTAGCAGGCATCCTTTAGGTCCAGTAGACCAAGATGGAACTAAAATTAAATTATTTTATTAGTTTAAATAATCAAAAGCATCTGCATAGCTAATAAAATATTTGTAGCTATGAGAACATTTCGGTTTGATTAATTACAACGCCGACGCTGAAGCCATCAAAGGATACATAAATAGATAATAGTATTTGCTGATTTACTCGTGTCCTGTGAAATTACCCCATTTATGCTTCGATTCCGATCACAATCTTTAAAATTTAAATTGAAAAACTATTAGCGATGAATTTACAAGTGATACCTTCGGGGTTCATTATAGAACCATAGACTACGAAAAATAAAAGCGTGCCCGAGAGAGATAATTTGGCAAATTAGTTTTTCTTTAATTTCTGCTTTCCATTTTACCGGACAAGAATAAAATTTCCTAATTGTTGTTAAAAATGCAAAAATTAAATAAATGTTTAAAGAATACTATAATAATTAATGCAATATTTAGATAGGAAGCGGAAGAATTTTAGATTCTCGGATTTCGGAAATTTTCTCGGGGTGTCGGTAACCGGCCGTGTTTGTTTCAATTAATTGTGAAACTTACAATGTCACTTATTGTGAATTCAATTCTTTAAAGCAAGAAATACTTTAGTGCCGCCCGTTGCCGGCAGTAAAATAATATTAATTATATTTTCACGTTTAAAGCAAAAATAGCATTCTTTATTCGGAGCAAATGTATGCTTTGTAACTCATTTGTAACTGTCAATTTTACAAACTCGTCACGGAAAGTCCTAATAAAAGAATATACAATTTTTTTAACAGAATTATTTTAATTTTTATTATTCAATATTTTGAAACCCAAGTTCAAGTTCGGATAATAACTACTAATAGTTTGCAAAACTACGAGACATTTTAAGTTCTAGTAGTTAATTTGCCTATAATGTAGTTTCAAAAATTTATTATTTCTACTCTGTTTCGAGTAACAGCCTAGAAAAAAATGAACGGAGTTTAGACGGAAGTGCCTAGATCCCAATATTTGACTTGTGGATTGTGTTTGTTTTAATAGTTAGGAGATACACATATTAAAAGTCCCTAGATCTAGGTAATGCAGAGTGTTCAAAAGGGTACAAAGGAAGTCACCAATTTTCTATTTATTTTCCGAACTCCGTATAGTAATTACTTCCCGAACTCCTTAGTAAGGAAAGTATTATAATCTGAACTTGAAAAAAAAATTAACCCCCCATTTTTTATCAAATTTTTATGTTTTAAGGTTCCCTTAAACCATTTCTACTATTGTATGTATGTATATGTATGTATGTATGTAAACACGATAAGCAACCAAACGAAGTAACGAAATCTCTCCAAATTTTAAATTTAGTTTTAATAATCTGTTGTGGTACAAAGCCTATTGAAGATGAATGAATTCGTATTGGGGGGGACGGGGGGTTAACTAGAAGCGATAAAACATAATCCATCATAACTTCGAAACCCAATGAAATAGGTAAGTTTATTATAACAAAAAATTATCAGTATCAAATTACCTACAACTTTTGTTCTATAAAATTTTTTCGAAATAAAAAAAAATTAAAAAATATTTTTTAAATAAAATAAAAAATTTTTTTTTAATATTTCTAAAAAATATCTAAATTATTTTGTATTTACATAAAATTTTAGTTATTTGTGCTATATTTTTTTATTTGTATTTTTGATTTTTGTTTATTATTTCGATTTTCTAAATGTTTGATGTTTGATGCTCTTAATATTTTTTATCTGAGGTAAATTGGGAGTTACTTTTAATAATTCGGAAAGTTATGCGATGGCCACATCAGATTTTTTTTTAGTTATACCTCGGTTATATACAAATTTAAATCCGACATTTTCTGCTTGAAGATTCTATTTTTTTGAAAATATCCGTTTTGATCTTCCCTGAATCCATTTTAAATAATTTCATACGTCTGAATGTCGCATAACTCAAATACTGTAGGTCGTACGAAGTTGAAATTTTGTATTTGAGACTCTTATAGCATCCAGTTGTGCACCTCCTATTTTTGGTTGCGATTGTCCGAGCCAAAAAGGCATTCATTCATGACGCGCTCAAATAGATTAACGAAATTCTCATACGATGTTGCAATCTTACAATCATTCTAAAAATGACAAGCAAGTCCTGTGGTGTCCACATGTGATTTTGGTGATTTTTTTTTTCATTTTATCACGGCGCCGCTTTTAGCAATACTCCAGTTAATAAATAAAGAGTAATTAACGAATTGTGAAAATAATATTTACTTAATTTACATAATTTTGTACCAAAAAATGGCAACTTTTCTTTTAAAGATCAAGATTAAACTTTTAAAGATTTCCAACTGTATTTTTGTCTGGTTGAATTCCACCTTTCAGGTGTTTTATGTTAATTTCTTGACGAATAAACTCAATTAACATTATCAATTCCACCTGTTTTTCCATTTGTGTTGTTACATTAAAGCGACTTTTCTGTTAATTTATTATATTTGTTATAAAATTCGATTTATCTGCTAAATTAGTATATCTAATAAATTAAATTTTATCTCAACTAATAACAGAACTGTAAAATTGTCGAGCAATAGCAAAATTGTAATATTTTTGTCTTTTGTGATTTTTCAGATTTTTATATTTTACGCCACGTAAGAAATAAAAAAATCTATCAAAAAGCTATAATATTTTTCACAAATTATACTCGGAAAGGAGGTTTTAAAAATAATAAAATAATACTTAAAGAAATTTTTCGGGGTATAAAAAGAACCTATCCGGATATTTTGTATAAATAATAGTATATTTCAGTGAAAATGAGTTTTGGAACATCCATGAAATGGATTCAGTCTATAAAATTTAATATTTACAATAATAATTAGAAAACGTATTCCAGAGTTTACCTAACATTCCCGGCATTTCATCTATCACAATAATATGATATACTTTTTATAAATTATTTAATTTTATTATTCTTGTTCTATAATAAGAAATAATGTTTTCAGCTGAAAAAAGTAAAGAGAGTAGCAAAACCAATAGTAAATATTTGATAAAATTTTTTGAAAATTAAATTTTCGTATAGAAATGAAATTTCGGCAAATGTTTAATAATATGCTATCAAAGGGCCTGAAGACCTGATGTGTACGCTCGGAGAGGGGTAAAGAAAACGATAACACGATAACATTTGTGTCAAATATTGTATGTTTTACGACGAAAGACAATTTGTGTGTAAAATAATTTCCCATGATTGTTCTGTGTTTCTGTGTGTTGTTATAATTAATTAAAAATGGCTCCAACAGTTAAAATTGAAAAACCCAATAAATCACATTTACGGTCAACCGCACAGCGATCTGGACTTCAGTTTCCCATTGGAAAATCCAAAAAAAATTTTAGAAAAGGATGTCATTCTAAACGATTAGGCGGTGTAGCATTAGTCAATTTTGAAGCGGTATTGGAATACTATTCAACATGTGAGATTTTAGAAGTATCTGGTAATGCAAGTTGCCATTATAAAAAAAGGAGAACAACTCCACATCATATTCAATTGGGTATTAGAAAAGACGAAGAATTAATTCAACAAGTTAAAATTGGAACGCTTCCTCACGGTGGTTTTGTATCTAACATTTCAAAATAAAAATGCTGCACACTAAAATTAATTTTATGTAATTTTTGAATATTTAACTATGTAAATTGCAACAAATAAAATATATTTTCCATTTTATAAGTTTTTTATGTATTATAGAACCATATATCTTCACTTTTGAAAACATCATCATCTGAAGTTATCAAAACTAACTACAATAAAATATGGGCAATCGTTACATTGTGTGGACTTTTTTCAGTTTTTTTATTTTGTTTCAGTCGTGTTCATCGTCACGCAACAACATTATTTGGTCAACAGGTTTTTTATTATTCATAGTGCATATTATAAATATATTCGATAAGTACTTCGATAGTATTTTAATAATAAATCAATTTTTCGGCAAACGATGAATTCATTTTTACTAGATATGTAAAATTTTCAAAAATTAATATTTTTGTGTAGAAACTAAATTAATTTTTGCTTGTGATGTTAGCTTACGAAGAAGCATGAAAGGAAACTGTACTGGTTGTTTTCAGCTTTTTCTAGGTGTCTTATATTTCGTAGTGCTTTAATGTATTCCTTTTCTGGTCTATTATATTTCATTCTTTCGGTTCTTTAACTATCTTGACGTTTTCATTGTAAATGTAAAAGTAGTTGTGGTTTTTATGAATAATTTGAATTTATTCCTTTGACTTAAAATTTCATCGGTCGCAATCTTCAAGACATATCCTGTGCATAAAAATTGTGTGTACGTTTAAATTAAATTTTACAAACTTTCTTTTGATAAATTTGTAATGCAATTTTTGGCCGAGCCTCAAGAAGAATTCATCATCTTGTATTTTTTTCAAGTCAATGTAAGTGCAAAAAATGTATAAAGGAGCTTAATTTTTGGCAAACTATCGGAATTTTTTATCTTTATGATAAAGTGACAATTTTGATATACTTTTATACTTCAAGTAATAAAAATTATTTATTAAACTTTGAACGGATCCTTATTACGACGATAAGAAAACTCGATACATAGTGCCAGTAATTTATTAAACTTTCTGCAATATATTGGTCCTTTAAACAATGGAAATAAAATAACAATATAGCAAAATTTTTGCGTAAGAAACAAATCTTTTACCGAAAACTAATAGATTAGATGCAGGAATCTTGGTTTTATTACATAAAGTAGTGTGAAATTGCGGCAATAATTTTCTTAAAAATAAATGGATTGGATAAAACCTCTACGGTTTGCAGAAATAGATACATCGGAGAAAAACTATGGTGGGTTAAATGGAAAGTGTCGACTGATAAAAAACGACGAATATATTTTAAGGAATAGACAAAAACGTAACGCATAAATCGCTGTTTATACTAGTGAGAATATAAAACGGACTTTTGTTTTCCAATATTGCAATATCGATATCATCTATTACAATCTATAAATATTGCAATAAAATTTACTGGATAATAAATTATATTTAAATTTTCCCTAATTTACTAAAATAACTAATCGAGATCTTCTACATATTTAAATTATTCTAAATTTTGTTTATCTACTACAGTTGGAAAAACTGTACTTTCTGTATCAATAAACTAAACACGTAATTAGTTTATTATTTTAAACTAAAAAGTAAAATCTGATAAGATGACGGGACAGCGACGAAACCCCCACTGTTTTATTCTAAGAGAAACTTTTTAAACTCAAAAGTTGGTATGTCTGAGTATTTTTCTTAAATATAGGTAAGTATGTATGTGACAAATAGAGTTGTTTTCAATTTGAAATACATATTGTCTTTATATACTCTATTAATTGGGCTCAGTTGTAACTAAAAATAAATTAGTTAGTAAATTTCTGTTATTTCATCAACTTGAAACTACTGAAATGTTATTATTAAATGTACCTATATTAACTTTCAAATAGATGCAAAGTTGCAATCGAGGGTATAGAATAATATTCGCAATTATAAACAAGTCAACAACTTACTTTGAATCACGGTGTATAATTAAGTTACAATAATATACAAACTTTGAATAATGAATATTCGCTTAAAATTTAATTTTAATATTACAAAATTAAATAATCGTTTAAAACAATAATGTTTTTCCCACTGTAAGAAAAACAAAAATTTTTAATTAATAGAAAATACAGAGATCTTAAATTTTTGAATATATTTTGGGAAATCCCGGAGTATAACACATTTTAATAAAGTACGTTTACTTTAATGAAGACTAACAGTAGAACAGTAAATTATCTCTTTTATTATAAATTCAAATATTTTATAAAAGCTTTTATTTTATGAAACTGAAAGCAAACAAGAGATTGGAATTGTAAAACATCTCAAGTTCTTCTGACAAGTACATACTATGTATATACCTAGTTCAATATATGAAAATATTAGTTTTCAAATTATCTCTTAATAAGGAAATATTTTAAAGATTTATACCTGTCAGCTCGCAAATAAATGAAGCCACTTCGGAACCACCACAAGGAAGGGCATGCCAACCAAAATCAGCAGCAGGATCAGTAGCTGCACAGAGGGGAGTATTTCCAACAGGAATAGCTTCCTGCCAATGCCCTTCATTGGTAAGAGGTCGGAAGTCTCTGAAAGCATATAATATTTAAGTATTAAGTACAATTTTTCAATTATGTTTGTATTATAAAAATTTTCTAACAAAATCTACATACATATACATACACACCAAGCCACTGCTGTGGTTACTCGTTTTTGTTAAAAAATACTTTTACGAATAAACTAAATAATTGTATTACATATATTTGCAATTTAGATTCAGAATAGCTTAATTTATTTTAGTACAACCGCCTGACTTATTTTTGTTAATGAATTGTAAAATACCATTAATACACTTGGGGAAAAATTTGAAATGCAAAAAATCGCGAACTACATATTTAAGTCTTTTATTTTCACAATTATTTTTTCAAAAAACATTTTTTTAGCGATACCATCAGGATTGATATGGAAGCCAATGGAAGGTTTGTAAATAATAATAGTATGCTAACCAAAATAAATAAAAATTATAATTTTTATTTAACTATGTTTGATGTAATTATCTAAAATGCGGAATTTGCAACAGTTGGAATTAGTGCTTTTGAATAATATTAATCTATAAAGTTTACTAATACAATTTATTATATGTTCTTAATTTTTGTTTTCTTTAAAAACAACTTTTAAAAACCCAGCTACGTCACTAGGAGGTTTTGCAACACGTGACAACCCTGATAAGAAAATAAGTATATTGTGGTAAGACAAAGACAAAAACTTAAAAATTAGAAATTTTTTAAAATTTGTTCTAGTGTTCTATATACTTTTAAACGTCAGATTCTACTTCAATATGGCCGCAAACATATGTTTTGTATATTATTGAAGTATGATCTGAGTTTAAAAGTATGTTATAAACTACAACAAAAAATTGGCTATGTAAACATTGCATAACTTTCCCCATTAAATATGGGTATAAAAATTATCGTTCAACCTCTTCTTTCCGGACACCATTCGCGTAGAAAGACCGCGAGAAAGTTACAGGTCATATCAAAAAGTTGAAAAATTTGAAAACCAGTTAAATTAAAGATGCGGATTTACTTCTTTGCACACATAATTGGAGAGTAAATTTTTGTTCGCCATCTTCTTGCAATGTACCGTTCAATGTGGAAGACCTCAAGAAAGCGACATGTCGCATCTGAAGGGTTCAAAAATCGCGCTACGCGGGACATGGAACTTGAATTAATTTCCGAAAATGTTTGGAATCGAGTTGCGACGCGACTCGAATTCCGTCTAACTCGATATACGTGCTTTAGAGAGAGATGCGAGACGGCACGATTAAATAATTTGGGTATAACAAATGGTGGTCCAAAAGTAATTGACACTTGAACTTTTTTTATTTTCTTTATCATTTCCGCAATTTTCAACGAATTTTCACCATTTCCAGCTGGCCTCTAAGTTTAACTATGATGTACTTTTGTGCCAAATTTTTTGACATTTGGTTGCCTGGTTTAACCTGTGCAATTGATACTATTTCTTTTCATGATGTCGTAACCACACACATACATACAGACGAACATCCAACTAAAATTCATCAAAAACTTATCAGGGCATGATAAGAAACATTTTAATACCAAAATTTCCATTTTTGATTTTTGAGTGGATTACAATACTTTCCCTTATACATACGTAGGAGAGACTTGGTCGAGATGGCATACAGCTTGAACTGCGCTTTTCAGCGAATTAAATATAGCTAAAGCTAGTAAAAACTGTCGAGTGAAGTAAAACTGACAGTTGATTGTTAGTTACAAGGTTAAAACGCTATTGTGTGGTGAAATTTCATGATTTGTTATAATTTATCTCGTAAAAATTATTTTTAACAACAAGTTTAGCTAAGTTTAATTAAAAATTAAGTAGTTATATTGCAATCTTAAGATAATAAGTTTAAATTACATTCAATTGTATATTCTTTCATGGTATAAAACTTCGAGTATGACTTTACACATTTAGTATATTCAAGCATTTATATTTTATAAACGTTTTAATCGAGATGGCATACCTATGATAGAGTTGAGATGTTGAGTTGAGATTTTTAAATTAATAGAGACCTGCATTTTAAAGAAATGGTTATAAATACAGTCATAAGAGTGAACGACAAAGTTGGGATGAATCCGCAATGGCAGAAGCCTTAACTTCTGTAAAAGCCAAGCGAATGGGATGGCAACAGCCACGAGTTTAAGAAGAAGTGTAGCTAAAGATAGAGAACTAACAAAAGATTATCTTGGTGGTAAATTGCATAATTTAATTCAGAATTACAGTCTCAGATTGTTCATCGTATACGCGAGTGCGTTTGTAAGCTTTTTAAATTACAGAGAAAAATGGCATAAAACACAATAATTGTTCACAAGTGAAAAAAATGGCAGGTTGGGCATGGTTAAAGGCAAGGGGTAAATTTCCAGTAAAATGTATGTATACTAGACTCGGAATTCCAAATATTTCCAAGAATTACAAGGAATTCCAATGATTTCTAAAAATTCCAGGGATTTCCAAAAAATTCCAGGGATTTCCAAAAAATTCCAGGGATTTCCAAAAAATTCCAGGGATTTCCAAAAAATTCCAGGGATTTCCAAAAATTTCCAGGGATTTCCAAAGAATTCCAGGGATTTCCAAAGAATTCCAATGATTTCCAAGAATTCCAGTGATTTTCAAAAAATTCCAGAGATTTCAAAAAAATTCCAAGGATTCCCAAAAAATTCCAAAGATTTCAAGTGTACACAAAATTTTCGAGATATTTACCCGTTGGTTAAAGGGGTTTACTTACAGAAAACCTTCAATATGTCTTAGATCTCCTGAAGCAACGAATTCAACACGAGCTCATACTTTCAACAAGTCTCAGATCAGAAAATATTTTTCAACATTAGCCAAAGTTCTAAATCTAAATGATAACAATTTATGCAAATGAAATAATTATGCATGTGTTTTTTCTGATTTATTTTTTATATTATTTTTGTTTTTATTATTTTAAAATATAATATCTAATATAATAAAGGTTTGTATTTTATACTTGTATGCCATTTCAACCGAATGCATGTTGATGAGATGGCATACATAACAAAAAATTGAAATGAAGATTAAATGTTCCTGAATGACTTTTTTATAATTTTAATCATCATATTCAGAAAGTATGGGTTCAATAATAAAATATAAAATTTCATTCGTTTTGAAATATTAGTTTTTGTAGGTTAAAATCAAAAAAAAGTATGCCATCTCAACCAAGTCTCCCCTATACGTATGGGGAAAGTAAAAAAATACTTCAAGTTCTAAGTTTTTTGTCTTTGTCTTATCTCAATATACGGCTATATCTTACTCAATTTGTTTTTGGGGTTGTCACGTTTTGCAAAACCTTCTAGTGACGTAGCTGGGTGTTTAAAAATTCAATTTTGGGCTTAATATTAATGTCACAAAAAAATTTAAAACGCAAATTTCATTCTTTTAATACAAACCTTCAGAAAAAAATTTTAAAAAATGCAAGAGAATTTCTCGATTCAGAAAACCGTCGACTTTAAAAGTTAATCGCACGTTTGCAAAAGGTAAAGTACTTCATCGGGATACTGTAAATGGATAATGACTGGCCTTATACTATACAGCAATAAACATTACATAAAAAGTAATTGCATTATAAAAAGTACTCTTTTTGTTTACTTAAGTATACCTGCTAGAATAGAGCTTACTACTAATAAAATCCACTACGATTCATTTTAAATTATTGAAGCTTTGAATTATTTGTTTTCAAATTCAATTATTCGAAAATTTAATCGTAAAGATTGCTTTTCTAATAATACCTATAATTTTAATTGAATTAAAACTGATATGCAATTTCTGACACACTGAAACATGCATTTGATTTCAGCATTGCTATACATAAATGTTAAATTCAATCACTTTGACCCGATTCTATCAATCTGCAACTCAAGTTCATCTCTGCACTTGAAAAATAATAAAAATCCATGCAGATAATAGTGATATTTTTAACTACCATATTATATTTTTATATTCCCGCCCATACGTATTAAGGTTAGTATTCTAACATACTCAAAAGTCAAAATTTTGGTTTTAAAATGTTCTTTATTATACCCCGATAAGATTTGGATGAATTTTAGTTAGATGTTTTTCTGTATGTTAGTATGTCAGTAGGCTAGTATGTGTGTGTGTGGTTGAGGTATGAAAAAAAATAGTATCAACCGCACAGGTTGAATCGTTCAACCAAATGTGACTAAATTTAACTAAATTTAGAAGCCAGCTGAAACAAGTGAAAATCTATTCAAAAATGCGGAAATAATGAACAAAATAAATAAAGTTCAAGTGTCAATTACTCTTGGACTACCATTATTTTACAGTTTTATTCAAGTTTTTTGGCAGAAATTAATTGTTTAGTTTTATGTCGATGATTAGGGATGAAAAAAGAGATACAATATGTTATTTGCCGTTTAGAAATTTATATAAAATAAACTGTAAAAAACGGCACTTGATTTTAAATTAAGTAATTATACGAAATAAATCAAATTTTGAGTAAAAGTTTTTAAAATTTAGGTTCGATTTTATAGCCTTACGGTCGGAAAGAAGCTTCCAGATAACTTTTACCTTCTAGATAACGAACATAATAATACATTTCGTTTTCGTATTTTTCATTGATTTTGCCAAAAAAATTCACTCTTAAAAATTAATTAATGAACCCAAATTAAATGGAGACAGCTGTCTCATGTCAATGTTTATATAAAAGATTTTTATTTATTATTTTTTAACAAGAAAATTTCCTTGAAATTTCGTTCAAATTAAATACACACATCGGGCAGTTTATTTTATGTATTTTTAGAAATATTAAAATAAAATAAATTGAAAACTAAAATTTTCCATTTAAACTATAAAAAAATCTTTAATAGTAACATTGTAACTATACAAAAAGTTTGCAATGCAATTTTTATTGTTAATTTTTTACAATGCAGTAGCGGTCATGGAAATTGCAGGACAATGAACAACTGAAATTGAAACATTAAACTTTTAGGCATAATTTTGATTGCACATGTAGCATCTAAAAATTCTTCCATTTTTCTATAGTATTTTCAGTCAATATTTTTATTTTCCTTAAAAAAGTATTGGAAGTTAATTAGGATTCAAAAATCTAAGTTAAAAGATTTGGTTTATACATAATAAATTAATATGAGATTAATTCATACCATTAGCTT
Source organism: Cantharis flavilabris (assembly GCA_949152465.1). Lineage (NCBI taxonomy): Eukaryota > Metazoa > Arthropoda > Insecta > Coleoptera > Cantharidae > Cantharis > Cantharis flavilabris. The sequence continues at coordinate 15,883,184 of OX424435.1, forward strand.
TATAATAGTAATAAATACATCGGCTTTAATATTACCAATTAGATAATTAACGTTAAAAGGAACGTCTTTCAAGAAGGCCAAAGAAAAAAATTATTTATCCTACGCTAATTTATTCGTTTCTGAGTATATACCAAGAAAGTTTATAAACTTTGTTGTTTATAAACCTACTAATATAGTGCTAGATTTTCCATTACTTGTACTCGTAACTAATTTTGAAGTTGCTAATTAGTCGAAAATACTGAAATAATTTCAAAATAAAAATTCAGATGTAGGTAGTAAAACCCAAAGTAATTATGTATATAGCACAAGTATCGATGTGCGTTGCGTTGCGTTGGTTATTTTAATTATGGTAATGAACGTTGTGATAATTGCATATGTGTCTGATAGTCATAATTTTGACTTACAAATGTAGTAAGGTCGCTTGGAATTTTCTGATCATGAAAAGCTTTTAAGTTAGTTATTAAACAACACTTACCTCCATGAAAATTGTGCTTTCTCGCTATTTTTTGATAAACCAATCCAAACGTTATTGACTATATCTAGTTCTTTCAGATATGCCCTCACTGAATCATATTCGGAAGTACTATCCACTGAAAATAAGTTAGTAGTGTTAGTAATAATACAAGCAGATTTATACATACTATATTGTTATTGGTAAGTTAAAATACAAACATAAATATTAAAATTTGTTAATAGTAGTTTATGTGATCAGTGTAGAAAGTAAGTCATTATAACACCCGAGCGATTCTTGCATTTACGCAATTACCGTAATGATATATTTTTACATATGTAGCATATAAAATTTTATTTTGATTATTGCTGATTTTTGTTTGAATTAACATTTCCCATATCATCTTTAATTAATAAAATAATCGGATCAATTTATTTAAATATTCAAATATTTATTTTTCTGTTGGTTTACATTTCACAAGTAATAATGTCAGTTTTTTTTTATTTTAAAACAAATGAAAGCATAGCGGATTTACAATTCTTTTCGCACTAGTGTGTAAAAGTGGCTCATTATGTTGAGGTGAGCTTATTACTACCTATTACGTAACGGTAATATTTATTATTAATAATTAAATGAATCTTAAAATTTTGAAGATATCTACATAACATATCTATCTACATGGATAGATAGAACGATAGATAAACTAAGATTTCTTAGTTTTGGCTGAAAATGGCTTAAACTGTTTCGATTTCAATCCTTTCGTTTTCAATGGTTGCAATAAAATAAATAATTTGAGATCTGCTGCTTTAAAACTGAAACTCATTATTTTTATCATTGAATTCTCTATTAGACCAAGAAATTTACTCGATATAGCACTTTTATTTATAAGATATAGAGTATAATTTCACTAAAAAACTAAAAACTACATAAGATTTTAGGCAAAATTTATAAGTAAAAAGTAGAATTTTAGAGGACTTAATCTCGTAAACTCCAGGAGCTAGAACAATACAGTAGGTATATATTTCAGTTTCACTTAAAATTTGGTTTACGTTAATTTTATTTTTACATTTTGAAAATTAAAAAAAATCCGATTATAGCATATTAACAATTTTTTTTTGGATTCAGCTAATTTGATTTTTCGATAAAAACGAAAGTATTATAGCATTTAACTACAGCTCAATTTTACGATGTAAGTGGATAATAATTCGAAAACATTGTATTACTTGTAATAACATTTTATTGGAAAAAGTAATTAAACTGTTTCAATATTCATGAATATAATATAATTTATTTTTAACACTAAAGTTGAAACTACCTTAAAAGGGAAAACGTGTTAATGCAAACATAGAGAATCATCTCATGAGTAATAGTTATTGAGCAACATTGTCGGATGTGACTCAAACGTCGATGATCCCTAGTTCAAATATTCCTGTATATTTGACTAAACATGCAAACCCTGATGTTTGATGTTCTACCTTGCGTACATACAAACGTTAATGCCGTAAAAGTTAAAACTGTGCCACTGACATACAAATTTTAATCCAAATATATTCATTAAGCAAAAAATTGTTGAAAGGCTTAATTAAAAAAAAAAAATATAAACGAAATTTACTTGTATTAATTATTAGAATAATTTGTCGCAGAGTAAAATTGGAATATATTGAATATTTTTAATATATATTGAAGGCCCCCACCGGGTTGTCTTATAAATTACAACTTTAACTAAAATTTACAAAATATGAATTGCAAACAAGTGATTTAGTAGACAACTTCTGAACTTTTCTTCAACTTTTTTACCACTTTGTATCTACATTTTCTTTATTCAAGTCTAAACTGATTTTTGGAGAAAGTTTTTATTGCTTTTATTAAATCTGAAAGTGTTTTTTAAGTCTTCTATTATGTATAAAGGTGCTGTAAAAAAATTAAGTTTTTTTATAAGTTATTGTTAAGATTTTAGCGAAAATTAATACCACGAACTATAGTGGATAATATTACTACTCACAAAATTTGATATTTGGTTTAAAACGTTAAATATTATATTCAAGATGATTTGGCTAAGTAAGATAAACAGCAATATTCACATTAAATTGTACCAATTTTGTTACTATATATTCACGCAAAATAGTTAATCAATATTGTATCAAAATTGATACTATTTTGTACCAATATTCACACTATATTGTATCAATATTGTACCAATTTTGAGTGAGATTTGATTTGATAGGAAAGTTGGCACAATCATGATATTTGATTGAATCACAAGCCAGTAGTATTATTACTTTCTGACTGAACCTAAACAAAGGTATAGTTTAACGTGCTATCTAAACCACAAAACAAGTGTTTCTTAAATAATAGCATTATATCAACCAAACGAATATCCGAATAAGCATTTCTGTTGTTATAATTTTAATTAATAAATAATCACGTTAGGTGAAACTTTTACAAAACTCTTTATAAAAATCTGCGACACTTTTGCCGTTATTTCATTAATTTTTTAGCTAAAAGTTGGTTACCGCATAAAAATGTCTTTGATAAAACAAAATGCCAAGCGTAGTAGTATTTAAATATTCAAGTAAAATTTCACCTAAAGCTTTTCAAACTTTCTGATATAATTATCAAAATTTTGTTTTGTGGAAAAGTTAAATTATTATTTTATTAGATAGTTAAAATATACCTATAGGTACGCGATATTATATTACTCGATAAAGTTTCGCACTTAATAAATAATAAAATTTGAACCACCGACCGTAATAATTAATTTAGGTTCCATTGTAATTAAATTTTGATTTTTAATTACCAGCGCAACTAATTAACAGTTAAGTATTTTCAGTATTTCATTAAAAAAAATATTGTTTATTATATTTTAATAAAGTGAAAAATGCGAAACATATAATTTACAATTTTATTTTCAAAAGCTTAAGAGTAAAAGCATAAAATTCTCTTTTATTTTAATTTAATTATCTAAGTATACAGAATGATCCATCTACCATAATTGTAAAAGCAGGTGTGCATTGAATTTCAAAAGTAAAGCTCACTCGGGTCGTGTTTTCATTTTAAATGATATACTGGAACTAATAATTTTATTTTCATTTCTGTAATGTTACTTTTATTTTCATACTATTCATGTTTCGTATTCAAATTTTTACATTTAGTTAAGTAACCTGAGTTTAAAATATAGATTTCTCAAAGCGGTATCGGTTACTTAACAAATATGTTGTAACCGTTTCTGCTATATCTATGATGTGTATTTTAAATTACTGTTTACCATGGACTCGCAACCACGGGAGCGGTAATATTCTTTCTTTCGAGATTATCTTGGTAGTGTCGATCAGAATAATGTTCTTACCTCGTACGACGTCAATAACAATCAATTGTTAATGCAATCAATCAACAATCAACACAGTGTCTACAACCATCTGGATATAACAAATAAGTGAATTAATTGTAGATAAAATTTCCTGAAAAAGTACGTAATATTAATCTAAATTAATAGTTTTATGTAGAAATAAAGTTATCGTTTATTAAAAGTACTAAAAATTTGAAATACTATAAAGAACGTACAATTTCAATGAGTAAAAGCTAAATAATTAAACCAACTCGTAACAAACGCTATTTATCATTCGTAACGAGATTTTAAATTGGCGATGCGAAGATGAGTAATAAAGCAATATACGCAATAAAAGCTTGATAAAATTTATACGACTAAAATTTGAAAAAATAGCAACGAGAGCAACTCATATTCTTCATATTTGTCAATAATAAAATTGCAATTATCATTATTTTTATCATTTATTAAACTTTCTAGTGAAATTTCACTAATTAATTTATCAATATTGCTAATTAATAATTATTCCTGATAAATATATTATTATTGCCAGAATGTTTTTGATAACAATATAGAAAATTCATTTGTTATTAAAAAATTATAAAAGTTAAAGTGTCACATTTTGTTTGGGTGGCACTAAAGTACTTTAGTGCCTAGTCACTAAAACAAGAGTAATCTTAATTAAATTTATGTTTTAAAGTTTAAAGTAAATTTTTTGTACTTTAAGAGGTTTCGAATATAGATCCAGGAGCATATTTTCGAAGCACCATTCTTTTGTTACTTTGTTCCGAAATATGAGAATTATGTAAATGTGCAACTTGTGATCAACTGGAGATTGCAAGACTGACTAGAAACACATTACAGGCAACAAGGTACTTAGGTTCTTACAAAATCTTGTGTAGCACAAAAGAGTATTCTACGGAATTAAAAACCAGTGGAAAACAGGGGGTTACATTTGAAATGCTCATAATAAACACAATTTTATTTTATTTTTATAACTATTGGATATTTCCCAAAAGACCAAGATACGAGAATTACCTGATACATTTTATGAATAACGACAAGCGAGTAAACAGTAGGGATTAGGAATTACAATCCTGGATCAAGATTATGTACCAGAATCTTGCTTTTATAATTCGTTTGTAATTAGTATTATAAAAATGTGTTAAACTGTTATTAAAGATATATATTATTTTAAATAGATTTTTTTAATTTCTGTCCCAAACGACAGCTAAAATGATAACAATTAAAACAAAATTATCAAAATATAATTTTCGAAATTAAACATTTTAATACAAATAATTTGCACAACTCGAGACTAGAGGCTAAAATTTAACACGTCAACACATTATTGAAACATTTCTAAAATTAATTAACAAAAAGTTAATTCAAACACAACGTGATGGTTTATGAAGTATGCTCATTGATTATACTGGCGATTGAATAACATGGCATTGAAAAATTAGTTCGGCCATGCTGAGTATAAATATTTAGAATTTTAGAAATAATGTTTTTTCAGTTTTTTCTTTTTTGTTTTTTTAAGTTACATTGCAATTATTTCTTCACATTATATTAACTCGAACGAATCATGATTCTGTAAATAAATTATGATTCAAATCTAGTATTCATGCATGCAAGTATTCATGCATTCAAGTATTCAAGTATGTAGTATACAAGTAGAATAATACAAAAATAGCTATCACAACTTTAAAATGATAAATTAATAAAAGTTAGAATAATAAAATTCTACTGCTAAACCAAAAGAAAAATCTTTAGATTAAAATTTTCCCTTTTATCGGCTGTTTTCACGTTTAGATATTTTTCCTAAAAGTAAAGAATTTTCCTTGAGGTTTTTTTATTTTTAATACTGTTTATAATGAATAAGTAATGCCAGTAAAGTAATAAATTATTATTCACCAAAATGTGAAGATGTTGTTAATTTATTTTAAACAGAAGAAAAATTAAGTTTTAATAAGTATTTTTCACAAGGGTTTCTATATTAAAAAAATGATTTATCGCCCTGTTTGGTTTATTAATTATTAAAGTAACGAAGTGGTTTATGTTTCGTACACGATAATTTATTAATTAACAAGAAAACGTCCAAGTATTGATTTTCCATATATTTTTTTAATCTTAGACATCTAATGTCCACCTACTTCTATATTATTCTTTTATCAAAAAGTTATAAAGTTTTGTTTTCATACGAATAATAAATGAACTGCAAAACATATAAACTGGAAAAATATTTTCTGCTATAAAAGTACAATAACTTTTGTTAGCTTACATTAAATTTTGAGAAATACAAAAATTTATTTGGTAAAGTTTCAAGTAATAAATTATACACTATTTAATCGTTTCTCGCTCTTCTTCGGAAGTATCGATTGTGTTAATTAATTTAATTTTCTAAGCAAATGCTACGTAGATAGTTTGCTCAAACTCCATAAATTTTCCAATCTACAACGATTTCAAGCTGAACTAAATTTAAAGACAGTAGCAGTTAATATCGAAAATATATTAAATTACCCTTTTTATAATATTCAAAAACGTTTACTTAATTTTTGTTAATTTTAACAATTTAACAGCAGTTTAGAATGTAAACTTCCTTCTCTAAATCAATAAAACACGTCAAGCTTCTAGTATATATTATTTAAAATAGACTGAACACAAAAGCACACAGTATACATTGCTAGGTCCATCACGTTCTGCTTCTATAGCAATTTTAGCACGGTTTGCTTTTAGGGATGAAAATCTAAACAGGTTTAAACTTTAAATATGCGTGTAAATTTAGATGCACGTAGGTAATATTATGTACACTTACTTTAATTCATCTTTTAAACTTTAAAATGTATAAATACAAACATTGATCGGAATCGATAAGCTTAAACAAACATTAACTAAAACTAAATTGAATTTTTTGGAACATGAAATATTACATAATATGTATATTTAATTACCACTTGAACAAATTATAATGAAAAATGGTTTATCATGTTGAAAAAGTTAAAACTTTGTTAATTTTTGATTCCATCCTAAAACTAAATATTTATTTAAATTTTGTAATTAAATTTTACATCTTTTATTTTTAATATAAAACGCTAGCAATTGCATTTTTAATCACATTTCAAAGCTTTGAAGCTTTGAAAGTGAAACTTATTTAAAAAAATTTGTTCCTGGTAAGTTACTAGCTATCCTAGTAGTCAATATTCATTGACTTAAATTAAAATTTTTCCAATACTTAAAAAGCAAAAAAGTTGTATTAATAGCCTGCCTTGTAGAGAAAAATTTAATTTTGAACAACTTTTTCAACTGAAGACTGTATTATATATATTTTATTATGTGGCTTTATTCTTCGGAGACATATATTGAATGTCTTCCTATAGGCAGCAGCTTAAAAGTAGTTTCGTTTATCCGTTACAGCACCTATTAGGTTAAGAAAGAAAAGGATTTTGAAACAAGAATAAAAGTGATTTTGTTACAACATAAAAGAACAAATTTAAGGTGTCGGCGAAAGAAACTTTATTCGGAAGTATTGAAATGGCTTTTAAAGAAATCAATTACGTTGAATTTATTGTAATATATCCGTATACGTGTAGGACTTGAAGGACGTATAATTATATACGTTACTTTAACGTTTTATCAACCGTAATATGTTGAAAACTTTCTCCTACATTGATTCAACATCCAAGTATGTCGTGTATGTGCTTATTGGTTTATTTCAAATAAAATTCTTAGAATTAACCCAATGAGCACACTACAGGTTTAATCAACGTCGAAATGTCTCTGGAATTCCAACTTCAATATGTGTATTATTTCAATGAACACAGATTGCTTTAAAGTGTAAAAGGTTAACACTTTAAGGCCCTTGTCACACGTTCAAAATTTTCATAATTGCTAAAACAGTCTAAAATTTTGAAATTGAAAGTTTTTTCACCCTGAGCGAGGGCTTGAAATTTTTGCTGCAAAATATTTGTCATGAATTATTTGAAGTCGAATTGAGAAGTGGCCAGGTGAAAATTATTCAAGACTCCAAATAAGGACCACTCTAATATACAGTGTATATTTGAACCTTAAATAAACCAACAGCAAAATAGCTCTAGAATCAACAAGTTTTATTGATTGATAGCAATAAACGTGAATACATACACGTTGCATAAATAACCAAGGCTTGTTCATGTCAATATTTTAATGATACAAATTATTTTAATATTATTTCGAGTGTAACACATAACACATAACATGTTAACATTTTTATTTTATTTTGTATATATAAATAATTTAAAAAAAATTTAAAGATCAACTGACTAATAAACCGTAATAATAATTAAGCGTCCTGTACGCTACGTAAAAGTATTCCAATGATACTACCAATCAAAATGGTCAATTTCGTTCTTTGGTCGCAGTTAAGTATCAATCGCACAAAGTATCGTTTATAAGTACGAGCATTATTGTTTAATCATCGTAATACTTGAAATTTTTAAGCATTTCTCAACTGGCCTTATTATGCACATTTAACTTTTGAATAAAATTTGCTCTTACATTTTCCTCAATTTCATCAAGCTTCCGTGATAAGTTTATATTATAACCCTTATTATATTTCAACAATACCTAGAAATACAATTTTAATAATTTTTTATTAAACCAAAAAAATTTGTAACGCAATATCGGGAAATTTTATAACTCAGCCAAACAATAATTACATTCTTTAATCTGTGGCTACATTTCTGACAAAACCGATTTTGTTCCTCGATTGAGTATTTACGTTGTCGAAAACATATTTGGTACTAATATTGTTAAATTGGATTCTTGTCTTTTCTAAAATGAACTATTTGCCTTATTATAGATTTTTAGAACAACCATCTTATGCTGCAATAGTTGGTATAACTATTTAGTTATTAAATATAATAATAAATTAAAATAATATATACATAAATGAAATTAAATGAGTTTGAATAAAAAATATAAGAAGAAAAGATTAAAATTAAAAATTTTTTTTTATATTTTATTTTTCTTTAAAAAAGAAAACAAAAATCTTTGAATTAAAAGTTATTGATAAAGCAAGTCAAAGGTACTTGATATCTGATGTTGAACAAACTTTATTGCAGGTGTACGGTGATGTCATAGTCGGGATATTGTTAATAATATCAACTAATATTACAATATAAACGGTGCGGTGAGATGAACCAAACTAAATCAATCGAATGTTAATTTAATTAGTTATTAAAATTTTTTAATTAATACGCGCTGCACCCAAAATAGTATAAATGGTAATAATAGTGCATAAAATGAAAATAATAAAATTAATTTTGATTAATAAAGTTATTTATTTAGCTAAAACGACACCTTTATCTTAAAAGAGTTAACAATATTGGTTCTTATTCGAGAAAGTTCTCCAGAAAGTTCTTTGCAGTAACATTGACAGCTACATTTAATGAGAAAAATAGCGTGGGCTTATTACATCGTAAGAGAGGTAGCTAAATATTGTAATAACTAGCTCAGTGATGCCTCACTTCAACCATAGGTGCTGACGAAGCGTTTATCTTGTCATTATAATATATATCATAAATACAGAAAATATATTGTTTGCAAACCCCAAAACAATACACATAATGAACATTGATGACGTCATATTCACTAGAAATCACTGTAATTCTTTGGAAATCCCAATAATTCACTAAATATTTTAAACACTGCATTGAAAGGATAACCTGTTTTTATTGAAAATTGTTGCAAACTACATCATGACTGATAGTGGCGTATTTAAAAAATGCTTTTGGGGGGGGGAATCAAATAATTTCAGAATCTCGTTAATCCATTCGTGCGCGTCAGTGGTAACCGAATGAATAAATAAATAATAAACAAATAAATAAAAATTATTTAAAGTTATTTAAATTTTAAAACCACTTGGTAAACATTATTTTTATCAGGAGGCTTCAAGAATTCTGGGGGGCAATTGCCCCTTTGCCACCCTCTAAATACACCACTGATGGCTGATGTTGAATATCAATTTTTGTTAAAGCCGTACACAAATTAATCCTACTTTAGGCGTACGATCTGTGACTTGAAAGGTAAAAAGGGAAACGTTTTTAGCAGGTTTATGAGGAGACAAGTTTTTCATTTTTGTATATTTTGCAGCATTGATATGTTAGGCCAACTTTTTCTTTCAAAATAGTATTTTGTGTTTCTTGCAAAAACTTTAAACTTATTCCTATTTGCCCTTTAACCACAGAATTAATGCTGTTATCCTTACCTAAATCTGTATGTACAAATAAGGTATAAAGGTGAGAGATTTAATGTGAGAACTTTGTATGCTTCAAATTCAATGGTGTATTTTTCCAAAACTTAGATTTTCCTGCATTTGCGGTTCTTTAACTATATTAATATAATAGTTATGAACTGTTTTGTGTCCTGGAAATACTCAAGTTTAATGATTATTAAAGCAAATGATCATTTAAGTAATAGTGATCATTTCAAATTTTAGCAGACTCTCACCTTTTGTTAAAATAATTATTGTAAAGTGTCCATTCATTAATGCAAACCCATTGGCTTAAAATTTGTTTAAGTAAATTAACACGAAACTCCTTGGTTTTAAGGATTTTGAGTAAAAAAATATTTCAAATTAAAATAGATTGTCAGCTACTGCCTTGAAAACCATAATTTTATTAATTTAAATTTTTAAATTTTAAATTTATTATTTTAAATTAATTGGATTAAATTAATTTCTATAAAAATAATTCATTTCTGTTGATTTGTAAGTTAAATAAGCAGCAGTGGCGTATTTATAGGTGTGCAAAGAGGCAATTCCCCCCCCCAAAGATAACTCTAATCGTACCCCTGAAGCGCTTATTGATAAGGAGGTTTTAAAATTTTAATAACTTTTAATTATTTTTATTTATTTGTTAAAAGCTGGTTTACACTATGAGATTTCTCATGTGACTTTATCGTATGAAAAATCTTATCTAAACTCGCAAGCAATGCGCATTGCATTTTTTTGTTTTTATCGTACTAAATACCAAAAATTGTAGTGTGAACGTAAAAATATTTCTAATATGACAAGTCGTATGATAAGTCACATAAGAAATCTCGTAGTATAAACCAGCTTTAGGCGAGATTTTAGCAGCACAATCGATGCTATTATTAAACCAAATTATAAAGATATTGCTAAAATTATCAGTGTCATTTTTTTACTAGACATTGAAAATATATTATTGTAAAGCATTACGAAGAGATATTTGCATTTTTTTGTTAGAAAACAGTTAAAAAAATTCACAAAGTTTATGAAAATAAGCAATTTTTGAAATGTTACTGCGCAAGCATAAGTGAAAAATTGAAAATTCTGACTTCTTAGTGCTCTAAGACAACCTTGAACCGCTCGGAAAAAAAATTTTCATTGTTATCCGTGCCGTAATAGTTGCGTATTTTATGTTAGAAAATGTCTTGTTTTAAAAATTACTTGCATTATTTTTAATATTTCTTCGTAGTGGTTTACAATAACATCTTTTTGATGTCTAATAAACAAATGAAAATGATAAGGTCAGCAATAGCTTTAAAATTTGGTATCAATATAGCATCGATTTCAATTTCCTTTCGACTGCTAAAATCCGGCCTTAATATTTATTTTTTTTATTTATTCATTCGGTTACCACTGACGCGCACGACTGGATTAACGAGATTCTAAAAATATTTTGATCTGCCCCCTCCAAAAACATTTTCTAAATACGCCACTGAGAAGCAGTAATAATAATACGAGTAATTGAGAGAAAAAACAGAATCAATAAATTAATAAAACATTATAAACTTCATATCTAATTTCTGCTATTACAAAATATGCAAGATTAGTTTAGTGTAGTGATTTCGATACAGAATTTTATGCTGTACAGCTTATATTTGAAGATGTTTTGTCTAAAATAATCAGGAAAGCAGGAAATTACAAAAATGTAATTTAACAAGGCAAATCACTAATATGACAGTTTCGATCTTCCCCCCCCCCCTTATCCCTGTAATTGAATAAAAGATGTGTATAATTTTTAAATATGTTTACTATACAAAGGCTATTTCCGATAATACAATAAAATTATATTGCTATATTGCAGAGAAAAAACTTCTGGGTTAAACAGATTGATTTTGTCGAGTAGCGTTTATACTTAATAATTAAATTACTGTAATTTTACTATAATCAAATTTAAAGGTCATTAAAATTTAATTATTGAGAAGTTTCTGGTGCACGTCTCATATTGCTGTCGTAAATTGTAGTTTTTACAACCTAATTTTGCTAGTAGTTTTAAATTGCTTAGTTTCCTTAGCGTTACATTACTCTTCTTCATAAATTTATTATATTTTTCATACGAAGTAATGACTTTTTTTATATGTTTTCAAGCATAATATTTTGTTTCCAAACAAAAAAGTTTAGCTAAATTTTATTTTAAGAGTATACTCGCTAAATTTTTAAACAAAGACTATACTAGTATGTGTACTTTTACTATTGTTTGAATTTAGTATAGCGAGGCTGTAGTATGTGTATTACAGCATATCCGTAATATTTATCAGCCTGAAATTTTAAATTTCAACTCATTAATGTAACGGGTAGGCTTTGTAAATACGAAAGAAAGAACTTTCGATTAAAATAATTTTTATCATTCTCGTGTAGCGTGGTTCGTAATTTAAAAAATTCCATAATGCGTAATTTAGGTAGAGCAAGTAATAATAATTCAATATTGATATTTGCTTTCAATCTATCACAAATTTTATTACAAGTAGTTGGTATCGATCCAATTTTCACCAATTTACTGTTGCCCCAGCGTTCTTGAAGCTTTTGTGTTTCTACTATTTATACTAAGCTGAGAGTAAATTATCGCATTCCATTCATCAAGCATTGATGGGTTTACGTTATTATCCAAATTAAAACATAATTATGTTATACGGTTGTTTGGAAAAATATATAACGATTGTGATAACAATATACCACCTGAAACTATAACATCGCAAGCAAACGGTAAAAAATTGGTTCCATTAATTAACCACGTACCCTCTTGCATGTTATCTTCAAATTTAGGTAATTAAGGCTTTACCTACAAAAACTTTTCTAAACTGGGAATTGCATTTTTTACAAATTTAAACCTTTTTACGGCAACATTTTAGCAGGCTTATAATGTTAAATCGTGTACAGCAAGATTACTCTTTTCGTTAAATTTATAATATAATTTATCATTATCTTCATAACATTTCCAGTTGAAAATTATTCTTACCCAAATATTATATTTTCACGAACTATTAAAAAAAAAATTAATGGAAGTTTATCATAAACTTTTTTGTGTTTGTTTATATTTCATTATCTTTAAAATCAATATTAGAGTATTGATAAATAACGTGCCGATGAAAATAAACATTCTGTAAGGTTTTTAGAGCTTTCCCCTATTATATAAAAAATTTGAGTTTATATATCTAAGAGATGTAACCGAGCAAAACATAGGAAGCTTTCCTAATGATGATTTAAAGTTTTGTTTAGTCATTAATTTATGAAAATTAATCTTAAATTAGTGAATGCTTCTAGACCATCATTTATTGTTAATATGTAGGGTTAAATGGAAGCAGCATGTTACAAACGCTACATAAAATCCATAAAAACTTACAGCCATCCGAAAACGAGCTTTAACACAAATAACAGAAAATAAAAATAATTATTAATGGAAGCAATAGTAAGCATAAAAGTAGCAGATATTTTAGGAGAAATGAAAATAAATATTCTTATATTATTTTGAAAAGGAATGGGTAGTTGCTGCTAGGAATGAGAGGATACGATAAAAGCTCCATCAGAAGTTAGTTTTTTTTTTTTAAGAAAATTGCTTTCCTATAATTTAAATAAAATAATTCTTTTTGTGTTCTTTTCGAATTCAATTTACATAGACTTGAGGTTTTAAATTTAAAATCATTTTTATCAAAAATCGATTTGAATTCAAATCGCAGTCTTTAATATTTAATTAAATTCAAATGTAATCATCTATTAAATGCTACCTACCATTCTTTGATTAAAAACAAAAATAAAAATTTTGTGTTCACCTAGTTGTCTTAAATTAGAACAATGACGGTAGTACTTCCTAAATAATGTAACAAAGTTGTATTTATAGATTCCAATAAGTTACACATATTGAATTTATCGTATTAGCATATCGATTTTTAAAGCCTCGTTGAATCAATTGCTTCATTTTAGTTAATAAAATAGATTACAGAATTACTGATATTACTGAAATATATACGTATGTGTTATAAGAATTTTGAATATAACATAAGAATATTTCTTTTGATATTAAATTGGAATTGTTTCTAACATACCCTAATTACTCGGAATCCTTGCTTACAAAGTTAAACAATATACCACCTACTCAATATTAAACCGCACCCCAATTAAATATAATTTCGCTATAATAGTCACGGTATTATCACAATTTCCGAATATCTTGGACGCATTTTGTACTAAAATACGTAAATATTAGACCTAGTAAGCCGATTTACTCACATTTTCAGTTCAGAAACATTTGTTTTGTGGAAAGCTACAGATGAAAAGTATTCAGGAATTAATTCACCAATCTATGCTTCCCCAATCCGTACTTTACAAATACTCAAGTAATTGTTAAATTAATTTCTTGTTATTTATGTTAAGATAATTCTTTAAGCTTCGCCCTCCACTCTTATTTTATACAATTTTATATGCAAACTTCGGCTACCACTTTTTATGAGAAAATAAAACAAGTCTTTTATCTCCTTGTTTGTTTTATTAATATTATATGGTGCCCAGCAGATATTTTCTTAATAAGCAGCCGAGCAAACAAATTCAGGAATACCAGCTTTGAGACTGCATAGCAGATATTAAGACCAGCCGACCTCTTATCAAAGGCCTCGGAGGCATAGCGTAGGGTTGAGCGAGCCAAAGTCGCCACAATGTTGCGAGTCAAATGCCTTGTAGAAGCCATTAAAGTGATAATTGATGATGATTGTTAAATCGCATGCTCGTTATTGGTTATGGTATACAAAACAATACAGGGTATTAAATTAAATTACTAGGCAATACACTTAAATGTTCGCTTCAAGAAAAAATTTTGTAGATTTTTTTAGTTGGGTTATCAATTTGACTATAAGTTGGTATTAATTTTGACACAAGACAAAATGTTCGGATTTGTACTCGTCGTAATTTTATTAGAAGAAATAAATCACAACCAATTCTGAATTAGTAGATTTCGGATATTCGCGTATACTTTGGAGCTTCTTTCGTTTTAAATTTCATTTCGTTGAAGGGTAGATATTCTTTTCAAAATCAAGAAATACTGAAAGTGATGGTATGAAAATGTAATAATGAAATGTAAATAGCAGCCTTTATTTTATTTAATTAATTTAATTAACTTGGAATTCTCATGTAATGCGTTTCAGTTCCAATTTCTTAAAGTCCGAATCCACATAGTACAATACTTCGCGTTGAAGTAGTTTGAAATACAAGATAGAGATTCAATCAGTTGCTTCACAAAGCTTCATCTGATATTTGAAAAGGGTGTGAAATTTATTTATTAAAGTGTTTTTCCAACCTACATGAAAGTTTCTAGCATCAGTGCTTTCGAATATTGGATTCTTTAATTTATTGATACAAGTACCTATGTTCTATTTAATTATTCAGCACTTCCAAAACCTCTTCTTTAGCCAGAAATTTTTTTCTCTATTTAACAAAATACTAAAACAATGCAACACTTGAAATAAGAGCCCTTATCTTAAATCCTTGAATTTCTGTGCATGCTCTAATTACATCCAACAATGGAAATGATGATTACGTATGTAGGTGTCTTCGAGTAAACCAGGTAAGCTCTTTCAAATGCTCTTTAAACACTCGGAATAATTAATAAATTTAAATTCTCTTAAAAATGACTAAAAACCAAGTTTAAAAGTAAAGCAAGCAACCGCAACATTTAATAAATATATTACGATTCTGCAAGAGTTCAAAAACTGTTTTGAAATTGAAATCATCCGATCTGTATGTGATCGTGTATAGGTGAAATCCGTGAGCAAAATACACAAGATGAGCTACAATAAAATTCTATTTCATCGATTTTCCGGTTGCCTTTGGCTTGATTTCCCAGATACAATGCAATAACCTTGTCCGGAAACAAAAATAAAAGATGGTGCGCAGTTTATAACATAAGACGTATTTCTCGGTACACATAAACACATTGATAAATTGCCACCAAGTGACCTGCATATTATTTCAAAATATATTAATATGAATTTTTCTCTTTCTATGTAGGGTGTCCGGAAGTTTTAGAACTATATTTTTTCGAGTCGGTATAATATAATGTAACTTTTAAAATTTCATTTTTCGTCTCCCCTGCAAATAGGAAGTCAGACTGTGATACTGTATGTTAATTAAATTTTGAATTTCTTAGATGACATCCTACTAGGATTTTTAAAATGAAAGAAGAAAGTATTAAACCGTAAAATGCATTACATTTAAGTTGACAATGAAAATCGTAATATAAGAAATTTCCACTGAAAACACCTGATTGTCTGAGAAAATTAAAAGTCTAAAAGTTTAAAGATGCATAAACTGATGTTCAATTTATATATATATTTTACAGAAGGTTATTTGATCGGAACTCGTACCGTGTGACTGTCTTTTCTTAAAATTCTCAATTCTCAATTTCGTTAGTGTGTAGCTGCTATATGTACGTAATAATATGATCAAAATGAAATATTCTCTTCTTGAATACAGATGTGCTACGGAAACGCATTAAAATTTATCTGTAGAGCAATCCTGGGAACAGAAATTTAACATTGCTTCATCGTATCTCACAAAAACAGACGATTTAAAAATGTTTTAAAATTTAATATTGCGAGAAATGCTACTGGTTGCTTATAAATTTTTAATAATTCATATTATGAACACTGCATTAGCCAGATGTACTAGATTAAAATTTTTAATAAATTATTAGATATGTACATTTCTGTCAACGCTGAAATTTATATTACATTATATTATAATTGAGAATTTATAGGATGCCCCTCTTAATCGTTCGTTTCATCCTAATAATATGTCTGTATAATAAACACCGAACGGTCTAAACACATGGAACCTCCAGATTAACGTAAGCTTCAAATCATGGAAAGTGTAGGGACAAGATGCCAAAATTTGATAGATAATATTTAAAATGAAGCGACTAAACTATAGGATGAGAATGCAAATATCGTTTAATTTAGAAAATATTCTATTTTAAAGTTTCGATTTTTTACATAAACGTTGGCGAATTATTTATTCTGTTAACGATACGTGTGCTCGACGGAAATAGATGCAGCAGTGTGTTTTAGTGAGAAGAGCCGGCCGCAGTTGACTGTTAGTGATGCAGCTGAGAACATCATTTTAAAAATTTATTTTTAATTTAAAAACAATCATCTGCTTCTTTCTAAATCCGTAATTTTAGAGTTGGAACAACTTTAGAGATTTTTTTAATTATTCGAGATTCTGTATCTCTGTAATTTTCGAGTTGGAGCCATTTCAGAGATGTTTTTAATGAGTGGAGGAACTGAAAACTTCACTGTCTAAGTTGATCCGCAATTATTGAATGCAATTTGTGCGTAAAAATACTTGAATAACATAAAAGTACTCCATGGGCGATGCTAACTTTTTTAAATTAAAAAAATATAAGAATAATACAATACGTAGAAAATCAAAATTCAAAAAATTCAAAAAAAGACAAAATTAACATATAAACAGGTCTGGATTAAAAATATTTGAAATTATGAAAAATTTAAAATACGATATTACAATATAACGTTATTTCATGGTTATTTCCAATCCTCAGTTGTAAATAATCGTTTAAATTTATTAAATAAGAAGAATATTCGAACTAATCAAAATAAAAACTATTTAAAGAGTACTGATTAACAAGCATAAAATTTGACTTACCATAACCCCAAAAATATGAAATCTGCACGTTGTCACATGTAGTAATGAACAATTTAAAATAATTTGAACTAAGAGATTCTTTTACCAAGCACTGCTTGTGTGAAATCTGAGAGCACTGCCCCCTTAATTTGATTTCTAAAAACTTTGAAAAAATTCAAAATTCAAAATTTTACCACGTTTTTAACCGTAAGGTGTAAAACTAGAAAAAGAACCCAAAATAAAAATTTTAAGTAAATTTGTGGAATTTTAGTATGTATTTATGGTTAAATTAAAAAAATATAAGAATAATACAATACGTAGAAAATCAAAATTCAAAAAATTCAAAAAAAGACAAAATTAACATATAAACAGGTCTGGATTAAAAATATTTGAAATTATGAAAAATTCAAAATACGATATTACAATATAACGTTATTTCATGGTTATTTCCAATCCTCAGTTGTAAATAATCGTTTAAATTTATTAAATAAGAAGAATATTCGAACTAATCAAAAGAAAAAACTATTTAAAGAGTATTGATTAACAAGCATAAAATTTGACTTACCATAACCCCAAAAATATGAAATCTGCACGTTGTCACATGTAGTAATGAACAATTTAAAATAATTTGAACTAAGAGATTCTTTTACCAAGCACTGCTTGTGTGAAATCTGAGAGCACTGCCCCCTTAATTTGATTTCTAAAAACTTTGAAAAAATTCAAAATTCAAAATTTTACCACGTTTTTAACCGTAAGGTGTAAAACTAGAAAAAGAACCCAAAATAAAAATTTTTTAAGTAAATTTGTGGAATTTTAGTATGTATTGAATTTTGATTTTCTACGTATTGTATTATTCTTATATTTTTTTAATTTAACCATAAATACATACTAAAATTCCACAAATTTACTTAAAATTTTTATTTTGGGTTCTTTTTCTAACTTTTTTAATCTGTATTTTTTTATAGTTAATTTACGCTTTTAACTGCCATAATATCATCAGAAAATTTTTAATTTTGTGGCGACACTTTAGCATTTGTTCCGCGACGGCTATATTATTATCGAGCTCTAAAGTCCTCCATTGATGTTAGTTTATTTTGAACTATTAAGGCTTCTAATATTCACAGTATATATTTGAATTTACCGGGTTATTAAATATTCATAGCATGACACTATGTATTTTGAGAGCACCATCTGTGGGAGGGTAACAGAAGTGAGATTTATGAAAGAGGGGATGGTAGTGAAACGGCCCTTATGCTCGTGACTTCAAAAGTGAACAGACGTATATTCGAAGTGTGAACAAAATATCTGAAAATTCACATTTAGATTAAATCGAAATTGATACCTAGTTTAAAACTTCTAATAAGGTATTTCGATTAAATTTAAATTCTCAAGTAAGTGAATTTATTATTATAATTATTAATCAAAGTTGATTTAAACACGATATATTTATGTAAAGTGGATAACTCTCACATTAAAAATGGTGGCTTGATTTAATGCATTTGAATTCTTATTTATTTCAGTAATCAAGGATGAAGACTTTCGCTTATTGATACTTAGAAATTGGTTTGGCTTTTTAATGCTTCGTGGATTTTATATTTTAAATGGTTACTTTTTTGTAATTTATTTAAAGGCGTGATGATGGGTGTTATTATTAGTGTGTTTAATTAATTAATATGGGTAGCTTATTTGGTTAATCGTCGATTATTGTGAGAAATGTTGGTAATATTATAAATTTGGTTAGGGGTGGTTATTGTTTGGTAAAATGGCGGGATCTTTGATTTTATAAAGTGGAGTAGATGACGCTTGCATACAATGATCTGAATTATTTAATAATGCAGCTATTTCGAACCAAGAGTTTGTACTTTGCGATTTAGAATTAACAATAATACGAGGTTTGTACTGATCTGTTGCACGCAATCTAGTCCAGATTTCATCCGTATAGCCAGCTCTCATTAGGAAATGAGGCAAACATATTAGTTAGGGCATTGTGTGCTTGAATCAATGGTTTTATTCTCCCCCTCCCCATTTGACCTACATGTTAATCTTGGTGTGTGGTTTCTCAAATTGCTGCATTATTTCAATGAGTTCGTTTCTTTGTTTGGCAAGCAACAGTTAGTTTAAAGTTATTACTATTTATTTTATGTGTTATCTTTATATTTTAGATTCTAATATAAAAAACATCGCTGACTAAAGGAGTCAAAACAAAATGAATCTGTAGTATCAATGAAATAATACAGAAAACTACCAATATGTAATATAAATTTATAGTATTTTTGCTACAACCCAGTGCTGCAACTAATTATTATAGAAACAGTGCCGTAATAGCAACAGGTATGGTGCGAGTTGCCACAGGCGGCCTCTTGCTACAATTTAAAATTTAAATTTATTTATAATAACAAATTTTAATTTGTTAAATTGTTAATAAACGACCAGAATTGCCGATTTGGATGTTGTTCGAATTTTCCGTGCAAGTTTTTTTTCTATATTTTTACTAATAAATACTAAAATATACCTTATTCTGTGTTTTATTATGTCTATTGAGTTAAAAGGAGATATTAATTTCCTTACTTGCATTAAGTTGGGATGTTCTGCTCTTGATTGAATCAACTTTTAAGATTTAATTGTTACTAACCTTACATCAAATAGCTTTGATTACGTCACTGGTTCAAACAAACAAAAAAACTGAAAGTTGGGTTTGCATCTTGTTTATGTCAACAACTAAATATTTAGCAAAGGTTATGTTGATCTCACAAACTGCTTGTCCGTTCTTTAAAAGAATCTGAAGATTGGGTTATTACAAATTGGAGGTTATAAATGACGTATGGGTGTTAGATTTGACCATCACGAGCGTGCGGCTAGGTATTTGATGCTGAGGATTTGAGGTTTGAAAACATGGGGGCGCGAGATTTAAACTCAAGACCTGTCACTACAGGCTCAGTATTTCAATCGTGAGTTAACTCAAATTCAATGGTTAACTTTGAATTCTGACCAATCAGAGTAGTCATATAAACGTAGGTTTTCCTACCAATTAGGTATGATGGCAACGTAAGGTGGGGAAACCAGACATTTTGGCAAAAATGACCGGCAAATGCGGTTGCGGAAAAGTGTGTCTCTTGAGAATTTATTTGAGATTTATATTTTCCAAAAATAAAGTGAATTTTGATTTTGAGTAAGTAGTAATATTTAATTATTTAAATTTGGATTTGTCTCAAATTTGGACAAAGTTTGGATACTTGGATTGATTTGAATTAAAAAGGATTCAAGAGAATTCATTTTGGAAATACATAATGTTAATTTGGGTGATTTAAAATTACAATTTTAAAATTGAAATTTCAAGGCAGCTTATCTTTTCGATTTTTAATATTGAAAATTTTGTTGTAAAATTCATTTAAAATTAGATTTTAGCTTGTAACATCATTTAATTGAAGAGATCGTGCGGTATTTTGGTTAAAGAAGTGAATTTTTTTTTGTTGATTCACTTTTTTCCAGATTATATGACAATATACAGAAGCGCTACAGACTTAAAGCCCAGAGCTAAGTATAATAAATAAATAGGCATTTCATATCTTAAAGATGTTGCCAGCATCTTGTGAGTGAAACACGGTCAAGATAGGTAGGTGTATTTGGTCTGGAATAGACCAAATTAGCATTGAAACTGTTGGCATACATGGTCAAAAAAATTTCGGTATATTTGGTCAACCACAATATATGTGGATAATTCACAAATTATCACTAGAACAGACAAAAACAATTACGCATCCAATTCGTTCAAAGCAAATTCTAGCTAGTAGGTACACTAGACTGCCTTTTATGAGATGTTTGAATGATTTCTAAGGATTTCGTCTTGGGTTGTCTTTCGAAAAAGTTGAAAAGGCAAGAAAAAAGGTCATCTGTAATAATATTCCTAAGATTTTCTAGAATTTCTTAAGATTTTTTGAAATTACTTAGGATTTCCTCAAATTTTCCTGCACTTCCACACCAGATTCCCATAGCGATTTCCCCCTCGGTATCAACTCTAGTTATCCTATTTCCTATCATAGCGCTACCACCATTTGACTTAATCATAATATCAAACATAAATGGCTTCTGTATTTGCCGTTATTAATCTTTTTTGGTCCCAGTATTGTCCGTTAAACTTTTCTTTCAAACATTTTCAGTAGTTCGGCTTCCAACTGCGATCAGCACCAAGTTATTTTCATTTTTGTATCTTTCTTCAGACTCTTAACTTTAAACAGTGCTTTGTTTGAGTTTCTTTGTTGCTTATTTCTTCAATTCTGTTTGTATGTATTTCCAGATAGTCCAAACTGTATACTTCTTCAAAGGCATACCTGTCTACTATCAAGTAATTTTGTATTCATTATGATGAAGTGCTTTAATTATTATAAGACAAACAAGCATTGTGTTTATTCAGATGATTTAATTGATATTATTCAAGGGTGGTTAACCACGGTAGTAATTACTCTTCGACCCAAAAACAGCCTCAGGGTCAGTTTCTCCGCTTTTTTACTTCCATGTTATTTTTTTGACGCTGTTTTAATTGCATCATTTCGCCTCAAAGTTTGTTTTGTTATTTTTTTTGCATTCACAATTTATTTTTCATTCATCGTAAATTCCAGAGTTACCCTGGAACCACATCACCATTCTTTATTCAAACCATTTATGGAAATCTACGAATGTGTTTTGATACAATAGTATACAAATTTAGTTTTACAATATAAACTTGATTCTTCAGCTGCACGATCTGAACTTTTTACCCGGCAGCATTCGTATTTTTTTTTTTAATAATAAAATAAGAGAAAACCATTAGTTGTACATCTCGAAACTCATACTTTTATTAACATTAACACTTTGATTGATTAATTTTAGCAGGTACTACAAAATTTTATCTTAACCGTAAGAACAACCCCAAAGGCTAATTTATTAATGCATAATTTACGAAGTTAAATTAATCTGAGAGAAAGTGATCTTAGAATTTTCATTTGACACCAAGAATAATTTATTTTATATTCAAATCACATGATCAACCTGTGCTTACACTATAACAACCCGAAAACTCAAAAACATATTTATTTTACAATAAAATTAAAAATAAATGTACATTTTATAATAATATATCTCGCGATTTTAATTCAACTCATATTTTTTATATTTCAGCTTTCCTTTATGCAAGAGTTTTTTTTTCATTAAAATACTGCATTCACGTTTAACACTTCGCAGTGAAGTTTTCCATGGATTTAATTAATTTTAAAATATGAAATCTCTTTTTAATTGCTAATTAACAGACAAACTTCAAGTTTAATAAGAAATTTTATTTTACCTATAATGGAGCTTTAGGTTCTCGTGTTTCGCTTAAAATTTCATTTAAAATTTTCTGCTCAAGGAAATTTTCCTAAAACTTTAACAACAAATTGTGATTTATGTTATACGCATTATTATCTATCACAATTTAATTGGCTTGCAGTACAATTTCGAATGTAAAAAATTCTGCATTTCCACTGTAATTTCAGCTAACAGTAAGTGAAATGAAGTGTTTGCCAACTTCCATAACGTCCTCTTCTTCTTTATGTCTAAAATAAACCTATTTCTTTAAATTTTTCAAATTGATGTATCGTAGTTTCTAAAAAGTTTCCTCTTTGTATAAAATTCGATCAAAAATTTATAATGCTAGTCGTATTGAATGTAAATGATATTCTTAAGAAAAGCTGCATGATTTGGAGATATTTTCTTATTAAAAATGTTGAAATTTTTAGTTTATGGATTTATAATTTATTTTTATAGCCAGACAAAATAAAAAAACTCAATAATTTTATTCTTTTTCTTCCGTACGGCAACCATCTGTCTTTCTCCCACAATTGGGAACTTCTTAACGTGAGCTTTAACGTAAATCACATTATTTTGAGAAAGTATACTAGGAATGTAGGTGGTTTGCCATGAAGATGGTTAGAAATAAAATTTATTCTTACTTTGTCTGGAATAGAACTGGGAACTGTTTTTAATAACGAAGAAGTTATTTATAAAAGTAAATTTACCGAATGAGCATTTTCATTATATTCATGACAAAAGGAGAAACAGGAAGTGATTGAAAACAAAGAGTTGATAACTTTTAAATTTAGAAACCTTAATAAGATTGAAACTAATATGTTTACCGAAGAAAAAATTTAATTATGTATTTTCCGTATAGAAACTAATAATAATTTTTAATATATTTTTTTTAAATAGGTCGGAAAACTGATTTAAAAATAATGAAAAAAATTTAGAATTTTAATAATAAATCCAATAAACCGATGTTTTGAAAAATGAAACGTTTTTCATTATTTCTGTACCTATGCGTATACTAGAGGTTTAATCAAGTTTTTGTTCTACACAAAGACATAATACACAATGTTTTCCTTTTATTTATTTGTTATTTTTGTTCTTTTAACAGAGAAATCATTATCTATTGATGTTGATAACACACTTTGTCCTATAAATTGTGCCTGTTGAAATGAGAACAAAACAAAATTAAGAGTAAATTAATAACAGTGAATTTGGTGATATTTCAAGTAAATTCAAAAATTATTTGAATTGCTCATTCAAAATTCCAATTTTACTGTTATAAACGAACAAATTAAACTTTTACGGCCATACGGCAATTTTACTTGTATACTTCATTATACATTGCATTATTTATGCATACTAATATTTAAATCAGGACTCCAACGTTAATAATTTTGGTTTAATTTATTTTGCAGGTAAAATCAAAAAGAGCATTGCTTTGAATCGGACATTAAAAATTTACTTATTTCCACAACTCAAGCAGCCTCGTTTCTATAAAGGACACCCGAAGGAATACTGAATTTGAAGGTTTTAATCTGTGCATTTTCAGATGAAAGGCTACGTACCTAGTCGTAAGTTTCAAAGCAAGCATAAGTCGCTTTGCAAGTTGTTTTTCTATTTGTCAATTTTATCCCGATTAAGTTTCACTTTTACTAATAATTAAGATCAAAACATTTGTATTATTAAATTATTATTTTTTAATCTTTCTTTTTTTTAAATTTTTTCTTTCTTTTTTAAATGTTACATTTTTGTAATCTATGAATTTTGCAATATATAGTTACCACTTATTCACTTTGATACTCAAATAAAAAATAAATTAATATCCTATATAGGTATAACGACAATAAAGTTAGCAGAGTGTTTGGTGAATGTGGAATTATTAATTTATTGAAGCGAAAATCTGTTTTACTTCTCTGTTAATTTTTTATTTAAAATGGGTTAATCCGGACTAAACTACGATTACAAAATAATATTTTCATAGTATAAATATACAGCTTTGTTATTGCATTTTTCCTACATACTTCACTATCTAATTCCATTTGAAAGCCTTTTAATTAAAAAAAGTTCAAACTTATTAAACTTGAATTTAAATTTTTCAATAAATCCGATTTTAAATTATTCTCAATAATACGTATTGATTTATCTTGACGAGCTTTCACACCTAAAGCAACATGATATAAACAACTTGATGAGAGTGAGTAGGCAAGAGATAAGTGGGCTCTCGCTCACTCTGGCGTATTTCGTTAGTTTGTTGTTTGCTGTCTGTTGTTTTCGATGAAAGACTTTGATTCTTCTATCGTCCTTGTAGAAATTCATTGTTACAAGTATTATTTTTCTTGTAATAAGTGTATATATCGCCATAATAACTTTATAAACTTTATAAAAACAAATAAAATCACTTCATTATTTTGCGGCCTGTCAGAATTCTTATCGGTCATAAACCCTTGTCAAAATCAAATTCATCAGTCTCTTGAGTATTAAACAAATTTGTTTTCAAAACCATTTCAAAAATAAAAATTTTATATTTATCATTGCATACCCTTTCATTTAAAGAAAATTTCCAGGAAAGATATCGAGTATTAGGGTATAAATTCGAAATTTTCCAAAACAGGCTCCTTCGGGGGTCTGAAACACAAATTTTTAAGAATCCATCCCTAGTGTAATAGAGGTTCCATTAATCAAAGTTTTCGATTTTTAAAACTTTTGTTTGATTTTTCATTTGATTACGTTACAAACATAACCGTCGAAACTGGAAAAAGGTACTGAATAATTCATCTCATCAGCTTTTAGACGTGAATAAAAAAATAAAATTTGTCCTGAAGAGTATTTCACATTCACCCCCCCCCCCGGGTTCACGGATTTACACCTACATTTTGTGTCTGACTAATAATAGCCAGTTATATAATAGCAATTTAACCTTTAAATTAGTTAAACTGAAGTTCAATTTGAAAGTTTTGGCTACAAATCAGGTATACTACGACACATTTATAATACATTTAATACCATTTATGTATCTTAATATACCTGGTTCGTAGTTAAAACTTTATTGTAAGTAAATTGAGCTGAAGTTACCTTTTACCGTAAACTCGGATCGGAAGTTTGCAATAATTGTATGATATTTCCAATTTGTATAGTGCTGATAGATGGTTTAGTAGACTGAAACATGTATTTTATATGTTACGGTCAATGATATGACAATTTGGCCATGGACGTCAATGACCATATATTTTGGGCGATGTTGACATTTAAAATTTCATATGTGGTTTTTACATCCGGGCAATGACAGGGTGAACAATAATGAATAAACTACTATTCTGCAGATTCCATCATATTAGGCTTTTCTAGAGAGGTCGGGCCTCCCAATCGAGGTGGATTGATTTCAGGAATGTTCTAGCGAGTAAGTATCACCTGGACCAAATGGAATATAATAGTATAATAATAATAATAATATTATAATAAATCTCTCTGTTAAAAATAATATGTTGCATATTGTTATTGGTTTTAATTTTTTACTTATGGATAACGTTGGCTCATAACCTGTTATTTTTTGGGCTTTTATCTGGTAAAAATAATGTCTGCTTCGTCCCGCTCTGTGAACTGTGCAAATATTAAGTTTCGTTTAGGGTCCTCACAATATTATGATTGCTTAACTTCAAGCCCCAAAAAAGTTGAATTCGTCAATGCATATAAAACATTGGGGAGAGTCTTTGAGCTTTGATTGAACAAACAATAAATTATGTTTATTTTTAAATTTTGTAAAAACACGTGGGAGAAAACATATTTGGCGTCTTTGAAATTTTAAATATTTTAACATAGAAAAAAGCTGAAATTTGTTTTAAATAAATTTTAAAACTTGATGAATACATAATTTATTGCAGAAATTTTAAATTATTCTTATAATTATGAGTACTTCTTTTGTGTGGTAATGAATTAATCGCACCCTTTTGTTCCAGAGTTGAAACTAATTCTGAATTTTGGTAATCGGTAGCAGTTAATCGCATTAATATTCCAAGAGAGTGCACTTGTTGAGCTAAGCGCGATTGACCATTTTATAATTTTGGCTTTAAATTTATTATGATAAAGTTCAAAGCTAAAATTCGTCGAAAAAAAACCAATGAAATTGTCGAAGGCAATTATTTAATTTCACTGCTATTATTTAAGCTCCGTCGCGTGCATTTTTCAGTTCAATGAAACATTCAAATTGAAGCACGCTTTCAGTTTTTGTAGAAATAAATTGTGACCATACGAATTATTCAATTGCGTCTGCAAAAACTGCGACTTTTATGTGTTACAATTCACGAAGCTTATAGCACAATTTTAAGTCCGTTTTTATGCTTAATAAATCATAAATTTAGTCAAAGCAATAAAACGTAACGAAGCCAAAATAAATAATTTGGAGTGTATGTTCAAAATATGTAACCAATAAAACACATGTTTGTCTCTATTTTCCAATTCCTACTGGATGCTCCAACCAAATAACTAAAAATTGTGAACCGTCAGGGAATGGTGAATAGAAATAATAGTGGAGTTAGACTTGAGTTGTGCATCTCTTGGGAACAGAATATTTCCACTCCAATTTTTTGTTATGGCGTGTTATTACAATACATTTGAAATGTAAATAAATTTGAATTAATTTTTAAAAACACAATTTTATAATACAAAGAGTAATCCATGGTCATCCGATTTGTTAAAACGAATCACGTAGATGTATTCTGAATTACCAGAAGAACTGCAATATATTATCATACATATTGCATATTATACCTACAGGCACTAGGTATATGTGTGAGTGTATGTATATTAATATTGATTTACTTACTTGAGGCAATAAACCCATGTTAATTTATAAATATTTTATGGGGTACTTTAAATAAATCTTTAATTAGCAGCGCCTGTTTTTTTTATTACTGTTCTAGTGTCCCTTTGGAATTTTAAAATAAATTAAAACAACCTGCTGTAAATACATAATACTTAAACAAAATATTCAAAACTTTGCATTTTTTCACATTTAATAAGAAGGTTTGCCATTAAACAAAGAAATTTAATTGAATTAGTGTAATGGTAGGGATCACCTTAATTAAAAGTAAAATTTCAAAAACAAATAAACGGGAAAGCAGATCAAACCAATAAGTCGACTATACCTGTCAATATTGATTTCCTATATCGCTGGAATATTAAAAAACAATATTGCACCAATATTGGCTGAAAATCGGCAGGCAATATGAGTTTTCAATATTAACGCAATATTACACCAAGCTACAGGCAATATTGGTGCAATATTGATTTCCTATATTGGCACAATAATTATGTGTAATTATTAATTACGAAGAGTTGATTCTGGTTTATTTTTAGTAAAATAATCTTCGGTGGTTTAAAATCAAAATTCAAAACTTCTCTTGCACTTAGGCGCCAAGTCATGTAGTTACGCCACTAATACACATGTAGACATGTTTCTTTGTTAAAAGCGAAACCTTTTAGATACTCACATATTAAATTTCCTGTCATTGGTCGGTTTATATTTGTAGTCAATCAGTCAATCAGAAGTACATTAAAATCTATGAAAGGTATTGGATGTTGTGTTGTAATCGAAATCGTTACAAGATAAGATTTGTTTTTTGAATTTTAGTAATACACAATATTGTTTGATTGTTCAAACAGACATTCTAGTTTAGCACTTGGACCTTCCTTTCAAAAATGGGCTCATAATTCTGACTATACCCTGTATAAATTTTACACAAAGTAAAAAAAATTAGTATTTGATGTCAAATATGAAATTTCTGTTAATCGGCCATAATCCTGCGAATTGACCCTATTAACTCTACCGCCACTTTGTAGGCGGATTTTGCTCTCTTACAATTTATAAAAATAATGGTTATAAAAATTACGTTCATTGTTTTAATTTAACACATTAAATTCAAAAATTGTAGAATGGCTTTTGTGAAATTGTATGTATTTTTATAAAAGTGTGTGCAGTTTGTAATCCTAACCCATTATATAAAAATGATTAATTATCCTTCAATTTAAAGCATCCACAATAAAATTTTACTTCTAAACTGATAATAAAATTATAAAAGGGCCACTACAACGTTAAATAGATTATTTGGGCATTGTAGTAACGTCCATCGTTATCGGTTTTGACGTTTAATGTTATATTTTATTAATCCTAAATGCTATACTACTCTTGCTTTCAGATTGATTACTAGTAATAGCCACCGCTGTACACCCTGGTTAATTTATATTTTAAGTCCCTTTCCCTTCAACCACAGAAATTTAACCCTATCCAATTAGGGAGATAATATCATAGCACATAAACGATTAAATCAATATGGCCAGCATCCTTAATAATTTAAATCGTTAAGCTTTTTTTTTAACAAATATGCAGTATCATAAATTGTTCAGCTTTATAATATATTAAGTATACATAAATTAATTTTATGGTTTTTGAATTACTAGAAGAAAATAAGTATTAACGGAATCAAGTATTTTTTCGTCTTTAATAAGTATGCTCTTAAAAGATCCACAGTTCACATGCAGGGTTAAATTTAATTACTCAGATTGCTGGTATTTCTTTGCGTTTTGCGCAAAGTGTTGCGGCGGAATGATGTTTTTCTTTAGTTTTCTCGTAAATTTTTACATATTCCCCGAGATTCTAATTTTCAAGAAATTTTGAAAGGTTTTCTTCTATGGTTTAGGTTTGACCGACTATAGAATTGGTTCCATTTCAAGGCTACAATCAGTTTAATTTGATTAATACCAATAACATCTTTCAATTGACTAGAATGACTAACAGGAGTATAAGTACTTGAATTAAGTTAAAATTGAGTAAAAACAGCGATGTTTTGCACGTGCGTGAACTTGGCTCCCCTTTTTTCAAAATATTAATTTTTTTTGTTGGTTTTGATTGTTTTCCATTTGTTTTCAATTGTTTTGATATTTTTTTTTTAATTTTGCACAAAAAAAATGAAGAAAATCTCAAAAAAACTTTTTTTCTGCTGGTTCCCATTTTTTCAAAATGAAAATTTTATTTTTCTTGTTTTCTATTGTTTTTGATTTGTTGTCAATTGTTTTGTAAAAATAAAATTTTTAAATCAAATGATAACCGCGAAAATCGTGAAATAAGATTTTGCGCCAAAAAATTTTTGAATTAATTTTTGAAATTAATACTTATAATATATTTTTTGTAGTTAGTATTTTGTTGTTTTATGTTATTTGTTTGTGCTTTACTTAATGATAAATAATAATAAAAGAATTTTTTACAATTAATAAAAATTTAAGTTTTTAAAAAATGTTAAACGAAAAATTTTATAAATCAACGTTTATATAATTTTTTATATCAGTTTAGTTCTTTATGGAAATTTTATTACAAAATACTGATAGGAATAAAAAACAAGAAAATTCTTTAAAAACAGCTAGGTTACGAGAGAGCGACCAAAACATAATGCTTTTATGTAATGAGTCAACTTATAGCAGAACGAGTTGCAGAGCGACGAGTTTTGGTAGTTTACAAATTACGTAAAAAATTGTTTCGGCGCGAACCACGTAAAATCATATTTCGCGAATTTCGCGATTATCATCTGATTTAAAAATTTTATTTATACAAAACAATTGATAACAAATCAAGAACAATCGAGAAAAATAAAAAAAACTTTTAATTTTGAAAAAAGGAGAGCTGGCGCAAAATCTTATTTCACGATTTTCGCGGTTTTTATTTGATTTAAAAATTTTAATTTTACTAAACAATTGACAAATCAAAAACAATCGAAAACAAAAAAAAAACTTTTAGTTTCGAAAAAAGGGGAGCTGGCAGAAAAAAGTTTTTGTGAGATTTTCTTCATTTTCTTTGCAAAATCATAAAAAAAATATCAAAACAATTGAAAACAAATGGAAAACAATCGAAAACAAAAAAAAATAATATTTTGAAAAAAGGGGAGCCTAGTTCGCGCACGTATAAGACATGGAAAAAATAATGTGAAGCTATAATATATTATGTTCATATTTTGGTTCGGTAAAAATATTGATTGATATTGATTGGACTTTATTTACGTAAACGATTACACGTTGCAAATAATGTGTATTATTTCTAAATGTTTGAAACATAAATAAAAAGTTTTGCGTTGTATTACATTTACTCAGAATAATAAATACTCTACAAATTATACGTATATATTTTTAAAAGTTGTAAAACATTATAATAATACATAAATTTTCACTAACTTTGTATTTTTAATCTTGTATGTATTATAATTTCATGAATTTTTGATCAAATCCCTACTTGTATTATAACTTTCAAGATTTTAAACACAATACTAAGCCAAAAAATTATATAAATAAATGTGTATTAAATTTTGCCATTTATTTATATTTTTTTCTCAACTTATTTTTAAGCAATTAATTAGATTTTATCTGATACGGCATCAGAGATTGAAAACCAAGAAAATAATAGCTGAAGTACATAATATGTGTACGATTGGTCCTTAAAAACAAATTATAAGAATTAAATACGTACAAAACTCTATCTGTCTCTCTATCAACGTAAACTCTCAACAACACTCTCATTGGTGAAAATTTTTACCAACCTAAAAAAGCTTTGCTTCTTATTTTATAAAAAAAGTATTTCACAAATTTCGCAAAAGATCTTGTTTTGTGCAAGTAATTCACTTGGATCAGTATAATTACAAAAACGGAGATACTTACGCAGAAAAAAGCTTTCTTCCTGCGGCAAGAATTGTGCTTTTTATTCATTTCACAGCAACGCATTAATGGCATTGACGTGAAATATTATGTTAATGTCAGAATCTAATACATATAAGTACATTTGAATAATTTATAACTTGATGAAATTATTTTGGAAAATATAACTTAATCTCACGAATTTCACATGCCATTTTAGTTTTTAAACAAAAATAATTTCGTGCTAGGTATTGCTTTTAAGCAAGATAACTCTAGCTAGAGCTCTTAATTGACTGTAAAAGAAGAACTTGAATATAATTTAATATTTAGTTCAAACCGCAGAAGTAGTTCGGTGTGTTTACTGATTGAGTTTTATTGAATTTGTTAGCTGGGTGCTTTTTCGGTAAACTTATAAATTATTTCTGTATTTACATAAGTCTGACGAAACGTCGAGATAAAAAATATTTAGTTTACTGCTTGAAATAAAATTACTTTCATAAGTAGCCTCCATGTAAAAATATGCAACCACCGAGATGTTGGAATGGCAACCTCCTTATTTAATTAAAATTAGAAATTGTAATTTCTTTAGAAAACCGTTTTCAATAAGAGTGTGGTTTGGAGTTTGTATGACAATAAAGAAAGCAGGCCCCAGAAATTTAATTCGATTTATTGTATTTTAGCTTTAATATTATAAATTTCCGTTATATTCACGCTTAAATTTTGTTCAAAATTTATTAATAAATTATCGATCTTAAGTATAGGATGAGGTCACAAACTTCACAACTTGAACCACTCGAGATACTTTATATCTTTCAAAGCTCTCAAAGGAACTAAACTCATTTTCTGATGGAATGCGACAATAACGGTATCAAACTCTCTAGTGTTTTCTTCTAAAACAAAGTTAAGCTTTAGAGGTTGATGTGATTGTTTGCTTTTTTAGAATAACGCAAAGCGGCGTTACAAGTGACATTTTTTAAAAGTTAAGCATGAATTTTATCCTAATTATCACTATTAATTTAATCACCAAGAGAATACAAAGTTTTCAGTCTTAATACTTGTAAAAAGTTATTAGCTCATTATAACTTAATTTAGTAAAATTCTAACTTCAAAAGTTGGTTTAAAAGGAAACGTAAGTCTATAATTAACCAATTTGTAGAACGATAATTAAAGCGAAATAATTTATATCGAAATTAAAAAGTCAATTTTCTGCAAAACGAAAATATTTGAAAAAATAAAAGTAAAACATGAACAATATATCTACAATCTTGAATCCTATCATTTATCACCGTTTTACTAAAAGTCCTGCCGGGACATCTTCAGTTATTGCACGTTCCGAAATTATGCTCTGTTGGGTTTCTGATAAGTGCGGCAAATGAAACACATTTATTAAATTTTACAATCGGATTATAAGTACAATATTAATTAAAACTAATTTTGTTTGGGGTAGCACACGTATTCAGGAAAATCTAATAATTCTCAATTTGAATGCGTAATAAAATTGCCTAAATTTTATTTAAAACAAAAATTTTTAATTAAAAGCAATGAAATTAACAATTAGGTCGTTAAAACTAAAAGCGAGTGTAATAATTTTAAAAAGTTTATTAATAATTCCATTACGCTTTTACAATTTAATGAATGCTGCTGTTGTTCTTTTACAAAAAAATTACATCGTACTCGAGCAACCAAGTTCCAAGATAACATGGCGTGTAATTTAGGAAATCTTAGTCTCTTAGTTATAGTTTTCCTAATGGTTCAAGTAACAACTGTCGTAAAATGTTTGCCATCTTGAACTAATTTAAAATTAATTTTTTTATAAATTAATTGTCCTCGCAAAACTTTCTGTCGGAACTCAACTTTTGCAATAGTCAGTCATAGGTGAAAGACGAATAAGTAGTCTACTTCTTTCTTCGAGGAAAATGTAATCGGAGCTTTTACTTGATGAGATTTTTTATATTGACTCATCCTTCTCAATGTATTTCTCGAATCGGCTAATACATCAGGTCATTGATGACCGAAATTGCCGTGGGGATAATTGATTCCAGTTTCCACAGTCATTTCGTCGGTTCATCAACTCTTTCAAGTGCCTAGCTACATTAACGTCCAATTTCATTAGGCATTGTTTAAAATCCAATGGATCAAATACAAAATTTTACTCGGAAAAACACTATAGGATTAATAACCGTAGAAATTTCTTTAAACAACGCTGCTGCTGAAGTTTGATAAAATATTAATTTAATCGATAAATCAAGTATACTTTTACAAGGAAATTATTTTAGTATAATTTTTACTAGTGGAATTTTATTTGCGTTGGCGGAAGTCAATTTGCAGATATTTATTTTTATTATAAAAATAAATCATCCGTCAATAAAAATTAAATTATTCGTCGTATATTTAATGATCACCACCCCACATTTTTCATATTGAAACCTTGAGTAATTTTAACGATTTATTTCTTTGTGAGTTGATATAGCGCTTGAATTACATTTTACAAATATTTTTCTTTCTGCAATACAAATCTTTAAATTAACCGCGTTTATGAAGCGAAGAAAATTAATTAAAGCCGTTAAATTAACTAATTTTGTTATTTAATGCTATAAACTTCCACGGTTAGTGTCGTAATTTGAATTTTAATTGCAACTCTTTGTTTATTTTTGGGTATCTGTGATTTAATTGTATTTAAAAAAATAAATTAGAAATAATAAGCCTAAACTGTTAAATTAATAGCTGTGCTGTATTCGAGTATAAGATAGTACTCAAGGACTGTACTCGGAGTCGTTTAAATTTTAATGACTCGGTACCGAGTCCAGATTTTTTCTTAATTATACTTGTACTAGTACTTGACTTTTAGATCAAAGAGATCCAAGAAAAGGTACTCGAGTACATGTTATTTCGATGCTTTGTTTTAAATTTTTTTTAAAGGAGGATAGTTTGTCAACAGGTCGGCGACAAGTATACAAGTACAAAGTAGGTACTCACTGGAAGAATACGTGCTTGCCATCGTTTGTTTTTATTCGTAACAATGATAAACAATTGATAGACATTCTCTTGCAAACAACAACTTTGAAAATAAACATGCACAAACAATTGCCTGCATTACTAAACAAAAACACAAAACATTGTGATATTAGAAACATGACCTGTTTATTATTATTTATTATAAAATTAATATTGTTCTTCGTTGATTTTCTATTGTCGCGACATCTGTTGATGACGTTTTGACCTCTTTAGAAAAGTACTCGGTACTTTATACTCCATGAAACATGATGTGGAAAATCAGTGTAAAACCTCTTTTATTACAGAGATTATTCACTAAAAACAATAATACCGTTTAAAATAACGATTTTCGCCATTAAATTTTCGTTAAAAATGACTTTGAAAATCGATAAATTCTCGGGCCGCTCGAAATGGCTATAGCATCGTGAAGTCACAATAATAGCGGGACCACGTTTATTCTAGTGGAGCGGTTGATCTTCAAAATCGTTTACTAACCCAATCATGACGTACAACTAAGTGAATTATATATCAAAATTTTCGTATTGACCTATTGGACCTAAATTCTATGTTTAGGACATCTGCCATTGTGAAGGGCAAAGTTATAAGCCAAAAACGAAAAATAAAATTAGTTTTATTTAACCAATTGGAGGAACTTTTGAAATCGTTCATACTTGAAAATTGCTATAGGTACCAAAATGATTTTAACACTATTGAAATACCTACTTGAAATACCTACTTTCCAACCATATATAAAAATATGTATTAATTAAATTCTAATTAACTCTAATTTAATATTATACAAGCAGTGAGAAATTTGTGAAATTTTTTCATTCAAAATGGAAAGTTTTTCTTTAATAGCATCCTTGTAACACTAAAATTTGAAAATTCGTGCACGTGACAAAAAGCGAAATTTTATGTAAAATATTTCATACGCTTACACTATACACTTATTTTTATAAATAAATACAGGTGAACAATACAACAATGAAATTTGGCAACAACGACGGCCATAACGCGTGCTCACTCCTACCGTAGCTGTTGGAAAGAGAGGTCCACTAGCTGCCTGACGTCCAAGGTCACGGAAGCGTTTTAAAATTCGGCGTTTTCAAATCACTGTAGCGTTCTCAAAAATTGTTTTAGAAACCTTAGAAAAAAAATTTAATAACTAAGTCGTATACGTAGATTCCAAATATACAAAAAAAATCTCATGTCCAAACCCTATTATACTTTGTATTGAAGTATATTTTGTGAAAAGTTTCTGTACTTTGTACTTTGTAGTAGGGTACTACTTTTTACTGTACCCGGAACGGCTCTGCTAGCAGCAGATTATATTCTCCAGAAAGTCATTTTATTGATATTGCGTTTGTTACCAATACGGACAATTGGAAATTTATCTAATATAAATTTTATCCTGCGTTGCTGTTTTGGAGATTGGAAATTATGTTACTTATGTAAGTGAATACAGAGGCTGATGTGCAACACTATTACTTGGTAACTAGATTGATGTACCTACAACTTGATTTATAATATGGTACTCGACTGATCTGTAACTCGATTGGTTGGAAACTCAATTGATCTCCAATTTGATTAGTTGCAAAGTCGATTGATATCAAGTCGATTGATGTGAAACTCGATTGGTTTACAGTTTATTTTGTCCTATCAGGTCTCTTAGATTTGATATTTTTGTGTTCATAGCAAGTCATTTTCGGCAACTTTTCAACATTTAAAAAAAATCGAGGGTTTCCTTTTCGTCAAAAATGACACTCCGTAGAAGCAAATGCAGCGTGCTGAAATTTTATGTTTGATTAAATTTTTAGGTTTTTGTTCTAGTTTAGCAAATCCTAAAATTGCACGAAAGCAGCGTCACTTTGGTGCTATATTTCGTTATGTTATAGAAATTCTATAGGTATACAGATCTCTACATCCTCTATTTTTTAATTAATCCCACAACCTCCGACTGGTTGAAATTTTAACATTTCCACTTGTAAGTGTTACTAAAATTCTGTAAATCCTGTATCCAATAATGTAAAGTTTCCTGTAATAAACATCTTTTTGGTGTCAACTCCTTATGTTGTTAGTATAACGTAGTTTCATTCTATTAAAAATATGTAAATGATATTAATTAAAATTAATTAAAAGTGAATTTGTAAAGAACAAACGAGACGTGAAGTGTTTTCACGAACAAATTTATGTTCTAATAGAATGCTACAATGATTAGAAGCATATTTTTTCTTTAAAATAGAATTATAAAAAGATAAGTGTTGTTGAAGATGGATGTGATGTATACCTATGCATTGTTTACTTTTGAAGCTAGCAATTTTGAAAATGATATTGTTCTTTTAATCATTTGTTTGTATTAGTGACACTGCTATTTTCTTAATAGGATGAAATTATCAGTTATGTGACAAAACAAAATTTTATAAATCAAAATATTATGTAAATTATAGATATGTACAAAAAACAATGACTATGTACATTTTAAATTAGTGTCAATTAAAAAATAAGCAAAGATTGCCAATAGCAATTTATCCTACAGATAGCAGAGAGTTGCAGATATCCCAAGCTATCTCTTTATTGTTTTGGGCTAATAGGCTGTATATTTAATAGTCGGAGAGCTGGCGACAAAAATCGATAAGAGTTTAGTAATGGCCCATAAGTTAATATGACATAGTATTCAGGGTGTACATGAGTCAGCACCCACTCGTAAGGTCAGGTAGTGGAACACCTGGCGGCGGGCGGCACGCTTTGATGTATGTAAAATTGCACCATGCTCTACAAGTGCTTAGTAATATTTGAAAATTTGCAAAAAAGTAGTTTGTAGTATAAAAAAAGAGGTCAAAGTGGTCAGACCGCATTATTGTGGAACGCTGCGAGTCAGCAGGCTATATAAGTTGTCGCCGGAACGATGTCGGTGCAAAAGCTTAGTAAAGACTGAAAATTGCCCTACTGCTTTATTATTATATATAATTTATTAAAAAAACAGTCAGATCACAAATTAATGGAACGGAGGTTGTCAGCAGTCGGAAACGAGGTATACTTTTTATTTCGATAAATGAATTCATTTCAGACTAGTGTATTGTTATGGTATTTTAAATGATTAAAAAAATGTTTTCTATTACAATTTGTAATTTTATAAAGCAAGAAAGTAATATAAACCTACCCGCTCCGAAAACGGGTAGCGACTGCTGACTACCTCCGTTCCATTAATTTGTGATCTGACTGTTTTTTTTATTAAATTATATATAATAATAAAGCAGTACAGCAATTTTCAGTCGTTACTAAGCTCTTGCACCGACATCGTTCCGGCGACAACTTATATAGCGTGCTGACTCGCAGCATTCCACAATAATGCAGTCTGACCACCTTGACCCCTTTTTTTATACCAAAAACTACTTTTTTGCAAATTTTCAATTATTACTAAGCACTTGTAGAGCATGGTGCAATTTTACATACATCAAAGCGCGCCGCGCCAGGTGTTCCACTACCTGACCTTACGAGTGGGTGCTGACTCATGTACACCCTGAACACTACGTCATATTAAGTTATGGGCCATTACTAAACTCTTGTCGATTTTTGTCGCCAGCTCTTGGACTATAAGTTTATTGTGCTAGCTGCGCAGCCAGAAAACTAGCCTTTAAAATCCACTAAAATTGCAGCAATATTACTAAAATGAACCACTTTTTAGCAAATAGCTAACTTTTTAAAATGTTATAGCTCCCTGTCAGACAGTGACCGCAGTGCGCTATTAACTAACCGAAAGCGCGCAATATTAGCTAGCTATTAAGTAACTATATCATCAGGTAAGTGAGGCAGTGAGATAGTTTATTATTAAACTGGATGTTGGAAATAGTGGGTTTTTTGGGTCCTACTCAAATACTACTACTCTTTACATAGTTTATTATATACATAAGTAGCATTTTATTAGTAATTTTGCTTGTTGCTGCTGCTGTCAGAATAATTGCAGCTTGATGGTAGAAAACTATTATTAGGAGCAATTAGATAGTTATTATAGTAAGCTAATAAGCTAGTATTATAGTAAAATTGAAATAGCAGTAATAACCAGCTGCCATCCCGCTAATAAACCGCTATTGAAATTCGCAGCTGAAGCTCTTTAGCTGAAATTGCTACTTTAGAGGTATTATAAGTTTTTCTACTACATTGTATGCATTATCTAAATTTCGAAAAACATTGTTTTACTTTTAAAAATTTTTTGGATTTGGTTTTTCGTATTATATTCTATTTTCTTAATATATTTAAGGTTTAATTATTCGATTGTAAATACATATTAATATATTTTTTATTCTACTGTATAATCTAGTATTTTACTTAAATCTATATA
This sequence comes from Cantharis flavilabris, assembly GCA_949152465.1. Taxonomy (NCBI): domain Eukaryota; kingdom Metazoa; phylum Arthropoda; class Insecta; order Coleoptera; family Cantharidae; genus Cantharis; species Cantharis flavilabris. The sequence goes on from OX424435.1 coordinate 15,922,194, forward strand.
CATATACCTGTAAAATTAAAGTTTAATTGTGTAATGAATTTAATTAAACTAAACAAATATTTAGTGATAATTACTTACTTCAAAATATAACTTGAATTAATTTGGTAAACTTCTCCGATAGCCAGAAATAACAGTGCTAACATAATTGTATGTTCAAAACGGAAGCTAACTATATGTAACTAAGTTATGTATTTCTAATAATTAAGTTATGCAATAGCATGAGCAGAGTTGAGGTAAAAACTAATTTTAAAGTGCTGTATTTCTATAATTAATACATATAATATTATTATCGAAAGGGTTGGATTTACTTATAAAATTAAATATATTTAAGCAATAATTATGATGGTATTTTGGTTTTATTAATTAACTTGACCATTTGGTTGTCAATAGTAATCTTATTAAGAATTAAAAAGATGCAAACATAGTCAGGGGTCGATATTATCGTCGTATAATAGAAATATGAATGTATCAACATTTAATTTTATTAATCGAAGGATAGTGCTTACGTCCCAATATTGGAGAACATTTTACTTCTATCTAATATTTTTAAAGGATTTTAAATTTTTTTTATTTCATTTTTTTAATTAAAAAAGATATTTAAACAATTTAAATCAACATGTGGATTAAAAACTACTTAACTTACGGATTAAAGTATAGATGTTATGTTCTTCGACCAGATATATATCTATACATAAAATGGGTATATATTTTACTGTAATCTGTTACATTACATTGTACTTCGCTTCTTACCGAAGCGAATTAATTAACGACTTTATTTTGGAGAAAAACGTCGCTCATTCAGAAAAACCAATTATAGAAATTTATTAAAACCAGATGGATTATTATAGCAATTATTTATAAATTTTACCTAAATATAAAAGCTATATTAAAGCCAACTAGGGTTCAGAAAAACTGATAGTTACATATTTTGATTTATATGTAATGTTTCGAGTCAAACAATGTAGTGATGTGAATCAATGGAATTGCTTTATTGCACTTAAGCGAATCACCACGATTTATTTCGGAAACTGATGGTAATTTATTATAATGTAGCAGCTACCATTAATATATGTCATCCAATCAAAATTTCACAAAAATTGTTTATTTTCCAAAATGTATTATGTGCTGTTAAATATTATTCAAACTTGGAGCTGTCCAGAAGTCCAGATTAATTTGTTTGCAATAGTCACGCAAAATATAATATTTGCATATTGTATTTTAGTATGTTTTATGTTGCTGTATATTACACTTTTTTTTAATACTGTCCATTTTTGAAACGATTGGAATAGGTATATTATGTATAAGTATATTTTTATTTTGATTATACACAGTATCTACTGATCATTAAATGAATATTAGTGTTCCTAGTGAAGAGTGGCAAAGCTAACGTTAGAAAATCAAAAGTTTTCTAATTGTCGATATATTCAGTATTCCAACTGCGGAAAAATATTTACGACAAAAGTTAATGTCCGAAAAGATTGAATTTTTTTTATACCAAATCATCCTGATTATCGATAATTAATTTTTCTTAAAATTTAACTTCTAAATTCTACCGTATAAACCCAAATATTATAAATTTCTAATACTTTATATTATAAGTATTTTATTATCACGACTATTTTATTGTAATATATTATAATTCTATTAACCATTCCGCTTAATCAAATTTTAGGTACTTTACTGTAATTTCGTCTAACTTTGTTCTGTTGAAGTGGCTGAGATTAAACAAAGACTAAATTAATTTTTCATTAACTATTATATTTATAGATCTCGAAAACCGAAAGTATGAAATTCGTCTATTTTGATTCAATTGCAGCATAAATCTATCATAACTTCTCAATTTTTCTTTGATCAAGTTTTTGTTTTCACTAAAATTAATAAAGTATTTTTACTCTTCTTAATCATATAACATCTCCCACACTTTTCCAATTAGCAGTTTTCTTACTTTTATTACTTAATAATATTTTGAGATTGTTTTGACAACAAATTTCAATAACTTTACTTCTAGAGATTCCAGTCTTTTATCATTAACAAAACCCTGCACTTCAAATTTAGCATAGATTAATCCAAAATGCAAAATTGTTTTCCAAATATAGAATATTTAACTTTAATGAAAGCTTTATGGTAGTGCTCCTCACATAAGTTAAACTACCTTCAAACATTTTAATTCCTCGTACCCAAGCAAATACAACTTTCAGATCAACAACAAAATTCAGCATTCCAATATTGAATATCTCGTTTGTTTGCATTTTATCGACTATAAAAATTTGCAAAATAACAACAATCCATATTATGTTCTATTCCAGAATTCCAGAATCTACTCTTCATGAAAAAATATCTAACATATTTAAAAAAATAATATGTTTTAATTTCATGGCAATATAAATTATAAATTATTTTGAAGTTTTCAAAAATGAACTATACTGCTACCAGTTACAAGAAAATCTATTTACCAGTTAATAAGGTCGTATATATTTTACATTTCTTGCAAAAACTGAATAAATTTGAGGGTTGTTAATGGCATGTAAATTTTATGAAATAAAGTCATTTTGATTTATTATTTAAGTAAACCATTCGGAAAATGATTAAATCAAAAGAAAGTCATCACTTTCTAGGATGCTGGACGAGATGTTGAAATAATCTGATTTTTATAAAATTTTTAGACTTACTAGAATCTATCAGCATTAGCATAAATTTTGGCAAATATAAAAAATGTAAGTAAAATGTTAAAATTAATGTACGTAAATTTATGTAAATTACAAATTGTATGTTATAGGAAACTACACGGATGGTATGCACGCTCTATACTTTCTCCCAGCTGTGTTATGCTTATATCAAGGATTAATATTTGTAATTTAGCATCTATCTTAACTGAACAGATATATGAAGTTTATAACTATTTTTTCTTTACAAGTATTTTATAATTCCAGAACGTTATTGGATTTGCTATAATATGCTAACATTGGAAGTAAGGGTCGAGTTTACTTATCCAGATCCTGAAAATATTATCTACCCTTTGGCTGAAAACTAATTTTGATCAGATATTTACAATAGTTCCTGCTTTCAGGTAAGGATAAGTTAGTATAGATACTAAATAAACTGCTGAAAAAAGGTAAAATTAGTAAGGATATTCTTTAAATTCAAGTTTTTGATCAAATGCTATATTTTAGGAATCCAGCTATTTTTCGATTGAAAATGTTATTTTAATATCAAGGACAAGTCTAGTTCGTAAATTTGTAATAAATACTTTTAAACTACCATTAAAAGTAACTTTAGTACATGTACAATTGAGATTAACATTTATATGAAAATATTTACCTATGAGGTGCAAGTATTATTTGAATATTTTGAATTGCTAATTGCTAATTCAAAGAAGTTTTTCGTAAATGAAATATAATGAATTATATACTCCAAGCTACTCGGACTAAGGGCGAATTGGAACAAAATTTTAAAAAAATGCTTTATATTCTGCTGGAAAATTACAAACAAATTTTTTTTGTAATGGCAACAATTTTCATATGAATTTTCCATGCCAACAAAGTGAAAATAAAACATGTTGTCGTTGAATACGAGAAGTTCGCATTTGATCCACAATTAATAATTGAGAAAAGCGAACAAAACTTTTGACTTTATTGCTTTAAGGCGGTAAAATGACAGTCCTCAGAAAACATCAACTTTACATTGTAAACTGAGAGCGCAAAAGCCTAATTTCAAAGTTGACTGTAAAAAGAATTTTTATTTGTTAACGTTTTCATATCAATTTTAGTATGTAATAATGTTTTTTTTGCACAATAGCTTAAAAAATTCTAAATTTTAAACACATTTTTGGCTCTCGACAGTGGTAAGACTTAAAGAAATGAGAAAATGTAAAATTGAAAACGTTTCCATAAATACGATTCTAAGATTTTTCTTTCTATTTGAAGTTTATAGGAAATTTGCATCATTTGTAAACTTTATATGCTTAAGGCTATAAGAAATTTGCACTAGAATGTTTTCCATCAGCATTAAAATGAGAATAAAATTTAATTTCGAAAAGTTGTTTAAATTACATCAAGAAATTATTGCAATCAGTGTCAAAAACTTTTTAAAAGAAAAACTTTCGAACATGTCTGCAGATAAATTTAGGTTTAATTCTTAAGTTTAAATAAAATTTATTCACGAAAACCCCTTTTTTTCTTGTTTACACACTTCTGTGTGAACAATATGAAAATTAAGAATAATTTTATTGCTGTTGAATTAAAAGTTACCAATCAAGTTTAATCAAAAAACTTTCGAGGAAACAAATTAAGATTAGAGAGATTATAATTTGTGCTTTTCTCTATTCTCGTAATTCAAAAAGTGTTGCGCTTTAAATGTGGCAGGTATTCAAGACTTCTTTGTAGCAAAAGAGAGAAAGAATTGTTCAATCCCCAATTCAATGTTTGATATCGTATGCGAATTGAAATCTGTTTTTGATAAAAAAACTTATACCAACTTCCAAATATTTTTTCCGATATTTATTTATGTGCTAGACGTTCTTGGCAATATATAAGTAGGTATACTAGGTTTTCTATTATTATTTTTAAAAACCTTTTTAAAATCTAATTTTATTTCAGTTTACATTAATCATTTTGATGATTTTAAGTATATATATACCTACCTGCAATATATAACTTTATTAACAAAAACAATAAATTACCTCTTTATTGAAGTTTACACTCTAATATTATTAATAAGATTATCCACTTACCGGTAACTAAATTGGCATGATGAAACTGACAAACTGCATCAGCTTCGTACCAAGAGATACGATCTCGAAAATAACGATAAAATACGGGAAATCCTTCTTCAGGAAGCATCCATGTATTGCTGATATTAACCTGAAAATTAATTACAAGCTGTTAAAATACTGATTAAATCGATTAATTATTTTCCTTCACTTAAGTAATTTCAATTTATCAGGATCATTTTCAAGAAAAACAAAAATTTCATTATAATAAATTACCAGAATTAACATTTTCGAAATTTTAATTTACTTTTAATTGTGCAACTCATGCTTCGTTGACTTAATTTTTGTGAATTTTCCGGTTACGAGTGCTAAATGTATCGATTTTTCTATTTCTACAGTAAAATGTATTCCGCAGTCCTCTCCACTTTTATTTTGACTTTAAGTCATCTTTATGCTGTGTCAACTAAAATGTGAACTTACGTGATTGCTTGGTTTAAAAATTATTAATAAAAATTTCCTTTACGTTTAGTTTTACAAATGAAACTTTGCACATTGAAAATTGAAGAATGTAAAATTTCATTAGCTCAAATGCGAACAAGAATTTAATACATTGTTATGGTATATAAAATAAACTTGGACCATAATTATTCGAGTTAAACCTAAAAAAGTCTCAGAACGAAAGTGAAACGATATGAAAATGGAAGACAATTTCGGATAGTGTAAAATTTAACGGGAGCTTTAAAACTCGGGAAATCGATGATCGAATAAAAAAAAGAGATTTGCCGATTTTTTAAGCAAAAAGTTTTGGTAATGAAAATTTAATATGAATGTTTAATAAACAAGCTTGTTGAAAGGCAATATTACCACTGGTTTTGTACACAAACTCGACTGTATTTAAAATGTATGTATAATATAAATGTTTGCTAATAAAGGCATTTGAAATTTACAACTTGTAATAGCGGAGTATACATATCTCTCGTTTTAATTCAAACAAATTACAAGCTAAACCGGGTAACTTAAATAGAATTTGGTATATTTATTTGATATCACCAAAACGTTGGTAGGTAAACTTTTACTTCACATTGTATTTTCTGACATATTTATAACAAAATGATGTAGAAGATTTAGCCATCTTTTCAAGCTCGAATTTGCAACATTTCTAAAAGTTTGTTACGCCCGAATTATTCCTTTTACTACTTGCGTCATGTATATCATTGTTCGTTATTCCCTGTTTTAATGGTCACTGTTAGTTTCGTTGAATATGCTTTAGATTTTTCCTTTATACTCTCCACAACGAATAAAATAAGAGAAAACGCATTTTGGCAGATTAAAGTTGTGAAGTTAACTCAAATAAAAAAGTGCAACTTAAACGAGGACGTTTAATGAGTTTTAAAAAATTTTATCGCCAGTTTAGATAAATTCGTTTTTTCTACTTTAAGTACGATGAAACTTTTCCCAAGCTTATAAATTTTAACTAAACATAAAAAAACAGGCACCCAGACTAGGTTTATTGCCAGGTGGATAAGTTGCAAAAAATAAAAAGAAACTCGTTTATAGTTTAGCTCCAAATGAAACAAAACTAGCAAAAAGGTAGGAAGAAAGGTGGAATCCTTAATTTTTATAAATTTGACTTGAGAAAATACATTTCAGAAGTATTTTATAAATTTTCTACATTTTAGTACACACTGACTGTCCTTCTACTTTTTTCAACAATATCACTTAGCATGAATATTTAATCGCGATCGATTCCTATTAATTTCGGATTAGGAACAAATTAATATTTGAATGGACTGTGAATATATTGATTGAGTTTTGATAAATTGTGCTGCTATAATGAAACCCATTTTATTTACTGAAAAATATGTAATTCAATTTAATTTAGTTTTAGCTTTGTCCTTGTATTGTGGAATCTGGAAATTTCCGGAGTAAGTCGTTTTGAAGCTACCGATCGACGATGCCGCAGCAGTTTCAAAGCTGTCGTTTTAGCTACCAATATGTGTATAATAGTAGTTTATGCTATCAGTTTTGAAAGTAAATAATCATTGATTGAACCTAATGAGTGAGAACAGTCACAACAAACGGTAAACTTGTCACTTTCTACATGCAAGCTTTTAAAATTGATGACATTATTTTCCAATTTTACATTATCTGAAAGTTTTTTTTTTATAACTAAATCCACTATTTATTTGGATAACTCTGTTGACTTCAACTGCCTACATACATCAATAGCCTGATTTTTTTTTATTGAAACAGCTACAATATTTACCGATAATATTGATAAAACCTCCGTAAAGTGAAAGAGTTTTCGGTCAGATTAACAATTTTTATTATTTTTTACTACTGTTTGAAATAATGTAACTTTTCGATATTTGTAAATTAAAGTTTTTTTCGCACTAGTGCAGAAAAATTATTTTTTACGTACCCTTAGTTTTCAACACTTGCACATTTAAATAAAAACCTTAGAAATCGTTACAAATATTGTTAGAGACAATAAATTAAACCATAAATTTGAATTATTTTAACTGTTGCACCCATAAGTTAATTTATGTTCTGCTATTGAGAATTTAAATCTCTTTTAAAACCATTTACTTGCTTTGTTTATTGTTGTTTTGTGTTATATTTACCGCCAAACTTGCATTAGATTTTTTCAACAACAAAATTCATAATATTAATTTATAATTTAGTAGATAATTAAATTTGCATTTTAATGTTTTAAGGTTGTTAAGAAGAAAATTCAAATTAACCCTACAGTGCATAGTGATGCATATATGAATCACTTGCATTTAGGCTTATATAAATTTGTTTTGAAAACATTTTATATCGCAAATGCACTCTGTATCTAATATGAACCAGTAGCCTCCTAATGAAAACATGAAAACACAAAAATAATAAAATTACAACCAATTTATGACCATACGAACGTACGATGTACGAATTTATGAATTCTAGCTATTTTGTGTTATTTTGTAAAATGATAACGCCTGTTATGTATTAAAGGTATGTATATTTTTTACTTTTTTGTTTTTAACGGCAATCAAAACTAATTTAAAAATTTTCATAAAAGTTAAATATTACTATTATTTCAGGCCCTACAGCATAGAGGGATGCAAATTTACATCGCACAATATTTTTAATAAAAAACTATGAAAATTTAAAAATATATTTTTTTTTTATTTTTCCCTTAATGTAATCATTATTTTTTCCTAGTTTTTAAAGTTTATTGTACAAAATAAAATGTCATGCATTGTAGGGTTAATGAGAAGTTCTTGAAATTTTTACAGTACCTTATTAAGTACATTAAAGTTCACATTAATTTAAAGGTCATTAAATCGACAATCAGATATGTCGGCATTTCCAAAAATTGCCAAAATATTTATGAAAGTCTTATAAATAAGTATATCAAACTTAAAAAAAAGTATACTTCATAGTATACATTAGTATGTAGGTGATTTGCTAAGTATTGTATTAAGGTAGTAGTCTGGTAACTTGCACGTTTTTCTCGTCTTCATTGGGATATTTTTTTCAATGGGAAAATAAAATTCAATGTCTAATCTAAAGGATCTAAATTTAAAGGATACAAAAAAAAATTTTCTTATTTAATTTTACAACGTTTTATTATTATTATTATTATTGGTCAAAGTAAAAATAAGGTAGGTAACTGGCCAGGGCGTTTTCGGCTTTTGAAGACATCGGAAATAAAAAAATCAAAAATATTATTAATCTATAGACTTGTCGTTATCGCTGGAACTAGGATTTTTGTTTTCCGTCTATAACTTTCAATTTATTTATTTTTATTTTAACTTTATTTTAGAAGTCGGTCATTTTGTTATTTTCAGATAAAATTTAATAATCCTGGTTCCAGCGATAACGAAAGTCTATAGATTAATAATCTTTTTGATTTTTTTATTTCCGATGTTCTCAAGAGCCGAAATCACCCAGGTCAGTTATGTAACCTTTTTTTGAGACGCCTACTTTGACCAATAATAATAATAAAAAGACGTTGTAAAATTTAGTAAAAAAAATTTTTTTTTTATCCTTTAGATGTGAATAATAGCATACTAAAAAACCAAAACTATTGAATTTTATTTTCACCTATAAAAAAAATTCCCAATAAAGTCGTGGAAGTCACCAGACTACTACCTTAACGTGGATTCAAAGTGCTGCACCAATCCGTGCAATACATTTTTTGCAAACGTTGCAGCAGCTTTGCAGTTTGTACAGTATTTTGCGTAAAAAATTATTTTTTTTTGCAAAATTTGATGTATATTGACGTACAATCGGCATTTTGTGCGGATTTTAACAAATTTTTTTAACAAAATTTTTATTTGCATAATATGTGCGTTATTGTATAAATAAAGGTACCAGAAAAAGCTTATAATAATTAAAAAATGATATATTTTGCTATTTATTATGCAAAGCAGTAGCGGACTTGCAAATTTGCCGCCAGTAGGCTATTTAATTTTTGCTGCCTCTACTGACTTCTGAAATTCGATACTCCAGTTTTTCAAATTATAGCAATGATTAATAAATAAAAACATGAGTAAAATTTACTAAATTTAAATTGTAATATTTGTCGCCCCCTAAAATCTGCCGCACTTGGCTTCAGCCTGCTCTGCCTGTAATAAAAGATTTTAGCATTTAAAGCAAAAAAACTGTTTTTTTTTTAATATGGGGCATGGAATGCCCTCCAGAGCAATTTAGGATTTTTTAAGATTATTCCCGAATATCTTAATTTATAAGAGTTCCAAGAACTGGAACGTTTTGCGCGTTTATGTAGGTTGCCCCTTAATACCATAAAATAAAGGTCTGGGGGGCGTGGAACGCCTTCCAGTGCATTCTTTGTTAATGATCTCGATGGTAAATATCTCGAAATGTTGTTAACTGAATAACCCGTGAAGAAAGAGGAAATAGTGCACTGAAGGGCATTCCATGCCCCCCAGACCACCCGGATTTTTCCTACCCTTTGCGTTTTCAAAAGTTTCTGTTACCGCAGCATACGCTGGGGCAGTGGCGGATTTGCAAATTTGTGATTAATAAAAAAAAATGAGAAAAATTTACTAAATTTAAATTGTAATATTGAAAAACTATTAAAATATTTTAAAAATTCATGATCATAAAAGTATATTTTACAGAGCGAGTAATTTTTCATGTACAGACTTAAGATTTGCCGCTCCCTAAAATCTGCCGCCGTAGGCTTCAGGCTACTCAGCCTGTTGGTAAATCCACATAAATTTATCAGCTGTTGGCGGCCTTCTTGGAGTGGGGAATAATGGAACTGTTCCATTCGCTTGCTATTACCGCCGTAACGTGCGGTGACGTAATACGAGTTTCGTGTTTTCGCGGCAAATATTCTTATTTAAAATTATTTTTAGAATTACTCGGATATAGGGTCTCAAGAAACAAATTTTTTAACTAGCTCATTTATATGTTTGATAAAGTTTCTCCTTGCATACTTTTTAAAAAATGTGAAAATACCCAATTGTAGCTAAGCCGGATCTGATTATTTAGTTAAATAATGTATACGAAACAAATTTCCCTCGCGAATTTTGAACAAATTAAAATGTTTCATGTGATTTATTTTATGAAACTTGTTTCACTGGTGTGTTATTATCCACCTTATACAGGGTGTCCCCCGATACACTTTACAAAATTTCAGTGGCGATAGAAGACACTTTTCTAAGAAAAATATTTAACAAAATTTTTTTTCTAAATTCAAACACTCAAGGGTTAAGCCTCTTTAAAGTATTTTTTTTAATATCTAGTTTCACATGGCCATAGCTCGGAAAATATTGATTTTTCAGTAAAAATAGCTAAGCGCTTTTTTAAAGAGCATGAAATAATCTACAAACTATGTTTAGACCTTTCATTGTCTAAAATCAACGGCTTTCGAGTTATAAATTGAAGTAAGTAAAAAAATGTTGAAAATTTCGAACTTTTTTTTTCTTGGTTTGTTTCAAATCGCTGTATCTTTTAAACGAAACATTTTACAAAATATCTGAATGTTATCAGTCGGTTATTGTGATTATTTTGACTGGGAACCGACCGTTTTAATTAGTTTACATACAAAAACCACCGGATAATGTAATCAAAAAGCCGCTTATTATTATCTCTTTTTAAGGAACTTCCTACACAATAATCTCTTTTTCTATAAGTATTTTTTTCTGATTTGTCATTGAAATTTTATAAATCTTTACAAAAAACTAACGAAGTTTCCCGTTTCATGGCGTGTTTCTATTTTTATTTTGTTAAATGTACACTTTGCTTTATGCATTTTAATTTAAATTTAGTTTATTCTTGCTAAATTTACCTAATTCTTCTAAAATTCGTTTTTTTTTCTAAAATTTGCTTATTGTTATCAGTCGGTTAATGTTATCTAAATGTTCTTGCCTCATAGTGATCACATTAAGCAGATTCTACTGTATTATCAAAAAAAAACAACAAATTAAACATATTATAAATATTTATATTAAATACATTTCTGAAGAAGACGATAAAAGTCGTCGAAAGCTTAAAAAAATATAATTTGATTATATTATTGAATTTAAGTTGTTATTTAAAGTTTTATTGTTTAAACATATTTTATTGCAAAATATTACATTGCCCAGTACATAATACAAAATGTACATACAAAAATCATGTTAACATTAAAGAATTGAATACTAAATTTCCTATGGCAAAATGCATAAATATAGTAAAACCGCAACGGTAAAGTAACGACGGCGAAATGTCTTAGACTGCTTTCAGTCTAATTCGGTCAGTATCAAAGTCTAAATATCATTGTTTTATTACTATATGTTATCGCCGAGCCATTTTGTTTATTTTCGTCATTAATGTGAGGGGGCCTGCATTTTTGTTTTGTAGAGATTTCACAAAGTATTCACTGTTTTCAAAAATACCCCGTTTATGCTCTATGTTGAGTCTGTTGAGAATTAAAGTGAAATAGTTAAGTGAGTACAAGGCATATATATATATATTAGTGTTAACAGTATTTTTCGGCAACGTACTTAAGTGAATTTTCCGGGCTTGATGTTAAAGGTAATTTATTATTGTATATATCGAGTGATTGTAACGAATGCGTTATACAGACTGCTACATGATCTTCAAGAACGCTTTCGGTAATGCAGTTCTCAAAGCTATCAAACGACTCAAAAGACTAGATTTGATTAAAAAAGCTGATAACTGCAAACATAACATTATAGTTAGATGTAGAAAAATAAGCTTTCAGGAATAACGCAAATGATGTACTACTAGTTAGTTAGAGAGAAGCTTAGCATACAAGTTTTTATAAAAATTTTCATCAAAATGAAAAATGCATCGTTGCACAATTAAGACAGTTTTCGTTAATCCTAACCGCTTAAAAAATAAAAATAATATTAATATGTATATTAAAGAATTAACATATTAACATATTGTTATTCCAATAAGAATAACACTGTTACATTGCACATAAATATAAAAGTATTATAATAAAACAACTGTACAATTTCATCAATAATGAGTACATTAATTGCCATCATTGTTTAATGTATATATTATGTACATTGTATATAATTTATACTGGTGAATATATTTTTCATTAAATTTTAATATAGCTTTTATTGATTTTCCATATGGGATTTATTAATTTTTTATATAGCAAACACTATACTTTTGTTTACAGCGTTTAAATTAATAATATATTTGTTTAAAATTGTTTGACGTGAAAATATATAATATGCGAGAAAACATCTTCGCGTCGAAAGAGTCGCGTGAAACCGGCTGCGTCAAAGCGTCTTAGGCCGGGAAATTACAGCTTCTGTTAAGAAAGTTGTGGAAATTTTAAAATTACACTAATTTACATTTAAATTTGAAAATGGAAATTTTGTATTTGTAAAAATTAGTTAATATAATTATTTCAAACTTTTTTCCATTATGAAACAATTTTATAATATTGAAATGCAATTTTCCTTTATGTACATAAATTAAATTTTAAATATTCAAGTAATGATTGATGAAGACAAATGCGAATCGTTAAATTTTGTGATAACTGGTCTAGAAAACAACTTTTCTGATTAATATTCAAAATACCGACATTTTCTAATAACATTTTGTTTTACTTTTCTTTCTTATTAAGCTGATCTTCAAAGTAAACAAAATAACAAATGGAAGTTGAGCAAGATAAATTTGAAACGTAATATATAAAGCGAGAGTAGCTGAAAGTTAAATGATCTCGGAAAAGTGGCGAAGAGTGTTGTAAACTTGAAATGTAAGAAGAGTCCAAACCAGGGAGTATTTAAAGAATCGTGTTATTTACGTATACAGCTTTTGCTAGATAATTGCAAACTTCTACTTTAACTTCAAGTTAAGACATTTGTTGATTGAGTTAAATTATCTTTAGTGTTTTTTGTATTTAAACTTTGTTAAGGAAACTTAACAAGTCGAACTACATGTACAATTTTGATTTAATAAAAATTACGGTTCTTGTTTAACCATTCACAAAATAATGTGGAAATTATAATAGAGAAAATATATAGTTAAACTTTGTAACGCTACTTTAAAGTAGTAGTTAATAGCATCGATTAGTTACTCTTAATAAAGCTAATGTATTATTATACCCTTGTGTAATCGTAAAAGGTTTCCCAATAAAAATTAAAATATGAAATTGTAGTTTTTATAATTTATTTATTAAACCCACATAATTTGTTTTTCTTGATTCTTATCATTTAACTAATAAAACCAGTTTTTCCGTTTTTGTTATCATATTCTTCAGATCGAGAAATAAAAATGCTTACGTATGCATATTTTGGGGTGTAAAATGTTAAACATATTTCTGTTTGTCTATTCGTAAACTAAACATCCTGCATAGATTTCATTTTTGTGTAGAAACCTATCTGCTTTGATTTTACTGTACAATAAACCGCATAATTTTCTGATCAGAAACAAGTTTAAAACGTTTGCGCATAGGTAGTTTGTTTTGCGCATAAAGCTTCCATATTTAATTTATCATGTTCTATATGACACTTTATGATAAAGTTCTATATGAACTTGAAAGTTTTCGTTAAAGTTGAATCGCTTAATATAGGAAGAAATTATTACTTTGATTTTCGCCAGATATATTGCGCAATCTAAGTGTGAATTTTCTATGAGAATCTTTAAAAAATAATCTCTACATCAGTAATCTGAAGACAATTTATTGATAAAATGAAAAACAATATCACAGCCACTATTAATCAAATTGAGTTCAAGTTATATAAAAATATAGTACAAAGTTGTGTCAAACGTATCGGGATTGTTAATAAAGCCGAGGAAAATACTTGAACGATATTGTATTTCATAATTAATAAACTAAATAAACCAGATAAATTCCAAATAATTTGTGTTTTATTTCAGTAAGAAAAAGTTACATTGATTTTGGATAACCCTATACAACCTAAAAGCAGTGGTGGAACGGCCATGCAAATATTATTATTTCAAATTTCAAATTAATTTAGTTTGCTTGTAGTTAAAAAATTTCCATTATATAGGAAATATTACTGAATTTATACATCCAAGATGAAGAGTTCCAATTAGCAATAACTTTGATTTTTGAACTTATCTAAAATTGTATATTAAATTTAATCTACATAGAACACTGTAATTAAACTTCAATCAAGGTTCTGAGCATTTGACAAAAATTACGTTGATATTTAATGAAAGTTAATTAAAAATGTAATTACTTTCTCAAATATCATATTATATTTTAATGTTTTTTATTGACAAAATAAATTACTAATTTAAAATCAAAGGCATAGGTATATAACAGGTATAGACAAAATGATGTCGAAACTTTCTCAAAAAATTAAAAAATCATAAACTTCTATTAGTCGAAAGAGATTTATTAACCCGTTCGTGCACCGCGTCCATAATTATGGACATTGCTTTAAATGCGTGTAATTCGGTGTTACTTGAGCGAATGACCTTGAGTGCCCGATGTCCACAAATACGTCCTCTATAAATGTACCCGAGAGGTGCTGGCATGTTGCGATCAATTTGAGAAGATTTTACGCGATTTTGAAATATGTCAGTCGTCAACTCGTAGCTAACTTTCAAATCTTCTCATTTCAGCTTTGTTTTGTTTACTCTGTGAATACTTTAATAATTATGGTGTCGGTCTTTCTGAAAGAATTCTGAAAGTTCTAAAGTATAAACTCACTTTTTACCTAATAAAACTCGAATATTTCGGGTTAGCATAGGAGATATGGCACCTCCATAATTATTTTGGATGTGCTATATTTCCTATGCTATAGGTGGGATCACAACGTTCTTTTTTTAAAAATGTTCAGAAAAGTTAGCTTTAAAAGAAAACATCATGAAAGAATTTTTGTGGTCAAAATCAAAAATGCGTGCGTGAACGGGTTAATTTGATAGTACTGGATATTTTACAAATATTTTAAAATACAGATAAAATATTAACTAAATAAGTAAGCCGTAGAATATTGGGTGATTTTCTATGATTGCATTCTAACCAGGGAAAAAAGAGAGAGCTGTTTCACAACTTTGTCTAAGTCTGTACCTGTAACTGACGCGCACGAGTGGTTTATAGAGATAAAAGATTAAGATAAAGATATAATCACAATTCTTGCTAAACTGGTACCTAAATGAGATCAATTATTATCAAGTTCTGGAGATATGTAAAATATAGCATTTGAATAACTCCTGTTTATACTTTATCAATCTGGTTATTTGAAAATGTGCAGAATTATAAGAATTCCTTGCTTTTTTATGTAACAAATTCTATATTTTACAGATTTATTCAACTACTGGTACGAAATCTGTGAGGTAAGTTGCATTTAATAATTTCATTCACACAATTGACTTCTAAAAGTAATTTGCAACTGCTAATTTCCTGATGATATTTCTTGTTCTTGCAGTAATGATTTACTTGTTATTGAGACAATCAAGTGCACGAACTCGGTTTTTGTTGTATTTACTCGTTCAGAGAAATTCAAATGCAAATCTTTAATATGTTAAGGTTATTTCTAAAAATAATACTAAGATTAAATTGTTATTTGCCTGCCAGAAACGAAATTTATTGAGAATTTATAAAATTCCTAATAAATAACGGAAAAGTGCAAAAAATTTATTTTGTAATCGCACTTTCTGCTTTCTCAATAACATAGAATGTAATAGCAACATTTATTCTAACTAAAAACACTCTCAGAATATCATTCTATGCTCTATACAAACGTAATGTTGATATCGGTAATATTTTTCGACTTATGAATTCACAAATGGAAAAACAAATATAATCCATTATATCCTAAATTCATATACGGCTTTTCTTGTTTCAGCCGGTGTATAAAAATTATTGTTAGTAATTTTTTAGCAAATATATAGAATAATTAAAATTTAATTTAATAGTTTTTTTTTCGATCAATGAATGAATTTATTCCTTTCGACCTGCAATTAGTAATTTTATTAGTAAGAAAAGTTACCAATTTTAGAAACCATTCACGTTCTTCTATCATTTTACATTTTCGTCTCACTAATTTTAGCTTCTAGTTTACTGGACGTATAATTTGACACCACGTTTCTCTAATTTACCACGTAGATTGTAGATGTGGTTATACTGACTGCACTGTCAGAATTGAAATAATCTTGATATTGATTTTGCTAGGTACTTCAATTTGTAAAGAGTTCTGTCAGCTAAACTACAGCATTCTTAAATAAAACTGGAGATGTACATCTAACTATAAAAAATCACCAATACGCTTTCAAGATGTTGATGACTGTTAGTATATGCACAACAACTCTAAATTGCATTTTGTACTGCATATAATGTAACAATTTATGTTTTTCAAGTAAAAATTTCATTCTTTTCAGGAAATATTTTACACGTACAACACGAAGACAGCTTATAATTTTAGCGTTGAACGCGGTATGAGTAAATAAACAGGACATGTAAACTTTTTTCGTCTACGTGCTTACCAAACCATTTTTTGGGAATAAAAATGAGCAAAACTTATACATTCGGTATTGGGAATATCTCCTCAATATTTCGATACACGCCATATAAAAACTTTATTAAATTAATTTAAACCCAGCAAAATAATGCAATAACAACTTTTGTTTAAGTATTTCCCTTAAGAAATTAATTTATTAAATTAATAATATTAGCACCTATATTACTAATACGCGATTGCACTACACCATTTGCAAACTTAAGTTGTTAAACAACGTTGATTCGTAAAATACATTGTTTAGAAATGTCATATTCGAACTTAAGCTTTGATTTAATCGACTATAAGTATCTATCATCATCTCTGTTTAATTCGATTATTGAATTTTAGGATTAGTCGAATTTAATTAAATATAGAAGGAAAACCACATAAAATACATTTTATTTACCTACTACTGGTTGAAAACCTAAAAATCAACAATAATTGTTATGCTGGAGCTAATGTTCATCATGTATCAATAATTATTCATAGTAACAGCTCTCAATATTCTCCCCTATTAAAAGCAGCTTTTAAATTAAACAAAACTAAAAAAAAAGTTAAACACTCGAATTTGTTCCGCTTTAAAAGCAACTTTTTAAAGTAATTTCATTTACAAGGTAAATACATACTTTAGATTACATTTTACTTTTCATTATATATTTTATATTATTATCATATATGTACGTACTGGCATTATAATAATTATAAAACGAGAAAATATCTAAAGTCTAGACAGAAAATAAAGAACTTCTAACGGTAGAGTATCTTGTTAGTATAGAGTTAAATTTCAGATATGTGGAAGTTGCTGATATATATTTTTCACCTTTCAAATTAAATTTACTATGATATCATTTTTATTCTTTCTTTTAAATTTAATTCGCCCCTATGCGAAGAACTGTCTCGACACGTCACCAACATATTAATGGTTGTTGGAAGTATTTGAACTGAGAGTAAACAATAAACATGAGAAAGCCATTTTGATATTAAATAAAATTTTTAAAAAAGCATTAAAGCGAATACTAAATTGCATATTATGTATTAAAAGTCTAGTCGAAGTTTTTGTACATATTTTTTGTTCAAACATTTTCCTACACTCTTTTTATTAATAGGTAAATATAAAAGCTCTATAAAGTGTAAATTACAAAATTAAACACGATGGGGTTGGTCTTATATAATTTATAATTATATATACTATATGGTTACTAAAGTAACATTAATATTAAATATTATTACAATTCGAAAACTATAAATCAAAATTGTATTTCATATTGATATAATAATCGATACAGCTTGTTCAAACTTACAAAGTTAAGATGGGTGTGGCTACTGGTGCTGCAGTTATTACAATTTTTTGTTTTCGATTGATCAGCTAAACTTCCTGGCATGGTTTAATAAACAAAATTGACAGAATTCAGTTATTTGACCCAATTTAAACAATCTTGCAACGAACCTTGGCTATCTAAAAATATTTAATGCCAAATTTCCTTTTATCTAAAATCGAAGACAATTTTTCATACCTTTTTCGATTTCAATGAAAAACTTCGTTGTTCCACTTCTACCACAAGGCATTACCTTATATGGAATTTAGATGTTCTGTTCGTAAGAAACATCTAAATTTATGTCGCTTAGGGACTTAATATTGCATTATAAAATACATTTTTCGTTGTTAATCTTTAATCGGATTTAAAAACGGTTCGCTTTTAAAGACGTAGCAGCAAATGCTCCAGTTTTGCTACCAATAAAACATTTGATGCCTATTTTATCATTTTAAAAATATTTTTTTGCATAACAAATTTTGTCGATCGAATTCAATCATTAATTCCCAAATCCTTATCAATCTTGTTCAACCTGAGCTTTCAATAGGTTTTCATCGAATTTAACCTGTTTTCTTACAAGTTTGTTGCTTGTAATTTATTGAACCAATGTTGGTGTTTAACGTCGTCGTCGGCTAAGAGAATTTACCATTCTGGTGTTGTTAAAATGTACATACAATTCGTAATTATCTATACAAATATTATTTTTTTATTGTTATTATTGATAAAAAGTATGAAAATATTTCAGCAAGATAAGATTGGAAAATCAAATGCCAAAGCAGGTTCCTCAAAAGTTATTGAAATAAATTTCCCAAAACTTTTTAACTACTTCCCATTTGTCTTCTCTGGTTTCAAGAAATTCTCAGTTTTTTTAAACTTGTACTTACCCAACTTGTTATTTTGAAATATTTCATCTTTGATATAAGACGGTTTTTATAACTGACATGTAGTACCTAGTTATAAATGAGTTTCTTGTGTAAAACTTTATATTTGGTTTTTATTTCGTACTGTACGATATGTCTAGCAAACAACAAATTTACAAAACAGTTTTACATTGATATATTGTATAATATGAAAATTTGTATGTAAATAAAAAGCTTTTTAAAGTTAGTATGTGTTTAAAGATTCTATAGTATGCGATGCGCAAAGTTTTAAACAAACAAACAATAGTTTAACAAAATTAACTATATATTTTTAACATAATGCAATACCTAGTAAAAATTTACTGATAAATAATATAAATTATAAATTTTTTCAGCAAACCCACAGGCGGAGAAATTCACCAACATAGTAGATAGACAGATGAATAAATATATATTTTTAATTATATTTGTAAGATAAATAACCTTAGGTTAAAATAATACGTAGGTTACATTTCACAAATATGAATATTTTGGAATCTCGTTAATTCATCATGCACATTGCCGGTAGGCTAGTAGTAGCATCATTAATTTATAGCCTATACTCTACATCGAAAGTGTCTATTATCGCCATTGTCTAGTTATAACAAAAAATGAGGTGGATTCACGCCTGCCTATGGACAGCATTTTACTAGTAGGTATTTTATATTTATATTATAATATAATATATACCTACATAGTATATTTCAACATACTTACTATATTAACATATTACCATCCGCAGGCTTTTAACAAATCAAAGGTAGAATAGGTAATTAAATTATATCTGTGTTAAAGTAAATAAATTAAGATTTTAAGTAGTTAGTTTGAAAGTAGAAACTTCAAGTTATTAAATTATATGCAATTTAAAAAAAAGTACATATTTGTCTATAAATTAATTTTTGTCACCTGCTACAGGTAAGACTTTATGATTCCTTGTCGAATGGTAATGTGTTAATAATACTATAAAAAGCAACTTGCTGGATTACCTTAAATTTTTTAAAACAAAATTTAATTACATTAAATAATTTGGAAGGTAGATCTAAACGGGACAAGTGGGTTTTGAATTTGTGAGATACCACACCAGTAGCAGATATAACAATAGGTACAAAATTAATTTTTTTTATGTGCCAAACAGACATCATCTCAATTATGAGAGCCTCGTATTTTCTAATTTTTTATTTTTCTGTGGTCAAAATATTTTTAGACAACGGCACTGCCACATCAATCATGACCGCATTCTTATCTTTTTTGTATATCAAGACACTATCGGGCCTATTACGGCACACTTCCCTGTCAGTCAGGATTACTCTGTCCCAATATAAAACACAGCAATCATCTTCTAAGACAGATTCCGGAATATATGTACTTATAATAAGGACTGACGTTGTCTAGCAAACTTAATTGTAAAGCTAGTTGCTGATGCAGTATTTTACAGATTTGGTTGTGTCTGTGTAAATAGTCAGTAGGTGCTAAAATGGGACAGCCTGCTATAACATGTTCTATTGTTTCGTTTTGTGAGTTGAATCTTCTACAGTAGTCTTTAACATCGATCTTCATAATAAACTTTTTATAGTTGTTTCCCTTGTTCTTTTCTATCAACTATTTTTATCTTCAGATCTCCGTACTCTTACACATTGCTATATGGAGTGGACCGTGGTTAAACACAGGTTCATGCAGATATATTCCTACTTTTTCTAACATCTGTCCCTGAACCTTGCTGATCGTCATGGAAAAGGCATGTTTAATTGGAAACTGTCGCCGGCGCCGTTTTAAAACAAAAAGCAAGTCTGTTCTTGTTAAGGCTAAATCTATGCTAAATTGATTGCTAAAAATATGCTAAACAGAAATAGAAAATATGATTCAACATAAAATATCCGATTATTCGCTTATACACTTATCCGATTAACCGGTTATTCAATAAGACGTTGATACATCATCAATTTTGTATCATACATTTTACATACATATATACACACAAAAATGACACGCTGTAGGAGGAGCTTCCCGGCTTTTTTAAATTTTTATATATAGATAGCTTGAGGGAGGTTGTAGTCTGATGCTTAAGTGCGTCGACTACTAAGCAGGGAACTCTGGTTCGAGCCCGAGTGGAGCAAGTACTGTATTCTAACTGTCCTCGGTCGGCGCGCAATAGCAAACCACCAAGGTAATCTGTCTTAAAAACCCTTCATAAAATGAAGTGGTTAGCCAAAACCCACCCTGGGTTGTAGCGCTACTCTGTAATATACAGCTTTACCGGTGGATCTCTTTTTTAACGGCAACTCTATTGATGTGTAACTTGATTCGTTGCGATCTCGATTGATGTGTAGCATCGTGGTATTGGTAGTTATAAAATTTATATGGTTAATGGATTTATTTATGTACAAAACTGTAGTTGGTTGTCGTCTCTCTATTTCTATTATTTTATTTAATTTCTTTATTTTGTTCTTTTTTATTTTCCTTTTTCCAATTCTTTCCTCGTTTTTCTTCTCATTAATCATGTCTTCATGTTCATCTTATATCTTTGACTGCCCGACTGCCGAAGGATGGTTATTATATGGTTTAATTGTTTTTATTATAACGTAATTATTCATTATTTTCTTTTTCAAATATTTTTAGTCCCAACTTTACATTAATATATTTTTCGGTTAGTAAAAGCAATCGACCAATCAGAGTGTTCCTTTTTTCACCAAAAAATGACACGCTGGAGCAACAGGAGCAGGAGCAGCGTGCTGAGATTTTATGTATTAGGATGATTACTATGATTACTAAATTTTAATTGTTTCCTTTTATACCGGAATTATTCATTATCTTATTTTTCAAATATTTTTAGTCTTAATCTTAGTTTAATATATTTCTCGGTTGGTAAAAAAAATCGACCAATCAGAGTGTTCCTTTTTTTACCAAAAAATGACACGCCGGAGCAGGAGCAGCAGGAGCAGCGAACAGCGTGCTGGGATTTTATATATTAGGATTGGCTGGGTAATATGTAGTTATGTAGTAGGCGGGATGGCAGGCTGTACACCCGAATATAGGAAATTAATAAATTAATAAATTAATAAATAAATAAACAAATTAATAAATTAATAAATTAATAAATTAATAAATTAATAAATTAATAAATTAATAAATTAATAAATTAATAAATTAATAAATTAATAAATTAATAAATTAATAAATTAATAAATTAATAAATTAACTTAATTAACGTTTTTTTTAATTCTGCTGCCTACTATGATACTCAAAAAAAGCAATTTCTAATGCTAATTCCCTATGTTCGGATATAAGGCCGGCCAGCCGATGTAGTAGATTTAAAAAAAATTTTAAATAAACCTAATCATTTTTTGAACCTAATCATTAATTTAGGAACTTTTCCATAAATGTCAATTATCTGTGGTAAAACTAAGCATTAGTAATACAATTGACTGCTGAAATTTCAATTGACGGGTTCTGAAACACAATAATTGACTAATCTATATTACCTAAACTTATAACTCTTTCGGAATTATAAATTTTTTGGTTAAATTAACTAATTTAGGTTAATTGATGTAGGTTAAAAATCAAAGTTAAACAAAGATTTTGACTTGTAAAAATAATATTTTCATCATTTTTAATCATTTTAAGTGGTCAGAGGTAATCATCGGGGTGAAAAAACGAGAATTTTAAATAATTTTTTTTAAACAGTAGTTAAACACTTATTTTATAAAACAAATAATACGAACTTATTATGTTGTGTTTTAACTTTATTTTGTAAAAAAAAATGTGTTTAAATATTTATTTTTGACGAAGTTATCGCCATTTTTGTTGGAACCCGTCCCATAAATCTTACTTTGCGGTGACCACTGTAATTCGAAAACCACTCTACGGATTAGAACGAAATTTATACAGTTTATTGAAAACATAAAAATCCAGTGCCTTATCGAAGGATTTTATTTTTTTTGAAAATTAACAAAATGGGGGCCACTAATAATTAATTTACGGATTTTCAAGGAAAAAATCACTAGTTTATTGTTTATAAAATCTAGAAATTTTAATAAAAAACAAAATAATAATAAGTTAGACAAATAACTATTTTAAAAAGGGAAACCGTTACTATAAAACCAATACACATTATATAACATTGAAAAATTAATTTTATTATTTCATGGTAGCCTGACGGCTGACATTTTCTGAATTACAAAATTGATTAATCTGAATTATAATATAAGTAATATTGACTTTCTAATTTAAAACTAAAATATTATATAGAAAGAAAACTTTTTGCATCTATCATTTTTTAATCGGTGTGAGCAGCAATATAAATAGTATGTACACACAACTCATTTAGGTCATATGCAGTAAACATTTGTCAGGCAACCTACTTGGCGATAGATTAAAGCATTTATTATTATTCTGACCTCAAATAGGCTACTTATTAACAAACCTTGGATGACACTAATCCAGTAATGTAATTTAATTTGACCGAAATTACAAGTGTATCAAGAGTTAAAATTTTTGAAAACTAAAACAATATTTTAATAGAATCTCGTTAATACTTTCATGAGTCATATAAACCAAAAATGAATATTTTTAGTAAACTTCTTATAAGAAAACTTTTCTTAGGTTAGATCGGCTCACAAGTTCCATTTTGGGGAAAAATCAAATAAATAGTTTTAAGAAAGATTAAAGTTACTATTGAAAGGGTGAAATATCTGTATTCAAAAGCAAAAGAACTGCACGTATTGAAAAATCAATTGTTATTGCAGTTGTTTCTGTTTATAACCAAATCGGGAATATAAAACCTTTTGTTTAAAATATGAAAATAATATAATTTGCATTAAATTACATAAAATAAAATAATGAAAAAAGAAAATTTAATTTAAAACTAGGGAAATTCTATTTTTAATTTCGTTTGTTTGTACTTTATCTAATTTTATTTTAATTCCTCATACTTTTGTTTTAATTATATTTTATGCTGTTCCAATTTTTACTTGTTTATTTCTTTTATTTTATAAAATCTGTTTAATAATTTTTAATTAGCCTTTATTAAGTGGCTATAAATACTTGACTGGGGAAACCTAATGGGATCGAATATACGGTAAGCTATTTTCATGTTCAAGTTTCATATTTTTCGAGTGTTTTTAATTATTGCAAAGTTTAAATTGAATTATTAAAAATTAAATAATTTAGAAGTAAACCGAGTTAATTTAAAACATTTTGTAATATTTTCGAAAGAGTGTTATGCAATTTTTCGCAATTCAAATAGCTGGCGTATTGAAAAATGACTGGAGCTACCAGGAAAAACTTCTAATGTGTTTAAATTAGCGAAGCAATCTATTAAATGCAGTTTTCTTTTCCCGATAATTTAGCGTATAAAGTTTTAGACTTTAAAATTCACCAGGAAGGAAGAAAATCCTAAGACAGAGAACTCCGCGAGGAAGTAAGAGTAAGGGGTTGATAAAGTAAATAAATTTTAATTCTGAATGAAATTTACATAAAATATATGAAAACATCGTTAGAGGAAAATGGATATTTGCACTAAATAAGCGAGAAATTGCAGAAATCGATCAATTGGCCATAAGCCAAAAAATACCGTCTCGTAAAGCTGATCGTGATAAATTCCCATTTTAAAAAAGTATGTTTTGGAGTCAACATTTCTCTGTTCCAAGTAATTTAGTTCCACTAAATATTCGATAATAATATTTGGTACATGTTATGGTCAAGTATCGCACATGGTATTATCATTAAGTAAGCTTAATAACGGTGTAATAGTGCAGAAACAAATTTACTACAAATTACATAAGCTTTTATGAACACTGCTTGCTAGGGTGAATCTACAATATTATACAAAACTGATTGCGTCTTGTACTATATTGAGATTTAGTCTCAAGATTATTAATGATTTAAGCAAACCCAAATTTTACCAATCTTGTACGTAAATCACCTCAAAAATATAAAACCAACAATAATTATTAATTTTAATCAATTTTTCTTTTCTTCCTAATAATCTTGGTAAGATTCCATGCTTAAATGAAGCATTGTTCAACTCCATTTTAATAAAGAAACTTAATTTTTATGAAATTATGCCATAAGTAGAACTAATTAATATTAAAATTGTTTATTTGTTAATGTATTTCACAATTACTAATTTAAGTTTTGAAAAGTTGCTTTATGCAGTAGAAGTTAGCTAAAAGCGCACCAAAGGAATTCTTTTGTTTTAAGAAGATAAAGCTTGGAGTCGAAATTTTATAAACAAGTGTAATAGTAAATTTGAATAATTTAGAAAAGGTGTGCGTGGAAAATTACGTTTTTACTTATTCAGAGAATGGGAAAAAAACAATAGGGTAGATTAAGCAAACACAATAAAATTGTCTGGGTTTTACAAATAAAGTGATTAAGTATCCAACTTTTGTACTACTTACCGCCCTTGAAGAAACGCAAACAAGCGCTGTCGCCGCAATTAATGCAAAAAATGCGCTACGCGAATCCATGAGCTTTGGTTAACTTCGCGTGCTCAACTAAACACAACAAGCTAGGAAAGTTGAAAGCTCGAAAGCTTGCGTCGATCCAATTTTCTACGTTGCGACGCTATACCGAGATGGCTCCACAGTGTTTGTAATGAACATAAAAACAAGATTTCTGGAGAAAATTGGGTTTTCTATTGCATCCCTCTGTTATTTTAGCTGAATATTATATGAAAAAACTGTTTGATTTTCAACATCATGACGTTTAATCTATAATATCAATATGTTATATTAGTATATTATATTCCATTGTAACATATGTATTATAGTACGACATAATATACTGTAATAATTATTTGTATGTCAGTGTAATCTGACAAGAAGATTGGCCCCTAATATGAGTTCTCTTGAGAATAGAGAATCATAAATCAATATAACGTAAGCTCATCAAAATATCTGCTTTGTTAATAACATCACGTAATTATTACATAACTTGATTAAAAGTTTCCACTAAATTAATGCACTTGTTACAACAACTGTCGTGTGCTTAGGCAGTGGACTTCGTAAGTAGTCAGTTACTGTCGAATTTCTATAGAAGCATCATTTACTACATCTTGATACACATGACTTTTTAAACTGCTAATTTTCTGCAACTTTTCTAAATCATTAATAATATAGGGTAAGTCCGGGAGAGTTCGACCACTTTTTTAAAAACATCTGGAAAATGATCCATTTATGAATATTTTGGCTCCAAATATTTTTCATCCACTCGCCAATAAGTCTGGATTGTAAATAAATATTAAAATGCAGCAAACGTAAAACATTTATTATTATATTAAATAAAATATAAAGAACTTTTCTCGACCCTGTAGTCTTAATTAAACTGGATGTTGGAAATAGTGGATTTTTTTGGGTCCTACTCAAATAAAACTACTCTATTGATATATTTACTAACCGGTTTCAACCCTTATATTGGTCCTCATCAGAGTCTAAAAAAAGAAAGATTACAGACAATCACAATATACAACGACTGATATTTTTTGCACGAACACTCAACAATAAATCTCAACATCGAGTATTACATCCATTAACATAACACAAATGTGTATGTAAAACATATAAAAACATTCATTAGTCAAATAGTAAAAATTAAATATAGGTAAAATCAGAAATGACATACAAACCAAGTGCAATCTCAAGCGGTTCATATCTACAAGCAAAGACATCAAGCCTCGACACAGCACAGATCCGTATTACAAAATTTTGACCAACACTCAAAATTGTCACTACTGTCTTACTGTTTTAATGAGACCGGCGTAAAAATTACTTAAGCTTATCGTATCAGTTTGAAAGTTTATTGATTCATTATTATTTTTATTGTCAGTGATATGCAGCATTTCCAACACAAATATTTTGTTGTAGTTTTTTTCCCGAGCCACGATGTTAACATCATCATATAACATCTCATGACCAGATTCGATCACGTGTGTGGACAAACCCGTATTGCTTTTATTATTTCTGACATCGTACTTATGCTGGTAGATGCGCTTTTTCAGGTATTGCTTGGTTTGTCCAACATAACTGAGGCCGCATTCGCATTGTACCCTGTAGACTACGCCACTTTCATTTTCCCTTTCAACTTTATCCTTTCCGTAGTTATATAACGAGGAAGTGCTCTTCTCGCTGTAATAAATGGTCTTAGTTTTCTCTGTGTCAAACAGACTCCTCAGCTTAGTCGATAAACTTGGCACATATGGTATCTTAACGTAGTTCTTTACTTGATCGTCTTTATGTTTATTCAATATAGATTTCAACTTTTCTTCATTTCTATATCCGAAAAGGATGTTGTTGATGAAACCGTTTGGATATCCATTTTTATTCAATATTGTTGTGATCAATTTATAGTTATTTTCAAGTAATTCTTGAACTTATTTTTTCGATTTTGTGTTTTATCATTTTAACGATAGCGGCCTTTTGACTTATGTGGTGTGCCGAGTTGAAGTTTAATAGCCTATCCGACGAGATTTCCTTTCTGTACCAGTCAATCTTTATGCAGTTGTCTTCTTCTATATTAAGGAGTAAGTCTAGAAAAGGGATAGAGCCGTCTTTTTCATTCTCCATGGTGAACGCAATATTATCATTGTTATTATTCAGTATCTGCAGTAATGTTTTTTCCTCACCCTCTGGTACAGCTGTGATGATATCGTCTACATACAGCAGCAGAAACGGAACCTCGAATGGGACGTGCTTCAAACACCACAGCAAAAGGTCATTCATCACCATTACCGCGAAGTCGGGCGACGCGGGGAGATTTATTGGTGAGTGTTCGTGCAAAACATATCAGTCGTTGTATATTGTGATTGTCTGTAATTTTTCTTTTTTTAGACTCTGATGAGGACCAATATAAGGGTTGAACCGGTTAGTAAATATATCAATAGAGTAGTTTTATTTGAGTAGGACCCAAAAAACCCACTATTTCCAACATCCAGTTTAATATTAAATAAAGAAGTAAACAATGCAATTGGCCCGACTCACCCATGGGTCCGGAATAGATCGACCGTTAATATTAGGTGACTTATTACGGATATTATTATTAAATTATCAAACAAAACGTATTTAAGTATATAAGCAATATTCTTTTTTAAGCTTTTTTTTTAATTTACTGCATTAAAATCGCAAAAAAACTACATGTAATCGGACTATCTCTTACACCAGGGAGAAACTGACCACCTAATTTATAAAATATTTATTACGAATATTATTTATTAATAAATTATTATCAAACAAAACATATTTAAGTATATAAACAATATTTTTTTTAAAGCTTTTTTTTAATTTTCTGCATAAAAGTCAGAAAAAACATCATGTGGTCGGACTATCCTTTATACCCGGGAGAGACTGACCACCTAATTAACAACAGTAACAGACAATAGGCAAAGGAAGATGAATTTTTTTTAGAAAACGAGATAGTAAAACATTTATCAAAATTAAGATGAAGATTATTTATTTGGCACCATTTGTATAGGTTGTCAAGGTCTTTTTGTAACAATATATAATCATTGTATGAACTAATCGCCTTGAAAATCTTAAAATCATCTGCAAACAGCAGGTACAGAGAGTACCGAATAAATTTACCAATGTCATTAACGAAGAGCAGAAATAGAATAGGGGCACAGTGAGACCCCTGAGGAACACCGGAAGAAACTGTAATTATCGAGGAGAGAAAGTTATCGATCATAACCTTTTGGGTTCTACCCGTTAAGTAGTTGCTGATCCATTTGACGATGGTTGGACTAAAACCTAAGGAAGAGATTTTTGCTAGAAGAGCAGCATGTGAAACTCGATCAAACGCTTTCGAGAAATCTGTATAAATAGCGTCAACCTGCATGTGTTTCTCGAAAGCCTCGAGACAGAAAGAGGTAAAAGAAAGTAGATTAGATGAAGTAGACCGACCAGGAAAAAAACCATGTTGTGATTCCACGATGAGATGTTTACTAATTGTCAATAAGTGTTTTGCAACAAATTTATCAAACATTTTCGGAATAGTTGATTGAATAGAGATCCCTCGATAGTTGGCGATGTCACTTCTGTCTCCTTTTTTAAAGATTGGAGTAATAAAACTTTCCTTCCAGAATTGTGGAAAGCTGCCATGAAGCAGAGATAACTTGAAAATGCAGTAAATAGGATCACATAAAGAATATATACATCGTTTGATAAAATGGGGAGGAATGCCATCCGGTCCTGCGCTTAATTTATCAGGTAATTTAGAGATAGCTTCAAAGATATCAGCCTGTGATATGAGAATAGGTTCAGAGACCTTGTCATGGAAGTCGTAATGATAAACGCCTGAGTCAATATTTTCAAATACAGTTGAAAAATGTTCCGCAAACAAATCAACGGATTGTTGACCACTATTGGAGACCTTGTCACCTAAGAACATGTACAATGGGTATCCATTACTCTTATTACAATTACTTGTTGTACGTGATTCATAATAGAAGTAAAGGAACTGGGAAGAACAAGTTCGATATGAACTACATGGTTAATGGCCAATCCCACCAGCCAAAAACATCGAGTTTTAAACAAAACTTGTTAAATTACATTGGCAACACATGCTAAATTTTTAATTTTAATCTACACTGAAAAAATGGTTTAACATATTAATGAAAAATTCATCATTTTTACTCCGATGAACAAAATTCATCACATTAATGAAGAAATTCATAAATACATTGATTTTATTCATAAATACCATGCATTTTCATCAATATGATAAATTTTGTTCATCGGTGTAAAAATTATGAATTTTTTTCAATAATTCAATAAAAATGAAGAAATTTATAAATACATTGATTTTGTTCATAAATACAATGAATTTTTCATCAATATGATAAACCATTTTTTTTAGTGTAAGTTTTGTCAAAAACTCTAATTTTTTTGTCTGATGGCTCTTGATAAATATTTGTAATCATATCTGGCGGTTTGTGCTTAAATGCGCATGTATAAAAAATCAAAACTTTCGTGTGTGTAAAAACATACTTTTCCGCACTAGTACGGATAAATAGTATATTGTTTTATTAGGATGGAAAGATTAACTTTTCCTGCCCAGCGAGATTTTTCATTTGCGAGGTGAGTGGAACGAGCCGAGCGAATAGAAAACTTGCGTGGCAGGAAAAGTTACCTTTCCATCCGAATAAAACATGTTACTTTTTCTCCAAACGAACAAAATTCAAAATAAATTTCAAAATTAGCAATAACTCGGGAACGGCGCTAGATATCAAAAAACTGAGCAAAAAATTCTTCCCTCTCATTTAGTACACACCCCTTGTGAATTATTGGTAGGAAGGCATATGCAAAAATTCAGATCGATCGCGCGCAAAAAATTCGAAAGGTAGTTAATTTTAATCGGTCAACCAGTTTTAATTTAATCAAATTGTAATAAAAATAAACAAAAGTAAGGTGACATTTTGATTTAATCTGTCAACTATTTTCAATTTATGTTGGTAATTTTTAAATTGAATTCGCAACTGTCAACTTCAATTGTGACATTTATTAAAATTTTAGGTTAAAAGATCAAAATGTTTATTTATTTGGTTAAAAATAAAATTTTAAGTTGGTATATTTAAGGATTTAAATGTCAAAGTCAAAGTTTATATCTATTTATTTTTAAATTACGCTCCAAAATTTTATATTTGAAATGGTAAATAAATTTAAAATAATTTTTAGAAAAGGTAGATACCAAAATTAGTCAATTTTATTAAAATAATGTCACATTTCCAGTTATTTTTTTTCCTGCCGCCGACAGTTTACTTTCGAAAAAATCTGTACGCCACTTGGTTTTATGTATGTCGCTAAGGAAAAGTTTGACTTTCGTGTTTAAAATTGATAATGAAACAGCTGACTTTCGTGACGTTTGGAGAAAAACGTATTTTACCTTACTCAAACGAATATCGAAAAGTTGGACTTTTTCAAACAGTAATACGAAATAGTATATTTAGAAATTCGCAATTCAGGTTTTTTGTACATACTATTTTGTTTTTGTTTTGCACTTTTTGAGTTCTATAGTGACATTAGTTTTTATTTTCACTGACGTTTAGTTACCATCCTCTTAAAACAAAAAATTTCGTTTCATAATAAATTAATAATGTTCATTTCGATGTATACGTGATTGAGTTTTAAAATGTCTTTGTTTTAGACGCAAGATAGAAAAAACTATTAAACAAACTTTTCTTTAAAAAATAATAAAAAAATTAACTTAATTAGTCGTATTCACCAGTCTAAAAATTCTTTTTTTCTTCATATTGAATAATAATAATAAAAAATTCGTTCAATTACCTGTAATCTTATTTAATTGCTTTTTATATTTTTTATATTAAATAAACAAGTTGAAATAAATAAATAAAAATAAAATTTTGTTCGAAAAAGATATAATCAATTTATCCGGTGTATCGAAAATTTATAAGTTCTTACATTCACCAGAAATTGCTATAAAATTTGAAATTATATTTATTTATATATAAATAATTGCTTTCTGCGTAATAGATATTTTATTTTTACATCTATATACGTAGGTAACAGAACTTCAAGGAAATTTTTTTTCTATATTGACTTAGTTTATAATTTCCAATCAATTACGTGCTTGAAACAATATACGTCAATACATAAAAACAAGAGTTTCAGTTTAACAAATAATGATTTTTTTATATCTAGAAAAGCAAATATAAAAATAAAACTAAAATTTGTTGCAAATCTTTAAAAATAAAAATAATTAATTGTATATTAAACATTTCTTATTATACTTTTATAATAATCTGTTTGTTGTGAATTATTTCAGTTACAAAACAAAGATTTTAAATGTAATTTAATTTATAAAATTTTTGATTAAGTTTGTCAGATGAGATTTAATAAATTTAATATTAAAACCTTTGAATCTATGTTTGTAGCTGTCTACTAATAAGCCAGAAGGGTAACTATTATAGCAGCCTAGGAACTTCTGTCGTCCAAGTTCCACTTTGATTTAATTTGTTTCAAATTAAATACTTTTATTTTTAAATGTTATTCTTAAGTTTAATTACTGCATGAAAGATTAATTATTTCATATTTATTGTATTTTCAAGAGCTAATAATTTTAATTAATAAAATCATAAACAGTATGATTTTAAATACATTAAACAAAGTCGCTACTTAGTACTTCATTCACAAAGAAAGTGGATATCATTCTGATAAAAAGCTGAAGGGAAAAGCAGCTGGAAATGCTTATGTTTAATATTTTCACACAATAATAATATGAAAAGCAAACACGCACACCGAAAAATTCTCTTTCTGTAATAAATAATAATAATGAATTACTTTATTATTTGCACATAACAAATTTTATTTTTATTTATTTTTAAAAATTAATTTTAATAAATATCTCAAGAGACATTAGATTAAAGTGGCATATCAGGTGCAATATTGTAGAATTAGAACCACGGGTTAATGTTTCCTAGTAAGTATGTTTTAATACTGCTAATTGTATCTTTGCTTACTGGTGTTAAAGAAGAGATCAATTTTAAGAGGACGTGGGATATTAAATATTATTAGTCATAATAATTTTAATTACGGATGTTTTCGTAAATATTGTACTTGATGTCGTAAACAACTAATAAAGCAGGAATTTGATTAGTTTGTACTGATTATTTGGTGGATGATGAAATAATGACAAACAAAGTGACAAAGATAAGCAAGTGCGTACTTGCGTTGCTTGATAAAAACCGACGTGCGAAAACTTTGTTTAAACCAATTAAAATTTTAAAAAATCTTCAATTTTATCAAGTAATATGTTATCAATAAAAATAAATTAATGGAAACCATCGGTTCGAGCCCTTACTCCCTTGGGTGGCAATTACCACCCAATCAGTTAAGTATTTACCAAAACTAAAAGACTAAACTAAAGCCGTGTTCGATTTGGAAGCTTACGGTGCTTTTGGTACCAACATCTGTTCTTGTATGAGTAATGATTGGCCTAGAGAGTTAGTATTGGTACCACCAAAAGCGTCTTAAGCTTCCAAATCGAACACGGCCTAAGCAACGCAGGTCCGTGCGCAGGATTTCTTCATGAAGAGGGGTTTACAAAAAAAATTTTTTAAATAAATACATAATTGATGTATATATTATGTTTATATCAGTTTTTCAAATATATAAAAAGTATTTACTGTAATAGGTACAAAAATGTAATAGAAGGGGGTTGAACTCCCAACCCCCCCTCCCCTTGCGCACAGACTTGAAGCAACGAAATTTTAAAGAATCCTTTTCTGACTTCTCACTCATTAGTAACATCTGACCAAAGTTTCTAGAAGTAACAGTTTTCCGAAAACTGCAATCAGTAATGTATTACTGCATAAATGGTTGCCTATAACAATTTCAATTATGTATTGAAATTATTTGAAAAAAACAATGTTTTATAACAAACTCTGAAATTTGAATAATAGTTATTTTTTTATACGAAATATGTTAATATGTTAATTCTCGAGCAACCAATTTGCGAGTGAATTATTTTTTATTGGTTTTCATAGTCAATTAATTGATTCAGATGAGAGATGACATTTGGGTGAGCTTGCAAATGCACCTCTAGTAGTATTTAACAGTCTCTCTGATGATAAATTTTCTTAATATATTTATCTAATATTTGCAAAAATTAAAATTAAAAAAGTTGAATTAGTGACTACCTGAGGGTAGATCATAGAAATATATTCTAAATCTTGAATTTTGGAAGCAATAACTGAAAAAATATACCAACCCTTTTGAACCAGGCCTGTAACAGAGATTTTAAAGATTGTACAGGATTATGTTGGACAGTCCTAGAAAGAAGACGAAGATTAATCTTTTTTGGACTTAAGTTTGTAAATTATAGCTTTTAAATAAAACTGGAGTTTACTATAGGTTGTGGAGTCGAAACCATGCAGTTTCGAAAAAAATGTTGCCATAACAATATATTAGCAGTTTCGGTAGAGTCGATTGGATTTTGCTGTTTTTAGCGATTTCTTAATCGAAAGATTCTCATATTTTTGAGAATTCTTTTTTAGATAAGAATCTTCCCGTTCATCTGAAACAACAATTTAAAAATTAACTGGCTAAATTAACAATAAAAATCAAAACTTTTGTCGTGAATTATTGCGTTGTCATCTATAAAAAATTGTAATTGTTACTTAATAATTTTATGTTTTACAACTTATTTATTAATAAAACTATTAAATTCCAATATTTTTGTAGCAGTGATGACATCTTATTTTCGTTGATTGGATCCAAAATGTTAGTTGAGAATGTGAGACTATGATTTAAAATTACCGCTGTTTTATCTTTATTCGCGATTATCCTCGTGAGACTGGAACATGAAACTCAATAATAATATAGATATGAATCTTACTATCATTCAGTTGGCAAACTTGCAGGTTAATATTGCTTAATAAAGTAGTCTATCTGGAATTATTCCACAAGTTGAAGTTTTAAAAATCAATAAAAATGGGCGAGTGTCCTACCAGAAGTAGTTGTTGACCAAATTTTAGCTCCACACATACAAATATACTAACACACAATGGCTAGGCCAAATTAAATAAATGTTGTTGAATGTTGTACCGGTTACTACATAAACTGAAAGTAATTTGCTTGCAACACTAATATCATAAACTACTTTTATTCAAAATATACAAAAATGGTTGAACAAATTTCTTAAATTTTACCGAATTAAATCAATGTAAACTATTAAAAATAATTTCTTATTATTGCTAAATAATAATTTTATAATAATTGATTATTTCTTAGTTGGTTTGATGATGTGGTATAAGGCATACATCTGTAGGTCACGGAGCTAGTAACCCTGGTTACCTTATTTTTAATCGCGCCACCTAGACTGGCAAAGCAAGAAAAATCAACCCATTAATTTATTATATTTTTCTAATAAAACCACCTTGGTTTCGACGAAAATTGTAGGCAACGCCTCCTGAAGTTTTCGGGGCAAGCTATAATATGAGAAGAACAAAATAAATTATTACTTAATAATAAAATTTAACTAGATATTGCAGCAAACTTTCACAAAATTTAGTTTATCTTTACATATCAATATAATTTCAGACTATTAAGCAATGAGCATGCGTTGAATAACATCAGAAACTTAGGTAATCAGCTGAAATTGATGTTTAGATAAAGACAGAAGTCATGACTCGTTCATGGTTGCGCAAAATGCGGATGTTACAGTCGGGAAAATAAAAATAACCTTTTTTTAGTATTAATGTTTAAATTCGGTTTCATTAACAAAATTGTGCCAATTTAGTTTGATTATTAAAATGTAACTAAGAGAAGCTGGTTAAAAAATTCTTTTCTAAGTGGAAAATACCTACCCTACGTCGAAGCTTTAGTAATTATTTTTGCAAAAAATTTTTCTTTATAAAAAATTTAAAGGTATTGAAGTGGTCACGTGTTGTAAAGCTCTACTATTTCAGTTCAAGAGCTTTTCGTTGATAGGAGGTTACACGATACATATACGATATTAAATCGGGTTAGTTTTGCAAGAACTGTGATGGAGAAAGGAATGCCTGTCTCAGAGAAAAAATTATTAATAAACAAAGGCTTTGGCCTGGTTTTAAAATCAAATTAAGGTAAATATAGTAATGCATGATTTAATTATTTTCAAATATAAAAATGTGATATTTTAATTAACTTTTCAATATTGTTATTGTTGTTAAATTGTTAATATTTATAGCAACAATGATGCAGAATCAATATTAATTTTATAATTACTACTACCTAAATACGTTATATAATTTTTATGCAAATTGTTTAGCAACATTGTTGGTTTCTATAAGCAAATGCTAAGATAATACGCAAACATAAAATTTAAATTCGGTACTGAATCCAATATTTATGTGTAATATAATGTTATATTTCCTAATAGTAGAATATTTAAAAAGTTAATATTGCACCATGGACATTTTTTAACTAATTAATCTGTAAAAAATTGATTTCGTACAGTTTAAAAAAATTCCATTTTATTCCATCATTTCTCTGAAAATCATCAAGTTAGTCCAGGTAAAGTTATATCCGGACGAGTGATGGACGATATAAAAATCTTCACCCTGGCTATGTGTTCATTACACATTTTCTTACATCTCATTAATGAGGTGGTTTCTCCCTATCTCCCTTAGCATGTTTTTGAAACTTATATAACAGCAACTACTTTTCAACTAATGTGATAGGTAGTTCTTTTGGTATAAAACAAATATCTAGAAAATGAATTAAGTTGTACCTTTCTCAGACATTCAGTATTATTGTACTTTAATCGAGAACATTGATGGCAGCCTCAGGGAACTTTGGAATTGTTAAATTCTTAATAACGAGAAATTTTGTTACAGCTTTTATAATAAAGCTGAAAACACTGAAACTTCAGGGAACACAGTACAAGATACAGAAAAATATTTTTTGTTATTAATTATTGAATAATCTGTGCCTGGTTTAAAGTACAATACTCGGTATGTGCATTGAGTTAGATTTTAAGTAAACTTCTTTATTATTGTTTGCAAACATTTGCATTCTGGCATTTAGTTGTGATCAATTATTATTACACGTGCAATAATGATTCAAGTTTTTCTTCGTCAGATAGTAAAAAGTTATGTTACAAAGTTTGACCCAAGGTACATGTATCTGCAACTTATAAATGTACCCATGAAGCTTCAAAATTATTAAATTTTTGAAACATTTTTTAAACACATCAGTGAAACATTTGGAAATATTTTAATAATAACAAAATAAAATAAATAGGCATTAATTCGTTTTTGTTACATTGTAAAATTAATAAATAAAAATAATCAAATAAATTTATATTGGCGTTTTAACTTGTAAATTATTAAAAGTGATTAAATTTGTTAAAATTAAAAATATTTAACTCTTTAATACTTATATTATATTGTATTTGTGGTATTTTGAAGTTTATTTAAATTTAAACCCAACTATACTACATTTTGATGGATCTGCTTTCACTTAACTTAATTACAATTTATTTTGCTTATTAATAGTTTTAATTATTCTACTTAATGATAAAATTTTAGGTTTCTTTATTTATTAACAGTATTGTAGTGGCTGCTGGTACAAGGAGACTTAATCCTCAAAACCTTATATTAAAGTAATGCATGCAAAACCAAGTTATTGTTTTAATATCAGTATTTGTCATTGTCATAGGGTTTGTAAGAGTTATGTCAGTACGCACCGGAGGTCTGGAGGTATGAAGTACCCTCCCTTCAGTATCTTTTATCCGTAATAATAATTGCATAGTCTTGGATTTGGATTAAAATTGTAAGTTTTTAATTTTTGTACACTAGACTTTTTTTACGAGATTTCTGAAAGATTTCTCCGAATTTTCTCCTCAATTGACTTAAGATTTCGTCTACAGTATCTTAAATTTCCTAATTTTCTAAAATTTCCTATTTGTAATTTTTTCTTTCACTTGTACACCAGATTTCCTCAGCAGTCAGCAATACCCTTTTTACACCCCAATAATGAGGACGTAATTTAAACGTTAATTAAACGTCCGAATGTCGTCGAATTAATACACAAAGTACCAGTCGCTTATCAATTATTGCTTTTTGTTCAAAAAAGTTTCCCGTGTAAGGTAATTTTACGCTCTTTAAAAAAAGCACAAAACCTTATATTATTCTGCTTTAATTATTTTTGAATATACCATTTTATTAAAATCAGAAAATTGTAAAATTTTCGGCTTTTTTTTATTGAATTAAATATTGTGTTATCTTTGACGATGAAATCACAGGTTTAAATTATGTCTATAACAGATAATTTTAAAGATACACCATGGCCTGTAGTTAAGTTTTACTGGCATACTATTGGTTAATTTGTTTTGCTTTTTATTATACTGAGTGCATAAAAGTATGTAGCACGAACTCTAAAGTTGTGTCATTTAAATAGGTACAATATGACGTCGGGCAGAGAAGTTAATAAAGAATAAGCTTTAGTATTACATTTGTTGCTTTTCTACAAACGTTGCAAAAATATAACTTTTTGATTGTCAATTTAATGTTAAAATGAAAAAGTTTAGTGTAACATGCAAGACACAGTTCAGATGCAAGATCAGTTTAATGGTATTTCGGTATGGTTTTCGATCTTTTCTTTAGTTAATTAAAGTTCAGTTATCGAAATATTTGTTTTAATTAAAATCCAAGGAAAACGTATTTTGTAAAATTATTAATAAACTCAATATTTCAATCACTAAAGTTGAATTAATTTTCAAAAATAACGAAAATGGAAATACGATAATTATTAATCGTTATCGTTATATTAGCAACTCCTGCACAGAAACATGTTTACAACTTTTTGTACATAAATTGCATAATGAAATACAGCCATAAGATATTACAAACTCAACAGCTGTATTCATAAAAATATTGTAAAACACTCTTTAAACCAATTTTAGTTAAAACGTGTTTTAAGGTTTACAGAGCTGTTTAACTTTCGTTTATTCATAAACGGTTGATAAACCTTCGGTAACTATAATTTCGTTACAATACGGACTCAAGCGAATTTGGAGTAGTTGAGTTGGTATCTTCGAAATATATGAACTACTTCGTAGTAAATGAACTAAACTTTAACCTAAAAGTTGCTTAATTGCGTTGTAATTATAAAAACAATCAATTTGACAGCTGACAGTTGACACTACGATGTATACCAAGTGCATTCACCGGGAAGATGTTATTTGAATGTAACGTGTGAATTGCTGAATGCAAATTTTTCGAAATATTATATAAAAATTGTAGTTTATGCATAAAGTAGTAGTCTCTAGTAGCAGTCTTAAGGTTAATCTTGTAGCAATTAGATGTAGATTTAGTGCATGGACTTCTAAGTCCATGGTTTAGTGTAAAAAATTTTAATTTCAATAAATAAATAATTTTGAGTTGTTTCAAAACTTAAATTTAAGTTCAATAAATATAATTGGCGGTCATCAATCATATTATTTATAACATGAATAGCATTATTATCACATTCCATCCATATTTTTTTTAAATAAGTAATTTGAAATATTAAAATGTTTTGACACAAAAAGCATAAAGTAGGGTTACTTACATACGGTGCTATTCAAAAAAATATTTTAAAACACTCTTTAAACCTATTTTGGTTAAAACGTGTTTTAAGGCTTACAAGCATTTTAACTTTTGTTCATTCATAAACGGTTGATAAACCTTCAGTAACTAAAATGGTGTTACAATACCGATTCAAGTGAATTTAGTGTAGTTGAGTTGGTATTTTCGAAATATATGAACTACTACGTATATAAATGAACTAAACCATAACCTAAAAGTTGTTTAATTGTGTTTAATTATAAAAACAATCAATTTGACAGCTGACAGTTGGCACTACGATGCATAATCGACGTACGTTTACACAATTTACATTGGCATATTCGCTCTCTTTTCTATTATGAATTATTCGGAAGTATGACAAAGACGACCGAATAGTATGCGTCAATTCACACAACAATAAAAAGCATAAAGTATGGTTTACATACAGTGTAAACTGTATTTTAAGTAAAAAATTTCCTTAAAATTGGTTTAAAGGTGGTTTAAAGAAGGCTCCACCCTATTTTAAATATTGCCAAGTTACAATACTGTTATAGAAGGTTTGTTAGGTTAAAATGCGTTTATGAATAGAGTTTTTTGACACATGCCTTAAAATGGCTTTATAAAGCTGTTGTGAAATGTCTAAAACAAGTTTACAATACTGTTACAGAAGGTTTGTTAAGCTAAAATGCGTTTATGAATAGTGTTTTTTGACGTTTTTGCTAAAATAGGTTTAAAGAGTTCTTTAAGTCGATTTTAAATTTTTATGAATACAGCTGTAAAACTTCATTTCCGTTCATGGCAGAAGTTAGTAAGTGTCAATTTGCACGCAATATCACCAAAAAATTATATTGGACTATCACTTTTGTACCTGCCTGCTATTTGAACAACAGATTAACATGAAAAGTAAAGGCCTTTACTTTAACTTTTTATAAATTATATAAAGCTTTTATTATCATTCAAAATTAAAGGGATGTGCTTTAAAAATAGGTTGAGTCATAAAATAAATGAAATTATTTTACAAATACCTTGTAAACTTTGGTTTGGTTATTTTATTGGGTTTTTAATTTTATTAAAACTTGGTAAGTATAGCTAACTAATACCTATCGATTTAAATTATTAAAAAATTTATTATTTGTGTCATTTTTTTAATTTTATTTTTATTATATATAAAAAGTACTTATATATTTTATATGCCA
Source organism: Cantharis flavilabris (assembly GCA_949152465.1). Lineage (NCBI taxonomy): Eukaryota > Metazoa > Arthropoda > Insecta > Coleoptera > Cantharidae > Cantharis > Cantharis flavilabris. Next base: position 15,962,308 of record OX424435.1, read on the forward strand.
TTTGGAAGCCTCTACATAAAAGAGACCCGAGGCCGTCCCCCCCTTTCCTCAGTTTGACCAACCACTGTATAGAAAATTGATGGTTTACAATTATTGTTACAGTGGTTAAGTTTTTATACGGATCCAATCTAAACACTAAATTGTAAATTATTTTCTTTTGAATTGAGCACATCATGATTTCCAGCAAATTAATCATACAGTAGAAATTGCCTTTATCTAAATTCTATGATTCTTGATTGTATGGCATCCAACCAAAGGTGCTCAACAGTTCAGACACTTAAAGCCACACAGCAGTTAAATTCAATTAGTGACATCCATACGTTGACTATCAAATGTTCCAAAGAACATAATATTATAATGACTTTTAACAGGCTGTTAAATTAAACAAAGCAATAGAAATTATAAGTATAAGCTAGCCAATAGAAATCATCCGTTAAATATAACGGCTTACTACAAATTTTGTGAACACGGGAATAATTTAAAATATTTTAATTTATTTACAATTTATTTAAAATACTGACCAAAAATGTTTTAAAATATTGACCAAATAAATACTAGCAATAATATAGTAGGATCTTATATTTTTATATAGAAAAATAATTTATATAAATATTTAATGAAAACAAATTAAATTAACATATTGTTATCTTCAAAATATAATATTTAACTTAATTAAATTAAACGTTGAAATAGTAGAATCTTAACAGTAAAGAGCAAAGAAATACAAATACTATTGTTAAAATTCTATCATTTTAACGTTTTGTTTAGTTCTGTTAAATATTACATTTTACAAATACATACCATCTACCACAAATTTACTTTAAATTTTTATTTTAAGTTCATTTTCATCTTGAAAACTTACATTTTTAAATTTTAAAGCAGAATTTTGAGATAAAAATGATGTTTTGAAAATGATTTTAGGTATATATTTGTTTATTGAAGTTGATCTTATTAAAACATCCATATAAATATTTCATCAAGTTAAGAATAAATAAATTCTTATGCATTTAGATAAACTTATATCTTTTTTTATATCAGTACAAAGAAACTGTTCTTACAAGAATATCACGGTATAGTTTCCTATCAATGCGGGATACTTGCAAAATTGCTACACTTTTGCTACGGAAAAATGTATAACAATGTTTTTCTGCAGTATTACTTCTTATTTTTTCTGTAAGTCCCATGGTGTACTTATGACGACCATGGTAAGTCGATTGGGACAGTAAAATTGTTTCTATTTGATGCCATAGGACCGTAGAGTATATTTTATAACAATCATTATTTCTAAAACTATTGTTTTCCATTATTTTTTAAAAACAACAGATTCTTTTGTAATTCTTTTTCTTTTGTACATTTTATAAAAATTATTATTATTGGTAATAAATATTTTTGCTAAAAGATCAAAGAAAACCAAGATATCGACGAAAAATTGATGTTCGTTTGGGGATTTTAAGTACAAGCTATAAAGTTATATTATGTCAATTATTTATATACCTATTGACTGGCCTAATGGCAAATTAATGTACTAACACTTGTAAACAACATCGAATAAGTAGTTATATGTTTCCATCTTATATCTTCTGGTTAGGTGAGAAACTGCTGTAACAAATCGATGTTAATCTATGTATATAAATAAATATAACAATAATTGAATTAAAAAAATTAAAAAATTATGAAAGTTTTTATTTTTTATAACCAGCAGAAATTATATTACATCAATATTTAATTTTAACAATAATTTTAGATAAATCAAATTGACCTTTTTTTTATACAATGTGAAAAAATTTTACATCACAACATCAAACGTCATGCGGATTTATCAAAATTTCCAAAAAATTACGGTGGAGATTATAATAAAAATAATTATTGTAAATGATTGTTGGTTTTAAAACAAAAAGGTGCAAATTAAATATTGGGAGAAGATAAAGCCCTAAAGCATGAATGTTAAATATCAAAAATTATTTTGTACGCACTTTATGTTTGTGTATAAATTTTATTATAATTTCCAAAATTTATATTTCCAGAATGATTGCAGTGGGAAATACTTATCAGCATTGGCAAGGTTCAAACATTAGATAGAATGTGGGGACAGTTTCACAGTAGCTCGTGCTACATGCGGGCGTCCGAAAGCTGCCAAGTTCCTAGTAGTTTGTGTCAACTATCAATACGTGCTTTTAAGTGTTAAAAATGTCAATTGCCGAAAATGGGAAGAAAAGTGAAGAGGAGGAAAGTGAACTGCCACCTCCTCCCGATGGTGGATGGGGTTGGGTCGTTGTTTTTGGTTCTTTCATGATTCACATTATTAGTAAGTAATTATATTAATTTATTGGAAAATATTTTTAATATTTTTATGACATATGCGTTGCTAGACAATGTGTGGCTATATTGCCAAATGTGATATTTTTTGACTTGGATAAAATTATTATAATCAACCACGCAGCACGTGTACAAAATCAAATACAATTATTAATAGATTTTGAAACAAAAATCTAACTTTACACGTTTATTTACAATTGAAATTGTTATCGTAGGATATGACGTATAATCATGATTTACTTAATGTATGTCTGCTTAATGAATTAAACATGAAGTAGTAAAAAAGTATCAAACTGTCTATTTTTTATAGGTCTTTGGATATGGGCTAATACTTTTTTTCCCACTGACCTAATAACATCAAAATTCAAATCTTTAAAATATGATTTCTAATATTATCGCTATTTATTTAATTTGCCTCACATTGATATTATCAAATATTAAATATTAGAAAAAATGAATTCTATATTATGTTGGTCTTCAGCATTATTCAAAATATAGGCAGTTTGGGGTAATTTCTACCTGAAATATTTTCCAGGAATTTTTTTTTGAAATTTCTTTTGTCGGCATTATGTAAGACAACTTAAATCTCAAAGAAGTCAAACTTTCTAAATTTATGCGATATGTTTACATAGAAGTTGGATCTAGATCAATTTCAAAATCATAGATTATAAAAAAATAAAAAAAATTTGCCTACCAAAATAATGTTTATATTATACAAAAACATTCAAAATTTATATAATACTTTGAATTGGTTCAAGTTTTATTGTTAATTTAATTTTAGTATGAATTGTTATTCCTATTGTGTTGCTAAATGCCATATAAGTCAGAACGTAATTTTTTTAATGTTTACTTTGTTTAATTTCTAACCTTGCTATACGAAAATGTAGTTTCATAGATGTTTAATTGTAAGGTCGTTGGATACCACGTGCGTTCAGATACAACTTTCATTCAACAAAATATTATACTCTTTCATGCATTGACTGGTAGTCAATAACAATTTATAATAAGAAATAAAATTAAGAAAATAAAAAATAAACTCTGAAGCTATTTTTGTATAACCAAGTGAGTTACGACAATTTCATTCAGTGAAACTGCATTATAGTAGTACATAAGGTATTGAAAAATAGTCTTGATAATCACTCGTATACAGAAATGAATTCCGATTGCATAGTAAACATCTTGTTGATGCAGATTTTTAAATTTGTTTACTAATATTTTTTTGAATATTATTACTCGTTAAAATAATAATGGGTTGAATTAATGCATAAAAAAATTGGACAATAGCTATAAAATGAATCGGATTTGTTATATTCTACGATATGTTTTTCTCTAATTAAAACGAAACACAAATCGCCACCATTCACTGAATTGTTCAAGATGAAATATTTGAAATGCTTTCTGCATTGTTTCATTGTATATTCTTCATGAAAAACGCACGATTAATTCTTTATTTATAGAATTAAATTAAGAATCGTACAAAATGAGTATACATTTTTGTCACAAAACAAGATATAAACACATTGTTTTAAACGAATATTATTATGTTTTGGTCATGGACAATGAATTTGCATAAATTATTTTTAAATATATTTATATCTTTACGTTTTTTATTGATAAATGTTAAAAGCGGTAAATGTATTTTTATTGTAAATTCTTTCAAGGTCTCAATTTTTGGGTTCTTACAAAAAGTAGCGTTGGAATTACAATAAACGCTTGGCATTAGTTGATATTTACAAAAGATATGTCAATTTTTTAAAATTGAATATCTAAATACTAAAGGTGTAGCTGTGTCATATTTATTTAGAACCGATTTTAGAATTTATCAAATTTTCGATAAATCCGAAATGTTAAAATTAAACAATTTTAATTGTTTAAATTATTATAAAAACGGAAAAACAAAAAAGATTATTTATTTATAGAATAATAATTAAAAGAAATTTCTAAATAAAATTAAAAATAAAATATAATCATAAATATGTCGGTTATATTTGGAGTAATCCTCACAAATATCACGAGTGCTCAAGCACGAGTAGTGACCACCTCAATAACAATCTACACAACAATTATTATTATTCAAAGAACCAAACTAATTTTTCTAATGTCAATCAAATTACCGGCAATTTTTCCAATTATTTGCTAAATTTTACTCAGATATTGAGGATGGAATGTTTATATTTATACCAAAATTCAATGTTTTCTAATAAATAATTCATTTGTTTAAAATATTCATTTGAAAATCTTCTAGGGGGATATATCCTTTCCAATTTTTATTTATTTCTATATTATATTGAAATTAATATTTCTTTTCAATTTTAATAATAACCATCAGCCTTCAAAATAACAACAAAAATTATTATTATTCATAAAGGTTATTGCAAAGTGTTATATTTTCAATAAAAATATTAATATTACTTTCCCCATACGTATACGTATGTATAAGGGAAAGTATTGTAATCCACTCAAAAATCAAAAATCGAAATTTTTGCATTAAAATGTTCCTTATCATGTCCTGATAAGTTTTTGATGAATTTTAGTTGGATGTTCGTCTGTATGTCTGTATGTCTGTCTGTCTGTATGTGGTTACGAGATCATGAAATGAAATAGTATCAATTGCACAGGTTAAACCACGCAACCACATGTCAAAAAATTTGGCATAAATGTACATCATAATTAAACTTAGAGGCCAGCTGAAAATGGTGAAAATTTGTTGAAAATTGCGGAAATGATAAAGAAAATAAAAAAAGTTCAAGTGTCAATTACTTTTGGACCACCATTTGTTATATCCAAGTTATTTAATCGTGCCGTGTCGCATCTCTCTCTTAAGCAGGTATATCGAGTTAGACGGAATACGAGTCGCGTAGCAACTCGATTCCAAAAATTTTCAGAAAATAATTCAAGTTTGACGTTTATGAAATTTTGATGTTTTCGGATTTTACACCCCGTGTCCCGCGTAGCGCGATTTTTGAGCCCCGCAGATGCGACCTGTCGTTTCCTTGAGGTCTTGCACATCGAACGGTACATTTCAAGAAGGTGGCGAACGAAAATTTACTCTCTTATTATGTGTGCAAAGAAGTAAATCTGCACCTTTAATTAAACTGGTTTTCAAATTTTTCAACTTTTTGACTTTTTGATTCGAACTGTAGCTTCCTCGAGTGTTTCTCCTCGAATGGTACCCAGAAAGAGGAGGTTGAACGATAATTTTTATACCCAAATTTAATGGGGAAAGTTATGCAATGTTTACATAGCCAATTTTTTTTCTGTCGTATTCGGCATCAACGAAAAAAATTATAAAATTTAATTAGATGTTTAATTTAAATACTGGAATCACTTTATACTGATAGATTATGAAGCTAATGAAAATAAATCAAATTACATTAAAATCTACAATTCTTTTTCAAGAATACAAATTTATTTAATAATTATACTGATATAAATTTTAAAATTAACTAAAATCACTTTTCTAAACAGTATAGTCCTTAAAGTAGTTAAGGGTTTAAATCCAATATAAACTTTAATGCAAAACGGAATAATTAAATATAAGTGATAACTTGCCCATCTATCGTCGTATCAAACTTAATCTTATATTTGCCTTATTGAACTATTATTTTAAAATATTATAAATTTAATTTTCCAATCAATTTTAATGAATATTCCAATTTTCATAATTTAAAATTTATCTCTCCAATCTTCAATCTAAATTTAAATTATTAATAATCCAAAATTTGTATTAGATAATTCCCTATGCAAAAATCAGATTACTCGCGTAAAATAAATCGCATTTGTTTACCGAAAGATATAAACTTAAATCAAAATCTTTAATCAAAATTACCGACACAAAAATTTCTTGTAAATAGTCTGCTTTATCCTTCTAGGTAGTGTAACGTCAACTATCCAGCGGGAAAACCAAAAATTTTTAATTTTTCCAAACAAAATATTAAGTTTACAAAATAAAAATTCAAATTCTCTACTAAAAAGTGTTGATACAGGAAAAAGAAATTGGAGAAAATTTTTGACAAACCGCACTTGGGTGCATCGAATAAAATTCATAGAAATATTTATATTTGGCGCATTAATATAATCGAGAATAACAATTAATGGTTACATTTTATCAATTTAGTGCTGACATTGATAATATGTTAGTATAATAAATTACTTTGTTGTATCATAGTTAGCAGAATCGCACATATGGCTTAACCAAAGTAACTATATTCGGTCACATGGTCGATTTTTTGCGTCTTAAATTAGTAATTATTTACAAAGTGTCTGAATACTTAAAATAATTATTTTATTGTCCTTACATGATATTATCTCCAGTGTAATTAAAATTAAACTAAAATTTATTTTTTTAATTTTGTGTACCCCAATATAATAAAACAATAATGAAATGAGGCATTATCACCTAAATATTATACAAATACAATATAATATATATGCCAATAATATGTACCACTATTTACTGATTAATAAACGATATTTCTTTGTTATTAAGCTAAATTAGTAACTACTTCAAACAAGGTTCAAAAATTAATCATTGTTAAACGAGTTTCTTTTCAAAATATTATTTTATTTAGATTTTTAAAATGTAACTTTACATTATATTATTATGATAAAAAACTGCACTTGGTTTAAAATTTATTAATTTTAGAATTTATTTATTTTATTTGGCAAATAAAATATATACAATTTTTAAATGATTTAAGTCGGCTATCTTGTACTGTAAGCTATTAGATCTAATTTAATGAGCTACGATAGTAAAACATATTAGCGTAATCTATGAGTAGTATGTACGATATAATAAAAAAGTACCACTATTATCCCACACCTGCTTTATCGGTTTAAGGGGTTAGGCTCACTAGGGATCCCGAAAAAAGGTAATTTTTACCCCCTCTCCTAGCCTGGATTAAATTTAATTTTAATATTTTGCATTACTACAGTTATCCACAATAAGAATTGCCGATCTTAAAAGATATGACTTATTTGCAAAAAGTAGGTTAGCCGATAATTGACCAGTTTTTAATTCAGCGTTAATACCTATTCCATGTTCATTAATTCAATAGATAATTGCTTCAACGAACTATTAGTTATTGCATCTCAAGGTTTTAACATTAAGGATTGCATTTCTTTTAAATGAACAAAATTAAATGAATATTTTCACAAAAGCAGATCTTGAATTGGTACGTTTCCCACAATAACAATTTTTTTGTAGATTTTCTAATTTTCTGTGGTATTGATGTTTTCAATGGAATATAATATTTCAATAGAACGGGGAAAGGGCGGATTCCTCGTGATTTCAATAGAAGTATGCGCATATTTCTGAGGTAGGATAAACGATTTACACTTTATTTAAAGAGCAAATATGAATCAATCTAATTTGTCCTTGGTATTTTCGATACAATCTATAGTATTTAGCAGATGCAGCGATTTGACTTGAAAACAATTTTTCCATAGATAACCAAATTAATTTAAATTATCAACAAAACTTAATAATACGTACTTGATATCGAAATTTATTTCAATTAGTAACAAGGATTGTAATCAATGTGAAATAATTAAAAAAATTATGCGATTACTAGAAACCGATTACTTGAAAAAATACTCTGCATGCTTTGAAATAGTGGCTCCTAAACTGCTGTTGCTAGGAACCGGAAGAAATTCATTATCATTTTTGTTTACCAGTAAAAATGATAGAAATTTTTTACATTATGCAGTCTTTGGCCTTTATAAAATTTTACAAACTGATGTAAAGCAACTCGGGGGGAGTGTAAACTTTTCTATGACCGTTTTCACGCTTCGGGGGGCACGTAAAGCCGTTAGTTGCCCGAGTTGATGATTGCCAATACCAACTATTAAAAAATATTAAAAGCAGTTGTGAGATTAAATATAGTAGTTAAATGCTTTGTCACTTAAATAAATAATTAATAGATCCTCATTAAAATTATTCTACCATATTATGCAATTATTATTAAATTATTGTTGGTGTAGTTCATTATGATATAGTAAATGAAATATGAGATTTGCTATAATAAGTAGTGGATACTAAAAGAAAAACAAATATACTTCAATTCTCAGAACTTCTAGCAGTAGTATTAGTTAGTATTATACAATACAACATTTAAATAATTTGAAACCCCCCGACCCAAACTAAACCGCAAATAAACCTTGATGTTTTTATTAATTACTAACTAATTCAAAAATATTTTAAAATTATAGATACATTAATTAACAACATCTTTATAAAAAGCACTGTATTTGAATTGTATAAAATAATTATTATTTAAATCACTTTTAAAATGTATCTACCTTAAAGCCTAATTATCCTAAAATTAAGTTTATCATCAGAAAGATCGATGCAGGTGATTACAGAGTAGTTATATAGACAATTTATATCATTAACGCCTATTAGAGAGATAGTTTCATTTTAACGTGAACAATTATTTGGTAAAAGATAAAATTAATTTGCGTCTGTACGATTAATAAACCAAAGCAATTATATTATATTATACATAATAAGTTAGGGAATCAAAATCAAATTCTAGAAAGATCTAGAAAGTAATATTTGACAAAATAGCAAGCAAATCATGTAAAATCAATGTAGCGTCAAAATTTGATCCTGATAACTTTTTTTTAAATGTGAGTTTTAATCAAGCGGAAAATTCCTTCTGGTTCAATATGAAAACAGCTTTATTAAATTTTATGTGCGAACTAGACTTTCTTATTTATTTTCGTTAAATAATAAAGTAATAATTAAATCTTTATTAATTACCTTAACCCAAAATTTAAAATTTGCAACATTGATAAACTAAAGTTACAAAACTGACTATTTTGAATAAATTAGTTTTCAACTTCTTATAATTCCTATAAATAGGAATCTGAAAACCTCTGTTTCATACAAAATGCAGATCCTTTCAAATTACGTTTTTTTGGAGTTTAAGAAGGAAGCCAAAATTAAATTTTACTAATTTGCTGAAATTTTTTAAATTGCAGCCTTATTACACACAAAAACGGAATACAGCAATTTTGAAATTATCTACTTAATCTGCAATTTGGTTAACTTTTTATCTAAACGGAAGCTTCTTTAACAAATTACAAGCTTCGACATCAATTTGAATTAACTTTTCTAAGTTCTCTAAATTCCAATATTACTTCTGAAGCACTTGCTTTCCATCTAGCATTAAAAATATCTTTTTGTGTAAAATCCAAACAAATTTTTATTTAAAAATTGGATACACACAACCGCCTGTGCTTGTATAGCCTCCAGCTTCAAGAGTTTTCCAGAAGAGGATTGAAAGCTTTGCCTTGATAGATAACAAATCTTGAATAAGGAAATAAATAAACTGCATAAACAAACAGCTACTTGCTGTACCTATGTGTATGTACAAAACTTTTGAACTTTTTAGCCTTATTTAGAATCCTGATTAGGGAAATAAATAAATCGATAATTTAAAAAAAATAAATTGATTTGCTTATTTAAATATCCTGAAAAGTGAAAATTGAATTTATAGGAATCCCCGATAGTAATTATTATTTTATTTGATATTCAAATGAGTAAATCTATGAAGAAATATTACAACGGTGTGGGAAACCATCAATTATTTAATATTTATGAGATTTTGGAAATAAATGACATTAAACATCAATTAATCAATATAATACGGCACATTGCTCTTAATAAAAGTATGAAATAATAAATGAAATTTCGTCATATATATTATAATTATTTTCCACCAATTATTATCTTGGGTCCGTTTGGAAATTTTTTTAAATCGGATTTGAGGTCAATATTTTTTTAATAAACCTGTAATCTTATTTGGTTCGCAGCTGTGACGTATATAGTACAATAAAATTTATTTATAATTATTTAAAAAATAAGTTACTTGTCTGTCGTCATGAAGTGTTATTTTTATCGAGTATAAAGTAAATCTCAATCGATTCTTGTAGCTCATTTTTTTATTAACTTTATTTGTAGATAAGAAATTTTTTATTTCAATAACAATAATATTAAAATTTTATGAATCCAAATTCAATTTTATTGTTGCCAAGTGGATTCTGAGGGAGGTTAGGAAAGAAATTGCATTAGAATTCTTTGATTTTCGTATCACATTGAATCGATAGCACCAACTGATTATAAAAATTTTATACTGACTAAAATTTTCGTCTCGACTTAATATGATTTGTTTCCTTAAAGGTGATTAATTTTCTTTTTTGTATATGTTTAACTTTGATCACGAATAAATTCAAATAATAATTTGTAAATTAGGAATGTCAATGAGTCAAACTTAAAAGTAATTTATAACATCGATACCAGTTTAAAAAAAAAGTTTCATAATTCATTTTATACATAATAATTTCTAACAAATTTTAATTATAGAATGTTGTTAGTTTCATCCCCGAGAATAATCACAGAAGGATTTAAAAAGCACTTTACTCCCATGTTATGTACTAAATATCATATTTTTATACTCCCTAATAGAGTATAAAAAAAGAGCTACTTTCGATTATATTATGATTTCTATGTTTTTAGGAATTAAAATAATAATAATATAATTCAAAAACAAATATGAAAAGATCTTAAAAAGTGGAAAATAAATCCTTTTAGAACTTTAGATCGATAACATTTTAATTTTATTTATTAATTATTATCTTCCAAATGCAAAACTAACTCACGCCCATGCGACTAATACGTGTCTTACAGGGAAGCACTTTCAAAGTTTAATTTTTTATGATTCGAAAATAGAACTCATTGTCTAAATATTTAATATTTTATAGGTCAACTATCCTAGATTACTTTTTTTTTGTGCCATGTTCTATTTTTATACCACCTTCCTATACATTAAATAATCATCTAATAAATTAAGCTTAAAAAGTGAAATATCACAGAGCTTTGATTTTTCGTAGTCCTACTTCAATTTTACGGAAAACAACGTTTCTTAATTTACTATTCGCAGTGCGTGACGACCTTCCCGTATTTCTTATTGCTTGATACGAGATAGAATTACTGCATTAGAAAAAAAAAAGGACTGGTGAAATTTTTATTAGTGTTGAAATTATTGTGAAATCTAATATACTTTTGCTTGCAAGAAGTGACAATCTTTAGTCACCGCTGTTTAATAAATAAAAATAGTTATGAATAGTTAATGTTGGGATTTAATTAATTTGTCATCTAAAATAAATGAACTTGGATCTAAACTATCGCTCAACGATGATATACACTTCTGCTACAAATTTTAAAATAAAATATTTTATTATTACCATAATTGACAATTTTCTGTAATTTTGCATAAAAGTATTGTATAAATAGTAACAACTGTGCTTCTCCAAAATTTGATCCCGGGACCTTATTACCCAAAAGAGAGAATCATACCCCTGGACCAATTAGCCATTTATGACAAAAATTGAACTTCCTTTGTGATTTTTTATTATTGTATTGTTTATTATAAAACAATTTTTATTAAAAAAACAAAAGGTGGGCTCGTCCGGGATTTGAACCCGGGACCTCTCGCACCCAAAGCGAGAATCATACCCCTAGACCAACGAGCCGCTGATGACTATAAATTGAACTTAATCTGTGATTTTTTATTGTTGTAATATTTATTATAAAACAATTTTTATTAAAAGAACAAAAGGTGGGCTCGTCCGGGATTTGAACCCGGGACCTCTCGCACCCAAAGCGAGAATCATACCCCTAGACCAACGAGCCGCTTATGACTATAAATTGAACTTAATCTGTGATTTTTTATTGTTGTAATATTTATTATAAAACAATTTTGATTAAAAGAGCAAAAGGTGGGCTCGTCCGGGATTTGAACCCGGGACCTCTCGCACCCAAAGCGAGAATCATACCCCTAGACCAACGAGCCGCTGATGACTATAAATTGAACTTAATCTGTGATTTTTTATTGTTGTAATATTTATTATAAAATAATATTTATTAACAGAACAAAAGGTGCGCTAGTCTCAGTGCCAGAATAACCATAAGGCTGGTTAGGCTATAGTCTAGGGCCCGAGCTCATTGGGGGGCCCTTAAATATGGTCCCCGTTTTTTTTCAGAATCAAAAAAAATTAACAAATGAATAAAAATAAAGGTTTTAAAACAAGACCTGCATTGAAATAAATATTTTGTTTAATCATTTACAGAATACGAAAACCGCACCCTGAAATTCTCATTTCTCAGAAACTAGATAGTTAGAATTGGAGACTGGTGCACTCTCGGCACCTTTTTTTAGCTAAATTTAGACCACCTCACAGAAGGTGGGCCCTCAAAATGTCCAAGCCTAAGGCCCAAGTGATACCTAATCCGGCCCTGGCTAGTCCGGGATTTAAACCAGGGACCTCTCGCATCCAAGGAATACTCCTACATAAACGAGCCACTTATGAATAAAAACGACAGAGGGTCCACGCTAGGCTTATTAAATTAAACTTAAAAAAACAAATTTATTTTTTGTACAGAGATAGCGTACCTTCGGTACGTAACTATATTATTTAAATACAATTGATATAGGTACCAAATAGTTTAATACAAAATGAGTACCTTTTTTTTTTAATTTTTTCACTTGGGGGTCCTTGGACAAGTTTTGACCGTAAAAGGGTTATGTGGGTAAAAAAGTATGAGAACCACTGCCCTATAATAAATTATTGTTATTGTTAAATTATTATAAATAAATTGAACTTATTGTTAGATATTTTTTATAATAATATTTATTATAAATAACAAAAATTGGGCTCGTCCGGGATTTGAACCCGGGACCTCTCGCACCCAAAGCGAGAATCATACCCCTAGACCAACGAGCCTGTATAGTGAAGTTCAACGAACATTTCATGGTCAACTTTTACTTCTATATTGAATGAGAACAGATGACCGGATAACAAGTCATGTGAAATTTATTGCACTTTCAAGTTCAACTGTTTTAATAAGACAACTTTAAAAATTGGTACCTACCTATATTTAAAAAAGTACTATTTATCTTATTCAAAATTCAATGCCTGAATATGTTTTAACCCACTTCCAAGGGAGCTAGAGATTAGGGAGTTCAACTGCTATCTAAATAATGTTGGAAGCTATTATGTATCAACTCCAACATAAAGAAAATAGTGGTTCTAAATTGGCTACAAAAGTAAAATTTAACATACGGTTCGATAAAACACTCGTAACACAAGCGAAGGTCTAAAATCTTTAAAATTGCAGCCCTGAGTTGACATATTATAGAGGTAGATAGATACTGTCGGAATGGATAAATTTATGGTATCTACTTACTTCTAAATGAGTTATAAAGTTAAAATTTTGCATACGGTTGCGAAATGCTGAAATATTTAACTCGAGGGTCAGATACAAGGGTTAAAAGAAATTATCATAGCAGATAAGTTAAATGAACCTACTTATTACGTAGAAATTAGTTGCAGAGGCAAAATTCGTTATTATATTACCTAGTTAATTTCAAAGTTAAAAAGTCTTAATTAAAAATATTTTAGGTAATTGAGTGGTGAAATACATAGTGGAGGTTGGAAATATTGCTATTATATAATAAAATATAAATATATATATATACAAATCGTTCTGACTGTGAGTCTGTCTGTGTTTGTGATAGGATGTTTAATCTAAATAATAAATTTTTGAAATATAAATAACTAACTTTCAATATAAGCAAATAATTATTATTATGTGGTTGTGGTTGTTGTTCGTAAACCACGACATGTGCTTGGCTTTTATAAACATTAGTCGTGGTTTATACATATACAAATTTCAGTAGTAATTATAATATGTATATGTTGTTTGCTTATTTTATATGGTAGATGTAAGTTCATTTTAACCTTTAAAGGTTTTATTATTATATATATTAATGATTTTAGTTACTGTAGTTTAAAACTATTTTAATATAGTAAGTTTGGTAAATATAGTACGTATATACATTTCTATAATTTGTACTACAGAAGAATACAAGAAGTATAATATGTAATATGTATAGAAAATAGTATAATAGAACTATACATAATATGTAGCTACAACTTACAATAATGGACAATAAAAATACGTTTTTTTACTTTTATAATCTTAAAAATGCAGTTCAATTAGATACATACCTTCTTACAGTGTAGCTTATTTGTGAATATATGTAACAGATATAATGTAAAAGGAAAAACTACAAATGGGTTTTTCTTCACAGGTTTATTTTGTTTTGTGCTAAAACAACAACTATACCAGTAAATGTTAAGCTGTAGCAGATTGTAATTAACAAATTGGATGTTAAAAAGAACACAACATGATATAACCAGTAGAAGTAACTTTCATTATTTTTTTCTTTCTTTCACAGATATATTAGTTGACATTGTCTGAAGGTTATTAGATGACCCGGGCAAGCCGGGTATATCTGCTAATAACTTATTAATGTATTGTTTTAAAATTAATTTAGTCCCTAGCATCGGCGCTTTCGATTTTCACGGGATTACATGAAATTTTTAAGATCCAAATTAATTCGTGGTCGCTTAAAATATTATATTGAAAAAGCTTAAATCGATTTGATTTTAATAAAAAGAGATAAAAAGTTGGCAGACAGTAATTCGATGGGAAAGTATTTTTGATAAAATCAAATAAGTTGTATCTAATCTTTCAATATGTACCTAACAGACACTTAACGTACATACCTATTATATTCAAAATATGTAATAATGTACAATATTTTATTACGTAGTTGTTAAGACGATATAGTGATAGTTACGGTTCACTAAAATATGTAGAGAGCAATTTGAAACTTAAAAAAATTGTTACGTCACCCTTATCGTAAAAATAATTAATTACAATTGGTGAGATGATAATGAAATAAGTAAAGATTTTGTAAATTTTAAGTTCAATTAGTTATAATTATCTACTATAATATATTATGATTAGTATTCTCTATTTCTTCTTTTTTTTTATTTTTCTATTCATTCGCGACTTGCCTTACCGTTGGTGGCCCTCGTGACGCTAGAACATGGCGGTTCTATTACGTACACTTGATGTAGTTTTAAGTATTTGGTTTTGAATTATTTTATCGTAAAACTGCGATGAAATGATAATTCACAAAATGGAACATCAAAATAAAGCCAACGTTTGGCTTATAAACAAAACTTTCTATACCAACCAACTATACGTATTAGATTAACTTAATATTTTTCCGCGTAGTGGCGTTCACTTAATGTAAATCTCGAATTATGCACAATAATATATATTAATTTCTATCTTTTTGTGCTTTATAAAATTTTATAAATCTTGAAGATACGGAAACTTCCGAGTGATTTACGCTTCCAATTTCTCAACATGTATAATACTATTGTAATTGATATAGAATTCTTATTTATGAAGATATATTAATTTATAATAGAACAATTATTATTATTAGAGAGAACAAATCCTCTTAATTTTTGAATTGATAACTTTGTAATTTGTTGACTTTTGTGATTTAAAAGATTGCAAGCATGGATACGAGAATCAACGCAAACATTTCTAGACATTAGGAAATTAGATATACATACAAAATAGATTATGTTTACTTTATAAATGCAAATGTTTGCCATTACATTGAAAGCATTTTATCGATAAACAGAAATTCGCATACAACGTAAAATAATACGGATTTTACTTAAATACCAAAAAAGAGATTTTATGTGAAGTTACTCGAAGAATAAACAGTCAATAGTTTGTGAGACTTATATTATGCAACCGCTATAACTAGCTAACAACTAGCTTGTTCCATTTGTGCAAGTACACAAGTACACGAATTATTGTTTTGTCAAGTGAAGCAGAACTTCAGGTTTTAACATGCAGTACACGAGTAGAATGATAAAATCTATGCAATTTTGAATAGTTGTTCAAGATGTAGAATTTTTTATTGTGAATAGGAATATACATTTTAAGAAAAAATCTTCTTTTTTTTCTATTCTAATTGGGTATACATCTGCCTAGAAAATCCGTAAATTGCTATTGGGTTTTATGAATGCAACAGTGCAGCTTGCAAAGCAAATCTCGCATGAGAGATTTTAAATGATTAAAGTCCTACTGCCCAGTCGGAATCATGTTAATGTTAACGTAATGTTAACGAACGGGAGCTTTGGATTGGTAGATCAGCAGAAACATGGCTTTCGATTGGAGCATTTGTTAACATTACGTTAACGTTAACATGATTCTGATTGTTTTTTAGATTCTAGATTGCAAATTTTATTGTAGTTTTTGAATTATTAGATATTATCCATTTAGATTTTGAATTATTTTTTGAAACTTGGTATTAATGAATTAATGTGAGATTGAATTTCAATTTTGCTTTTGATTATTGGTTGTGAATATAAATTTTAATTTTGATTTATATATTGTAAATTTGAAATTGTTTTTAATCATTTTGGAAATTTCTTAATATTTGATAATTGTGGTATTCGCGCCGATAATTTTAAGTATAAATTTTTTTTTAATGCCGATGCTTTTGACCCGAATGGTCATATTTTATGGAGGGTCTCCGGAAAAGTGAAATAAAGTTTTCTTCGTGAAACTTGTGTGGACGTCGATGCACCTGGCACATTTGGCGTTCTATTTAATGATAAATTGAATTTTGATTGTTTTAAAACTAAAAACAACGAGGGGTCTCATGCTGTATTAAAAATCGGTTGCTGGTGGTAGGTTAAAATTTTTGTAATTTTTCCCCTCTAGTACATCTAGTACAATTTAGTTTATTCTCTACAGAACTATAAAGGTCAATCAAACGTTTTTGCTTAATTTAATCTATAACTTAGACAATAATGGGTTAGAATTTTCAAGAAGAAATGCGTGAGCTATTCCATGTGCAATCGAGAACAGAAACCCAGGAAGAGTTTTTTTAGTGAGTTAGAATCTTACAAATTTTTCTTTGTTAGAATTTCAGCATTATTATAATATTTAATATTTAATATATAATAAAAATTAAATAAGCAGAGCATTTTTAATTCGCGATTTTTTCATTAGATTGATATAAAAAATTTTATAGCGAAAAGAGAAAAAGTTTCTGGGCCAGCTTTGTGTAGTATCTACTGCCTTGGCAGTGTGCCAAGAAATTTTCTTTTATAATGAAAATGTAGTTCAATACAATGTAACAATATAATATTAGAATAACTAACTAAAACATAATTGGAACACATTTATTACTTTGTTTCGTAGCTTTGAAAGTACCTATATGCATTTTAAATTTGAAATCGTACTGCTCTGAAATTTTGACTTAGGAATCTAGAAATTTCTCTCTAAAATATATCGCATTGCGAAATAACTTTATAACTGGGAGAAACACAAATAAAACTTATCTAAAAATTAAATATCTACGATGCATTTTCTTTCTATTTCTGTATCGGTGCCACTGACTTTTTCTTAAAATAACTTTGCAAGTGGTGTCGCCAACAAATGTGTATTATTTACATCTTCTCTTTAAAGTTAATTGAAATAAATCTTTCACTTTAATTGAAGTGATTATTCCTAAAGAATTCAATTATTAAAAAAGCTGTTCCCTCTAAATATTCCGTTTAATAACTTTTTTGTTTGTGTTACAGCCGATGGTGTCACCTATGCGTTTGGTGTATTTTACGATAATTTTTTAACCTATTTTAACGAAGGACAAGCCGCAACATCGTGGATTTTATCCATTTTAGTAGGTGTCACATTATGTTCAGGTAAAATATGATCTTTATTTTTTAATTTACTTTATTTCATATTGAATATTTTTAGGTCCCATATCGAGTTCGCTGGTAAATCGATGGGGTTGCAGACCGGTTACAATAGCTGGGGCAATTTTAGCTAGTTCGTGTCTAATTATCAGTAGCTTTGCACAAAATGTAACAACTCTTTATTTTACAATTGGCATTGGAACCGGTTTAGGATTCGGATTGATATATCTTCCTGCAATTGTAAGCGTAACGATGTATTTTGAAAAGAGAAGATCCTTAGCTACCGGCATTGCAGTGTGCGGTTCTGGTTTCGGTACTTTTATATTTGCACCATTAATCAACCTTTTACTTACTCATTATGGTTGGCGAGGAGCTATGTTAATAGTGGCCGCAATAGTTTTAGAATGCATTATTTTTGGATCACTTTTTCGGCCTTTGGAATATGAAACGGACAGATCCTTAGAAATACTTCCGATCGAAGAAAGTACTATTCCATTAAAGAGTACCCAAGCCGATATGCACCTCGAAGATTCCAAGACAAATTTTGGAACGCTTTCCCTACCATCCGAACCGTATAGAATTGACAGGCCGAGAAGTGTGGGACAATTTACGTTTCAAAAATCGTTCAAGAGTTCTACATTGGAAAAGAACGGAAATATTTCTAATGGAAAGCTGAAAAATAATCAAATAGCACGATTAGCTTTAAGTCATCCGGTGCTATTTTCAGAAAAATCTGAGACGGTCAAGTGTACACATTATGGAAGTCAACATCTGAAACGTTCTAGACCACTTATGCGACCCGACGTATTTTATCAAGGGAGCTTGCTGAACATTCCTAGTTATAAATCGCGCCACAATCTAAGAAATCCTGAAGAAACCGAATTAATGGATCGCAGTCATTCCGTAATTAGTAGGCGTAGACAGTATGCCGAAAAAGAAACTACAGTGTGTGGTTGCGTGCCATGCTCGCAAGAAACTAAAGAAACTTTACAGGAAATGTTGGATTTTTCGTTATTTAAAGATCCAATTTTTATTGTCTTCGTTTTAAGCAACTTTTTTACAAGTATTGGATTCAATGTGCCATATGTTTACATAGTTTCTAAGGCAAGATTTTTGCAAATTTCTCCAGAAAAAGCTAGTATGTTGTTGTCGGTGATAGGAGCTGCAAATACTATAGGAAGAATAGTGTTGGGATATTTTTCTGATAACCCAAAAATTAATCGTCTTCTTGTATACAACTTGTGCCTAACTATTTGTGGAATAGGTAAGCAAAAAGTTGTATTTCTTACTTCCGCATTTTCACACTAAATAATCAAATAAACCACTTGAAAACAGGATATCTAAGAATAACTACAAGTTCAACAGTTTTATTTTTTGTTTTGTTTTAGCTACCATGTTAAGTGCCTTTTGTATGGATTTTTATTCCTTGGCAGTATATGGAGCAGTTTTTGGTTTTACAATTGGTGCGTACGTTGGCCTTACATCTGTAATTCTCGTGGACCTCTTAGGATTAGAAAAACTTACAAACGCATTTGGTCTTCTTTTGCTATTTCAGGGAATAGCTTCTTTAATAGGACCTCCTATTGCAGGTACTAGATTATTGTTTATTTTATTAATTTTTTTGCTCATTCTTTTTTTGTTGTTTTTTAAGGATTCCTTTATGATGCACTAAATTCGTACGACCCCGGATTTTACGTGGCAGGCTCTACAATTGCATTTAGTGGAATAATTTTATTTGCAATTCCACCACTACAAAAATTGCAAGAAAGTCGGAAAGTAAATATCACGTCGCAAAACAACATATAGCAATTACTGCAGCTTAGTAGCACCTACAAATTTTACAATAGTATATAACAAAAAGTTCTACATATCCTTTTATATATCGTCTTGGTATATTCATAAACGTATATCTGCAGTGCAGATTAAATCATGTTTGAGCTGTGTTTTTCTTATAGTGCAATTAACTTCTAATATTTAAAGAAAAGTGGTGTTACTAGTAATAATAAACTGTACAAGTGATTTTAAGTGATGTAGGCATACTGACTTGTTTATTAAATTGTATAAATGTTCAAAAGGGAGTACCTACCTATTTATTGCAATATAAATCGGGTTTATTTCGTAACTTTCCAATACTCATGGCTTCCTAAAACGATAGTTTATGTTATATAATCTTAAATAGATTCTATAATAAACCGATTTTAAAAAAAGGTAATAAATGAATAGCGACGAGCTACGTTATACTTGTGATTTTAATATTTATATAAATTTTAACAATATTCTTGATATCATATTTACATTGTTATAAGATGATGATACTTATAAAACAAGTAAATATTTAGTAACTATACATATTAAACTAATTTATAATTAATTTGTCTTAAAGTTAGAGACAATAAAGTTCTTGTTTGTGTACAGTTTAATTTATATACTATATATACTATTATTATACGTATTATAATTTATAATAATTTAAAATCGAAGTATTTATTTTTATGTACAAAATTAAGTTATCGCGCGACAAAAAATAAAAACGGTACTAGAATAATTTCGCTCTATTTTAAATTTTCTATGAAAATGTTGTTTACGCTGTTATCATAAAATTGACCACTAAGCGGGATTATGCTATACCAATACAAAATATTTTATCACTACGTAAGCCCTTCTGTCCTATGTATAATAGAAAATTTAATATTAAAATATTTTATTGTATAGTTGTTGTTATTATTAGTATCTACATTGGTTCCTAAATTTAATTTTTTTAATTACTTTTAGCATTTTCTTATTTAATAATTGTACTTATTTATAAATTTTATTTAATAAATTTTTTTAGTTTATTTTTGTGTTCATTAAACAGTTGTTGTTGTGTTCCACAACAGGTAAAAATTAAAAAAAAAATTTAAACAGTAATATTAGTAAACAAACAATATGACAACAATTTTTAGATCAAATTGTTATGTTGTTGGACATAAAACATAAATTTGAGTAATATGTTGACTGTACAATCACAAAAATTAAATTCTATGTTTGTAGAGTAACTCAAAAATTACGGTTACTATATCATTATTAAGATCTGGCGAGAAAATAAAGTGAGGATATCATCCAGAATATTATTATTATGATATCATAATATAATTAAGAAAGTTTAATTAATTACTGCGACAACGGGAGTGTATAATGCAAAGGAACAAACTGTCCATACAATACATTTTATTTGATTATTGTAGAAATAAATTTTGAAAAATTTATTCATAATTTTTTTTTCAAGATCAATGAGAGTAAGTATGTGCACAGTTTCATCAACATTACATATTACAACGATATTACTGAATTTTTGTTATTCATTTCAACAAGCACAAACTCAATATACATAAGATAAATGCATATGAAGAGGATTGTTACTCGATTATTGTACAACTTTGTTCAATTTTTCTCCTCCCACATAGTAGTTTCATTTTTTGTATCATAATAAAAAAAATTTTACTAAGATTTCATTACATTTGGAAATCTAGCTGTCTACTGTGTTTTTCGGCACAAACTTCACGATTATTGGTGGATTAATCCTCTTATGAATTTTTTAATATTATTCTTTATAGTTTTATATGGATGTATGTACTAATACTAATGTATTATTGTTGTACATATTGAATAATATGCTCTTTATGTAAAAAGTAAGACATATATAGTATCTGCCAGGTTTTCCAAAATAACCTCTATCTAACTCCCACTAAAAGAGATATCTTATGTAAACAAAAAGTAAAGTTTCAAATGAAGGAAAAACATTGCTAACTTCTCCGTAAAACTTGATAAAAATAATATATTGGATGAGGTTGACTTAAAATGGCTTTATCAGCTTGTCAATTTTATGAACTGGAAAACATTCAAGTAACTTAATAAAACATCTTTCAAGAAAATGATAAATAAATTACATGTAGTATTTTATATATTATTGAAACATAGTTAAATATCGTTGTAACACATTGCCATGTTTGTTTAACCCTACAGTGCATACGATGGGCTTATCACGCCCAAGTAAAGATTTCTGTCTGTTTTTCTGTAATATTGAATTTTTAGAAGCCTAGACCCTGATGATAGATGATAGTGCACGAAACTGGTCTGCTGTTATAAAATAAAATACCTAATCTGTAGAAGACCGTTTTTTATTTTACAATTTAATAAAAATCTACAATTAAAGAGTTAATAAATATTTCAGTCTTGAATATGAAAAGACATCAACATTGTGTTTAAAAAACTAGAAAAAGTTGAAGGGATTACTAATAAAAGAGCTTTGGCCCGACGTATGCACTGGCGTTACTATTTTATATTTTATATTAAAATAATTGTAATCAGCTTCCAATCGAATTATAAGTTTTGTAAAAAAAAATTTTTCAGTTGGTAATAACAATTGCTGATAATCATTAGGTACTCGAAGAATAATTTTATACCTAATAAAACTGCTATAGTTTCTATGTAATTCAATAATATTATCAAAAAAAGTATTAAAACATTTATTTTACTAACAAATAATAAATAAATAAATTAATAAATTTACACGTTTTTTTCCGTATTTTGAAAATAGTTAATTCAAATTATAAACACAGGGTGTTCTACGGAGCACTTTCCGAAGGGGTCGAAATGACATGTCATAAGGACAGTACAGGGGGGGCGTTGAGGATTGAATCACACTCATAACCTTAAGGTTATTATGGCCGTAGCTTATTCTAACTACTGAGAATTGTAATAATTCAAAGTTAAATCAATATAATCCAGAACCCAACAATGATAGACATGTTTCGACCTTATTAGGTCTCATCAGTATCATATAGTTGAATTCTTGAAAATATTGATTTGATTGTTCACCTTATATAGCATTTTTCGCGCAATGCTATATGTTGGTATCAACCCCTGATTATAAATTCAAATTATAAACACAGGGTGTTCTACCGGGTCGATACCAACATATAGCATTGCGCGAAAAATGCTATATAAGGTAAACAATCAATTCAATATTTTCAAGAATTCAACTATATGATACTGATGAGACCTAATAAGATCGAAACATGTCTATCATTGTTGGGTTCTTGATTATATTGATTTAACTTTGAATTATTACAATTCTCAGTAGCTAGAATAAGCTACGGCCATAATAACCTTAAGGTTATGAGTGAGGTTCAATCCTCAACGCCCCCCCCCCCTGTACTGTCCTTATGACATGTCATTTCGACCCCTTCGGAAAGTGCTCCGTAGAACACCCTGTGTTTATAATTTAAATTTATAATCAGGGGTCGATACCAACATATAGCATTGCGCGAAAAATGCTATATAAGGTGAACAATCAAATCAATATTTTCAGGAATTCAACTATATGATACTGATGAGACCTAATAAGGTCGAAACATGTCTATCATTGTTGGGTTCTTGATTATATTGATTTAACTTTGAATTATGAAAATGGTTATTTAAAAAACATAGGTTCTCCACGGAAGTATCATTTAATAATGACCGAATTTTAGTAATAAAAAGACCTGCTGAAGAAAATGCTCTTTCTGATTCAATAGATGTTGGTGGGATGGTCATTATTGCATTATATAATTTTTCAAGATTCTCTGTGCGATTTCCAGTTACTTCAAACACATTCATTTCTTTTACGATATTTTTAACATAATATTCAATATTCTCTGCACTCCCAATTCGAGTGACATTTGATATTGAAACATCTAATTTCTACCATTGTGTTTCAGGTTCATTACTACTAGTTTCATCTTCTAATACTTCAATTTCAATAACATCAGAAGTAGTAGTATCACCATCATTAGCATCGGCAATGTAAAGCTCGAAAAACATTTTTTCCCAATTCGTTTTCGCCGTTTTCGAGTTATTGCAATTTCAAAATCTCAAATTTAGTTATTATAACCAATGTAATTCAGCATTTTCACCGAAATTGTGAAAAATAGTATATACACCTTGGGACTAAGGTTCTTTTTTTTCCCATGTGCAATTTTTGCACTCGGCTAGCACCTCGTGCAAAAACCTTCGCACGCGCGATGAAAAGTAGCACCTTAGTCCCATGATGTATAATATACTATTTCTGCTCTAGACTGTAATGCTGATTTAAAAGGCAGTGATAATACTGTTTTATGTGACATCCTAAATTGCATTTATAGTTCATTGGGTTGTTCAAATATTTCAGCAAGCCTACTAATTTGAAATTAAAAATTGAAAATTCTAAATTGAAATCCCGGGAAATTGGTTCGAAATCCCGGGATTTCGAGAAGTACTTTTACAACCCGGGAAAACGAGATCCCGGGATCCACTTTGAGAAACCCTAGTGGCGACACTGGCTTGATTTCCAGCTAGCGCCGCCACCTCTCAAATAGCTGTAATTCGCGAACGGTGAGAGCAACAAATTCGCGATTGCGGCAACTAATTAGCCACAAATTTGCCACAAATTCTCCATATATTTTTTTTTGGTTTTGTAAAAGTGGCGGCGCTAGCTTGATGCGGGTAACATGTAATTCAATTAATATATTTAGTAAAATATGAAAAGAGACTGTGTGCCTTTGTTCCAAAAGAAGGAAAAGTCGTAAATTCTGTGCAAAAATGTAACAAATGTATCTGTTTGCAACAAGCTCATTATTATTGTTCAATCTGTTCTGCTAATATTTTGAATATTTCGTAATTATTTGTTTGATTTATCTCGACAATGTTTTATACGACAAAATTAAATATCATTAAATCACTTTTCATTTTCAAAATATAAAATGTTATCAAGAATTTCCAAAATTATTTCAAATTAAACATTTAATATTTCTTAACAAATAAATACTTCTTAATTTTATTTAGGGCCCCCTCCCCCTGTTATAAAAAATATCATGAATATATATATTTTTAATATTTATTTAATGAAGATTATTAGTAATGCGGTCACTGATAATTAGCAATAATTGCTAACGAAGCGAATTTTTAAATTTAAGTTAAATTGTAATTGTGGAATCAAATAAAAAAAGTTTGCGTGCCTACTTCTTCTGCAAATTCCAAATAAGTAAAGGTAATGGTAACAAATGTTGGGTTGCAAATATAACCGAAATTAGGTAAGCTATAAAAACTTACTTTGAAAATAAAATTAAGGATCGGAAAATTCCATAAAAAAAAATCTGAACAATTTTGAATTCCTGAGAATAATGTTTTATTTATTTTACTATAAATTATTTGCACCCAATATTTTTCAATTTGGGCGAAGATTTAGGCAATTTTCAGGATTAAAATGCGTATTTTAACCAAGTGATTAATTTTATCAAACTTTAATTATAAATTATAAAATGTTATTACTGTAGTAGCACGCCAGATAGGGCCCTAATAATTACAGGGTGTCATGGAGTTGCACGGGACAGTGTGATGTGCCCATTTGAGCTTCAACATTCCTGAAATCCATCCCTAATCATCCCCTAATAAAATGTTGTGCTTTGTTTCAATTTCTTGATTTATTTTTCTTCCTGGTTTTTATTCACTTAACAAATTTTTTTGACCAAATTTACTTTTTCTTTCTATACTAGGCTCTTTTTGATACTTACCTACAACAGGTTGCACAGTTGATCTGGTTAAATTTAATAATTGTGCTAATTGGCGATGCTGAAAATTGCGGATTTTTAAAGCGTTTGGAAAGAATTCGTTTACGCTTGGTCACTTGTACACCCTCTATTTCGTTATTCGCTAAAGAATAAAATTCAACTGAAGTAGGTATACTATTAGTAACTTATTTTGAACCCACAGTAATAAAATTTTTATGGTTTACCCATAAATTACCGTTTAAACCATAAAGCTGGGTGTCCCATTTTTATCTGTTCCAGTCTTTATTACGTATAAAGGATATGTTTCAGTTGTTCATTTCAACATTTAAATATTTAATTTCGTTTCCCGCTACTGGGTGATTCCCCGTTTTTCTATATTTTCAAAGTAACGCAAAAAGTTGCTGCTAAACTTGATGTGCCGTCGGGCAATTAAAATTTTTTTTATAATAATATAAAAATAAATAAGTTTCTCAAATATTAATTTTTTTTAGCCGAAAGTTTTAATTTTCTTCACTTTTGCCCAAATACAAAAAATTTCCCGGCTCTTTCTGGAGAAATTTGTAAAATTATAAATTCCCTAGCTTCTCCAAGTACAGTAGAGCATCGATAATCTGGACGTCAAAAATCCGGACTGTCGATAATTCAATTCTGGTGAAAAAATATTTGAAAAACGTATTATTTTGTCAAACAAAAATGTTGATGGGACAGGCTGGACGGGGCCGTCTTTTAATATTCTTTTATGAAAATACATTATAACTAAGTTCATATTAATTAACGGTTCTAAAGTGAATTATTAACGGCTTTAGCAAGTTATCTTTTTGTTATGTACTCAAAACGACCTTTTTCTGGTTCTCTTCGATAATCCAGATATTTTGATAATCTGGACAAGGTCCGGTCACAATTAATCCGGATTATCGACGCTCTACTGTATTCTAAAAGATTGGAAATCCTGCGATATGTACTGGATGGTGTTCCACAACCCCCAGACCCCCCGGTTTACAATTTTGACTTCATATTTTTAAAATTAACTTTCAAAGTAACACAGAAAGTTGTTGCTAAACTCCGTGAGCAGTAAGGTAATTAAATAAATATGTTTTCCAAGTTTTAATTTTTGTTAGCCGAAGCTTAAATTTCCCTCATTTTTGCTGTAAAAATTCAAATTTTCCGGTTTAGATTAATATTGGACAAAAAATATTTCTAGTCCTAATCTTAGTTTAATATATTTTTCGGTTGGAAAAAAAATCGACCAATCAGAGTGTCTCATTTTCACCAAAAAATGACACGCTGTAGCAGGAGCAGCAGGAGCGTGCTGGCATTTTATGTATTGGGATGTGCACAACTAAAATTTGAGGATTACAAAGAACAAATTTTTACAGTTTATTAAGAGATCATCGTAAATGTCCCCTTTGAGATTATATATGGTTAAACTATTATCGGTTTAACTATTATGAAACAGTGTATCGATAAGCTGACATTGTTATTTATGACTAGAATTAAGCATTTTAATTTCTTGTGGAGCATGCACATCATCCATAAGGATATCTTTTGATTCTTCAAGGAGAGCCAGCATTTCTTGTGCTATCTGCAAAATTTAAAATATCTGATGAAATAATCGATGAATTAAGAAAAGCTTAAAATTGCACGCACACTTTTTAGAACTAAAAAATTTTTAAGTTATCACAAATAAAATACACTGTAAGTATAATTATTATTATTGTAAACGTTTTCGCCATAAGCTTCAATGTGCATTTTTTTGGCTTTCTGAAATATTGATATATTTAATGAAATCTTAGAAAGTAAAAAAAGTAAAAATAAAAGCTAAAAGCGTTACGGTTCGACAATAAAGTAAAATGTAAACACACAAATTAATACAATAAAACGCCTTTGTGAAACATAAACTAAAATAAAAATAACAAAAATAAATTTTTTTAAGTGATATAATATTATGACTCACCGATAAATTATTATCTATTGTCGTCTCTTTTTCTAAACACGATCTCCTTTGTTTTTCTTTTAAACAAGAGTATAGTTCGTACAGCAGTAACCCCCGCATTTTACATTGTCCAGCTGAAAGCATATTCAAGAGCTCCAATAGTTCCCGACAAATATTTTCTTTTTCGCTGATCAATTCGTTTGAAATATCTGTAAAATAATTTTCGGTGAATTTTGGTATAATTTATTAAAAAATTATTTTCACTAAAAATAGGAAAGCCTATAGTTTGAATAATAAAATATAAGAGTTATTGACTGTAAACACCTACGTAAATCACGTCATAAGAGACACTTTTCATGAGACACTTTTCCAACCTGGTTTTTCTTTATTGTTTTATTCTAACAGGAACATTATTCAAACGAGTCAAATATTAATTATTAGTGTGAGGAGAGGATATATACATAATATACTACCATGTTTTCTTATCAACGCAAGGTACAGTTACATGTTGGCATACTTCAAAAATAACTTTTAATGAAAAAATATTATTCAAGAAAATACAATTTCTAAAATTACTTTTGTAAAAAAACAATCAGATATTTTACGCTTTTTATATACACATTGTCAACAGGTTCAACTAAAAATAATTTTAAAAACAAACCACATCAAGTTATTTACCTCTCCCTGGAAGTAATAACAGAATTAATAAATACTTCTACAACCATAATAAGTACAAGGTCATACTGACATCAAGCTTTGGCCGAAAAAATGTTTAAAATTTTTTTTAAAGTGTAACAGCGTTTTTCATTAAAACTAAAATTAATATCTTACCATTCCAAGAATAATTGGGAAATTGAGAGCCTATAATCCATACCAATTTATATTTCATTTCCATAACTATGTAGTTCGAAGGCGAAACATATTTTAGTCCATCAGATTTCAAAAATTTTAAAATATTTTCCACATTATTTTCAAAGCTGTCTAATCGATTAGCCAACATACTGAAAATTATTCCAGCTTTATTCATTGACAAAACATTATCACACGAATTACATCTCCAAACCAATTTAAATTTATCCACCGAAGGGATAATAGATTTATCACAGGCGAGGCAATTTAAATTTCCCAAATTAGTTTGAAATTCAGTTGATTCATTACATCTGCAGCAATCACAAACGAATTGTTTTGTTTTCAACAAATAAATTCTTCTAATGAGAGTATTCCACAATAATTTCGTGTAACAAAATAAAATTTCTTCGCCTGCTTGAATGAACCTCGTAGATTTTATAATCATGTTTTGGTGTTCATCAAAGTAATTTGTACCGTTGGGAATACAACTGTGATTCATCATGCTTGCCAAAGGGTATAATCCCCTTAAGCTAGATTTTTCAGTCTCACTTCCAACTAGCACTTCAAATGCGTTAACATTTAACACAGAACAGGCCCAATTAAAAAAGTTTTCTTCCGATTCGGTCAGTTTTATTTCAAATTCATCGTTGAAAATTTTGAATTCTATATTACACGGGGACTTTTGTTTTGAATTTAGGAAAATTACCAGTTTTTTTTGGAAGTTATTTAACGAAAAAAATCGAAGCGGTGCTAAACACTTCAAAATGTTTTCGTTTGATCCTTGCTTCTTTCTGTACCGTTTTATGAACAAACATTCACTGAAATGTATTTTTGAAATTTCACATTTTTTCGAACATATCGGTAGAGAACAACCATTACCGCAAGTCTTAGATGTTGGTTTATGACACGTAACGCATATTGAAGTATTTGCGTCTTTCAGACGAGGGCCAATTAATAGCGGAAAATCTTTGAATATTATTTCACCTGATTTTATATTCCGATTTGCAAATAATCCGCGACTACCGTCTAATTTTGATTCCTTTATTGCCCAAAGACATGGGGGCTCGTATGCATTGTTAAGCTTTAAGTGCTTTTCTATTAACGATGAAAACATTTCCATACTGAAAGTTGGTTGATCAATAATAATTAATGCAAATTTATTCGATCACTTTATAAAATGAGATTAATTTATAATTAATTGCCGGTGGCACTTCACTTGTAATCTGTCACTGAACTTTTTACAAAATAGTAAATTTTTTGTTCCAAGCATCTTTAAATATTATACCTAAGGTCACGTGTTCATGCTTTAAAAAAACATATTACAGAAAAACAATATATATATAACTAATGGTATGTCGTATGTATGTACTTTTCAAAGTAGGTATCTAACAAAGATCTGAACAAATTCTATTTCAAATTCTAAGGTGTGCAATCAGGTTAATTATTCAGAATCCTTTATAGAAATTTTATTGAGGTAAAATTATTCTTAACGACAGCTGTAGTTGGGCAGAGGTTTGGCGTGAGGACTGCTTGAAGTAAAGAACGGAAATTCCAAATTCTAATTTTGGAATTGACGGAATTTCTGGATTTGATCGTCTTCCTGAGTAATGGAAATATTATATTCGAAAACTTATCAACCCAAGTAGGGAAATAGCAATTGCCGTATTTTGAATATTTTAAACTAATTTGATCAGCCTCTTATACAGATTGTTTAAAAAGTATCCGAAAAACTTGGTTTAGCCTCTTTGTTTCATTGGTTGTTGGGAATTTAATTTTTTGGCATACTAAACATTTTATAACATATACAGGGTGTCCCCAGGGTGTCCCCGTGACCATGGAGAACCTTTAAGCTGGTAATTAAGGACACTTTTGTAAGACAATATTTCAAATCAAATTTTGTCCGAGTCCAAACCCTTGGGGGGGTACCTCCCTTTAAAGCAATTTTTTGAATTTCTGATTTCAAATGACCAGAGCTCCGATATTATTGATTTTTTAGGCTTAATGGATTAGTGCTTTTTTTAAAGATTATTTGCTTTTATAAAAATTAAGTTATAATCTTTTATTGTATAGAATCAACGGATTTTGAGTTATAAATTAAATTAAGTGAAAAAATGTTTAAAAAATTCAGATTTTATTTTTTTACTTTCTTGCGAACCCCGTATCTCTTAAAGGAAACGTCTTAGAAAAAAATAGGTGGCCCAAATCGGATAGGGAATTTAACGGGCTACAACATTGGTTAAATTTATTAAAATAAATTTTTTTAATTTATTTTTTTTTACCTTATACCCCGTTCATTATTTTCAGAATTTCTGTGAAGACGGTTGGTTTTTCAAAAAAGTTTATTTGATCAAAGTTGTAGCCCGTTAAATTCTCTATCCAATTTAATTTGGTAGTTCTTTTCTAGGACGTTTCGTTTAAGAAATACGGGGTTCGCAAGAAAAGTAAAATAAATTAAATCTGTATTTTTTAACATTTTTTCAATTAATTGGATTTATAACTCGAAATCCGTTGATTCTAGACTATAAGAGTTTATAACCTAATTTGTAGATAAGCGAATGACCTTTAAAAAAGTTTAAATCTATTAAACCTAAAAACTTAATAATATCGGAGCTATAATCGTTTGAAATCAGAAATTCAAAAAATTGCTTTAAAGGGAGGTACCACCCAAAGGTTTGGACTTGGACAAAAAAAATTATTTGAAAATTTGTCTTAAAAAAGTGTCCTTTATCACCACCTCGAAGGTTCTCCACGGCACGGGGACACGCTGTATATAACTGCTGCGCTTCAGTTTAGGAAACATAGTTGGGTTCTAGTTTGTTCATCAACCATTTGCTTCTGAAAAAAAAATTGGTTTTCTTTTTTGAGTTTGTTTTTCAAACTCGTTTGTTTACATAATCTGTCTTTGGCGAAAATTTCAAAATATTTTAAAAGCTACTTTATTTTTCCATTTTTCTATTTGCATATTTTATACGTGCGAATATTAAATATAAACATAAATATGAAATATAAATCTAAATACACATTTTAGCAGGTGACTTATGTATAAAAACTATTTTTGCAATTTCGAGATTAAAATCATCGCATAGCACTTGCAGAAATAATTTGATGTTCGATAATAAATTATCCGTATCAAACATAATATCTAAATTTACAGTAATTGAGATTAAAATAGTAAAAGGTGTAAACAGGTCATGGTATTATTAGAACATGAACATCAAGAGGAAGTTTTAAATAGTGCCAAATATTTCAAAATGTTGATGTTATTGCTTACCTTTCCATAAATATTTTTCGTTGTACCCTATAATCCAGAGCAGCTTATACTTGAGTTCCAAGACAATTTGGCTACTGGAAGTTAGATGATTCAGAAGCTTTTCTCTTATAAATTTTAAAACACTTTCTACGGTGGAGGTTTCGAAAGTATTAAGACTGCTAGCAAAAACTGAAATTAAAAATCCAGCTTTTTTGTTAGAGATTATGTCTTGGCAAGATGTACACCTCCAAATCATTTTGGTTCTGTTTACAAAATATGGTAACACAATTTCTGAACACTTCAAACATTTCATTGCACTCATGTTTGTTCCAAATTCTGTTGGATCTTCGCAACGCGCACAATTACAATAAAAGTGTTTTGTTGTAAGCAAATGAGGACGTCTTACCGACGTTCCCCAAAATAATCTTGTATAACAATGGAACAGTTCTTGACCAGCTGGTATAAATGTTGTCGCTTTAACAATCATATTTTGATTTTTATTGAAAATGTGCGTTGTATTTGGTACGCAGGTGTGATTCATCAAACTGCTTAAAGGATAGAGACCTCTCAAACTCGATTGATTATCTTCGTTTCCAACAATGACTTCAAACGAATTGGCGTCCAAAACTGAACAAGCTAAACGCATTGTAATTTCTTCTGCCTCGCTCAAGTTGAACTGTAACTCTTTCTTTAGTATATCCACTTCATGTCCATGCTGAGAACCCATATGAGCGCATAGATGCACCAAAAGTTCTTTTTGATGATCGCTTAAAAATACAGACCGCACGGGGGTGAGACATTTAAATAATTTAATTTCGATTTTTGAAAAACCCTCACTTTTGTTTACCCGAACAATAAAATCACATTCATTTTTATGCGTTGTGGAATTTTGACATTTTTTGGAACACACCGGTAAACCGCAATTATTGGTGCAAGGATATAAATTTTCTTTGCCATAACAATTAGTACACACTATCGGACATGTTATTCCAGCTCGTGGACCAATTATCAACGGACTATCTTTAAATATCACTTCTCCAGCTTCAATGTCACGACTTGAAAACAAACCCCGACCACCTAAACTTGATTTTTGTATTGTCCATAATGGATTGTCTACAAATAATTCGTGAGATTTCAGATGTTTTTCTATTAAATAATCGGTAGTACCCATAGTTGCTAAATTTCGTACTGATGATATTACTTTTAAGTTAGTAGCTCAATTAAAACTATTGGCTTTACGTAACAAAGGTGAGAATAATTGTTATTGCCAATAAATCACACACGTAATGAGCAATAAATCTTTAAATATAATCGAATCAATTTTCGTAATTTATTAATCACTTTTCGACTCAAACTAAATAAAACACCACAAGCTTTATTTGTAAGTACATTGTTTTTCCCACTAAAAAAATACCAAGTCTACCATTCGGCAGTATAAAAATATTCGGCTTACGTTATTCCCTAACACCATCCATTAGTAATTGGAAACTGATGTCAACAATTTTAATTAGTAAACATAAATAAAACAGCAGCTGGATTTCTATTCAGTTTGTTTTGGTTTATGCTTTTGAAAATATTTTTTCTCACATCAAAAAATTATCAAATATTACGGTTCTACTTAACCTTTAAAGAACTGACCTTTTATAATATATAATATATTAACACTTTAGAATTATTTTGGCAAATAAACATCATTATGTCAAGGTTGTGTTATACGGGACAGGTCAAGCGCTTCAAGGCGAAACAACAACAAACATTATCAAGTTAAATAGTATTAAACCTATGTATATCCACTATAAATGCTGCTGGCTGATAATGAATTCGGTTCCCTATATTTAATTTAAGAAATTGTAATCGCGCGATTAATAAGCCCAGTGCGGTTTACCCTTAAACCCCCCCCACCATTCCAAAATGTACAACGTTAGATAGTTTTATAGCCCGATAGAGCTAAAAAACATCAAAAAGAAATGTGAAGTACGAATCGAAAATCTCTCATCCCCCAAAAATTTAAAACTGAATCTTGGCTACGGCACTGATTCACTAATATAATGTATCCTAAACCAATGGATAGGAAAAGCATTCAAAACATATTCAGAAATTGTATATAAATTCTAAAGAAAACCAAAAAATCAAAAAAAAATAATTTAATAAGCATATACTAGTAGTTCAGTGTATAGTAGGGGAGGGAGAGTAAATTACATATATGAACATACAATTACAACATAAAAGACGCAGTCTTTGAGCAGCTCAAATAATTAACAACATCCCTGAAGCGGCTTCAACTCAAAAATTGCAGATCAAAAAAATTGGAAATTGTTTTTAAGTTAAATTAACGATATATTACATATATAATTAACGAAATCCTATTTTAAATTAATTTATAATATGTTGTTAGTGTAAAAGCCGAGCCTCGTGGTTTTTACTTTTTATGTTTTTTAAGTTGTCGAAATTCGAAGTTTTGAGATACTTCGAGATTTGAACCAAATATCGACGCCAAAGTTGCACCTCTGCAGAAAGGGAGAATATTTATTTTTGTTTTAGCTGCCACCACCCCCAAACTTCAGATTAATTGGTCTGCTTCTTAGTCGATACTTGTAATTTTTAATGTTGTTGGTAGCTAACTGGAATTTCGTGGTCACCAAGTGTCTCTTTGGAATAAACGCAGGCGAACGGCTAACAAATTATTACGACAGTTAAAAATTTCAGAAATACCCAGTTCCTTTAATTCAATAAAAAAAATAAAAGTTTACGGGATACCTACCGCAAAGAACTACAAAAGGTACAAAAAAACAAACCGGCGAGTGGCGAATAGCAGCATGGCCAGCGGCCACGTGATCTTTAGGCGCCGCTTCTAGCTACCAAAGTTGAACATGTCCAACTTCGCCAGCGCTGATAAATACTCGCCGGCTTCTAAACGCCAGCGGCGAATTGTTTGATCTCATTGAGCTGATCGACGGCTTCTTACCAGCCGCGTCTTACCAGCGCTGGTAAGAAGTCTAATGTGACCCGCATTTTGTTTGACAGAGTTGGCCGCCGCTGCTTGCTGGTGCTTCTTACCAGCCGCGTCTTACCAGCGCTGGTAAGAAGCCTAATGTGACCCGCGCTTTAGAAGCAATTCTGCGTTCCTTAATCTTTTAGGAAATTGATTGATCTTAAACTTTCACTTTATTAAATAATTTGAGGCCAATTTGTATAAATTAATAAAGTAGTTTATTAAACACCAAAAAAAATATATATAAATTCAAAAATAATTCAATTACAATTACATACAGAAAAATCCATTACAGAGATTTTTCACTAAATAGAAAAATTCAATAAAACTAAATTAAGCAAATTAAAACTCTACTCTAATAAACACACAAAATATGATTTAATTTAATAAATCTCGTTAATTAACCTGCTCTAAGATAAAGAATTTGTTTTACAAATTCAAGTGATCACTAACAATTTTATCCTCTCTCTTATTTATTTGCTTGTAGCAAGTCAAGACAAATTAAAATTGCATCAAAATCAAACCCTTTAGATGAGGAAAAACCCTAATGTAATTTTCTCATAAAGAAAAATTAATACAACATCATAATAGAACACTCTACCATAAAATAACCCAAAATTGGTAACTGTACCCAAAAATACAATATAATTTCAATTCAAACTAACTTTATAAGAATTAAAACTCTTACCTTTTAAAATAAAGTTATCCTTACAATGAACTTAATTGGTTTTAACCGTATAACTGTTCAAAAATCCAATTTAGTAATAATGTTTTGATTCGCTTTTCTGGCTTCTCTTGTTATCTTCTCTTAGAATTTTCGTTTTAAAATATTATTAAAACAAACGAACACGATTCTGATTTTTAAATGACATTTTAAAATCGAACACCAAAATTCAAATTTAATTAAATTGCCAACAATTCATTTGTTGTTTATTGCAATTTCAAATTAATTGAATTTATTTAAAACTCCCGAATAATCTTACAGAGAACTTCTAAAATTCTCTTGAAAGAAAAATTAAAACAAAAGGTAACTAGGCGCTTGAACAGCGTTTCACCCTAGGACCATAAAAATGACAGTCTCCCTTGGACTATAAAATCACAGTTTTCCTTGGATTTTAAAAATGACAGTCACCCTTGGACTATAAAATCACAGTCTCCTTGGATTATAAAAATGACAGTCACCCTTGGACTATAAAATCACAGTCCTCGGTTCAAAATTGAGTTTTCCTTTTTATGAAATTCATCTCCCTACTTAAGACTTGAAAGATGTTACATTTTTACGACAAAGAAACTTCCTTGCACGTGCAGTCGGATTTGACTTTCGATTGCCCTTCTTTTTGATTCCCACACGAAATCTGCCTCACTTTCATGGGAAGTGCAAAGCTTTTGATTTCCTTACGAATGAAAACCCTGTGCCACCTGTCTGCGTTAGATTATAAAAATTTATAATTAGTTTTTATCTTCCAAAAGCTAAAATGTTACACCACTAATTTGTATTTTTCATCAATAAATAAAATCGATAACCTACTTTGAACCATTTCAAAAGATGGGCTATTTTACGCTAAATCTAATAAATCCAAAATCGAAATAATTTTTCATTATTCGACATTTCTCACGCTTAGCTTATTTAAAACGTTTATCTACTGAGTGTTCTTTTATGAGTGCCAACTTATAATTAACAATTTTACATTTATTTTCAAATATAACTCGCTGGAAATTTAACTTAAATTTCCGGGGTGTTACATTAGCAGTACCAAAGCTATAATTTAATAATAATAAAACTGTCAACTGAATGAACTATTCACCGACATCTATGGGAAAAATCCATATTTCCAATTCGATTATTTCGAAATTTAAAACAAAAATTGACATTGCGTCGATCCGCAATTATTTTGTCGTATATCTGCAACAAATCCTATACTTGTACGACAGTATAATTGCGGGTCGACGATTGATCCTCTGATTAATTGCTTCATTTTAATGCCATCTTCTAAATTCTATGAGAATTTAGGGGATACCTATAAAAACCTTTGGATCCAATTTACATAGGAGAAGACTGGGCAAATGGACAAGCAAAGTGAAATATTGATTTAAAATCTATTGTGTGTAATCCGTTAAAACAAAGCTTTAAGAGTATAAATACTGATAAGTGATAAGCATTTAATGTTCTGTGTAGAAAATAGCTATAAATTATTTAATTTTGTTTTCGAATGTTGAGCAAAGTGAAATAATATGTTATGGTGGACAATGTGAAATAGTATTTCACTTTGTGAAGTGATGAAGTAGTCTCAAAAATTCATGACTATTTTTAATATTCTCCAGATAATGATTATGTCATATTTTCAACAATTTAATAAATAACAATTTAAAAAAATCGGATGTGGCCATGCCCATAACTTTATCATACTTTTAAATAACAAAAATATAAAGAAATAGAATTTTTACACGATTATTGATTAATACTTTTTTATTATTATAATGAGCAAAATGTAATAAAAAAATAAAATTTACAAAATAAAAAAAAAAAATTTTTTTTAATTTGAAAAAAGAATATTTTTAAAAATTAGATATTTACACGATTATTGATTAATACTTTTTTAATATTATTATAGAGATCAATTTAATGAAATAATAAAATTTGAAGAACAGAATAAAAATTATTTTTTTAATTTACAAAATATTTTTTTTTAGAGTTTTTGTGTACAGATTTTAACCAAAATCTAATCAATTCTAAGTCTCAATATATATTGCGATGAAACACGTAGAGATGATAAAGGATAACAGATAAATAAGAAAAATAATTCAGTTTGCGACGAGATCCTAACGAGGAAGGTCGAAAATTTTTAAGTTAGCGATTGAACCCCAAGCAGGGAAAATTGTGCAGAATAAATAACCAAAGTTAATACCAAAGTTAATACCAAAGTTAATACCAAGGTTAATACCCCAGAAAATTAAAAATATAAAATCGAGAACCAGTGTCTGATACAGAAACAACAATTTTGGAACCTGGATAAAGAGTTTATTTTAAATTTGGAAGCGACAGTTGTCCTAACGTGGAAGAACCAGAGGTGCCCACAACTCATTTAGAAACAGAAGAAAGGCAAAACACCAGGTTTGCATAACAATAACTTTTTAAAAGTGCTCGCGGTTTATCCGTAAATTTTATTCGGGCCGGAACCGTAATACGCCACTGCAAATATTTATAAACCAAGTTTTTTTTTTTAAATTTGTAAATCAATTGTTTATTTTAACAAAATTAAAATTTATATTCATCAATAAGTAGGATATTTTTTTTTTGAATTAAACAATTTGAACCACATACATCCTATAATATACTAATCGTACTTTACGGAGCTCAAAATAAAAAAGTACACAAGAATTTAAAGTTCTTCATCGAGTCGTGGCAATATGTACTAAATACGAAATTTTGTTAAAAAATTCCTATTAATTTTTGAGTTAGAGCGCATACAAAATTTGACCACACACGCACTTACACCTATACAGACATTTTTTGAAAATGATAATTTTCCCCTTCTGGGACCCCAATATGCCGAAATTCATCAAAATCTCAATTTTTTTTCCGCACGATAACAATACTTTTTCATACCTTTTATGATAAAATAAAAAATATTTTTTTTTTTTAAGATATTAAAGCGTTTTTAACTGCCATGGTCATTACGCATATTTACATGTTATTATAATATATTATAGGTATTTGTTAGGGTATAGTTTATAGTTTTCTTCGATTTAATTCACAGTCCATTATAAATTTCATCAATTTTTTTATCGCCTCTTCATTGTCTGCTAAAATGTCACTAATTTCGTTTCCAAGGCCAGCCCGTTTTCGCTTCTCTTCATATTGTTGACATTCTACCAAGAGATGCCTTATTG
Organism: Cantharis flavilabris; assembly: GCA_949152465.1. Taxonomy (NCBI): domain Eukaryota; kingdom Metazoa; phylum Arthropoda; class Insecta; order Coleoptera; family Cantharidae; genus Cantharis; species Cantharis flavilabris. Next base: position 16,000,752 of record OX424435.1, read on the forward strand.
TTATGTTTACTTTACATATCTCACATTTCGGGGGTTGATCTTTTGTTAATAGATGTGCATGGGTAATTTTGGAATGTCCTGTTCTAAGTCGGGTTAGAATTACCTCTTCAAGTCTTTTGGATCTGTTCGATGTTTGCCATTCCGCGTGTTGATTTTTAACTTCTCTTAATTTATTATGTTGCAGGATATTCCAAGTAGTCTCTGTTTGTTTTTTAATACTTTCTTTGATTAAAAGTTGGATATCTCGGCTGGTTGTGATAGGTAAAGTTTGTTGATTGAGATGTGCATCTGCTGCGGCAATATCTGCTTCCTCGTTGCCCCGAATTCCCACATGGGATGGGACCAAAGAAACTCTAAAGAAACTTTATCTTCTTTTTCAAATATTTTTCGTTCTAAGATGTGAAAGTTGCAATTAGTGTCTTGTTTTGGTTTTTTAAATAATAATTTTTTACCTATTACATTTCTTTAAAATTCTATAATTTTAACGTTTTGTTTAGTTCTGTTAAATATTATATTTAGAAAGACAGAGATCTCCGACTTCTTCTTAATTTTCTTAACTTTTCTAAAAGAGAAAACTACTCTTAATGATGTAGAAGCACAAAAATCACGGACTTAAAAAAAAGAAGGTAGAAAAACAAAGTCGCTAAACACTTGGTAAAAGTATCCCCGAAGACGATTGAAGTCGAAAGGCGGGAATTATATGCTTTTAAGTTAAATTTGGCTATAACTAACAAAATCTTATTTTAAATTTTATAGATTTAGTTTGATGTTTACAGTTGCATATCTTGCAAAACTCTCAAAACTTTCTGAAAGTACTTAGAGGACGTCCATTTTTTTTTAATTTATACTCCCCACCCTTTGCTGAGATTTGGTAAGATGTGGTGGGACCAGGGTCGGTGAAACCATGTCTGTCACCCTAGGCAAAATTCACCGCTCCTCCTCAGAGCCGGATTAAGGATATGTGAGACCCGGAGCAAACATTTTTGAAGGCTTCTTGATCTTGTAGGTTTTTTATATGCACCGCAGACGAAAATTATTAATTTTTCATGGTCAACCGTGTAGATCAAGTGTAAAATTTGCTTCAGCCACCTCAGCCTTTCCTTTAATCCGGCTGTGCCTCTTCCAACCCCCTATCGTCCTACAGTTTGGTAAGTTAACTGCTATACAAAAACAATATGCCGATATAATTTTTTTCTCTTTTACTGCCCCAAAAAAGTTGCCGCTCTAAGCGGTTGCCTTACTCGCCTAATAGGTCCGCCAGCCCTGGGTGGAACCGGCTCCCCTTTAACCTGAGATTTGCCTTATAATCTTTAAATAATTAAATTTATTTGATATATTCATATTGTTTATGTATTTTGCTTCATACCACTATACCTAAGCGTTAATACTGATATCTTTTACAGTGGCTCACAATATTATTCATACAGTCCTATGTTAGCAATGTAAATTATACGTTTTGAAGGCACAAAAATTATTTTTACGTCAATACCTACTTATTAGAAATATTTTGTTTCTTTCATTTCCTTCATTTTTGTTTATATAAATTTTTCTATTTTGTCGCACCATTTCAGAATTACAAGGACTTAAAAAAAACTCTGTAAAATTCTAAAAAAAATTTTGTTTGTATCTCAAAAACGGTGCAACTAAATAGAAAAATGTATAAGTAGTTTTTTCTTGTGAATTTCATTCCCTACATTTTTGTTCATATATATTTTGCTAGTCGTTGCTATTGGCAAATCCTATAAGTTTGCGTATTTCTTAACTTCCTAAAAGGGGAAGGTATTGCATCCAGCAACAAATAATGTTGGTACCTAACAAGTACCAACCAGAAAATGAAGATAATTGTAAGCAACGAAATATAACAGTATTGAAATAAATTTTATTCTAATATTCATTCCTGCAGTAACTGCGAAAGAATTACCGTTGTTATAACTTAACCACTTCCTAAAAGTTCCGTTTGCTGTAACTATAACCAGTTCGAAAACTCTAGCCTATCCCTGTGTAAATTTGGTTAAATAATCTGCACGCCACTGGACTGACGCATGTAAACTTTTGACAAGATAACCTAACATAATCTAACGAATTCTTGTCGAAAATTTGTAAATTGAAAGAAGTTATACAATGGCTACATCAAATACAGACGAACCGATGGAAATAGTATTCACAGATGAAGACTTACCGTACGAAGAAGAAATTTTAAGAAATCCATTTTCGGTTAAACATTGGTTGAGGTACATTGATTTCAAAAAGAACAGAAAAAGCGATGAAGTTAATATGTTATACGAGCGTGCACTTAAAGAACTACCAGGTTCTTATAAGTTATGGTACAATTATCTGAAGACCCTCCGTAAACAAGTGAAAGGTCTATGCATAAACGATAAATTATTCGAAGCAGTCAATAATGTGTTTGAACGTTGTTTGGTATTTATGAATAAGATGCCCCGCATTTGGATGGATTATTGCACATTTTTAACTAATCAGTTGAAAGTTAATAGAACACGATGTGTTTTCGATAGGGCACTCCGGGCTCTTCCAATAACCCAACACCATCGCATATGGCCTTTATATTTGGATTTTGTTAAAAAACACGACATTCCTGAGACGGCGATACGAGTGTTTCGTCGATATTTGAAATTGTTTCCAGAGAACGCCGAAGAGTATATTGAGTATTTAATGGAAAGTAATCGTTTGGACGAAGCATCTCTTGTTTTAGCTAAAGTTGTAAACGATGAAAATTTTGTGTCACAATATGGTAAATCAAATCATCAACTGTGGAACGAGTTGTGCGAATTGATTTCAAAAAATCCTGATCACGTGAGGTCATTAAGTGTGGATAACATAATTAGGGGTGGATTGCACAGATATACCGATCAGTTGGGTCACTTGTGGTTGTGCTTATCAGATTATTATGTGCGCAGTGGGTTATTTGAGCGTGCTCGTGATATCTACGAAGAAGCTATCCAAACTGTCACTACGGTCAGAGATTTTACGCAAGTTTTTGACGCTTATTCCCAATTTGAAGAGTTGAGTTTGAGTAAGAGAATGGAGGAAGTGTCCAAACTTGTAAACGTATCCGAAGAAGATGAAATTGATTTGGAATTAAGGTTGTCTCGTTATGAACACTTAATGGATCGACGGTTGTTATTATTAAATTCTGTTTTGTTAAGACAAAATCCACATAATGTCCAAGAGTGGCATAAAAGAGTGGAGTTGTACGAAGGAAAACCACACGAAATAATTAGTACTTACACCGAAGCAGTACAGACAGTTGATCCTAAACTAGCAGTTGGAAAATTGCATACGTTATGGATTAAATTTGCCAAATTTTATGAACAAAATGATCAAATCGAAGACGCTCGATTGATATTTAAAAAAGGAACAGAAGTTCTTTATGTAAAAGTTGATGATTTAGCGGCAGTGTGGTGCGAATGGGCTGAAATGGAAATAAGGAATGATAATTACGAAGAAGCTCTGAAATTAATGCATCGTGCAACTGTATTGCCAGCTCGCAAGGTTGCTTATCACGATAGTAGTGAAACGGTGCAGGCACGTTTATACAAATCGCTGAAATTGTGGTCCATGTATGCCGATTTAGAAGAAAGTTGCGGATCATTTAAGTCTTGCAAGGCTGTGTACGATCGCATACTCGATTTAAAAATAGCGACTCCTCAAATTATAATCAATTATGGTATTTTTTTGGAAGAAAACGGTTACTTCGAAGAATCTTTCCGGGCTTATGAAAAAGGAATATCTCTGTTTAGGTGGCCCAACGTATACGATATTTGGAACACATATTTGACCAAGTTTTTGAAACGTTACGGCGGATCACAGTTAGAAAGGTCTCGAGATTTGTTTGAGCAGTGTTTGGAAAATTGTCCTCAAAAATTTGCAAAACCCTTGTACTTGTTGTATGCCAAATTGGAAGAGGAGCATGGAATGGCGAGACATGCAATGGCTGTTTATGAAAGAGCAACTAAAGCAGTTCCACAAGAAGAAATGTTTGAAATATTTAATATTTACATCAAAAAGGCCGCCGAGATTTATGGGCTTCCTAAAACTAGACAAATTTATGAAGATGCGATTGAAGCTTTACGTGAAGATGAAACGCGAATTATGTGTCTTCGGTTTGCTGAAATGGAAACTAAATTGGGAGAAATTGACCGAGCTCGTGGTATTTACTCGTATTGCAGTCAAATCTGTGATCCCCGGGTTACTTTGGAATTTTGGCAGACTTGGAAAGAGTTTGAGGTGAAACATGGAAACGAAGAGACGATGCGTGAAATGTTACGTATTAAACGTAGCGTTCAAGCAGTTTACAACACTCAAGTTAATATTTCGGTACAAATGTTCAAATCTGCAAGTACTATGCCTGGAACTATCGCTGATTTAGCTCCAGGGGCCAAGGATGATATGAGAATGTTAGAAGCCAAAGCTGCCGAGTTGTTAGGCCCAACTTCTTCCTCTCAAGGTAGAAATATTATGTTTCTACGTGGTGAAACACAAGGTGGAGCTAAAAATGGTAAAGAAAAGGTCATCAATCCTGATGAGATTAATATCGATGACGAGGACGACGATGAACCAGATGACGAACCCGAGGTATCAATTGAACAGCAGAGTATTCCATCTGAAGTATTTGGAAGTTTGAAAAAAAAGAATCAAATTGAAAATGAAGATGATGAAAGTAATTGATCATTTTTGTAAGTTACTTTAAGAAATTTTTATGACAAAACAAGTTTGATTCTTTTTTTTCCAAATCTTGAAACATTAACGCTCAGTTAAAAATTACAATGGATTGATTGATTTGGTTTCAAGTTTGTTAATGTTCGGTTCATAAGATCTACAATAAGGCCATAAAACTTTTGAACATGAAATTCATTTTACGATTGCCCTTTAGATGTAAGTTGTATGCATACAAAACTTCCATATATTTTTAAATAAATAAATTTAGAAACTATCAAATCTTTTTATAAATTCCCAAATCTAAAATAAAACTAGGTTTTCGAGGAAAGGATTACTAATTGTAAGGTCGAGAGGGTACACCACCAGTTCCGGCAAGTCTTTTTCATCATATAATAATTAAAATTGGGTTACCTTTAATTATTTTTTGATAAAAATATAGATAAAAATAAAATGTTTAATATATTGCAGATAAATTGAAACTGCACGTGTTAGCATTCCTGGAAAAGTGAAATAATTCGATTGTGAATTATCCCTTTATCACACCAAGCCCCTACCATGGACTTTTTCTTCCTGTTCCTCTAGTTATTTTACTCCTCTCCAACACTGTTTTTCTCTTATTCAATCTACACTACTAGGTAGCACACTGGTAAAAGGTAACAGATGAAGTGTTGAACCTACCCCATTTCATAACACTTAATTCATATTATGTGAATATCTAACTTATAACCCCTTATTCAGAAATCATTGGTCTGGCTAGGTCAGCCATCGAGTGTTACAAGCCCTTCAAAGGGGTAAAAAAATGATAAAATTAAAATTATTTAGTTAGTATAAACTTTATACTATTGTTTAACTTTATAATTATTTTTCCCTTCATGGGCTTGTAGCGCTCGATCCCCTGGTTGACCACAACCAAACCAATGATTTCTGAAGAAAAGAGCAACAAGTTAGATATTTACATATAAATTAAGTGTTATGAAAGGAGGTACGCTCGTTCGTCGCTAGCTCTAAGACTATAATGAAAAATATGTGTTCAATAATAATTAAAAGCTATCAAAATTTAAGCACCCAGATAAACCTATACGAATAAAATTTCTTAAGATTCTTATTCTAATAAATGTGTTTAATAACGGACATTCCGGTAAATAATAATTAGAAACTATCAAAATTTAAGCACCCAAATAAAATTTTGCAAATATGATTTCTTAATTGAAAATCTTCAAATTACAACATACATTCCAATTATTTTTTCTAAATAAATCCTTTTCAACAGCATTTTGATTTTGAAAGTTTATGGCATAGTTTTATTCAATAATAATACAAGTTTTTTTTTAATTTTCGAAAATTATTGTAATAAGAAACTTAAATCGGTTCCTGGATCAATCTCCTTAGGTTCAGAATTACTGAAAAAAAAACTATTTTAGTACTGGAATGATATAAAATTGAGTCACTTACGGAATAAAAATTCTCAATTTGTTAAGACCTCTGAATGAAAGTTCATTACCATTCACCACCAAGCAACAGCCTTCACGGAGCCCTAACACCGGACCTGCATCAGCCTCTTCTAGATATTGTAATATTCGTTCTTCTCTTGTTTCGCCTTTATGAATTGAATTCGGATCTGGATCCTGATAGTGCGGATTGATATTAAAAGGCACTAAATTCAGAGCATTAAAACTTGGCGGATACACGATTGGCATATCATTTGTGGTATGGATACTCCTAGTTGCAACATTAGTACCTTAAAAAAACTCCTATTATTAAGATAACGAGCAAAGAGACTTTTCTTACCTGCACTACTTCCGATGTACGGAATTCCATCAATCAAAACTCTTTTTTGAATAACATCAATCAATTGTTGATCGTATAAGGTTTTAAGCAATCGAAACGTATTTCCACCTCCAATAAAGATTGCTTCAGCTTTGTTAATCGATTCAATTGGATCGCTTTTATGAATTCCGTTCACATTATATCCCCAGCTTTTTAAAGGTCCCTCGACAGTGTTTAAATATTTGTCATGGTCTTTTAGGGCGTATGGAATGAACAAAACAGTCGAAACGTTATTCCTACAATACGAATACATAAAAAATTTGTTCTTATTTAAGTTATGGGGAAACCCACCTTTTCAATAATTTTGTTATTTCCTCCCTTGCACATTCCAAGTAGGCATATCCGTGCACTTTGGAAGATGACAAAAGAAGAATTTGTGCAACAGGCACTTTAGACATGGCGATTATGAATGATTTGTATTGTAAATTATCAACGTTAGAATAATTGTCAATAAAAATTCTTATCTGTGGTAAACTAACCTAACATTGCTCATGTTTATTTTCAAGAGGCACCAAAAATTTTCGTTGTTGTTTTCAAATAGGTATACCATCTACAGAGAAACTGTTTCAAAAGAGTTATTATTGAATTTTTAGTCCAAGTTTAATGAATTAAACTAACGAAGCAATCTAATCGCAGGAAATAATCAATTATTTCTAATGTAGGAGTACAAGTACACTGCAAAAATGGTTTTTTATATACAGTAATCTTTAAGAGTCCTTTTGAATGATATACAGAGATATTTATGTGATTCAGTTTCAGAGTATTAAATAACTTGAAAATCATTCTTAAAAATGTCAATTTTGTCCTTGCTTTTTCTTCCCAGGACGGAGGCAGAAAAAGTAAAATTTATCAGGTTCACCCGCCCATTGCAGGATTGACTAGAAATATTGATTATTTAGTTGATTGCTATTTAAATAATAAATAGGATGTTAAACAATTTATTTTTCAGAGCAAATTACATGTGGTCCATTTGGGGATTACTAAAACTCTGGATTTCTGTTTACGCAAAATTCTTAGTGTTTGTTTATCTCACTTACGGGCCAAGTTTTTAAGTTTGGCAAAGTGCAATTAATAAATTTGGATAACTTGTACCATCATTCAAATGAATCAATTTTCAAAATATTTAAGGAATTGGAAGAGATAAGGTGGTTACATGCACTTGCGTTTTGCGATTTGCGGAATGCGTTTTCCGCAAAAATTTAACAGTTCATTACATGCACTTGCGATTTGCGGAATGCGAAAGTTTAGTAACTTTTTCATAAATTAATAGGGTGTTTTGTAGAAATTGGTCGAGTTAGATTCGCACTAGCGATTTGCGGAATGCGAAAGTAGTAACTTTTCGTGAATTGATAGGGTGTTTTGTAGAAATTGGTCGAGTCAGATTAGCAATTCTAAAATAACCAAAAATACAGTGGTTTCACTCGTGGTCTCACAATGGTATTTTGTTTTGGATTAATCCAATTAGGACTTCGACCACACTGTCCCCGACTGTGATTTCTAGTTGATTATATATTAAATGAATGTAGTACCTAATATACACATTTTATTCAACGACTTTGCTAAACTAATTGATTGCAAATTAAAATATACATAACATAATAATGCACCTCTTGTACTTCACTCATGATATCAAAATCAAAGCTATTGATTCTATTATTTATTATTAAAACAATAAAAACAGCACTTGATTTATTGTAATTGTATTGTAACAATATAATAAATAGCTGTAAAAAATTCGTATTTATATATAGGTATAAAAAAATAGTTCATTATTATATTGATAATGTTTTTAAAATCAATTTGAAAACCACATGTATTTTGAAAAACTGGAAAAATTGCACCTGAACGCATGCGTATTTCAAGAAATGACCAACGGAATCCGTAAAATCTTGAAACAATTTCAAGTTTTGCGAAAATTGCAAATTCTTACATTAGTAAAGTGTCGTTTACACTGCGTTCAAATTTAACCAATCAAAACCATCTCAAGTTTTGCGATTATCGCAAAATCTTAAAATACTTAATTGCCGTTTACACTGCGTTCAAATTTAACCAATCAGAGCAAAAATCGCATTCCGCAAATCGCAAAACGCAAGTGCATGTAACCACCTATAGTAGGTATTACCATAAAAGCTTTTCATGTTCTAAATTGTATTTTTTTTAATTTTTATAAAATTAAATTTTGTGTTTTGACTGCAAATATTAACCAAATTTCCTAAGTATGCTAGCACAAAAACGATATGGTTTAAAATTGATTGTTTTAAAATGCTTGATAAAACAATAAACATCATGCATTATATTAATTAATTAATTAAAAACTTCTTTCAAATAATTGAAGAGCTTGCTTCAATAATTCAGGATCGTGTCGTTTGGGAGCTTCCACAAATGCATCCTTCAAAGGTAAATTACACAAATGCCTCCTGATAGCCAAATCGTGTCTTGCAGATAGAGCACGTCTAAATGGGCCTGCACTAGCAAAAAGACTTTTACGAATTGCAGCTTTTTCTCGTAGAGCTACTTGCATTGCAGCAATTGGATGTGAAATTTCAATTTTAATTTCCAACATTTGTGGTGCTTCATCTTCAATTTCATCGTCCACTATCTCTTCTTTAATAGTCACATCTGCTGTATTTACATCAGCATCATTACAAACTTCCTCCTTGATGTTAACTGCATTTTCAAGTTTGACATCTTTTCCATTGTCCAAATTCTTCAATGCTCGCTCCTTTTCAGTCTCCTCCTGATCTTCTTTCAATTTAGCTTGAGCATGCTCTTCTAATATGCTTTTAACCAAATCCTCCCCTGCCATTTCAACAGAAATCCCCATATTAACCAGAACATTATGACTCTCCCATCTACGCTTAGCAGAACAAATAGGTTTTACACATGGCCTAGATTCTGCTATCAAACTTGCCCAATCTACGCCTAACGCGTCACCCAAACCTTTGACTCTCATTTCCTCTTCCAATTCGTCTTCAGAAATTTCTTCAAAATCCAAGTCCATATTTTCATCTTCAATTGACTCTTCTTTAACCAATGCAGTTGGCACACTATTGGGCGACTGCAATTTTTGAATAGGAACTGGCACAATAACAGCAGGAACAACGTCTTCCTTTTCAGATAGTTTTGTATTACTGTCTGCCGATAAGTTCTCTTCCACGGGTATGTCAGCTAATTCCTAAACATGTACAGGTTAAGCAAACAATTAATTATTTAAGTGATTTAATCTTTCATACCTCTTCTCTATTTAAAATATCATCAGCGTCATCGCTAATTTCACTGAGATCATCTTCCAGTACTTCTTTCACACAAACTTTTTTTGATTCCACAACATTTTCGGGCGACTCATCAGCAGGTCGTTTCTTCGTTGGAACTTCTTTCTTCACTTCCACTTCAGGTACAGCCGAATCGGTCAATTCTTGTTTCGGCAATTCCCTATTGTGAGAATCTGTAGTTTCTTCTAAACATCGAATATTACCAACTTAATAAAACAATACATTATTACTAATAGAATCCGATCGAATTTATCGATGTAAAACAACTGAATTCTAAGTATTTTTAAGTTTAAGTTAACTATTAAAACAATAACATACCTTCTCGATGAGATGTTGCACTTTGTGGTCTTGAACGCTCTCTCCAATCTGGCCATCTTCTTCTATCTTCTACATTCCAATTCTCAGCTGGACGATTATTATAATGCCTCCATTCATCATCCAATTGAGAATGATCATGATCTCTATTATCCCAACCACGATTTTCCCAATCTAGAGGTCTTCTGCCCCTATCCCATTCGTGATTGGCGTAATCACCGCCTTCCCAATCCCGTTCCTTAAAAGGAGGTCTAGAATTTTCGTGGCCATACGATCTGGAATCTAAATCGCGATCGTGTTCAATATCTCTCTCTTCGTGCACATCTCCCCAACCATCCCTATGACCCCTACGATCTTCTGGATAATCTCCACCTTCTAGAGGCATGCAAGCATTGCGTGAATTTTCGTTATAATGATCATCTAATTCGTGATAACGACGATCTTCGTGTCTTCCTCTTTCATATGGACTATCATAACGTTTCTCATCATGTCTTCTCTCAGAATCTCGCAAATGAGGCGGTATGGCCGAATAATCACGATTGCAATCTCTTTCGGCATCTCGATTGAAATTCCTATCAGACCTATCATAATTTCGATCAAATCCGCGCTCTGTTCTCTCTCTATCGTGTGGAACTCGATCTATATCTCTATCAACACGTGCAGGTCTCTCCAAAGATTTTCTAGCACCACCACGACCATGTATTGGAGTACGATCTCGTCGAATATTTCTAGGTCTCTCTCTATCCGTTCTTTCTTTATCAGGCGTTCTTGCTCTACGACCCGGTGGAACTCGATCAGTAGGTAGAGGCAGTAAGCGTTCAGAACGATCGTCTGAAGGCTTATCCAGTCCACGATCATCACGTCTACTTCGATCGCGTCTTCGTTCTTCCTCTTTCTTAGCCAGCTCTTTCAATCGTTCGCGTTCCCTTTGTCTCTCTTGACATCTGGCTAATGCTTCTTCACGTTCTTTTTCTCGTGCAGCTTCTCTCTCTTCTCTCGCAATTCTTCGTTCACGTTCGCGATCTCTCTCCCTGTCGCGCGAATCTCGCTTATCAGTTTTACGATTTTTGTCGCTCAGACGATCTTTCGAACGAGATTTATTATATCCATCTCTTTTATCAGTCCGTCGATCATCTTTAGCAATAGGTGAGTTTTTACGACTGTTATCGCGGCGACTGCTACCACTGCCGCTACCGCGGGAACGGCTTGGAGATAATTTCCGATCGCGAGAGTGACAAGAGTCTGGAGATTCTTTTCGTTTAGGTTCTTTGGATCCTTTTGAATCTCTTTTAGGTGACCTGCTACAAAATTAAAATACATTTTTGTCGTAATTTCAATGATAAACAAATCAAACAAGCAAAAAAAATCATTAACGTATTACATAAGAGTTACACAAAAACTCAAGTTAAATAATAATAATTAAGCATCTAAGGGCCGATTGCGCCATTTAATTAATTTCACCTTAAGGGTGGGTTTCTGAGTTTTCACTGAAAAATATACTTTTTAAAATCTGTTTGACGGATTAACTAAAAAAATCTTGTTTATACACAACATTTTCTAAAAATTGTGTTGGTGCAATTGGTCCTAAAAAAAGTAATAAAGTAAAAATAATAAAATGTTCCTTACTTTTGCTCTCGTTTCTTTTGATCCCTTTCCTTTTCGCGTTCCTTTTCTTTTTCTTTAGCCCTTTCTCTTTCGCGTTCTTTCTCACGTTCTTTTTCCTTCTCTCTTTCACGATCGCGTTCTTTCTCTCGTTCTCTCTCTTTATCTTTGTCGCGAATTGATTTCTCCTTTTCTTTTTCTTTAGACACCTTTGGTGAAGGTGTGCGATGTTTCTCCTTCTGTTCACCTGAAGCACTACTAGACGGTCTCGGCGATTTACTTGGTTCATTTTTAAGTGGAATAAAAGTTTTAAGTTTTGGTGGCGGGGTTTGTGATTTTTTACTGCTGATCGGAGGAGGTGAAGGCGATTTTGTAACTATTTTTGTAGTTGGCTTTGGAAGTGTTGACTTCTTTGTCTTAACTTCCGTTCGACTGGATAATTTTACAGTTGACGAATGTTTTGAAGTTTTTAGTTTATGCTTTCGTGCTTGTTCACGGTCAGATGAAGAAGAACTGTCCCGTTTGGATTTTAATTTTTTTGATTTTTTATGTCGCACCAATTCGACCGAAGAAGAACTCGAAGAACTAGATTCGTCACTGCTAGAACTAGAGTCACTCGAACTAGACGAACTGTCGGAAGAAGGAGTGCTGTCTCGCTTTGCTTTTTTTTCTTTTTTACGCGCTTTGTTTTCCATCTTCATTTGTAATTCTAACTCTCTTTGCAATTCTTGTCGACGTTTTTCTAAATCATCGGGATCGGCATCTTCAAGTGTAGTAAGGTCCCAATGATTCCACTTCTCATCGGGACTTCCAGGAACCTTCACACTTGAAGAATGAACTCTTTTATGTAAACCGTCTTTAGTGTGTTTCTTCTTAGATTCATTTTCTTTCTTCGCTGCTCTTTGTTTCGAAGGGCTAATTAAAGTATGCGTATTAGAATATTTGCACCCCTTGCCATATGGGCAGGTACCGTGTTGAGCCCAATGATGACAAACGTCTTTATGAGCTGATCCTGCTTTGGTACCTAATCTTTCGAATACACTAGGTCGATTTTTCGTCAATAGTTTAGTTTTTGGGGTTATGTTTACTGTGATTTTTCGTTTCGTTTGTTTAGACATTTTTAATTTGTTTTCCGTAAATATCTAATACACATTTCATAAATAAAATTATCATTTTCACCAACACAAGCTAATAATAATATATTTTGGTTTGCTTTTCTACACTTCAAAGCTTTCACCGATGAATGCTGTCAATCTGTCATAATCTACCTAAAGCAGTGTTTCCAAACTTTTTCTTTGTTTAAAATTGTTGTTAAATTTTATTTATTCACAATTACAATTTTTTTTTTAAAACTGCATATAATTTAATAACTCGAAATTTTTTTAAACGAACTAGACGAATTTAAACAAAACTCTGTAAAACACAAAAACTATTATCATCTATAAAAAAATAGAAAAATGTATACAGTAGAGCAAACCATTAATTAATATGAACTTAAAGGAAATAATATGAAAAAACGACAATATGTATTATATACACGACTATTTTACTCAGCTGTCATTAGACCAATGGAATGAAAAAACACGACACATTCAACCAATGGCAATCGAATTGCAGCGATAATTCTACTCGTGTATAAAACAATGAATAAGAAACGTCAAACGTCAAAGTTGGCTAGCGGATAAAAATTGTACTTAGGAAGGTGAAATCAAATACATTAAACTAATAATACGTACAACTTCGCGGGTTGTCAAGCATTTTTTGGGTATCAGGCTCTTTCGCGCCACCTACCATGCGAGTTGGAAGGTTGGAACTTAACGTTCTCTCTCTAACTCATTGGTCCCATAGGTTTGCGGTAATGTATCTATCTAGTGACTGTAGATATATTTGTTTTCATTAAAATTCCAATTTTTCGTTGTAAATGACGTTTTGAAATGATCTTTAAAATCGCAACTTTAGAAAAAGAATGCTAAGAAAAATTAAAAGTACAGTTTTAATTACTGTGAAAAAGTTTTTGTAATTTAATGTTTTTAGTTTTTAGTACAAAATTTAAAAAATTTGTTTCCAAAAATTACTTGCTTCATCCACTTTGTTGTTTTGTAATTATACTTTGTAATTATTACAGCTGGACACAGCTCATATTGCACCAACTTTATTTGACATTTCATAAAATTTAATTCGAATAAAATTATTTGTTTAGTGCTTTCAGTCAAATTCAATTAAGTTATAAACAGTGACAGTGACATAATATTATGTCATGAGCATGCATTTGAGCGCATTTAAGTAATATCAGTACCAACTCGGCTTGTAGGAGGCGCCACTTATGAATATTCCCTCAATTTGGCGAAGTTGTACGTATTATTAGTTTAATGTATTTGATTTCACCAAATACATTAAACTAATAATACATACAACTTCGCCAAATTGAGGGAATATTCATAAGTGGCGCCACCTACAAGCCGAGTTTATCATACTTTAATTTTTAAAATAGAGTTCTTATTGGCAAAAAATTCACAAATTAAATAATAAACTTTATGATTTTCTAATAATTTGCTGTCTAACAATTTTTTTTCTGACTCAGTGGTTTTAATTAAGTTTGCCAGAACTAGCTAGTTAAGACGGCTTAATATTGAGAACGATAGCCTATTAAGTTAATTAAAGCTTCCTATTGGTTCTTCTTATATACTAACCTAAGAGCGGCGCATCCTAAATGAATTTTAATATCTTTTACTAAATTTACTCAACTCAGTAGTAGTCGAGGGGTAAATCTCCTGACAAAAATATGTACACCACATCTCCTTTTCCTTAAAACATCCCAATACATCCTCACATCTCCCCACATTTCGTCCATATCCCCACATTTCCCTTACATCACCTCTCATCTCCGCCATATCTCCTCGAATCCCCTTCATATCTTCTCACGCCTCTCATGTATCCTCACACCTTTCAATTCCTTGTTTAATCGTTTGATTCTCTTTTATTGGGATTACCGCGAACTCTTATGAGTTGATCAATACTTAATTTGATGGATTGTTCATTAAAAAACCAGCACAGTGAAGATTTTCGGATCGTTCTAATGTTATTACCGACTTTAGTTTTGAGAAAAGGACGTTCCGATTTATGTTTAGTACCTTGGTCAGGCATATTCAAAATTCGCCATATGTATCACCTAATTTAATAATATCGGCCACAAGGTTAAAACCACAAGGTTTTAACTTTAAATTATTCATTAATATTCTGATATTATTCATTTATTTCTTGATTTCAGTCTTGCATCTATAGTTTCTGGAGTCGATTTAATGGGTGTTCAAGAAAGTAGTTATGTTACCTTTCTTTATTTGTTATTGAAATATTAAATATCTCGTTAAATATTAAATATTTTTTTATTTTTTAAATAATTATTTTTGGTTTGCTTTGATTTGGTTCCGATATCTCCTATATATCTCATCCACATCTCACCGACATCTCACCTATACCTCCCTCACATCTCATCTATATCTCCCACATCTCTCTCATATTTCCCACATATTTCCCCACAGCTCTCCACATCTTTCCATATCTCCCCATATCACCCCACATCTCCCCATTTCTCCCCATATCACCCCACATCTCCTTACCAAATCTCCCGGTGATGGGGTAGTAATAGATTAACGTCCCAATTTATAGACAAGTATTATTTATAAATTATAACCTTATTTTCTCGGTCAATAAGGGTCTATTTTAAAAGTATAAACAAAAGGAAGCGTGGAAAGGTCGCAGAAATGAAGAAATTAAATGCTAACGAATGCAGGGTTCATCTTGCTTCTCCTAATCATGACTGCGGAAGATCATCTGTTGATTTCTTTTCTTTACCCATTTGCTCACTAGAATCCCTAATTTTTAGAGCTTTACAAATATAATAATTTACCAGCTATTACGTATAAAAAATTTCAAAAAATTAAGTTCAATCAAGATATTGCTATGAAAAAATATTGTAATTTATTAATTATTACTTGTCAATAGGTAGGTACTTAACTATAGTATATTCCAGTTAGTTTTTAGAATAATTACTATATTAGTAGATATAAAATGCAAGCTAATAAATATTATTATTATTACATAATAGGATTGTTCAAAAATTATTTTTAATTAAATTCAGTTCAACTCTACGTTGAACTCGACGTTGTTTTATAACACAACTCCATAATATTTAATTTTATGATTAAAATGATCGCTTTTTGATTTTTATCATTAGGCCATTTGTTGTGCGTAGTATAATATCAAATATTAATTTTGGGGAAAAGTTCTCTACTGGTAGGATTTGATAGTTTCGTAAAATTGAAGAAATTGTCGATTTCATTATCAAATATGCAAATCGTTGTCCTAAAATAAATATTTTAAATTAATTATTTCAATTATACGATTTCCGCAAATAAAATTTACCAATGCAATTTCTGGAACCTGCGCTAAACGGCAAATAAGCGTATAATGGCCGTTTTGAAGAATTTTCGGCGGAAAAGCGTTCAGGATCAAATTTTTCTGGATCTGGATATATCTCAGGTTGTCTATGTAATCCATGAACAAAAATCGCAACTGATAATCCTACAGGAAGTGTCTCGCCATCTGCAAAATTAAATTATTTATTTTTAAAATCTTTGTAAAAGTGATGACTGTGAACACATTTTTTTTTAAATAAATTTGTTTTCATCATACATTGATTTTACATTAATTCACTGTCATTTAAACCCTAGTTTCTCACTTCCTTGAGGACCGATGTAAAGTTTGAGTTACACTGCTAGTCTCCTGTACCACATATAAGTATTATCGTATTATGTAGATATACTTACAAAATTGTACTTCATTAGTGACCTCTCTTGCAAAAGCAGTAACAGGTGGATAAAGTCTCATTGATTCTTTAATGACCATGTCCATATATTTCATATTTTGATAATCTAAATGCGTTGCTTGGCGAGATTTGTCATCACTGAATATTGTTCTTAACTCTTCAACCACTTTTTCCTGTGATAAAAAATGATATTAGTGTAATAAATAAAATTAATGTTATGCTATGAAGCCAAAATTCCCAGTTTGATCCCGAGCGTACTAAAAATTTATTCTGACTGTCTTCCCTTGGCAGTTTATAGTAAATCACGGGGTATCTGTGAAGAAAAACTATCTAAAAGGACAGAGAGAAACAGAGAGAGAAAGACATCATTTGTATTGATATGTTACTTTGCTAGGTTAATATTTTTCAAAAGGGTCTCTACCAGAATAATAACAATCTTTAAAAAGTTTTGAAAAATTTTCAAAAATTCCAACCCACAGAATTAAATCTAAATATCCATTGGGGACATCAAGAATCATAATATTGATTCCAACTATTCTTTTATTATCAAATTTAAAATTTTAATTTAAACAATTTTTGTCCAATCTAAAATTAAAACTCAACAACCAAATCAAGAAAAATATTATAAATTTTAAAAACAAATACAATATTTTCAAAAAATACAAAATTTCCAAATTACATAGGAATTGAAAATTTCAATGTAGGATTTTATTGTGAACCCTGTGTTTAATATCCAACCTTGTCTTGAATCCAAAATCAAAATTTAAGATGATGTTATATAATCACATCAATTAATTCTTATTACACATTAGCCCAACACTAATTAAATTATTGCATAAATTTTCAATTCACATAACATTTTTAAATTGCAATTTTTTGAGTTATGATAATCTAATCAAAAACGTCAATATGATAAACAAACATTTCCTATAATTAAATTGAAATAAATTAAATTTCAAAAATTAAATCATTTTCTTATGTTTGTAAACCTCGAAATAACATTCTAAATAATATTAAAATATGAATTTTAAAATTCTTAAAATTTCGTTCATCTTTGAGATTCTCTTAATTTATTACAATCAATTATCCTCCAAATTATACCTTGAAAATTTAATTATGATTCTCCTTTTAAAAATGTTCTTTTACAGAATAATTTATAATAATTTCCGCAAATGTCATTGTAGCTTCTAAAATGTTCTTTTTTCGTATTCTTGGCAACTTAACTTTTTTATTACCTATATTCCATTAGATTTGCTTTTTCTAATCAATTTACCACTGTTTTAAAAATAACTTCCAATGCATCTTAATTCTTCAAAATCTTGTTAAATCATAGAAATAATTATGTAGTAATTATAGAAATTAATATATATTAACTGTGTCACCAAAAAAATTATTGAAATATGTTGTTTTTGCTTAAATTTAACTTTGCCCCCCCTGAACATGAAAACTAGAGTCAATTCGAACAAAATAACTACGTGCCAAGTACCTTATTATAACATTAGTGTATCTAAATTCACTCCAAAACCTAATACCGCATTTATTTTTAAATATTGAGTTCTAATTGCTATAAAATTTTAAATTTAAGTTTAAATTTAATTATTCTGATTATTCGAGTAGGTAATCATTTTAATACTAATTTGTTAATTTTGATCTTTATTTTTATTAATTTAATCTTGATTTTGGGATGCCAAATTGATATGTTGATACAATTGATACACAAAATGAATCCAAATTTGAGAAAATAATTTTAAAATTTAAATAAATTTCTACAGTTTATTAAATAGACCGTAAATTGAAGTGACTATTCAATTCACATGTCATCTGTCAAAAGTGGACCAATAAAAATGTTTGATGTGAGATTACATGGCCAATCAAAATGAACTGCAGCGAATATTCCACTAGTGGTGAATTGCAGCGACTATTCCATAGTAGGACAAGCGAATATTTTAAATAAATAAAAATTTTTATTGCTATTATAACAAGAAAACGCGTTCAATATAAATTATTATGAATTTCAAGAATAACAAAAGTTTGTTTACTATAGTTGTCACAGAAATAAAATCATGTGTAACTCAATTTTTTTGTCAATTTTATTTTAAAAGTAAAATTTGTTCAGTGAATAGTCTCTTAAATACGACTCGTAATCATAGATGATGTAGAATATTTTGTGGTGATATCACTCATATTCTTTGCGCTTGCGAATAGCATTCGTGCTGGCGCACTCATGCTATTCATTTTGCAAGCGCAACGAATATTCGTGATATCAGCACAAAATATTCGACATATCTATGACTACTCGTGGTATTACAAGTGACTATTTCACTCAGCTGTCATTAGACCAATGGAATGGATAAACCAATTAACTTCAAAATTTAAATAATTCATATTATCTACTTAATAAACTTGAAAAAAATTGTGCTTTCAGCAGTAACTCAAATTATAATTTTAATTAATTATTATTAACCTCCTATTTTATTCGTGAAATAGTCTAAATAAATATCCTCTCGTGCATTTCAAAGTAGTAGACAATTCGTGAGCTCAAAAAGATAGTCGACAGTTTGAATGCACTTGGGATATTGTATATGATAACTCGACCCAAGTGCGCCATTATCAAATCCACTTTTATATTGCCTTTAAATTACAATTTAATTTTAAAAATTTTACCAAATAACTTATTTCAATCTTCCAATAATCTAAACTTTAACTCACTTTCTTCAATCATCAATTTCATCATTCAAATTAATCCAAAATTTATTATTCTGCTTGAATAATAATCAAATCTAGTTGAAATTTCTTATTTAAAATTCATTTCTATTTTATTATTTCATTTAAAAACAGGATTTAAATCTTCTGCCTCACTGTGCGGTAGTAATATTAGTTTCCAATATTAGCGCAATATTTATTTGCAATATTGGGACAATATTAAATATAATATTGCGCCAATATCAAAATGCGAACATTTTTCAATATTGGTGCAATAATGGTATTTGATGAAATTTCAAATATTTAAAACATTACTTTTGGCCTTTGTTGATGTGCGTAAAGTTAGCCCCGCCATTTGTAAAAATTTAAAAACTGAATATTGTGCCGGATTGTGCTCGATGTGTGCTACGTTGTGCCGTATTTTTTTTTACTTTTTTTATTTTTTTAAAATTTTATGGAGATTGCTTATTTTGGGGTAGAAGTTAGCCCCGCCATTTTTGATAATTTAAAAAATTAAAATTGTATTGGATATTTTGACAAATAAATTTTTTTGAGCCGAAAACTGTTTTTTAATTTTAATTTAATTTTGATAAATAAAATATTTTTAGGCACACACAATTTTTCGCTATAATTAATTGAGATGAAAGATATGCAATGGTCATTTGTAAACCTTTGTATTCAGGTAAAAGTTTTAAAAAAGGTTTGTAGTGTATTTATTGTAATAATAATATGAAAAGTCTAGACTGTAAAAATAATATTTGTTGTTAAAAAAAAAGATCATTAGAAAAAAAAATATGATTAATTGTCAAACATTTCTTAATATCAAACCCCAATACGTTTCTACCAGGTAAGTAAAACAGTAAATTTCTTGATTTAATGTAAATAGAAAGGGTATTATAAAATGGGCTATTGTAAGTTCCACTGATCTTGTTTATGAAAAATATTGCTAATCATTTCTGTCACATAATGTGACTCACATTAATGATAAATAAATCTGTAGGTACAGTAGTGGTTTATATTTGATTTTTTTTAAAGAAATACGTAATTTCATAATTAATGTTTTCATGTAATTATTTGTTTTGAATTTTAGTAGTAAATAAGTAAAACATTTTGATAGTGTCATGGTCAATAAAAAGCCTCTTTCAAAATGGGTTTAATTATTAATCTGTCTATTGGGTATCCACTATTAATTTGAATCTCTATTTGAATCACTTATTAGAGAATTCAAAAAATATAAGAATAATACAATACGTAGAAAATCAAAATTCAAAAAATTTAAAAAAGAGACAATTAACACATAACAGGTCTGAATTAAGAAAATTTGAAAAAATGAAAAATTCGTAATACGATAGTACAATATAACGTTATTTCATGATTATTGCCATTCTTCAGTTGCACCTAATCGTTTACATTGTGAAATAAGAAAAAAAATTTCAAACTAAACAAAAATATAGACTAAATTGTACAAAATTGACTTACCATAACCTCCAAAGATTACCAAAACTGAACTTGTTACATGAAGTATGAATAATTTTTCAAATCATTTTTAAATGATTTTTGATAAAAATGATAAAATCTAAAAGATTTAAAAAAAGTAAAAAAAAAAATACGGTACAACGTAGCATACATCGGGCACAATATTCAGATTTTAAATTTTCAAAAATGGCGGAGGCCGTTTGTTGTAAGTTTGCCGAAAATGTTGCATGAAATTACATCACTTCCGCTCTGTTTGTTACTTTGTTCCCTGATGTAAACAAGATATAAGGTACGAATTGTACTTCAAATTTATCATAGTAATGCAATTGATGCTCACAAATCGCATAAAATCTTTTTATCAAGAATTTAATTAATATATTACTTTAATTTACAATATTAACTAGCAGAAAAATAATTAATGTAGTATGTATAATATATAATGTCGATGTAGAAATAATCACCATTTATATGTTTTTCGTCACCCGTAAGCAAAGTTTTGAAATAAAAGTTTGCGATAAGCTGTTTGACGATTATTATTAAAAATATGTATGGCTTAGACTTATTTATTGTAGGGTGGCTGTACCGTTAATGGACACTCCAAGATGATTTTTGCTTTTAAAATGATAATGTTTAAATCTTCCAATTAGAATATCTATTAAAATATTTATGAAAATATATTATTTAGAAAAAATACTGTACTCTTACTTGTACTAGTCTTCGTATCAAGTTTTCCAAAATATTTTTAGTCAGGTAGATACAAATAGTCACTGAAGCGTTAAGTGGGAAAAATTTTTTTGCAAAGCAGAAATATGTTATGATGACTATAACTGGAGCAGTGAGCATTACTAGTACATTCACCCTATAATATATTATAATAATTTATAATCTAATTATCAGTAAAATTTGACTCACCTGTACATCTGGATTTTGACTCAAACAATATAATGCAAAACTAATTCCAGCAGTTACTGTATCATGACCCTAAACAATTAAAATTATTTAAAAAATTTGCATCGACAATAAACAGGTTATGAAATAATATCAGCTTTGATTTACAAATTCCGAAAACAATATAATTTTTTAAAAGAATTAAATTAAATATAAATTGAGTTAATTATTATTATACCCACCTCAAACATAAAGGTGTCTACTTCATTTCGAATAGCATCATCAGCCAATGGTTCATTGTTTATCTTGCATTGTAACAAGAGATCCAAAAATGCAATCTTTTTCTTTTCTCCAATATCATCAGACTGAATTTCTGTTGCCGATTTAACATTTGAGGTAGAATTACTTAACTCGTTATGTCTTTTCTGAATTACTGAATTAGTAAATCCGTGTAAAACTGAAAGTACTTGTGTCTCCTTTCTAAAACCACGTGTTAAACTGTAGATGGTATCGTTAAACTTTAATGGTGAAAACATGCGTGAAGATATCAAGTAAGACATTTTTTTAACACTTCGAACGTACTTCGAGTTACTGTTAATTTGAGCATTTACTGAAACACCCATTGCGGTTTCTAAAACATGGAAAAAATTAAAGATAAAAAATAATTTCTCAAAAGATAAAAGTTACCACAAATTACATCAAGAGCCGCTGCCGAAATATATGGAAACGCATTGAAACCATTACCATCTACATTTTTTTCTAATTGTTTAACCAATATCGCAGCTTGGTTGTTAAATATGTCAATGAATTGATCCAGGATTTTAAAGTGAAATGTCGGTGTAATTAATTTTCTATGGACTTTCCATTTTTCAACTAAAAATTATAACACAGTATATAAATATATTGCTATGATTCGGTGGAGAACCTAAATTGGTGTATACTTTCTCTAATTTGAACTCTTTGAGGTAAGGTAGTAAAATATCTAATGGATGTGACTCTTTAAATCTCTTTAATTCAAAGAAATATCCCACTTATTGAATGAATGGAAATTTTATTTTTATTAAACAAAACAATTGAATTACAAAATTTATCTTTGATTTACAAATATTGGCAGTGACACATCATTATTCCGAACCGAATTAGATTCCGCTTAAATCGCGAGCACTTTAAAAGTTATTTTTAAGCAAACCTAAACTTCTGTCCTAGTGGTGATTTTAAATGGGTTTTGGGTACCTCTTCTGTCTCCCACGTTAAAGAAGAATTGTCCTTTTCAGTTCCAAAATGATTTTCTATTCCAGTTCCAAATTGTTGTTCCAGATTATGGGCCGCTGGTTCTTGTCCAAAAATTTAATTTATTCTTCTTGGATCGAAATATTTTAATTTACTTGGTGTATGCTATGGTAGTATCAAAGCACACACATGCACACAATCTCTTTCAAGAGCTATGATTAACTCCACACGATTTTCCCTTTTAGGGGTTCAATCACGAACTCAAAAAAAACGACCTTCCTCGTTGGGATTCCGTCGCAAACTAAATTATTTATCTTGTTATCTTTTATACATCTGTTGCCCAGACAATTCAATTTTTTCTTTTTTCAATTTTTCAAATTTATGCGTGTTATTTGATAACGCGATTTTTTATAAAAAGTTCGTTTGCACGCGCGCACTGTTGGCAATATTTTTGTTTTATACACATTTTTGGTTTCTAATTTTTGCTTATTTGTTTAACTATAAAATTTGGTTTGTTATATTTTTATATATTTCGGATTGTAAAGTTTTTCTTGAATTAAAGTTTTACAAATTTTACTTTGATTTATTTATTTTTATTTAACAGCTCAAATTCGATTTTAGGACCGTGGAAGTCTCCCACGTCTGCTGGCTTTATACGCCCTACGTGTTTCATCGCAATATGTAGGTATCATAAATAAATATCATAAATAGTCTATGAATTGATTTGAATAATATACTGATATGCTACCACATGGTATCGGTGAAACTCGGATGGATATTTTAGCAAGATAATAATCCGAAACATATTCTAAACATGTAAAAAAATATACAGATAAGGCCAAAATGTGCCTGTTTGAGTGGCGTAGCCCAGACTTCGGATTTGAATTTGATAAAAAATTTATGGAAATGTATCAGAAGTGAAACATACCAAAATACAAATCAGTTGTGAGATGTTTTACAGAAGGAATGTGAAAAATAACATGACTAAAGCGTTTAATGAAGTTGATCGACTCGATGCAATTACAATGCAGAGTGTTTTTTAAATGTACATCTTTAAAAGTAAATATTTAATCTCTGTAGTTATCATTTTTAATTCTAAAGTATTTAAAAAATATGAAAATAAAAAAAAGAAAAGTTGGAATGTGAAAATCTATTTTGCCAATACATTATAAACGCAAAACGCTACTGTACATACAAACAAATATTTCTCAACCTTACCTTTGCTTGTTAATAATCCCGATCCTAACCATGCATCAAAATATTTATATTCATAGGATTTATTCAATATTGCTGTTGAGCCAAGAACAGCTTCAGCTGCTTTGTGATCAGTGATAACAACTTTACTATTTGCTCCTAACATTATTTTAAATATTCCTCCATATTTTTTTTGATAATATGCTATACTTTTCATTCCCTCTGAAATAAAAATGGATTTATTAGATTTATTTATTATATTTGCTAACAATATAAATATAAATTTTGAAACGGTTGGGTTCTATTTTAAATTTATAAGCCCCGGAATAATAATATAATTTGTATAATCAGTTTCACATCTTTTCATCATCGACAGTTAAGTGTCGGTCAAATTCATTCAAGTTAGTGCAGTAAATCCTGTACAACGCTTGATAAAAGTTCAATAAATCTTGTTTAGAGTTTGGCATCAACTTATTAGCTGACGTATGGTATCTATTAGCAAGATTGAAATAGTTTTCCTAAAAATTTTAAATTTCAAAAATTAAATCAAAGGTTAAGAATCAACAAATCGCTTTGCTGATATCACTGAAACACACAAAAATATGAAATTTACTCCACAAACATCCTGCAGAAGGAAGAGCCCACGGAGGCACAGCACTGATTATACGTGATAATCTGATTATATAAAACATCATGAAGCAAACGGTTTGCTGAAGAATGATATCAGAAGATAAAATGGAAGACTCTGACCTATTCAACACACAACATTAAGAAGGCAGACTACAACCAATTTTTTAATAATACAAAATATAACAAAACAGCAGTCGATGAACTAAAAGAAAATATGATGGAAATGAAAAATCAAGGTGTACAAGATTATCTAGAAAGTCTAAATGCTTCTAAAAATAGCGACCATTCTTTATGGAAAGCTACACAAAAATTGAAAAAGCTACAACAAGAAATACCACTTATCAAAGATGAAAATCACAAATGGGCTATTGAATCGACAGAGAAAACGCTGAAACCTTTGCAAAACACTTGGTTAATATCTTTCAACCGAACTTTTCTACGATCTCAACTGAAGAAAGACACTGACTGACAAAGACAAAGACACAACTGAGAAATATCTTGAAGCCTCTTTTCAAAAATAGACTTCCCAACCCAACATTTAAAAATAACAGATGTTAAAAGAATTATTGAAAAACTACATTCAACAAAAGCTCGTAAGTTTGATCTAATCACTGGAAGAGTACTTTAAGAAATAACTCATAAATGCCTCAAAGCTGTTACTTAGATATTCAACGCCATCATAAGAATTAACAAATTTCCCAACAAATATAAAATAACCTAATTTCCAAAACTTACCTTAACGACTAAAACCTGTAATGAAACAGTGAAAAATAATACCTGATCATCAGTTTGAATTCTGTAACCTGAATGGAACAATAGAGCAGGTCTATCAAGTGGTTAAGCGGTTCTGTTCAGCTGCTTTTCTTGACGTTAGCCAGGTTTTTGAGAAGGTATGGCACTAAGGATTATACTTTAAAATGAAAACAACCTTACTATACCAGTTTTATCAAAACCTCACGTCATATCTGAGTAATAAGTAGACACCTTTTTGAAATCCTGTTTAAATCAAAGTTCAAATCCTGGTCGCGTCGTAAACACTGCTGTAATCTAAAGCCCAATTTCGATCTCTGGGCTGTGGGGGAAGGCAACTGGAAACCACCCCTCTAATTAAAATTCCTAAAAACGTCATCTTGTTCGACCACGACTCCGCTGCAAAGAGGAAAACAAGAAAGAAGAGGAAGAAAAACCAGTTGTCGTACAATAAGACATACCATTACCATCCATTACAAAGAGATTTTCAAATGTAAAGGCCAAATTAATTAGCAACGGAACTATTTAACAACGAAGACAACAAATTGCTTAGATTAAGTAGATTCATGCCTGAAGATTTAACAAGAAGATTTAGTACATAAAATTAATAGCATCATATTAATTAAAAATAAATCATAAAATTATGTAAATTATGGGGATTGCTTGCTGAAGCAGTACTCTGTATCATAATATAATAAGCTTATTGTTTGTAAACAGGTTGCTTGTATTTTTGGAATTAAAAAAAAAATATTTTTTAAACTTTGCTTTATTTATGTGCAACCGGCGGAAAGATCAATAAAGTTTTTAGTAGAATTTACTAACAATAAATTAGAATTAATTCAAAAGATTATTAAGTTAAAAATTGTACACAGTTAAAAATTTATACAAAATTACAATGATTTTTATTGTAAAATTTACGTTGAAAATCTAAGTAAATAAATAATTACGGTAACGTTTGTGTAAAATTAAAAAAATTGTACAAAAATAATAGAACAATGTAAATTTACTGATTTAGATAATGTAAAATTAATTTCTGTTTTGTAAATTTACAAAAGTTTTGTGAATTCACAAATGATATAACTTGTATTTTTACAGTTCCCATATGAGTACATATTACTTGGGTATGTAAAATTACATCCTTATGTATATTTACATAGATTATTATAGGCTACAAAGTTGCCAATGATTTTTTATGTAAATTTACATAAAAAGTTTTTACACTGTAATTATTAATATAAATGATAATTAAGGGGATAGATTCCATAGTTCCATTTATAATTTCAACAACTTTGAAAAATAACCAATCTCTTTATCATAATTTTATAATTTATATATATAAAAGTCTAGGTTTAGTCCTTCATTTTATGATAATAATACGTACTTATAGAACCAACCTGCAGCAAATATAAAAGGTAATTTTTATAGAATAATAGTCTCGACTAATTTATCTTGGAAAATAATTCTTAATCATATTATTTAATGAAATTATTTATAATATAAAATTCATAAATATTGGGTGCATATACCGGGTGCTGAATGAGTTAGCCGAACGTAGGAGATTAACATATAAAAACTTATTTATGCAAATTTCTGCTTCCCTAATTATTTTAGTGAATAAATAAAAGATACAAAAATAATGCAGAAATATAAACTACGAATGATAAAAGCATTAGATTTAATCTAGCTTTTACTAAAAAAGTCCAAAAATGCTTTTTAAATTGTTAAAATTTTAATTTATCGGACTGGTCATGGAATAAATTCAATTTAATTTCTATTTTTTTAAATAATTACCTTGGAAACTTTCATGGCCAGTCCGACAAATAAAACTTTTAACAATTTCAAAAGCATTTTTTGACTTTTTAAGTAAAAGTTAGATGAAATCTAATGCCCGTATCATACGTAGTTTATATTTGTGCATTATTTTTGTGTCTTTCATTTTTTCTCTAAAATAATTAGGGAAGCAGGAATTTGCATAAATAAGTTTTTACATGTTAATTTCCTATGTACGGCTTACTCATTCAGCACCCTGTATACTCGTATGCTGTTTATACATGTTACTCTCATGCAGTGGCGTATTTAGAAAATGCTTAGGGGGGGGGGGCAGACCAAATATTTTTTAAGTATCTCGTTAAAACATTCATGCGCGTCAATTCTAAACTACTGACAAGTTACAGAAATAAAAAAATTTAAGCTATAAGTCTATACAAACAAAATAGTAATATATATATATTACATTATAACATTATAAGTATTAATTTAAATAAATAAAAAGTTATTTAAATTTTAAAACCTCGTGGTAAACATTATTTTTATCCGGGAGCGCTTCAGGGATACAATCCGAGTCATCCTTGGGGGAGGAGCAACTGCTCCTTTGCCCCTCTCTAAATACGCCATTGCTCTCATGAGCTTTGGTTAAGGACCGATTAGTTAATCCGCTATTTAAACATTTCAAAAATTATCCATTCAAAATAAGATGTAAATGGAAAAACCAACATTGAATAGTTAATAAAACTTTTGCTATTAATTCAATTTATTCTATACGGGTTTGTTTCTCCGTGTGAAAGATTCTTTAAAATTAAAAAATTAAGATTAAATTAAGAAAAAATTAAATAACAATGCATTTTCCACGCCGGCTGTATATATATATACTGTCGTGTTTCAAAATGCAAAATTGGAGTATTTTGGAATTATTTTATTTATTTTAAAATGAATTTGTTTGCTTTTGTTAATTTTTAATATTTGGGTTTGGTTTCGTAACTAATTTTTGAATTTCGCTGTTATGCGCGAAATTGTAGAGGTTGGTAAGATTTTTGGAAGAGTGGGAGCTTATTGCCGGCGTGGTTTTTGAGAGCGGACGCGTTCCGTTGCGCTCTTATAAAATTTGAGATTTTTGAACAGGTTTTGATATTTTTATGATATTATTTGAATTTGTGAGATTTGATTTGTTGATTCAACAAATAAAGAGATTATTTTAGTGAGAATTTTTGATGATTTTGATTCTTCGATTATATTATTAAAGTTGATAATAATTTGGATATCAATAATTGGATTTTGACAGTTTGGATGTTAATTGATTGAATTAAAATTTGGATGTTGCAAGAATTGGTTTTTGGAAAAACTGGAATTATAAAAATTGTAAAGGCGTAGAAGATTTGGATACGCGTGTCGCACCTGGGGTGATAACGTACTCGCAATCACCGTTCCATTTACAAAACGAAAATTTTATTTTAAAGTTATTTGTAATTGAATTTGAATTGGAAAAAAATTATTTTATGGGTTGATTTTGGGTTTTTAAAAATAAATTCGTGCTGTTCGGGGCATACAGGAACCGACTAACTGAGCGTCTCGTGTTTACCGACAATTTTGAGCTAGTTTGGCAAACTTTTAGGATTGTGAAGGATAGGTAAATTTTTTATACAAAATCCCACAACAATACATATCATTAAGATATTATATAATATAATAAAAATAAGATATTTCAAAATTAAAATTTCAACTATTTACCTGAACCATTTTTAAAATAATAAGCGCTTCCGATGATTGGTAATGGAGTAGGCCCAGGAAATTTTTTTAATTTCACATAATATATGTATAATCTCGAAAACCACCATAATGAAACAACTGCAACAATCAACGATAACAATGTCAAGATCAGGATCATTTTGATTTGAAAATGAAACTAACAATTCGAAATAATTTATAAAATCATATATTTGGCTTTTTGTTTAATTGAAAGAGTGGGAGACTAAATTAAAAGTTGTGATTTCCCTGCAGATAAATATACTGATGTGTAGCTTGGTTCTCGGGATTTGTAAATAAGATTATATTAGACGTACTAGTGAACAACCGCTTGAAGGTGAATGTGGATTACATGATTTAACTGCTACGTTAGTGCTACTTTAAAGCCTCGTCTGCCCCCTAATTCACTACGTACTTCAAAATAAATAAGTACTTGGAAGCATTTCGAAGCAAAAAGCATTTAAAGATTTCTAAAAGTGTGATTTATTGAACTACATTTCGATTTTCATAAAATCTTACTTTTCTATAAACAAATAACCGTAAATTGACTAGTTTTTATCATAAAGGAATAAGAAAAACTACATTATAAAGAATTATTATAAACAATGTGAAACAATGGCAACGAAATTCTAACAAGGTTACTAAATAATTTTTTTTCAATTTAGTATTGAGTTTTGAACAATAACTAAAGAACAAAATATCAAGTGTTCGGCATCTTCAGACGTGGAAAAAATTCTCCTTGAATTGATATTTTTACATTCATATCCGTTATAATGGGAAACAGGAATGAAAAAAATTTTTTAAAAATATGAACGGATGTAAGGTCTTCAACCCGATATTATACTATGTAAGAGTACTACTTATTTTTCATCTATGTAGTAATTAATTTAAAAAAAATAAAAAAATACATCGGTACATAAATTAAGAAAAATATCTATATATAATAATTATAGAATTATAATGAGGAAATCTCATGCAATTTAAAAAAAATTTTTCTGAAAGTTTGTGTTAAAAGAATGAGATTGGTGTTTTTAATTTTTTTTGGCATTAATATTAACCCCAAAATGAATTTTTAAACACCCAGCTACGTCACTAGAAGGTTTTGCAAAACGTGACAACCCTGTAAACGAACAAAGTAAGATATATATCCGTATATTGTGGTAAGACAAAGACAAAAACTTAGGAAGTTTTTAAAATTTGTTCTAGTGTTCTACATACTTTTAAACGTCAGAATTGTCCTAACAAAAATACAGTCGAATTGAGAACCTCCTCCTTTTTTGAAGTCGGTTAAAAAAAGATAACACAATGCAAAACTAGCAAATCTGAAAATTTTCCGTATCCAAATCCCCTCAATACAATGTCGATTTTCAACCTAAAATAATTTTTTTTTTAGTTTTATGGTTACTTGTACCTGTTAAAAAACTCATTATGCATCATGTTTAAAGATAATTTTGATTTCTGTAGTTCCATTAATATTTTAAAATGAAACATAATAGAGCCGGCCGTATTTCACTTTTTTTGCATTGTATTGACGATATGCGCGCGAAGATATGCATCGGTTATGTAGGTTAGCGTTAGTTTATGAATTTTCTTCCGAACTTCGTTGTCGCCCAAAAATTAAGATTCTATCTGACACTGGTCCACTGTAGTAAAGTGAAAATATTTCCTTAATGTCGTTTGCAGTGTAGCTTCTGTATTCTTCAGGAATAATTAAATTTTCCAATGTTAGCGGTGCAGGAGGCGCTTTTCTAACTTCTATTCTCCGTCTTCTTATTATTTGCTTCAACGCATGATGTGTAGGAAGAACTGCTTGAGCACCTTGCGAAAGCATTGCTTACACATTCGTTAATAATTTGCGAGGACTGTTCCATAGTCTCTGCATCTTTTTTTATATTTGTTTTTATAACTTTCGCTTCTGACGTGACAGCGTGACGGCGTCGAAACGTTCCGCGTCGAAACGAATTAGACCTCTCAAGGACAAGTTATATAATTTATTACTTTTAATTTAGTGTAATAGTTGTTTTAGAACATTCACCATAATATGTGAAGAATTGAATATTTAAGTTAACCCTTGGATACTTGAGAAAAGTACAAAGAGTACTTGAGAAAAAACAGATACTTGGAAATCGTATATGTGACCTGGATTACGAAAAGGGACCTTACGTCGGAAAAAAATTTTCACTTTTTAGGTGAGTTTGTTCAATTCTTCAATTCTTGTTAATAATTAATTTCCCACAATTTTATTAACTAATATGCATTTTAAACAATAAATTGCAACGTATAAGTTAAAAAATCTGAAGATTCCATTACGTTATCGAGGACCGACTTTTTTTCCCTAAAGCCTTGTTTTCTTCTTTTGGAATTGTAAAATATGGCTTTATATAATATTATGTAGGTAGTACAATAATAGTATACTCGTATTGTCTTATTGGGATTAAAAATAAAACTTTGTTAGACCCGCAATTTTTGAATTTGCGACGCAAGGCGTCAGCGGAGACGAGCCGATGGAATAATCCTACACGATAGGTAAAATGTAAACAATTTTGTTCTCATATGCTCACTACTCTTGCTTTTTTTCCAACAATTCAGCATGTTAATGCAACAATTGAAGATGATGTTTTCAAGCCCCTGTTGCTTATCTCCAGCTTATCCATTTTAAACGAAAACTTTCCTTATTATAGGTTTGACTATTTTTAATCATCGATATTTTTCAGCGTAGAGCTTATTTCGAACTTGGAGCAAATATAACAAAAAAAGACGTTATAATCTACATCACAGATATGCGATTGGGAGACGACTTTGCTTTTTTTTCTTGTTGTGTTGAACTGTATGTACATTAGCCAAGTCAACAACCAATATGCGGTCGACGACGCCTACGGGCCCGCTTTTTCGCCCTGACAAGCTGGTGATTCTGGGTGTTAGAATCTGTCTTGTAAAACATGTTCCGTTTGTGCTTGCCATGATGTCATGAACACCGATCCATAGATTCAGCCAGATAACGGAATTGCTTTGCTACACACAGTCACAGTGCAGAGGTGCCCTAGATACAGACACAGGTGAGACACTGCTCTTAATATAGAGATAGATTGATGGGACAACAGTGTGGAAATATTCTCGTTGTGTAGGAGATTATTTTTTTTGTTAGAATGATGCAAAAGATTTCAATACTTTGGTCTTCCAGTCGAAAATGACTGATCTTGTGCGAGTTGAATCTCATAGAAATGCTAGATGATGATAGGTTGCTCTATAACAGTTATGTAGTAATTGGAATTTAAGGTTAATGGATTATGTTAGTATTATGGGATTAAGTCGGTATTCTAGTCTAGAGGCATGATTTTCAGGCGGTTTTTGAAGCTCTGTACAAACGAAACAAACCAAATTTTTACTATCCATTTTTTTATCATTTGTTTATTCATATTTTAAGATTACATAAAAAATTAACCAAAGAAAAAAACTCTAAATTTACAAAGTTATGAGCTGGCAAAGTGGGAGGTCCAAAAAAAAGGTATCCTGGTGTGCACGATATCTCAAGTTGCAATGAACCGATTTATTTGAAATTTGGTGTGAATGTTTTTTATAGATGCCGCTATAGCATTAACTATGGAATAGTAAAACAAAATTTTTTTCACAAAATGGCGGCCATTTGAAGAAAAAAATTTTTTTAATGCTTTTTTAACAAATCCGATTTTTTTTAAAATAGTAAAATTCAAAATTTTGACTTGGCCGTAGTTCATGCGATAGAGGAATGTATAAAAAACATTCACACCAAATTTCAAATAAATCGGTTCATTAGAATTTGAGATATGGTGCACGCCAGTTTTTTTTAGACCTCCCACTTTGCAACCTCATAACTTTCCGAATTTGAGTTTTTCTTATCGGTTAATTTTTTATGTAATCTTAAAATATTAATAAACAAATGGTAAAAAAGTGGATAGTAAAAATATGTTTTGTTTTGTTTGTACAAAGCTTCAAAAACCGCCCGAAAATTCATACCTCTATACTAGAATACCCCCTTAAGAAATTATAGGGTTATCTGGGGTAATGTCAAAAGTCTGACGTGATGGCGTTAAATAAACTTCGGATTCGGTTTCAGCAACACCAAAGATATATTATAGTGAAGGTCGTAGGACTCCTAGACCAGAAAAAGATTTTTGAGTGTGCTGTGTAATTAATGCGATCAGTTAGTGATGATAGGTACTAATAAAATAGCCTTTTCTAAATGCATAGTCAAAAATTATCTTCCAATGTGGTTCATTGCTAATAATAATCATCAATTTGTACTTAACTGATTAGTTCGAATAACTATTGTGAAAAAATGACCTTGCAATGAGTCGACGAGTTCATATTATTAATAACAAGCGTCTGATAAAAATCATAATGATAATCAATTATTTGGTGTAAAAAAATATAAAAAAATAAAAAAATACATAGTCGAATAAAAAATATTTTTTTAATATTGTGTATTTATTTCTAGTAGATATCAGTGCACTTTTATTTACAGGTAAGTATAGGTAAGTAATTGCAGTTTTACAATGAAAAACGCTGTATCTGAGGCGGCGCCGAATAGAAGAAAATATTTTTGTATAGCGATTTTCTAGCTTTACATTAGAGTGCTTGACCTTGAAAATTTCAAAAATTTTGCATTACGGCGCTTGATCCTGGGAGTATTCCACACCCCTCGCCCCCCCCCCCCAAACCAAAATCCGAGGTTTTGATTACAGTTATAAATCGGAAAGGGCTTCTTTGTTCACCCTGTATAATAAAAATCTTAAAAATAGTTTAAAAATAAATTGGGAATGGGAAGCTAACCTACCTAGAAAATTTTTCATAATTTGAATATTTTTGTTTTTGAAAAACTAGAAGTGACCTAACGATAAAACCAAGTCACCTTTCGTGACCTTCCGATGACCTAACGATTCCATATTTTTTTATATCAAAATGTTGTAGATGGGAAGCCAATTTCACGGAGATGACCTATCCGAATACTGAAAATCTCAAGTCGTAGTGCCATTCCTAACCTGAAAGTTTGTAGGTGATGAGGTTAAAGGAAACGAGAGCGAACATACACATAATTAAACACAAGAATGGTTTAGACGTTTTATGATTTAGTAATTATTTGTCATATCTAGTATTTGTCAATTTCAATATAGTAGGCTGAATCCATTTCAAATCATGCACACTTATAGTGGTTCTCATTTTGCATAAATAATTTTTGCTAAAATAGGTTATTGTTTTTTTACCTCCAAGAAAAGGTCTGACGTCCGAAAGCGGCATTTTCAAATTTTGAAATATATAATGTTACAGGCCCGTAGCCAGGATTTGATTTCGGGGGGGGGGGGGCACTCATAAAAAAATTTTTTTTGGGGGTTCCCCTTCCGAGAATTATTCCGGGAAAAAAATTTTTTGTTCCCACTAAAAATATATCTATTTACCTATTTTATTTTCAAATTTTTGTTTTGTTTTTGAACATTTCTGGGAGGGGGGGGGGGGCACGTGCCCCCAGGTGCCTTCCCTTGGCTACGGGCCTGTAATGTTATTTTTAAAAATTCGGTGTATAACATAAGAAAAATCGCCGACAATTTGGTAATTTTGCAGTTTTTGAATTGTTTGTTTTTTTCTCTTACGAGCAATATCTTACTTGATCTTTAATTTTTATAACTCCAAAGAATTTCCAAAAAGGCTTATTATTGTAATATTTTGACAAAATATTTTCGATTTTTGATTTATTTTAAGGATTTCTCAATGAGATACAAATAATTAATATATAGGTATGTTTTACTTTTTATTATTAAGTTTTCTTTTTAAATAAGACAATAATATGTATTCTCAGGATTTATATAATCTTTTATACCATTTAACAAATTCTAGTAAGTATGATAAAATATATAGGCAAAAACTAATATAAAAACAAATTTATTTATGGAATAATTATTATTTATAGTTATATAATAGGATTGTTCTATTTTATAACTGTTCAATATTGAAATTTGTTTTTTGAAGTTTGACTTTTTTCGAATATTTTCGAACATTTAAATATCTTACAACTTGATATGTATTTTTTAGCACTTGATAATGGGTTATAACCAGAAACATAATATGTAGTGCAATCAATAATAAAAAAGTAGAGTTTTGACTAGAAGTTATTTGTACCATGTACGCAAATGAAATTTAGCCATGCAATTTCTAGCCAGCCATTTTCAACCAGCACTAAACGGTAATAATAATAAATAATAAAAGTTACCAGATATCCCTGCTCAAGTATTACTTTTCCGAGTATTCACGAAGTGGCGACTATGAAATGCACTGACAAATATTTGTTACTCAGGTAGTAAGAGACTCTTACGTAAGTAGAGTTTTAAGTATAAGTAAAGGTGGTTACATGCACTTGCGTTTTGCGATTTGCGGAATGCGATTTTTGCTCTGATTGGTTAAATTTGAACGCAGTGTAAACGGCAATTAAGTATTTTAAGATTTTGCGATAATCGCAAAACTTGAGATGGTTTTGATTGGTTAAATTTGAACGCAGTGTAAACGACACTTTACTAATGTAAGAATTTGCAATTTTCGCAAAACTTGAAATTGTTTCAAGATTTTACGGATTCCGTTGGTCATTTCTTGAAATACGCATGCGTTCAGGTGCAATTTTTCCAGTTTTTCAAAATACATGTGGTTTTCAAATTGATTTTAAAAACATTATCAATATAATAATGAACTATTTTTTTATACCTATATATAAATACGAATTTTTTACAGCTATTTATTATATTGTTACAATACAATTACAATAAATCAAGTGCTGTTTTTATTGTTTTAATAATAAATAATAGAATCAATAGCTTTGATTTTGATATCATGAGTGAAGTACAAGAGGTGCATTATTATGTTATGTATATTTTAATTTGCAATCAATTAGTTTAGCAAAGTCGTTGAATAAAATGTGTATATTAGGTACTACATTCATTTAATATATAATCAACTAGAAATCACAGTCGGGGACAGTGTGGTCGAAGTCCTAATTGGATTAATCCAAAACAAAATACCATTGTGAGACCACGAGTGAAACCACTGTATTTTTGGTTATTTTAGAATTGCTAATCTGACTCGACCAATTTCTACAAAACACCCTATCAATTCACGAAAAGTTACTACTTTCGCATTCCGCAAATCGCTAGTGCGAATCTAACTCGACCAATTTCTACAAAACACCCTATTAATTTATGAAAAAGTTACTAAACTTTCGCATTCCGCAAATCGCAAGTGCATGTAATGAACTGTTAAATTTTTGCGGAAAACGCATTCCGCAAATCGCAAAACGCAAGTGCATGTAACCACCTTTAGGCATCGTTTATGAATCCGGGCGTTAGTCATTTGTCCTTGTGTGCAACGCTTGATAAAAGTTCAATAAATCTTGGTTCGGCACCAACTTGTTAGCTGACGTGCTGCAAGAAGAGTTAAAATAAATCAGAAGTTAATACGAAGTTAACAACATGAAAAATATTATTGGTATTTATTAGCAAGATTGAAATAGTTCTCCTAAAAATTTGAAATTTCAAAAATTATTCTTACCGTAAAAATCAATAAATTGCATTGCTGACATCACAGAACCACACAAAAATATAAAATTTACTACAACAAACATCCTTCAGAAGAAAAAGCCCACTCAGGCACAGAACTGATTATACGTGATAATATAAAACATAATGAAGCAAGAGGGTTTGCTGAAGAATGGTACTAGAAGATAAAATTGAAGACTCTGTACTATTCAGCACACAACATGAAGAAGGCAGACTACAAACAATTTTTCAACTCTCCTTGAAATAAGATTTACAGCAGGAGTCGATTATAACGCTAAACATCCGATGTTAGGATTAAGACTAACAACAAAAAAACGCAGATAGTTGTATAGGACGGTACATAACTTTCACCTTTCAGAAAACTAACTGATTAAGCTTGTTATTATTAAAGACTTTAATGCCCGATTGCACCACCTATCCTTAAAACTTAGGTTTCACTTAAATCTTATTCCGACCAATGGACAATCAGTATGTAGTAAAATAGGTAGGTAACCTTTAAGAAATTTAACTCAAAATAAAAATTTTAAGTAAATTAGTGGTATGTAGTATGTATTAATGGTTAAATTTAAAAAATATAAGAATAATACAATACGTAGAAAATCGAAAATTCAAAAAATTTAAAAAAGACAATTATCAAACATAGCAGGTCTGGATCAAGAATATTTGAAATAATGAAAAATCTATAATGTAATATAAGGTTATTTCATGGTTATTACCAATCATCAGTTACATTTAACAGATATAAGTGAATAAAAATTGAAAAATAAGAAAAATATTCGAACTAAACAAAAAAGAATTCAAAAATATTGACCAAAATTGACTTACCATAACCTTACAAAATTATTAAATCTGAACGTTGTCATGTGTAGAAATGAACAATTTAAAATAATTTGAAATTAAGAAATTCTGAACTGGTACTACCAGCGTGAAATCTGAAGGCACTGCCCCCTATACTTGATTTCTAAAAACTTTGAAAAAATTCAAAATTCAAAAAATTTACCACGTTTTTAACCGTAAGGCGTAAACTAGAAATTGAACTCAAAATAAAAATTTTAAGTAAATTTGTGGTATGTAGTATGTATTAATGGTTAAATTTAAAAAATATAAGAATAATTACAATACGTAGAAAATCGAAAATTCAATTATTGTATTATTCTTATATTTTTTAAATTTAACGTTTAAGGATAGGTGCTGCAATCGGGCATAAGTTATCACAAAGCTGAATTTTCTGACTAAAACTTGCGATGCTTATAGATTATTGTGGCATAACGCGATTATTAGCATAACACATTGACTGGAAAATGCAATTCTTAGAATGATAAGTTCATTTTGTAAAGTTAATTTTTACAGAAAATAGAAATTTTAGGCACGGCAAGTTTTGTTTGCTGTACTACAACCGGGTCTAGTCTGACCCAGAATTTACATTTTTATAAATATCATGATTTTATCTCTTTTGTAATTCATTTTTTATACTGTTTAAAATTCAGTATTTTTACTTTTGTAACGTTTAACATCAAAACAAAACTCTGCAATTTAAAACAATACATCACGACTATACAACAAGAAAAAAAATTTAA
This sequence comes from Cantharis flavilabris, assembly GCA_949152465.1. Lineage (NCBI taxonomy): Eukaryota > Metazoa > Arthropoda > Insecta > Coleoptera > Cantharidae > Cantharis > Cantharis flavilabris. Next base: position 16,038,814 of record OX424435.1, read on the forward strand.
CAAATTGATAATAAATGAAAATATAAAATTAATGTGTCAGTTAAATTTTTGATAATTTTTTTTTTAAACCTTCTCTTTCTTTTTTGTATTTGGACTTATCCCTGGTGATCTACTCGATTGCTGAAATTTTTTGTTTCACTATATAAACTTGATTCCTAATTTTTCTGGTATACCGCGTGTTGGAAATTTTCAATATCAATGTTGTTAATGATTTGGTTATACACTGTGGTGGTTCGCTAACTTCTCTTCGTTTTCCTTTTTTCCTGTCCTATAGTTTTTCAAAATTCGCCTTTCTGTTTTTTTTAAACTTAAATTAAAATAAATCAACAAAATTTGTCCACCGATTGAAATTTTCAAATGATAAAAAATTTAATGTAATACTGCACAGGTTTAAATTAAAATTATGTGCTATAGGCCATAAAATTCATTTGTTTAAAAATTTGGATACTTGTCGTTGGCTTGTCATGACTTTCTGCACTATTTTGCAGGACCGTGGAAATCTTGCACGTTGAATGTCGTCAAACTTTGTTCGCCTTTTATTGCAGTACCTATAGATAATTAAAAATATGTTCAGAAGGGTATTTCGAAAATAATCCATTTAAAATAAAATTCAGATTGTAAACAACGAAATTCAGTAGGTAATAAAACTTTTGCAATTAATTGAATTATTTTACGTATTTTTTTCTTTGCAGAAGGTTACACATTAGTACATAATTGTTTAAAAATAAATAAATTAAGATATATTTATATGTACATTGTATAATATTACATTTTCCATATTAGCAAAATATAATTAGTATTGGAATCAGTGCCGGATTACGGATATGTGAGGCTAGGGGTTAACTTACTTTGGAGGCCCCTTGGTTTTGCGTGTTTATAACAAAATGTGCCAGGCGAAAATTTTTGATATTTATTAGATAGAAATCTTGGGATTAGGAACGCAAAATAAAAACAAATTAACTATATGTCAACGTTTCGGCTTTGATTTTTCTAGTTCAATTTTTGAAAGGAAAATAATATTTATACATAGTTTATTATAATTTTGTTTTTATAAAATACAGGTACACATACATTAACATTTTAAAAACATTTTTTTCTTACTTGAAGTTGCACAAATTCAGTAATTAAATCATCAAATTTTTCTTGTTATATTTTAATCTGAGCTACAACTTTGGTGATCTTAATATTGTTGCTTCAATTTTTTTGAGGCCCATTAAAATTTGGAGCCCGGGGCTGCAGGCCCATTTTTAAAATAATGAGCATTTACAATGATTGGTAATGGAATAGGCCCAGGGTATTTTCTTAATTTTACATAAAATTCGTATAATCTTGTTTCATTATGGTGGTGTTACCATAATGAAACAAATGCAACAATCAACGATAGTAATGTCCAGATCAGGATCATTTTGATTTGAAAGTGAATCAAAAGAAAGTGAATTCAAAATCAATTTCCAATATTCAATAGTATTTTTTGACCTCTAAGTAAAAGCTAGATGATATCTAATGCTTTTATCATTCGTAATTTATATTTCTGCATTATTTTTGTGTCTTTCATTTTTTTTAATAATTACGGAAGTACGAGTACGAAGTAGGAACTTATTTCACACACCCGGTATGCTACATTATATAAAATCACTGCTGTGCTCAGTCTGTATAATAGAAATCTTAAAAATAGTATGAAAATAAAAATAAATAGATCATAGATTAATTAAATAATTAACTTTTAATTAGATCAATTTTAAATAATTACTTCTCACCTACGAACTTTACTTAGAAATATTACTTAAAAAATAAAATAATTATAACACAAAGTATTATCGTAATATTATATGAATTTTTAATTCTGAGGTCAGGAAGTATAATGGCTATTTATGCCATGAGTACAATAATGTAGATCTTCATTGGACGAAGGCTAAGGTTAATAGGCTGAGCCCAAAAATCAAATGATGTGCAAATGAAGAAATGAATGCAATGAAGAAAAATGGATGAAATCGTTGAAATAGCGTCAAAAGTTAAAGAATCGCTTCTGCAATAGTTTCATTTACAGATTTTCTGTTCCGCTCTGCTGCTGCAGTTTCTATCAAAACGTACCTTTACATTAATATTTCAAATTTGAATAAAACAATGACATTAATTTTGACTTTTATTTCATTGACAGGCGGCCGTTTTACTTTATCAATAAAGTAAAACAAACTAGTACCATAAAATGGTACCCACTAGACAAAGTGTTTGTTAAAATTTACTTGCACATATAAGTTATCAGAAGGATGTAACTTCTGAGCTTTTGAGATCTGTATTTCTTCCAGATTATTAAGTACTGCACCTCTTTTGGTTGTTTTTAACACACAGACACAAACAAACTTTCTGTTCATAAACCTGGAACGATATTGCGGTTCTTCTCACATAAAAATTACATTATCTACCACATTCTCGCATATCTGTAATTGAGAGTGATAACATCCAGTCTTATTCTTTGAACTTAGGAACATAAAATTTGGGGACTGCATCCCTTTCGTGGCTCAAGTATAAAATAACAAAATATTTTCAAAATTTTCGAAATTTGATTCCTAATGGGGTGAAGAGGTAAAATGTGTTCTTACGGATTTCTCAATGACGTACAAATAATTGATATGTTTAATTTTTTGGATTAAGTTGTCCTTTTAAAATAAGACGCAAAATATTCTTAATATTCATATAATCTTTTACATAATTTAACAAATTAAAATTATTATTCAATATAAAGAAAAATTAATTATCGAATAATTATTATTTCTCTTAAATAATCGGATTGTTCAGAAGTGATTTTTCATTAAATTCAATTCAACTTTAATTTAATTTTAATTTTATGATTAAAATGATCGCTTTTTGATTTTTAGCATTAGGCCATTAGTTGAGTGTAGTATAACATCAAATACTAATTCTGGCGAAAAGTTTTCTACTGGTAGTACTCGATAGTTTCTTAAAATTGAAGAAATTGTCGATTTCATTATCAAATTTGCAAATCGTTGTCCTAAAACAAATTTTTTAAATTAATTATTTCAATTGTACGATTTGCGGGAATAAAATTTACCAATGCAATTTCTAGAACCTGCACTAAACGGCAAATAAGCGTATAATGGTCGTTTTGAAGAATTTTCGGCAGAAAAGCGTTCAGGATCAAATTTTTCTGGATCTGGATATATCTCAGGTTGTCTATGTAATCCATGAACAAAAACCATTAGTGATAATCCCACAGGAAGTGTTTCGCCATCTGCAAAATTATATCTTTTATGTTAAAAATTATAATACAAAATTTAATATTATTAATATAATATCTGTTAATTAACAGGTAAAAAGGTAGAAACTAAGATATAAGACAAGTTGTAGAGATTAAGGAACTTAACAAACAAATGGAAGAAAATAGATTGAATGGAGCGATCAGCTACAGAGAATGACTGCAAGAGTTCCTCTGAAGTCATGGAACTACAAACTGGAAGAAAGAAGAAATGTCGGGAGGCCGATATAATCAAACTATGGGCACCGCAACAGGTCATAAAACCTAATCTTTGAAGTGACGAAGAAGAAGAAGAATTAATATATCTGAGGACGGTAACGTTATGATGCTGTTTCGAGCTCCAATTCTTTTATTGGAGCCGTCACCTGTATTGTGGCGACCTTGATTAACGACACGTAAATTGTAAAACTATTTATTATACATATGTACAAGTGCCGGAGTTCGGTGTTTTATTTAAAGATGCTTTCTCGGCGAAGCTTAACAACCAACTGGTTAAAATTACTTCAAAATCTTAAAATTAAAATACAAAATTATCCCCAACAGTAGGAGGGAGAATGCAATTACAATGCCAAATACCCGAAAGGTAAAAACTTCCAAGAAAGGCTATTAAAAACTGTCGCCAGACATAAGTCGACAAAAGAAGGGTTAAAATTTCAATAATAAGGGAAAAACCCAAAAATGGATTTTAACATAATCGCCCCTTTTGAAAACATGCAGGTTTTCAACAACATAATTATAGAGAGATATAATACAATTATTATCCTTTCAATAAAAAAAGTCAATTCAAAATCAATAAAAACAAAAAAAAATCAAAATGAGACAATAAAATTAACACAATAAAAATAATAACAAATGCACGCATATGGACAAAAAATTAAATTTCAAGTTCAAATTAATTTGTCTGGCATCACTAATACTCAAATTTAACTAAATTGGTTTATTGTTTTTCACTTAGCCGCACACAAGATTAATCCACTAGATACCTATAGGTCTCATTAAAAAGTTAATCACTAGGTAACACGCACAATTTTACCACTGGACGCTTATACGTCCCATCGGATGTGCGGACGGTGGCGACGCGATTTGCAGCATCTTTGCCAGGGTGGAGCTGGATGACTCGACCGATGTGCCATTTGAGCGGTGGTGTGTTGTCCTCCTTAATTAAAACCAACGCATCAGGTTTTAACGACTCTTCGCGGGATTGTTTCCATTTGGTACGGACTTGCATTTCAGTCACGTATTCTTTCGACCATCTAGTCCAAAAGTGCTGAAGAATTTGCTGACATCGCTGAAATCTGGCAAGTCGATTTTCCTTGACTTCGATCAAATTTTGATCAGGTACAGCCGCGAGAGTGTCACCAATTAGAAAATGCGCAGGAGTTAAAGGATACAAATCGGAAGGATCATTTGATAAGGGACATAAAGGCCTAGAATTTAAACATGCTTCCACCTGTGTCAGTACTGTCATTAATTCTTCAAACGTTAAAATCGCGTTACCCAAAACCCGTTTTAAATGATGCTTGGTAGATTTTATTCCCGCTTCCCATAATCCTCCAAAGTGAGGTGATCGGGGGGTTATCATATGCCAATTAATATTTTCTTGGTGCAACCCATTTTGAAACTCATTGGTTTTATTACTTAAGAACCTTTTTAATTCCCGTTTAGCACCTACAAAATTGGTACCGTTATCGGAATACAAATTTGAGGGTATGCCGCGTCTAGCTACAAACCTTCGCAAAGCTGCTAAAAACGCTTCGGTAGACAAATCACTTACAAGCTCGATATGACTAGCTTTAGTGGAAAAACATATAAATAAACAAATATAACATTTCGTTATTTTAAATTTTCGCGCTTTACTATCGCGCACGTTAATGGAACCCGCGTAATCCAAACCGCAATTTAAGAATGATCGAGTGGGAGTCAATCTACTTTTCGGAAGAGCAGCCATTAGATAATCCGAATTACATTTACTAAATCTAAAGCAAGGTAGACATTCGCGAATCACCTTTTTTACCAGATTGCGACCTGATAAGATCCAATACCTTTCTCGGACTGCGGCTAATGTAGCTTGTTGTCCAGCATGCAACGACTTAAGATGTTGATGTTTTACTATAAGTTTAGTAAGATTACTTCGCGAATCTAAGAGCATTGGAAATTTTTTATCATATGAATAATCAGCGTAATTCAACCTACCACCAACTCGCAGTACGCCGATGTCATCTAAGAAAGGATTCAATGAAACAATTCTACTACTTTTCTCGACCCCCCCTTTCCTTTTCAACTCTTTCAATTCCTTTTCGAAGAATTGCGTTTGATTAGCGCGTATCAGTTTAATTAAGGCTTCATTCAATTCCGCGACCTTGAGAGGCCCAAATTGCCTTTGCTCTTGCGGTGTAGATGCGTTCATCACAAAGCGACAACAATATGCAACCACTCTTTGCAGTTTCGACAGACTGGAATACCTATCGACCAAACCTATCGTCCCGTCTAATACTGTTAGACATGTTTGTGGTTGTTTACGTTCTGCTGCGCATTCTGCATCAAAAGTATCTTGATTATAAAATTTATTGGGCCATTCCTTTTCTTCCTTTAAGAGCCAAGGTGGTCCCAAGAACCAAAGTTGTGACATTTTAAATGAACTTGGCTCGATGCCGCGTGTTAACAAATCCGCTGGATTTTCCGCCGTATTTATATATCGCCAATTGTCAATTTTGGTTAAACCTTGTATTTCCGCTATGCGATTTGAAACAAATACCTTCCAGTCGCGCGATGAAGAACGTATCCAAGACAGCACAATCGTCGAATCGGACCAAAAATAACATTTTTTGAAATTCGCGTCAAATTTTTTGTTAATTTTATCATACAATTGCGCCAATAGTAATGCCGCGCACAGTTCTAAGCGAGGGATAGTAACACTTTTCAACGGCGCTACTCTTGTTTTTGAACAAAGAATTCTGACGTGCGATTTACCTTTATGATCGCGAGACTTGATATAAAAAACAGCGCCATATGCCGATTCGCTCGCGTCTGCAAATCCATGCAATTCCATGGAAGTTGCATTTACACATATTGCTTGACGTTCAAACTCGACATCGTTTATGGCGCGAAGTTGATCATAAAATTTGATCCAAATTGAATGAATGGCTTGTGGAACAGATTCATCCCAAGAGAGCTTGCATTCCCACAACCGTTGCAAAACAATCTTTGCTGTAATTACCACTGGACTTAGCAGCCCAAGTGGATCATAAATTTGAGCGATCATGGATAATATCGACCGTTTTGTGACCTTCCCTTTAATATTATCGGTTTTTATCGAAAAACTAAGAGTATCTGATCGCGAATTCCAATACAATCCCAAAATTTTGGAGTTATGATTGTCGCCCAAATTTATTATCGCGTTCGGATTTAATGAAGCAATCTCCCTTAATATGCCGGGATCATTAGAAGCCCATTTGTTTAATGGAAACCCTCCTGAATTAAGAATTTCCCTAATTTGCCGCTGCAATTCCTTTACTTCCGTGATATTTTTACCGCCCGTCAGAAGATCGTCCACATAGAAATCTCTCTTTACAATATTACTAGCGGTAGGAAATATCTTCGCGTAATCATTCGCCACTTGGTGCAAACAACGGATAGCTATAAAAGACGACGTCGCTAGACCATACGTGACCGTATTGAGTTCGTAACACTGAACTTCATCTTCAGGATGCGAACGCCACAATATTCGTTGTAACGACCTCTGTTGTTCATTAACAATGATTTGACGATACATTTTCGTAACATCCCCAGTAAGCACAATGTTATGTTTCCTAAAACGCATAACAATCGAAAAAAGATCATCTTGTATATTAGCTCCTATTAATTGCAAATCATTAATTGAATATCCCGAAGATGATTTGGCGCTGCCGTCAAATACCACCCGGTAAGTCGTGCTGGTACTATCAGGTTTATTAATTATATGATGTGGAAGATAAAAAGAATTAAAATCATCATAACGTTCCAGTCGGGTCATGTGGCCTAATTCCAAGTATTCATTCATAAATCGACTATAATTTTCCCTTAATTCGGGATTTTTCGCGAATTTACGCTCCATCTGATAAAGGCGTTTTAAAGCACCTAACCTGGATTCACCTAATTTAGAAATGGGATATTTCAAAGGAATATCCACGATAAATCGCCCGTTTTCATCACGTTTGTTTGTATTTACAAAATGTTTTTCGAACGCCGTTTCTTCGACATTCAGGGCCTTGTGGTCGGAATATTCCTCTATGGTCCAAAACCTCTCGCGTTCTTCGCGTAAAATTGTATTGTTTAAGGTACACAATATATTGTTAGGTTGACTTTGCGGAATTGGACTCGTTATCACCCACCCTAATTGAGTTTTTTGAATGAAGGGCATATCCCTTCCCAATTTGATTTACCCTACACACATCAAACTCCAAAAAATACCCGCTCCTAGTAATATATCGATATCGCTATAGACATTAAAATTTGGATCGGCTAATTTGATATTATTAGGTATACGTATATTTTCTAAAGATTTTGACGGTATAATTTCAGCGATTTTCGGAAGTATTAAGCATTCAATTTTATTCTCAAACGAATTTTGGTTAGAACGTATCGTTACCTCGGTTTTATGCTTAATTTTAGACGCTACATTATTTATTCCCGAAACTGAAACGTAATTTATTTTTTCCTTTTTTAAATGCAACTTATTTAATAGCGCTTCAGTAATAAAATTAGATTGCGAGCCGCAGTCTAACAAAGCCTTACAAGTTTTAAAATCCCCGCTATCATCCCTTATTTTAATAATGGCAGTTGCAAGAACCGCACGAGAATGAATACAACTTGCCGTGTTGGCTATTATCGGTTGAATTGATTCATTACCCTGGTTTTGTTCATTAGGACGACTATTTGCTCGCGAAATATTTTTATTATTAGTATCAATTTCAACATGCAGCAAGGTATTGTGCCGTTTGTTGCATTTAGTGCAACCAGATCTTGCTCGACAATTAAAAAAATTGTGTCCCTTTCGGAAACAATTGGAGCAAATTTTAATTCGCTTGATTTCCTCAAATCTCGCGATGGGATCTAAGTTTAAGAAATTTTCACAATTATATAATGAATGATCCCCTTTACAGCTGTAACAACGAGTTGGCTCGGTAGTAATACTATTGAATACCTTGACCTTTTCCTTTTGCCCTGTTAATTTCGTACTAGGTTTATTACCTATTTTTTCTAAAAATTTGCAACGCTCATTTAAAAATTCCGTTAATTCGCTTAATTTAGCAACCGACTTTAATTTTGAATTTTCTACTTCCCACGCACGTCTCGTTTCGTCATCAAGTTTACCGACAATCAAAAATACAATAAGAGTGTCCCAGGTATCTACTGGTTGTTTAAGTACCTGCAACGCCCGAAGATGCTTGGAAAACCCATCTGTTAATTGCCTTACCGCTTTATGGGATTCTTTGTGAATGCTAGGTAAATTAAATAATGCTTGGACGTGATTATTGATAATCTGTTTCTCATCGTTATAACGGTCGCGAATTAACTTCCAAGCGATATCGTAATTTGAATCGGATATTTCTAATGATTCTACTAATCCCCTGGCTTCGCCTTTTAAAACGCTTCTTAAATATTGAAATTTCTGAGAAGGTGAAATGGAAGCGTTTTGGTTAATAACAGATTCGAAAGTGTCGCGAAAGAACATATATTTATCATATGAACCGTCAAAGGTAGGAAGCTCAAGTTTCGGCAATCGAATTGAGTTTAAATGATTGGTACCAGAAATGGCACTCGCGGCTTGTTCGCGATTTTCATTTGAAACTTTACTAGTGCTTTGCGAAGTTGAATGACGATTTGAATGATCTTTTATTAACGATTTTAATCGTGATATTATATTAAAATATGAATCTTCAAATTCCTGTCTTTCTTCTTCTTCAAAATCGGCATCTTCGCTAGCTAATTCAATTTGAATTTGTATAGTTTCGAATTCACCGATTAAAGGTTGATAGGTACTCAACCGAGTTTCAATTTGCGTTATATCAATATTTTTATTGTTAAGTTTGTCTACATAACTTTTAAGTCGCGTAAGTTGCCCCTTTATGCTACCTCGTTTTGCCCTTAATTCGCGTAATGATTCTTCCGCCATAATTTAACGAGAAGTAATAATAATTTTAAAAAATAAAATTTAAAAGCAATTTGAAGACAAAGCAAAATTTATATAGTAAATACGAAATAGTGGCAAATAATATTTTGCGACAAATTATAACAATTCTGACACAACCAGAAAACAATTTAAAAATTCTAATAATAAGGAATTACAGGAAATAAAATAATAATGGAACGCACCTTTTCTATATGAGACAATTTCCAACGGGAGTGCTCAGCGACTTGATCAGAGTCCAAATGATTTGCGGAGTCGTTCTTCCTGTTCTTGCGAAATTATTTGACTTGTTTTCTTCATAAATTTTTATAATTCTGCTCGAAGGACCAATGTTTCGAGCTCCAATTCTTTTATTGGAGCTCTCACCTGTATTGTGGCGACCTTGATTAACGACACGTAAATTGTAAAACTATTTATTATACATATGTACAAGTGCCGGAGTTCGGTGTTTTATTTAAAGATGCTTTCTCGGCGAAGCTTAACAACCAACTGGTTAAAATTACTTCAAAATCTTAAAATTAAAATACAAAATTATCCCCAACAGGAGGAGGGAGAATGCAATTACAATGCCAAATACCCGAAAGGTAAAAACTTCCAAGAAAGGCTATTAAAAACTGTCGCCAGACATAAGTCGACAAAAGAAGGGTTAAAATTTCAATAATAAGGGAAAAACCCAAAAATGGTTTTTAACAGATGCTAAAGTGGAAAACCACCGAGGTAATCTACATTAGAAAGCCATGACAAAATGAAGTGCTTACCCAAAACCCACCCTGGGTTATGGCGCTACTTCGTAATATAATATCTGTTATAGTGGTGGATCTTTGTAAAAGTGATGACTGTGAGCACTATTGTATGGTAAATGCTTCTGTTTCTTTTGAATAAATGTCTTAATAAAGTGGTTTCCTTCTCCATACATTACAGACCTATTCTAGACTTTAGATCTCAGCCGTTTGAACCGTAGTTGTACGCTTACTGGAGAACCAATGCAAGGTTATAGCCACACCACTAGTTTCCTATACACATATTATGTAGATATATTTACTTACAAAATTGAACTTTATTAGTTACTCCTCTTGCAAAAATAGTAACAGGTGGGTACAGTCTCATTGATTCTTTAATGACCATATCCATATATTTCATACTTTGATAATCTAAGTGAGTTGCTTCTCGACATTTGTCATCTTTAAATATTGTTCTTAACTCATCAACAACTTTTTCCTGTGTAAAAAAAGAGTAGTTTTAGTGTAACAATGAAAATAATATTTATGTTACGCTATGTAGCCGAAACCTCCGATTTGGAGGGCTATATGGATATCATGTGCCACATGGGTATTTGTCAATGGAACCCTTTTAAAAAAAAACCTGGGAGAGAAAGAGAGAGAGAGAGACATTATATATTTTATATACTAGTAAACAACAACAGAAATCTAGGACTATTTTCTTAGGCAGAATTAGCCTATGGAGCACAATAAGCAGTGGCGTATTTACCCAAGGGCCAAGAAGGCCATGGTCCGAGGCGCGCTCAGCTTGGGGCGCATTTTATAAATCTTACCTACACTGTGAGAACAAATAAAAATTAATTTTGTTTTTTTTAATTAATTCATTCGACGGCAAACCTTTTGGGCCCAGAACGCCAAATTTTAAAATACGTGACTATACATAAGTAATTATTTTGGCGTAATATTGGTGATACATTGGAAATTTAATTTTGCGCCGATATCGAGATTGATTTGATTTGATTGATTGACCAATACTAATTTCCAATATTGGTGCAATGATGGTATTTTTTGATCAAACATTTAAAAATATATCTTTTGTCTTTCATCATCTGGAGACAGAGTAAAGGAGGTTGCTTACGCAAGTGTCCAAGGTATATAAGGTAAGGTATAAGAATTGGACTTCAAATTTATCAATTTATCAAACTAACACGACTGATGCTCAAAGATCACATAGAATGTTTTTCATAAAGAATTTAATTGTTACGTTTTAAATAATATTTAAAATATTAATTTAAAATTTATTATTTAAAATAATATATGAGTAAATAATATGAAGAATTTTAGATAATATTTAAATGTAACTTATGGCTACAAAAACAATAAGCTATTGCTTCAAATCCAGATTTTGAAACCTAATTTACAATCTTAATTACTACAAAAGCAATTTAGGTATGTATATCGTCGACCTAGAGAATAATCGCATTTTTCATGTTTTTCCTCACCTATAGAAAAGCTATTGAAATAAAATTTTCCGATAAGCTGTTCCGACGATTAAAATTAAAAATACCTGTGGCTTGGACTTATTCATATAGGGTGACTGTACCATTAATGAACACCTCAAGACGATTTTCATTTCAAATCTTCCAATTAAGAATATCTATTAGTATAATATTTATAAAAATAAATTTTTTAGAAAAAATGTTTTACTTGTACTAGTTTTAAAACTAGTCTTAAAGCGATGTTTGCAAAGCAGAAATGTGTTCGAGTGACCATTACTGGCGCAGTCAACATTACCGGTACAATCACGCTATATTATATTATTATAATTTAATTCTCAGTAAAATTTGACTCACCTGTACATCTTGATTTTGACCCAAACAATATAATGCAAAACTAATACTAGCAGTTACTGTATCATGACCCTAAACAATTAAAATTATTTAAAAAAATTTGCATCGACAATAAACATGTTATAAAATAATATCAGAGCTGATTTACAAATACCGAAAACAATAACATTTAAAAGAAATAAATAAATACAAAAGAGTTAATGATTATTATTATACCCACCGCAAACATAAAGGTGTCTACTTCGTTTCGAATAGCATCATCAGCCAATGGCTCATTGTTTATGTTACATTGCAGTAAGAGATCCAAAAATGCAATCCTTTTCTTTTCTCCAATATCATCAGACTGAATTTCTAGATGAGCTTTAACATTTTCGGTAGAATTACTCAATTCGTTATGTCTTTTCTGAATTACTGAATTAGTAAATCCGTGTAAAACTGAAAGCACTTGCGTTTCCTTTTTAAAATCATTCGTAAAACTGTACATGGTGTTATTGAATTTTAAAGGAGAATAAATGCGCGAAGCTAAGAGGTGAGACATTTCTTTAACACTTTGAACGTATTTCGAATCACTGTTAATTTGAGCATTTACCCTTACACCCATTGCGGTTTCTAAAACATAAAAAAATTAAGGATAAAAGTAATCTCTCACAATGAAAGTTACCACAAATAACATCTAGAGCTGCTGCCGATACATATGGAAACGCATTGAAAGGATTTCCATCTAAATTTTTTTCTAACTGTTTAACCAATATTGCAGTTTGTTTGTTAAATATTTCAATGAATTGATCCAATATTTTAAAGTGAAATGTGGGTGTAATTAATTTTCTATGGACTTTCCATTTTTCAGCTAAAAATATACCAAGAAAAATTGTAAATCTGTGCTGCCAAGAACTAAAAAACCTTAATTTTGAAATACTTTTATAAAATAATAGAAAATACATACAAACAAATTTTTCACAACCTTACCTTTGCTTGTTATTAATCCTGTTCCTAACCATGCATCAAAAAATTTATATTCATAGGATTTATTTAGTATTGTTGTTGAGCCTAGTACAGCTTCAGCTGCTTTGTAATCAGTGATAACAAGTTTACAATTTTCTCCTAACATTATTTTAAACATTCCTCCATATTTCTTTTGATAATATAGCAAATTTTTTATTACCTCTGAAATAAAAATCGATTTATTAGATTTATTTATTTTGGCTAACGATATACACAATGTAGACATTAATTTTGAATTGTCAGGGTTCTAGTTTAAATGTATTTGCTCCGGAATAATAAAATAAAGATCAGTTTTAAATCTTTCCAGTTAATAAGACATTAATTTTTGTTAGTCAATAGTCAGTAATTGTCTGTCAAACGCATTCAAGTTAGTGCGGTGAATCCCGTAGAAAGCTTCATAGATTGAATCTTGAAAAATTAAGGTTGTTAAGATGGAAATTGAAATGTATCAGAAGTTCTTGAAATTTTTACAATAGGTACCTACATTATTTGCACAATAAAAAAATTCTGGCAAAGTTTGAACTTAATGTTCTTTTTAGTTATCGAGAATTGCGTTCACATTGATTTAAAGATTGTTAATGATTTGGTTTACACTGCGATGATTCCGAAATTAAAAATGATTCGCTACTTGTTTTTCTTTGAGAGACTCAAACTTTTGCACTCGATCTTTCATTATCTTCTCCATTTTTTTTTGTTTCCCTTTTCTTTTCATATCGCTTTTCAAAATTTGCCTGTTTTTTATTTTAAATTTTAAATATATTTTTTATTATTTTTTTATTTAAAAAAAAATTAAATCACAGAAATTTGTCCACCGATCGAAATTTTCAAATGATAAAATATTTAATATAATAGTACACAGTTAAAACTTAAAATTATGTACAAGCCATAAAATTAATTTGTTTAAAAATTTGGAAGATACTTCTTGCACTACTTTGCAAAGCCGTGGAAGTCTCCTGCACGTTATAAATGTCTTTAAAGTGAGTTTCATCGCAGTACCTATAGATAATTAAAAATATGTTCAAATAAGTATTTCAAAAATAATCTATTTAAAATAAAATAAAAAAAATTTTCAATTTACATTTTCCATACCAGCAAACATAATTAGTAGGGTAGACTGGGTACGGTTGTAACAATTTTCGTTTAAATGCTCACAGCACAGCTATCCCAGCTATAAGCAGCGATTAATGCCTTTGCGATGAAAACATAGTTATTTGTCTTTAAAATAATATCAAAACCAGTAGCTCAAGTATAACAGTTTGGCAGGAATATGTCATTTTAATGAGTGCGTGCGATTGTTACAACCGACCCCATACCAGGGGCGGTTGTAACACCAATGGGGGACAGTTGTAACACTCAAAAATCATACCTAAATCAAGCATTAAAAATCAATTTTATTGATTAAAAATACTGAAATGTACTTAAAACATATGTTAAAAATATTTAAGTAGTTTTTGTTAGGTAATTATTAGAACTAAACTATATAAAGCAAGTTTACAGAAATAATATTTTTTTCTTTCGAGTATATCACTCGAGTAGTTTTATAATTAGACTTGCCAAACAAAAATAATCTCTGAATAATAATTAAAAAAAAATCTGATGTGGACACCACATAACTTCCTTGTAATTTTTATAATAATTGGACAGGAATCTCGTTAATCTATTCATGCGCGTCATTAATTACAACTTTTGGGACGGACAATCGCAACCAAAAATAGGAGGTGCACAACTAGATGCTATAAGTGTCTCAAATCCAAAATTTCAACTTTCTACGACCTACCGTATTTGAGTTATGCGACATACAGACGTCCGTACATACGTACGTACGTACGTACAGACGTCACAACGAAAATAGTCAAAATGGATTCAGGGAAGGTCAAAACGGATATTTCCGTCAAAATCTGGAAATCGAAAAAAATCGGGATCACAATACTTCCTTGTTTTACAAGGAACTAAAAATAATCAACAAAATCTAAGTTTAAATAAAATATTCTTTTCGTTTAATATATTTAATCAGACTCATTGCAGTTATGACATTATATAATATTTATTCTCATCAGTACAAGTTGCGTGAAACCATTGCTTGCAGTCCTCTTAACACTGAATCAAACTTTCTCCAGATCGACTCGCTGAATACGTCTCTAGGCAAAGAAGGCAATAATATTCTTCTTCTTTTGACGATTCGGGTGGCGTATTAGTCTTCTTTTTCTTTGCGTTGGTGTCTAGCACCAACAATACCTCTTGAAGTCTTCTTTATATACGTTTCCTAGGCATCTGCAATAAAAAATATTATAAAATTACTGTTACAACCGTCCCCATGAAAATCGTTACAACCGTCCCCACCCTCCTTTTTGGTAATAAGGCTGTCACAGATACGAAGTAACACAACTTATACAAGAACGAATCAACGTATTAGAATCTCTAAAATACGACGATTACGTAAATACATTTAGAAATTCAATAATTATTTTAATATTTAAGATATATCATAAATAAATTCGCCAAAAATACTTACTTTTGGTTGACAAAACACAATAGGCCTCCTCGTAAACACACTTTCCGCGCGAAAGACGACGCAACGCTGAAGTCATGTCGGGACTTGTTTACTCGCATGTCTCTTCTTTGTATTTCGCACCTACCATGCATAGGTACGATAATATTCCAGTTGTTACAACCGGTCCATGTTACAACCGTACCCAGTCTACCCTACATGACATCGCAAAAGTAAATTTTTAACAATTTACCTGAACCATTTTTAAAATAATGAGCATTTCCAATGATAGGTAATGGAATAGGCCCAGGATATTTTCTTAATACCACATAAAATTCAAATAGTCTTGAACACCACCATAATGCAACTATTGCAACAATCAACGATAATAATGTCAAGATCAGAATCATTTTGATTTGAAAGTAAAACTAACAATTTGAAATAATTTATAAAAACCGTTTAATTGATTTTCTGTTTAATAAGGAGCGTGAAAAATAATTAAAGCTTTTGCCAACTCCCGTAAGATAATAAACTGTGTAGCTTAGCACTCGCGATTCGTAAATAAAATATTATATTGGATGCACCATTCACAATCACGCACAAGCACACAAACAATGTGTGCAATCGCGTGAAGGTGAGAGTGGATTATGCGATATAACTACTAGTTTAGTGCTACTTTGAAAGCACCTGGATGTCTCTACATAGTCAACATTTTTGTCCTTCACGCAGAATTATTACAATTTTTATTTAATTTAATGTATTATCATAGTTTATGTTTCTCGTAGAACATTTTTTATATTTTTATTGAATTCGTCGTGGTTTTTTCATTAAGAAATGATTGCTATCTAGCATATAAGTTTGTCACCAACTTTAAAATAATTTAATAAACGTAGGTACACTACAGTGTACCCTGGGTCTGAAAGGATTAAATTATAGAATTCATTAGAAATATTTTTTTGAAATAATATATAAACAAGAAACTATAATTAAAATGCTGAATGTTGATGTAATTGGTTGGTGTTAAAACTCAGCGTACAATTTAAAAAATATTTTTTGAATTTCAAAAAATTATTTAATCTGCCCGCCACAGCTAACCAATCAAATATAAACAGGGCCGGCTTATGTTGTAATTTTATGCAGTTAGGTTAGGTTTTCATTGTTGTTTATAACCTGCAACACTTTGACAGGCTGACACGGCTGTTTTTGTTGGTTTCTGAAACCCCGCTATTTTTTAAAAAAGCAGGCCCCTGACGTCACCGGCCTCTCCTTTAATAATTTATTTCTTACTTTAGACGTAAAAAATTTGAAAAAAATTCTGAATGTTCATTTTGACTCCTACTTTCATATAAAAAAATTCAAATATAATTTTGTTTTGCGACTTTGTTGTTTTGTTTTGAATATGAGACTTTTCAAAATGGCATGTTTTGTATAGTAACTAGTTTAAAGTTCTGTACTTTAAGTTAATATCAAAATTCTCTTCTTCAAGTAAATAACTTAAAGAATAGAAGTTATTACGTTAGCTTGTTAAAAAATATGCTATATTAAGATGTGTTAAGAAGATATGAACAAAAACAACAAAAAAGAACCAATTATTTTTGTCTAATTTAATTTTATTGACACTGAATTCATATATAGGAGTACTACACCTAAAATTTTGATTTAATTATTTCATGGTTATTGGATTCAGTGTATTTATGGTTTAACCTAACATAATAATTAATAATCATCTTCGACAATAAGATTACTAAAGTTTATATGACATTTTAAAATTTGGAACTACATAGCTTAAGTTCACATTATTTTGAATGAACAAATTTTGTTCTAAAGTCAACATTTACTTGAATTAAAAATAATTATTTATTATTACAAAATTATCAGTACCATAAAAATTATTTGGTATAGTTATTATTACATGTGAAAATATTTTCCTGATTACTATAATTGTATTACATGTTAGAAAAATTAATAATTGAAAAATTATTATTCCAGGTTTTCCTGATGAGAATCCGAAATTCGAAACACGTTGGACCTATGTGTCGCAAACTATTTCATGTATTTGCATATTTTGTCGATAAAAAACAGTAAGATTTTTCAATTATTAATTTTTCTAACATGTAATACAATTATAGTAATCAGGTAAAAATTATTTGTTGCCATTTTACAGCAAACTACCCCTTTTGAGTATTTAAAGGGAAGTAGTCTACAACTTTATTAGTTTTAACCCTTTGTAAGTGCAAGTTTCCAATGTAATTATTATTGAATTTATTACATGACCAGTTTTTTTCTTTCTATAATTAACTCTTAATAAGGTCAATTTTAAACAATTACTATTGACCTACGAACTTTAATACTGAATATTATTTAAATAATGAAATAATTATTGTAAATATATGAATTTATAATTCTGAGATCTGGAAGTAATAGCTATTTATGTCATGAGTTCCATAATATAGGTCTTCATCGGACGAAGCCTAAGGTTAATAAAATAAGCTGAGTCCAAAAAGTCTAGTTATGTGCAAATAATGACATACCTACATACATAGTTTTATGTTCAACCAAACCGTAGAAGATTTTTCTTTGTATTTTGAAGTAATATTAGAAAATCCATTTTTGCGTTTAAAAATTATATACCCATTAGTATTTTTGTTTATTCATTCAACTTCTGGGCGGTGAAATAAATACTGAAAGAAATCGTCTGTTTAAGTGTTCAACCATGTTAAACATGAAAGCTTTTCTTATCATATTAAAGTTAAAACAAAATGTATTTATATCAAATAACCATTCTCTATATGATAAGTTTAACTAATATTTAATGTATGCAAAATGATATTTTGCAACAAATGCAATTACTAACCATTAAGTAGGTAAACTTACCAGCATTTTTATAATTAACTTTTATATGTAAATATTCTAATTTATTGTAAATATTGTAAAAAAAATGAAATGTACAGGCATTATCCAAATAATTGACCCGATGCGCGTGCAACAAATCAGCAAAATCTGTAAATAAAAAGCCACCAGTTCAACGAATAAAACATAATATTCTAAAACCAAACTCCGAGTTATATTCTACAACATGGCGACTTTCTGAGAAAATAAGCCTCATAATTCGTTGGTGAGGCTGCCAACGCTCAGTAGTCAGTCCAATATTCACAAAATCTCTCTTGGGAGATTTTACATGGTCACTGCCACCTCGAGACAATAAAATGATGCATCTTGTTAGTGCTTGTTCACTATGTACGTAAAACGTAGAACAAACATAAGACTTAACAATATAAATACAAATAAAACTTAATGGAGTATGGAATAATATAAAAATCTTCAAGTACAGGACGTAGAATGTTCTTTCTATACGACTAATACAGATTACGAACATTCTGGTTCAATTTTCAGTTCAGAAAATACACATTCTTCTCACCTGTAACAGAATATTTCATTCTGTAACACCTTTACAGATTGCCTATATTCTCACATCTAATAAATATTAAAACCTGGTAGTGACATCTATTAATAAGTTCATTTACCGGTTTTATAACTAGCACTGTGCATCAGTCGTATAGAAAGTATAGTCTGGAACTCGTTTGAAATGGCTAGTCTTCACTCCTGGACCGTTCAATTTCTCACTCGTTACAGAATATACTATTTGCATATACCAAAATAACTCCAGTACTTTTAAATACTTGTTGAAGGTCTTATTTGTATTTGTAATTCTTACGTTTTATGTGTTTCTTACGTCTTATGTACATTGTGAACAAGCACATACAATACATTACATTTAAAAGTTTTCAAAGTTGCTGACTTGGGCAAACTTAACGACTTCTTTTATTGAGTTTTAATATAACTATTACAATTTTACATTACAATTACAGTGTTAAAAAGTTAGATATATATTATTATACTGCCGTTCCAATTTGAAAAATGAGTGTACTCATGATGATCTGTACTTTGTTTGTGATCTGAAAATATTTTCAAAATAGTATGAATATAATTAACCTATAGCTATGAACCAATCAACGATGAACACAATAAACCAATAAACATTCGTATAACGTTACAACCCGGATAAATAAAACTTAACCGACTAATGTAAAAGCGGACCTTAATAATTAGTCATTGCATTTGTTGCAAGATATCATTTTGTCTACTTTTTTAAATAGTTAAACTTATCATTTACAGCAGGGGTGGCCAACTTCATTGTATATACGATCGACTATGTTTCTTAAATATTATATTGACATCAGGGCTTCCACTAAATGTTTAAAATCAAATTCCGTGGCTTTTCCAGGTTTTCCCTAACAAAGAATAAAACATTTCTCTGACATTTCGATAAATCGGAAGATAAAAATGTAAAAAAATAATAATTTTTTTTTAATTTCTAAATTAAAAAAATTTAATTTTTAGATAAAAAAAATTAATTTTGAAATAAAAAATTCATTTTTAAAATTTAAAAATTTGATTTTAAAATTTAAAAACAAATGTATTTAAATTAAAAAAAAAATTTTAATTGCATTGTTTTTTACGCCTCTGTCAGGCAAGTGTTCAATTGCATATTTCAAATAAGGCATAAAAAGTTGTTTTTCTCATATTACATATATAATTAATATTGCATAATATTATATTGCATAATAATATTGCATATTTCAAATACGGCATAAAAAGTTGTTTTTCTCGCCTAACGTTTGACATAAACAGTGATTAAGGAACGGATTTATATGTATTTTTGTATATTTTGATGGCTGTAATTCAATACCTGTACCTTTTAGAGCCTCCATATTTTTTTATTTTAGATATGATGATATAACTTTTACAAAAAATGTAATGAAAAGCCTAGAACGCGACAGATTGCGAAATTACCAAAAACGAAAAATGCAAAAATACATATAAATCCGTTCCTTCGTGATTATTTTATAAGATAGTTTGTATTCTGGGTTATATTTTGTACGGTATACATTGAATGGTATATATTGGGTATATATTGAATTAAGTAAGTATTACAAATTTTTCCTATAAAAGGCACTTTGTAATGCAATTATAATACAGCTAACTTACTATTTTATAATATTATAATGTGTGCTGGTGTATCCATTATTACAAATATTCAGGTCTATTATGTATCAAAAACGTTACTATAAAGGTAACAGTTACGACATAACATTAAAGGTTTTCGGCAAATTGGTTTTACCAATAGTTTTCACAAACCGTTATTTTAACATGATCTTTATAATGAAGGTTTTCTTAACATTTATAGTGCATACCAATTAACTGAAAACCTTATTGTATGTCATAACTGTCACCTTTATAATAACGTTTTTGATTCATAATAGATCTGATTATCATAGTCGCATTTTATAACAATACAAAATAATTAAATTTAAACGTCAAATTTTGAATTCAAATGTGTTACTACCAACAACAACAAAAAATCCCTAATACCAAATATTTAAAAAAATAATTAAATTTTATGATTTTTTGTAACAAATCATAGAAGTCGGCGTAAAAAATTACGTTTATCATACGGCAGGAAACTGTTATCTGAGTACTCGTAAATATAGGCCTCGGCTAATCCGCCTCAGCCTGTAAAAAAACTCGTACTCTGAAAAATTCAGTTTCCAGCCTAATGATAAAAATAACTATTTTCTCACTGATAATTTAATTTCCCTGACTTGGCACTAAAAATGAGAAATTCCCCGACTTTTCCCTTACCAAATTTTGGAAAATCCCTTTTCCCTAGTAAGGGAAGTAATTCCTTTACTTTTGCAAATTTTCCAGGTTTTACAGACGAATGGGAACCCTGCATATAAATAACCATACTCGAATGGTATATTTATTAAAGTAAAAGTAGACAAAGAACATATTTACTTAGCTTATTACGAGAAGGAAAGTACTGACCCAATACACCACATTTCTTTTTATGACATTTTCTTGGATTTTTCTCTTTCTCCAGATCTCCAGAGAATTTCTCCAGATTTCCTAAAATTTTCTTGGATTTTCTCAGATTTTCCTTCACTTGTACAACAATTTTCCTAGCGGTTTTCTCCTCGGTTTATTATAAATCAAGACTAGTGTCGTCAGCTATGATCGACTAAAAATTGCTTCGCGATCGACCTGTTGGCCACCCCTGATAATATACAGGATAGTTATTTAACATAATACGTTTTGTTTTAATTTTAATATGATAAGAAAATATTTCATGTTTAACATGGTTAAACAGGGTCTGTAACCTTACACAACATTTGTATATTATATTCACTCAATATGTTTCTAGATGTAATTTACCGTTCGAAGCATGGAGTAATCACTCCATTTCACTTTTAGGCACTAGTGCCAAAAAGAATGTTATTTCAAAATTAATATAGCAATGTAAAAGTAACTTTTCGAAACGTTTGTAGGAAAATGTCACAACGATAAGCGGGCATTATAATACATAGTTCAACCTGCAATCAGCACCACTGCAATACAATTTGTAAGACAAAGTATTTGATAAAATTTACTTGAACATATAACTGCACGTCCTTTGGCTTTCTTTAACACACAAATATCGGTTTCTATCACGTAATAGTGTCAGGTGTCAATGAGATGGTTAGCAAAACTTGACTATTTTTTGTTCATAACCCTCCAGAGGGCGCGTCCGCGGCTAACACACCGTATTTTTGTTTAACGGCCTCTATCAGATGTATTTCATGAGTCAGATATATCGATCAGTGATTAGATACTCGTTTTTCGATGGGAAAACGTACGAATAAATCAAAAAAAAATTAGATTTTGTTTACGGGGACCTTTCACAAACAGCTGAGACCAAAATACAGTCAAAGAATTGGATAGAAGCTGGATTTACCGTTCCAGAGACGACAAAAGAGGTTTTTTTAGCCGAGACGGTTATGGCTACTATTTTTTTAGATTCTCGTTGTAAAGAAACAATTAAGTTTACGCAATCGAAAATTTGAAAAATTCATTTAATTAAAAATTTTCATACTTAATTGATAAAATGCTGAAGTTTGGTGTGTTGCATATATAATTCAATAAATTAAATATCACTTATCACACAAGCAAATTAAAGGAAACTGTTATTCTTTACAATTTATTATATTTTGAATATTTGAAAGATGACTTTAGTAGAAGTTATCTTCTGTCGAGTTTTCTGCCAAGGTAAACTTAGGTGGATTGATTTTGCTTTAACGGCAAGTAAGCGTTTTCGGTGTACAAGACTGCTTACTTCAAATAACTTTTTCCGCTCTCGTTTACGTTACCTAGCCGTGAGCTTCCGTTCCCTTTCGTTTACGTTACCTAGACGAAAGACTCCGTTCCGAAATCTCGATAAAGTTTTCGTTATCAAGGCTTTACGAGAATCCTGAAAATAACCAAAATTTAGTTCCCGATATAATTACTTAACTTTATTTCAGAAGCCATTATATAATCAGGTTTACTACTGTTTGGTCAGGTTATCCGAGATGGAACACGCAGCTTAAAGTTGCACACCTGCATTGTATCAGAGTGAACTAGCTGAGACAAGAGCTTCTGATTTCTGATGAATCATTTTTCCTGAGATACCGATAAAAGACCTTCCATATCCAGTAGTCCCGTCGAAATAGTGGCTTAATATAAAACCAGGAAACTAAAATAGATTAGCCGAAATTAGAATACCAACTTAAGTAATATTTACCTTTCTTAGAAACCGACAGCAAGACGAGCCATCAGTAATATTAGTAATTGCAGTAGAGTTAAATAGTATCTTTGATCTAACCTAAAAAGTAGAAAATTCCTTTAAACATTGATTTTTATCACTTTGTTTACTTAGTAAAAACTATCAAACTTACTGTTAGAAACTGGAAGCAGCATCACACTTAACTTTAGCAAAGTAACCGCCGATTATTTTTGTAAAAACCGAATTTATGATTAAGTCACCATATTAGTTTTGAGTAGGTAACCATTACGATTACTCTGAGACCAGTGGCGTATCCACCCGTGGTAATTATTTTGTATTTTAAGAATAAGTTTATTTTGAAATTTTTTTTTGAATTAATTTAATTTTCTGTGGTACATATTTTGATTTGTAAATAGTTAGTATAAATAAAAACCGCATATATAAATCCGTCTTATTTTTAAAGTTTTTAAGAAAAGCTTTTGGCGCCTGCAAATACAAAGTGAAAGAAAGAATATCGACAATTAAGTCCACCCCTGGACCCGGCTTCCGAAGCTACCTAATAGTAACTAACCTTCCATTTAGGAAGGTCAAATTTGGTAAAGCAAATTTCCCGTTACATCGTGATATAATTCTTAGCTTAAAAAAAAACTATCTTAAAAAAGGAAAGGCAACAAATTGGGCAATATTATATAAAATTATTGGATTTTTTGTCTCACATTTATCAGAGAAAAAATGTGCATTTTCATCAAGATCAATGCACCTTTATACACATCAATAATTGCAATGGCTAAAAGCTAAGAATTTAGCTGTCAATTGGTTCCTTATCGGCCCTATACTCCGGGTTTACCCTCTTGTGACTCTTATCTGTTTCTTATCCTAAAGAAATGGCTCAGTGGTAAAATATTTGTATCAAATTACAATTGTAATTCGATGTAAAATGGCTATTTTAGAAAGTTTACGAGATTGTATTATTTGGAAGAGATAAACAAATTAGAAATGCGTTAGAATATGTGTATTGAGCTTAAATAAGACTACCTTGCGAAATAAAAAAAAATTTCAAAAAAAATTTTGCTTTCTTATCAAACACGGGTATTTATCATCCCGCCCTCGTATGTGTGCTTCTGTTTTAAGTCTTATTTTTAGTTTAAGTTAGTTTAGCTTTCTTGTTATATCATTCTAATTTTCTGTAAATATTTCCGTGGCGTTTGGGAGAAAACTGATAAGTGCAAATATGGAAATTTTTTTGATAAGTTTAATTTTGTGGATAATTTGTGCTATATTTTCATTTGCTCGCTATATATAACTCTAGCACTACGCACCATGAACGTAATAATTTGGTAAAACAATAATAAGTCGCATTCCTATTACTTTTATTGGATAAAAACTTGATGAAAGTAAATAAATAAATAAAATTTACATTTGCACTTATCATGTTTCTCCCCAACACCACGAATTTTATTATGTTTGTAATTGAAATCCAAAATGAGCAACTGAATAAATAAATAATACTGCACGGAAAAAAAGGATTTCTTAAATTAAGAATAAATATTTTCTTGAAATTATTTATTTCATTTAAAAATATAATTTCTTCGCGCAATAAAATATGCGTGTATTAAAAATATCAGATTTCTTCCAGAAAGAATATTTTTTTAGGTGAAATATTTTTTTCTTACAAAAAGAAAATATTTTCGTGCGGCTATTGAAAACAGAAAATTTCTTAATTCAAATGGTACTTATTTGAACCAAGTAATTTTTTTTTTCCGTGTGTTTATTGCAGTAAAATATCCTTAAAGTCTTGTATATTACCTTTTATTTCTATATTATACAACTAAATCTTTATATAAGTACAAATTCAAATATTTTTTATATTTTTATATTCAAATATTTGTAGGCAACATTTTAAGTACGGTACAAAAGCCGTAACGCGCCCGCTCATGCAACTGTAAAATGCGCGCTATCCGGAGGGTTAAACTAGCACATCAGATGTTTTTTAAAAGTCGTAACTCACCTATCAGCACAGCGACTGATCATCACAGCATCATCACGTTTATTTACATGGGTTTAAATGGAAACGCGACTTGCCTTGCAGGTGATGTGCTGATGCTGTTAGGTAGACGAGCTTACATTTAAATATATGTACATAAGAAATTCAATTTGCGTGTGATGGTCAGTCGGCGTTCCTATGCTGTGGAACGATGTTGAGGTTCTTCTCACATAAAAACAACTGCATCTACCACAGGAAAACCGGAAAACGCCTGTTCTAGGCACAGCGACGGCGCCAGCATTTTTGAAATGGGTGGGCACAAATTAAGCTTAATATATTTGGGGTGGGCAGGAGCACACAAAATTTATAAATTAACTCAAGAAAACACATTATTGAAACAAGCACCTAAAAAATATGGGTGGGCACTCCAATCAACAGGGTAGACAAGTGCCCACCCTGCCGCCGCCACTGTTTAGACATTTGGTTCACCACATTTCCACCGTTAAATAAATTAAATGGTCTATCGTTCCTGAAGGCTATACAAGGGTTTAAAAATGTTTTAAGCCTCGTGGATAATGTATCTTTCACATGTTATGTAATGACACAGAACGGTTCACTCAACTTACTCCCCCCAACATCCCACGTAACAAAATTTCTCTTTAAAAATCCTGAGAAACGGTCATTAGCCTGGTATGTTAGCTGAATAACTGCTGACACTAAGGTACCCGGTTCGAATCCGGCAAGAGTCTAAAATTTCTTATGATCGTCTCCGTGCTTCGGAGGGCACGTAAAGCCGGCGGTCCCCCGGTTGATGATTTGCCCTTATCAACGAAAACACCAGGGTTACGGGCATATCTGAGACGAGCCTAGCAAGCTACCTCAGATATAAAACAAATAATATGCTCACAGTAATAGTGACTTTGGTTGCTCTTCTATAGAAAACAGCCAGAAATCAAGACAAACAGGAGCTATCCTAGCCTAAAGTGGAAGAAGAAGAAGAAAAATCCTGCGTACTTTTTCTTCTGTAGAAGATGTTTTCTGATTCAATAATATTTATTTTTTGTTATGCAGTAGAATCGCCTTCATGTGATCACTTCGGGCCAAGGACATTTTAATAATATTAACTGATAATAATTAGCGAAATTTAGAAAAAGGCGAATTTTAGAAAACTTGTATTAGAACAAAATAGAAGAAAAAAAAGAAAGAAATAGAGGTCGGTTGCCAAAAAAAATGTTCACAATAACCGACTGATAACATTATCCGAGATCACCTTAAGCGGATTCTACTGTATTAATTTGTCAATTTTGACATATGGTAAACTGAATCCATTTCAAATAATGCTGGCTGAGTCATCATGCTGAATCATGCTATCTTTAGGCAATTTATTATTCAAGTAGGTATGATAAAATATCTTTAGGCAATAGTCAATATAAAAGAAATTATTTATAGAATAATTATTATTCAGTTAAATAATGGGATTTTTTAAAAGTTATTTTTCATTAAATTCCATTCAACTCCAGGTACCGAACAAGTATATTTTATAACATAACTCCATAATATTTAATTTTATATTTAAAATGATCGTTTTTTGATCTTTAGCATTAGGCCATTTGTTGTGTGTAGTATAACATCATACACTAATTCTGGAGAAAAGTTCTCTACTGGTAGTATTTGATAGTTTCTTAAAATTGAAGAAATTGTCGATTTCATTATAAAATATGCAAATCGTTGTCCTAAAACCAATTTTTTAAATTAATTATTTTAATTATACGAATTCTGCAAATAAAATTTACCAATGCAATTTCTAGAACCTGCGCTAAACGGCAAATAAGCGTATAACGGTCGCTTTGAAGAATTTTCGGCTGAAAAGCGTTCAGGATCAAATTTTTCTGGATCTGGATATATCTCAGGTTGTCTATGTAATCCATGAACAAAAATTATCAGTGATAATCCCACAGGAAGTGTTTCACCACCTGCAAAATTAAATTATTTATTTTTAATAATTATTATAATATCTGTTATATAGTGGCGGATCATTGTCTAAGTCATGTCTGAGAGCACATTTTATAGTAATTGCTTCTGTTTCATTTGAATAAATTAATAAAGTCATTTCCGTCTCCATACAGATCGATTTTGACTTTAGATCACAGCCGTTTGAACCGTAATTTTACCATTTTTAAAAGACTTCCAAAATTTGAGCGACACTCCAAGTCCCTTATGCAAATATTATGTAGATATACTTACAAAGTTGTACTTCATTAGTTACTCCTCTTGCAAAAGCAGTAACTGGTGGGTACAGTCTCAATGATTCTTTAATGACCATGTCCATATATTTCATATTTTGAAAATCTAAATGAGTTGCTTCTCGAGATTTGTCATCTTTAAACATGGTTCTTAACTCTTCAACAACTTTTTCCTGTGATAAAAAATTGCTATAATTATGAATACCTATGGCCTGGACTCATTTATTGTAGGGCGACTGCACTGTTAATGGACAATTCAAGACGATTTTCATTTCAAATCTTTCAATGAAGAATATCTATTAGAATATTTATTAAAATATATTTTTTAGAAAATTTTTTAGTTTTAAAACTGGTCGAAAACATTTTTGAAAGCGAAAATTTGTTTGCAAAGCAGAAATATATCTGGGCGACTATTACTGGCCCAGTCAACATTACTGGTACATTCACCCTATAATATATTATTACAATTTAATTATCAGTAAAATTTGACTCACCTGTACATCTTGATTTTGACCCAAACAATATAACGCAAAACTAATACCAGCAGCTACTGTATCATGACCCTAAAAATTTAAATTATTTAAAAAAATTAGCATCGTTAATAAACAGGTTAGACATAATATCAGCTTTGATTTACAAAGTTTGAAAAGAATATTATTTAAAGAAATTAAATTAAATACAAATAATGGAGTTAATAATTATTATATCCACCTCAAACATAAAGGTGTCGACTTCGTTTCGAATAGCATCATCAGTCAAAGGCTCATTGTTTATGGTACATTGCAATAAGAGATCCAGAAATGCAATCTTTTTCTTTTCTCCAATTTCATCAGACTGAATTTCTATATGAGATTTAACATTTGCGGTAGAATTACTTAATTCGTTATGTCTTTTCTGAATTACCGAATTAGTAAATCCGTGTAAAACTGAAAGCACTTCGGTTTCCTTTTTAAAATCATCTGTAAAACTGTACATGGTATTGTTGAATTTTAAAGGAGAAAACATGCGCGAAGCTAACAAGTGAGACATTTCCTTAACATTTCGAACGTATTTCGAGTCACTGTTAAGTTGAGCATTTACTTTTACTCCCATTGCGGTTTCTAAAACATGAATAAATTAAGGATAAAAATAATATCTCGCGATAAAAGTTACCACAAATAACATCAAGAGCTGCTGCCGATACATATGGAAACGCATTGAAAGGATTTCCATCTAAATTTTTTTCTAACTGTTGAACCAATATCGCCGTTTGGTTGTTAAATATTTCAATGAATTGATTCAATATTTTAAAGTGAAATGTGGGTGTAATTAATTTTCTATGGATTTTCCACTTTTCAGCTAATAAATATAATATTTGAGAGAAAAATTGTAAAGCTGTACTACATTCGAAAAAAGCTTTAATTTTGAAATACTTATCAAAATTTTTATTTTATATTTGAAAATGTCAGAAATTACCAACAAACA
This sequence comes from Cantharis flavilabris, assembly GCA_949152465.1. Lineage (NCBI taxonomy): Eukaryota > Metazoa > Arthropoda > Insecta > Coleoptera > Cantharidae > Cantharis > Cantharis flavilabris. The sequence goes on from OX424435.1 coordinate 16,067,649, forward strand.
AACTTTTGCCACCTTACCTGTGCTTGTTAATAATCCTGTTCCTAACCATGCATCAAAAAATTTATATTCATAGGATTTATTTAGTATTGTTGTTGAGCCAAGTACAGCTTCAGCTGCTTTGTGATCAGAAATAATTAGTTTACTATTTGCTCCTGATAGCACTTTATATATTCCTCCATATTTGTTTTGATAATATAACAAAGTTTTTATTAATTCTGAAATAAAAATCGATTTATTAGAATAAAATCGAGAAAGGTTTTTGATAGTAGATATCGGCTAAAACTCACGATAAGTATATATAAAATAGAAAAAGAACTCAAAATAAAAAATTTTAAGTAAATTTGTGGTTTTTAGTATGTATTTATGGTTAAATTCAAAAAAATATAAGAATAATACAATACGTAGAAAATCAAAATTCAAAAAATTTAAAAAGGAGACAATTAACACATAACAGGTCTGGATTAAGAAAATTTGAAAAAATGAAAATTTCGTAATACGAAGTACAATATAACGTTATTTCATGGTTATTGCCATTCTTCAGTTGCACGCATCGATTACGATTACATTGTTTTTTTGAATTTTGATTTTCTACGTATTGTATTATTCTTATATTTTTTTGAATTTAACCATAAATACATACTAAAAACCACAAATTTACTTAAAATTTTTTATTTTGAGTTCTTTTTCTAGTTTTACGCCTCACGGTTAAAAAACGTGGTAAATTTTTGAATTTTGAATTTTTTCAAAGTTTTTAGAAATCATATTAAGAGGGCAGTGCCTTCGGATTTCAAACTAGCAGTGCTAGGTAGACGAATTTCTTAGTTCAAATCATTTTTAAATTATTCATACCTCATGTAACAAGTTCAGTTTTGATAAACTTTGGAGGTTATGGCAAGTCAATTTTGTACAATTTAGTCGATAATTTTGTTTAGTTTGAAAAATTTTTTTCTTCTTATTTTACAATGTAATCGTAATCGATGCGTGCAACTGAAGAATGGCAATAACCATGAAATAACGTTATATTGTACTTCGTATTACGAAATTTTCATTTTTTCAAATTTTCTTAATCCAGACCTGTTATGTGTTAATTGTCTCCTTTTTAAATTTTTTGAATTTTGATTTTCTACGTATTGTATTATTCTTATATTTTTTTGAATTTATATATAAAATAAAAGAAATAAAATAAACATCTAAAACGACAATTGTTTCAAAGAGATACATCACTTCTTTTTCAAGTTTCATTTGAAGTTTTACAAATTGAAAATTTTGAAGCCGTTACAGCATAACTTTTCAGACATATTTTGATGCAAATTTTTACAAATCATACATTTCTGCATTTTGTCGCACCATTTCTAACTGACAGCAACTTAACCCTTTCAGACCCGACTTTTTTTGGCTGAAGGAAATCATTATTTTTTTAAAATTTCGTATTACTGTGCTCTAAAAAGTGTTTTTGGCGAGTTTCATAATTTTCTGATTTTTAAATAAGAAAATACAGCTAAGTAAACTTTAGTTGACCTAATATATAAACATTTATAAATCGCATGATAACAGATTTAAACAGGTGATTATTATTCGTAGACCAAGTTTAGTATGATAATAACTAGCAAAAAAAAATTATGCATTTATAATAATATTTGGCTGAGTTATTCTTAAGTAAAGTTATACTCAAGTTTAAGCTATTCTGCAACGGAAGTTTTTTTACAATTTTTATTTAAATTAATTTATTATCATAGTTTATGCTACTCATAGAACATTTTTTATATTTTTATTGAATTCCTCGGGCTTCTTTCCTTAAGAAATGATTGCTATCTAGCATATAAGTTGGTCACCAACTTCAAAATAAATTAATAAACTTAGGTACACTATAGTGTACCCTGGGTCTGAAAGGGTTAAACAAAACTGTAAAATGCAAAAAATAATTTTAGGTGTATCTCAAAACCGATGCCACAAAATAGAGAAATGTATGTGAATAAAAATGTAAGGAATGAAAACAAGAAAAAATTCCTATTCAGTTAACTTTAAGATAACTTTAAGTTATCACAAAGCTGAATTTTCTGACAACACATTGACTGGAAAAGGTTTCCATACCAGCAAAACATAATTAGTACATAACATTTCAAAAGTAAAATTTTACCAATTTACCTGAACCATTTTTAATATAATAAGTATTTCCAATGATTGGTAATGGAATAGGCCCAGGGTATTTTCTTAATTTCACATAAAATTCGTATAGTCTTGAACACCACCATAATGCAACTATTACAACAATCAACGAGAATAATGTTAAGATCAGGATCATTTTGACTTGAAAGTAAAATTAACAATTTGAAATAAAATAAACTTTCTGTTTAATAAAAAGTGATAAAAATAATTAAAGCTTTTGCCGTCTTCCGTAAGATAATAAACTGTGTAGCTTGGCACTCGAGATTCATAAATAAAATATTATATTGGACGCACGACGCATCCGTACACTACCGTCCAATCTCGTGAAGGTTAGAGAGAGTCTATTAATTACGTGAGGTAATTTGGTGATTTTTAGACCCCCCCCTTCCACTATAAGTACGTTAATCTGTGCTAGATTGCGTTGAAATTATTTAAAAAACATAATCTGCTTAATTATTTTTATTTAAAACTAGTTAAGACAAAAAAATTACATCATATTTGCCAAACCTCCCCTTCTCCCCCACGTGAAATTGGGTGAGATTCGGCTCGACCTCCTTCCCCCCCTAAATGTTTCACCTAATTAATGGATTTCCTTTAGAGTGGATTATACGGTTTAACTACCAGTTTAGTGCAACTTTGAAAGCACATGGACGACTTAACATAGTCAACATTTTTGTCTTTTACGCAGAATTAGCCTATTCGTCATGTACTTAGGAAGTATACTTATTTAAATTTGTTAGCTAATATAAGATACTATTCAAAATATGCCATTCTGAAAAGTCATTTGATTTTCTATATCGGTGCAATATTAAAAAAACAGCATTTGACCAACATTGGCTAAATACTGAAAAGTAATATTGGTAATATGTATTGGCGCAATATTGCACCAAGCTACAAAATATTCCAATATATTGGAGCAATATAAATTTTTTTTCCAATATATTGTCATCTTTTATTTGGTTAAGCTTATATTATTTTAGTTTTAATTAGGATTTCATTTTTGGTTATAAAATTTTTATTGAATTCTGAGAGTTTGACAATTTATGTTCATGTCTTCGGTTTATTTCTGCCGTGAAGCCATAATCGGGTTTATTTTTGTTTGCACGAGTTCACTTGAATTTGTCGCTGTCCTGCAAATTCGGTTATATTATTCAAAAATAAATACAGTGGACTATTTTATGTTACTTTCAACACACTTTTAACATACTATTTGTCTTCCATCTTAATCATCGAGTGTATATTAGTGTTGCGGTTACCTAAAATGAAGTGTCTATTAAATTGTGCTACGTGCTGTACATTTTTAGAAACTAACCAAAATTTAGTTTGGTAAAGTTGGAATCAGGACTCCCTAGCGCGGTTTTGCTGGAGGCGAATGTTATTTTTTGAGCGGGGTCTAAAAAGACCAAGAAAGTGTGAATTTTTCTATTTTTCCGAGATTGGATGTGATGTCAGAGAAGCCTTCTTAAATATCCGTAAGAGAAGTTGATGAAAAGTCCAAGATCAGTGGTTTTACTAAAATTTACAGTTTTATATTAAATGTGCATTAACGTTGCAAGATTAGACATCGCCATTTTGATTGGCGAGGCAAATGATATTGAAATCAAGATTCAATAATTTTACAATAAATGTGATTTCGCGATCAGTGGCCTCACACACAAAAACACCCCAAGGTCCCAAGACAAGGATTATTGTCAACTATTTAATTTTGAATAAACCTTTATTTCGTTTTTCAATAAGAGTCTTTTTTTATTTTGCTCTTCTTACAAATTATAAGCCCGATTAATTACAAACAGAAATTAACGACTTTCAAAAATTCATTTTTTTATTAATTCCAAGTTTAGATTACAATATATTCCAATAATCTCGGCCTGAATTTGGCTGTATCTTGCAATATTGCGCCAACATTGCCTCAATATCGCCCCAATATTGTTTGCTACATGAGTTTGACAACATTAAGAATAATGGTGACCCGTCAAAATAACCCCGGCAAAATAGCCGCGAGAAAATATCCCCGACATAATAGCCAGTGCGAAAATAGCCCTGCGACAAAATATCTCTGACATAATAGCCTGAGACATAATAGCCTGTTCTAAAATAGCCCTACGACATAATAGCCTGTGCTAAAATAGCTCCGGCAAAATAGCCCAAAGACAAAGTTACTCCGACAAAATAGCCCAATGACAAAAGGGGCCGCCAGTAATTACGTAAGGGTTTGATGGGGAAATGAGGGTATCGGAAATCTCATGGACCGTTACGTGGGGGGAGTCCGACGTATTCTGTCTAATGCAGTATAGCGATACGCGAAGGTATATACTACAGATTGCTGCAAATAGCATATTATACCATGATTGTCAGTTAATTTATACCAAAAATTGAACTTTTTATTATATACCATTGGAAAGAAGACAATTATTTAAGAATTTTATAAAGAATACGATTTTTTTGGATTATCGGTCGGATGTTTTTAGCGGAAGATCAGTTTTGGTAAACGCAACCACGGCAAATCACTGATCCATCGTAAAATAAATGAATTAAATTAATTTGTCTATCGCCATACTATATTAAACAGAATACGTTGGACTCCCCCCCCCCACGTAACGCTCTATAAAATTTCTGATATATTAAATATAATATATTATATTTAAAACCCCCCGTAAACCCTCATGTAATTATTAATGGATGGCCCCTTTTGTCATCGGGCTATTTTGTCGGAGCTTTTTTGTCATTAGGCTATTTTGCCAGAACTGTTTTGAAGGGACTGTTGGTCGGGGCTGTTTTGACCGGGGCTGTTTTGACGTCGATCCCTTCGGGCTCTCGTATCTATTGCCTGGCAACAACTTTTCAAAAATATGTGAAATTATTTTCAATTTATTCTCATTCTCTTGTGATATTACAAGGGATTAAATTTCTTTTTGTGCTAATATTTACAAATTTCTGATTTTGATTGCTTCAAGCGGATTAAGGACCAAGTCAAGCTAGGTTCCAGCTTTTATTTAATGCATTATTGATAATTTCTCAAACTTTGGTTAGGTACTTGTTGCATAAAATTAATAATTAGTTGTGAATTTCACCATAATCTTTTATTTCTGGAGCACAATTGGTTCTAAACGTAATTAAAATCACAAATCTGAAACTTAGTTGTACAAAAAACTTTTACTGTCGTTTTTTGTTTTTAAACAACAATTACTTGAAATAAAAATAATTATTTAAAATATTTTTTCAGTAAGTACCACAAAAATTACTCGTTGTCATTTTACAACAAACTATCCGTTTTGAATCCTTAAAGGGAACTAGTGTACAACTTTAGTTTTAACCCTTCGTAAGTGTAAGTGTAAGTTTCCAATGTAATTATTATTGAATTTATTAGATGGTCACTCTGATAAATGAAAATTTTACAATTTCGAAAGCATTTTTTTTACCTCTCAGTGAATGCTAGATGAAATCTAATGTTCTTATCATTTGTAGTTTATATTTCTGCATTATTTTTGTGTTTCATTTTTTTCAAAAATAATTATTAGAGAAGCAGGAATTTGCATAAATAAGTTTTTACACGTTAATTTTCTATGCTCGGCTAGCTCATTCAGTACCCGGTATGCTACATTATTTAAAATCACTGTAATAAAAATCTTAAAAATAGTATGAAAATAAATATAAATAAATCAATTCAATAATTAACTTTTAATTAGATCAATTTTAAATAATTACTATTCACCTACGAACTTTAATATTGAATATTATTATTTAAATATTAAAATAATTATAACACTAAGTATTATATATTATATAAATTTATAATTCTGAGGTCATTTGTACCATAATATAGGTTTTCATCGGACGAAGGCTAAGGTTAATGTATATCCCCCATATTATTATGTAAATGATACAGAACGCTTCACTCAACTTACTCTCCCTCATCAGACGTAACAAAATTGCTCTTTAAAAATCATGCGTACTTCTTCTTCTGAAGAAGATGTTTTCTGATTCAATAATTTATTATTTGTTAATTTTGACATAGTAGATTATATCAATTTCAAATCATACAATCTGAGTAGACCTTATGTTCCAGAATTGCTAACAATTTGTTAATTTTGCAGCTTTGGATTGATTGTTTTTTTATCTTACAAGCAACAATGTATGTACTTGATCTTTAAAAATTTTAAAATCCAAATAATTTCCAAAAACACCAAAAATATTGCAATTTTTCTGAAAAAATTGAAAGTATTTTTTTTCCAAAAAAGACCACTTTCATATTCTAATATTTCAACAAGTTTTGGGGAGACTTTTCAATATCAATTTATTAATAGTTTCCGAGATATTAATTTTTGAAATTTTATGTTATGAAATTAATCATCTTGAAAATGTAGCTGCATAACTGTAAATAACGCCTACAAAACGTGATCTCGACTGTTTTATTAAAGTAATTTTTCCAATTTATTATCATCCTATAATGTACTTTATTTACCACTGAAAAAACTGGAAAGAACGGCTGGCTTAAAAAATTAGGTTATTTTTGTGGGAGTTGATTTTTAAACTCTAGCTAAAAATTGAAAGTGTCTAAGCCAAAATAAAAACGATATCTATTTGTTTGTATACTGAAATTAAATTTGTATTTTTGCACATCATCTGTTTTTGGGAGTGAAATCTGCCAGTGAATATGTCCAGGTTTTGATTTATCCACTTGTCAACATCCAGTCTTATTCTTTGAACTTAAATACATAAATTTTGGGACTGCATTCCTTTTGTGGCGGAAGTATAAAATAAAAAGATATTTTCTTAATTTCTTTTTTTATTATCAGATACAAAGTAAAAGTGGAATAATAAAAGTGCATCAACATAGGTTATTAGCACTACTTAATATTATAGTAACATAATTATTAACACAATTAATTAAAAAACTAAATAACATATTTGAACTATATTAACAATGAAATCATAGATGTAAGGTAAAAAGATTAAATTTTAAATTTTGCTAAACAAACCCGATGACTGTAGAAACTTCAGTAACTTTCGTACGTTGCATTTTGTGTCTGATAGGATATCTTCTAGGCTATCAGGCAGTTCGGCAAAATGTCTTGCTGCCTGATATTTTGGACAGTGTCTTAATATGTGGCTGACGTTTAAGAGGTTGCCACAAAGACAGTTTGGAGGTTGTTCTTTTTTAAATAAGTAGCTGTGGGTGAGCATAGTACGACCAACCCGAAGTCGGTAAATAACAACTTTTTCTTTCCTATTTAATTGTTCTATATGTTTCCAAATAGTTGTGTTGTTTTGAGTCTTTTAATTTATTATGTTTAATTTCTTGCCATTCGTCTTCCCATTTTGTCAGTATTTTAGTTTTTATTATAAATTTTTTATTTTCCTGATCTTTTAATGTATTAATGTCTAAATTATATTTCTTAAGGAGTTCATTTATTTTGATCGGTAAAGGTTTTTTTAATTTTGGAGTGGATCGATATAAAAATGAAAATTTTGGAGTAACAATTCTTGAAAAGTTTTGATGGTCTGGGTTTGAAACAATTTTTGCGTAATAATTTAATATGATCTGTTCCCTTCTAAATTTTGGAGGTAGTTCGCCCGATATATTGTAGAGACTTTCCAATGGTGTAGTTCTTAGTACTCCAGTAGCGGTTCGAAGTCCTTGGTTGTAAACTGTGTGTAGAGATTTTAGGATGTTTTTATTTGCTCTGTAATAAATGATGCTGGAGTAATCTAATTTTGATCTAGTAATTGTTTTAAATATATATAAAAGCGTTTTCTTGTTGCAACCCCATTTACAATGTGATAGGACTTTCAAGATGTTTCGTGTTTGGTAGCACTTTGTTTTCAATTGTTTGATATGTGGAATTCAGGTGAGTCTTTCATCAAATAGTACTCCCAAGTATTGTACTTCTTGTGCATATTGTAATTTCTGCTTGTAAAGCTTAAAAATGGGAAGAGGCAGTGGTACTTTTGATTTTTTAAATAGAATACATTTACTTTTTTTTGCAGAAAAATTGTATACCGTATTTAAGCACCAATCTTCTAATTTCTTTAAAGCATTCTTAATGTTGTTTTCTAAATAAGTAATATCCTTATGGCTGCAGTAAATAATGAGATCGTCAGCATAAAGTGCAACTTTTACTGGGTATTTAATATATTTAACAATTTGATTGATGGAAATTAGAAATTGTGTTACATTTAATGCTGATCCTTGAGCTATTCCATTTTCTTGGTGGTATTGGTCTGATAATTTTCTTCATAAACGTATTCGGAATTTTCTATCTGTTAATATATTTTTGATGAATTTGGTGACATTTCCTTTGATATTAAAATCGACCAGAATTTTGAGGATAAGGTCTTTAAAGGTTCTGTCATAGCGCTTTCGATGTCTAAAAATATGGCTAATAGTTTTTCGCCTTTAGCAAAACTGTTTAATATATCACTTTCTAAATTTATTATATTATCGATGGTTGAACGGTTTTTTCTGAAACCACATTGGTATGGTTCGAGAAGTTTTTCGGATTCTAAAATCGTCATTAGGCGGTCGTTTACAATTTTTTCCATTAATTTGCAGAGGCAACTTGTTAATGATATTGGTCGATAACTGTCAACATCAGTGCGGCATTTTCCAGGTTTCAGGATGGGGAAAATAATAGTCACGCCCTTGATTAGGAAAGACATGTTTTTCCCATATAAGATTAAACAGTTTTATTATTGTTTGTTGAGCAGATAGAGGGAGGTGCTTCATAAATAAATTGTGGATATCATCTGGGCCTGGACTTGTACTTTTACATTTAGATAGTATCGGTACGTTTAGGTTTATTGGTGCGTTATAAGGTTCTGTATTATCAGAGTTTATTTGTAGGTTTTCTAAATTAGAATGTTGGATATTTTAAAAAAATTTGATGAATTTTTTATAGCGGCAATATGAAAGTTATTTTCAATTCCTTTAATTGATTTAATTTTGTTCCACATTTCTTTTGGAGATGTCGATGTGTTTATGCTTTTGATGTAATTTATCCATGATAGATGTTTAGCTGTTTTAATAGGTCTATTGGCAATAGCTCGAAGTCTCTTAAATTTTACGAGATTTTCTAACGATCGATATTTTTTATGGTATCCGGACGTTTGGTCCCCGGACGATTGGTCCCCGGACGATTAGTCCAGCGGACGATTGATCCAGCGGACGATTGATCCCCGGACGATTGATCCCCGGACAACTGATCCAGCGGACGATTGATCTCCGGGCAATTCCAGAAATATGTCCTGGGGGGATGGGTAATAATAAATAATCAAATTATGAATGTTTTTATTATTATTATTGTTCGATTTAAAATAAAATTTGTAACGATTTCCACTCTTAAATTTATTAAGTAACAATATTTAAGATATAAAAGATTCGTTGTAAATTATATTTTTCGTTTAATATTACTTTAATATAACCAGCGGAGACGGAGACAAAATTTGTAAATTATTTAATTTGCCCCCTCTCCTAAGCGAGGTTAGGGTTACTGCCTAATACCTAATGCCAAAGAGTATTACAAAGAGCTAATAGGGGCTGTCCATTAATTAAGTAACGGTTTGGGGGGAGGGGGAAAGGTATTGGAAATCTTACGGACCCCTACGTGGGGGAGGGGAGGGTCCGACATATTCCTTACATAAGTTTCGTAAAATACTTTTTTTAAATTAAATCAGTTATTTTTACCTGAATATTAACCCTCTCAGTCCGACGTTTGTTTTACGAAATTTGCTGTACAGACGGGGTTCGTCGGGTCTTTAGGATATGTCCTTGCGTTTTAATCCGTCTCTTGTGTCTCGGGCACTACAATAATTTTCGGACAGATCCGTCTCCCGGACCGAGAGAGTTAAGGAATTACAAATTTATTGCATTAACTTTTTTATGTAATTAATTAATCTTTATTAACTTTTATTTATATAAACAATCGTTTATAAAAAGTCGTCCGCTGGACGAATCGTCCGGGGATCAATCGTCCGGGGATCAATCGTCCGGGGGATCAATCGTCCGCTGGATCAATCGTCCGCTGGATCAATCGTCCGGGGATCAAACGTCCGGGACCAATCGTCCGGGGATCAATCGTCCGGGGACCAAACGTCCTAGAATCACGATTGGTCCCTGACGTTTGATCCCCGGACGATTGATCCAGCGGGATGCTTTTGGTTACGGCTGATATTATTTTGTCAGTAAGTAATTTAACAATAGAGTTTATGTCTAAACTTTCAGTAAAAGTAAAGTTGTTATTTAAAATTTCTTCTTTGTATGAAGTCCAGTTTGCCTTGTCAATGTTCCATTTAGGTGGGAAACTGTTAGAATCGTGTGGTTGGTTGGATAATTTTCTAATACAAATTGGGAAATGGTCGCTATTATACAGTTCAGGGAGTACAGTCCATTCTAATTAAGGTTCGAGTTGAGGTTGAGTTATGGTTAGATCGATTGCTGACATGTTGAAAAATTAAAATGTGTATATTGGCCATCATTTAAAATATTAAGATTATAATCGTTTAGAATATTTTCAATTAATCGTTCTCTGTTGCATGTCTGGTTTCCTCCCCAAAGGCTATTATGAGCATTAAAGTCTCCAAGTAAAATAAAAGGTGAAGGTAATTGGGAAATTAGCCTTGTAATATCGTTCATTTCGACAGCTTGACTGTTTGGTAAATATACGTTGCAAATTGTAATTTTTTGGGGTGTGTATAAAGTGATAGCTAATGATTCTAAATTAGTAATTAGTGGGATTTGTTCAGAATGTAATAATTCATTTATAAAAGTCGCGACGCCCCCACTAACGTGGTTGGTTTGTCTGTCTTTTCTATATAATTTAAAATTTCGTAGTTTAGGGTTATGGGTAGGTTTAAAATTAGTTTCCTGTATGCATAGTGTTGCAGGATTTGAGTCGGCCAGCAAACGTTTAATGTCATCGAAACGTTTATTAAAACTATTTAAGTTCCATTGAATTATGTTCATGTAAATGCTAAAAAATAGAATATTAGATTAAATGTGATTAAGTATATGAGTATTAGTATTTAAAGCTATGTTATTAAATTAGTGATTTGTTGTTATGTTATCTGATTGCACTGTTATGTCGGGTGATATTATAATCTGGTCGTCGTTGCAGTTCAGTGCTTGGTAAATGTTGTTTTGTGTTTTAGTTAAGCGTATGTTAAGAGCACGATGTTTAGTTTGTGTTGATATATCTTTTAGTGTGTCTATTATAGATTCTAAATCCAAAGCTGTAATATTATTTAATGTTTCTATATGGGTGTTTTAGATTGAGGAACTTCAAATAGAATCTGGTTTAATTGATCAATATTTAGTGTATCAGGTTTATATTCTAATAACGGATAAATTTCTTCTAATTCAGTTTTCCATGTATTTTTCTGTATTAATTTGATTTTTTTGATTTCTCTTTTAGTTTTTGTAGGTTTATTTTTTTCTGGTAGGTTTTCAATTTTAAGAATCTCTTCATTTTGTGTGTCTTGATTTACTGTATTTGTCACCGGAACAATTGTATATTCTGTATTTTCTAAAATGATAGATTCATTTAATTGTTATCCGGAAAGCGTTCTTTTTAGGTTTTCCTTAATATTTTCAATTACCATTTCTGGAGGAGAATTTTCTTGTAAGTTGGCATTAGATAAAGGTTGAGATGCGATTATTTCAATTGGATCATCTATAAATTGTTTACTAGAATCAAGTGGGATATCAGTAGCTAGTTCTGTATTATTGATAGGATTGAAGTTTTTTTGCTGATGTACATCTACAATTGTGATTTCGGGTTTATGCGATGGACATTTGGAAGATACATGGTTTGTTAGGCCACATTTGAAACATTTTAATTCGTCAATAATTAGATATACTTTATAATTATCTTCTTCAAAGTTTATGGTAATTGTTTCTGGGATATAAAAATTATTATCTGGAATAATATAGACAAATCTCCTAAAACAGATAATATGATTAAACTCAGGATCGTTGATTCCTGCATTCTTAAAGTAGAGAGGTGAGACTGTCTTCAATCTAAGGTTATTTAAGGTTGATTCAAGGATATCATTTGTTATTATGGGAGGGATACCAGATATAATTAATTTCTTCGATGGGGTGATTAATCTGCGTATGTTTATTCCATTACCATTTAGGTGTATGGATTGATTTTCTTCTAATAGTTTATCTACCTGTAATTTGCTATTTAGATATATACAAACACGATTGTTTGAGATTCGCGATGCAGCTAATATATTTTTTGGTAGGGTTAGTTTTCCTATTTCAGTGATGTAATCTTTTATTTTTAATCCTTCAATTGCATTCAGTATAATTGCTTGGTCTTTTCTTGGATAAGTTATATTTGATTGGCGTTTAACCACATTTGCAAAAGAGGTATCTCCCATTATGTTTGTTTTGTGTTGTGTTTGTTTGCGAATATAAAGTGTTTTGTGATTTATAAGTTATGGGTGTTGTTTGGGTTAAATTGTTGATATTTGGTGTATTACTTGTAACGCATTCGTTAGGTTTACTTATAGAATACGTGTTCATAATTCTATCAGTAGTTGTTGTTTAAACATTTAACATTTCCTTTGATTTTTGATTTGATTCCTATCAAAATGTAAAACTAAAAATGTCATGTAGACACCAAATGACTGATATTTGATATCAAATGATATTTCCGTCAAAATCTGGAAACCGAAAAAAATCGGGATTACAATACTTCCTTGTTTTACAAGGAAGTAAAAATGTGTTCTTACAAATTTCTCAATGAGATACAAATAATAATTGATATGTAGGTATTACTTTTGAAATAAGACGATATATATTTTTTTTTTTTTTGTTAATATATTTATTGCCGGATCAGCTACATTTAGCTATACACAACATTTTTAACGATTTTTAATATGTAACAACTAATCGTGACAAAAAAAAAATAGAGATTACAACTTAATAAAAATAAAATTAATTCAGAAAAACATCCTGTGGTAGCCTTTTCGTTTTTAATCTTGTGAACTTTCTTTCCTCGCCTATTTGATAGTGCACTGCGCCCGAACATTCCTTTAGATTTATAAAATAATTGGTAGCACAGGATTTATTAAATTCGTGAATGCTTTGGATCATAAGTTCTTCGTGAAGTTGTTGATTTCTTATAAACCAGGGAGCATTACAAATAATTCTCAGAATTTTATTTTGAATCCGTTGCAACTTCTCGATATTGGTTTTTGATGTTGTTCCCCATACTATATTTGCGTAGGTGAGTATAGGTCTTATTATAGATTTGTACAATAGCACTCCACAATCAATCTTTAAGGATGACTTTCTGTTGATAATTGGGTATAGCATACCCAATCTCGAGTATGCCTGGTTCAATTTTTGGTTTATATGGTGCGACCACGTCAACTTGCTATCTAGATGTACTCCTAAGTACTTAATTGGTGTGTTTTGATTTGTCCATTCAACTTCTTATATATCTTGTAGATTTTTGTGCCGATTTTGTTAATACATTAATAATTTCTAATATTGCATCATCAATATTCTTGGTAGTTTTTATGTTCGAGGGGCATTTTAAGTTTGTATCGAGCTCTGTTTTAAATTTTTCCCAGTCCATTATTCCTTGTATTAAACGCGGAACTTTCGTTTTTGGTGTTGGTTGAATCTGGAGTGTTACAAGTACAGGTAAATGATCAGAATCCAATTCAGTCAAAACTGTTTGTTGAATTTGCTCTGCGAAATTTTTTATCAAGGCTATGTCTAATATATCTGATCCATAATCAGATCTGGTTGGATAGTATGTATGTTCATTTGGCGATACTACATGAATTCCGTTATCATTTGTTATATTATACAACAGAAGTCCACTTGGGTTGTTGGTTCGGCAATTCCATATTGTGTTTTTACTGTTTAGGTCGCCTAGCATTATACTTGCATTATTGTCTTCAAATAATTGTACTATGTCTTGTGGGTTTAATTTAACATTGGGTTGTTTATATGTCGCAATTATTTTTAGTTTTTTACCTAGAGTATCTTTGATTTGTATGGCCGTGGCTTCTAAGGATACAGGTCTTATGGTATCTAAATGAATGTGTTCAATGTTATTTTTGATTATAATAGCCGAACCTCCACTTCCAAAATCGGACATGCGATCGAATCGGTATACGCTGTAACCTGGAACTTTAAATTTTTGGTTATTAATTAAATGAGTTTCACTTATACATGCTACATCTACATTGTGACGTGTTAAGAAATCAATAAAAGTTGATCTTTGTCTTCTTATTCCGTTTGCATTCCAGTTCATGATTGTTATACTATTGATTTGTTTTAAGTTAGGGGTTAAATCCATTAAATAATTGAGGGATGACATTGTTAATTATGAAATTTTTAATTTGTTGCAGGAAAGGTGTTAACATTTTTGATAGCATTGTGAATATATTGTTTAAGAATGAGTTATCATTTTGGATATCTTCATTTTCTTGTGTTGTATTTTGGTTTAAATTGGTTGTAGCTTGAGCGTATGTCATATTATTGGTTCCATTTCTTGGTTGATATTGAGGAGTACTATGTTGATAAATATTATTAGTTTGACTTGATTGTGTCATTGGGTTTAACCGTTGGTATCTGTTGCTTATTCTGCTCTTGAGATCTTGAAAGTACTTGCAACCTCGATAATTTGCTGGATGATTCTCCTTGCAATTTACACATATCGGAAGAGTATGGGGTTGTTTGTCGCAGTTACTATAAAGGTGGTTTCCTTGACATTTAACACATCTAGGCTCAAGATGACAATAGTTCTTGGTGTGGCCAAATCTTTGGCATCTTGTACACTGAGGTATATCATTGGACTTTCTTCTCGGTTCGACGCTCACTACACTGTGGTATATTCGATCAACTTTAAATATGTCTTTAGCTACTTGATTATCAGTTAAATCTACAAAACATATTCCTGTATGATTTTTGTATTTGTTTAGCAGTCTGGTTATTTTAACTATTGGTAATCCAGGATTAAGCAATTTCAATTCTTCCAATACTTCTTTTTCTGATAATGATTTTGGAACATTTTTAATTGCTACCGATAACAATTTTGTTTGTGGATCTTGAAATGTGTGAAATTTTAATTTATTAACAGTATAGAATTTGGTTAGTCGTCTATAATCTTCTATTGTTGTTAAATTAATTCGTATGTAATTATTATTATATGTTGTTGTGAAAGTCGATGTTGTAGTTTTTTTAATGTCTTCTATGATTTCCAAATGATTGTTAGCATCATGTAAAAATATTGGAGGAATCTTGACTTTTATTTCGTTTTTTTGACTAGGATTAATTTGATCTTGCTGATTATTTAATGCTTTTGGGGTTGAACTTATAATTTGTTTTTCAAGATGTTCGGGCAAATAAAATTTATTTTGTGATAAAATTATTTGTTCGTTATTCCATTTGTAACGTTTTTGTATATCAGTGTCTGTTGGTGATAGGACATCTGAACTTCGTTTATTTTTGGGGTTATTATTTTGATTTTGTGTTTTTTGAGATTCTACTTGTTGATCAGGTATTTTAACAATAACTGTGGGTTCAACATACCCTTCATTATCATCGCTGTCCTCCATGATGGTTTCTATGTCGTCCATTTTGTAAGCTCGAGGGCTGCGGGCTCCGATCCCGCAGATGGAACTCACTTGTTTCTAATTTCGGTAAATCCTTATGAATATTAAGAAGTTACTTAAAACTGGTAGAACAGATATTTTTATTTATTTTAAAGGTTAAATTTCTTTATCTTCGCAATTTATCACACAATATTATACGTTTGTCAAAAACACGTCCGCTCTATGCGCTTTTCACAATCGGAATAGATATATATTTTTAAAATTCATATAATCTTTTACACCATTTAACAAATTAAAATTATTATTCTAGTATGATAAAATATCTGTAGGAAATAGGAAATTAAAAAAAAAATTAATTATTGAATAATTATTATTTAGTTAAATAATAAGATTTTTCAAAAATTATCTTTCTTAAAATTCCATTCAACTCCAGGTATACCGAACAAGTATATTTTATAACATAACTCCATAATATTTAATTTTATATTTAAAATGATCGTTTTTTGATCTTTAGCATTAGGCCATTTGTTGTGTGTAGTATAACATCATATACTAATTCTGGAGAAAAGTTCTCTACTGGTAGTATTTGATAGTTTCGTAAAATTGAAGAAATTGTTGACTTCATTATCAAATATGCAAATCGTTGTCCTAAAACAAATTTTTTAAATTAATTATTTCAATTGTACCATTTGCGCCACTAAAATTTACCAATGCAATTTCTAGAACCTGCGCTAAACGGCAAATAAGCGTATAACGGTCGCTTTGAAGAATTTTCGGCTGAAAATCGCTCAGGATCAAATTTTTCTGGATCTGGATATATTTCAGGTTGTCTATGTAATCCATGAACAAAAACCATTAGTGATAATCCCACAGGGAGTGTTTCACCATCTGCAACAATTAAATTATTTAATTTTAATAATTATTATAATATAGTTTAATATAATTATTATAATATCTGTTGTATAGTGGCGGATCTTTGTCTAAAAGTCATGTCTGAGAGCACATTTGTATAGTAAATGCTTCTGTGTTTCATTTGAATAAATTAATAAATTGACTTTTGACTTTAAATCACAGCTGTTTGAACCGAAATTTTACGATTTTTAAAAGACCAATGCAAAATTTGAGCCACACTACTAGTGCATTATGCAAATATTATGTGGATATACTTACAAAATTGTACTTCATTAGTTACTCCTCTTGCAAAAGCAGTAACTGGTGGGTACAATCTCATTGATTCTTTAATGACCATGTCCATATATTTCATATTTTGATAATCTAAATGAGTTGCTTCTCGAGATTTGTCATCACTGAATATTGTTCTTAACTCTTCAACCACTTTTTCCTGCAATAAAAAATAGTTATCATTAAAAATACCTATGGCCTGGACTCATTTATTGTAGGGTGACTGTACCATTAATGGACACTACAAGCCAATTTTGATTTCAAATATTTCAATTAAACCTAAAAATGGCAAGCACTAATTTATCTGCATAAAATTCTTTCTGTCAGAGAATATATGTTTCGGAGTTTTTCAATCCTACGTGATAAATAGAATTTTTGAAACTATGAATCTTGTGAGATACATTGCCAACTTAAGGGTTAAAAATATCTATTAGAATATTTATAAAAATATATTTATTATAAAATTTTTTAGTTTGAAGACAGGTTAGTCCGGGAGCCCTGGGCCTTTTTGACAAACAATGAATACCCGGCTAATTTTTTGTAAGCGGCTTCGTTTTACCGAGACGCCCAAGTTTTTCCTCTGCGAAAATTATGGAAACAGGTAGCTATATCTGAGTGCGCAGGTGTAAAACATGTTGATTTATGAAATATGTAGCAATTACTCGGTAATAAAAAATGATTAATACCCGGCTAATTTTTTTACTATATATTGATACAAATTATCATAATTAAATGGCCTCATTGTTCTACAAATATATTGATTGGTTTTCGTATTCCTACACTCGAAAGTTGTCGTATAAAACCTTGTTTCAAAAAACATTAATACCAGGCTAATTCTTCGTGAGCAGTTTCATTTTGCCGAGACGCCCAACTTTTGTTTTTGCGAAAATTATTAAAACAGCTAGCTAACAGAGTGAGCAGGTGCTAACCATGTAGATTTGGTGATTATAAAAAATTGATTAATACAAGTTAATTTTTGAGCTAAATGTTGAGATTATTTTATAAATAATTCGAAACAATATTTGTCCTACAAATAAATTGGTAGGTTTTCCCAGTCCTACACTGGAAAGTTGTCGATCCCACTAAAATACTTTTTTCATTAATACCTGTAGGACACTAAAGCTAATCGATATATTAGCATATTCTCTACACAAATCAATTAATGTAATCAATTAATCAATTAATGCAAAGAATATGATAAAATAAAGCTCTCGTGGACCAGCTCAATAGTTGCAAAGAGAATTTTTATTCCATCCTATAGTAACTTTTAAGACCACGAAACTGAAAAAAATATATTTGTTTTTTTTTATGCTGCTTTTTAGAAGACCACAGTGGTGGCTTGATGTGATCACTAGTTGAGTTATAAGCGGAAATTCTGGGTTCAAATCCCGGACTCGGCAGAATTTCTTAGCTTAGCCCTCTGGTGAACATCAAACTGTGGATCGAAATACCAATAACTTTCCTTAACATCTTAATGGAAAACGGGGTACAATAAGCCTAGGGCTTCAGTACAAAGTGGAAATTGAACCACTACCCGTGCAGCTAATTTGGATATGCTGCTTTTGCATTGTTCCAATTTACATATTTTTTGTAGGACTAGCGATGACTACCTGTTTTTTTGTAAGACATTGATTGATTTGTGTATGGAATATCTTAATATATCATATAGTTTTAGTGTCCTACAGGTATTAATAAAAAAAGTATTACCGTGGGTTCGACAACTTTCGAGTATACGACTAGGAAAACCTACCAATTTATTTGTAGGACAATGTGGCCATTTAATTATGCTAATTTTTACCAATCTATACTGAAAAAGTTAGCCGGGTATTAATCATTTTTTATTACCGAATAATTGCTACATGTTTGAGGGGGAGACACTGTTGATTATACCATTTTTTTGGTAGGACAAATGTTGTTTCCAATTCTTAATAAAATAATCTCAATATTTAGATAAAAAGTTAACTGGTATTAATTAATTTTTCTTAATCACCAAATCAACAACAGTTAGCTACCTGTTTCCATAATTTTCGCAGAGTAGTCAATATTACCGCTACATCCAACCAATGATATATTATTATAATTTAATTATCAGTAAATTTTGACTCACCTGTACATCTTGATTTTGACCCAAACAATATAATGCAAAACTGATACCAGCAGTTACTGTATCATGACCCTAAAAAATTACAATTATTTTGCATCGACAATAAACAGGTTATGAAAATAATAATATAATATTGAAAACAATATCAGTAAAAAGAATTAACTAAATACTAATAAAATAAAAAGCTAATAAATATTATATCCACCTCAAACATAAAGGTGTCTACTTCGTTTCGAATAGCATCATCAGCCAATGGCTCATTGTTTATGTTACATTGCAATAAGAGATCCAGAAATGCAATCTTTTTCTTTTCTCCAATATCATCAGACTGAAATTCTGTTTGAGATTTAACATTTGCGGTAGAATTACTTAATTCGTTATGTCTTTTCTGAATTACTGAATTAGTAAATCCGTGTAAAACTGATAGCACTTGCGTTTCCTTTTTAAAATCATCTGTAAAACTGTACATGGTATCGTTGAATTTTAAAGGAGAAAACATGCGCGAAGCTAACAAGTGAGACATTTCCTTAACACTTCGAACGTATTTTGAATCACTGTCAAGTTGAGCATTTACTCTAACACCCATTGCGGTTTCTAAAACATGGAAAAATTGAGGTTAAAAATAATCGCTCACGATAAAAGTTACCACAAATAACATCAAGAGCTGCTGCCGATACATATGGAAACGCATTGAAAGGATTTCCATCTAAATTTTTTTCTAACTGTTTAACCAATATCGCAGTTTGGTGGTTAAATATTTCAATGAATTGATCCAAGATTTTAAAGTGAAATGTAGGTGTAATTAATTTTCTATGGACTTTCCATTTTTCAGCTAAAAAATATAATATTTGTGCGAAAAATCGTAAAGCTGTGCAAAATACCAAAAAGGCCTTAATTTGGAATACTTATTCCAATTTTTATTTTATATTTGAAAATATCAGAAAATACCTAAAAACAAACTTTTCACAACCTTACCTGTGCTTGTTAATAATCCCGTTCCTAACCATGCATCAAAAAATTTATATTCATAGGATTTATTTAGTATTGTTGTTGAGCCTAGTACAGCTTCAGCTGCTTTGTAATCAGTGATAATAAGTTTACTATTTTCTCCTAACATTATTTTAAACATTCCCCCATATTTGTTTTGATAATATGACATACTCTTTATTACCTCTGAAATAAAGAAGAATTTATTAGACTTATTGGCTAACGAAATAGATATAAATTTTGAATTAGATGGGTTCGAGTTTAAATTTTTTTGCTCCGTATAATAAATTAAATCTTTCCGGTTAATTGGATATGAATCGACAATTAATTGCTAGTCAAAAAGATTCAAGGTGGTAGTGCAGTAAATCCTGTGTACGATAATTCTTTATTGAATCTTGAAAAATTACTGTCGTTACTGACTATCGAGTGTCGATAACGCTAGGTCAGTTACTTATATCTAACACAGTGCAACACTGATGTCGGTGAAAACTATTGCAAACAAATTACCATTTTTGTCGCTTGGTTCCTGCTTCTATACCAATACTTTTAGTTAGAATAAAATTAATTTATAATTGATTGATTATATTTTAATTGACTAATACATAGCTACGAAATGTATTAATTAAAAAAATAAGGGGTTATTTATAAAAATTGTTATTTTGGTGTCATTTATATAATTAAACACTCAAAGATTTTCGTTTATAATGAATTATAGAAAAATAACAAGAAAATAAAAATAAAATACTTGTGATGTTGTAATTATCAAGTTTTTAATGAATAAATACATATATCTTACTTTTTAAAATCTAAACAAATTTTATAAACTAAAATATTCTAGTGAACAACAAACTTTATTTTATTTATTTTTTAAAGTTTTTGTTTTATTTATGTATGTATGTGCTACCGGCAAGATCAATGAAGGTTGTCGGTAGAATTTACTAACAATAAATTCGATTTTATTCGAAATATTGGGAAGTTAAAAATTGTAATTATTGATGTACGTAGGTATGTAATAAACATTGTTGGGGTGCATTCCAAATCTCGTCTTATTCATTTTACTAAATTTTAAAATCACTTGGAAAACTCTTTGTGAAAATTTTCAAAAACCTATCTGGAGTTGGTTAGTAGAAACTAAATAATCATCTACAGTTAATAATCAAAAATAATATCTCTAATTTATTGTTCCCAAGTTCAATAACTTACTTTCAAGATAAACTAATTTTTTTTTATCATAATATAATAATACTAGTCTAGGTCACCATTCTTGTGTTTGATTTTTAATGGAAATAATACGATGTACATAATATATAGTTAGGTAGCTACAATCTAATTTTCATTAAAAAAAATATGTAATAATCTACTTATTCAGCTTGAAAAATAATTTCTAATCATTTTACTTAATAAAATAAAAATATGTACCCATAGATAAAAAAAAACATATTCAGATAAGTATTTCGAAAATAATCCATTTAAAATACAATTTAGATTGTAAAAACCGACCTTGAATAATATAACATTAATTTGCAATTAATTAATTTTTTTACGTATTTGTTTCTTTGTAAAGGTTACTCATTACATAATTGTTTAAAAATACACAATTAAGATATACGTTGTATAATTTTACATTTTCCATACCAGCAAAATATAATTAGTAGGTACATGATATTTCAAAAGTAAAATTTTAAGTATTTACCTGAACCATTTTTAAAATAATGAGCATTTCCAATGATTGGTAATGGAGTAGGCCCAGGGTATTTTCTTAATTTCACATAATATATGTATAGTCTTGAACACCACCATAATGAAACTATTGCAACAATCAACGATAATAATGTCAAGATCAGGATCATTTTGGTTTGAAAGTGAAACTAACAATATTGTAAATAATTTATAAAACCATTTATTTTGGTTTCTGTTTAATTGAAAGAGTGGGAGACTAAATTAATACTTTTGCATCTCCCGTAAGATAATAAACTGTGATACTGTGTTGTAGCTTGGCCCTCGAGATTCGTAAATAAAATATTATATCGGACGCACCCGCACTCTTATAAGTGTAACAACCGCGCCCGCGTGAAGGTGAGAGTGGATTACACGATTTAACTGCTAGTTTAGTACCTACTACCTTGAAAGCTTTCTCCCGAACGACTCAATATAGTCAAAATTTTGTCATTTTACTCAGAAAGCAGAATAAATAAGCTTATATCTCCATTGGGTATTGCCAATCAATTTTGAACATTGGCGAAATACTTATTTGGAATATCTGAGCAATATTTATTCAAAAAATCAATATTTTATCAAAAAATTAGCGTTTGAAAAAATGTCATTTGTAACCTATATTTTCTACATATTATAATTAATTAATTAAGAAAAAAAATTTCTGTGCCTGTGGTATGTTGTCGTTAAATTTTGTCTCTTGCTTTATTCCTGAACCGTACAATTAAATAAGGTTTTCGTAGCGATCTGTCAATCAGAAGTGCCACTACAAGAAAATAACTCAAGATTTATAAAACGATTTTGTCTTGTGATAACAGCTATTTATTATACAAATGTCTTATAAGGCAAATAAGTTACGAAAGAAATGTTTAGCCACAAGAGCTTGCTCGAGTGGCTAATTTTTCTTAGTCTTTATCCAATATCTCGTAATAATAATTTAAAATGTAATTAAAAGTTTTGACATTTGACGTTTTAAAATGTCAGAAGTAAATTATGAAAACTAGTATAAAGTAGGTGTGCTCATAATTTACATAAGTAAATGTGTTTACATAAAGTAAACACTAGTGACTTATGGGGTCTATAGAACACTAGTGACTTATGTAAATTATGAGTACACCTACTTTATACTAATTTTCATAATTTACATCTGACATTTTAAAACGTCAAATTAATGTCAAAACTTTTAATTACATTTTAAACTATTATTACGAGATATTGGATGAAGCTTCGTATTACACACGTGTCTTATAAGGCAAATAAGTTACTCAAGAAAAATTAGCCACTCGAGCAATCTCTCGTGGCTAAACATTTCTTTCGTAACTTATTTGCCTTATAAGACACTTTTATAATAAATAGCAATTAAATACCTTGAAAGGCTTTATCCAGAATAGGTGAAATTAACTTTCTATCTGTCATCTGTCAAAAATTA
The DNA here is from genome assembly GCA_949152465.1 of Cantharis flavilabris. Lineage (NCBI taxonomy): Eukaryota > Metazoa > Arthropoda > Insecta > Coleoptera > Cantharidae > Cantharis > Cantharis flavilabris. Next base: position 16,090,808 of record OX424435.1, read on the forward strand.
CAAGCTGTCAAAGTTGAAACTTAAAGAGTGAATAACTCATGAAGTACCTACTGAAGGGATCTCAACCAAATTTTGTATGTAGAAACATTGACCTACTATAGGACTTGACAGCGTGTAGAATCATTTGATAAAAATTAGGAATTCAACATGAAAACAAGGATTACTTTTTTTTGCACAATCTTGAAAAAAGTCCTTGCCCCTCGATTTGCTTCGGCAGATCTGCGTCGATGGCAGTCAAACTTTTTGGATGTATGTCTGATTGGCTATAGTAGTGAAAATAAGGTTTAAGCAGAAAAATCTTGGCCAGAGCTAGCACAATAAAAAAAATAAAAAAAATGAAAATGTAATCGTATTTCCGGAATAAAGATAAAGATAAAATTTTGTCATGTAATTCTAAAAATTAAATACTTATTGCATACCATGAGATTCGAACCCAAATTTTGTGTGTTAGGCTAAAATGTACTTACAAAATATGCCGTTTCGAAAAGTCACGAAATATTCAAAACAAAACAACTAACTAAATCATAAAACAAAATTATATTTAGAATTTTTTATTTAAGAATGTATAGGAGACAAAAAATAAAACTCAAAAATATAAGATATCGATGAAAATTGGTAGACATGTCATCATTGACTTTGCAATGAAATAAAAAAAATTTCAAATCGATTCACCACACCGTTCAATAGTTCTTGCAGTTGTTGATGTTTAACATAAAGTTAATAAAAAAGTGATTGTGTTGCAATGTACTCCGCCTTCAGGGCACGTTGCAACACATCCTGGGGTAAATTGCAACACTTATTCAAAAGCACTATCATCAATATTAGGTACAATTCACACATATATACAACCGGTCTCTTTTTGCACAGGTCCAGTGTACCCACATTTTGCAAAGTCTACATTGCACCCATTTTTCATTCATTCAAAAGGGCATTTATTCCTGACGCGCATGAATGGATTAACGAGATTCTTGCAAGATGTTTACAAAGTCATGTGATGTTCACATCAGATTTTTTATATTTGTTTTTGTTTTTTTTAAACCGCCAAATATATGAACGGGTTACATTGTAACAGTTGGTTGCAACGTGCCCCAGCCACACTTTTTAGTTTTATAAGTTGTATAACTTTTACCTTGAAAACTTTTTTGATGATTTTTTTTAAGCAAAACGAAAGACAAATGTTTACTCTTGTTACGTTAATTTTTTTTTTCAAAAAATCAAATACAAACAAATTTTTAAAAAGAGTAACAAAAACCCGGAGAGCGTGTCAGGGGGGTGTGTTTGTAATGCAAGACAATGAAAATGCAAAATAATTTAAATTGTTTAATACGTGCATCAAACAACTTAATTCGAAAATATCACAAAATTTATATATCGGCTTGGATCCAGCTTACTAAAACTATACATCAAATCAATAATTACAATTATACAATTTTTCCAAACTTCTACAAATTCCCTAATAACCCCAATGCACTTAAATTTCGAATTAACCAAATTTCACAGGACTTGGCCCATGCTACATGGATTTACCGCGACACTGTTCCATCCGCCAAATAAATTGCTGCCATCCAAATCTCCAGCTGTTGTTCCAAACTTAACTTAATATTACAAAATTTACCTTGCAAGTTGTATTACAAGTACCATCAGAATTCATAAGCAGTTTCTATGGCGCGCCTTTCCCAAATGATGATGTTGAAGTGGCTAACAGAACATCTTAAATTCATGCGTTTATTCCTTGATGGACTCCACGAATAAGTGAGTTGACTTCACCCATCTTTTATTATAAACCAGCTCGCGCGACCAATACCTTCAAAGGCCGATAGTATCACAAAATTTTACTGAAATTTCAAACCTTCACAATTTTTAGAACTAATTACTTGTTAAATTCATCGTGTTACAATTAATTGAATCCCGAAACCGTAATTAGCCAAGCACTTGCTTAAACAATTTCAAATTTTAATTGGATTCGCGAAGGCTTGTTACCATTTCTATGGTTTTTCTGGGACTACTGTTTCTTACCGTGTGTGTTACTTATATTCCTCTTTCTATTACCCCCTTCAACACTGGGGTCGCCTACTGTCTGTAAATCCAGACGCTGAATCGTAAATAATCCCACGGTTACGGCGAAGTTGGTAAAGCATAATAATATTTATCGAGTGCTGAAATGTTGAATTCCACACGATCTCGACGGGAACCTGGTAAGCATAACAAATTGTGTTGATGTATTAGCTGAAGGCGCAGATCTCACGCTATCGGGACGGTACTTATTAAGCACGAATTAAAAATAATTTAATTTTTAACACAAAAAAATCATAGGAGTAACACTCTATATCGCAAAGTTTAAATAAAAGCACTATGACACTTGATACTTTAATAATGCAATTTCATTGACAATAATAGCAAAATTACTTATTCTCTCGAGAACACAGATGTAACGATTACTCACATACTGCAGCTATTTGGCGTGATTCTACCTGACACACCTAAGAACCATTAAGTTACACGTATTTTGTACCAATGGTGGTATCTATTATCTTATCCGTGAAAAAGTTATCTACACTGTTGCAACTTAACTCTGTTACAACTTACCCCGGTCTCCCCTAAATAGGATGGCTCAAATCTAAATAGATATGATATCTAATCAATATGTATTATAAGAGTGAAACATTTTTTACTCTTACAGATTGGGGATGCACTTGAATGTTTTAATAAAAATAAAATTTTATCAATTTTAAATAATTGTTTATTATAAATTTTATTTTAATTTAAAATTCAAATAAATTAATAAAACATTGAAGTACAACTCAAATTAAAAGATTAATTCAGTAAAGCTATTAATTTTTTTGTAGGAAAAAGTTGTTCAAGAGTTGCGTACTATATTCGCCGAAGATAAATTTCGAAACGCAACTCATTTAGATTATCAAAATATGAAATATTTGGATATGGTTATCAAAGAATCAATGAGGCTATACCCACCTGTTACTTGGTTTGCAAGAGGAATAACTGATGAAGTACAATTTTGTAAGTATAATAGTATATTTAGCAAAAAAATTTTATTTTATCTTTCATAATAATAGTAAAAAACCAAACAGTTATAAATACAGTATCAAATTTGTAAAGCCCAGAGAGTGGTTCCAGTCTACAAGAAGGGTGATAGGGGTGACCCAAGTAATTATCGTCCCATATCCATTTTACCTGTTATGGGTAAAGTGTTTGAAAAACTTCTAAAAACACAAATAAATTGTTTTTTTGAATCAAACCAATTGTTTCATGCAAATCAGTTGGGTTTAGAAATAATCGCTCCACCTCCATGGCAATTATCGAGTTGTGTAATAGCATAACAGCAGCCTATGAAAAAAATTAATATCTTAATGCACATTTCCTTGATCTCTCAAAGGCATTTGATTGTGTAACGCATAAAATCCTACTTGATAAACTAAGAGCATACGGTTTTTCGGAAACCGCTTTTTTGTTGCTGAAATCATATCTGGAAAACAGAAGTCAGTGTATTTCGTTCGAGAATATACTTTTCTCTTTTAAAAGAATTACAATGGGAGTTCCCCAAGGTTTGGTACTGGGACCAATCCTATTTTTGATATACATAAACGATCTACCTAATTGTTCAATTACAGACTTTCTCTTATTTGTTGACGATTCTACAAATTTCAATAGAGGCAAATGCCTAAATGCCTTGACGGCACTGGCAACGCGAAACCATGAAGATCTGCGAAGGTGGTTCATTGCAAATAGAATATGCCTAAACGAAAACAAGAGTCAAAGCTTAGTGTTTACCCTTAAACTGACTGCCAGTAAAAATGAAACAGTCGACTTTCTAGGAGTCAGACTGGACTCAAAACTAACATGGGAGCCCCATATAAATAAACTCGCAGGCAAGTTATCAAAGAATGTATATCTTCTCAGACAACTAAAAAACTTAGTATCGCCTAAAGTTCTGAAAACAGCATACTACGGGTTAATTCACAGTAATTTATCTTACGCGATTTTAGCATGGGGACATTCTGCACATGTAGATAAAATTTTTGCGCTTCAGAGGAGAGTCATAAGAATCATTTCTGGTCTGGGTTATAGAGATGATTGTAGACAACAATTTGTTAAAATGAAAATTTTAACGGTGCCATACGTATACATACTTCAAGCATTACTATATGTAAAAGAGAACGAATCATCGTACCGGACTTACTCACATACCTATGCAACGCGTCAGAGGGACCACCTTTTACCAGATTTTCACAGGCTGACCCGATCAAGGGAGGCTACGGGATTTTACGGCATTAAATTTTATAATGCACTTCCGGTGCATATGAAAGCTTTGCCACCAGTTCAGTTTCGTAAAAAATTGTCAAAAGCTTTGGAAGAGGCTGCATTCTATTCTGCAGATGAATATATGAAATATAATTTTGAAGCATTGTAAAATATAATGATAATGTGTAATATCATGAATTGAAATTTTCTTGAATTTATTTTGACTAGTGTAAATTAATATACTCTATGTATGTAAAAACACAAATTAATAAATCTTAAATCTTAATAAATCTTGTAAAGCCTAGAAGTGGCTTATGAAAAATATAGCAATACAAACATAATTATATAAATAATAATCTACTCTAATGGAGCTGTAAATATAAAATTGAGTAATTATATTTAAATTACTTCTATAATAGAAAAAAGCCGGTTGTTGAATAGTAGAATAGCAAAGGGAAGGTTAAATAATTAAATAAATAAATATAATTTCATTACATTATTAATACTATCAATAAATTTATTATCACATTTTTCAGATGATGGTACGACACTTCCCGTAGGATTATCATTAATTTTTTTTATTCATGGTTTACATAGACAGCCCGAAATATATCCAGATCCAGAAAGATTTGATCCAGAACGTTTTTCAGTTGATAACGTTTCGAAACGATCACTGTATGCATATTTGCCGTTTAGTGCAGGTTCTAGAAATTGTATAGGTAAATAAATTAGACAATTAAAATAACAGATTTATAAAGTTTGTTCTAGGGCAACGATTTGCTAATTTAATGATGAAATCAACAGTTTCTTCCATTTTACGAAATTATCAAGTACTACCAGTAGAAAACTTCACTCCAGAATTAGTGTTTGATGTTATACTACACACTACAAATGGCTTAATGTTAAAAATCAAGAAACGACCATTTTAATTTTAAAATTACTAATACCTACTAATATCTAATGAATATTTTGGTAAATTTAATTGAAATAATGAATTATTTCAAAAATATAATATATTTTTCTAAATGATTTCATACCCATGTAACACAATATTGGCGGAATATTGGGGCAATCTTAACGCAATATTTCAAGATTCATCCAATATCGGCCCAATATTGCCTTCCGATCTTCAACCAATGTTGGTCAAATAGTGTTTTTTAATTATGCGCCGATATTGAAAATTAATATTAAGCTTAGCTTTGGGAAATCAATATTGCACCAATATTGTCTGTTGCTTCTTATCCAACACTGTTTTAACATCATAACAAAATAAATTTTGTACATTGAAACAAAATTTATAAATTTTCAACTTATATGGGTGGAGGGATCAGAAATGGGCCAAATGTTTTAGGTGAAGTTTGGGAATAATAACTGTCCAGTGTTCCAAAACAATATGTGAACGCAGTTCCAAATTTTAAACAAATTGATGTAATGTAAAATTTAATAATCTTATTGTCTAATATAATTAATGGTTTTTATGTTAAGTTAAACCATACAAATGGTTTAATGGTTTAATACATATATTTAAAATTTATTTCTTGTTTGTTTAAGGATGTATATAGGAGATACAATCGGAGACAAAAGTATAGTTAATTTGAATTTCACGAATATTGGTCTTATGTGTGTAGTAAAATACTTTTTAAATATCATAAACGATAAACAAAGTTATAAAAATGCACGAAAAAATGTTTTTTTCGTTTAAATCGGTTTATTTTTTGAAACTACAAAATTTAAATTTGACATAACAAAGTTTTTATTAGTGACTATCACTGTAATCCAAAATAAAAAATGTAATAATTTTTATTAGTAAAAATTGATATTTGTTGTTAAAACTAATAAAAACCTAGATATACATACTATTTATAATACCAACAAGTGTTAAATATGTTTAGGGTTCTTTTTACGTCGAAATTTATATTATTTTTAGAGAATTGAACGTGACAATTCTATATCGGTTGTTCAATTAGTAATTAATTTATCCAGAACGGGGTAGTAAACCTTGATGAAATTTTGCTAAAACCTTCTTCTATTTACAAGCTATAACTACAGAAAATTTGAAAAAATTCTTCTATTTTGATCATATATTTTAAGCTAATATGTTCAATAAAATGTTGCTTTTCATAAAATGACTTTTACATTATATAATTTTTTTTAGGATTTCTTAAGATTTAGCTTTAGATTTTTATTTAGACAAGTATTTTACTGTTTAACACCTTGTGATTTTCCCTAAAAGCAGAGTCTTAAGTAAAACCATAGATGTGATTTTCTTGAATTTTAACAAAAAGTCAACATCAATTTGACAATTGGACAAATGTCCATTATTGTTTTTAAGTTCATTAATTTTATATACATATGTTCCTTAAGGACCAATATTATATATGTCGACCAATATTTGGAGTTTTTTTTTCCATAATAGTTAAAAAAAAAAGATTAAAAGTGTTGCAACTTAACCCAGTCTCCCCTACTGCTTCCAGATGAAATTGTAAAATAATGGTTGTATGTAAAATAATGTAAAATTAAGAAACTGTAACCGAATTATTTATTACAATTACTGGAAATTGTTAAAATTACCTAATTTATGCTGTTCACTATAGCATATATCCAATAGTACTGGTAACAATGGCATAACAAGTGACATAAAGATGCATTATATGGAAAGTTTAATTCTCTTACCTGTACATCCTGATTTTGACCCAAACAGTATAATATAAAACTAACGCCAGCAGTTACTGTATCATGGCCCTAAATAATTAAAGTTAGTTACAGCTTATTTAATAAATTCAATAATTTGATAATATATCCACCTCAAACATAAAAGTGTTTACTTCATCTCGAATATCTTCATCAGATAATGGCTCATTATTTACTCTACACTGTAAGAAAAGATCCAAAAATGTTATTTTTTTCTTTTCTCCAACATCATCAGTTTGAAATCCTGTATGAGAGTCATGATTTTTGTTAGAATTACTTAATTCATTATGTCTTTGCTGAATAATTGAATTAGTAAATCCGTGTAATACGGAAAGCACCTCCTTTTCTTTCTTAAAATCCTCACTAAAACTGTACATTGTATCGTTAAATTTAAAAGGAGAAAATACGCGAGAAGATATCAGATGACTTATTTCTTTTACACTACGAACGTATTTAGAACTTTCTGTTTGAGCGTTTACAGATACACGCATTGCAGTTTCTAAAACATAGATAATTTAAAGATTTAATCCAAAATAACAACAATCTTTTTAAATTGGAGTATATTTTACCACAAATAACATCAAGAGCCAAAGCCGATGTGTATGGAAAAACATCGAATGGATTCCCATCTGAGTTTTTTTCTAGCTGTTTAACTAAAATTGCAGTTTGGTTATTAAATATTTCAATAAATTGATCTAGAATTTTAAAGTGAAATGTAGGTGTAATTAATTTTCTATGGACTTTCCATTTCTCAGCTAAAACATAATATAAAAATGTCTGTTTAATAAAAATATTGTTTGCAATTTTGCAATAATATATAATAATAATAATAATGTAAAAGTTATGGTATGAAAATTATGTATTCTAATTAATAAAAAACAACAGCAAACTGTCACACCAGTGCTGTATATTATATAGGTATATACCAGCTTTCTTAAGGTGCTAGATCAATAGGCGCTGAACTGGTGTCAAGTTCAACTCAAAAACGAATAATCGTAGAAAGTTGAAATTTTCAGTACATACGTAAAACATAATACCACTTAACATATAAGCAATTTTTTATTTTAAAAAAATTAATAAAAAATTTTTTTTTTTAGTTTTCAATAAAATACACATTAGTTATAAATATAAAATAGATTATGTAAAGTAGTACCTACCATACTAATCAATCAAAAAAAAGTAAGATTATCTTTCTTGATTTGACTTGCAAATTTACGAGCAATTTATGCAAAATTTGAAATTTGCCATGATGTTAACCAATCAGAGAAAACGTTGCAGTTCAAGCATTTTCAAAAAGATGTCGTCACTTAAAGTTAAAGCAAAGACACAAACCTACCTATCTTTGTACTTATTATTGGTTACCGCCCAGAGGTACCGTACCGTAACTTACTATAAGCTGTCCTCTACCTGGTTCTGATCCTTTATCTAATTTTGTATTTATATATGTTACGGTCAATGACTTAAATTGGGCATTGACGTCAATGGCCTGACAATGACTTGCCACTTTCACAGTTTACCACTTTCAAAATGTTACTTGAAAGAGCCTTTGGCCCAGTTTACAATTTTCATAAATTTAGTTAAAAGTGTCTTTGGCCCAGTTTACCATTTTTTAAATTTGGCCCAGTTTACCATCGTCCCAGTTTACATTCACCCTTTTGTTCAAGATGCACACCTTTTAAACAGGTAAACTGGGCCAAAGGCTCTTTCAAGTAACATTTTGAAAGTGGTAAACTGGGCCAAAATCAAATTTAAGGTAAAAGAAGAGGTGCAGGCAGGGTGTGCCGGTCTGAATTCTTTTTTGTTATTATATAAAAAAAAAATATCAGAAGCTAACTGTAACCTACTGACCGATCTACATCTTGGTAGTCTGAAGCCAAGCCGTATCTCTGGAGAGCTCGGTACCACGCCTGTCCAAGATGAAACCTGCAACCTTCAACATTTGCTTCCGGCCACTGGGTAGTACACGCATTTCTCATCGCAACCTCAAAATCAGTAACAATTCTAGGTATTTGAAACATTTAAAAACTTTCGAAAAAACTGTCGTCAATCAAGGAAGAACAACCTATACTACATATTTCTTTAAAACAATTTAGATACGTAGCTTGTTTTTTATCCGGTAACAAACAAAAAACCAGCGGAACATAATGGCCATTAAAAAGTCCATGGATGGTAAATAATTGATAAAAAAACTTCGCACAATATTCAAATGTACCATCCATGTAGATGGCTTCGGCCGCCGTCAAAGCACTTAAATTTGTAGTGCAGGAAAATATGACAATGTTTGAATCGGGATTGTTAAGTGTAAGAAAATTTTCTCCTTGGCCGGTTTTCACTTCCATTGCTGCCAACTTCTGATGCACTTCTGCAATATTGTTCGCTAGAGTACCTATACTTTTACGCCGTAGGTTATAAACATTCCTTTTAGCACACATAGCAAATCGGATTTTTCCAAAACCTTGGTAGAAGACGGTTTCTGATCCAAACACGTTTGCATAAGTCATTGCGGTGTTTCTAATGGTTGTTCCGTAGCTTTCAGTTACATTCGACTCGTCAAATCTTGTCTGTTTAAAAGGCTCTCATCACATACAATATGTGTGTGGTTTGCTCGAACAGAGGTAATCTGCATATCCGCTTCGCAGGTTCCCAACACTTTAACAAACGCCGTACAGCTTCTGTTACAACACCTCCATTTTTGTTCGCCCATCGTTGACATATGCCGTTGAAAAGAAAACTTATTTTGTTCATAAATCATTAACCGATTTCCTCGCTGACCCGTTGTAAATGTAATCTGACTCATTTTCCAGCTTCCTCAGTAATTTTGGATATATTATCTTTGTAAATAAGCAATTTTTCTTTTGTACCATCATATGAAATGAAAATAATATAATGAAATAAAATATTTTTTTAATTACCACCAAAAAAAATTGATTTTTAAAAATTCTGCTTAGTACCTAAAAAATTCTGCCTTTGGTCCAGTTTACCATTTTCAAAATTTTAGTAAAATTTGCTTTTGGCCCAGTTTACCATTTTCAAAATTTTAGTGAAATTTGCTTTTGGCCCAGTTTACCACTTTCAGGTAGTTTTTTGGCCCAGTTTACATTACCCCGAATAAAATAACATATCATAAAGCAACTAGTGACATCTGTTAGATTTTATGATCTACTCCTATTGATCTACGACCTTAATAATCACCAAGTTATAATTCTTAAACTTGTAAACAATATTATACAGATACACAACTTATAACTTATAAGGGATCGGATTTTAAGGCATTTGCATGTTTTTTTGCGTACAAGCACGTGAAAATTTTTAAAAGAGAAACATGTTTTACGCCTTTCTGGGTCGTTTTATATAGTTTTTATTTTGCCTATAAATGCATATTTTGGGTTTAAGTGCATATTTAGCGGTTTATTGCCTATAAATGCTTATTTGCTTATGTTGGCATATAATTTGCATATTTAACAAATGAAATGATAAATTTTTGAGTTTTGCAACGGTTTGAAACGATGTACGTGTGTTTTTTTAAATATTTTCCAGCATTCTGGAAGTGCCTATAAATCCGGACCCTACTTATAAGTACTAAAACTGCATACGAAAATTTAGCCACTATAAAGTGTATTTCAAGGAATGTGATAAGATTTTGTCTTAAGAAACTTGCTATTACTATTATAGTAAACTGCAGAATGTAAACGATGTAAAATTTACCTTTGCTTGTTAATAATCCTGATCCTATCCAAGACTGAATAAATTTATATTCGTAAGATTTATTTAATATTGCTGTTGAACCAAGTACCGCTTCTGCTGATTTGTGATCAGTGATAACAAGTTTACAATTTTCTCCTAACATTATTTTGTAGATTCCTTTATATTTTTGGGTATAATATAACATACTTTTTATTACCTCTGAAATAATGTTTATTATAAAAAAGTAAAAGCTAAACAAAAAACCAAGAAAATAATTTCTTTTTATGTTTACGCATAATATTATGTTAGTATCAAGTATATATTAAGTAATCGATTGATACGTGGTTCAAGTAGTGTAACTCGATAATAATCATATAAATATTTTATAAAACCCAAAAAAAGCACTAAACACTTTTCAGAAGTAAAATGTTTTTAAGTTAACACATGTAAAATACACTGTAAGTATAAATTCGCAAACGTTTTCACCATACTATGGCATCATCAGGTGATGAATTAGAAAGAAAATGAAGAGATAATCCTTTAAATATTGTTCGGGGTGGTGGTGGCAAGTACTTTGAAAAAAGAAGGGGATATTTGAAGTAATAACAAAAAAAAAAGGGGGGGGAAATAAGCGCTCGAATAGGTTTAAATAAGGGGGGGGGTGTGTGATTATTTATTAAAAATATTTAATAATTTAATTTAATTGTTTCAATCTGATTGACTATTTAATAACAAAGGTAAAAATTTTAATTTATTGATCTCTAAAGCTTCTAAAAAATTCTAAAAATTTGGTTAAAATATCTGACTTTGAATTGGCGTTATTAATAAATTTTTTTAAGTTTATTATCTGTTCTAAAAGCGATATTAATATTATGATGATTCAAATATTTGACAATTTTTTCTGGCTTTCTTCCGAGAAAGGTAACAACGTTAAATTTTGCGTTAGATTTATTAAAAGTATTGGGGTATATTTAATTGACTTGTTATTTATGTTTGATTTGACTAAGTAAATTATCAATTAATTTGACATGGCAACCATTAGAAATCGCGATATATTTAATCCCATCTAATTCTTTCTTAAAATTTTCTTTACTGATAGGGATTTTGGTTAAGCGATTCAGAAAAGCGTGAAAAGAAGCAATTTTATGTAAAAAGGGATGCTCAGATGTGCTGTGTATTACCGATCCTGCCTCTGTTAGTAAAAAACATTGATATGATATATTAAGTATCAAATTTAACAGCATTTTAAACTTTTTGACGACCCCAACGTCAAGTCCAAGTCAGTTTCAGCTTTTAACTTTGCTTTCTAAATGGTAAAAATGGTAAAGTTAATTTTAATAACCATATAAATAAAAAAAAAAGTTTATAGGGGACAGTGGGGTACCTTCGGCCACTTTTTTTTATAAATTTAAATTTTCGAGTAATAATAAGTACATTTTTCATAAATATTTTTTCTCTAACCAATTATAATATACTATTTGGGTACTTGATTTTCGTATTAGTAATTTAGTTGTAATAATTTATTTTTATTTTATAGTATAAAATGAAAAACTTGTCAAATGGCCGAATGTAACCCAGTGGGGTACTTTCGTCATAAGGTAAAACTATCAAGTAATAAACACGTTTTAGTAATTGCAGATAAGTATACTATACATATCTACAAAGGGTAAATATCCAGTGAAATTTTTGTACACAAGACTCGGAATTCCAGAGATTTTCAAGAATTCAAACGATTTCTAAGGATTTTCAAAGATTTGCTAGGAATTCCATTGAATTTCAAGGATTCAAGGAGCTGCGTAGGGACACAACATTTTCGAGATATTCACCCCTTGTATATTGTGTATCTTAGATGGTATCACGTCGTTACGCCTAAAACAACTACGCCTAAAACACTTACGACTAAGTCAATCGAATAAATCAATGTTTACTGAAAAGCAGGCGCCAAATTTACATTATAAGCGATATATCTGAGGTGGCCGAATGTACCCCACTGCCGAAAGCATCCCACTCTCCCCTACATATTTTCATAAGTTCCAAGCATATAGTTTAAACATTCTCCTGAAGAATTTGTATTTTGTAGATGTCGAGTTTCAAAACACCGGCAGAAAATTAACTTTTTCGAAAAAAAACTTGTTTTAGTTTGTAATATAGTAGTAATTCATGTAATTTAGATTTGTTGATTAAATGAAAGATTAAATAAAATTTTAAAATTATCATTTAACTAAAAAGGTAATTTTAGATTTTACTTAAGTACTCGTAGTTATGACTGCAAAGATTAATTGAAAACTTGATACTATTAAAATATAATTTTATGATATTTTAAAAACTAAACTATAACTACTTACCTGATCCATTTCTAAAATAATGAGCATTTCCAATAACTGGTAATGGGATAGGCCCAGGGTATTTTTTTAATTTCACATAATATACGTATAGTCTTGAACACCACCATAATGAAATTTTGGTGATACGCCACTGAACTGATCAACATTGTGTTTTTGAGCTCCGATATTAAATCCAATAATTGGACAATACCGAGCACAGAAAAAACAAAAAAGTGATTTGTGATAAAGGACAATAGGGAGAAGATATTTGGAAAGGATAGAATCAGGAATTTCGTGTACATCCAGGTGAAGAAGGTTCATCCGTAAGGTTGACTTGTGAACTATCTTTGGCGCCGGATGCTAGGTAAATAACTGAAATACTTAACAACAGTCCTTCATAGAGTGTAAGGAAGTAATATTGACCTAATTGTGAGAAAAAATTTTTATTGCATAAAATAAGGTTAACAAAGAAATTTTTAGTACGGCAGTTTATAAAAGATAACGCACGAAGGTTACTATAGGCAACACAAACAGCATAACAGTACGGAATAGATAACCCATATAATAATTTATTAATAATAAATGAGCGACAAAGAAAGATTAATCCAGCAGCAACAAAAAGATAACGCACGCCAAAGATCGGGCAGTGTGGGCAAGCTAGACGAATATATTAAAAGATCGCGATCCAGAGAAGAAATAGAAGTGGATAGAGACATTTTCAAGAGAAGCAAAAGAACGGATAGAACACCGACTAGGCAAACTAAGAATACTGTGGAGGAACTGAAAATTGAAGTTGCAGAAATGGAAGAGATTAAAAAGTTCATGGAAACTATAAGTATCGACATAAAACAAATGAGAGTCGAAAATGCTGAGATAAAACAAGAGATCAGAGAGAACACGAAAATAATGAAGGAGCAAATAGAGGTACAAGCTGAAGAGATAAAAATGTTGAGAGAAGATATGAAAAAGTTAAAGAACGATTGGAACCAAGATAAACTCCTAAAGGAAAAGAAAATCGAGGCACTTGAGAACAAGCTAGATGCAACAGAATATAGAATGGAGCTTCAAGAGAGAGAAAAGAGAAAGAACAAATTGGTCGTGACTGGAATGAAGGCAAATGAAAACGAAAAAATCTCCTTAGAAGAAAAAATGGAAAAATTTATAAAGGAAAGCCTAGATGTGGAAGTGAAAGTAATAACAGCATACAAGATAGGAGACAAGAGGAATGTGGTCGAAATAGAAAGCTGGGGAAAAAAATTGGAAATCATGAAGAACAAGTTTAAGCTGAACCGACTACCCGGAGAAAAGATATACATGGATAATGATTTGACGGTCACAGAAAGAAAAATTCAGGCACAAATAAGAGAACAAGCAGAAGAGCTAAAGAAAGATGGAAAGAACGTCAAAGTAGGCTATCAAAAACTGATATACGACAATAAAGTACTAAGATGGAAGAGAGAAGATGGATGCCTAAGAGAAATACCAAAAAACTGACCGGATACAATAATCAGGAAAAACTTATGACGAACTGGCAAGAAAAGGATTATGAGGCGGTTTTGCGAAATAAAAGAAATAGATTGGAAGAGAAAGATTTTTTTGTAACTACCTGGAATGTAAGGGGAACTTATGTAGAAGGGGCAATTAGACAAGTAATAAAGGTTTTGAAAAAGTATAAAGTTGATATTCTAGCACTACAAGAAACGAAACAAGCCAATAACGATACGATGGATATCGAGGGGTACACCTTTTTTAAAAGCAGTGGAAGCGACAGAAGACTGGGAACGGGTTTCATGATCAGAAAGGAAGTAAAGAATATGGTAATTGATTTTAAACCAATATCGGAAAGACTATGCCTTTTAAGATTGCGAGGAAGATATAGAAAGATAACCATAGTAAATGTACACGCCCCAACGGAAGAAAAGAGAGAAGAGGAGAAAGAACAGTTTTATGACACATTAGAGAAAATATGTGAGGATATCCCTAAATACGACTTAAAGATCATTATGGGTGACTGGAATGCAAAAATAGGCAAAGAGGAAATCTATCAACCAACCATAGGAAAATATAGTTTGCATGACGTTAGTAATCAAAATGGAATGTTTCTGGTAGACTTTGCTATGAATAGAGACATGAGAATAAAAAGTACGTATTATGAACATAAGGACATACACAAGGGCACATGGATAAGTCCAGACGGTAGATGTATAAACCAAATAGACCATGTACTGATAGAAAAAAGAAATGAGAATAGTATTAAGAATGTAAGAACGTATCGAGGAGCTGACGTAGACTCAGATCACTTTATGGTGGGAGTTAAGATGAAGCAGGTAATCCCATGTAAGGAAGGTAAAAAAGAAATACTGAGAACTCAAAATAAAAGAATACAGCTCAATAATATACAAGAACAAGAGAAATATAGAGAGGAACTAGAAAAAGTATTGGAAGCGACTGAAATACAGGTAGATCCAAGTAGAATCTTTGAAACAATACGAGACAGCATAAGTAAAGTAACTAGGAACAAATTCAAAGGAAATCGAAAACAAGAAAATGACTGGTATGATGATCAATGCAAGGCGGAAGTAGAAAAACGAGAAAAGGCAAGAAAAATAATGCTAAAAAGAGGATCAGTAGAAGATAAGTATAATTATCAAGAACAAAGGAAGAGATGTAAGAGAATAATAAGAGAAAAAAAGAGAAGATATAATGCGAGCAAACTAGAAGAAATTGAAGATAAATACAAGAACAAAGAATTAAGAAATTTCTACCAAAGAATCAAGAAAATTAAACGAGGATATCAAACAAGGACAACCTTCTACAAGGGCAAAGATGGAAATTTGATTGGGTCAACAGAGGGGGTGATAGAAAGATGGGTCGAATATTTTCAAGAACTCTTAAACAAACAGGAAGAAAATGGTGAAAAGAAGCCTATGAAATACAAAGAAATGGAATTCAGGACTTGCGATATAGAAGTACCAACAAAGGACGAAATCTTAGCAGTAATACAAAACATGAAAAATAATAGAGCTGCGGGAGAAGACGAAATTCAGGCGGAAATGATCAAATATGGTGGAGAGAGGTTAAAAGAAAGGATAATAACATTGATACAGGAGATTTGGAGAAAAGAAGAGATGCCGCCGACGTGGAGAATTGCGCTTATTTGTCCTATACATAAAAAAGGAGAAAAAACAGAATGTGGAAACTATCGTGGTATAGCTCTATTGAACAACGTTTATAAGATCATGGCCACCTGTATAAAAAATAAATTGCGAACTTATACCGAAGAGATAATAGGTGAATACCAGTGTGGTTTTAGAAAGGATAGATCTGTGACAGACCAGATTTTTGTGATAAGAGAGATCCAAGCAACAAGCCACGAATATGGTTTAAATACGCATGCTCTGTTTTTGGATTTCAGACAAGCCTACGATGGTATCATACGAGAAGAACTCTACAAAGCAATGTATGATATGGGAATACCAGTAAAGTTGATTAGGCTGGTAAAAATGACACTGAATGGTACACAGAATAAGGTGAAAATAGATGGATATATATCCAGAGGCTTTGAAGTAGAAGTGGGATTGAGACAGGGGGATCCACTATCGTCACTTTTATTTAACGTTGCACTAGAAAAAGTGATAAGAGAAGCGAAAATCAATAGATCTGGAACAATTTACCAGCGAAAACACCAGTGTCTGGCTTTTGCAGATGACATGACGATATTGACGAGAACAAAAAGTGAACTGCAAGAAACTACAAAAAGGTTGTTAAGAGCAGCTAGGACAATCGGGCTAGAAGTAAATGAGAACAAGACTAAATATATGGTATGGGAAAAGAAACCTTTTGAGACGAATAAAACACTGAGTATTCAAATGAACCAGGACAAAGTATTAACCTTTGAAGAAGTAGAGTTTTTCACATATTTGGGTACAGTCATTTCAAAAAAACCAGGTAATGAGGTCGAAGTGAAGGCAAGATTGGCGGCAGGAACAAGAAGTGCATTTGCGATCAAGTCAATACTGAATGGTAAAATTTTCTCTCGGTCATTGAAGCTGAGGTTGTACAAGACTGTAATAAGACCGACAGTGATTTATGGTTGCGAAGTATGGACGCTGAGGAATCAGGAAAGAATGATGTTGGAGATATGGGAGAGGAAGATCCTGAGAAAGATTTTTGGAGGAAAACAAGTACAAGACAAATGGTTGAGGAGAACAAACAACGAACTGATGGAATTGTATGGCGAACCAAATATCGTGAACGTAGTGAAGACGCAGAGGATTAAATGGCTAGGTCATGTAGTGAGAATGGGGGAAGGAAGAACTCCAAAGAGTGTGTGGAAATCTGTTTTCGGTGGTGTAAGGAGCAGGGGAAGACCGAGAAACAGGTGGAGTAAAGAAGTCCAGGAAGACTTGTCCGAATTAAATGTGAGAGAGTGGGAAGAGAAGGCAAAAGACAGGAAGAAATGGAACCAGGTGATACAAGCCATGGGCCTACTAGGCCTGCAGTGCTGATGTATATATATATACGTATAGTCTTGAACACCACCATAATGAAACTACGGCAACAATCAACGATAATAATGTCAAGATCAGGATCATTTTCGGGATCTGCTACATGTAAAAGTAAACGTTCAGAAAATATTCGAAAACTTAACTTGTTAAACATGTTTGAAACTGGTATTCTTGTGTCTGATTATGATTATCAATTGAAATCGTCGTTTTATTAATAAGTTTCTACTTTAAATTTTACAAATTCTTCCATAATCTAATTAATTTCAATTCATTATATTTCACTTATTATTCATTTATTCAACACTCATCTGTAACAACCGCTTTATTGCATTTTATAAAATCATTAAATTACATTTATCATTCAGTAATAATTCTTATTAACCATTTATTGAAATAAATTATATTTAAATAAAAAAAAATCTTCAATATAAAAAAAAGTTACATCTAACCTTTCACAAACTTCGAGGTGGCCTTGTCTAAATTTAAAAAAAATAGCGAGGAACTGTCCGCGCATTCCAAAATTTACAAACTAAATTTAATTTAATTTCAAACTAAATTTAAGTTAATTGTAATTAAGGAAGTACCTATCTTAGGTACTATCTTACCTATCCTGTCTTACCTATCCTACCTTAGGAAGTAAGTCTTTGATTTATTCATTTGATTTATAAAAAAACAGTCATTTTTGATATTATTAGAATTTGAATATTCAAATTTGAATATTGAGTTTAAATGAATACGTATTAAATTAACTTGATATTTTTCCGCATGGTGGTGCTTTGCTTAATCTAAATCGCGAATATAAAGTTATATTTAATTTTTGTTAGTTTTATTGTAGTTTTACAGCAATGTAGTCGATATATTTTGTATTACACTGCAATGTTATAGAATAAAAAAATTATTAATATAATATAAACTTATTAATCGTCAAAATATATTTATATTAAATTCTAAGAACATATTGCCCAACATACCAAAATTTGATATTGTTTTATTATACATTTTCGTTATTTTATAAAATCAATTATTCTGCCAAACAGAAGCAATGCCATATCATTGTTATACGAAACAATAATAGTCATAGTTATTATTTTGGTAAATTCGAGTAAAGATAAAATAATAAATTATAAAGATAGGCAAATAGTGAGACCTTACAGAGCGATTAAATTTCGATTTACTTAAATGTAATTTAATTCTACTGTGGTTTTACATTCAAGGCTTCACTATGGAACGCAGTAATTATAATAATTTATTAAAAAGACCGTTTTTTCAACTTTAACAATACACCGTTTGTTGAATGTAGTATAAGATCGAATACTAATTCTGGAGTGAAGTTTTCTACAGGTAGTACTTGATAGTTTCGTAAAATAGAAGAAATGATCGATTTCATTATCAAATATGCATATCGTTGTCCTAAAACAGAATTACTTGTATATTAATAATTGCATTATACAAATTATGATGTGCAAATAAAATTTACCTATGCAATTTCTGGAACCTGCACTAAACGGCAAGTAGGCATATAATGGTCGTTTTGAAGAAT
The DNA here is from genome assembly GCA_949152465.1 of Cantharis flavilabris. Lineage (NCBI taxonomy): Eukaryota > Metazoa > Arthropoda > Insecta > Coleoptera > Cantharidae > Cantharis > Cantharis flavilabris. The sequence goes on from OX424435.1 coordinate 16,109,815, forward strand.
TTTTGACAGAAAAACGTTCAGGATCAAATTTGTCTGGATCTGGATATATTTCAGAGTCTCTATGTAAACCATGAGCAAAGAAAATCAGTGATAATCCAACAGGAAGCGTCGTATCATCTGAAAATTTCAATCATTAGTTAATAGACAAATCCCCAGAAATTAATTTCATTTCGATTGCTAATTTTTCAAAAATCAAATTAAAAAGTTTGTTTGAATCCTATCTATGAACATAATTATTATTGATTCCGCTTTGATGTTAATATTTGACAAATTACGTAAATCGATAACTCCGTTTAAGTTAACTTATTAAATTATTACTAGTATCAAAAATACTTGACAATTTATCACCATAATTTTGTTTGCGATATTCTTAACAATAATAATTGCTTTCAGAAAAAATGTAAACAAACATTATATTTATGCTAAATAACATCAATATTATAAAAAAATTTTTTAAGATGTAAGCCGCAATTCGGTAATTAATATTATTTGCTATTATTGTAGTTAGAAAAAACTGATAGATTTACTTACTAAATTCTACTTCGTTAGTTACCCCTCTTGCAAACCATGTAACAGGTGGGTATATTCTCATTGATTCCTTAAGGACCATTTCCATATATTTCATATTTTGAAAATCCAAATGAGTTGCTGTACGAGATTTATCGTCACTAAATATAGTTAGTAACTCTGCAACCACTTTTTCCTGTTATAAAACGGTATTAGTAAAAGAAATGTTCACATTATAATTATAGTAAAACCCACTAAAACTCAAATATGAGTTATCCCTAATATCAGAATTAACTCAAAAAAGGTGAAAAATATTATTACACAGACTTTATTATTTCAAAAGCTTGGCTTACCTGAATATCTTGATTTTGAGCCAAACAAAATAGTGTAAAACTAATACCAGCGGTTACTGTATCATGGCCCTAAACAGTTAAATTTGTTTGAATTCGATTACATAAAAGATGAATTAGATACAAAATTACCTCAAACATAAAAGTATCTACTTCGTTTCGAATATCTTCATCAGATAGCGGCTCATTGTTAACATTACATTGCAACAAAAGATCCAAAAATGCAATTTTTTTCTTTGCTCCAATGTCATCAGACTGATCCTGTAGATGAGATTCAGTATTTCCGTTAGAATTACTTAACTCATTATGCCTTTTCTGAATTACTGAATTTGTAAATCCGTGTAAAACGGAAAGCACCTCCTTTTCTTTCTTAAAATTATCAGTAAAACTGTAAATTGTATCGTTATATGTCAAAGGAGCAAACATGCGCGAAGCCAGTAGATGTGACATTTCTTTTACACTTCGAACGTATTTTGAGTCACTATTTGTTTGAGCATTTACTGATACACCCATCGCAGTTTCTAAACACAAGATAATTAAGGGGTAAGTTTTAAAATTTGAGTACTATACTTTACCACAAACCACATCAAGAGCCGTTGCGGATACATATGGAAACACGTCGAATGGATCCCCATCTATATTTTTTTCTAGCTGTTTAACTAAAATGGCAGTTTGGTTGTTAAATATGTCAATAAATTCATCCAAGATTTTAAAGTGAAATGTTGGCGTAATTAATTTTCTATGGACTTTCCATTTTTCAGCTAAAAGACATACACAAGAACGTTTATTTCAATCTTTAAAATATCAATAAAACATTTTTTTTTAAATTTTACCTTTGCTTGTTAATAATCCCGTTCCTAACCACGATTCAAAAAATTTATATTCGTAAGCTTTATTTAATACTGCAGTGGAGCCAAGTATAGTTTCGGCTGCTTTATAATTTGTGATAACAAGTTTACAATTTTCTCCTAACATTATTTTATACAACCCTCCATATTTGCCTTGATAATACAGCATATTTTTTATTACCTCTGAAACAATAATGTTATTTCCTTTAAATTAATTAAAATTAATTTTCAATATAATGTAGACATACAGTTACTCACAAAAGTAGGTTAACAAATACAAAATTATATGTTAAAACCCACAACGTCCACCCCCTGGAAATGACATAGCTACCAATTTAGATGCTAATGATTGGGTATACTTATTTCTCTCAGTTGGAGTAATATCAAACCATATTTCTTCTATTAAATTGCGTAGGTTAGTCAAATTTATAGGGCATCTCTTTGAGATTCTGAGTTTAGAAAGAGCTCAGAGGTTTTCTATAGGGAAAAAGTCCAGACTCTGAGGTAGCCACTTCATAACATTAATATTGGCATCTTTATGATAAATTAGTGCCAATTTTGGCGGGATGTATAGGAGCATTGTCTTGCTGTAGAATAAATTCTTTACCAAGTAGAAGTTTACTCTCTGGTATAATTACTTCTTTTAAAAGATTTAAGTATACCGCAGCATTTACTTTTCGTTTAATGTCAAAATTTTTCCTACACCTGCTGAACACATGCACCCCCAAATCATTGAATTTCGTTTTTAATGATTTTGGTGTGGATTTAGTACACTTATATAAGTATAGTTTTGCATTTTTCCTTAAACATACATCCTGCCATAACTGTATTTCAGACGAATCACAGATTCGTCAGTCCATAAGATTTTATCCCAATAATTTAAGGTTTTAAAACATTATCTGAATAGAACTTCATCCTTTTTTTAATATTAATCTTGCTAACAAATGGTACTCTGCGAAAAATTCGACCATTTTTATGTACTTCACGAATAAGACGTCTTACATATTTTCTGCCGATATTTGATTTTTGGTGTAAGTTTCAAGCTTTACAAGAATACATGTAGCGGGCAGAAAAGGATCTGAAGACGAAAGTGTTTATATTTTAATAACCTCCATTTTAGTTGTGATTTTTTCCCGTCCATGGCTCTTAATTGCCGTTATTCTACCTTTGATTTTAAATACTTTTATAACTAAAAAAAACTATATCTCCAGATATAAGGTACATGTATAAATTCCAAATTAAAAAAAGGAGTTTTGTGTTGATTTTCAGGCATTGTAATGGTGTTTTTTCAAATTTCCTTAAATGTTAACCTACTTTTGTGAGTAACTGTATCTAAATTTCACATAACATAAAAAAAAATGATCTAATACTGATCATTACAAACAAAAAAGTGTAAATTAAAATCTTTCAGAAAGGAACTATTTTCGAATTATAATAAAGTCAAAAAAAGCATAGCATAAATAAATAGCATAGTTAAAAATGTTAATGACAAAGCAATCAAATTTTAAACTAGATTTTCTACTTTAATTTCTATGATGAAGCTTTCTGAGCAAAATTTTTAATTGTATAAATTAAATACTAAAATACTTCATTTTAAGTTTAATTAATATAAAAGTAACGATTGCATTGACATAATAAATAAAATTTTTAAATCTGTTGCTTGTATGTACATACTATATTATGGAAAAATATAATAAGTGAGCCAAAAACATACAAGTTAATACATCACATGTGTATTCAGGACAATCAAATTGTAAAATATTTCACAATGCATTTTGGAAAATTTAATGGTTTTTGTAAACATAAATTAAAATTTTAAAATAATTCAATTTTAATAGATACCTATTTATAGTTAAATTATTCTGCTCTTTGTTTATTTGTATTAATAGTATATTGTCTTATTCGGATTAAAAGTGAAACTTTGTTTGACAAGCAATTTTTGTATTTACGAGGCGAAGCGCTAGCGGAGCCGAGCGAATGCAATAATTGCACGTCAAACAAAGACACTTTTAATCCAAATGAGACATATTACTTTTTCTCCAACCAAAAATTTATATTACTTCAAACATTTTGTTTGAATATTCGTGTAGTGAAAATCCAGAAACTTGAATTTTTGTTTTTTTATATTAAGTTGTCATAGTTTTAAGGTCACTTTTAGGTCTAGCACAAAAAAAAGTTCTTTTAATGCACGTAAAAAAAGTATTGCTTAGTAATGTACGCATTTTTATATTAGTAACAAAAACGTCAACTTTCATTTGAGGTAATGCTATTAAAAATGTACTGCTTTTAATACGGTTGGAGAAAAAATTTATGTTTCAAATTAAAGTATTTTTTTTAAGTAATACCTTATTACTAAGTTATTTGAAATTTGGTACCATTTAATTTACCTTTGCCTCTTTATGTACATGATATTGTGATGCGACTGTTGACCATCCATGATATATAATATTGAAAAATAGTTGAGAAAGCGGTTACAAAAAACAAATAAAATTGTCCGACGTTTCGGGATCTTTATTACCTAATTTTCAAGGCTAAGGGAAGAAAAATGGAGGTTAGAAAGCTACCATTTTCCAGAACTTTTCTGTCCTTCACCAAATCTCCGGGAAAAAACCGCCTGACGATTTTTTTTAAATATTTTAAATAAAAATCAACTAAAACAAGTAGGCAAATTGAAAAAAATGTTTTATTCGATATACGCGGTTTTTTCTTGGAGGTTTGGTGAAGGTCGGAAAAGTTCTGGAAAATAGTGGCTTTCTAATCTCCATTTTTTTCCACTTAGCTTTGAAAATGAGATAATAAAAATCCCGAAATGTCGGACAATTTTATTTGTATTTTTTGACCGCTTTCTCAACTATTTTCTAATACTCTTTAGGTACGTTGGTACCTCACAATTAACTGATAGTAAATGATCTAATATTATGATGCAGTGACAATTAAGTATTTAATATCGTTGTTTATTGGCACTAAAGTAATCACTGCACCGGTAGTAAAAGTTATAAAATAATAGATATGTTATGTATTACGAACCAAAATAGAAGAATTTCAAGTAAATTGTGTGATATTTAGTTGATATTTGTAAAAGATTTTAACCGTAAAATGAAGAAAGGTAATTATTATTTAAAAAACAATAAAAATACAGCTTTTTCACCACATTTGATAGGTTAAGACTAAGGATATCTGAAAATGAACAAAAACTATGAAAATAGATAAAATAAAAATTTAGTAATACAATATAAGGCTCTATTTCACCATTATTTTTGTTTTTTAGTCACATATAACTAGAAAAATAAAAATAAAAATAAAAATACGAAATTATATTCGAACATACAATTTACTTGAAATACCAATTTTTTAAGTTCGTTTCAATTACAGATAAACCACAAAAAGTACTTTTGCTCCTAATGTTTCTTCAAAGACAAAACGTAATTATTATTTTAAGCAATAGTTAAAGTAATTAACATTACGGTGTAAAAAAGACGGCAGGAAAGTAAAACAATAGTGCTGTTGTGAACAAGTGACAATAGCGCGACATAAAGTTAACTTTCTCTGACGTTCGCTCTGAAGAAAAGCATTATAGAAGTAGGTACTATTTAAGGAAATATTAATTAATACAGTTTTTAAAATGAAATTTAGTTTAAAATGCAACCTTGATAAAACAACATTTTACGTTGTAATTTATAATCATCACTCATTAAAAATTTAAGTTGATTACATACAATTAAGTAACTGAAAACTTGATTAGCTACTTATCAAAACTGTCTAAAATATAATTTTTGATATTTTAAAGTTTAAATTTAACTATTTACCTGAACCATTTCTGAAAAAATGAGCATTGCCAATAATTGGTAATGGGGTAGGTCCATCAAATTTTTTTAATTTTACGTAAAATATGTATAGTTTTGAACACCACCATAATGATAGTGCTACAAAAACCAGCGATAACAATGTCAAGATCAGGATCATTTGGATTTGAAACTTATACTAAAAATGTATAATAATTATAAACCCATTTATTTCGCAGTTTGATTATTTAACGGAGTGGGAGAATAATTGAAATTTGTTACAGCTTAGACAATAATATACATATACAAATGTTTTATGTGGCTTGGCTCTTACATTGCGCAATTATAATAATAAGCAACGGATGTTAGCGAATATTTAAAATAAAGCGACAAAAACGAAAAATAGTGAGAGGCGAAAAAAGTGCGCTTTTCTGCAATAAACCGAATAAATTTAAATTTTGCATAATATTTTATATTCAAACTCATTTTCTGAATTTTGGAAAAAAGTTGCAATTAAAAAGAAACATGCAAATGCAAATAGCCTTAGGGGAATTATAAATAAATTATTGTATAAATTGGATACTGTACCTTTTTATACTTTATCAGTTCAAAATTAAACATTTTACTTCCAATCAAAAAAAACAAAAAGGTAATTACAACCTGTAAAAATTGAAACTTCAGGAGTGAATAACTCATGAAGTACTGAAGAGTTCTCAACCAAATTTTGTACGTAGGACCCTTTAGGATTACACAGCTTATAAACCTATTTGATAAAACTCAGGAATTCAACATGAAGAAAAAAGAATACTTGTTTTTGCGAAATCTTGAAAAAAGTCCTTGTCCGTCGAATTTCTTCGGCATTTCTGCGTCGATGGCAATTAAACTTATTGGACGTATGTCTGGTGAGCTCTAGTGGTGAAAATACGGTTTTGGCAGAGATATCTTTGCCAGGGTTACCACAATAAAATAAATTAAAAAACTGAAAATATCATCGTATCTCCGGAAATGTTTAACCGATTGTCTTACAATTTTGTGTGCTAATAGAGTTAATAGACGATAATCTTTTATATCAATTTAATATTTTGTTTCACGGATTACTGATTTGTATATTTTACTAATATTTTTTTATTCCAAAATTTAACTGAATGTGTTCAAGAATTCAAGTTATATAAAAATCTCCAATTTCAAGACGGGAAAATTCGAAATTCAAAAATCAAAAATAAGTAAAAATTTAATTTGGACACTTAACAATGAAAACAAAGAATTTTCAATATTGAAATTAAACAAGGAGTATTATAAATATAATTAAATTAAAATAATTTGTTTTTCAATAAAATTAAGTTAACGATTTAATAATAGTTAAGTAGTCTCAAAAGTTTCAACCTGATTAAAAATTTTATTAATAATATTTGAAGATGGATTTTATAAGAGCGAAATCTATAGATATGTAAATACTCGAATCTAACAGAAAATATTGAATCCAATGTTTAAACTTCCACACAATGCGCAAGGTTATTATCTCAAGGTAAAATTCAAAAAATATTTTTATTTTATTTTAAGTAATTGTTTAAGTAATTGAAAAACTTTAAATTCATTTAATATTTATATTTAAATACATCTTTTTACATTTTCTTATACTCGTATTATGTTCGCGGTCGTTTCTCAGCGTTTATGTATTATAAATAATCTCCGTATTAACTATTGCTCTCTTTTGTCTATTCCTGCGAATTCACATCAAATAAATATACAAATTGTACAAATATACAAACTTTGTTACATTATAGGAACATTAGATATGTAATGTACTTACTACATAATATACATTGCATGAAATAATCAGATTTTCAATTAGTTATTTTTAAACTATTATTATGCAATTATAACCTTTGCAGTCACAATTAAGTTAAAGTACCTTTTTTAACTAAGGAATATTAATGATTTATGCCCATATTCACAAACGTTCGTCAAAACATTTATCGAGCCTTTTAATTTATTAAACCAATGAAAATCGTCTCGTAGTACAAGCAAATATTGGTTTGTTTAATTAAACGGCTCGTTAAAATTTTTACGAACGTTTGTGAATATGGGCATAAAAGTTCATTCTTATTTTTTTGGATTTTTACACGCTTGTTTGATTTGAAATTGTTCTGTAACAAAATTTAAACATTCTGATAGGCAATTTATTATACATAGGTTAATAATTTACATTTTGAGTGTTGTACCTTTATTAACTCATAGATCTACGTAATCTTCCACAAGCTCCATTAGAGCAGGAGAATAATTTTAATAGGTGCATTGCTAGAATTGATATAAATAGAGCTTCCCCACATAGATTCTCTAGCCTAGATTTTTGTACTCGATTCTCTTTCAGATAAGTTCATTTACTGTAAATGAATAAATTCCAATTCATATTTATCAGATAAATTGTAGAAGCAATAAGCACTGATCTGTTACTCATTACTAAGGAACGGATTAATATGTAATTAAAAAAACAAAATATGTACATATATATGTATTTATTTTAGACAAATATTTATTTAAAATTGTAGAATATGTAAAATAAAAAAATTCATTATTTGTTTAATCTTTGAAACTGTTTGCAACAACATGCATTTTTAAATTCTCATATAAAAAGTAACGCCGATTTGGCCTTAAAATCGATTTGTATCGGCTAAAAGAACGTTCCACATCGACCTATGTGACTGGATAATTTTTGAATGCCGTGATTTTTTTTGAGTTTAATTCGATTTCCAAATTTTCGGAAACTTTTTCCCCATTGTGTATGTCTATACACTCATCGAGTCATTACAAAATTAAAAAACCATTCAAAAGGAATGGTCTCGAAGATGAATGGAAACACAACTTTCCAATAATTGAAAATAATAAATAATAATGTAAAAATAGTAAGAATACACTGAAAAAAATGGTTTATCTTATTGATAAAAAATTCATCATTTTTACACCGAAGAACAAAATATTGATGAAGAAATTCATAAGTACATTGATTTTGTTCATGAATACTATAAATTTTTCATCAATATGATGAATTTTTTTCTTCGATGTAATCGGTCATTGGTCTTATCATCAATATGATAAACCAATTTTTTCAGTGTATCTTACTATTTTTACGAAATATGTAACAAAATATGTGAAAACATGTAAATATGTAAATATATGTAATTTTACAGAAATATGTAAAAATATGTAAAATAAAATTGGCTTAAATCAATTCAAAATGTCTCAGAAAGTCTAATACTGGTTAATAAATGGTATTATCTAGCTTAGGAAAAAATATGTATTTATACATATAAATCCGTTCCTTACTCATTACCAATTATTTTTCTTTGTAAATATAGCTGCAATTCTTTAGATAATAATTATATTAGTTATTGATTGATTAAATGATATATTCCAGTTTACACGTTGAGCTGATTTCGGCCAGTAGGTATTAGTTATGCCGTCAGTAGTATATTGAAATGAGTGGATGACATAGCAGCAGCATAAATAAATCATATAAAATAAGATATAAGGTATAGAGAAAGAACAAATTCAATATTTTATAAATTTTATAATTTTAATTTTAATTTTATTTACATAATATATATGTCTTTTTTGTAAAATCCATATTTAGAAAATTTTGTACATGCACTTACAATATACTGCCTTTTTTTCGATGTCATAAAAACGCACTTCGGGGTTTAGTTTCATTAAATCGGCATAAGATATTTTAGAAAAAACTTGATAACCGCATCTGGCTGCCAATTTTTGAGAAATTGGTGATGTAAATACAGTTATAGATGCAGGAAGCCCTACTGCTTTGCATAATGGCTCTCTAAAAATAATGAAAAACAAAGTTTTGAAATATTAAATTATTGAACATAATATTATATTTTAAATAATATACAAAACAATCGTCTTCGATTAATCAGAAAAGTTAAAAATGGAGATTTTATCTTTTTAAATTAGATACTTCTTTCACAATTACATGGACTGCAAGGCTTTACTCTGCTTTTGATTTCGAGGTTACTGGGAAAAGATTCCTCATTATCAGGTACACAATAGCCCGCAGGGATTCATATCTCTCCTTGGAGTAAACTCGATACCGTTAGCACAGTTAAGCTTCGCAGTCCATGTGATTGGCTTGCCATGTTTATATATGAGTGTTTCAGAGCTGAAGAAACTGCTTCTGCAGTAGCCTCACATTCTGTTTTGAATATGTATCGTGGAATGAATATATCTACTATCTATCTTAAAAGGATAGATCACAAGACGGAAATCCACATTTTTAACTTTTTTGATTATTGTCTACCTAGCTTCTATTATTTTCATTCCTAATGCTTGACCACGAAATTCAGGAAACACATATAAGCCCATGGCACCTAATAAATGGTCCATTTTAAGTTCTTCAAATGGATTCTTCATTCCATTCTGTAGGTAATCGACAGTATATAATATACTGTAGGCAATCTTGCCAATTTCCTAGAAAACAAATGGTTTATTATGAAAATGAATGAAAGAAAAGATTTAAGAAAAAATATCCTATAAAAATTTTGTAGGCTTGGTTGGAATTCTCATGGATTCAGGGGACTATAAAAAAAATTGTCAAATTTTCAGATATTAAAATTTGAAATTCTTTGAAAATTATTTCTTTGAAATTCCGGGTCCTGCATACACAAATTTAAAAATATATTTACCTCAGACAAATCAAGAAAAAATTACTTTTTGCACAAATGGGGAAATGGAGTATTATTATTATTATACAAAATAATGGGGGGAAAAGTATGATTTTCAGACAGTTATAAATAAAAATTATTACATTTTTCTCCAAATTTGCTTGGTGATCTTTACTTGTAATGTATGTACAATTTAATCCCGCCAAAATCGGCTTTTGATTTTTATCAGGGTTTTCCATATAACAACAAATTGTTAGTTTTTCTTCTAAAACTTCCTTCCACATTTTTCGCATGGTTTGTATCGATTGTTCATCGTCAACTATTTCTAAAAATTTTTAAAATAAGTTTAACGAAAAGTAAATTTGATAAAAATAAATATATGTAAATAATAATAATAAAATAAAAATAAAATATTTTGAACTTTATTATTCTGAAGATTCATATGTAAAACTATCAAAATTTAAATTTTTAGACGTATTGTTATAATTCGTCAATTATAAAACTAAAAGATTACTTGCATATTAATGCAAGTATACGAAGAAAGTATATTATAAAATTAATTTTGTATAACTCGACATTGCACAATGTTATTATTGTATTATAAATTATTCAACATTTTGTTTTTGAATAGATCTTTAAATTTCGGGGTGCAAATTAATATAAAATGTTATCTTTATGTTCTTTTTTGATATGCGATTTCTTACACTTACTTGAACATGAACTAATTGGTTCATCTGGTATAAATCGGGTGATCATAATTTCAACAATATTATCAAATTCTTCTTCTGGAGTATCTTGAATCCAAAATTTTGGAATTATTCCATTTATTTCTTTACCTTCAAACCTGGCCCAAACTGATGGATAAGGTACATTTTCAGGTCTTTTCCACGTTTCCTTAGTTTTGTTTCCCATACTTTTAAAATTATGAAGAAAACTAAGAACTATATTTTGCGATACTGCCACGACTCAATTGCAAATTGAATATAAATGTAGTTTTTAATATATTACATGGTATCTTATCTTTGATTGTGTTAAGTCATTAATGTTTTAACCTTGATCATATTTTAGAACGATAAAACGAGAATTTTTCCTATTTATTGAATTGGTCTAGTTTTTACCACATCATAAATATATTGAGTAATCCATTTAGTTAATCGAATTTTATATTTTTAATTTCATTATGGTACAGTTCACATACCAAGAGACTTTTTTTTTAAACTCTGATGACAGCAAAAGTAAATAATCGTAAAATTAATTCGCATATCAACAAATAATGCAGTTAAAGCGATTAAACTCAAGTTGCACTTGAAATATTATATCGCTCAGCAAGATTACTCAATGAGAAATAGAAATAAAATGATTACCATGATATACATATATATATATTTAATTACTTACTTACCTATCAATCTTTTGAATTAAATATGTAATTAACTAGCTTACTCGGCAAACTTGGTATTACCAAAAATTGATTAAATTCAGATTTTCTAGATTTTACGGCTTTTCTTCGTACCACCTAAAATTAATTTGATTGTAACTCTTCATAAGCGATTATAAATCCGAATCAACATTAAAAATCCAAATCATTGAGATCGGCGATATTGGCCGCATTGTGTACGGATTGAGGATTATCCAAGGGGGGGGGGGCTTGAGAAACAATTGAATTGCACTTATATATTTTCCCAGTTATAAATATTTTCCATTAACTAGAGTCGATGATGAAATGCATAAAAAAATCAATTTTGCTTATTTAAAGTTGATCGAAGCTAGGCAAAATATTTTAAAAATTTCAAAAACTGAAAAAATCGATGTATTTTACGGATACGTCCCCCTTATTTTACACGTTTAAAACTTATAATACAAATTAATATTTTCATAATATATAAAATTTTAGTTATTTTTAATGTATTTTAACTTTCTCATTTACGTAGTAAAGAAAAGTATTGTAATCGAGTAAAAAAAATTTTGAGCTAGCATTTTTTCCATAATCTATTACTCCGTACAAATCGTTTGAGACAAATTTTGCAATGATGTCCGGATGTACATAATGTGAGTTTGTGAGTGTATGTCCGATTTTTTCGTCCACGATTTTATTCAAATTTCATATACTGGTTTGTAGCAGCAATCTAGAGAGCGAATTAGATTTTGGTTGAAATCCATACGTAATTTTTTTATTTATTAAATTTTAATTTTAATTTTTTTTTAAATTTTAATTATAATTATTATTATCATTAATTTAGTAATAAATGGGATAGTTATGTGTTGTCACATCAGATTTTTTTATTTGTATCTTTGGTTTTGCTTATTATTTCGATTTTCTAAATGTTTTTCATGATTATTGCCGATTCTCTGATAAGATTTAGTACTTTAGTGTTTTCAGAGTATCTGAGGTAAATTGGGAGTTACTTTTAATAAATTGAAAGTTATGCGATGGCCACATCAGATTTTTTTCATGATAATTGATCTTATAATTCCACGAAAAAAACTCATCTAGTTGATTTTTCTAATAACTAAAGCCTCGCCAGACTCTCTTGAAGTTGGTAGCACTGCAAGCTTAATACAGTTTATTTTGGCTCGGAAGAGCACAAACACCGTTTGGTGATTTTGTAATGAAAATTCCTTCACCCTTGTGGTTGGGAAAAGAAGAACCAGCTTTTAATTTGTGTAGAAACCCTAGATGTTAAAACTAGCTTTTGAGCTGGAGCAAGAGGTGGCTTCATTGAATAGAAAATAACTGCAGGTGGTTTATTGCGTCAATAATTCCCATGCAATTATCTGCTAAAAGAAAAAACCAAGAACTCGTAGCCACTACTTGTCTTAATATTATCGCTAATGGAGAAACATAACAAGACAAGTAGGCATCCAAGTAAAAAATTCACTTGTTTTAAAACACCACGTAGCCGGGAAATTTAACCCGTCGTTGGTACACTTCATTTTTTAACGCGATTGGTACACTGTGAGCGCGGCGCTCACACATTATTTTTATATCATTATTAATTGCTCGATCAACTTAGAACGTCCAATCGGACATAGAAATATGTATATTTTTACCCTTAATTAAAAATGTAAATATATTTTGCGTAATTCTCCATCGAGATGTTTGCGGAGTATTTCATTGTTGTGTACTAATGCTTAGGTGTAGGTTAAGAAATATCACTATCAGACTCACAGAATTTTGTTCTTCGGTCTCCTCCAACTACGAAATAAATTTATTGGCCATGATGAATTGAAGAAATAGAAACACTTGTACGTCCGACGGTGATAAAAGAATTGAGCGAAGCTCATTTTATCGGAGTTGTCAACTTTGTAAGACGATAACTGTGAGGGAACGGTAAATAGCGCTATAATTTATTTTTGTCAATATTTGTAGACATGTCATTTGAAGGTATTAATAGTATCAGATTAATTCGACATCATTTATAGGATTGACGGTCGAAATCTTATTCATGTGAGCGTTTCGCTCACATGTGTACCAACGACGGGTTAATGCGAGCAATGATAATACACTTGTCATTGGAATGGCTCGTCGTTATTTTACAATCACTTAAATAAAATTGGAAGTTACTTATTTAAAATTATTAAAATAATAATTTTGCAACAGAATCAGCGACAATAAACAAAAGCAATAAAATTCAAAGCAGTTGGTATTCTAAATGGCTTGAAAATGGTTCGACTTGGCAGTATAACAATTTTCATTAATACTAAAATAGTGCCGCACATGTGTATTTTCAAAAGTAGTTTCAATCTCAACCCACCGGAAAATTTTCCTAAAAATAAATGTCCACTACTTAGAATTAATCACTGAATAATCCCTTCCACGTTTGGTGACTGGAAAAATCAATATCGAAAAATTTCAGTAGCTCCCATACTATATAGAAAAAACAAACAAATTCAATATTTTATAAATTTTATACTTTTAAAAATAATTTTATGTTATTTACAATAATATGTCAGTTTCGTAAAATCCATATTTAGAAAATTTTGTACATACACTTACAACATACTGACTTTTTTTCGATGTCATAAAAACGCACTTCTGGGTTTAGTTTCGTTAAATCGGCATAAGATATTTCAGAAAAAACTTTATAACCGCATCTGGCTGCCAATTTTTGAGAAATTGGTGATGTAAATACAGTTATAGCTGCAGAAATCCCTATTGCTTTGCATAATGGCTCTCTGAAAATAACAAAAAATTTTGAAATATTAAACATAATATTAAAGTTTGAAAATTCAAATTATAACATATAAAAACAATCGTCTTTGATTAATCAAAAAAAAATGTAAACTTTATCTGTTTAAGATAAATACTGTTTTCACAATGCACATCCAAAATCATAACGGGAAGCTACTGCAGCACTGAAACATAAATGTAGATGGCAAGCCAATCACATGGACCGCCAGGCTTTACTGTGCTCTTGGTTTAGAGGTTACTAGGAAAAGATTCCTCATTGTCATTATCAGGCACCCATTACACCATAGTAATTCATATTCCTCTTTAAATTAATCTTGAAACCGATGGCATAGTAAAGCTTCGCAGTCTACATGATTGGCTTGCCATCTGTATTGTATGTTTTAGAGCTGAAGGAACTGCTTTTTCAGTAAAACTTCAAATTTTGATTTGCATATGTATGGTGCAAGGAGTGTCTATTTTAAAAAGATAGATCACACAACCGAAAATCCACATTTAAAAATTTTTTTTTATTATTAAATTATCTGTTACCTAGCTTCTAATATTTTCATTCCTAATGCTTGACCACGAAATTCAGGAAACACATATAAGCCCATGGCATTTAATAGTTGATCCATTTTAAGTTCTTCAAATATATTTTTCATTCCATTCTGTAGGTAATCGACAATATATATATTATTGTAGGCAATCTTGCCTATTTCCTAAAAAAACAAATGGGATTACGTTAATATAGTTAATTGCGATGTAAATAATGGGTACTTTAATAAAGACTGGAATGAAACAAAAAAGGTTCAAAATAATAAATATCCTATCAAAATTGCGTATACACTTGGTTGGAATTTTGATGGATTTCATCAATGAGCAAAAAATAAAGATTGTCAAACTTTCTTATTCCGAAAATTTGAAATTTTTTGGAAATCTTTTTTTCTTCTCAGAAAAATTACGTGAAAACTACTTTTTGCACAAATGGGGAAATAGAGTACATTATACAATAAAAAATTGGCTATATAATTGCATAACTTTCCCCATTACATTTAGGTATAAAAGTTATCGTTCAACCTCCTCTTTCCGGGTACCATTAGAGGAGAAAGACCGCGAGGAAGCTACAGTTCGTATCAAAAAGTTGAAAAATTTGAAAACCAGTTAAATTAAAGGTGCAGATTTACTTCTTTGCACACATAATTAGAAAGTAAATTTTCTTTCGCCACCTTCTTGCAATGTACCATTCGACGTGAAAGACCTCAAGGAAGCGACAGGTCGCATCTACGGGGCTCAAAAATCGCGCTACGCGAGACACGGGGCATAAAACCCGAAAACATGTCAAAATTTCATAAACGTCACACTTTAATTAACTTTCGAAAATTTTTGGAATCGAGTTGCGACGCGATTCATATTAGAAAGAGATGCGACACGGCACGATTAAATAACTTGGGTATAATAAATGGTGGTCCAAAAGTAATTGACACTTGAACTTTTTATTTTTTCTTTATCATTTCCGCAATTTTCAACGAATTTTCACCATTTTCAGCTGGTCTCTAAGACAAATTTTTTGACATTTGGTAGCGTGGTTTAACCTGAGCAATGGACAATTTGCATGATTTTAAATTTTAGCATATAACTATTCTACATAACATGTAGTGATATTTTGTGAAAAAAATTAATTTTCCACAAAACCACCCCTACACTTCTGTTTTGCTCCAGCTAGCTCAGTATACGCAATCGGCGTAAATCGAAATTTTTAATTTTCTATAAATGGAAAAATAGATTTCAAATTCATGTGGCGATAATTCGCCAGGCCTCGCAATCTCTTCAATACACGTTCCCCTGAACGAAATTTTTAATATTCCAAGTTAAAATTTAATTATTTATCAAATTTATAATAACTCCAATCTCCAACATCCAAACCAATTAATCAATATCTTCCATCCAAAATCTTCCACCAAACTTGGATAAATCTCAGAATCAAAATTATTAAAAATGCTCACCAACCAAATATCACATCCAATTGCACAATTTACAAAAATATTCCAAAACTGGCCAAAATATTCAAAAATCTACGAGAGAGTGCGGAACATGTCCGCCCTCGATACGCACCTCGGCAAAAAGCCCCTTTTACAACTAATTATTCAATCAATACATTTTTATAAATTTTATACTCGGTCGAAGATCGAACCTTCGACCAACACTATGCTATTCTAGCACTATGTTGAGTACTCTATTGAGCCAACTTTGAAAAATTTCGCGCATATTTACAAAAATTTCAAAAAGTAATTTTCAAAATCAAACCAATATTACAATAATTAACAAAATTAAACAAATTCATCACAAACCAATAAAACAAATTAAAAAAATCAAAATTGATGTTTGAAACACCACAATATGTAATGTTTCTTAATTTTTTTAAATTTGGTTCACAAGTAAAGCCAGAAAAAAATATTGAAATTTAAATGTATATTTCTTGCGCGAAATCGTATTAATAAATATGGGGGGGCCTAATGTAACTTTTGAGGATTTTGACGTCATTAAAATGGCGATTAGTAACTAAAATTTGGTTACTTTAATATTTGGTTACGTTATTTTACAAACACTAGATACTTTAGTAGAAATTATACTGGTGTATTGGCACACATGTGTATCACTTGTTGAGGCTCGTGTCGTCATGTTCCGATTTCAATCACGTGAATTTTTCAAATAAATTAGAACATTTCATTAATTTTTTGCGGACTGACGATACAAAATTTTGAATAATCACTCAAATATTCTGATTATAGGTACTTTGAACTATCAATAAATGCCATTTTGAAGTGAATTTGAATTTTATGCAAATTGTCCATTAATACTATTACTTTTCATGATGTCGTAACCACACACAGCCATACACACGAACATCCAACTAAAATTCATCAAAAACTTATCAGGACATGATAAGAAGCATTTTAATACCAAAATTTCGATTTTTAATCTTTGAGTGGATTACAATACTTTCCATTATACATACGTATACGTAGGGGGAAAGTAAAAGGAGGGGAAATATGATTTTAAAGAATTAATAAATAAAAATTAATACATTTTTCTCCAAATTTGCTTTGTGATGTTTACTTGCAATATATGTACAATTTAACCCCGCCAAAATGGGCTTTTGATTATTATCAGGATTTTCCATATAACAAGAAATTGTTATTTTTTGTTCTAAAACTTCCCTCCACATTTTTCTTCCGGTTTGTATCGATTGCTCATCTTCAAATAACGCTAAAAAATTTAATAGTATATTATACATCATGGGACTAAGGTGCTGCTTTTCATCCCGCGTGCGAAGGTTTTTGCACGAGGTGTTAGCCGAGTGCAAAAATCGCACAAGGGATGAAAAGAACCTTACGGTGAATGACGTAAATTGGTCATTGACGTCGATGGCCGGGCAATGACGTCAATGCCCATTTACGCTGGCCATTAACGTCATTGACCGGCCATTGACGTTAACGCCCGTTAACGGTGGGCAATGATGTAAATATTTTCATCTGATTGTAACATGTACGTCTTTGGCCGGTCAATGACGTTAATGATGATATTATGGAATAACTACGATAAAGAACAGTTAAATAACGATTTAAATAATTTGACAGCCAACTGGCAAGTGATATTTACGTACATATGTTGTATTTATTGTAATATAATATACTAATAATTTATTAACAAAAATAAAAAAATTAAAAAATAATGATATAAATTTTTTTAAATTAATCATTTTTATTCTGGCACGGGAATGACCCATGGCACTGAGAATCTCAAATGTTTTTGCTGGCGCGACACGCACATTTATTATTTTTACATCAACTCTTGCAATGACAAAACTTGTAACCTTATAACAAGCTGTAACGCTGTAAAATACTGCTTTGAGTTGCTGCTTGTGTAAGAATAATCTCATTTTCTTTGGTCGTATCACTAATATTTTCTAACAAAATTAACTTTTCAGTATCCCTTAATATCTAGTATTAATTGCAAAGGCACATTTAATATATTACTTTCTGATGGAACCTATAGAATAATAGTTTCATCATTGCCCACCCTGTGTAGGGCATTGACGTCATTGCCCGGACTATGATGTAAAAACCACACATGAAATTTTAAATGTCAACATCGGCCAAAATGCATGGTCATTGACGTCAATGGCAGGTCAATGACGTCAATGTCCAACTAAGCTGGGCATTAACAATATTGTCCGGCCATTGACGTTAATGGCCGAATTGACATCATTGACCGTAAAGTGTTGTTCACAATGTACGTAAAACGTAAGACAAACATAAGACTTAAAAATATAAATACAAATAAAAGCTTAATTCAAGTATCGAATAATATTAAAATCCTAAAGTACATGACGTAGAATGTTCTTTTGCATATAACAAAATAACTCCAGTATTATACAATATTCGATTAAAGTCTTATTTGTATTTATAATTCTTACGTTTTATGTATTTCTTACGTCTTATGTACATTGTGAACAAGCACTTACATATATACAATTTTTCACAATTTCGCTGTAAATGCTGAATTATATTGGTTAATAACTAAATTTGAGATTTTGAAATTGTAATAACTTGAAAACGGCGCTAGATATCGAAAACCTGAGCAAAAAATTTACCCCCGTTACAATAATTTTCCAGCGATTTGTCGTAAGAAGCAATATGCAAAATTTCAGATCAATAGCGCGCACTAATGGCGTGGGAAAAAAATTATTACTTTAGTCCCGCAAAAGCGGGAGGAAATCTTGCGTATTGAATTTTATTATTCTGAAGATTGTCAGATCGGTTATACTAAATTCCGTTATACTTACTTATATCGGGTGCTGAATGAGTTAGCCAAACATAGGAAATTAACACGTAAAAAATTATTTATGCAAATTTCTGCTTCCCTAATTATTTTAGAGAAAAAATGAAAGACCCAAAAATAATGTGGAAATATAAACAACAAATGATAAGACCATTAGATTTTATCTAACGTTTACTTAAAAGGTCAAAAAAATTCTTTCGAAATTGACTGACCATGTAATAAATTCAATTTAATTTATATTTTCCAAAATCATTACCATGGAAACTTTTAAGGCCAGTCTGATAAATGAAACTTTTAACAATTTCAAAAGCATTTTTGGACTTTTTAAGTAAAATCTAGATGAAATCTAATGCCCTTATCATTCGTAGTTTATATTTCTGCATTATTTTTGTTTCTTTCATTTTTTCTCTAAAATAATTAGGGAAGCAGGAATTTGCATAAATAAGTTTTTACATGTTAATTTCTTTTGTTCGGCTAACTCATTCAGCATCCGGTATATTAAATGTTCAGAATTTACAGTGACTAAAATGAAATACCTCAAATATGCAGCAATTGGTATATCAATACTATTTAAGTCAATTTAAAGAGAGGGAATTGTTCTCTTTTAAATAGTGGTAACCCTTCTTAATCATTTGAGATAATAATTTCAGGAATTGTAGTTTAACATAATTGTGGTCCATTCATAATGGCAAGAGATGGTCTAATGAAGTATAAATTTGTTAAATATTTTTTCCGGGTCGTATTTTCTTAACTTTATATAATATGTAGTAAATTATCAAAATTGTAATTTTTAGATATATTATTATAACCATATCAATATTTTAGAAAACCCAAAAAATACACTAAACACTTTTCAGAACTAAAATGTTTTTTAGTGCATTTTTTAGGTTTTATAAAATATTGATATGGTTTATATCGAGTTACACTACTTAATCCACGTATCAATCGATTATACGAGATATTATTATAGTTTGTTAATTATAAAATTAAAAGATTACTTCTATACTCATGCAAGATGTACGAAGAAAGTATTATCAAATTTAATTTTAATAACCGGATATTTATTATAAATTAAAGCATCTATATAAAAAATTTCTAAATATTGCTTTAGAATAGATCTATAAATTTCTGTTATACAAATTAATATAAAATGCTATCCTTTTGTTCTTCTTTGAAGTGTGATCTTACACTTACCTGAACTTGAACTAATTGGTTCATCTTGTATAAATCGGGTCGCCATAATTTCCACAATGTTATCAAATTCTTCTTCTGGAGTATCTTGAATCCAAAATTTTGGAATTATTCCATTTATTTCTCTACCTTCAAACCTGGCCCAAACTGATGGATAAGGTACATTTTCAGGTCTTTTCCAAGTTTCCTTAGTGTTGTTTTCCATACTTTTTAAATGATGGAAAAAAAACTATATTTTGTGATACTGCCACGATTCAATCGCAAATTGAATATAGTTTCGGGGATTTTAGCATATTACATATTATCTTATCTTTTTTTGTACAAAAATTGTCCAAAACATAAATATTTCGATTGTCTAATTTCTTGAAATCAAATACCTGCTAACAATAGATAATATATACTTTTTTCAAAGTACGAAAAAAAGATTATGATTATTATCGTTAGAACAGTAACTGATAAATTTATTTTTTTATTTATTACTAATATCCACTTGCAAAATTTTTTTGAATTTCAATTAAAAATTGACAAAAATGACTTTCTGGTGGGTAAATTATTTTCGTCAATTTTTAATATTTTAGCCATTATTTGTACATTCTTTTTTAATTTAATTTGTATATTTTTCTTGTTTCTTAAAATTTGTCATTTTTTTCATTATACTACTAAAGATCGGAAATAACCGTTACATAGGGCCTTATATCGCATTACAAATTTTTAACTTTTAATTTTTTTCGTAAATATTTATATTTTTACTTTCACCATACGTATACGTATGGAAAAGTCTACCTAAGGAAAAGTATTGTAATCCACTCAAAAATTAAAAATCGAAATTTTGGTATTAAAATGTTTCTTATCATGTCCTGATAAGTTTTAGATGAATTTTAGTTGGATGATCGTGTGTATGTTTGTCTGTGTGTGGTTAGAACATGAAAAAATAGTATGAGTTCCTTAGGTTAAATCACGCAACCAAACGCCAAAGAGTTTGCCATAAATTTACATCATAGTTAAACTTAGAGGTCAACTGAAAATGGTGAAAATTCGTTGAAAATTACGGAAATGATAAAGAAAATAAAAACAGTTCAATTGTCAATTACTTATGAACCACCATTTGTTATATCCGAATTATTTAATCGTACCGTGTCGCTTCTCTTTCTCAAGCACGTATATCGAGTTAGACAGAATGGGAGTCGCGTCGCAACTCGATTCCAAAAATTTTCGGAAATTAATTAAAGTGTGACGTTTATGAAATTTTGACATGCTTTCGGGTTTTACACCCTGCGTCCCGCGTAGCTCGATTTTTGAGCCCCGCAGATGCGACCTTTGCTTCCTTGTGGTCTTCCGCATCGAATGGTACCCGGCAAAAAGGTGGCAGACGAAAATTTAACCTTGAATTTAATTTAACGGGTTTTCCAATTTTTCAACTTTTCGACTTTTTAATGCGAACTGTAGCTTCCTCGCGATCTTTCTCGTCGAATGGTACCCGAAAAGAGGAGGTTGAACGATAAATTTTATACCCAAATTTAATGGGGAAAGTTATGCAATGTTTATATATAGCCAATTTTTTTATAACATAATATTATTAATTCATATTTTATTAAATAATGTTATTTCTGACCTGTCAATTGATAATGTTTTTTTTAGTTGATGAAATAATAAATTTTTCTAGGTATTGCATTTTCTTCACTGCACTGTTAAAATTCCATTATTTTAACGTTTACTTTAGTTCTGTTAAATGTCTCTCAATTAATTTGTTTTCTTAAGCAATTTGCTGCTGAAGTACTTAGGAAATTAAACATTTACTAGAAACTACAGTGACAAAAACAATTTTCTACGTTCAAAGTTCTCAAACAACTCAGTCATGCATATAAACTCTATAATTTACACAATTTATTATTTTATTTTATTTACATGATATTCTATTATATGTCATTCTCATAAAACATACATTTAGAAAATTTTGTACATACACTTGCAATATACTGACTTCTTTTCAATGTCATAAAAACGCACTTCTGGGTTTATTTTCATTATATCAGTATAAGATATTTCAGAAAAAACCTGATAACCGATTCTGGCTGCCAATTTTTGCGAAATTGGTGATGTAAACACTGTTATAGTTGCAGATATTCCTATTGCTTTGCATAATGGCTCTCTGAAAATTACACAAACTTAATACAAGCTTATTCATGGTTTAAAATATTGTTCACCTAGCTTCCATTATTTTCATTCCTAAAGCTTGACCACGAAATTCAGGAAAAACATATAAACCCATGCCACCTAATAGATGGTCCGTCTTAATTGCTTCAAATGGATTTTTTGTTGTGTTTTGTACGTAATCCATAGTATATAATATACTGTAGGCACTCTTGCCCAGTTCCTGCAAAAAAAAGGTTTAAATTAGGTATTTTGGTGAAATGGGTATTTTATAAATACAATAAATAAAAAATATTTTTTCTAATGAAAATGAAACAAGATTAGATAAAAGTATTTACATTTTGGTCCAAATTGGCTTTGTGATGATTACTACTTGTAATATATGTACAATTTAATCCCGCCAAAATAGGCTTTTTATTATTATCAGGATTTTCCATATAACAACAAATCGTTACTTTTTGTTCTAAAACTTCCTTCCATAGTTTTCGCATGGTTTGTATCGATTGTTCATCTTCAAATATATCTAAAAATATTTAAAATAAGTTTTAAAAAAATAAATATTGTGTTTTGAATTATTCAGAATTATCAAAGTTGTTAGTCTCTTTATACAGTTATGAATTCAGATGAATAAAAAAATTTTAAATAATTTTTTAACTGAACTTACGTGAACACGAACTAATTGGTTCATCTGCCATAAATCGAGTAATCATAATTTCGGTAATACTATCAAATTCCTCTTCTGGAGTATCTTGAATCCAAAATTTTGGAATTATTCCATTTATAGCTTTCCCTTCAAATCTGGCCCAAACTGATGGATATGGTACATTTTCAGGTCTTTTCCAGACTTCCTCAGTTTTGCTTCCCATACTTTTTGAACAGAAGCGTAGTAAACTGCTAACTGTATTTTGTGTACTGTCACGTTTTTTGGTAAATGTAAAGTATTTTCATAGCTTTTAACACATTATTATCTTATCTTTGATTATACTAAGTCATTAATAGTTAACCATGATCGTATTATGTTAGAACGATAAAATTTTAATTCTCCCAATTAAACTTGTCAGAATTTTTGCAACATCGTAAATATGTATAATGAGCAGCAAAACTATTTCATATTTGTATAAAAATTTTGTTATAGTTCACAAACAATGGCAGCCTAAATTTTCTATTTATAACAGTAATTCATTGTAAATTTAGATTACATGCCAACAGATAAATTTAGCTCAATTTACACATAAAATTTATTATCGTAGATCAAGATTACTCAGTAAAAACTATAAAGATAAATACTACTATAAATAATATTTACGTACCTGACACGGTTATTCTCAATTAATTATATAATAATAATAATTAAAAGATTAAAACAAATAATTTTTTTCTAAATATTATTAGCCCAGTCGTTTTTACAAATTTTATTGCTGAAATTGTATTTTTCTTTTATTTATCTTTGAAGAGTTTCATTGGTAGTCTCAATCAAAATTTTCTGAAATTTTCTACTGTCGCGTTAACGGTCAGTTTGAATTTCAGGGGAAATTTGTTATCGTTATATTATATAACTCTCTCACTTTAAACTTTTGGCTTAAAATATTATTAAACAAATACATATGTAGGAAATTTAATTCACTGTAACTTTGGTCAGTAACAATTTTTTGTTAATAAGATTGATATTTATTGAGTTAAATACAAATATGACATGAAATGTAATTATATTAAATATTGCATTTTTCTCATATAAATATTTTAGAAAACCTAAAAAATGCACTAAACACTTTTCAGAACTAAAATGTTTTAAGTACATTTTTTTTTTAAATGTTTTTAAAAGTTTTTAACTTAACTTTTTGCCACCTATCAGTTAATTTTTGAATTCCATTACGATAGAAACTCGCTGGTTTAGAATTGATAAACTTACCAATATCATTTTTTATGTGTTGATAACTTTCATATTCTTTACCATTTAAAAAATGCTGGAGAGACCGGAAAAAATGGTAATCGCTAGGAGCAACATCTGGTAAATATGGAGGATGCTGCAAAATTTCCCAACCAAAACCGGTAATTTTTTGCACGGTGATTGCTGCGGTGTGCGGTCTTGCATTGTCGTGTTGCAATATTACAGACTTCCTATTGACGAAGGCCGGTCTTTTTTCAAACAGTTTTTGGTGAAGACGTTCCATCTGCTCACAATAAACGTTTTCTGTTATTGTCTGCCCTTGATTTAAAAGTTCGTAGTGAATAACTCCACGAATATCTCACCAAATGCACAGTAACACTTTCTTTGGGTGTAATCCTTGTTTAGGCGTGGGAAGTGGTTTTTGTTTTACCGATAACCATTGTATTTTCTTTGTAACATTGGCATAAAGAACCCACTTTTCGTCTCTTGTAACAATTCTTTCCAAAAACGGCTTTGATTTTTGCCTATTCAATAATGAAGAGCAGATTATTATTCGTTGCTCTCTCTGATGCCTATCGTTTAAATCATGCGGTACTCATACTCCCTCATAATTCGCCTTTCCCATTTTTTTAGGTGGTTAAAAACAGTTGCACTTGCGCTATTGGTTAAAGTGGCAATGTCTCGACATGTTAATCGCCGATTATCTTCAACTAAAGTTTTTATCCTATCGGAATCAATCTGAATTGGGCCTCCCGATCGTTATTCGCCTTGAAGAGAAAAATTGCCACCGCGAAATTTTTTAAACCACCTTTGGCATTTTTGCGCATTAACTGCATTCTCACCAAACACTTTACACAAATTTTTAGCTGCAGTTGTGGCATTATTTCCATTTTGAAATTCATAAAGTAAACAATGTCGTAAATGCTCTTCACTTTTATCCATGGTAATAATGTTATTAAATTTAAACCTCAATATTTTTAACAAAATTTTGCTCAAAACTAAAGATTATATACGTGTGAACCGACCAGTAACTAAGACTGCAACTGAATTATTTCAGCATAGAGATTACAGGATGTTTATGTTATGACAATAAAAAAGGACATTACTTATTGAACAACCTAATATATGTTAGTAATTAAATTTAAATAGTAAGAATAATACAATACGTAGAAAATCAATAATTCAAAAAATCAAAAAAAAAACATCAGCATAAGCGATATAGACACCATAGGAAGTTCAACATGTATGGTTATAGAAACTAATACCCAAGATAAACATAGTGATCCATATATTGTCCAAGTAGTTACCCTTTGAAAATAAATTCGATTAGATTGGCATTACTGCAGTTAAATTTATCTATAATAATGCTACCCACTACAGAACCCAGTAGACTGCAAATCATCTGTAAACTTCCAGCGATTCCTACATGTACGGATTTTTCTTAATAAAGTAAAATTTTAAATTATTCATTGTTTTTTCTCGTCCATAAACTTGACATATTTCAGCATATCGGGGATTTGGACTATTTGTTTAAAAAAAACAAAACCTTTAACTTGTGGTCCCTTCCTGATGAAGAGGAAAATAAAAACTCGAAACGTTGACTGAAAGTTAGAGGATTTTATTTTTTGAAACCAATAGTCTAAATTCTCGATAGATTGTAATATTTAAAATTGTAAATTACATTTAAAATTTTTTTTTAACTAAGTAGCATAATGACGAGCAGCTTTCGTCAGTAACAACTTGCCCCCTTAGCTCTAAAAGTGTAGATTCACTTGTAACTGAACGTTGTAATGTAATGTAACACGAGCATTCGATAGTCAGTACCGATAAACGAGCGCAAAGCGAGCACGAACATCAAGCGGCGAGCGAAGCATCCGTGCTCCACTCGACTGTCGGTTTTTTAGCGAATCCCTTTGATTGTTACATTATATGTCAGTACCCATCGCGACATGTTCATGAACTGATTAAACTGATTATTTTATTAACAAAACTTGTTGCGTACATTTATTATTTATATTTCTTGAAATAGTTGTTGAAAATTCATGAATCTATCACTATGCGGTTTTATTACCTAAATTATTATCTATAGTATACGAAGTATTTGAAAACTACAATATAGTTAAACAACAAGGACATATTGCTAATCATATTGATAATAACATAAGTGCAGTACCAAAAGTTACTAATAAATTAATACTAGCATAGTACATTAATAGGATTCCAAAAAAAATTCCAAAATTTTACAAAACCAAGATGAGCGGTAGCCACTGTATTTCTCAGTAACGTATACAAGTAAAATTTTAGAAGTGGTTATCAGATTATAGACTTCGAGTGATGTTTCACAATTTTTGGACGAATTAGACAACAGCATTTTCATCTTTTGATGATCGTGGGCTCTTTAATCTGTTCTCAAAAATTGATATTCGATAAATCCATTTTTAAAAGAATAAAAAAAATTACATTAATAAATAATAAAATTAGGATAGAACATACAGTAGGTAACTAAATATTGTAAGGCAAAAATTTAAAATTTAGAAAATAAAAAAAATTAAAATTAAAATTATTCAGCCTGTTTTTGTCGAATATAAAATTTATATAAAATTTAAAATCATACAATAGGTATAAATTTTAAAACAAGAAACAAGATTTCTTTGGAATTACAATAGCAAATTTTAAATAAAATTATAACAAATTAATATAACATACATGGAATTCAGAAATTTGACAACAAAAAGACGATAGTACATATCAACACTCTCAAGGAAGAACGCCATAACTCGAGTTATTAGTTAACCTACAGAGATAGTTAGTTAAAAAAAGTTGTATTTCCTATGTATGTATTGTAGTGTCTAGAATGCAAGCAATTGAGCCTAAGGCAGTTGTTTTCATTAATTAAAAGATTTATGTTAAATAATCAAAAATACAAATTCAAAGAAACTTAACATTTAAATATTATATCAAAAATTAATCTTGAAAGAAATAATTGGTTAAAATAAATAATTGAAAGTTAAAGAACTTCAGGTGTTGCAATATAATTGTAAGAAGTGCGTGTACAGGCGAATGAAATAAGCATAACGAATCGCGTTATCATTTAACAAGCATTGATTTGAAAAATTGAATGTAAAAAAAATGAAATTGCTAGACAACGGGTTGATGAGGAAGATAACAAAAAAAAATCAGTTGGCCACAGAACCTCAAGGAGGAAGATCGTTACGTGTGGTCGTCAGAAAACGCGAGGAAAACCACAAAGTAAAAATGACAACAAAATATTTTGAAACGAAAATACTAAATTCAATTTTGGAACGAGAACGAGGTGTGATTCTGGATAAATTCAATTTGAAACGAGAACGAGGTGTGATTTTGGACAAAATATTTGGAAGAAGTGAAAGGAGATTAATCTGAGATTAGCTGGTAGCGGTTTCATTTAACGCGAAGAGGAGAGCAGGAGATTCGCATCCAATTCAATATGGACCCTCTGGGTCGAATAAAAAAAAAGATAAATATAGGTTTGCATAATCTCCATTATAAGTGTTAAACGTGTTCCTTGCGGCCGATAAACCGATACTTAAATATAAAGCGCAATTGGAAAATGAAAGATTCAAATAATTAAAAACTTGTAATTCAATTGTTTATTTGATTTTAAAATAAAACGTAACATTCACAAAAATTTCGATAAGATTCTTTGAAAAATAAAAGATTGTACAATTCCATTAATTCGATCCACAAAGAGTTGAAGCTGAGGTTCGATAAGAGTCAGTATAGGCTTTTAAAGATCTTCAGTATTTAACTGTGCAGTATGAACTTTTCAAAACTTTAAAATTGCTCTCCTGTAAAACAGGTTAAAGTGAGTTACAGCATTGTTCCTCGAGACTGTCGATATGTACAATGTACATATTGTACATATTGATAGGACACATGGTGTCCTATTGATTCATGTACATTTTTACTTCCTTGTAAAACAAGGAAGTATTGTGATACCGATTTTTTTCGATTTCCAGATTTTGACGGAAATATCCGTTTTGACCTTCCCTGAATCCATTTTGACTATTTTCGTTGTGACGTCCGTACGTATACGTACGGACGTCTGTATGTCGCATAACTCAAATACGGTAGGTCGTAGAAAGTTGAAATTTTGGATTTGAGACACTTATAGCATCTAGTTGTGCACATCCTATTTTTGGTTGCGATTGTCCGTGCCAAAAGTTGTAATTAATGACGCGCATGAATAGATTAACGAGATTCCTGTCCAATTATTATAAAAATTACAAGGAAGTTGTGTGGTGTCCACATCAGATTTTTTATACTCAAGCTAAATATTTAATTTTTAACTTGTGAAATATAATAAACTATATTTAGTATTATTAATAGGGAACGGTTATGGTCTGATGCTTAAGTGCATCGGCTACCAAGCAGAGAATCCTGGTTCGAGCCCGAGTAGAGCGAGAACATTATTCTAACCGTCCTCCCTCCCTCGGGGGGCAATGGTAAGCCACCGATGTAATCTTTCTTCAAAACCCTTCATAAAATGAAGTAGTTAGCCAAAACCCACTTTGGGTTGTAGCGCTACTGTAAGTACGAGGGTTGTTTAATTTCAAAGTTTAACGCTCGCATTACACTTCCAAGAAAAGGTCAAAACACAAAAACAAGGTGATATTTGAAATCTACTGACAATTTTAATACTACTTTTCCACATAATCGCCAAATTTTTCGAGACTTTTGTCGTAGCAAAAAATCAACTTATCAATTCCGAGTCGGTAGTACGATGCGTCCAATTTTTTGAATAATTAGTTACGGCGCCTTAGATTTCCTCTGTTGAATTAAATTGTTCGAATTGTAAACGACTACATTTCTCTCTAATTGGTAATCGTAGGGTTAATTCGTCGTTTGTGTACCACGGAACTTCATAAATCAACTCTTTGACAAGTGAAACGTTTTCGTCGGTGGTTGCATGCACAGGTCTCTCTTCATTGTGCAACTGATCCGAAACATTTACGAAGGGAACGGAACGGTACGATTCGCCGCGACACGATTCGCCGTGGCACGATTCGCCATGAATTTTTTATTTTTATCCGTTCAGTAACCCCATCTATTGATAATCTTTGATTTTTACCCCATAAAAATGAATTAAAGAAATTAAACAAATTAAATAAATAAATTTCTCAAAAGTTAGAAAAAACAACAGTAGTTCTTCATACTTTCGTTTATTTTCAAATTTTCAATTTTATTTAGATTAAGCCTCCAACATTTTGAAATTGTAGGTCAAACCACGAAGGTATTCTAATATATCCTGATTCTCAATATCATTGACTAATGTCAAGATTCTTTGATCTGCAAGGATAAACTTTTTATGCTTTTTTGCAGTATGGTTCCCGGCAACTAGGTTTTCATAATACACGTCTCTGTTTTTTGAACTTTTTATAATTCGTTTATGAAACGCGAAATAGTCGGTCTTTCGATGCTCAACGGCGGAATAGATAACGGTAAATTTTAATCGTAACTTACAAAAACATGGAAGGTAAAGAGGTATAAAAGATAAAATTTCAACCATATTAATTGACCTATGTATTCATGTAAATCCAAAAGGTTAACAAATCGAATAATTTTCTTCTTGTTTAATTCCGAAGATTATTGATATGCGGCGCTAGAAGCTCTCGGCGAATCGTGCCACGGCGAATCGTGCTTGATGGCGAATCGTGCCGGCAGAATCGTGCCGGGGCGAATCGTGCGCGGCGAGTTGTACCCAACCCATTTACGAATTACATCGCGCTACCATTTCAAGGTTTATACACTGTTAACCGTATACATTACACAGTTCTTAATGAATTTTTTTTTTCCAGCCAAAAAACGAACTATATCGCGAAGTTCATATTTGAACGCAAGTTTCAATGGCAGTTTCATGGTAAAACGTTATAAAACAGTTAAACTTCAATCGATTTCATTTCTAGCCAAACGAACATGTTCACAATCCATGAGAGACTAACTAAAACAAATTTCATCGCTCTACCGGTTCACTGAGCGGAGAGCTAGGATCGTTAAACTTTGTAATTAAACGACCCTCGTATGTATTATTAAAGAAAAATAAAAAAATTAAAAAGATTGATTTTTATTAAGGTTTTAATTAACTAGCTATACTGAGATTTATTATACTGTAGCAGGAAATCGCAGGTTTGAATATTCTAGCGGCCAACATTTGTATCACATTTTATAATACATAAAATATAAACAGTAAAAGGTAACGTGGGATGTTAATAATAAAGACTAACTATAATTAAGAAAAAGTTTTATTAGACTTTTGAATTTCTCCTTTCGTTCTACGTAAATTAAACTTCGTCACAAAAAATAATAAATCTGCACAAATAACTATATAGAAATCGTAGTTATATTAGCCCATACTTCTATGAATAGTGCCATATACAGTAAAAAAAAAACTCAAAATAAAAAATTTTAAGTAAATTTGTGGTTTTTAGTATGTATTTATGGTTAATTTTCTTGTGTTTTTGAAATTTTTTTGAATTTAGCTATATACAGTGGTAAATATTAAACCAATCACTCGATGAATAATACTAGAGAGCCCTACACTATCATTTTGAGATTGTGGATATGTTAATTCAATTACCATCTCGAAATGTAGCGTTTCTGTAGCGCAAAAGAAAACTATAAAGAATCAAAATAAATTCAATAATTATAAGATTTGATGTAATCTGGTTACCCTAATAGCATAAGCGCTATGTATAGCATAGGAAGTTCAAGATGTAGAGTTGTTGAAAATAATATCAATGATAAAAGTAGTGAACTATAAACTACTCAAACAATTAATCTATTAAAATTAATTCAATTAGTTAAGTATAACTAAATTTAAATTGTGTAATTGCTTAAATCGCTTTAATTTATCGATAATTTTGCTACACGTTATAGATCCTCATGAACTACAAAATACGTGAAAAGATCTAGCGATTCCTACGTGTACCGTTTTACCCTAAAATAAAATTTTGCAACTAAACAAAAACCCACGGGAAAATTGATATACTATACTTACTGGATAATAATACAAAATTATTTGATTAGACAAAGTCTCCACTGATCCAACACTTGCCGACCTGACTGCAGTAATAAGAGCAAAATTAAAAAGTCTTTATTTGTAAAAAGTGCCTTGCATTCCTTTGTAAAGTTTGGATTACCAGTTTCTCTTACTTGTACTATATAATTCTGTTGCGCATTTGAAGGAGGTACTTTAGAAGGAGGTACAATGAAAACTAAAATTAATGATTAAATTACTTAAACAAGATTGTAAAATAGCCACGGATTGTTACTAACATAAAACTGCTATTAGCACCATTATAGTAGAATACACAGCAAAGACCAAAATTAATGTGTACAGACCCCTTTCCACATTTGATTCAACTACTATCAATGTAGGCAGCAAAAAAGAAAACGCCGTTCCAGCCTAGCAGTTTTAGAAGTTATTTAATATTTCGACTAATTTATTCTATAATAATTTAGATATTGTACATACTTCAACTCCTACAACGCCAAGTCCAGTTGCTGTGGCAATTTGCTTATACCCAAACCATGCTGCAACAACTTTTGGAAAAACGGGTATGTAACATATTGAAAATAGAAACACAGTTCCGTGACCAATCAGAACTATCCAAAACCTATACGGATGAACGGAAAAGAATTTAATCCAAGTTTCAATTGGAGTCCCAACTACACCTATAATCACAGTTTTTCTAAGACCCTGAAAAAAACTGCAAATATGTATTGTAATAAACTCAAAGATGTCTTACCAGTTTATCTAATATGAAACTAGAAGGAAAACAAAAAAAAAAATTTCGAGAAGTTAAAATTAAAACTAAAATCAAAGGCAAAGTAACATTTGTAGGATGCGAGCATCTGCGTTGATAAGCCGTACTCGCAATCACCGTTCCATTTTAAAAATGTATTTCAGAGTTATTTTAAATTGCATTTCGAATGGAAACTATTTTATGGATTAATTATTGGAGTTTTTGCGAAATTGAATTGTCATTCCAACTAACGCGAAAGTGATTAACCCACCCCTGAGAAGTCTGAGCTCCCCGATTTGTTAAATTGGTCGACACCCAAGGGTAGAGAAGGAGGTCGGGGAATCAAGTTTTTCCGGCATTTTATATTTATAAAATATAAATTATATGAAAATTGCTAATCAAGCGAAGATGTGACAAGTTTACTAAAACTGCATGTTCATCATTAGACATTATACACATTATCTATAATTGTAACCATCGGTTTTTACGTGAATGCGTTTTATTAAAAATTTCATCTTTTGCTACACCTTGTATATTTATTAAATTCAAATATTGCTATTAAAATCGAATTTAAAAGGCAGATAAGAAACATATGAAAAGATAAGGGTACGCCATATTGAGATTTTGGACGGTTGAATTTTTGAAGAATCAAGTAAATTTTTTGTGTCCAGTAGTTAGCTAGATATTTTTTTTTGGAAAGAAAAATTATTAGAATTTCCGTACCATTGATTTTGGGATTTACGTATCAGTTAACTTTGTTCGGAGACCGACAGTTGGTTATTTATTTTGGAAGTTGGTTAACCGATTTCGCTTTAGCGGATTTATTTTGGCTGTACACGATCAACAAACTTGGTTTTTTTTTGAAGACACGTACGAATCCAATATTTTCTAATTGGGGAAACATCCGATCAACGCCTTTTTTTGATATACACAAACAGAGAAGCTCACGTTCGTTGATACCCTTGGTTATTACTACATTCGCTATAATACCGTTGGTTTTGAAGCTAATTATAATAGCAGCAGTAGTTGAGTTTGGTAGCGCACCCGTTTGTTCCTGCCCTATCATCCAGTGCCGTGCCGACTTCCGGAGCATTTGGGGTGAGCCAAAAGTTTATTTTTATTATTAAAACGTCGTGGCACGTCGGTTTAGTGTTGCGTATTCGTCGGCCAAGTTGGGATTATCGTCAGCTTTTGAAGATTACTTTTGTAACATCCTAATTAATTTACCTTTTTGTTTGCACGAAGCACGACTTTGAACGTGCTTGTAATAGTATTGTTCGCGTTATCAGATCTGACGACGTTACTTATTTATTTTCAGCTGCGTCTGACCACTGTTGATAGCCTATATAATTTTTAGTAACAATTTATCTTTTTTACTGTTGCTTTGTTTTTTTTGGATATTAAACTATACCTTTGTTACCCAACAACGAGTTTCATTTATTTTATTTGTTTCTTTTGCTTTCGTACTTTCAGGCAGAACACCAACAGCGGCAAAAAGTACGTGGCGCCTTGGTTTTTTTGAGTCGGAGGTTATACTTCTTTGACACCCCCCCGTTGCTCTATAAAAGCTAGCCGTAGCGTCGCTGGAAAAGTTGTTGTGGTAATTAGTTTTAAACGGTTTCTGAACTGAGCCCGCGCAGTTGGCTTTGCTGCGGTAGAGCCAGGCCCAGGTTACATAATAAGATCTTATTCCATTCTTGTACTTATGACTTTTTATTCTTACGGTTTCTACTATGACTCAATAGTAGGTATTATGTTCTTGCATAGTAGCTTCTGATTCGTTACCATATTATGGGAGACTGACAAACTTTTGCTGATTTTTTATTGTGGTTAGAGTTGTGCCAGCTAGCTCTGCCATTCTCTTACCTATTTTTCTAATGAGGCCATCAATTATCAAAAACGGTAGCCATTCTTGTACGTTACGTTCTTA
This sequence comes from Cantharis flavilabris, assembly GCA_949152465.1. NCBI lineage: Eukaryota > Metazoa > Arthropoda > Insecta > Coleoptera > Cantharidae > Cantharis > Cantharis flavilabris. The sequence continues at coordinate 16,143,932 of OX424435.1, forward strand.
TTTATGTTAATTTCTACTTTTTCGTAGTGTTCGCTCATGAAACTGCATATGCATATTATCCATCTGAAATATGCTGTTTTGTAGTTTTAAGAGTGGTTAGACTTGCAGATAGCATCATGTCTAAAAACGTAAGTTTTCTGAATATCTGGAATGTATGCTAGTTCTGGGTCTTGGTTATGGTTAAATCTATGAATTCAACTGGCCATCTTTTTCAACTTTGATAGTGAATATAATGTTAGTGCCTAGGCTGCTTATGTGTTTAAGGAAGGTATCTAACTGTTTATTTGTGCCATTCCAAAGAACTATTACGTTATCTACGTATCTGTACCAGTACAAGACGTATCCTTGAGTATCCACCTCATCGTGTTATCGTCTTGGAGAATTTCATTTCCACAGTGGAACAGATGCATGAAAAACATGACTATTTTACATTTTCAATGTATTGATGGTCATTTACATAACCGACTTACTAAGAGATTTACATAACGGGATGGATGATATCAGAGATATCAGACTAAAACGATAGAAAATAAGAAATATATGCATTACTGCAGAGAATAGAAAATTACCCATTACTGGGCGTACTGCTGTAAAATAGAGATGAGTATACTATATTATCAAAAAACAAAAAGAATTAGATATCATACAAAAAATAAAACAGTACCATTCAAAAATTGCAATGTAAATGACATTTAAAGTACATAGCTGATAACCGACTTTACACCCAATCATAGGGAAATACTAACGTGAAAAATGGAATTTTTTTAAATTTCTGTTTCCCATTATAACAGATAAAAATGAAAAATGTTATTAAATATTATTAGGTACTTAATAATGTATTAATAAAATGTTAAATATTAAAATTTATAAAAATATGCAATATTTCATAAATAAGAAAAACGAACTATAATTAAGAATTAGCTTTATTAGACCTTTCCATTTCTCCTTTTGATTTACGTAAATTAAACTTCATTACAAAAAATAATAAATCCACACATATAACTATAGAAATCATAGTTATATTAGCCCAACTATTACCAACACTTCTATGAATAGTACCATATAAAGTGATAAATAGTATACCAATCAGTCGATTAATAATAGTAGAGAGTCCAACACTTACATTTTGAGATTGTGGGTATGTTAATTCAAGTACTATCTCGTAATGTAGCGTTTCAGTAGCACCAAAGAAAGCCCTAAAATATCGAAATATATTATATAATTATCAGATTTGATATAATCTGGTTACCCCAATAGCAAAAACGATATGTATACCATAGGGAGTCCAAGATGTAGAGTTGATGCAAATAATATCAATGATAAAAGTAGTGAACCATATACCACCCAAGTAATTGACCTGTTAAAATTAATTAAATTAGATATTATTACTGCTTATGAATTGTGTAATTACTTAAATCGCTTTAGTTTATCGGTAATATTGCTAACCGTTATAGAACCCAATAAACTGCAAAAGATATGCAAAGATCCAGCTATTCCCACGTGTACTGTTTCACCCTTAAATAAATTTTGCATTGAATTATTTTAATTGATTTGTTAACTCGAAGATAAACTGCACTAGGTACTCATGATGGAAACATTTTTTCAGCATATGTAATAAATGCTAAATCTAAAAAGTTGATTAGATAATACGAGGGTCGTTTAATTACAAAGTTTAACGTTCCTAGCTCTCCGCTCAGTGAAACGGTAGAGCTATGAATTTTTTATAGGTTAGTCTTTCATCGATTGTGAACATGTTCATTGGGTAGAAATCAAATCGATTGAAGTTTACCTGTTTTATAACGTTTTACCATGGAACTGGCATTGAAAGTTTTGAACTTCGTCATGTAGTTCGTTTTTCGGCTAGAAAAAATAGAACGCTGACCGAAATTCATCAAGAACTGTGTAGTGATACGGGTAACAGTGTATGAGCCTTGAAATGGTAGCTAGATGTAATTCATAAATGGTCCAAATCAGTTGCACAATGAAGAGCGACGAATTAACCCTACGATTACCAAGTAGACAGTAATTTATTTGTTTACAATTCTAACAGTTCAATTCAACAGAGGAAATCGAAGGCGCTGTAACTGATTTTATTGAAAAAATTGGACGCATCGTACCGACTCGGCATTGATAAGTTGATTTTTTGCTACAACATATGTCTCGAAAAATTATGGAATGGCAGATATCTTGCCGATAAATAAGAAGCTTTTTGCAAACCGTGCATCTTTCTGACCACGCAACTTTGGCAACTTCTATAAATTAGCAAAGGAAATGGATAAATTTACAAACAAATCGAAAAATATAACCGAAAAATAAATTTATAATATATCATATTATACTTACTGGATAATAATACAGTATTATTTGATTAAACAAAGTCTCCATTGAACCAACACTTGACGAACTAACTGCAGTAATAAGAGAAAACATTAAAAAATTTTTATTGGTAAAAAGTTCCTGGCATTCCTTTATAAAGTTTGGAGTATCGGTTTCTCTCGTTTTAATATAATTCTGTAGTGCATTTGAAGGCGGAAATTTTGGTTCTTCAGGAAAAACTAAAAATAACAACTACATTACTTAAACTATTGTAAAATAAAAATGGTTTCTTACTAACATAAAATTACTATTGGTACCATTATGGTAGAACACACAGCAAATACCAAAATTATTGTGTACAGACCCCTTTCCACATTTGATTCAACTACTATCAATGTAGGCAGTAAAAACGAAAGCGCCGTTCCAGCCTAGCAGTTTTAGAAGTTATTTAATGTATTTATGCTATAGTAATTTAGATATTGTACATATACCTCAACTCCTACAACGCCAAGTCCAGTTGCTATAACAATTTGCTTGTACCCAAACCATGCTGCAGCAACTTTTGGCAGAACGGGTATGTAACATATTGCAAATAGAGCAACAATCCCGTGACCAATGAGAACTACCCAAAACCTATCTGGATGAACGGAAGCAAATTTAATCCATGTTCCTATTGCAGTCCCAACTACACCTATAATTACAGTTTTTCGAAGACCCTGAAAAGAACTACAGAAAGTATATCGTATTAAACTTTAAAATGTCTTACCAGTTTGTCTAATATGAAACTAGCAGGAAAACTAAAAATTATAAATAATAGATTCCCCATCATCATTGTCCAATCTATTGCATAATAGGGTACTTGATAGTATTTTTGAATTACGTTAGCTACCACAGTGTATTGACTATTTTGAATAGCACTTGTAGTTGTAAATAACATAAATATAATTAGAATAAACCATCTTTTTTTGTAAACCTTTATTTTAGGATTTATTTCATTCTGTTCGGTGGGTTTCTCTAGATTACCATTGAATTCTAAAAAAGTGGAATGTAAGAGACCACAGTATCATTTGTAACAAGTTAGTGTCAATTGTAATATTGAATCTAACATGTCAACAACCAGCCATTGTGTTTCGATCAATTTGATTTCAGTTTAGTTTTTGCATGACAACAAAATGAGACAAATGTTTATAAAATATGCTACTAGTAAAAATTTAATAAAAGTTCACATTATCTACATCCTTCCAAATAACCTTCTTTTAAAGTTTTTTTTGTGTAAAAGGTATTAACATTTAATGTAGTTTTACCCCTTCAGGCTACTCGATAAATTAAAAAAGCATACTTTCGTCAAGTTAAGGATTTTCGGTTATTTTAGAATAGTATATTCTGTTACGAGTTAGGAATAGCCATTCCAAACGAGTTCCAGACTATACTTTCTATACGTCCAATGCACAGTGCTAGTATATTTCTTATAATACGCAAACACCACGGAACATACTATTTACACCAATTTGACAGTTGGCGTTATAAAACCAGTAAAACAACTTGTTAATAGGTGTCACTACCAGGTTTTAATATTTCTTAGATGTGAGAATATTGTCATTCTGTAACGGATGTAAAAGATCTGTTCGAGTAAATAATGTGATTAAAAACGTAAGAGAACGAATTTTGCCAAATCCAAAACAATCTTCAAATCAAATGGCTGAAGACATGAACATTTCAAGAAGATCACTTGGAAAAATTTTGCACAACGATCTAGGATGGAAGATCTACAAAAAACAAAAAATACATGTACTCACGGAGGTTCAGAAAAAAGCTAGAGTCCAAAAGTGCATGGATTGGCTCGCTTGGCACGCAGGCGATGATATCATTTTTTCTAACAAAAATATGTCTCTACTATAAGATACTCACAATGAACAGAATGATGGCGTGTAAGATACCTCAATAAAGGAATATTCCTATCGACAAACTGGCAGTACAACATTTCCAAAATGTATCTCCTGTCATGGTTTGCGGTGCAATATCTTCCAAAGACAAGTTACCACTGCTTTTCATCGATCACGGCGTTATGATCAATCAAAAATATTACATTCAACACGTACTGAAGGATCATTTGCTTGAACATACTCGTAGTTTGTATGGAAATTATTATTATTGCTTTCAGCAAGAGTGTTCCATCTCACAAAGCTACTCGCACTTAGAATTGGTGTTTAGACAATTTGACTGATTTCAACCCTTGGAAAAGAATGGCCATCATCTTCACTCGACTTGAATCCGTTGGACTTCTTCATCTGGGATACATGTTGAGCACAATTGGGAGTACGAAAAAATTGAATTTGGATTCATTCAAGCATTAGCTGATTACGATATGGGATGAAATACAGGAGGAGATTGTACGTGCCGCATATAATACTTTTTGTGAAAGAATGACGGATATTGTGGAAGCAAAGGAGGAAAGATTTGAACTTTTAAAACTAAATGTGAAAATATAAGGTACTCATCACCGAAAAATATAAATAATTTGGAATTATTCCGTTTCTTAAGATTTTTATGGCCTTTTAAAAATGTATTAATCTTCCATACCCTGTACAGGGTGGTTCAAATTGGAATGTTCTTATGGGGAATTCGGTAACCATAAGAGATATGGAAAAATGGATGGCGCAACCTCGATCTCTTTTTTTAAGAAAAGCTTAATGGTGAAAACCGGAATTCGATATCTTTTTTCGTTTTCGAGTTATGGCCAAATGTTCGCTTTTTCGACTTTTCGTTAAATGTCGATATCTCGGTTATTTGTAAAGTTATAGAAAAAATATTTACACCTTTTTCAGACACTTTTTCAAGGAGAATAAACTGGGCTAAAGGAATTTTAAATACCTTCATGTTTTTCCGAGTTATAATATAAACTTGTGTTTTTTTAAATAGAAACCATAGTTGGCTATGCCATATTTAAGTAGAGTTTTTTATGCTCTTTTCAATTATATATAACATGTGGGGTCTATTATTTTAGTTTCTACCCTTTATATCAAAAAATGTTAAATAAAAACAAAAGAAGATTGGAAAATTAAATGTTGGCTGTGTAAAAACAAAACACTATACAAAATCATTATTGACATCTAAAACATTTGTTTCCAGTTGTTTTGAGTAGTGTTTTTTAGTATCTGTTATTTCTTAAAAGTGTAAAATGGCTTACGAAAACTATGAAAAATATGATATGTTACAATGTTTCATTCAAAGTACCAATAGTGCTGTTCTTGCATCTGAAACTTATTTCAATTGTTATCCTGAAAAAAGACAAGCCGATAATCGAATTTTTAATAAATTAAAAGCAAATCTTATTAATCATGGATTTTTTAACAAACCTAAAACGGAAAATTATGTTATGCAAGATGTTGAAGAAACAACCATTAACGTGCGTATTAGGAGCTGTAGCTGCTGATCCTTCAATTTCAACCCGTCAAATTGAAGCTGAATCGGGTATTTCAAGATGTAAAGTTATGCGTACTTTAAAAAAATATAAATTCAGGTCTTATGTGATTCGAAAAATACACCATCTATAACCAACAGATGCTCAGAGACGATTAGAATTTTGCAATTGGTATTGTCAACAACTCCAAGAAAAATACACAATAAAAACAATTGGAGACAATTGTTTTAGATGTCAATAATGATTTTGTATAGTGTTTTGTTTTTACACAGCCAACATTTAATTTTCCAATCTTCTTTTGTTTTTATTTAACATTTTTTGATATAAAGGGTAGAAACTAAAATAATAGACCCCACATGTTATATATAATTGAAAAGAGCATAAAAAACTCTACTTAAATATGGCATAGCCAACTATGGTTTCTATTTAAAAAAACACAAGTTTATATTATAACTCGGAAAAACATGAAGGTATTTAAAATTCCTTTAGCCCAGTTTATTCTCCTTGAAAAAGTGTCTGAAAAAGGTGTAAATATTTTTTCTATAACTTTACAAACAACCGAGATATCGACATTCAACGAAAAGTCGAAAAAGCGAACATTTGGCCATAACTCGAAAACGAAAAAAGATATCGAATTCTGGTTTTCACCATTAAGCTTTTCTTAAAAAAAGAGATCGAGGATGCGCCATCGATTTTTCCATATCTCTTATGGTTACCGAATTCCCCATAAGAACATTCCAATTTGAACCACCCTGTACATTACACTTAACCAAAAGGGTACATAATATCAGTAAAACTGTTTATTATGATAGCAAATATAATAATTAAAATTTGTCCAACTAACTATTTAATTGAGATTACGAAACAATGTTTATTAATGCATTATTTTGCTTATCCATATTAGTATTTGCCATGTTTGCTTAATAATGATTCTTAACTGTATTCAGAAACATTGTTCATGAAAACGATAATAATGTTAATTAATGAACTAATCTATTTTATTGGTGCTATTAACAGCATTTCTAAATACAATTTTTTATTATATTAATTAATTTTATCATATCGTCGATATGATATCCTTCGGGTTGGGCGTGAGGCCAGCACCCTCACACTGTAAAAAAATTATAAATGCTAAAAATCTTACTACCAAGCCTCGAAATACGGACGGAACAAATCGAAAACGAAAATGCAAACGAAAACGGAATATGAATTTTGCTACATGGAATGTTCAGGGTATAAATAAAGAGATGGAAGAGGTACTAAGAGAAATGAAAACATACGAGATCGATATTGTCTCCCTCACGGAAACCAAGAAAAAAGGAATCGGAACAGAGGAGATTCAAAACTACGTTCATACTATATTTAGCGGAGTCCCTAAAGAGGAAAGAGCGAAGTGCGGCGTGTCCATCACAATAAAAAAGAACCTAAGAAGATTCATAACTTGTTGGAATCAAATCAACGAGATAATTGTAAAAGTGGAAATGACTGTTATGGGACACGATTTGGCCGATAGGTGGCCAAAAAGGATATGGTAATGGATGCCAAACTTTAGAAGGAAACGTGGAAGACCTGCTAAAACATGGGCGCATGAGGTTGAGGTTGCAATGAAGGATAGAGGACTTCAAGAGAATGATTGGATCGACAGACAGGCTTGGAGAGTAAGATGCGAGAAACGGATACGTCTGTAAATCACTCGCTTAATATATATATAGTATATATTAATTTTGTTCATTATTCTATTAATTGTATCAACTAACATCATAAACGCATTCGTTGTCAGGACCAATTAAATATTTGTTGATACCTATATTAATCAAAAATATCTTTTTATTGCGAGAATTAATGTTTTAATCATATACATAAAATAAGTTACAGGTTTAACAAGTTTTCTGTCATTAATCAATGTAAGATCAGTTATTCTCATAATAAATATTGAATAATTGTACAAATAAACACGGCCCTTAAATAATTATGATTAAACGTTCGTCTAAAGAATAAATTTCATCACGGTAACAGCGAAATGCTACATAATAATCACTGTTTATTTAATTTAAAAATTTTAAATTTAATTACCTGTAATATCCATAATTACTTATATTATATTATGTAGTTTTGATAACTGCACAAATATAACAATATTGGTGGTAAGTATCACACATAAAATTAGAAATCAAATTACCAATACTTTTCTATCAGTTCAATCATAATGAATATAATATAACAATGCTATCATTATGAATTTATTATGTTATTTAAAAAAATATAAATTAGTATAAGAAGGTTGCTAATCAAGTTGATAATGTGATAAGTCTACTAAGAGTGCGCAAGTTATGCATTAGAGCTATTATAAAATCTATTTTTATTCTTACCTTTTCTACGATTATGCAATAGTCGCCATTAATAGTTAAAAAAAATTCACAAATATATAATTTTTCACAATTATTTGGGGAGTAAAATGACTCACATATTATGTGATTATAAAAATAACTAAATTTAAAGGTATAGAAATGATGGAAATTAATTTATATGGTTTATTGTTATTAACAGTTGAATATTGAATATCGGTTTCCATTCCTGTCGGAATATAACCACTCCTTCTGGAGTCTTCACAATCCATTTTTCAAGGTGGATCACTCCTCCGTTGTTGACTTTCTTTATAACTTTTTGTGTTTCTTTGCCTGATTACAAATCATTCTCCACGATTTTCTTTCCGCACACTTCGTTCTCCAGTTTTCGATCTCCATATCACTCAGGTCTTTCATCACTGCGTCCCACCATGTCGTTCTCGGCCTCCCCCTCTTTCTCTCCTTGTCCGGTCCCCATTCCATCATCACTCTAGTTGGATCCTTCTCTTGTCTTCGCATAACATGACCCAGCCATCTTATTCTCTGCTCTTTGATGTACCTTACGATATCTTCACATTCCAGTTCTTCCTCAATCTCATCATTCTTTCTAGCTCTCCATCTGTTGTCTTCAGTTTTTTTTTTAACCCCTAATCGATTGCACTATCTTCCTCTCAAATACCCTCAAACGTTCTTCATCCCTGCATGTCATGCATAATACTTCGGCTGCATACGTTATCGTTGGTCTTATTAAGCTCTTATAAATTCTCATTTTCGTCTTATTGCTTATGTTTCTGTTTTTCAATGTCTTCTTATTAGCATAAAATGCTCCGTTATCCGCCTGCAACCTCTCTGTTATTTCTTCTTCTCTATCACCTCTATTGTTAACTCTCACACCAAGGTACTTAGAGGTGTCTACTTCTTCAAAATTGCAATGTCCAATTTTCAGGTTCGTTTTCTGGTTATTTCTCCTTCCATTCCGCATGTACTTTGTCTTTTTCTCGTTTATTTGCAGTCTTATTTCTGTCGCTTGTTGGCTGATCTTCTCGTATGTTTCTCTCAATTTCTTCTCTGTTCTAGACAATATTAAGACATCATCAGCATAAGCCATCACCTGTGCCTCTTTGTTGACTATCGTACCCGCGCAATTAGTTTTTCTGATCATGTTCTCTATCATCAGGATGACTAAAGTTGCTGACAGGGCATCTCCCTGTTTCACTCCTGCATTTATATTAAATTTTTCAGTCTCTCCTTCCCTAACTCGGACTGTACTTTTTGAGTTTTCCAGCGTCATGAATACCAATTTTATCAGATTTTCTGGGATTTCGAGTTCTCTCATTATTCTCATCAGCTGTCCTCTTTTTACAGTATCAAAGGCCTGCCGGAAGTCTATGAACATCATGTGCAGCTCCATCCCGTATTCATAGAATTTTTCTGTAAGTTGCTTTAGTATATGAACCGCATCTGTCGTTGACCTTCCTTCCCTAAATCCCCATTGGTATTCTCCTAGGACTTTTTCTGAGTGTAGCCTTTTTAGTATTAGGGAAGACAGTATTTTATATACCACAGGCAGTAGAGTTATTCCTCTGTAATTATTGCACTCGCTAACGTGACCCTTCTTGTGTACCGGGATTATTCTTCCCGTTTACCACTCATTGGGCATCTTTTCTTCTCTCCATATTGTTTTTATGAGTTCATAGATTTTTAGTTGAAGGTATTCACCGCCGTTTTTCACCATTTCCACCTATACTCCGTCTCTGCCTGGTGCTTTACCATTCTTCATCCTGTTAACACTTTCCATCATCTCTTTAAATGTCGGTTCTTCTATCTTGTTTTCACATTGGTTCTCTGTGTCACTTGTCCTCTTATCTTGCTCTTCCGTGTCCACATTTAATAGTTTCTCAAAGTGGGTTCTCCATATTTCTCTTATTTTCCCTTAGTCGTTCTCTAGGTTACCATGTTCATCTTTCATTGCTCTTGGTTTTCATTTATTTGATCTTTTTTGTTCGTTTATTTTCTTGTAGAAAGCTCTTGTATTATTTCTTTGGCCTTCCTGTTCAATTTCATTCATTAATTCTCTTAACCAAAGGTTCTTTCTTTGTTTACAAATTTTGTGAGCTTCTCTCATTTTTTCTGTGTATATTCTTCTGTCTTCTTCCTTTCCCGTTCTTAGCCATTTCTCTCTTGCTTTCCTCTTCAAATTTACCCCTTCTTCACAGATTTCATCAAACCATTGTTTTTTCTTGGTCTTCTTTTTATGTCCTATTACTCTTTCTGCCGCTGTCTGAATTATGTTTTTTATTCTCTCCCATTCCTTTTCGATATTGTTACTATCTTCTCCCGAATGTATTTGTACAGTTATATCTTCAATGTATTTGTTTCTCGTATTTTCACTTTTTAGTTTTTCCAAGTCCCATCTCGTTTCTTTTATGTTACTTGTTTTTGTATTAATTTTTTGTTTTATTGTCGCAACAACGAGATGATGATCCTAGTCAGCATTCGCACCTCGATATGTTCTTACATCTCTTATTGATGATTCTCTTCTTTTGTCTGTCAATACATGGTCTATCTGGTTTCCATCTTCGCTATTGTTCCCTGGCTTTATCCATGACACTTTGTGTATTGGTTTGTATTTATATTTTGTGCTGCTGATCGTCATGTTCAATGCGGCTGCAAGTTGGCACATTCTGTTACCGTTGTCGTTCGTATCTTCGTGTATTGCTGGCCTACCGGCCACTTCTCTTACATAATCCTCCTTTCCCACTTTTGCATTAAAGTCTCCCACTATCATCAGCATTTCGTATTTGGGTATCTCTTCTATTATTCTCTCTAATTCGATATAAAATGCGTTTTTTTCGTTTGCATCTTTTTTCTCGGTTGGTGCGTATATGTTTACAATTGCTAGGTCATAAAGTTTTGAAATCACTCTTAAGTAGGCTATTTTATCATTTATTGCTTTAAACTGTTTTACATTTTGTTCAATTTTCCTCTTTACAGAAAAGCCCACCCCGTTCCTGCCTTGCTTGTCTCCTCCTGAATACAGTAGTACCTGTCCATTGCTGTGTATCTTTCCTTTTCCTTTAAATTTCGTTTCTTGTACAGCTGTGATGTCCATGTCGTATCTATTCAGTTCTCTAGCAACTTCGATGACTTTTCCTTGTTTCAACAGTGTCCTGACATTCCAGGTTCCCATCTTCATTTTTCTATTGTTCTTCTTTTTTTCATTCCTTGCCGTATGTTTTATAAGTGTATAATTTGTATGTTCCGTTTCCATTGCTTGAGTTGTTTCCGTTATTCCATTAGAGGCATTTTCCCACGTCCTTAGTTTTTTGGGCGTGGGTTTTCCCCTTCTTTTTTACTTATTGTTCTCTCTCTCTTGTTCAATTCAAACAGGTCTCATCTATTGTAATTTTTAGATATCCCACTTTAACCCTCCTTCCGTTTTCTTTTTCCTTTCTTGCTTTAGATCGTAGTTCAGCTTGTATCTTGCGTTCCTCAATTGTTAAGTCGCTTTCTATATAGATTTTCTTACTTTCCTACAATCTATAGAGTAGAAATTTAAAAAAATATTTATGTTTGAGAGCTTTTAATCTAAATCTAGAATATTCAACTAATTATTACTAGTATTGATTATATCCCCTGAAACACTAATTTAAAAATTAAAACAATATGAACCAGTACAAACATTTGAGAGATCATTTTCGATCTTGAAATTAATAAAGGACAATTTGAGAAATAAAATGTCATAAAGTAGACTTTCTAGCTAGGCAATTTTATCAATAGAAAATGGGACAGCCAGAATATTCCAGCAATTCTATTTTATAATTGAACAGGCAATTATGCCAAGCTACTGATTTGGTGATTTTAAAAATGTTCAAAAAGCTAAAAACATTGATTGTGGGAAAACTAACTACTTGGATTATAAATATTTTGATATTCTTTATGGATTGCAAGTTATTGAAAAGAGCTTACTTTTACTATTGTTTTTTTAGGTTGGACGTTTTTTAAGTTTCAATTTTATTTTATTTTATAAATTTTTTTTGTTGGTAAAACTTTTGAGTCGAAGGTTAGCAAATTTCTGCAATAATGAAAGAAGCATAATTTGCGACTTTGAATGCATCCTAAATTTAAACTAATATATTGTCATGGAAAGTTAGATTAAAAACCCAACTTCCTTTTTGAACACTGGTTCGCCAGATAGCTAACAAGTCGGTCAGCGAAACTTCTCAGAAGTGGGTTAATCATTTTAAGACACCTATTCAAACCTGAACTTATCTTAAAATTTTCATAACAATCCAAATCTCCAATTCAGTTATCAAATCCAAGTTATTTTGAATAATTCCAATTAATTCAATTTTTAAGTTTCCAAATAAATTTCAATTCAAAAATGAAACGATAATTGTAAGTATTGCTTATCAACGCAGATGCTCCCTATGCACACAAATTATATTTTGCCTTCCAATTTACCATTAACTTTTAAATAAATTTTCCAATTAATTAATTACTAATTTCCATTTACTTAACGGATCCAAATGTAATTTCAATTCATATCAATATTTTAGAAAACCCAAAAAATGCACTAAACACTTTACAGAACTAAAATGTTTTTAAGTTAACACATGTAAAATACACTGTAAGTATAAATTTGCAAACGAAAAACGAAAAACATTTTTCGTGATTAGTAGGAAATTCAAAAATTCAAATTAAGACCGAATAAAAGTATTGCAGTCTTACAATTCGGGGTAGTGATGAAACTATTGCTGCACCTCATAATAAAAATTATTTAAGTGAAAGGATATTGGGTCTTGTGGATTCGAAATAAAGCAAAGATGTCACTTTATCAACGTTTCGAAAAACTTTATGTCTTCAGGATTAAAAGAAATTATTTAGTTTTGTTGGAAATTAATAACCAAATTTGACAGTTTTCCGGCTCAGCGATTAAATACTTATGCAAATAAATACTTATAATAAATTATTATGATTAATAGTGAGTATTACTTCAAAAGTCAAGTCCTTTTTGATAAATAGATTATTAAATGCTGAAAAATTTACTCATTTAAAATAATATACTTACTTTGATACAGTGAATTATAAAAACATGAATTAAATAATTGTTCGTGCCAGTTTAAGTATTATCATTAATATGCAATTATGTCAGAAAACAAAGGTAAAACTCAAATTTTATTACTTGAATATAATTGTAATGTACTTATACTCGTAAAACTTACTATTTTTAAGCAAACATTAGATTATTAAGTTAAATATTTTCTCTCAGTTTTACTTATAGTACGTACCACAATATTTAAAAAAAATTATTTATGAAAATAAAAAACAAGTTATCGTCTTCTTTTTATTAAAGTGTAAATTAATAATTTTACTAAATAAATTGCATACATATTTTTACGACATCACGGCCAATCAAACTGATGTAATATAATTTATTATTAAATTATTATGTTTTACTTGTAATGTTTAGTAAATTTTGAAATTTTATAGAAACTAAATCATTTACTCCAGATGCAGATGATGAAAATAAAAAACTAACTGGATCAATTGCGAATATAAAGGTTTATAAAGAACGATGGGTGATACTAAGTTTGTTTATTTTGCTTACCATCTCAACTACAATACAAAATATGCAATATATTGTTGTGGCAGATGTAATAAAAAGTTACTATCAAGTTTCATATTTGGCTATCGATTGGACTGTCATGCTTTTTGCATCATTCAGTTTATTGTTTAGTGTTCCCGGAAATTATGCAATAGATAAATTGGTAAGTTTTACCAATAGAACACTGTAGAACACTAACTAAAATATAAAACGTGAAAACACAAGAAGTTATTTTAGGGCATTAGAAAAACATTAATTATAGGTTCAATTGGTACTGCAATCGGCTCGTGGATTAAAACTGCTTCTATTCGCCCGGACAGATTTTGGATAGTTTTGGTTGGTCATGGAGTCGTCTGTCTGTTTCAATTATGTTATGGACCATTGGTTCCAAAAATTGCAGCAACATGGTTTGGATATAATCAAATTGCAACAGCATGTGGACTAGGTGTTTCTGGTTTTGAAGTACGCAATGTTTTAATATTTTTCTATATTGTTCTGATATTTATATTTATAATAAATTTTTATATACAGGCAGGCACTTCACTTTCCTTTTTATTACCTCCATTAATAATAGTTCAAGGAGATAGAGCAAACATCGAAAAGGGTCTATATACAATAGCACTCAGCTATGCTATATTTACTTCTCTTATGGTACCTTTGGTAATTTTTTGTAAGTATAGAAATTAAGAAAATTTATAAAAATAAATTTACTTTTAATTTCAGTTTTTTCGGAAAAACCGAAACTCCCACCTTCTTATGCACAAAGTAACTTTATTACTAAAAGAGAAACTACACCAGTAAACTTTATAGAAGAATGCAAAGCATTAATTACCAATAGGAACTACCTGCTGTTTATGGTAATTAACGGAATAAGTACAGCTAGTATAATATCATTAGAAAATTTGTCAAATCAAATAATATTAGCTTATTATCCAGTAAGTACTAGGTGGATGCCTTTAATCATTAAAAATTTTAAATATTAACCAATCAATGTTTTAGAGCGCTGCTTTGCACGTAGGAATTATTGGAGTTCTGCATGTTTTCTTCAGTCTATTAGGTGCCATTTGTTGTAGTATGCTTCTGGATAAATACAAAAAATTTAAGTAAAAATGAAGCGAATTATTAAAACATTAGATTTTATTCTAATATGTTTTGCAGATTATTTGCATGGGTAGTGTATGGTGCTTTACTTTTATCTTTGATACTGTTTGCTGGAACTATAAAGATGGGGCTTTTCTTCGTATACGTTTCATTAATCATATTGGGGTAATTATTTAAATTAATTACTATTTTAATTTTCATAAAAATTATAATTTTAGTGTCTTATTTGGATGCATTTTAACATTGAGTGTGGAAATAGTAGTAGAATTAACATACCCTCAATCTCAAATTATAGCCATGGGACTTTTTACTATTTGCGGTAATGTGTGCGTTATATCGTTAACGTCTCTATATGGATACATTCACCGAAATGTTGACAATAATTGGGCGAACATCTCCATAATAAGTATAACTTTTTTTGCAGATTTATTATTTTTTATATTAAAATTTGATCTGCGTAGAAAAGCAGAAGAACTTGAAATGAGTAAAAAAGCAAATTGCTTATTATAGTCCTATGTATGTTTACTTTTTGTGATAATGTGTAATTGGCTAATAATAATAATAATAATATTTATTAAACAATATGTACAAATCATTTACAATTGATAAACACATACTAGTTTAACGGGTACTGGTTCAGCAAGCTGATTTTCAACCGGTACCGAGATTTAGGCACCATCGATTTGAGCAACTAGCAGACGATTCATCACCTTCTTTTTAAACGTGAGCTTGGTTTCACTATTCAGGAAGAGATCAGAAAATCTGTTGAAGATTCAAAAAGCGCAGTACTCAAAAGATCCCTCAAACTTGGAGGTCTTGTGCACAGGAACCGATAGATTGCTACCATTTCTTAGATTTAGATTGTGGCAGATAGATCTTCTATTCAAAAGGTGCTGTAGATAGTTAGGTCGTCCTGATTTAAAGATCCCAAATAAGAATACGGCAAACTGGAGTTCACACCGGGATTCTAATTTAAGTATATTCAATGTGTTGTAGATGGGAGTGATGTGATCCCAACGTTCGATGTTGAAGGCATAACGTAGACAAGAGTTTTGTAGCACTTGCAATTTATTCCTTAAAAAGGAAAAACTTGTAAGGAAACCATAGTAAGCAGTAGTGCAGTAATCAATATGGCACAACACGAGACTTTGAACCCAGTTCCATTTAATGTGTGAAGGAAGAAATAGCTTGTACCTGTACAACGACTTGAGTTTGTAATAACCCGTACTACATATCTTGTTGACATGATTTTCTAAGTTCAAGGCAGAGTCCCATATCACACCAAGATTTTTCGCCTTTTCTCTAAGGTCGATGACCTTATTATCAAGAAGAATATCAGTGTGTCTTACACTGTCAGCAATAGCTTGGCTGCGTGCACTGCCCATGCAGAGGCACACTGTTTTGCCTGGTTTAAGTACCAAGCCATTTCCAGTAGACCAGCGTAGAACAGCTTCAAGACTAGTATTGATTCTAGCGATAGTTTCATTGATAGCCAAAGGATTATCTGAAGTATACACCTGAGTATCATCGACATACAGATGAGAATCACATTCATCGGGCAGAACTTCTAGAAGATCCGATGTGAAAATCACAAAGAGCAAAGGACCCAATAAGCTACCCTGTGCTACCCCACGTATCATGATAAGTTTGTCAGAAATACTACCATGAAGTTTTACACGTTGTGTTCTTCCACCCAAAAAATTAATAAGGAGCTTAAGAGCGGAGCTGTCGCATCCATAGTCGCTCAACTTCGCCAAAAGAAGCTCATGATCGATTAAATCGAACGCCTTGCTATAATCGAGTAGAGCCACAACGGTCACTTTGGAGTTGTCCATATTACGAATGACATCATTCGATTCTTTTGCCAATGTAGTAGCCGTACTAAAGCCAGCCCGGAATCCAGATTGAATTTTGGGCAGAATGCCCATCCCTTCGATGTATTCCAGCAGCTGCCGATGCATAAACGATTCAAGAACCTTCGAGAGCGCAGGTAGGATACTGATGGGTCTTAGCTCACTAAAACTTTTTGCATTATTGACTTTCGGGAGAGGGATAATAATCGACTTCTTCTATAACTCGGGTAGAGACGATGTCTCAAAACAGAAGTTGATCAAATGAGTGAAAATGTCCAAACAAAAGGGGAAGACAAGTTTCAGCATCCTGGGTGAGATACCATCTATACCAATTGCATCCAATTTAAGTCCGAGGATGGCCCTAGCAACATCTTCGGGGCTAACCAGATGAAACACGAATTTATCTGTGGCATGTGGATGACAATCATTTCTTAAGTTTTCGATTATTTCGGGATCTATAACTGTACTTGGTACAGAGTCAACAAAAAACTTATTTAATGCATCCGGATCAACGTTATCCAGGTTCATTACATTTTTAAATCTACCGTGGATATTGGCTTGATCAAAAAATGTCCACAACTTCTTGGGGTTATTGCGGCGAATGTCAATTTCGTGCTTGAAATAAGCTCTCTTCTCATTTGAAACTGCTTCAGTTACGATATTACGAATTTCTTTGTAATATTTAAAGTCGGAAGGCTTCCTTGTTTTACTGTACTTCTTGAATGCCTTTTGACGAAGTTTCATCATACACCGAATGTTTTATGTTAATCATCCGGGCCCTCTAGGCCTAATTTTAACTGTCGAGATGGGAGCATACATGTCAAAGTGGTAACTAATTGCAGAGTTGACATAATTAACCTTATCATTGATGTCATCAGAATAAATTGCTCGTGTCCAGTCTATACTCGAGGCATCGAAAGCAAACTCTTCGGAATCGATATGGTTCAAGTTTTTCATCGTCACGAGTTGAGGACCAGAGCTTAAACAGGGAAAATCCACGTTACAAGCAACCAAGCAGTGATCAGACAAGTGATCAGACTTGATGTGTTTGCTCAAGCAGATGAGATCGATGAGGGAAGACGAGTTAGCGGTAATTCGCGTTGGCTGATGAATAATTTGTTCCATATTAAATGATGAGAGCAGTGATTTCAAAGCTGTACAAAGGTTGAATTAAGTGAGCATATCGACGTTGAGGTTACCTGACAGTATGATTCCATCGTATTCCACACTAAGCCTAGCTAAAGTATTTTCAAGTTCTTCAATATAAGCAGCTAAGCATCGAGGAGGACGATAGATTGTACCTATAGCATATTTTCTGTTTTTAATGGCAATATTAACCCATAACTGCTCCAGTATGTTGGTCACACCAATGACATTCTTAATGAGACTACTCCGGATGCCATTATGAACATAACAGCAAACACCACCTCCTCTGCTCTGGCGGTCACATCTGTATAGCGAATACCCAGGAATGGAAACTAATGAAGATGGAAAATCAGGTGATAACCAGCTTTCAGAAACAGATATCACTTGAAATTTCATGTCAGTAAATACAGCGAGAAAATCATCAAAGCATTTAACAAGCGATCTAATGTTAAGGTGACCTACAACAAAATTGCTAGTGGAGACATCACCAACTGACAGCTTCGTTGTGTAGTTATTGGAAGTTGGCAGAGGTCGAGGCACCATTTGATCTGCGAAAAAAATTAAATCTTCGAACACCAACACCTATGGGCCAACAGTCCGGTTTGATTAGCGAGTCGTATAAAGATAGTTCCGCACTAATCTTCAACGTCGACATTGTACTATACTCGCTTAATTTGTCACACGTAAAGTTATATTATCGAATAAAACATAAAACGTCTTGGTATTATTAATTATTATCCTTATCTTCTCTAATTTAACATTCATTAGTCATCACACTCCTTCAAGACTACTAATTTTGTTCAATTTTTTTTTAGTGCTTATTCAAAATAAATAGTATTGTTACCTATAGTTAAAATATATATAATACAAAATTATTTATTTAAAAAAACTGCATTATCACAATTTTCCGCTCTCTTAGACATCTCAACTTGTTCAGCCGTTCTGTGCACATTAAATTTTATAAAGAAAAATGATAAATTCACACACAGAACAATTGCTACGATAGTTATATTGGCCCAACCATTTCCATAACCTCTATGAATGTAACCATAGAGAGAAGTTAATATTATAGTAGCTAGTTGTTCACTAGCTCCAGAAAATCCAACTATCACATTTTGAGACAGTGGATAAGTTAATTCTACAATTATTTCCATGTTTGTTGTTAAACTGGCTCCAAAACATGCCCTGAAAATTAAATTTTGTAAATAATTTAAAAAAACTTTTGAAACTAGTTCAAGCTTACAAAAACCGCCGTAACATTTGGTTTTTATATATAAACTCTTTTGTTTACAACAGAGCAGTTTACCCGTATGCATTTTAAAATTTACCCTTACAAGAAACCATTTAAAACCTGGATATAACAGCCTAAGCAAAATACAAAATAGAACCCATTATAGGAATAACATGTAACCAAATTCGAGAATTTTGTAAGCTTGGCTGTAAGTACGTTTACCCCATCCTCATATACGTTATGTACACAAATGGAAGGCCTAAATGTAATGTTGTTGAAAACAACACCAATGTAAAGAATAATGATCCATATACTACGTATGCTGCTATTCTGAAAATTTTTATAAAATATTAGGTTTTTAAAATTTCGAATCCAAACTAATTTGCCTACTTGAATTTTTTATATTTATCTAGTAGGACGCTAGCAGTAATAGCTGCCAGCAAACTGCATAGAATATGTAAGCCTCCAACTATTCCTACATGTACACCTGCGTTCTAAAAAGCATAACTAAGTAATGCAATTATTAAGAGAAGAAATCAAGTTGACGATTAAAAAAAGGCTATTTTCGTAAATCATTCGTAAGAGAAATAATCAGTTTAGTGGAAATATTTGTTATTTCTGCAAATATTAAACTAATAATTGAGCTAGGATTTATACGCACCAAAATACTTGAAAAGAGCGGCCCAAAGATTCTCTATAATTTTATCACGTTAAAAAAATTTTTTTCTTCAAACGACACGAAAGTCAGCTATTTCATTATCAATTTTAAACACGAAAGTCAAACTTTTCCTTAGCGACATACGTAAAACCACGTGGCGTAAAGATTTTTTCGAAAATAAACCTTCGGCGGCAGGGAAAAAAATAACTAGAAATGTGACATTATTTTAATAAAATTAAATACCTCTTCTAAAAATTATTTTAAGTTTATTTACCATTTCAAATATAAAATTTTAGAGCGTAATTTAAACATAAATAGATATAAACTTTGACGTTGACATTTAAATCCTTAAATATACCAACTTAAAATTTTATTTTTAACCAAATAAATAAACATTTTGATCTTTTAACCTAAAAATTTTAATAAATCACAATTTTGAAGTTGACAGTTGCAAATTCAATTTAAAAATTATCAACATAAATTGAAAATAGTTGACAGATTAAATCAAAATGTCACCTTACTTTTGTTTATTTTTATTGCAATTTGATTAAATTAAAACTGGTTAACCGATTAAAATTATCTACCTTTCGAATTTTTTGCATATGCCTTTCTACCGATAATTTACGAGGGTGTGTACCAAGCAAGGAGGAAGAATTTTTTGCTCAGATTTTTGATATCTAGAACACATCCCGAGTTATTGCTAATTTTGAAATTTTTGTTTGAATTTTGTTCGTTTGGAGAAAAAGTAACATGTTTTATTCGGATGAAAAGGTAGCTTTTCCTGCCACGCAACTTTTCCATTCGCTCGGCTCGTTCGACTCACCTCGCAAATGAAAAAACTCGCTCCGCAGGGAAAGTTAATCTTTCCATCCTAATAAAACAATATACTATTTTCTTATTTTAGGACTGCATCCTGTATTTCTCAACATGGTGCCTGGCTCTGTGGTTCCTGAGATATTGATGTCCAGCTTTTCATACCATCGCTTTGGCAGTCTTCCCCGTGATCTTGTAGTGCTTGGCATTCCCATCTAAGCGGCTTTTGGTAGTCGGGGTCTTCCGTCATTCTTCTACCAATATCTCTCCACTGTCTTCTTCTGCCCCTTTTCTATCTCACTATATCATCTATTCCACAAATGTTCACAGGACGCAGTCCTTGAATAAGAATAAAAAAGAAGATTCTTTATGGTTTAGCTATTATTGTAACAATATTATTGAACATGATATTTTTGATGAGGTGCTCTTGAAGGAGTTGTATAATCGTAGACATGTTTTAAAGAAATAAATCGAATTTTATCAAAAAATCTGTTAGATTTTTAATTTTTTTTTAAAGTAAGTTTTCAATCTTTGCAACTTATTTAAAAATTTTCAACACCTAAAGAATTAAGAAATGGTAAAAATCCAAAATTTGAATTTTTAAAATCATCACCATGGTTTCCTCTCTTAAACACTTTTACAAATAATACACTTGCTGGAAAATACTTAAGCATTATCTGATTCAACAAATATGCTGTCGCTACTATACTTCCGTTACTCGCTGAATTAATGAGTGTAAACAGCAAATAATCTTTATTGGAAAACATTCCTTTACATTCTTGTAAAAAATTTATTGACTTAGTTTCTCTTGTATTTATATAATTTTTCTGCACATATGAAGGTGGTAATTTAGGTTTATCTGAGAAAACTAAAAATTAAAATAATTAATATATTGAATGAATATTCGGCATTAATACGAAAATCATTGCTGAAAACCTTATGTTGAAAAATAAGGTTTCAGCAATGCTATTTTGCCATTATGAGATATTTTTGGTTTGCATATTATAAAACATTCGCTGCTGACACCCACATGAGGGATTTATGGTTAATTCAAAATACAAAATACAATAATTATAATATAACCTTTAACTATATGACTTCAATTTAATACTTACATAATATTGCAAATGGTACCATCAATGTAGAAATGATAACATAAATAATAGTATTAATATAAAGGCTTAGTTGAATATCCGATTCATCTCCTTGAACAACAATTAACGTTGAAAGTAGAAAAGAAAGATAATTTCCACACTAAATAATTCAAGATTACAAGCAAATTTTGTTAGAAATATTGAAGCTTTAACTTACTTCGAATCCAGCAAAGGAAAGTCCAGTTGCTAGAGCTATTTGTTTATATCCAAACCAAGTAGCTGCAATTTTGGGAATTATCAGTATATAACAAATTCTGAAAATATAAACAGTTCCTTGTCCAATATAAACTACCCAGAAATTATTAGGATTAATTAAAGATAGTTTAATCCATGTTCCTATAGCTGTGCCAATTGTACCTATTATAACTGTTTTTCTAAGTCCCTAAAATTATTATTATTTAAAAGTTAACAAGTTTTGCAATCTAAATTATTTAAGATTAAACTTACCAGTTCATCCAATATATAACTAAGTGGAAAACTGAATATTAGAAAGCTTAAAGATTCAAGCATAACTGTCCAATCGATTGCCACGTAAGGTACATGATAGTAATCCTTTATTACATCAGCTACTATTGCATATTGCATATTTTGAATTAAGTTTGAAAAAGCGAAAATAATAAAACAAACCAATATAAACCATCTCTTTTTGTAAATTTTGATATCGGCAGTAATTGTAGATCTATTCGCATCTTCTATAGAATTATAAAAAGCAGTTTCTAGAAAATATCAAAATATAGGAAAAGAATTCAAGTTTTGTAAACAGCAACATTTTAAATAAGTTTCTATTTCCTTTTTTAATTTTTGTATTTAATTATTTTCATACCGTAACATAACTTTAGTAGCTTGGTTTGAATTTAATTGCTAAACATAGACAAAGTGTGTATATCAGTTAAATTCAAACCAAGGCTACTCAAGTTTTTTTAAAAGTTATATTTTTGAAATTATATTATTGGGTTTTTAACAATAATTAAAGAACAAAATATCAAGTGTGGGAAAATAGTTATTTACCTAAAAGTCAGGAAAATGATACATTACTGACGAGGAGCAATGTTGAAATACGAGGCACTCTGTGCCGAGTATTTTAAAGCTCCGAGTAAAGTGAGACATTTTCCTAACAAGTGTGGTATTAAATTTTACCGAAAATCGAGAAAAATCGAAATTGTAAAACATTATTGAACAACATTTTTAAAATGAGCAAAAATCAAGTTTGTCAATTTGTTGACTGCATATAGTTACAATAGATAGTTACTGTCAAACAATAATAAGTAATAACGAAAAGAACGACGTCTCTTTAATTTTGTTACAATTACTAATTATTACCGGACTAGTCATTAAAATTCAATTTCCCTGCGCGGATATAAGCAAGGAAGTGTTGTTTTGATGACGATTTTCGGTAAAATCTATTTAAATTGAAACCAATCTTTCACAATCTTATCCGTTATAATGGGAAACAGATATTTAAAAATAATTAATTTTTATTGGCATTCGTTTTTCTATATGATCGAGTGTATTAGGAAATCCTAATTAGGAATTGAGACGCTCATCGTTGGACTTTAAATTATAAATTATAAAGGCACTGAAAATAAACTAAAAGGCTTAAAAATTTAAAATTTATATTGAAATACTATATTATGTAAATGACAAATACAGATAAAAATAGTAATTTTTTTAAGTATTTAATATAGTATGTAAATTACTAGCGAGAACAAGATTTTATTGAGAAATAATTGTTTATTAATTGTGAATTTAAATTTAGTTACCTGTAATATTAATAATAATTAAAATGTAGTAGCTTTGATAACTGCACAAATAAAACAATATTGATTGTAAGTATTCCCCATAACATTAGAAATATAATTTAAAAATTTTTTTTATCAGTTCAATTATTTGTAAAGTAATTATAAATGAATAAAAAATAACAATGCTATCATTATAAATATACCTTACTAAATAACATATAATATGAATCATATATTATAAAGGTTGATAATCAATGTGAGAATGTGATAAGTAGTAAGAGTGCATGTTAAACATTTGAAGTTAGAATTGGAGCAATTTAATGATGTAATAATTAATTTCCTTTTTCATGCCAAATGTAGCAAATTCAAAGTCGCTGGCTTACCCAATATTTTAATCTACGAGACTCCACTGAGAGTTTGCCAAATAATGATAGTTGTACGAAGCCGAAACGCATCACAAATATATTAATATGTTTAACAATGAAAAGTTTAAGTGTTTGTTCACAATGTACATAAGACAGACGTAAGAAATACATAAAACGCAAGAATTACAAATACAAATAAGACTTAATCGAATATTGAAAAATACTGGAGTTATTTTGGTATATGCAAAAGAACATTCTACGTCGTGTACTTTAAGATTTTCATATTATTCGATACTCCATTAAGCTTTTATTTGTATTTATATTTTTAAGTCTTATGTTCGTCTTGTGTACATGTTACGTACATTGTGAACAAGCACTAATTCTTATTTTAGTATAAAGCCGTTGTCACATTATAAAAATTCCATCCAAATTTTTATAAAAATTGTTTTGCCGTTTACGTTTTGGGGTTCTTCATGGTCTAGGTAGATCAAGAACCGTTCTGCACTTGTTGCAAATTTAATTTACAAATTTCAAGATATTATCCAACATTGCGCAATCCCAAGTCGATTGTGTTTCAATTGAAAATTTGAAGGAAACCCAGTAAAACACGAAAATCCCAACAAAATCTTCAAAACCCCCGTTATCAAGGAACTCAAGTTGTATCAAGAAACCTGGAAAATGGAATCCAACAAGCAATAAAACCATACGAAAATGGTATTCCTGTATTTGAAGAAAGCCATCGATATGATCTAACACGAAGATCTAATCCATAAAATGATAAAATCGAATCTTCAAAGTGTTGTATTTAGAGATGCTAGATTATCAAAAAAAACATATCACCAAGAAGCATACCAAAAAATAAATGCTGCTGTTTCACAAAGTTTGATTCTAGGATCCACACTCTTTTTGAGTTAGTTTTGTCTCTATTTTTGTCTTTATTAAAACTCATCACTACGCTGAATAATAACTGTAAGTTGAGATGACTTCCAGCGCCTACTGCACATATTAAAAACAACAGCATATGAATACAACATGAAAAGAACCTATCCGTTGCAAACTCGTCGTGGACGACCAAACGATTACTAAGGTAATGAGTTTTAATTATCTCGGTGTCTACATCACAAGTAGCAGAAACCTTCAACAAGAAGTACGTGTCCAAGCTGCAAAGGCTTCTGCTATATCAGGATGTTTGCGCAACATAATCTGGAAAAACAAATATAATGGCAATAGACAGCAAGGTACGAATAAATACAAGACATCCGTAAGACCTACACTAACATACGCGCCGCCGAAACATGAGCTGAAACCTCCAAGACAAAGTAAATACTCCAAACTACGGAAATGAGCACATTATGAATAATTGTCGGAGATACTCTCAGAGATAGAGTGAGAAGCGCTGTTACCCGTCAGAAATGTGCAATCGACGATATCGTGAGATGGATAAGAGCAAGACGAAGGCTATGGTGGGACCATGTGGAAAGAATGAATCATGATCATGGCTCTAAAAGACTACCAGAAGACTACCAAAGAGACACTCCTTAAAAAAGGAGTGAAAGCAAGCAACGTAACAGTTCCGGGCGACAAAGAATTAGATTATTACAGGGCATTTCCTACAATAAAAGGAAGAAGACGAATTTTTTATTTTTGACGATTGCTTGCTTTATTGTGTTCAAGCTCTTTACAGTGTTGTTTGCAGTTTAAATTTATGTAACAGTCCAGTAATTTTGTGTAAGTGGGCCAGGCAGGAGATCCTTTTGTATCCTGCTAACATTTTTGACTTCTCGATCTTTTCTCTATTCTTTTTATTGTTCATCGTTTTTGTTTCCGGTCTGCTGATATACTCATTATTCCTGGCGATTGTTTTTATAATGTTAACTTCTGTTTCTTTTTCAGATGCGTATATTGGTGTATCAGTCACTCTGCCTATGTAGGCGTTGAAGGCCGCTATTCTATATTGATCAAACTGATTAGAAGACTTGTGTATCACGAGGTCGGTAACCGTGGGTTTTCGGAAGATACCAAATTTGATGTTCCTATCAATCTATTCTCTTTATTGATATTTTGTTCATTATTTTTGATATATTATTTTATATTATATTGTATATTTTTATATTATATGTATATTATTGTTTTGTATATTATTAATTCTTCCATTCAGAAACTTCAAGAACCAAACATAATATATCATATCGTCTATTCTACGTATCTTCCCCCGAGTTTTATCTTGTCACTAAATTCATTTGTTCCATTGAAAAGTTTACATTCGTAATCGTTCATGTAGAATTCAGTTATTATTGGTATAATTGAGGAGCCCATTGAATAATAATAACGAACACAAAGGAAATAGTTGATAACTTGATAGTTATCAAATCAGAAAAAAGCAATACCACTGTAATTGATAATAATAATAATTTAATAAAACAATAATTATTATTATTGCTAAGTAAATTAAAGTTCAGAAGTAAAATCCTTTGAAAGGATTTTTTAAAGGATAAAAAAATTTTATTGAGTAGATTTGGGTAAACGTAGGTTGAGGTTTAGGTTACGTACAATAAAATTTTAAACTGCTAGTCACTATGGGATTCAGTGATTTTCTTACATAACTAGTGGAAGCAGGTTAATAAAAATTAATCTCACTTTAATTAATCTTTTCAGTGAATACTAGTATATGTAAAATTACTGGTGACAGTATAAAATCACTGTTTTCTTAATTTCATTGTAACATATTGCGATGACCTCCCTCCTTCTTAATGTTACCTTTGCATATAACCAATTGCGTATATTCGGATTCGCCGTACTCCAAAAGTTGAAAACTGTATCCAGTGATGATTAAAAGATAAAAAAAATACTTCTCTTGAATTTGAGAACGCTTAAAACACTTAAGGTGTACAAACTTTCACCATTTACCAACATGTTAACAAATAAAATTAAACAAATAAAAATTGGAAAGTGTGTTACGTTAATTTATTTTTTTTTCCTTAAAAATCAAATACAATTAATTAAAAAAAGTAACGAAAAACCGGAGAGCATGTCAGGGGGGTGTGTTCGTAATGCAAGACAATAAAAATGCAAAATAATTTAAATTGTTTAATTCGAGCATTTAACAATTTAATTCAAAATCACAAAAATTGGTTAAAAGGCTTGGATCCAGCTTACTAAAATTCTAAATTAAATCAAATCAACAATTACAAAAGTTAAATAAACAAAAATTCCACAGTTTCCAAATATCAACATTCTACATAAATTTTGTATTAATCAATTTTCACTGAACTTGGCCCATGCCAATCGGAGTTACCGCGACACTTTTTCAATTTGTGCCGATCCAAATCTCCAACGGTTGTCCCAAACTTAACTCAATAATACAAATGTTTACCTTACAAAGTCGGATACGAGTACCATTAGATTTCTTAAGCAGTTTCCAATTGTTACGGATTTGCCGAAATATATCTCGAATTAGATGCCCTTCGGCCTACATTTCCCATGGCGCGCCCTCCATAAATACTTATATGATGTTGAAGTCGATTACAGAACATCTTAATTACGTGAGTTGGTTCCTCTAGGGACTACACGAATAAGTGTGTTCACTCCACAATCTTATTATAAAACGGCACCCGCTACCAATACTTTCAAAAGCAGATAGTATCACAAAATTTTACTGAAATTTCAAACCTTCACAATTTTTAGAACTAATTACTTGTTAAATTCATCGTGTTACAATTAATTGAATCCCGAAACCATAATTAACGAAGTTAACCAAGCACTTGCTTAAACAATTTCTAATTATAACTGGATACGCGAAGTCTCGTTACCATTTTGATGGTTTGGCTGGGACTGTTTTCCCCGCACTTGTGAGTTACTTATATTGTATATTATCACACCCTGTCGACACTTGGGTCACCTATTGTCTGTAATTGAAGACGCTGAATCGTAAATTGTCAGATGGTTCGACGAAACTTATTAAGCATAATAATTTTTATCGAGTGCTGAAAAGATGAATTCCACACGATCTAGCCGGGGACCTATTAAGCATAATAAATTGAGTTTATTTATTAGCTGAAGACGCAGATCTCACGCTATCGGGATGGTACTTATTAAGCATGAATTATAAATAATTTAAATTTTCCACACAATAAAAAACATAGGCGTAACAAGTGTAAACAAAAAATATAAAATATAAACACTAAATTTCGAAAAACCTTCATTATTTCTTTAAAATAATTAATTTAAAAATAGTGAAGTGTAAAATTTAAATGATAAATCCTAATTTATTTAAAAAAAATTAATTCTAGTTATCTATTTAATAATTAAAACCAGTTTACCAAAAATAATTTTTAATTTTATTTTTCAATTCATCAAATTGATATCTTCCTACAAAGTAGGATCGACCGATCGACCTCTCTCAAACTCCAATATCGACCTCGCTTTTTCCTCCATAATCATAGGAAAGTACTTGCACATACCAAATTGAAAAAATATAAATTAAAAGCCACTCTTCATAACATAGCAATACATAATATTATTTATATCTAAATTTCAAATCGTCTCGTATATTTATAAGATAATAAAACAAAGTTTAGTTTTATTGTTATAAATTTTTAATACTTCAAAATAAACTCTAACTGATAACCCGATTATTATCCATATTTTTTAAGTTACATTATGTATTAGCTTTTGATTTTAAATATTTTCTTGGTAAGTTGTTTTTACTCACATCAAATTATGGAAACTAAAGGTAACTAAAGTAAATTTTTATTTTGTTAATATCATTAAATACTTTTATTGAAAGTCAAATTAGTTTTATACCTATATAATTGGTTTTAAATTAAGGTTGGTTCTGCAAAACGCCGGCATGCGTTCTACGGCGCTGCAAATAAGTATAAAAATCGGCTATGTAAACATCGCATAACTTTTTCCAATTAATTTGAGTTTATAATTGATTTTTAAGGGGGTATTATCGTCTAGAAACTTTTATTTTTAAGTAATTTTTAGGAATTAATTTTGTAAAAACTACCAAATTTACTATGCCGGGGGTTTTCACGCATAATAATAAATGGCAATTTTGATCGTGGGATAGGAGTATTTAAAATTATTTTGATATAATAATTTATCATAACAATTTAATATAATACAGTTTTTCTTCTGAAACCGATAATATGCAACTTCCAGGATCCCGTCTGAAGTTTTACTCCACGATAGGCGCCAAATTGTTATGCTTACTATTTTTCTTCGTTACCAAAAGTTGCAAAACTGTACCAAATTTAATATTTAACAAACTTATTAGCTTCCTCCAGAATCCCTAAGGCAATATTTCCAGTAGGTTAAATATTTTAGATGCTACAACATCCAATAATGACTCAAAGGAAAATGAAAAACAAATTACTAAGACGCCAGAAATTAAGGTTTACAAAAAAAGATGGGGAGTGCTTATTATTTTTATGCTGTTTTCAACTTCAAATACGATTCAAAATGTTCAATACTCTGTAGTGGCCAATGTAATAAGAGATTATTATGACGTATCATATTTTGCAATCGATTGGACAATGATGCTTTCGTCTCTCTTATTTGTGGTATTTAGTTTTCCTGGAACGTACATGTTAGATAAACTGGTAACATATAGTATAAAATGTTGCTTATAAATAAAAAGTAATATTATATAAATTGTTTTCAGGGTCTCAGAAAAACAGTGATTATAGGTACAATTGGTACCGCTGTAGGAACAATAATTAAACTTGGTTCCGTTCATCCCGACCGATTTTGGGTAGTTCTTCTTGGACACGGAATTGTTTCATTATTTAAAATATGCTTTTTGCCAATACTTCCAAAACTTACAGCAACATGGTTTGGATACCAGCAAGTTGCTACAGCAACTGGACTTGGTGTTGCAGGCTTTAATGTATGAAAACATATTATTCCGAACTTAATTTTTGAGAGAAAACTACAGGTGTCTAAAACTTACAGTGTGGGACTTCGCTTTCTTTTTTACTGCCTACATTAATAGTAACCAACGGTGATAGGGCGCATGTGGAGAAAGGGCTCTATATCAACACTTTGATATATGTTGTGATGACTGGACTGATGATACCGATAGTACTGTTTTGTGAGTATATAGATAATTATATTCTGTATATACTTCGACTAGAAATGACTCAAACAACAACATAATAATTAATTATGCACTTATCATTTTTAGTTTTTTCTGAAAAACCTAAGTTACCTCCTTCGTATGCGCAGCAAGATTTCGTTAAAACAAGAGAATCTAATTCTATAAACCTTTTAAATGAAACCAAAGCAATATTTACTAACAAAGAGTTTCTAATGTTTGTGTTGATTAATTCTGTGAATGCATCATGCAATGCAGCAGTAGAAAATTTATCCAATCAAATAATCATATCATATTATCCGGTAGGTACTGTCTAAATATTTTGCTAGCAAATATCTTGGTCGAGCGACACGAGAAATATCGAGTTACGAGAAATATCTGTGATATCTTCACTTTTGTGATAAAAAAATATAGACTCATTATATATTTTAGAACGCAGAATTACATGTTGGAATCGCTGGAGTCTTACATGTTTTAAGCGGTTTGATAGGATCCATAATATGTAGCCTTCTTCTAGATAAATTTAAAAAGTTTAAGTAATTGAGAAATTCTGGTAGTTATTGTAACATTTACTTAATTACATGACGTTTTAGATTAACTGCATGGATAGTTTATGGTTCATTAGGTTTAACATTTGTATTATTTGCAACAACCGTAAATCTAGGACTTCCTATGGTATATGTATCGCTAATACTAATGGGGTAATTAATATCCGTACTACACATTTTTATTTCTTGTAATATAAATTTTTTTAGTTTTTTTTATGGTGCTTCAGAAACAACAAGCATGGAAATAATAATTGAATTAACCTATCCACAATCTCAAAATGTAACTGCTGGGTTTGCTGCTATTGTTTCACAATTATTTGCTTTGTCATTTACTTCTGGGTATGGTATAATCCACAGAAGTATTGGCAATATATGGGCTAACGTGGCTATAATATCTGTAGTCATATGTGGAGATTTATTATTTCTTTTAATGAAATTTAATTTACGCAGAACAGCCAAAGAAATAGAAAAATGAAAAAAAAATTTTTCAATAATATTTTGGGTATCATTGTACCGGTGTGTACATACGATTGCAGTTGTTTGGATTTTTCCAAATTGTTCTAACATAGTTAAATTCCAAAAACATATAGAATGAACATAAAAAAGATTTTTTTTTAATTAAAAAATTAATAAATAAACAATATGTGAATATATAAATTTTCTATGTTAATTCCCTATGTTCAGATGTGCGACCGCCACCCGGTATTTGTTCGTTTTATCTACAAATTTATTTATTTATTCTATTTATAAAACTTTGTTTCATCAGTTCATTAATGGAAATTTTTATTCAGTGTACATTATACAGATATTTTTGTATTTTAGAACAATTAATGATAATGACATTGTAATAACAATTGTTGTGAAAGTATTAGTGCTTCAAATTTAAAGATAACTTTGTGATAAACAGATAGTAAATTTTAAATATTTTTTACAAACCTTTATATTTATTAATATATATAGTATACCTATACATTCGTAGACACTTGCACTATTTTGTTAATTAAATTAGTTATGTCAGAAGGTAATGGTAAGGATTTCACTTGTCGTTCCTGAAATTTATCATATCAGCTTAGCAGTTTATTTTCATGAAAGCAATTGTTTTACTTTACTGCCGACTTGCACGAGCTAATTTAATGCCGCTTGTCACCGGCGGTAAAATTAATATTAATTATAAAAATAATAATTATTTAAATTACTTGAAAACATAACACTTTTTAATTTTTCGAAAATTACTGATGTAACTACATAAATGCTATTGCAATGCGAAAAAACACTTTTATTCGAGCTGATGAATTTGGAGTTGGAAATAACTATATTCATTTTTTAAGTATTTTGCGTTCTCTATTTCAAACCAATATAGGTAATAATGAAGTAATATTATTCATATTGAAAGAAACTGTTTAAATAAAAATACTTTCAAAGTTGTGAAGTTGGTTGTGCTGCAATTAGGGTAAGTCTCACAGAGATACAATACAAAATACAAAAATATTTAAATTCGGTTCAAAATTTTTCAAAATTTATATTCTTCAAGATTCAGGTGGATGTCAATTCTTGTTGAAAGGTTGAAAGGTAATAAATAATGATTATTTCTACTATATTATACCAATTATACTTTTACTGCTGACGACAAGCGGCGTTGATACCACTACCAC
Source organism: Cantharis flavilabris (assembly GCA_949152465.1). Classification (NCBI taxonomy): domain Eukaryota; kingdom Metazoa; phylum Arthropoda; class Insecta; order Coleoptera; family Cantharidae; genus Cantharis; species Cantharis flavilabris. Next base: position 16,175,982 of record OX424435.1, read on the forward strand.
TAAAAGTAATAATTATATAGATAATATTCTTTTTCCATATTGCAATATAATTATTGCAAACAATTTTCATTTAATTTAAATTAGTCTATTTTCAGAATTCGTATCATCTAATTGTAAAGAAGAACATATGGAGAAAAATGTACCAAACATCGAAATAAAAGTTTACAGAAAAAGATGGTTGATTTTAATTTTACTTATAACGTTTTCGGTTACAAATTTAATTCAAGCCCCCCAATATACTATAGTGGCTAATGTAATCAAAAATTATTATCAAGTTTCCTATGCTGCAGTCGATTGGACGGTTATGATTTCTTCGCTTTTAATTGTGATATTTAACTTTCCAGGAATTTACATGATAGAAAGAATTGTAAGTTTCGTTAGCTAGAATAACCTAGGTATTTCCTAAGATTCCACCATTTTAGGGTCTTAGAAAAGCAGCTATTCTAGGTACAATTGGCACTGCAGTGGGAACTTGGATTAAAGTTGCTTCTGTTCATCCGGATAGATTCTTTCTTGTGTTAATAGGTCAAGGGATCGCTTCTCTATTTAAATTATGCTTTTTGCCCATAATTCCAAAAGTTGCCGCAACATGGTTTGGATATAAACAAATTGCTTTGGCATCTGGAGTTAGTTATGCTGGAATACAAGTAGGTATACTATTACTACTATTTAAATTTTATTTTGATTTTTAGTTATAGGAAATAATAAAATTCAATTTTCTACATTTCCTAATTTTCTAATTTTTCTACATTTAGGGGGGCTCGGCGCTATCCTCTATACTTCCAACTTTACTAGTAGTTGAAGGAGAAAAATCAACCGTTCAAAGAGGTCTTTACGTGATCAACCTCACATATGCAGCACTAGCTACAGTAATGGTTCCATTAGCATTCGTGTGTATAGAAATAAATTCCATTTCTAAATTATTAATTTATATGACACCGTATTATTTTTAGTTTTTTCTGATCAACCCAAATTACCGCCTTCAACTGCACAATTTAATTTTATAAAGACTAAAAATGCAGAACCAATGAATTTTATAATGGAATGTAAAGAATTATTTCAATATAAAGACTACTTATATATAATGCTGATTTATGCAGCCAATGAAGGAGTAGTGGCAGCAATTACGAATTTGTCCAATCAAATTATACTTTCTTATTATCCGGTATTAATTGCAACATTTAAGTTGGCGCTAATTCTGATCTACCGGGTGCTGAATGAGTTAGCCGAACATAGGAAATTAACATGTAAAAACTTATTTATGCAAATTCCTGCTTCCCTAATTATTTTAGAGAAGAACTGAAAGACACAAAGATAATGCAGAAATATAAACTATAATTGATAAGACCATTAGATTTGATCTAACTTTACTTAAAAGGTCAAAAAATGCTTTCGAAAATGTTAAAATTTTCATTTATCGCACTGGCCATGTAAAAAATTCAATTTAATTTATATTTTCCAAAATAATTTCCATAGAAACTTTCATGGTCAGTCCGATAAACGAAACTTTTAACAATCTCAAAAGCATTTTTTGGCTTTTCAAGTAAAAGTTAGATGAAATCTAATACTCTTATAATTCGTAGTTTATATTTCTGAATTATTGTTGTGTCTTTCATTTTTTCTCTAAAATAATTAGGGAAGCAGGAATTTGCATATATAAGTTTTTACATGTTCATTACCTATGTTCGACTAGTCATTCAGCACCCTGTATAAGTAAAAAATGAAATATTATTATTTTTATTTTAGGAAGCAACTTTGGATGTCGGTATCTGTGGAGCTCTACTTATTTGTTTTAGTGTATTGGGGTCCATGGCTTCGAGTGTAATTTTGGATAAATATAAAAAATTTAGGTATCGAACCGTATTTAATTATTGATTTATAACTTAATAATTTTAATTAATATCTGTATAATATGAAATCTTGCAGAGAGATTACATGGATAACATTTGGTGGATTGTTTTTATCTTATATATTATTTGCGACAACTATATCATTTGGACTGCTTTTCGTATACATATCTTTTATTCTGATGGGGTAATTATTTGATATTGAGTATATTCTACATATTATTTTGAAAACATTCTATTTTAGTATATTCTTTGGAGCCAGTCTTACAGTAAACATTGAGGTGGTCGTAGAATTAACTTATCCACAATCTCAAACTGTTGTAATGGGATTTACTGGTATTTCTGGTCAATTATCAGTTTTAGGTTTTACTGCTTTGTATGGATACATTCATAGAAATGCAAATAATAATTGGGCCAACGCAACTGTAATAGTAATAGTTTTTGTTGTAAATTTATTATTCATTTTTATCAAATTTAACTTACGTAGAACAGCTGCACAAAATAAAACGTCGAATTAGACTATTTATTAAAAAATAATTTTATTATCCTCTTCTACCTATGATTATTATAAAAATTCCAATAAGTTAGTATTAATGCTAACTCTAATAATTATTTAACTTAATATAATCGTCACGTCTACTTCTGGTTTAGCCAGAACACCAAGTGTTCTACCGATTGATAAAATATTTAAAGGCTATATCTTATATGACATATCTTAGGTACAAGTCAATTAATAAAGGTAGCATTATAAATTCCAACAGAAAAGTTCGGAAATAAAGGAAATCACGAAAAATCAAAGCTTAAATCAATTACAAGCTACTTATCAACATTGTATAACAATTTAGTTCGGCCTATATTTATGATAATTTTAAGTTAAAAATATTTATTTTAAATTATTCAAAAAAATTGACTATGCCATCACGATGTAAAGCTATTTTCACTGCAAAGAGGTTTGGAATGAAGTACTAAATGCTTTTAATCTACACTTAATTTCTTAATTTCTTAATTTCTTGGTTTTCAGAGATTTTGATCATATAATTTGCTAAATGCAAATATTTGGTATTTATTTTGTTTTGACTTTTTTCTGATTAATATAATTATCTAAAAATTAATTATATTTTTTAATTTAGAAGCTTTTTATTAAAAAATGTTGAAATTTGAAAGAGTTATTGCAAGGCAACTGCTTTTCAACTTACTTTTGAGAGTTACTATAATTTAACTTATATAATATTGACTTGGTCAGGCGGTCAATCGACTGCCATGACTTCTTAGCGTTTAAAGAGAAAGTGTAAAACTTGATTAATAGTTCACATTTCGTCACTTTTCAGTAACTTCCATTTTTTTTAAGTGTAACTTAAAATGCACCAATCGGAGGTGCAGTTGTTGAATAGCTGAAATATTTACAATACCTTTAGCATACCATTCTATTATATAGTATGATTATGGCAAGTTACTTGTTAATAAGTTGTTTATTAAAATTAAGTTAACTATTACTGGTTACTACATGTGGGGGTCAGACGCAAAGGTGCCTAAGCAACAAAATTGATTTATATATTGAGTTAAAGTCTAGACAAGTTATAAAATTTAATTAAAAATTATTGCTAAATATCAGTATTTAATGATGATCTATACACACCGTTGTATCTAATTAAAGTTGAATATATAAATAAAGTTATTTTAAAAGTTAATAATAAAGCTTCCGAAAATAATAGGCAAAAAACAAACAGAAAATGCGTAGAGCTTGTACAGAGGCAAGAGGTCACCGTAGCCGAAATTAAGTGCAAATTTGCTGCCCTCGGGCAGAATTTTTTGGTCGAACATAGAAAACACTTAAATTCTTTAAAGAGTGGAGCTGGAACCGAACAAGTAAGTTGACCGATAACTTTATATTATTACTCGTACGTAGTATGTGTACTACATACTCCGAAATATTTTAGATTTATATCCCAACAATTTGGTATTACAATTTATTGTTATTTATTGTTGATCATACAATCCCAAAACCAGCAATTTTTGACAGCATTACAGATGGGGCTTCCGAATCCAATGATGAAATTATTGAAATCGCAGAACTGGACACTGAATGGGATCTCCATGACCAGATTGATTTTCCTGATGAGGTAATTCTAATTGATAATATTAGCATAGAAAATGTTAGCACGTCATCAGGTCCTACTGTTTGCAGAGCTACTCAAAATCCAGCTATTGTTGTCCATCAAATAAACAAAACATAAATTAAATCTACTTAATTGCTCTATATAGATTTTTTTTTGCTTTTACCTTGAAGCACAGTTGGTTGTATTTTGAGTAGCTTTTTAAGTGGTATCTATTAGAACAACTAATGTGTTTTTAAAAACACGAAAAATTAAAAGTATTTCCTGGGTTTATATTGACAAGAAAGTATACGTATATTCTCACTTTTAAGTATAGAAAATTTTATTTCAGGCAACTTTAACGGAACGCACGCCAAGTAAATCTCCTAGGATTCCAAAATTAAATAAAAAAAAAAAAGAACAGGAATACCTAGTAAATGCCACAACGGCTTTAAATCAAATAGCCACGGTTATCGTGGATGATCACAACGGGAAAAATGGGGTAAATGCGGCTTCAAAACCGCATGACGACATCGACGCTTTTCTTCAATATCTATCAGTTAAACTGAGAAGAATTGAAGATAAGCACATTTCGAACGAAACAGAAGATGGCATACTAGAGCTTGTACAAAATAAATGCAAAAAAATTTAAAATAATTATGTAAATGCTTTAAAATTGCTGCATCTTGCCAATCTACTCGGCCAATATTTGAACAAAAATAGTCTTTTTATTCATCACTTACAGACAATGCCGATCTCGTAGCCCGATTTGCGCCTTGTTGACTCACCTCTTCTAGTACGTGTGTATCTTCTTGAGTCAGATCAGTATATGACTTACCATTAATTGTCATCAAATAATTGTGTAGTGCTACACATGCTAACGTTATAATTTCGACTTTATTTGCTGCCAATCCTATCGAATTTAATAAAACTCGAAATCTATTGGCAAGAATTCCAAAGGCGTTTTCAATGATTCTCCTAGCCCTAGAGAGGCGATAATTGAAAATTTTATTTTCGTATGATAAATTTCTTTGTGGATAAGGTTTCATAACTTTAGGAGTCAATGGAAATGCGTCGTCAGCTACAATCACGTATGGAATATGGTTAGTACGTCCGGGCAATGGTCGTGATTGTGGAAAATTCAAAGAATTGTTTGTCAACGCCTTTGATAAATTACACTCTCGAAATACTCCACCATCACTTATTCTTCCGGTGACACCTATATTTACATAAGTACATTTGTAATGCGCATCGGCCATAGCTTATAAGACTAAAGAATTATCTCCTTTATAATTATAGTAATACAATCCAGCTGATTTTGGCGGTCGAAATTTTATGTGACGACCATCTAGTGCTCCCAAACATTGAGGAAATTGCCAGAGTTCAGCAAACTGGTTAGCAATTAACTGCCAATCTTCTGAAGTAGATGGTGTCTGTAACAGGAATAAAAATGTATCTTGCATTACTCGAAGTTGATTATTAGATATACCTGCAAGAAATCATTTTTCAATACATTAAATATTGCCTGACAAACTTCCGGAATAAATAGTGATATAGTTGATTCATGTATTCTAGTCGAATACATGAGAGACCAAAACGATTCACCTGTAGCAAGAAATCGAAGGGTAACTTCGAGCTTAAAATATAAATTAAAAAAATAGTTTTCTAAATTAAGGATAATACTGTAACGTTCATTTGAGTTTGAAAAAGTTGCAAAGCAATTTTTTGCACTAACCTGTTTCTAGCTGAAACACATTGCCTCATAACAGTGTCTTCTCTTCTGATTTGCGGTTCAACTATAGTTGCAATAAATTATCAAATTGCTTGACGGTTAATCGTAAAAATTTTTTATATGCACAAGTATCTTCGAGTAAGAGCTCGGTTTGTAACATACCCTGTATTCCCCGTCCCATGATTCTTCTTAGATTCTTCTTTAAAATTTTTCACAAAATTACGATCATAATTATTGATCGTCTAAAACGGGCTTAAAAATAACAGTTGGTTATTTTACAATTAAATTTTAAATTACAAATTTTAAAAAATGAAAGCTCTAACGTAAAAATGTAATTTTAGGAATCTTTTACTGGTTCTTCGTCCAATGTCCGATTTCTTCACTTAGAGATATCCACCCGATAAGTATAAACATACCGATAACCAATCAAAACGGTTGTGTGTTTGGTCACTTGATTAATTTGATTGGTTATACTTATCGGGTGAATATCTCTAAGTGAAGAAATCGGACATAAGACAAAGTCAGCCGTCTCAGTACCATCTATGAGTCCGATATAAAAATCTTGACATTCTGAAGGAATGAATTTTAACAAATTCAGCAAATCCTTTTTCTTCTCTTTCGTAATAGATTTTCCATTTGAATGGAGATAATGCAGGGCATAATATTATAGTGGCCGGTCATATTCGTTTTTTCTTACTTAAATCAAGTTCATAAATATTTTTTCAAATTAAATCAAATTAAATTTTCAAATATTAAATCATAAAAGATTTTTGGTATACGATCTTTTAACGTTTTCCACTTTGACCTGTCCCTGAATAAAGGCATTTTTCAAAGACCAGTCAATAGCATAAAAACTGTCAAACATATTCTTTTTTTTTATTATTATGAATTTTGAGATGGCATTCCATTTCGCAAGACAACTTTTTTTTTAATTTCACCTTTTTCAGTCATGTATTCTTCCCCCCCCCCCTTGCCCTCGCCATCTATCTTTTATATATACCTTGCGTGAGTTTCAGATTTCCTCAACCGTTTTTTGGATTTTTTTGCCAACTCAGGAATTAAAATGTAATCTGAAGATTCATTATTTGATGAACAATCATCTTGATCATTTACGCTATCATCGGAACTAAATATTTCGTCCATGTCCAACCTAAACCTTTCTTCATCGGCCATTTTGAATTGGATTAGGCACTTTTGCTGCACAACTTATATGGTAATAATTTAGTACCAGAACTAATCGATAGATTAAAACACTTATATACGCGAAATTTGTTGGGAATGTTTCCAGCAGAATTATAGCAATAAAAACAAACAGGAAAATTAATATATCCAAAAAAAATTTTTTGTGGTTTAGTCACCTTTGCGTCTAAACTCCTCATATATTATCTTAATTACTACAGAAATAATAAGAATGTTTGTAACGCTTGAAATATTTATAAATAAGAAAAATAGTAAAATAGTTTCATACATCAATTTTTATTATTTATAATACATATTTATAATATTACGATATAAGTATAAATACATTATATAATTATTTATGTATGTAACAAGCGCTCCCGATGACAGAATAATTATAATTTATTATATTTCTGCTTTAACTGTTTTGTTTTGTCTTACACCGATTTGTAACTAACTTGGAAGACCCACACCAACTTTGTTCGTTACAGCCGACAGTTTATTATAAGCGAGATTATAATATCCTGTAAATATTATGTAAATAAGTTGGCGGGACTTTTACATTAATATTCTATAAAAAGGAAGTTTAATATAAATGAGTTTGTTATAGCTAGACATCATTGTACGAGTATAGTATTGATTTTGGAAATATTTATATAACTCACTCAGTAGTAATGTTTTAGTTCAGCCAAATCTGATTGGTTTAATCACAGTTCCATACACAACTTGTATTTCTACCATCAATTGGTTTCTAATATAAACATAGTGCGTCTACTTTTGAATTTTTACCTCAAGGTAAAAAACTACAAATTATGCCAATCGTTTTTTTATCAAAAATGATTATATATAATAAACAATTTAAATAATAAACTATGTTGTATGTGATACTGTAACACTGGGCACGTGCACCACATATACAGAAGAAAAGGCGATTACGGGGCAAACTACTAAATTAAAAGAAAGAAAAACAATTAAAATTAAACAATAAAATGTTTCTGCTAAAGAATCACCTGCATCAGTGCAGTCGGCAATAATAATAAGGTTTTTCATCACTTTGTATTCATTGCAAAATAAAATTTTATATAAAAAATGCTTTAAAAAATTTTAAATATTTACAACCAAATGAGTTTATACTACTCGGTATTTTATAATTCATTGTTTCAGCATATTCGAGGTTGACAAGATCCTAATTCCTTCAATAATAATAACTATCATGACGAAAACTAAAGGTAAGATTAATAATAAATAATTTTAAAATAATTAATTGTTTAAAATTAATTTAATTCAAAATGAAATTTTCGAATATATATTTTGAAAAACTGATACTCACTCATATTCAATTATTATAATGTAAATATTACATTTTGTGTAATATTTCATAAAAAAAAACTTAAAAAAATAGCATCTCATGTAAAATATGTAGTTAGTAAGTGACCGAAATTCATATAACAACGGCAGGAAAGATAAAACACAATTAATGCAATAAAATCATTCTTCCAAAATTAAACCTTTCTTATCAGCGTAAACATGAATCAGTACACCTGTGACATCATAATCAGGTATCATTTTTTTGTTTCGTTTGAAATCACAAAAACAAATGCAATGGTGAAACTTTTAAACTTTAGTGTTGCTAGTGCACCGGTTCAGACAAAATCCCGCAATCACAATCCCGCCGCGCCGGACCGAAATCGCAAATTTTTTTGGGATTTTTCAAATTTTTGAACAACAATTTAATAAAAAGTAACATCATCAAACCGGATGATTATATTTTTTATTAATATATTATTTTACAAAAACTTAAATTAAATATAATAATAATATAAAATTTAATCATTTCCGCTCATAATTTTTTGATCCTGATTAATCTTTCCTTTTTGTAATAAGCAGATTTATACCTGATTTACACGTGTACAGTAGCTTAACCAAAATAACTAAATTTAGTTACTTGTATCGTGTAGACGATCATTTTAGTACTAAAATTGTTGTCTACACGATGCAAGGAACTAAATTTAGGTATTTATTTTAGCAACTTGCTTAAGCTACTGTACACGTGTAAATCAGGCATAAGATAACTTATTTAAAATGTCATTATCATTATTTTTGCAAAACTTTTAAATTTAAGTAATAGTTTAACATTTTTCAGAAATTGTTTTATCTAACTCTATAGAAGAAGAGGTGAATAAATCTAAAATTACTGACGATATCAAACTTTACAAAAAAAGATGGTTTATATTGGTTTGCTTTATTATTTTCGCTATTTCAAATTTAATTCAAAATATGCAATACGCAGTAGTAGCTGATGTAATAAAGGATTACTATCACGTACCTTATGTAGCAATTGATTGGACAGTTATGCTTATGCCTTTATTCTTTCTAATATTTAGTTTACCTCTCAGTTATATATTGGACAAACTGGTAAGTTTTATCTTGGTACTTCTATTAGCTGACAATAAGATGAAGCTATTATTTTTTTATAAATTGTTTATTTTGAAATATTAATTTTAGGGACTCAAAAAAGCAGTTATAATAGGTACAATTGGTACAGCCATAGGGACATGGATTAAACTCGGTTCTGTTAACCCAAATAATTTTTGGGTAGTCTTTCTTGGACAAGGAACTGTTTCTTTTTTTAGAATTTGTTTTATATTGATAATTCCCAAAATTGCAGCTACATGGTTTGGATATGAACAAATAGCTCTAGCAATTGGACTTTCCTTTGCGGGATTCGAAGTAAGTTAATGTTAAATTTATTTGGCAATGAAAAATTTGGTCGAACACGTTATTCCGGTCCATAGATTTTTACTGATAAATAAAAATTGTTGTAAAATAAATTTAACTATGGATTAACATAAATTTATCTTTTAATTTCGGAAATAATAGAATTTTAAAAAAAGTACGATGATTGTTCATTCTGTTGATAGCACATCTGTTCGATTTAAATAAAAATAAAAAAGTGTATTTTATTAGGCCTAGAATCACCCTGACTTGTCTTCTAGCAGTGCTACTGTTAACGACTTATCGCAAAATGTTTAATTATAGTCTTTCTAGCTCTGTGATTTTTGAGTTGATGCAGTTTCAGGGATGTCTTTAATCCCAGAAGAAAAAATTACTAAAAACACCATAAAACAGTTGGCTCTTAATGGGGTGATTTTGGGGATTTTTATTAAATATTTTGAACAGTAGAATTATTTGTAATTTACGCCAACTACCATAATTACTGTAGGAAGTTTTTAAATTGTAGACCGGAATAACGTATATGCTATTTGCAAAAATTTTATGTTTGTTCTGCTGGTAACCAGCTTGAATTATTTAGTGTGGAAATTCTCTTTCTTATCTACTTCCAACTCTATTTGTTGTCCAAGGAGATGAATGGGATATTCAAAGAGGCCTTTATGTTAATAATATTATTTATGTTATAATTTCTACCCTGATGGTACCAATTGCAATATTTTGTAAGTATTTTAATTTAATTGATCTAAAGCGATCTATAAAAAGTAAGATATTCAAGTTAAATAGTTTAAGATTAATTTTATTTTCTACTACTACACTGAAAGAAAGACTTACTTTCGTTTAAAATGTTTATTGATCAATTACCGATAATTTCTACAAATGATGCTTTTAATTTTTTTGTAACTTGTAAGAAATTTTAAACTAGTGCAGTATTGGAATGTTTGCAATGTTATCTAATAACAAACTTACCATCTTAAACGGTTTACTTATTTATGCTCTTCTACTCACAAAAGTATTAAAGCTAATCTTTTATTTAACAATATTTTATCTATAGTTTACTATTAAAATATAAAATGTTTTCTCAAAATATTGTTGTTTCAAAATTCCTTTTATTTTTTAATTTGGATTTTTTAAATTTAAATTTTATTGCTAACTGTTTAGATTCAAAATTTTATTATTAAAAGATTTTATTTTTGAATTTTATTATGTGCCCATTTTGAAAGTTTGGTTTTATTTTGTATTTAAATTTGATGTGAAATTACAATTTGATGTTGTAAATAATTTTGAGTGGATATTGTAGAAATTTGAATATGTGCGTCTTTGCGCGCAAAGAATTTTTAAGTTGGCACAAAATTAAACAGGAATTTTTGCTGTTTAGCCAGATTCATCAAAACGGACGGATGCTTTTATGAAAGTCTTTAACTAATGATAAAAACAATTTGTATTTTTAAATTGAAGATTATTTGCAAAATTTGTACAATAAAAGTTTGATTTTCGGTGAGTCAAATTTTTGATTGAGTTTTAAAAAGTGATTACTTCAGGAATTTTGCAAGGTAGTTAATTGGTTACATATTAAGTTAAAATGCATGATTTGGATGATTAATGATAATTTGGATTGACAGGATTATTGAAATTGAATGGTTAATTTTATAAAGTTTAATACATAAAAATTGAAGGCAATCAAAAGTTTGTGTAGATAGCGTAGCATCTGGTGTGGAATTGCATACATTGGCTTTCCCATTTGGAAGATAAAACATAGCAATATGTTATTTATATCTATTAAGAACTATAAATACTAATTAAATTAAATCAAACTACTTTCAGTAAATAATATAAAATTATTTTATTTTGTATTTGAAATCTGTATTTGATTATATTAATATTAAAGTTCGATTTTGCCAGAGCCTTTGGCATGCATATTTTTCTTGAAAAGTTATTTATGCGTCTATTACATATATATGTTACGGTCAATGACGTAAATTGGGCATTGACGTCAATGACCGGACAATGACGTCAATGCCCAGTTCCGCTGGGTAATAACGTCATTGACCGCTCATTGACGTCAACGCCCGTTAATGGTGGGCAATGATGTAAATATTTTCATATGATTGTAATATTTATGTCTTTAGCCGGTCAATGACGTTAATGGCTAAAAATGGATTGGACAATGACGATATTATAGAATAATTACTATAAGGAACAGCAAAATGGCGATGCACTTCAACTAGGGACAATTATTTGTCGTGCATGCATTTTTTCGTGTAAATGACAACAACTCGGCCCTTTTCATGGCCTCATAAGTTAGTGCACAGAGATTTTTACTTAATTTAGACAAACGATCATTTTAGGGTAGATCCATGATTTTGAAGCTGCCCGGAAGAAAAATTCATTAAATTCAATTAATTCATTTTACGGTGGATCCGTGATTTGCTGTAGTTGCTCCAGCCAAAACTGAACGAGTGATAAAATATACAATCTGTAGAATAGTAATTTCATCATTGCCCACCTTGTATTTGACATTACCACATATACAACTTTAAATGTCAACATTGTCCAAAATGCATGGTCATTGACGTCATTGGCCGGTCAATGACGTTTGTCATGACGTCAATGGCCGAATTGTCAACATTGACCGTAACATACATACACTGACAACAGTTGAACAGCTTCAGTGTATTGAAATTATTTACAACTGCCAAAAATTGAAATTGTTATTCCAGTTTTAAGATTAATTTTGTTTTAATACCGTGCGCACGCGTACGATAACATGCATGCGAAAAGTGTCTGACAAAACCATCTTTTTTTTTGTTTTTTGTCAAAAACTTAATATAACATATAAAATATCTGAAGATATCCAAATACCATTGCAGAAAACTTTTATTACTAAATACGAATTTTTAAAATAAACTAATTTATATTTTTAGTTTTCTCAGATAAACCTCTATTACCGCCTTCATATGCCCAAAAAAATTATATGAGCACAAGAGAATCCAATTCAATAAACTTTGTACAAGAATGTAAAGGAATGTTTACCAATAAAGATTATTTATTGTTTATACTAATTAATGCAATGAACAACGCAGGGGTAACAGCAATAGAAAATTTGTCGAATCAAATAATACTCAAATATTGTCCAGTAAGTCTAGTTACAAATGGGTAAATCCATTATCCAATTACACTTTTTAGGATGCAGGTATACACGTAGGAATCGCTGGAGTGTTACATGTTCTTTGTAGTTTGTCGGGAGCTGTTATTTCTAGCATACTTCTGGATAGATATAAAAAATTTAAGTATGTAAAATAGTTTAAATTATACAAAATTTTACAAAACTAATATTTTATATAACTTTACAGAATAGCAGCATTCATAGTATACGGAACATTGTTGTTTACGTTGGTGTTGTTCGCAACAACTGTACATTTAGGCCTTCCATTTGTGTACATAACATTTATGATGATGGGGTAATCGTAATTATAACCAAGATTTCAAAGTCCTTAAGTTGGTATTAAATGGTAAAAAGATATAATGTAATATAAAAACCAATATTATAAGGATTTTTGTAAACTTGGCCTAGCTTTACTATAATTTTTAAAAATTATAATAATTTTATTTTTAGTGCATTTTTTGGAGCTAGCTTAACAACACACATGGAAATCGTTGTAGAATTAACTTATCCACTATCTCAAAATGTAACGGTTGGATTTGCTGGAGCTAGCGCTCAATTAGCCACTATATTATCAACCTCGCTCTATGGCTATATCCACAGAGATTTTGGAAATGGCTGGGCTAATATAACTATCATATCGATTATTGTCTGTATAGATCTGTTATTCTTATTAATGAAATTTAATCTGCGTAGAACTGCAGAACAAGTTGAGATGTCCAGCAAAGCTAACTTATGAAAACAATTTTTTGAAATAAATTAGATAATTTCTAATAGGTATATTATAATTTATTATTAGTTATAAATAATATTATTGTGTTTATTTTAAAAATTAACCACTTAAAACATAATATTCTCTTTTTGGAAGTACTAGGATTTTTAAACCTTTAATAATATGATGTACTCCAAGGTAGAGGGTGCAATTTAAGAGCAATTTAACCCTTTAACGCGCAAAATTATCCGCTAAGAAATTTGATCGGAAATACTGATTGCAGTACAGTTTAATTTTAAAGCAGCATCAGCAGTGCCATTTCAAAATTTTCTTATTTTTTTTTCTTCTAAATGCATAATAAGCGACTGCAACACCCTCGTCGATGCCATTTGCGAACCAAATAAGAGCTCAATAGAGATGGGTGTTCAAGGATAGCGAGCACGTCAAAGGTTGGCAACGAAAAATAGGGACGGCGGCAACCAAAGTCTCGGTTAGGTAGACTATTATACTCGCCAACACGTTCGGCAAGCGTGGCGAATGCCAGTACCTCTTATGAGGATCCAAACCAAACCAAACATACTCTTATGATGACAATTTTAAAAATAAAATACTCCAGGTGAGTAGAGCTAGCAGCTCAGAATCTCACACTGATTATTCAGTCAGCCCCGCGGATTCCTAGGGGGGGGGGGGGCAAAAACTCGTCGACATCAAAAAACAAAGTAGAAACCAACAAAACGATCAAAATGAGAACAACGGACACTTTACTATATGTGGGAACGTTTAATATTCGCACAATGAGATTAGAAGAAAACCTCATCGAACTCGAGGAAGAGCTAAAAAAACATCAAATGGGATATCCTGGGGCTACAAGAAACACGACTAAAAGGAGAAAAAGTAATAGAATTGAAATCTGGAAATGTTCTATATAAAACAACTCCGAAACTGAATGCAGAAATGGAGGAGTGGCGCTCCTAGCCAACAAAAAGTTAAAAAATAACGTAATAAAATGGGCTTCCATCTCAGAGCGCGTAGCATATTTAACAGTAAAATTAAACAACAGATATCAGCTACAGGTTGCTGTGGTCTATGCCCCGACAAGTGCGGCGAAAGACGAAGAGGCTGAAAAATTCCTCGAACGTGCTTCAGGATTGTTATGGGGGATTATAAAGCGAAGATCGGAAAGCCAGAAACCGTACACTCGGAATACATTGGGGAATTTGGCCTTGGAGAGCGAAACGCGAGAGGAGAAATGCTAAATAACTTCCTTAATGAAGAAGGATTGTTTTGTATGAACACATTCTGTAAAAAGCAACCACAAAGAAAATGGACATGGAAAAGTACCGACAATAGAACAAAAAACGAAATTGATTACGTTATGGCCAACAACAGGAAAATGATTAAAGATGTGGCGGTTCTAAATCGGTTTGATACGGGTAGCGACCACCGATTGGTAAGATCAAAAATATCGGTAAACTTTAACCAAGAAAGAAAAAAGCTCATACAGAAACAAAAGTTCCCAACGACGGAAACACTAAAGGCAAAAATGGAGAAGTATCAGAGAGAGTTATGTGAAAGATTAAGTCTTACTATGGTAAAAATGAAGCCTGCAAAAGCAGAAGAACTGGCGGAAAATTTGACAACGACTATTCAAGTGGCTACGAAAAAGATCTGCACACAGACCAGAGCACCAAAAGAAAGTAAGCTTACAGAAAATACAATAAAACTGTTAGATATACGAAGAAAAACACCCAAAGAAGCAGACTCATATAAACTAATTAATAAGGAAGTCAAGAAATGCATTTGTAGAGACATAAGAAGCTACAATACTAAACTAATACACGAGGTAATAGAGACAAATGGAAACATGAGGGTGCTGAGAGCAAGATTGAATATGGCAAGATGAAGATCGTCAAAATGAAAGCCTGACACGGTGTAGTGGTAACGGATAAGAATAAAATAGCTAAAATCTATGAATTCTGCAACGATCTCTACAAATCCGAAACGGTAAGAAAAAGGATTGAAAAGAAAACAATAATGAACGTATAGGGTCAGAGGACATGCCTGAAGTGACAAGAGAAGAAATCAAAAACACCTTGAAATGTATGAAAAATAAAAAAGCACCAGGAGAGGATCAAATAACAACCGGGATGCTAAAGTTGGGTGGGGACATTTTAGAAAAAACACTAGCAATGCTCCTAAACAAGTGCATAGACGAAGGAAATATACCAACAACATGAAAGAATGCAGAAGTGGTGCTACTATTTAAAAAGGGAGATAAGACTAACATCGAAAATTATAGACCGATAAGTTTGTTGTCACACATTGTACAAACTCCTTGCCAGAATAATTACAAATCGTATAACACAAAAACTGGATTTCTATCAACCAGTAGAACAGGCAGGGTTTCGAAAAGGTTTTAGCACTACCGACCATTTACAGACATTACGATTATTAATCGAGAAATGCGCGGAATACAATGTCTCTATACACTTAGCATTTGTTGATTACAGCAAATCCTTCGACTCAATAGAAACTTGGGCTTTTATTCAGGCACTAGATAACGCTAGGGTAGACTCAAGGTATACTAAAGTCATCAAGAATATTTATAGTGCAGCTAGCTTGCAGATTAGGCTAGACGAGTCTGCAAAAAACCGATAAGATTACCATTCATAGAGGGGTCCGGCAGGGAGACCCGATGTCTCCAAAGTTGTTCACCCTGGCTCTTGAAAACGTCTTTAAACAACTAACTTGGGATATAGTTGTAATCGGTAGTACGGCCGAAGAACTGAAAAATATGCTTCAAGAACTTAATCAAGCATCTCAACGCATAGGGCTAAAAATAAACCTAGCCAAAACAAAAATTCTATCAGATGGGGAAGAAGCACAAGAAATAATAAAAGTGGACGGTACCGTAATAGAAAAAGTCGACGAGTACATATATCTAGGCCATAAAATCAAATTGGGAAAAGGAAACCAAGAGGCTGAGATAGGAAGAAGAAAAAATCTAGCATTGGTAGCCTATGGAAAACTGCGGCACGTGCTCGCAAACACAGATATCCCAATGAATTTAAGGCGAAAAGTGTTCGATTCGTGCATACTGCCGGTGATGACTTACGGGTTGGAGACAATGACTATTACCAACAAGAGTGCAGAGAAGCTAAGGGTGGTGCAGAGGGCAATGTAAAGATCGATGTTGAACGTAAGTCTACGAGACAAAATAAGAAATAGTGAAAAAAGAAAAAGAACTGGAGTTGTGGACGTGATGGAGCGTGTTGCTCGTCTGAAATGGAGTTGGGTCGGGCACGTAGCGAGGCAGGATTGCAACAGGTGGACAGTAAAGATAATAGATTGGAAGCCAAGAACGACGAAAAGGAGCAGAGGTAGACCCCAGAAGAGATGGCTCGATGATGCCAAGAAAGTGACGGGTCGAGAGTGGTTACGGAGGGCCAAGGAGAGAAAGGTTTGGAGCAGATTAGGAGAGGCTTATGTCCAGGAGTGGACCGAGAAAAGCTGACAAAGAAGAAGAAGAAGCATAATACGCACATGGCTTTGCTTAGTTTTGATATTTATTTTTTCATTGTACTCGTAAATCATATTTAAACTTCATATTTTAATATATTTTTTAACAAATTTTACTTTTTTAACCCTCCAGTCCACGGGTGAAACCTGCCAGGCTTCACTTGCATGGTGAACTATATCAATTTATTCTACCAGGGTTAATATTATTTCAAAAAATTATTTGAATATAATTTCTTGTTTCATATATTTCTTTTCCAGTTTATATACGAGAAACCATATGATTGATTCCAATGACTATCTCTGGAATAAAATCAAATTTAAGGTCATTTTGCTGAATTTTTAGTACTTACTATGTCGTGTTTTATTTATATTAAGAATCTGGACGAACTTAAAAAACTTTGTTTTCACACAATTTACTCGAAATCTCTATTCTTTTAAGTTAATTTTCATACAGAAGAACAAAGAACTACTTGTCAATAATATTATGTAAATATCTTCTCATTTTGTATCGTAAGTTTATATATAAATTTAAACAAGAACAAGATTATTCGATATCTAATATACCAGGTCTTTAATTCAATAGGCATATTAACTGTAAACTGATAACACTTCGTACACACCGAACATTTATAGAAAAGAAATTGGTTGCAAGAAAATCATCACTTATCGAAACACCTTTATAATTGCAGAATTCCAATAATAAAGTAAAAATATATAGGCTTAACTTTTGTATCACATTGTATTAATTTAAATGTCAAATTTTTATAAAATAACAAAAAATATATAATATGTAATATGCTTACATAATATTCATAACTGATTAGTTTGCATATCTTAGTATTTCTTTTCTTGATTATCAGCAGATTAGAGTAAGTCAAGTGTATAACAGTACGTCTTGTTATAATAAAAACTATCATGGCGAAAACTAAAGGTAATATTAATTTCCAAATTAAGAAAATTATTTAAAGTTAGCAAGTAAAATCCTGGATTACTATATCGCAGTCGTGGGGTTCTATTCTCCGACCAAGTGTCCTTACAGGATGCTGTGATTTAATTGTAATTTATAATTTATTGGTTTTGTGGTTTAGGTAGTGAAACTTGATTTTGACTACATTAAAATCAATACAACCTTTAGAATTCAGGTGCTTTTAAGTTTTCACAAATAAAATACAATGCAGGTTATAATTATTATTGAAGCAAACATTTTCACCCACAACTAATTAAAATGTTTCCGATAATAATTATACAGTATTTAATTTGAGCAAAAATTTAAAGCAGTTTAGTTCTCAAAAGTGTCTATGCATTTTTTGGGTTTTTTAAATTATCCTAACAAGATTTAAATATTTTATTTAAACTATTTGAGCCCATAGTCATAAAAAATAAGTTTTTCATATCAGGCTCATACAATATATTTCTACTATTGCTTGGAAATGGAAATAAGATATAAGTTAAACTATTACAAAGTATTGGTTTGGTTTGCAATAGTATATTGTTTTATTAGGATGGAAAGATTAACTTTTCCTGCCCAGCGAGTTTTTTCATTTGCGAGGTGAGTGGAACGAGCCGAGCGAATGGAAAACTTGCGTGGCAGGAAAAGTTACCTTTCCATCCGAATAAAACATGTTACTTTTTCTCCAAACGAACAAAATTCCAAAATAAATTTCAAAATTAGCAATAACTCGGGAACGGCGTTAGATATCAAAAAAGTAAGCAAAAAATTATCCCCCCTCGCTTGATACACACCCCCGTAAATTAACGGTAGGAAGGCATATGCAAAAATTCAGATCGATCGCGCGCAATAAAATTCAATCTTCCTGCCGATACCTGCTATGAAAATTTTTGAATTAGCAATAACTCGAGAACGGCGCTAGATATCAAAAAACTGAGCAAAAACTTCTCCCCCCTCGCTTAGTACACACCCTCGTAAATTATTGGTAGGAAAGCATATGCAAAAATTCAGATCGATCGCGCGCAAAAAATTCGAAAGATAGATAATTTTAATCGGTCAACCAGTTTTAATTTAATCAAATTGTAATAAAAATAAACAAAAGTAAGGTGACATTTTGATTTAATCTGTCAACTATTTTCAATTTATGTTGGTAATTTTTAAATTGAATTCGTAACTGTCAACTTCAATTGTTGACATTTATTAAAATTTTAAGTTAAAAGATCAAAATGTTTATTTATTTGGTTAAAAATAAAATTTTAAGTTGGTATATTTAAGGATTTAAATGTCAAAGTCAAAGTTTATATCTATTTATATCTAAAATTTTATATTTGAAATGGTAAATAAATTTAAAATAATTTTTAGAAAAGGTAGATACCAAAATTAGTCAATTTTATTAAAATAATGTCACATTTCTAATTATTTTTTTCCTGCCGCCGACAGTTTACTTTCAAAAAAATCTTTACGCCACGTGGTTTTATGTATGTCGCTAAGGAAAAGTTTGACTTTCGTGTTTAAAATTGATAATGAAACAGCTGGTTTTCGTGACGTTTGGAGAAAAATTATTTTTGTTTGAAATAAGCTACATACTAGTACACTGTGCAGAAAAAACTTATTTTGAATTACTCAAACGAAAATCGAAAAGTTGTACTTTCTCAAACAGTATTAGAAAAATTACATTTTATTATTGTTTTTACTTTTTTATTATTTTATTGTTTTATTTCTTTAAGAAAATTAATTTCTAACATTAAAAACTTCAATATAACAAAAAATAGAATAAAATACACTTTCCTCGAGATTAATATATATTTAAATGTGAACCGGTTTCGACTAACGTCTTCCTCAGCACATCCTACAAGTTAAATGTATTATATAATGTAAGGAGAATTATGATTTATGTTTTTACAATTTTAAATTAGTTTGCAAGTTGAATTTTAATTAATTACTCAATGGATGCCAATTTTGACAATAAATTTTTTTTATATGACTACTTCAATAATATTATGGTTGGTGTTAAATAAAAATTTCGAATAATGGTGCGTATCCCAGACTATCATGATCGTTAAGATGTAAATTGTTAGGCTCCTTTTGTTTTCTTTTGAATTCTAGGGTTTCCAGCAAATCTAGTTTTTTCTCATTGTTTTCGTGGTGTATTAGCTTGATATTGTTTTCAGTTGTGGTGTGTCCTGTGAGTAGGAGATGTTGAGAAACGGCTGAAAATTTATTTTTATTTTTGTGTTCCAAAAGTCTTGTTTTAAGTTTTCTGCCTGTTTGGCCTATATAATTTGCGTTACATCCCCAACATTTAATTTTACAGATACAGCTTTTTTCATTTGGTTGATTTTATCTTTGTTATTAAATAGTGTTTCTCGAAGGGAATTGATGCGTTTTGTAGTTGTTTTAATTTTGTATTTTTTGAGGATGTGCATGATTTGCTCGTTATTGGACCTAGGTATGAGATTTTGTTGTAGCCGTTAATCATGTCTTTGTGTTCTTTTTTGTTTTTCATTTGGTTTTTATGTTGAATTAAGTTATCTATAATATTAGGTTTGTATCCATTATTAATTGCTATTTGTTTTATGATGTTGATTTCTTTCTTTTTGTCGTTGTTGTTTATGGGGATAGTTTCTAATCTTTGTGTGTAACATCTAAAAGCTGCTAATTTATGTATATTAGAGTGATTTGAAGATTTATGAATTACTTGGTCTGTGTTTGTGGGTTTTCTATATATGGTTAATTCTAATTTTTGTTCTTTTCTTTGGATGGTTAAGTCTAGGTAGTTTAGTTTTCTTTCTTCGTTTTCGTGTTCAATGGTAAATTGAATATGTTTGCCGAAGAATTTCTTTTATATCTTAATTTAAAAAAACAAACATAATCAATTTACCATTGAACACGAAAACGAAGTGTATTTTATTCTATTTTTATAAATAACCTCGAGGGGCTCAATATCAAAATTCAATATAACAAGTTAAAATTTATATATTTGAAAATTAATTGTTGCATTTTGTATACTTTCCTCTATCTATATTATTATTTGTAATTTTTGGAGTGAATTAATATTTTTATATTTTACAAACAGTTATTTTCATCAATCAAGGTATTTGATATGCCATTTCGTTTATTACCATTTTAAACTTAATAATTAATAATTTAAATAATCATTGTTGCTTGCAGAAACTGATGGATCTCATTCTATAGAAGAAAATGTATATGAATCTAAAATAAATAATATCCTCGACATCAAAGTTTATAAAAAGAGATGGGTTATATTAATGTGTTTTATTATTTTTGCTATTTCAAATTTAATTCAAAATATGCAATACGCAGTAGTTGCTGATGTAATCAAGGATTACTATCATGTGCCGTACGTGGCAATTGATTGGACAATTATTGTTTCATCTTTAATATTTCTTATATTTAGTTTTCCTGCAAGTTTCGTATTAGACAAGCTGGTAAGTTTGCTATTCAATTTTGGTTTCAAAAGCTTTTCATCATATAAAAATCTAATATAAAAATATTTTAGGGACTTAGAAAAGCAGTCATAATAGGTACAATTGGTACAGCAATAGGAACATGGATAAAACTAGGTTCTGTTAGCCCTAATAATTTTTGGGTAGTTTTAGTTGGACAGGGAATTGTTGCTTTTTTTAGAATTTGCTTTGTTTTGATAACCCCAAAAATTGTAGCTACATGGTTTGGATATGAACAAATTGCTCTAGCACTTGGGCTTTGCACTTTGGGATTTGAAGTAAGAAAATGTCTTACTGTATTTTGTAATGAATTTTATATTTTTAGGGTGGAACATCTCTTTCATATTTGTTTCCAACGCTAATAGTAGTTCACGAAGAGGGATCAAATATCGAAAGTCGCCTCTATATCATTAATATTATTTACATCATACTTGCTAGCTTGACAGTACCAATTGCAATATTGTGTAAGTATTTAAATCAAAAAGTTATAAAATCTGCTGTTTTTTATTGTACAAAAGTGACTATAGTCTAAGATTTAAACAAATGTCACTTACGAAGTTCTGCTTTTGCTAATTTGAAATTTCAAGTTTTTTCAGAAAAACCCAAATTACCACCTTCCTACGCCCAAAAAAATTATATCAACGCAAGAGAAGCCAACTCCATTAATTTTTTACAAGAATGTAAAGGAATGTTTTCTAATAGCGATTACATTCTATTCATAGTGATTAATTCAATGAGTTTGGCCGCTGTAGCAGCAATAGAAAATTTATCAAATCAAATAATACTAAAGTATTTTCCAGTAAGTGTATATCAGCACTGTACCTGCACCTAGGTTCTTAAGAAAACTCTCATCCCATTATAATTTTTAGGATGCAGGTTTACACGTAGGTATAGCCGGAGTGTTACATGTTGTCTGTAGTTTGACTGGAGCTGTTACTTGTAGTATACTTCTGGATAGATATAAAAAATTTAGGTAATAAGTAAATCAGTTTAGCTTTAAAATTTAAAAACTAATTATTTCATTAAATTTCGCAGAATAGCGGCGTACGTAGTATTTGGTTTAATCATTTCTTCGTTGGTGTTGTTTTCAACGGCGTTACATTTAGGCCTTCCGTTTGTATACATAACTTTTATGATGATGGGGTAAGAGTATATAACAATAATATATGTATTACGTAGTTGTATTCACACTTACAATAATTTTTTTAATTTAACTAAACAAAATTTATTTCCTTTCTTTTTTTTTATTGATTAGGAATAACTCCCATGCAGCATGTATTCGTATTTTTTACAAGTTTCTAAAAAAATCTATTTTTAGTGCCGGTTTTGGAGCTAGCCTCATCATACACATGGAATTAGTTTTAGAATTTACTTATCCACTATCTCAAAATGTAACAGTTGGATTTTCTGGAGCTTGTGCTCAACTAGCCACTATAATATTAACTTCCGTCTATGGTTATATTCATCGAGATTTTGGGAATGATTGGGCTAATGTAACCAACATAGCGATTGTTTTTGGTACTGATTTGTTATTCTTATTTGTGAAGTTTAATCTGCGCAGAACGTCAGAACAAATTGAAATGTCCAATAGAGCTAAAACTTGTGACAAGGAATTTTCTATATAAACTAAATAAAAATACTATTGTGTTTCAATAATTGTATTCCTGACATAAATGTAATTTACGTAATTCGATATAATTTAATTTGTAATAATAAATAATTTGCTGCTTTCTACTTTCAAGAATAACGGTTTACGCTGAATAGTGAATAGGACTCGTCGTTTGGATATACTCTTGTTTTAACTTTAAATTTAAAAACTTTAAATTTAATTTAAATTGAAATCGACAAACTTACCATCTTAAACAGTTTACTTATTTATGCTCTTCTGCTAACAAAAGTATTTAGAGCTAATTTTACTTTCCTTTGTTTGCAATTGAAAAATTCTAAAATATTATAACTACCCCGGCAGGCTAGAAATGTATAGTTACTAAACGATAGACAGTTTACTAATAAAATATAAATTGTGCATACTTCTAATGGTGTAGAAAACTGAAAATTAAACACTTGTAGTTGTAATATTGCCATGTTCCAAAATCCTTTTTCTTAACTTTGACTTTCTAAGTTTCAATTTTATTATGTGACCATTTTGAAAGTTTGGTTTTATTTTGTATTTGAATTTGTTGTGAAATTGCAATTCGATCTTATAAATAATTTTGAAGGATATTGTAGAAATTTGAATGTGTGCGTTTATTCGCGCCAACAATTTTTAAGTTGGCACATAATGGAATAGCTATTTTTACTTTTTAGTCAGATTCGTCGGAGCGGACGGACGCTTTTATGAAAGTCTACAGTTAATGATAATAATAATTTGTGTTTCTAATTTAAAAATAATTTGAAAGTTTGTGCAAAATGAGTTTATTTGCTATGAGTAGAGTTTTTGATTGATATAACTGATTTATAAGAATTTATGAAAAGTTTTTTAATAAGTGATTACTAAAGAAATTTTGAAAGAGAGTTAATTGGTTAATTATTAAGTTAAATTGCATAATATTCATAAAATAAATATAAATAAAGTATACATGTTTATAAAAGTGTCAAGTCATTATGTGAAAAGTTAGAAAGAAATAAATACTAACAATAACCTTCTTCTTATAAAAAATACAATATTATTATAATTTTTGCGGGGAGTCCAAATTTTGAAGTTTCGCCACTAATAAGACCTCTATGTTTTATTCTTCGATCATTAGTAAAATAATTAGTAAAATCTGAAAAGTTTGTCCAAATTATTATATATAAAAGTGGAAAGATTATATTTTTTAAAAAAGTGATAATTCTTAAAAGTCACTACAGGATGCAGTACAATTTAATTTTAAAGCAGCAGTGCTTTTTTCAAAATGTTCTAATGTTTTAGTTTTGATATTTATTTTTTTATTATAAGTCTTATTTAAACTTCATATTTTAATAATTTATTACCAAATTTTACTTTAATACAACTTGAAAAATTAGTTGAATATAATTTCCTGCTACATATATTTATTTTTTTTCTAGTTGCATACGACAAACCATACTATTAATTCCAATGACCATCGCTGGAATAAAACCAAATTTATGGTTACTTGCTCATATAGTACTATGTGTTATATTTTAATTCAAAATCTGGTCACGCTTAAAAAACTCTATTTTCACAAAATTAACTTAACATTCCATTTTTTTAAAGTTAATTTCCATATAGAGGAACAAAGAACTGCTTGTCAATAATATTATGTAATTATAGTCTTTCCTTTATTATCGTAAGTTTAAATATAATTTTAAACAAGAACAAGATTATTTAATAAATATCTAATATATTGTCATGTTCCAAAATTCATCATTAATATTTTTGTTTGTAATTTGAAAAATTTTATTATTTTTGTAAAAATTTTATTTTTGTATTTGCTGGTTTTTCCGCCAAAAAATTGTAGTGGCAGCAGTGGGTGGTGGAAACCAGGCTTTTTGCCAATAATGGTCGCCATGAGCGGTTGGGAAGAAGTTTTGTCTCTTAAATTTTGATTGCGATTTTGTTAAAAGTTTTATATTTAAAAATAAAGTGACTTGGTGATTTATTATTTGATTGATTTGGATTTGGATTTGAAGTTTATTTCAATTTGGATGTTATTGAACGATAAATTTTTGACAATAAGTTTTGAATTATTGATAGTGATTTGAGATTTGAAAGATTAGTAAGAAAGTTGAAAGCTCATAATTAATGTTTAGAAAATTTTATAAAATTAGAATTAATTTTGAAGGCAACGGAAAGTCAAGTTGATAGTGGCGCACCTGGATCTGCTTATCAATTTATTAAAATTTCCCTTTGAATACCTATTGAATATTTATTTTAATTTAAAATTTGGAGTTTTGAAAGATTATACCTTGAAGAAAATAACATGACAAATTGGCGCAGCAACGTGGGGTTTTAAAAATTCTATATCGTGGAATAATAATTAGCATACCGTTGTACGTGGGGCTCAATTACCATTGAACCGACTTTTAACCCTGAGATTGATTTCTACGAAAAAATAAAAATGGCTACAAAAGCACAATTGGAGTTACAAGATAGAATGAAAATATTGAAAATAGAAGAAATAGAAAAACGGGAAAACAAAGATGATGAAAAAAAAAATGAAAATTGAAAAAAAAGAAGATCCAAAGAATTCTGAAACAATACACAAGAAATATTATAAAGCTTATCATGAAAGGCGAGAAAGAAACACAAAAATAATAAATGAAATTTATGTTAAGATAGACAAACGGAACAACAATATGGAGGGTGGTCAATATGGTGTGATGATGTCGATGTTACTCGAAATTAATAAACAATTTGACACTAATAAGCAAGAAATGAAAACTTTTATTCAGGAGTTAAAACGAGACAATCAAGAATTAAAACAGTAAAATCAAGATTTAACAAAGGAATTAAACAAAATATTAGATAAAAATATAACAGAATGGAGAGATGAGTGGAATTGAGAAAAGAATATGTTCGTAAATGGACAAGAATTGGAGCAAGATAGCAAAGAAAAGAAAATGTTCGAAAATATGAGTTGGGCAAACGAAATGATAATAAAAAATGATTTAATTCTGAAGAAACCAAAGAAATCAAAACATTGATGGAAAAGACGACGCAATTGGAAGTGGTAATCACTATGCAAGAAGGTTTGTTAACACCAAGAAAATTGGAATTAATTTTAAAGAAGAAAATAGTCAGCATCAGATAGTTGTAAAAGGACACGTTCATGAGTACAAAAATTTAATTGAAATTCAAAAATTGGAAATACAAAAATTAAAGCTGGAATTGTTATCTCGTAAGGATTTACCCAAAATTAATGATGAACTAAGAAATGAAAATTCTATACTTAAAATTCAAAATAAATCGTTGTGTGAAGAAATTCAAAAGGTAAACAGCATTAAATTGACCGCTGAAAAAATCACATTATTGGATAAAAAGATCATTAATTAAGACAGTAATAAAATAATCGATAAAAAGATAATTGAAAAATTTCATTACAAAAGCAAGAAAATATTATTGGAAAATTTTATAAAAGTAAAAATTGGAAAATTCAAAATGAAAAAGTTTATTAGCAATAAAAACTCGAAAATCAAAAAGATCAAATTTCACTACATGCAAATATCGGGAATAAAAAGACACTAAATTGCAAAAACAGTAACTTCGGCACAGAAAACAAAATTTGGAAAATACGAATTTGAAAAAAACAATAAAGAATGGACTTCGACAAATGAAATGACTTTGAAGAAAAATATTAAGTGTAAAGTGAAAAAATGGTAGTTACATAAAATAAAGTCGGATAACAAATAGATTACAAAACAACTAAATAAAACTTAACGATATGAAATAATAATGAAAGTTTTACCGTACTTGAGAAGAATTAGCCAGAATAATTAAATTTAAACTTAATCGATTTTAATAACAAAAATTTTACAAAAATTAATCCGATGAATTTACAACTATTTAATAATAAATAAGAATTTTCTAACAAATTGATAATTGATGATAAACGTGACGATGAATGATGGTATCGTGAAAATTATTTAATGGCAAATTTGGAAATAAATTGTATTTTTGAGCAACAATTATTTAATAAAATTTTAGCATCAAGATGGATGTTTCTGAAAAATGGATTACTGTTTGAAAATTATGAAATTTAAAAGTTAATGATGTTTTAGTAGTTAATAAAGTTAAGAAGTATTGAAGGTTGATGATGAAGATTTTTGATAGTTTATGTTAAAGATTTTAAATGGTTTAATAGTATTTTGATGGTTTAATAATATTGTGATGGTTTAAGAAGATTTGAAGATTTAAGATGTATTGGAGGTTATTTTTAAAACAGTGGGAAATTGATTAGAAAATGTAAATCTAATGGAAGAAAAATAAAAAAGTAAAATTGCCAAGAATGCGAAAAAGTACATTTTGAAGATACAATATGTTGGAAGAAATTATTACGAATTCTTATGTAAAAGAAAATTTTCAAAAGGAAGAATCGGATTTAAATTTACGAGGTATTATTTGGAAGATGGTTGATTGTAATAAAGTTAAGAGAATCTCAAGAAAGTACGAAAATTTCAGATAAAATTCATATTTTAGAATTATTTAGAATGTTATTTTGAGGTTTATAAAATTGAGAAGTCGATTATGTTTAAAATTTTTGCTATTTAATTTATTTTAATTTAATTATAGGAAATTATAGTATCATATTAAAGTTTTTATTAAATTTATTGTAGGGCTACAATTTGTAATTTTTACGTGAATGAAAAATTTTGTATAATTTAATTTGGTTTGTAAAAAATGGGAAATGATAGTCAATTCAAGTAATTTTATAACATTATTTTAAATTTTGATTTTGGAATCATAACAAGGTTGAATGAATTTTATTGTTAACCCTGGGTTAAACATTAAAATCCAGGAGGGTGAAATCATGTTCCAAAATTCATCATTAATATTTTTGTTTTTAATTTGAAAATTTTTATTATTTTTGTAAAAATTTTATTTCTGTATTTGCTGGTTTTCCCGCCAAAGAATTGTAGTGGCAGCAATAGGTGGTGAAAAACGGGCTTTTTGCCATAATGGCCGCCTGAAGCGGTTGTGGAGAAAGTTCTCTCCTACACTATAATTACAATATTGTTAAAAATTTATTTTGTGAAGAATAAAGTCAATTGATTTATGAAGTTTAAGTGAGTTATTTTGATTAATATAATTATTTTGGATTTGAGCATGTTTTGGTCCTGATTTGGACGAGTTTTGAAATTTTTGAATTACCATCAAGATTTAAAATTGCATTGATTTCGTGGATGTAGAAGTTCATATTGGAAGGCAACGTAAAACGATATACCGGTGCAACTTGTGGTATTGCTATCACCACATTTTTCTTTTATTTTACATTGAAAATTTGACATTTTTTTTTATAAATAGAAATTTGGAAAAAGTATAAGGGAAAATAACACGACAATATTAACAAAAATATTAAAAATACCCATTTTTTTTTTTATATTAATTTATTTATATTAAGACCTATATTAAAAATAATTAACAATTTAAATAGCCATGATCATCTATACATGATGTGGTATAACTAACTGATAACTAGAGACCGGATTTATATGTAATTTTGCATTTCCACAAGATTTTTCGTAAAAATTATATCATATCCAAAATAAAAAATTTATTCATTCCCTAAAAGGTACAGATAGGGAATTACTGCCATCAAAGTATACAAAAATACATATAAATCCGATCGCTACTGATAACACTTGCTACGCATACCGGACATTGTTAGAAAAGAAATTGATTGCAAGAAAATCATCATTTTATTGAAACACCTTCAGTGCAGAAATCCAATAATAAAATATGAATATGGGCCTAATTTTTGTATCACATTGTATTAATTTAAATGTGAAATTTCTATAATATAATTAGATATGTTTGATGTAAATAATATTTATAACTAATTAGTTCGCATTTTTTTTCTTAATTATCAGCAGATTCGAGTGTCAAGTGTTTAATTCTTGTTATAATAAAATACTATCGTGACAATAACTAAAGGTAGGTAATATTAATTTATAAATTATAATTTAGCGCGGTCGTAGGTTAGCAGTTAAAATCCTGGATTGCTATCAGGGCCGGATTATCCAATAGGCAAACTAGGCAACTGCCTAGGGGCGCCGAGTAGCAAAGGGGCTCTCAATTTTTAGCTCATAATGAAACTGAAAAGCCTACCTACTAAAAGGCTGAAAGTAAATAGGTTACTACAAAATTTTTGATTATTGGAAACTAAAATTTTAACTAAATTTTTGGTCGGACATTTTGAATAAATGTGACAAAACCAGCAAATCTGTTCAAAAAATCGAAACAGATTTATCTATTGCTGTTTCAATTTACAATTCATTAATAGGATCCGTTCTGTTCTCTAAGAGATCCGTAAGATGTTTAAGTACGAAGAAGATGGAAAGGAATTGTCGAATATTTATGAATATAAAAACGAATTAAAGCAAACTAAGGCTCGCAAAAGACAGTTTGGTAAATGTAAGCATGATGAAAGGAAAGTTGAAATGAGAATTACTATATGCAATTATAGACAGGTTAAAAGAAAAATTGAAGAAAAGGGTAATTGTCAACAGTAGAAATGAAAATAATTTGAAAACCCTTGATGATACCGATTTACGCAATCATTAAAACATTTTTTGAGATGGTCATTAGCTTCGTAGGTTAGCCGAACAACTGCTGACTCTAAGGTTCTAGGTTCGAATCCGGGGAAAGTCTAAAACTTTCATATGACCGTTTCCTCGCGTCGGAAGGCACGTGAAGCCGGCGGTCCCCCTGAGTTGATGATTGCCGCTATCAACTATTAAAAACAGGGTTACGGGCATTCCACAATCCGGATTAAGCAACCGTGTTGTCTAAATGCTTAAACTTTTCTCTCAGAGAAAGAAGCTAATTATTGTCCTGCAGTTGGCAGAAAAGAAGGCTATGAAGAGACTATGTTTTTTTTATATTTTTTATTAAGTAGTTATGATTAGCAGATATTCCAAAAATCTAACTAAAGTGAAATCGACTCAGGATTATAAAAGTATCACAAAATAGAGGTAAATAATTTTACAAAAAATTGGTGTCTCCGCGATATCTAATTTTAAGATAAATGTAATTGTATTTATAGGACAAGAATTTTAAGTTTAATTTCAAAAATTTAGAAACATTGAATCTGAGCTGGAAATTTCTTACTTCTTACGACAAATCGCTGAGTGGTTTTTGGAACGGGGGTAAATTTTTTGTTCAGTTTTTCGATAGCTAGCGCCGTTTTCGAGTTATTGCAATTTCAAAATCAAGGAAAATTACTCGATTGGAATATCGTTAATCCATTCATGCGCGTCAATGTGGTGAAAATATTTGCAAAAACTCCCGACTAGTCCCCATTCTTGAGTGCAATACTTAGATAAACAACTTGTACCTACGTGCGTTTTTTAATAATCATTTATATCAAATATTAATATCAAACAATATTTTTTCTACTATTGTTTGAATAAGAAACAGAAAAAAGTATTAGTTAAACTATTACAAAGTACTGATTTACAAATTAATTTTGTTCGAAATAATAAGCTGTTTTACATATTATACTAGGGTAGGTAGCCATCTTACCTGTAACATGTAGGTAGGCGCCGAAAATATTAGATTGGAATCGTATTTGTAATCATTTCTAGGGTTTGCCCACCAATGCGCATGCCTGTAAAACAGTAAACGGACTAGTGCGCGAAAAATTACTTTTCTGCACACTGTACAGAAAATACTTATTTTACCTTACTCAAACGAATATCGACAAGTTGTACCTAGCTTTTCAAACAGTATTAGAAAAATTATTACCTCCAATCGTTAATATTGTTTTTACTTTTTTATTATTTTATTATTAAAAGAAAAAAAATTAATTACTCCGAAAACCTAAAACTCCTAAAAATTGAGAAATAGTTACGAAATTAAAATCTTTAAAGTGTGTTGGCGCCAAGTTTCACACCAAAGTAAAATGTTGTGAGAAATAAGTGATTCTCGATTGTGTTAGTTGGTAAATAGATGGTAGTGACTTGCCGGATTTTCCTCCTGATTCTCCTTGGCGGATAGGGATTAACACGAGGTGTTAACAACAGTAGGATTGTCATTTATAATCACTATAATAGTTTTGAAAATGTCCCGATAATTATTCAGCCGGTGATAAATTCGGCTGGTTACTCAAAATATGGCGGATGGTTATCAACTATCTCTTTACGCTTGCTCAGAGCGCATCCGGAAATGGGTTTTAAAAGTGGCGCAAACAAAGTGAATGAGTTTCAAATAAGTAAACTTTCCTAAACAATAATATTAATTTTACCGAAAATCGTCATCAAAGCACTTCCCTGCTTATATACGCGCAGGGAATTTGAATTTGAATGACTACTCCGGTAATAATTAGTAATTATAATAAAATAAAAGAGACGTAAAAAAATAATTAAATTTAACCTTTTCGGACACCTTGTAGTCAATTGACAATTGGTGACTGAAAGGGTTAATAAACTAATTCAAAAAGCGTGGAGCGCGTTTTGGTTATGGTTATTTTTTAATTTTTAGTAGGTACATCTTAAAAGCGTGTTTTTTGGTTTTTTAAAACTATAATAATTTTTTTATCTTAACCTAAAAAATTTTAATAAATGTCACAATTGAAGTTGACAGTTGCGAATTCAATTTATTTTAAATTCAAAAAAAATATAAGAATAATACAATACGTAGAAAATCAAAATTCAAAAAATTTAAAAAGGAGACAATTAACACATAACAGGTCTGGATTAAGAAAATTTGAAAAAATGAAAATTTCGTAATACGAAGTACAATATAACGTTATTTCATGGTTATTGCCATTCTTCAGTTGCACGCATCGATTACATTGTGAAATAAGAAAAAATATCAAACTAAACAAAAATATCGACTAAATTGTACAAAATTGACTTACCATAACCTCCAAAGATTATCTTCGTATTACGAAATTTTCATTTTTTCAAATTTTCTTAATCCAGACCTGTTATGTGTTAATTGTCTCCTTTTTAAATTTTTTGAATTTTGATTTTCTACGTATTGTATTATTCTTATATTTTTTTTTTTGAATTTAACCATAAATACATACTAAAAACCACAAATTTACTTAAAATTTTTTATTTTGAGTTCTTTTTCTAGTTTTACGCCTCACGGTTAAAAAACGTGGTAAATTTTTGAATTTTGAATTTTTTCAAAGTTTTTAGAAATCATATTAAGAGGGCAGTGCCTTCGGATTTCAAACTAGCAGTGCTAGGTAAACGAATTTCTTAGTTCAAATCATTTTTAAATTATTCATACTTCAGGTAACAAGTTCAGTTTTGATAATCTTTGGAGGTTATGGTAAGTCAATTTTGTACAATTTAGTCGATATTTTTGTTTAGTTTGATATTTTTTCTTATTTCACAATGTAATCGATGCGTGCAACTGAAGAATGGCAATAACCATGAAATAACGTTATATTGTACTTCGTATTACGAAATTTTCATTTTTTCAAATTTTCTTAATCCAGACCTGTTATGTGTTAATTGTCTCCTTTTTAAATTTTTTGAATTTTGATTTTCTACGTATTGTATTATTCTTATATTTTTTTTGAATTTAACCATAAATACATACTAAAAACCACAAATTTACTTAAAATTTTTTATTTTGAGTTCTTTTTCTAGTTTTACGCCTCACGGTTAAAAAACGTGGTAAATTTTTGAATTTTGAATTTTTTCAAAGTTTTTAGAAATCATATTAAGAGGGCAGTGCCTTCGGATTTCAAACTAGCAGTGCTAGGTAAACGAATTTCTTAGTTCAAATCATTTTTAAATTATTCATACTTCAGGTAACAAGTTCAGTTTTGATAATCTTTGGAGGTTATGGTAAGTCAATTTTGTACAATTTAGTCGATATTTTTGTTTAGTTTGATATTTTTTCTTATTTCACAATGTAATCGATGCGTGCAACTGAAGAATGGCAATAACCATGAAATAACGTTATATTGTACTTCGTATTACGAAATTTTCATTTTTTCAAATTTTCTTAATCCAGACCTGTTATGTGTTAATTGTCTCCTTTTTAAATTTTTTGAATTTTGATTTTCTACGTATTGTATTATTCTTATATTTTTTTTGAATTTAACCATAAATACATACTAAAAACCACAAATTTACTTAAAATTTTTTATTTTGAGTTCTTTTTCCAATTTATTTTATCTTAACCTAAAAATTTTAATAAATGTCACAATTGAAGTTGACAGATGCGAATTCAATTTAAAAATTACTTTGAATAGTAATGTTGATAGGAGATCGTTATATAGCTAACCATGTATTGTCATCGAAACTAGACGTGTATGCAAAATTTTAGCTCAATCGGAGAACGGGAAGTGGGTCAAATTAAGCTTCCAAGATTTTCTTACGTAGTTTCAAGTGAAGCTAATAAAAGAGTTTTAAAAATAAAAAATAACTTCAAATTCTCTAAATTTAAATTAAAATTTTATAAATTTTAACAATATAATAATTATGGATAAAAGAAAACAATTCTATTGGTATATAAATGAATTAATTATGTAAGTAGAATATAAGAATAACAAAGTGTTAAGAATTAGATGGTCGGAGTTAATCCCCCATCTTATTCTAATCCCCACATTGTACGTGAGTCTCAAAATAAAAGGAAAGATAATAATAATAATAATATACAACCCTATAAATAGATTTCAGATATATTTTTTGTTTCTTTATTCATATGATTTATATAAGTTAGCTTCAAAGTTTGTTATTATTTGGCACTCGGTAATATTTGGATAAAGCGGATATTTTTTAAAATACATTGGAATAAATAAATATTATATTAACAATCTTAAGTCAGTTCCAAAGATATTTTTATATTATCAAATACAACATAATAATATTATATTAACAATATATTATATTATGTACATAATATATCAACCAGACAAAACTACGTTTTGGGATTATTTAAAAAAAGTTAAGCAATTTAAATTATCTGAGCACTGAAAACGAGATCTATTGCATTATACTTTTCCTGGTTTAAAGCACAACAGATAAATTTTAGAACTAATATTAACGTGACACAAACAGAAGAATTTCTGCTAAGCGAAAAATTCAGACAAGAAGAAAAGATATAAATATATATTAAATAATAAATAATTTGTAGGTAAATAAATTCTAATAGAACGAACAGTTCTAGGAATCTTTCAACAATTATTTGCAAATTTGCAAAATCAAAAATGTTACAAAATAGATGTTTTCTCTTCTTTTAAATAAGATCATCATATTAAGGCCTGTTTACACGGTTGAAGTTGTTAAGTTGATAAGTTTAAGTTAATTTTAAGTTAAAATTAAATACTTACAACTTAAACAAACGGATTACACGTAAAATTTAGTTAAAACTATGTTATCGATTAAGTTAAATTTAACCAAATCACTTATCAACTTGAACCGTATAAATGGGCCTTAAGGCTATAAAACTATTTCGGTTTTTAAACCGTTTTGCACTGCTTGCCGTTTTAAATTAAATTTTATTAAAAAGAATAATAAATCGCTTGCTAATAATATAAGTACCAAAGTTATATTGGCCCAAACTATACCAATGGTTCTAAACATATGTCCATATAGAAATGTAGACGTAATTGTTATTATTTGAACGAAACTAAATGCTATTCCAACGGTTATATTTTCAGGATCTGGATAGGTAAATTCTACGATTACTTCCATTGCTAATGTGAGTAACGTTCCCATGCTGATGCTAAAATAAATTCATATTACTTAATATTCTCAATGTGAGAAAATTTGAAGTTCTAGTTTGAAATATGTTTGTGGTAATTCAAGTAAAAATGAATATATTTATTCCTCTTTCTCCTCTTATAGTGTCAATTGTTCTACCAAAAGTACGTTTTTACATCTGTGCATCTAACTCTCTTTCGAATTCTATCCAAGTACGTCCGTGGTAGATGATCGCACATACTAGAATCATTTATATTTTTCAAATTAAGATAATAATTTTACCCAGTTAAAATTGAAGTAGCATATACGAAAGGTAGTCCTCGATCTAGAGTTGCAACATATAGCACAATTGTGAGTAAGTATACAGCGTAAGATACCCACGTTGTTTCCCTAGAAAATTAAATAATTAATATTTTGGTTTGAAATTATAATTTTCATATTTTACTTAAATTTTTTAAATCTATCCAAAACTATGCTAACTGAGAAAATTCCTATTAAGCATAAGAATGTTTGCAGAAGACCTATGACTCCAACATCTTCGCTAGCAGTCTAAAAATCATTCAAAATTTAAAGAATTTGTTATAAAAAACTTTATTGCCTACCGGATAGTAACTTAAAATGACTTGGTTGGACAAAACTTGCATGGAGTTAACTATCCCCAAATTTATTCCAAATATAATTAAAAACAAAATGTAGGATCTATTGGTAATTAGATTTTTACCAATTTGTAATATATTTTTTGGATTGACTTTCCTTTCTTTGATTAAATTTTCTTGTGCAATTGAGGGTGGTAATGGCGGTTTATTTTGAAATACTGAAAATATAAAACTTGCAATAATTAAAATTCACAAGGATAATAATTATTTTACTTACATAATACTACTAAAACTGCTATAATACTGCTATATATTGAGTAAATTAATGCAATGTTGTATATACTTCGTTCCAAAACTTCAACGCTGTCTTTGTAGACCATTAGTGGTGGAAGCAAAAATGAAATCGAGAACCCTATCTAAAGTTAATATTCAGATACAGAACAAAATTTTCTAAAAGTTTGATTATAAAAAATATAATAGTGTATTTCGTAAATAGTAACGTGTGCAGAATAGTCGTTTCAAAAGTGCTATTATACTTTTTCTACGACATTTTAGATCAATTAATCGGTTGGAATAAAAATGTGTTGGTAATTCGGAAATATTAGTTTAGGGTGACTATTTTTGATGCAATGGCTATTATATAATAAAAAATTGGTCCTAAATAATAATATTTTTTAACACCTGTCCTCCTATTAGGCCAATCGCACAAGCTGTGGAGATTTCATTAGCACCAAACCAAGTAGCAGTAATTTTTGGAAGAAGTGACACTGTGGATGCTTGAAATAAGGCTATCTCAGCTTGACTAAGCAACACTAACCAAAATCTATCTGGATTGACAGCAAAAAATTTCATCCATGCTCCAATACAAGTTCCAATTGCTCCTATTATTAATGAAGTTCTTATTCCCTAAAATAAGTAGACACGATAAATTAAATTTTTTTAAGCTTTCTTTAGATGTTTATTCATTAAAACAAATTATTGTTTTAATTTATTTTTGCTACAGAAAGTTAA
The DNA here is from genome assembly GCA_949152465.1 of Cantharis flavilabris. NCBI lineage: Eukaryota > Metazoa > Arthropoda > Insecta > Coleoptera > Cantharidae > Cantharis > Cantharis flavilabris. Next base: position 16,212,309 of record OX424435.1, read on the forward strand.
CGAGATAATTTAAATTTAATAGCTATTAATTCGATATAATTAACAATTATTTTGCATTGCAAGTCAATAAACTACACAAAGAAGCTATTTCACAAAAATGTCCAAAAAATTAACTTACCAGTTTTTCTACAATATAACTGCCTGGAAAACTGGTAACAACAGTTACTAATGAAACAATCATAGAAGTCCAGTCTATAGAAACATAGGAAACATGGTAATAATCAACTGCCACGTCTGCTATGATCGAGTACTGCATAATTTGTACATAACTTGCGATTGTATAAAAAACGTATAAACTTAAAATCAACCATCTCGTCTTATATATTTTAGTAACCGGCTCTTCTTGTTCTAAAGCAAATCGTTTTAATTGTTAAAATTAATATAATCATAATAAATACTCATTAAAGTTGAAAAATTTCAAAAATACTTACTCATTATTTTCGTTACTTTCAATAATTTTCTATAACATTCTGTTACAAATTTATTAAAAAGAGCCTAAAAATTTAGCAGATTTGATAATTTAGATAGGAAAATATACTGTGAGATTATATGCTTACATTTATTTTTTACATCAACTGTGCATTTAAACGTCCGCTTAGTTCAGATTACTGACCGGTGTAATTATAAAATAATATTATATAATAATTATTTGTATGAATAAAGGCAATAATACTCTTTACTTACAGCCATACAGAGTGTACCCACTAAGCAATTTAATAGATCGGTGCGCACAGGCAGTTAATATTTCCCACCATATTACATATTACAATAGAATAAGTAGTAGTTTCACTTACTGGCGGAAGTTTTGAAATCGGTGTCTCTAATGTGAACTCGTGTATTTCCTATGAGCACAAGTATTAAATATATACAGGGAGGTGATAGAGGACACTATTCTAAAAAAATTATTTAACAAAATTTTTTTTCTAAATTCAAACCCTCGAAAGTTAAGCCTCCTTAAAGCATTTTTTTTAATTTCACCATCACATGGACGTAGCTTGGAAAATATTGAATTTTCAGTAAAAATGGTTACGTGCTTTTTTAAAAAGCGTGAAATAATCTACAAGCTAGATTACAACCTTTTATTGTCTAAATTCAAAGGCTTTCGAGTTATGAAAAAAAGTAAGTAAAAAAATTTTGAAAATTTAGAATTTTTTTTTGTTTTTTCAAATCGCTGTATCTTTTAAACGAATCATTTTACAAAAAGCTGACTCCCCATTTCGGATAGAAATTTAATGGACTACAACTTTTGTCAAGTAAAAATTTTTGAAAATCTATCATCACGGAAATTATGTAAAGTGTATCCAGGGACACCCTGTGTAATATGAGAACAAAAATAAAGTAAACTGTCGCAAACAACTGCCGATAAGGATACCAAGTAAATCTGAGTTCGTATTTTCTATTGGCTAACAAACAGGGGAAACCCGAGATTTGACTTGGGACAAAAATCTCCATACTGATACCTTAAGTGTTAAGTAAAATTATTTTACTGAAAAATTGAAAGACAAAAATAATGCAGAGATATAAGCTACGAACGATAAGAGCATTAGATTTCATCTAGCTTTTACTTGAAGAAGTAAAAATATGCTTTTGAAATTATTAAAAGTTTTATTTATCACATTGGCCATGTAAGTTTCCAAGATAATTATTTTTGAAAATAGAAATGAAATTGAATTACATGGCCCGTCTGATAAATGAAAATTTTAACAATTTCAAAGGCAATTTTTGATCTCTTAACTAAAATCTAGATGAAATCTAATGCTCTTATCATTTGTAGTTTATATTTCTGCATTTTTTTGTGTTTTTCATTTTTTTCCCTAAAATAATTAGTAAAGCAGGAATTTGCATAAATAAGTTTTTACATGTTCATTTCCAATGTTCGGCTACCTCATTTAGCACCCGGTATACTTGTATACTTGAATCTTTCGCAAGCTACATTGTGATGCTAAAAAACAAATTGCTGGCTAATTGCTTTGTTTTGCAACTGCATTAGCTGCGGCAGCCAGTTAAAAGGTGCTAAAAACGCAGCAATTTTGCTGCAATTTTTAGCAATGAGCTGTGATATTGCTAAAATGGTTTCCTATTTTTAAACAAAAAGCCAGCTATTTTTAATGCAGAAGCACGCTTGGTTAACTGTCTGACAACCAGCAATTAGCTTACCAAATGCCAGCTAGTCTAAAGAAAACAGGTTTCCCTAAAAATATAAAATCAATGTTATATCTGAAGAATTTAAATATTTCGAGAAATAAAATTGTATCTTTTAAATTTATCTAAAACGATGGCTACGACAAGGCAGCCAATGAGACTGAAGAGAGTTTGTAATAAACCAATAACTCCTACATCATAAGCTGCGCTTTCAATTTACCATCATCAAATAGCAGAAATAAAATTAGACCACAATGAGTTCCTTGGAGAACATCAGACGATACCAAAATGTCTATTAAGTGAAAATTCTAAATCCAAACCGTTTATTTTCTACCGACCAGATAGTTACGAAAACTATCTGAAAAATCGGTTGTTTCACAATCAGAGAAATCAGAAAACATCAAATACAAGCGATAACAAATTAGTAATTATTGAACGGCCAGAAAAGGAGTTGAGCTGCAACCAATTTGAAATACATAAGTAACTTCTTATACATAAGAATTCATTCAGAGAAAGTTTAGTTTTCACATATTTCACGAATGTTTCTTTGGAAGCATTAACCGACTCCCGACCCCGACCAACATAAAGCTTACATTTTTTGAAAAATTATCATTATAATAATTTATTTGAAAGATAAATAAAAATAACAAAGTTATTATAAATAATATTAGATTATAGTTCATTTACGTAGATATAATTTTCATAATTATTTAATAAGAAAAAAATTTGTTGATTAATTTTGTTAAAATCAAAATACTGATGTATTTATTATTATAATCAGATGAAGATATATCACTTACGTTACTATTATTGTTTTACATTCACCGTGCAGGCCTCATAAATAGTAAGAAATATATATATATTTTATTTATATTTTTTTTATTGTTATTTTTGAATTTTTCAATTCTTAACTTTGAAAATGCCCGGAGGTGCTGGCGAATGATGTAAACTATATTAGAAGTACTAATTGTAAGTTTGTTAATTTTTTACTAACAATTGACCTTGACGCCTACCCTTCGCCTTGAAATTTTTTATTTTGCTTAAATATATTAAAAAATGCTCGTGAAGATGTATGGTGGGTTCACTTTAACATCATTTTGAACAAAAGTTATTGTAAAACAAAGTTACAGATTCACTTTTAAGATACCATCTACATTGATTTTATAAATACTTTAAAATGTTTTATTAAGTAAGTAAATTTAAAAAATGAATTGAGATCTACATAATTATCTGTGAACTTTGAACGGAAATATCGTAATCGGACGGTCGTACGATCAATCTGGGGCCCAAACCTTTTGGGGCTTAATTAAATTTTATAATAAAAGACAAAAGTAAATATAGGTCCTGTCGGTAGCGCATTGTAGTATATTCCATACGTATACGTGTACGTAAATGAAAATATTGTCATCCACTCAAAAAATCAAAAAAATCCAAATTTTGGTATTAAAATGTTTCTTATCACGTCCTGATAAGTTTTTCATGAATTTTAATAGGGCACTTCCACTCCCCCACTCCAACATGGTTGCCGAACAGCAGCTTGGTGGTATGGTTGGTGTTATTCGCCATAAGATTTGTTAAGGATTCAAGTGTTTTCGTTATAAAAATGTATTTTTTATAGAATTCTAACCAGTTCTTTTAGAATTTTTAGCTTTTATGACACAGTGCTGATTGTTTTATAATAAATTGGGCTACTAAAATCCACTATACTTGTAAATAATTGAATAAATTGTGTGTTATTAAATTTTTCAAAATTATTAAGCTGAAATATTAAAAGTTACAATAATTTAATAATTTTAAAAGTTATTTAAATGAAATACAATACAATAAATAAATAAACAACATTTCAGCTGTTATCTTTTGTAATTATTTGCCAGCATTTTTGTGTTTCAGTAATTTGTTTGACTTTCCGGTTCATGTTGAAATAGCAGGGCTATACAACCAGAATTTGTTATTTTCCAACTTCTGCCGGTTTGCCTGTAAACAAAGTCAAATATTTACAGAATAAAAAGTACAGTAAAATTAAATTAATGATTAAACTTAACCACATCAAACTAGAAAATATCTAATTTAAATGGTTTTTCGTCAGTTTGAGTTATAGGTAGGGAATTTTCAAACTTGGGCAAAATTTGTATCTGCCGGGCTTAATGCATTCTCGACTAGAAGATTTGCTGATTTTTAAGACATAATTTTTACATTTTTTAGTAAACTCCTGAACTGTGCTAGTTACGATTATATCTTTCACTAAATCTGAATGTATTTATGTAAATTACTCAAAAACACAAAAATGCTGGAAACTAATTATTAATAAACAGCTGAAATGTTGTTTATTTTTATTTAAAGTAATTTATTTCAAATTATTGTACCTAAATTTTAATATTTAAAGCTAATAATGTTCAAAAATTTAATAACACAAATTATTCAATTATTTGTAAGTATAGTGGATTTTAGTAGCCCAATTTATTATAAAACAATCACCACCGTATCATAAAAGCTAAAAATGCTAAAAGAACTGGTTAGAATTCTATAAAAAATACATTTTTATAACGAAAACACTTGAATCCTTAACAAATCTTATGGCGAATACCACCAACCATACCACCAAGCTGCTGTTCGGCAGGCATGTTGGAGTGGGGGAGTGGGAGTGCTCTATTGGATATTTGTCTATATGTCAGTGTGTGGTTAGGATATGAAATGAAATAGTATCAATCGTACAGGTCCAACAACCCAACCAAAAGTCATAAATTTTGGTATAAATGTGCATCATGGTTAAACTTAGAGGACAGCTAATGATGGTAAAAATTCGTTGAAAATTGCAAAAATTATGAATAAAATAAAAAAAGTTCTAGTGTCAATTACTTTTAGACCACAATTTTTTATGCCCAAATTAAATGGCGAAAGTTATGCGATGTTTACATAGTCAATTGTTTTTTAATAATTAATAAATAACATTAATAAACGGTTTTGGACAATTCGACTGTAAAATTAAAACAAAGCGTTGCAATGGCCCATGGATTGCAAGGAGTTAATAGCAAAAGTCGAAAATCGTCATGTATGTGAGTGTGTGAGAGAAACTGGTTCTGAATTGTGTAAAACTGAAAGATAGTTCCAGATTAACTGACTCTCATTGCAGATATCAAATAAACTAACTATTAGCGATTAACAAAAGACCGAATTTCCAGGAGGGTAACACGAAGTGAAGTTCTGGAGTCTCAGGATTTTTTCCAAATTTTTAATTGTTAGTTACTCGATAAGTTACTTATACTAGATATAAATTTAAAGAATCCCGAAAACATAATATACTACAAGAACATTCAACAAGTGGTGCGAGTGGTGCCGTGCGTCAGGACCCGGTTTCAAATTTATTCAATCTATTCGCGATTTATGTTACCGTTGGTGGCGCTACCAAATGTCAATAACATGGCGGTTCTATTACGTACACTTGTTGTTGTGAGTTTGATTCTGAATTATTTTATTCTAAATCGCGATGAAATGATAATTCACCAAAATGATCACCAAAAGAATGCAAAAGTTTGGTTTATAAACAAAACTTTCTATACCAACTATAAGTACGTATTAGATTCGAGTAGAGTCCGGCCTGCTTGCAACAGCAAAAGAAGAAATGAACCTTTCTTGTTTCACGACAATATATTATAAGGATAAGTTGATGTCAGTTATACCTTGCCAGGGCGAATTGATTTGTATGATTGATTGGCGGTAACTGCAAAGTTTTTGAAATCCTTAAAACTCATACGAATAACTTCGTATGGAAATCGATTTTTTTGCTGGCATGGTGATTCTAACATAATCTGAAGGCAGATAAATATAAGTTTCTTTTAGCTGGCGTTCTATTGTAGAGTGTACAGCATTTGCCAGAATATTATTGCGATTTTGAGAAGTACATCTGCCGCTCCATATAATTATACTATCTTCCTCAGGCTTTGCCTTGTTAAATCTCGTTACTGATAATAATATATAACCAAATCTGATCTTAAAAGCAAAGACTAAATAACACACGTCACTGAAAATTTGCCATTGAAGTTTATAAAATAAGAATGATCAAGATATTAGAAAAGCACAGAAAGTATTATATGAGTATAATAAGGATGTTTATATGACTAATTTAGATTACAGATATAAAATAACAAAATAAAAACAGGTAATGGTTCTAATACATCAAGGTTTTTTTGTGATCAAAACTTCTTTTTCTTCTGTAAGAGTAATTATTATAAAATAGCGAATATAACAGAAGCAAATAAGTTTAGATTACTTATTTTTTTTTTCGATATTGTTGGCATTTTTAAGTGTATCAATTACCTTTCTACCTCATTTTTCCGTAATAAAAATCATCATGCCGAAAACTAAAGGTACTATAAATAATAATTTTCTATTTTTTATATTATAGTCCAGTCAATATTCGTTTTTACCAGGCAATAATTGCAACTTGGGTTTTAGATCACAGCAGTGGAGTAGCAGGCACTAAATTATAAGTCTATTTTTTGTTCAATTGAATTCAAATGTAAAAATCTCCACTACACTTCACTACAATTTTAATAATTTTAATTAATTGTTATTTCTAATTTTAGTTAAAATGACGGAACAAAATGAAAGCAATGTTATACAACTGTATAAAAAGCGATGGATTATGTTACTCTTATATTGCTGTTTTGCATTCGTAAATCTTATCAATTACATGCAGTACTCTATAATAGCAGATGTCGTTGTGGAATATTATGGAGTTTCGGATGTCGCTGTAGATTGGACCTCTATGATTTGTTCCGTTTCATACCTGGCATTTAGTTTTCCAGCAACTTGCGTCTTAGATAAATACGTAAACATTTTATTATTATTATAAAAAACGTCTTTATTACTATTATTATTTAAGGGTCTTAAAAAAATTATGCTTATTGGAGTTATTGGAACTTGCATTGGTACATGGATTAAAGTGGCTTCTGTTCATTCTGAGAGATTTTGGCTGGTATTGGTAGGTCAAGGAATTATAGCTGTATTTCAAATATGTCTTTACCCTATACTTCCAAAATTAACTGCAGTTTGGTTTGGATTTAACGAAATAGCCACTGCTATTGGAATCGGCTGTGTAGCAACTCAGGTTACAATGAATACTTTCATTTGAATAAAATTTTAAATAAGTTTATTTTGTTGTCGTATGATACAGGTTGCATTGGCACTCTCATATCTCTTACCACCGTTAATAGTGATTATAGATGAACCAGCTGTTATGGAAAAACAACTGTATATTATCAATGTATCTTACGGTATACTCGCAACTCTTCTGATACCGATAATATTTTTCTGTAAGTACATACAATCAAAAAGTACAGTTTCGTTTAATTAAACAATAAAACCTAACAGCATGGAAAATAATTATTATTTTAAAAATTTTATAAAAAGAAAGACAAAATATTAATTAAAAAATATAACAAGAACAACATTATATTGTTTTATCTAATGATAAAATTGATAATGCATTAATTATACTCATGAATATTATTTATTTTAGTTTTCTCGGATGAACCTCCAACACCTCCTTCCATTGCACAAGCAAATTCTATTAACGAGAAGAAAGTTAATCCTGTCACAGTAATCCAATCGTTTAAAAATATAGTTTTAAATAAATCTTATATGTTTTATATTCTTATACATTCAATTAATTTTGGAGCAATATCCCCATTACAAGTTATGTCAAATCAAATTATTTTACTCTACTATCCGGTGAGATACAATTTTTATCATATTGATATTATACTTGTAAACAATTTTGACAAATATTCACCATTTTAGGATGCAGCTGCTGATGTAGGTATCATAGGACTTTTACAAACATTCTTAGGTATAATAGGATCCATTGGTATTAGTATAATTTTAGATAAATACAAAAAATTTAGGTAATAAATCGGTATTATAATTCTAATTCAATCTTAAAAAAGACATTGTAATATTGCAGAGAAACAACTTGGATAGTTTATGGATGTTATGGATTATCGTTGGTATTTTATATTTCAACTTTATCTCAAGGATTAGTTTACGTTTATATTTCTTCAATTTTGGAAGGGTAATTATTAATTATTTTGTAATAATTTATTTTCAATATTTGATAATAATCTAAATTTTTTTAGTATCTTCCTATGGGCTTCAAATACGTTATGTATCGAAGTAATTGTTGAATTAACATATCCAGAATCTGAAAATGTAGCAAATGCACTTTTAATGAATTTTATTCAAACTTTCGCACTAATTTTAACATTTGCATATGGCTATATTTTCAGAAGCATAGGGGTCCTTTGGGCTAATATATGTTTAGTGGGATTAGTTCTAATAGCAGATCTGCTATTTATATTTATAAAGTTTGATTTGCGACGCCAAGCCGTACAAATCTCACCAAATAAATAATCCAATTAAATTTAAAAAATTTGGATTTAAATTATCCATTCTCATTTACTTAATACTATGTAAATCAGCACAATATAATTAAGAATAGTTCGAGTAGGTATATTAAAATTTATGTGTGGGTTTAGAATAGTAAGTAAGTTTTTAATAAATTATTGTCATTCTGAACCCATACATTAGTTTCTATATACTTTAACTTTTTAAAATTATATTGTTGTGCTAATTTACATAGCGTTAATTGGATGAAAATGGCATTTTATGGTTTTGTAATTAGTGTAATTAGAACAGATTAGTAATTTTGATTTGTTTTGCGTTAACACATTATTAATCTTGCAATTATTGTGTATTTTTTACAATTAATTAACTAGAGTCGTTATTGTTATACAATAAATGTAAAAGTTAAGTTGTTATTCTTACTAGATGTTTTCGTATGGTGGGTAAACTTAGTCTTTTTAAGATACAGCATCGAGAATTAGGCTTTCCAAAATAATTAGTGGGCTTTATCGTTATGTTATTGTGATACATAGATGCCGATCAGTTGAAAAATTAATGTAGTGATTAATATTTTCAAGAACGAAGATTAGAAAGAATTATCTATTTCGGTAGGATTACGCAATAGAATGACCAATTCACCGACAAATAGGGTAAGGTTGCGCTAGTCGTACCCCCTAAGAAGAAATAGATATAAAACGTAGCATCTACGAAAAAAATAAAAATTATGGATGGTAATAATATCTTGTGTTACCGTTGCTAATATTTATTACAATAAAATTCCATATAATCTACTCTCTTGGATAAAATTAATAACATTTATGAACAAACTTGGTACGACTTAAGAAACCAGTATTCTAAGTCGTACCATCTATACCTTAAGTCGTACTAACTACATTTAAAATTGAACAATTATAATAAAACTTTCTTTTCTCAATTAATTTATTTATACAATTAATTACAATGATCACAAAGATATTTTTTAATTTTCTTGCCAACTCCTGCACATAGATTTATTTAGATTTATTAATTTGAGTTTTTACATACATAGAGTATATTTACACTAGTCAAAATAAATTAAATTGAAGAAAATTTCAATTCATGATATTACACATTATCATTATATTTTACAATGCTTCAAAATTATATTTCATATATTCATCTGCAGAATAGAATGCAGCCTCTTCCAAAACTTTTGGCAATTTCTTACGAAACTGAACTGGTGGCAAAGCTTTCATACGCACCGGAAGTGCATTATAAAATTTAATGCCGTAAAATCCCGTAGCCTCCCTTGATCGGGTCAGCCTGTGAAAATCTGGTAAAAGGTGGTCCCTCTGACGCGTTGCATAGGTATGTGAGTAAGTCCGGTACGATGATTCGTTCTCTTTTATATATAGTAATGCTTGAAGTATGTATACGCATGGCACCGTTAAAATTTTCATTTCAACAAATTGTTGTCTACAATCATCTCTATAACCCAGACCAGAAATGATTCTTATGACTCTCCTCTAAAGCGCAAAAATTTTATTTACATTTGCAGAATGTCCCCATGCTAAAATCGCGTAAGATAAATTACTGTGAATTACCCCGTAGTATGCTGCTTTCAGAACTTTAGGCGATACTAAGTTTTTTAGTTGTCTGAGAAGATATAAATTCTTTGATAACTTGCCTGCGAGTTTATTTATATGGGGCTCCCATGTAAGTTTCGAGTCCAGTCTGACTCCTAGAAAGTCGACTGTTTCATTTTTACAGGCAGTCAGTTTAAGGGTAAACACTAAGCTTTGACTCTTGTTTTCGTTTAGGCATATTCTATTTGCAATGAACCACCTTCGCAGATCTTCATGGTTTCGCGTTGCCAGTGCCGTCAAAGTATTTAGGCATTTGCCTCTATTGAAATTTGTAGTATCGTCAACAAATAAGAGAAAGTCTGTAATTGAACAATTCGGTAGATCGTTTATGTATATCAAAAATAGGATTGGTCCCAGTACCGAACCTTGGGGAACTCCCATTGTAATTCTTTTAAAAGAAGAAAGTATATTCTCGAACGAAATACACTGACTTCTGTTTTCCAGATATGATTTCAGCAACAAAAAAGCGGTTTCCGAAAAACCGTATGCTCTTAGTTTATCAAGTAGGATTTTATGCGTTACACAATCAAATGCCTTTGAGAGATCATGGAAATGTGCATTAAGATATTCATTTTTTTCATAGGCTGCTGTTATATGTGATTACACAATTCGATAATTGCCATGGTGGTAGAGCGATTATTTCTAAACCCAAACTGATTAGCATGAAACAATTGGTTTGATTAAAAAAAAAACAATTTATTTGTGTTTTTAGAAGTTTTTCAAACACTTTACCCATCATAACAGGTAAAATGGATATGGGACGATAATTACTTGGGGCACCCCTATCACCCTTCTTGTATACTGGAACCACTCTCGCTATTTTCAAGGTGTCAGGAAATATACATTTGTTTATACATAAATTCAAAAGATAGGCGAAAGGAACCAAAATCTCATCAATAATAGATTTTATAATTTTTGAGTTAAGATTATAAATATCTTTGATATTACTATTTTTTAGATTACTCACAACATCCCTTACTTCACTATATAATACTTCTTTAAAGCAAAATTGCTCTGATTTTATAGTTCTAACATTCCCTCTTAAATAATCGATAGGATCGATATTTGACGAAGGCAACTCGCTAGTAATTGACCGTGCAACGCTTGAAAAATATTCATTCAGCTTTTCATGCGAAGGCATATCTTGTGCATTAACAACCAAACCTCGATTTGAGTTAATCAATTTCTACGCAGCAGCCGAACTATTAACCGCCGTTTTTTTGGCCAGCTTGATCTTATCATTATAATGCTTTTTAAATTTTTTTAAAGTTTCCTTAGAAATTACTCCTCTGCTATGCAAATCCGATAAAAAGTGCAACCTATCTCTAAGCAACTTAAGTTCATTATTGAACCAAACAATTTTGTTCTTATTGTTAGAAAATGAAAATTGATTTCTCTCCTTGAAGCATGTTGCTGTACCACTTGTAATTACATCATTGAATTTAGAGAATTTAACATTTGCACTAACGTCATCGCTATAAACAAAGGACCAATCAGATGCATGCAAAAACTCACGAAGGAGTGTCAGACCGTACTGCGTTATTGGGACAAATTTGGTAACCTTTTTCACATCTGCAGACTTGTTATCTGTACTAATATTTACCAACAGACCAAAGTGATCCGATAGACCAAAATTTACTACGTTGACTTCAATGTCGCACAAATTCGAAAACACATTGTCAAGACATAAAGCATTTCTGGTATTTTGAAAATTCCTCTGGGTTAGACCGAACGAAGTGAAAAGGTTTACTATTTCTAAAGACTTACCATATCGTATGTATTGAAGTGAACATTAAAGTCCCCAACAACGACGATGCCATGCCCAGCACACCTAAGCAAAACCTGCTCTACTTTATTTAAGAAGGTGCAAAAGTCACCCAAGGGTGATCTGTATAGAACGACAAAGCATATATCGCCCCAGACAAACCCATATACCTCACAATGTAGATCCTCGCATAAGCATTTCAAATTTAACATCTTCACAGAATGGCCCGTCTCGGAATAAGCACATACTCCCCCATGAAGCCTCTGAGTTCTACAATATTGTGTAATTAAACGGAAACCCTCAATTTTAGTTGTCTCCAGTTCAGTTTCTGACATCCAGTGTTCAGCTAAAAATAAAAATTTAAAGTTTTTATCAATAATTTGGGATTCAAGTTCTAGCACTTTATTTTTTAGGCACTGTATATTAGAGAAAAAGATTGTTACTTGACTATCTTCTTGTCTTGACCGTCGTGAAAATTTTGACTCGGTTTTTGAGATTCTTCTTGTAAGTTTTTTCTGTTCCAGAAATATCTTGAAAATCTTACATTCCTTGGCAAAAAATCTATGTTAAACATTTCATTTTTTAGTGCGAAGACGGCCCCCACTCGAAAGCATTTATTCTTTCTTTGTAGAGGCAATTCTTCAACATGGAATTCCCTCTCGCTCATGTTTGGTTTACTTTTTAGGTATTTCTTAATGCCATCCTCTGTTACGTTAGATGATACTCTTGATAGGAAAATCCAGATTTTCTTCGGTACGCCGGTGAAATCAGTACCGTTCGATTCTGCATCTCCAACTTCAATTGGTTTGGACCTTCTTTTCCTACTTTTTGGCAAAGAGGAACCATCCACGTCTACATCCGTTTTGTCTCCTTTCTCTTCCCGTTGTCTATAACGTTGGGAGCCAGCACTATGTTGAATTTTAGTTATATTGCAAGTTTACACCTCTGTTTTGGCCAGAGTGATGTCGATTTGACCCCTCCATCAACACGACTTTATTTACAGTTTCTACCGGAGAACAACGACCACCTTCTGCATCAGTAATATCAATCTGCTTTGTTATGTTTTTTCGCCGTTTTTTTTGCTTTGAGAATTACGAGCAACTACTGCATTGTAACCAATTTTAGTATTTGAGTTTACATTATCCTAGTTCTGTACGCTTAAACCATCGGTGTCTGCAATATTCAACTTTAGCTTATGTTTACTTTCACTTCCATTTCTGGTTTGTGTTTCTACTGAATTTGCTGCATTATTCTCAACTTCGCCATCAGACACCTCTAGCCCACATAACGTTGTCAATTCTACATGAGCCGTATCGTATCCTGCTGTATCCATAAAAAACTTTAACTTCTCCTTCAGTAGCACATTGCTGTCCCTCAGAAGAGCGTTGTTTTCTTCTAGAATTTTGTTCTTACTTCTCACTTCCTCTACGATTTCTCTTAGATAACTAATTTCCAACTCCATGTTGTTTTTTTGTTGGTTTGGGAGAGAAGCAAGCAAGTCGTGTACCCATCCTTTTGCATTTTAGGAACTGAATCATATTCTCTTCGCGGTCTTCCTCACAAATATTACAATACCAGTCTCTTTCTAACTTTATTTTGGGAACTACTTTATTTTTTGAGACAGTTTTCTCGATTTTCTGTTTATTTGATGAGCCCGTTATTTCTATCGATTTTGGAACGCTACTATTTTGGAACGTCATGTAGGTACGACTTAAGACACGCCACAATTTATAATTTAAATAAACAAAACCAAACACTGAATAAAACTAACACGATTTTGTTTACAGTAAACAACTCCTTAAATGTTACTGGATGAATTAAAAATATAAAGCATGATTTTTTCAACAATGTATTTGCAAATTAAACTACCAAACAGGCAGTAAAAATTATAAGAAAATTACGATAAATTTGCTTGTTGGGAGGTTTCCGTCTTACGGTATCGGCGGGAGACAAACACGATGTGAAACAATATGGTTGATTAGGGAGTAACTCGTTTTGCCGAAAGGGGCGCAGTTGGTGTGATAATACGCCTAATATTTAAAAGGTACGACTTAAGCGGTGGTACGACTAGCGCAACCTTACCCTACATATCTGAAAAAAAAACAATATTTTAAATTTGCTTTGAGATTTAAAAATTAAAAATAAAAAAATTCTCAAATCACATATTTTTTTGCAAAAGTTAAGCATATGCATTAGCACTGCGGGTTAATTTGTACCTGACGAAGATAAAACTCTTCGGAGTAACAGTCCATGTAATGGTGTACTAATGTCTGCATGTGTGTGTTTTTGGCTAGAGATTCTGATTTTGCATTAGCCTCGCTTTACTTATTGGTAATATATTGTGAAAGGAGTATCTATCATCAGATAGATCTTCACGGCCGCAAATCCACTCAGACTTAGGGCCACTTGTATAGTGCGAGTTTAACAGCCGATCAAAGTTAAACCAAGATTAACTTACTTTTAAACCAATCAGAACGCTCAATTTCATAGTTAATCTTGGTTTAACTTTGATCGGTTGTTAAACTCGCACTATACAAATGGCTCTTAGAGTTTACTTTTTACTTTTTTGATGCCTATATAATTTTTCCAATTTTTTTTTTCATTTTCTTTCAGTTTATATTATTTATTTAGATAGTATTATATGACATATAGGTACTGACGTTGACAATACTTTGTTACTGTTCTGGGTAAAAATACCATAAGGTATGATTTTTGAAATTTTAATTGATAAAATAATAATCTACACAAAATTGTTGATAGAATAACATTTTTAAGTGCGGAAATAATCACTTTGCGACAAGTCGAGAAGTAAAACAAAATGCTTTCCGGTTGGAATAATATAGATATAAATGCACTAATTCCAACTAACAGAAGACTTAAACAGTTGCGATGCTAGTTTGGTGGTAGTCGAATAAAAGAAAACTTTTTAGAAATATTGAAATACAGTAGAATCCGCTTAATGTGATCACGGATAATGTTATCAGTCGGTTATTGTAATCATTTTGACTGGGAACCGGCCGCTTCAATTAGTTTACATACAAAAACAACCGGTTAATGTGATCAAAAAGCCGCTTATTATTATCACTTTCAAGGAATTTCCTAACAATAATCTCTTTTTCTAAGTATCTTTTTCTGATTTGTAATTGAAATTTTATATATCTTGACAAAACACATCATTCGTTTTAATTTCTATACAAAAACGAATTAAGTTTTCCGTTTCATAGCGTGTTTCTATTTTTATTTTGCTAAATGTGCACTTTGCTTTATGCATTTTAATTTAAGTTTAGTTTATTCTTGCTAAAATTACATAATTCTTCTAAAATTCGTTTATTTCTAAAATTTGCTTATTGTTATCAGTCGGTTAATGTTATCAAAATGTTCTTGGCCCAAAGTGATCACATTAAGCGGATTCTACTGTATTCCAATTTCAAAAATAGATGTGCTAGAGGATGGCAAATAGTGCCATTAGATTATATATAATAGCATATAGACAAAACATTGTTGACAAAACGTTGTTGCAGGTTTTTTGTGCCTCCGCATACCCGCTCTATCTAAAAGTTCTCAATCTGGGAAAATTGAAAATAACTATTTTTATTATATTTTTAGAAAATTTATTTAAGCGGATAATACATAAATTATATAATAGATATTAGTACAGCTAGCACATTTTGACATACTATGTACATTTTTTGTAATTTCAATTTACAATAACTAACACCACAGTAATTATATGAAGAGGTGCTTTTATATAAAGAAAAAAATTTTAGGGCTATTTCCGTATATAGTATCTAAGAAAACTCATTGCTCTTGATTCACCGATTCAATATTTTTTTCATTTTTTCTTTCAGAATCTTGCATAGCTTTACGTCGAAGATCAAATTTTAAAACAAAAAATAATAAATCTGCGGCGATTAAGAATATTACTAACATCACGTTTGCCCAAACAACACTAAGAGATTCTAGTATATGTTGAAATAAATGCGTTAATCCTATAGAGAGTGATTGCGTCCATATGAAAAATAGAGTTACAGATATACTTTCCGATTCTGGGTAGGAAAACTCAGCTATCATTTCAAAAATAAGTGTTCCAGATGAACCCATTATTATTCTACAACAGAACATAATTTATATTTATGTCGTGCAAATAAATCATTTCAAATTTTATAAATAGGCACACAAAAGAAAATTTTTTTGAAATAAAGTACGATATACAATATTAGTATCTCCCCTGATATAACTTCTTCAAAACTATCCAACTGTATTTTCAATCTTTACCTTATTATTTTATGCTTTTGTTTACTAATACTACAGTTTGAAACTAAGTACTAGCTTTAATGGATTATCATTAGGTGTGTGTTTTACGTTATTTTCTTAACTTGAGCCCCTTTAATAAATTAAGTGATTAAACGTTATTGGATTCAATTTTATAAGTTTTAGATCTCAACGACATCTTTAATTGGTACAGACAACCATCCGATAGAGTCGGCATTCTCTTTTATCTATTCCTGCAGTATGGGTCTACATATCATTTAAACGGTTAATCCATTGTTGGATAAAACAGCCTTTAGTATAAATATAAATTATACATACCCAATTAATATACTTGTTACATATACAGCTGCAAGACCTTGATCTACAGTTCCTACATATAACGCTACAAATCCAAGAAATAAGGCATAAACTACCCAACAGGTTTCTCTAAAAATATAAGATCAATGTTATCTCCGAACTATTTAAAAAATTAGAGAAATTAACTTGTATCTTTTATATTTATCTAAAATAAAGGCTACTACAAGAGAGCCAATAAGACTTAAAAGAGATTGCAATAAACCAATAACTCCTACATCGTAAGTTGCTCTCTAAAAAAGTACAGACATGAATATTAATGTTCATTGTATAGGATGATAGATACTTACAGGATAATAATATAAAATGACTTGGTTTGCAACTATTTGAAGTGGCCATGTAATTGCTATATTAATTCCAAAAACCAATAATAATATAATATACTGCTTATTACTTAATAATGCTTTACAAGTTTGAAACAACGTTTTCGGATTGGATAATTTTTCTTTAATAGCATATTGTTGTGAAACAGAAGGAGGTGTTGGTGGAACTTCGGAAAAAACTAAAAATTTAGTATAGTAAAAAAAGTTATTCAAACTGTAAAATAATTCAAAATACTTGATTTAAAAATTGTATGCTTACATAAAATTAGTAAAGGTATAATTGCAGTAGTCAACACCCCATATATTAAATATAACGTGTAAAGGCATTTTTCAATACCTGCAGCATCTCCTTTAGATACAAGCAGTGGTGGAATTATAAAAGATAAGGCAACGCCAATCTAAATCATTTGTATTTTTTTGTATTGATAAAATGTTGATTTTTGTCAAAACTTACTTGTAAAGCAACAAAACTACATCCACAGGCAGTTGCTACTTCGTTATAACCAAACCATGTTGCCGTGATTTTTGGTAGCAAGGGAAAGATGGCTAGCTGGAAAAAAGATAGAATACCTTGTCCAAATAATACAATCCAGAATCTATTGGGATTTACTGCTCCCACTTTAATCCACGTTCCTATCGCAATACCAATTGCACTAATAATTATACTTTTCCTGCAACCCTGAAAGTTAAATTCAATTTGTAAATTTGAAGGCAGTGAATTTAGTATTAAATTTAAAAAAGTTGGTTTGATTAAATTAAAGGCTAAAAAAATTTTAAAAAATTGTAGTGATTACAAATCGTCAGGTTCTATTAAACCAAATACCAAGAAACTAAATTACCTTCAAAAAAGTACTTTCTTAATTATTATTAAAAATTTATTATTGAACATACTAGTTTGTCTATAATAAAAGATGTGGGAAGACTGGCTACTATGTACACAACTGAACCAATTAATGCGGTCCAATTTACAGCATCGTATGAAACTTGATAGTATTCTGTTATAACATCTCCTATTACAGCAAATTCTATAAATTGTATGGTAGATATAAGCGAAAAAAGCATGAATAGAGACAATATTAGCCATCTTCTCTTGTAAACTTTCGGAACGATTACATTTTCAGAATTTAGAGCAGCGCTGGATGGTTCAAAATCTAAAATACATCGTAGAATTTAAAAAAATTGCATAATCATAGACAAAATTAATTACTATATAACTAAAAGCAGTTTAGTTAACCAACTACAAGTGGCAATGGCACTTTTATTCAAAATATTACGTTTGGATGATTAATTTAAATATAAATTTTCCACATTTTAGGTTTTCTCGCTCATTAGAGGATCCTCTCAAGTGTAACTCGACGATCGAGACAAGATTTTGTAGTGTGAAAGATTATGCTTAATTAAAAATTAACCAAACAGATTCGGTTCAAAAGGTTTTAAATGCAATACGTCAGTTACCTTATGCCACTAATATAATTCAACGGTTTTCTAGCAAATAACATTCTAACGTGTCCGCAAATAGATTAGAAGGTATTAAGTAGAATTTCCTGCAGGTAAGGTTGCTTTTCTTCAGATCGGTTTATATCTTCCCTATTACTATACAGATCATGCTAGATTCTTTCTGACATGGCCATAAAACCACCTTGGGTTGGTAAAAAAGGTATTTTTAAAAATTAATAAGGTTTTTGATCCTTAACGGCATGAGCACCTTCTGTCAAAATTTAAACCAAAACTCTTGGTCCTATTTCTTCTGTAGGTGGGAAGTTGCACAAAATATGACATAACTTTTGTTCGATTGACAATATTTTCAAAAACATAAAAGTGCCTTCATCCTTAAGACCAGAAGCACTTGCAGTGCAAACTCTATTTTCTTCGAAATGTTGCTCATAGCACTTTAAAAAAACAGATATTCGCTTAATTTTTATGCTCTAAACCCTGCCAAAGCTTATTATTATCCCAGAGTTACACTTGAGCGGATCCCCTCGTCAGTCCCTGAGTACAAATATATTTTTGTGATCGATAAGGTAAGCTACTTCTATAATTACAAGAATTTAAATTGCATTACTAAAAAAATTATTGATTATTATCCCGTCGTCGGTACACATGTGAGCGCGGCGCTCACATAAATAACATTACGAACGTCAATCGTATAAATAAATTCGAATTAATCTGATACTATTAAAACCTTCACTGACATGTCAACAAATATTGACAAAAATAAATTATAGCGTTATTTGTAATTTCCGCATAATTATCGTCTTACAAAGTTGACAACTCCAATAAAATGAGCGTCGAGCTAACCGCATAATATTTTTATCACCGTCACGTCGCGTCGTACGGACACGTATTTCAGCTTTTTTCAATTTATCATAGTCAATAAATTATTTTCGTAGTTGGAGGAGACTGCAGAAAAATTTTTGGGAGTCTGATAGTGATATTTCAGAACCTACACTTAAGCATTGGTACACAACAATCAAATACTCCGCAAACATCTCGTTGGAAAATAGCACAAAGTTATTTATAGTACATACAAAATATAGTTTATTACATTTTTATTTTAGGGTAAAAATATACATATTTCTATGTACGATTGGATGTTCTAAGTTAAGCAATTAATAATGATATAAAAATAACGTGTGAGCGCCGCCGTGCTTACAGTGTACCAATCACGTTAAGAAATTAAGTGTACAAATGACGGGTCACTGGTACCAATATACAGTGCTCGTTTTGTCATAGAACGCATTGGAACGGCGTTCTATCACCTTTTTTCAATTTTCAATTTCAATATAATTATGAATATTATATAAAATTGCAAAACAAAAATGTTTCTATTAGCGTTCCATCACTTTTTATTTACCAAAGGAGCACTGCCAATATATAAAAATTAACAAATTTAAAAATAAGTAATAGATATATTTTATAAATTACCTTCCATAA
The DNA here is from genome assembly GCA_949152465.1 of Cantharis flavilabris. Classification (NCBI taxonomy): domain Eukaryota; kingdom Metazoa; phylum Arthropoda; class Insecta; order Coleoptera; family Cantharidae; genus Cantharis; species Cantharis flavilabris. The sequence goes on from OX424435.1 coordinate 16,232,123, forward strand.
CTGTCATTTTTTTATACTGATCACTGATGCAATACTAAAAGCAGAAGTTTGTCTGGTAATTTTGCTTAGTTAAATCAGCAATAGTTCTGAACTTAATAATATTGTATCATAATTATACAATAATAAATATAAATTTTACAAATAAAACATTCTTTCTATCAGTATTACAACTTTTAATAAACTGAATGTGCATTTGATTAAATTTTTTACTTAAATATTTATTATAGGTACATAGTACGAGAGTAATCTGAAAAGTTCCCGAACTAAAAATGAAGAAGACAGCAGTTGTCAACAAAAGCTAGTGAATGCGTTTGTACTAGCATTAACATGTACTCACCAAAATTTTAAGCATTTTGGACGCACAGTTGCAGTTTAACAATCGTTTGAGTGAGTCGACGTGAGTGTTTTTATAAAAATAGAAAAAATTGAGTATCCAGCTGTTATAAAATATTTGGTTTTGACCAAAAACCATTGACGATGACATAGTTGAAGTTCACCAAGTAGTGCTAGACAACCGTCGAATTAAAGTTAGAAATCAGAGGCTATGAATTTATCCAAAAACCGTCGTATTTGTCACATATTGAATCAAGAGTTAGGCATGAGAAAGCTGCCCACCCGTTGGGTTCCGCGTTTACTCACTTTGGACCAAAAAAGTGTTTGGATAAACATTTCCAACGCTCTGTTGACGCAGTTTAGGCGCAATAAATCAGAGTTTTTATTAGAGATTAATTACTAGAGAATGTAGGTATATGAAACTTAAATACACCATTATAATCCTGAAACAAATATACAATCAAAACAGTGGACTCCTTCGGCTGGGAAAGTGATGGTGACTGTTTTTTGGGATAGTCATGGAGTTATCATAATCAATTATCTTCAAAAATGAACAAGGATTACAGGAGCATACTATGCATCGTTACTTGACAAACAAAATTTTGTTTTGCCAATATTGTCGATCGAAATTAACTAATTGCGATTTGAACTGCTTGACTACCATCCTTACTCACCTGATCTAGCCCCAAGCGACTTATTTGTTTCCTAAGCTAAAAGTTGCGCTCGGAGGACAGAGATTTTCGTCTAATGAAGAGACCATCACCTTTGTAAACGACTGCTTTGCAGAACAAGACGCTGAGTACTACTTGGACAGATTAATTAAGAAAAAATTTCTTGTTTATACTGTGTTTTAGGTCGAAAACTTTTCAGACCGCTCTCGTAGTTGTCCATATAATTTGACATACACTTACAAGTTAGTATGTAACTTAGACTATTCAGTTAAGTACATTCATACAAAAATTTGATCAAGACTTTATAGCTAATTTAACCCTGTTAGCCCCACAATGATTTTTAAATTACATTCAAATAGAGTAATAACAATAAAACAAAATATTAATTTAATATTTAGAAGGGCATAGTTTTTGCAATTTTTAACGATATAAATATAATACATAAATGATAGTAACGTGATAGAGCATTTTTTAAATTAAAAAATTATTTATTCTCCAAAAGTGTAAATATTTGTAATATCTTGTTTCTTAAATACAAGTTATTTTATTATCACATCCTTTGCAAGAATACATGAAATAAATTATTTATGTATTTGAGTATATGGTATTAATAAAATAAAAATGTATTAAATTTAAAATTACCTTCAATGTACATACAATAAGGTGGTTCAAATTCTAATGGATGAAGCATCCTCGATCTCTTTTTTGAGAAAAGTTTAATGGTGAAAACCGGAATTTGATATCTTTTTTCGTTTTCGAGTTATGGGCAAAAGTTTGCTTTCTTGACTATTCGTTAAATGTCGATATCTCGGTTGTTTATAAAGTTATAGAAAAGATATTTACACCTTCTTCAGACACTTTTTTAAGGAGAATCAACTGAGCTAAAGGAATTTTAATGCCTGATTTCATAAAACTTTTAACAAGCCGTTAAAGTTAACGGATGATTTCTATTGGTTTGTTAACACTAAGGAATAATTTTAATTGGTTAGTTAAATTTAACGGCCCGTTAAAAGTTTTATGAAATCAGGCATAAATATCTTTATTTGTTTCCGAGTTATAATATAAAGTTGTGATTTTTTAAATAGAAATCATAGTTGGCTATGGCATATATAAATAGAGTTTTTTTTCCTCTTTTCAATTACATATAACATGTGGGGTCTATTATTTCAGTTTCTACCCGTTATATTCAAAATTGTTAAATAAAAACTAAAAGAAGATTGGAAAATTAAATATTGACTTTGTAAAACACTAAAACACTATTCCAAATCATTATTGACATCCAAAAAAATTGTCTTCAATTGTTTTTAATATGTGTTTTCAGTGCCTACTCCTAGATCTACTTCTATTTAGTTTTCTACATATTTACCTGTTATTTTACAAGAGTATCAAACGACTTACGAAAACTCAGAAAATTATGATATCATGAAATACTAAATCAAAATTCTTTCCAGAATTGCTATTTAAAAATTCCTTAACAATTCTTGCATTATGAGATGTTGCACCATCTTGTTGGTAGAATATAATATTCTTTCAAGTTAGGGTAAATTATCTAAATCATCGTCAACAATATTTTGATTTAGTATTTCATGAAATCATAATTTTCGTAGTTTTCATAAGCCATTTGATAATCTTGTGAAATAACAGGTAAATAGGGATAGAAGTAGGTAGATCTATGTATAGGAGTAGGTACTAAAACACCTGTTAAAAACAATTGGAGACAATTGTTTTAGATGTCAATAATGATTTTGAATAGTGTTTTGTTTTTTTACAAAGTCAACATTTAATTTTCCGATCTTCTTTTATTTTATTTAACATTTTTGAATATAACGGGTAGAATCTGAAATAATAGACTCCACATGTTTTACAAAATATGATTGAAAAGAGGACAAAATGTTCAAATTTTTGTGGTTGCATTTCTATGATTGTGTTAATGTTTTATTGCTGTTTTGCATTTGTAAATCTTATCAATTACATGCAATATTCTATAATAGCAGATATCGTGGTATAATAATTACGTTATTAATGTATTTATGTTTTTTTAACCGACTTCAAAAAAAGGAGGAGGTTATCAATTCGTCTGAAAATTTTTATGTATGTTCAGCGATAATTTTTTACCACGTTCACGGATTTCAATGATTCTTTATTTGTTAAAAAATGGGAACCACAAGGGTGGTCCGATATAAATTTGGTCACGATCAAAAAGAAAAAATTATTTAAATTTTTTTTAACCAAATAAATAAAAATTTTGATTTTTTAACCTAAAAATTTTAATAAATGTCACAATAGGGAACATGCAAGAATGAAAAAATTCAGTTAAAACAGTATTTTCCGATAAATACAATATATTAAATATGAAATCCGCAAAAAAAGCATCTATTTGTTGTATTTTATTATGATAAATTCTATTTTAAAATTCAATAATGATTTTAAATAAATCACGTGACCATGAACGCATGCGCTATTCGTTTGATGTCACACGGCACAATAGTTCACTCGTATCTCGTGCTGCAAGTAGTTTATGCGTAGTAATAACGCCGAAATCGTGTTTAATTAATATTATTTTTGATTGCTTTATTAGTTTGTTTGAGTGTACGTTATTTCAATCATGACTGAAAGTGGTTTTCTACAAGCCCAGTCTGATAATTTACCCAAAATAGACGTGTTTACGATGAGTGCTTTTTTTGCGAACAATCCCGATTTCGTTAGCGCCGAAGTTAGAGGCACAAAAGCAACCCGGTAAGTGAAATTTATTGAAACATATTGGAGTAAGGCAACTGTAATTTATGTTTTTAGATCGAGATCGAGCAAGAGAAGTTTATGGGGACAACGCGATAGGTTATGCCCAAGTTAAAAGAGAGGGCCCCATTTGCATTGTGAAAGCGAAAATCACACCTGAACATAATGTTCGGAAGAAAGCTTATAACGTGCAATAAATTTGCGATGAAAGTACGAGTATTATAACTTCGGTGCAATGCGAGGACTGTGCTGCACATTTAGGTATGTACCTAGGTTTAGTAGTTATTTAGAATAACTATACGTAACCATCATACTTCAAATTATTAAAATTTGAATGTGTAGAAATCTGAATCTGTTATAAATTCTTATTAATATCTTAGGAGGATGCAAGCATACCATAGCCTTCATAGCATGGTTACACAGACGAAGTGAAGAGCCTTCAAAAACCTCTGTCGAATGCTATTGGAAAAAGTCAAAACTTTCATCTGTGAGCACATCCATTAAATTTATTACGTGTAAAGACTTTTCGAAGTCAGCATATGTACATTTTCCAGCTGGAGATGAGAGCTTTCTTGCTTCGGTAATTGACCACAGCTGTGAAGTTGGCAGATTAGATACTATATTAACGAAATATTATAAACAATTTAGTGACGTGGAAAAGTTATCCATAAATTATTTGGTAAACGAGTTCGTCGCAAATGTAAATGACCCCACAACAAAGAACTTTCTCAATTTTCTTGGGTCAAACATTAAATCCATTGCATGCGAATGCGAATTTGAGGCAACGGTTGACCAAAGTTCCTGTTTATTGTGGTTTGAGTTGAGATATGCCAGGATTACAGCGTCTAAAGCGTACGATGCATCACTTTGTAAAACGCTAGGTGGTACCCTCGTAGAAAGCATCCTCGGAGCCTCAAAACTAAGAGATACTGCTGCAATGCAACGTGTCGATCATTAGAGGAAGCAGTTATAAAGGAAGTAGAGAAGAAGATGAAAATCACAATAAAAAGATGTGGTTTATTCCACAAGCCCAAAATACCCCGTTATTGGAGCTTCTCCAGATGGAGAAAGTCAACAGTTTTCAATCGAGGTCAAGTGTCCATCGTGAGAAAGAACAGTAGCAAACTATGTCACAAAACAGAACAAAATCGTCCAAAAGTATCATGCACAAGTCCAATTACAAATGCATTTTTCAAAGAAAAATCAAGCGTTATTTTGTGTAGCGAGTCCGGATTTCGGTATTTCTAAGAATGTAAATATTTTATATATTGATTATGATTTAAATTACTGTAAAAATTTATTAGATACGTGCACAAAATTTTGGTGTAGAGCACTATTTCCAATTTTATTGAAAGATTCAAAATAAAAATTGTAATAAATTTTAATTTTTTATTTTTCCTGTAATTATTATAAGTAACCATTAAAACAAAATTTTTAAATTTGGTTTTTAAGTTTTAATTATAACATTTTGTAAATTAATAATTCCACAAGCAACAATAATTACATAATCAAGAAATTGAATTTGATGATTGTCCACACAAGCATGAGGCAACAACATGTTGAACTCCTTCAATCTTCCAATTACTCTCTCAACATGGATTCGGAGAGCTGCAATCCTCTTTGACTCCTTCACTTCTTGTGTTGTGCTAGCTTTTCCTGTCAACACCGATGGTGGGCTAACAAGAATGCATGATTTTTCCTCCAGAAGATGAGCAATGTTTTTAAAACCTCTATCAGCCATTACCGATACTCCAGGAGTTAATTTGTCAAGGTAACCACAGTTTTCTACAATTGTTACATCCGTTGCACGTCCTCCAAATCCCGTCAAAATGAAGTTAACTAATCCATCTGGAGTACACGAAATAAGATATTTCAATGTGTTGCAACTCTTATACTGGGACCAAGTTAAGGACTGATGAACTGGATTACTGGGTTTTTCAATTTGAATCTCTAGGCAGTCTATAATAGACACTACATTACCGTAACGAGCTCTGAAAGGGATCGGTAAATGTAGTTTTGTTAGCTTTTTGTCAGGCCACACTATTAGTTGTTGCAGTAATCTAGCAATGACTAACAAAGTTTTTTTTACATTTTGCTAGCATTACTTTCAGACATGCCAAAGTTGATGCCTGCAATAACAAATGGTTCGTTTAATCGAATTTTTCTAATAGTTATCACGATGTCTATCAACGGAGCAGTAGCATTTGAAACTAACATCTTAATTAAATAATAACTTTCAATTGGCAGTCCTAAAAATATTTTTGGCTGTTTTTCGATCGACAGTAAACAACATTTACGCATATTAGTTTTCAACATTTCCTCCGACAACGCCTCTTCTAAACTTTCAGAAGCACTCGAATTTTCTTCAACCACATAATCCGAGTCGCTAGAAACAGACGTGGTACTACTTTGTTCGTCAACTCGCTGTTCCATAATAAATAATGCTCTTTTCACTATTTCCATTTTAAATGGCGATGTAGAAGCATGCATGGAGGAATTAATTATTGGAGATGATCCCATTTCCCTACTCGCTGTTTGTACCTGTGTAGCTTTGCTTCGTACAAAAGGCTTCCGAAGCTTTAAATTTGTCTGCTCACATTTGTCTATTCTAGGTTTCGTAACTTCTGGGACCCCTACTGGTTCAATCGATGGTTCTTCTTGCGAAGACGTACCTGGAATTTCCACATCTTTTGTTGCTTCTTGTAACGCTTCTTCCACAAGCTCTATTCTTGTTCTTTTCAGTGCACCTCTTCTTATAATTTATTTGGAATTACAATCTTTTGCATTACATTTTTGTCCCTTTTCATTACATTACACCACTGTTGCCTTTTGCTTTTCGCGGAACATTAAAAAACAGCTTATTTGGTGTTTTTATTGTAGTGTTCTTACATTTCGGAACAATACAATACTTGTAGCTCGTCTTCTTGTTGGTTTCCATGATAATAACAGCTTTTAACACTAACAAATTTCAACTTTTGAACAAGCTATGAAAGTTCAATCGTGCCGTGTGACGTAACAAGCAAATGGCGACTTACGGGGTCGTTTCCTTCAATTCAAATTGATGGATTTTTAAATATTTTTTAATTATTATCGAAACAAAAATAACAAAATTTAATAGTATTAATCGGTATATTTAGGTATTTTTGGTCCAATTACGCTATAAAAAAAAATTATGCATCTTCCCTATTGAAGTTGACAGTTGCGAATTCAATTTAAAAATTACCAACATAAATTGAAAAGAGTTGACAGTTAAATCAAAATGTCACCTTACTTTTGTTCCGATTTCAATGATTCTTTTTTTTAAATAAAACAGAAAACCGACTTCAAAAAAACTAAAAAGCAAAAAATAAATATTTTTTATCCAACACCTCTGTCTTATGAAGGCATAATAATGCCGATTTTACGTATCTTATGGGGTCTATAAAACACTAGTGGACTTATGAATTCATAATTACACACTAATGACTTATATGTAAATTATGAGTACACCTACTACTTACTAGTTTTCATAATTTAAATTTGATATTTTAAAACGTCAAATGTCAAAACTTTTAATTACATTTTAAACTATTATTACGAGATATTGGATAAAGCTTTGTATTACACACGTGTCTTAACAACAAATAAGTTACTCAAGAAAAGTTAGCCACTTGAGCAAGCTCTCGTGGCTAAACATTTCTTTCGTAACTTATTTGCCATATAAGCCACTTGTATAATAAATAGCTATTATTCACAATTTAATACTTACTATTTGTTGTTCAGTTTAATGTAACTAAGAAATTATTGTTTATTATATAATTATTAATTGCTTCCTAATTATGAAGTCGGTGCCACGTAAAAGCAGTAGCAAGTACATAGGAATCCTATGTACTTAGTTACTCACTTTTACCTCTAAACCGACGATTTGTCTTATAGTTACTGCCGAGTTATATTTTACTTGGCACCGACTTCATAATTAGAAAGCAATTAATAATTATATAATAAACAATAATTTCTTAGTTACATTAAACCGAACAACAAATAGTAAGTATTAAATTGTGAATAAAAAATATTTATTTTTTGCTTCTTAGTTTTTTTGAAGTCGGTTTTCTTTTTTTTATATATATTAGTATGTCTTATTACACTTTAAGAAAAATAGAGATTCAAGACATAAAGAAGGAAAAAACTGAACAGTTGTAATCACAGACTAAACGGAAACATATTTTTAAATAGTGAATTTAAACACTCGACGACATAATATAAATTAAATATAAATAAAATCGTAACAAATAAAAACTATAAACGATAATTTAATTTAATTTGTCAATATATTTAAACGTTTCCCATAAATTAAGATATATTTTATACTATAAGCAGTTGCTTGTGATACAAATTTTACATTTGATTTTAAATTTCATATAGTGAAGGTTGAAATTATTGATTAGTGAAACGTAAAATGACAATAAATAAAACAGGTAAATTTTGAATTACAGTTGAAATAATTTTTGCAATATATGATCTATTATATTTTTAGGTTTGTTTACTAAATATTTATACAAAAAATAATATTGACAAACATTTTACATTATTTTAATAGTGTGATTTCAACTACGAGAAATGATATTATTTCCTAATGCTACAGCGAGATATAGTCGTATATCAAAATAATACTTGTATGCAAATTAATATGTAACATAATATGTTACAAAAAATGCATTCATTGTTGTATGCCCTAAAAGCCAAATTTCTAAATAAAATTTTTAATATTTAAAAATATAAACCTTAACTTGTGAGAATAAATAATATTAAAAACTTCAATATAACAAGTTAAATTGATCAAAATCTTTTTACTTTTTCTAGTTTTACGCTTCACGGTTAAAAACGTGGTAAATTTTTGAATTTTGAATTTTTTTCAAATTTTTTGAAATCAAATTAAGGGGGCAGTGCCTTCGGATTTCACCCTAGCAGTGCTAGGTAAAAGAATTTCTTAGTTCTAATTATTTTTAAATTGTTCATACTTCATGTGACAAGCTCAGTTTTGATAATTTTTGGAGGTTATGGTAAGTCAATTTTGTACACGTTAATCTATATTTTTGTTCAGTTAGAAATTTTTTTCTTATTTTTCAATTTAATCGATTATGTACAACTGAAGATTGGAAATAACCATGAAATAATGTTATATTCTACTATCGTATTACGAATTTTTCATAATTTCAAATATTCTTAATTCAAACTTGTTATCTGATAATTGCCTCTTTTTTAATTTTTTGAATTTTGAGTTTCTCCGTATTGTATTATTCTTATATTTTTTTGAATTTTTTGAATTTGTGTTAAATCTGCTGCATATAATCATGCGAAAGTTTGAGTCATTGCGGGTTAATCTGCACTTGATGATGTGAAATCTCTTCGGAGTAAATTCAAAATCTACATTAGTACAGTAAAACCTTGGTGCCCATGTGATGACTCAACCATCTTCATGTATGTTCTTGGAAAATAAGTATCTATTCCATCCGTTGATAAATCTCATGATCGATAATTTACTTTACATTTTATTTAAAAAAATTTATAGTTTAAGTAATAATCCAGAATTTCAGGGGAAGCTAAGCTTCCCTTCTCTTTTCCCTTTTTATTTTTACGCACTATAAATTTTAATTAATTTAATTGTTTCTTCATTAATAAGTTACGGTATGTGCTAAATATGTAGTTATCAGCGTTGAAATAATTTATTTAAGTAGAATTTATGAATTTAAATTCTTGCATTTTTTATTTATTTTATAGCATTACGATAGCACCAAACATGTCATGTTTACTTATCGTATACTAACATTATATCATTTAAAATTGTAATATTTATACTATATTTCACATAATCAATATAGTATCAATTTTCAAGAATTTAACGTTAATTCACAGATAATGCTTATTGCCAGTAATTTTTCTAGATATAAAATTTCAAATATTTAAAAAAAATTATATTGGGGGAAGTATTTTTCTTAAAATGAATGTTTTAAATTGAAATGTGCCATTTAGGCTCAATTTAATAATCTTCAGTTATTTCTAACAAATGGATAATTTATTTAAAAACAATAAATTGTTCTAATATAAATTAATTTAATAAGAAATAAGCTTTGTTTAGGGATAAATGGAGATATAGGTAAACTTCGATTCGAATATCTGTGCCGCTACGTCACGAAATCTGATTAAGAAATGACATACTGAATATAATTTTGGACGTCTTTCATCTTCATTTAAATGAGTGCAAAAATATTTGTATGTCTAGCTAACCGAAACCAATAAAAAACGCACGTACATTTTTTGTACATTATAAAAACAAAACAATGAAAAATTAGTATCAGGTCTACAAGTATGAAATGCGGATTTGAAAAACAGAAGGCGCACCAAATGCTATGTGTAATATAAAGATTTAGGATAAATGTCATTTTGTTGTGCCATCAACAAGGATCAAACGTGTATAAGTGATAAATTGAAAAAGTACATGCATAGTGTTGTTTTGCTATGTTTAATATGTAGAGATGTGTGCCAAATAAAGATCATTCGCGGACAGCATTAATTTTTTGTTTTTAATTTGAAGAAAACTGCTCCTGAATCATACCGATTGCTTCAAAAAGCTTATGGGGAACATGCTCCATCGCAAGATATCTGTGAACGACGGTTTCTGCATTTCAAAAGTGTCGATGACCAAAAAATTAAAAAGATGCAGAATTGCAAGCATTGTTAGACGAAGACGATGAATGAGCTGTGAAAACCTGGTAAAACAGTAGATACCAAACACTACCAAAAACAATTGATTAATTGGAACCGTTTACTGCTCAAAAAACTACAAAAATATCAATAACGGCACCACAAGGTCAATTTTCTCCATGACAATTGCATATGGCAAAACCAGTTCACGACACGTTAGAAGCACTCAACACTCAAACTTGGCTTCTTTCGATTACCACTTGTTTGTATCGAAGGGTTACGTACTTGCTGAGTAGTGCTGTGGTTCGTACGAAGATGTCCAAAAATGGCTCTCTGAATGGTTCAGAGTAAAAGAGGAAGATTTTTACTGGCATGGTATCCACAAATTGTCTGAAAGATAGAAAAAATGTGTAACTAGCAATGGAGGATAGTTTGAATAAACCACTGTTTACCATTTTTCCAAATAACGTATTTATTTCGAAAAAAAATCCGCATTTCATACTTGTACACCTGATATGTCTGAACTTATAAATTTGTTAATATATATTTTTGAATCACGTAGTGCAGTTAGGTTAGGTTTTCATTGTTGTTTATAACCTGCAACACTTTGACAGTGCCATTTACATTGTTTCGAATTGTGATGAAATGAAAAACTATATTAAATAAAAAATAAAAATGCATTTTAAAAACACTTATTTGACTAGTGATTTCCAGCTTGATTCATACCATTTTAAACAATGACGCACCGGCAAATTTATTTGGGTTGTACTTTATACCGGCTGCTGAATGAGTTAGCCGAACATAGGAAATTAACATGTAAAAACTTATTTATGCAAATTCCTGCTTCCCTAATTATTTTAGAGAAAAAATGAAAGATATAAAAATAATGCAGAAATATAAACTAGAAATGATAAGACCATTAGATTTCATCTCACTTTTACTTAAAAGGTCAAAAATGCTTTTGAAATTGTTAAAATTTTCATTTATCGCACTGGCCATGTAAATAAATTCAATTTAATTTATATTTTCCAAAATAATTACCATGGAAACTTTCATGGCAAGTCCGATAAATGAAACTTTTAACAATTTCAAAAGCATTTTTTGGTTTTTTAAATAAAAGTTAGATAAAATCTAATGCTTTTATCATTCGTAGTTTAAAATTCTTCATTCTTTTTGTGTCTTTCATTTTTCTCTAAAATAATTAGGGAAGCAGGAATTTGCATAAATAAGTTTTTACATGTTAATTTCCTATGTTCGGCTAACTCATTCAGCACCCGGTATAACTAGCTTTTAAAATAAACAAAATTGTCAACAATAATAATTCAATATGTAATAAATTATATTAATTTTTAGAATTACAAGCATTAAATAATTCTCCAGAGAATGTTCAAGAAAGCCAGGGTGGAATAAAAGTTTATACAAAAAGATGGTTTATTTTGTTGCTATTCATACTTTATTCAAATACAAGTTTTTTACAAAATTTGGAATATTGTATAGTGGCCGATGTTATTGTAGAATATTATCAGACTTCATATGATGTTGTCGATTGGTCTGCCTTAATTACTTCAGCTGCATTTGTTGTATTTGGTATCCCATTAACATACTTTTTAGATGTATATGTAAGTACAATAGTTTATGTATAAACTTATTAATTTTATAACTCAAATAAATAGGTATAGTCCGGTCAAAATACACGAAAAAAAAAGCTAAACTTACATTAATTCCCATCAAGCTGATTTTTTGTGTAGGAATTAAGAATGTCATCACGAATGATGTGTCAAAAGTCCACATCGATTTCGATGTCGTTTTTTATGCAAGGTAAAAGGTCACAAATTTTCGTTTTTTGCGTATATCTCTAAAACGGTAAGAGCTATCGGAAAAATTGATGTGAGTACATTTGTATATAGTGAAATTCTCTACAAAAAATGTTTGAATACTTTTTTTTTACGAAGCACGGTTTTTGAGATATCGCGATTTGAAACCTAGGAAATAAGAATATGCACTCATATATGGCCAGTATGCATCATTGGGTCATCTATTGAGAGAACAAACATTTGGGTATTGGTGTACGTGAATCACACACTTGAGTACATGGAAAACGTACGATTTTGGGTGACTATACTCATAATAAATCTCGCTTGATTTCAATGTTATGTGAAAAATTTGCTGCTTCCAATATTCTTGTGAAACAAGCTAATAATGATGCTGATGTCCTCATTATTGAAACTGCAATAGAGCAATTCAGTAGCATCAATAAAACTATAGTTGTTGAAGAAGATGTAGATTTATTAATAATACTGACGGCACGAACACCAAGTGATAAAATCATTTACTTATTAAAATCTGGGAAAGCGCACATTAAAACAAAAATTAATTCTTCACGAAGTTTAATTGAATATCCAAAATGTCGAGCGCATATTTTATTGCTACATGCGATAACTGGTTGCGATACAACCTCAGCTATTTTCAAGAGGGGCAAAACTACAGTATTTAAATTGTTTGAAAAACGTAATGATTTAAGTAAAAATGCAGAAATGCAGAAGAATCGATAGATAAGTATAGATTTTTGAGTTTTGTGAAGAATACAAGAAATAATAAAAGAGTGCAGTTATCTTGTCTCCCTCCAACACCTGCTTCTGCTCATCAACACTAACTTGTTTCGTGTGTTCTACCAAGTGCAAGTGTGGCTGTGCAATGAACTGAATCCTGAAGACTGGGGCTGGAAATTACTGGATAATAGTTTGGAGCCGATCAAGACTTTACTTCCACCTGCTCCAGGAAAACTACTTGATACAATTTTTTGTAATTGCAAGAAAGGCTGCACGAATAAATGTGGGTGCAGAAAAATTGGATTGCTGTGTTCACCAGTCTGTACTAATTGTCAAGGCTACTAATATTGAATCTAATGCAACAGATAAAGATCGTTTCGAAATCGAAAAGGATATCACTGATATATCTCTCTTCTTGGAGCAGTCTACAGAAATCGAGCGAGAACAGGAAGAAGATAGCGAAGAGGGGGAAATGGGTGATCATGTCGAATTTGATGATTAATAAAAATGTAATTTGTTGCTAAAATTTTCATATATGAAATATTGTCTCATTGAATTTCTACTCTCAAAATATGTCGTGGAGTATTCCTACTGGAGAAGCCACGTTAAAAAAAAGCGCCGAGAACACTACCTCAGAGGTGGTGCGGAAATGTGTGTATATAATCAAAAATCAGACTTTCCTACGATCTGAAGTCGCGATATCTCGAAAACCGTGCTTCATACTTTTTTGTAGAGAATTTTACTATCTACAAATTTGCTCTCATCAATTTTTCCGATAGTTCTAACCGTTTTAGAGATATACGCAAAAAAACGCAAATTTGTGACGCGAAAACGCGAAATCAATGTGGACTTTTGACACATCATTCGTGACGACATTCTTAAGGCCTACACAAAAAATCAGCTTGATGGGAATTAATGTAGATTGAATGTCTATTTTGACTGGACTAGTAGTACATGGAATGTGGAGTAAAAATTTTATAATTTCTCTGTAGGGTTTACGAAAAACTCTTTTAGTTGGATCGGTTGGAACGGCAATTGGAGTATGCATAAAAATTGGTTCTGTAAGTCCTGATAGATTTTGGTTGATATTGTTAGGTCAAGGAATTGTAGCAATATTTCAAATAACTATTTTTCCACTACTTCCAAAAGTTGCAGCGACCTGGTTTAATAATGATCAAATAGCTGTTGCTTGTGGACTGGGTATTTTAGGAGTTCAAGTAAGACCTAACTTTTAATAACATCTGTTAATAATTAATTCTATCAGAGATCAATTTTTGTATATTGGGTTATTTTTATTTTTTAAGAGGTTAAATAGTTTCAATCTCGTTTCATTATATGATTTTAATTTAGCTGGGAAATGGTCTATCTTGTTTAATTCCACCATCCATTGTGTATCAAGGAAAAGTGGAAGAAGTTGCCTGGAGGCTTTACGTACTGAATATAATATATGCTGCAATTGCTGTTTTATTAGTTCCATTCATATATTTCTGTAAGTTATTTATTTGCAGTAACATCCATTGTAAAATACTTTTTATTTTTAGTTTTTACCGATAAACCTCCAACACCTCCGTCTGTAGCTCAACAAGAATCCCTTAAAGAGCAATTTACTCACTCGAAAAGTTTATGGGAGATAACTATAACTTTATTTAAAATGAAATCATTTATGATATATTTGATGATTTTTGGAGTTAACTTAGGAATTACTTGGCCTCTTCAAATTTTATCTAATCAAGTGATTTTATTCTATTACCCTGTAAGCAATTACTATTGAAATATATTATTTTCACATATTTCTGCAAAATACAATTTTTAGGATGCCGCTTACGATGTTGGAATTATTGGACTTGTGCAAGTTATGGTAAGTGTAATTGGTTCGATGGGAGTCAGTGCTATTTTGGATAAATATAAAAAATTTAAGTAAGATAATATTCTGTTATAATTTAATTTAAATAACAAACAAATATCTTTTAGACTAACCTGCTGGTCGGTCCACGGTGTTTATCTTATAAGTTTGGCAATATACATTGCAACACTGGATCAAGGAATAGCATGCATATATATTACTTCAGCTCTTGTGGGGTAGCATCTTTAATATATAATTAAATTAAAAAATAGTACATTAAGAAACTAGTTTCATAAATGGCGGTAAAACGTCTTATGAAAAGAGTTTTTATTTATAATATATTTTCAATTTTGCGCTTTTTAGGTTGTAAAATTAAAAAAAAGTGTTGTTTTTTAATCGGATAATATACTATTTTATTTTTGTTTGTTTTAGAGTTCTAATGGGGGCTTTAATGACATTGGGCATGGAATTAATAATGGAATTTTCGTATCCTGAAGCAGAGGGTATACCTGTAACATTTGTTTATTGGTGGGCTCAGGTGTTATCTCTGGGGCTAACATATTTGTGTGGTTATCTGCTAAGAACAGTTAATGCTTTATGGGCAAATATAATGCTGATAATATTTGTTGTGGTGGTCGATTTATTATTTTTTATTTTAAAATTCGATTTAAAGCGTAATGCAATACAACAATTAAAAAGTAATAATATGGTAGCAAATAAATAAAATTGTAAACAAATTATTTTAATAATTACTTAAGTATATAAGTAGTAGTACCTATGTTTATAAAATAAATAAATATATATATATTAATTCAAAACGGGAATTATTCTGGAACTAAAGTTTTTATTTACTTACCTATAGTGTTTTTTATGTTTTGCACTAAGTAGTTAAGTTATGATTGTGAGTAACAAAATTAGTTTTTGAATAAATGTGCAAATTCTAGCTGAAAATCCGACCTGATACCGGTTAATCCATGTTATCTTAAAGGTTTTTCAATAGAATATATTTTTGATAAAAATATATTATTACAATTTAGAGACTAACTGTTAGAACTCTTCGAAGATGGCACTAATAAAGTACACCCTCTATTGAATATGACGATACGCAACGGTGTACAGTGTGCCATACATATAACCTAAGTTGTAAGTTTGTACAGCTTGCATTATTCAATATACACACTGTACTTTGTACATTGTATACTGTACTGTATTTTGTTGCCCTAACAAAGTGTTAGTAGCTATCAACCGAGTATTGTTGCTTCTACAACAAATTTTCCCACACAACACTCAATAGCTACTGGATATCTAGTTGCAGTCCAGATAATGTATGTATGTCCAGGACTTTGTATGGATATCTATTAGATATACGTTGCACAACATCTAGTAAATGTATATAGCCGACATTTAGTAGACATCCATTTTATGAACGTCACCAGACCGGACTTTGTCTGGATATCCAGGAGATATATTTGGAACAATATCTAGTAGATGTAATTGCAAAAATATTCTAGACATCGTACAGTACATCCACAAAAGCAGCTTATACAACATCCAATAGACGAAGACAGTAGGCATCCAGTAGATGGCTAGAACATGTATGTAGTCTCAAGACTTTATCTGGATATCTATTAGATATACGTTACACAACATCTAGTGAATGTATATAGCCGACATTAAGTAAGACATCTATTTTATGATCGTTACCACCGCACTTTGTGTGGATATCCACGAGATATATTTGGAACAATATCTAGTACATGTAATTGCAAAAATATTCTATACATCGTACAGTACATCCACAAAAGCAGCTTATATACAACATCAAATAGACGAAGACAGTGGGCATCCAGTGGATGGCTAAAACATGTATGTAGAGTCAAGATTTATCTGGATATCTATTAGATATACGTTACACAACATCTAGTGAATGTATGTAGTCGACATTAAGTAGACATCTATTTTATGAACTGCAAAAATATTCTAGACATCGTACAGTACATCCACAAAAGCAGCTTATATACAACATCAAATAGACAAAGACAGTGGGCATCCAGTGGATGGCTAAAACATGTATGTAGAGTCAAGATTTATCTGGATATCTATTAGATATACGTTACACAACATCTAGTGAATGTATGTAGTCGACATTAAGTAGACATCTATTTTATGAACTGCAAAAATATTCTAGACATCGTACAGTACATCCACAAAAGCAGCTTATATACAACATCAAATAGACAAAGACAGTGGGCATCCAGTGGATGGCTAAAATATGTATGTAGAGTCAAGATTTATCTGGATATCTATTAGATATACGTTACACAACATCTAGTGAATGTATGTAGTCGACATTAAGTAGACATCTATTTTATGAACGTTACCACAGGACTTTGTGTGGACATCTAAAAGATACATTTGGAACAATATCTAGTAGATCTAATAAAAAAATATATTGTTGATATCAAAATCCAAATCCGAATACCAAAATCCATAAGGGGAAATTTTTTTAATTTTTTTAATATTTTAAAATATTAACTAAATACATGTTTGCAGTCCTACTAGATAATTAATATTTAAAAAATTTACCTCAGTAATATTATATAATACAGAGTATATAAATCTTAAATTTGAAAAAGAAAAATACTTTATATAATCTTTTCGTATTAGATGCCAACCTAACATCATGGTAAAAGAATTTTAAAAAAACACAAGCATATGAAAGAATTGCGAATTGTATGCTAGTATGTAACTAGCTGTGTGATTAGATGTAGTGATTAGGGACGTATATAGGGGGGGGGGGTTAGAGGGTCCAGACTCCCCCCCTAGTCTAAGCAACAACGTGAATATTAGCTGAGTCCCTGGCAAAAGCTAATTTTTTTTCAAAGTGTAATGTCGAACCCCCCCCCCCTCTATGTAAAAGCTATTTCTAGATGTGGAACCACTAATTTGACCTATGAATTTCATTTAATTTTATTTAATAAAAAATCCCACAATCTTCCATTATAATTCAAACTGTGATTGTTGTTTTTTAAGACTCCCTGTATGTCTCCAGGTGTATAAAGATTGTTAACTATTAGAAGTTGTATAATATTACTATTATAAAGGTACAACGAGTGATTTTGTTAGATTTAATTAATAATTTTAAAAATAATTAATAAAATGCTAAGTTGGACAATCGCTTCGTTTGTGGAAGATAACAGCATAGAAGCTGTAATCTCAACGTGGTTACAGGAAAAGAATAGTTTTATTATTTGCTATTGGCCACGTTCTAGTGTCTTATATTTTGGGTGTGTAATAATTAATTTAATCATAAAAACTATTTTAAAATACAATAATTTATCTTGAATAATATTTAAATATAATAGTTTATAATAGTTTTAAAATTATCTACCTAACTGTTTTTAATTTTTTATGGGCACTGAAAATTTCTCAAAATTTTGAAAAAAAAAATCTGACTGATAGGGTCAAACAAAAGCAACAGAATGAAGCAACTATAAACAATTGATACATTTTAAATTATGATAAATAAATTTTTATTTGTTTATGTTATGTGCTATTAAGTTGAAATTTGATAATTTTATTAAATAAAAAGTTTTGTTTTAACTCAAAGGATTATGAGATTAAGGAAATTGGATATAAGGTATTCTTCGCCCCAAATAGTCTTCGCGCCGAAACGGGATTCAATCTCTGCGCCGAATCGTCCCTATGTCCCTGCGAGTTGTGTAGGATATCTTCTGCACATCTTTAAGTACATCCATTAGATATCGATACAATACAGCCACTGTATAATTAAAGTTGTGATACCTGGATATCCACTGTATTTAGCAGTCTAACATCCGATATCCTATGGATACCGGATTATCTTGTAAAGACATCTAGTAGATATCCAAAAGATAGGTTTGTGTTGTCTGCGTTATCTTTTGCTTAGCTCAGTCGGTTGAATAATTAACACGAGACGTCTTCTCAAATATAGTAATATAGTACATCAAATTTTGTGTTTTGATGAATTGAAAATTTAAAAAAAAAAATGTAAAATTATTATAAGCCAATCAATATGAAAATTATCGTTCATGAAATATCGTCATTAACAATCTCAGAAAAACGCAGTTATTTCTCAGTTGGTAATGGCAGTTTTACAAATGATAATCATACACTGTAAATTTAAATAGAAAATCATTGGCAACTTTGTGACCTATGATAATCTATGTAAATATACATAAGTATGTAATTTTACATACCCAAGTAATATGTACTCATATGGGAACTGTAAAAATACTAGTTTTATCATTGTGATTTCACAAAATTTTTGTAAATTTACAGAACAAAAATTAATTTTACGTTATCTAGTAAATTTACATTGTGCTATTATTTTCACACAAATTTTTTAATTTTACAGGAACGTTACCGTAATTATTTATTTACATAGATTTTCAACGTAAATTTTGCAATAAAAAACATTGAAATTTTCCATAAATTTTTAAGGGTGTAAATTATAAATTGTAAATTCTTTCAGACATCCAAATAAATGAAACAATTATGTATAAATTTATTGCAAACCGTGGTTAGGGGGCGTCCATTAATTACGTGAGGTGATTTTGGCGATTTTTAGAACCCCCCCCCGCCCCCCTAGGTGAGATGTCGTGAGATTTGGCTAGACTCCCCCCCCCCTTTTAATCTCACGTGAGATTTTTTTAAATGCGTATTTTTAGTGTAAATACATTAATCTGTACGTGATTGCGTTGGATTTATTAAAAACGCATAATTTGCTTAAATTATTTTTATTTAAGAGTAGTTAACACAAAAAAATTACGTGATATTTGCCAAGACCCCCCCTCTCCCCCACGTGAGATTTGGTGAGATTCAGTTCGACCCCCTCCCCTCCCTAAACGCCTCACGTAATTAATGGACTCCCCCTTACTGCTACAGAAAAGCTTTGGTTGGGTTTATAAAAGAAGAATTCATCTAAGAAAATAAGTCATTCGAACGAAGACAAAAACACATTTTTTATTTTTAAATTTAGAAATTTTGAATTCTATTAAATAAAGTTTTACTTAAGCTAATGAAATTACTGGTGGCTTGCGGCTGGTGCCTTCATATTGAACTGTATCTCTGTGACTTGAAAGAATATTATATATCCGTATTTAAAAATTCAAAATTTGACCAGAACATCTTGTTGCATGTTAGTTTTGTTTAAAACCGAATTTATAATTTTCAAAAGTTTTAAGCTAAATTTAAACGTATCATTAAAATTTTTCCAATATTCTTAACATTTAATTTTGTAATGTAAAGCAACCATATTTAGTAAGCCACCGACACCGACGGTTGCGAGATTACCGTAGTTTAATAGAAATTACAATTTTTGGTTTTTAATTATTTTGTTCTATATTTGGCAAATATGCATAATATATTATATTTATTTGAAAAATTCTATTTTTTCTATTGCTTTCCCTTTTCTTGTAATTTTCAAGCGAATTATCCTTGTTATTATTTTTTTTCTTGATTAAATTTAAAAAAAAAATTTTAAATTAAATCCAAAAAAATTAACTTGTTTACAATTATGGATGGTGATAATTCATTCAATATAATACAATATAGTATTGAATAGTCTGCATTGTAAAGTAAATAAAAATAAATAATTACTATATCTTATTAACAGTAATGATACGCACATTAAATCTAAATAAAGATTGTTTTACTTTAGAGTAAAAATAGTGTTATGTAAATATGTAATTGGGTTTTTAGTATAATAATAATTTAGTTTCATAAATAGCAATAATTATTGATTGTCCATTAATCAGAAATTATAAATAAATAAAAAAATATTTTTCCATTACTTACATTAACTAAAAGTGTTATTTTTGCTATACTACATAAATACAGCCTTGGCCAAAAGTATTAGGCCACCTCTAAATCGTCGTTATTATGGAAACAGTTAAATATTTTTTGAAAACAACCATGCTACTGTCTTCCTGATAAAGAACTGTCTTGTTTTAATGTTGTAGTAAATCCAAAAATACAAACTATAACATACGGCCTTCATTAAAATATCGATATTTTCGGCAACCTTTATGCGCTAAATTAGATAGTAAATTATACCAGGATTATGTATCATTACATTACAAACAACAAAGTGTGGAACAAAATTTTTCAAAAACGTACAGTTTTTCAGTTATAATGAAATCAAAAATTTTTGTTTTTTTTTAAAAGTGCTGACTTGGCGAATTATAAGTTTAAAGTTTGGGGTTTTCATTATAATTGCAATATTCGTGTAAAAATCTTAATTATTTCAGATTTTGAATTGAATTTCAATGTAATTTACCTATTTTTTTGAAGAATTTTGATAATTTTGAAGTTTTAATATTACGTATAACTCAAAAACGGTACGTTTCTGAAAAACTTTGTATTGCACTTTTTTGTTTGTAATGATTAGTACTACATAATTTAAGTAAAATTTACTATCTATTTTAGCTCATCAAGGTTTTTGAAAATTTCGATATTTTAATCAAAGCTTAAAACAACCGAACTGCTGTTATATTTCGTATTATTACAACATTAAAACAGTGCAGTTTTTTACTAGGAAGACAGTAGCATGGTTGTTTTTAAAAAATATTTAACTGTTTCCATAATAACGACGATTTTGATGTGGCCTAATACTTTTGGCCAAGGCTGTATGTGTACTACAAATATAAAATATTATCTGTAGTATTTTTCACTTTTGATTTGAAATAAAACAGTAGATAGATACTACTTGGCCAAATGGAAAAATAATTTTATTTTGATCGATTATTTTCAATTTATTTCCTTGAAGTATTTAATTAAATCTAACAACGGAATTAGTTGATTTTACAAAAATTTTATTTGAAGTACAAAAAACTTGGTTGTAGTAACAAAACACACTTTGCTGATGCTATGTTTAACAAAAACTTGGTTGCTACTACAAATTATTTTTCTCGTTGCACAATTAGAATTGAACTGTGGTTCATTTCTGATTAAGGAAATTAATAGATATTATTAGTTCTAATATGTTTATGATTTTGATTTCATCAATCACCAAGTTAGAGAGACGAATAGATTTATGTATGTATGTGCTCTCTACACTCTACAGCATGTAGACGTTTATAAGAAAGTTGGAATCTCCTCGAATTTGAACCGAATACTTTTAATGGCAAATTAAGAATAATAACAGTCATAATAAACAAAAATCCAATATCAAAAATTTTGTCTACTCATAAGTCATAAGAATTCTAAATTTGTATAGTGTATAGTAAACTTCATATCAGAACTTTCACATTCGTAATTTATTTTAATGAGAATTATATTTTTTATCATAACGAAATTAATATTTTAAATTTTGATTAGTTCTAGATTTAAATTACACTTGATCAGTTTCATCTTGTATATTAATTCTGCGTAGAAATTTTAATAACGATGCCTGATAATATAGGTAAGAATAATAATTCATTATTGTAAATTCTTTATAAATTGTAAAAAATGTATGCACTCAAATTTTATGGCAAGATTATAATTATACTTCCTTGCAGAGTTAAAGTTCCTAAACAATTTTGAGCAGAAGAAAGTCAGCAACGAGAACGAGTATAAGGTTTATAGTGCAAGATGGTTAGTTTTGGTGTTATTTGTTCTGTACTCAATTTCAAATCTTGTGCAATATATCGAATTTTCGGTGATAGCCCACATTATAACAGAATATTATCAAGTTTCCTATGAAGCAGTAGATTGGACAACCATGGTTGCTGCAGTTGTTTATATAGTAGTCAGCATTCCTGGAACATATATTATTGATAAAGTAGTAAGTGGAATTGATACTAAATTACCGTATCCTTATTCAATTCAAATTAATCTGCTTATATTTTAGGGCATTCGCAAAACTATAATTATTGGAATACTTGGAACTTGCTTAGGATCGTGGATTAAAGTTGCTTCAGTACATCCTGATAGATTTTGGTTGATAATGCTTGGGCAAGGAATTGTTTCTGCTTTTCAAATATGTATTTTTCCATTACTGCCAAAACTAGCGGCTACGTGGTATGGATACGATCAAATATCTACCGCGTGTGGATTGGGTTGTATAGGAGCCCAAGTGCGTTTTTTCTTTAAAATTTACTCATGAAATAAGTCAAAAGAAATTTTGAATATTCCTGTTGATTAACTCATCCGGAATTTCAGATTGGATCTGCCTTATCTTTCATTATTCCTCCGTTGATTGTATATAATGGAAAAGTAGCAGAAATTGAAAAAAGACTTTATATATTAAATATTTCATACGCAATATTTGCTACCATCATGATACCACTGTTAATTTTATGTAAGTATAAAGTAAAAAAATTGAATCGTTTCTACAATTAATAGTTCCACTCACATTTTTAATCTAATTGTAGTTTTCAAAGAAGCTCCTCCAACACCACCGTCTATCGCACAGCAACATATAATTAAAGAAAAACTTTGTAATAAATCTAAAAGTTTTCTTGAAACCATTAAAACGATAATATTTATCAAGCCTTACATGTTATTTTTAATAATTTTTGGAATTAATATGGGCACTTTAAGTCCATTACAAATTCTGTCAAATCAAATTATTTTGAACTACTACCCAGTGAGTTTTATATTTCAACTTCTTTATAATGAAGATTATATTACTGATAATTTTAGGATGCAAGTTATGATGTGGGTGTTATTGGTCTATTGCAAACGCTGTTAAGTTTGGTTGGTTCAATGGGCATCAGCATTATATTGGATAAATTTAAGAAATTCAAGTATAACATGTCATTCTGATTAAATTGTACATAAAATTTCAAAATCACTTTTCAGAATATGTTGTTGGATAATCTATCTTTTATTATTCGTATCGATAATTTTGTACGTTGGAACAATAGATCAAGGACTACCATTCGTATATGTAACTTCAATTTTGATTGGGTAATGTATCAAATTATAGTTGTAATAATAGAATGGAGGTTGACCATTCGTCAATTTCTTTGCCAACCTAAAAATATGATGTAAAAATGTAAAATAATCCAGCAATTTTTTTAGTATTTTCTGCGGGGCGATGATTACATTGAGTATCGAGTTAATCATGGAATTTACATATCCAGAAACCGAAAGCATATGCACAGGACTTGTTTACAATTGGATGCAAATATCTTCTTTAGCATTCACTTTTTTGTGTGGGTACATTTTTAGAACTAATGGATTTATTTGGGCAAATTTGACTATAATACTATCTCTACTTGCGGTAGATATATTATTCTATTTTATAAAATTTGATTTACGTAGAAAAGCTATTCAAGATTCTCATAACAATAAAAGTGAAGTATCCTAGAGCTTACAAAATATTAAAAGTTTATTAAAATTGATTACCTATTAATTTTTTATTTGCGAAATAGTACAGATCATATTGTAAATATTTATTATTAATCTATTCGTTTTTGTTACATTATTTTAAATAAATTTTGACAGTGCTAGTAAGCACAGAATGTTCAACGATAATAATTTCTATAATTTTTTAAATATAAATAGTATTTAACGTAATTTTATTTTATTTTATTTCATTTCTACAATATGATCCTATGTAGTTACAGAGTAAATTTTTATTTGTTAAGAAATAGCTTCAAAATTTAATTTTTAATTATGACAAATTTTTTACGATAACTTGGATAAATAATAATAAAAAATAAATTGTGAAATGAGTTGTTCGTATTTCATGTGAATTTGTGAATTCATTCCAATATGTAAAACGTTTCTGTAATTTTCAACTGAGTAAAAAAATATGTATTTCTTAAAACTAACACGCAATTTTTCTATTTGTTCGGCTCGTTCCACTCGCCTCGCATCTGTAAAACTCTCTCGGTAAGAAAAGTTAATCTTTGCAAAGTGAGCTGTTTTGCATTTTAAAGACGAAAGTCAAAATTTAATTTAAAATTTAATATATTTTGTAGGGAATACTCCCAGATACACAAGCATGTTCATTGCTTGTTGTTGGCTTGCAATGACAAGCTTTACGTAGTTAAACACTGTCAAAGCTTGCCACAAAACTTTCGGCGACAAGCTTTACATAAAACCCTTGTCAAAAGGTGGGCGAAAAGAAAAAACTAGCTTAAATCACAAAAATTGCTATATTTTGGGTTTTTTGGAAATTTTTTGGATTTTGATATTTTTAAAAGTCCACTACGATGTTTTATAGAAGAGAATAATAAATTAATCTAAAACTCCAAAGCTACCGAATTTAGAGCGATTATTATTCTTGTTTATACATTTTTGTACAATTTTTTTGATTTTTTGAAAATAATATTATTTATTTCGATATCTCAAAATGCCGTTATCTGGCATCAGAACCTTTTTTGGAATTAAAAGAAAAATGTTGCATAAACAACAATATATTTCAGCGAAAGCGAATTCTGGAATATCACGTCAACCTAGCTTGCATAATCCGAAATGGATTCAGGCTACTTAATTTTAATTTGTACTTTTCCAATGTTTTACTCACTTATAGCATTATTGCAGCAGATAGTGGATAATTATACTTGTTCAGTTAATTCATGTTCATGCAGTTAATTCAAATTTATATTGCTTTCTTTTAACTGACTATAAATGAGTTTATAGTAGGTTTATGTTTTACGAGAGTGAACAGTATCTCTCTTTTTATGCAGTAATAGACTAAATGTACATTATAAAATACTAAAAATAAAATACATCGACTATAGTACGGAAGAATTAATATAATTTTGAGTTGGTTTTGTGTTAATAAAACTTTTTGTTTGGTATACTTATAATTTATTTATTATTATTCAATACACTGTAAGTATAATACTGCATGATTATAATTTGAATTAATTAATACACAAAAATCATTTCTTAGGTAGTTGTCAGAAAAAACCATTAAAACAATATGTCAAACATTACAGGTATTTTAATTGAATTAATAGTAAATATTATAAATAATTTAATATTAGAATAAAAAATTATATTAGCATGTTAAAATAAAATAACCAAAAAAATGTACTACATACTTTTTAATATTAAGACAAATTTTTACCAATGCAATACACTGTAGGTATAAATTTTGTCAAGATTTTTGCAATAGTAAAGTAATAAGTTATTTACTGTTTAAACAAGTTGACTAATCTTCACTTAATGGAAATTCTTAATGGAAATTGTGATCATAAATTGCTTGGAAATAGTAACCAAAACCAAAAGTGAAATAAACCAAACACAATTTTCAAGATTTGTAGATACGTGCATTACCGACAATCGTATTCACCAATCTCAATTAAGTCAGAAATAATCAGAATAAGTCAGAAAGTTGATTTTTTGATTTTTACCAAAGATGAATATAGAAGTTGATAGTCAAATAAGTTTTAAAGTAGTAGTAAATAAAATCAAGTATTACATCATAAACCCGAACCCATGTAGCACAAATGCTGCCTCAATATTGGGCCAATATTGAAAATTGGCGCAATATAGATTTCCCATATCGCCAAAATTGTTATTTTTTATAATTTTCAAAAAGCTTCCGTTTTATGAAAATGTTATGAAATTTTTTTTTAATAATCATATTGGTCAAAATATTGCAAAATATGTTATTGTACTTTTCAATATTAATATTAATACATCAATATTAATATTTAACCGATTTTGGCTGAAGATCGCAAGGCAATATTGCTTTCCAATATTGGCCTGATATTGCACCAAGCTACAGTCAATATACCAATATTGATGCAGCATTGATTTTCTATACCGGCTCAAAATTGAAAAACAATATTGGACCGATATTGGCTGCAGATCAGTAAGCCATATTGGTTATCAATTTTAGCTCAATATTGCGCCAAGCTACAGTTAATATTGGTCCAATATTGATTTATTATATCGGCCCAATATTGAAAAACAATATTGCGCCAACATTGTGTGCTACATAGGAAAACTCGACACTTGCGTGAACTTGGCTCTCCTTTTTTTAAAATATTAAATTTTTTTGTTATTGTTTTCGATTGTTTTCCATTTGTTTTCAATTGTTTTGATAATTTTTTTTTATTTTGCAAAAGAAAATTAAGAAAATCTTAAAAAACTTTTTTCTGCCAGCTCCCATTTTTTCGAAATTAAAAATTTTTTGTTGTTGTTTTCGATTGTTTTTGATTTGTTGTCAATTGTTTTGTAAAAATACATTTTTTAAATCAAATAATAACCGCAAAAATCGCGAAATAAGATTTAAAGCCAATCTCTATTTTTCTATTTATTATAATTTTCTTTCATTGTTGTTGTGGATCGTTTTTCCTTTGCTCTGAAGTGTCTTGTATTAATTTAGTAGTCGTGTACTCTACTTTATAATTTAGCGTCCTAAGACATCTATGAGTTTTGAGTTATTGTCATCAGACGACTTAAATAAAAAAATAATATATTATTATCAAGGTTTGACTTTATAAGTAAGTGAGTTTAACTTTATATCAGTTGACAATATCCAAACATAATTTTTTGCGGATTCAATAATAAATTTATTTATTATAAAATTTATAGCTAATATTATTATAAAAATAAATTTTATTATAAAATATTATTAATAAAAATAGATTAGAGCGGCCTGCGGAATGAAAATTAAATAAAAAAAGGAAACTTTGTATCAATAAAATTTGTTAATACTCGTAAGTTGCCTAACCTAGCATAAAGTATAAAAATAACTATTTGCTTATGGGCATCGTCATTTTGGGTCTGCGGCTCTTTAAAGCCGTGATTGGTTTAGAGCTGGTATTGGTACCAAAAGCGCTGTAAGCTTTCAATCAAACACGGCCTGTAGTGCAGTTTACGTTATGCGATTTTGCATAGCAAATTTTTCGAAGTTCAAATTATACAATTCGACCCGAAGATAAACTCGCAAACGAAGTCGTGAACAGAAAACCACTAAAACCAGTCGTACAAGAGAAATCGTATGTAAAATCGTAAGCAAAATCGCATAACGTAAACTGCACTTATGTCTGCATTTTTATGGTTTGCGTCCTTTTGGGACTGCGTCTTTTTAGATCTGCCTCCTTTTGAGTTTGTAGATATATAATATGTATGTATCGATTACCTATGATTATTTACTCAAAGAAACAATTGGAAACAAATTAAGAACAATCGAGAACAACAACAAAAATTTTTATTTTGAAAAAAGGGGACCTGGCCCAAAATCTTATTTTGCGATTTTCGCGGTTATCATTTGATATTTCATATTTTTACAAAACAATTGACAACATCAAATTTTTAAGAATAATAAATATTTTTGTACAGTTCGTTCGTATCAGACTTTTAAGTACCTATTATTAGCATTTTTCTAACTTGCATGTCAAATTTGGAATATAAACAATAATTATTCTCATCGGTGTACATTTTATTATTATCAATAAAAAGGACAAGTCATGTAATTAAAATCAAATTAACAGTTAAAATAAATTAGTCGCCATTACACTACATATATATTACATTACATTACATACATATAATGTCAAGCTAACCTTGCGGTAACATCCTATCACTTTTGGTAGATTACTTTATTACAATGCTGCTTCTTCCAATTAGATTTGCTTATTTAGTAATTTAAACATGCCAGGATTTCTTATTATTTGTTCAATTTCTTTCTAACAGGTTTAATTTAATTGTAGTTTTTTGACGAAGAAGTCTTGTTTTATTATACTTAATCAAGTGTGTGTTGGTGGTATTCTAGGTGTATCCCCGTTATTGTTCCCCTTTATATCCATTTTGTCTTTGGCACTTTCAAGAATGTCAAATCTGAACAAGTGTCCCTGGTATTTGCAATTTCCATTTCGTGTACCTTGGTTTCTATCCAAACATGAATATGTCAACTAGGGGACTTTAAACTAATTTTCACGCATATGTTTAACAAATGGAAAAAATACGGAACACGTTCAGAAAAACGGGACAATCCTGTTAAAAATGGCACGTATGGTCATCCTATTGTAACAATATTTACGCTTGTATTATGAAAATAATGTCCAATCTCGTTTTACCAAAACTGGATGCTTATTATTATAATAATTATTATATTAGATTATCCATATACTGCTCTCATATTCGGTATCTGACCTGTAGACACATGACAATTTTTGTTACAATGTGGTAAATGGTCTTGTGAAATTTCATTATACATAAATGTGGAAAAAAATTTTCAGAAACTCAAAGCAAGTTTGTGTAAAAGGTGACAGATACGAACAACTAACGCAGACCGCAATTACGAATTTAAGCAGTAAATTTGAAAGTTTTGCATCGGTACAAGCGATTACAGTGAATAGCTGAAATTTCAGTGAGGATATTTAAACTATATTATATTCCATATTAAATTGTAACATAAATATTATGTACATTACACATAATATTGATGTAATAACATCAATGTTTTTCCAATTATTTATGCGTTTTATTACAAATCATAATCCAAACCGAAAATCAAATCAAGAATTAAGTTTATCTCTATAAATTATAAAATATTTATAAAGCTATTTTTGTTGTATAGAATCGGAATTATTGAATCTTCAAGTGCAAGGAGGTGATCCTATTAAAGTGAAAAATTACAAAGTATATAAAAAAAGATGGTTAATTTTAATATTATTTATGCTTTTCTCAATTTCAAACTGCATTCATTACATCGAGTTTTCCATAATAGCTGATCTTATAGTCGAATATTACCAAGTTTCCTACACAGCAGTGGATTGGAGCACAACTATTACATCATTTATGTATGTGGTAGTCAGTATTCCTATAACATATGCATTAGATAAAATAGTAAGTTATTATTTATTATAAAATTAATTTTAGTATAATTTATAATTATTTTGGTATTCCGAATAAATATCTCGAAATATTGCAGATCTGGTCTGCAGATCAAATATTGACCTTGGTGGTATGCAGACCAAATCTGTAATTTATCTGCAGATAAACTGATAGGTGAATGGATACTCTTATGCCCGATTTCTTCACCTTCAGATATCTATCGGATAAGTATAACTGGTAGGTATAAGTATTATAACCAATCAAACAACTGTAAAAATTGGAATTACGGCTATTTGATTGGTTATTCTTATAGTTGTACTTATCCGATAGATATCGGGCATTAGACAAATTCCATCATTCATAAAAAAAATTTGTTTTGAATATTGTTTAATGGCAAAATGATGAGATTATTTGCAAGTCATTATATTATTATAACCATATTTTGAAGATTTCGGCAAGAACCCATCAAATTGGTTTTGTGGTTACCGTTAATAATATGTAGGTACTTACCCGTTAGTTGGTTTTTGAAATTATATTATTTACTGTACCCAAAAAATTGAATAATTGAAAAAACGCCAATTTCATACCATTATTTTATAGGGAATTCGCAAAACCTTTATCATTGGAATAATAGGTACTTCAGTGGGATCTTGGCTTAAAGTATGCTCTGTGCATCCAAATAGATTTTGGTTAGTCATTTTTAGTCAAGGAATTTTATCAACTTTTCAAATATTCATTTATCAGTTGACTCCTAAACTTGCATCAGCATGGTTTGGTTATGATCAAATATCAACAGCTGTGGGATTAGCCTGTTTAGGATATCAGGTAGGTATTAAAAGATACTGAAATATTAAGACAAAATGTTTCTAAAGTTACATCAATCAATGTAAACAAAATTATAAGCTAATCTAAAAAGTCTACGATACAATAAATCCATTGGTTTCAGATCGGATATGCTCTTTCTTTTATACTTCCGGGATTAATTGTATTTAAAGGAACAACTGGGACTATTGAAAGAAGCCTTTATATATTGAATATTTCATATGCAATATTTGCTACCATTTTGATACCTTTGCTGTATGTATGTAAGTAAGAAATTATATAAATATAAATATTTA
Source organism: Cantharis flavilabris (assembly GCA_949152465.1). Lineage (NCBI taxonomy): Eukaryota > Metazoa > Arthropoda > Insecta > Coleoptera > Cantharidae > Cantharis > Cantharis flavilabris. Next base: position 16,262,826 of record OX424435.1, read on the forward strand.
AATCTTTTAACTATAATATGTTAACTTTTTCAGTTTCATCAGATGCTCCACCAACTCCTCCTTCATATTCACAAGAACATGCACTTACAAAAAGACGCACTGATTCCAAAAGTCTAATTAAGACATGCAAAACAATATTATTTAACAAATCTTTCATGTTATTTTCAATTATTTTTGGAATAAATACAGGAGGTCTAGGTCCTGTCGTGCTTATGTTACACCAAATTATTCAAATTTATTATCCTGTAAGTTTTCTCTTTAAATAATTAATATTAGTAGCTTTATAATTTTTACATTATTATCAGGATTCAACTTCCCATTCAGGAATTATTGGTCTCTTACAAACGTTTTCTTCTTTATTTGGTTCAATCATTATTAGCATTATTTTGGGCAAATTTAAAATGCACAAGTATAAACTAATTCATTTAAATTATAATTATTTCTTACCATACAATATTTTTTGCAGAATAACTTGTTGGGTACTTTATTTTTTGCTTCTTTTATTGATAGCGTTGTATTCTGGAACAATTGATCAAGGATTAGGATTTGTATATTTTTTCAATATTCTAATTGGGTAACTTTCCTATTTCATTTATTTATATATATTTGTTAGGGATAAAGAAAATTTGTTTCAGAATGACGGCCGGATGTTTAACAACTTCCGGTATTGGATTAGCAATGGAATTTACTTTTCCAGAACCAGAGGGTGTCTGCGTTGGAATTTTACTTAATTTAGCGCAAATAATAACAATATTGTTTGTAATACTATACGGTTATATTTTTAGAACATACAGTATTCTATCAGCAAATTTAACATTGGTAGTTATATTATTATTTGCAGATTTGCTGCTATTTTTCTTAAAATTTGATTTACGGAAAAGAACTATTGAAAATTCTAAATTTAAAAATGGTAATTTATAATAAAATGATTCTCAACTATAATATAAACTTAGTAAACTTTATTTAAAAGCTGTGCTCTAAAGTGAAACAAAATGTAATCTAAAAATTTTAAGTGTCTGAATATCTTGATTGAAGTAAAATTGACTTTTTAAAAATAAATTATAAAATATAAACTACTACATTAAAGGCATATAATAAGTACCTACTAATATTTGTGACAATGATATTATTAAAATGAAACTAAGCCTGGTACCTTTTCATTACAAGATTCAATGGTCCACTCCACACGAATCGAATCGAATCAAAACAAAACATAATCAAGCAAAGGTCATTACCTAAAATTATGTCATCACGCCTGCTCCATAACGATAATAGGTGTTTCCAAAAATCACACCTGACTTTTAATTTAGTGCAAATAATAAGAATATTGTTTATAATATTATACGGATATATTTTTAGAATATTAATGCTCGGTTTGATGAACCTTCGTCAAGGCATTTGATCAACGTCAAATGGTTTGACGTTCGTTAACTCATAAAATTCTGTTTCATAATTATGGTTAAAACAGATTTGACGTTGATCAAATGCCTTGACAACCTTGACGAAAGTTGGTGAAATCGGGCATTAGTATTCATATTATGGCAAATTTAGCCATGACAGCTAAAGTATTAGCTGCAGATTTACTGCTATTTTTCTTAAAATTTGATTTACGTAAAATAGTTTTAGAAAATTTTAAATTTAAATTTGGTGATTTGTAAAAATAATAATAATTAAGGCTGTATAGATATACAGCTGGATTCATAAAAATATTGTAAAACACTCTTTAAACCTATTTTAGTTAAAACGTGTTTTAAGGCTTACAGAGCTGTTTAACTTTCGTTCAATCATAAACGGTTGATAAACTTTCGGTAACTATAATTTCGTTACAATACGGATTCAAGCGAATTTGGTGTAGTTGAGTTGGTATCTTCGAAATATATGAACTACTTCGTATTAAATGAACTAAACTATAACCTAAAAGTTACTTAGGGCCCTATTCTAAAACGTTTTCGTTATCTTAACGATTCGTTGAAACCAGTAAAGTTTGGTGTACACTCAAAAAAATTTTAAGGTTATAAAAAACATTTTTTCTATTTTACTTCAAAATAAAGTCACTTTAAAAGCCAATCGCGTATCAAACAATATTTTGAAACGCAATTTTTTGTTTTAAAGGGTTGGTAATTAACCTTCATCCGCTCGCGCGATTTCAAGTTCCACCGGCGCTCGCATGGCGGCAACTTGCCGCACGTCAACTTTTGTACATATTATGCACTTTTTTTTACATTCTAGATTAGAAATTCATTTTATTTGAAATGTAAAAAGCAAATTGATGTTTCCCAAATATTTTGAGGTGTCCAACGACCGAGTGGGTACACGTTAAAGCACTGTACAGCACAGACCCATGTAAATAGCCGATTCCACAAGCGCCATTACGGATCTCGCCTTCGGCTCGAACCGTAAACTTTGCGCTTATGTAATCGGCCATTTACATGGTCTGTGCTGTAATATACTATTACAATAAAATAACGTGGGAAGTTGTAAAAATAAATCAATCTAAAAATCAACCCTTTAAAATTAAAAAATTTTTTTTAAAAGAAAAATAAAAACAAACTGGGATGAATACTAGAGAGGTTCCCTAGTCAATGTCCATATTATCTTGATCCGAGTTTTGGCAATTGTTGCAAGTAACTGTACAATGCTGTTTACATACAAATTTACGGCAATCCTTGCAAACCAGTTGTGTTCTGTGGTTCTTTTTTGGTCCGCAAATGTGGCAAATGGGTCTCTGGTTAGCTTGGGGCTCCACAGGTGGCCGATTTTCTTGCTGTACTCGGTATTTTTCCAAAAATATATTCAAATCTTTGGGCAGATTTTGCAGAAGAGCACGTTCTCTCAAATTTTCAGTCATCAGTTCCATAGACAAATCATATAAGTATGTCCTCTTGATACACTTATTAAAGGGGTTGTTCATTTGGAAGATTCTAAAAGAATTTATTCCCGCAATATCAAGAAGGCGAAAAAATATAGTTATTGGCCATCTTTGTGTTCTTCTCGAAGTTGTTATTCTAGAACACATGAGGTCCACCGTGTCAACTCCACCCTTCGTACTGTTGTAATCAACAATATGTACAGGTTTTCCCAATTTTTCGTCAATTTTGTCGGTATCATGAACAGTTGATAAAACAAAAACAACTTTATGTTTACTGGCATCCGAATAAATGGTTTCCTGGAACTAACTGTTTATTTTCTGTAACAAATTCGGGTGGAACTTCTGCCTTATTTTTTCTCAAGGTGCCTATAAATGTTAAGCCAACGCTCAATAAATAATCTGCCAACGGAATGCTACTAAAATAGTTGTCGGTAGTAACATTTCTGTTTGATTTTTTGATAGGTTCAACTAATCGTTTTACGAGGTCGAAAGGTTTGTTTGAACAAACGCAAGGTCCTGGATTTTGAACACCACAATAAATTTCCATATTATAAGTATAATAAGTTTGTGCATCGCAAAGTGCATATATTTTTAAGCCATACTTAGCTGGCTTTTTAGTCATGTATTGACTGAAGGAGCATCGACCTCGATATGCTACCAACATTTCATCAATAGTGGTACACTCTCCAAGGCTGTAAGATTTTTGGCAGTTGAAAATAAACTTGGTGAGTAAATCTCGAATAAGGGCTAATTTGTCGGTTTCCCTGCGCTCGGTCCTAGTGTGAATGTTGTCAAACCTGAGGGACTTCAATAAGAAACGGAAGCGATTTTCGCTAAAATTAGCACGCAAGATTGTCATTCCCGTTCCGTTTGTATTAAAATATTCTTTAAAATCAGCCCGATTTCCCCTTTTTATGGCTATCAAGAACAGAGCGCCAATAGAAGCTAAACTTTCTACCTTTTTTGTTTCTCTATAATCTCTCGCGCGTACGTCAGCTGAAGTGGATTGAAGACTTGATCTTTTATTTTTTATAAATATATTTGTGTATTTTACAATTTCGTCAATCATCTCCAAAAAGATTATTTGAGAAAAACATTCAAGTTTTGTTTTACACTGTCGAGCTTGTATGCTTGTCCCTTAGGTCCGGGGAGAACTTTTATTATATTTTTAGATTTAGTTTTTGAAACTTTAGAAACACTTTTATTCGCCCACAAAGTTAAACCGTCTTTTCCGATATAAAAACTCAAGTCATCCGATTCTGTCACTACATCACTATCCAGGTCTTCATCTACATCCTGATCAACTTCTGAGTCGCTGTTGTGATTGTGCTCAACAATGTGTTCAGGTTCAAAATCTACATCGTCAGGATCATCAAATAATTCGTACTCTTCATCTTCCTCATGTCGTAATTCTTCTAAAAGCTCGAAATCTCAACCGTGTCACCTTTTATCAATATAAACACAGAAGCTTTGACAGAAGCCATTGATGCGCGAGCCACAGTGGTCACTAAGCGAAGTAGATTCGGCACGGGCGTACCAACGAATTGGGGTGAGCGAGTTTTACTTATTAGTGTGTTGAATTTTAAAAGCGTAGTGAACGCTTTTGTTTTGAGTTGTTTGTTACGAACGTCGAGATCGAAGAGAGAAGATAATTTTTGACCAACCTAACTCTTTTGTTGCCAATCGAGCAGAGCTCGATTACTATTTGTTTAGTTTTAAGGTACTAATCAGATCTGATCAGTTGGGTAGATTATTTCTATTTTATCACACTCTCTGCGTTCAGTTTGTGTTACTTGTGCGGTACGACCTGTGCAATTCGGCGTCGTATATTTTATTTTTTGGTTATTATTAAACGCAGCTTACCTTTACTGGTGTTTTATTTATTCTTTAGCTTTTGCACTTTAGGTATTAACATCTTTGGCGAGAGGCATAAAGTGCATGGCGCCATTTGGAGTTATTCGTGTTTTGAGTGGAGCAAGAGTGATCTTGTTTCCCCCCCCCCCCCCATAAATTGCTCTACCGTAAGTTGAGCCGTAGCGCCGCTCTAGAAGACCAGGTAAAGGTAAGTTTGGAAGCGTAGTCTAGCCAACTTTTGTTGCTGGGACGCAGCCAGGCAGCATAAACATATCTAATACTAAAAATAAAATTTAAAGAGAATTTACAATCACTGATGGAAGTTTTGAAAATATAAGTTTATTACAAATTTTTCGAAATTATTCTCGTCTTCGTCCACAACACACTAATCATCAACGTTTCTTTATTGGATATAGAAGTGGCAAATGCATTATTGAACCGATCGGCATAAATACAATTGGTAGCATCCCAAAGAAAATTGCTGCTTTTCTAGGTTTAACAAATCCTAACGAATATACTGGCCACTGTTTCAGGCGATCATCGGCTTCGTTATTAGCAAATGCAGGAGCTGATATGCTAACAATCAAACAACATGGGGAATGGAAATCGAGTAATGTTGCGGAAGGTTATGTGGAAAGATCCATTGAAAGAAAAAGAAAGATAGCGATGAAAATTTTTGGGAAAGAGGAATATGCTACTAATAAAGTGGAAATAGATGAATCCTCAAACAACGAAAGCACGAATGCACTAATCGCTGTGTCTTCAGAAACTTCGACAACAGAAAAAAATGTGACATCGTCTTTGTACTCGAGCATTTATATTTCAAATTTAAAAGATTGTATTGTAAATATTTATAAATAATAAAATTTTGAAATTTTATTGTGAAAATTAATTTTTTATTTATTTTGGTACTTTTTTGGTGCCAAAATAACCATCATTTCAAAATTGAAATGATAACTGAAATGTCATCATTATGATATGAAATTATAAAAAATTTGTTGTGATAGCGAAGAAGTTACAGACTGGATTGAAAAACACAAGTTTAAAACAAAAAAAGCTTGTTTTATCAATTCTGCAACATTATAATACACCATATCTGTAAACTAAACTTTACGAGTTTTTAGTTAAACTTTACGAAAACGTTACAGAATAGGGCTGTTAATTGTGTTGTAATTATAAAAACAATCAATTTGATAGCTGACAGTTGACACTACGATGCATACCAAGTGTATTCACCGGGAAGATGTTATTTGAATGTAACGTGTGAATTGCTGAATGCAAGTTTTTGGAAATATTATATAAAAATTGTTGTTTATGCATAAAGTAGTAGTCTAGTAGCAGTCTTAAGGTTAATCTTGTAGCAATTAGAAGTAGATTTAGTGCATGGACTTCTAATGCCCGATTTCTTCACCATGAGATATCTATCGGATAAGTTTAACTATACGGATAACCAATCAAACAACCGTAAAAATTTAAATTACGGTTGTTTGATTGGTTATCCGTATAGTTATATATCTCAAGGTGAAGAAACCGGGCATAAGTCCATGATTTAGTGTAAAAATTTTAATTTCAATAAATAAATAATTTTGAGTTTTTTAAAAACTTAAATTTAAGTTCAATAAATATAATTAGCGGTCATCAATCATATTATTTATAACATGAATAGCATTAATATCAAATTCCATACATATTTTTTTTAAATAAGTAATTTGAAATAATAAAATTTTTTGACACAAAAAACATAAAGTAGGGTTATTTACATACGGTGCTATTCATAAATAGCTATTTATTATACAAGTGTCTTATAAGGCAAATAAGTTACGAAAGAAATGTTTAGCCACGAGAGCTTGCTCAAGTGGCTAACTTTTCTTGAGTAACTTATTTGCTGTTAAGACACGCGTGTAATAAAGCTTTATCCAATACCTCGTAATAATAATTTAAAATGTAATCAAAAGTTTTGACGTTTTAAAATGTCAGATGTAAATTATGAAAATTAGTATAAAGTAGGTGTACTCATAACTTACATAAGTCATTAGTGTTTTATAGACCTCATAAGTCACTAGTGTTTTATAGACCCCATAAGATATGTAAAATCGGCATTATTATGCCTTCATAAGACAGAGGTGTTGGATAAAATATTTTAAAACACTCTTTAATCCTATTTTAGTTAAAACGTGTTTTAAGGCTTACAAGCATTTTAACTTTTGTTCATTCATAAACGGTTGATAAACCTTCAGTAACTAAAATGGTGTTAAAATAGTGAATTTAGTGTAGTTGAGTTGGTATCTTCGAAATATATGAACTACTACGTATACAAATGAACTAAACTATAACCTAAAAGTTGTTTAATTGTGTTGTAATTATAAAAACAATCAATTTGACAGCTGACAGTTGACACTACGATGCATAATTGACGTACGTTTACACTAGCATATTCGCTCTCTTTTCTATTATGAATTTTTTGGAAGTATGACAAAGACAACCGAATAGTATGCGTCAATTCACACAACAATAAAAAGCATAAAGTATGGTTTACATATAGTGAAAACTGTATTTTAAGTAAAAATTTCCTTAAAATTGGTTTAAAAGTGGTTTAAAGAAGGCTCCACCCTATTTGAAATATTGCCAAGTTACAATAATAGAATTTTAAGTAAACTGCAATAATTGATAAATCAATCGAAAGTTGCCAAATCCAACCTGATTAAATCCAAATCTATATAAATATATTATTAGGTAGATATAGATAGATAGATAAATAAATAAATATTATGTTGGGAAAAAATAATTCCGTTATTCTTATATTTAATATGTCAAGACTTTATTTAACAAGGTGCGGATTTCATGATTTGGCTCAAATATGCCCCCTTTTTGTTTTATAATTTGTTACCATTCTAAACGAAACTTCATAATGACTAATGACTCTCTCATAAAAGCCCTGATCCCTATTAGCAAAAAACTGTTTCCGATTTCTTATCGAAGAAGTTTTGCAATAATAAAAATTTATGGTACTAGCTTGGTGGGAGGTTCGGACTATAAGGTGGATGCATCAAAACTTCCCAACCAAACTCTCGAAATAGCTTGTGAGTCACTAATTCTTCACCAATTAGACGTTTACTTTCTGGTATAATTACTTCTTTCAAAAGATTTAAGTATATTACCACAGCATTTACTCCTTCATTTACTCTTCCCTAATTCTTCTGAACACATAGACCCCCAAATCATTCATCTCTCATTTAAAGACAAATAAATTAAAATAGAATTAAAAATTTTAAAATCTCTTGACATAAAAAAGATGCAATTGAGTGCGACTTTGTCAACAACTATCAATCCATTGATTTATACGTTATCAACAAACTGATACATAAATATTTGAGTGGAAACCTTTTGTTGTAGATATTTTTGTATAAGTGTAGTCAGCATGCAAAGTAGAACAATCATGAAGGACAATAAGATAGGTAGCATTTTTATTACTTCAAATTCAAATTTTTATTTTGTCCATAATTTTATTTCAAAAAACGTATATAAGAAGTGTTTTAACTAGTTTTTAATTTGGGTTTACAGAATTAATGTCAAATAAGAGTTTCGAAAAGAATAAAAACGTAAACGAATATAAGGTTTATAGAAAAAGATGGTTGATACTGTTTTTATTTATTCTATATTCAATTTCAAATAGTTTGCAATTTATAACGTTCTCCGTAATAGCACACGTTATAACCGAATATTACCATGTTTCATATGGAGCAGTAGATTGGACTACCATGGTGACATCTGTTGCTTATTTAGTACTCAGTACACCTGGAACGTATTTAATTGATAAAATAGTAACTATCAACTAGTAAACCATAATTGAATAATTACGATATGTGCTCTTATTTTAGGGTCTTCGAAAATCCGTAATTATTGGAATAATTGGGACGAGCCTAGCAGCATGGATAAAAGTTGCTGCGGTACATCCTGATAGGTTTTGGTTAATAATTGTGGGGCAAGTAATTGTAGCTATATCACAAATATGTGTTTTTCCATTAATTCCAAAACTTGCGGCTACTTGGTTCGGTTACGATCAAATATCTACTGCATGTGCGATAAGTTTAATAGGAATGCAAGTAAGTTTGATTAAAAGCAATAGTTATTATATATTTCTGCCTCTTGAAAATACTTTTCAATCTGTTTGTCACAGAAATACTTTTGCATTTTTAAATCAGAAAATATACCATTATAATATTATAATAACCATTATCTTGTTAGTAACAATTTATAAATTCAAAGTATTTTTGTATTGATATTTTTTATTATATATTATGTATATACCGATAGATTTAAAAAGAGGAAAAGTGAGATCCTTTTGAGAAAAATGTTAGCAAGGCGAGATCACTTGGAGAAAGTCGAGATCCACTTTCGGATCTCGACTTTTTTAACGTGTATATCGAGTTTTTCCGTTAAATGTTGGTAAGGTAGGTCGCTTATTTGAAATTTATGCTGGATCTCGTTTTTCCGATATTTTTCGTATTATATACATTAGTAGTTCTCGAGTAGTAAGGTGGAGCGCTGCTATCGGCAAAGTGTATATATGTATATTTGTAATTGTTTTAAGCCACGCTGAGATCCGATAACTTGGCAACGTAGCAAAGCACGCATTCATAACCGAGTTGACTAATTTTAGCAGATAATGTTTTAATGATTACAATGATGCAGTAAATGTTCCGTAAAGAAAAAAATAACAATATTATAAATATCTTTTGTTATTAGTTAATAAACTTCAATATAAAAAATTAAATCTAAATTTTTACCAAAAAAATTTAAACGTTTCTATTGCAAGTTAGAAAATTGAAAAATAATTCTTGTAGAATATAATATATGAATTATTGAAAATTTCTGTTCAGTTTTTGTTATAGTTATTTTTCTTTTCTGTTTCGGATAAACGTAATATTTTTGGGTTAATCGAAAATTTAAGAATTTAGGTTTGAATATGAAGTTGTTTCATCAGTTTGATAAGTTACTGGGTTAGTTGGCGTAGTTTATTTCTGTGTTTATAACAAGTCAATTAAAATGTTTAGTGGATTAAATTAATATTTAAATGGATTTGTTTTTAAATTTTTATAATAAATGTTAAAACTACACAGTACATACAAGTAGTGCAAAATTTTTTGGACCTCCGAGCAAGTTACGTATGGGAAAATAAACTTTTAATGAACTTAAATGAACTTCTATTTTGCAAAAATAATAAATTATTAGAAATAATTGCTAAGATCAACAAAACTAGGATTCTTAATTTAATTAGTTAAATGGGTAATCCGATTTAAAGTAAAGGGAGCGCTTGTAATTTTTGGACGCTAAGAATTTAATTCAGGGTCGAATCGAGTTCGGGTTTTAGGTAATACGAAACGGCCAATGGGTAGAATAAATTACATTTTATATTATACCATATAAAGTAAACCCTCTCACTGGATGGTTAAATCACAACGTTATTTTTAAAAATTCGTAATCACGTTTTACTTTTTAGCCTCTAGAATCAACAAAAAACGTTGGCGTCTTGATAACCGATATGCTAACCTAGGTGCTAACCTTGCTAAATTAAATGGTTTAGAGATCATTATCTTATTTCTATGGTGGGCGATAGAAATAATACAAGTCAATTTCTGTCATTAAAGTTATGTAATTTTTTTAATAAGGCATTAATAAAAAAACTTTTTTAAAAACTTAACTTAATTATTTACTTACTTCACAATGCCCTGAAGGCCAAGATCTAGCTCATCAGATTAAGATTACTTTTTGACAACTTTTTGATGTGTTTCGACAACTATTTTTAGTTAGTAAATAAAATATCAGATTATTATTTTATATGATGACTTTGTTTGATTTGATTGATTAAAATAAATTAAAGGGCGGGCCGGACACCTAGTACGCCAGCTCCGCTATTGCGGACAGGATTGTTGATGCTCGCGGGCCGGATCTGGCCCGGGGGCCGTAGTTTAGAGACCCCTGGTCTAAATAATCATCAAGCAGGAGGGGGGGGGGGTGATTTTTGAAAAACGCTAGCTAACACTTCAATTCAAGGTCAAATCGAATTCGGTTTATCGACAATAAATCAAACTGCAAACGGTCTAAATAACAACAATTTAAAATAGTGATGGGCGCTTGCAACTTTTGCGGGACGCTAGGTAACAATTTAATTCAAGGTCGAATCAAGTTCGGGTTTTCGGAAATAAGTCAAACTGCCAACGGTGTAAATTATCATATTATAAAACAGGGGGGTGACCTATGAATTTTTCAAAAACGCTAGCTAACACTTTAATTCAAGATCAAATCGAGTTCGGGTTTTCGGCAATAGATCAAACAGCCAACGGTGTAAATTATCATATTATAAAATAGGGGGGAGGACCTATGAATTTTTCAAAAACGCTAGCTAACACTTTAATTCAAGGTCAAATCGAGTTCGGGTTTTCGGCAATAGATCAAACTGCCAACGGTGTAAATTATCATATTATAAAACAGGGGGGGGACCTATGAATTTTTTAAAAACGCTAGCTAACACTTTAATTCAAGGTCAAATCGAGTTCGGGTTTTTGACAATAGATCAAACTGCCAACGGTCTAAATAATCCAAATTAAAAATAGGGGTGGAAGGTTGCAATTTTTGTGGGACACTAAATAACAATTTAATTCAAGGTCGAATCAAGTTCGGGTTTTTGGCAATAAATAAAACTGCCAACGGTCTAAATTATCATACCATAAAACGGGGGGGGGGACCTGTGAATTTTGCAAAACGCTAGTTAACACTTTAATTCAAAGTCAAATCGAGTTCGGGTTTTCGGCAATAAATCGAACTGCCAACGGTCTAAATCAAGGGTCTTCAAACTATTTAGCTTAAGGGCCAGCCTGATTACTCCACAATGCCCCAAGAGCCAAGATCTAGCTCATCAGATTACGATTACTTTTTGACAACTATGTGATGTGTTTTGACAACTACTTTTAGTCGGTAAATAAAATATCTGATTATTATTAATCATTATTAATAATTAATAGCCCGCCAGGTCCGCTATTGCGGGCCGGATTGGTGGTGCTCGCGGGTCGTAGTTTGGAGACCCATGATTTACATAATGTCAAGTAAAATATCAAAAATTTTAAAATTATAATATCAAAAGTTATACAGTTTTTTCGCTCTCCTGTAAAGTTGCCTTTTTTTTTACTTGTACTGTTTCTATCGCCCACCATAGATTTTTTACTTCTATTAAAGGACAGTTACGGTCTGATGTTTCGGTGGTTCAGCTTGAGTGGAGCAAAAACTTTATATTAACTGTACTCCCTGGTCATGTGAAGGCGAACCACCACGATAATCTGCATTGAAAACCCTTTATAAAATAAAACGGTCAGCTAAAACCCATCCTGAGTTGTAGCGCAACTTTGGTCTAATGGAATTTGGTTATTTTAAACAATGAATAAGTATTTATTTGTGAGGACCTGGAATAAGTAACTTCTGATTGATTAAATTTAAATAAAAATTAGTAACTTCTGATGGGTCAAATTTAACCCGTAAGTAGCGAGGTGGCTTTCTTGTCGCACAAGAAACGAGATGCTTTACCCCAATTTTGTTTTAAAGAGATAAATTCAATCAGACGATGTGAAACACATGCCCGAGGGGTACATGAAGCCCGATGATACAATGATTACACCTATCGATATCGTTAACTGACGGCATTTTCAAAATCTACTGGGAGCTGTCACACCCCACCTCGCTACTTACGGGTTAAGTAAAATGTAAAATTTGACCAATCAGAAGTTACTAATTCCAGAACTTCATAAGGAAATATTTATTCGTCGTTTAAAATCACGGCCCTAAGTACCTATATTCTTCTTTGCGTACTAACAATTCTAATATAAGTTTACCACGAGTATTCATTATTAATTAAAAAATTCAATAATTAATGTAAGATTAATAATTTTATAAATTAAAATTAATATAATAAATTTAAGTTCTCTTAAAAACACGATTATGCTTATGAAATATAAGTTATACTAATGCACTATAATAATGCAAGCATTAAATTTTTTTTTTGCTATTCTTGCAACTTTTAGTTTATATAAACTTGGCAACACTACATGATCTCATCTTGTCCTATAGATTACAATTTATACATTAAAGGATCTCAACCTGTCCTTTTTCTTTTAAGGATCTCCCTTGTCTCAACTTTTAACATTAAAAATTAAAATGGAATATTCTTTCCCCTCTATGGTGGTAACATTCAGAATTACTGTTTCCAGATTCTTTATGAAAATATATATGGCTAATTTGTAATATTTAAAGGGGATCTCTGGTAGTCCTAGTTTTATAAGGATCTCTACTTGGATTAAAAATATATATATATACATATATTTTATGTATATAATTTTATACTGTGGGACTCGATTGATGTGCAATTCAAATATTACAAAATTTCTATTGGTGTTCACATCGATTGGTATACACTTTTTTTGAGTGAACACAATGAAACTAAAATTGAAGCTATTATTAAATACATTAAATGAAAAGAAGAATAAATTTAAAAAATATTTTGTTCTGATCAACATTCTGAATAAATGCTCGATCACATTGGAGATATCCTTGTAGAAATAATAAATTTAATTTAAATTCTTTGAGTTGTAGATTGGAACAGCAATGTCTTTTGTGCTTCCACCATTAATTGTACTTAGTGGTGAAGAGGGAGATACAGAAAAAGGACTTTACCAATTGAATATAGGATACGCTGCTTTTGCCACCATCTTGGTACCATTATTAATTATATGTCAGTAAAATTTTTTCGGGCACTTGATTTTAAAATCTAAAACAATTTTAAATTTTTAGTTTTTTCTGACGCCCCTTTAACACCCCCTTCTATTGCGCAACAACAAGTAGTTAACGACAAAAATAGTAATCAAGTTAAAAGTTTTTTTGCAACTTGTAAAACAATAATATTCATAAAACCTTACATGATGTACTTAGTTATTTATGGTGTAAATTTGGGACTGTTAAATACAATTCAAATTCTATCGAATCAAATTATTCTGAGTTATTACTCCGTAAGTATTTCATATATTTTTTAAACTTAAATAACTAATAATTTTTAATACTTCTAGGATGCAGATTATGATGTAGGAATCATCGGTCTGTTAGTAACATTAGTAAGTGTAATTGGTTCAATGAGTACTGCGATTTATTTGGATAAGTATAAGAACTTTAAGTATAAATCACAGATTTTAAAGTTACTGTAACAATATAACTAATATGTTTCAGGATTTCTTGCTGGACGATTCACTTTATATATTTTATGTTACTGATTATCTATATTGGAATAATAGATCAAGGACTGGAATTTGTATATATAACGTCCATACTTTTAGGGTAACGTATAAATCTATCACTAGTATACAGAGTTGAGGTCACAACAATTTTTTGATATATTTTTTAATTGCAACTTGATTAATTTACTGCTTGATAAACAGAACCTCCGATTTTTTAAATCAAGATTAAAGAATTCAATATTTTCGTATCATTACCACATAAACCTTTAATTTTGCAGGTACATCTAATTAATTTAACTTTAATGTGAATGAATTTTCAGAATTTGCTCTGGTAGTATAATGAACTTGGGATTACAATTAATAGTAGAATTTACATATCCAGAAGCACCAACTGTATGTATGGGCCTGGTAATGAATTGGATGATGATAGTATCCTTGATATTTACAATTGTCGGTGGGTACATGCCTAGATCGTTTGGATTTATTTGGGCTAGCCTGACTATGGTAGCAACAATATTCGCATGTGATTTATTGTTTTTTTGCTTTAAATTTGATTTACGAAGAAAGGCCATTCAAGAAACTCAAAGCAAAAGGGAAGTAATTCATAGCCCATAGAACAATTAAAATTGTAAGAATGTTCGCATAGCGCTAGGAACGGTATTCGTCTATCGCAGTTATAAGCAATGCAAAAATAAGTTGAAACTTAAAAACGGAACTTGAGTCTTTTGCTGTTTTTGTCAATCCATCTGTACATTTGTATGTTTGCTGTCAAAAGCTTTAGATGGATTTATGAAAGTAGTAATAATATGATAAATTACTCGCTGAAGCTGCTTACATATTTTTATTTATAATCTCTTTGTTAAATAATTTTATTTTTATTGTTTCTAGAAACCTATTTTATTCAATCATTAAAATTTATGTTACAGTTTTATTTTGAGAGTCTGCTTCTTTTCTTAAAATTTAGAATACAGTTAGCCGTATCTAAAATCTTCTTTTAAAGTAAGTATCATTTGTGCATACTTGTTTATTAGTTAATTTATAGATTGCTCTAGTAATTTCAAACTTTTGTCGGGTTTCTAAAGCTGACCCAATAGCGTAATCCATTAGGTTGAGATCTGGTGAGTACGGGGGCCATTCAGCAAAACTAGTAAAATCAGAAAAATTAATTCGGCACCACTGTTGCGTAGTTTTTTTTATGGCATAAGGTCCAACTGCTTATTTTGACCAATACACTCCTTGTCGGAAGGTTTCGATATAATGATGTTTCGAACAAAAAGATTCCAACGAACAACTCCGTACTAATAGTTCTTATATATTATATATATAATGTATATTGCCACTTATTTACTTCGACAAAATGCAACGTTAAAAATACTTTGTGCTTCAAATAAATAAACAGCTGTTAACAAGTAACCATATTTTTAAACGCTAACAGAACCCAACACTTTCTCAAAACAACATTAAAAATGCATTGTGCGTCAATTAAATATACAGCTGTTTAGAAATAACTATGTTGAATTTAGCTAATGATTCGTTGGAATACCAGCTCCAATTGCCATATTTCCCTGTGGTTTTCACCATACTATGGCATCATCAGGCGATGAATGAGAAAGAAAATTAAGAGAGAATTCTTTAAATATTGCTCCGGGTGGTGGTGGCAAGTACTTTAAAAAAATAAGGGGATATTTGAAGTGATAACAAAAAGGGGGGGGGGGGGGGAAATAAGTGAAGTACTTGCCACCACCACCCCGAACAATATTTAAAGGATTTTCTCTTAATTTTCTTTCTAATTCTTCGCCTGATGATGCCATAGTATGGTGAAAACGTTTGCGAATTTATACTTACAGTTAGGGAATGCAATACAGGTATACCGGTATACCGAATACCGGTATTTTTTGGCTATTTTGCGATACCGAAACAGCGGTATTTTTGCATATGTGTATGTGTTTAATTAATTTGTAATAAATTGATTAATATTATTATATAAGAAAAAATTATTAAAAAATTAAACAAACAATTTGAATATTGTAAAAATTGTATTTTGAGTATAATGTTAGGTATTTGAAATTATCTACTTAACAAAAATTTGGATTATTATGCACGGATAAAATTGTATATAGGAGAAACAATTTCGCACTAAAGAAAGGGAAACAGATTTAGAATTTCTTTTATGATACTTGCATAATCCAAAAAAGTATATTGAAAAAATTATAAGAGAAAATTCGTAAATAATCAAAGTTTATTTGGCTAAATTAATTTTCTCCATGGTTCAGAGACTTGAACTTGATGGTGATGGTGAGGTTGAATCGCCCGAATCTATAAATTTAGAAGTTGAAAGGAGTAATGTAGACGAAAATGGACAAAGTGAAGGAAACATCCAATTAATGGAACAAAAATTGCAATCTGCATTAAACAGAAAAACAGCAGTACATAAAGAATTTGGGTCATAGTCTCAGTTTCAGTCACAGACTATATGAAGACGAACGAGTTCGAGAGAAATATTTAAAAATAGTGTATGTTATCTTTTAGCAATTCCACCCACCAGTGTAGAATCGCAAAGAGCATTTTCTGTGGCAAGAAATTTTTGCACTAAGGTACGTTCCCGACTAAATAATGAAACAATTGATGCTTTGTGTTTTTTGCGATCATATTTTCAAAATTTGAAATAATAAAATATTTATTTTGTCATGTATTTTTGATCTCCTAGTTGAATTTTTATTTTTTTTTAAATAACCGGTATTGATACCGGTATTCCGGTATTACATGCAAATTAATACCGAATACAGGTATTTCAATTTTGGTCCGGTATTGCATTCCCTACTTACAGTGTATTTTACATGTGTTAACTTAAAAAAATTTTAGTTCTGAAAAGTGTTTAGTGCATTTTTTTGGATTTCTAAAATATTGATATGATGTATTGTAAATCTAAATTCCGGGTTTTCTATAAAGCGGTTTTCATAAAATGCAGGGTTGACTGTACTTATAATTTTGACGGTTGTGAAATTGTACGATTGCAAAAAATCTTTCCCCAGTGCTATTGAAAATTCTAAATTTAAATTTGGTGATTTATAAAAATAAAAAATGCCTCTGTATGGTATTTAAAGTGTTTTTTGTATTCACGGGCTTCTCTTTTGAAACCGCAAAACCGCAATTATTTATCAAAACGTTGCAAATCCAACTTATTCAATTCCAATAGTATATAAAAACATATTAGATATAATACAGGGTCAACTTATTTTATAAGCCAGCCCTGGGCTTAACAACATTTATGTTAGTTCATAATAATATTAATTGGTATATCACATATGTGCTGCCATCTCGCGGACACCAGCAGTATAATATTGAACAGTTCTCGTATTTTGTACGATTTTTTCAACAACTTACAATTTATTAAATTTTTAACAATGATTTATACGTTATCAATAAATTGATACACAAAATATTTAAGTGGAAACCTTGCATCACAGATATTATTGTATAAGTGTACTCAGTATTCAAAGTAGAACAATCATGAAAGAGAATACGACAGGTAGCTTTTTTAATATTAATAATTCAAATTTGTTCTTGTACATAATTTTACTTGAAAAAAAATAGTTGACAGTATTTTAACTAGTTCTTAATTCGCGATTCCAGAATTTATGGTAAATAATAATTTCGAAAAGAGTAAAGATGAAAAAGAGTATATAGTTTACAGAAAAAGATGGTTCATACTGATCCTATTTATTTTATTTTCTATTTCCAATTGGTTACAATATGTAACGTTTTCCGTAATAGCACACATTATAACCGAATATTACCAAGTTTCATATGCAGCAGTAGATTGGACTACCATGGTCGCATCTATTACTTATATAGTACTCAGTATACCTGGAACGTATGTGATTGATAAAATAGTAACTATCAACCAGTAAATCTCAATTAAATAATTACGATTATGTGTTCTTATTTTAGGGCCTTCGAAAATCCGTAATTATTGGAGTAATTGGTACAAGCGTAGGAGCATGGATAAATGTTGCTTCGGTACATCCTGACAGGTTTTGGTTAATAATTGCTGGGCAAGGAATTGTTTCTATTTTTCGAATAACTATTTTTCCAGTAGTTCCAAAACTTGCTGCTACTTGGTTTGGTTATGATCAAATATCTACTGCAAGTGGGATAAGTTTTATAGGAATGCAAGTTAGTTTTATTAAAATTTATATAACTGCAATATAGCTACTAAATTTTTCTGCCTCTTGTTGAAAATACTTTTCGATCTGTTCGTCAAAGAAATACTATTGTGTAATTATACAATATTATACAATTATTATCAAAACATTATATTAAATGTTGTCAGGGAAAATTGTTCTTTATAGCTAGCTCATCAGCCGAAACCGGTATTTAAATATTTCCACAAATTAAATTTGTTTTAATTATCCCTCTAGTGCGCAATTCTTGTTTTAGCTTAAAATTCATTACTAAGCTAATTGGGCGTCACTAACGTATAGTGATTGCTGTGGAACACAATTTAAAAAACAATTTTGAGTTGTAGGTTGGAATAGCATTATCTTTTGTACTTCCACCATTCATTGTACGTAATGATCAAGTGGAAGATATAGAGAGAGGTCTTTACATGTTGAATATAGGATATGCCTCTTTTTCCACTCTCATGGTACCATTATTAATTATATGTCAGTAAAATATAAATAAACACTTTATTTAAAAATCTAATACAATTTAA
The DNA here is from genome assembly GCA_949152465.1 of Cantharis flavilabris. Classification (NCBI taxonomy): domain Eukaryota; kingdom Metazoa; phylum Arthropoda; class Insecta; order Coleoptera; family Cantharidae; genus Cantharis; species Cantharis flavilabris. Next base: position 16,281,541 of record OX424435.1, read on the forward strand.
AAAATTTCAGTTTTTGCCGAAGCTCCTCCAACACCCCCTTCCATTGCTCAACAACAACTAGTCAACGAAAAAAATAATAATCAAGTTAAAAGTTTTTTTGCAACTTGCATGACTATAGTCTTCATTAAACCTTACATGCTGTACTTAATAATTTATGGCGTAAATATGGGAATGTTAACTTCAATTCAAATTTTATCAAACCAAATTATTCTGAGTTATTACTCCGTAAGTTTTTCATACATTTTTTAAACTTAAATAAGTAAATCTTCACCAATTCTTCTAGGATGCAGAATACGATGTAGGAATCATTGGTCTATTACTAACCTTAGTAAGTGTAATTGGTTCAATGGGTATTGGAATTTTTTTGGATAAATATAAAAAATTTAAGTATGATTCATAGATTTTAAAGTTAAATTGTAATAATATATAACTAATAATTTTCAGAATTACTTGTTGGGCGATACACTTTATATTTTTTACATTATTGTTATTATATATCGGAACAATAGATCAAGGCCTGGGATTTGTATATATTTCGTCCATTCTTATAGGGTAATGTATAAATTTATTTTTGTAAAAATGTGGAAAATACAGCGCAGCGTTGAGGTCACAACACTTTTCTATATAACATTATAATAATTGTAACTTTATTAATTAACAACTCCATAAAAGTTGAGAATGTAAGGGATGAAAACTCTTCAAAATTAAGATATTATATACGACCGTATTTTCGTAAATTTAATAGTAACAAATACATTTTCAGAATTTGCGCTGGTGGTTTATCGACCTTGGCATTAGAATTAACAGTGGAATTTTCGTATCCAGAAGCGGCAACTGTTTGTATGGGCCTAGTAATTAATTGGATGATGTTGGTATCTCTGGTATTTACAATTTTGAGTGGATACATGCTTAGATCTTTTGGTTTTATTTGGGCTAGCCTGACAATCGTAGCAATAATATTTGCATGCAATTTATTATTTTTTATCCTTAAATTTGATTTGCGAAGAAAAGTCATTCAAGATTCTCAAAGCAAAAGTGAAGTATCACAAAATTTTTAATTAAAATTATAAAAATCGCCACTACACTTGCAGTGCAAGTTTAAATAGGGGTCGTGGCAGAACTTGATAGGATTAACTGAAAACCACACATCTCGAAAAGGTAATGTCGAAACTTAAGTCTTAGTCTAGATGAATGTGATGTTTTTGTTAAATTGTCAAATTTTAAAGTTTTAATAATAATTTATTTAATTATGTTTCTGGAAACTTATTTTTTTCAATCATTAAAATTAAATTAATAGCATATCATCAAAAACTTTTTGTATTATTTTTTTATACAATTATTAATGTCAAGTTCGGCTGAGTAACATTTTCTTTTTAATCGTAAGGTTATTTTAATTATTTGAGATAAGTCTCCTTCGTGCAGATTTTCAGACCTCCCTCTTCTACACGTCTGTACCTTTTTTTATAGGGGGGGGGTATAGATTTAGTTTCTTGTGATTTTCCCTATACCTAATTATTATAATTTTAAGAACTTCAATAAATTTTTCTAACAAATTCGGTTTGTAGAAATTGTAAATCACTGCACTGTGATTTCCCTATACATTTAATACATCTTCTTTGAAATTCACTAGCTCCGGAATATCAGACTTTTTTTGTCAAGTCTTCGGCATTTGTCTTTCCGACTTTGGATAATTTTGAATTTTAAACCTTCCTGTTAAGGTCACACTGGGTTCCATGCTCCGACGAAGTAGCCAATACAAAATCGCTATACCATGTTTGCAATCTCCTGAAAAAGAGAAAATTAATATTGATAATATAGCTTAATTTTAGAAAATTTCATCTTACCAGCAGAAGCCAAACAGCTGTTACATTCGCTACTATTAATTTTTTGTGTTCTTCGTCGACAACTACAGTAACATTGTATGCACTTTTGCGAATTTGAAGTTCGGGTGTTATCCTACATTTAACAGTGCAAATCATGTTTTCACGTTTTAATTGAACCCAACTGACAGCGTTATCGCCGTAACAATCTCTCGCTGATCTAAAACTTAAAACATTGTAATAAAATATCGTAATAATTTTATTTATACAGATAACTTACATATTATTAGTAAGTTTTCAGCATTTCAAGTTTATTCAAATGAGCAAATTATGCCTACATACCATTTAGATTTTTCGTTTCTCATCTCAACACTTAGAAATTGTGTATTTTCATCATAAAAATTATGAATCATAATCAAATCATAATCGATGGTGGGTAAGTTATCCGAGTCACCTTTCACTTGTCCAGTACCCATTTTTTAAATAATGCGATGTTAAGTTTGTTCATAAAATAAAAATTTGTAATCAAATGTTTTTGTGAACAATAATACACGACTGCCATACAATTATAATTTATTTAATTTAATTATAATATTATAATTTTCTGCATTAGCAACAAAAGTAGAGGCAACAGAGTTGACTTGTCTTAAATCTTATTCGTTTATCAACTCCCGCTCAAACAGGGGCTATGACGTCATAGCCCTTTCGATTTTAAATTTCAATAATTTTTTTCTTATACTAAACGCACTCAAAAAATTCTATAAAAAAAGCTGAAGGCTACGTTTGATCTCTTCTTTCAAATAAAAAAATAAAAGAAAATAGGAAACCCCTCCATACCCAGGTCTATCTAAAATTTCAGAAACTTACGTTGGCCAAGGACATAGGCGGATTGCCCCCGTGCCGTATGTGTTGAGTTCCAGATTATGCTACAGTACTCCAATTTAGGACGTACAAGGGAATTAAATAGAGTCTTTACCACCTCCACGTTTCCAAATAATTTTGTATTTCTGATAATAAATCCCAGCAGTTTCCTGGATTCTGCTACGACCCCCGTAATATGATTCCCAAATGTCAGATCAGGGACAAACGTGACTATGCAACTTGGTACCTTCCATTTTGTAGTCATAGATTATTTTTGTTACCGATTTTGGGTAACTAGTCTTTTTGCATTTAGATATATTAAATTCAAGCTTATTTATTTTATTTCAAACCAACACCCGATCAATATCCAACTGTAAAAATTTGCATTCCCGCATAGACCTGATCTTCATATAAAATTTCAAATCATCTGCATACAACAAATATACCGAGTACCAAAAGCAACTCCCAACATCGTTTATGAATATCAAGAAGAACAACGGTCCCAAGTTGCTACCCTGAGGCTCACCAGAATTTGCATCGTAGCTTCGTAGGAATTGTTTTGACTGTGACATTAGTTGCGTTTTAGAGAAATTGCTCTGAGCGATTCCTTGACATAATAGAGGAGGCGTTTCGATAACACGCCCTTCAACTCAATAGAGAACGCACTTCGAGTGATCCCCAGAGACAGCGATCATACCATGATCTTCAATTACATCAAGAGTAACAACATGCTATGCATGCAATCGGACAGAACCAAAACTGTAAGGAACTTCCAAAAACTTTTCAAGGTTCCCATACCTGATAGGAAAATGGATGGCAACAAGCAAGAGCTAGGGACTCAATATGATAGCATCTGGTATCCAGATGGATCCAAAACGAAAGTCCGTACTGGAGCAGGGATCAGTTGACGTAGAACAGGAGATGTGTTCAGAATAAAACCTGGGCTGCCACGCTACTGTGTTCCCGGCAAAAATAATTGCTGTACCAGCCTGTATAAAGGAAATGACATGGAGGGCTTATGCAAATAAGCGGATCTGTATCTTGATCGACAGCCAGGCAGCTCTGAAAGCTCTGGAGAGAGTGGCAACACAATCCAGGGTTGTAAGTCACTTCTTCGATGTGCTAGTAGCACTTGCACAACAGAACAGCTTAACGCTGAGGTGGGTGCCTGGGCATGCAGGAATAAAAGGCAACGAAAAAGCAGATGTCCTTGTTAATGCTGCTGCGAAACGATATCTAGTAGGACCAGAACCAACTTGTGGGATATCGCGGATGTTCATAAAAAACGAAAACTAGAAATCTTCAAGGTGATTAGACCACAGCGGAGGAAGACAGTAGGACCTGTAGTAGGACTTACAGGACATTACTGTCTGAATAAGTACCTCAATGTATTTGGGGTTGTAGAGTATACCCCATGCAGAAAGTGAGGTGTGGAGGAAGAGATTCCACACCACTTACTATATGGGTGTTCAACCCTAGCTCTATTGAGACAACGACACCTCGGCTGGGCATATCCGACAACTGAGGAATTAATTCATTCACTCATCAGCTGTGTACTTAATTTTATTGAGGAAACAAAGCTAATGGAGGAAAACTTTAAACGCGGGGTACAATAAGCTTCGAGCTTTAGAGCAAGTTTGCAAGGAACCACAACCTTTTCAGCAATAATACTAATAGTTGCGTTCTATTTTCTGAAGATCTAATATTTATAATCAAAGTGCAAAACTGCGTTCTATTTACAACTTAGCATCTAAGAGGAAATTAGAATCTTATGCTTATTGTGTGCGTTATCTAAGGTAATTCTATATCAAATTTAGTTTCTAACTTTCATTGCTAGATTTAGATGTCATATTTCTGTCAAATTTTATAAAATCATTTCAAATCTGTCAAACTGAAGTTAGATTCTATGGCGATGTTACTGCCCACCTTTTTTTAACCTTTTATAGGGTAATGAATAAATTTATTTTTGTAAAAATGTGGCAAATACAGGGTTGAGGTCACAATACATTTTTATATAATATTATAATTACAACTTTATTAATTAAGAACTCCATAAAGGGGGTGAATTTTAGATTTCCAAAATTAAGATTTACACGACGGTATTTTCGTAAATTTGATTGTAAAATTAAATCTTAACAAAAATATACATTTTCAGATTTTGCGCTGGTGGTTTATCGATCTTGGGATAAGAGTTAACAGTGGAATTTACGTATCCAAAAGCAGCAACTGTTTGTATGGGTCTAGTAATTAATTAGATGATGTTGGTATCTCTAGTATTCACAATTTTGGGTGGATACATGGGCACCGGATACATGCTTAGATCATTTGGTTTTATTTGTGCTAGCCTGACAACCGTAGCAATAATATTTGCATGTAATTTATTTTTTTTATCCTTAAATTTGATTTACGAAGAAAAGTCATTCAAGATTCTCAAAACAAAAGTGAAGTATAAGAATACCTAGATATCTTTCATTTTCTCGCAACTTCACGGTGCCAGACATGCTATTTGCAATGCAAGTTTAAATAGGGGTCCCGGCAGAACTTGATAAGATAAGATAAGACTAAGAATATTTAGTTGTAGTCTAGATGAATATGATCTTTGCTTAGATCTTTGATTAGATGGGTTTATGAAAAAAGTATCTGTCTAAAATGATAGATCACCTACATTTCTTTTATTTAAAATGTTTTTGTTAAATTGTCAAAATTTTAATGTTTTAAGAGTAATAATTTATTTAATTGTTTCTAAACACTAATTTTTTTCAATCATTAAAATTATATGAATAGTTACCATACCATCAAAAACTTCAATATTTTTGGTGTTTGTCTATTATTTTGTACCATTTTTTATATGGAGGTAGGTATAGATTTAATTTCTTGTGATTATGCCTGTACTTAATTATTATAATTTTAAAACTTCAATATTTTAGATAATAATTATTATTGTTTTTTATTGTAAATGAAATTAATTGATTATATTATTCTTATCTTATATTAATAAGTGATTGTAGCATATGTATGCCAATGACAACCTAGATGAGCAATAATTGTGTCTTATAAAACTCTCCAAAATAAAAACTATCGATAACAATAAGTTTAGTATTATTAATAAAACTTAGAATTGATTGAATTACTGATTGCAAATTTTGTCATAAAACATGACTCTAATTATTAATTAGATTTAATAATTTAAAATTATTTTAAATAAAAAATTGCAAAGACATCATAATTTAGTATATCTAATGGAACCAATAATATTTTGTATTATTTAATTTTCAGATTTTAATATAACCATGTGCTTTGCAAATTTATTACGTACCTTATATTATAAAATATTTAAATTAATATCAAATTAAAATTTTAAAATTATCAGGCTAAATTAACAATAAAATTCAGAAATGTTTTTATAAGCTACATTATATCGGCTTACAACAAACTGCACATTTAAATTGAAATTGCAGTTAGAGAAAAAATTTACAAAAATGCATTTCTAATAAAAAGTATTAAATAAAATTTTCCAGTTTTTTTTTTTCAATGAAACAGATAAAAACAGTGCAAAAAGCACCATAGATCCACAACTGTTGTTTCATTTATTTCAATTGTTTAAATAAAATAATAATAAATTATAATAATAATTATTATTGTATTCTTATACATATTAATATAGGTAGGTATAGTATAAAATACTGTAGATTTTATAAAACGGAAATTTATTTTGCTCGGATCGTTTCTCAACTTTACAGCTTACCACAAAAAGCTGCACTTTTGCTTTTTATGAAGTATTATACTATTATATTTTTGCATTATCAACTGATACATATTGGAGTGGAAACTTTGTATCGTCTATGCATGTCAACACTTATGTATGTACAAGTGTACATTTAGTGAACAAAACCGAACAACAATGACCAATAATTTAGGTATGTTGCTTCAATATTTACTAAGTATCATATACACATAAATATAAAAAATCAACTGCGACTTTCAGAATTAACATCAAATAGCAATTTGGAGAACAAAATCAATAAGAAAAATGAATATAAACTTTATAAAAAAAGATGGTTAATATTATTTCTGTTTATTTTATATTCTATATCCAACCGACTGCAATATATCGAGTTTTCCGTAATAGCTCATATTATAACTGAATATTACCAAGTTTCTTATGGAGCAGTAGATTGGACCACCATGGTTGCATCCGTTGTTTATATATCAGTCAGTATTCCAGGAACTTATGTGATTGATAAAATAGTAACAATACATAACTAAGACTCAATTAACTTGTAATCATTTTCTTATATTTTAGGGTATTCGGAAAACTGTAATTATTGGAATAATTGGCACTTGCTTAGGAGCATGGATTAAAGTTGTTTCAGTACATCCTAATCGGTTTTGGTTAATCATTGTGGGACAAGGAATTGTAGCGACTTTTCAAATATGTATTTATCCTTTACTTCCAAAACTTGCTTCTACGTGGTTTGGTCAGGGTGAGGTATCTACTGCATGTGGATTGGGATTTGTAGGAAGTCAAGTAAGTCAAGACAGAAACATGAAAAATTTTCCTACTGAACGATGCTTCAACAGCAGTTGTGCTGAACATCCTTTTGTTTCATAGAAACAATTTATTCTATTGTCGCTTTTTTACTTGTAGATTGGACTTGCACTCTCTTTTGTACTTCCCCCATTAATTGTTTATAATGGAGAAATAGAAGAAGTGACGAAAAGGCTTTACATATTAAATATAGCATATGCGATGTTTGCTACCATTATGATACCATTATTAATTATATGTATGTTAGTAAAATGGTAATAAATAATAGTTGACTATTAGAATTAACTAATAGTTAGTAATACTTAACTAGGCTGTAACTTATCATAGAGAATAGCATTTTTGCCGAGTCAATCAAATAACTTTTACAATATAAATAATAATTCTAAACTTTTAGTTCTCTCGGACTCTCCTCCTTCACCTCCATCTATCGCACAACAACATATAGTTACAGAAAAACACGCTAATGCTATTAAAGGTTTTTTTGAAACTTGCAAGACAATAGTGTTAATAAAACCTTATACAATCTATTTAATTATTTTTGGTGTAAATGCAGGAATTATAAGTCCATTTCAAATTTTATCGAATCAAATTATTTTGAGTTACTACTCCGTAAGTCTTATATATTACAATATTTAAATTATTTACATTATTAACACTTTTAGGATGCAGATCATGATGTGGGAGTGATTGGTTTATTGCAAACATTACTAAGTTTAGTAGGTTCGATGATCACCGCAATCGTTTTGGACAAATATAAAAAGTTTAAGTATAATTCGTCGATTTTAAAGTTGAATTGCAAAATAAATATAGACAATATTTTTAGAATTACTTGTTGGGTAGTCCATTTTTTATTTTTTTCATCATTAATATTCTACATTGGAACAATAGATCGAGGTCTGGAATTTGTATATACGTCATCAATTTTTATAGGGTAAGGTACTCCATAAGGCAATGTAGCGTTGTAGTGTTTGTTTGTGTTTGCACTTGAAAACCAAGCATCTTCACCAAGATTATATATCTACTGTGCAGGGCCGTATCTCAGACTTTTGTTCGGGAGGGGTTGAAAGATAAATAAATAATATGTTTACCCTCAGGATTAAGCGCCGCAGCCGAAAATTTTTGAAATTTTCAAGGTCAAGCGCTCTAATGCAAAGTTAGAAAATCGCGATACAAAAATATTTTCTCTTATTCAGCGCCGCCTCAGATACGACATTTTTCATTGTAAAACTGCATTTACCTATACTTACCTGTAAATAAATGTGCACTGAAATCTACTAGAAAGAAACACACACCATAAAAATAATATTTTGTATTCAACTTATTTTTAATATAAACTGCAATTTTCTATTTTTATTGCTTAAAAATTCTTCGCTATGTCAAAAAAATTGTTTAAAAGTCTTTTATTATATTTTCTATTCTAGGATTTTATCTCGCTTTTTATTTCGGGGGGGGGGGTGAACCCCAAAACCCCCCCTCAGATACGGCCCTGCTACTGTAACATAATATGAAGAAAGTTCTGATTAAGTCTGGACTTAAAATGGAAAAAAGAAAGCACGTAATGTTTTATGGAACTAGAAATTCTGGAAAAAATCTGAAAGAGCAAAGTATGGGAAGATTTAAACTTTTAAGTGGAAAACTCTGAATCCGTATTTGTTTTTCTATCTGTCATAAAAATTTGGCTGTATAAATAAAGTTTTTTTATATTAAAGCCTTCGTTTACCTTGAATGATAAAATTGTACTTATAATAAAATAAAATTTGTTTACAGGATTTTTGCTGGTGCTGGAATAACGTTAGCATTTGAGTTAATAGTAGAATTTACATATCCAGAACCGCAAGGCATATGTGCAGGGCTTGTATTTAATTGGATGGAAATAGTATCTCTGTTATTTACGCTTTTAAGTGGGCATATGTTAAGATCGATTGGTTTTCTTTCGGCTAGCCTGACTATGGTAACAGTAATATTTATATGTGATTTGTTGTTCTTTTTCCTTAAATTTGATTTACGAAGAAAAACCATTCAGAATTCTAAAAATTAAACTGATGTATCATAAAGTCTATAAGAATAAAAATATTATTAAGATAATTTTCTTTAATTTTCCTTATTTTAACTTTATTGTTTTTTTTATATATTATATAATAGTTATTTATGTATCAAGGGCATTATGACGATGTTTATGATGAGGGCAATCAATTTAAAAGGTCTAGGGCCGCTAGGCCCGAGAGTTTTTAAGTTGCTCGAGAGCTAAATTTTCTAGTTTGCGTTGACTTGTATGTATAATTGCGATTGAGAGGGCATAATAAGCGGGCATTATGATTTATACGCCCTAGGTTACTACAGCATACTTAATATATTTCGTTGTCAAGGTATAAATAACAAATAATGATTCAGTGTAATATAATAGTTATTATATACTATTATATATTATATTTTAGTTCTCACATACTGTGGCAATAAGCATAAGATGGGAGATTTAGCTCTAACCATCTTATACTTTACAATGTGTTTCTTAACTTATAATAAGTATGTTACATAATTAAAATATTAAATTGTTTAGTGCATTTTTAATTTTGAGAATTTAAAAATTTTCTGACAATATGGCACGTTTCCAAAATAACTGCTTTTTGTATTTCTGGATACAATTTTGTTGATAGATCCAGCTTTAACAAATGGGTTTTAAATTTGGAAGATACCACACCAGTAGCCGATATTACTATAGGTATTATTACTATTTTATTCAGACCCCATACACTCATCATTTCCATCGCTAGTGCCTCGTACCTCTCTTTCTTTCTCGGTGGTTATGACACTTTTTGACAAAGGCACAGCAACGTCAATGATGAATGCAATTTGGTCTCGTTTTCTAATCAACACAATGTCAGGCCTGTTATGACTAATTTCTCTATCCGTTAATATAGTCCTGTCCCAGTAGAGTAGAGAAAAATCATCTTCAAGTACAGGTTCAGGTACGTAGTCATAATAGGGCCAAAAATTGTCGGGCAAGTTATATTTTTTACCAAGCTGCCGGTGTAATATCTTGCAAACCTGGTTGTGTCTATGAAGATAGTCAGTAAGAGCCAAGAATGAGCATCCTCCTATAATATGTTCTATGGTTTCATTGGGGACACCACACTTTCGGCAACGATCTGCAACATCGAAATTCATGATGTGCTTCTTGTAATTGTTAGTGGCAATTACATCATCTTGAATCGCACACATGAATCCTTCAGTTTCAAAGTGTAGTAATCCCCGCTTCAACCATTCTACTGACATTTCTCCATCAATTCCTTCGGAGTCCAAAATTGTCGGATATTTGCCGTGAAGCACCTTATTCTTCCAATTAATATCTAAATTAGATTTTTCTTCACAATTAAAATTTTGATTTTTTAAATTTAAACCACTAAAATTTTTGTCCAGACTTATAATTTCACGAATAAAAGAAATGTTAATTGAATAAAAATAAACACGCAATAATTTAGTATATAGATTTACAAGAATTAAATAAATTTATTAAACCGCGTCCTCCTTTTTTTCTCTTAATATACAGCTTTTCCTTATTATAGCCTTATTATATACAGTAGAATCCGTTTAATATGATCACTTTGGGCCAACAATATTTTGATAACATTAACCGACTGATAACTGATAAGCAAATTTTAGAAGAAAACGAATTTCAGAAGAATTAGGAAATTTATCAAGAATAAACTAAACTTAAATTAAAATGCATAAAGCAAAGTGCACATTTAGTAAAATAAAAATAGAAATACGCCATGAAACGGGAAACTTCATTAGTTTTTGTATAGAAATTAATTCGAGTGACCTGTTTTGTAAAGATATATAAAATTTCAATGACAAATCAGAAAAAGATTTTTAGAAAAAGAGATGAATATGTAGGAAATTCCTTGAAAGTGATAATAATAAGCGGCTTTTTGATCACATTATCCGGTGGTTTTTGTATGTAAACTAATTAAAGCGGCCGGTTTCCAGTCAAAATGATCACAATAACCGACTGATAACATTATCCGTGATCACATTAAGCGGATTCTACTGTATATTATTATAACTTGGTTTTAACACTATAATAATAATATGGGAAATATTTTCAATATATTGCTGGGATTCTGGATTCTGGATTTTAGGTAGGAGGGCAGGGAGGTATCCCTACGCGCACTTAGGCCACTAGATCGGGCCCATTGTGCTGCCTCCGATGCACTCCTGTCACTCCTCAAGCCATCCTGTCTCCAAGATGAATTCGAGTATCTTGGCAGGCGGAGTGTCGCTGATTCTGGCCATGTTAGGCCAGAAGTCCCCTAACATGGTACCTCTAATTGACGCTAACGACGGACATTGACATAGCACATGTTCCGCTGTTTCGTCTGCTCTGTTACATCCTCGACATTTGGGGTTATCTACAAGTCCCAGTGTGTTGAGATGTTTATTCAGTTTGCAGTGTCCAGTTAAAATCCCTGCAATTATCCGTAGATTGACTCTGGACAGCTTCAAGTAATATTTTGAATGTTTGCAAGAGGGTGCTCTAATTGCTACCCTTGCTTGTCTGCATACAGTTTCTTTTGCCCATCTGCTGCAATGCAGCTTAAGGATATGTTGTTTTAGGAGGGTATCGATAGTTTTGACAGCTGGCACAATCATCGGCTCCGGACCGCAAGGAAGGCTGTTAGAGCCGTTTCTTGCCAGCTCGTCCGATTTTGCGTTACCCTCGTTACCTTGATGCCCCTTCACCCACGAGAGGGAAATGACATTTGAGTTTGATATCTCATTTAGTCCCTGGATGCATTCTAGCACCAGACCCGATGTGACCTTCTGGCTCCTCAGTGCCACAAGTGCCGCTCTACTATCTGTAGATATCTGGATGTTTTTGTCGCAGATGCATTTATCTTGGACTGTCTTTGCGCAGTGCAGTATGCCCATCAGTTCCGTTTGGAAAATCGATGTATGCTTGCCCAGCGGTATACTCATGTTTATATTCAGTTCAGCAGAGAAAATTCCTGCTCCTGAGCCAACATCGTTTTTGGAACCATCCGAGAATAGACATATGTCATACTCGATGGTTTCTGTTGGATTCAACAGGATATTTTATTTCCTGTCGAATATGTATTGAGGGGAAATTCTGTCAGGTTCAAGATGCAGCAGCTGTACTCTAGTTGAGAAGTCCTCTAAAATCCGCATATGACCCACAGTTCCTCGCCTGTGGTTTCACAGCCCCCAACTGCGAAGCCTAAGAGAAGCCTTAACCGCCATCTCCTGCACATGAAGATCAAGTGGAGGGAAGCAGAGAAGGACCTCCAATGCCGCAGTGGGTGCAGTGCGCATCACTCCCGTTGCGGCCAGACAGATTAATCTCTGGATCCGATGTAGGGAGGACGCTACTGTTACTTGTTTGGTTCTGGGCCACCAGACAAGTGCGCCATAGCACAGCATGGGCCTGACAACCGCTGTGTAGAGCCAAAGGGTGATCTTAGGGGATAGACCCCATGACCGTCCCATCGCCCTTCGACACTACCAGAAAGCCATCCTTGCCTTGCTAATTTTGGTTATCAGATGTTTTCCCCAGTTTAGCTTCTCGTCAAGTATTATTCCCAGATATTTGACTTCGTCTTCTAGTTTCAGAAGAGTCCCCATTAAGTTAGGCATTGTCATGCCAGGCAACTTTCTTTTATTGGTAAACAGAACAAGCTCTGTCTTAGTCGGGTTGACCGAGAGAGAGTGCTCAGTGCACCATTCTTGCAGTATTTTGAAAGCTGTATGCATTCGCATGCAGATTATGTTTTCAAATTTTCCAGTAAGCAGTATGGTCATATCATCTGCGTATCCTATGGTATAGAAACCTTTTTCGTTAAGGCGACGTATAATTGCTGGGATACTTTATAATTACACTCAGGATGAATTCAAAATTTTTCCAAAATAATTTTTCAATTTATTTCCAATTCAAATCAATAAAATTCTTCAGCAAAATCGCGACCGTCGGCGTTATCACTTCGAAACGACCATGTTATCAAAATTTTCCGCAAAACTTCGATACTGTGCATTTTTAAACAAAATTAAGGAAGATGAAAATGAAATTATTACACATTTACGAAACTTCGGAGCTGAGATATCTTATAGAGCATCTAGATTTTGGTATAAATACAGCACGTGTGAAAGTGGTTAATATTATTTGGAAATTAAGTTGAACAAAAATAATTTTATCTTACGTTGCCTAGGTAATATCCGTATTTTTGCAGCGGATTATAATGACAACTACCTAAAAGGGGTGAATCAGATTCTATTATATAAATACCTTCATAGCTTTAATACCCAGATTTATCTAAAATTTCCGAAACTTACATTAGTCAAGAGAATAGTCAAGAAAATGAACTTAAGGTGGGGTTTTAGTAGATGAAAGGAAATTGAAATCGATGCTATTATGTTACCAAATTTTAAAGTTATTGCTGAAAGTATCATTTTCATTTGTTTATTAGACATCAAAAATATATTATTATAAACCACTCTAACGAGAAATATTAATAATACCGCAAGTAATTTTTAAAACAAGACGTTTTCTAACATAAAATACGCAATTATTAATACACGAATAACAATGAAAATTTTATTCCGGGCAGTTAAAGGTTGGTTTTAGAGCACTACAAAGTCAAATTTTTCAATTTTTTACTTATATTCTTGCGCAGTAATATTTTAAACATTGCTTATTTTTATGAACTTTTTGAATTTCTTTAACTGTTTTCTAACAAAAAAATTTTAATATTTCTTCGTAGTTGTTTGCAATAACATCTTTTCAATGTCTAGTAAAAAAATAAAACTATAATTTTAGCAATAACTTTAAAATTTTGTTTAATAATATCGTTGATTTCAAAATATTTTCAGATGCTAACATGTCGCCTTAAAATATAAATATCAAGTAGATTTGTGGTATTTAGTATTTAACAGAACTAAACGAAACGTTAAAATAATAAAATTATAACAGTTAAGTGAAGAAATACAATACGTAGAAAATTATTATTTAAACTTAATGTGTTCTTTGGTTTTTTAAATAATTATTTACTAAGTATTGGAATTTTTCACTTTACTGTTAAAATTCTATTATTTTAACATTTTAAGACTTTATATATTGCAATTATAATAATATCGCTTATGTCGTCTGATACAAAATTTGAACAAAACAGGTCAACGTTAATTATAATTTATGGTTCAAGGTTTAACATAATTTTACGGTTTATCAATAAATTGGATGTTGGCATAAATTTCATTTTTATATTTTCTTATCCAAAGAAATTAAAAAGTCTTCAGAATTAACTTTAAAAACATTCTCAAAAATTTTTAGCTTTATTTTTTGTTCTTTTTTTTTTCATTTTTGACTTTGACGTATGGGCAGACTTATGTATGTAAATATAAAACCAATTCTTAAATCGACAACGTATTGATGCATACCAGACGGCCCAGCTAAGAATTACTGTCAAGTTCAAGATCGGCACCCAGAATTTCCACTCTGTAACTCAACCAGCGATCACACCAATCCACTGCTGTGGTTTATTCCTTGTTTATTCATAGGTGAAAAAACTCAATGCCCTGTATTTTTCTCTATCTTGTATATTAAACGACTTTTGAAGCTTTAAAATTTGAAAAAGTAAAATGTTTTTTCGCTAACTTTTCCCTTTGAGTCAACCTAGTATATAAAGAGGCCTGAAGCTGTAAAAAATCAAAATACATTTTGCAACAATTTTTTACTTTGCACCAATTATTACTTCTAACTAGCTTTTCATCCTTTAAAACATTTTGACTATTAATATTTCCTTATCAACTTGCCTCTAAATGTTTTTAAGAATTACAGCGGTATTCCAATCTAGAGCAGTAAATAAAAAAATACTAAATAAAGAAAAACAATAGTATTATTGTCTAATTCGAACTAAAAGTAAAACAATTTTATTATTGTTTAATATTAGTCCTATTGGCTAGCTCTAATTTTGATCTAATTTGAAATTATAAATCCATATCATACTAAGCTTCATTTTGATGTAGGTTACTCTTTCTCTTTTCAGTCACCAAGAAAGATCAAAATAATTTCAAGATAGCACTTTACTTAATAAGTAATTAAAGTAAACTAAAAATACTGCGGCTTTCTCAAACATTTTTTATAAATTCGATAAGTGTATACACGTTATCAACATACTGATATATAGGTACCATATTTGAGTGCAAACCTTGCATCGTAGAGTCGGCATTCAAAGTGAATAGAACAATAATGAATGATAATAATATAGGTAGCTTTTTCTTAACATTTCAAATTCGAATTTTACCTTGGACATAATATTATTTAGAAAAACATATTATGTAAGTGTTTCAAATAATTTTTAATTTTAATTTGTGATTCCAGAATTAACACCAAATAACAGTTTGAAGAAAAATATAGACCAAAACGAGTTAAAGATTTATAACAGAAGATGGCTTATTTTGGTGTTATTTATTGTATTTTCTATTTCAAATGGTGTGCAATATATAACGTTTTCCGTAATAGCACACACTATAACCGAATATTACCAAGTTTCATATGAAGCAGTAGATTGGACTACCATGGTGGGAAATATTGTTTATATAACAGTCAGTATACCTGGAACATATCTGATTGACAAAATAGTAACTATCAACAAGTAAAACTCATTTACAAATTTATGATAATTGGCTGTTATTTTAGGGCATTCGAAATGCCATAGTTATTGGAACAATTGGTACGGGCGTAGGAGCATGGATAAAAGTCGCTTCGGTACATCCTGATAGGTTTTGGTTAATAATCCTGGGGCAAGGAATTACTTCCATTTTTCAAATATGTATTTATCCAGTGCTTCCAAAACTTGCTGCTACATGGTTTGGTTACCACCAAATATCTACTGCTTGTGCGATAGGTGCTATAGGAATGCAAGTAGGGTTCATGAAAAATTGTAGTTGTAATAGCTACTATAAATTCTGTTTTCAATTTTTAAAAACAATATATTATTGTGCTTAGAACAGAAAATAATTCATTATTGCTTCTCCCTGATGAGCGGAGACCGCCAGCCATGCAAAAACAGCAATGTTTCTTCTTCGTAAGGTCACTTCAAAAATAGACACAAAGTAAATGAAAATACTTAATTTTCTCCATTCGAGTTTTTTCAATTCATAATTAGTTATTAACGTGAATAAAATTTTTAAAAACCAAGTATTTATTTAAATTAATATTGTCTTCTTAGCAATTTATATATTCCAAATATTTTTATATCGGCAACTTTGATTACAGTATGAAATTATAACTATTTAAAAAACAAGAAATCTAAACAAACAACAAAAGTAAAATATAAAAAAAGCCGCGTAAGAAAAACTTAGTTTTACCTTATCGTTCCACAACAAAGAAGACATTACATCTTTTATATACAGATACTAGCAATTCAAGCAATTTATCGATCGCCTTGTTTAATTTGTAAAAATACTATTAACATTATATTAATAATATAATGAAAAAATATAATGAAAAAAAATAATAAAAAAAAACAATATATCAAAATTAATAATATCCGTTTTGTATTTCTTCTTGATGCTTCAAATTAATATTTTTTTCTATTGTAGGTTGGAACTGGATTGTCTTTTGCGCTTCCTCCATTAATTGTAGTTAATGGTAAAATAGAAGATATAGAGAGAGGACTTTACATAATGAATATATCATACGCGATTTTTTGTACCATTCTAATTCCACTAGTACTTATATGTCGGTAGCAAAATTTTGTACTTCATTTATTTCATATTTTAATGAAATATTTAATTTTTAGTTTTTGATAATGCTCCTCAAACACCTCCTTCTATTGCGCAACAACACCTAATTAACGAAAGAAAATTTAATCAAGTTAAAAGTTTTTTTGCAACTTGCAAAACAATAGTATTCATAAAACCTTACATGTTGTACGTAATTATTTTTGGTATAAATCTGGGAAGTGTAAGTGCATTTCAAATTTTATCGAATCAAATTATTATGAATTATTACTCTGTAAGTTTTGTATATACTTTTTAAACTTGAATGCATATAATTATTACGAATATTTTTAGGATGCAGATTATGATGTAGGAATTATTGGTCTATTACAAACATTACTAAGTATAATTGGTTCAATGGGCATTGGATTTGTTTTGGATAAGTATAAGAAATTTAAGTGCGATTCTCAGATATTCAAATTAAACTGAAATAATATTTAAGTAATATTTTTCAGAATTACAGCTTGGGTTATGTACTTTATATATTTTGTATTCTTGATATTCTATATTGGAACAATAGACCAAGGCTTGGAATTTTTATATATATCCTCAATTCTTGTAGGGTAACGTATATACAGATCTTCATTTCATTAAGAATATTTCTTTTTTTTTTCAAAATTGAGATTTTGATTTTATTCAGATAAAAAAATTCAACATTTGTTTAACTTTGTTTAATGTATTACACATTTACAGGATTGGCGGTGGTGCTTTAACGACGTTGGGATTTGAGTTAATAGCAGAATTGACATATCCAGAAGCAGAAACTGTATGTATGGGCCTTGCAATTAATTGGATGATAACCGTATCTCTGATATTTACAACTTTGAGTGGACATCTGCTTAGATCCTTTGGTTTTATTTGGGCTAGCTTGACTGTCTTAGCAGTAATATTTGCATGTGATTTGTTATTTTTTTTCTTTAAATTTGATTTACGCAGAAAATTCATTCAAGATTCTCAAAATAAAATTAAAGTATCTCAAAGCATATACAATGATTGAAATAATTATATGAAGTAGGTTTATTTCTCTATCTTGTAAAAATTTAAATTTTTTACAAGTTAGAAAAATTATAAATTGAAAAACTTATTGTTTAATAATAGTAAATCAACAATTTTTTTTTCTTTTTTTTGTTACGTTCAAACTATACAATTTCTGGTATTTAGTAACATAAAACAAAAAGAAGCAATGCGCATTGCTTACGATTTAAAATAGTATTTTTCATACGAGAAAGTCACATGAGAAATCTGATAGTGTAAACCAGCTTTTACATGTTTTCTTTTTTAAAATTTATATTGATCCATTTTTGAATCTTTAACAATATTAGTACTTGTTTTACAGAAGTCATTTATATTATAAGTTTAACAGAATAAATTATGAGTACATACTGTGATATTTTTGTAATAAATTGAAAACCATTCCCGAATCGTCATAAACAAAAAGATCTGGGGACACTTACAACAATAAATCAGATAGCAAGTTATCTCCAAAGCGTTCAACACAAGTGAAACGACAACTAAATTATGCAGTAGTTTTACTTAAAGCCTAAAGTCCAAATTCCCAATAGCCTGAATTGCAAATTAGTTGAGATGGACCAAAACAGATATATTTAATATAAGAGAGACACTTTTCGCTTTTCGTAAACTTATCCAAGACATAAAATTCAATTCAGTTTCCAGTCGGTAATTATAAATTTAATTCCTGTAGGTAGGTTTAGAGTCACATGGTGAATAAAATTATAAACGTCAGCTATTTATCACTAAAATTTAATAAAAACAAATCAAACTTATAAAGAGTCGTTCTCGTCCAATTAACTCTTCACAAAATAGTATAGTCATAGCATAAGTAGCTTAACATAACATAACATAACATAAAATATCATAACAAAACGATATCGCTTTAGTTAAGATAATTAAGTTGACTAAAATAATAAATTTACTATAATTATGCTACTTATAATACACAATACAAATAACTATTATGTTCTGATGTTTACTTGCACTTTCTACCAGCTTCTAACCATTAATTCATTGCTATTTGGTATAAATAGGTAGGTAAATATATAATAGACATAAAACAAACATATCAAAAATCTGAAGTTGAGTCAAGTATACTATACTTCTTCTTTAAGTGCCATACTATATGCAGTGCGTAGGCAATCATTTGACTAAAGCCAAGATGACGTACTAAGGAATTTTAATTAATCGGGTGATTTCCCGTTGCCTTTGTTATGTTAGCGATAAGAAAGTGGTAGTATGAAGAATTAACTGAATTTAATCTTACCCAAAGTTCTGTAGTCTTGGAAGTAGTAGCACTGTTGTCACTTATTATGACAAACCGGTATTCGTAGTTAGGATAAGGAAGCAAAGGATAATAATTATAATAACTGCAGCAATTCGCACTGTTAATACACTATTAACCCTGGCCACACGCATGTTCAATATTGTTCTTAAAGCGTTCATACACTACAGCCTTCTCCGCAAAGTCGGCCAGTGGAGGCTATGTTATGCAAATCTCGTTATTTATCATTTTGAACATACTGTAGTGCCCTTCACTATTATATCTCTTCTTACTCTAAAAAGGGTCGTTGGTTCTCTAAAGTAAAATGGTTACATGGTAGACAATAAAAAACTGACGATATAAACAAAAGGTATGTATTTTGTAACCTGATAACAAAGAACAATAATAAAATACAGGACCCACGCAAACTCGTTGGCCAGCACGTATTTGCAGCACTATAAAATTTTTCTTGCACAAGAACTTGTCTTCGGATATCTTTACCAATATACGGGACACCTACTTCTATGCCTGCATTCACCTCTACTGCTCTTCAGGTACTTGAGTTGCAAAAAGATTGACTACGAAACTCGCCAAAAACTGATTGGCAAAACCTTGGACTTCTGGTGCAAATAAAATTTTCGTCAGGAATCTTCCCAAACTAACAACACCTCCTACTAACTCTCGACACACGTTTACAAGAATTTACAACTAAATCCTGCTTCCCTCATTATTATTGAGAAAAAATGAAAGACACAAAAATAATGCAGAAATATAAACTACGAATGATAAGAGCATTAGATTTCATCTTCTTCTTCTTCTTCGGTTTCCTCTTGACAGAGGAGTCGTGATCTCAGACTCACTACCCTCAAACGTTCCGTACATCTCCGACTCATCGCACCACATCGCGCC
Source organism: Cantharis flavilabris (assembly GCA_949152465.1). Lineage (NCBI taxonomy): Eukaryota > Metazoa > Arthropoda > Insecta > Coleoptera > Cantharidae > Cantharis > Cantharis flavilabris. The sequence goes on from OX424435.1 coordinate 16,301,747, forward strand.
ATCTCTCTCTATTGCTGGCCTATCTCGAAAGATGCTGTAGTGAGCTATTCGTGATCTCTTTTACTTGATCCGACCAACGCTTCGGAGAACGACCCCTTGGTCTAGTTCCTTCCACTTTGCCCTGAATTATTAGCTTCTCTAAGCAGTCACCACTTGCCCTCGTTATATTTCCGAAGTATCTAAGCACTCGTTGATACACAACTGGAGACAGTCTTTGTGGCTCGTCAATCTCTCTAGTTATAAACACATTGGTTCTTCTTGCGGTCCATGGTATACGTAGCATCCTTCTCCAGCACCACATCTCAAGTGCATCTATTTTCCTCCGATCTTGTATCTTTAGGGTCCATGATTCTGCGCCGTAAAGTACAATGGGGAAGACCAGCGCTTTCACTAATAGCTTTTTTGTGTTAATGGTGATAGTTCTATCTCTCCATATTCTCATCATGCTTCTAATAGCATTCGTTGCCATTTCACAGCGCCTCTTGATTTCCCGAGTACTTCCTCCTTCATTGGTAATGAGTGCCCCCAAGTATACGTATTGGCTAACAACGGAGTAGCCAGAGATCTGCTGGATCTGTGAATTATTATTGTTAGCTCGGTCCACAATCATTATCTTGGTCTTGTCCTTATTGATAATCAAGCCACAACTGCGGCTTTCGTCTTTTAATCTTTTCATAAGGAGTGTCAGTTCTTCTGCCGAGTTGGCAAGTAAAGCGGTGTTGTCAGCATACCGTAAATTATTTATCTTTCTGCTTCCAATATGAAAACCGTCGTTCCATCCTTCTAGGGTTTTCCTCATGAGGTATTCACCATATATGTTGAACAGCAGGGGTGATAAAATACATCCCTGCCTCACTCCCTTACTAATTTTACATGGATCAGACAGTCTTTGTCTATTTTAACCTGTGCAGTGCTCTTCTTATAAAGTTTTTGTATCAGCCTGATTAAGTGTTCTGGTACTCCCATTTTCGTCATTACTCGCCACATTATCCTCCAGTTAATACTGTCAAATGCCTTATTACGATAATCCACGAAGCATATATATAGTGGCTTGTTGAACTCTCTTGCTTTTTCAATTATTTGTCGGATGTTTAAAATATGTCCACGAGTACCTCTTCCCTTTACGAAACTGGCATGTTCGGAAGGTATCTGCCAGGATAGATATGGCTTCAATCTATTATGTATTATATGGAGTAATACTTTGCTGGCATGTGATATGAAGGAAATTAGTCTGTATTTGTCGCATATTTCTTTTGATCCCTTCTTGTAGAGTGGAATAAAAACAGAACCCGTTCAGTCATCTGGCCATTCCCCGGTTTTCCATATTCTTTGGCAAACAGTGTGCATTATTGCTACGCCTGTCTCTCCCATGGCTTGTATGATTTCGGCAGCAATCCCGTCTACTCCCGCAGCTTTGTTAGGTTTTAATCTGTTGATAGCGTCTCTTATCTCGTCCTTGAGTACATCGGGCTCTCGCTCCATATCTCGAGATATGATGGGTGAGTCGGTATTACTTTCCTCATTTTCAAAGAGTGTTTCACAGTATTTCTTCCATGCTTCCATCACTTCTTGGATATATGTGACTTTTTCTCCCTTATCGTCTCTAATGGCCCACGAACGGGAAGCGAAACGTCTCGTTATTCTTTTGATTGCCATGAACATATCTCTAGTATTATTTGTATTGGCGTGTGTTTGAACTTCGTTGCATATTTATTGAATATAGTTAATCTTGTCTCTTGTACAAGCTCTTTGTATCAGGTGATTCAGTTCATTATATCTTGTTCGTTTGTTATCTGTGTGCATGCCATTCCTTTTTATTTCCCTCTTCTCTTCTATAATTTTTAGGTAGATTTCATTTAACTTTTACTTAAATAGCAAAATAGCTATTTATGCAACCTAGATGTAAAAGTGATACTTTTTATAACTAGGAGTGAAAATTGTCCATCGAGGCGCAGCCGAGATGGACAACGCGCCGTGTTATAAAAAGACACTTTTACGTCGTGTTGCATACAAGATTTTTTCTAATTCTGTGCAAAATGGGCTTTCTTAAAACAAAATTTTTTGAATTAGCAATAACTCGACAACGGAGCTAGATATCGAAAAACTGAGCAAAAAACTTTCCCCCCCTCGACTTGTATTACACCCCCTGGTGAATTATCGGTTGGAATGCATATGCAAAAATTCAGATCGATCGCGCGTAAAATTATTTACCCTACTAATAATATCAAGTTTACGTTGACAGTTCAAATACCTGCACAAAATAAATTATATTAATCTAGAAGTTTTAAAACATCAGTTGCTACAACAATATGTATAAACAACAAGCATTTTATAACTAGTGATAAAAGTAATCTCATTTTATCACTAGTGATAAAAAGAATGACATTTGGAAACTCAAATGACATTCCAAAAGTAGTCATTTTGTAACAGAATTAGAAAAAAATAATTTTAAAATTGTTAAGTTTTATTTATCGGACTGACCATAAAAGTTTCCATGGTAATTATTTTAGAAAATATAAATATAACTTAAATTGAATTTATTATATGGCCAGTGCGATAAATTTAAATTTTAACAATTTTGAAAGCATTTTTTGACTTTTTAAGTAAAAGTTAGATGAAATCTAATGGTCTTATCATTTTTTCGTAGTTTATATTTCTGCATTATTTTTGTGTCTTTCATATTTTCTCTAAAATAATTAAAATAAAACATGTTAATTTCCTATGTTCGGCTAACTCATTCATCACCCGGTATATTATTGGCCTTGAAGATCTGACAGAATTTCACTCTTAACTAAATGCGTCTTTGTGAAATCACAATATTTCCTCATCAATTGAATATTTTTGGGACGGCAAAGTGAAATACAGCAATGACATAGGTAATGAATTTAATGACATAGCAGATATTACTTTAAAAACAAACGAACACAATTTACGACACGCGTTTGACGTCAGTAAGACTATATATTAGATTACACGTACCGTCAACAGAAAACCTGTTTCTTGCAATTTCTATGTACTCCCATGTTAACCATCTGGAAAATTTCAATTTTCAAATGCCGTTTTCTCGAAAACTAATGGAAAATCCGCAAAATTGTATTCTTTATAAAATTCTTAAAAAATTGAGAGTAACTTTTTACTTTGCCCGACATTCCTCAAAAATAATAATAAATAAATAAGCTTTTGAACAGTATTAGTAATAACTAGGAGATTATCAGTAAATATGTTCTCAATTAATTGTTTTATCTAATCGTAATCAGCAAACTAAGAAAGGCTTTATAATAGCAATGTCAGAGCATCAGAAATATCAATATGTACTTACAATTTTATCGAGAAAAACACAAAAACATGAATCACTAATTTATAGGGAATAATGATCGCCCCTATCCGCCATACTACTTCTGGAGGTGCCGACTTTCTTGCTGTACGAATAAATGGTACCAGATAAAAGGGACGGAAATAAACAAAGATTTAAAATATAAATTTCACTTTGCCCGCCCATTCCACTTTACCCGACTTTCCCCCCTACTTGTACTTTTCGTAATTATTTTGTTATGCTATGACTATGTTCTGCAGCGTTAATTGGATAAGTAGTACTTCGCTTAATTCTTGTATACCTTTTTTGGTTAGCATAACTAAGGTGACCAACTATTTTCGAACGAAAAGGAGGACGGCTGAAAAATTTTGCGCAGAACTTTTTTTAGCTCATTCAGCTTTTTATTAGGCAAAAATAATAAATAAAATAAAAAATATTTTTAATTCTGATAAAAAGTAGACTAAAATAATTTTTTATATTTATAATAATTTATAATAATTAAAAAGAACAGAGGTATCAAAAATGAAAATAAAATGAGGACAAAAAGAGGACACTTTTCAAAGAAGGGTGGATGGTCACCTAACTTAACGACTTTAACCATAACATGCATATTATGGAAAAATAGCGTTTGTATAGAATTATTGAATAATTGGACTTACTCCTTTTCATAGCAGGATGAGATATTAAAAAATCTGATGTGACAACGCATAACTTTCCCATTTATTACTAAATTAATAATAATAATTAAAATTTAAATTTAAAAAAAAAATTTTTAAAAAATAAAATTTAATAAATAAAAAAATAACGTATGAATTAACGTATAAATTACTATGATTACTATAATACATATAGATAAAACACAATAACAATGAAATATTTATATAAATAAAAAATATATATATAAATATTATATATAAATAAAAAAGAAATAAAAAATAACAATGTCAATTATGTAACTTTACAAAAAAATATTGAAGATTTACAACAAAATAATACGCAAGATTAAATGTGAACTGTCAACAACACATAAATTTTGCTAGTGGAAAACCGCTTAATTTCAAACCATTTCCAGTGGTTAATATTTTGAGATTATCAATCTAGTATAAATTTTTAGTTGTTTCTTAAAAAGGAATGAACTAAAAGGAAGGAATGGTAGATAGATATGATATAACAATAAACTCAAAGAAAAACAAGAAAAAATAACTAGCAAAAGAAACAAAATTCACTGCAGACATTAAATCTAACATGATTATTGATATTGCATCGACATCCTATTTAATTCTGAATTTAGTAATAAATAATAATGAATTAATCGATTGACCCTGAGCTGGTAGAAAGTGCAAGTAAACGTTAGAACGTAATTTTTACTGTATATAATAAGGTAGTATAATAATTATTGCAAATTTATTATTTTATTATTATATAATTAGTCAACTAAATTATGTTAATTAAAACGCTACCGTTTTGTTATGTTAAGCTATGTTATGTTACGTTATGTTTATGATTAGTCAAGATCAATTAATCTGCTATTAAGGCTATTGGGAATAGCCTGCTATCTACAGCATATCTGCTAAACTTATCTGGCTTACTTTTAGGCTTCTATACAAAGTATAGCAAGAAGCCTTATGTTTCTTCAACTTTAAGAACTATTCCAGTACCTATAGTTTTAGGCTTCCATACGAAGTATAGCAAGAGGCCTTATTTAAACTATATGCATAGTTCTTAAATTTGAAACATGCGGACGGACGGGCGAGCGGACACGTACTTCTGTTATACTATTAGTGTATTGTGTTTATTGTTATAGTATGAAATACATAGGTACGTTAAAATTACCATAGATAACTGTTAATTTTTTTTCTCATCTTTTAATGTTTTTATATACTAAAATTTTTAAGTTGGTACTTGATCGGATTATCGAATTCGCTATTTTAATGCAGGCTTTATTTAGAATTTTTCTGTACCTAGCTTATATTCTAATCTATATTTTTCAAGTTTAACTAGGAAGATAGAAGTATAGAAGCCTAAGAACTAAGGTCATCCGAGTTCCACCTTATTGTAAGTGTCACCAAATCTTTTTACTCATGACGAGTCGGGAATGGTTTTCATTTATTACAAAAATATCAAAATATGTATTCATAATTTATTCTGCTAAAATTAATATACAATGACTTCTGTAAGACAAGTACATACTCGAATATTCTTACAGATTCAAAAGAGGATCAATCTTAATTTTAATTTTATATTTTTACTGTTTAATAACAACAGTAAGTTATTCAATTTATAATTTTTCCAACATGTAATAAATTTTAAACTTTCACAATATAGAGAAATAAACTACCTTCATAGATATTATTTGAATTATTTTACAAACTTTGAGATACTTCACTTTTATTTTGAGAATCTTGAATGAATTTTCTTCGTAAATCAAATTTAAAGCAGAAAAATAACAGATCAGATGCAAATATTACTGCTAAAATAGTCAGGCTAGCCCAAATAAAACCAAAGGATCTAAGCATATGCCCACTCGTAGTTGTAAATATCAGAGATACGATTGTCATCCAATTAATTACAAGCCCCACACATACACTTTCTGGTTCTGGATATGTAAATTCTGCTATTAACTCAAATCCCAACGTCAATATAGCACCACCGCAAATCCTGAAAATGTATAATATTTTACGAAATATCAAAGTTAAAAATAAAATATTCTTAAAGAAAAGAAGATTTATATATTACCCTATAAGAATGGACGATGTATATAAAAATTCCAAGCCTTGGTCTATTGTTCCAATATAGAATATCAACAATACAAAAAATATAAAGTACATCACCCAAGCAGTAATTCTGAAAAATATTACTTAAAAATTATTTCAATTCAATTTGAAAATCTGAGAATCGCACTTAAATTTCTTATATTTATCCAAAAAATATCCGATGCCCATTGAACCAATTATACTTAGTAATGTTTGTAATAGACCAATAATTCCTACATCATAATCTGCATTCTAGAAATATTCCTGATATTATGTATTTAAGTTTAAAAAGTATATACAAAACTTACAGAGTAATAATTCATAATAATTTGATTGGATAAAATTTGAAATGCAGTTACAGCTCCCAGATTTATACCAAAAATAATTAAGTACAGCATATAAGGTTTTATAAATATTATTGTTTTGCAAGTTGCAAAAAAACTTTTAACTTGATTACATTTTCTTTCGTTAATTAGGTGTTGTTGCGCAATAGACGGAGGTGTTTGAGGAGCATTATCAAAAACTAGAAATTTAATATTTCATTAAAATATAAAATAAGTCATGTATAAAATTTTGCTACCGACATATAAGTACGGTACGCGACAACTCGGCGACGTCAACTCGGCGACGGTCAACTCGGCGACGGCAACTCGGCGATCGGTCAACTGGGCGACAGTCATCTCGTCGATTGGTCAACTGGGCGATCGGTCAACTGGGCGACAGTCATCTCGGCGATCGGTCAACTCGGCGACGGTCACCTCGGCGATCGGTTAACTGGGCGACGGTCATCTCGACGATCGATTATTCTGGATTTTAGGTAGGAGGGCAGGGAGGTATTCCCACGCGCACTTAGGCCACTAGATCGGGCCCATTGTGCTGCCTCCGATGCAACGGCCCTCCGTCCTGTCACTCCTCAAGCCATCCTGTCTCCAGGATGAATTCGAGTATCTTGGCAGGCGGAGTGTCGCTGATTCTGGCCATGTTAGGCCAGAAGTCCCCTAACGTGGTACCTCTAATTGACGCTAACGACGGACATTGACATAGCACATGTTCTGCTGTTTCGTCTGCTCTGTTACATCCTCGACATTTAGGGTTATCTACAAGTCCCAGTGTGTTGAGATGTTTATTTAGTTTGCAGTGTCCAGTTAAAATCCCTGCAATTATCCGTAGATTGACTCTGGACAACTTCAAGTAATATTTTGAATGTTTGCAAGAGGGTGCTCTAATCGCTGCCCTTGCTTGTCTGCATACAGTTTCTTTTGCCCATCTGCTGCAATGCAGCTTAAGGATCTGTTGTTTTAGGAGGGTATCGATAGTTTTGACAGCTGGCACAATCATCGGCTCCGGACCGCAGGGAAGGCTGTTGGAGCCGTTTCTTGCCAGCTCGTCCGCTTTTGCGTTACCCTCGTTACCTTGATGCCCCTTCACCCACGAGAGGGAAATGACATTTGAGTTTGATATCTCATTTAGTGCCTGGATGCATTCTAGCACCAGACCCGATGTGACCTTGTGGCTTCTCAGTGCCACAAGTGCCGCTCTGCTATCTGTAGATATCTGGATGTTTTTGTCGCAGATGCATTTATCTTGGACTGTCTTTGCGCAGTGCAGTATGCCCATCAGTTCCGTTTGGAAAACCGATGTATGCTTACCCAGCGGTATACTCATGTTTATATTCAGTTCAGCAGAGAAAATTCCTGCTCCTGAGCCAACATCGTTTTTGGAACCATCCGAAAATAGACGTATGTCATACTCGATGGTTTCTGTTGGATTCAACAGGATATTGTATTTCCTGTCGAATATGTATTGAGGGGAAATTCTGTCAGGTTCAAGATGCAGCAGTGGTACTCTAGTTGAGAAGTCCTCTAAAATCCGCATATGACCCACAGTTCCTCGCCTGTAGTTCCACAGCCCCCAACTGCGAAGCCTAAGAGAAGCCTTAACCGCCATCTCCTGCACATGAAGATCAAGTGGAGGGAGGCAGAGAAGGACCTCCAATGCCGCAGTGGGTGCAGTGCGCATCACTCCCGTTGCGGCCAGACAGATTAATCTCTGGATCCGATGTAGAGAGGACGCTGCTGTTACTTGTTTGGTTCTGGGCCACCAGACAAGTGCACCATAGCACAGCATGGGCCTGACAACCGCAGTGTAGAGCCAAAGGGTGATCTTAGGGGATAGACCCCATGACCGTCCCATCGCCCTCCGACACTGCCAGAAAGCCATCCTTGCCTTGCTAATTTTGGTTATCAGATGTTTTCCCCAGTTTAGCTTCTTGTCAAGTATTATACCCAGATACTTGACTTCGTCCGCTAGTTTCAGAGGAGTCCCCATGTTGTAACGTGGGTTGAAATAATTGAACACTTGATGAAAATGAAAAGAATTTACTTTATTGTAAAATGAAAATTATATATGAGCGAAAAGGAACGTGTGCACTTCCAACGGAATTACAAGTTAAAGTTGTATGTGTTGCCAACATAAAATATAGAATACACTAATATAATGATTATTTACAAATATACAAAGTGCGACATAACTAAATATAACACCTCCCCTCTAATCTTGTTCACGGTATGAAACGGTCTGGTGGTCTTCTGCTTCGGACTGGTCTTGAAGTGGGATTACTTTCAAATCCGGAACCATTACTATTCAAATTATCCGTTGATCTTCCGGCAACGTCTGATGGTGGAATTTCGTCATCCGATACCTTTGGTTGGTTTGAAGTATTAGGAATGTCAGGAGGGTTGTTAGGAATTTTTAAGTTTTCTGGAGTTACATTTAATTGCTCGAAATGGACCTTTTCTTGAATTTTACTATCAGCATCAGCATTATTTGAATCTTGAAATTTTTCTTCGCCTCGAAAAACTTGATCAACATGTCTTTTAAATTTAACACCATTACTCCAAATTTCGTATAAAACGTTTCCAATTTTATTGACTACAACTCCAATTTTCCATGTTTTATCCGAAAATGATTTGAATAATACGGTTTGACCAATTTCGAAATTTCGTGTTTGACCTCCTCCATCAATAATTGTCTTTTTTTGTTTTTGAATTATAACATCTTGAAATGAAACAGGTTTAATGATATCCAAATGGGAACGAATATTTCTTCCCAACATAAGTTCTGCTGGACTCTTCCCTGTAGTGCTGTGCGGAGCTCTTCTTAAACTGAATAGAATTTCTTGAAGATTATGATGAATGTCTTTTGAATCCAATAATTGTTTTCTAAGAGCGTTTTTGAAAATGCCAACATATCGTTCAACTTGTCCATTTGAAGACGGATGATATGCAGCCGTTCGAATATGATTAATTTGATGTTTTCCTAAAAATTTTGAAAATCCAGACGAAATGAATGCGGAACCATTATCGGAAACTATATTAGATGGAATTCCAAACCGAGAAAAACATTCAGTTAATTTTGAAATGCTTGTAAAACTGTCGATGCGTTTTACTGGAAAAATTTCGATCCATTTGCTGTATGCATCAACTATGATAAAAAAATATAAACCATGAAAAGGACCTGCGTGATCAATATGCAATCTTTCCCACGGATTTCTCGGAAATTCCCATGGATGAATTTTGGCATGAATTGGCGAATTCGAATATTGTAAACAATTTTTACAATTCTTAGTAACATTTTCGATATCTCTGTCCACACCTTCCCAAAAAACGTAAGATCGAGCAAGAGCTTTCATTCTCGATGTACCAATATGACCTTTATGTAATTCCTTCAATATTGATTGTTGCAAGGTTTTGGGAATAACGACGCGAATACCTTTCATTAAACATCCTTGCTCTACAGTCCATTCTCCATTGTTATTTAAATTTGACGAATTTGGTCCCATTATGGCATTAAATATTTTACACAATTCGGAATCCTTTCGAGTTTCTTTTGCAACTATCTTGCTTTGAATTGGTATTGTTTCCAATTGACCCAATTGAAAAACTGCTGAAGAATCTTTTAAATTTTCTTTTGAATTATTTTCGATAAATCTAGAACAGAAATCGGCATTGCAATGATTTTCATGTTTTCTGAATTTTACTTCATAATCGAATCCTTGTAAAAATATTGAATAATGTAACAAACGAGTTGCACTCAATACTGGTGCAGCCTTATCTTGCTTAAAAATAGATTCCAGTGGTTTGTGATCTGTATAAAGTATGAAATGTCTTCCAAATAGAAAATAAAAAAGTTTTTTTATACACCATACAATCGATAAAGCTTCTTTATCAATTTGCGAATAATTAATTTCTGATTTTGACAAGCTTCTGCTGATAAAAAGAATTGGTCTTTCGGAACCATCTGAGAAAATGTGTGATAGAACGCCACCGATTCCATGTGGAGAAGCATCAGTAGCAAGCACAAGTGTTTTATTAGGATCAAAATGCGTTAGAACTTGATTTGAAGCAATTTCAAGTTTAATGTTCTTAAAAGCAAAATCAGCTTCTTTTGTCCAACGGAAATGTATACCTTTTTGCAATAATTTGTATAGCGGATGTAGTTTTTCAGCTGAATTTCTTATAAATTTGGAATAATAATTTACAAGTCCAATGAATGATTTTAATTCGGTAATATCACGAGGAGCTTTGGCTTCGACTATTGCTTTAATTTTTTCAGAAGTTTTATGAATACCATTTTCATCAATTACATATCCCAAATATGATATTTCATTTGCTAAAAATTGACATTTTTCTTTCTTGAAGTGAATCCCGTTTTCTCTACAAATTTCAAACAGTCGTTTCATCCTTTTTACGTGAGTTAATGGATCCGGTGAAGATAAACTGAAATCATCATAAAATATTTGTAACCCTTCAATTTCAGAAAAAATGTTTTCCATTGCTCTTTGCCATAGAGCTGGAGCACTCGAAATTCCATAATTTAAACGATTTACTTGAAATAAACCCAAATGTGTATTTATTGTTAACATTTTGGCTGTTTTTTCTGATACTTTCATATGCATGTACGCTTCTCTGATATCAAATTTTGAAAAATATTTTCCATTATTCATTTTAGGTAAGATGTTTTCGATAGTTGGAATTGGATGATCATCCGGAATAATATTTTTGTTAACTGTAATTTTATAATCAGCTACTAACCTCAATGTACCATCGTGCTTGATAATAGGAATTATTGGAGTCGCATACTCCGAATGAGTCACCTTTGAAAGTACTCCAATAGAAACCAATCTATTTATTTCTTCTTCCACACGAGGTTGCAATGCTAAAGGAATGGTTCTTGCTCTACAAAAAATTGGTGAAGTGTTTTCTTTTAAATGGAGGTCCGCTTCGAAATTTTTTAGGCATCCAATTTGATTAGAAAATATATCGGAAAACTCCGAAACCAACTTATTTACTTTATCTTCAATGTCGATCTTGATACCATAAACATCGTGTAATTTTGATTTAATTTTGAAAATCCAATCTCTTCCCATAATCGTATCAAAATTTTCCTTAATGATGTATAAATCCAAAATATAATCATCACCATCAATATTCACCTTTACTTTGGCTACTCCTAAAACTGGAATTTTAATTTTATTATAACTGGAAAGAACGACATCGCAAGAATGAATTTTAACATTAATTTGTAATTTACGAAAATTTTCTAAGGATATTAAAGTATAAGTACTCCCAGTATCAATTTCCATTGACACTTGTTGATTATTGATAAGAACTGTTTTCAATATTTTAGAATGAGGTGATTGTGTCCGAATTTGAAAAATATCCAAAGATTCATCAATTTGGTTTTCTTGCGTTATTTCTGAAATACATTTGCTGAACCCTTTTCTAAACTTATGTTTTGGAGGAAATTTTCCACAAACACGACCCAAATGTCCAATTTTCCCACACTTGTTGCAGGTGGATGCAAAATAGTAACATACGGACGCTTTATGATTTTCTTTTCCACATCGAAAGCATACAATTCCATTTTCTTGAATTTTGTTTTGTGAAAATTTATTATCACCTTTACGAAATTTTGTTTTATGATTACTTTTGTTACTTGAAAATGTTTTAATTGAATATTTGTCAGTTGTCAATTTACAAACTTGTGGATTATTTGAATTATTCCATTCCATTAAACTTTTTTCAGCTAATTCATCCGCATTCGCCTTTTGAATTACTTTTTGAAGACTTAACTTAGGCGAGCTTAAAAAATAACTTTGCGATTTCTCGCTTCGAATACCAGTTATAATTTGGTCCACAATTTCTTCTTGTAATCTTTCCTCTGTAGTAAATCCACAATGAACTGCTAATGACTTTAAACTTGTTAAAAACTCATTAAATGACTCAGTAGGACCTTGCTTTCGTGCACGAAATCTTTGTCTTTCCACACAAATTAATGGTTCAGGAAGAAAATGTGCCATTAGTTTTTTCTTTATATCAGAAAAAGAAAGATCTTTAGGATTCGTAGGAAACGCAATGGATTTTATTTTCTTATAAATTTCTGGTCCAACACTACTAATAAATAAATATATCATCTCCTTACCACGAATATCGTTCAAGCTACAAAAGCAATCAAATCTTTCCAAATAACATTCTATATCCTCCTTATCGTTATCGAAACTTGAAAACATTACAAATTTTCTTTCCGCCATTTTCTCCAAGCTGGTGTCCTTGACTTCAACTTTTTCACCTGAATCTGTTTTTGGCATTACCACATGTACGCCGAACGAAATTTTGAATAATAGTGAATTTCTTGAATTTCCACTACCTCGTCGCCACTTGTTGTAACGTGGGTTGAAATAATTGAACACTTGATGAAAATGAAAAGAATTTACTTTATTGTAAAATGAAAATTATATATGAGCGAAAAGGAACGTGTGCACTTCCAACGGAATTACAAGTTAAAGTTGTATGTGTTGCCAACATAAAATATAGAATACACTAATATAATGATTATTTACAAATATACAAAGTGCGACATAACTAAATATAACACCCCATTAAGTTAGGCATTGTCATGCCAGGCAACTTTCTTTTATTGGTAAACAGAACAAGCTCTGTCTTAGTCGGGTTGACCGAGAGAGAGTGCTCAGTGCACCATTCCTGCAGTATTTTGAAAGCTGTCTGCATTTGCATGCAGATTATGTTTTCAAATTTTCCAGTAAGCAGTATGGTCATATCATCTGCGTATCCTATGGTATAAAAACCTTTTTCGTTAAGGCGTCGTATAAGGCTGTCCACCACCATAATCCACAGCAGTGGAGAGAGTACTCCCCCCTGAGGACAACCTTTGATCACAAAGCCTTTGATCTTTATATCACCGACACATACCTCTACGGCTCGCCACTTCAGTACAAAACTGATCCAGTTGGCAATGGTTGTGGGAACACCGTATCGGTGTAGCGCTGCATTTATGCTTTCAAAAGTGGTTTTATCAAAAGCCCCTTCGATATCAATAAACGCTCCTAGGGTGGACTCTTTTTGGTCCAGTGATCTCTCGACGCGCTCCACCACGCGCTCCTCTTGTGTAGAGCAGTCTCAGTAGATCTCCCAGGGATATACGCGTGCTGGTTTACGTGTAGCGGTCTGTGTGTCAGAGCCGTATCACGAATCTCTCTATCGCACAGTTTTTCTAACGTTTTCAGGAAAAACGAAGTCAAACTGATTGGTCTAAAAGATTTAGCCAGGGAGTAATCGCCTCTACCTGGTTTAGGTATAAAGATAACTTTGACCTTTCGCCATTCCTTCGGTGTGTATCCGTGTGCAATGCACGCCTGGAACACTCGCACTAGGTGACCAAGCAGGTGATCCAGACCCCACTGAAGTAGGGCTGGAAGTACCCCGTCAGGTCCAGGCGATTTGAAGGGGCTAAAGGATTTAATGCCCCATGCCGTCTTGGTCGTATTCACAACCTCCTTTGCAATTTCCCAGTTAGCCTCAGTCGGTGGTTGGCTTCTAGCGTCAGTCCAATCAAAATCGGAGACTATCTTACTATCAGGAAAATGTGTGTGTAGCAGTATTTCGGCAGTTTGCGAGAGGGTTTCTGTGTACGACCCATCCTCTCGGTATAAGCTGCCGGGCTGCTGATATGGATCTTTGGCGAGGATCTTGTTTAACCTAGCCGCAGCAGCGGTTGTTTCAATGCCGCCGCAGAAGGTTCTCCATGACTCGCGTTGTTTCTTGCGGATTACTCTCTTGAACTCCGACCTGTGCGCCTTAAACGCTGCCCAGTCGTCGTCCCTCTTAGAGTTCTGCGCTTTATTGTAGAGCTTTCTTGTCGCTTTCCTTAGCTGGTCGAGTTCTTCGCACCACCAGGGTGTTGCTCGAACCCGCAATCCAGCCGTTCTTAGCGGGCATGACAGCTCATATGCGTTTATGAGGGAGTTCTGCAGCTCATTAGCATACATCTCAATCTCCTCAGTGGTTGTTAGTCTTTTTTTGTTGGAAAGTCCCTTCAACATTTCAGATTCCATGGATTTAGACAGGTGATCTAAGAAGACCATCCTGTCCGCATTCCTAGGATTCCTATATTGCTTGGGTTCCATTGTTTTTGCTTTTAATTTAAAGGGAATCCATCTATGATCTGACATTGTCAGTTGGTCGGACACTTGCCAGTCATATAAGTGATTAGAAATGCTTAATGACGTCACGGTAATGTCAATTACCGAGTTGCGGTGGGGTGACACATAAAAAGTAGGGACACCCCCGCGATTAAGTATTACTAAATTTGTATCAATAAGATAATCTAATAGAGACTTACCTCGGTTGTTGCAATCTCTGCTGCCCCACGCCTGATGGTGGGAATTAGAGTCGCAGCCAATTATGAGGTGTTTCTTTTGTTGCTCGCAATAGTTCACCAGATCCATCATCCTTTGGGAGGGTGGCAGTTCCGGCGAATCGATTGGGAGGTAAATAGACGCCAAAATGCCATCCTTTGGGCCATCCCCTAAGTCGCAGCTCGTCCGAACTGCTGTTAAGTCGCAGTCGCTATACTGCGGCAGAAGGTTGGCCTGGATATTGCTAGGTATGTAAATACATGTCCTGCTTTTCTTTGTGGAGCTACCTGTAAACATAGTTCCGTTTAGTTTTGTAAAGCCTCGTATAGAGGATTTTACTAACCAGGGCTCTTGTATTAGAGCGATAGTATCCTTGCAGTTGTCAAGGTGGCGGCATAATACTGCCACTGCCTCCCGACAATGCTGCAGGTTGGCTTGCAGGAGATTCCACCCTGCCAAGGGAGCCATTTGGCCTACCTTGTAGAGTTTAGTGTCCCTTTGCATTTACAGCCGCCACTGCCGGGCTTGCGTCCGTCTCCATAGGAGTTAGGGTGGCTGTTTTGGTCTTTTCAGATGCAGTGTTTTCCTCAAACTTCTGCATCTTGACTTTGAGGGTGTTAAACTTATAGTTCAACTTCTCCTCTCTAGATTTTAAGGCGGCACTGTCCACCTGGCCGACACCGAAGACAAGGAGTTTGCCTTTCGGTTCCTCCTTACTCGTGTCGTGGAAGACGCACCACTCTTTCAGTTTGGCCCAGGGGTTCTGAGCGGCAAGGCGGCGTGTGACCACCTCAGTGGGCTCCGGTTCTCCCGGAATCCAAAGGGTGACCTTGGTCAGCCTTGGTAGATCGTCCACCTGGACCACATCTAATTTAGCACCTTGCCATGGTGGTGGCAGGTTAGCTATTGTTTTTTGCAGCCATTCCAGCGAGCTCTGGTCACTGCAGGTGATCCGAAGGATCTGCCCCGAGTGATAGAACCCGCCAAAAGTGGGTGCTGGCTTTGTCTCATTACCCACTGCTGCTATAAAAGCATCTAGTGCAGTGGTGAGATTATTTTCTATAATAACCACCTGGGACTCATCGAGTTTGCCCAGTGGATTTGATCGGTCTATCACCGCTACTCGGAGGTGCTTTTCAGCAGCCTCTTTGTAGGTGACGTTACCCACCCTATTCGAGTTCTTTTGTTGAACAGGATACGTCGACTTTGCCCTCTTCCCCTGATTACTCGAGGGTGAAGGCAAAGAGTCCTGTGATCGAACTCTCTTCTTAGCAGCTACAGCTTGCAGCTGCTTATTCTTACTTACACCATGTACAGGTCGCTTGAGCCTGGCCTGTTCATGTGCAGTATTACCCGTCGAGGTGCCCTCGCCTGACTTTGATTCGGCCAGGCGGGCTTTCCTGCGACGTTTTGCCTCCGCTCCACAGATCCTTTTCCTCCCAGTCTTGGGAGGTAGGTCCGTAGCGGGAGGAGGCGCTACCCGCAGTGCATCCTGGGATGCACCTGCTTGTAGCGACGGGGTATCCGTAGACGCACCCGTCTGTGTAGGCGGGGTATCCTGATTGGACGCACCCGCTTGGTTATTAGCTGATTCATCAGCTGGTTTTTTATTTAATTTAAATTCTGCCATGTAGGGAATTTTCATATTCATCTCCCAGAGCTCCCCACCCGCCATGGAGCCCGCAACATTGGGGACGTCGAAATTCGACGCCAGGGCTACTCGGAAGATATAGCCCTCAGGAAGGTGAAATGTTTGCACACTCCATCCTCCCTCAAGGACTCGTCCTGCTGAACCTCTGACGGAACAGCGCAGCCGATTGATCAGGGTGGACTAGTCCTGACCGCCCGTTTGAGTGGAAATCCAGGCCAAAGTGGAGTGTTGCCAGACCCAGGGGAACTACTACCGCCCCCGAGCTGACTCAGCCACCAGGATCCTCTCATCCCACCGTACGGGTTACCGCGCACGGCAAAAACACGCAGGTACCTGTATTCGTCTGGTTTCTCCACAGTGGCCGTCATCCCGTTTTCTTGACAAGCTAAAAGCCCGAACACAAAGGTTTTTAAGCCCCGGCCCGAGCCAGCCTGACAAAGCAGACCGAGCACGAGAGAGTTTTATGTCCCTGGCTCGAGTCCTAGCAGGTACACGCCCACCGTTTCCTCAAAACACGCAAGCCCCCTCACCACGGCAAGGTTCAGGTACATTCGAGGGGGCGACGATCGATTAACTCGGCGATCGATTAACTCGGCGATCGATTAACTCCGCTATCGATTAACTCGGCGACCGAGTTGAGTAAATCAAATATTATTCAAATAGATTTTCTTCTTAACTTTATTCTAGTTATTGTTGTCAATCTTCTTGTAATTATTGTTGTTAATATTCTTCTTCTATTTTCTTATTTATTGTTTCTTTCGCATTACCAATTTATTACATAATCTACGGTGGTTTGTTATACCAGATTAACAAATTATTCAGAAATGGTATAAGTTATATTATTTATCAGATCTATTCTTGGGTGACGTCTCTTTCTATTGATCGTTGATTGGTTTATAGTGTACGTCTGGATTAAACTCGAGCAGGTCCGTACCAAGGGTATGTGTCACTCAATGTAACATATATTTTCAGGTCTTTTTTGTCTTTTTTTCCAGCCATTGAGCAAACTTTCTTTTCCTTTTTTTATTGTTTATGATTAAACAATATGTTTTCGATTAATTGGAGTTTATTTCACACCAATCTACTTCTATGGTTAACTTTTTCTTTAAATCATCGCCTGGGAATTTGGGACTATAACTGGATTTTGTTTGGAAAAAGAATAAAAATGATTTTCTCTTGGAATCACCGCTGAGTTGACCGGTCGCCGAGTTGGCCGTCGCCGAGTTGATCGATCGCCGAGATGACCGTCGACCAGTTAACCGATCGCCGAGATGACTGTCGCCGAGTTGACCGATCGCCGAGGTGACCGTCGTCGAGTTGACCGATCGCCGAGTTGACCGTCGCCGAGTTAACCGGTCGCCGAGTTGACCGATCGCCGAGTCGACCGTCGCCGAGTTGACGTCGCCGAGTTGACCGTGTCCGATATAAGTACTAGTGGAACTAGAATGGTACAAAAAATCGCGTATGATATATTCATTATGTAAAGCCCTCTCTCCACATCTTCCACTTCATCATTAACTACAATTAATGGAGGAAGCGCAAAAGACAGTCCAGTTCCAACCTATAATAGATAAAATATAAATTAGATTAATGGAATTAATTTTTCTAAATTACAATGAAAAATATTATACTTCGTATTTTTGTTAAGAAAAATTACGAACAAAACATCTAAAATATGAAAAATTAATTAAAAAAAAAAACAACAAAAATCAACTAATTTTCAACAAAAAACAGGAGTTTTAGATATTTTTAAGTTTAAAGACAAAAGAACAATAATTATTATTAATCTTGAATATAATTGCTAATTAATAATTATTACCACCGGCAGTGTGGTATAACGATTAAATTGACATGCTACAAAGAGGTAGCCCACGGTTCAATGCTTGGTCGCGCCGACTACACTATTGGTTTATTCATTTAACAAGGTTAACACCCTACTAGAATATATGCAAAGTACCTACTCAAAGAACCATGAATGCCAAGTGTAAATTTGGTACACCCCATGGTACTAACGGGACGCAGTCCTAAATTAAGGGGAAGAAGAAGAGTATAATCATATCTTCCGATGACTAGAAGGTCAAGGCGGATGACAGATTGTTTGAATTTATAGTATCTCTATATAAAAGATATATATTGTTTACATTGTTATGGAATGATAAAGTAAAACTAATAACGGTAAAACTAAGTTTTTCTTTTCTTATATTTTAAGTTTATTGTTTGTTTAGATTTCTCGGATTTTAAATAATTGTTATTTAGTAGATTGAAAGCTGCCGATATAAAAATATTTGGAATAGATAAATTAAGTAATATATGGTTATGGTTACTTAACATGTGAAAATATTTTATTAATTATTACTTTTTGCACACGAAGAAGTAACCTTGCTGTTCTTGCAAGGCTACTGGTCTCGGTTCATGAAAGAGAAGCTATAATAAGCAATTTTTTTATCTGAGCTTAAAATTTGAAAACTGATAATCAATAAGAGCAAAAAAATAATTGTTATTGTAACTAAAATTGTTCATAAAACTTACTTGCATTCCTATAACACCTATCGCACAAGCAGTAGATATTTGGTGGTAACCAAACCAAGTAGCTGCAAGTTTTGGAAGTATTGGATAAACACATATTTGAAAAAAAGAAGCAATTGCTTGCCCCACAATTATTAACCAAAACCTATCAGGATGTACCGAAGCAACTTTTATCCAAGCGCCTATGCCAGTACCAATTGTTCCAATAACTACGGCTTTTCGAATGCCCTAAAATAAGACACATTATCAAAAAAATTTAAATAAGTTTTACTTATTAATAGTTACTATTTTATCAATCACATATGTTCCAGGTATACTGACTATTATATAAATAATAGCTCCCGCCATGGTAGTCCAATCTACCGCTTCATATGGAACTTGGTAATATTCGGTTACAATGTGTGCTATTACTGAAAACGTTATATATTGCACACCATTTGAAATAGAAAATAAAATAAACAACAACAAAATAAGCCATCTTTTTTTATAAACCTTAAATTCGTTTTTGTCTTTACTTTTCTCCAAAGTGTTATTTGGTGTTAATTCTGTAATCAGATTATTGTAATTAAAAATTAGTTTTTTTAGATAATAATATGTACTACAAGGTAAAATTTGAATTTGAAATATTAAAGAAAGCTAGGTACCTATATTACTCGTATTACTCTTCATTATTCTACTTTGAATGCCGACTCTACGATGTATAAGGTTCTCTCTCAAATATTGTTCATATATACTATATACTCGTACATACAAATACTACAGATATATCAGTATGCTGATAACGTGTACTCGCTTCCCTAATTATTAAATATAGTTGAGAAAGTCGCATTAAGTATGAATATAGGTGTTCACAGCAAGTGACAATTTTAGTTTGTTGTAATTATTTATTAAGTAAAGTGCTATTTTTGAAATATTTTTACCTTTGTTGGGGAAACGAAAGAGATGAGACCTACATAAAAATAAAGCTTAGTATGATATGGATTTAATATCAAATTGGATCACAATTAGAGCTAGCCAATGGAGACTATGATTAAGGGGGTATGGAGGAGTTTCCTACTTTCTTTTTATTTTTTTATTTGATAGTAGAGATCAAACGGAGCCATCAGTTTTTTTTTCAGATTTTTTTGAGTGCGTTATGTATCAGAAAAAAATTAATGAAATTTGAAATTTTTAGGGTTATGACGTCATAACCCTTCTTTGAGTGGGAATGGATAAACCTATAGGATTTTAGACAACTGTACTATGTTGCCGTACTTTCTTCTATTAAAATGTTAAAATGTAGATGCCTACCTGATGACAAGTAATGGCCGCCGTGTATTTCGTGCTTACTTTTTTATTTTATATGAATGATTATGGATTACTTAGATTCACAATTTTTATTTAATGAAAACAAATACTTTAGTTTTACAAAGATCTGGACAACTTAAAAGAGCTTTGCATCCACAGTTTAAGATATTTTAAATGCCACACATAAACGGCTTTTCGCCTTCTGGCGATTTTCATTAAATTAATCCAGTTTGTAGAGTTTTTCAAAAATAGAACAGATTTTGTTAGTGAATTGGTGTAACATGAATTCTTAATGTAATATTTGAAGTTCGTTACATGTGGTTATTCTGTTGGGTTATAATTTGTTGATCGGTTGTACTTCGGTAAGATTCACATGTCGACAATGTTTCATTATTTATTTACAAACAAGATAATTCTTAGTATATTTTACATAAATATATTATATGAACCACTTAAAACATCAATAATACTTTTACAAGAGCTTTGCATCCACAGTTTAAGAGATTTTAAATGCCACACGTATATGGCTTTTCGCCAGAAGCTTACCAGAAGCTACCATCCAGCTTATAGAGTTCTTAAAAAGAGTGTACCAATTTTGTCAGTTAAAGCATTGATCAGCATTGATGTAACGAAATAATCAATAGCATTAAATGAAAAAATAAAGAATTTTAATTAACATATGATAGCTGTCAATAATAACCCATTTAAGAACTGACAACATCGGACGGCCATGTATAAATCTTATTGGTTAGCTATGGCGGGCAGATTAAATATTTTTTTGAAATTCAAAAAATTTTTAAAAATTGTACGCTGAGTTTTAAGACCAACCAATGACATCAACATGCGGCATTTTTATTACAGTTTCATGTTTATATATTATTTCAAAAAATTATTTCTAAGGAAACTCCCCCATTATCGTCAACAAACTTTTATTTTTAAGGAATTAATTTTGCGAAAACTATCAATCTTACAGTGCCACGGGTTTTCACGCATAATAAGATATGCTTTAACTTACAATGCAAATTTTTATGAAATTTTTGTATTGAAATCTAGTATATATCAATAATCATGTCTCAAGAATACGATGGTTGGGCTACATAGAAAGACTACCGAAAGATAGAATGACTCGGAAAATTTTACGATAAAGTACGATAAACAGCAGAAGAAGAGGAAGGCTAAAAAAGAGATGGTGAGATGCAGTGTAATATGAACTGGACAATTGGAGAAACCTTGCAGGAGATAGGAAGAGGTCGAAAAAGATTCAAAAGATTTTGAATTTGGATATCATTTTGAAATTTTTAAATTATTGTAAATATTGGATTTTGATTATTTGACGATTAGTTTTTTCTATTGTAAATAATTTATAAACAATTAAACTATAAATAACAAGTTAAATTCAATAATATAATCAAATATATCTTAAGCTTTCGACGATTTTTGTCGTCTTCTTCAGAATTTTATTTAATATAAAAAAATATTGAATTTAACTTGTTATTTATAGTTTAATTGTTTATTTTCTCACAAGTTAAGATTTATATATTTAAATAATTTATAGTACCTACCTACTTTATGTAAATCATTTTGTAAAATTTTGAATTTGTGCTCTTGTGTTACTAACAATTTGAATGTTGGTACCGAAGGACTAGATATTTTGACTTTCAGACATACGGATGTATTTTGTGAAGATGGAAAATTAATAATTTGAGTTTTAAGTATCGAGATTTGTTTTTTGAGGTAATTTGAAAATAAACTGAAATTTTGGAGTGAGCAATTATTTTTGTATTATTTAATTTGGAAATCGACCGAAGTTTGGACAGTAGTTTTGGAATTTTAAAAATTTTGAAAGTTTGGATTTGGAGAGGATTAAAGTAAATTTAGATACTTTCATAAATAGAAAGATAAAATTGGATAATTAGATATAATTGCTGTTTTGAATTTGTAATTAAATTTAAATTGGAAAACCCCGTAAAATTTTGTATGGATAGAGCGGCATATGGACTGATAAAGCGCACTTGCGATTGCAATAAATTATTGCACTTTGGATAGAAGTTTTATTTCAAAATTTTTAAAAGATTTCCTTTATTAATTTGGTGTAAAAAAGAATTTAGAAGTTTGGATTATTTAATTTGGAAAGTTTATTTAAAAAATTTTTCACTACATCAACCCACCCCTCAGATGTCTCCAGCTTTAAACTTTGTTCAGCTAGTCGGCATCTTTCTAAAGGTAGATAAATAAAACCAAATTAATGATCTAAGAATATAAGAAATAAAAAAGTGAAACTACAAAAGTAGCTACAAGTGGATTTCGGCCGTGAAGATCTATCTACTGATAGATACTCCTTTCACAATATGTTGTTCTTACTTTAACATACTATTTTTGTTCATTCTTTGCCCAGTGGTGCTAATTAGTAGCGAGAGAATTGTTTGCAATTTAATGCATACAATTACAGATGCCTGATAAAGGACGCTCGCTAACCTTTCACATGAATTCAAAAAGAGGACGTGGTATGCTTTGTCATTTTTCTAAGTTTTAATAGCATACTTATATGCCGAAGTTTGCAACCATGCATCGGCACTGCGGTTTAATTCGTACCTGATGAAGAGAAATCTCTACGGAGTAATCTCGAAACCGTCGGTAGTGCCATAAAACCTAGTGGTCCATGTGATGGTGTAAAACTATCTGCATGTATGCTTTTCGGCTTGGGATTATGATTTTGCAATAACCCCACGTTACTCATTGGTAACATATTGTGAAAGGAGTATCTATCAGTAGATAGATCTTCACGGCCGAAATCCACTTGTAGCTACTTTTGTAGTTTCACTTTTTTATTTCTTATATTCTTAGATCATTAATTTGGTTTTATTTAGGCTAGTCTGACTATTGTATCAATAATATTTACATATGATTTATTGTTTTTTTTTCTTAAATTAGATTTACGAAGAACAGTCATTCAAGATTCTCAAAGTAAAAGTGAAGTATCTCTTCCTATAGAATAATTATGTAAAATTATATACACTATAAATCCTTTATATAAGATACTCGATTTTATAAAGAATCATTGGGTCCAGCAGTTATTTATCATCGTAGCTATCGGTAGCTCTGCAACGGAAGTTTCCGCGAACGTAACCAGACGCTGGCTGGTGACCCTTGCAGGTTTTTGAGTTGGCATTTTTCTTTATCTTTTTGTAATCGACGTTGACGTTGTGTTGCAGTTTTGTCCTTTTTTCCCATGACTACGATTGCAATTATTGACAATGAATAAGGATTATAACACAAAATACTATAAAGGTGTGTACTAATCGGATAAGTACTTAAATAGTATACAGATAATTTTTTTCAAATAGAACCATAAAAATTTAATTTTTTTTTAATGTAAAAAATTAGGAAAAATTTTTTTGGGAAAAGTGTATTGTCATGTCATCCATGTTCAAAATTTCAGCTCGATTGGATAACGAAAACTGGATCAAATTTGTCTTTCTAAGTTTTGCCGAATTCAATCAAGCAGAAAGATAAAACTATCAGAATATTTTTGACTGAATTTACCCAGACCTACACTAACTAAACTTAATCTCAGGGTCGTGGGTTCTAGCCCCACGTTGGGCGCCAAATTTTATATTATTATCTTCTCCATTTTATAGACATATACTTCTTTCCAACTTCATCAATTACCTACATAAACAATACTTCTTTATATTTAAACTTTCTTTTAATTATATTAAATTACAAATTATATTGAAAAACACATCCCCATTTCAAATTAACATTTCATCTGACATTATTATTAAACAAAAAACTGAATGACCTTCTCTTATTATTTTTTTACTGCCTAGATTTTATGATTTTCATGTCCATTTTCTCCACGACAATATAAAGAATTTCAAACTGGATTTCTTTCTGACACTTTTCTAAAAGTTCCATTGAATATGTTCTCTTCGATATTTTAATAAATAAATCATGGTATATTGATTTTAACATAATAAATTGTGATTTTAAAGAATTAAAATATATAAACTATTATTAAGAAATTAGTTTAAATGGGTAAAGAGCATATCACTAGGGCAGATTGAGTAATCCCAGCGTATGTTGGTAATTTTATTTTTATCCTTTCGTAAAAATAAATAATATATCACTTCGTGATATTTCTGTTGGGTGTTCTTCATTATGGATCTTAAATTTTATTTGGATTTTTTTGTAACCTCTATTCTAAAAACTGTAAAGTTTTTTCGTTCACAGAGCGAATAGCCTTTACCCAGTTCCTCAAGTAAAGATGTCGTAGGTCCTTTTTGGCTTAGTTGCCCACCTTATAACCAACTGTGTATATAACCATCAGATAATCATATTTATAGTAAGGAACGGATTTATATGTAATTTTGCATTTTTCGTTGTTGCTAATTCCATAATCTGTCGCCTTCTAGGTTTTCCATAACATTTTTCGTAAAAATTATATCATCATAGCCAAAATTAAAAAATATGGAGTCTTTAAAAGGTACAGGTATTGAATTATCGTCATCAAAATATACAAAAATACATATAAATGCGTTCCTTATTTATAAGCTATCTTTATTATCGCTATAGCAATTCAAGTTCAATTTAGTATATCAATTAATTTATACTTTGATATGATGCGGACACGGTCAACTCGGCGACGTCAACTCGACGATCGGTCATTTCGCCGAACGGTCAACTTGGTGCCGGCCAACTTGGCGACCGGTCAACTCGGTGATGATTCCAAGAGATAAACATTTTTATTTTTTTTTCTAAACAAAATCCACTTATACATATTCCAAAATTCCCCCGCTCTTAATTGAGTAAGCCGATGATTAAGCACAAGGAAGGATTAACCACAGTAGGGGTTAAATACTTCTCCCCCTGAATATCTGATACCAAACAACATTCACTGATTTGTTTATCGTTTTTAAATTTGCAAAAGTAGTGGCATTTATAATGTTTTTATTAAATTAACCCTGTATGTGGCAAGATTAAAAAAATTAAAATCTTGACTTTTCATGCATAGGTAGGTCTTTAGAAAGCTTCATGAGAAGTTTCAATTTTTTTATTACTATTTCTAACCTTGCCTGATACAGAGTTAAGAAACACAAAAAATTACATCTCTCAATTTTTATAAAAGTCTTAACAACCTTGAAAATATATATCCCACTTAGCAATCCATTCGAATAGCATCTAGTATTTGATTTAAAGGCATGTTTTAGTTCTTATGCCCCACTGTGCGTCGCCGAGTTGACCAGTCGCCAAGTTGACCGGTCGCCGAGTAAACCGTCGCCGAGTTGACTGTCGCCGAGTTGATCAGTCGCCCAGTTAACCGTCGCCGAGTTGACCGGTAGCTCAGTTGACCATCGCCGAGTTGACGTCACCGAGTTGTTTCGTATCGGATATGATATGTACTAAATCAAAATAATTGTCAACTATTTATTTATTTTTTTTTAATTTTAAAGTTAATTTAAATTTTATTTAATTTAAAATTATTAATCAATCTTTGATATTGTTAAATTAAAAAAAAGGCAGAAGAATACAATACGTAGAAAAAAGTTAGAAAATGGTCGGATATAGACCTCAATGCCATGGACACTTTAACAAGAAAAATGTTGTACAAATATAGATATTTACATCCAAAGTCAGCAGTTGAAAGATTATATATAAAAAGGAAAGGAGGGCGCGAGGTCTTATAAATTTATTTAACTTATGCAAATCCTTAACTAAATTATTACGTGATTATTTTTACTCGTTAAACACTCCTTTAATTCAAGCAGTCATTACATTCGACAAACATTTTAGCGGTCTAAATTTAAAAAATACAAATTTGAATTGTGGACAAAAAGTGATTTGGACATAAATTAGAAAAATAAATTCATGGCAAACATCCGACGATTTTGATTCCAATGGAATTGATAAGGAGATATCAATAGAATGGCTTCGGAGAGGATTGTATATTTAGAAACCGAAGGATTCATGTGAGCTATTCAGGACAGAGTTATAGTAACAAAAAAGTACAAGAAACACATAATGAATCTAGAGGTTGCAGATCACTGCCGAAAATGTAACGTCCTCAACGAAACCATAGAACATATAATAGCCGGGTTGCTCGTACCTATCTCCTATTGACTATCTCCGTAGACATAACCAAGTTTGCAAGATATTACACCAGCAAATTGCAAAGAAAGTTGGCTTGTTAGACAATTTTAGACCATATTACGACTACATTCCTGAACCTATCCTTGAAAATGAATCTACCCGATATATTGACAGACAGAGAAATTAGTCATAATAGACCTGACATTGTTTTAATAAATCAACGAGATAGAAATGCAGTCATCATTGACATCGTTGTGCCTCTGTCAAAAAATGTTTTAAATACGGAAAAAGAAAAAATTCGCAAGTACGAGGCATTAGCGATGAAAATGATAAGTGTATGGGGTTGAACAATAATCTCTATAATACCAATAGTAATATCAGCTACTGGTGTGGTATCTTGCAAATTTAAAACCGCCATCTGTCCCATTTAGGCCTTTCTTTAAAATTATTCCCTGAGATGCAAAAAGCAATCATTTTTAAAACCTGCCACATAGTTAGAAAATTTTTAAATGCCACGTAACACAAAGAAAAAATGAGACTTATAAAATACCTATGTAATTAGTTCAAAATCAATTTACTAACTATATTTATGTATTTAAAAATAATTGTTAAAAAGAATATAATTCAACACATATGTAAAAATATAGAATGGTTGGAACTAAATCCCCCATTCAATATTCGCTCCATAACGTATTAATGTGAGATTTAAAATAATAATAATAATAATTATTATTATTATTATAATAACCTAAGCAATACTCTAAAATTTTCCTCTAATTGGAAATCACCAGGATTAGATGGAATTCAAAATTTTTGGTTTAAAATGTTTAAATCAGTTCATTTACCTTTACTTTTTTGGTTAATCAAGCACTGAATGATCCTTCAGTTATACCAGAATTTTTATGCACGGGTGTTACATATATGCTTTTCAAAAATGAAGACCCGTTGGAACCAAAAAATTATAGACCGATTACCTGTTTGCCTACTATTTATAAAATTTTTACATCTATTTCGGCTTCTAAAATTGAAAATCATTGTAAAACAAATAACGTTATGGGTATTGAGCAAAAAGGATGTGTTAAAGGGTCACAAGGATGCCGAGAATTGCTAATCGTGGATTCAATAGTTACAAGAGTAGCTAAAAATAGCAAACGAAACTTACATATGTGCTATATTGATTACAAAAAGGCTTACGATTCTGTTCCCCACGATTGGCTTCTTGACATTTTACAAATCTACAAAATCGACTCCAAAATTATAAAACTTCTGTCTACTACGATGTCGAAATGGAACACCCTTATTACGAATAATCAAATTAGTTTAGATTCTATCAAAATTAAACGTGAAATATTTCAAGGAGATTCTATGAGTCCACTATGGTTCTGTTTAGCTAGGAACCCACTTTCGGCACTATTAAACGATTCCAATGCAGGATTTAATCTAAATTTTAAAAACAACTCTATGATTACCCATTTGCTTTACATGAACGATTTAAAATTATATTCTCGAAGAAATTATTTAGTATCGACATTTGCATGGAATTTGGATTGGAAAAATGTGCAAAAATTGGCATTCATAGGGGTATACCAATTTCTAAATTTGATGTATTAAACGAAATTCCCAAACTATTACCACATAAGTTATATAAATATTTGGGAATGCAACAAAATTTTGTTTTGGACCATACACTTTTAAAAAAAGACTTTAGGCAAAAATATATGCAAAGATTAAAAATTTTAATGAAAAGTAAATTAACGTCTCGGAATATGATCTCGGCTGTTAACTCTTGGGCGGTTCCAGTCGTATCATATTCTTTCGGAGTTCTGAAATGGTCGAATACAGACCTAAATGCCTTGAACACCTTAACAAGAAAACTTTTATATAAATATAGATATTTACACCCGAAATCTGCAGTGGAAAGGCTGTATATTAAGAGAAAAAAAGGAGGATGCGGTTTAATAAATTTATTTAATTCTTGTAAATCTATAACTAAATTATTGCGTGATTATTTTTATTCAATTAACATTTCTTTTATTCGTGAAATTATAAGTCTGGATAAAAATTTTAGTGGTTTAAATTTAAAAAATCAAAATTTTAATTGTGAAGGAAAATCTAATTTAGATATTAATTGGAAGAAAAAGGTGCTTCTCGGCAAATATCCGACAATTTTGGACTCCGAAGGAATTGATGGAGAAATGTCAGTAGAATGGTTGAAGCGGGGATTACTACCCTTTGAAACTGAAGGATTCATGTGTGCGATTCAAGATGGTGTAATTGCCACTAACAATTACAAGAAGCACATCATGAATTTCAATGTTGCAGATCGTTGCCGAAAGTGTGCCCAATGAAACCATAGAACATATTATAGGAGGATGCTCATTCTTGGCTCCTACTGACTATCTTCATAGACACAACCAGGTTTGCAAGATATTATACCGGCAGCTTGGTAAAAACTATAACTTGCTTGACAATTTTAGGCCCTATTATGACTACGTACCTGAACCTGTACTTGAAGACGAATTTTCTCTACTCTACTGGGACAGGACTATATTAACGGATAGAGAAATTAGTCATAACAGGCCTGACATTGTCTTGATTAGAAAACGAGACCAAAATGCATTCATCATTGACGTTGCTGTGCCTTTGTCAAAAAATGTCAAAATGTCAAAAAATAGCGATGGAAATGATGAGTGTATGGGGTCTCAATAAAATAGTAATAATACCTATAGTAATATCGGCTACTGGTGTGGTATCTTCCAAATTTAAAACCCATTTGTTAAAGCTGGATCTATCAACAAAATTTTATCCAGAAATACAAAAAGCAGTTATTTTGGAAACGTGCCATATTGTCAGAAAATTTTTAAATTCTCAAAATTAAAAATGCACTAAACAATTTAATATTTTAATTATGTAGCATACTTATTATAAGTTAAGAAACACATTGTAAAGTATAAGATGGTTGGAGCTAAATCCCACATCTTATGCTTATTGCCACTGTATGTGAGAACTAAAATAATAATAATAATAATATATATTTACGGATATACCACTTTACACAATAGATACAAATACAAACTGCAAATTTTAAAAAAAATTTTCCACGTCATTGTTTCTTTAAATTCATGTAGCGATTTTGAAAAAATCCTATTGGTATGTTCAATAATTCAAAAAATCAAAAAAGACATGATCATTTAGATTTGATATTTTTTGTGAGGTTATGGTAAGTCAATTTTGTACATTTTAATAATTAATTTTAAATTCTTTTTTGTTTAGTTAGAATATTTTTCTTATTTTTCAATTTATTCATTATATACGACTGAAGATCAGTAATAACGGTAAAATAAGGTTATCTCGTATTATGAGTTTTTCATAATTTCAAATATTTTTAATTCAGACCGGTTATGTGATAATTATGTTTTTTTGATTTTTTGAATTATTTCTTTTCTACGTATTGTATTATTCTTATTTTTTTTTTTAAATTTAACCATAAATATTACTACATACCACAAATTTACTTAAAATTTTTATTTTGGGTTCAGTTTCCATTGATAGTGTCAAATTAATATAACAAATTTGAATATTCACTTTTTATCTACATCAGACAATCATTAATTTAAATTTGTCATACAATCACTGTCCAATCAACATCTATCAATTTTATAAGTTCACTTGAATTATAATAATCTATTTGTAAATTACCTACATATCTATTGTGCAATCCAAATATAAAATCTATAGTAATTTTTATATTACTAAATCATGCATTAATAAAATCATGATGTCCCACATCATCAACCAAAATTACAAATTACCAAAGTAAATCAAAATTTTCAAACCAATTTGAATGGATTTGAATGGAATTTTATAATTTTACTATCTTCTTTGATATGATCTTGATTATCATTAAATATTGATTTTATTTTTGTTGGAATTTTTTGGATAGTATCAATTATAATTCATTGTAATAAAAAACATAATATAATATTTAAGTACTTTTACATAGCTATAGTGCTACAGTTTCGTTCTCATTTGATAACATAGTAGTGCAGATTATTAACTACAATTGGCAAAAATCGTGGTAATAATTTTATTGTGTAGTACTTTATGATGTTTTTCTGGGATTGACATTAAAATAAAAGATTATTCAATTGTGCAGTACAAACTTCAGCTTAACGATGAAAAATAAATTAGGTAATTTTGTAATCTAGTTATTTTTATATTTATTTTTATATCTCTACCTTTTTTAAATCACTTTCCAAAAATTCCCTTCCCAAAAATCACCACCTACAACAATATTTAATGGATTCTCTCTTAATTTTCTTTCTATTTCATCATATTTTATACTTACAGTGTATTTTATTTGTGATTCTTTGACTTCTGAAAAGTGATTGTACATTTTTTGCGTTTTCTAAAATATTGATGTGGTTAATTCACTAATTGCTTCCTAATTAGTGCTTCCTAACTATAAGAAAATATTAGTACACAGCAATCATAATCATAAGGGTGCATTGGTTGTTTATGAATAACTTTTATCAAATTTATATAAGTAAGTTTTTCCATCCTCTGATCAAATAGACCACTTACAATCACATTTATATTTTTTATTCAACTGAAAAACTAAAGTTAATTCTGACATTTACAAAATGCAATATTAAAAGCAGTAGCATTGACCGTCAGCTCAGTGTAATCGGTATTTGTGAAAGCCAATTTTCAAAAAATTAATTTCATTTATTTTTTTTTCTTCTTATAATTAGAATCCAAAATTTTACTTTCAATAATTTCCCATGTAAAAATAAACGTTAAATTAGAATACTGTTCTTGCTCCACTCTCTAAACATCAGACCGCCCTGTAAGACCTTACAAATTAATTATCCAATATAAATCGATCTTATTCAAAAATTATCAATTTTATTCAAATTCATATTAAATGATTTTAATTGAAACAAATACTTTATCACTCAAAATTTATCCGATCGTTTAGGGGCTATCTTGCCGAGAAAGTTTTTATCGTTAGTTGGCGCAAAGTCAATTAGCTCGCGGTAAAACCATTAACAAAAATTTAAAAAAAATATTTTAAAAAAATACACGTTTTTAGATACCATCGAAGCGTCCCATGAATTCAAAAACGAAAATTGTGATATTATAAAAGTATATAAACAAAGATGGGTAGTGTTAATATTATTCATTTTATTTTCAATTTCAAATGTAATACAAACATTAGAATTTTCTGTAATTGCAAATGTATTAGTCGAGTATTACGATGTATCGTATGCTGCAACAGATTGGACTACAACTATAGCAGCAGTTGCATCTGTAGTGGTTACCTTTCCAGGAGCCTACGTTATAGAGAAATGGGTAAAAATAATGATATTGATAATAACAATTTATTTTTAAAAGATATATCCTATTACAGAAAAATTGAAAATTTTAGGGAATAAGAAAGTCTTTGATAACTGGCGTAATTGGAACAGCTATTGGATCATGGATTAAGGTAGCCTCAGTTGATCCAGATAGATTTTGGGTAGTTCTATTAGGACAGGGAATTGTATGTTGCTTTCGTATTTGCATCTTTCAGTTACTTCCACAGATTGCAACTACCTGGTTTAGTAATATAGAAACATCTTTTGCAGTGGGATGCTGTTTTTCCGCAATACAAGTAAGGCTATCTTATGTTTGTGTTTGTAGTTTATAAACAATTATTCTGTTAGGTGGGAATGGCTTTATCTTCTTTTATTCCACCATTCATAGTATCAAAAGGAAGCGTGGATGATGTTACTTATGAACTTTACATACTGAATTTAACCTACGCTGTATTTGCTTCTTGTATAGTACCTTTGATAATTTTTTGCAAGTTATACAAATTTCTTCCAAATATTTATCTTATTTATTTATATACTTATTTTAAAATTACAGTTTTTTCTGATGCTCCACCAAGACCTCCTTCTATTGCCAAACAAGAAATACTGAAAGAAAAACTTTTAAAACAAAACACAATAATACAGTCGACCAAAAATATCTTAAGAATTAAACCGTTCCTGTTGTATATAATCATAGATTCTGTAAATATAGGAATTATTAACTCCATACTAGTTTTGACAAATCAAATAGTTTTATATTATTATGCTGTAAGAGTTTTAAATTTATTATTGGTTAAGACATAACTTTCTGACTATTTAACATTTTCAGGAAGCAACTTATGATGTTGGAATAATTGGTCTTTCACAAGGTTTAGCCAGTATAATTGGTTCTATTGCTACCAGTATTTTGTTAGACAAATTTAAAAAATTTAAGTAATACATCTACTTAGGTGGTATGAGATTGTTTAGAGTACCTAACAATGTTTGAATTGTTTTAGAGAAATTGCGTGGATAACCTATGCAGTATATGCTTCATCAATTTTATTCTTAGTTTTAACTATGAGTATACGAATTGAATACATATATTTATCAGCGATATTAATAGGGTAAGAACTCACAAATTTAAACTTCTACATATTCTGAAATATAAATACTTGAGAAAAGAAGAGAAAGAATTTCTCTAATGATTCTTAAAATTTCACATCAATAGAAATCATATTTGGTCCTTTACTCATTTATCCTGAAAACGGCAACTGTAATAAATATTTTGGACCTGACATTAAAAATTTTAATTTTTAGTATTGCAGCTGGAGCTATGACTGTCGTAGGAACTGAAGTAATAATAGAATTTACATATCCAGAACCTGAGAGCGTTTCATTTGGAATTGGATATAATTTAACTTTAGTAATATCCTTGGCATTTACTTCGTTATATGGATATGTATTTCGATCTTTTAGTATTGTTTGGGCAAATTTGATCCTAATGCTGCTAATAATTGCATCGAATATGACATTTTTTGTACTAAAATTTGATTTGCGTAGACAAAGTGCAGAAAATGCCAAAAAATAAAATGCCGTTTGTTTTTATTATGTACCTATATTGTTAATTTATTTGAACATTGCTTAGAAATATCAATAAAAATAATAATAAATAAACATACTACATTGAAATGTATTTTTCTGATCAATGCAAATAGTAATACATTATGCACCAAGAGATTAAAGTGACCATTTTTTGGTCTGTGGGTAAAGTATTGTATGCACGAGGCGATAGCCGAGAGCAAAAATTACCCGAAGGCCAAAAGTTACTTTATTCTCGAATTGCATATTATACTATTTTGTGGAATTCCGGGAGGTAAAGTTGGAACTTCCCGAATTATGAAACTGAAAGCAAAAATTTAACGCATTTTTCAATAATGCACATGCTCGATCACATTACTCAATAGTACTAGAAAGTAGCAATCGATAGTAATATTACCAACTCTACTAAAAAGTACTAAAACGGTTTATTTTTATTTGTGGCTTTGAATTGAACCTCGAAATTCCCGAAGCAGCGAAGATAGCGTTGGCAGAACTTTTGCCGACAAAACTGAGGAAGCTGTATTCAAAAACAGTACGACAGTTTTGTGCAGTTCTCGGTTTTGTGCCATGCGAATCTTCGGCCCAGGCCTCTCTTACTTTCGATCTTGCCTTCCATTATCAATTGTAGCAGAGCATACTTTTCGCTTCTGAATAT
Source organism: Cantharis flavilabris (assembly GCA_949152465.1). NCBI lineage: Eukaryota > Metazoa > Arthropoda > Insecta > Coleoptera > Cantharidae > Cantharis > Cantharis flavilabris. Next base: position 16,335,676 of record OX424435.1, read on the forward strand.
GTGGCCGAAATATGCCGCTTTTCTTTTTTTGATGGTGGTGTAAAGCTCCCGGTCTTTATTCATTCTACGAAGCACCTCTTCGTTCGAGACCTTGTCCGTCCATGAGATTCTCAGCATCCTGCGGTAGAGCCACATCTCAAAGGCCTCCAGCTTATTAACTGATGCAACCTTCAGTGTCCATCCTTCTACGCCATATAACAAAACTGGCAGTAAATAATATCTTACTGTACGCCAATGCGTCTCTAATGATATATCGCGACTGCACACAAGTTGTTTCACCTTCAGGAAAGCGCCTCGTGCCATTTCAATTCTTATTCGGATCTCCTTATCTGGATCCCAATTTTCATTTAGCATACAACCTAGGTATTTAACATTTGCAACTCTTTCTATTTGGCTATTGTTTATGTATATTGGAATGTTCTGCGTTACAGCTTTGCTGATGACCATGATCTTCGTTTTATCTATGTTCATATTGAGTCCGTATTCATTACTGATCTTGTTTACTTCATTCAGGAGGAACTAAATATCAAACGGGTTGTCCGATAAAATGATTGTGTCGTCGGCGTAACGTATGTTGCTTATCCATTTCCCATTTATTTTAATACCCTTCTCCACGTCGTCTAATGCATTTTTAAAAACATATTCAGAGTATTTTTGAACAAGGACCCATATGGCACACAGTTCTTCCCGCTTTCCTATCCTATTTCTAAAGCCGAATTGGGTTTCACCTATATCTTCATCGAATTTTCTCCATAAGCGATTGAGTATTATTGTAAGGAATAGTTTTAAGGCATGGCTCATTAAACGAATTAGTCTATAATCATTAAAGCGTTTTGCATTAGGTATCTTTGGTAGCGTGATAAACGTTGATCTAAGCCACTCATTTGGTATTTTCTCGGTGTTGTTCTTATATCTTGTTGAAAAGACTTAATAGCGTATTATTTGTGTCTAGGTCTATCATTTTTATAAGTTCCATACTTATTTCATCTGGACCCGCTGCTTTACCATTTTTCGCCTGTTTGAGTGCTTTTCTCAGTTCATCTTTTAATATACTCGGTCCTTCCGCCTGATAATCCGCGTCTCCAAGATTTGTTCCATTATCTTTTAAGTGCTTTGCAATACGAGGTGTGGCAATTAAGTTCCGGAAATTTAGCTATAACTCTGGAACTGGCAAACATTGCGTCGGTTGTAAACATATTTTTGAAAAGCGGGCACCTTCCTTTAGTTCCAGTCGAAGTTTGAAGTCGATACCACGTTTGGTTTGTGTCTTGCGTGTTTTTGCGTGTTTTTGCGTGTTTTTCGAAAGTAACTTTTTTAGTGAAATCGTGAAAATGAGTGAAAATCGATTTGTAAGGATGTGTTGTCCCGCATTCAGAGCGACTGTAGAGATTGGATGAGTCGGATTGTCACTGGAGATGAGAGCTGGATATTTAAGTATGACCCTGATACCCGTAAACAAAGTCAGCAGGGGTTGGAAAAGTGTTGGGAGCGGTCAACGAAAGCAAGAATGTTCAAGTCGCGACTGAAAGCAATGTTGATCGTTTTTTTCGATATCCGCGACATTGTTCATTGTGAATTGCTTCTTGCCGATCACACAGCGACTAGACAGTTCTATGTTGGCGTCCTGGAGCGGCTGTGGGCACGCATTTTCTCAGAACTTACCGAGAACGGCTCGATATTGCACCAGGACAAGGCGCCGGCCGATTCCTAGTTCATTGTGCAAGAGTTTTTGGCGAAAAAAAGCATTCCAACTTTTCCGCGCCCACCCTATAGTCCCGATATCGCTCTCTGCGACTTTTTCTTATTCTCAAAGATGAAGTCGCACCTCAAGGGAACTCATCATGGTGGCGTATAGGAGGTCAATGAAGCTGTAACCGCGGTGCTGAACGAGTTAACTTCAGGGGATTACCAAGGGTGTTTCTAATCGTGGGAAAAGCATTAGAATCGTTTTGTAGAGTTAGAGGGAAACTATTGTGAAGGTCCATAAGAAAATTTTACTTGTAACTTAATTTGCATCTGTTTTATTGACAAATTTCCAGAACTTAATTGCCACACCTCGTATATTTCTACCAGATTTCTGCTTGTTGCTCTTGTTCTAGTACTATCTTGTTATTTTCATTTATTAGCTTTCTGGTTCTTTGTTGTTGTCCACCGGTGTGCGTCATTTCTCTGATTTTTTTGTGCAGATTGAAGTTGTCGTGTATACCTTCTAGTTGCTCTATTTCTTTGCATTTTTCATTTAGCCATGCCTCCTTTGCTTCTTTTATCTTTTTCCGTACTATTTTATTTTTATTATAATACTCTATTGTGTTCTAGAATTTTCTTCTTTCTTCCATCGAATCCAATATTTCATCCGTCATCCAATCTTTCTTCTTGCATCTTCTGTAGAAACCTAGGCAGTCGCTTTGATGGTGTTTTTAAGTTTCGTCCATGTTTCCTCTGTGTTGTCTGTACATTTAATTTTCTCAATTTCCATGTTAATACTTTTCAACATCTATCTTGCTTATTTCTTTATATCGGGTTGTTCTCTTCAGCTTAAGTCTTATATCGGCAATTACTAGGTTGTGGTCTGAGTTTATGTGAGCGCCTGGGTATGTCTTGACGCTTTTAACCGCATTTCGGAATCGATTGTTAATCATAATAAAGTCTATTTGATTTCTAATAATATGATCGGATTTGTCTTGAGGAGATTTCCAGGTGTATAGACGTCTAGGTGGTAATTGGAACCACGTGTTAGTGATAACTAAACCATTTTCTTGGCAGAATTCTACTAGTCTATCTCCTCTTTCATTTCTCTCTCCCAAACCATATTTTCCAACAATCTTCTCAAATTCACCTTGACCAATTTTAGCATTCAAGTCACCCATTATTATATTTATATCTTGCTTTTTTATTGTTTTAATAAGCTGATCAACTGTATCGCTTTTATCAAGCGTAGGTGCATATGTTTGTATTATATTAATATTTATGGGGTTTCCCTTAAGTTGCAACAACATGCATCGTTCAGACATGGCAATAAAACTTTGGACACAACTTGCAATCTTTTTTGACACGAGGATCGCTACTCCGTTCCGATGGTGTCTATCTTCTTCACAACTCCCGAAGTAATACATTGTTACCTCTTCGTCGACGCATTTTCCGCTACCTGGCCATCTTACTTCGCTCATCCCCAGGATATCAATACCAAGTCTTTTCATCTCTTTTGATGCATTTCCTAGCTTTCCAGCCTGATATAAAGAGCGGGCATTCCAAGTTGCTATTCGTAAGGGCTTTGACCTTGTGCTGTTGTTTGTGACCAGTCGCATATTTTCCACGAGAGGCCTGGTTCCTACCTTCGCGTGTCCGATCGCCCATTTCTCACCCTTAGAATCCGTAAACTCTCTCGGCAAAACATTATCCATTTGTGTAATTTCCATGATGATATACAAGGGGCAATTATTAGCAATGGTGGGGCCCCGGTTCCTTCCATGCTTTGATATTCAGCCGCCCAATATGGAACAGACGCTGTTTGTTGCCGCCCATTCTGGGATCAGTCGCTACGATTTAACATATCTGGCTACCCTCACTTATTTTAGCCTGCATTTTAGGTCAAAGCAGTTGTCCAGGGTGTGGCACGTGGAGCCATAAGTGAGAGCTAGGTACTCTATGAGGACCAGTTATCAATATCCACCTTCTGTCCCTGACACTTGGTGTGACCAATATTGATAAAAGTATAAAAAATAAAACCTCTATAGTGTAACCTCATACACCCTAATAGTAGAACCCCTCTATAACAAGTCCCGGTTACAACGAAAAATCGGCTATAGCGGGTAAAAGTTTGGTTCCTTGACTTTTGTTTACATGCCAAACTGACTGTTTATAGCAAACATCTGCTTATAACAAGTAAGTAGACTGGTCCCTTTTGAGCTTTCGTTATAGAAGGGTTCTACTGTATTTCATTAAGAGGTATTATATTGTCGTCTACATTGGGTTTTCAGCAATTTACGAACTCCGCCACTACGAAAACGAAGAAGAATCAACGAGATTCCAAATAGTATTGAACGAATTCGAGCTGTTCTTTTATAAAACTTATACTTTCAAAACTTACAGCGGCATGGTTTGGTTACAATCAAATAGTATCTAATGCATGTGGCACTGACGTACCTAGAGTTTTGCCGTCCGACGTCGGTCTTAAAATTTGCTTCCCCTACCCCTCCCTCCTCATATAAATAATTACTATTTTTTTTTTTAATTTTTATAAAAAAAATTTTATTTAAAAAAAATATTTTGCACAAAAAGCTTGTACGCCCCTCCCTATGTATGCTATAGTGGCATGTGGGTTAGAAATTTTAGGAATACCAGTAAGTTTTATTAAAAAATTCAGTTTCAATATTTAGTTAGTTTTATTAAAGGGTTACTCTCACTTGCGACTTTGAAAAAATCGATTTTTTGTTTTATTTCATTTTTTTATAAGTATAAGTATCTGAGAAGAACTTCTGTATGGACCCGGAATAGATGACTCTATTTCTTCGTGTAAACTGAAATTGAAACTTTGAAAGCGTTTTTCTCGAGATGGCATTTCTGAAGTCGAGTCGGTGACCAAGATTACTCGAACACTAATGAACCGATCTTATTGAAATGTTACAGGCTTATTTAATACATAAAAATGTAGTCTTTAATCGTTCGATTTTTTGTTTAAAAAAAATGACCGTTTTATAGCCAAAAAACGGCAATTTTTTTTCGTTAAAATCGAACCATTAACTTTGACTGTCCGCCATTTTGTGAAAAATTAATATTTTTTTAAATCCTTCGATTAAAGACTAGTTTATACTTATATTTGACAAAATCCATCCACATTTTTTGTTTCCGATGATCCACTTCGTCGCAATGTTGGTCACCGCAAACCGTATAAATAAAAACATTATTTCAAGGACGGCCATTTGCCACTTAACAATGTAATATTTTTCAATAAAAAAATTACTGAAAGTTCTTCAAGATGTGTTCTTTAAGATGATATAGTGATCGATTAAAAAAGTTTTGTAGTTTTCTTTAAAAAAATTCATGAAAAAGGCCTTTTTTGCGCTACAAGTGGGGGTAACCCCTTAAACCTTACTAATTTATTATTATTATTTATTTCCGCTCTTGATAGCCAATATATTTATTGTATACCTAGAGCAAAAAGTAATATGTTACTGCTTGCAGATAAACGTAAACAAGCAATCATGCATGAATCACAATGGTGCTTTCTTCCTACAACTAGGTACTCTAAAAATAATCACAATATACATAAAAAATACCTAATTGTTTCGATTTTTATTATTAATATTTACAATTTAAAAAGTAAATATTTAGTTGTTTAGTATTTGATATGTTACTAGTAGTTGTATAATTTTATTTACATATAATTTATTTTAAATATTTTTGTATCGATAACTTCTATTGATATTTATAGCTCAGAATAGAAGATCGATTTAACATAAAAGTACTGAAATTTAAACAAGTAACAAAAACAAGAAACAAGATTGAAAACAAAAGTATAATAATAAATCAGAATGGTTTTGTAAAATTATCGTACATATATTTTTCTATTCTATCAGAACAACTTACTATTACGAGGGGTTCCATTGCAAAACTCGTTAAGTCCACTTTAGTAAATTTTACAAGAGGAACAAAAAACTGTTTGGTTTACACATAAACTTTGCAGTAATACCTATTTTTCAACAATGATTTTCTATGTTTTATAGCAAATTTAGCAGCTAGACATTTTAACCATTAATAGAGCTAAGTAAATACAACTGAAACCACGGCTAACTCATTTTTGAATAAAAGTGGATTTAACGAGTTTTGCAATGGACCCTCCCCCACTTAATATTTGACAAAACGGGTGAAAACAAAAGTTTGTTTTTTATATTGGGTGCATTGCGATATGCATACTCTCTTTTACGCTGCATTTTATGCTTTTTAGTTATTTAATAAATGAATTCTTTGAATTTCAGACAAAATCTTATTTTTTTACCAGTGGCATAGTGTCACGGGGCTAGAGAGGGCTTGCTTTCACTAAACTTAGATCACTTTCCTGTCTAATTGTTACTAGATTTCAGTAGAAAAAGCATGCTGCCTTTCTGATTTTTGGAACAATATGTTATGAGAAATTAAATTTTCTACAAAAACAGTCCGAAAGAGCATATATAGGGGAAAGGCTTGCAGGTTGCCACCCCATAGATTTTTTGGTTATAACTCGTCATACAATCAACGTATTGTTGATATAATAACATATACAGGAAAGGGGAAGTATAAAGCTACGATCCTGCGCAAAAAATCATTTTAATTCTCAAAAACTAAAAATTTACAGCAAATTTTCAAAAGTATCTAAAATCGACAACTTGAAATAACTTGAAATTTCGGCTTGCAGGTTGCCACCCCTTGAAAAATTGTTGAAAATGAAGAAAAACTCAAGTTAAAACATATGATTTATATTAATTACACTTAGTTGCTGTGAACAAAAAAAAAGAGAGTAAATTGACAAGAACAAAAAAGTTAAAATTGAAAAAAAAATTTAATTTTTTTTTTCATTTAAATCTAAAAAAATATATTAAAAATGCCACAATTATTAGTAAATAATTATTTATATTAATTTTTGAAATATTTAAGAAGCGTTTACGTCAACTATAACGATCGCCACTTCATCAATTGTTGGTGCATTCTATTGTCTTTCGTGTTGGCCAACAGGTGCTTTGTCATCTCTAACTACAACTTTGTAGTTATCAGCTGGCATTTGTTCTAGAGCCGTTCTAAATAATGGAATTAATTCGTTGTGTTGATCAAATAAACTATGTAATGCAGCAACAATTGCTCGTTCAGTCCCCGTATTAAATCTATAGGGTCTACCAATAAGAGCGATACAACTTGTTTTTTTAATTAAAACTCAAGCGTGTAAGATACAATGAATTTGTTTGTATTTATTTGAAACTCAGTTCATACCATTTGTTTTGAACAAAATGTCACTTAAATGTCCACCTCTTGATCGTTTGCACCCATGTATTCGATGGGTCCAATTTTCGATGATTTTGATGCGTCCGGACCCCAAACCGCACTAAACAGTAACGTTTTTTGGATGCAAGCTACTCTCATGGACCACCTGTGAATTTGTTTCAGCCCAGTAACGCATATTCTGCTTATTAACGAAGCCCTTCAGCCAGAAATGAGCTTCATCGCTGAAGATGATTTTTGCTCCAAAATCGGCATCAGTTTCCAGCTGCTCCAGTGCCTAATCTGAGAAATTGCGACGCTGGCGATGGTCGTCCGGTTTTAATTCTTGGGTGAGAACAATTTTGTGAGGGTGTAGTCCCAAATCCTTCCGCAAAATTCTCCACAAATGACTGTGAGAACGACGTTACACCGATAAATTCAAGTTCTCACCAATACTGGCTCTCACAGCAGCGATGTTGTCACTTGAACGCGTGTTTCTTACACGAATGGGTGCCCTGTCGTAGTGCAAAGTAAATTTTGATTTAAAGTGATCGATTGTGCGACGCACCTCGAGCTCATTTGGTCGATTATTATCTCTGAACGTAGCTCGAACAGAGCTCCCACTTTGGTAATATAATTTTACGATTTGCAACCGTTTTTGCGGCGTCAGTTTTGCCATGATGAAATGGTGAGCCTTACTGAATAAAATGCACTACGACAGACGTCAATGGCATTGATAACATGGAGGCAATCCCTATCGAAAGTTCTATCACTCTAATTATTGTAATCACCTTTTTTTAGGTAGTAACAGAGCAGGGGGGGGGGTGTAAAGTAAAACATAGATTTAAAACCAATTTACAATAAATGGTGTTACGCCACTGGTACCTATCTTAATATTTGCAGGTAAATATTTGCAGGCTAGCTCCGCTAGCGTTCCGCCTCGCAAATACAAAAATTGCTTGTCAAACAAAGTTTCACTTTTAATCCGAATAAGACAATATACTATTACCTGTAGATTAAAAAAAAATTGAAAACTTTTTGGTTCTTAATCGAGCTATAACTTTCACGATAAAATGTACCGTTTTATGATTTTTTTTTCCATGCAATTGCATATATTGCAGGGGTAATGCAAGGTTTATTTCAAATGCGTAATCGTTCAGAGCAGTGTGAAAAAGTAAACATGGTATCGAGTTACCAACGCCAACATACTGATTAGTGATGACGTTTATAATTAATAACATATGATTACGTATCTTACAAAAATTCAAAAACAGATTTATTTCACGTTTAGCGAAATATTATTATTATTAGATTTATTTAAATTTAAATAAATTTGAATGGATGTTCATGAAGACCTGAGTCAAAAATGGTAACTTTTTATTGTTTTAAAAATTTTATAAAGAGGAAAGATAAGTACGTAGAGCGTCGATAATCTGGATTAATTGTGACCGGACCCTGTCCGGATTATCAAAATGTCCGGATTACCGAAAATAACCAAAAAAGTCGTTTTAGTTGATAAAAAAAAGAAAATTTGGTAAAACCGTTAATAATTCACTTTAGTGGTTAAAAAATTGGAGTAGATAAATAAAACTATTAATTAATATGAACAAATATTATACATATGTATATTTTTTTGTAGCGATAAGTTCTTTTTTACTTTTGTTTGACAAATTTTTTTTTAACTTTTATTTTCTCCGGATTATTGACGGTCCGGATTTTTGACGTCCGGATTATCGACGCTCCACTGTACTGTACTCTACTGTACTAAAATCGCAAAAACAACACTTTTTGGCTCACGCTCAATCATACAAAGTGTTATAACTTCAGTTCCATCAATCCTACAGAGTTGTACGACAGCTCATTTTAAAGATGATTTAAAGGGCTTAAATTTGATACTAATGTTGACCACATTCTAATAAAAATGAATTTTTTTGAAAAGCTCAAAAAATGTTTTTGAAAAAATTTTTAAGTTAGTGTTTTTTTAAAATTATAAAAATAATATATGTTTATAATAGGGACTTGGTGAATAGTTTATAAAAACTTCAGAGTGGGACCATGACGGGATCAGCAGTTATGATAAAAAATTCAACTCAATGTTTTAGCTCAAGTACTTTAACTACAATATCATTAAAAGAATATACGTACAGGGTGTCCCCGGATAGATTTTACAAAATTTCCGTTGTGTAGAGAACACTTTTTTTCAGAAAATTTTTAATAAAATTTTTTTTCTAAATTCAAACTCTCGAGAGATGGGCCTTCTTAAAACATTTTCTTTAATTTTTACTTTCACATTACCATTTGAAAGTGAAAATTAAAAGAAATACTTTAAAGAAGGCTAACTCTCGAGGGATTTGTGTCTATACATTTTTCTATTTTGTCGCCCCGTTTTTGACTGACAGTCACAAACAAGACTCGGTAAAATACAAAAATATTGTCACCTACCTTATTGGTGCAACGAAAATTAGTGCTGTTCAAAAATATACCACGGAAAAATGCGTACTTGCACTTCTAGACAAGGGGCTATAGTTTTGTTACACATTAATAAAAATTAAAAAAGTTTTTAGTTTCAAAATTATGTTGATTTTCCCCTTAGAGTTATCATTTTGGACCAGTATCCCCTAACAACTGCGTTAACACACTAAAAACTAACTACACCTAAATAAATACACTAATAACTATGTATATCAGTTTGTTTATACACACTGAAAAAAAATTTTATGTAAAATTACGGTATCTATCATGAGTTATTTAATGCCAATCTCCAACATAGCAAAATTACATGCAGGTTGTAATTTTACAAACGCATTGTAAATGTACAAATTGTTTTGTAAAACTTAGATAAAATAAAAATTGTAAATTTCAAGCATCGTTGCGATAATTTTACCTCGTTCTATATTTGAATTTTACAAGTACTGTTTTGTGATATTACTTTTTTATTGTAATATTTATTGTAAAAATAATTAGTAAAATTACGAGAATCTTTCGTAAATTTACTGAAATCTTGTAAAAAGTTATATTGTAAAATTACAAAATTTATGTAATTTTATAATTTCTTTGTAAATATGTATTTAGATATATAAATAAAATTTCGGTAAATATTACGGTTTAAATATTAAACATCGCACCATATAAGGAAAATTAAATGTTCCATAAAATATGTAATAAATATTTCAAACATTTGTAATTTTCCTGTTGGCGTGGCGTTTTGCAAATAACCCATTATAAGTACCGCTATTTTACATAATTATTTATTAGTAATAAAAGAAACAAATGAACATTATTATTTATTGAATACAAAATAGATTTAAATGTAGAAGTTATTATAAAAATAATATAAAAACATCAATTATTAATATTGTACATAATAAAATCGTGGTAGGTACCTACTTCTTATTAAAACTAAATTACAAATAACTCTAAATCTAAATAAAACATACATTATTATATAAAACTAAATTAAAAATAACTCTAAATCTAAATAAAACAAAGCCGCAAATGGCCGGCCCAACTAATATTTTTGTGGTACAAAGGAAAAACACAAGTAAAATTTTGTATCGCACAGCTTTTCAAATCCACTTTTGGTATTATAATTTGGTTATTAAATTAAAAACTTTTTTTTTGATACCGTCATTTTTTTCGATTTACTTTTCGAATCGGGTTGAATTTTGAAAAAATATCGTTGAATCATTTCTAAAGTGGTGCAGATACTTTTTGGGTACATTATATTTAGTACAAAATAAAGCGAAAAGCAAACTTTAAAGGCTTCCAAAAAGGACTGGTGCGATTTTTGTGATATCATATGTTTTTCGAAGGTCACGAAATACTCCTTATGATTCTCGGTTTCTGTAATCATAAATAGGCACTTAAAAATATAAAACTTGATAATATAAATCTTAACTTACCAATCTCAATTATGGAAGGCAACAGGCAACTGCAATTGCTGCAAAATTTCGAAATCTTCGCCATGAATATCCTACAAGTTATTAAAATAGAGCTTTATTATCCTCAAATTAATTTTAGTTACTTACAATATTCCTGTAAAGAATATCAGAAAAATTTTCCTTAAAATGGCTGGCCAGGATTTCAAAACTTTGTATAATCTCATCATTTCTGTTGTCAAATTTAATATTTTTCTTTTTAGCAAATTCAATTATATTTCTTGATTTTTCTAGAAACAATGTCTTTTCTACATCTACATTTGTTAATTTTTTAAAATGCCATAATATGCCAGCTTTTGACCTTCAACTTTGTCGAAGCTAAAAATATTCAAAAAATAAATTATTTGTAATTAATTACCTACATGAGATTTCACTATACCTTCAGCAATTAAATGTAGAAGTATACATCTTCTTGTGCTTCTATAGGGACAAAAAATTTGATATCCCTATTTCTTGACCAAACTTTAAAAATTTTCATGTTGAAAATCTACAAAAACAAAAACTTTATCATTTCAATAATTTATTATTAATTTAAACGCATAATATTAGCTAGTTAAAAAATAGTTTACATTTAAATCGTTTAAAAACAAAATTAATTTAACAAAAATCTATAGGGGCCGATTTAAAATAAAATAAATCTTCACCAACTATCTTTGTATGAATTAGAGGTTCTAAGCAAAGAATATCCTTAAAACATACACCAATGTGTATATCATTATCCTTTTTTAAATTATTGTTTTGAATTAACTCATATAAGCCCGTCTCCGAGTTGTATGTTATTTTTAACTGCAATCCTATAAAGTAAATATCATCTAAATTGTGGTTTACAATTCCGTTTTAAATTTTTAAGATATGAAACGAATTATATTCTTGCCTAGATGTACATAGAAACATACCCGTTGAGTAGGTTATGTTTCTAAAGTTAACAGATGAAGACACGTATTTTGGTTCCACAAATAAACAATTCTTTTCAAGAATTTCGTCAAAATAGTTGGGAAAATCTTCAGATATATAAATCACTGGGTTATCAGCTGTAAAATTTTCATTAAAATGTAAATTTTGAAAAAAATTCAAACCTTGAAGAAGTTGATGTTTGTTTGCAAAAGACAGTTATTATCATCATTTCGTTTGAAATTACCATCGCCATTATTGCTGCATTGTAAGTTGGGAACAAGATTTAAATGATTATCATCAGCCAGCATTTCTTGTTGAAAATGTTCCATCGGAGCCGATTTAGTAAAATGCCTCCTTAAAAAATGGTTACTAATAGAAGCAACAGTTTTAAAAAATGTATTACTTTGACAATCATTTTTGAAAGGACCTTGTACATTTGTTTTTTGTCTTATATGTCGAAAAATGTGGCTATTAAAACTCCTGCGATTACAACTTGTAAAAGTACAATTGATTAATTTACATTTATGAGTTTCCCCGGGTTTTCTTAGTTGTTTATCGACATGAAAACGTTGAATGTGGGAAGCGAAACCGTTATAACTTTTAAACTGCATTGTGCAATTTACGTTTTTGCATTTAAATAAACCACGTGTTGTACTACGATGTAAATATTGATGCAATTCATATTTTCTTATCGAAGACAAATTATATCCGCAAAAATTACATCTATACATATTAGAAATTAAGGTTCCTACTTACCTTAAAATAACACAATCACAATATTACACAATAAAGTATTCTGTAAATGATGTGTGCTATATGGGATGATGATTTAAAATGCAATCTGCACATATACACTAAACCCACATAGAAAATTAATGCTGATATCCCAGTAACTATTTTTTATATGACGCATATAATAATATCTCTTACGAAGCAAACATTTTATATTATACCTGTAATTTTCATTTTCTTTTGTATAAAAGCAAAAGTTCTATTTAAATTTACATAACGAATTAATTTCGTTTTGTAAATATACAAATTGGATTGAATATTTGCAATTTATTTTGTAATTTTACAATTTTTTTTTGTTATTACAAACTTCATTTTCATTCCTTAATTTTACTAAAAGTTTATGTAAAATTCAGTATGTTATTATAGTAAACATTATGTAAAATTCATCCTAATTTTTTCAGTGAGGAAAATATTATAACTACTATACACTATATATATAAATAAAGGTCTTTTGTCAGCTTATTCAGTGTAATCAGTCAGAAATCTTAAATTAATTAGTTGGTTTAATTCTCAAATCCTTAATTTTTAATTTTTTTAGATGTTGTGGATCAATTAATTAATTAAAACATACTGAACCTGCATGCTAAAATTTTTTCATTTTGAAAACACCTGTTTTATAATGTAATATTAAAAAGTGCAGTTTATGCAAAAAGCGCCTTATCATAGTAACTGCTATATTGTTTTTAAACTTAGGTGAGATAAGGAACAAATCTCTATCCACAGGAAAATTCTTCTACTACACGTCAGTATTATTGTACAACACGTCATCAATTACCTCTATATACGTCTATCTTTTCTTGAACTTTGCGGCTTTCACCAACAATATTTTACAGAATAGGAATAGTAGCGCCTTAAGTACCTATCCTTAAGTACCATTAAGGTTGTAACTCACCTATCAGCACAACGGCTGACAAGCATCGTCACAGCACCGTCGAGTGGTCAACTTGATGGTTGTGTATAGGTTCACTTAACGCCTCGGTATAGGAACAGCACCGCCGCAGGATCGTACTGTAGGTACGGTTTACATATTCTAGCAGTTGCGTTTTGTTTCTATATATATAATATACCTACGAGTATTTGTAAAATCTGTACTAAGCGAAATGTGATGGTAAGTGAGCGTACAGCGTCGGCAAGGTATCAGCACATAACAAGCACGGCGTCCGCAAAATATTCTCTTGGAGAAATGTCTAGTGGTTGAAGCGTTGACGTGCCTTGCAGGTGATGTGCTTGTGCTGTTAGGTGGGCGCACTTACATTTAAATACACATAAGAAATAAAATGTGCTTGCGATGATCAGTAGGTGTTCCTATGCTGTGCTGATAGGTGAGTTACGACCTTTAAACTCTTTGTTCTCGGCAATGTTCAGAGCCGTGTTAAGGGGGGTGCCGTGTTAAGGGGGGGGGGGTATTCCGTGTTAAGGGGGGGCATCCAAAAACAGTTAGCCCCAAGCCTCACGTATCCTTAATCCGGCTCTGGTAATGATAAAAATTTTTTTCGCGAATTTTAAACTTTTTTTGTACAGAAACCTATTCCGAGTCCTAATAAGATATTGTGCAAAATTTGGTTGAAATCGGTCAAATGGTTCAGGAGAAAATGGAGGACAAACAAACAGACATTCATTTTTATAGATAGATTTTATTGTAGTTAACCAAGAATGTTAGTTGCGTGAATACAAGCAACTAAAATTTTTGGTTTCTTCAGTTAAGATGTTCTTTGATTTGAATAAATTTTTGTTGGACCAAGAAATTTTATTTGTATTGAACAAAATTTATTTGCACTCTGTTTCATTTGCACTCGCACCCGTCACAAATCTTAATAAGAAAAATAATAAAATTAAAAATAATATATCCACAAAATAACGAAGTATCAGGTCGGAAGATTCCTTTAACTGTCCGCTTAGCAATTCATTTTGTGATAAAAATTTGTAATTTAGATGAACTTTGATGATTAGTTAACAAGGTAGCATATTCTACAAAAGTACCCGTAACACCCGTCACAGAGCTTAAATCCATTATTGCATCTATATGCATTAATAATTTCTAATGTGGTTTTGTTTAAAATTAAATAAAAATTTATAACGATTTTAATAAAACAAAATGTAGACATTTTGTTCTAATTTAGTAATTTTAATGGTTTTGGGTACAAATATAACACCCGTCACCGCAGAATGACCCATTAGTGACTTTCTCAAAATAATTGATATTCAAATAAATTAAATTATTTTAATGTTTCAGTTAAGAATAAATAATTAACATTCCATGAGTCACCTTACAAAAGGTGATTAATTGTCATTTTCCACTATTCACAACTTATCAGTTATTTTTTAAAGATATGCAATTTAATAAATGCTTTTAAACTGATACCTACTCGAGATAGTAGTTACAGTAAGTCGATTTTTTTTAACACATTTTGTTAAATTTGACGTCCATATAAATGGCTTATGACAACTCTATCAAGTCTTTGCCAAGTTTGGCGATTCTGTTAGACCTCTGAACAACTTTTTACCAATCGTAGAAGATCCATAATTTACTTTATTATTTTAAAAACCATAAAAAATAAAGAGAAAATATTTATATAAAGAAAACAATTATTATACTTTCAAACTAACTCTAACATCAATGCCATAAGGGAAAACAAAAAAAGCTTACTTATTTTTCATATTGCTTTTTTATTTCATTTTTCAGTATCATTCCGCCCCTCTCACATTTCCGCCTTTTTCGGTGCATCCACCTCGTAGAAATTTCCATTAGCTAGCATTTCCTTTGGGCTCTCTTACTTTGCAAATTATTGCAAGTCAAGTGCAGTTACATAAATGAACTTGACCTGCAATAAATATTGTATTCATTTAATTTTAAGTTTACCAAAATATTTTTACTTCCTTGTAAAAAAAGGAAGTATTGTGATACCGATTTTTTTCGATTTCCAGATTTTGACGGAAATATCCGTTTTGACCTTCCCTGAATCCATTTTGACTATTTTCGTTGTGACGTCTGTACGTACGTACGTACGTATGTACGGACGTCTGTATGTCGCACAACTCAAATACGGTAGGTCGTAGAAAGTTGAAATTTTGGATTTGAGACACTTATAGCATCTAGTTGTGCACCTCCTATTTTTGGTTGCGATTGTCCGTGCCAAAAGTTGTAATTAATGACGCGCATGAATAGATTAACGAAATTCCTGTCCAATTATTATAAAAATTACAAGGAAGTTATGTGGTGTCCACATCAGATTTTTTAGTTACATAACCAAATGTAATATACATTTTGGTAATAAGAACGTACTTGAACAATTTACTACAAGTGGTTTATTGTAGAAAGGGTCAATGATACATTTATAACTATTGTTATGGGTATAAAAGCTTAATGTTATATCTGTAACAATAAAGTACAATCACAAAAGTACTTGCTCAAGGCAATTAACGTATACAGTTAGACATAAAAGTCTTTATATAGACTTTTATATAGACCGGTGATTCTCAAATGGGGTGCCGCGGCACCCTAGTGTGCCGCAAGCACTCCACAGGGGTACCGACCGCGAAATTTTTTGCTACAAAAAGAATTTCTTGCGCAAAAATATTGTATAAAATAAAAATAAAAAAAAAAAAGAATATTATATTATTAAAAATTTAAAAATATGTATTATTATAAAAATAATATAAATTATTATGAAAGTACGAAATATGCATCATCAAGCCCGTGAGCAAGGGGGAATATTGCATATTTTAACCCATTTTACCTACATACCTAAAAAAGCAGTGGCGTAGCCAAGGCCCCCCACCCCCCCCGGAATTACTAATTTGAAATGATCCATTCAAACATATTGTGCAATAAACTCCTCCGTTTTTTTAAAAATTGCAATAAAAAAATCAAAAAAATTTTTTTTACTTGAAAACTTTTTATTGGGCGCTTGACCTTGAAAATTGGAAAAAAAATTGCCTGCCGCGCTATTAGAAAACGATTCGCTGCGCTCGTGCCCCCCCCCCCCCCGGAACTAAATTCCTGGATTCCTGGCTACGCCACTGAAAAAAAAGAGAATGATAGGGGTGCCGTGAATTTTTTTTAATGACTGTAGGGTGCCGCCAGACAAATTTGAGAACCACCGATATAGACAGTGGAACCCGCTTAATGTGATCACATCAAGACTTGGGGTTTTTGATAACAACAACCGATTGATAACAAAAACAGGAAAACTTTTTTATTGATTATTTATTAGTACTACAATAATTAATTAATAAGAAAAAAAGCAAATTAAAAAAACTCATTTAGAATTGTTTGTCTCGGCTGTATGCGAATTAAATTGTTTATAGAAGACCCCATCTGCACACCACACCGCAAAGTTCAAGCGCTCAATTCACGTCTCTTTTTTTTAAGTTACTCGTTCCGAAATTTTCACACAGTAACAGCAAACTAGACTGATTTTCTTGCTAACACCTAACTCAAAAGTCGCATAATGAATAATATTATGATGTCTGATGTGGTACTATAATAATGTGAGTTGCTATGCACAATATTGAAAAAAATGCTTGTAACTGAAAACCAACTCCTTTGCTCGTGGGAGACAATAATCTTAAGAATAATTTGATAATATAAACCGAATTTATGATTACTATAAGCGATGTTTTTTGTGTGTAATCATATACATCTGTACTACTGCAACTGTGCAGCTTCCGAAGTCCTTACGTCCAGGGGCTTGAAAATTTGTACCCACTTTTCAGCATTATGACGATGACGTTTTATTATTGTCGAAAATATTATACATTATAGATAATTTTATTTTATTTAAAAATAGTTTCATTATTAAGTTTATCTTTAGGTAATAAACGATAGTATTATAAATCATCATAATATAAAACATACCTAATGAATAATACATTTTCATTCATACGAATGAATGCTGTGATTTAGTGGTTAGCTACTACATACTGGAGTATTACATAAATTTACTATATTTATACTATATATATACTAATAGTGCAGATATGAGCTAGTTGGAAAACTTAATAGTAAATGTGTGTTGTGTGTTTCTATAGGATTGCATTAGTTTTTATAATATACGATTGTATACAATCGCTTGTATAGTAAAATATTCTGCAGGATAATGGAGAATAAATTAGGTAATTTGTTTATGTAACTACATAAATATGTACTTATATAATTATGTTGTTCTTTCCTTATTTTTTAATCACTTTGTCTACTAGCTAACTTACAATATTTGACCTTATCGCTTAGAAAGTTTAACAATTTGCAATGTTAACTTTGAAGAATTAATAACCTACTACTGTTTTTATTCAATGACAAATAGATTATTTAATATTTTATATTTTATAGTAATTAGTTGCATTTAACGCTTGCCTTACTTAAACCGGGTTTATTCTGACCCAAAACTTACAATTTTATCTTTTTTGTAATTCATTTCTAATGCTGTTTAAAATTCAGTATTTTTTACTTTTGTTACTTTTAAAGCCATTTCAAAACAAATATAATAGATAAAATACTTAAACAAAGCCAAAAAATTATTAAAATAAACATAAATTAGTCATTTAAACTGTGGGTCAATGATGACCCAGTTTTAGTAATCTAAAGTTGAAAATTATTTTTGTACAGCAAGCGTTAAAAATGAAATAATGTATTGCAATCTATAAAAAATAAACTAATATACTATTTAATATCTATATCAGTTAAGATATTATCATAAAATATAATACCTAGATAATCGAAATATTAGACATTCTTAATTGTTCATTGTTCATTTTTAATTAGCATAATAAAAGTACAATAAAAAAATTATGATTGTAATCTCAGCTGTGCGAATCCACGATAAAGCGATTTTCCCTTTTCAAATTTTTTACATTTTCGTTTTCAGTTATGAGGGCAGAATATACATATTGTATAATAAATGTTATATGTGTACATAATATACTATAATGTAATCCCAATAAGGTTTTGACATTTAATTTTCTAAATTTAGTAATTTTTATTTTACTTTAAATTTGTGAATGTTTTGAATTTTTCTAGTTTTCCCTCCAATTAGTTGAGTTGGTTAGGTGGAACAACCAGGTCTCCGCCGGCAGATTTATTTTGCGATTTACATTTTGAGTTTTGTAATTTTATAAATAATAAATGCAAGTTTTGAGTTTGATTTTCAAGGTCCCAAGATTAGTACAGGATTGGAATTGGATTTGAAAAGTTAATTAATAAAATTATAAAGTTTGAACTTTAAAAGTCGAGTTGTAGGAAAATTTATTAAAATTAAAATTTTAAATTAATTGTATTTTATATTTGGATATTTTTGTTGTTTCAAAGGCCCTTAAATTTTTGAACTTAAATATAAAATTAGTATTAGAATGCTAGATTGCTATGTCGCAGTCGTGGGTTCGATTCCGAACCAAGTATACTGGCTATATCAACCGTATTTCTCTAACAATTGACTGTTACCATATTTTGAGGTAAATGCCTAATTATACAACTCGCCCCTCACCTCTGCGCCCATGAGCGCTTATCTATATTTAATATTAAATGCTAGCCTGATGAAACACAGAAAAATTTTTGTACTAAATTTTTCGGGATATAATTTTTAAATTTTTTAAACATTTAAACACTACTACGGTAGCTACGTGGTGAAAGTTATTGCTTATTTTTTATTTTTTATGTACTCAATATATTGTTTGCATGTAAAAAATAATTGTTCTGCATATTTTTCGCAATGTTGTAGTAAATTCCTCAACAAAAGCATACTATTAGAATTAGAATAATTATTAATTATTATAACTTATCCCGAGTTCTAATCCATCAGTTTCAAAATATTCCACGTTAAAATATAGAATCCTCTTCTGTAACACTTAAATTGTTTTGTAATATTGTCGTTACTTAATGAGAAATTTTTATGCAAATTGTCAATAAATAATGGAGGAGTTTCTTACTTTTTTTTATTTTTTTATTTGAAAGTAGAGATCAAACGGAACCATCAGTTTTTTTTCAGTCAGATTTTTTTGAGTGCGTTAAGTATCAGAAAAAAATTAATGAAATTTGAAATTGTTAGGGTTATGACGTTATAACCCTTCTTTGAGTGGGAATGGATAAACCTATAGGATTTTAGACAACTGTACTATGTTGCCGTACTTTCTTCTATCAAAATGTTAAAATGTAGATGTCTACCTGATGACAAGTAATGGCCGCCGTGTATTTCGTGGTTACTTTTTTATTTTATATGAGTGATTATGGATTACTTAGATTCACAATTTTTATTTAATGAAAACAAATACTTTAGTTTTACAAAGATCTCGACAACTTACAAGAGCTTTGCATCCACAGTTTAAGATATTTTAAATGCCACTCGTAAACGGCTTTTTGCCTTCTGGCGATTTTCATCAAATTAACCCAGTTTGTAAAGTTTTTCAAAAATAGAACAGATTTTGTTAGTGAATTGGTTTAACATGCATTCTTAATGTAATATTAGAAGTCCGTTACATTTGGTTATTCTGTTGGGTTATAATTTGTTGATCGGTTGTATTATACTTCGGTAAGATTCACATGTCGACAATATTTCATTATTTATTTTCAAACAAGATAATTCTTTGTATATTTTACATAAATATATTATATGAACCACTTAAAACATCAATAATACTTTTACAAGAGCTTTGCATCCACAGTTTAAGAGATTTTAAATGTCACACGTATATGGTTTTTGCCAGAAGCTTACCAGAAGCTACCATCCAGATTATAGAGTTCTTAAAAAGAGTGCACCAATTTTGTCAGTTAAAACATTGATCAGCATTAATATGACGAAATAATCAATAGCATTAAATGAAAAAATAAAGAATTTTAATTAACATATGATAGCTGTCAATAATAACCCAATTAAGAACTGACAACATCGGACGGCCATGTTTAAATCTTATTGGTTAGCTATGACGGGCAGATTAAATATTTTTTTGAAATTCAAAATTTTTTTTTAAATTGTACGCTAAGTTTTAAGACCAACCAATTACATCAACATGCGGCATTTTTATTACAGTTTCATGTTTATATATTATTTCAAAAAATTATTTCTAAGGAAACTCCCCATTAAATTCTACTGTATAAATTAATATTTAAACTGTGAGATAACAATACAAAGTATGTCGTCAAATCTTATAATTCTTACTTCATTAACTCGAAATTAATTATACTGTGTTTAATCAGTGTATTATTATACTAATTAATTAGTAATGTTGAACGTTTGAAGTAGCAACAAATGGTTTTGAGATATGCACGAATTACATCATAAAAGCAAGTAATTTCACATGTACGTAAACTTGGCTCCCCTTTTTTCAAAAAATTAAATTTTTTTTTGATATTGTCGATTATTCTTCACTTGTTTTCAATTGTTTCGATTTTTTTTTTTTAGTTGTTCAAAAATATATCGAAAAAATTAGAAAAAACTATTTTTCTGTCAGCTCCTCTTTTTTCAAAATTAAAATTTTTTTTGTTGTTGCTCGATTGTTCTTGATTTTTTCTCAACTGTTCTGTAAAAATTAAATTTTCTATTTTCTATTCTTTTTCTAAATCTATTTTCAATTGTTTCAAATAATACTGTACAGTATGATTTGGAACTAGTATGTATACAGTACGTATTATTGTTAATTTAAACTGTTTATTTTTTAAATTTTGATTAAAAATCCGCCTTGTCTTCCTAATGAGTGGAAACTATGAAACTCGATTGCCCAGTCACAAAATTAATTTTGTTGATTATTTCACAGTTTTTGTCGCCAACTAATTTAATTTCAATTACAGAATTAAATTAAATTCAGAGATGAAAATAAGAGATGAACTTCAATTTGAAATTTTAAAATTAACTAATCGAAACCTGAACTTTTTAGAAATCAAACCAACAGATGTTTCCCAAAATGAAAAGTGCGATATTATAAAGGTTTATAAGCAACGATGGGTGATGTTAATTTTGTTCATTCTGTTTTCAATTTCAAATGTGATACAAACTGTGGAATTTTCTGTCATCGCAGATGTATTAGTCGACTATTACAATGTATCCTATGCTGCAACAGACTGGACTACAATTATATCATCAGTTGCATCGGTGGTGGTTACCTTTCCAGGAGCCTACATTATAGAAAAATTGGTACAAATATTAATAATAACTATGTTAACCAATTTAATATTTTTTAAATTTAGGGTCTAAGAAAATCTTTAATAATCGGCATAATTGGAACAACTATTGGAGCGTGGATTAAGGTAGCTTCAGTACATCCAAATAGATTTTGGGTAGTTATATTAGGTCAAGGAGTTGTATGTTGCTTTCGTATATGCATCTTTCAACTACTTCCTCATTTAGCAACTGCGTGGTTTAGTAATACAGAAACGTCTATTGCAGCCGGATGCTGTTATTCTGGATTACAAGTAAGAGCATCCCAGTGATCAGTACCTACAATTCTTGATGGAAACAGTTTTTATAGATTTTTGTTCATAAATTCTATTAGGTAGGAATGGCGCTATCATTTTTAATTCCGCCGTTTATAGTATCAAAAGGAAGCGTGGAAGATGTTACTAAGGAACTCTACATACTGAATTTAACCTACGCAGTTTTTGCTTCTGTTATGGTACCTTTAGTAATTTTCTGTAAGTTTTACAAATATCTCTGAAATGTTTTCTTATTTTTTTATATATTTCTATACTTTAGTATCTTCCGAGGCTCCACCAACACCTCCTTCTATAGCTAACCAAGAAGCACTGAAAGATAAACTTGCTAAACCAAAAACTATAATACAGTCGATCAAGGCTTTATTAAGTATTGCACCCTTTCGACTGTACTTAATCATAGATTCCACGAATGTAGGCATTATTAATTCCCTTCAAGTTTTGTCAAATCAGATGATTTTATATTATTACGCTGTAAGATTTTTTTTAATAGCCGTTACGCAGAATTTCCTAATAATTGAACATTTTTAGGAAGCAACTCATGATGTTGGAATAATTGGTCTTTCGCAAGGTTTGGCCAGTATAATTGGTTCTATAACAACAAGTATTATATTGGATAAATTCAAAAAATACAAGTATTAAAATCCAAATGTGACCTTGTTTGGGATAATCATGTTTGAATTGTTTTAGAATTGTAGCGTGGATAACGTACGCAGCATATACTTCATCAGTTTTACTATTCGTTTTAACTTTAAGTCTTGGACTAGAATACGTTTATATAACGTCGATAATGATAGGGTAAGATCAAAGTATATTCAGTTTTGATATCCAGCTTATTGACCCAAATTTATTTGATTTCAGCATTTTATTTGGTGCGATGACTGTCGTAGGAACTGAAATAATAATTGAGTTTACATATCCAGAACCTGAAAGTGTCTCGTTTGGAATTTCATATAATTTGTGTCTGATAATATCCATGGCATTTACCTCCTTCTACGGATATATATTTAGGTCTTTTAGTATTATTTGGGCAAATGTTAGCCTGATGTTGCTAATATTTTCGTCTACTATTACATTTTTCTTTTTAAATTTTGATTTGCGAAGACAAATCGCGGAAAAAGCCAATCAGTAGAATACTGGCGATGTCGTTCTGTGTGGTTATTTTTAATATCGTACTTAGAAATAATAAATTATTTATTACCGATCGGTTTTATGACGTTGGAACCTATCGGACTTTTTGAGATACCTTCTTCATGCAATCAATAAAATATGAATTAAGTTAAACAAATATAATATAATAAATTTCTTACCACAAGGTTTTCGTTTCCTTATCAGGTGTTTGATACGTTTAATTTCTGAATGAAATCGGTTACATGATGGTGGTGTAGCCGGGAATTTTTACCCCCTTTTATTTTACCCCCCCCCCGCCCCGGTAAAATCTCCCTAGCGAAATTTTACCCCCGGTAAATATTTCCTAGAGAAATTTTAACCCCAGTAAAAAATTATTAGGGGGTAAAATTTCACTAGGGAATTTTTACCGGGGGGTAAAAATGCTCAAAATATTCTTAGTGAATTTTTACCCCCTTAAGAATTTTATAGGTAAATAAGAATTTTTATATCTGTTTATGTATGAAATTCCATAATATTTTAATGCGAAATGTTAAAATATCTATCTCAGATATTTAAAGAATAAAATAGGATAATTTAAAAGTTTAACACATTTATTTAAATATTACATTTTTTTACACACTTCTTTTTACCGAAATTACTACTTCAAAATGATTTGAATTTTTATGGTTCACAAATATATTGCCAGATTTCTGTAATTAGGTTCATCGGAAAGGTGCATTGAACTTGGAAACCTTAGCCATGCAGGATTTTTTGAAATTTGAGTAAAAAATATATATCGGCTCCTATGAGTGCTGCAGTGAAAAGCATCTCAACATCTGTTGCCCAAATTGCATTGTTATCCATTTTCGAGATATCCATGTAATTCTCAACACCAGAAAACAGATCAACTTCTTGTTTTTGAGTTTTCATAAATTCAGTAATTATTTTTTGTACTTCCTTGTGCTGATCTTCACTTCCGGTAATGCATAACGATATGCATCTAAAAAAACAGTTACCGTCTGCTTCGACGTCTATAATAGTGTGAGGCGAATGAAGCAACGAATTTTTTGTTTTTGCAAAGTCGGAATTCTTGTGAAATGAAAGTCCAAGCTTCTCACAAAGTCGTTTTTGCCAAATGTTATTTATGGGACCGAAACGAAATTTTGATTTTTCCGTAATGCAATTAATTTCTTCCACAGATGATTCATGTTCTTCATTTTTGCCATTTTTTTCTTGAGATCCGTTGTCGTGGTAATGTTTTAAATTACTGATAGGATATCCTGTTTTCAAAGATTTTCCCACTTTCGACTGTAAAATGCAGTTGCCATTGCTCAGAATTTTCTCAATGGCGTACGGTCCTGTATAGGGTGCTTTTGCCCAACCACATTTGCGATCATCTCGTCTACAATTTCGTACCAGTACCAATTCTCCAACTTTAAATTTCATTGCATTTGCACGGCGCTTATCATAAGATGTTTTTTGCTTTTCTTGACTTTCTTTTATATTTTGGGCGGTCTAACATCGTTGCAAAAGTGACAAAATAAAGCATTATTACGATCAAGGGGCGCGACCACTAGAAAACGTGGAAAAAGACGAAATAGTAAGGTTTAAGAAAAACCCTACGGATGTATGGATTCAAGGTAAAATAAAAGAAGAAATCAATCCAAGGTCATTCAACATAGAAACACCTGAAGGACAGATATTCAGAAGAAATAGAGAATACATACTAAAAACGAATGAGAAAAAGAGAGATAAAAATGATAACAACAACGATTGAAAAAGAAAAAGCAACGCGATAGTTCAGTTGTTGCGTTCATATTCACTACACCTCAAATTTGTAAATGCTTTCGTTACCATAATAGTTACAATCGAATTATTGTACGAATTTTCTGACGCCTTCATTAATAATTTCGAATTCGTTAAAAATATTTTAAATATTTAAAAACATTTTGTATAAATAAATAATAATTATTTTAATTCTTATTATTATAAATAACTAATTTTGTTTAAAATATAAAAAAATATTAATATTTTATTAATAATCGAATTTGATACATAAACAGTAATAAAAATTCTGATTTACCTATAAAATTTCTTAAGGGGGTAAAAATTCACTGAGGTTATTTTGAACTTTTTTACCCCCCGGTAAAAATTCTCAAAAGAAATTTTACCCCCAGTAAAAAATGATTAGGGGGTACAATTTCACTAGGGAATTTTTACCGGGGGGTAAAATTTCACGGGGGTAAATATTCCCGGTTACATGGTGCAAGAATTCCACTGGCGATAATTGAGGGGTCTAGTAGTAGAAGACTTCAAGTGCACTTTTTCAAACAAAGAAATCTAAGTGCAAAATATCACCCTTAAAGGATATTCTTCTTTCTTTTTTAGGAATGTTTTTTTTTGCTTTTAAAAAATATTGACATAGTATTCTAAACTTATTCCTAAAATTTTGAATT
Source organism: Cantharis flavilabris (assembly GCA_949152465.1). NCBI lineage: Eukaryota > Metazoa > Arthropoda > Insecta > Coleoptera > Cantharidae > Cantharis > Cantharis flavilabris. The sequence goes on from OX424435.1 coordinate 16,361,229, forward strand.
TCAAGTTAACTTTAAAGCAATTTATCTCAAAACTACTAAAAATGCACTTAAACCCTTTTACCTCTAGACCCCTCAATTAATAGTCTATGCACCTTGTAACTTATAACGTTATAACTTTACTTATTAGTCAATTATCAGTATTATTATTAGGCGATTACTCAATTGCAATAATTTTTCAATAAAATGAATTTTGATTGCTAAAGCAATTTATTTATTTTGTTTTTTTGTTTATTTAATAATTGTTTTGTAAGCTCATTTTACAAACTTTTTAATTTATTTTTCAATTAATAGACAAATTTGCTTGTATATTTCCATTTATTTTTAACCAGTCTCGCTATATAGCATCATCAGATAATTTATTGAATTTCTGTAAAACTTCTTTCTAATAAATTCTGCATTCCTTCAACACTCAATCTACCACTTACCCATTCTCCTGAAGAGAATTGCCGCTCATGTTCTCGTCATTCTACGAGTTCTGCAGTAGGTATCAATATTTTTTTTATATCAGTATAGTACTTTTTCATATCAGTCTTTTTTTTATGATAATATTTATTTAAATCAATGGTTTTCAAATTTTTTTGTTCGACGAACCCCTTTACATAGTCAAAATTTGCCCACGGACCTCCAAGTGAAAAACTTGAAAAGAAAAGGTACTCATTTTGCAACAGTTAATTTATTAGCTCATAATTATGGGCTTCCCTCAAAAGGCAATGGCAAACCACTGAGGTAATTTGCTAAGAGAAACTATAATAGGTAACGACGCTTCTGTTAAGAAGCATTGAACTATTATCAGTCTTAAAATATGCAAACTTTAAAAAACTGAATTTAGGTTGTAAGGATCTATCATGAAAAATAGGTATTCCTAACGTATGGCCCCAGCAGAATCAGAATTCCAAGCCTAAAAGATGACATCCAGATAATTTCGAGATGACTTTGAAGAGATTTCTCTTCATCAGGTACAAATTAACTCGTAAGTTCCAATACATGGCAATGGCACCTCATGGCAGGTTAACTATCATCCTTTTATAAACATTTATAATTTCATATAAATTAAAATTATCAATGTTGAGCTACAGGACACAAATAAGACACATTTTTAAACGAGCTTTCGAAAAATGACTTTTTCTTTTTCAAGTTTTATTTGTGTCCTGTAGCTCAACATTGATAATTCTAATTTATATTATTTTCAAGAGCCAATAATTTTATTTAATAACATTTATAATGTTATATAATTATTAAACATATTGTAGATAACATATTGTGAGATCTTGCATGATAGATCCTTATTATCAAGCATTCACTTGCACCAATTTTTTTGAGTTACTAATAATAATAAGAGTTCCGTGTATATCCAGACAAAAAATTTTAGAACTACTGAGTTACTTTAAGAATATATTGCAAATTCTATAAAATGTATGCTTCGGTTGCATTTAATATCAATCGTCATGCACCTATAGTGTTTTGCTTCTTTCTACAATTTTCTGAATATTTTCAAGTTAGAATTACGTTTAACTTCAGCTCGCGTTATACGCGTTGTTTAGTATTTACAAAGCAGAAGATTGAACAACCACAATTTGAATCTTTGGATTTTTTGAATGCAGATCATTTTGTACCTTCACTATCTTATGTATGATGACCCAAATTCAAGGTATCTATCCTATATATTTTATTTTTGGATTAAATTTGCACAATTTTTTAATAAAAATATAATAATTATTATTATTACTATCACGTTGAAGATGAAAAAACCATATTGATTAAGACTAATAACCGGTACTAAATCTGTAAACTGAGAACATTTGCGGTTTCAATAAGAAATATTTCTCAGTTACATGGGTTTCAGCATTATAAGAACAATATTTTCACTTGTAATATCACAAGAGAATGAGAATAAATTGAAAATAATTTCACATATTTTCGAAAAGTTGTTGCCAGGCAATAGATACGAGAGCCCGAAGGGCTTATAAGTGTAGATGATGATGATGATGATGATGATGAAGAAGTAATTGGTTAAAATAAATAATTGAAAGTTAAAGAACTTCAGGTGTAATATAATTATAAGAAGTGCGTGTACAGGCGAATGAAATAAGTATAACGAATCGCATTTTCATTAACAAGCATTAATTTGAAAAATTGATTGTAAAAAAAATGAAATTGAGACAACGGGTTGATGAGGGAGATAACAAAAAATAAAATCAGTTGACGACAGAACCTCATGGAGGAAGGTCGTTTATGTGTGGTCCTCAGAAAACGTGAGGAAAACCGCAAAGTGAAAATAAAACCAAAATATTTCTAAAAGAAAATAATAAATTCAATTTTTGAACGAGAACCAGGTGTGATTTTGGACAAAACATTTAGAAGAAGTGGAAGGAGATTAATATGGGATTAGCTGGTAGCGGTTCCATTTAACGCGAAGAGGATAGCAGGAGATTTTCATCCAATTTAATGTGGACCCTTCGGATCGAATAAAGAAAAAGATAAAGACAGGTTTATATAATCACAATTATAAGTGTTAAACGTGTTCCTTGCGGAGGATATACCGATACTTAAATATAAAGCGCAATTGGGGAATTGAAAGATTCAAATAATTAAAAATTTTATATAATTATAATTGTGTTCAAGCATCAAGCTTAATATTTACTTTTTCATTTGGATATATATTTAGAAAAATTGGTATCTTTTATGCAAATTTGACGCTTATAATTGTGATGCTGACTGCTGATTTTCTTTTCTTTTTCATACGTTTTGATTTAAAGAAAAAGGACATTTAAGATACTGCGAATAATAAGAAGGAGTTAATGTTATAAACTGCGTATAGGCAAAGTAACGTAACAAATAATTTTTTTAAATTTAAATTACATAATAAGTACTACAATCTAATTAAAGGTAATGTAAATAAACTAAAATGATTATTTTTTTTGTTTTGGAAAACCAATAGGAACTTTCAATTTCAATCAAAGTTGCCAATCAAAACATTATGCTAGTGGGAATAATCTACTTACATTATTGCCGCGAGAATAATTTGAAATATGGGTTTGTTTTAATAGCAACATATTTATTTGATTTGACGTCTGTCAATGAATTTTATAAATAAAATAAATCAAAAACGGTTTAGTACATCGTCAGTCCATGAAATTAATATTAAAAAACAACGAAAAAAATAATCAATCGAATATCACACGAGAATTCGATAAATTAGATAATAATTTGACATATTTACTCAAAGTTGTCGCCGTTTGGCAATAGCTACTCGATCCCTTCGGGCTCTCGTATCTATTGCCTGGCAACAACTTTTCGAAAATGTGTGAAATTATTTTCAATTTAATCTCATTCTCTTGTGATATTACAAGTGAAAATTGCACTCTAATTGCAATTACAATTACTAATTTATTATTACCAGACTGGTCAGGGAAATTCAATTTCTCTACGCGTACATATAAGCAGGGAAATGTTGTTTTGATCACGATTTCCGGAAAAATTATATTATTTTTTTTTAATTATTTTTTTATACAAATTTGTGTAGAGGCGCCCAAATCAAACCCTTCCACGTTTGGCTGAGTAACATTTTTTTGTATTGTAAGGTTATTTTAATCATTTGAGGTATATAAATGCTTCGTACAGATTTTTATTTTGTACAAATCCAGTCTTTTACCATTGGTAACGCCCATTTTAGTTCAGAACAATTGAAATTTTTGCAAATTTAGCATCCGACGCACAATATAAAATTATAATATAAAATTATTTTAGTTTAGAGTTCTCCTCCCTCACTGCAGTGAGGTCGGCAGCCTCTTTTTATGCGGAATGTATAGATAGTCCACGTATGTATAGATTTAGTTTATTGTTATTATGTGCGTACCCTTAATTATAATTTTAAGAATATTAATGTTATAGATGTTTTTCTACTTTCGATTTTATTTTACTACTTTTTGATATTTGCGAATTTTCGGCGACAACGATTTTGTGATAAAAGATTAAAATTCTACTCTAGTATATCGGGTACTAAATGAGTTAGCCGAACATAGGAAATTAACATGTAAAAATTTATTTATCCAAATTCCCGCTTTCCCAATTATTTTAGGAAAAAAAAAAAGACACAAAAATAATGCAGAAATATAAACTACGAATGATAAGACCATTAGATTTCATCTAACTTTTACTTAACCCTACATCACGCAATTTTTTCTTTTGCAATGAAAATAATATTTTTGAGTGGAAATATTGCCTATATAAAAGAAAAAATAATTTAAAAATTCCAAATTAAAAAGGAAAATTTTTTTGGAAATTTTTTAAATGCAGCAGATTTGATACACGGTGCTTTATATAATCATTTAACTAATGTACGTAATGTTTTTTTTATTTAAAGCATTACATTCTAGAAGAATATTGCTATCTTATTTCTAGGATTTACAGATCCATTTGAAGGGGAGGATTGGCCCCCGTATAACATCTATCAATTTTAAACTCTTGTAAAGTAGAATGTAAGGCTCAATGTAATCACGAAAATATTCCAACGAGCGGCTAGCAACAGCCTGTTTTTCATATGTAGCTGATATGATACAATACGTGATGTAAGGTTAAAAGGTCTAAAAATGCTTTCGAAATTGTTAAAATTTTTATTTATCGCACTCACCATGTAATAAATTCAATTTAATTTATATTTTCAAAAATAATTACCATGGAAACTTACATGGCCAGTCTGATAAATAAAACTTTTAACAATTTCAAAAGAATTTTTAACTTTTTAAGGAAAAGCTATTATGAAATCTAATGCTCTTAAATATTATTTGTAGTTTATATTTCTGCATCATTTTATTTCTAAAATAATTGGGGAAGCAGGAATTTGCATTAACACGTTTTTACTTGTTAATTTCCTATGTTCGGCTAACTGATCCAGCCCTCGGTATATTAAAAAATTATAATATTATAATTATTAGAGTACGGATTTCTAGCAAATTTGTTATACATAAACATAAATATTGATAGCAGATATAATTGTTATAAACGTCCATGAATTTGATAAAAAATAAGACATTTGGAGCTAATTTTTTTATGCTTATGTATATGCTTATTTTGATTTTTTTATGCTTAGATTTACTTTAAAGCATTTTTAGTGCTTATTTTAGCCCATTTTCGATAAATTAAAAAAAATTGCAGTAGATACATAAATACCTACATTTATTGTAGACCGGGAGCTAATGACGATTTAACCTAACCAATTTTATAAGTCACAAAATTTTGTGAGGTAAATATGGGATGCTTCTTAACTAGAGAATTGAAATTGGCAGACGTTTACCGGTTTACTCCTAAGAATAAGAGCAATAAATAGATTTGAAATTTAAATCACAGTAGGCATTCGTCTACTAAACTATTATTAAATAAAAGGAGCTTTAACTAAAACTCACTTTTATAAAAACACATTAAATAATAGATCTTCTTTTAACAGAAGCTATAGATGTGGTAAATAAATATCTTTCAAAATACCGCTTCAAAAGCTCCAGTTTTTTGGCAAAAAAGGTTAATTATGACATAAAATATGGGATTTAATTATACATTGGAGCAAATACTTAGCAAGTGTCTTAGTGAAATTTAACCCTTTCGAGCTTAGTGGTATTACTTTAAATATACCTACCACAAATATTATATTTTTTGACACTGTTTCTTTACTTATTTATTATCGGTGTACTTAAAATTATTATACACGAGAAATGACGATTTATAAATGCTGCTCGCAAAGGGTTAAGAAAGCCTTGATTAAAATTAATTTTTAATGAAAAATTTAGAAAATAATTTCGTTATTTAGAAAAAAAATGATGTAGAGAAATTATTTTATTATTTTGCTTTTTATTACTATTTCACTTTACTTTCTTACTTTTTTCTTGTTACTTTTCAAATAAATTTTATTTAAAAAAAATATTTTTAATGATTATACTCGTATTTAAGATGAAATCATAGTTTTATGCATAAAATGGCAATTTTTTACAGCTATTTTAAGCGCTGTTTTCACGATTTTTAAGCTACTCTAATTGTTATAATAAATTTTTTATCACAAGGTTTTCGTTTGCTTATCAGGTGTTTGATACGTTTGGTAGTATTGCTACTACCAAGTGTATTTCTGAAAAAGATCAATAACATGGTAGTTGTGCAAATATTCCCCTGCCAATAATTAGTATACGCAGCTTGTATATTATAACTAACTTTGCTTATTATTTTGTCAATTATCAGTATTATTAGGCAATTAGTCAATTGTAATAATTTTTTTTTCTTTTTTGATTTCTAAAGTCATTTATTTATTTTATTTTTAATTATTTTGTAAGTTTATTTTACAAGCGATTTTAATTTATTTTTCAATAAATAGACAAACTTACTTGTATATTTTTATTTTATTATTAAATTGAAATACCGTACCGAATTTCATGTTTCCATCTTATTCGCGGTGTTACCCGCGACACTGACCTCATCAGATTCGTACTGGCAATTGAAAAAAGAAAATTAAACTTACCTATGGTACTACGATTTTGTTTATTTAGAATTTCTTCATCTACTTAGTAGATTTTTATGACCAATACTCAACTATTTTAACTTAACCAAGAAGAAAATAAAATAATTTAATTCGAATATTTTTTCTTGTTTCTTATTTAGTCATTTTTCTAGTTATATACGACTGATGATTGAAAATAATCACAGAAAAGTATATTTATTTAGGAATAATATTTAATAATATAAATAATATAAAGTAAAGTAAGCACGATAAGTGAAGGATGGTTGGAGCTAAATCCCCCCAAATTCTGTATACTACATATTATGAGATTCCAAATAAATAATAAAAAATAAAAAAGCACAATGTTAAAGTAAAGTAAAATATGCAAACTATAATATATCAAAACGACCGTATTGGAGATTTCAAAACAATAGGTGTAAGTGAATTCTCGATTGCAAAGATCAATCAAGAAAGTTTGAGAACTACTGAGTTACTTTAAGAATATATTTGCAAATTCTACAAAATGTGTATAAATAATAAATTTGTAAAGTGAAAATGTTTGCGCTTTCAATGATAAATATTTCTCGGCTTCAAGGGTTTCAACATTATAATAACAATATTTGATACAAGTTTGTTCAAAATTGTTATGAGTTTTTTATTTTTTTCAACTTTTTTCACTGCAAATTTCCGTTAATTTTATTTTTTTATGTGATACTTTGAAAACTTTCCAATTATTATGACAAATACCAAGTTACACACCAAGGGCAGATACTGTATAATGTCAAAGAAAAATCATTATCATGCGTATTATTATTACTATATCGAACAGGAAATAAATATAGATAATTAAGTAAAATAATAAAATAAGAGTAATATAAGAATTTACATATACCATAGACGTATTTATAGTGTAGTAAAAAAATTAATTGATGTACCGTACATAACTAACAGCATTTGATTTGCAGTGATTAAATTATAGAAAAATGTCAACAAACGACACAGGTATTTTTCTTATTTGATTTATTGTTTAAATTCTTATTAGTACATAAAACAAAACAAAAAAATACTTTTTGTCTAACTAATTATTGGAGGTAAGGAATGTTTGTACATAGATGGTTCCTAGAGTGATCTTGTTCCAAAAGTCTTCGTGATTAAAGCTAATGAAAAAAATATGCATATGTTACGGTCAATGATGTCCATTCGGCCATTAACGTCAATGGCCGGACCATAACGTCAATGCCCAGCTTTTTTTTTTTCGTGATTGACTGCAACATATAGACATAAAAGTAAAAAATAAAAAGTTTTATTTTTTCAACTTTTGCAATAGCATCTTTTGCCGTTTTTCCATTTTCCTTGCAAGATAAATTAAAAATAATTTTTTCAGAATTTGAATCATTCGAACCTTCACTGGAAAACACAAAGGAAAATGCTACTGTATATAAGATGTATAAAAGAAGATGGTTTATTTTACTGTTATTTGTTCTATATACAATTTCAAATCTTTTACAATATATTGAATTTTCTATAATATCAGACGTTATAACTGAATACTATCAAGTACCATATTCAGCAGTGGATTGGTCTACAATGGCTTCATCAGTTACATATGTGATATTCAGTATGCCAGGATCTTACACCATAGATAGAATTGTAAGTGAAAAGAGAAAATATTTTAAAACTATTATAATTGATAAATGTAGTAAATCAGTACGACTTCGTAATATAATATAAAATTAAATCTTTTATTATATAAATATATAAAATATATTATATATATTTATTACATATAAAAAAACTTTTCTAAACTTAGGTATGTTTTCTATATTATTATTAAAATATTTATAACATAATGTCATGTAAGCAAAGTAAGGATAGAGATATTAGTTCATATTGGGTACACGTACATAGAAAAAAAAAATTAAAAACTAATTAGGTATATGAGGTTACGGGAGAGTAAGATCATAATATTCCATGGTAAATTGAACCAACAATCTGATGAAATGGTGTAATTTCTGCATTGCATCAATTTTCATATAAATTTCCTCAATAATAATAGTCTTGCGTTGTATGAATATAACAAATTGATTGAACCAGTATTTACGATTTGTAATATGCAATTTTAATATATTTGTGTGGATAAAATGTTTGAACTTACTTCGGGTGGACTTTGTTAATGACGATTCCATGATTTAATAAAACGTAGTGCTTCGTTAATAGAATTTCTTGACAAAAATACAGGTGACTTTCCTGAAGTTTATTGTAACGCTTGGAAAATTGAAAATACGTGAAAGAGATGTTGAGAAGGTCCAAGAGAAGGAATGATTTAAGCTAGACACCTAAAAAGTAAAATTAGTAGGAAAAATATAAATTTATGAAAAACGACAAAGAGCTGTCAGATGGTAGAAATGCAAATTTTAAGATTATTCAAGTAATATAAAAGGTACTAGGCAAGAAAATAAAGAGTTCAAATTTTCAAGGTACAAAAGACATCTGAAAAATTAAAATTTAGAGAAAATTTTGGAAATATTGCCAAGTGTTAAAATTTACAACAGTAATTAATTATTTTTGAAGAAGCGACTAAAGCTTGAGAACTCAAAATTTTTCCACATGTATGGAGAGCTGAAGGGAACATATTTGTAAAATTTTATTAAGAGTGGTGCAAATTTTGGTAATTATTTCAAGAATGATTTGATTTTAACAAAAATTTGAAAAAGATCTGACAATCCTCGTATATTTAGCTTAATTTTAAGAACACGTTGACACCTCTACAAATAAAAACACATTTAGGCAATATTAGATCATTAATTATTTGCATATTTTTGTACTATGTACACTACCGTCACAAAGTTTAAGACCACCTTGTAAAAGCAATTAAAACTAGATATTATTCCTATCAATACATGTTTTTATATTAAAATTTTATACAAACATTAACAATAGATTGTGGTTAACAATTTAGGACTATTTAAAAAGTTCAAAATACAATATGCTCTTAGTATTTATGAAACCAAATTTAGTAGAGAAAATATTACCTATGATTAGGGTTGGGTAAAGCCATAAAACCGTCATAAAACTGCTTAAAACTATTGCTATATTAAAATGTCTGTACTTATTTTCTATATACCACGTGTTTATGCCTTTTTAGATAGAAAAACAAAAATTTTCAGTTTTGAATTTTAGTATTACATGTGAAATTGCCGATGTAGTGTTAAAATCGGGGGATTGGAGTGGCCAATCTATATTTTTTTAAATAAACCTCGAATTTTTGCCTTTGATAAACTCCTTACACAGTTTAGAACTATGTTTGGATCATTGTCCTGTTGTAGGGTGAATTCAAGGCCACATAATGGAACGCAAGAGGGAATCTTATGATCTTTTAAATTGGTTTTATACCTTTCTTTATTTAAATATTATTTCTATTTTAATTAAATCTTCAACCCCGGTGGTTGAGAAGCATCTCCACACTATAATGAGACCATCCCCATGCTAAACTATAGGCATAACACAGTCTGGCAACATTTGTTCCGATGCAGAGCGACTAACATAAATTCTTCGTTTTTAACTAAAGATTTCAAACTAGGATTTTTCACTCCACAACACAGAATTTTATTTTTCCTTTGTCCAATTTTTATGAGTTAGTGCCCACTAGCCCCCTGGAGTCGCATCTTCTTGTTTTTTTTTGTTTTAGTAATGGTTTTCTTTTAGCAACACTGATTTACTATATTTATTAAATATAGTGTTGTGCTCTCTTTCCGATCTCTTATTAAAATGGTCGTTGGTTCTCGAAAAATGGTTACATGTAAGACAATAAAAAAACTGACGAATAACAGAACAATTTATTTGTAACCTGTACACAAAGAACAAATTTTAGAAAAAAGCAGGACTCACACAAAATTCGCCGAGCAGCACGTAATTCGGCTTCTTTCTTCCACACTCTATCCACAAATTTCTTCGTTTAAATTCAGCACCAACTCTTGGACTCTCAATTACAACTCCACTAGGGTTGTAAATTTGCGACTGCTTCTATTACTATTACTAGCCTCTCGGGCTTTTAAATCACGACTTATATACAATTAGCCTCTCGGGCTCTCCAATAACGACTCTTATAGAACTAGCCTCTCTGGCTGTAATTTTTCGACTCACTGTTCTTTCATTTATTTATTTATATTTTCCTCCATTTCCTTGGTGTTTATATTGTTATTTTTTTTTTAAATAAAATCAAGATTCTTGCTTGCGTACTGCTCAGCTGCATTCGTGTGAGTCGCTAAACAACGAAAATTAAAAATACAAACATTAAAATTTAGAAAAAACAAACGAAATTACTGCAACAACAAACTTAAACTAAACAATACAACTTAAACTAACGAACAAACTTAACACTAATAAAAACAATTTTGAAAAACAAACACGGAGTCCTGCCTTTATTGTTCCTCAGGTTGCAAAGTCAGTTCTTTATTTCTAAATTACGCAACTCACTTTTCATTACTTTATCAGAACACAACAATAGACATAAATAATTTCATTATTATAATTGACTTTACGTATAGTTCTGAAGCTACATTTGAAAAGCTTAACGTAAATATGGCTGGCATATTTTCGATTAATTTCACAATTATATTTTATGTTAATTTTAGGGAATTCGCAAAACTTTTATTATTGGAATAGTAGGAACTTGTATAGGGGCTTGGATTAAAGTAGGGTCAGTACATCCCGATAGATTTTGGTTAATAATTCTTGGGCAAACAATTGTATCAACTTTTCAACTTTGTATTGTTTCATTGATGCCTAAAATTGCTTCAACTTGGTTTGGTTATAACCAAATATCTACCTCAATTGCAATAGGGTGTATAGGAGCACAAGTAAGTGTTATTTAGCTTATTTAACGATAAGCTATAAATTATAAATTAATTTTTGATTTCAGGTTGGTAGTTCTTTGGCATACGTAATTCCGCCCTTTATTGTACGTAAAGGAGAACCGGCAGAAGTCGAAAAAGGACTTTACACATTAAATTTAATTTATGCTGTCTATCCTTCTATTCTAGTACCGCTAATAATTTTATGTGAGTATAAATTTCATCGGAATATCCTGTTCCTGTTTGACATAATATTATCAAATATTATAATTGTCAGTTATTTGATGGACAGAACCCAAAGCGTTAGAATTGACAACTTCCTTTTTTTAATGATTATGGTATCTTTTGGCGTTCCGCAGGGCTCTTGTTTTATTAGCTCACACTATTAGGTCGTTCTTGACCGGAATATGTTGATAACGGCCGATTCGATGCCATTTCTCGATTACATTCAATACAATTTAAATAATATATGATATATAATACTACATTTAGTATGAAACTTGAAAAGTACCAAATGTTACGTGATATCTAACAATTTATTAAAATTATTATTTTATGTTAATAAATAATTTAAATTTCAGTTGCTACCGATGCTCCCCCTACACCACCTTCTGTCGCACAACAAAACATAATTAAAGAGAAACTTATTCATACCAAAGGTTTTATTGAGGCATGTAAAAGCATATATGTTAAACCTTATGTTTTATTTTTGATTATTTATTCCGTCAATTTGGGAGTTATGTACCCAATTCAAATTTTATCCAACGAAGTTATTTTACAGCTTTATCCAGTAAGATTTGCAAATTACCATACAGCATTATTTTGTTATACTGAGTACATTTTTAGGATTCGAGTTATCATGTAGGAATTATTGGTCTTTTGCACACATTTTTTAGCATGGCAGGTTCAATGAGCGCTAGTATGCTTTTAGATAAATTTAAAAAGCACAAGTATAAATATATGCATAAAAATTTCAACCTGATAAACAATAACTTTTAGAATTACCGTTTGGTCTGCCTACTGCTTATTTGTTGCATTGCTAGCATTGTACATGGCAACACTGGATCAAGGAATCGAATTCGTATATGTTACATCCACATTGACAGGGTACGTATGCTGAATATTTTACCAATATTAATAAGATTAGCAAATTTACATTTCAAAAACTAAATATTTTTACAGAATCTCAGCGGGTTCTATAATGACGTCGAGTATGGAAATAATACTGGAATGTACATATCCAGCACCAGAGAGCATAGCCGCAGGATTTGCTTATAATTGTGTTCAAGTATCAAGCTTGATATTTACTTTTTCATTTGGGCATATATTTAGAAAAATTGGTATTTTTTATGCAAATTTAACGCTTATAATTGTGATGTTGACTGCTGATTTGCTTTTCTTTTTCATACGTTTCGATTTAAGAAAAAAGAACATTCAAGATACTGAGAATAATAAGAAAGAGTTAATGTTATAAACTGTATAAATTAGTCAAGTATTGTAACAAATATTTTTTTAATTTAAATTTCACGATATTTCAATCTAGTTAAGGGTAATTAAAATAAACTAAAATAAAAATTGCACTCGGGTAATTATTATTAAAAATATTATATTAACAATTAACGCTAATACAATAAATTATTTAAAATTTTTATTATTTTTAAAAATTCTAATCATCACTATGTATATTATTGAGAGGAAGAAAAACATTTTACCTTGCTATACTATACTCAAGTGCTATACTCAAAGTAACTAAAATTTTAGTTACATTTATGTGTAACTCCTGATCTTTATATATGAGCTTTATATGAAAAATTGATCTTTCGGGACCGCACTATATTGAAAATTTTTGTTTTTAAAAGTACTTTTCAAAAAAAAAAAAAACAATTTTAAGATGATAAACTCCATGAAATTTTCGTCTTTTTTGAAAAGGACCGTTATTTTCTCGAAGTTTGCCATTTTTTATTTTATTTTTTATTTTCTTTTTATTAAAAAAAGGCGAAAAATTTAATGGAGTTTATCATTTTAAAATTTTTTTGTAATTTTTTCTGAAAAGTACATTTAAGAAAAAAATTCTAAATAATGAGTTCCCGGAAGGTCAGTTTTTGAAAAACTTATAGCTATTTGAAAACAAAAAGCCATTTCTTTGAAAAATTATTAACTTTTTTGGGTTAGGTAAAAGAATTTGAAAAAATTCTGAGAACCGTTTTTCATGGGGTAGGAAAAGATGAAAAACTTTACGTTAAATCGAAAAGGGTCGGGTTCAAAAGTAGTCGATTTGGTATGGAATACCCCATTGTACTCTTTTTTGGGGTACAAATCCAATCTTTTACCATTGGTAACGACCATTTTAGTTCAGAACAATTGAAATTTTAGCAAATTTAGCATTCCGACGCATAATAAAATTATTTTAGTTCGACTACCCCCTTCACCGCAGTGAGGTCTGCACCCTTATTTATGCGGAGGTCTACGTCTATGTATAGATTTAATTTATTGTTATTATTCCCGTACCTAATTAGAATTGTAAGAACATTAATATTATATAGATAATAATAATTGTTCTTTATTATAAATAAAACTTTTTTCTTATATTAATAAGTAATTGTTACATATTTATATCAATCACAACTTGACGACAAAATAACGACAGCAATAATTATGGCATATAAAACTGTATGAAATAAAAACTACTGATAATAATATATTATTAACATAACTTAGAATTGATTGAATTACTAATTGCAATTTTTGTCATGATACATGACTCCTTAATTTTCAGATTTAAAGATCTCCAAGTGCTTTGTAAATTTATTATTGTATCTTTATCCTATTACATTATAGGTAATGAAATTAATATTGAATTTAAATTTTAAAATTATCATATTAAATAAACAAAAATTAATTGAATTCGTGTAATAAGTGTATCACAAAACTTAAACATTTTTGTACATAAAAGGAAGAAATAACTATAAATAAAGAAGTTATAATAAATAATATTAATTTTTAATTGTTAATTTATCACATTCAATGAATAAAATATAATAATAATAGTGTATTATTACATAATAATTTATTATTACATTTCTCAATTTCATCGATACAGATTAATACAGATTACTATTTATAAAGTTTAAATATTTTTTTTAAACAAATACAACGCCTTTTTGGCCGTTTTTGAATAACTGCAAAAAATATATCAATGATCCAACAACAGAGAACGTCGAAGAATACAGACAAAAAAATAAAATCTGACCAAATCCCTAACAAGGAAAACACATGCGAAGTCCTGATAAAAATTTATTAGCAATATTGAACATGATGTACATTGAAGAGAGATGCCGTCATATAAGGTAATAAAGACGCTAAATACACAAGAAGGAGAAAAAGAATGGATAAGACCCTATAAAAAACTGTGGTTTAAAAGCGATGGAGAGAAGAAATATGCATAGAAAGAGGATAGAAAAGGACTAGATGAAATTGACATGAACAAACTGACGATGTCTTTAAATTCCACCAAAAATCGAAAAGAAAATGGGATGGATGGGGTGTGATTGCGGAATTATGGAAATATGGTGGTACACTACATCAACACTTAAGACTTCTATGTACACCTCTTTAATATATGCTGGAAAGAAACAAAAATTATTTCATTGTAATATATAGAGGTATTAGCTTACTAGATTCTGTTTAGAAAATATATATTAGAATATTGAAGAATATTGAAGAATTAAGAACATCACAGATAGCATGTTAGGTAAAGAACATGTAGGCTTCAGATGTGGAAGATCGACAATAGATGGAATATTTACATTGCAGCAGCTGATTGAGAAGCACAGAGAATTTTTAGCCTTTTTAGATTTTGAAAAGGCGTTTGACAATATAAATAGAAACCCTCTCTGGAAGATAATGGAAAGAAGAGGCTTCCCGAAACACCTCATTAATGCAATTAAGAGTCTGTACACGGATACCCGGATAGTCTTAGACATAGGGGAAATAATAACAGACGAAATAGAAACAAACAAAGGTTTAAGGCAATGCTCTCCAAATCTTCTTTAATATATATGTTACTGTAAAAGCCCGAAATCCGGTAAATCCAAGGATTTACGCGTTAAACCTAGGATTTACCAATTTAAGGTTGGTAAATGTCCGAAATAGTGAATTATCAGTTCAATTTCGGACTTTTACCAGGCTACAACGGTAAATCTTAGGATTTATTGGTTCCTGTTGGTAAAAGTACGAATTTTATGTTTAATGACACAAAATGTGAAATAAATAATTAAAAGAAAGCATCAAATTGAATTGCATTTAAAGGTTTTTGCTTTAGTATTTGTGCGGTAAAAGAACACATAAAACGATTGAAACAAAGAGATTTTTATATTAACACAACTGAAACGTTTATTTAGAAACAGAAAAATATTGTATATTATAATTATTTATTCAATATAGTAAAACAAATTAAAATATTGCGTAAGTATACATAATTTCAATTTACTTGTTGGTACATGATGAACTTCCATGACGTTTAGAATTGCATAATTTGCCGGATGATCTACACAAACATCTCTTGTTCGAACATTTCTTAGTGCAGTTGCATCTTTGGAACCCCTGTCCTCCAGATAAAGACAATTGTCGCACTGCTCCTCTTACACTTATTTCATTGGCCGGAACATCCACGGTATCAATAAAATTTTCTTTACAAATGGTAAATTGATTCCTAGTAAATAATTGTGTAAAAGTTCCTAATACACTTGTTCCAAGCTGATAAAATTCATCGTTTTGAATATCCATTATAGCAGCCAAGAGAGTTCTTGGGTCTGTTTTAGATCGATCTACCTCCGGTATTTTCACTTTAACTGTTTGTCCGAGTATTGCACGAGGAAAATTTTTGTTTGATACCATTTTCATTTTATTTGCCCGCTCCTCCAATGCTTTGCGAGCTTGTTGCCTGTGTTGCTTAATATTTGATGCATTGCTATTGATTAATTAAACTTCACAATTATTGTCTTGAGAAGTAGTTATAACATTACTTCCACTAGCTAGGGAGCAGCTAGGTGCAACTTCATTTTCCATATCACTAACCACACCATCGTTTTCTTCGCCAAAATTTTAAGTCAGAATATTTCTTCATTTTCTTCATTGTCATCATCTTGAAGATTGTCATCTTGATGAAGTGCTTTTTCAAGATCTTCCTCGCTTTTCAAGTTTGGTAACACTTTGGATGGGATGTTAGAGCTAGAGAGACCCATCCTCATTGAACAACCGAACATAGCCTCATAAGGAGATCGTTTAATTCCTTCATGATAAGCGTTGTTTTTCATAGCTTGAACAAATCTTAATGACTCAGACCATTTTCTACTGCCATTCGTTTCCATCCAAGTGGTCATCATATTCTGAATATCTTGATTGGCACGTTCCACTGATTCTTGCGACTGACTGTGTCGCGGTTTTCCATGCACAATTTTAACACCATCCCACATTTCACAAAGTTTAGCTATTATAGCATTTGCAAATTCCCTACCATTATCCGAATGCAGTATGTTGGGGGCTCCAAAAAGTGTAAAAATTTCTAGAAGGTTGTAGGCAATTTCTTCGGCGCGCTTGTTACGAAGGGGGCGGATAACAACAAATTTTGAAAGATGATCCTGGTAAACCATGATAAATGTATAACCACCATCGGAGTTTGATTGCATATCGATAAGATCAACTTGGCATCTTGAATTCATTTCTGTGTGTAGTATAGGTTTGACCACTAAACATTTTTTTGGCATACTAGACTTTTTCTGACACGACTCACATAACTGCAGATATTGAGCTATCGATTCAACAGTAACATTTTTGTATTTCCGGTTAGCTTCCTTCATGGTTCTTGTTCTACCTCCGTAGCCCGTTGCAAGATGTGCTTCATGTATTGCTGTAAATAAGTCTTCATACTTAACAAAATAGCGTATGTTATCTTGACATCCTGACAAAAGCGGTTCGATAAGCTTTTCTTCACCACCAATACTCAAAATATCAAATTGCTTTAATCTTCTGTAATGTTTCGCTTTTTTGCACTTAACAAAGTAACTATATTTACTACTCGAGATATAAAAACTGTTGTCATCATTTTTATCAGCGAGAATGCGATTCATTTTATTTATAAAAACGTTTTTCATTGGCCATTCTTCTACGTTAATTATAATCTAATTTGATGCTCACTAACACTTTCGTCACTGTAATCGTTAACCAATGTTGAACAAAACTTTTTATAACCTATATCAGATTAAATGATTTTATTTATATAAAAAAAAAATTACATAAAGTTTACAAACTGGAAAAATTGGTCGGTTTTCAAATTTACAAAATTATCTTGAGTAGGCTCAGCTCTTCCTGTTCAACCTGTTGTCTGTTTCTTTGACGTTGAGGCTTTCTTTTCTTATCTGCTTTTCACCAAGTTTTGCACATTGGTTACTTCGCTTTGGGTGTTTCTCGCTATGTATTGGATTTGCCTGGGTGGGAAGGCTTTTTGAAGATCTCCATTTTTTTGTGAAGGCCCCTGTATCTGGTATTCCTAAAGATTACGAAACCTTTCGATTATCTGTGATGAGGTTACCTTAAGGCCAAAGTGTTCAAACATCGTCCAAAGACCCTGAATGATCTGAAGACTGAAATTGAGGAATAATTCATTCAGATTTGCATCACCCTGTATAATTAAATTTGACGTTTATATAAACAGGAACTTAATAAAGCACAATTGAAAATTCAATTAACATGGTATTCGTATATTTACCAATAGGAACCAGTAAATCTTAAGATTTACCGTTGTAACCTGGTAAAAGTCCGAAATTGAACTAATAATTCATTATTTCGGACATTTACCACATCAAATTGGTAAATCCAAGGTTTGACGCGTAAATCCTAGGATTTATCGGATTTCGGGCTTTTACAGTAACATATACTACATCGACGAGGTAATATGAAAATGGAAGAAGAAGTACGACGAAGGAATCTCTCTAGATAAAACAAAGACAACGGCTTTTATAGGCACATCACCAACAAAAACCAAAATAGTCGTTAATGGAAAAATATTAGAACAGATTAAAAACTTTAATATCTAGGATATGACTTGACCTAGTACAACTCTAGTAACGATATCGTTTAAAAAAAATTAAACAAATTTAGCAGTATATAATATGTAGAACAATAAATGGAAATCTACAAAATAAAACAAAATGAAACACCCAAATGTCTTATAAAACAATTGCAGTGCCAACGGTTACATACGGAAGTGAAGTATGGACCACACCAACAAAAACAAGGAAGCCGGATTCAATCACAAGAAATGAAATTTGGTTGCAATAGAAAGTATAGATTGAGAAATGAAGATATTAAAAATGAACTGGAAGTGTATAACCTATACGAAAAGATACAAAATTATAGAAGAAGTTGGAAAAAACAAGTTGACCAAAAAATGAATAAGGCTAGATTCACAATAAAAGTTATGAAATGCAAATGCATAGGAAAAAGAAAGTTTGAGAACTACTGAATTACTTGATGAATAAATTGCAAGTTCAACAAAATATGTACCACCGTTGCATTTAATATCAATCGTCACGCACCTACCATGTATTGCTCTTTTTGACAATTTTCTGAATATTTTCGAGTTAGAATTGCGTTGCAAATTTCGGCTAGCGTTGTGCTTGTTTAGTGTTTACAAATCCACTCCCAAACCTGCCATAATTTGAACTTCTGGAACTTTTGAATACAGATCATTTCGTACCTTCAATATCTTAGTATGATGACCCAAATTCAAGGTACCTATCCTCTCATATCAGATAGTGATTGAAAATCAACATACCGAACTGTTACCTTTTAAGCTATACATAGGTACATATTGTATTTTATTTTTAGATTTAATTTGCTCATACTTTTTATTATTATTGTTATGACTGTCATGTCGAAGATGAAGAAACCATTGATTAAGATTAATAATAACCGATAATAAATTTGTAAAATGAGAATATTTGAGCTTTCAATGATAAATTTTTTCTTTCTTCAACTTTTTCTTTGCGAAGTTCCGTTTATTTTATTTTTTATGTGATATTATGTGACACCAACGGTAGATAATGTATAATATCAAAAAGAAAAAGCATTATCATGCATATTGTTATTGTATCCAACGGGAAATAAATATAGATAATTAAGTAAAATAATAAACTAACTATACAAATAATATAAAAATTTACATAATAGACGTACAGTAAAAAAATTAACTGATGTATAGTATATTAACAGTATTTGATTTGCAGTGAATAACTTATAAGAAAATGGCGACAAATAGCAAAGGTATTTTTCTTATTTGATTTATTATAACTAATTATTTGAGATAAGAAATTTTTATCGTGCATAGAAGACTCCTAGAAGGATCTTGTTCCAAAAGTTTCTGTGATTAAGTTGAAGGAAAAAATATAGGAATAAAAGTAAAAAAGGAGAAGTTTTTCATTTTCTTTTTTCAAATTTGGCCGGATTTTTTAAAAAACCCAAAAAAGAACACGGGGAATTTAAGTTCATTGCAGCCAAGTTAAACTTTCAATTGGAAGTTAAAGTTCTATATTACTAAAATCAAACAAGGTTTTCCATAATTAATCCATAACTCAAAAGTCGTTTATTATTAATTATTAATAATTATTAAGAACTAGTTTTTAGATAGTTTGACGATTCTTAAAAAATCAATTGACCATTTGAACTAATAAATTAATTTAGGTTTGATGATATGGTCATTTGAGGATAGAAATAAAATAACTATTTGTTGATCCAGTCGTGAAAAGCAACATTCTTTCCGCACAAGTCGTGAAATATTTTATCGAAGTTTTAACAGAGAAAAAGACATGCTGTGTGTGGAAAAATAAGCTTTTCATACATGTTTACACAATATTTTTTCTACTATCTAGCCGTCCTATCTGAATAAGTATGTATTGAAAATTTACTTTTCAACACACTGTGCGGTAAAAACTCATTTATAGTACTGGTACTGATTTATCCAAAATTTTTTAAATTTTAAATAAAAAAATGGATTTTTAAAAGGTCTACTAATCAAGCCACGAATATGCCCCGATAAAAAAATCTTCAGTTGAATGTATCTTCTGCAGTTTTTCTTTTATCCTTTCCAGATAAATTAAAATATTTTTTTCAGAATTTGAATCATTCGAATCATCACTGGAAAACACCAAGGAAAATGCTACTGTATATAAGATGTATAAAAGGAGATGGTTAATTTTACTGTTATTTGTTCTATATACAATTGCGGTACTTATACAATATATTGAATTTTCTATAATATCAGACGTTATAACTGAATACTATCAAGTACCATATTCAGCAGTGGATTGGACTTCAATGGTTGCATCAGTTACATCTGTGATATTTAGTGTTCCAGGATCATATGCCATAGATAGGATTGTAAGTTGGAAGGAGAAAATATTTAAAAACTATTAGATATTAAGCAGCCATTTAAACCAATACTGTTATATAGAAAAAAAATTAAATTTAAAAGGAAACGATTACTCATTACTATCACATTAAACAATTATGTTTTATGTTAATTTTAGGGAATTCGCAAATCTTTTATTATTGGAATAGTAGGAACTTGTATGGGAGCTTGGATTAAAGTAGGATCAGTACATCCCGATAGATTTTGGTTAATAATTGTTGGGCAAGCAATTGTATTAACTTTTCAAATTTGTATTTATCCATTGCTCCCTAAAATTGCTTCAACTTGGTTTGGTTATAACCAAGTATCTACCGCGGTTGGAGTAGGTTTTATAGGAGCACAAGTAAGTGATATTTTTTATAATATGTATTTAACGATAAGTTGTAAATTGTAAATTATTCTTCCGTTTCAGGCTGGTGCTTCTTTGGCATACATAATTCCGCCATTTATTGTACAGAGAGGAGAACCGGCTGAAGTCGAAAGAGGACTTTATACATTAAATTTAATTTATGCTGTCTATACTTCTCTTCTAGTACCGCTAATAATTTTATGTGAGTATAATTTTCATCAGAACATGATGATTTTTTGATAATTGTTATCTTTTTGGTTATTTTAAATTATTTTGTTTTATAACAGAACACAACATAATATCGGGGGTACAATCATTACTTTATATACTGCACCGTTAAAGACTGATGATCTTTAAAAGCCCATACTTACTCTGATATACAATTAATGCACAGCTTATCGAACCTCAGCTTCCAACTCTTTGTGGATCTAATTAATGTAATTGTACAATCTTTTATTTTTCAAAGAATCTTATAGGAATTTTTGTGAATATTACGTTTACAATTTAAAATTTT
Organism: Cantharis flavilabris; assembly: GCA_949152465.1. Lineage (NCBI taxonomy): Eukaryota > Metazoa > Arthropoda > Insecta > Coleoptera > Cantharidae > Cantharis > Cantharis flavilabris. Next base: position 16,382,889 of record OX424435.1, read on the forward strand.
TTTGATTCTTTCAAAGAACACGTTTAATACTTATAATGGTGATAATGCAAACCTGTCTTTATCTTCTTCTTTGTTCGACCCAGAGGGTCCACATTAAATTGGCTGCGAATCTCCTACTCTCCTCTTTGCGTTAAATAGAACCGCTACCAGCTAATTCCAGATTAATCTCCTTCCACTTCTTCTAAATACTTTGTCCAAAATCACACCTCGTTCTCGTTCCAAAATTGATTTATTATTTTGATTTCTAAATATTTTGTTTTTATTTTCACTTTGTGGTTTTCCTCATTTTTCTAAGGACCACACGTAACTACCTTTTTTTCAAATCAATGCTTGTTAATGATAAATGATAATGCAATTCGTTATCTTTATTTTATTCGCTTGTACACGCACTTCTCCCAATTACATTACAACACCTGAAGTTCTTTTAACTTTCAATTGTTTATTTTAACCAATTATTTCTTTCAAGATTAATTTTTGATAAATTTAAATGTTAAGTTTCTTTGAATTTGTATTTTTTGATTTTTAACATAATTCTTTTGATTAATGAATTTAACAACTGCCTTAGGTTCGATTGCTTGCATTCTAGACACTGCAATATACTTAAATTAATAATTTAAATTTCAGTTGTTACCGAAGCTCCTCCTACGCCACCTTCTATCGCACAACAAAACATAATTCAAGAAAAGCTTATTCATACCAAAGGTTTCATTGAGGCATGTAAAAGCATATTTGTTAAACCTTATGTCTTGTTTTTGATTATTTATTCCGTCAATTTGGGAGTTATGTACCCAATTCAAATTTTATCCAATGAAGTTATTTTAAAGTATTATCCAGTAAGATTTGCAAATTATCATAATATAGCATTATTTTGTAATACCGAGTACATTTTTAGGATTCGAGTTATCATGTAGGAGTTATTGGTCTTTTGCACACGTTTCTTGGTTTGGTAGGTTCAATGAGCACTAGTATGCTCTTGGATAAATTTAAAAGACACAGGTATAAATAAGTGCATAAAAGTTTTATGCTGATGCAATAAATGATAATTTTTAGAATTACCATTATATCAGTCTACTTCTCATTTGTTGGATTGCTAGTATTGTACATGGCAACATTAGATCAAGGAATCGAATTCGTATATGTTACATCAACATTAACAGGGTACGTATTCTCAATATTTTCCCAATATTAATGAGATTAGCAAATTTACACATCAAGAACTAAAATTTTTACAGAATCTCATTTGGTTCTATGCTAACGGCGAGTATGGAAATTATACAGGAATTTACATATCCAGCACCGGAGAGCGTAGCCGTAGGATTTGCTTATAATTGTGTTCAAGCATCAAGTATATTATTTACTTTTTCATTTGGGTATATGTTTAGAAGAATTGGTATTTTTTATGCAAATTTGACGCTTATACTTGTGATGCTGACTGCTGATTTGGTTTTCTTTTTGATACCTTTTAATTTAAAGAAAAAGAACATTCAAGAGGCTGAGAATCATAGGAAGGAGTTAATGTTATAAACTGTATAAGTAAAGTAATTTAAAAAATAATATCTTTAATTTAAATTACATAATATTACCATCTAGTTAAGGGTAATTATTGAAATACACTATTTGTAATAAAAATTATTAAACATATTATAATTGTTGTGACGATCACTGGACAAAACTAAACTCTTTTACTCGGGCACTGATTGTAAACTCTTGACAATCATTTACAATTATGCCACTGCAATAAATTCTAAAACATTTTACCTTCCATTGCACTTAAAGTAACTAATATTTTTGTTATATTTATGTGTAACCCCTGATCTTTGTATAAGCTAGCTTTAGACTGTTGCGGAAGCTAGGGTATCAAATGTGATGAATTAGATTCACGTGATGAAAAAAATAAAACAACTAAATGGTAGCTAAGATTTTATACAAATACAAGTTACTAAAAAATCGTCAACAGCTCAATACCAAATAAAATAGTGTGGTCAAATACAAATAAGATTAATCGTTTTGTTAGTGAGCAGAAAAGAGAACACAATCCGATCGACAAATCAGCGATAAGGTAAAGAAACAATATTTTAACACTTTAATTAAAATGTAGAAGTATTATTTAAAAATGAATGCATTTTATATGTTTTACTTAGGTTTTAATATTATTAATAAATAATAACATAATATTTATCATCTAGATATTTTTGTGTGTTATGTTAAATTAACGAAGTAACAAATCTGATTTCTTAGTTAATTTATCTAACAGATAGTCATTTTATTGGTCAGCATTGTTCAACTTATGAAAGCAGTAACAATATTTAAAAATTTAATGTTCATTGAAATTGTATCTTTAAAAGATCCAGTAGTAATTACTCGATTTTAATATTAGGTTGTAGCAGATTTTATTGGTTCGATTTCTACTCTTTGTCGTCGCAAATCAAATTTCATAAACAAGAATAATAGATCTACTCCAAATGTTATAAGGCATATAGTTATATTCGCCCACATAATATTTACATTTTTGAATATGTGAGAATATAACATAGTAAGCAATATAGTAAACAATGAAACCAAATTAACGCACAAACCAGTAGATATATACTCTGCTTCCGGATAAGTTAATTCAATGACTACTTGCACACCTAACGTTAAAACAGCTCCTTGTAGAAAACTGAAAGGAGTTGGTTTCAATTGAAATATTACAACAATTTTATTTTTACCCAAATAATATCGACGTGATGTATACAACAGCAATTCCTTGATCGAGGGTAGTAACAAAACATACCAATGAAAGAAAATACAAACCATGAGTCACCAAAGTTGTTTCTCTAAAGGGTTAAATTAGTATTAAAAGTTATTGTATATAATACTCTATGGTTCTTACTTAAATTTCTTAAATTCATCTAAAATTACGCATACAAGGATTGATCCTACGAAACTCACAAGAGAATCCAGCAAACCAATTATTCCAGCATGGTCAGATGCATCCTAAACAGAATATTTTCAATGATCTTCTTCTAGATATAAAATGAATCATGAAGTAATGCTCACCGGATAGTACAACAAAATAATTTGATTGAGCAGCACTTGGAATGGATTGAAAATTGCAATATTAACTGCCAGTAAAATTAGATATAACAGATACGATTTGTTCGTAGACAAATTTTTAATTGACTGTTTAATGGAAGTTGCTTCAACGTTATTACTTTCTATAACCTTCTGTTGAGCAAAAGATGGTGGTGTTATAGGTTGTTCAGAAAAACCTGGAACATATTTAATAAATTGGTTTGTTTACTCTGTTAAATGTTTTTTAATTTTTCTTACAAAAATATACTAATAGAACTGCAATTGTGCTTAACGCTGCATAACTTAAATTGATGATGTAGAAGCCTCTTTCGATTAATTCAGTGTCCCCACGAGCAATTAAGAATGGTGGAATTATAAATCCTATAGCATTGCCTATCTTTTAATTAAAAAAATTTTGAAAATGTAATGAAGAAATTTTAATCTTTACCAAAACTCCAACCCATGCTAAAGCACCAGCTCTAGATATTTCATCTGCTCCAAACCAATTTGCTGCGACTTTAGGTGCAAGTGGAAAAATGCAAATTTGAAAGATTGACAGTATTCCTTGCCCAAATAGCGCAACCCAATATCTGTCTGGATGTACAGATAATACTTTTATCCATGATCCTAAAGCAGTACCAACTGCTCCAATTAGAATTGATGTTCGAAGACCCTGTAAGTTATAATTAAAAAGTAACAAATTTTTACTTTGTCGTAAAATATTATAATACCCTTGAATTTTTATCATATTTAAATGCTGTATAATTTCTATGTATCAACAAAGTAACTACAATTTCAACTAATTGCATATTATAATAATAATTACTCGCGTTCACATAATGCATAAAATGAGATAACCTTAGAGTTAGTGTTTATTTTAATATAATATTTAAATTCTTCTTTTCAGAAAAATTTTAAAAACATAACTATTTATTTTCAACTAAACTAATCTGGACACTTTACCCGTTAACGTTGATGTAAAATTTGCAATTTAATTTTTAAAATAATTTTGCAAGAAAATTTAAGTGACCAAAGGTATTTAAATCTATTTTGATATTTTTGTGATATTCTTTATATACATATCTACTATGCATAATAATTAAACTTATCCTTGATTACTAACTGACATTCATTTTAGTAATTTCAGAGATTTTATGTAGATAATTATCGTCTCGGAAATTCACACTTTTTAATGCTCCTGTATTATATAAAAAGTAGAATTCTTGTAATGTAGTAATTATGTAGAATTACATAACCCATGGGGGGGGGGGGTTGAACCCCAAACCCACCCCCTTATATACGGCCCTCCATATTTTGATGATATATTTTCTGATTAATATCGCCTCACCAATAAATCATTAAAATAACACAATGTACATTATTTTATAATATTATAGCAAATAATTGAAATATCAGATGGCGTCGCGCAATTTGATTTTAAATACAATAAAATTAACTTAAAAATTAAGGAAAAACTTCATAAATATTTTTCTTATTCTCTCGAATAACAAGAAACAATAAAATATCTTACCAATTTATCTAAAACGTAAACACCTGGAAAACTAAACACAATATATGTAACTGAAAAAATCATGGAACTCCAATCGACCGCTGTATAGGAAACATTATAGTATTCCACCACTACATCCGCCACTATGGAATATTGTATGAACTGTAGAGTATTGCTTATTCCAAAAATACAAAACAATAACAACATAAACCATCTCTTCTTGTAAATTTTTATTGGTTGCTGCTGTTTTTCATTATCAGCAGTTTTATCCGACATTATTTTTTAATTCTTAACCAGAAATGGCAAAGTAACCTGTCAGACAGAAAATAATACATTATAATATAATAAATTATAATATTTTTAAATTATAAAATTAATAATTATTTGTTTATAGTTTCTTGCAGAAAGTGATAATAACTTACAAGAAAAGGGTCGGATGTAGAAAATCTTGTTTTCTTTTATATGGTACGTCAAGATCATAACATGAAGCAAACAAGTTTCGTATCCAAATATATGGTTATAAATACTTACATATTAAAGTAGCAAAGGTGGGGCTTAAAGTTTTTTTTTATTTATCGAATCTAATCATGATTATTTATTTAAATGTTTCAAATTAAAATTCATACCTATTTAATATTTTGAATAAAGAATATATTAATTGAAATATAGAATTATGTTTATTATAAATAAATATACAAATAGAATATTAAAGCATTATTAGATATATTTTTAAATATAATAATAAATATGAAGTCAATATATTCATCATTTTTTTATCAAAATTTTGATCACAATCTTGATAACGTCATAACAATAGAAACACAATAAAAATAGTTTTGACAGGTCCTACGACCTGTCCCACTATCAAAACATATTTTTATCAAAATTTTATCAAAATAACCTGTTCCCACGGCATCAATTCGTTTGGTTTATTTAAAATCAAATTCGTTGAATTTGGTCAATTTTTTAAAGGCGGATAAAATAGTATATATATATTACGGTCAATGATGACAATTCGGCAATTAACATCAATGGCCGGACAATAAGGTTAATGCCCAGCTTAGTTGGATATTGACGTCATTGACCGGCCATTGACGTCAATGATCATGCATTTTGGGCGATGTTGGCATTTAAATTTCATATGTGGTTTTTACATCATTGTCCGGACAATGACGTGAATGCCCAACACAGGGTGGGCAATGATGAAACTATTATTCTATAGATTCCATCTGAAAGTAATATAGGTATTAAATGTGCCTTTGCAATTAATACTCGTTATTAAAAGATACTGAAAAGTTAATTTTGTTAGAAAATATTAGTGACACGACCAAAGAAAATGAGATTACTCTTACACAAGCAGCAGCTCAAAGCAGTGTTTTACAGCGTTACAGCTTTTTATAAGGTTACAAGCGTTGTCATTGCAAGGGTTGATGTAAAAAAATCTCAGTGCCATGGGTCATTCCCGTGCCAGAATAAAAATGATTAATTTAAAAAAAAAATTTCATTATTTTTTAATTTTTATTATTTTTGTTGATAAATTATTAGTATATTATAGTATTATAATACAATTAATACAACATATTGATGTACGTAAATATCATTAGCTAGTTGGCTGTCAAATTATTTAAATCGCCATTTAACTGTTTTTTATAGTAGTTATTCCATAATATCATCATTGCCCACCGTTAAAGGGCGTTAACGTCAATAGCCGGTCAATGATATTAATGGCCAGCGTAAATGGGCATTTACGTCATTGCCCGGCCATTGACGTCAATGCCCAATTTACGTCAATTGTCAATGTTGACAATTCGGACATTAATGTCAATGGCCGGACAATAACGTCAATGCTCAGCTTAGTTGGGCATTAACGTCATTGACCGGCCAATGACATAAATGACCATGCATTTTGAGCAATGTAGACATTTAAAATTGTATATGGGGTTTTTACATCATTGCCCGAGCAATGACGTTAATGTTCAATAGAAGGTGGACAATGATGAAATTAGTATTCTGCAGATTCTGTGTTCTATCACTCTTTCAGTTTTGGCTGGCGCAACTACAGCAAATCACTGATCCACCCAGGAACGTTTTAAGTTTTAAGGCACCTTAGGCTAAAAATCAGTCGGAGTCCCCTTCCCCCCGGCTGTGTGTATCGATTACCTATGTTTATTTACTAAAAGAGACATGTTTAATTAGTTTTCAAACATGTGGTATTTTAAATTACGAGATTTTAAAACTTATCGGGCTTTTCGGGATAGCAGATCGTGGAGGGGCCTAAAATTCCTGGAACGGAACGCTTCAAATTTCTGGCACCTCTTAGAATTTGGCGCCTTAGGCTGTAGCCTATTTAGACTATAGGATAAAACGTCCCTGGATCCACCGCAAAATAAATTCATTAAATTTAATTAATTTTTCTTCCGGGCCTCTTTGGCTGACGTAAACACGACAAATCATGGATTCACCCTAAAATAATCGTTTGTCTAAATTAAATAAAAATCTCTGTACACTTATGAGGCCTTGAAAAGGGCCGAGTTGCTGTCATTACACGGAAAAATGCGTGCACGACAAATTAATAATTGTCCCTAGTTGAAATGCATCGCCATTTTGCTGTTCCTTATAGTAATTATACTATAATATCATTATTGCTCACCGTTAACGGGCGTAACGCAATGGCCAGTCAATGACGTTAATGTCCAGCGTAAATGGGCATTGACGTCATTGTCCGGCCATTGACTTCAATGCCCAATTTACGTCATTGACCGTAACATATATATTATTAAACTATAAACTGCCTATTTTGAATAATAATTTGTAATGACAATAATTATATTACTCCACTTTCTTCTCGACCATATTATCCATCTCGCGATTTTACACTTTTGTTAAGTAATCTAGTATTATTGTAGTATAGGCGTGAGCTAGCGGCTAGAGGGTTGGATTGTTTTTCTACTTTATTGCGACCAGAATTTTCAAACTACAAAAATTTTATTTTTGCATAAGTTTTTTTCTTCAAATGAAGACGATCCACTTTAAAACATTCAAGCAACAATTAAGGAATTTAAAAATTATATTATGTGAATTTGTTATTATTAATCTTTTATATTTAAAAAAAAACATTTAAAATTCCCAGAGTTGTAGAAAAACTTAATTTAGAAATTTTTTTTAGTTAAACTGGATCTGTAGGATTCTTTAAGGCCAACTAATTAAATTAAAAAATTATAGAATTACAATTTGATAATAAAATTAATTTATTAGGGGAAAGGCTTGCAGGTTGCCACCCCATAGCTTTTTTGGTCATAACTCGTCATACAATCAACGTATTGTTGATATAATAACATATACAGGAAAGGGGAAGTATAAAGCCACGATCCTGCGCAAAAAATCATTTTAATTCTCAAAAACCAAAAATTTACAGCAAATTTTTAAAAGTATCTAAAATTGACACCTTGAAATTTCGGCTTGCAGGTTGCCACCCCTTGAAAAATTGTTGAAAATGTAGAAAAACTCAAGTAAAAACATATGATTTACTTTAATTACACTTAGTGGCTGTGAACAAAAAATATGAGAGTAAATTGACAAGAAAAAAAAAGTTAAATTTGAAAAAAAAATTTATTTATTTTTTTCATTTAAATCTAAAAATATATAAAAAATGCATCAATTATTAGTTAATAATTATTTATATTAATTTTTGAAATATTTAAGAAGCGTTTACGTCAATAAGTACATAAAATATGGAATGGGGGGGTTAAACCTCCCCCCCTTTGCGCGGGAACCTGTCCTGGGCCGATTTAGGGGCTTATGTTGCCACTGTTCATAAACAGTCACTGTAGTATACGTCACAATGTAAAATAAGAGGGGTGGCAACCTGCAAGCCAAAAAAGGTGGAAACCTGCATTTTTACACCACTTTAGAATATACAAAAAAAAAACTTCCAACTCATGATATGTTTAGAATTATTTAAGAATAATAAAAATTGAATGAAAAAGCAACACAGCAAAAATATTTCCCTTAAATTTTCTTTGAAAATGTTCAATTTATGGGCACAGAAGAAAAACACAATTTTAATTTTTCATTTTTTTACAAATAAAATTTCACATTTTGTTTACCAAACACCCTGTTATTGTGTTTGAGTGCATCACAATTACATTAAAAGCGACTACTACTCGTTTGTATTCGATGTCCGTCGAAATTTAGGGGATGACAATGTTAGAATGTCAAAATCTTGCAGGGGTGGCAACCTGCAAGCAGTGGCAACCTGCAAGCCTTTCCCCTACTAGTTACCTAAGTAAACTGCAGAAATAACGAAAAGTACATTTTCTCTCAATAAAACATTTTTTTTTTTACGATAAATTACTGAATGCAAATATTTTAATTGCAGTTATTTTAATTTTAAATAATAAATTGCAAACATAGTACTTAAAATAAAATATAAGATTAGAATATTATGCTGATCGACAATTTTTTAATAGTACTCAACGAACAATATATTATCGTATCTACATAGATTATTACTTTACAGTAATTACTCTGCAATTATTTTAAATGCTCGTTCATTTTGAACTTGAGATAATTAATGTTTTATTTATATTGTTATTAGGCTATTTGTTTATATTGTTTAAGCCAGCATTGTCTTTTTAATTGTAAAATTTAAGTTTTACGTTGCAAATGCGAGTTCGACTGTGCACTCAGCAAAAAGATTTTGCAATTTTTTAATAGTCTGACAATAAATTCTTGTGAATATAATTTTTTCGGCTCAACATGAAACTCTTTGAAGTGCTTTAAAGAAAATAAAAGTTTTAATATTTTGTTGTTATCTTTAATTTACATTCAGCGACTACATATTACTTTTTCTACTATTTTTTATTGAATTTTTTTATAATTTCGTGAATAAGGAGTGCTTTATTTATTTTGAAAGTTTGTTTAATTTCATTTAAAATTAATTGATTTATTTTGGAATGATTAGTGAGCAGTGATTTAGAAAGCAGCGGCAACATAACTTTAAAAAGTTGAGATAATATTAAGTTTGATGTAAATGGAGATTTGGAATAATAATTAAACCTAATTTGAATGATTCATATTCGAACAAATTTAAAATATATAATTCAAGGAAACATAAAATTAGGGACAGATAACTATATTTAACATTTCCATTTTTAAAATAAAATTTCAAAATTTTAATAAAAATCGGACAATTTAAACATTTGTTAATATTTTTCTTGAAAAAGTAATTTGAAAATATTTGGAAATTATAAAAATACAGTTAGGTAAATATTATACAACCCAAACCAATGACGTCTTGAACATTGACGACATCACATTAGACCTGTGCTGTCAAAAAAATTTTCAGTTTTTTCTAAGTGAAACCAAATAAATTTTTCAAATATTTCAAAAATTTTAGTAAAAAATAACAAAAAAGAAGTAAATTATAAGAGTTTTTTTCTTTATGATAAAACAATTGTTGTTCTGCTTATTAAAAATATAACTTCTATAAAAAAATATAAGCTAATGAACCTCTTAATAATTATAATTAATTTAAAAAATAAACTGAAATCTTTGATTTGAACACTGAATTTTCACATGCTGATATAATAATATTTTTATCTGTATTATAATTTATATTGGGGATTCAATATATTAAGATATAATCATCAACATTAAAATGTAACCGAGTTCATAAAACTGACCGAATGGTCAAGATTTTAGTGTGCAAAATTTTTATAATTTTATTTTAAATCCACGACTTGGCAATCCAACTCTCTAACCATGAGCATTCCGCCTTGCTCTGCAATAAAATTATTTATTTTTTCCATACTTAACTTATGTATCGAAAGTCTTTTCTAACGCAGCAATTTTTTATTACAAATCACCATTTTGACCAATTGAGTCCCGAGTTTGTAAGTTCAACATTTCCACAAATTTAACTCCCTACTTTATAAAATACTAATATTATATGCATTATCTTTATCTTATAATGCATTTTCTTTATCAGTAAAATGTAAAAATGTATCGACAGTTTAATGTTAATAGCTTTGACAATTTTATTTGCATTAGGAAATAATCATGCCGAATATCCCACATGCATAAAATTAGTGAAAATATTTTGTTAAAAAATATTAAAAGATATTTAAAGAAAATATGTTAAAAGAAAATTGTTTTTAAATAATTTAAAAAGTTGAATAGGTTAATCTTATGCACTTGGGATATTACCTACTGTTGATTAATGATTATTGATTATAATATACTTAGTTTTTTCTTTACAATGGCCGACAGATAGCAATTATTATAATAATCAAACTTTTAACTTCACTTTAAAATTGTATTCCAACAGCAAAACCAATTAATTGAGATATCATTATAGATTTAAAATACTTAATTTTATTTAACTTTTCATACTGTACACTAAATAAACTTTTAAACTGAAGTGTAAGAGTACAAAACTTTTTGTCGAGTTAATATAATATTAATTATCAAGTTGTTATCTAGTAATTACCAAAAAAAAACATGATTATTCATTGCAATATATTTTTGTTATATTATACGTAAGTCTAATGTAAGTAATTTAATTTCAATTAATGGTTACGTATAGCTACGTGATAATCTAACAATATCGTTGATTTTCTAACAAATTTTCACACTACATGAACATTCGACATAAATCTATATGTACTACTACGTAGGCTAATTAGTTTTATTACATTTACATATTAAATAACTAGAAGGTCAGGCGGCCTTAAGACCGTCGATATAGTTTTAAAGGTAGATACGGTAATTTTTTTATTATTATTTAAAAGTGCATCAAGCGCAATAAATCATGAGTGTACAAGAGAGACAACTGGCAAGTAGAATATTCAATGAGCAATTTAGAGCAAATGCCCCTTGTTGGAAAAAATCAAAAAATGATTTTCTATAATAAACCCCGCTTTTTTTTAAATAAATTCTGACAAAAATATTCTTTTACACTAATAAAATTTATAAAATTGTGGAATAATTTTATATTACATAAATTAAATATTTTTAGGAATTTTAAACAAGTATTTTAACAATACTGTTGAATAGTTATTGTCAAACTAAAGCGTGTGGTGGGTTACTCAGGTTGCACGGTCGAAATAAAAATAATGTATCTTTTTGTAAAATTGGCAAAAATAATAGATATATTATATTATTATTTTTATTTTTATTTTTTTTTTATCAAATTAATATTTTTGAAATTGTGATTTATAAAATAATTAACTTACTGTTATAAAATAGATATTCACCGATAAAGAAATTAAACTATCATGTATTAAACCACTTGATAAGAAATATACTGCATCCTTGAACACATTATAACACATATATTATTAAGTAGTTTATATTATGTATATTATATATTTTATAGTGATCATTAAAAATATAAATAAATATTTTTTTAAAATACTTGATGGGAGTTAGCTTCAGATTCGAAACTGAGATTCGCGTTCTTAAAAACTAATGAAATAAATAAATTAAAACTTTAAAAATTTTATTTTATATCTAGATCTAGTACCTACTGAAAGATAAACAAATATGATTTTTACGTCATAAATTACTTGAAATTTAAATTAAAGATCTTAAATTCTAAAAGCTAAAAGCTATAGCCTATAGCCGGGTAATCATAAGGAAATACGATAGCTTTTAAATCATTTGACTGATTTTTTATAAAAAATTTTATTTTAAAAACTGTAAGGCTGTAAGAGTCCGTATAAAATAAATAAACGATAAATAATAAAATAAACACAAATATAACAAACATATTTCCGCTTATAACAGACTAATCTAAAGTTGTTGTGAAAATGCTCCACCTATACAGCAAAGGTAAATATTTAACAAAGGGCATAGCCCAATAAGATGGTGCAAAGTCCCCCATCTAGGATTTTGACTGGAACTAGGGCATTTGATTTGGTATCAAAAAAGACCAAGCCCCCCAAATTTTCAGCCCGCTAGGGCAACCCTAGCGTCTGCTACCGCCGAAAAAGCCACTTTTAACCATTTTTACGATAACTCTCGCTAGAAATAACATTTTCACACCCGGTTTTTGGCATTCTAAGGGTGATTTTTTAAAGAAGACGTCTGAATTTTTTCAGATTTTTTGGGCTCCATAACCCAAAAATGACACCCATTTTAATATTTGGAACGTGATTTTCAGGACTTTATCTCCTCCCGGCACAAAATTAAAAAACGTTAATTTTTGGCATTTTTTATTACCTTTCAGATGGTGTATTGCGAAAAAATTTTTAAGTGGGACCCAAGGTCAAAAACATGTGAAATATGCGATTTTGCACATTTTTGGCCTATTTTCGACCGTTTTATTGATTCTCTCGTGGCGTTTTTGGGAACATTGAGTTATCATGAGGTTCATGAGACATGTGAGCCCAAGTTCCAACCCCTCGGGAACGATTCTGCCCAAAAATGAAGCTCCAAAATCAATTCAGCACCATAAAAACCCCTTAACTCCCACTCTCTGACCCCCACGATTTTTTATTACAATTTTTTTCATTTAAAACCCATATTTCGATTTCAGTCTTAACCCTTCCAAATATTAAATGAAACAACTGACCTCGGAAACTGCATGAGCGCCCCTGAAATCCCCCGAGAAGGCCTGTTTGACCTATGATGTACTTGCTTGAGGTTAGGCATTTACCTATATTCAAACTAAATAATTTTCTCAGTATGTTTTTTAACAGATTTTATTTATTAGACAGTTTCTTCTATATTTACAAATTCCATAATTTTATTCATTGTCCCAGAAAATCTCACTCGTCATCATCTGTACAAATGCGATCAATTCATTCCAACTCGCCCGCCAAATTCAACTTCTCAGACGGTAAAACGCCATGTGGATTCACCCTTACCATCTCAGAACTCACCAAAACTTTCTATGTCTATTTGCACAAATTATGGGGGTCAGAGAGTGGGAGTTGAGGGGTTTTTATGGTGCTGACTTGATTTTTGAGCTTCATTTTTGGGCAGAATCGTTCCCGAGGGGTTGGAACTTGGGCTCAAATGTCTCATGAACCTCATGATAACTCAATGTTCCCAAAAACGCCACGAAAGAATCAATAAAACGGTCAAAAATAGGCCAAAAATGTGCAAAATTGCATATTTCACATGTTTTTGACCTTGGGTCCCACTTAAAAAATTTTTCGCAATACACCATCTGAAAGGTAATAAAAAATGCCAAAAATTAACGTTTTTTAATTTTGTGCCGGGAGGAGATAAAGTCCTGAAAATCACGTTCCAAATATTAAAATGGGTGTCATTTTTGGATTATGGAACCCAAAAAATCTGAAAAAATTCAGACGTCTTCTTCATTAAATCACCCTTTGAATGCCGACAACCTGGTTTGAAAATGTTATTTCTAGCGAGAGTTATCGTAAAAATGGTGAAAAGTGGCTTTTTCGGCGGGAGCAGACGCTAGGGTTGCCCTAGCGGGCTGAAAATTTGGGGGGCTTGTTCTTTTTTGTTACCAAATCAAATGCCCTAGTTCCAGTCAAAATCCTAGACGGGGGACTTTGCACCTTCTTATTGGCCTATGCCCTTTAACGTATTTATAAAATTACAGACCAAATCAGTCGATTCCATTAGGTTCGTTATAACCGGACATCACCGTATGTTCAAAAATTTATAATTACGTAATTATGAACAATTGCAGTATACAAAGTTAAAACATGAAACCAAATGTTTGTATTATATTTCGAAAAAAAAAGGCAATCAAAATTTGTTATGCATAATATTATATAAGATTATTATTTGTTATTTGCATTATATTTATAAATTTTGTTTATATGTATATTATACATAAGTGGAAAAAAAAGGACAAAAAAATGTCTACAGGAACATTAAAGCAGTCCAATTAAACCATAAAGCTATTGGTACATTTTTCCTAAATAAAATTAAAGTTTCATAACTGGCGGCGTCCTTAGTATCTTGAGGTTGTCCAAAATTTCCTGAAGCACCTATCTCAAATAACAAGTTCTGAGAATAAGAATTTTTCAAGTTTATTGCCAACTTTAAGCAATATAATCTACCCTATAATATAAAAAGATAAGGTTTTTTATGCAAAGCTAAAATGCAACCCTTAATGCAACGCCCAGTGCCGTGGGGCAAAAGGGCAATTTCACCCCCAAGGATGACTCGGATTGTATTATTTTTGGTCAGTCCAGTGGCGTATTTACAGGGGGGGTCATAATACCCCATTGTAGCCAATATTAATCTACCTTATAACACAAAATGATAAAGCTTTTTATTCAAATTCTGCTTATTTGCCAACTCGAAATAAAAGTTTAAAGGATTAAAAGTTTGAAAAAAAAACCTCTAATATGAAACGATAAAGCTTTTTATCCAGATTAAGATTATTAACCTCTTAATTATTTAATTGGTTAATTACCAGCTAAGAAATTTTACTACTTATATGAAATATTGTTTTAAAAAAATTAGCCTTTTCATTACTCAATCAAAATATGATATCTGACAAGTATTCCCAACACAGCGCTAAAATGCAATGTTTTAATGCAACGCTATTTCATAATAGTCAGATAATAGTCAGACAACCAACATTAAGAATCCTATAAAAACAAAAAGTCAAACTTTGTTGTTCCTTGGTATGTTGTTACCTTAATAGAGAATATATGATCCGTTGAACCGAAGATCCGATGAGATGTTGACCTCTCATCAGATCATCGTCTTGGAGAATATATGATCTATGACTATAAATAAATCTCAAGGGCAGAGCTTGGACAAAGTTGGTATATATATCGATAGGCATTTATTTAGTCATGGACAGTTATATGTAGCATTAACAAAATGTCAAGCAAAGAATGGAATAAAAATTCAAAGTGAAAGCGACATAACAAATGTTGTATGGAAAGAAATTTTGTAAAAAGAAGGATTTTTCAAATACATGTAATTACGATCGGGCGAAATCAAAAATCGTTCTGTAAAATTGGGCCGCGAAGCGGCCAGGGGGGCGAAGCCCTTCTAGTATAAATATAATATAAACATTAGAATTCTCTCTCCCATTTTTCTCAACTTCTTTGTACCAAACTAAAACCTTTTATTGATGTCTGTTTATAACAATCGAACAAACATGGCATAAAATTGTGTTACCACACCAATCGATGTCCACACTAATCAGGTTGCAGACTATTCAAGTTTCACATCACATGAGTTCCACTGTATTGCTTATAGAGTGTGTTTTATACTGCGCCTGCGGTTCAATTTAGTGGGGTAAAATGTAATATAAAATTGCCTTAAGGGGGAAGGAAGGGTCTGAGATTTTAAAAAAAGCATTTTTTTGTGATTTTTTTTCCGAGTCCCATATTTTGTAATATTTTTACAAAATGTTACATTATGAAGCATTATTCTAAAAGTTTTCTGCTAAATTTTCATAAAAAAATATTGAAAAATAAACCAGTGGTAGTAGTGAAAACCGAGTCACGTCAAAAAAACGATTCCATGCGGTAGCCAGGATAACGCATGATTGCTTCATCTGAAATTAAAAAACCAAAAAGATGCCTTTAGTACATAAGTTCATCTTGGATTTGAACGTAAGAATTAGTATGTAAAAGAAGCGTGCAAAGCTTAGGCGAAATCGGTCCAAAGGTTTTCGAGAAATTTTTACTACCAACTTAAAAAAAAGTTTTGAGAAAAACGCGATTAAAGTTTGATTCATGATTAAAATAGAGACAAAAATTATCTTTTTAAACTTGCATAAAATCGTTGATTCCAGCTCTATTTTCGGATAATATTTCTTATAAGTTTTAGTATCAGGAAAAACATTTTTTTTAAATCAATTTTCCGACCCTTTTTGCCCCTTCCTCGGAATTAAATTACTGCTCTGTTGAGTATAAGATTCTTCAATTCCAATAATTTTAAATTACTCAAAATACAAAATTTAACTAATTATTTTTGTATCAATCTAAAATTTTAACTTAAAATAAATTTCCAAATTAAATAAAATAATAAAACAAATTGTCTTGATAAATCGACCATACGCTATTTATTTTTTCTTTTGATATCCTGAATTTTAATATTTTTGCTGAGGAAATTTACTATTCAATTAATTATGAAAATTATTAATAATTCAAAATTTAAATTCTTTTTTTTCCCAACCAATTGTAAAGATTTTGTTATGTTGTATTGTAGAATTTTTGAAATTTGTTAATAAAATTTAAAATTAAACATGTAAAGCGTCATTCTCATCCAATTAACGCTAAGTATAATTAATAAAAAAATTATAGAAAAAGATTACATTTCTTCTTTAAAACCTCATTTTCATTGATGTTTTTAACTTTAAATGAATTTTTATTTATTTTATTAACTAATTTATGTTAAATCGTTAAATATATCAATCAAATTGAAATTTTAAATAAATAAAATCCTTTTTTTTATTAATTGACACGGAAATACACTAGTTAGATTCCTAATAATTTATGGAAAACTATAATTTTGCACAAATTATAACTTATCAACTATTATAGCAGATGCTGATAGCCCAAAATATCTTCCTTTTTGTTTCAAGCAAATGTAGACATAAGACTCGAAAATTTGCTACGAGATGAAGTTTGGTTGGCTTGAAGCTGATTATTCTTCCTAAGTAAGGATTTTCGGTATACAAGATCTTTATTTCGATACCTATCCTTCTGTTGTTTACGGTTTACTATACGATTTCTAAATTTGCCATCTTTTGTTGGTTTTCGTTATACAGGGCTACCGAGAATTCCATCAGTAATATTCAAAAATCAACCTTTAGATTCCTAGCGATATCTGTCTTTATAGTTGACAAGGCAAGTATCACTACTAATCTGATTACAGGTTATTCAGAAGATGTCAATAGCTAACCATCAAAAGCTGAAATCCTGTTGTAAGACTCGAGAGTAAATCCAGTACGGAACAAAGTTGGTTAAATTATTTGAAAAGCTATCCAGAATCCAGAACTATCCTATCTGCTGTGGAGAAATATATTCCGTGATATTTGATATTTAAATTAAGTAGGTATAGTTGTTTTGATTGGTAACGTTAATTTGCACAACAAAAGATCGTATCGTTACACAATTTCCAATGATCCAATAAAATAATATCATCCAAAAATCCCTTATCCAAAATATCCAAACTTTCACCAATTCTGGGACTAATAAAATCCAAAATAATTAAAAATTTTACCCATAAAATCAAATTCACTTTATTCTAGGCAAAATAAAAAATGTCGAACCAAAATCTCAAAAATAACCACTTCGAGCAGTCATTTTTGGCAAAAGACACCGTTTTCCTACTAAGCCATTGCAATGCCAACTAGTTAGCGGGAAAACTAAAAAAATTTAAGATATTTATTATTATTATTATTATTAGCTTTACATTCGGGTAGAATATTGCTATCCTTTTTCGATTTACAGATCCGATAATTTGAGGTGGATCAATCCTCATTATTACATATGTTTGTATTATCTATATTATTTACATTTCACTTTTGTTAATTACATTTTTGCGTGAGTCGCGGTTGTCTTGACAATCTCCTTCCATCTCTGCCTGTCTTCAGCCTTCTCTTTCCATTCGTTTATTCCCATCAATGTTAAGTCGCTTATCACCTGATCTTTCCATCTAATCTTCGGTCTTCCCCTTTTTCGCTCTTCTGCAGGTTTCCACAGTGTTATCCTCTTCAATATGTCGTCTTCGCTTTTCCTCATGATGTGCCCCAACCATCTAATTCTCATAGATTTTATATATTTCACTATATCCTCACCGTTGTTTTCTTTAATAATCTCGTGATTCATTAGGGGTCTGGGTTCATCGTTTGCCTCTTTTTTGGGTCCTAGTATTGTGCGTAGCACCTTCCTTTCAAAAATTCTTAGGGATTCTGCTTCACGTTGCGAAAAGCACATTGTTTCCGCCTCATAAGTCACTACTGGTCTGATCAGGGACTTGTATATTTTCATTTTTGTCTCTTTCTTCAATTGCTTATTTCTCAGTAATGCTTTGTTTAAATGAAAAGCTCTATTACCATTTTGTAGCCTTATCCTCATTCCTTCCTCTCTACTGCAGTTTCTTTCTACATTTAATCCCAGGTAATTGAAATTGTTCACTTCCTCAAAGGTTAGACCATCTATGGAAACCGTGTTCTGTTTGTGTTTGTTTCCGTTGTTATTGCTCCTCATGTATTTCGTTTTTTCTTTGTTGATCAATAAACCCATCTTTCTGGCGGCCTCTCTCAATTTTTTAAATATTTCGGCTAATTTTTTCCATGATCTTGCTAAGATAACAATGTCGTCCGCATAAGCGACTATTTGAACTTCCTTTGTGATTATTGATTCCTTCACATCCAGATCATTCAAGGCTTCCTCCAGGACTATGTTGAACAGTGCTGCTGACAGGGCGAAAGATATTTACAATTTAAAATAAAAAAGAAATTTACAAAAATTAATAAAATTTAATGAAGATTTTGGAATACGAGAATATTCATTCAAGTCAGCATTGGAGTCAGTTGTATATCTAGGTGTTTAGCTTACGTAAGTTGAACAGATAAAAATAATAAACCTATGTAACTGGAATTTATTTAAAAAAAATTATTTGATTTTATTTTTACATTTTTTTACTATATTAATATATACTCGTATTTATATTTTGTACTTAATTCCATTTATTTACTTTTTTAAATTTATTTAAAATAATCTTATAATATTACATCTCCTTTTAGTTCTGATACTAAGTTTTGAGCTTTCAATCGTTTTAAATCAAATTTCATAAACAAGAATAAAATATCAGATAACAATATTAATGAGCACGTCAACATATTTGCCCAAATAATGTTAATACTTTTAAAAATATAAGAATACAAAAACGTAAAAACGATTGATAAGGTTTGCACCAAATTAATGAGAATTCCCACGGATATATTTGATGGTTCTGGATAAGTTAGTTCCACTGTAAGTTCAACGCCTAGCGAAATACAGCATCCCGAAAAAAATCTATAAATAATTAAAAATATAAATTAAATAACTAAAATTCTTCTTTTCATACCCAGTCAGTAATGACGTCACATACAGTATCGGAATGCCCAAATCCAATGTGTACACGTACAAAATTGTTGATAAAATAAATAAAATATGCGTCGTAAGAGTAAATTCCCTAAAACAATGTTTAATTTAAATGTTAAGTTATTATATTAAGCATTGCGGTTATTACTTAAATTTATGGTATTTATCCAGAAGATAACAAATTACAAAGGAACCCATTAAACTAACGCAAGTTACCAGCAAGCCTATTATTCCAACATCGGTAGATGCATCCTAAAAATAAAATATTCAATAAATAAAAAAATAAAAAAACAACTAAACTAATTTTAGTTTATTGTAAAAATAAATATAATCTATTATCAAGTTTTTGGCTCCAAAAATAAGGAATTTTCACAACAATTTCTACTCTTTATTTACATATCTGAGAAACTACTGAGAAAAACTTACCGGGTAATAGTATAAAATAATCTGGTTTGATAGAACTGCATACGGTGTGCACACACTTATATTTATTCCAAAAATAATTATGTATAATAGGAAGGACCTATTTGTCATTAAATTTTTTATAGATTTTTTAAAATTAGTATGAACCTCTTCTACTTTTAATTGTGCGTACGATGGCGGTAACGGTGGTTTTTCAGGAAATACTGTAAAAAAATGAAAATTAACAAAAATTTTAAATTATTGAAAATAGTAAATAACTTACAGGAATACAAAATAGGTATCATAAGGCTTCCAAAAATGGCAATGGATAATGTATAATAATACAGGCCATTTTCGATATCTTGAGTCTCTCCTTTCGTTATCAGCAATGGCGGTAAAATAAAACCAAGAGCATAGCCAACCTAAGTGTACAATAAGAGACTCAAATTTGTATATACTAAAGACAAATTCTTAACTTGTGTTCCAATAATTCCGAGACTGCACGCAGTTGAAACTTCGTTAGCTCCAAACCAAACGGCTGCAATTCTTGGCGCAATCGGTAAAATACAGATTTGGAATACCGATACAACTCCTTGGCCTAATAATACAACCCAGTAACGATCGGAATGGACGGATAGGACTTTTATCCAAGATCCAAATGATGTTCCGATTATACCGATGAGAACCGTATAACGTAAACCCTAATATAAAAGTTGTTGTACAGGATACCCACTCCAAAAAAAATTATTAGCTCTTACCAGTTTATCCACTATAAAACCTCCTGGAAAGCTAAATACAATATAAGTAACGGCTGCAATCATACAACTCCAATCCACTGCAGTGTATGAAATTTTATAATACATAACAACCACGTCTGCTATAATGGAGTATTGTATGTACTGAATCGTATTGGAAATTGCATAAAAGCAATATAAGACCAAAATTAACCATCTTTTCTTAAAAACCTGTAGATCGGATGCTTCCAACTGTAATGTTTTGTCCATTTCTTATATCTCGTTATATTTGTTTATGACTAAAAAATATTATATTATAATTAACATTGCATGTATCGGCGGAGCAGAAAGTCGCTTGGTAGATACATCTATTCGACAATATGTTGTTTTATCGACCATGTGTCATTATAGGACTACTGGCGACTTTCGTCCCCAAAAACAGAACCGCAAAATGCTAACGTAAGTAGCATTGGTTAATTTATGACTATATTCATTGTTATACAACCAATGTTAAGTAGTTAACGAAAAACAATGAATGCATTTTTAAATCCAGTTTTACATTTCAATAGGTGTGCAATTGTCTCACCTACCACACATAGAAAGCCGTCAGTGTATTGAACACTTTGCCCTACCATCGCAAACAACCCGAGTAAGCTTAAATTGAACTCGAAGTTAAACAGAACTCGAAAATTATTTATATAACTATTATATAAACAAAAAGTAACAATTGGAAATTAAATAACTGTTATATAACTCGAAAGTAACAATTATAAATTAAACAAAGCTAAAGTTTACATTAACCGCACTATTTTCCATTTTAAATTTAACTCTTTCGAAAAAAGAGATAGGTAAATATTATTTAAAACTGATTTATGCATAATACTATTAATGATACTACTAACCTGATGATGTGTAAACAACAGAAACGTAGGTAAAACCTATACACAGCATAGAGCAGTTTAATTAAAAACAGGATTAGATAGTTTCATTGATACAAATGTCAGGACTAATCCGTTACAACCTATTACTACTTGCAGTAATTTAAGATGACATCTTCTTTAATTTGTGTTATAATTCCGCTAAATAGGTTAATTCTTTTTGGAATAAGTTAATTTCTTTAAATTAATTGTAATTGTAGCTCTTTAGCCTCATTTCTACTTTGTAAAACTTTCGGCACGCTATTAACCTTTTTTGTACCTAAAACCTGAAACAAATTAAAAATTTAGTTATTGATTATTATCAGAAAAAAATTTTATTTTAGTATTTTTATGCTCGTCGGGACGTCCGGCACAAAAGTATGGTACTCATAATTAAATGTATTCTTATTTTAACTTTTGTTGTAAAATTATCTCTATAAAGTGCATTGGAAAGCAATAGAAAGAATCAAATAATAAAAATAATTCTGTATTATTAATTTTACCAATAAAATTTTCCCAACAATAAAGTTTAAATTTCGCGCGAAGTGCTTCAAGGTTGGCACCGCATAACAAAAGTCAATACAAAAATGACAAGCGCAGAAACAGATATAAACTAGGACTGTAATGGACTGTCATAGTCAAATTAAATAATTAATTTTTCTATTTACACCAACGTTAATACAAATAATTTTAAGTGAAATATGTAATTTACCTACACTTTTTTTGATTTTACAAGTTCAAAATAATTTTTTAGGTAAGTCTCAGTTGTAAAATGAATCTAAAAAAAAGATTATGTTCATTGTTATTTCAAATTGTTCATTTGCAGCAATGGAATGCCCTAAAATTTCAAATTTGCACCCTTCCGAGGAAGTCTTGAAACTTAAGATTGCACAAAATGATGGTCAAATGACTTCTAGTTCTTCGAGTCTCACTTCTCCTGTCGATTCGGGAGTACAACTCCTGGATAGTGAAAGTGAAATTGTTTCTTTGATGTCTATGAGTGGTTTAGGATGTGATTTTGATAGCGAAAATTTAAAGGATTTTAAAGCAACCGGTAAGTATCAAGCCCATTTTTTACACATTATTTTATATTAAGAAATCTATTCTTAAAAATAACAATTTAAATTTCCAACCTTATTTTCAAATATGCCCCAGTTGTGATTAATTACTTTATTGACTTTATACAGGGCGAGTCACTTGTATTTGATTTATAGCTTTAACTCTTTAATTCATCATCAGAAAGAAGCCCCTAAGGTTACGTTAGATTTCGACCGTAACAGACAAATCTGTCGAGAACGATCCCAAAACTTGCAAGGTTGTAAATTGGTCATTTCGTATGCATCTTATCCTCAAAATGGGTTTTAGTAAAATTAAACTAAATAAAACTTTGAATAGAAATTATAAATAAAAAATTTCAAAATCTAGCTTGGAAGTTGGAATCCCTACTTTTGTGTAATTTTCAGTTTTTAACATTGAAACTAAACTCAATTGAAAAATTTTTTGGTAGTTCTGATATTGAAATCTTAGGGGTATTTTTCAATTTTTCCCAAGCCAAAGTAAAGAGTTTTAAAAATACCTAACAACTGAACTAACTTGAATTTCCAACAAAATTAATTCTCTAAATTTATAGATGGTGGAAATTCAAGTAGTGATGACACCTTGGAAAATATTCAAGATGATTTTAATTATAAAGTGACGCTCACTGAATCGAAAGTACATCAAAATGCAGACACAATCAAACTAAAATTGAATCACGTCATGACGAAGAGTGACATAGATAATCATAATACTCATCTATATGAAGCTAAAGATGCCCCGGCCATTTTAAACGTTCAATCGACGAGTCAAAGTTACATTAATGCACATAGTATTAAAAACGATACATCTAAAGATACGAGCAATGACTATAACGAAGAAATATTTGAATTAGAACCTATCCTCATTAATGACCAAAAAGAATTGCCATGTGAATATTCGACCGATTTAATGAATATTTCTTTGACGAGTTATGAATTATTAGATTATACACTTCAAAATAGTAAAAATACGCCAAGCACGATTGACGCTATGCACGTTAGTATGTCTGAAGAAGTTAATGAGTCCTTGACTGTTCATTTAACCAACGAGAATCCAGATTTTGAAAAAACTGTTCCTCCGGACGATCAAATTGTTTTTCGTAGACAAAGAAGGAAAAAATCTAAGTCCGACACTCCCAAAAAGAGAGTTTCTTTTCACGAAGATATTTTAAACAGCACAAAAATCGATGATATTCATATCAATCACGGTTTTATTACACACGAGTCGGACATTTCGGTGAGTTTCTTCGAAAGGGGTTTTGTTAGAAAACCTGACGTTGTGAAGGGCCGCTACAGTTGGGCAGCAGAAGGTGATGCACCGTATTATCATAAAAACGAATCTGAACGCGAAGTAAAATCGGACATTTACGTAAATAACGTCCGATATTCTTCCACTTCTTCTAGTTCTAGTGGAAGCATATCCAGTTCCATAGATGAAGAAAATTCGAATTCGGATGATGCAGGTGTTAAGAAGACGCCTTCACAAAAATTACCAAAGTCAAGTTGTTTGAAAAAATCAAACAAAAAATACATCAACACCAATATCGTGGAAGAAGAGACAAATTTGAAAAAGAAAAAGTCAGAAACAAATTTGCTGGACACCAACATCTTTGGAAGTTTAAAAAATATTTTCAATTTTTCTACTTCTGTACCGTTAGCCGAACGAGGCGTACCCGAAGGACAAGAAGATATCTCTGTTTATTCTACTTCGGATATTGCACACGAAAGACCAGCAATAATACAAAAAATAAAAGAGATTACAACTGAGAAACCAAAATTAGTACCAAAGGAAGCTGCAAACTTTAATCTAGCTAAAACGAATCTAAAATTAACTCGAAGTGAAGGTTTTTATCCAAACTATCCCAACAATCAAAATTTGCCATCAAACATCATCATGTGCGACAGCAACGTTTACGAACACAAGGGGATTAGTTATTCTTATGAATATGAAAACTTCCAGAAAACATTCGAACAACAAAACAAACCAAAGAGCTCCACAATTTACCAAACATTACTCAACGAACTGAATTTTTTTAAGCGGCGAGAAAAGAAGGCAATCGAAAAGGAAGCCAAAGAAAATTTCGAATTTTTAAACAGTTCCACCCCAATTAAAGAAGTTAAATCGGAAGAAATTAAGGAAGAGAAGAAACCGAGCAAAAAGTATGCGGCTTCAGTTACCGTGGACTTTTCGGATACCGAAAGCAATTGGGATTGCAACGAAGTTTCGTCAACCAACACTCGCCATTTGAATTCTCCAAAACGGAAAAGAAATAAAAGCCAGATGAGCCAATCGATGAAATCGGAAAATTTTGATGCCGATTCGCAATCGGATTTTACCATCACTTCGGCAAAGTCATTAAATTTGAGACCTTCGAGTTCAAAAAATTCGCTCATAAATCGATTTTTAAGAAATGTGACGCTTAAAAAGATGATCGATCTTAAGTTGCAGAAAAAATGGAAGCATCAGAAGAGGTGCATGAGTTTGTATGTGAAAGGAGTTAAGTTGAACGATGGAAGTGTGAATAAACAGTTGGATTCGCAGATTGAAAGAGAGATTTCCAATGCACGCGATAAGAAGCTTTCCGAAGAAGAATATGATACTCATTTTTTGTACAAGTTTAAAAACGACGTCTTTAGAAGTTTCTCTGAAAATATTTTGAAGGTAATTTTTTTGAATACTTAATTTTTTATGAAAATTGATAATTGATTGTTTTCGGCATTGGTTTATTGTGTTTTTCAGATGTTTTTAATTTGTAAATTTTTTGGTAAACCAGGGTCTAGAGGAAAATGTTGAAATCCCAATATTGTACTTCAAGGCTAGTTAGGAGGTAAACATACTAAAAGTTCCCGAACCTAGGAGGTGCAGGTGGTACAAAGGATGCATGTTAGCAAAATGGTGATATATTTTCTTAAAGTACATTACACATCTAGTACCTCCTGAAATTTTCAGTCTCTGTACCGAGACTTGAATCTTGACATTTCAAAAAAACAATAACCTATTGCCAAAATAAATTAAATGATTTGAATTTTACTATAATTTTTGTACTTACTAATATTATCTCACCAACGTTTGTGTTTGTTGTTTTCAGATTTTCCCTATTTATAGTGCATATACCACGCAAGGAGAAACTAAACCCTTGATGGTAGTGTTAAGTAACACAACTTTATATATAACTGGATTTAAACCAAACCACTCGTATTGTAATTATTTTGTAATACCCTACACGGAACTAAATTCTGTGCTGATAGGCCCAAATGCACAAACCATACACATTTCAAATTACGATAATGACATGCAATGTATTGTTACAACTGGAAGTGAAAATTTAACTAACGATTTAATTGGTCAATTGGAGATGGCCATGCGTAGGGATATTAATAAACCAAAATTACTTGCCGTAAAACAATTGTGCATGCAAGACATGATCAATCTTAGAAGGGCAATTTGTAAACAAACTCCTGTCAGTAAAGTGAGTTATTACTTTCAATTTAATATTCATTCTGAAATTAATTTATTTTAGGACGAAGAATATTTCCATTACAGCATTGTCAACATGCAAGACTACAACAGCGATGTGTTCGATACGCCTTTAGGTCCAAACAAAGAAGGTCCACTGATGTTTAAAACGAACGGAAATGATTCTCGTTGGGAAACTGCATATTTTATACTCAAGTAATTTTTGGAAATGTTTACATTTATCAAAACAATATTGTGGTACTTGTTTACAGAGCTGGAATTTTATACATGCTTTCATCACCATCACACAGATTACCGATGCGAGTTTTGCCGTTAATTAACGGCGCCTGTCAGGGCGCACGTCGTGTTTACAACTGTTCAAGGCCTCACACGTTTCAGGTTCAAATTGGTGCAATAGTATTGCATTTAGCTGCACCCGATGAATACGTTGCAAGCGATTGGTTGCAAGTTTTAGTTCACGCAGCTAGTAAAGTAAGTTTTATTTAAAGTTATTGATGATTTTTGCTAAAAATTATGTTTTAGTCCTACAGTCATAGGGAAAAATTACCGACACAATCTTGCTCATTACTAATGACCAGTGACCATATTTTAATGGTACGAGAAGCTTTTCCGTGTGGCATAAATTCGTCTTTGGTGTTTCGAGAAGAACATCAACCCATTAAAGGAATGCAAGCTTTGTCCTGTGCATCTATAGGTGACATAACTGCATTTAGATTACCATGTGCAGAACAAAGTTGGTGTATCTTGGTAAGTGAAAATCAATTGTTCCATAGTGTGACTTTCACCCCTCTTCCTTTTTTATCTTTAAGATTTTCATTATCTCTCCTCTTAGCTATGTGTTTACTATTTTACAATTGGAATAAATTTGCAAACATATCAGAATTATTTTTCTTCTTTCTTTAGGAAAAAAAAAACCTTTTACTAAACCTACTATGGATTAATTTTTAATTTAGATATTTTTTTTAAGGAATTTGCATGTCGGGAAGTACATGAAAGCAGTGGCGACTGGATACTATACTTTGCCACTAATGCAGAATTAGAGAAGTTTATTTCAACTTTAGAAATGTTGTGGGCATACCACAACGATCAAGTAAGTTTTTAAAGTGACTTTAAATAGCAGAAAATGCTCACTTTTATTTTAGGGCGATTGTTTTCCAATCAGTACGATACCAGAAACTGACAATTTAAATAAAAAATGCGCTGACACGTACAATACAATACAAAATGGTTGGCTTTCGTTGCAAATTAATTTAAAATCGTTTTAATTCTCCAACAATAATGAATGCAAATATTATTTATTGATATTTTAGGAAAATTTAATTTTATAATTTTTTGAAGCCGTAATTTACCTTTTTTATATTTTTAATAATAATTATTTGTGATATATAAAATAAACTCATTGAAGATATCTAGTCACTTTTTGTATTATAAATGAAAAATCAAATATTGTGATAGCTTTAAAGGTTCGATGTTGATATTATCCAAGTATTAGTAATTATGCAGCTTTGTATTATTAGATAGAAACCATGTAGGCAATTATTATGTATGGTAAATATTGTAGTTAAAATTTCTAAGAATGTATATTTATTTTTAAATTTTTGATAGTCTAGAGGCTATCATTTAAAGGCGAGTTAAATTTATTACAAAAAAAGGAGCATCAATATTTTTGGTTGTATATCAATTTCTCCATTGGTGCTGTTTTTATACTTTCAAATTATATTGAGTTAATGTCCTTTTAATAGAAAAGGACTGAAAGGTTATTGTGAACACATTTTGTTGGTAATTTAAATGTCTTAGAAACTTGTAAACATGAGAAAAACTTTTTAAATTGATCCCTATTCCCATGTATCTATATAAATGTGCAATGTATTAACTATTGTATTCTATATACCTAACCATATTTTCCCAATTTTTATCAAAAACTTGACTTATGAATTGCTCATTTTACCATTTAACAAAAGTTGATTTTTAAATTATTGTACATATTTTTTATACATTTAATGGTGCTTTTAAAAATTAATTTAAAGGAAAGGCTTTACTGTTAATTATTAAATAGGTGCTATTTATTCCTTGTGTATTTTTATTATTAAATAAATTTGCCTTGTTTTAAAAAATTGTATTACATACTAACATCTTTAATCAAATACTGGTGGAGGTTTGTATTTCCTACTATTTTTTGCCTTCTCGATATCGACATCGGGATATTGTTCTTTAAGAGCTTCCATATCCATATTTGGAAATCGATTCAACAATTTAATAACGTGGTTAAAGTTTCGCCTAAAAATCAAAATTTATATTTTATTTTATTCACAAAGCCGAAACAAATGTAACCTTTGAGCCTTCAATTTAGTGAGAGTCTCTTTCTCTCGATGTTTCAGCAAGAAACTTTGTACATCTTTCGGGTCGCATTGAATTGCTTGCTCTTCTTGCCACTCCTTATTTATTTCTTTTGGAATTGAATGTTCAGTTAATCTAAAAGTTATAAATGAATTTCACTTAAAGCTGATTAATCGAAGTAAACGCACTTGTATTCTTCGGGTAGACCAAACTTATTCTTAATCATTTGTACTGGTTGTTCGCCAATTTCACCAGTTTCCAATTCATGGTAAGCTATATTTCGTTCCCTTATAACTGCTTCCAAATTATCCATCGAATCTAAAACCTTATCGATACGTTCGGGACTTGGAAGTGCACGACAATCACGTTTATATTCTTCTTCCATGGTATACAACATATTTCTTTCTTTTAATAAAACATACCTAAGCAAAGAAGAAAATTAAACCACGATTCTTTAAAACCTTCTAATTTACCATAATTTGTGTAAATCTGTATTTGATTTTATTCTAAGTTCTTCTTTCCTCCAAGATCTACCTTGCTTTACTTCAGTTTCATTCCAATTCTTTTTATCATCAAAGAATTCCATAAGACCATGCCTGCTCTGAGAGGTGCTGATGCTCCGACTAAAAGATTTAAATGAACAACATTTTCCCTTAATTAATCTCATGTTTACCTTAAAGTAAAGTTTGCATATTTCGTAATCTGGCCTGCATTAATTGATTTGCACAATCGACAAAACTTGATTAAATTTGCCATTTCTGTCGTTGTTTTCAAATAAACTTAAAAACTGAGGTTATGGCTGATGGCAGACTCAAGTTCCCAATTTTTACAATTCTCAATTCAACTAATGATTCCTAGATGGAAATTTTTTTGTAAAATCCCAAAACATGTAGAAAATTTCAAGGAATCTTTGAAATCTAGGATATATTGAAATACTATAGAGATGAGTTTTTTATGCTTTTTCAAAAGAAAACCTTAAGGTAATTCATCAGAAAATCTTTCAAAAATTTTTTAAAAGTAAATCTGGTATACAAAAATTTGCCTTGATTTTGTTGGTTTTCAAGGGATTTTGAGAAGGGGATAGTTACCCCGTTATCCCCCCTTGTATCCGCTCTTTCCGGAAAGCTGCCACAACTCAAAAATCATAAATCGTGCTAGCAATAATCTCGTTAATCTATTCATGCGCGTTTGTGGTAGATAGATGTTTTGTTTAGACTTTGGTATTAATATAATAACAAGGTGGAACTCGCTTATGCGACAGTTCTTAAGCTTCTCTACATCTACTTTTTTTGATAGATTAAATTATTTGGGCTTTATTTTATTAGAATTTTTAATATGCGTTTATCTTTAACTTTTTTTTATATAAGGAAAACTCTAAAACTCTAACGAGTTCTAATTTTTTTTTTTTGAATCATGCGAACAGACAGACACGGAGCCATAAGGCTTCTTCCTATAAATAAAATAAAATTAGATACGTAAGTAAGCTCTCTTTTTATAAAAATTTTAATATATTAAAATTATTAAATTTTATTTATTACATCTTGGCTTCAATCCTAACCAAAATCCTGCATCGGGCACGGGATTAAACTGTTTTTTGCTCATTTGAAGAGGTATCTTTGTTTTCTCTACAGGTATTATCTCAAATTTCTTTATAATTTCAAACAATATTAATTTTCCTTCCAACAAAGCAAACCGTGAACCTGAAAAGTAATTTTTCAATTAACTATAATATTTTTGGCAGATGACGAAAGTTTTTACCTATACAATTTCGTGGACCTGCTCCAAATGGTAAATATGTAAATGGTGTAATATTATGTTTGTTTTCATCGCTGAATCGTTCAGGATCAAATTTATCAGGATTGGGAAAGTGTAAAGGATCTCTTTGTATAGCATATACAGGTATAGTATAAATTTGACCAGCATCCAATTGCAAACGTTTTTCACCTGAACGTTCTGGTTCTATCACAAAAGGTCGAATTGCTCTTCGATCATTTATTATAAATGGGGGCCATTTACGTAAAGTTTCCGATATAACCATATCCAAATATTTCATACCAATTATACCTTCATACGTTGTTTCACCATTAAATTTTTCCAAAGTTTCGTCTACTTCTTTACGTAATTTTTCCTGAGTGTCAGGATTAAGTGCTAATTCGTAAGCGGCGTGACTCATCATTGTTGACGATGTATCAAATCCAGCGAAGAAAAATATCATAGCTTGTGCGACAATATCTTCGTCGCTGAGAGCACTTTTACTTCTGTGCTTAAAATGATTCGATTCTTTTACTACAGCAAATCCAGAATCATCGTCATTTAACTCGTTTTCCATTAAGTTACCTTTATTTGCTTCCATTAATAAGTGAACCATATCAGGTCTTATGATTGATTTTTCTCTCCTTAGTTTAATTGTGTCATCCATAACATTAGTAAAGAAGATTCGAGATTCGTCGGGAAATATTGCAATTTTCAGCATCTAAATTAATTGAATTTTTGAAAAAACTTTTAGAAACTAGGATAGATAATATTACCTTCATTATTTTTGGACAAATAATGTAAAAAAAAAATTTAAGCCCTTGAAATCCGGTAAACTTGGTTATCCTGAGTCCGTTAACATAAAATTCGTTTTTTGGGTTTTCTAAGGAATCACACGATACGCCAAATGCAGAGCTCGCAATAACATCGTTGGTAAATTTTGTAAAAGCATCCTTCATTTCGACTGTAACTGTTTCACCACGTTTTGAAAAGTGATCACCAAACTTGGTCGAACATTCTTTAATTAGATTAAACATCATCTTCATTTTACTGCTGGTGAATGAAGGGCTCAATGTCGACCTAACGTCTTGCCATTTTTTCCCACCTATACAAGAATGTTGATTATTGTTAAATATTTTCGTATATTTTTCTTACCTCTCATAGCAAACAAATTTTTGCTCCACAATGGATCGACACCGTCTGGAATAAATTCTCTATGCTCTGGAAATGTATCAAATTCTTTTACCATTATTTTCTTAAGCAAATCAGGATCCCGTATCATTAGAGCTGGTATTGTAGAATTAAATATTCCTGCATACCTAATTAAAAATAAAATGTTTAAATAAAAATTAACTTCTGTGTGCAAAATATAAAAATATTACCGATTTTCGGGGAAAGCCTTATAAAGATCTTCAATAATATGTGCTATAGCACGCGTTCGGAACACACCTCCTGCAATATTTCCCAAAATTGGCACTGGCCAAATACTAGACACTCCACGGCTTTTCCAAAATGTTGCATATTTGTAGTAAGAATATGTTAAATATGCAATAATAGTAAATAATATAATTGACCACATAATTTTGAGTTACTCTTTCACTAGAATTATTATTATATAAAAAATATTCACATCTACTCGTATTTTACGCATATACTGAACATTTTATTTTTAATTGCCGTGAATAAAGGTACTTCAACTATATAAGTATTTTGATATAAAATTTTTTAAAGAACTGATAATAATATTAACAAGATTGTAACTGATAATATAAAATAATATTAGATAGATACTAACAAATCAATGATTTTGTGAATTACTATGCATTTGGAAAGTCATCGTAGAACAATATGTACATAGATACTGTTTAGGGAGATTGAATGATAAAATAACGTTCGAACTTTGATACTACTCACACCTTTTTACCATAGTAAATTTTATAATATTGTAAACATTGGCTAATGCAACCTTGAGTAGACCTTGTATGATTTTGATGATTCGTATCACAAACAGTGTGGTCGAAATTATAAGAACAACTAAATTTTTAAATTACAAATATGGAAAAAATAATTAATTATGGAGCAACTAGGAATCATCATAGAATAAATCATTGTTTGAGTAAAAAGTTCCTTAAAAATTGTTTGGTAATAATTGTCCTGTCGAAAAATAGCAGTTATCTCCTAAAGAGCGTTAAATGATCAGCATGTTGACTGTACAGAGCTCGATAAATTTCTGGAAGACTGGTGTCGAAAACTATGGTTACATTTAAACAACAAATTTATTATTTTGAAAAGTACAATGAATACTGTTGCCTGTAAATGTCATTCCATACCAAGTCCTGAAATTAAACGATGTAAACCTTTAAATCCTTGCTACTTGGTTAAAAAATTGGTTGATTTATTGGAAGATCCAATATCAGCAGATCTCTACGAACGCCAATTTGTGTTCCTTAACGAATTTTTAGAAGCATCAAGCAACGGATTTGTATCCTCAATATAACAACATCAAATGATTATTATATTATTTTCTTTAACAAAATATTTCAGCTGATTCATAATATCGCATATCTCATTCGTCTGTTGGAATTGTTTTCCGAACGCTTAAATAAATTTTGCATTTACAAAGAACCAATCAAATCGCTTTTGTTGCTATGCGCCATTCCACCAATATTTACCAAAACTTCCGATTGCTTTCAGTATGGAAGAGACCTGCAAGAGTACTTTTCATTTTTAGGTGTTTTCATTTTTTGTCATCTAATTAGTAGTATAATTGAATTATTTCTTAGGATTTTTACTAATACGAATTAATGATGAAGAATTACAAGACTTGACAGCCGATGCAATATGTAAGCTTTTATCGACACGAAAAGTTTGTGCACCATTGTGTTACGTTTCCCAAAAGAACTGCAATGCAGCAGTAGAATCGAGCGAACTGCCGAGTGTAATCGCTCAGTTACTAGAAATTGTTGAAGAAGACTTATATATTAAATTATTAAAAATTGCATCCGCGTTAGTAAAAATATCACCCAAAGTTTGCAAGTCTTTCCAATTTTAATTTTCTTTCTAAAAGTTAAAATTTTCAAATTTGTAGGTACAAAAATGTTGGAAAAGAAGGCTATCATCTCTTTGTTCATTCGTTTGGATCCAGATTGGAAAACAAGAAACTTTCTTTCAAAGATTCACGGCCGAGATAAAATAGGGCCGATACAAAATTTTAATATCGTAGGTGAAATTTTATGGAATTTCCTAAATTCTCTTAAAAGCATACACACTACTTTTGACCAAGAAGTGATCCCAAACAGACACGCTTTGTGGTGAAAATTTAAATTCCATATTTGCAATATTTTTAATACAATTATTTAGGAGTCTACAATATTCGCTTAGATCGCTTACAAAAGACAAGAACAGTACGATAAATCGAAATCAATTGCTGGGTATCATTCTATTATGTCTCGAGATATTTCCCAAAATGCCCTTACTAGAATCGGATGTAATTAATGGTAAATTAAGCTACTCGATTGGCAACTGAACTAATTATTTTTAATACTTCAGATATAGCAATTTTAAGTGGTGCTACTGAAATGGGCACTGGTAATACTTGGGCCGCCCAAATAAATTTTGCCAAAACGGAAATTAATTATGAATTCAAAAAAATGTTATTACTATGTTTGTGTTACTGCTCTTCAATGCCCGATGTTATACGGGTAAAATCAAAAATTATTAAATGCTGTAGTTCGTGAAAACTTAACAAAACAATAATTACAATTTTTAGCTATTGCAACCAAAAAGAATGATACCAGCGTTATTAAAGATTATTACGCCGGAATTGAGCAATATTTGGCATCCTCATCAGCACAGCAAATTGATATCGTTAACGCTACACACAGTACAAGCTTTGCTACCAAAATTCTTAACGGATTTTATTTATTATGAAGGACCGTTAAGGTAACAGATTGTTATTCTGAAAGTTTTTCCTAAATTCGGTTTATGCATTTCAGACTACTTATGATGATGGATTATTATATCTCGGAATTGTACGATCTTCATATCTTGCGAGATTGTTTAAAATGCTGTAAAGCATTAGTAGAAATTGGAGATAAAAAAGTTCATTACATAATCACTTTCAACGAGGGATTGTTAATTTTAAATAGTAAATCAAAAATTATTAAACCAATTTTTCAACCTAATTTTTCTACCAAATATTTTAGCCATATGCGATGGTTTATTATTGGCGGAAAAATTAACTTTACTAGCTCAAAAGTGTTTAGCATATGCCTTTGCAATTATGGAAAAATTGTGCTTGTCCCAGCAGACATCCGAATCAAATTCTGTTTCGCTTTGCATGAATTTTATGGATAGAATTATAAGTCCAAAAAAGGATGATCCAATTTTTGATCCACAATTTCTGATATGTGGTATCGATTTTTTATGGGAAGCAATAGTGTGGAATGAAATCAACTTGAAAATGTTTGTGTCGATGGGCGGAGTTTTTAAATTACTGGATATTATACACGTAAAATTAGCAATTGTCATTGTTAATATTCTTCTAAATAACATTAAACTTATTTAGCGGTCAATTTTTCCCGTAAAATTAGTTACCTTGGGGGCCCTTGTCGATATGTGTGAAGAAGGAAGTTGTGTACCCCATTTGATAACTTGGAGAGAAAATGGAATTACGTTGTTACCAATGCTATTGGAAATATTTCGAGAGGAAAATCGAAAAATTGGCGTTAAAACTACCCTGTCCGGAACTATAAATAGTAACAAAAATAGTTTTATTTGGGTCAAATGCAACTCAATTCCTTGCAGATATCGAGGCTCCAATTATGGGTCAACAACAATGGTTTGAAACTTTTTTCGAAAATAAAGACCCAAACAGCAGTCCCGCTACTATAGACTTATTGGGAAGCTGCCGACCTAAAATTTATGCTATAATTCAAATGTTGACAAATAGGCATGAGTTACGCGTTGCTATATCGAATGAACATTACTGTATGTTTAGCACTGAAGATCTAAGTATTAACGATCAAGTATGTTCCTTCGTATAATCTTACTTTATTTAATTTATTACATAATTAATATTTTTAGATGACTTTATTGTTGGCTGAAAACTTTTTGGCGTTAAAATTAGGCGAAACGTGGGTCGAATTGAGTCAAGATTTACATTCGACTGGAATAAGGCCATTGGCAGTTGATCAAGAAGTGATTGCCATTTTAACCAAACGATTCTACAAGTGGTCTTTCCACCTTCAAAGAGTGCAACAAAAAATTTTAAATCACGAGATGGAAAATGTATGTCAATTTATGTATATGTTATTTATGTCTACAAATTAATATTTCGATTGTAGAAATTTGTGAAAGAAAAACGCCTTTACAATATTTTGAAGGAAAGTAAACTTATTGAATCGTTGGAAGCTCTACGTGATTTGGATTATATTGCACGTACCACTGAGAAAATGTTTCGATATTTGACTAAAATGAAGCATGTGAAAAATATTGAAAACACTTGCACTTTTAGTCAACCGGCAATCGAACATACCACTTATATGCATAAGTTGAAAGTTACCGTAAGTATTGTTGATAATATTTCATCACATTTCACGTTTTACAATCTTATTATTTCAGCCGGTTTTTAATCAAGAAGTTAGCGTACAAAGCAATCTGATAAGTAATCCAAATGAAGATAATTTTGATATACGTCCTGTCTCTGTCGATGTAGATTTTCTGGAAGATTTTGAAAATCAGTTCCTTTGAAAAACTTTTACTTTTCCATTAAATTTTTGCCAATTAGGCTGGAGAAAAAAATTAAAATCAGTTTTATCAGTTCGCACACAAATATTTAATTAAATAATAAACTTAACAATATTTTTTACATAAGAGAGTAAAAAACTTATAGTAAACTAAATACTCATTGTCTTGAATTTCTCATAAGGTAACTGAATTTTAGATCAATATTAAAATATCACAATATAATTATTTTACCAACGTAAATCATTCATTGTCATCAAATAAATTAAAAACAAATTACTAAAATTATTAATGTATAAAATATGAATTCATTTCTGAATTTTTAAACAAAATATCTTGTAAACATGGATCTACAAATAAACCATTCTGACTTAATTTGCCCCTATAACTTTCACAAATAGAAAAATAATGTTAATAAGATTTTACAGGATTTTACAGCAAAAGTTTGCCCCTGTTCCGGTTTGAATCTACTGTAGAAAACTTAAGGTCTTGTTTCTGTTTAGACTAAAGGATTTCAGAAAAAAAAATTCATTTCCAAGTAATTTCCACGCAGCCCCCTCTTTCACTACATACAAAAACGGTTATTTGTAGATTCACAATTATACCATTCTTAACATACAAAATAGGTTGATACTTGATCCAATGTCAATCAATGTCCCAAGTTATATTTTGTATGTATTTTTTAAAATTAGGTTTTTATTCATCTTTGCATACACAGAAGTGTGAAGTTTAGAGCTAAAGTTGTTTTTTTAAACCTTGACTAAGCAACCCTGTACAAAAGGACTCTTAATAGAACCACCTACATAATTCATATTATCATACTTTCCATACTTGATCTTGAATATAAAAATTTCAAAGAATTTGGTAGGTACTTGATTAATTCAAATATTAAGAAATTCTATTAGTTAGGTAAATTATTAGTTATTTGTGTATATATGTATTATGATTGTTTCAAATTGACAAATCAGTACAGCTGGAATATTCTATATTATTAAATAATATACGTTTGTTCAAGTTAAAATATTCTTTACTCCTACAGAGCTGACATATTTCACTCAAAATAAATAATAATTCAAATAAACCATCTTGCATTAATAGATACATGTATTTCTCAGTAAGAACAAAATAATGTGACCGGTAGACTTTTAAGGCCTTCTCACGATTTCCGTTATCCATCCCAAATATAAAATTATAGTAGTTGTAGGTAATTTCTTCAACAAATTTACTACCATTAGAATTTCATCAAGGTGAACTACTAGGTTCATAATTTTTATATATAATTATGCAAACACAGTAATAATAAAAATAACAAGTTTTTCTCATTGAAAACATAACAAAGTAAAATTCTTAAAATCTACAAAAAATTATGGTATTTTCTCACTATTTTTTAAATTCAGTTGTCAGTCTCAATTTTGTCTTACTACCTATTCTTAATTATAGTAACATCATTAGAAAAAGCTTGATAGAAATTGAAAGATATTTTAGAACATTTTTAAACGTCTAAAAGTAGTAGGTATACCTAACTTCGTATCCACACATGATATTCAGTTAGATAACATTAGGGCACATTAAGAAAGTTTAAATAACAATTAGAAAGTTGTGGAATTGTAAAACTTTAATATTTATATCTTCATAAGTAAAAATTTGGAAACTTACCACCTACTAATAATATTAGTCAAGTTACATGTTAGGCTTACGTTGCATAAAATTCAACCTTTTGTTGATTGTATTTACTTTGATAATTTTTAACTTCGTAATGTAAAGGTGAAGGAGAATCTTGAGGAATCACAGGAAAAAAGCACCACAAAATGAATGCGATGAATGCCACCACTGTGCCGGCCAGCAATATGTAATCTTCAAATGTCTACAAAAAATGCATGGTTAACTAAAACACAAGCGACACTGCAGATAAGTATCTTACCGGTTCATCTCCTAGTATTACATTGTTAACAAGATAAACAAAGTCGTCTAAAGGTGTAATCATGATTGTTCGTTTTTGAGGTTATTGTATCACAGTTAAAAATTTTGCTTCCGTGACAGTTACATTATAAAGTAATTGAGGTACCATAAATAATTCAGTTTAACTTTTACATTTTTGTAAAATTCTAGATTCAAACACAGTAGCAATTGTAAATTTAAATTTTGACAACAAACGTCAATTCCAAAAGTAGTTGTGAATGTAGCTTTGTTTAGCAGTAATTGTTCAGTAGCGGAGTAGTCTTTGCATCTACTATCAAAAAGTTAAAAGTTAATAAACATTTGCAACATTTTTTTTTCTGAACGGTTACACGATTTACTACACAAATTATGAATGTTAATTAAAAATGTTTTTGTATTGTTGTTATAACCTTTTTAAAGCGACGCCAATGCTTCGTGTTGACTAATTTTGAAGTTTGTGAATCACACTTTACAAAGAAATAAATCCAAGTGTCAAATTGACGTTAGTGCAGTAGGGTTACTAAAATGGCGTGGATGTGGTTCGAGTGGCGAAGTTTTTGTGTTATTTTTATATTATTTACATTACATGTGGATGTATTTGGATCAAACGGTGAGTTAAAATTAATACATTTTCAATGAAATTTAAAGATAGTGCATTTTTATTGAAATTTGAATTTTTAAACTTTTCTTTTTGTTTATTCCACTTTTATTTAATTTTTTTGTAAATAATCCAGTTTTCGGTAGATTTTACTGTTTAAATTTAAAAAATCCGAAAATCTGGTGTCTCGAAAAAACATATGCGGAAACGCGAACCGT
This sequence comes from Cantharis flavilabris, assembly GCA_949152465.1. NCBI lineage: Eukaryota > Metazoa > Arthropoda > Insecta > Coleoptera > Cantharidae > Cantharis > Cantharis flavilabris. The sequence continues at coordinate 16,421,695 of OX424435.1, forward strand.
TTTCAAAACGCAACTCGTGTTGAATAATCGAAAATTTAAAAATATAAAAGCGGAGTTTAAAATACGTATTTGTGAAAATATAACGTAAAAGAAATGAACGCTTTGCATTTATTAATATCAATATTTTGCAAACATTTCAATTATTTAATAAATAAATAAATTTGACCTTCAAGTTAATAAATAAATCTTTTCGGAGATATTTTTGATAAGCTGTAAATACAAATAATAAGTTCAGTTTTCTTACAACTTCAAATGACGAACTAATGCCCTCCGGGTATATTTACTTTTATTTTTTGTTAAAATAGCAATGCTACTTTGTTTCACGATGTTTCGCACTATTTACTATTATTATTATTTTATATTATTTACTATTTACAGTGACTCAAGAAAATATTCGTACACCTACACTAGCAATCTAAAAATTTCATTGTCTTTTTGTTTATATAAATTTTTTAAGTCACTGTATCTCGGGAATGGTGCGACGAAATGGAAAAATGTATATAAACAAAAATGAAGGGAATAAAATTTGCAAAAACAGGTCTTTGAAAGGGATACAATACCTATACGAATACTTTTTTTCGTAGAACTTGAAGCAAAAACAAAATTGTTTGGATTAATATAGGTTCAAAATCCGTTTCCATTGCAAATTGCAAAAATTTTCAAAAGATCTCGAATGCAAAAAGGGAAAAACAGATATCCGAAAACATAAATTGTGGGATTTCATAACGAATGATCTCTTGTAAACTCATCCAACTCGTTTTCCAAAATAATTTGCATTAATTTCTCATTGATATGTATTATAAATGCATTGATTATGTACATGAATTGATATCTGAATCAATACATTGAAGGTGAAATGGTTAAGGTAAATAAATATTTCAATTTTGATTTTCGAACCAAATACATTTAAATTTATTCCAAATTAGTGATGTGTAATTCCAATACAATTATTCACCACAATTTATAAGACACGAGTCGATTCGTCGTTGCCTTCGAAAAGAAGTCTTTTATTTAATTTTCATCAAAATATGACATTGAAAAGTTACAATCTCGATAACGTTTTTGTTTTATTGTGACTTTCGTTGTGCGATGTAGCATAAGATAAATAAAAATTCGAATAATTTTTTCGATTTTTTTATGTGAATGCTATTTTACGTGCGATTAAAGACTTGCAACTTCAATTTTTGCTCTTTAACTGGAGCTACTATCGATGGTAAACACTTCCATAATAAAGAATTTATATTTGATAAACAACAGTATTATTTCTGGCTACTATAAAATATTAGCATTAGCGAATATCCGTGCTGGTATACGGAAACCAGGTCGAATACATTGATTTATCAATTCTTACCTACTTTAAATTTATGCTAGTGTTTCTTGATAAACTACGAAAACACTTACCAGTAGAAGCATTAATTAAATTTAAATTTTAAAGAAAAAAAAAAGTAGTATACTATTTAAATATTAACCAATACTAGTCATTGCTCTAGCTTATATAATTTTTTCTCTTTGTATTTGTATGTATTGTTTCAATATCTTTTTTTTTAATGTATCAATATTTAATTTTCAATAAAAATTCTTACATATTTCTATATTTATAGTCAACTTTGAAAAACTTTGCAAGTAAACGACTCTTTTAAAATAATTTTGTAGGTATGAACCAACCTCGAAACCCTGTCTCATCCGTTCATTTAAAAACACGTTAAAAGGTCAAAAAACTTATACAGCTTTATCTAGGTAGAGTATTTAACGTTCAAAAATATTTTAAATTTTTTGTGAGGTGCAAACAATATTAATTTAAAAAAAGGGTTCTCGGTTTGGGAAATCCCATAAAAAAATTATCGTTTGCAGTTTTCTTCTTCTTTTCATCAGTTCCCACCCATCCAGTCAAATTCAATGCACAGTTGTTCAGGAAATACGACTTCGTTTTTGGTTTACAATTATTTTGATCATAATTTTTTGTTAATTGTTTATGAAATATTTTTAAATTGCTGCGTAGGAAATTTTTTACCGTTTAATTGCACATGTTTACATTAATGTGACCCGGTATGTCAAAATAGTTGTGACGATTCAATTTTAATTAGGTTCTGTTTATAATTATTATAAATTAAACTTGAAAAAAATTTCAGTTTCGTTTGGAATCCGAATTACTGTGCAGGTAAATTTTTCTAATCGGGTTTCGAACTCAAGAAATCGTCAGAATCAACGTATTAACGCAGTTGCTTATTATTTTACTTATACTCATTTTTACAGACGTAATTATCTTTCTTGTTCAATTCTACTTTTTACGTGCAGACTATTATTAGAGAACTTGTTAACACAATACGTGGTTGAAGTTTTGATTGACCAGAAGGTAACGCTCGATAATCACTTTCTTATTGGTTCATTTTAGTTTTCAAATACAAAAACAAAATTTGTCTAGAGAAGAATTTTAACCCTTCATCGCAGTTGATCTTTACCAATGTCGCATTTTTGTACCTGTATTGTCAGTCAACTTGGAAAACCCATTACGTCAAAACTACCAATCGTTTTTGCTATATCTTCGGTTTTTTTTATTTATTTAAATTAAAGGTTAAATTTTCAATAGTTTTTGATTACCAACATAGGTTAATAAATTAATAAACAACTAATATGAAGCTTTAAATTGTTACGTTCTTTGGTATTGATTTAATAAAAACGTGTCTGCATTGCAGGTACTTACTACTTATACTATACATATGTAAAACCTGAATTACAAAAAAGCTTGATAAAAACTGTGTAGCGGAGAAACGACTTTGATCTTTTTTTTAAACTTCAGGCTTTCTCAATTATTACCTTTTCATTGCCACAATTATTCACAATTAAAATATTTTCTACAAAGCTGTTGGTCTTTTTCGTTTTTCTTTTTACTTATTCCTTAAGAATATTTACTTACATATTTGGTTGGATAATAATATCTGTATTATGTAATATTACTTATTAAATTGTTTGTTACAATTTTTTGGTAGTACTATTTATAGATTTGAAAAGCTACCCACAATAATTTGTCGAGGTGATTATAGAATACAGTGGGGACCTAATACAACATAGCACGTTAAGAGCAATGTCCAGTAATACTATATTGAGTAAAGTGTAATTCGAGTTTTTTTTTCAGAATATTGCAAAACTCGCACTCAGATTACGCGAACAAGAAAAAGATATTCATAAAATGAACGTTCGAGTATATGGGAACCCCCGAATCGTAGTTTCTGTTTTATACTACATTCAATTGAGAAAATTAATTTTATTTTTTCGTGTTTGCATAAAGAGATGTCTGAAGGTTGTGGGAAATTTGTGATAAAAATTTATTAAACAGAACTGGGCAACGCTCCTAAGAATAACGGATAACTTAGTAATCAAAACTATGTAAATATTAATTCATTTCTTACCCTTTTTGATCGTACCGTTATGAAAAATTTGTAAGTTTTCATCGAAATAATTAAATTCTTGTATCGTAATTTTTACAGACACAAGTAATAATATGCTAATTTACGGTTTTGCTTGTAAACACCTTAGAATTACTCGCACGTAACAAAGTCTATTTACCTTGAAAATTTTTATAACTTTATAATACCAGAAAATTTAAGGAAGTAGACAAGACATTCATCGTTTTTAGGTTCACATTTTTTATAAAATTTAATTATTATAATTCACCGTTGCATGTTCTCTAAAACATAATTGTTTTTTTTTAAACTGAATTGAATTTAATTGGATATGTCGAACATACCTAATTCGAATCGTCAAAACTCAAAGAGTACTTTAAACTAAAATACTAGAAAAATAAAAGTTCAATTTTTGTAATAGATACCATACAACAGCAGCCTAATTTTGAATGCGGAATGAACGTGAACTCTGAAATAATTTGCGGGTCACATTACAGATGTATTGAATATCTTCTTGACAGCACAGTAGTTCTTCGACAAATTAATATGTAACACCAAATAAATGAAACAGGTGTTGATTTTGAATGGATAGGTATGCATGACAAAATTAAACTTGACAGCTCAATTTTACTTACGAGTACGACATTGAAGATTTCAACATTTTTATTTAGCTGTGCAACTGTTACCATCATATCATATATTTATTTGTAAATTAAATTTAGATAATTATAACCGAATTTTACTTAAAAACAAAGATCCCTGCTTTCTAGTTCCGTAATCTTTGAGTTGGAGAGGCTTTAGGGATCTTTTTAATGAGTGAAGCGGTTCCGAAAACTGGTCTAATTATTATTGGAACAGTCAATTTCAACTACAATTTATCCCCAAAAATATTGCATAACATAACAACACGTCGTGGGCAGGGGTAACCTTATGGAAACAGCCAACGGAATAATCGCATGACGTTTTTGCGCTTTTTTATTCGAATTTTTGGTTGATTCAGAAATTTTAATGTTTTTATTTGTAATTTACGCCGTAAACTACCATAATTGCATTAGTAAATTTTTTTGAGGACATTTTGAGTACTACTATTCCCGATACTTTCTAAATCACAGTTTCCTCATCCCAGATATATCGCAGACTATTAATTAGCTATGCCTTTTTGAAATCACTGATACTCAATTGTTTTTTTTAATTATAACATGTAAACAATCGATGTTTTATTATTTCCTCTACATTTTATTATAATTTAATTATAAGCCATAATAATGATTAAATTAGCTAATTACCATTCGTACCTATAAACTATTTATGCGGTTCAAATAATCAAATTAATATTTATTTTCCGGTTTTTATATTTAGTTAATTGCAACTAGCGATTAGTGTAATCGGTTTGTTACGTTACAATGTGAAAATTTGGGTTCAGGGTTCCACATATCTTTGATAAAATATTGACGAAAAGTTAAGGTCAAGAAAATCTTATTAATATTTTATTACAAGAAAATGAAATTACGAAATTTGTAACAATATTATAAAGATTTTTGATTTTGGGTATTGGGTACTTAATTTCGCAAATAAAAGATAGGTGTACTGAGTGCTACTAGTTTCGAAGCTTTTCTTTACTTCATCTTCAGGCATTCAATAGTCAATATTTGGCTACAATTTACATATATGTTTAAAAGATTCATGAAACATTCAAAAATAGGATCCGGATATTTTACAATATTACAATCGCTACAGAATATAGTCAAAATTTGTAAAAATGAATAAAACTTCAATACAACCTCGAACATAGCCTATTCCATAAATAAATTGTAAAAAAATAAAAATTATAAAGCATTATTATTCTTAAGTCGCACTACATTAGATATTTCATAATTTTATTCAATTGCATTCAATTGATTTTGTTTATTTCAAGTATATCTAAATGTATGATACTTACACACAGAAGAAAATAATGAGGGACTAATTATTTTCATGCTGTGCTAAATTGTTTTTGTTTTAAAAAATTTGTTTAGAAATTCAAACATATACCATACCAATTATTGTATTATTTTATTTGGACAATGAATTAATAAGGATTGTTTAATCATAATGGGTTGGAAGTGGTTTGCCTACGTCATTCCTTTACGGAATTCTCTATTTTCACGTTATTCCACGTCAAACTATTCATACCTCGTTAACTATTTTTTAAGTAAACAATCACACAGTGGGAAATGCCTGATTGGGCGATAGGAGTGCTCAGAATTACTTTGAAATTATTATCTCGCATAATAAATATGTATCTACTCCATTTTAAAAATAGGTATGTCTGGATTGGTTTATTGATTTGCATGGAAGACAACCTGAAGTGTCAATATTAAGTTTGTTTCACTGGATGTGTGAGGGTATGGCTTAACTCTGCTGTGTAAACAGTTGAACGGTACTTATCTATCTAATTATTAGTATTTATTATTATAAATAATAATGCTATTTTTATTTTGAGTAATTAGACTTCGTTAAATGTAAACTTCAATAATGTTATAATGTTTATCGATACCTATCTAACTATTATTTACTATTTATTTTCGTATTGCTCTTTATCTTTTAAGTGCTTTAAAATAAATTGGCACTAATTATTAAACTACGAAATTTAATAAATATTTGTTTAAATTCAATTCATGTATTCGAAATTAGCCAATCACAATAACATTGCACTAAAAGCTATCCTAGGTTATCACCGATTCAATTGGCAGAATTCACATTGCTGTTCAATAACAATCTTCCCCTTTGCCCTCAGCATCGAATTGTTGCCTAGTAACGTGCTTTTGAAAGTTGCCATAAAGTTACAGTGGCGGCAATATGAAATGCCCACTTTAAATATGCAGTAATATTCGCGATTAAGCGAACGCCACCACCCGGAAAAATATTAAGTTTATCATCTAATACGTATAGTTGGTATAGAAAGTTTTGTTTATAAACCAAACGCTTACATTCTTTTGCTGTTCTATTTTGTGAATTATCATTTCACTTCGGTTTTATGATAAAATAATTCAGAATCCAACTCAATCCTACATAAAGTGCAATAATATTTAAGTTAATTTGAGGGTGGGAATATTTTGTAAAATCTGCTTTACAGATTATATCAGTCTACAAGGTATTGAGTATTGCTTAAAAGAATTCGAATTACACGATGATGCTGCTGTTAAAAAAACACTTTATTCAAAATTCAAGGGCCTAATTCGAAATACTTCAGACAGAGGCAAAATATTTTATTTTTAGTGAGATCCCTGGCGAAGCCGGGTATCCAGCTCGTATATTATGATAAATAATTCTAGAAATTTATCGTCAGAACGACCAGAGAAACAATATAATAGATAATAGAAAATCACTCACTTTGGTGAAGGAATTATCATGTAAACAGCAGAACTACATTTATTTCAATGAAATAATAATATTATATGGAATTTGAAAAAATTAATTTGTAATATGTAGTACTTACGTCATTTCGTAATCAATACCAGAACAATAATTAAAAAAAAAAGTACAAGCGCAAATTGCTATGTGTTTTATTATTTACATTCGTAACAGTCAGTGGAAGAAAGCTTCGACATGTTTTTCGTAAGTTTGAAATGCAGCATGTATACATGGAAACTGTATTTTCTTATTGTAATACGCGTATTGACCAATGAAATACCCGTTCAAGAGACTATACAGAACAACCCTCGCACACTACCCCAATTAATTCATGTTTAACCACATAAAACGGACTAAACTGATTTTAAATAATTATTAATCGTTTATTTTTTTAATAAAAACATTACTTTGAAAGTTAACCAAAATTTAAATTAATTATTGCCCGCATAATATTATTATTTTTTAAATTTGAAAGTTATGCTAACTTTCCTCGTTCGTACATTACACTCAAACGATGACCTTCCATTGATAATAGTTTGCTTCCGAAATAACCTTGCCAATGTTCTAAAAGGGGGTCTGTGAAATAATAATGAAGGCACTCGAAAGCGAATTTAAAAAATCTAATCGTAAGGCTTATTTTTGCATAAAATTTGTAAGGATAGAATGTAGACAGAACTCAAAATGCACTCAGCAGAAGTTGGTTTGTGGATACTGTTTTCTGTATTAATTAGAGACGCGTTTATTAAAATTAACTGGACGTTCTTGTTTCTAAATTATAAGTGCAATTCATTTACACAAAAATTAGCTATAATAACTTCTTTTTAAACTACTGAATTATTGTCTGTAACATAAACGCTACTTTCTTTGGTTTTATTCTGCTGTTTTTTATAATCAACAAAACCAAATTGAAATTTCACTCGTTCAGTCAAGATCTTGTAAATAGGGCATTTTCATTATCTTGTATTATTTTGGCACCGCACATCATCGCGTCGATTAAAAGTAGGTAGGTATTATTAAATTAGATCTGTGGTTATTAAACTTTTTTTATAGTACTACGTGACGACATAGTCTACATCGAAATTATGTATGTCACACATACAATAATAATAATTACTGCTACAAATTATTAAAAAAATTGTTTGTTAAATTATGTCCAATTCAAAGTACAAAAACTAATTTTTTACCATTAAAGTGAATTGTGGAGAATTATATCTATTATTACTTGCATTTCACATTTAATTAATTCCAACTTTCCCTTTTTTGCTTTAAAACATGAAATGTAATTATTATAAGTTACCACTTATATACATTTTTTATTTAACCAATAATTCCTTATTGTTATTTATCTGCTGTTATAATATTATTATTTTTTTTTAAATTCGATGAGATTTACATAAAATTTCATTTAATAAAGAAGAAAATCTTGTGTATAGAATTTAACAATGTTTTTATTTACTGATTCCGATGATGAAAACATAATAAAACATTTTTTGTTCCTGTTATTATTTGAAAAGAATAAATAAATAAAAAAGTAAAACTTAAGTTTTCTTTTTTTAAAATTAAAATACAGAATTTGCTTTCCACGTCTTTAAATAAATACTCGGGATGCTTATTTTGACATATAAATAAATTAAAAACTAAATTTCTGACGGCGAAAGAGCGACGGCGAAATATCCCATCACTCTGAGATGTGGCCTTTAAAATAGCATTGTGCTGTTTTTTATTGCATTGTATGGGCGTGCAAGAACTAATCAAATTAAAGCGTGAAGGAGTGGGAGATCAGATATTTTAATTTTGGTTGAAATAAATACCAGTAACATGAAATTATAGTCTGCAAACATATCATGTTATTCTTGATTACGATAAGAGAATTTAAAAAATAAGAATCAGAAAAATCAGAATCAGAAAATCAGAAAATTAGTAAAATAAATACCAATAACATGAAATTATAGTCTGCAAACATATCATGTTATTCTTGATTACGATAAGAGAATTTAAAAAATAAGAATCAGAAAATTAGTCACAAAATAACAAATCTATACGAGTTTCATAGTATTCATGAACAAAATCAATGTTCGTATTTATGAATTTCATAATCAATATGAAAAATCATTTTTTTCAGTGTAATAACCTTGAAATAATCTTTCAAAAAATTATTTATTTTAGCGTTAATAATGCTGTTCTTTTTCCATACATTCTGGATTCTGGATTTTAGGTAGGAGGGCAGGGAGGTATCCCCACGCGCACTTAGGCCACTAGATCGGGCCCATTGTGCTGCCTCCGATGCAGCGGCCCTCCGTCCTGTCACTCCTCAAGCCATCCTGTCTCCAGGATGAATTCGAGTATCTTGGCAGGCGGAGTGTCGCTGATTCTGGCCATGTTAGGCCAGAAGTCCCCTAACATGGTACCTCTAATTGACGCTAACGACGGACATTGACATAGCACATGTTCTGCTGTTTCGTCTGCTCTGTTACATCCTCGACATTTAGGGTTATCTACAAGTCCCAGTGTGTTGAGATGTTTATTTAGTTTGCAGTGTCCAGTTAAAATCCCTGCAATTATCCGTAGATTGACTCTGGACAGCTTCAAGTAATATTTTGAATGTTTGCAAGAGGGTGCTCTAATCGCTGCCCTTGCTTGTCTGCATACAGTTTCTTTTGCCCATCTGCTGCAATGCAGCTTAAGGATATGTTGTTTTAGGAGGGTATCGATAGTTTTGACAGCTGGCACAATCATCGGCTCCGGACCGCAGGGAAGGCTGTTGGAGCCGTTTCTTGCCAGCTCGTCCGCTTTTGCGTTACCCTCGTTACCTTGATGCCCCTTCACCCACGAGAGGGAAATGACATTTGAGTTTGATATCTCATTTAGTGCCTGGATGCATTCTAGCACCAGACCCGATGTGACCTTGTGGCTTCTCAGTGCCACAAGTGCCGCTCTGCTATCTGTAGATATCTGGATGTTTTTGTCGCAGATGCATTTATCTTGGACTGTCTTTGCGCAGTGCAGTATGCCCATCAGTTCCGTTTGGAAAACCGATGTATGCTTACCCAGCGGTATACTCATGTTTATATTCAGTTCAGCAGAGAAAATTCCTGCTCCTGAGCCAACATCGTTTTTGGAACCATCCGAAAATAGACGTATGTCATACTCGATGGTTTCTGTTGGATTCAACAGGATATTGTATTTCCTGTCGAATATGTATTGAGGGGAAATTCTGTCAGGTTCAAGATGCAGCAGTGGTACTCTAGTTGAGAAGTCCTCTAAAATCCGCATATGACCCACAGTTCCTCCCCTGTAGTTCCACAGCCCCCAACTGCGAAGCCTAAGAGAAGCCTTAACCGCCATCTCCTGCACATGAAGATCAAGTGGAGGGAGGCAGAGAAGGACCTCCAATGCCGCAGTGGGTGCAGTGCGCATCACTCCCGTTGCGGCCAGACAGATTAATCTCTGGATCCGATGTAGAGAGGACGCTGCTGTTACTTGTTTGGTTCTGGGCCACCAGACAAGTGCACCATAGCACAGCATGGGCCTGACAACCGCAGTGTAGAGCCAAAGGGTGATCTTAGGGGATAGACCCCATGACCGTCCCATCGCCCTCCGACACTGCCAGAAAGCCATCCTTGCCTTGCTAATTTTGGTTATCAGATGTTTTCCCCAGTTTAGCTTCTTGTCAAGTATTATACCCAGATACTTGACTTCGTCCGCTAGTTTCAGAGGAGTCCCCATTAAGTTAGGCATTGTCATGCCAGGCAACTTTCTTTTATTGGTAAACAGAACAAGCTCTGTCTTAGTCGGGTTGACCGAGAGAGAGTGCTCAGTGCACCATTCCTGCAGTATTTTGAAAGCTGTCTGCATTTGCATGCAGATTATGTTTTCAAATTTTCCAGTAAGCAGTATGGTCATATCATCTGCGTATCCTATGGTATAAAAACCTTTTTCGTTAAGGCGTCGTATAAGGCTGTCCACCACCATAATCCACAGCAGTGGAGAGAGTACTCCCCCCTGAGGACAACCTTTGATCACAAAGCCTTTGATCTTTATATCACCGACACATACCTCTACGGCTCGCCACTTCAGTACAAAACTGATCCAGTTGGCAATGGTTGTGGGAACACCGTATCGGTGTAGCGCTGCATTTATGCTTTCAAAAGTGGTTTTATCAAAAGCCCCTTCGATATCAATAAACGCTCCTAGGGTGGACTCTTTTTGGTCCAGTGATCTCTCGACGCGCTCCACCACCTTGTGTAGAGCAGTCTCAGTAGATCTCCCAGGGATATACGCGTGCTGGTTTACGTGTAGCGGTCTGTGTGTCAGAGCCGTATCACGAATCTCTCTATCGCACAGTTTTTCTAACGTTTTCAGGAAAAACGAAGTCAAACTGATTGGTCTAAAAGATTTAGCCAGGGAGTAATCGCCTCTACCTGGTTTAGGTATAAAGATAACTTTGACCTTTCGCCATTCCTTCGGTGTGTATCCGTGTGCAATGCACGCCTGGAACACTCGCACTAGGTGACCAAGCAGGTGATCCAGACCCCACTGAAGTAGGGCTGGAAGTACCCCGTCAGGTCCAGGCGATTTGAAGGGGCTAAAGGATTTAATGGCCCATGCCGTCTTGGTCGTATTCACAACCTCCTTTGCAATTTCCCAGTTAGCCTCAGTCGGTGGTTGGCTTCTAGCGTCAGTCCAATCAAAATCGGAGACTATCTTACTATCAGGAAAATGTGTGTGTGTAGCAGTATTTCGGCAGTTTGCGAGAGGGTTTCTGTGTACGACCCATCCTCTCGGTATAAGCTGCCGGGCTGCTGATATGGATCTTTGGCGAGGATCTTGTTTAACCTAGCCGCAGCAGCGCAGCGGTTGTTTCAATGCCGCCGCAGAAGGTTCTCCATGACTCGCGTTGTTTCTTGCGGATTACTCTCTTGAACTCCGACCTGTGCGCCTTAAACGCTGCCCAGTCGTCGTCCCTCTTAGAGTTCTGCGCTTTATTGTAGAGCTTTCTTGTCGCTTTCCTTAGCTGGTCGAGTTCTTCGCACCACCAGGGTGTTGCTCAAACCCGCAATCCAGCCGTTCTTAGCGGGCATGACAGCTCATATGCGTTTATGAGGGAGTTCTGCAGCTCATTAGCATACATCTCAATCTCCTCAGTGGTTGTTAGTCTTTTTTTGTTGGAAAGTCCCTTCAACATTTCAGATTCCATGGATTTAGACAGGTGATCTAAGAAGACCATCCTGTCCGCATTCCTAGGATTCCTATATTGCTTGGGTTCCATTGTTTTAGCTTTTAATTTAAAGGTAATCCATCTATGATCTGACATTGTCAGTTGGTCGGACACTTGCCAGTCATATAAGTGATTAGAAATGCTTAATGACGTCACGGTAATGTCAATTACCGAGTTGCGGTGGGGTGACACATAAAAAGTAGGGTCACCCCCGCGATTAAGTATTACTAAATTTGTATCAATAAGATAATCTAATAGAGACTTACCTCGGTTGTTGCAATCTCTGCTGCCCCACGCCTGATGGTGGGAATTAGAGTCGCAGCCAATTATGAGGTGTTTCTTTTGTTGCTCGCAATAGTTCACCAGATCCATCATCCTTTGGGGGGAATGGGACAGTTCGTCGCGAGCGTTTCGTCGCGGCCGTTTTGCCGCAGCCGTTTCGCCGCAGCCGGTTCGTCGCAAAACTATTTTGACGCAAAATTTATTGGTCGCATGGACAATTTGCCGCAGGACTGATGGCCGCAAAATTAATTCGCCGCAGGACTGTTGGCCGCAAAATCACTTCAACGCAGGACTATTGGCCCCAAAAATTGCAAAAATAGGAATTTATTATTTAGAACTTTAAAAACAACTTGACAAAATTAATTAATATTAGATTTGTTAATAATAAATTTATTATTTAAAAACTTAAAAATAAAAACTTAAGAAACTTCAAACTAAAAGCAAAACCTTTAAAAAATTAAGGTTTTAATTGTGCATTTCAAAGTTATGTGCAAGTCCTCGTAAATAATCAATAATATTTCTATTATGAAAATCTTGCACAATTTTTTGAATTCTCTCATCAGCATCTCTGTACTTTTTTAATTTATGAAGTGGAGAATTTCTAGCAATAAGACTTTAATAATAAATATCACGACTTTTTTGGACTTTTCTTAACCCATCTATAAATTTCCTAATTGTCGGATGGAGCATACCCAGTTCACACTGTATTCTTTTATTAGCTGCTTCTGCGTGACCGGACATTTCGCTCCCGGACATTTTGCTCTCGGAAATTTAGCTACTAGGATATTTCGCTACTAGGACATTTCGATACCGGATCATTCCTACGCTGTAACTAAATGTAAATAAATAATTTATACAATATTGCGGGCTACCCAGTCAAGGTGGGGCTTCCCAGTCGAAGTGGAGCCTCCCAGTCGAGGTGGATTGGCTTCAGGCATGTTTTTAATAAGGTAAGCGCCAGTCATAACGGTCCGGAGCGGAGCGGAGCGGAACGCAGGGTAGCGTAGGGTCAGTTTTGGTTGGCGCAACTACGGCAAAGCACGGATCCGCCGTAAAATGAATGAATTATGTAAGTTTAGTAAGAAAGTAAAAGTGGTAGCGAAATGTCCTAGGAGCAAAATGTCCTAGTAGTGAAATGTCTGGGAGCAAAATGTCCTAACACCGTCAATATTATGCCAACTTATCGGACTTATTCAATACACCTATTTAGATTAAAATTAGTTCTCGCGGCTAATAAGTCTTGCGTCGAAAAATGTCGCGGTGAATAGGTTCTGCGACGATAAGAGCCGCGGCTAATAGGTTCTGCGACGAAAAAAGCCGCGGCTAATGGGTCTTGCGTCGAAAGAGATCGCGGTTAATGGGTCTTGCGTCTAATAATCCTTGCGTCGAAACGCTTGCGTCAAAACGGGTGCGCGTCGAAACGGCTGCGGCGAAACGGCCGCGACGAAACGCTCGCGACGAAAAGTCCTAGACCCTCCTTTGGGAGGGTGGCAGTTCCGGCGAATCGATTGGGAGGTAAATAGACGCCAAAATGACATCCTTTGGGCCATCCCCTAAGTCGCAGCTCGTCCGAACTGCTGTTAAGTCGCAGTCGCTATACTGCGGCAGAAGGTTGGCCTGGATATTGCTAGGTATGTAAATACATGTCCTGCTTTTATTTGTGGAGCTACCTGTAAACATAGTTCCGTTTAGTTTTGTAAAGCCTCGTATAGAGGATTTTACTAACCAGGGCTCTTGTATTAGAGCGATAGTATCCTTGCAGTTGTCAAGGTGGCGGCATAATACTGCCACTGCCTCCCGACAATGCTGCAGGTTGGCTTGCAGGAGATTCCACCCTGCCAAGGGAGCCATTTGGCCTACCTTGTAGAGTTTAGTGTCTCTTTGCATTTACAGCCGCCACTGCCGGGCTTGCGTCCGTCTCCATAGGAGTTAGGGTGGCTGTTTTGGTCTTTTCAGATGCAGTGTTTTCCTCAAACTTCTGCATCTTGACTTTGAGGGTGTTAAACTTATAGTTCAACTTCTCCTCTCTAGATTTTAAGGCGGCACTGTCCACCTGGCCGACACCGAAGACAAGGAGTTTGCCTTTCGGTTCCTCCTTACTCGTGTCGTGGAAGACGCACCACTCTTTCAGTTTGGCCCAGGGGTTCTGAGCGGCAAGGCGGCGTGTGACCACCTCAGTGGGCTCCGGTTCTCCCGGAATCCAAAGGGTGACCTTGGTCAGCCTTGGTAGATCGTCCACCTGGACCACATCTAATTTAGCACCTTGCCATGGTGGTGGCAGGTTAGCTATTGTTTTTTGCAGCCATTCCAGCGAGCTCTGGTCACTGCAGGTGATCCGAAGGATCTGCCCCGAGTGATAGAACCCGCCAAAAGTGGGTGTTGGCTTTGTCTCATTACCCACTGCTGCTATAAAAGCATCTAGTGCAGTGGTGAGATTATTTTCTATAATAACCACCTGGGACTCATCGAGTTTGCCCAGTGGATTTGATCGGTCTATCACCGCTACTCGGAGGTGCTTTTCAGCAGCCTCTTTGTAGGTGACGTTACCCACCCTATTCGAGTTCTTTTGTTGAACAGGATACGTCGACTTTGCCCTCTTCCCCTGATTACTCGAGGGTGAAGGCAAAGAGTCCTGTGATCGAACTCTCTTCTTAGCAGCTACAGCTTGCAGCTGCTTATTCTTACTTACACCATGTACAGGTCGCTTGAGCCTGGCCTGTTCATGTGCAGTATTACCCGTCGAGGTGCCCTCGCCTGACTTTGATTCGGCCAGGCGGGCTTTCCTGCGACGTTTTGCTTCCGCTCCACAGATCCTTTTCCTCCCAGTTTTGGGAGGTAGGTCCGTAGCGGGAGGAGGCGCTACCCGCAGTGCATCCTGGGATGCACCTGCTTGTAGCGACGGGGTATCCGTAGACGCACCCGTCTGTGTAGGCGGGGTATCCTGATTGGACGCACCCGCTTGGTTATTAGCTGATTCATCAGCTGGTTTTTTATTTAATTTAAATTCTGCCATGTAGGGAATTTTCATATTCATCTCCCAGAGCTCCCCACCCGCCATGGAGCCCGCAACATTGGGGACGTCGAAATTCGACGCCAGGGCTACTCGGAAGATATAGCCCTCAGGAAGGTGAAATGTTTGCACACTCCATCCTCCCTCAAGGACTCGTCCTGCTGAACCTCTGACGGAACAGCGCAGCCGATTGATCAGGGTGGACTAGTCCTGACCGCCCGTTTGAGTGGAAATCCAGGCCAAAGTGGAGTGTTGCCAGACCCAGGGGAACTACTACCGCCCCCGAGCTGACTCAGCCACCAGGATCCTCTCATCCCACCGTACGGGTCACCGCGCACGGCAAAAACACGCAGGTACCTGTATTCGTCTGGTTTCTCCACAGTGGCCGTCATCCCGTTTTCTTGACAAGCTAAAAGCCCGAACACAAAGGTTTTTAAGCCCCGGCCCGAGCCAGCCTGACAAAGCAGACCGAGCACGAGAGAGTTTTATGTCCCTGGCTCGAGTCCTAGCAGGTACACGCCCACCGTTTCCTCAAAACACGCAAGCCCCCTTACCACGGCAAGGTTCAGGTACATTCGAGGGGGTTCAGGTACATTCGAGGGGGCTTTTTCCATACAATGTAAACATTTTAACTGCCTGTCTACATGTTCACCTCTGAGTCGCGGCGAATGGTCGGATAGGAGAGCGTCGGATAACTAGGTGTCTACTTAATACAGTATAGTGATATTTATGATATTGGGGCAATGGCACGGCGTCAGTCAATAACCTATTTTTCGTGGGTTATAGTTCCCGGTTATTCAGATCAGTTTATTAGTATTTTCCTGGCAGCACCAACATCTACTCCAATAATATAATAAGTCATTGTATAATATAGGTAATATACTATCTAAAAATACATTTTTGTATTACATATCCTATTAAATGATTGCACTAAGTGGAATAAATAGAATTTATATAATAACCAATTTATAATTTATAATTAAAAATTGAACTTGACCTCAGAAAAAATAAATTAATTTTAGATTGCGTTTATTTTGAAAATGTAATATCAAACTTGAAAAAATGTGTTACTCGTGTTCGTTAAAGCAATAATTTTTTAATGTTTTATTTAGATTGGTCTATTTTGGCGAAACTGGTCAGGTAACTCTAAATATAGAAGCATAGTGGGATAGGTAGAAAATTTAAGATTTGAATTTTAACGAACATAATTATGGATGTAGGGATCGTAAAAATAAATATAAGCTTTTCGTAACGGAAAATTGTAGTTCAAGTTGACGTGTATTACCTATACTTAATTTTTCGCAAATCACTTCACCGATAATTGAAGTTAAATTGAATTGTAAAACTGGATTAATTTTTAATCAAGAGTCTGTGTTAAGTTTATTAATTCATTGGTTTTAAACCTGTACTATAAACTGGAAATTTAAATAAATTCCAAGTTATTGCGATAATGGTTTACCGAATTTTCTGAATTGTGCGCTTTAATTTTTTATTGTTGTAATAGCTATACAGGAACAGAAAGTACGAGGTACGTGGTTCGGCCCGGGCAGAGTAAAATCTTTAATTTAGTAGCACAAAAGGGCGAACCACCGAGGTAATCTGCTGTGAGAACCTTTCTCGAAACAAAGTGAGATAATTTGATATCTGCATTATGCGTAACGTAAACAATTTTCTATAAGCAAGATGGGAAGCCATTAGAATATTTTAAAAGTTCAATTTGTAAATATAATTGTATTATGCTAATGCACATATTGATGAATAAATTAGTATAGCTACTATCGATAGTACTGAGAATACTTTATACTAATATGTTAATTATGAATTTAAAATTATTCGTCCACGGATGTGCACTAGCTGCTAAAAAGCGGATGTTGAATTTTAATTTTCTTGAATCAACGGTTGGGGATTGTTTAAAAAGTAGTAAACATTGTAAATAAAATAATGTAGAATAATTTTAATTTTTTAAATCACTGAATTATTCTGTAATTGTCCTATGTTAACCACACAATAAAATTAATTTTTTGCATATTAAGGTCGAGCGTATTATATTTAAACGTTTTTGTGAATTAACACTATTATGTTATTAAAACAATGGTTTTATGTAGTACACTAACTTGTACATTGTGTTTGTATTACGAATCGGTCTGTTAACTAACTTAATTTTAATTTCGATAATTACCAACAAATTTTACAATCGGAAACAATAGTGTCGTCTATGTTTAGAATGAAAGAGGTTATTCACATAGATTTACCAAATCAGAATCTATTAAGTATTAGCCAATAGGTAATTAATTGAAAATTATCCTATAGGTCTTAGCTATCTTTTTTTCAATTTATTTACTTCTAATTAGTTTCTACACAGACTAATAGTTTGAGAACCGCTGATATACTACAATTATGTGTAATTATAAAAGATTTTAGCAATACAAAAATTTAACCATAGACATTAATTAAAATTACATTACACTGCATTTACGAAATTACGATTCGTAATTTACTTCATTATGGTGCAATTATTTCTTTTTTACGGAATTCTACAAGTAGGTACTCCAAAATTTTGCCGACAAGACATGACAACTTTTAATATTTTGAGTTTTTAGAATATTTTCGAAATATTGATCGAATTTTTTAACATATTTTTAAATTTATTATTACCACCTCGAGCACGTAGTACAGCTACTTTTAATATTTTATTTAATATAATATTTCGGGGGCTACGACTATAAGGTTTAAGAACTACTGCTTTAGATGGCTAATTAAAACTATTTTTTAAGTTATACAATTTAATCAATTACAATTACAATTACAAAAAAATAAATACAATTTTAATCTTAAGACCATTTTACATAAATTATACATAATAATCTAGATACGTGGGGGTGTGGGGTGGCATAAAGCAGTAAATCAAATCAATAAATTGAAAATTTTTTCTCATAAGCCTTCAGCAATAGAGCCGAATTAAAATATCTACTGAATTTAACTTGAATTTATTACTTAAAGCTTCTGAGAAAAATTCCTTCTTTTTTTAATTTGTAATATAAAGCCTGTATGACACGACGTTAAATTTATATGACAATTTTTATGTAAATTTGCTCATATTTTTGCCAGGTAAAATTTTAATTTTATGCTGGTAAAAATAATTTTCTGTTTGCCACGTTTTCGGGAAATGTCGGAAAAATTTAACGTCGTGTCATACAGGCTTAACATTTTAAATCATATTTTTTCCTAGTTATAAAAAATAATTATTATTTTCTACGTTTTTCCGCATTTTGCGGTTTGTGTAAATTTCAAAAAATTTCCTCCGTAGTTTATAAATAGGAAAGTTCAAATTTATCAAATTGAAGCAATTCTAATTTTCACTTTAATTATTATTGCCGCGCAGTGGCGTAACCACACTGAAGCAATAATTCAAGCAAACCCATAAAACATAAAAATAGTAAAATATTTAAAGTAAAAACCAAGGATGAGCCTGCTTCCTAACATTTATAAATTACTTAAAATATAATTTATTGATTATGAATCTGTTCTTTTTATAACTTTCATTTTATACAAATTGCGAAATTTCTAGACATTTGCTTCGCAAGACCTGAAATTCAATAATTTTCTATCATAATTAATTATTAAAAGTTACTTACTCTTCTGCTGTCAAACAGTAATATGAGCAAAAGGTTTATGATAGTATGCAGGTTTCAATATAAACTGCTGGTCAGGCCATCGTCATTTCGCCGTCGCCACATCGCTATGGACCCATTTCGTCGGAAATTTAGTACCTCTTTTTTTGGATTTGATGATTTTTAATGAAGGAATAAATTTTGTTTTTTTTCAAAACACAAGTATGCAATTTATTGTTCTATGACTTCTTTTATATTGATATTGTTTATTTCGGCTTATTATAAATTTGTAAATTTTACGAAACTTCAAAAAAATCTTCAAAATTATAATTAAAATTGAGTTACTCAATTAACATTATGAATTTTTGATTAAAAAATATGCAATGTAAGAAATAAGTTAGTGTTAGCTTTAGTTGGGCGGTAAATATAATGCAAAACAACAGTAAATAAAGCAGATAAAAGGCGTTTAATTCCCGATAGTACAACATATTAACGAACTTATTCTGGATAGTAATAGGAAAGTAATTCGAATTTTGTTTAACTGACCAGTTAATTTTTAAATTTATTGTAATTAATAGTATATTGTACTGTATATTGAAAAACTGTAGCGTTTTCACTCTCACCTCTTAAAGAAATACTCTGGATACTCATTTTGACATTAAAAAATTAAATACCAAATATGCGACTATCTATTTACTTCAGATTATAAGTACAGCAAGTAATGTTCTTTAGTAGTTCTAGGGGACCAGAACACTTTTCCGGGTCGAAATTTATGACTAGTTACTTACGCGCAGCAGAACATGTACACAACTAAATAAATTGTATGGTTTCACTTATTGTTAGTCAGCATTAGGGGTGCACAAATAATCGATTAATCGATTATGATAATCGATTAATCGATTATTTCATAATCGATTATGATAATTTATAACAATCGATTAATCGATCATGAAAATAATCGATCATGAAAAAAAATCGATTATGAAAAAATCGATTATGAAAAAATCGGTTATGGAAATAATCGATTATGAAATTAGTCGATTGTGAAAATAATCGAATAAGTATAAAATAATCGATTATAAACTGCAAAATTATTGGTTAATAATCGATTATCTTCAATAATCGATTAATCGAAAAATATCGATTATTTTTCATAATCGATAATCGATTATGAAATTTGATAATCGCGCACCCCTAGTCAGCATTCGACAACAATTTTAAATAAAATATTAAAATTTTTTATTGGAGATTACATGACTACCCCGGATTCACAGAGGAAAGCATATCAATATAATATAGAGCCAGCCATAAATTGAAAATAACAACAAAATTTTTGCGTACTTTTCAGTGTGACAGAGAGCTTGTCAAACGCTGCCTGGTAACCAGGGTTATCTGTAAGTAAATGATTTTCAAAGTTTTTGATAGCTCAGGAGAGAAACGATGAGATTGTATAGTTTTACAATGTCTGGTTTTATTGTGGATAGTTGCAGACGAAGGTCAGGGCGGGTTCCGTACTTTGGTTTAATTGCGGCACAGGCTGAAAATCTAGTTTTTCCAAAATAAGTAGTAACAAATAAATTAATCACTTTTGCTTTAACAACCAACAGCGATTTAATAGTATTTTACACTATGAGTGGTAAAAGCGTTTGGTATTTTTACTTCCTTGTAAAACAAGGAAGTATTGTGATACCGATTTTTTTCGATTTCCAGATTTTGACGGAAATATCCGTTTTGACCTTCCCTGAATTCATTTTGACTATTTTCGTTGTGACGTCTGTACGTACGTATGTACGGACGTCTGTATGTCGCATAACTCAAATACGGTAGATCGCAGAAAGTTGAAATTTTGGATTTGAGACACTTATAGCATCTAGTTGTGCACCTCCTATTTTTGGTTGCGATTGTCCGTGCCAAAAGTTGTAATTAATGACGCGCATGAATAGATTAACGAGATTCATGTCCAATTATTATAAAAATTACAAGGAAGTTATGTGGTGCCCACATCAGATTTTTTTTCAGAAGTGACATACAAGTCGTCATTAGGGCATTTCCAGTTTATTCATCGATTTCGGTTACCACCTTTAAAGTTTGAATTCTTTTAAAATTAAAATTTTTATTTTAAAAGCGGTGCTAATTTAAAGGATATCACCAAATCCTCCCCTGTGCTATAGCGCGAACAGTTATTTTGCTGGTGAAGAAAGTAAAGTTACGAAATGACATTATCATGGTCAAATTATCTAAATACGTAATGAGTCAATTATTAGCACTTTGCTCATTACCGTTTTTAATTCACCATGTCAAAAAGCCATATAATTATCTGTTTTGTGTAACATATCCTCATTTTCTCTCTAATTAAGAGGATTTTCAAGATCTTATTTTAATTTATTAAAAACCGAAAAATCGGAAATTTTGAAGTTTTTTAATTTTGAAGCAATCATCGGTGCTCGTAATTCATAAGCATATTTATTTACTGTCGATACATTTATTCAGATCAACTTGAAATAGTTTTTGTGCAACTTGGAAGTTTTAATTATTATTAGTAAAATTATTTCATCACCTCGGGTACAGAATAAAATTTTTGCTCTTATAAATCGCCAACTGAACATTACGTAGAAGTAATAATAAATTACGACAAGGTCAACAAGATATACCATTTTTTGAACAGTTCGTACAATGTAATAACCTTTTAAGTGTTTCATTAAATTAGCATAATATTGTTGTATTGTTTTTATTATTTCTAACTAAAAAATTTTTTTTCAGATGTATATTTGTACCACACAGACATCAATCCTCGTAAATCAAATTTTGAACTAGAATTCTTGGATGATGAATCGTTACATCAAATCATAAAAAGAGACGCGCCGCCCATAACTTCTAATATTGAACAACATATAGCAGATAACAGAAGTAATCAACAACTTCCAGTAAACATTACCAAGGATGCTGTAAGTTTTGATTCAAACGCCTTTCCAAAACTAACAGTTTTTTTGTTGGCAGAAAACTCCACTTTTAAATAAGGCGCCCTTATTGGAAGCAAAAAATGCGACATTTAAAAAAGTTCAGTTGTTGGGCAAAAATTTGGGAGAAAATGGACACGGAATTCGAAAAAATTATACCACAACTACTCTTTCGCCCATCCTCAATGTTACCACAAATGCAATTAATAACATATCAAACGTTAGTATGGAAACCACCACTCAAAATCACGACGAAGAAGATCTTGCCCAGGTAGACGACGATATAGGAATAAATAAATTTTCTGGAAAAGACGACTCTGTCGCTCTTAATGAAACCTTAAAAACGCACAACATTACAATAACCGAAACGGTACTTAATTTTTTCTTTGTTAGCAAGTCAAAACGTTTTCGTGATTTTAGGATTCTCACATTTATTATAACAGCACTTTTGTGATAGATCCAACGACTGCGAAACAGTACTGGGTTGATTTGAATCCTAACGATACCGATGTTATTGTAAATTCTTTGTTATCGCGATCTCACAGGAGAGCAGTGGTAAGTTTTAGTTTACCAGATTTTTAGTCAGTTTTCAATTGAGTTTTTAATTTTAGACGATTAAACTGTCTTTTGACTTTCCTTTCTATGGACATTTAATCCGTAACATTACACTCGCAACTGGTGGTTTTATTTATACAGGCGAGCATGTCCATTCTTGGCTTGCAGCTACCCAATACATTGCTCCTCTCATGGCTAATTTTGATACAAGCTTATCAAACAATAGCTTTATTAAATATAAGGACAATGGTAAGTAGGGATTGCAAATTTTACAATTTTTTTTTGTTTTTTAAAAACGAAAACTTTTCAGGTACGGCCTTTACTGTTCAATGGGAAAACGTTTCTCTACAAGATAAACCAAGTGACGGTGAATTTACCTTCCAAGCCACTTTGTTTAACAACGGAGATATCGTATTTGTTTACAAAAATATTCCTATTGTAGTGGAAGACATTTTGGATGTAAATCATCCCGTTAAGGTTGGACTTTCTGACGCTTACATTATTGATAGAACAATTTTCTGTATGTAGAAGAACCTTTCGACTTATTTCCCTAAGTAACTATTGAATATTTTTTAGTTTTACGTCGAAAAACAATTTACGAATATCACAGGGTTAATTTTAACAAAAATGATATCAAAAATTGGACCACAATTCATCTACAAGCACAGCAGACATGTCTAGACAACAAGGACTGTAGTTCTTGTCTCACTAAAGATATTAATAATTTTGAGGTGAACACTCGGTTTTTTATTTAAAACATCTCTTTACAGTTTAAAATCTTGCAGTGTTCCTGGTGTCCATCCTTAAATCGTTGCTCGACCGGATTAGACCGACACAGACAAGATTGGCTTACAAAAGGCTGCGATAGGAAACAAGTTTTAAACGACTCGCAGTGTTCACAATTAGATAACATTGATTTTGCTATTCACCACGACGGGCAAGATTATTACTACGGATCAAACAGGAATTACGATCACGATCCAAATAACACCTACAATGATTCGTCACCTTCTCCACCACCATTTAATAATGGCGGTGGCCGAACTAGACACATTGAAGGTTCAGTTGTGAGTGATGGCATTAAAGAAGATTCCATGTCTGACGTTCAAGCATCCAGAATATTACACAGTTCCTCCTCGGATGCCAGTGGTAAAATGAGCGCTTCGGGCATTCTCACAATATTATTTTTAGGAGCAACTGTGACCGCGCTAGCGTTCTGGGTTTTATATGCATACAGAAACCCGCACACCACGAGCGGACAAATTTTAATTAAGGTAGGTTTTTGCATTCTAATTTGTTTTTCATATTATGTCTACTTTGTTGTCTTACATGCAGCACTGTAGGAAATCACCAAGCGACGTAAGTGCATTTTTTATTTTGTGTTAAGGCTTTAAGAATTATTGAATTTATAAAATATTTTTGTATTATATTTTAGTATCGTCCAAGTCAGTGGAGATGGAGAAGAGGAGAAGCTCGCTACACGGCAGCAACGATTCATATGTGAAATTTTACAACCTTTTATCTCTACATATCAATAATTATTTATTTAGTTTTAAAAAAACTAAATCAGAAATTTGAATATAATTTTCTAGACAATATAAAACAATTTTTTTTTGGCTTTAAAGTGAAAGGTGCGATTTATTTCTGACAGACATTTTTAATTTTAAATGCGATGATTATTTATAGTAAAAACGAAGGCAACTATTTTATTTTAAGTTTAAGACTTAATTCGTAAGCTTTATTAATTTTTAAAATTTTTGGCTTGAAAGTAGGAGGATTATTTCGCATAAAAAACAAATTTTCAATTCGTATATTTATATCTTTAATGTACTGTGATAAAGTTTTAAGTGAAGATTATTCGATTTGTTCTTTTATTTAGTGATTTATTTATAATCATAATTTGTTATAAATTTGATTGAATGTTGTGACTTGCAGGTGTAACTTAAATATTGGAAATAATTTAGTTTAACATGGCGGTTATTTAATTTTAATTGTTGCCTTAACAGAGATGTACCCCAGTTTTTTTTTGCATCTTCACACGTAACTTTAGATTTTGGTTATTGTACACATTTGCCGAGATATTAGTTGTTAATGATGTAACAACCTTTACCCATCTCTGCTTGCTCAAAAGTGTTTTTGCGAAACAATTGGCATTAATATCAATAATAATTTGTACTTTTATACCTACCTTGTATAATTAAATAAAACTTCTTTCTTCTCGTTTTTAAATTAATTAAACAAAGATTCTAAAGTTTGTGCATTAATAATATATTTATAATTATTTTTCTAAATCGTTAAATGAAAGTGTTATATATGAGAAGTAATATGTAAATATTTTTTATTCTTGTAATAATCTTACTTGTTGTTAGTCATAATTGTACGAAATATAATAAATGGTTTTAAAATCGACTGAAATTAACTCTATAAATATTGGGAGGTTGAAGGTCGACCTACATAAATTGAATACCAAACGCTAACTGTGTAGATCTAAAGATCTGGGCGCCCTATACCCTACCCTCTTGTGACGGCACTGGATAAGTTCTACTTCACTGGATGTGGTTTGAGGTTATAAAATATTTCAAAGTTGTGTTTGTTTATATAAAAAATATAAAGTTTTAATTGATTGCATTTTGCAGTAAAAATGTTTTCCATAGTTCCAAAAACTAATATTTTACATAAAAAAGGTATATGTCCTGTTTGAAGTAACTGATATGTTTTGTAACTGTAATTTTTAGTGCCGAGTAAGTTATCTTTAAAAAAGAATATTCGACGTTCATCTATTTTAGACAAGAAGGCTATTCCTTTAAAAAATGATAGTTTAATTGACAAAAGTACAATTTCTTTATTTTCTTCATCCGACAGTGACATATTTGAAGTTTCCGTAGAAGATAAACAAAACAATGCATGTGCGATTGTTACACAATCTTCATCTGTAAAACCTGGTAATTTAAGTTTCAAATCTTCATGATTAAGAAGAAAAGTAATAATATATTAATTAGTACCATTAATGGTAAAGATAAACTCTGATAAAAAGATTTCATTTCAGAGAACCAAAGTCTGATTTTAATAAATTCAATTATTGACGACAGTACAAATTCTTTATTTTCTTCATTTGGTGAACAATCAAAAATAATATTAAACAATGATAATGAAGTTAAGAATTCATATCTTCCATCTTTTGAAAAGGAAAAAAATATTACAAATGGTGAAAAGAAGGAAGAAGTAAACAACAGCGTCATCGTAGCTAGTCCACCTATTAGTGGTAAGAAATTAAGTTCGCGAGGGTTTTCAAAATTTTGTTGTCAACATTTCATGCTTTTTAGATTTACTGGAAGGTTCATACGAGCAACCAGATCGTAATCAACACATTGAAATGTTGGATAAATTATATGGAAAAGAGTGGAGAAAAGCTGAAAAATTGGTGTTTTCGGAACCTCGTCCTGCTAGACCCTTGAAAACCAAAGTTAATGCTCCTAAGACAGACATGTAAGTTGACTTCCATCTCATTTTTGTTAAAGTCTTATTTCGATATAGTGTTAGAGTTGGTTCATTTTTTCGTCAGGAAGTTTTGAACTGTGTTGACCAAATTTGAAATATTTTCAGAAAACCATTCAAAAGTGTCGCAAATATCTTTCCAAAGAGAAAGAAAATGGCTAACAAATCACCTTTAATGAAAAATATACGGAATGTTTCTGATAGCAACACATCAGAAGGAAATTCAAAAGAAAACATTAAAGCTGTTAGAACTAAGTTGTTTCCAAAAGTTGTAAGAAAGCCAGTTAAATCACCTTGGATTGAACGCCTACAAAATTTGTGTGATAGTGATACATCTGAAGAAGAGTCTGAAAAGGAAAACAGAAACGAGTATGTTTCAAGTAAAATCAATAGAAAATTAAACTATAGCAGTTCTTCATTAACTTCGGATAACTCAGATTATGACAGTTCTTTTGTAACATCAACAGAAGAGTCATACAAGTTAGACGATGTTTCTGATAAGAAAAAAGTAAAATCAAAACCGATTAAGAAATCAGAAGAATATGAAAAATCTGGTAGGACTTCTTCCAGTTACCTTCTGCAGACATAACTATTTTATTTGCAGATGAAAAGGAAATTGAAAGTGTTTGTATTCCAGCAGGGGACAAAAAGGGCAAACTAGCATCTGCGATAAAATATGTACCTTCTTTAAATACAAGCGAAATTATTCATAAAAGTTTTCTCGAATCTTTATCCGGTAAGTGATTACAACAAGCAAAATTATATTATAATGTGTAATTTTAATTATTTTAAGCCAGCGTTCCTCTGAATCAGTGCCATCCAACAGCAAGAATTTTTAGAAACAGTTACCAAACGTACAAGGTCCAGTTAACAGAAAGATTATTTAAACTGTTTAACGAGAAAATTTTTAATAATTTAATACCTGAAGATACTGCCATTGTGTGGAATATTAATTTAACGAAAACTGCTGGATATTGCAAATATAAACGCATTAAACTTCCAGGAAAAATTGAAAAAAAACTTGAAATTTCTTTATCCGTAAAAGTGTTGGATTCGGCAGAACGATTAAGGTGCACTTTAGTTCACGAAATGATTCATGGAGTCTGTATGATTAGCGGCACACACGATACACATGGTCCATATTTTAAAGCTTGGTAATACTTTCCCCAGGTTTTATTTTGGATGCAAAACTTTTTTGTGTTTTAGGGCCAGAAAGGCTAATGGAATTTTTCCTGAGTTACCTCCTATAACAAGGTGCCATACTTATCATATTAAGGCAAAATACACCTACAAATGTTTAAGTTGTGGATACTGGTTAGATTTTACTAAATTTTATGTGACTGATATTAAAACGAATGTTTTAGCATAAATCGTCATTCGAAATCAATAGATTTAACAAAGAAAGTGTGCGGTAGATGTCACGGTAAATTTGAGTTGCTTTTAAACAAGATTGCAAAAGGAGAGAAGAAAAGTGTTCCAGTTACACCAAAAACACCTTCAGGATTTGCGTTATTTGTCAAAAATAATTATGCTCAATGCAGAACGCCGGAATTAAAGCATGGAGAAGTCATGAAACTTTTGGGATCCAAGTTTAGTGAATTAAAGCTTTCCGTTGGTAAATAGAATTTAGATTTATGAATTGTAATATAGAAATATTTTTACTTGAAATAAAATAATTTTTGATCTGAAAATTCTTTCTTTGAAGAAATAAATTTGATTAGAATAGAATAAAACAGACACATTTAAATTTCGCGCAAAATATTCACCAACCACATGAGTGGTTGCCTGTGGGTTGTCCTGGTAACTTTGCTTAAATGAAATTTGAGGTTAGAAGCAGAGAAAACCGTTACGTGAAAGAAATTTTATTGTTTTTGTTTATAAATGTTAATCTTATTTCGTGAAACAATATGACTTTAAAAATTCCAAAACCTACCCAAGTTCATAAAAAAGGTAGTAGATTAATCCGGCTGTTAAGATAAATTAATGCAATTTTATAAAAAAATTATTTTATAGTTAAATCGATTTTCAAGTTAGCAGTAAGAAAAAACATTCGACGTTCCTCAGTTTGGGATAAAAAACCTACCTTACCAGATGACTCTTTTATAGCTAACACGAGTACAAATTCTTTTAGAACAAAAGAAAATCGGTTGTTAAAAGACAGCATCATTGTGATTGACTCCGACAGTGGTAAGAATGTTTAATATACATTTAAATTAAGTTGCAAATTTTGTTGTTTTATTACAGTAACAATCTGATTCATACTAATCTACTCTGCTGTGGTTAATCGTCTTTTTTTTAATGTGAGTTTTGAATCGAGATTTCTGCTCCTGTTACTCAACCAGCAATCACATCAATCGGCTACTCTAATAACTTTAACATAGTTCATTTTAAAACTTAGGTACATTTCTCCAGCCCCCTCCCCCCCATTTTGAATCCAGCATAGTCTAAATCGTTTGCACCAATTTTGTTTTTGAATATTTCAAAATTTCTAATCGTGTTATTTTTGTAAATGCGGTTTATAAAGTCGATCTTTGAAAGACAGTCTTTTGGTAAAGGATTCTTAATACTTACAGAATAAGTTTATCTTTTACACATATTCTTTTCAAAAAAGAATCCTTTGCGTAAAGCTCCTTTATGAGTTTCAGAATAACCCACGAAAGCCCAGAAAACCCTAAAAATGGGGTGGTTTCCCGTTGCCTTCCCCATAGCCCACAGATATATTTTGGACTTTAGATCATATTGTGTATTGTACAAATGACTTATGCCTGATTTCTTCACCTTGAGATATCTATCAGATAAGTATAACTATACGGATAACCAACCAAACAACCGTAATTCAAATTCTTACGGTTGTTTGATTGGTTATCCGTATAGTTATACTTATCCGATAGATATCTCAAGGTGAAGAAATCGGGCATTAGACTATTTTGGATTCAAAATGGGGGAAAACTTTCTTCTTTAAAATCATACTTTTTAATATTTTTACATAAAAAAGGTGCTCGACTCAAATCCGTTAAGAAGAATTATTAGTAGTTGTAATGTAAAAAAAATTACATATATATTTCATTACTTGTAACATAATAACTTTTAATTCTTAGATACAAATGAAGATGTGAACGTCAATATCTTGGACGAATTGTATGGAGAAGAGTGGAAAAGAACTGAAAAGTTAATATTGTCAGAACCACATTATAATAAAACCACAAAATCTGAAATTGCAACTTCAAAAACCGATAGGTAAGTTTAAAATTGCAAGTGGAGACAGACAGTATACATTTTGTATTCAAGGACAATATTTTTTCAAATTTTGAAAACAATAATTAAATCCCAAGATATATAAATAAAATATCCGTTTTTTTGGTGGAAAGAAACTATATGGCTCATTTATAATGAATTCTGGACCTTATCTGTTATCTGTGTCTACCACTGACGCGCATGATTGGATTAACGAGATATTTTAATAAAAAGGTCATTAGGACAACCTAACAATTAAAGTAAAAGTTACATACAAATAATTTGTTATTTACATTTTTTTACTTTTACAATTTTAGAAGTGAAAATTACTAACCCTCCCACTTCTTGAAAAGAACAAAACTTGAAATTTTATTATACATACCCAAATAAAATTAGCCCTATTTTAATTATTGCAAAACAATATCTTTTTCACTTTTTGACTATTTTATCGTTCCAACCTATACAGCCGCCGAATAATATTTGATTAGTTTTTTTTTTCAGAAAATCTAAAAAACAGTTGAAAAATAATGTTGGAAAGCAGAGCAACAAAAATATTAAGGAAACTGCTCCTTGCCAGAAGAAAATTTTACAAAAAAACAATTCGTCTAAAGAAACTATCGAAAATACAAATATAAAACTGTTTCAAAGTAATAAAAAAAATTTAACTAAAAGTAAATTGCAAGAGAAGGAAAATAAAGCTGTTAAATCAACTTGGACGCTTCGATTAGAAGATTTGTGTGATAAAGACTCTTCTGAAGAAGAAAATCAAAATGACACAATCAGAATTAAATTAGACAGTTCTGGTTTAGCATTATCGAATGATTCGGATGATTCATACTCTGAAAAATCTGATGCTTTATTTATACCATCAGACGATGAAGTAAGTTGTTCAGATTCTGAAGCTTCGTTTATTGTAAACGAAATAAGCAAAGACAATAAAAAAATATCAGCTAAGAAACCTCAAGTTTTAGTTTGCGAAAGTTTTTTAGCATCCTTATCTGGTAAGTTTTAATTTTTATTGTTTTCGTATCAATATTTTAGAAAACCCAAAAAATGCACTAAACACTTTCGGAACTAAAATGTTTTTAAGTTAACTCATGTAAAATACACTGTAAGTATAAATTCGCAAACGTTTTCACCATACTATGGCATCATCAGGCGATCAATTAGAAAGAAAATTAAGAGAGAATCCTTTAAAATTTTTAAAAAATTTCCTTTAAAAAGGAAAAGTGCATACCCCGCCATTTCACAAAAAGCATTAAAATTTTTAATGACGTTTAGAACGTCGTATTTGTGTGAAACTGCATTTTCGGTCATGCTCCTTATTAAAAATAAATATTGAATCTTGAACCTTGAATCACACTTGCGTTTAAAATTAACGAAAATGCAACCTAGTATAAAAAAATTATGTCAAATAAGCAAGCTCAACCTTCTCATTAACTAAGTTTTTCTAATGTAATAAAAAATATAAACTAAATTATTTTACTTATTATTTATTGCGTAATATTTTACTAACCCAAAACTAATTTTTAAATTGGTAATACATATTTACTATATAAGCAAAACTGCCTCGCATTTTATGGGGGTATGCAAAACTTCTTGGGGGTACAAAAAAAAAGGGTTAAGAACCGCTGCTTTAAATATTGTTCGGGGTGGTGGTAGCAAGTACTTGGAAATAAGAAGGGGATATTTGAAGTGATAACAAAAAAGGCCGGGGTAGGGGGTAATAAGCGCTCGAATAGGTTTAAATAAAGGGGGGGTGATTATTTATTAAAAATGTTTAATAATGGTGAATTGTTTAAATCTGATTGACTATTTAATAACAAAAGTGAAAATTTTAATTTATTGATCTCTAAAGCTTCTAAAAATTCCAATTTTTTACTTTTGGGTTCTACATGTAAAATTTCATATCTCCCTTGTTTATGGTTAGTGTCTAATAAATGTTTCGCGAAAGTAGATTTTCCATCTTTCTGTCTGTCAGATCGCGAGTGTTCGTTAAATCTTGTTCGGAAAGATCTACTTGTATGACCTATATATTTTTGAAAGCATTCACAAATGAGCTCATAAACCCCTGATTTGGTTAAAATATCTGACTTTGATTTGGCGTTATTAATAAATTTTTTAAGTTTATTATCTGTTCTAAAAGCGATATTAAAACTATCATGATTCAAATATTTGACAATTTTTTCTGACTTTCTTCCGAGAAAGGTAACAACGTTAAATTTTGCGTTAGAATTTTTAAAAGTATTGGGGTATATTGAATTGACTAGTTGTTTATGTTTGATTTGACTAAGTAGATTATCAATTAATTTGACGTGGTAACCATTAGAAATCGCGATATATTTAATCCTATCTAATTCTTTTTTAAAATTTTCTTTACCCAGGGGTATTTTGGTTAACCGATTCAGAAAAGCGCGAAAAGAAGCAATTTTATGTGAAAAGGGATGCTCAGATGTGCTGTGTATTACCGAATTTATACTTACAGTGTATTTTGCATGTGTTAACTTAAAAACATTTTAGTTCTGAAAAGTGTTTAGTGCATTTTTTGGGTTTTCTAAAATATTGATATGATTAATATCGAGTTACACTACTTGAACCACGTATCAATCGATTATATTATTGTTTTGTTTGTTTATACATTATAATGCTTACAGCACATGTAACTCCGGATAAATGTGATCCATCAGCAAGATTTTTTAAAGCCACTTACAAAACTAACAAGATGCAATTGGCGGAAAAACTATTTCAATTGTATAACGAGAAAATTTTTAATTCTTTAATTCCTAAAGACACTCCGATTGAATGGAATAAAAATATGAGAAAAACTGGTGGTCGTTGTCATCAAAGAACTAAAAAATTACGGACAGGTGAAGTTGAAAGAACAGTTAAAATTTGTTTATCCGTTAAAGTGCTCGATGAGCCTCATAGATTAAGAGATGTTTTACTTCACGAGATGTGTCATGCTGCATGTTTTTTGATTAATAAAGTAATGGATGGGCACGGAGAAATTTTTAAATCATGGTAAAGATGTTCTAATTTTGATAGTTTTTAAAATAATTATTATTCTTTAGGGGGAGAAAAGCTGAACAAGTTTTTCCTGAATTGCCTCCGGTAAAAAGGTGTCATTCGTATAAAGTTAATACCAAGTACAGCTACAGATGTTTAAATTGTGGATATTGGTTGGTTTTATCTTATTTTATATTACAAATATTTTATATTAAAATTAATGTTCTAGTTACAATCGTCACTCGAAATCCATAGATATGAAGAAAAAATGTTGTGGTAAGTGTCGTGGAAAGTTTGAGCTGCTCGTAAATAAATGTGCAAAAGGAGAACAAAAAAGTGTGCCGGTTTCAACACTAAAGCCGCCATCGGGATTTGCTTTGTTTGTTAAAAATAATTATGCTGCATACAAAACTCCAGAGGCGAAACATGGTGAAATCATGAAACTTTTGGGATCAAAGTTCAGTGAATTAAAAGTATCTGATCCTAAGGTATGAGATCTAATAATATTGTAATTATTTTATTATTGACTGATACAGTATTTATGTATGTTTAAATATTATTTAAGTACTAAAGGGTGGCTCTCCCTTTAGAAAAAGGACTTTACACAATTTATTTTGTGGTTGTTTTTACTATGCCTTTATTTATAAATAATAGTTGTGAAGTATTTGTTTTGTAAAAATATAAGTAAATATTGCAAAAGGTTGATTTATTTTGCACCAAATTAGAATTTTCCAAGTCGGAAGAATATGAAGAAGAAGAAATATCGAGAAAATAGCATATATAGGTATCTATACCAATCCATGAATTTGGTTTTTATCAGCTACTGGTATATCATACAGTTTTAGGCTTCTAGTATAAGTAAGAAGCTTCATGTTCCCAAATCCTTCATTGAAATTTTTGTATGTAATTTGGAAAGATTTTATTATATATATATATGCGATTTTTTTTACAGCTCAGGCCGTTTCTCGCATCCTAAACGCCATTATTTTCTATTTTGCCAATCGTTCTCGTTAAGTTTTCTCCTACTCATGGCTTCTTGCACTTCTTGAATCCAATTTCGCACAGGTCGCCCTCTTTTTCTTCTCTGTGGTGGAGTCCATTCCCAAATCTTTAAAGGCCACCTGTGAGGTTGCATACGTCTTAAATGCCCATACCATCTTAACCGATTCTTTTCTATATCGTCTATTATTGTTTCATGTGCATTAATTCTGTTTCATATTAATTAAAATTATTAGCTCTTGAAAATACAATAAATATGATTATCAATAACGAGCTACAAGATACATTTAAATCTTATTGTATGGATTTCGCAATCAATGATTTTTCAATCATATTGAATTGAATACTGTACGCGTTAATTATATTTTCTAGGTTTGCCTGATGAGAGTCAGAAATTCGAAACAACTAGGGCCCATTTGTCGCAGACTATTTCACATAATTTGCATATTTTTTCGTATCAATGAACAGTAAGCACTTTCAATCATAAATATTTTTTTACAATTTTAAACGTATAGGATTGCGAAATCCATACAATAAGATTTAAATGTATCTTGTAGCTCGTTATTGATAATCATATTTATTTTAATTCTGTTTCTAATCTCCTCATTTCTTATGTGCTCTAATTTTGATACTCGACAGCTTCTTCGTAATGCATAAATTTCAATTGCTTTTAGTTTTTCTTTGTGTTTCATTGTGATTTCCCACGTTTCTGACCCATAAGTCAATATGGTTTTTATTATTGACTCGTATATTCTTTTTTTTGTATGTTCTACAAAAAATGTTATATTCAGTTTCAATAAATTCTTATTTAATACCCATACCCCCAGTAATTATTCTCCACTTTGACCACTGGTAGTGCGTTGTTTCGATTATAAAATTAAATAACTCTTTTACCATTTTAACCTCATACACTCCCTGTTGGAAGTATAATAGAAACATTAAAATTCTATGTTTTTATATGTTCTGTATTTGGTTAGTGAAACGGGTGAATGTAACTGGGCCAAATGCACTTTTAACTAGCATTTTGAAAGGGGTAAACTGGGCCAAAGGCAAATTTAAGGTAAAAGAAGGGGTGAAGGCATTGGGTGCCGGTGTGAATTCTTTTTTGATATTATTTCAAAAAAAATATCAGAAACTAACTGTAACCTATCGACCGATCTACATCCTCGCTCCCGATCTACGTACCTTTTCGCGCAGATTTGTTTATTTTCAGCTTATTTAGTTTAATTTCCTATAGAAGTAGTGGAAGATTTATGTTTGTTTATAGTTCACAATTTTCGAAAAAAATTTGCGGATAGTAAAATTAATATCTTCGGGTCTTTTACGAAAATCGTCCGCTGCCAAAAACTTTAATCCAAAGCAATAGCGTACCCATGTACCAACTTCAGAAT
Source organism: Cantharis flavilabris (assembly GCA_949152465.1). Lineage (NCBI taxonomy): Eukaryota > Metazoa > Arthropoda > Insecta > Coleoptera > Cantharidae > Cantharis > Cantharis flavilabris. The sequence goes on from OX424435.1 coordinate 16,456,247, forward strand.
CGACATTTTGGTAGTCTGAAGCCAAGCCGTATCTCTGGAGAGCTCGGTACCATGCCTGTCCAAGATGAAACCTGCAACCTTCGACATTTGCTTCTGGCCGCTGGGTAGTACACGCATTTCTCATCGCAACCTCAAAATGAGTAACAATTCTGGATATTTCAAACATTTGAAAACTTTCAAAGAAACTGTCGTCACTCAAGGAAAAACAACCTAGACTACATGTTTCTTTAAAACAATTAAGATACGTAGCTTGTTTTTTATCCTGTAACTGATGATGATAAATGATTGATAAAAAAACTTTGCACAATATTCAAATGTACTATCTATGTAGATCGCTTCAGCCACCGTCAAAGCACTCAAATTTGTAGTGCAGAAAAATATGACAATGTTTGAATCGGGATTGTTAAGTGTAGAAAAATTTTCTCCTTGGCCGGTTTTCACTTCCATTGCTGCCAACTTCTTATGTACTTCTGCAATATTGTTCGGTAGAGTACCTATACTTTTACGCCGTGGGTTATAAACATTTCTTTTACCACAAAGCAAATCGGATTTTTCCAAAACCATGGTAGAAGACGGTTTCTGATCCAAACACGTTTGCATAAGTCGTTGCGGTGTTTCTAATGGTTATTCCGTCGCTTTCAGTTTCATTCGACTCGTCAAATCTTGTCTGTTTAAAAGCCTCTCATCACATACAACATACTATGTGTGGTTTGCTCGAACAGAGGTAATCTGCATATCCGTTTCGCAGGTTCCCAACACTTTAACAAACGCCGTACAGCTTCTGTTACAACACTTCCATTTTTGTTCGCCCGTCGTTGACATATGCCATTGCAAAGAAAACTTATTTTGTTTGTAAATCATCAACCGATTTCCTCGCTGACCCGTTGTAAATGTAATCTGACTAATTTTCCAGCTTCCACAGTAATTATGGGTATATTAACTTTGTAAATAAGCAATATTTCTTTGGTACCATCATATGAAATGGAAACCCTTGAAATAGTAAAAAAATTATGTTTTTAATTACCTACCAACAGAAAAAATTGAATTTTTAAAATTCAACTTACCTAAAAAAATTTGCCTTTGGTCCAGTTTACCATTTTCAAGATTTTAGTAAAATTTGCTTTTGGCCCAGTTTACTACTTTCAGGTAGTGTTTTGGCCCAGTTTACATTACCCCAGTGAAACCGCATATTGCAAATAGAAAACATATAGAATCTTATCTGCAAATACCAATAACACTCCGATAAAGGCTTCGATAGAATCATATAAAATTTTATTTGGCAATATGTATAAATGTTTATATGACAAAATCATATAAATCCATATAGAATCTTGTCTACAAATACCAATAACACACAGGTAGAATCGTAACATTTTATTTGGAAATGCGAATAGATGTTATTGTATGACAAAGCCATATAAATCCATTGCATTTCCAAACATGGTAAAGTGCAATCACAATGTGATTGCGTATTTGAATGAATGTGTATTTTAAATTCCAAAATAATCGAGTTCTGCTACCTCAATACCTGCTAATCAAAAACCGCAAATAACACAATGATAATAAGAAATAGTGACAGAATAGAAAATAGATATTTTTGATACAAGGTAGGATAACTAATATTTTTCCGTTCAAGGCGAAGTTTTACGATTGAGGCCTTCGGCCGACTTCTACTTCCGACTTAACTTCCACTTTCATGTGGGATAGTGCAGTTTTCACATACATATTTATATTTGAAATTCTCGAAACCAATGAACATTAACTCATACCTCTTCAATACTTCAAAGCAAAATGTGTTAATATTGTTTTTGAAAAAAAGAACACTATGCATGTGTTATGTGTCTGCATTTCCAAATATAATCGAAACAGAGTAATAAAATAAATACTTGGATGTTGGATGGATTGTTATTTTCAAGTAATTTCTTTCCTTCCCAATTCCTTGCAACTTCAATTGCTTATTAACAAAATAATAGTATATTCTAGAGGAAATATATAAATAATAAATGCTAATAATAATTTTTTTATTAATTATGTTAAATAACTAATTTACTAAAATAAACTCACGAAGTCTAAAATTTTTTCATATGAATAATAATTCTGCCTTTTGAATTGTTCCTGTAAATTGAACTCTTCGTTTACAGCTTGATGTTCATTTTCAGCTTCTTGAATATGAAATTTAATTTAAAATGGGTTTCATTAAATATTTGACTTCATACTAACCTGTTTCCGGAGTTTCTTCATTCGCTTTTCTGCCAATTTTTTTAAGCCGGCGGAGGTCAGCAATATTTTGCTCCAAATATGTAATTTACCTTTTGAAGCGCTTCGGCGATGTCCTTTTGTGACAAACTGTCACATTTTAACTTATAACAGAATATATCTGCAATCACAGTGACTTCGTTATGCAGTCAGAAACATTGCTAGGTATAAATTATTATTGTAATTATTAAGTACCTTTAATTGCCATTACTTTCGTCACATCCAAAGCAGGTTTCACCTTGTCTGTGACCGATTTTGTTCTTAGATTTCGCTCCAGTCACTGACGAGGTCATGCAGTACGTGTTCTTCAAACACCACCAAAGCAATATTTTTAACGAAAACTAAATTGTTTTTAGACTTGAAACTAATCGCGTCGAAAATTGTTTTGTCTAAAAATATATTCCTTCAAAGATGGATCTGAAATAACAGCAGAGTAAAAGTTAAGCTATTATACGAAAATATCCTAACAAAAAAATAGGAATATGCTGCGATTTAGGCCATTACTTTATCTACTACCGTAGGATGTTCTAATAAGTTTTGATACTTTTAAAGAAGTCTACTCACTTGAGGGACATCCATGGGAAGTAAGAAATTTTTTAATAAAATGCACCTGTTCACTACTCCTAACACCAATTTCTAAAGCTAATACCGGCACCACCGATGAAATTTCTTTTTCTTCCGTAACTCGTACCTCGCATTGGTTTTCCATCAACACCGCCAGTTTTGCAGACATCACTGAGAAGAGCTATCATGAATATAATACAGTTTTATGATATATTAAAAAAAAATAGCTCACCATTCCAATCATCAATTATCTTCGTTTGAAGATCAACATTAAGTTTTTTCAGTTCCTTGTTTTCTTCAAAAAAATATAAGAATAATACAATACGTAGAAAATCAAAATTCAAAAAATTTAGAATTATGTATTATTCTTATATTTTTTTGAATTTAACCATAAATACATACTAAAAACCACAAATTTACTTAAAATTTTTTATTTTGAGTTCTTTTCCTTGTTTTCTTCTTCAAGCTGTTTTGTATACACATCTTTTTTATCTGGACCGATCTCATTATATTAAATATTTGCATTTTCCATATTTTGAATCAGATAATGTAAAATTTTGAATTTTACATTCAAATAAACAGGTTTTAACTTGTATGCACACAATATTATTATTTTATTATAAAACATTAATCATCGATTTAATTTTAACTAACCTTTGCTAAACCGGGCATCAGTATTTAAAAAAAAATAGGTAGTTAGATTACACGTGGTCCCCGCAAAATAAAATTGCACTTTAAAAATCAGCCTCATAAATAACTATTATTTTCTAGTGTTTTTCGCACTTGACAGTTGTTGACATTGCGCGAAATTTAAAAGTCATACGTGACGCCTCCTTCGGTAACGGTTCAAACTCCAAAATGTAAACAAAACTCGGAACACTTTCCTTACCTTTTTAAATTTTAATTTAAACGGTTTTTCAATTCCAAAATGCTGAACATTGTTTCGGAAATATTTACTTACGTGAGTCAGTTCACTTTCTATTCATTAAATATCAGTTCCATCGTAGGCAAGTTTATTGTTTCGACATTGAGTGCTCTACTTAGTCAGTGCACCGACTTTTTTAGAATCCTATCGACTGCAATTGGTATTTTTAAGGAAGATTTTGAAACCTTTTCACTTGATGTCTACGAAAAGTTATCGTTTGCTTATACTTCGGTTGCAGCCACCTTCTTGTCGATGGTCTCAGCAGGGGAGTTATTCATATTGGGTTTTTTTAAAACCTGGCAACTATTGTACAGTGCAGTATGGAACGTGATTTATAAAAATTATGCAAGATTATTATCCACTTTTGTATTTATTAAGAATACTTTGTATTTGATAATCGAAGGTGCCTGCTTTGTCGTTCATTCAATTCCAGAACTTTTTTATTTTACTATATTACACTTTCTAAATGCTAGTTACAAAGCATGGTTGATTGTATGTAATTTACTTGATAGTTTATTTGAGCATTTTGAAGATATTATAATATGTGTTGTTTTGTTTGTAAGTTTTAGTGTGCTTTTACATTACTGTACCCATTTGAGTAACTTTTTGAGAAAGTGTACCGTATCATTTACTCGTAAAATAAGCAATATACGTATTCGGAAAAAGATAACAATCAAAAAATCTTCTGACAAATCAAGCTTGCAGTGCGTAATTTGTCATGAAAATGATAGATCCATCTTATTAATACCTTGTCGACACTTATGTTTGTGTGATGCTTGTTGGGACACTTTCCGAAACCGTAATAATCATACGTGTCCATTATGTCGTTCATACATACAACAGCATATGAAAATTTTTACATGATCTTATAAAATGAATAATACCAAAGTGCAAGTGGTGTGAAAAGTATAGAATACTGAAGAACCACTTGTAAAGAAAATTAATCTCGGGTTTAATTTAAAGTTGAAATGTTAAGAAAAAGTTTACTTTAGTTGTATATAACTTATGATATAAATTTATGACTGCCACATTGTTCCTTGATATATTATTTTTTTGTAAATATGTTGAATTTTGTAATATTTGAAATACATTTATTTTGAACAAATAATTCATATCCAATTATATACCAAAGTTTGTGATCACATCAAATTAAGATAAGGTGAAGGTAGCAGGGTTGGATTGGACGACCGACTTTGCAGTCAGAAAAAAACCACAGAAAAAAAATTAAAAAATTATTTATAGAGAAACATAATAATTTCACAATTTCTTTAAACTATCATTAAGTTCGACTACTTGCCTTCCCATAAAAATTCTTAAAGTATCTTTGGTATTTTCGGGTACATAACTCTCCTGAAGTACATCCTCTAGTATTGATAAACAACTTACAGTATTCCAAGTTGTTTTGAATTTTTTGTCTTCGCTCTGTAATTATTTTTATTAATTCGAAAAATATGAATTTATGTAGGCCCCTTACTTTTATTAACCCTAAGTGCACTAAAAGGGAATTATTAACCAACGAAATTTCACTATTTTTCTGGGCCCATTCGAAAAGTTCCTTATATAGGAATATACTACAATTTGTAACTGCATTTTTCAGATCATCGTCTTTGGTACTACCGAGGGCACTGATTTTCATAATGGCAAGAAGTAAGTTTTCCAGATACGAAGCGGGACATTCCTAAAATGATAAAAATAAACATAGAATTCTGAACCGACAATGCCCAACTCACTTTAAGTTCACTCAAAATTAACTGATCCTTATTGTGTCCTAAAATTTCAAAATTTTCTGCAGTGGGATTATTGATAAATTGTTCATAAGCAGCACTTCCTCCAATAAGTCTTATATCAATACTCTCTTCAGCATCACTCAAATCCTTCTCCGATTCAACGTCGGTATCATCACATTCTTCTTCCTCTTCAGAATCGCATTCATCCAAAGTAGTCAAAGCATTAAACCTACCATTTTGTTTCAATATCTTTTGAATTTCTGTTTTTGTTTTTTCATTGAATTGGTTTCCATCGAGCACCAAGCTTTTCAGTTTTGCTTTATTAGCGACTGCATTTGCCAAAGCGGTACCACCGTCGGCTCCAATTTCGTTAAATCCAAGTATTAATTCTTGCAATTCCAAGTGATCACTTTGAATAGCATTAGCTATAGAAAGGGCGCCTTTATTTTTAAGAAGACTATCACCAAAATTAATTATTTTCAGTTTTTGTAATTTAGGCAAAACTGCAGCAATTTCTTGGGCACCCTTCCAAGTAATTGTGTTATCGTTCAAATTCAAAATTTGTAAGTTTTTGTTGACTGCAAAGGCATCGGAAAGTGCTGAAATGCCCACATGATAGATTCCATTTTGAGGCATAGAAATTTCTTCCAAGGTTCCTAATTTCTAAAGGTTTAGAAAAAATTAATTCATGTTGGTCTACCACTGCCCAGTAGTTACCTTAAAAACTTGAGCAAGTGCCCGCGCACCGTCATTTTCCAAACGATTTCGTCCAGCTATAAAAACTTTAAGTGAAAAGGTTTGGCCTGCGTTCTTACTCGAATTGTAACAATCCAATAAAGCTCCAGCTAATAATTTACCACCACCGATTCCTAATCCATTATTGTTCAATTTCAATTCCTCCAGTGCATAACAAGTCGGACTACGTAATAAAGCAGCCAATCCTTCCACACCGATTGGACCGAATGCATTATCACTCAAGTCAAGTTCCGTTAAGCGTGATCCAGCCGTAACTAAACCGTCTCCCAAGTGTTTCTATAACAAACTAAATTACTAAATCGGAAAGATTTAAACTGTAAGATTACCAAAGCTTGTGGAATTTCTGTTTTTAAACGTCCAGTAAACATATCTTTCCATATCGCCCTCTTAAATTCCGGATGTTTCTCTAAAGCTTTTGCGATAGCATGAGCCGCTTCCACACCCAACGTGTTACCTTCCAAATTTAGATACTCCAACTCGGTGCAATTTAAAATTGCATCAACAATTTCTTGTGCTAAAAGAATAATAATGGGTATACAAAATTAAAAACCTTGCAGAATTTAATACCGCTTTTAACATCGTTTAGTGCCAAAGATCTTCCTGCAAAACTAACGCCACTGGGAGTTACCCTTGTGCTTTTTAATGCGGCAGTGACTTCATCTAGGCTGGTATTTGTCATTTTTTTATCGACTCACGCGTTTTTGTATAAATAAAGCCTAATATACCAAACACCACGCAAAGCCGAAAGGCAGATGTTTTATGTTTATTATCCGTTAAATTCTTTTGAAATGAAGGTGGTTTTATGCAACTTACAACCTTATGTGTAAGTCAAATTATTGCTATAATTCGGTTTCGCGATATTTGGAGGTTATCTAAACGATCTAAACTAAACTACTTTTCGTGATCATTACCAACTTCAACAATATCACTATCACTATGTTTAAAAGAGTGAGGTTATTGTAAATGTTATTTTCAAAGTTTTGCAGTTTTACATGGAAAAAGTGGTTAAACTTTTTATTATGATTTGAATTGACATTATGAAAAAACTAATATTATGTTTAAAGCATTGCACTTCAAGCAGATTATAGGTGAAAGTGAGATGCAATTTTGTGTTAATCGAAGAAATTGAATAGTCGGAAGGCGATTTTTCAGAAAGTGCTAGGAAGAGGTATATTTTTAAATATACAAAATTTGGGGAGATAGATTAACAAAATAATTGAAAAAGTTTTGTTTTAATGTAGCCGATAGTTGAAAAGATGGTTATTCAGAGCTTGGAGTCAGACAACGTTAACTACAAAACTATCTTCGTTTAGAACTTTAAGTTGGTATAAAGTCTTTTTGACATTACGTTAATTTTAATATATTGTAATAATTATAACCTAAGCTAACTTGGAATATATCAATCGGAGATATACCACTTTCAGCAGTCCATATCGTACTTTGGCTTTAGTCAACAGATAATTATCGTGAAAAAAATTTTCACGTAGGACTCAGAATTCTAACGATTTGATTTCCTAGAAATTACAAATATTTCCAGAGCTTTCCAAGGGAATTCCAAACATGTGTACGCAAAATGTATTTCGAGATATTTACCCCCTGGCTTTAGTACTATACTACCTACTTATTTATTTACTAGCTGACAGCCCGATCTCGCTCGGGTTTCAATTTGATTGGCAATTGAACTTTTCTATTACTGCAATTCAATTAATGTACGATTTGATTAATAAAAGTTTCTAAACTAAGCATGAGTTACAATGCCTTTTTGGCTAAAATCAAAATTTGAAAAGTTGAAAAGAAAAACAAACTATTTAGTTAATATTGAAAGGAATTACAGGTTGATTGGGATTTTTCAAATCAAACACAAAATTTCAATTTGTCGACGTTTCGGATCATTTATTGATCCATTCTCAAGACTAGGAGATAAAACAAATGTTATCGACAAGGTACACAAAAACTCTTATCGACCTTGTCGATAACATTTGTTTTTTCTCCTAGTTTTGAGAATGGATCAATAAATGATCCGAAACGTCGACAAATTGAAGTTTTGTGTTTGATTTGAAAAATCTCAATCAATCTGTAATTCCTTTCAATATTATCTAAATTTTGGGTGAGATTTTTTGTCCTACTTACAACTATTTAGTATTCGCAAAAGTCACAATAATTACTCACTGCACTGAACCAAAAACCGTCATAAATATAATGAAAGTTATCATAGTATTAATCATCATCATCATATGCATTCATTCCTGTCGGAATATTGCTACCATTACGGTCTTTACAATCCGTTTCGTAAGGTGGATTACTCCTTGTTTTCCCTCTTTGTCTGTTATAGCTTCTTGTGCGACTTGGCAGCATTAACCACCTCTCTCCATAGTGTTCTGTCTAGGCATTTCGTCTTCCAATTTTCTATCTTCATTTTTCGTAGATCTTCCGTGACATTATCTAACCATCTTAGTCTAGGTCTTCCTCTCGCTCTACTTTCCAACAATCTCCAATCAAGAATTTTTCTTACCATATCCTCTGGTTCTCTTCTCATTACATGTCCCAACCAGCTTATTCTTTGCGCTTTGATGAGTTTTACTATATCTTGCCCTTTTATTTCTTGGAGGATTTCATAATTCATTAACTGTCTAATCTCATTTTCGTTAATTTTTTTTGGGCCCAGTATGTTTCTCATGATTTTTCTTTCAAAAATTCTGAGTTGCTCCTCTTCCTTTTTTGTTAGACTCAACACCTCCGCTGCATACATCACCACTGGTCTCACCAACGCTTCATATATTCTTAGTTTGGTAGTTTTGTTTAAATTCTTGTCTTTCAGAAGCTTTTTATTTGTATGATACGCTCTGTAACCGGCTTGGATCTTTTCTGATATTTCATCGTTCCTCTCACTAGTGTTACTTATCCTTACACCTAAGTATTTGAAACTTGCCACCTCTTCAAAACTGAATGTTTCTATTTCAATATTTTTCTCTATATTGTTTGGTTTCTTTTTACAGCACATATACTTAGTTTTTTTCTCATTCACCTTCAGGCCCAAGTTCTTTGCATGCCTTTCCATTTCGATAAAGGTTTTCATCATCTCTTGTTTCGTCCTGGCTGCAATTACTACGTCGTCTGCATATGCTATCGTCTGTTGTCCTTTGTTTATTATTGATCCTTGATAACCTGTTTTTCTCATAACATATTCAATTATTAAAATGGTAAACAACGTCGCAGACAATGCGTCACCCTGTTTGACACCCGCATTTATTTCAAAGCAATCTGTTTCCCAGTTATTTACTTTTACTGTTGCTTTAGTGTTGGATAATGTAGCCCTTACCAATCTTACGAGTTTTTCTGGTATTTTCATTTCCCTCATTATTTTGAACAAATCTTCTCTTTTTACTGAGTCGAAGGCCTGCTGGAAATCCACGAACAATAGATGTATATCTATATCATATTCTTTGCATTTTTCAGTAACTTGTTTAATGATATGTATTGCGTCTATAGTCGATCTTCCTTCTCTAAATCCATACTGATAGCTCCCTATTATATTCTCAGTGTACTTCTTTAATTTTTCATGTATAAGTGTAGAAAGCACTTTATAGATAACCGGCAACAAGGTTATACCTCTATAATTTTCATGATTTTAATTTTCATTAATTTTCATTTAATTTTCTCTGTCTCCCTTCTTGTGAATTGGTACCATTCTTCCTACTTGCCATTCTTCAGGTATCATCTCATTTTTCCATACCATCTTTATCAGTTCAGTTATTTTGTCATACAATGCTCTTCCTCCGTATTTTATCATTTCTCCGCAAATCTCGTCCCTACCTGGTGCTTTTCCGTTCTTTAGCTTGTTCAGCACTCTTTCTACCTCTTGTGATGAGAGCTCTTCTATCTCTTCATCGTTTTCTACTTCTTCTTCTTGCTCATCTTTTTGATTTATGTACTCTCTTGTTAACAATTTCTGGAAGTAGTCTTTCCATATATCCTTCACTTTTTGTTCATCTTTTTCCACTTCTCCCCTTGTATTCTTAAATGATCTTGTTTTTATTTTGTAACTTTTTGTTTGTTCTCTAATTCTTTTATAGAAATCTTTTGCTCTGTTTTCCCTCCCATCTTTTTCCATTTCTTCCAACTTTTTTTTCATCCACTCGTTTTTCTTTCTCTTACATGTCTTAAACGCTTCGTTTCGTTTCTCTTTATATTGTTCTCTATCTTCTTCTTTTTCCGTTCTCAGCCATTTTTCTCTTGCTTTCTGTTTGTTTTCTATTTTTTCTTTGCATTCTGAATCGAACCACTTCTTGTTAATCTTTTTTTCTGTATACCCTATTACTTCCTCCGTAGTGGTTTGAATTGCTTCTCTTATATTTTTCCATCTTTTATTAATATCTAGTTCCTCCTTTCCATCTTGTATTTTTTTATTCATTTCATTTATATAGCTTTTTTTCTTGTCTTCATTATCAAATCTTTCTATGGCCCATCTTTTACTTTTACTCTCTTTTCTCCTGTTGAAAATCACTTTTTGGTTTATTTCTGCTATAACCAGATAGTGGTCAGAGTCCGCGTTCGCTCCCCTGTACGTTCTTGCGTTTCTAATTACAGTTTTCATTTTTTTCTTTATCATTATGTGATCTATCTGATTTCCGCTCTTATTACCTGTTCCTGGGTGCATCCACGTAATCTTATGTATTGGTCTATGATTAAATTGTGTGCTACTTATAAACATATCATTTGCCTCTGCTAGATAACATAATCTTTGTCCGTTATTATTTGTTTCATTGTGTATAGTATACTTCGCTGCCACCCTTTTCAGTCGGTCTTCCTTCCCTATTTGCGCATTGAAATCTCCAATTATTATTAATACGTCGTGGTTTGGTACACTCTCAACAAGGACTTCCAATTCGTTATAAAAATCATCTTTGTCGACTTCGTTCCCATTTTCTGTTGGTGCATATGCGTTTATTATTGACAAGTTCGCTGTTTTCAATTCCATCCTCAGATAAGCAAGTCGTCCGTTTACCGCTCTAAATTGCATAATACTATCTTTTAGTCTTTTTGAAACAAAAAAACCCACTCCATTTCTACCCTGTTTATTTTCTCCTGAATACAGTAATACATAATTGTTAATAACTAATTCCCCCTGTCCTCCATATCGACTTTCCTGTACTCCTACAATGTCCATTCTATACCTTTTTAACTCGGAATCTACCTCATATATTTTCCCTTGCCTCAGCAGCGTCCTTACATTCCATGTTCCAAGTCTCATCATGTGTTTCTTATTTTTTCTTTTTTTCCTAATCATCCCATTAATTTTCCTTGTTCCATTGCATTGTTCTATTTCATTTGCCAATTCTGTTTCCGTGTTTCCATCCATTAGTTCTCCGAGGTGTTCTAGTTTTTTGTCTTGGTGTTTTCTTCTATTGCCAGACCTTTTCCATTCCACTCATATTTCCTTCCATCAATTATGATCTTTTTGTATCCTACCTTAACTTTTTTTCCGGCTTCTCTCTCTGTTTTAGCCACTTTTCTGATTTCTCCTTGTACTCTTCTTTCTTCAATTGTTAAGTCGTTGTCAATGTAAATCTTCTTTTCTCCCAGCCTTCCCTTTCTATTCATTATTTCTTGTTTCTTTTCCCACGACTCAACCTCTACAACTACAGTTTCCAGCTTGGTACTTCTAATCTTGAAGGCTTTTATTAATTTTGTGTTGACCTGTAATTCTCTCTCAAAAAACTTTTCCAAGTCTTCTTTTACGTTGCTCTCCGACGTCGCAACCCCTTTTACAATTATGTTGTTTCTTTTTTGTCTTTTTTCTCTCATTTCACTCTTCTCTTCTAGCGCTATTATTCTTCTCTCCAATTCCTGCTTCTCCCCCTCCCACTTTGTTTCTTTATCTGCATACATATTCTTCATTTCTTGCATTTCTCGCTTCAGTTCTAAGACAGTCTCGTTGATTTCTTTTACCTCGCGTTTTATCTCTAATGAGTTTTTATTAAACTCCTTCATAAGTTTCTCAAACATCTCTTTAACTTCCTCCATCTTTGTTGTTGGGGTACTCTCAGTTATAATTCTTTCAATCTTTGCTATATTCTGTTCTGGTGAGCGAATTAGTTTCTTACTCTTCCCGAATATATGTAGTTCGTCTTCTGGTGATGTCTCCAGTTGTTCTCTAGTACGCTTTTTTTCTTCGCTGTTCATGGGTAGCAGTTGTGGCGCTCAACACGGTCGCTCAACTCGACGTTTCAGAAGCGATCGCGTTACCAAATCTGCTCTTAACGTACGTTTTCTTGTTTTCAGAAAGTTTTCCGTTTTATTCTTGTGTTTGTTTGGTTGCCTACTCAAATGTATTGGGAAATTTAAAAACTCTTATCTACAATATTTCGTTTGTGATGTTTCTTATCAACCGTATATAAATTAACAATTTACCTTTTTCCTCTGTTTTAGGACTTTTTTCTGCTGTTTTACTACTTCGGTCGCTTGTTTAGATCTTCTACTCTTCGCCAGTATCTGTATCAATTTTATTTTCACTGTTTCGCCTATCTCAAATGCAAAAATTCGGAGCTGTCAAATCACACACCTGCTAAATACATGAACTTTTTCATTAATTCTCAACCAATGATAAAGTTCATTGTGACTATAAACTCACGTTCATTAATGTAATGATACAAAATAAAAATTAAAAAAATAATAAATTTAATGAAAATTATCATAGTAATAATGAACAACTTTATTGATTCTCTGCCTATGATAAGTTCATTAAAACTATGATAATTTTCATTAAATTTATGTAATAAAATGTAACTATATCTATGAAAACAGTTCATCGAATCTATGAAAACATTTCATCGTATTTATGAAAATAGTTCATTGTATCTATGAAAACAGTTCATCGTATCTATGAAAATAGTTCATCGTATCTATGAAAATAGTTCATGATATCTATGGAACCAGTTCATCGTATTTATGAAAATAGTTCATTGTACTATGAAAACAGTTCATCGTATCTATGAAAATAGTTCATGATATCTATGGAAACAGTTCATCGTATTTATGAAAATAGTTCATAGTATCTATGAAAATAGTTCACGATATCTAGTAAAGTAGCTCATTCTTTTTATGAAAACAGTTCATCGTATCTATGAAAATAGTTCATTGTATCTATGAAAAACGTTCATTATATTTATGAAAATAGTTCATCGTATCTATGAAAACAGTTCATTATATCTATGAAATGCATTTATTGTATGTATGAAGTAAGTTTATTACATTAGGATCTCGGTTTATTGCAAAACAGAAAAAAGTAAGATTTACATAATAATAACTTTATTACAATTAATTATTTAAAAATATTTTTTCTACATCTTTTATAACAATTGCTGATTTTGCCATAACGGTTTCTTCTACAATTTTATACAAAAAGGTTTGTATAAAATTCCAAAAAGTTGCTGACTCCTTAGCATACTTGAAATTAAACAAATGTATTGCTTTGAAGCAAATATCAACAGCTTGTACAAAATTCTTAAACGGGTATCTTATTTCCAATTCTTTTTATTTTACAATTAATTTAATAAAAATAATAAAATTTTACAATACAAAAATATTTACAATTCTTTTTAACTTCTGCGAATTTCTCTTCCATGGCTTTTTGATCAAATTTCATGACTGCAAGTCTTTATATATGTAAGTGGTTCAAAGTTGGTACCACTTACTTTAGGATATTACAAGTTGGTACTACCAACTGACAACATACGATGTTTGGAGGTCACCCTGTATTACACGGTTGCGGGGCAGCTGCCCCCTCCCTGGATCTTGCCTTAAATCATTTTTAGCCATTAAATATTTCACCGATGTAAAACTTTGTATTATAATTAAATTTTTTTAACGTGAATACGGTTATAAAATCGGTAGCATGTTTAAAAATTTTATAAAAATATGCAACGAAAAGTGTTTGTGATGTAAAGTGTACAGGGTGCACCCTTTTGGTATACTCTATGAGGTTCGAGGTTTTAGGTTTCTAAACCCTAAGTATTATTTCTCTTATATAGATAATTATAAAGACATAATCGGATTATCAGATTATCTAATATCTTCTTCCCTTTTTATCGTGTATCTTTAATTATAAGATATCTATTAGGCTTGGCCCGAGAAAGTAAATTGTTTATAGGCAGATATATCCGTCTTCCATAATATCTTGTTCTCCTATTTTTTTTATTAAGATATCAACCAAAAAATGTTTATAATTTACAATACTTATGTTCGTATTCACAAAGCTTTTAACGAGCCGTTTGATCATTGTATGCAATGAACGGTTTTCATTGATATTATGAAGTGAATCATTATGAAATGAATCATAGATAACATGAATAAAGTATGCTAGGCAGTCAATGAACTGCAATTCTAGTATTTATAAACTGGTTCATTGTATGCAATGAACGGTTTTCATAGATATTATGACGTGAATCATAGATATTATGAAATAAATTATAGATAACATGAATAAATCTTACTAGGCAGTCAATGAACTGCATTTCATAGTATTTATGAACTGGTTCATTGTATGCAATGAACGGTGATCATAGATACTATGAAGTGAATCATAGATACTGTGGATTATGGATGTGTTTTCTTCGTTGTGGTTTGCCAATTTAATTAAATCCACAGTTGTTTAAATAACATCTTTTATTAATTATATATACGTTATTATCGAAAACAATATTTTTTGACAATCTTCTTTTTTGTTGTTATTTTTCATAACTTGATTAAAATTTTAAATTATTAACAATTAAAACTTAACTTATGTACAACTAGATTATTAAAAATCGAAACAATAAAATGAACTTAAAACTAAAAGGTAAAATTTAGTGATGTGGTATCTACCGCCACAATACCATGAATAAATTTTGCAAGGCAGTCAATGAACTGCATTTCATAGTATTTATGAACTGGTTCATTGTATGCAATGAACGGTGTTCGTAGATATTATGAAGTGAATCATAAATACCATGAATTAATCTTACTAAGCATTCAATGAACTGCAGTTCATAACATTTATGAACGGCATTTTTATTATTATGAAAATGTTATAATTTTTATTGCAAAAATTCAATGAACTTGGCCAATGAACCTAGTTTCATAGATATTATGAACAACATTTTTTTGAGTGTGTACATTTTTGATATATTTTATAAATATTTTTTTTTTATTTAATGAAGTCATTTAACCAATTAGGTTACTACTACTAAAATCAAAATTTTGTAGTTAACTTGGTCATCGGTCATGAGTAAATTAAATACATATAAATATTCAATTTATAAAGAAAAAAGCAACTTAAATTTTTTGTGGCCGAGAAATTCAAATAGTACAGCTATTCTTAAGTGGTTTCATTACTTTTATTACTTGTCTGGTATTACTTCAAGAAATATTAAATCCATCTCTATTGATGGTTCTAAATTTTTTTTAAATTAAATACACAAATTTCTTAATGATTATTTGAAAGCAGAATTGCTGGATCTGATGTACAAGTGACGAGAAATCTGAGAAAATCCAGTAAAAGGAAATCTAGCTTACGAAATTTGTCTTTCAGCTCGGAATGAGAATCTCGTTAATCTATTCATGTTCGTCAGTTGTAAAAATCTGATGTGGCCACATGACTATCACACACACAAAAATTAAGTAAATTTTTTTTTTCGTAAACTTGTTTTGTATTTTTGTTAAAAACTGAAAATCATCATTTCCAAAATACATATATCTACAGTAGATCCGCTTAATGTGATCACTTCGGGCCAAGGTCATTTTAATAATATTAACTGATAACAATTAGCGAAATTTAGAAAAAGGCGAATTTTAGAAGACTTGGATTAGAACAAGATAGAAGAAAAAAAAGAAAGAAAAAGTGGCCGGTTTCCAAAAAAAATGATCACAATAACCGACTGATAACATTATCCGAGATCACATTAAGCGGATTCTACTGTATATACTATGTGCTATATACTGAAAAGAAGATTTTAACCAATGAACTTTTTTATGAAACTTTCATAGATACAATGAATAAATTCTTGGCAAGGAAAGAATCGCTGGGAAAATCGGGTGTACAATTGAAGGGACATCTTAGGAATGCTATAGACGCGGCTAGCAACTCGATTGATTTTGATTCCCTATATACGTTAGTATTTTTTTTGCTTTTTCAACTTTTTTCGAAAATTTCGTAAAAGGAAATTCAGATTCGCCCCTTTCGATTAACCATAATTTTAGGTCTGTTGTCAAGTGCTATCAATCTGAACAAGTAGATGGTAGTAGTGTACCCTAATTGCTTTTGGTCTATCGGTGTCAAGTGTTTGCTTCAAAATACTGAATAGTAAAATTGTCAAGATTGACTATTTTCAATGCTTCTTATTGATAAGCTATCAAGGTTAGTCAATCTTCGTAAGTTATCAGCTCTTCGGCTACAGATACAGGATTTCTCTTAGGAGGGGGGCGCAATTTATATTCGACTTTACTGAAAATTTGTTCTAAAGAAAAAAATTTATCAAATACTTCGGTTTTGCTTGATTCAGGGAGCTTATGGGGGGGAAAAAGGGATAATTTAGGATGAAAAACGAAGATATGTTTTTTAAATTTAGTGCATTTGATTTTTTTTAGTTTTTGAAAACTGAAGAGCGAAAAGGGAGCCAGTTACTCCCCATTACATATTATCAGCAATCCACAAATATTAATCATAATTGCAATGTTCGATTATAGGTATTTGTGTAATAATACATAGATACACATTTATTTTTATCATTTTTTAACTTAAACAAACAAATCTTCAAGGTTTTGGAAAACATGTTTTTAAACTATTAAACAATCAAGTAGTATATAAATTTTAAACTTTGGAAGGGAGAGAGTACTCGCCATCGATTCAAATTAAAATAATATCTCTCATGCCTCAGTAACTTGTGGTTTATTCCTACTGTTTGGTTGTGAAGTTTTGAATTAACTGCTTGCATAATGGGTTTATGCAGGAAGATAAAATACATTATCTTTGCAGTATTGGTGGTTTATATAGGCAGTTTTTTGAATTCTGTATTAGATGTACCACCACTGCCTGAATTGGAAAATACATGGTGGGGTCCAAAATCAACCGGCCAAGAAGACACTAGCATCAAACCTTTTAAAATTAATGTCCCAGATGAAGTAAGTAAATTTTCTAAATTTACTGATTTTCGTATACTACATAATTAAGGCAATTAAAGCTGATATAGATAACCTTCAATATTCAAGGTTAATCTTTAAAAGCATCTAAATAAAAACTCTAATAAATTTATTCGAAAATTAACGACCGGTATCGTAATTATAAAAAATAATATTATACTGATTGCTTCAACAAAATATTTGATCAATAAATTAATAGAGAAGAGATTTTACTATTGGGATACAACGCAGTGGCGTACCCACGTATGATTAGAACGATGGGCTAGAACTTAGTATAAATAAAGTAATGTAATAAAACTCCTTAAATTAGCTTGAACAAACCTATTGCATGAAGCAAGGTTAAAATGCGCTAATATTGTAGTATTATGGATACTGTTTAAAATTTCATTGTTTGTTAATTACATAAAATTTTAACTGCGAGAATCTGATGATATTTATAAATTTTCTCGGGACATTATTAGTAGGTACCTAGTTAATTGTTATAATAACTATAAATTCATTTTTCAAATTTATTGCATGCATTTTACTATTATTTTTTAAAGTATTTATAATTATGGGAAATTTTAAGTGTGCAACCGATATAAGGTTATCATTTCATTTGATACAAACTTTTTAATTATCTTTATTTTTCAAGGCGGAGCATCGGATTTTGGTTTTTTGCTCACATCTAGAAAACGATTAGCCTTAGCCAAAAAGTAGTTATGTATAAAATTGAAGCTGATAAAATTTTCTAAAAAAAGATTCTATTATTTTTTGCGTATCTGTTCTAGTTTTCGAGACATACGCTGGTGAAGTTCATAAATTTTTAAAAAACTTTTTTGTTTTACCTTTTTTGACAAATTTTGCTTCTAACTTTTTTACCATTTGTTTGAGACGGAAGTCCTTCGAGATGAAGTTTTAAAGCATCAAATTTTCTCTATAATGAATGTATTATTCAGTATTTCAATTATTCAATAAACCAATCGGAGGTGAGTTACCTTTAAAGTTAACCATAATATTTGTTATTGTTTGAATTTTGAGGTATGTTGGTTTTTTACAAGGAGTACCACAACATCAAAGTTGTTTTACTTTAAATAAATAACGGTAAGTGAACTTGCTGTTAATAATTTTATCGGTAAACCTCAATAGCTGCCAAAGCTAGGCTGGGCTTATAGGAAATTGTGAATTACATTTGCATTTTTTTAATCTTTAATTAAATTCCGTTTAAACTACAATTCAATTATCTGATGTCTTTTTAGGTTTTAACCGATTTGAAAAGCCGTCTAAAGCAAGCTCGTCCTTTTGTGCCTCCACTAGAAGGCATTCAACACGAATATGGCATGAACACAAATCTACTGAAAGAAGTAGTTGATTTTTGGATGACTAAGTACGATTGGCGTGCGAGAGAAAAGTTATTAAACAGTTACCCACAGTTTAAAACCAGCATTCAGGGTTTACAAATTCATTTCATTCATATCAAACCTGCAACCGATAAAAATGTTAAAGTACTTCCATTGCTACTTTTACATGGATGGCCAGGGTCCATAAAAGAATTTTATAAAATGATTCCGATGCTTACGACTCCACGAGAAAATAAAGATTTCGTGTTTGAAGTTATTATTCCATCGTTACCTGGTTACGGCTTTTCAGACACGGCAGTAAGACCCGGTCTCGGAGCAGCACAAATGGCCGTTTTGTTTAACAATTTAATGAAGAGGATCGGTTACGAAAAGTATTATATTCAAGGTGGCGATTGGGGAGCAACAATTGTTGCCAATATGGCAACTCTTTTGCCAGAAAATATTTTAGGGATGCACTCGAATATGTGTACTATAAAAACAACTAAAACTTTGCTAAAATTGTATATGAGAAGTTTTATCCCAATGTTGTCTAGCAGTAAAATATACCCACTATCCGAAACCTTTTCATTTATTATGTTGGAATCTGGATATTTCCATATTCAAGCAACAAAACCTGATACCGTGGGTAAGTTTAATAAATTATCCAAGTGGTTTGCATCTATACCATATTCACATATACAGGAGTTGCATTAAACGATTCACCTGTGGGTCTTTTGGCGTATATTTTGGAAAAATTTACCACTTGGACAAATCCGCAATGGAAAAGCAGATCGGATGGTGGTCTCCTACTGAAATATGCATATACAGACTTATTAGATAATATAATGATTTATTGGGTTACTGGATCCATCACTAGCTCTATGAGAATGTATGCTGAAACTATGAGTATATCTCAGTCATCTTTAAGATTATCGGAGTAAATTTTCTAAGTGCTTGGATTATTAAGTTTCGAATTAAACATTTCGTTATTTTAGAATTCCAATTAAGGTTCCAAGTGCATGTGCTAAATTTCCCAACGAATTATATTACCAACCGGATTTTATTTTGGAAGATAAGTACACGAATTTGGTTCAAAGCAACGATTTAGAAGCTGGTGGTCATTTTGCCGCATTTGAGGAACCAAAATTGTTGGCTGATGATATTTGGCTTTCAATTGAGAAATTCCAATCGATACATAATAATAGTGAATGAGAACTTTTTATGTCTTGATTTTGAAAATAAAAAAAGTCAAAATTCTTTCGTTTTTCATTAATTTTTCTAAAAGAATGCTTGAAAACATCTTAACGATAATATTAAATTTTCAGGTATTGACTGATTTAAAGCAACGATTGAATAATGCAAGACCTTTTGTGAGTCCATTAGAAGGCGTTGAACAACAATATGGAATGAATACTAACTTGTTAAAGGAAATCGTACATTTTTGGAAAACAGAATACAAATGGCGAGAAAGAGAGCAATTTTTAAACAAATACCCTCAATTTAAAACCAACATTCAAGGCTTAAACATACATTTTATTCACGTGAAACCAAAAACCACTGCTAATGTAAAAGTTCTTCCGTTGTTATTGTTGCACGGATGGCCTGGATCTGTTCGCGAGTTTTATGAGATTATTCCGATGTTAACGACTCCACGCAAAAATCAGAACTTTGTTTTCGAAGTTATTGTGCCATCACTACCTGGTTATGGTTTTTCAGATGCCGCCGTAAGGCCCGGTCTAGGAGCAGCACAAATGGGCGTTGTATTTAACAATCTCATGTCGCGATTAGGTTTTCCAAAGTATTATGTTCAAGGTGGTGATTGGGGTTCCATTATTGGAGCTGCTATGGGATCTTTTTATCCTAACAATGTTTTGGGCTTGCATTCCAATATGTGTCAAACCCAGGGATCAATGGCAATGTTGAAATTATTTATTGGCAAATATATTCCTAGTTTGGTAGTGGATAAAGAATATGAGGATAGAATGTATCCCTTATCCGAAAAGATTTTCCAGCCTGTTTTACTAGAAGCCGGCTACTCGCATATTCAAGCAACTAAACCTGATACTATAGGTAAACCGTTTTCTTAACAAATTAATAATATTTATCTTCCAATTTACTTAGGTTTGGGTCTTAATGATTCTCCTGTCGGTTTAGCGGCTTACATTATAGAGAAATTTACGACATGGACCAATCTTGAGTGGAAAACCAGATTAGATGGTGGTTTAAAACTGAAATATACTTATACGGATTTATTGGACAACGTAATGATTTATTGGGTGACCGGATCTATCACAACGTCGGTTAGATTGTATGCAGAAACAATTAATAAATCTATGTATAAGATGCTAGAGTAAGCACAGTTTTCTTTAAATTTGACATCCAAATTGAAAAAATTTGTTTCTAGTAATGTAGTAGAAGTTCCTACTTTTTGTGCCATATTCCCCCACGAACTTATATACTGGCCACCATCTCTTTTAAAATATAAATATACACAGTTGGTTCGAGCAACGCATTTGCCAAAGGGAGGGCATTTTGCAGCTTTTGAAGAAGCAAGTCTATTAGCGGATGATATTTGGGTATCAGTAGATGCATTTCGAAACATTGACAAAACAAGAAAAGTTTAATTTTGTTTAAAAAATTACTATATTTTTTGTTACTAAATTTTTCATTTTTTAAATGAAAAATAATAAATATTTGTTTTAATTTTGTGTTTAAATTTATTCCGATATCTGTGTGGAAGTCTTTGGAGGCATCTGCGATCTTGGCTATTTAATTTTTTTTTAAATTTATGTAATAGCAATAATATTTATTACATAAATCACTGGATTGCTTAAATGCCTTAAAAAGAATTAATAATAGTATATTGTATATCTGAGAGAGGAAGTTCCCTCAGAACCGACCTGTTTCGGAAAAAAACCGCAAATGTTTTCAAAAAGCAAAATATGTAGATTTTGTTTTAATGTGGCCGATCCGCGGTAATAAACGAACTTCTGTAACCATAGTACATAACATATTATACTTATGATAGCGAATATTATAAAAGTTTTCCATCTTTTATTTACTAAACTAAATAAATAGGTACTTGAAAACTTCAATTTTAATTTTGCAGGTATTGACAGATTTAAAGCAACGATTGAATAATGCAAGACCTTTTGTGGCTCCGTTAGAAGACATCGAACAACAATATGGAATGAATACTAACTTGTTAAAGGAAATCGTAGAATTTTGGAAAACAGAATACAAATGGCGAGAAAGAGAACAATTTTTAAACAAATACCCTCAATTTAAAACCAACATTCAAGGCTTGAACATACATTTTATTCACGTGAAACCAAAAGCCACTGCAAATGTGAAAGTCCTTCCATTGTTGTTGTTGCACGGATGGCCTGGATCTATTCGCGAGTTTTATGAGATTATTCCGATGTTGACGACTCCACGCAAAAATCAGAACTTTGTTTTCGAAGTTATTGTGCCATCACTGCCTGGATATGGTTTTTCAGATGCCGCCGTAAGGCCCGGTTTAGGAGCAGCACAAATGGGCGTCGTATTTAACAATCTCATGTCGCGATTAGGTTTTCCAAAGTATTATGTTCAAGGTGGTGATTGGGGTTCCATTATTGGAGCTGCTATGGGATCTTTTTATCCTAACAATGTTTTGGGCTTGCATTCCAATATGTGTCAAACCCAGGGATCAATGGCAATGTTGAAATTATTTATTGGCAAATATATTCCTAGTTTGGTGGTGGATAAAGAATATGAGGATAGAATGTATCCCTTATCAGAAAAGATTTTCCAGGCTGTTTTACTAGAAGCCGGATACATGCATATTCAAGCAACTAAACCTGATACTATAGGTAAACCGTTTTCTTAACAAATTAATAATATTTATCTTCTAATTTATTTAGGTTTGGGTCTTAATGATTCTCCTGTTGGTTTAGCGGCTTACATTATAGAGAAATTTACAACGTGGACCAATCCTGAGTGGAAAACAAGATTAGATGGTGGTTTGAAACTGAAATATACTTATACAGATTTATTGGACAACGTAATGATTTATTGGGTAACCGGATCTATCACAACGTCGGTTAGATTGTATGCAGAAACAATGAATAAATCTATGTATAAGATGCTAGAGTAAGCAGAATTTTCTTTAAGTTCAGCATCCAAATTTAAAAAATTTATTTGTAGTCATCCAGTAGAAGTTCCCTCTTCTTGTGCCTTATTCCCCCACGAACTTGTTTACTGGCCACCATCTCTTTTAAAATATAAATATAAACAATTGGTTCGAGCAACACATTTGCCAAAAGGAGGACATTTTGCAGCTTTTGAGGAAGCAAGTCTATTAGCAGACGATATTTGGATATCAATAGATGCGTTCCGAAACATTGACAAAACAAAAAAAGTTTAATTTTGTTTAAAAAATGAGTACCTATATTTTTTGTTATTACATATCATTTTTGAAAATGAAAAATAATAAATATATATTTTAATTTTGTGTATAAATTTATTCCGATATCTGTTCGGAGGTATCTGCGATTTTGGCTAATAGGTATTATAATAATATTTATTACATTATACATTAATCGCTGGATCGTTTATAATTTTCTTCACCAAAGCGCCTAATGTTGCTAGCCTAGGACGCTTAAAGATTTATTAATAGTATATTGTGTATCTAGGATAGAAAGTGCACTCAGAAGCTAGCAATTTTCTTGCTAAGGCGATAAAATCCCTTTCCAGCCTTCGGTCGTACACACACGTAAAATGTTTTTGTTTTAATGGCGTTCATTGGCGACATTAAAAGTACTTTTTTATACAACTTATGATACTGATATCATAAAAGTCTTGCGTCTTTCATTTACTAATCTAAATAAATGCTTGAAAACATCAAAACTTTATTTGTAATTTTGCAGGTATTGGCAGATTTAAAGCAACGATTGAATAATGCAAGACCTTTTGTGGCTCCGTTAGAAGACATCGAACAACAATATGGAATGAATACTAACCTGTTAAAAGAAATTTTAGAATTTTGGAAAACAGAATACAAATGGCGAGAAAGAGAACAATTTTTAAACAAATACCCTCAGTTTAAAACCAACATTCAAGGCTTGAACATTCATTACATTCACGTGAAACCAAAAACTACCAAAAATGTGAAAGTTCTTCCGTTGCTGTTGCTGCATGGTTGGCCTGGATCCGTTCGTGAGTTTTACGAAATCATTCCGATGTTGACGACTCCACGCAAAAATCAAAACTTTGTTTTTGAAGTTATTGTACCATCACTGCCTGGTTATGGTTTTTCAGATCCTGCGGTAAGGCCTGGTCTAGGAGCAGGACAAATGGCCACTGTGTTTAACAATCTCATGTCAAGATTAGGTTTTCAAAAGTATTACGTACAAGGTGGTGATTGGGGTTCTCTTATCGGAGCTGCTATGGGATCTTTTTATCCTAACAATGTATTGGGCTTGCATTCCAATATATGTATTGTTAGCAGCCCAATGGCAATGTTGAAATTTTTTATTGGCCAATATATTCCTAGTTTGGTGGTGGATAAAGAATATGAGAACAAATTGTATCCCATCTCAAAACATCTTGGTAACATGATTTTACTAGAATCTGGATACTTACATATTCAAGCCACAAAACCGGATACTGTAGGTAAGCTATTTTGATCAAAATTTTCACAAACATATTTTATCTTTTTATTATCTTATGATTTATTCAGGTTTGGGCCTCAATGATTCTCCTGTCGGTTTAGCAGCTTACATTATAGAGAAATTTACGTCGTGGACCAATCCTGAGTGGAAAACAAGATTAGATGGTGGTTTGAAACTGAAATATACTTATACGGATTTATTGGACAACGTAATGATTTATTGGGTGACTGGATCTATCACAACGTCGGTTAGATTATATGCAGAAACAATGGACGCATCTATGCACGAACTATTAAGGTAAGCTCAACTTTCTTTAAGATCGTTCTATAAATTTTTAAAATTTGTTTTTAGTTATCCAATAGAAATTCCCTCTTCTTGCGCAATATTTCCTCATGAACTAATTTATTGGCCGCCATCTTTATTAAAATATAAATATAAACAATTAATTCGAGCAACGCATATGTCAGATGGAGGACATTTTGCCGCTTTCGAAGAAGCAGGTCTATTAGCTGACGATATTTGGTTATCAATAGATGCGTTCCAAAAAATTGATAAAACAACGAAATAGTTTAATTTTGTTTAAAAATTTGTTGTTATGTCTTTGTTATTACTACAATTTTTATTATATATTTTTTTATGGTGAAATATAATTTAAGGGAGGTCTATAACAAATATGTTGGGTATATCTTATTTATGAATTTTTTTAAACTGTGGAAGCCTGTACAAGAAATGATTATACTTACAGTTTAACATATCGTCAATGCAATGCAAAACTAGCAAAAGTGAAATAAGGCCGGCTCTGGATTCAGATTATATATTTCATTGTAAAATATTAATGGAACCACGGAAATCAAAATTATTCTCAAAAATGATGCATAATGAGTTTCTTAACAGGTACAAGTAACCGCAAAAGTAAAAAAAAATTATTTTAGGTGGAAAATCGACATTGTATTGGGGGGGTTTGGATAGGGAAAATTTGCAGATTCGCTAGTTTTGCATTGTGTTGACGATATGGAATCTACACCATGGCATCGCATCTCAGAATAATAACTTGCTGCCTTAATAAAAAATAATGATTATTTATTATTTTAATATCTATTATAATCAGGTATTTGGTTCTTTCGCCCTAATACTACAATATCCTTATATCACGATAGACGTTTTTTTATCAAATTTATAAAATATTTTTTGAGATTATATTATGTAAATTTGTAAATAAAAAAAAACTCATTTAAATCGCAATATGTATCAAAATATTTAACTGGGATGATGATATAATAATCGTCGGCACTTTGTCCGGTCGCGGAGCCTTATTTGCAGACGTCTTCAGGCCTTACTGAAAGGTGGAACTTGACCGTACATCTGCCTAGGAGTGCAGATTCTCACCTGATGCTCTGGATGACTGACCTAAGACGCTCTTCTGTCAGGTCTGGGATCTCTGGTATCCTCATCTTCTTCATCACGATTTGGTACGCTCTCCCCCAATATTCTCTATTTACTTCCTCCATGAGGTTTTACCAGTTCTTCTTTTGGCTTTTGTTGATAGTCTTGTTCAAAGCCTTTCTCCACCGTACAAGGGCCAGACGGGCTTCCTCGCATTGTTCATGCCGTGTTGTTCTGGGCAGTCTCAAGTATTTGTTTCTCTTTTGGCAAGGGCTACCACCTCAGACGACGAGTAGACTCCACTCCTCGTTGTGAGGCCCCTTGTTGGCATAACTTTATCACACAGTCTTATGAGGAACTCTTGTATGTCTTGTAATCTGGGCTTGTTCAAGACGGTGGAAGCCTGTCGACACCGACGGGCAGGCCGATCTTGAAGCTGATATACCGGTGATCGCTGGCCGTTTCTTACTCAAGCACACTCCAGTTCTGAACCTCTTCCAGCAACTCCGAGGAGACCGTGGTGATGTCCAGGACGGAGAAGTATTCTTGTCTCTCAAATGTTGGCGTGTTGCCAATATTGCATACTGCGTGGTCCAGCTCTGTCAGAAAACGACCCCTAGCGTCCGTAATCGGGGACCCCCATTTCACCACCTTGGCGTTAAAATTACCTCCGACAACTATTGGGTTGGTGTGTCTTCCTAAGCTGTCCTTTAGGTCCCACAATTGTTCTTCAAATTTCTTCAGGCCATCGTTTGGTGCACAGTAGCACGAATATGCTACCTATCTTTAAGTTTCAATCCACTCATAGCACGACACCCCTACCCCAGTTTAGGGTTGCCAGTCGGTATCACTGTTAAAATGGCGGCTCTCCTGTCCGTAGTCTGAGTCCAGCCTTTCGCTATCTCTCGATATGGCTTTAGTAGAGCAATGTCTACCGCTTTTTCTAAGATGGTGTGTAACAGTAAATCTTGGGCCGCCCTAGCGTGGTTCAGATTAATCTGAAGAAATATTGTGGCTTTCTTCTGATTATTTCTTAACTTTGAATCCGAGCTGCTTTGCCTGTTCTCTAAGCTCCTATATGTTGCAGGCACGGATTTATGAATATAAAAAATATTCATAAATCCGTGGTTGCAGGACAGTTGTAACTGGTTGTCATATGTGTCCTTCTTATTTGCATGAAAGGCAAAAGAGCCTTTCCACGGTGCAATTTATCGCAAAGTGGCCAACTTTTCCACATTTGAGGCAGTGCTTTGTTCTGTCCTCCGCCGTACATGAGGGCGTGGCGTGGCGATTGAACCCATTTTCTTGTTGAAGTTTTCGCCGTTTGCCATTATTTTGACGGCGTCCTTTCTTCTTGCTTGTTTCTTGGCAAATTCAGTTGTTTTTGCCGGTCTTTCGCCATGTTTCTTGGGCCTTTTGTAGATGACAGTTTGGAATTCCGGCTCCTCTCTATTCCTGTTTCCATCGTCCATGGAAGCTCTTTGGGCCTCTTCTTCTCTCCGTAGGCTTTCTTTCTTTTATTGTGACTCTGGTGCCTGCCGCTTGATAGAGTTTTCTCCTGCAAGCACTTGTGCCATTGTCGGCTGGGAGGTGAAAATACGTGCCTCTTTCGTTGACCTTTGCTGCTCTGTTAGGAACTTTTAAGGTCTCCAATCTGGAAGCCCAAGCGTCTAATTTTCCTTCGAGATGTTGAGTTTTTTTCATATGCTTTATTCTTGATCTCCCAGACCGCCTCTTTTCTTTTGGTTGCTTCGTTTTTGGTCATTTTTATTTTGTCCATAAGCAACTTATCATCTTTTCTCAGTTTCTCCGATTGTCTCACCCTGCGATTCAATCATTATGTAGGACTTTGTCGAGCGTCTTCTGTTGTCGTGGGTAACTTTCCTGCAGCCCACTTAGGTCTGTGGGTGCGCCTAAATCTGTCTCTTTCCCGCCTGAATTTTGCCGTTTTAGCAAGTCCAGCAGTTCATCTGCTCTTGTTTCAGCTATCTCATATTTCTCCATGCTTCTTTCTGTACGTTTGGCGGATTACCTGGAGCTGTTTCACCACAAAAATTTAAGAATGGGCTCGTGACCTCTTGCTCCAGCCCTGATTCTTATATAGCACGCCACTGATTATATCAAACAGCAGCATTTTAGGTTAAATTTATTGATGAATAAATTTGAATTGTGCATTGTGTATTTTACTTAAAATTATAGAAAATGGATTATCCTTATGAAGATGAAATCGATTCTGATGCTAGTACAGTTTTATTAGGTTGTTTTAATTTATGAAATACGCCGTATACATGTATTAACACCTAGCTTTCATTCCAGATGTAGATAATCCCTTCGAAATGGACATAGAAGATGATGATCTTACCCCAGATTTTATAGACCTTCAAGAAGTTAATGTCCCACCAGTCGGCGGTGAATTATCACCAATATCGCTTATTGCAAACATAGGGTCTCCGAGTGTTTCTACGATATCGGAGAATACCATGGACAATGTACCTAATATTGACGTTCCAACAGACAATATTAATAATTCACGCATTTCCTCTCGAAGGTCAACTCATGAAGAAGATGATGGTATGACTTGTCCTATTTGTTTAGATACCTGGACGAATTTGGGAGAACATCGCATATGTGCACTAAAGTGTGGACATTTATTCGGTTTAAGCTGCATTTCCAGGTGGATAACCACTTTAAAAAATAAAGTTTGTCCAACGTGTAAAGAAAAGGCCACAAAGCATGACTTTCGATTCATTTATGCCAACAAGTTGGTGCCTGTGGATCCCAAAGTGGTAGAAGAAATCAAACAAAAGCTCGAGGAAACTGTGAAAGAAAGAGACAGATTGCAAATTGAATTGACGAAATCCGTGTGTAGAGAACATTTGCTGGTAAACAAAATTCGCGAGTTGAAAAACAATGTAAGCTTTTTAACCTCTAGTATTCAAAAACATAATTTATCAGATAAAAAGTTTATTGTAAATAATCTTAAAGTGTACAGAGAGAAGTCTTTAGAACTGTGTAAAGCTAAAGGTTGTCGGGTTTTATCGTATAACAAAAAAAACAATTTAATTATTGCATCGACAAAGTCACCAAACATCTTATTTCCTGGATTTGGTGTTAGAACAATTGATCTTCCCACTTTTAAGCCTACATCTTACATTCCCCTACATTCGAGTTCCATACGTGACATGCGGTTTCATTCGGAACAGCCCTGGTTGCTTAGTGTTTCGCTAGATAAAACATTTAAAATTGTCGACACAAATTCAAATTTGCCTATCACAACACAAAATACCAACAATGTACCATTATGGTCTTGCTGTTGGGATACAAATGATGCCAACGCCTTTTTTGTGGGACAGCAACAGGGATCTACTGTTAAGTATGATATTCGCCAACCAAATCAAGCAGTCGACACTTATTCAGTCCCCAGTGATAGTTCTCCTGTAGTTTCAGTTGCATCGATAACTGCTGGTTCTAAAAGCCCTCTGGAGAATGGTGGAATTATTGCATGTAAACTAAATTCGTTATGGGTGTTCAACAATAAAGCAAGTGATGAATGCAGTCGTCACTTTTTACCAATTGACCCTCCGTTTATATGTGCAACATATGATAACACTAAATCGCAAATGCTAGTGTCTACAAGACCAAATTCAGCAGTTTCGCACACCAGACATCACGTTGCCAATTTAGAACTCCAAGATGCAAACAATTTAATCATCAATGTGTCGTATTGCCTCACAGGAAGTACAACTTCAAAACTTTTATCACGTTCCTGTCTATTATCTCATCAAGGGAGTGGTTATGCCGCAGCTTACCAAGAATCTAATAACATGGTATACCTTTGGAGCACAGAAACTGGTCAAAAAGCTGGCAAAGTACCAGCACACAATCCTGTTCTCGACTTGTGCAGTGCTACTGTTGCAAATTCTACATATTTATTTTCATTGACCGATTCTAAAATCGATTTTTATAAGATGCAATAATTTGTTAGCTCCGATACTACTATTAACTATTACTTTTTTTTATTTAATATTATATTATACTTGTGTTAATTAAACGTTTTAATAAAGAGTTTTCATTAATTTTATTTGAAGAAAAATTATTTGATTTAAGAGTGAAACAAGGACGTTGTCTTAGGTTTGCCTCCCATATAAATTTCACTTAAACGAAATCCACGTTTGTAATTAGATTAAATTTAAAAAATAAGCCATTTATTGTAACTTCAAAAGACTATTTTACATTTTTTTGTAAACTACTCGATAGTTCAAAATAGTATTTTCTGACTAAATTTTTTTCGCATTAACATGAATAAAAATAATCTAAGGACAGTAATAACTTTACAGTGCAATTATTATTAAATACGATGAAGTCAACAAAATCAAAAAGGAAAACATCAAATCGAATTAAATAATGAAAGTTACATTTTATTTTTATCTTTCAACAAAGTTTAAGGTTACGGAAAGGGTTCTGACGATTGTTAAAAATATTCACAGAAATCAGAGTAGATTTTAAACAGTTTAAACCTGGCAATTGCAACCAACCAACTGCATGCATCAATAAATACAATTCACTGCGCTAAATAAGAAGGAAGAATGCAATCGATTGATTAAACAGAGCCTCAGAGCATTATAAAATCTCATCATAAACATTCCGGTTAATTATTTACCTAACTAGAAATTTAATTAATGGTTAGTAATTTAATTATATACAAACTAAAATATTCATAATGCTCACAATGAGTTCCTAAAATTTAATAACAAAGAATATAATAACATACAAAAACATCGTTTCCAAAATGAAATAAAAAAAAAATTTTATTAAAAGATGTTAAAAGTGAGCATCATAAAATCTACTAACTAAACAACTGTTCTGTCGCACGCTCTAAATCCCAATTGTAAGATGACAGTGCCACTCGAGATTCGTGTCCATCTATTCCCATTTCTATCAATTTTCTTATTTTATCATCAAAATCTTGATTTTGGTGAGGCCCTGTAAGAAAACAAATTATTACATCAAACAACAAACACTTTTGTATGTCGAGCATACCTCCAGCATACGCGTTTGTCCAATGACGAGCGGTTAATTGAAACATTTCTGAATTTTCTTTAAATTGTTTAGCCACTACTGCATCTTGAGGGTCATCTGGTTCCGCAGCCGATAGCAGAGCTTGTAGTGATAGCAAAACGGTTCTTAATGTCATAGCTGCAGCCCTAAAAATATTTATTTATACATTTAGTACAACAAATTTTTGGTAATAATTGTCAATTATATTGCCATCTGATAAGATGGAAAACCATCTCGATCTCATATTGGGTTCTTATGTAATTCTAAACTTAAAAGCTAATCATCTCATAATCAAGTCCGTGTGGTAACTTATTATAGCTTAACACTGTCCATATAGTGAATAAAAAAAGGTAAAACCTTTGCAATTCATATAATATATAACTCGAGATATTTTTAACAGTTTGAAGAAATACTAAAACTAGAAAAAGTAGAAAAGTGTAATGTCATCCTCATAACCACAGATTGGACTTAACATCATAGCAGTGTATCCGATACGACCGGAAATAAAACCGTGGTTTGCCACTTTCTAACCTGCTGCTGACGCTGTATTGGTACGTTTCCCAACCTCTTAAGGTGTAAATTTAAAAGTCGTTAAAAGATAACTACAACAAAAATATTTGTTACGTAAAGGCAAAATACTTTTACCAATCTTGTAAATAATTATTCTGATAAAAAATATAAACAAACCGTTATTATTATTATAAAAAAATGAAGAAGTGGCAAGAAGAAAGGATTAAACAGGTATCACAACAATTTTATCATCGAAGACGAAAACTAAAAATGAAGACTTATGTCCGAATTTGAATTACGGTTGTTTGATTGGTTATTCATATTGTTATAGTTATACTTATCCGATAGATATCTCAAGGTGAAGAAATCGGGCATTAGAGAAGCCGATTCCGTCCAATCATTCTTGTTAACAAGTAGCAGCTCTTAACTCTAAAGAAGCATTTTTCCACCTCAGTATGTAATATTATACTATTACATTGTCTTGGTATTATTCAAAATTTAAATATTTACTGGCGTTAATAAAACTTATGCTGGTTTCATTAGTTTGATATTTCAAAAAAACATATATTTCCTCCTTTATATCGGCATATCTCCAAATTGAGTTCTCCAAATCGAGTTATCCTTTTCCTCTTATTTTAAGTTAAGTGTCTGTTCTTTTACTAATAGTAACCTCTGTGGCATTCTCAATGATATAATAGACTGAAATCGGTGAATACAGTATATTATTTAAAATTGATCAAGATTTATGAAGATCGATATAAGATTGATCAACCTTCAAAAAGTTGTTAAACTTAAAGATGAAAGAACATCTTAAACGGTTTAGGCCGTTTCGGCGCGAGACAATTCGATATTTACAGTATTTGCATGCAAGTATTTTATTGCCGATATTTCAAACTAACCAGTCAATAGTGTTGTGATTATTATATTATAAGTATTTCAATGATTTTCAAGGAATTTCAGTGATTCCAAAGATTTTCAAAGAATTCCAAGAGAATTCCGAAGAGATGTACACAATATTTTCAAGATATCTAGCACTTGATTTAGCCGTCGTTGTTGGCAATGTGTTTGATGAGATCTAATTCTAGCTTGAGATGGGTTTCTTTCATTGCAATTATTAACGCCCTATGAATCATAGATCTGAACGCTGCTAACTTCACAAATCCACGGGTGGGTGGTGTAATGAGTCAGTGTAGGTTGGTTTTCTATAAATTTTAAATTCAATTTCAATCAATACTAAATAGATTATCTTTCCAATATACACATAGATGCCAGCTAAAAAATGAGAAATAGGAGATCCCATAGATAGATCATCTCGCTGGAAATACTATATTGATTCATTAAATTAGAAGTAGTTTTGTTATAATTTCTAATAAAGTTTAAATAAAAATTACTAATAAATTTATTTATAATTTCTAAATAAAAACATAGTAAATGTCTTGGTCTCGAATACGTGATTTTTCCAATCTCTTCTCAATAATTTGAGAGTACGATAGATGCTCTCTTATACTGCCACTAAGGGGTGGCAGTTAAAGATTGTATTTTTTTAATAGATAAGGCTTGCAGGTGTTGGATAAACATTAAAAGTTGATTTAGATTATCCGGAAACTTTGCATCATCTACTCTCTATATAACGATTATCATTTTTGTCCGAAAAATATAGTCCCACCTAATGGAAAACATCGAAATTGATCCCAAATTTATATAATAAAAACAATTATCATTATACCGGGTGCTGAATGAGTTAGCCGCACTAGCGTACCTAGGGGGGGGGGCGGTAGGGGCGGACCGCCCCGGGCGATACATTTTTAGGAACGGCATTTTGCCCCTAATTATAAAATATTTTTATAAAAATAAAAAAATAAATAGTAATTATTTATGAAGGGGGGTAGGGGCGGCAAATTTTAAGACCGCCCCGCCAGTGGTTAGCCGAACATAGCAAATTAACATGTAAAAACTTATTTATGCAGTTTTTCTACATTTTTTTACTTACATTAATTCATAACTCGAAAGCCGTTGCTTTTAGATAATATAAGGTTTGAATCTAGTTTGTAGATTACTTCACGCTCTTTAAAAAAGCACTTAACCATTTTTACTGAAAAATCAATATTTTCCAAGCTATGGCCATGTGAAAGTGAAAATTTAAAAAAAATACTTCAAAGAGGCCTAACTTGAGGGTTTGAATTTAGAAAAAAAAATTTGTTAAATATTTTTCTTAGAAAAGTGTTCTCTATCACCACTGAAATTATTTAAAGTGTATCCTGTATATCATACTGAAGAATGATAATCTGTAACTTTGAATGCCTCCTACGTCTAAACTAATAAAGGTAAATACAGTCAAACTTCCCTAACTCGAATTTCAAGGAACCACTAAAAAAGTTCGAATTAGAGAAACTTCGAGTTATGCAGATAAAATTACACATAAATATCTGACAAACTTATATACCTACTTTTTCAAAAAAATTCGATTTATAGAATAATTCGAGTTAGAGCAGATTTATAGGAGGTAAAATCGGAGACAAAAGTACGTGTAATTTGAATTTCACGAATATTGGCCTTCTGCGTGTAAATTTTTAAATGTCATAAATGATTAGCAAAGTTATAAAATGCATGTAAAAAAGTGGTTTTTCTTTTAAATCGGTTAATTTTACTGAAATTACCAATATTTTCCTAACTAATTTTTAACAAAATA
Organism: Cantharis flavilabris; assembly: GCA_949152465.1. Classification (NCBI taxonomy): domain Eukaryota; kingdom Metazoa; phylum Arthropoda; class Insecta; order Coleoptera; family Cantharidae; genus Cantharis; species Cantharis flavilabris. The sequence continues at coordinate 16,490,263 of OX424435.1, forward strand.
TAATTTTGTATTAGTTTTTATTAAAAACTATCTAATAAAAAGTTGATATTTATTATTGAAACATAGATAAAAACCGAAACATAAGATATTTACAATATTAGCAAGATTTAAATATTTTTAAGGTTCTTTTAACATCGAATCTAACGTCGGTTATGTAGCCACAGACAAACATAATATAAACATACACATCAAACTTATAATACCACTCTGTTTTAGGTCAGGGGGGTTAAAAAATTGAAAGTTGCAATTCGAAGTGAGGTTTAATGAAAAAAAATTTATGACATGCAGCAATTTTGAATTTTTGGAAATTAAAGCTTTGAAACGTAGTTTTAAATCAGTAACATTGTAAAATAAAAATAAAGTAAACTTACCATTGATCTTTTAATATGTCTAAACAAATGGCCCCCGTAACAGATGAAATATTTGGATGCCATATTTTGGTTATAAAACGCACCTAGAAAGAGATTTAAGAAAATATTTTGTTGGTTTGAAATGAACGTAAAGGAAGCTCACCTTGGGTGGATTAAAAGGATAAGTCTCGGGTACTTTAATTTCTAATACGAAATTTCCACCTTCGTAAGGGGTATCAGGTGGCCCTGCAATTTCACCTTTCAATTCGGTGTAATTGTCGTTGAGCAGTTCGACTTTGATAGCACATCTTGCAACCTAATAAAATGATGTACGATAACAAAAAAAAATTTGATAGCTCGCCTTTAAACTGAGGTTAACAATTAAATAGACGATAACCTTTCGAGTAACGTGCACGTTCGTCACATTAAAATATTAATTTGACTAATCAATATACAATTTTTCAAAATTGTCAATTCATAAAACAGTGAGATAAATAAAAATGTCAAAGGAAGAATCAAATGAAACGGGTAAGTGCGTATTTTGGTTATGTCCTTAACAGAAATTTTTGAATTTTCATTCGAGACAGGATTAAATATTTGTAAATAAACCTTACCTCCTCACTCTTAATAACCTCTTTAAATTCTCGTTTTATTCTTTGCGCAGCAATATTTGCCATAATTTTCTTAATTTAATATATTCTAGGAGCAAATAACATGACACTAAAGAAAAATTTATTATTTATCTAGAAACAATAATTTACAAATTTGTTAATTTTTGACGATTTTAATAATAATATGCAACTCTCACTTCTAATTTATTATGAAGTTAGGTAAAGATCTGATAACATGCGCCCTCTTTGTTTGTTTTTATTGCAGCCAATCGTATTGCGAAAAGTTACTAAACTAAAAACCGTTATTGCAAATTTCTCCTTTTTTTTTCATCGATTGAAATTTATTCGGAAATTTTAATTTATTGATAATTTAATTCCGCTTCTTATGTAATTTATTTTAATTTTAATCATTTAAGAAAGTTTTGCCGGCCTTCTTAGAAATTTTTGACGTTGCAGTGCGGCATTTAGCCAATCACAGAATGTCAATTTTTGAATCTGAATCAGCGAATTTCATTTTGCGAATTTTATTTTTGCGAAAATGGCGGAGAAAAAATTTTGATACACCTTTGAATTTTATACGAATTTGGATAATAAATTTTAATCGAGATGTCAAATTTACTACCAAAAGAGCTTAAATTTTTGTATAATTTTGAAACTTGGCGATCCATAGACGGCGTGTTTGGTGTAGAAAGAGAGGGTTTAGATCTGATGATGTTTTAAAAATATCTAATGCGAAAACGAAACTCATAAGTATTTTTTTACAATATTTCTCGACTAGACTTTTCTAGAACCAATTTTATTTTCAATATTTTAAAAATGGTAGTACACTTAACAATTGTTTTTTGATATTTAAAAAGTCTTGGGGAAATAGTTACCAGCTTGTATCCCCCCTTGCCATTGGTCATAGTAGGCAGAAGAACAGTAATGTAAATGACACACAATTCGAGGTTTTTATTAAATTCTACTTGATTTGAGGTGGAAAAAAGTGCTTGGTAAGGGGGAAATCTGGTATACAAGTGAAGGAAAATCTGAGGAAATCCCAGATGTTCGGATCCCAGAAGCCTAAACGAAAACCATATTGAATGACAGATAAAACGCCATTAAGATCAACCAGGCTTTGCCAAGATATTTTCCCCATTTTTCTGTAAAAAATTAAAAATAATAATAATATAATTCAAGTAATAAATTCAGAGTTTTAGACTCATTTAGCTCATATTGTCAGAAATGTTGTTAGATTTTCCTAATTTTCCGCACAACTTTAGACCGGTACCAATATTTTAAGGCTTCAATCGACCCCTAACCTAACCCAGAATACTCTAAACATATATCGTTAACAGTTTTCATTACTTGAGAGGGTGCAGATAAGATGCTAATGAGCCCTAAATCACCCAAGTTTTTATCTTTGCTGACTTTTGGAAGAAGAATAATAAATAAACTTTTTCTCTAAGTCAGGATTTTCGATTGACGAGTCAGAAGGCAAATATTTGTAGATATACTTGAAAAAAGTTACAAAAGCAAAAAAAAGTCATATTTATAGTATTTCTAAGATTTTTTGAGATTTTGCAGATTTTCCAAAATTTCCCAAAATTTCCTAAGATTTTTTTGGATTTTCTAAGATTTCTGGATTGGAGCAACAAAATGCAAATTTTTATACATTAGAGTTTCTTTTTGTGAGATTTTTTTTAAATTTTCCCGAATTTCCTCCTGTGTTGCCTTTAGATTTCCTTTTCAAAAAGTTGAAAAAGCAAAAAAACTCGTCTAGAGTATTTCTAAGCTTTCCCAATTTTCTAAGATTTTCTTCGATTTTGCATTTCTTCGGATGTTTTATTTTCTAAGATTTCTTCAAATTTCTCGGATGGGTGATGATGAGATGATGTTTTCTCTTTAGAATGCCAAAATATTAAAGTCGTGTAGACATAACCATATCATAAGTAATTTTCTCAGATAGATACCAGAAGAAGGTTCAATACAAGAGGAAATTGCTGAGTAAATCTAGTGTACAAGTGAAGGGAAATCTCAAAAACCTTAGGAAATAGGAAATTCGAAGAAATGTAGAAAGTCTTATGACAATTTAAAAAGTTTAAATAAATTTTAGGAAATCTAAATCAATCTTGGGAAATTAATGGAAATTCAAGAAAATCTTAAAAAAATTTAGGAAATCTTATAAATACTATCAATGAGCTTCCTTTTCTTGTTTTTCCAATTTTTTCAAAAGGAAATCCTATGAAATCTAATATACAAAATTTTGCCTGTTTACTTGCTCTTCCAAAATATTCCGGGGAGTTTCGGTAAAAACAAAAGAAAATTGAGGACTTTTCATTCATGTTGTTCCCGGATATGATACTAAGAAAATTGATTGATAATATTAAAAAATACATTATTTTGTATTAGCATAACGGATTTTACTTTACTTCACTGTAAATTCAGTAAACAAAAGAGTGTTGTTCTATTGGATAATCATTAGTTCAAACAAATCAATAGGTACTTCAGTTTTATTTTAGTTCTACCCACTATAACAATTGACAAATCCCCCCTTGACCACTTTTCAATTGGGGGGATAAAGCTGCTCGTGCAAAGTTCAAAACAAATCAATTTTCAAATTTAAATTAATCTTCAATTTGCGTTCATCCTGTAGACAAAAATTCAAGGTTAATGATGATAACTAAGAACATGCGCAATAATTGCTGCTTGTTTCATAGTAATGCCCATCTTATCGGAACCTCTCCGTGTAAAGACTTTACTGAGGGCAAATCTCGAGAAGCCCAGACTGTTATTACACAGCAGAATGCCAAACATAAAAGTCTTTAGTGGAACTTCTCATCCCGATCTTGCCCAAAGGATCGTGGATCGTCTTGGTATCGATTTAGGAAAAGTTGTAACGAAAAAGTTTAGTAATTTGGAAACATGGTGCGTATTTAAATATTTTTTTTTAATTTTGCCGCTTAATTAATTTTGATTTATTAACTTAATCACTTTTTCTGTTTTCTCGTATATCCATTGATTTTTATTGCTATTGAACTTTTAGCGTGGAAATTGGCGAATCGGTTCGTGGGGAAGATGTCTATATTGTTCAATCGGGTAGTGGTGAAGTTAACGACAATTTAATGGAACTTTTAATTATGATAAATGCTTGCAAAATCGCATCTGCCAGTAGAGTCACAGCCGTAATTCCCTGTTTTCCTTATGCTCGACAAGACAAAAAGGATAAGGTATGTTTTTATTTAACCTAAATTTGTAGCATTTAAATTTTTAAATACAAAACGCCGGATTTTAAATTACACAGTTTATTACTGCACCCCCACATCTACTTAAATTTATCGAGCTGATTCTTGCCAAAATTTAGTAGTGTCAGGTGCCTTCATAACTTCAACTGTTTTTTTTTGTTTAAATTGACTTGGCACATGTCTGTTCTTGGTTAAGTGCAACAACCTGTCTTACTGGTTTGAATTATTATGGATCCATTTTTTTTATAAAATAAGTGATGTCATTTATGATTGATATTGCAAACCAATCAACACACTAAAAGTGAAATTGGTAATTACCTTTCGATTTCAATAATTAATTCCAGTGGATTTAATCAAGTCGCCATAATTCACTACTTGTGTTTGCCACATTGTTTTGTTTTTCAAAACTGAAAAGTAGTGCCGGAGGAACATCGGCACATCGTACTAAGTGATAGATTGAAAATAATCTTATCTTGTGAAGATAACATTTTATTACAATATAATTATGCTTTCTTCTTATTGTAATGAGTGATTAGTTAATTTGTGTATTATTATGGCATGCTTAGTTTCCTAAGTATTATATTGATAATTACGTACTAAGTGCAATTGTTCAATGTAGAGAAACTTTATGTAAGACAGAATTACATTGAAATCAATTTTGTTAAGTTTAACCAGTTTGAAGGCACATTTTCTGTTAACAGTTAATCTTTCTATGCTTTTTGTGTAATTTTATTAATTCCACAACTACTTTTCTTCCTTCTTTTTATGTAGTAAAATTTTTTTTGTTACGAAACACTGGGGGGTGTTTTCTATTTTGAACAAAATGCAATCTTTTGGGAGTATTTAGATTGGTGATTGTTTGCTTTTTATTAGATGTACATTTCTTATTAGTGTGCCTAAATCATTTTTAAAATTAAAATTGGTACGAATTAAAAAATACTCTGTATATTGTGGATTGTAAAGAGGCAAATTTTTAAATATTTTAATTACCTTGTGTACATTAGGTCTTAAAATTACTTGACGATGTTAATCAATGGACAGGGCGTTTTACTCCGCAATGTAAAAACTGCACAATCTATTAACTAATTTTAGGATGAAGTATTTCATCGATGTGTCTTATTTCTCACAAATTTTTTATTTCTACTTAAACTGGGTTTGTGGGTCTGGAAATTACCACCAAAGATGTTTCATTCAACGGCAACTTTATTATAATGTGATTTTCTAACGAAATTATCTTTTTGGATGCTGATGAGCTCCTCGGAGGAGAACTTGCTGGTCTCTCTGGATTTCTTTCTGACTGAAAAAACCTATCGACAAACTTTGCTGGCTTGACTTGGTTTGCTGGCTTCTCTAACATATCAATTTACAAGGTGACCTTCGCCGATTTGGATATTATGTTGTAAAGCATTGAAAAATAAGAAACTTTTTTTTTAGTTGCTGATAATCTGTTTTAGGAGGTTAATTGCCCTCCAAAAATATAGTGAAAAATCGAATTTTTGGATTTTCATATAGAAGGAGGTTTTTTGTTGTTGGATGAAATCAACTCCAAAATACTTGAATGTTATAATTTTTATATAATTTCCTTCTACATGAAAATTCAAAAATTAGAGTTTTAACTTATTTTTAGATGGCTATTACACCCTTTAAAGTCGTTTATGAGTAGCTATCCCTAGGAGAATAGGGATCTCCTATTTTTTGAGGTTCTACCATACAAATCGGTTAGTCACTGGGGTTTTCTTCCTTGTTAGTCGAATACTTTTAAAAACTTTAAAAAAAACTAATTATTTTTATCAAGTTCAACTTCAAACTCTAAATGCTTGTTCACAATGTACATAAGACATAAGAAATACATAAAACGTAAGAATTACACATACAAATTAGACCTTAATCGAATATTGAATAATACTGGAAGTTCTTTTGTTATATGCAAAAGAACATTCTACATCTGTACCTACTTGAAGATTTTAATATTATTCGATACTCCATTAAGCTTTTATTTGTATTTAAATTTTTAAGTCTTATGTTTGTCTTACTTTTTACGTACATTGTGAACAAGCACTAACTTTGCTGGTTCAACGATCTAGTCTATTCAAGCCAAATCTTCAAACTTGCTTATTCTGTTAGAAATTTTCTATTTCTCTGGATGATTTTTCACTTTTTTCTCTTACTGTGTATTGTAATACTACATATACAAGAGATCATGTTATCAGCATAGTTCATTTTGCCCCTGAAACAGTTTTAGATTCTATTGTGTCCTAAAAACTTCGAATAGTAATTTTTTGAATAATTAAATTTTATTATTTTAACCCATCGTTGGTACACTAAATTTCTCAACGTGATTGCTACACTATGAGCGACGCGCTCACATGTTATTTTTATATCATTATTAATTGCTCGACCAACTTAGAACGTCCAATCGTACATAGAAATATGTATATTTTTACCCTTTATTAAAAATGTAAATTATGTTTTGTATGTATCTACTATAAATAATTTTGTGCTAATCTCCAACGAGATGTTTGCGGAGTATTTGATTGTTGTGTACTAATGCTAGGTGTAGGTTCAGAAATATCACTATCGGACTCACAAAAATTGTTCTTCGATCTCCTCCAACTACGAAATTAATATATTGGCCACGATGAATTGAAAAAAATAGAAACACGTGTACGTATGGCGCTGATAAAAATATTGCGCGGTTAGCGCGACGCTCACTTTATTGGTGCTGTCAATATTTGTAGACATGTCATTTGCAGGTATTAATAGTATCAGATTAATTCGACATTCAGGTCTATTATGTATCACAAACGTTATTATAAAGGTGACAGTTATGACATACAATAAGGTTTTGTATTATGTATTTATACGATTGACGTTCTTAATGTTATTCATGTGAGCGGCGCACTCATTTGTGTACCAACGATGGGTTAATTATAAAATAATTATTTAATATTATGCGATTGAAAATTTGTTAAAAAATACCTTTTTAACTGCATTATAATGACTCAGAAGCTATACTGGAGTTATACTACAGTGATCAGTCTTAAATAAAAGTGTAAACTTTGGGAATTAATTCCAAAAAAAGTATATAATATGCAACTTTTTTTTCATGATTTAGCTGATTTAGTTGGACAGATTCTGGAAGAAACTGTTTTTTCATTAATAAATTATAAGGTAGTGGCTATCGGCTTACGTAGGATTTTGTTTGGATAAATTTTTTACTTTCCCCATACGTATACGTATGTACCTATAAGAGAAAGTATTGTAATCCACTCAAAAATGAAAAATCGAAATTTTGGTATTAAAATGTTTCTATCATGCCCTGATAAGTTTTTTGAAATATAAGCCGTCCAAGGTTGTTTTTCTTCCTAAAAGTAAGCCTGAAGTTCGACCTACAACAAGACTATTGCTTTGCAGAGAAGTTGGTATAAACTAGACTAAGTTTTTCGAATATATCAATCTTTCCCGATAAGGGGGGTTCCAACTGTAGAAGTTGATTAAACTTAAAAATTTCAGTAACTCTTCTTAGTCTTTGCAACACCTAAGTACTTTTTATTCTTTCTTTGCAGGAAATAATTTTCTTTCTCGTGATTTTCGATATTTTCACAGAAATGAGACACATTTATGTAACACTTGTTCAAAAAATTCACATATTTTCTTAAACAAAATTTACAGTATAGGCGAAAATGTTTAAATGTGTTACAAATTTTAATTATTGTTACAATGCAAATAAAAAACATCGGGCAATGCTTTTAGGGTGGAAATGCAGATGACAAAGAACGAAGCGTTGAAAAATGGAAATCTATCGAATGGAAATACAGGGTAAACGTTTATTTTAAAAATATTACAAATAGGGTTGCTTAATGTTTTGTTATAGCAATTAATACCTACATACAACCAACAACTACTTTTAGTACTTATTTATAATTTTGAATTTAAATGGGCACACGTGTAGCATGTATTTTAAGTTTATTATAATTTTAATTATATATTATTATATTTATGGTATACAAGATTTTACACAAGTGCATGACGTACAATATAAAAGAGTAGACAAGTTAATCTCGAAAAATAGATCACTAAATTTTGTAATAATTAATTTAACTATATTTTATTATTTCAAGTTAGTAACAATTACGAAATTTCTGCCTTACGTCTAAGTTAATGAACCTTACACTGTTTGATAAAAAATAATTTCTTGTGTTGCCAATCACAAAAGGTCATCAAATAATAAGTAGATTAACGTGGTAGTTTCTAGCTTTTTTATGGAAAACTGTTGCACTTGTTTAGAATTTATTTTGTAATAAATTTGCATTATTTTGTTACGGCTACGTAAATATTTTAAGAATTTGTTATTGGAAATTGCGTCAACTATTACGCAAATAAACAAATTTATAATACGTCAATAAATTAGTCTTTGATTGATTACTTTCAATGTCGAGTTCAAATTTTGACTCATCACGAAATTGTAAAATTAATATTTTTATGGAGATATTTTCTCTTCATTTATCATCGATCCTTTATTATGTAAAATTGTCGTGCCGTTACAGGGGTAAATGGAAAAGAGATCAATTTTATAATGAAAATTTCTTTTCAATATTTGTTCAACAGTTTAAAACATATTTTTCCAACCTTGTTGATCTTTCCCTCACCCCATTTACGTAGGTAGGATAATTTTATATTATTTATAGAAAATATCTCCAATCAATATTTTATTATACAAATGTAAATGATGTAAATGTTATGGTGGTATTTGTAGAAAGTGATAGGAATCTTCCCATCTTGCAGTAATTGAACCCTCATTATGATAAATTGTTAATCTAATTTTAGTATGGCGTAATCTTATTTGTTAATTTAAAACTTGAAATTATTTATTTAAGAAATTTATTTGCTAAATGGTAATCTAAATTTTAGTGTTTGTTAATGTTACCGAATTATTACATTGGGTAATAATTATTAAAATTAATAGGAAACTTAGAAATAAACTTCCAAGTCCACAAATTGTAGAACCTACATTTAAACATGAAATAATATAAATCACAGCTTAAGATTTGAACTAGTGACCCTCAGAACTACAGTAGTCCAGCTGTTTACTATTGGAATTTCTTACTAAGAAATTATATCAGCTATTAACTAAAATTTCCATTACATTACACTTATACATAGTAGATAGTCTGGTCTCTGGTGCCAAATTCTTATTTGTGTAAATTGGCAATAAAAATTCAATTGTTTACATGAAATAGTAATCTTTTAGCTCATGGTTACTTCGATCAAGTTTTGATTTTATAAATATAATTGTAAGATTTGATGAACCTCTATTCTCGAAGACTATTTTCTTCATTCTTAAAGTATCAAACCACATACTTTTATTGCTATGAGATATCTTTATAAATTTAGATAGACACAATAATTTTATTCGTATTTGTGCAAATGAAATTGATATACTGTCCTTATCGGCTTAATATGCTGGTTTACGATATAATGCCTATTTTGCCTTTAACAATCGATTGGTCGCGTTATTTTGCTCTTACACAAAAATACATGTAATTGTGTAAATATTACTGTCAAGTGCTAATTGGATAAACTAGCAATGGGAAAACTTTGAACTGTTTCATATTTTAATAATAATAATTATTATTACACATAATAATTTAATTTAAATATCTTATTTTATATCTATTATGTTACATTTGACTTCCTACTTCTATTCCAGAAACAAATACTAAATTAGTTAGTTAATTCCTTAATCACTAAATTAGACTCGAGGAATGAAATAAAGATTTTTTTTTTAATATCTTGCAAGAGGAAGCTTATAAAAGCAATGGAGGTTATCTTTTATCTTACTCTTGTGGTTACGACACTCGGTACGCTCATTTGTAAAATTGTTCATTTAGTTGAATAACGAAAAACCGTGCTGTAATGAATTTGTTAGCTAATGAGTGCGGAAATGAACCCCATTATCTAACTAAAATGAGTTAAGAAAAATCTAATTTTCCTGACGGCAGAAAAATAAATCACCGTTGCATTTATAAGGATAAATTAATAATCATGTGGGGAAGAATATAATATTTATTATAAATATAATGTTTTGGTTACATCACTGACACTGAAATTTGTAGATTACCCTAGTATAGTAATTGCAATGTAAATAATATTATTTTTATAATAATTATTTAAGCTTATTTTTAATTTAGAACTTGTTGAAATGGAAACAAAAACTTGCAAGATAAGATACATTAGGTATTTTAATATCCCAATCGTATTTTGTTAAATAATTCTTACATTTATTCCTTAATATGTGACCAAATTTTTTGCATGTTTATCCTGAGTTGGTAGGTAATACAAACAAATTTAAATTAGCATGACGCACTAATTAAATACTAATTTGTTATAATATAATTTGTTTACACTTTTTTTACTAATATCGATTTTTGTGGATAATTTATTACTATAACATCTTCTAGAATCTTAGTATTTTTATGACGTAAAATTGTAGTTTTATATGGGCGCTGCATTAAGGTGTAAAATTTGCATGAATTTACTAATAGGTACACTTTACTAACCAAAAGTCTGTATTACATTACACAATTTTTTGTGGAAATCGTGTAATGTCATACCTACAGCTTTAACAGTTGCTAAATTTCTTAACGGGAAGCTTTTTTTATTGTTGGTTTGTTTTGTTGAACTAAATTTCAGGTGCATTTGCAACATGGCACTCGTTTTATTTTTGTTGGTTTTGTTAAGTAATAATTTTGTTTTTTCGACTTTTTGTTGTCCGTCTGAAGTACATTTAAGTTTACAGAAATTTTAATGTTGTTGCAAATGGACCTAAGTCGTACAATAATTGTAATAACATGTTTTTGTCAACAGAGCCGGGCACCTATCTCAGCTAAATTGGTCGCCAATATGTTGTCGGTTGCTGGAGCAGACCACATTATCACGATGGATTTACACGCATCCCAAATTCAAGGTTTCTTTGATATTCCGGTAGACAATTTATACGCCGAACCTGCTGTGCTGAAATGGATCAAGGAAAACATTCCCGAATGGAAAAACAGCATTATTGTATCTCCGGATGCTGGAGGTGCAAAAAGGGTGACCTCGATTGCTGACAGATTAAACATCGAATTTGCCATTATTCATAAAGAAAGGAAGAAGGCAAACGAAGTGGCTTCGATGGTCTTGGTAGGCGATGTCAAAGACAGGGTAGCTATTCTAGTCGACGATATGGCAGATACTTGTGGCACCATATGTCACGCAGCCGAAAAGTTAATGGAAGCCGGCGCTACAAAAGTGTACGCAATTTTAACTCACGGGATATTCTCTGGCCCAGCTATATCTAGGATCAATAATGCTTGCTTCGAAGCCGTCGTTGTTACAAACACAATCCCTCAGGACGGACACATGAAAGAGTGCCCTAAAATACAGGTAACTTTGTTTATTAAAAAAGAAACATTTATTTTTCACATGAAATATTCTTTTAACAATTATTTATAATTTATATCTTACAACATGCTACATATTCCTATCAAAATACTTTTTTTTTATTCTTTAGGCAGATAATTATTATCATGAATTGAACATGTAAAAATAAGTAATACAAAAATTAAATAATTTATTTTTATTTGCAGTGTATCGATGTGTCGATGATGTTTGCTGAAGCTGTACGTCGAACCCATAATGGCGAATCAGTGTCATACCTCTTTTCAAACGTTCCTTATTAAAAAAATTGAAGAATCTTTCTAATTATTGTTGTAATAATTTTTTTATATTGACGTATTAGTGTACTCAATTATAATACTGTCAAGTTTTGTTGTAAATTTTTTTACGAATGTCGTAATGTAAAAATTCTAATGATTATTACCGATGTTGATCAAAATTTAATATTATTTTTGACAAATACATTTTTATGTACGTAATTTCTGTTTTTTTTTTTAAACACTCAACTACTTTCACATTAACATTAATCCGGGTTTCTTTTGTTATAACAAAACGACTCACAACTTATGCATTTAAGCGAACCTTACACCTAATTAATGTATGATTTGCGTTTTTATTTTGATACGCCCTCTGGCAAATCCATATCGAACACCATGGGATAATTTTTTGGTATATAATTAATATCACATGTAGAAGCATTTATGTAAATTGTGTCCTCGTCGGAGGTCACGCCATAGCCTTAAATTTTGTAAAACAGGTTAAAGTTTGTAAAAGTTTTGTTGCCAAAAAATACCTTCATGAATGTGTCCAAAAACGTGGTACTTCGGTCTTACACGTTGCTGAATTGTTGAGAGCAACTCGACACATCCCTGGTGATCACCTGTTCTTACCAGATCGCCGTGTCCTAAAGGAGGTCCGTGAGTCATTAAAATATCTGTGTCTTCAGGTATTTGATTCCACTTCATCAGTAAAGGTTTCCCTCTGGGAAGATTAAATGCCCATTTTCCAAATTCGGGTTGCCTAAAGTGAAAATTAAAATAACATCTTGTTAGGATTTTTTAAAATCAGATTGAACAATTTTTAGATTATTTGAGATAACATTTTTTTTTAATTCTGAAAGTGCCAAATATTGTGGAATGGACTTGTGTAACAACAGAACAAGTTAATACAAAAAATTTGAATAGAAAACACCGGAGGAGATTTTTTTTTGTGACACTAAATATGCCACTTAAAATCTTTTGAAAAATCGAGAATGGATTAATCTATGAGTTAATTGGGTGCATGATCTTAGATGCATTTACAAATTTTTTCTATGAGAAATGCTTAATCGCACCCGAGCGTAGCGTAGCACTTCACGACTAGTTTCAACGTCAACTGCAAATCTAATAAAAATGATATTTTAAGCAAAAAAGTGAAAAGTAAGCCAAAGAAGAAGGTAATAAGAATCAAATTTGAAAACACATACAATAAAGCACCTGCAAAAAATGTCCCAGATTTTTATTGCCGAGTACTGAAAAGTGGGCTTTTCCTCACTCAATGGCAATTGAAAAGTAGAACTTTTCTAACGGCAACACAAAAATAATATATTATTTGCTAACTTTGGTATGGAAAGAAAATCAGAAAATATAGCTTTTCAAAATGCAACTAGGAAAAAGTTAATTTGGATGTATGAATCGTATTATCAAGTAATTGGTATGTATACGTGATAGTATATAGCTAATTCTCAACAGATAGTCTCAATTTTGCCCATGCAGAGTGAACCTTTACCCGAAGATATTATAAATATTTATAAACAAAAAAAAATTATTGATGTTTCGATTTTTCACATAAATAACACCCACTTGTTGATGTGAGACTGGTTTAGCGCATTCTGTTGACGGCGCGGCGCGTGTACTCGACGTAAATGGTTGCAACTTGCAACAAGTTGTTTTAAAGGGTGAAGCCAACTTCAGTTGTCTTCTAGCCGTGCAACTGTTCTTAAATTTATTTTAAATTGAATTACGTTATAGCCGGATTTAGCTTAAAAAGAGATTCATGCCATTCTAAACCCTTGATTTTTGAGTTCTTCGGTAGCTTCTTTTAATTTTTTCGGTTTTTGACCCTTTTTTACCCGAATCTTTGAATAATCCATAAATTTTAATATTTATATTTGTAATTTTCCGCGATAAAAGTCCATAATTTCAATAAGAAACTTTTTAATTTTGGGTAAAGATTATCGTAGGTACTATTTCGTACACCATTTTTTTTCAAAATTGCAGACTGATAGTTGTATATACTTATTTTCAGAAATCCGCACCCTAGTAGACAGTTAAAAGCAACAAATAACATACACTCCAATTATTTAAACTTAAATTAGAATTTAAATTTATGATGAGTGTTGAAAGGAAATGATTACAAACGCGTGTGATATTTGCACAACGAGGTGTCAGCCGAGTACATTATGTACATGTAACATTTGGCGGTTTTTGAGATTATCCAAAAGATACTCTATGATCTTCTGCAAAATTGCCTACGGTTTAAAGTAAAATAAAACATTTTTTGATGGTGCAGGTTTAGAGAAGACTTGCAAAATTCATTTGGCATTATAATCGTCTTATTTAAAAAAATATTTAATGAAAAATTGATTTGGGGTTAAATATTATTGTGGTCTTTCTGTGGCAAAATAGCGGCAATTTTTCTTTTTAACAATATAGTCTAAACGGAAATGTTCATCAGACATTGAAATAATATGCTAATATCTGATCATTCAGTGATGTGGTCAAGGAAGTGCCTATATAGAATTACACCCTAGTTAGACATTGATTGCTAAATAAAGCTCTCAAATTTCCTCTATAAGTTGCATTGGCTGGCACTGATAAGACCCGAGAATACTGCATGGAAGATATAAAATTTGATTTACATACGTCTAGCAGCGTTAAAAATACGCTTAAATAAATATTTTTTTTAGTAGAGAACAATAGAAATTAATAAAAATAAATAGTACACATTGTTTATTGGTATTTAAACTTTATAAAAAAATTTATTTCACTTTATTGTTACAAAAATTATTATATAAAAATTTACGTGATCCACAACACTAAGTTGTTCCACGGTCGGCCTCATATCTCCAGTAAATGTTGATTGATCTTCAAAATTAAAAAAAGATCTTGTAAAATAAAATTGTAGTTATAGTCTGTCGAGCCGGAATTTTGATATTTTGATTTAAACATTTTATAAAAATAATTAAAGTGTAAAATTTATGACGTAAAACGCATACTTTTTCTTTCAACTGCCATAAATTGCTTAATTTTTCGAAATTCAAAATTCCGTCTCGACAGACTATAACTACAACTTTATTTTACAAAACTTTTTTTTTTAATTTTGAAGATCGATCAATATTTACTGGTGATGTGATACCGACCGTGGAGCAACTATTTTTTTCTTAGTGTTGTGGATCACATGAATTTTTATATAGTAATTTTTGTAAAAATGAAGTGATATAAATTTTTTTATAAAGTTTGAATACCAATAAACACTGTACTATTCATTATTATTAATTTCTATTGTTATCCCTACTAAAAAAAATTTTAATTTTAGCTCATTTTTAGCGCTGCTAGACGTGTGTAAGGCCTTAAGAAAAGTTTTCTTTCGGCGGACTTTCTAGTTTACCATATTTTCATGTGACAATAAAACAAGCGGAATTCTGTGAAAGCCTATCAACAACTATATCATTATTAAAATAGAAGATATGAAGGTTTAAAATAATGTAGTTAATTGGACAACAAGAGAAGATGTTATTATTTGACGAGAAGGACCCCTTAAGGGTAACTTTAGGATCGGGACTAGTTTTGGTAGGTTGAAAGAGCATTGAAATAAAGCGAACACCTATTTTATTTTAACGTTTAAACGTTTTTAATTGCAATATTTGAGCTAGTTTATGCCACTATAATCTATCTGATGAGATGGTAACGCGTCTGCAAGTGAATTGGAGGATCCCAAAAAAAACTATTACTGCTTGGAAGCTAACCTGGACTTTTCAATTCACTTGCGGACGAATTACCATCGTAGTTAGAAGACTTTCAGATTTTTATTGCATAAACTAGCCGAAGTATTGCATTCAAACTTTTAAACGCTATTTTTAGTGCTCGTTCAACCTACCAAAGCTTGTCTCGATCTCAGAGTTATACTTAAAGGGTTCTCTTCGCGAGTATGCAGTTTTATAAAATAAAAATATTTACCATGGACTACCGTAAATTTTGATACCATAGACAATCACAGGCGAGTCTTCCAAATAAATACAATTTGTTAAATATTGACTAGCATTCGAAGGTACTGTGTTGCGTTCCGCAAACCTAATAAACGGTTTCTTAATAATATCTAAACAACTAACTAAGTGTGATTGTGCGGAACTCGTATTTCTCGCGCTGGGATTAAATATTTGTAAAATGTTTTCGCATGTCGGATCGAAACTGATTTCGTGATTTCCGGCAATGACAATTTTGAATTTGTGTGGTAAGGTTCCTAAAACACAAAATTATATTGCACAATTAATGTTTCAAATGTAATTTATAGTTCAATTACCTAACCATTTATTAAACGTCTTTATTTCTTCGTCTCTACCGAAACTTGTAAAATCGCCGGCATGAAGAAGGACATCTCCAAATGGAACTTTAAAATTGAGATTGTGCGTGAGGGAATGCGTGTCGCTCATACACACAAATCTTACTTTATTGGGACTCACTGCTTCTTGTGGTATATCCAAATTGACAGGAGTTACTTTTTGGTTTTGCCATATCGAATTCCAAACTGCCGATGGATTATTAGTTAATGGATGAACTGTTACTTTTAGTTCTTCCATGTTTGAATTGTGTTAGTTTGTGTGTAATTTAGGCCTATAAAAACATAAAAGTGTGCATCAAATGATTATGGAAGTGAGATGAATGTTTTATGATCAAAATAAGGAAATGAAAATTTTACTAACAAGTTGCTCGATTATTTCGTTTTCTTTGTCAAGTGTTTTTAAAAATTGAAATACTATTTTTAGCGCAAAATGCTTTCAAGTTTAATGCATAATTAAAAATGCGTGCAAAAGCGAACATAATTAATTGGTAGATAATCTAAAATATTCGTGATAATTCTACTAACGCAACAACTTAATTATATTACTAGTACTAGATAACAGGGAAAGGGAAATCAATACTTTCTCCCAAAAATGTTTCCATTTACAAGCAATATTGATTTAACTTGAATGCAACAAAAAATGTTTACCTTCATTTTAGATTTTCTATTTCTGGAACCACGTCCGCTGATCTACGCTAAATGTTGAATTTTAAAAGCCGAGTTGAAGGGCACATCATTGCAATGGACCTATCAAAAAACAGGACTCACTTGGTAGACTTCGGTAGTTATCGTTTGTGACGCAAGATGACACGTCGAATAATTGAAAAGAAATTCTTTTTCCTAGTTAGGGGAAAATTTAATATTCATAAATTTTTTTTTACAAAATTTAGCTCTCAAATGGAATTTAATAAAATAGACAAAAACTCAATTAATTAAACAGAGAAATTTTTAAATATACAACCGTCAAGAGTCCGATTTCCATCATTCAATTAAAATGAAATTTCAATCGGTGAACAAAAATTTATTGTTTTATACAAAAAATATATTGATTGTATTTATAAAAGTATTAAGGCAGAATTTTAGTTTGAAGCAAAGTAATTTTTGTGATTTTTTTTATGAGATTATTAATAAAGATCATTGAAAGGCTTAATAAATATATTCTTGAAATGCTTAAAAAAAATTTTTAAATATGTTTTGTGCATTCTTTATATATACAGAAACATTATTTGAATGAAAAGTAGCGCTGGTGTTAAAATCTTGAAAATGGGCCATCTAAATCAAAACAAATCAGAAGTTTTAGGTTCCATATAACACTAGCAACCACCTGAACTAAAATTATCCTAAAATTTTAATTTTAACTATATTTTTTTGCAAAAAAATGCGGAAAAAAAATTAGAATTTTTCTGTTTTTTTCATTTTTTTATTGCCATTTCATTATTTTTGCATGTATATTAAACATTTTAGTTCAGTCGGTTGCTATTGAACCTAAAGCTTTAACACCAGCGCAGCCCCACCTACTAATCGAGGCATGACATTTAAATAATGTTTCTGTATATAAAAAATGCATAAAATATTTCAAAACATTTTTTTTTAAGTATTTCAGGAGTGTATTTTTAAATTCTAAAAAACCTCATATCAATATCTATTAATAATCTAAAAAAAAATCACAAAGATTTCTTCTTCTTTTTTGAGCTTCCAAAGTAGAATACTGCCTTAAGGTCGATCCATCTATGTTCATTCTTTCATTAATTATTGTCTACTCAAGTTTTCAAAGTGCACTGTGGGATTGCTTCAGAAATTGTGTCCCCCAACTTTAAAGTTGTAGTTTCGAATAAATTGAAATTAAAACTTCAAGTCTATAAATTTCAGCTTGCAAAAATGGTGGATTTTTTTAGTTTTTTTTTACGATAGAATTTAATTGCCTTCTAGAAGCTGCAAAGTGAATTTTGATTGATTTTTTAGTTTTTGAGTAATCGTAAACTATCAAATTTTAGTTTCGAATGATAAATTAAAATTCAAGTTTCTAGTATGACAATGTAATAATTTTTTAATATTTTTTGAAGTTTTAAGTTAATCTGCTATACCTGGTCCATATAGCAAACCCTTGCTTTTATGTTGAGGATGGACGATGAAAACTATTCAAATAGACGGCACTTTAGGTGATTTGGTCTCCAGTAATTTGATCCCCGGTAATTTCACCCCTTTGTAATTAGATCTCCGTGGTAAATTGGTTTCCGGTAATTTGATCCCAGGAAATTTCGTTCCAGGTAGTTTCACCTCCGGTAATTAAATCTCCTGGTGAATTGGTCCCCGGTAATGTGACCCCCAGTGATTTCACCTAACAGTTAAATTAAGCTCGACCGGTGGATCTCTCTTTTAACAGTGGTAAAAATCATAAACTAACATTAACCTACATAACCGTTCCATATCTTCGCGCGGATATCTCTTTTTTACTGACAATGTAACTAACACCAAATAATTACAAGCTTACCGGGGACTAAATTACCGGGATCAAATTACCGTGATCAAATTACCGTGGACCAAATTTCTGAGAGTCAAATTACCGGATACGTTTTGGTCAATCCAAGGTATTTGATTATTGAGTATTCAACAGCAATTAAAAGAACAAAATATAAAGTATTAGGTATCTTTAGACGTGGAAAAATGTCCCTTTAAATTGATACTTTTTTCATTCTTATCCGGTTATAATGGAAAGCAGAAATTTGAGAAAAATTCAATTTGCATGTTATTTCCCTACGGTTTGGTGTAAGGTCGGTCACCCGGTAAATCATACATAAGATTATTTTTTTAAATTAAATTTTTCTTTTATACACTGGTTTATTAAAAATTGATTACAAAACAAACTTTTACTACAACTAACAAAAAATAATATAGGTACTTAAATCTTTTCGCTTATTTTTGAGTAGCCCTGTCCATTTTCTAACAAATTTGTTATTACAGTAGAATCCGCTTAATGTGATCACTTTGGGCCAAGAACATTTTGATAACATTAACCGACTGATAACAATAAGCAAATTTCAGAAAAAATGAATTTAAGAAGAATTAGGTAAATTTAGCAAGAATAAATTAAACTTAAATTGAAATGCATAAAGCAAAGTGCATATTTATCAAAATAAAAATAGAAACACGCCATGAAACGGGAAACTTAATTCGTTTTTGTATAGAAATTAAAACGAATGACGTGTTTTGTAAAGATATATAAAATTTCAATGACCAATCAGAAAAAGATACTTCGAAAAAGAGAATATTGTGTAGGAAATTCCTTGAAAGTGATAATAATAAGCGGCTTTTTGATCACATTATCCGGTGGTTTTTGTATGTAAAGTGATTAAAGCGGCCGGTTCCCAGTCAAAATGATCACAATAACCGACTGATAACATTATCCGTGATCACATTAAGCGGATTCTACTGTATTTAAAATCTATCCCGTTCGAACCGGTCCCGTAGGTACTTTTTGTTATTTAATTTTAATGAATTTGGTTTCATTAAAATAGTTTTATAAAGAATTGCCAAACCCTCTTATAATTGTTAAAATTCCCGTTTAATTTGGCCAATAGCGGCTTGATTAAAGAATTATGCGTGATACCAAGAAGTTCCAGCCTACCAAACTGAGAAACACACTAAATAAAAGTCACACGATGTGGTATTTTCATTTTCAACATCTCAATTTTTTTTAGAACATTAAGTTATTCTACAGTGTCAGTTAAATTCAAAGTTTATAGTTTAAAAAAAAATACTTATATCAAATCAGACCAAATCAGTTCGGCTTCTATGCCTCTCGGGTTAGTAATTCCCCTAAATTATCGAACGCCATCAACATCAACACCAGATGAAGGAGATAAAAGGCAGCTGCGCTAATTGTTCAATTAGCTTTGGCTTTAGTAGTGAACAAAAAATATTTCTTATTAGTTGCCCAACTAGCACAACGAGGTATAAACTTTAAGTAAATTTTACGTAATTTTTAGTAGCTGACTTAACTACGGCGACTTTATTTGACTTAAAAGTTTACGTGAATTTGACGTAATATTTACGAAATGGAGAAAAAAATTACATTAAATTTGGGTAGAATCTAAGTAATTTTAAGTAAATTTGGCTAATAAGAAAATATAACTATTAGTTAATAATAACCTATTAGTGAATATAACTATGTATCACCAAGTAAATTTTACGTAAAATTAAGGTAAAACTGACTAAGATTGACCAACATTTTACCTGCATCTCGTAGTTCATATGAAGAACTTAAAAGTTGAAAAATGACTGGTTAAATTTTTGTATCTCTATCTCAGCATTTCCCTCTGTTTCATAAGTATAAAGTATAATCTTTCTATACCGTTCTACTTAAAAATTGTCAACTAAGTAAGTTTATATTTTCAACCACACTATAAACCAAATAATGATTAATATTTAACAAGTAGGTATATTACATTTTTAAATCGTAAATAATAAAATTACGAACTGAATTCGGAAAATTCAAAACTCAAGGTATCAGTTTTACTTCTAAAAATTAGAATTCGCCTCGATAAATATGAAGTTTTAAAAAAAAATTATTAATTAATTTTTAAATAATGTAGGTACTTATTTTGGTTACCTTAACACGCTGAAGATATACATACAATTTAAATTCTTTATAATAACTTAAATATGATTTTTTATTACTTAATTTTACAATTTATATTTAGAAAAATAACAATTTTACTATTTACCTATTGATATTTTTCATGAGATATGACAAAAGAATTTTTATCAAAATTAATTGCGGATTTAAAATTCTTAACTAAATACTAAAATTTAAATCGCTTTACCATAGCAATACTATGGCTTTACGGTAATTGGTAAATTCTTAGATCATATAATATATATGATCTAAGGGTAAATTATTGGTAAAACAAACGTAAATTATACCTATAATAAAATCCTAAAGTACTAAGTTACCTGGAAGTTAATAAATAAACAATAAGAGAGACTAACAGTACATTTTACCTATTTTATGTCTACAGGTACATGTTAACTATTATGTCGGGTTTAGGTTAAATCAGGGACGTAGCAACAGGTGGTGCTAGTGGTGCCGTGCACCAGGGCCCGAAACGAAGAGGGGCCTGGTTGCCCTTTCAACACTATTTAAAGTTTATGCTATTTATAGAGTAGAAATTTAAAAAAAAGAAAAGAAAGCAAAGAACACAAAAATTCAAAGGAAAAAAAATTATGTTTGGGAGAAAAAATGAATGTCACAAAAATAATGCAGAAATATAAACTACAAATGATAAGAGCATTGGATTTCATCTAGCTTTTACCATTGTTTATCAATATCGATAATCGATATAGATAAACAATGCTTTTACTTATAGGTAAAAAAAATGCTTTCGGCATTGATAAAATTTTCATTTATCAGACTGGTCAGGTAAGTTTCCAATGTAATTATTACCTACTGAATTTATAACATATAAGTCAGTCTGATAAATGAAAATTTTAACGAATTTCAAAAGTAACAACTCTAGATGAAATCAAATGCTCTTATCATTCATAGATTATACATTTCTTTTCAATAAAACTTTAAATCTGTGGTAACATGCTAGAAGGGTATAAGTACAAATAGTAAACTTGACAGGAGAAACAAAAAACGGTTTTTTAATTATAACCTTAAAAGTAATTAGCTTATAACTTATTCTACATATAACCACTAAAATTTTACTTAGAAAATTTAATTGCTATCTCACAAATGTATCACAAATTACCTTATAGCAAAAAATAAAATAAAAAATTACTGATTTTTTTATTGATTTTAAGTGTATCTGTCAAAAATTCGTAAATTTCCAATTATTTGTTAACATTGACTTTTCTCCTTATACCAGAAGTTCACACCTGTGAACACCTATTATTATGAATCTAATTCTATAAAAAAAATGCATTTGAGTATAAGTGGACTTATTCCCTTATAGCATGTGACCACAGAAATAACAAGTTAAATTCAATAATATAATGAAATTATATTTTTAAGCTTTCAGCAACTGTTATCGCCTTCGTCAAAATATATTACATGGAAACCAGGAAAAAGAAAAACACATTTTCATTTTTTGATACGACCTAAGATCCAAAATTAAAAATGATCGTGAGTTAAGGAACAACCTATAATGAGTTTCCGTCAAATAGAAAAAACTTAACTCCAATGTGTGCATTTTTATTCTAATAAAATTGTTATTTTAAATTTTAGAATTATCATTTTAAAACAATGAAGGGGACCCGCTGTGACCTACTTGCACCGGCGCCCGGCTTTGACTTGCTACGTCCCTGGGTTAAATATTGGTAAAATTTACATACTACATCTTTACCTAAACGTAAATTTACCTATAGGTGCATAATAGGTAAATTATTTGGTAAATTTACACTACAAAATTAACCAAGAATTACTTTAAAGTAAAACAAACTTTCAAGTCAAAAAATAAATGTAAAATTACGTCAGTTTTACTTTTATATTGACCTAGGAAACAAATAAACTTCTAAATTTATGTTTACCTAAAAAAATACCAAAACTTACTTATAGATCTGAAGATTATGTAAAAATTACATGTTGAGGTAAAATTTACTGAAAATGTTCTAATGTGCTACTTGGGCAGTGGAGTAAGTAGGGGGGGGGGGGCAGAGGGGGACACGTGTCCCCGGGCGCAACGCTTGGGGGCGCCAAAATGAGTAATTTAATGAGTATATTTTATTTATTACATTATTATATTTCATTTTATTTACAAATCGTATAAATTATGGCATTCCCTTGGAAAAAAAACGCAACCTATCGGTCCGAGAAAGGGCGCAGTTTTGTGCCATGTCCCCGGGCGCAAATTACCCTAGCTACGCCACTGTACTTGGGTGATTTCGCATCCCGCGATACATCAGAATTATTAAGAAAAAACGGCAACAAGAAGAAGAACAAAGTCGAGCATTTAAAATCGCTGCTAAAAAAGCGAAACAAAACAAGATTAAAAAAGAAGCACAATATAAACAGTGTCGTAACTATAATAGGCTAGGGTGACTGGGGCGGTCGCCCTGGGCGCAAATAGGGAACGCAGAGAACTCGAAGTCGCTTTTTTTTGTCAAATAAAAAAGCTTAAAAAAAGTCACTATTTATAATAAATACAACAAAAATAGTGGAGAAGGCAACAACGGTAGTTTAAATAGGAAAGAAAGGAATTTACTGGGACCTCTAAAGGCAATAAATTGGACAAGAACCGTTCGCGATAATCAGTTAAATGGAATGGAAAGATCTCCTAACCAGTTTAAAAACCGTTGTTTTGGTCGAGGTAGAAAAAAGCCCTATCCGTAAAAGCGAAATTTCAGCCGAATGAAGTCACGGTGCAATCATTTCGAACTGTCGAGGGTCTAAAGAACTAACCCTGGACGAATGGACTGTTATTAAACTTGCCAGTCGTGCAAAACCTCAGCACAACATCCGTATAAAGCTATAGAAGGTGAAAATCAAAGCTGATGGAAGATATTAGAGCTAAAAAACAAGAAGGAGGAAGAAGAAAAAACATCAAAGTGAAATTCGATGTTTCCCAAAATACACAACATGTTTTGGGAATCATGGAACGATGGTCGTCGTTTGAAGTTGCCCAAGAGCAAATCGGAATCGTCGGCCTAATGTGATTCTTCAAAATAAAGAATCATACCGTTATGAAAAGGTCATAAAAGTTGAAGATGAATGTTACTTTCCTAGCTCAATTAAATACATTAAATTTAAATTAAATATTTTTAATAAATTGTTTTTTTTTCTTTGGATTTTGCAATTTTCGGTATTGAAAAAAATAAAGAAATTTATTTGTAGATGTAGTTTTAGATTCAGTTTCACATTTCTACAAGTGTACAATTGTCACATGGAAAGCTACCAGTGAGAGTCCCCCGTTTCCCAATAGGGTCTTCACTGCGAGACTTAAAATAATTTGTTTGCAAAAAATAAATTTTAAAAACATTCGTCGCGGGTATCTTGAAATAAAATACAGAACCGTGGTATTTTATTGATTTTAATTTTTTCGTATGAATATTATTCGATCAGCCCTCGTATGAAAATCTGATTTGCACATAACCTATAACATTTTGTTATTGGTTCGTGATGCAATCCATAAATCTAATCTTATCGTAAAATAAGTTTCCTTCTATTAAACTTCATTTTAAATGAACGTTTTATTTGAACAAGTGAGGTTTTTGAAAAAATAACAATGCAAACCATAGAGGTTCATCCTCTGACTAGCAATCCGACAGCGGCCTGGAGAGAAATTTCCCAAACTCAAAAAATATTCAAACTTAACGTAAGGCCTCCCGTGAAACCTGTAGATAATACCAAACTAAGGTTTGTTTGCATGAGCGATACTCACTCCCTGACACATAACATCAAGTTTGATGTACCCGACGGTGATGTATTTATTCATGCCGGTGATTTTACAAAATGCGGTCAGATGGAAGAGGTGAAGGAGTTTAATAGGTGGTTGGGTAAGGAATCTACTTCAAATTTCATTTGGCTTCTTACGCAACATCATTTTCAATTGTAGAAGGTTTACCACACAAATACAAAATTATAATTGCCGGCAATCACGAACTAAGCTTCGATTCCAGTTTTATTCACTTGTTTAAGAATATTAACGAGCATTCCAACAGGCATGGTGGAATTGGCGAAGAAGAGATTCCCACATTGGGTATGGAGAAAAATGCTTTGAATGAAGCCGTTAGTGCCATTAACATTAAACAATATTTAACAAATTGCATATATTTGGAAGACTGCGGTATCGAAATTTGTGGAGTCAAAATTTATGGAACTCCTTGGTTGGTTAACTTGATCCTAGCTTTGTATTTTTATTACGTGTGCAATTTGTAGGCAACCTGAATTTTGTAAGTGGGCTTTTAATGTTCCAAGGGGAGAACCTTGTTTAAAAAAATGGGAATTAATCCCCGGAGGTGTTGATGTGCTGATAACGCACACTCCACCTCTGGGACATGGTGATTTGGCTTGTTCTGGTGTTCGTGCTGGCTGTGTCGAGTTATTGTCGACTGTTCAAAAGCGCGTGAAGCCCAAATACCACGTGTTTGGACACATACATGAAGGTAAAACCTGTTGGAAGATTACTGTTGTCTGTTTACTAATTGAAACCCTTGTAGGTTACGGTATAACATCGGATGGTAAAGTAATATTTATTAATGCTTCTACATGTGACATCAATTACATACCCAACAACGTGCCAGTAGTATTTGACGTTCCAATACCGGACGGACATACCAAAGTTTAATAATGCATAATCAATATGTAACCGTATCAAATTTTAGAATTCTGGATTTTTAACATTTATATAGTTTAGGAAATTTTAAGTTATTTATATTATTGTGAATAAAAAGAGTTTTACATATTTTTAAATAGCATTTTTTTGAAAATTGAAAAAATATTTACATTATTGCTTAACTATTTTACCTCGCACAATTTTAACATCGTCAACTGGTCGATCACTTTTATCAGTTTCAACTAAGCCTATTCGTTTAATAACTGTCATACCGGACTCGATTCTGCCAAAGATTGCATGTTTTCCATCTAACCATTGAGTTGGAGCCAAAGTTATAAAAAATTGAGAACCATTAGAATCCGGACCTGAGTTAGCCATGGACAAAATTCCGGCACCGGTGTGTTTCAATTCGGGATGGATTTCGTCTTTAAAACTTGAGCCGTATATCGAAGTACCACCTTTACCCGTTCCGGTTGGATCTCCCGCTTGTATCATAAAGTCACGAATGATACGATGGAAAACTGTGTTATTATAATATCCGCGACGTGCAAGTTCAGCAAAGTTTCGACACGTCGCCGGGGCATGTTTCCAATACAATTCTACAGTAAATTCGCCCATTCTGAAAAAACGATATTATTATCATGCTTGCGGTATAAAATTGTAACTTACGTGGTCTCAAATGTAACGAGAGGCGGTTGCCACATTTTATCGGGTATACTTCCATGGTTAAGACTTTGTAATGCAGTCATTCTGAATTTAGTTTTAGTTGCAAAAGTTTTATAACCTCACTTTTCGTTTGAATCGTAAACAAGAAAACTAAAAAGTGACGTGCGATAGTAGACACTGCCATAAAAGTGTCATCTCACAAACCGCTAGACTTAAAAATTCATAAAAAGTTTTGTTAATTTTTGACAAATTTCGTCTTTAATTGTAATTTTCAAAAAGATAACGGCGTAAGAAAAAGTTTTTGTTTAATACTCCGTTGGTGGTAAAGTAGACACAAAAGTTGTTTGAAAACTTTCTCTACATTGTTTACAAACCGAAGATATCGTGCAAATTTGGTAGCAGACAACTGAAGCGGTGTATCGTACAGGAGTCGTTAAATTCTTGTCAGAAGTTGACGCTTGTAATTTAGATCAGTGACAGTGCTTCGTCTTTCTCGGTACTGCTACGTAATTTGCATAGGAAGTTGCGCTCACGAATTGTATTTATCCAGAAGACGAAGTGGTCGCGAAAAAGATGATCGGATAAATGATAAATACCTAAAATTATAGGTCATTGTAGGTTTGGGCGTTTAGTTTTGAGTGAGCGTGAGTGAAAAACACCTGTTAACCAAAACGACGAATGTCGCAAATTTCAGGAAAACAAAAGAAGAAAAGCGGTGGGTTCTTTTGGATTCCAACCCGCCACAAGAACCACAAGCATAAAACGAATAAATACTACCCTCGAGATAACTACGACTCCCCAAAAGTGTAAGTCAGATTTTTTGTTGTTATTTTGAATTTTTCGCCGCAAAAGTGTTACCATTTTCATGCCTGATTTCACAAAGTAGGTAGTTTTTTATTTTTTTCTAATAATACGGTTATAACAATGGTAATTGTATTTTTTTAATGGAAATAATTATTGTTCATTGAAACTCTATAATAAAGCAAGGTCACCAATGTATAATTAAGTGACGTCTATGGCGCACACACAAAAAAGCTTATGTGATATTAACGAAATTAAGCGGCAATTAAAACGATGAAAACTATTCACATAGACATCTCGAAAAAAATTATTTCATTTCGACATAACTGTTGAAGCTCTCCGATCGGGATTTTTCTTTGTTAGTGCTCACCTGAAGGGTCATGCTCCTCAAGGTAAAGACAAAACAAGTTTACTTCAAAAATGTACGCCACCAACGAACAAATTTTTCTCGTCTGAACAAAGGCCACTCGACACAAAAAATCAGCATATCACATCTGCAAGAAGAATTCCTTTTAGATTATTAAAAATGTAATCATCACCTGAATTGGAATTTATATGCACACTCATGGTTTTGCTGCCATTACCATAATACCATAATGGTATACCACGCCAACTTAAAAGAACATAAATTTTATACAAAGCAACAAGATTTTAGCACAAGCAACAAGATTTTAGCACAAGCAAACCAAATGTGTCAGATTCCAAAATTTAAATGTTCTTTTGTTTTTTTTTATGTAAAGAACTTAATTTTATTTGATTTTCAATCATAGGCGCAACCAGGTAAACCAGATCTATTATTTTGGGGGGCTGAAAAGAATGACTTTTTTCTTTAGCTCTTTTCGTCTTCTTTTCAAACGTCTTTCACTACCAACACTCGCTTCAGATAATTAATTTGAGGGGAGGGGCTCCTAGCACAAAGTAAAATAATATGTGTTACTAATCCACAATCCACACAATTTTGCAGAAAAATTACACAATTGTGTACATTTTCTGCACAATGAGGAATTCTCATGCATTTTTTTAAAAATTTTTCTGAAAGTTTGTGTTAAAAGAATGAGATTGGCGTTGTTAATTTTTTGTGCCATTAATATCAAGCCCAAAATTAAACTTTTAAAAACCTAGCTACGTCACTTGGAGGTTTTGCAAAACTTGAAAACTCGAACAAAATGAGTAAGATATATTATATATCCGTATATTGTGATAAGACAAAGACAAAAACAACTTAGAACTTGAAAGTTTTTAAAATTTGTTGTAGTTTATAACTTATAAAGTTTTTAAGTTTTTTTTGTCTTTGTTTTACCACAATTTACGGATATATATCTTACTCATTTTGTTAGAGTTGTCAAGTTTTGCAAAACCTCCTAGTGACGTAGCTGGGTTTTTAAAAGTTCAATTTTGGGCAATATTAATAAATTGTATATAAGTAAACTTTATAGATTGATATTATTCAAAAGTACTAATTCCAACTGTTGCAAATTCCTCATTGTGTGGATTAGTAACATACATTTCTTTCTATGTGCATGCTATGATTTTATGTAAAAATTCACTTGGGAGAAGGTTTAAGATAAATCATTTTCTTCAGGTAGCAAGAGAAAAATAATTTCAAAAAAAATAACTATAATATTTAGTCGAACAAAAAAAATTCAAGTTGCTTCTGTAATCTCTTCAACTTACTTTTAGATTTAAATCCAGACAGAATCAGTTTCAAAATTAAATTTTGTTTTACTTTTGTTCTTGCAAAATGTTCGCATGTCTTTTTGCTGCTAAAGATATACTGACGTGATTATGAGTGCAATTATATTGATTTTAAACGAAACCCACATTATGATTAGGTAGACTATGTTTTGTCGCAGTTATTACATTACCTGTCTCCATTACAACACACGGAAGTCTTGCCCCAAAACTCGATTGCAAGTACGGTGCAATTGCAATGAACAAGTAAACTGATGGGACGGTCATTAACCTAGTATTGTAGCAGAATAACTGCCGACACTAAGGTACCCAGTTCAAATCAGATGAAAGTCTAAACTATCTTATGATCGTTTTCGTGCTTCGGAAGGCATGTAAAGTCGGTGGTTCTTCTGAATCGATAATTTACATTCAACAACAATACAAATTCAGGGTTACGAGCACACTGAAACAAGCCTAGCAAGCTACCTCGGAAGTGAAACAATAATTAATATGCTCACAACCCTAATAGTGACTTCGAAACACCACCGAGGTTGCTGTTGGTAAAAACTCGTAAAAACAGATTGTCAGGGCATAACGGAAGATGAAGAAAATATAAATTGAGATTCTAAAGAAGTCTAAAATTAGTCAGTTCTAATAGCGTCCGTTTAGTTTCCAATCTTGTTTCAGAGACTCCTCTGTATGTCGCCGACTCAGAGCAATAGTGGGACATATCTATCTATTATACGAACAATGCATAGAATGAGATGGAACAAATGAAAAAAAAATAATATGGAGAAAAAGAAAAGAAAATATTAGCAAAAAAAATGAAACGATTACAACCACAACATGAAATGTAAGGACATTGTGGGAAAAATGAATGAATTCGCGAGTGAATAGAAATAACCGCACTCCGGAAAATTAGATGGATAGGGCAAGGAGAGATAACTGACAAAGAATATAATATATTGTATACTCGGGAGAGAAGGAGCAGGGCAGAAACGGAATATTACTTTCCCCAGTGTCCTGCACTTTCAGCAATACTGAGACAAAAAAAATTAATAAAACTAATCAATATGACATTAGAAAAACAACAGCCTGTATTAGAACGGCAAACGGAGAAACAGTTAATTTCGTGGTAAACTGTGGAATGAGACAGGAAGGTGCTGCATCGGCAACCTTGTTTAATATATTTGAGAAAAATAAAGGTAAACGGTATAATCATCAAGGAAGTGCAGGTGGTGACGTATGCAGATGATGCGGCTATGTTAACAAATCAAAAAGGAAACTGATAATAAAAAGTGAAGAAGTAAGAAGGACAGCAAAACAGATGGGATTGGAAATAAACGAAAAGAAAACGAAATTTCGAAAATAATATAATATGCGAAAAATATGTGGATCATTAGGAGTCAATGAACGAGAAAGCAGACCTATGGGTGAACCATGAAATATTGAGAGAGGCTGGGAACAAAGATACCTATAGTACAGGTAATCAAATCGCCAAAATTGAGATGATTCCGTCACATAATGAGGAAGGAAGAGAACGATAAATAAATAAAGTGGATTAGATTTGAGATGATGTAGGATCTGAGCAGCACGAGGGTCGATAACTGGTGGGAAAAAGAGAAGAACATGAAGAAATGAAGAGCAATAAATTATAATTGATGCAAAAACGAGTAAGATATTGTAACCTTCGGGAATGTAGGATTATTATAATAATTTCTTTCAGGAGTTCCTTCCGTATTGTATAATTAAAGCGAAACACTTTTATCAATAGTTCTTTAGTTCTTTACTTTAAATGTATCACTAACAACTTTCTCTTCTTATTTCAGAATAAATGCTTTTTAATTTGTGGTCATCTTTGAACCATCCAAATATTTAATTTAATATCCTCCCCTTTCACCAACTGATAACCAATTGATAATAATCTTTCTACCGATCCCTACTTTTTTAACTTTTGTTTAAATCTGTGCATCTTTAGAATCAGTCCCAAATGAAAACTAGCAAGAAAAAAGTGTTAAATTTAAAAAAACTACATGTTTCGATCTTTTTCGCGATCTTATCCCTTAAACTGATCTCAGATTCATACTAGTTATGGTATGTTAGGTCACCAACTTATAAGGGAACTAGGCCAATGAAATATTATCGAGAATGCAATTCTTAATTAAGTTGATTTTATTTTATGTGTGGAGCAAATGTCAATTTTAAATTAGTACCTAATCGACGTAAATCATTTTATTATTTAATTCTCTAAAGGGAATCAATATAATATGTATGTATAGCGGCAATATTATATATATTATATGGTTTTGAATTTTATATTCCGTGTCAGAGATTTTCTGGTGTTCTATTCAAATGAAACTGTTTTTCCTGTAGTTTTTATTCTGTGGTGAACATTTCCGATATTCATTGTAGTAAGATTCGAGTTCCTTTCTTGTGATAAAAATTGCGCTTCCTGCATTTTACATAGAAACCCGTTCGTGTACTGATACTGGCATTTGTATCAATTCAAATAATTATCTATTATTTTACGAACTTTTATCTTGACAAGAATATAACAGAATCTTGCGCTTTTCTCTTGATGACGTAAGCTTTTCGGCAACCTTTTACTAATTCAAATATGAATTTCTATTGTATTTACTACTACTGATATCTCTACAAAATATTATTTATTGATTGACATCATAGCAATTTGTTAACCATGCAATTTATTTTAATATATGTATTTAAATTTAAATTATATACAAATACAAAGAGTATATTTGATGACTGCATAAATATATTGCAAAATATGGAAATCTGCTTAAAACGCCGTATACAATTCTTTTTTAAATTCCAACAATTTGCTCAATATTCATAATCAAATTTCAATAAAATTTAGCATACAATGTTGTAATTAGAAATAAATCGGAATATATTTTGAATATTCAAGCAAGAGTAATTTCATTAGTATTTCATATAGTCCACGTAAAAATTGCAAACATTTAATAAAAATTGCTCCATTTTATTTAAATAATAAAATAAAAAACTATGTTGTCAAATTACATTAATTAATAATTTCTTTTGTCTGATCATGGCTGTTTAAAACTGAAACACGTCTCAAATTTTTTTTTAAGACAAGAAGAGAGTGTAATTTTAATTTATTTTATTATCTTTTTATTTTGTACTACTTTGGTTCAGTTTAATAATGAAGCAGTTTTGCCAAAATTATTTATTTTTATTTTGCATCTAATAGGCTTATTAAGCTATCATTCTTTATTAGTTCGGTAAACAATAAAGTCCATTTTATAATTTATTGCCAGAAGTATTATGTGCAATGAGTGTGAAATAGTAAGACGTACAAAATACATATCAGGTGCTTTCAGTTAAACAATTTTACTAAATAAATTATTTTTAATTAAATTTGAAGAAAATAAATCAGTAATATCTATATTTATTATTGGAGTTTTTAAATATTTATTGGTTCGATCGAAGTTGTTACTCGCTGTAATTAAAGCAGTTCATGTAAGTTTAACAAATTATTTCAAAGTATTATTCGTATTTAACTTCTCTTGACCTTTTCATTGTCTGTGTTTATAAAAAGTATTATAATAATTAATTCCTAATTTTATTTTAATTTGAGTTCCTTATTATTGGGTTTTATCACCGATGGGATCTATTCCAAAAATTGTCCGAGTTTTTTGGTTTAATTACACCCGATCAATGCTTTATCAATTACTTCATATTTTTTTATGAAAGTTGTCGAATTGTTCAAAAATTGATCAAGATATGATTTTTTGTTTTCGATTTTTTGTAAAATTCAAATTTTAACTTGCATTTCTTACGATTTGCTCGAAACGTAAGTTTCTTACAAAAAAACGACATATTAGCGACGTGAAAGATAATTTAATTCTCTGTGAATATGTGTTTTCCTTATTCCTCTATTGTAAAAATTGGCCGTGCTATAGCTATCTGTTGTTATAAAAGTGCATTCTTGAAAATCTAAATTGTTAATTTGTTTTTTTGAAAGTACCCAATGAAATAGTATATTATACATCATGGGACTAAAATATATAGTATAGTTATTAACATAGGCGGATTTAGGGGGGGGGGCACGGGCCCCTCCCAGACGCTTAAAAACAACAAGGAAACAACGAGACAATCCTAAATCTGAGAACATTTTTTGTCCGTCTCGAGCCTTGTGCTTGTGCCCCCCCCCCCCAGAAAAAATTTCTGGATATTAACATATGAAAATATTTTCCTTATTACAATAATTGTATTACATGTTAGAAAATGCTGAATTACATTGGTTAATAACTAAATTTGAAATTTTGAAATTGCAATAACTCGAAAACGGCGCTAGATATCGAAAAACTGAGCAAAAACTTTACCCCCGTTACAATTTGTTATAAGAAGCCATATGCAAAATTTCAGATCAATGGCGCGGGAAAAAAAAGTATTACTTTAGTCCCGCAAAAGCGGGAGTAAAGTGAGCACTTTACTTCCGGAATTGTGAAAAATATTTTTTTTATAGATACACATATGTTAGAAAAAAAAGGTAAATATATTTTTTTTAAGTACACTATCGCAGCTACTAATTCCACCTGAAATTGCTTTCATGATAAATTATTAATTTTGTTCAGAAAGGTGGCCAAGGCAAAAATTAAATCAAGGATAATTTTATTAACTTGAAAACACATTTTTGTACTTTATTTTATCGAAAATTTTGTCATTTATAAAATATTTGTCCAAAAATACCAAAGCTTTCACAGATTTATCGAAATTTTTCTGAAAACAATGTGATTTTAAAATAATGTAATGTGTATCTAAAGGTATGTACAGACCGGCCAACAAAATGTTGGCACATGTTAATGAATGTTGGCAAGTTGCCAACATATGTTCCAATGGCAACATATATGTTGGACACAGCAACTTTTATCGGCATACCTGTTTTCAACAGTGTTGCGCGTCTAAACCAAAACCACTTGCGTGTTCAAACCAAACTCAGTTGTGAAGTAAAAATGGAACTGAAGACTTCTGGTGCTAGTACTGCTTTCATCATTATAGCTACCCATGCCTAAAAACGAAAGAGAAGATGGTGGCAAAGACAGTTTTTAACAAATGTCCTCTGCCATTACACTTATATGCTGATTCTACTCTTTCTTCCTCCCAATTATCTATTCGTTGATATTCTCAATCTTACAGGTCTGTCTTATGCTCATACTTATAGTCGATACTTTGCCCGATCTCGCACTTCAGTCAGACTTAAGTACGAAATCTACCAATCAGAATGAATAGTTTCGTACTTAAGTCGTGCTTAAGTTTTGCTTTAATGAAGCATCGACTATAGGTATGGGCATTAGGAGTTCGCTTCGTTCTCTGTCCCAAATGCTTTTTCCAGTAATCCTGCGAATGGTTTTCATTTCTGATGTTTCCAGGATACGTTTTGTTTTGGTTGTATCAGGTCTCGTTTCCGCTGTGTATGTCATTATAGGTCTTACTGTTGTCTTATATATTCTAGCTTTTACTTCTTTTGCTAGATATTTATTTCTCCAGATAGTATCTTTAAGGTCCTGATATTCTGTTGTTGAACCTCTACTTCCGTATTTTTTGTGATACTTGTGAAAATTTGATACTTATTGGATCACGGCTCCATTCGCGTCAAGCTTACATCTAATTTTTATTTCCATCTTTATGTTATTGAACTTGGTTATCTCGTTTATTTCTTTTTTTGTGCTCTGATCAGTTTCCAGATTTGCTTCTGTAGTCCATAGAATTCGCTCTCTATTCTCTTTTTAAAACTCTGCCAATAATCTTCTCTAAGTTTTCTTACCAATGCACTTGTTTCATTTCTTATTCTTTTATATTCTTTGTACGCTTCTTCTGTTTGTAAAGATCTATACTTTAAATACGCCTTCTTTTTCTAAATTAAAAATTTAGATTTAATATTAAAAAAACAAACGTGATTTTTTCTTATAACAGTTAATAACTTAATAACAGTTCATACTTTCGAGACTCGACTGTATAGTAGAAATTTTTTCGATAATATTGTTGAAAATTAACCAGAATATAAAAGGCTAATTCCAAAACTGCAATTAAGATAACGAACGCAATTTAAAATACTTAATTTCACAATCTAAGTACACTTACAAGTACATTTTATTTGTTTAAAAGATGTTGTCTACAACAAATAGAATTAAATTATCTTTTACATTGTTATATTTATACCATATTTTTAATAGGACTCTTACATTTCCAGTAAATCTCAAAAATTAAAATTTGAAGGTAAAAAAAAATTATATCTCCATAAAGTTTTCTCATTAATTCGATAAGCTTTAGATATGAGCTAATTTTCAATTAACAATCTTCGGGTTAGAACAGAACTAGCCTAAGTCCATTTTTGGCCAATTTGAGTTAGGTTCAGTTATCGATTTACTATGATGTATTTTACTTGGTGCAGAAGTATTAAAAGTGTAATATTCATGGAAATTAATTAAAAGAATCGTAGATTACATAAAGAATATCACTAATGACGTCTTTAAAATTGCTCCCCTGAAAATTTCAACATTTGGACATAGGCTAGTTCTGTTCTAACCCGACGCAATATTTTTGACCGGATTTTAACAAAATGTTGTTAATATGCCTGTCACTTATTAAGACTATAAAAAATCAATGACTCCACGACGGTGGAGGTCTTGGGATTTTTAGTATGTTGTTCAGTAAAGATTGGGAATCATTTAAGCCAATTTTCAGACTTACAATATTTTTTTAATTGCTAAAAGTCCTGCATTATTTTCTAATGACACTATTTACTAATTACATTATTTCACAGTTATTGAATTAACTTAAATAAAATACATCTAATAAAACGAGATTTAAATAAGAAATATCATTTTCTGTTATTTTACTTAGCGTTAATTGGATGAGAACGACTCTTAATTAGTAAAAACAACCGGAAGTGTTTGTACTAATTTACGGTTCCTTTTAAACGTCTTAATTAAAAAATTTATGATTTCAAGGTTTTGTTTGTAATGAAATTTTTAAATTCATTACTAAATTTTCTAACGATGCCTGTAATTTCATTTTTCTCAACTTTGAACCAAGGCGTTTGCGCGACTTGGATGATAAAAAGACAGAGGTGATGATAAAAGTTGAAGGGACCATTTTTGGTTTCGACCGAGTGGTATTATTTTTGGAAAGTGAATTTTTTGTGAACCTCTTACTGTTTTCTCTTGAGAAAGATCGTGTTTTTCTTGTTTTTGTTCTGGTTTGGTCATTTTGTTGGAAAAATCATTTTCTAAGAACAAAATTGACTGGAGGATTGAAAATTGTCGCAACAACAGAGCAAGCAAGCTAAGTTTTTTTTTTTTAATTTTAATTTGCCATTGATCTGCCTGCAAATTATTTTAATAATTTTTATCTGCAACTTTCATGCTACGCAAATTATTGATGATATTAAATATATGGACCACATTTAGCGAGCTATTAATTTATCAGTGCTCTCATTAATTTTTGAAAAACTTGTCTTTGTGTTTTGTATTTCTGAGTACCACATCTTATTGTATAGCTTCCTGTAAGTAGGACTAGCAATCCTTGTCTTGCCGCATTTGAACTAACGAAAAGGTATATTTCTTCTTTGTTTTTCAGCAAATTAATTTTTAAACAAGTGAATTTTTTCACTGGGTTAGCCTACTTGCTTTTTTATGTTCATCCATTCGCGAGAATATTAAAACAAGTTAGGTTATTATGTTTTAAACATGTCCACATAAAAAAGAATACAATGTGCTTGGGTGTTGAACCGTTAAACAAAAAAAATGTTCAATTAAAAAAGCGAATCACGTATTACATTACATTTGAATTATTAAATTCTTTACGATAAAAACATATCACAATATTCTACGCAAATGGAATGTGATTATAACTTTCAATCAGTAGCGGCTCGTGGTTTATTACTAACACTTGGGAGTGACAACCAAACATTGGGGGGGGGGGGGTTAAAGTATATTTCTATATTAAAAATATTATTCGATGTGGGCAATTACAGTAATATACGAGCGAACAAGCGGCACGCTTCTCCTCGCCCTCCCCATATTAGCCGCCACTGCTCTTCATGATGTTCAGAAAATTAAAAGTTCTAAAATTTATATTAAAACTGGTTTATGTACCAATGGAATCACATGCTTTCTATATGCCGAAA
The DNA here is from genome assembly GCA_949152465.1 of Cantharis flavilabris. Lineage (NCBI taxonomy): Eukaryota > Metazoa > Arthropoda > Insecta > Coleoptera > Cantharidae > Cantharis > Cantharis flavilabris. Next base: position 16,527,070 of record OX424435.1, read on the forward strand.
TAAATATGAAGAACAATGCCTGAATCTAAAAATAATGGCTTTCCAACTTTCTTTCCCATTTATTGGAACTAAATGTTTTGGAGGGGGGGGGGGGGGTTAAATCTTTAAGGTACTCGTATTTGAATGTATAAATCATGCTAATTTAAGATTTTAATTTAATTAGCAATGAAAAGACAAAAATAGATTTCTTTTCGTTAGAAAAAAAACTCGTCTACCGGTTCTACATTTATGATGATGAAGCAGTTGACGAGACAACATTCAAAATTCAAAGTTTATAAGGCAATGCCACGAGTGGGCTGTGTTAAATTTTCGTGTTGTAAATCAACCTTGATTTGTGCATTATTGTTCTCAGGCCACTTAAGCTACAGAATAATAATAATAGAGCTAAGATAAGCTTAGGCTCTCGCGTTGTCTTGTTGCTCGTTTTCACATCATTATTGGTGTCCGTGTTTTTACAAATCAGTGAATTAACAATTGGAAGGTATTTTTTTAACTGGACACTTGTTTAATGGAAACCAACTTTGCCTTTAACTTACAGTAACTGGTAAGTTTCCATAAAAAAAGTTTTGGTGGTCAAGTTTTAGATTATGGTTGGTTTTTTGTTCTAGCAGTGTGGTAGCCGTCAAATCGGTTTCTAAATTTTGACAAGGACTTTTTTTAACGTCAAAGCAAATAGAAATCGAATAATTTCTTTTTTGTGATGTAAAAACTTTAGTGTTGTCATGCTCCGGCACATTTTCAATTACCATTTGTATTCGTCGTGTAAATTTGTGATAGTGGCTGATACGTGACAAATTTATCAAGTGAAGAATTTTTTGAATATAGAATTTCCTGCTATTTATTTCGTAATAAGGAGGCCGAATGTTGATAGACGTAGTTCATTTTGGTATGAAATTAAATTAAATTCAAATTTATTCATAAAAAACAATTTTTTTTAATTAATCTCACAGTTGATAGATTAATATGCCAATATCAACAATTAATATTATTTCAAGCTCGAGTATATAATTAGCCATAAAGTGGATTTAATTATTTAATTGGCTACTCAGGCTTGACATTTTTTAGTTTCTTATTTTTTGCGAACACCCTGTAACTTTATTGGTTATACTACGCGTTTACGTGATATTTTTATTTACGAACCTCATTGACTCGAGTTATTACAGTTTAACCCTTTTGCGAATATGAATTATACATTTAAGAATCAATTTTTAAATTAACTTATTTATCTAATTCAAAAATTAATGTCATATTTGATGAGTTTTATTAGTACGTACGTCTTCATAACAAACAAGCGTGCGGGATTTATTCGGTGTAATATTTTGGAGCTATTTTGGATGTTTATGGATGATTTTAAAAGTCCTATAATATTTTTGATCGAGTTATTAAATTTTATTAGTAATAGGTACTGCGAAGTTTGCATTGTAAAAATTTATTAATGCACTTTGTTATTGCATTGCCCAAGGTATTTATTGATAATAACGCCCACTGACTAACATAGTAACATTTTGCTGTAGATCTTTTTGAACAATGCGTGTGCTGCTACTAAATAATTATATTCTTAGTTTGTGTTAATTATTTAATTTTGTTCATTAAGGATGTTATACTTGAATTTTATTCAAATTTATAAATGGAGTTACTGACTTTGTGACTGGAATATATTTTAATTTGTTATATCATTGATTATGCGGTGTAAGTACACTTGCTTATAATTCACTAATAATAATTTATTATTATTATAAATAATTACTAGTTGCTTGTTGGTATTTACTATATGTTTGGTAAAATAAACCCAATGTTGGCTTAGGAAATACCCATGTTGTTCAAAACATTGTCAATAGATGGCACTACTACTGGCGGCTTTCCATGTGTGGTAGGTGTGACAATTGCACCTGTTGAAATCTGAAACTGAATCTAAAACTACATCTACAAATAAATATCTTTTTGTTTTATAAATAATTTAAATTAAACAAGGAAAGTCACATTCATCTTCAATTTTTATGACGTTTTCATTTTGATAATCTGTCTCTCTGGACGGTGTCCATCACGATTAAGCAACGATCCCGATTTGCTCTTGGGCTACCACTTCAACGACCAAGGCCTGCACCGCCCAAACGACGACCATCGTTAAATATACAGATGATTCCCAAAACAGATTTTTAAACACTTACCACTAGATAAACAGCTTTTTTTCGAGCTGTTTTGAACTTCTGCTGAGTAAATTATTGATCTATTATGACGTCGTCCGAAACTGTTAAATCCGATTTTATGGATATCAATTTTTTCCATATCCCATATATTCCAATAATTCATTGCTTATCGATGAACATAATCGGTTTTTGATTATTTTTAATTCATTGGAATTGAGAGGGTCCGGTCCAGCTTACAGCTAGAGGCTCGGGATGCTGTAGCGCCAAGCACCCCTGGCCAGTCCGTGCCTGGTTGTGTATTTTGGGAAACATCGAATTTCACTCCGGTGTTTTTTCTTCTTTCTGCTTCTTGTTTTTAAGTTCTAACATCTTCTACTGGCTTTGATTTTACCTTCGCCAGCTTTACGGATGTTGTGCTGAGGTTTTGCACGTCTCGTCAGTTTAGCTTTCCATTTGTCCAAAGTTTGTTTTTTTTCCTCAACTGCTGAAAGTGTTTTTACGAAAACAACGGCTTTAAAATGACGCTTCTTGTCCGATTGCCTTTAGAGGCGTCCGCAAATTCTTTTCTTTTGCTGTTAAAACTACTGTTGCTTCCTCCACAATTTTTGTTGTTGTATTTGTTATATTAATATATTTATTATAAATAGTGATTTTTTTTAGCCTTTTTGGTCAGGTAAAAAAAGCGTCTACCAGTTCTTTGAGTTCGCTTGATTCTCCTTAGCCTAGTTACGGCATTTTGTGCTTCATTTTCAATCTTGTTTTGTTTCGCTTTTTAAGCAGCGATTTTAAATGCTCGATTCTGTTGTTCATTTTGTTGCTGTTTTTTCAATAATAATTCCGAAGCATCGCTGGATGCGGATCAACTAATAAGAAATATCGGTTCACTACATTAATACCAGTGCAGTGGTATAAAAATTTTATACTACGATATAGAAATACTACATTATTAACTCTCATTTATTAGAGTGAAAATTTCATTTTCTTAGTTTGGTAATATAAATCTGGCAGAAAGTTCTTGGTAATTTTAAAAAATATAAGAAGGTTTTGCAATTATTTTCAAACTTATTTCAAAAACCTATGTCTTACATTTGGCATTCATGGTTCTATGAGTCTTCGAGTAATATTCTAGTAGGGAGCTAAGCTTGCTATATGAAAAAAATTAAATAGCATTGGTTGAAAAATAGAAACTGACAAGAAAATAAATTTGATATTCTGTCTAATGTAAGAATGTTTTTTTCAGGAAGATTTTTATGAAATTCCTTATTCGCCCACTTAAAACTTAATTTACCAAGTTTCAGTGCCTTATTTACGATTTTTTGGCCCCTAGGCTGAATCTGTGGTGCGGGCTTTATCGGCTCTTTTGAGAAGGAGAAATATTTTAAGTTAACATGTTGGGCAAATGCAAAATGAAAAAAGGAATGTATAAACAAGCAAATTTAACTTAATTGAAATGCAATACTTTCCGAAATAATCAGACTATATGAAATTGTTAAACAATAATTTTACTGTCTGATTGGTTTTGCGCCTACACTTTACACTAATAAAGCTACTTATAATATCTTCATAACTCAATTGTCTTAAAATATCACTTTCAATGCTGAGCAAAGCCAAAACGTTGAGCCTATCTTCTAGCCTGTTTTTGATCAACTTTAATTTTGAAAATGACCTTTCCGCACTGCTGTTCGTGACTATAAGTAATAGGTACATTCTTAAAGCGACTTCAATATTAGGAAAACATCTTTTACGTTATTTTCTAGAAGGAGTTTATACATCCACCTCTCCTGACTATAGGCTATTTTATTTTTGAAACTCATGATAAAAAGCCTTGAACTGAATTAATTTATTTCCTAATTGGTCGTCTAAGTCATTGTGATATGTTTATATCAAGTGTTGAGCTGCTGCAATTATCTCTTCATTATTAAGTGCATCCAACTTGTTGAGAAACCCAAAACGGTTATCAACTAGTTTGTATGTCTCAAACCTGTGCCTGAATAAAGATTCAAATTGATCTATGACAGGAAGGAAACTCTGAATACGAAAATTTTCTAACGGGAGTCAGCTCAACTTCTAGTGCTTGGATACAGTCAAGAGTTGCCAAACGCACGTTTATTTTGCGCTTGATGCGCTACGTTTCACTCTCGGACTCAGTACAATCAACTAACTCAGCAGCTATCACCTCATATTCTTCAAACCTATCCCGTTTTGTTCCAATGAAGCTTTTCAGCGATGTCGGTGCAGAGGAAGCTGTGTTCACGTTCAATCTAGGGTTCTGCAGTTTCACTAGTTTTATTTACTTCTCCTAAAATATCATCCCAAAATACTGTGTCGAGCCCAGTTTCTATCTTTAACATTATGTTATGCAAACTTAGAGCAGTAACACATATTTTTCTGGAATCTTCTTTGTCATCTGAAATGATGTTTCTTTTCTCTTTCGTTTGGCAATTCTGCTTTTGAATTCCTCTTTTAGCCATCGATACTAAAATTAACTTATTTACAATTTACTTGATCTCTCGTTTATGTGTGCGGGCCCCTAAGCTGTAGGCCAGGTAGCCTGTGCTTAAATACGGCTCTGTGGCGAGAAAATAAATTTGATATCCTGTCTAATGTAAGAGTGGTTTTCTCATGAAGATTTTTATGAAATTTCTTATTTGCCCACTTAAAACTTAACTTACCAAGTTTTATTTTCTATAAAAAGCGATATTCCCGCCCCTTTTTGGGATAGGGTGACTCTTTGCTAATAAGGTGATAAGCTACATGTCGACCGGTTTCGTTGTACAATGCCATCATCGGGATACACTATAAAATTAATATTATTATACTATATAAACTTACAAGTCCAATTAAAAAATTCAATTATAAAATAGCAGCCCCAGTAAGCTTCGTTTCTTCAGTATTCAGTATTTTTTTAAATAATTTTATTATACGAATTAAAGGTATACATATAAATAATTTAATTTAAAAAAATAAATTTGTACGTCTACAAAGGGAATTTTAACGAAAATTCGCCCTCTAGCGATTTGTGCTCTTGTCTATTGTTACCCCAACGTTTATTTAGAGGGGGTGTTTTGGATGGTGCAAATTCTTTTCATCTGGCATTAGAGTGCACGTTTTTGTGACGTTAACTGTGTGCATGTTTTTGTTTACATTTTGAAAATTTGTAGTATTTAAAATTTTTTTGTTTTTGTGCTTATAATGATCGATATTGAAAAACAAAATTATCCTCTGTAAGTTTTTTGCATTATTAATTTTTTAACGTTAATTCTGTAAGTTAAGTTAGAATTTTTGCTATCATATCTTCAATCGGTGTTATGACGTAGTGTGGTTTTTCTCGATATTTTCCATTGTTCCATTAACTAATTTGCTGTAATAATAATGAAGATAACAAAATTAGAAAGTAATAGCTTTTCAAAATTTCGATCGTTAGCAAACTTTATGATGGGACTTAAATTTTGAAATAAAGGTAAACAATAAAACCGTTTTATGACTGACTTTTATTATTACTTTTGAGTAAGTTAGAGTAACCTTTGTTAACTTCACAATTTCCAGGTAATTTTTGAACAATAACCATAATAACGGGCACAACAAACTTGTTCGTACCTTACATTTGCATGAAAAGCTAGAAAAATACAAACGGTTTCTAACATTTTTTTCCATCATCGCCAGTGTTTCCAGTAATTATTGTATTATGAATGAACTCTGTAAATGTATTTAAATTTTTCAAGTAATTTATGGAAAATTATGTGCACTTACATTGGTTCGGCGATTGTTATTTAATTGTTCGGTCTTCCATTCAGAGTTTTTTCATTCATAACTAGGAGTTTGTCACAGTCACGTAAACCTGCCGAATATGTTAAGACGAATCTCGCGAGATTAAAGTTTCGTTGCTCAAAAGCTAACCGTCCCACAAAAATTATATAAATTATTTATTAACTATACTAACTTAGAAATAATTCTTTATTATAATTTGACCCAACTCCTTCTATACTACTTAATTTACATTTACGAAAATTAAACAAATAATGTGTCTGACAAACAATTCAATTTGTAAAACACAGAATTGATTAAGTGGTTGCATTGAAAATTATTTATGAACTTTTGAATCGTTTTTATGTTAGTATTTAAAGGTCGCATTTTTTAAAGGTTTGAGGTCGAAGTGTTACTTTCAAGATTTATAGATATATATTTATCATCCGACCCAAGTGTTAATAAGTTATCTCATTTTCGTTTGATGGAAACTGCCACAAACGTCTTTTTCTTCAAAGAAACAAGTAACACTTTTGCTTAGTAAGAAGGTAGATATTGTTCAACATTTTTATATTATTCATTTTTACGTTATTAGACTTGAATAAACGTAATGGAAATGACAAGTCGATGACCTGTAGCATCTTACGGTTTCAAGTTTTAAAAGTTAATGAACAAGTAAAGAAGTTGGATATGAAATGGTTAGGCATTCTTGTGTTGGTGCGATTTTTCTAAATTTTAAGTAAAATTGAGCAATGATCGTTAACGTTCGATTAACTTTGGATTAAAATTATTTTCCTCATACAAATTCAACTTATATTTAGGTAAATGTTTATTTTTTTATATTAATGTATCTCGGTGTCGTTTCGTGACTTTAAAAATAAACCATAACTTTTTAATTATTTTCCTTTATAAAGTATTTTTAAAGAAACCTCCCCACCATTTTCTATCAAGACTGTTTACACAATAAATTGTTATTTAAATATCTGCTGATATGATACCAAACTCCTTGCATAAATTTCAAATAACTGTGTTCATTCATTTGATCAAATTTTATTTATTGAAAATTGCACCGAGAGAAGAGATCTTTTAAAATTAAAAAAAATTAATTATTAGGAATTTTTATTAGAGAAAAATATTTCTATAGGTAAATTAGAATAGCTCAGGTTTTTATGATTCTTAATAGTTAATAAATTACGCTCATTGTTATTGTCAGTAAACTTAATTGGTTTGACCTAGACATAGGAAATAAATATTTTAAATTAGATACATACATAAGTAAATTTAATTTAGGTGTTTTTTTTTTTCGACGATATTAATTTCGAATTTATTTTGCAGTGCTATGATGTCGGGAGATTCGCCCAATTCGCATGGTAAAGAATTTTTTGATTTTAAAGAAGGTCGTTCGACACCACCTCCGACTACATCAAAAGACATTGCAGTACAGAGCAACACTGCAGCCGCAGAAGTTAAAAGTGATACAGGTGCAGTTTCAGTTTTAGCCGAGCCATTAAAAGAGCATGGTCCTGCAACGAACTGTATAGGTTTTTTGGATGCGCGTTCCGATTCAAAAAACGACGACGATATAGTAAACACAGACGACAAGTGTATAAAAGAAGATGATCGGGATCGCCACGAAGCTGGTGATAAGGGAGATGCACCACCTCATAAGTTAAACGGTGCAGTAGATATGTTGGATGGGCAATGGGTACCTCCTTCGGATTTAAAAAAACAAGACGAGGAGCAAGATGATAATTGTACAGTGAGGTGTTTGTATTATACTCTGCAGTGTTGTGAATGTACCATAATGTGATTCAAAGCATAATTATATCTTGTGATAATAGACTTAAGTGCTTAATGATGTATATAAATAGGGAAGTTGATATTTTAATAGATATTTGAATATTTTTTAATCTGCATTCTGAAACTTCTTTAAATTATTTTATCCAAACTCGTTTATTTCAATTTACGTTTTACATTTTGCATACATTTCATTAATTTATTGTGTAAGAGTATTGTATATATTGCGTAAATATATTAATAGATCAATATTTTTAATTGTGCATTTGTTTTTCTTTTGATAATTGGGTTAAGTACCATATCTTAAATGTATTTAAATGATTTACCTACAAAGTTAGTAAACGTTTTGATTTTTGTACCTTTGGTTGCAACAATATCATTAAATTAAAATGATGACTTATTTATGAATAATTTACTATAATAAAAATATTATTACGAGCTATGCTGATTAGCATCAGTTTTGTTTTGTCCTTCAATAATTATTGTATCGTTAAAATAGTTATTTATTTATCAAAGTAGTAAAGTTCAAGTTTTTATTTCGATTATGGATGAAAAGAATTTTAGTGCCGAGATGGATATTTCTGCCAACTTTGAAGATCAAAACTAATTCCACGACTGTGACAAAGCAATCCAACACTCTAACTGCTAGTCTACAGCCTCGCTCTTAGCTTGAAGTTAGATTAGATAAAAATCTAAACTAATCAATCTACACTTGGATAAATAATGTTAAGAACTAAATTTAGCTCAAACCTACCTTAATTGGAGTAATAAAGGAAGGCTGTGAAATTATGCCTGCAATGTTAACGTGGACGTGATAGATACCTATCCAAAAACGAATAACACTATTTTAAGACAGATTACCGTAGTTGAACCCCTTAATTACGTTGTAACTACAGAAAATAAATAAAACCAATAAAGGCACGTTATTTGTCTATAATCTAAGTATGTACTTAAATATATTTACAATATCAACAAAGTTATAAATTTTACATAATAAATTTTTTCTGGTTTATATTATTTTGAACTGCTTGAAATAGTACAATAAATAAAAATGCGGCTTTGTGTGTTTATTTAAAAATATTGTTTGTTTGATATGCACGGTGATTGAAAAGTCTCTTAATATGGTGCAATTTGGCAGTTATTAGAATAAAAAATTGTGAAGAAGCTCTTGCACAGGTTAGACATAAGACCAACTTTTCAACCACGCTGTATAAATTTTTTTACTTATTTGAAAAAATATTAGCATAGCATTACTGGAAATGTTAGGTTTGTAAAAATTAGATCATAAATTTCACACGTAAAATAATAATATAATATTTAATAAGTCAGTGTCATGTGTAAAAATGTAGCATACAAAATTAAACACAGGTGCAATCCTCTCTCATTTACAGCTTAAAAATCAACAATTTAGAAGGCCCTATATTATTTAGTTTATTTAACCAAATTACATACAAATAAAACTGATCTAACAATTGCATTAAAGTTTCAACTCAACAATCGAGGTTTTTCATTTTTTTATTTGTGAAGTCCCCATTAAAAAACAAGTACTAGTAACAACCACTATTTGTGTAATTAAAAATTTCCTATCCTATAAAGTATTGCCCTATTTATTAGTTAAAAAAATTTTAAAATAAAAAATCTCACAAAAGGTAGTAGGTACATTGATTGACGATCTATAAGAGAAAATAAAAGCGACAATTTACGGTAATTTTAAAATCTCTTATATGCACATTACCTACAAAACGACGTTAATCGTTACAATCAAATGAAACAAAAACAAAGTAAGTCTTTAAATTCTAATTTCTATAGGACTAGATGACTAATGACTCTTGCATTTTTCACAATCACGATGAATAAATTGGCAACGGATGTGCCTCCGAATTTACTACATATTTGTCAACATCTAAAAGTTTAGGATTATCGCTAAACAATAAATATAGGTATTTTAATGTTTCGCTAAGGAAAAACGATTCCATTAAATCCTTTGGACGTACGTTTCCGGTATTACGAACATTTCCAATCGACGTATACCCATTTACTACTTTGGTATATTTTTCAAAAGCCTGAAAGATTTGCCAGCCCCAATCTTGATATGTCGTGTTTTTGGTGAGTTGATACATGTACCACAAACTTTCAATAAATTCTGGTCTCAGCAAATTGTGGGCGTCATTTGTTTTTACGTATATGTCATTTGAATTTTCACCCTACAAATCAAGAAAATTTATGGTTTTGCAAGCAGTTCAGTTTAGCCCTATCAATCTAGGAATTTTATCTTAGTTAAATGAAGTATGAAATTTTTTGACGCAGTTAGGTAACAATGATGGAGTAGAATATGATCTCACAGTTTTAGACCTTTTTTATGTGAACAATTTTGTTGTAAAATAATTATTTGTTGCTAATAATAAGCAAAAAATGTGAAAAATTAGGAGTTTTGCTTAGTTTTTTCAACTTTTGGACCATTTTTATTAAAAATAAGTGACACCTTCAAATTGCAAAGTTGTAGAGGACTAAATTCCCTACAACTTTTGTAGAAATAAGTTTCTCGTACGATGAATGGATCACGGCCGGGAACACGCTCAACACAGAGGCATGGCGGAAGCGACTCAACTCATTTTCGCATCGTAGAGGTACAGTTCTCGGCGCGTTTTTTTTTAACATGGTTCTCCCAGTAGGCCTAATCCACAGACAACTATTTTTATTCAATGGTTATATATAATAAATAATTATTATAATATAATATAAAGTATAAATTTGGTTATCACCATTTTTAGGGAGAAATGCAAAATACGCCTGCAAATCGATAAAACATAAAATCCCGTCCCACGCCAAATCAAAATTTGGTCTAAAAATGTGATTTTATATTCTACTCCATCATTCGGATGGGAATTCAAAGGAATTTCAATGATTTCCAAAGTATTCCAAACAAGTGTACACAAAACTTTTGAGCTATTATCCCTCGAAGATAGAAATTAAATGAATAATTTATAAATAATTGACTTACTTGTATATTAAAGTAGGTAATTTCTGGGGCTAAAAATGTAGGCTGTTGAGCGTAAGTCTGATAACAAGTTGCGAGAAGTTGTTCGGCCAACTTCATATGGCTTTCGGGCATACCATTATGAACACCTAAGGCTAAAGTACCAGGCAAATAACAAGTTAAGTGATCCATTTTCGGCTTAAAATCCTTTGCACCTCCCAACAATTCACCAACAAAAACCAACCCGTTTGGATTGGTACGGCGAACCAAATGCTTTTCAACTCCATCGATACCCTCCAAATAATCATTCTTTAAGTAATCAATAGTTTTGCCTGTTTGTAGCCATTGCTTAAGTAAATATTCATAGTAACTATCACCACGTGCACCGAGAGTAATTGTGGCATAAGATCTAAACATTCCAGAATTTGCATTTATAAATATAGGAACTAAACCATCCTTCTTTTCTAATTTGTGAATGTGCGAAGACACCCTGGCAACCACATCCTAAAAAACATACAAAGTCGTTAACAATTACTCTAAATACAAATTAAATTATTTTACTTCGTATTTTGAATTTCCCAAACTTCTGCTTAAATCTCTAAACTCTAATTGTATCGTGGTGACTTCAGAAGTGCTGCTATCTGCCGACCATTTCGGAGCGTGAGCTTTTCTTGTAAACAAATTTACATCAGAAAAGGGCACACCGGATTCGGTTTCAAAACATGGGAGTAAACGTTCACCCAAATCAGCCTTAAAAATGTTAATTCGTACAAAAAATTTGTGTAAGCCTCGAGAGAAAACTTACAGCTTTATCTAAAAATAGTTTATCACCCGACAAGTGATATATGCTCAACAATCCGCCTAAAACTCGAATTGTCACTTCGAATAAATTTACATCACGATTTTTATCAAAATTCAAATGCTTGTCGATCCATTCTCTTGCTTCCATGTATTCTGTAATCATTTTAAGTTAGATTTAAAAAAAATGAAGTGAAATTGCTTGATATATACCATTTTTCAAACCCATGATGTACATGGTATCCAAAGAGTCCACTATCGTGAGACCTAAACCAAACCAATCGTGATATCCTTCCGAAATTGGCTTTAAGTGATCGTGGCCCCAAGCAAACTGTTTGTATCCCTTCCAGGCGTGTTTAAAAGCATCTACAACGGCCTTCTGCCTTTCGTGAGTTGGTCCTAAAATAATTAAACATAACTGAAGGTCCCACAATAAAAGTTTGGATAAATACCCGAAAATACCATCCCGATATTTGGCTTAGGTAACACATGTTTCAAATTAAGATTCTCATCGATTTGAACATCTCCAGGTTCTTCCAAAACCTGGTTTTCGCTTTCGATTTCATTAAAGTCATTTTCCACTTCTCTAGGATCATTTCTAATATTAACTAAGACATCTTTCTTCAAAGTATTAACTTCCACCTTATCTATGTCAACTACAGCACTGTCTATATTACCAGGTAAAAAATACAAAATAGTGAACAATATCGCAACCACCAGCATGTAAATTAAACTCCTTTGAAATCGTGACAGCTGATTCCACGACTAGAATAAATTTTTGATTAGAATTTCGTAAATACAGCGGTAAAAATTCATACCCTCCAACAACTTTTTGATTTTTTCCAATCCGAAACCACTTCGATGGGCAGGTTAAGTGCGACATGTTCCTTATTCTGTACATCCATACCTTAATAATTTACAGTTGTAAAACTTTAAGCATGCCTTTCGAAAATTTTGTGCATTATGAGTTTTGCTTTCGTTTTGTTGCTTTATTTTTAAATTAAATACAAATTTACACCTAAAATTTATCTACTGTTGTAGCTTGTAGCTGTCAAATGTCGATTTAAAGTGACGTGGTGGGAGTCAGCATCAGATTCGGATCTGAGATTTATATTTTTTGACCTTAAAAATCCCCCTATGGTGCATTTATTTAAAAAAAGACGGAATACATGTAAATAAATTGCAATCTTCACGTGATTTTAATGTCATTTAAGATCACATTGAGTAAGTTCTAACTAGAACGGGGATCACAGAACAGAATCATGCGGTAGGGAGTATCAGGGGTGTGTTTTCATTCTCTTCGGCTTGTGCAATGTATTCTATTCTGTGCACACAGGAAATAAAAATAATTTAAACATACTAATTTCAAAAATCAAAAGATTATAAATTTGTGAGTAGTGGTAGGGCAAATCAGTAGTTCCAGTACAGCACTCCAGTAGTTCCAGTAGTGCTTACCACAGAACAATGTCAAGTTTATGCAAGGCAACAAAAGGAGAAAAAGTGTTCCTTTTCAAAAGAAAATTAATACGAAGTTTGCTTTTTCTGCATGTAAAATACAAAATATAAATATCAAAATTTACAATTCATCCAAAAATTCGACCTAAAAATGTCCAAAAACCGAAAAATTAAAGCAGCTAACATTTCGTAATGTTAGCCCCGGCCATATATAACATAGTTTTATGTTATAGAAGTATTTTTGGTTCCAATAAACTCCAATCATTAAAAACATCCCTGAAACCACTTCAATTCAAAAATTAAGAAGTCAGAAAGACGGGATTTTTGTTTCTAAGTTCAATTTGGCTAAATTTAACGAAATATACTTCAAATTCAAAAAATATAAGAATAATGCAATACGTAGAAAATCAAAATTCAAAAAATTTAAAAAAGAGACAATTAACACATAACAGGTCTGGATTAACCCATTAACGCCCAAAACTCAGCGACTGAATAGAATTTGTTGAAATTTTGAACATTGGTTAAAAGGTGCATAAATAACAAATTTATAAAGTAATTTCAAATTTTTTTTTATTAGGTGAAGAGTTAGAAGGCCGTACTCATATGAGTACACCTGGTCAATCTAGGATAGATATTAATGATTTAAAGTATGGAATTCTTCTTAAAAATACTTTAGTAATAACACTTACTAAACTCCAAATAGGTATTCTTGTAACAAACCACCAGAAATATTTATGAAAATATTTCAAAGTAACCAGCACAGAAAATAAATATAAACCGGTATGCGGTAGAAAAATTTCACTAACTTTAAGAGTACTTCTGGTTTTATAAAATCAACCCAATCACGCAGAATTCTCTAGAACTCATGCACTGTACCCTATTGAGTAGTGCTACAAGCATTGATTGGCTAATTTCAAGTTGGTACAAAAATTAGAGCACTAAATTTACCTGTACTCGAACGAGTACAGCAGGCGTTAATGGGTTAAGAAAATTTGAAAAAATGAAAAATTCGTAATACGATAGTACAATATAACGTTATTTCATGGTTATTGCCATTCTTCAGTTGCACGCAATCGCTTACATTGTGAAATAAGAAAAAATTTCAAACTAAACAAAAATATCGACTAAATTGTACAAAATTGACTTACCATAATAGTAGAGTGCTTTCTTGAATTTATTTTGACTTGTGTGGGCACGTCAGGGTTAAAGGCTGAAACTTTCAAAAATGAAGGGTTAGATGGCATATATTCATAATCCGGAGGTAGTCAAAATTTAGAACGCGCAAAAAGGCGCTATTTAAAAAAAAAGAGATAACAGCATTAACAGAAAGCTAATAAGATGTGAATTATTTTGATATATAATTTGAAATAAGTTTTGTACGAAATGCATGTTATTTTTATGTTTGAAAACTGTAAATTGTTAAGTCGCTTATGGAAAATCAAATCTTGAACTGCAATTATCTCGGTTCGAACTTCGCAAAAATTTAATTATATTTTACAATTTTTATTTATATAGGTACTCTTCTATTTGCCAAACGAAAGCCTTAATCAAAATTTTTTATTTTTGAGAAAAGTTGCGCATATGTATGTAGATTCGATAAGTTTAAAAATCATAATTTTTTGTTTAATATTAAACACGATATTAAATTATTAGTAACACCTTAAAAATTACAATTTTAAGTCGCTCGCAGGTTAGCGTCGACCGACCGGGTAACCTCTTCCACAAAATGGAATGTGTCCGTCTCTTTCAAACCTAGTGTGTAACGTTTCTAACTAGTACTAACGAAGAATTTAAATTTCAATAATTATTTATTTAAAAAAATAAACACTTTATTCTCTTTTATACATTCACATTTTTATTTCAAATTTTTTTTAAGACAGTCAAATTTATGCGATATGTTTTTATTTATATAATTAAAATAAAAATTACTTGAAATTAAAATTAAATTTATTACATTATAACATATTAATATTTTAATTAAAATTGATAAAACTATTTCGGTGTATCGGTTTTTACAAACTTTCATAATTTTAATTTAATTTAACAAATTTAAATTTAATTTCAAGTAAAGTGCGCATAAATTTGACTGTTTTAAAAAAAAATTGAAATAAAAATGTGAATGTATAAAAGAGTTCGAACCGAGATAATTGCAGTTCAAGATTTGATTTTCCATAAGCGACTTAACAATTTACAGTTTTCAAACATAAAAATAACATGCATTTCGTACAAAACTTATGTCAAATTATATATTAAAATAATTCACATTTTATTAGCTTTCTGTTAATGCTGTTATCTCTTTTTTTTTAAATAGCGCCCTTTTGCGCGTTCTAAATTTTGACTACCTCCGGATTATGAATATATGCCATCTAACCCTTCATTTTTGAAAGTTTCAGCCTTTAACCCTGACGTGCCCACAGAAATCGTTTTTAAGCGTTTTATTGAGCTTTGAGCACTCTACTATAACCTCCAAAGATTATCAAAACTAAACTTGTTACATGAAGTATGAATAATTTAAAAATGATTTGAACTAAGAAATTCGTTTACCTAGCACTGCTAGTTTGAAATCCGAAGGCACTGCCCTCTTAATATAATTTCTAAAAACTTTGAAAAAATTCAAAATTCAAAAATTTACAACTGAAGAATGGCAATAACCATGAAATAACGTTATATTGTACTATCGTATTACGAATTTTTCATTTTTTCAAATTTTCTTAATCCAGACCTGTTATGTGTTAATTGTCTCTTTTTTAAATTTTTTGAATTTTGATTTTCTACGTATTGTATTATTCTTATATTTTTTGAATTTAACCATAAATACATACTAAAAACCACAAATTTACTTAAAATTTTTTATTTTGAATTCTTTTTCTAGAAATAATATACTTCTTCCATCGGTCTGCATATTTTGGGTTGGGAAATTTGGTTAACCCTCTTGAGTAGATTGTGCTAATCGGGTTAGGTAGTTTCCCCTTTTTATAATGCTCATTTTTTGTTTATATTGGTCTATAGTCTAGTTTTTTAGTTAGTCTGAGAATTTAATGAAATTGCAATGAAATGATTCTTGTCAGAATATTCTTTTCTGAGTTCGCCAACAGAGAGAAGAGTAGACTGATGGGCCGGTGGGAAGTCAACACAATGCAAAACTAGCCAAATAAGTGAAATAAGGCCGGCTCTGGATTCAGATTATATATTTTATTGTAAAATATTAATGGAACCACAGAAATGAAAATTATCATTAAACATGATGCATAATGAGTTTCTTAACAGGTAGGTACAAGTAACCATAAAAAATTATTTTAGGTTGAAAATTGACATTGTATTGAAAGGATTTGGATACGGAAAATTTGCAGATTCGCTAGTTTTGCATTGTGTTGACGATATCTCTTTTTTACGGACAATTTCGCTAAAGAAAAAACATAAACTAACACTAACTTGCATAACCTATGCATATCTGCGCGAGGATATGCGCACTTTTTCAAGTTTCGAAAATGTCGAATCGTGTCGGCCGGCATCGAAACGTCCGCATCAAAACGTGCCGCGTCAAAACGTGCCGGCGTCGAAACGTGCCGCGTCGAAACGAACTGCTCCTGTATTCCATACCCCCCAAACTCCCCGGTTTCAAAAATTGACGAATTTTGTTCATGATCTGTGATCTACGTCATTATAAGTAGTAGAAAGCTTTCACTTGTATGACGACATATATTTTTGTACACCGAATTTTCATTATCTTTTGTGAAATTTTCTCAAGTTTCTCTTCAGTTGAAACCGAGAAAAGAATTGCTGCTAAGAAAAACCTAAGAGATTTTGCAATAATCCAACAAAATAGAACATTCGAAATCCGAGTAAATGTAGAAAATTCAAGGAAATCTAAGAAAATCCGAGAAAACGTTAGGAAATTTAAGGAAGTCTTGCGAAATTAAGTACAACTTTCTTTTTGCCTTATCAATTTTTTTTCTAAGAAATTCTTAAGGCCATCTAGAATGAAATCCGAAGCAATCTTTTAAAAATTTCGTAAAAGATAATCTAGTGTACAAAAATTTACCTTGTGAGCCATTGATAGTTTACATCCTCAAAATCAGATGTGAAAAATTGCAAATTTATTATAAAATTGCAACTATGTCCTTTAGATAGTCTTGTAACGGAAATCAACTTTCCTAAGTCCTCCCGTTCACACAATGCCGGCCGGTAGCTCTGTGGTAAATGGGAGAGCGAGTCGCAGGTTCCAAAAAGAAATTGAAGCTATGATCTTATATGGAATTGATTGTCTTAAAAATTTATACGGCGCCACTGACTCAATTAGACAAACAAATGTTTTTCTATTTACGAGCAAAAAGGTAATAGAATAAACCCTCAAGTCAGAAAGGACTAATCGTTTAATAGATAAACAAATTAAATTAATCTTAACAGAAGAATACGGCGTCTTCAAAAGCCGAATAAACAAAGATCAAAATATACAGGATTTTAATTTACCTAACACGTATATTAAAAAAATATAAGAATAATACAATACGTAGAAAAACAAAATTCAAAAAATTCAAAAAAAGACAAAATTAACATATAAACAGGTCTGGATTAAAAATATTTGAAATTATGAAAAATTCAAAATACGATATTACAATATAACGTTATTTCATGGTTATTTCCAATCCTCAGTTGTAAATAATCGTTTAAATTTATTTAATAAGAAGAATATTCGAACTAATCAAAAGAAAAAACTATTTAAAGAGTACTGATTAACAAGCATAAAATTTGACTTACCATAACCCCAAAAATATGAAATCTGCACGTTGTCACATGTAGTAATGAACAATTTAAAATAATTTGAACTAAGAGATTCTTTTACCAAGCACTGCTTGTGTGAAATCTGAGAGCACTGCCCCCTTAATTTGATTTCTAAAAACTTTGAAAAAATTCAAAATTCAAAAATTTTACCACGTTTTTAACCGTAAGGTGTAAAACTAGAAAAAGAACCCAAAATAAAAATTTTAAGTAAATTTGTGGAATTTTAGTATGTATTTATGGTTAAATTAAAAAAATATAAGAATAATACAATACGTAGAAAAACAAAATTCAAAAAATTCAAAAAAAGACAAAATTAACATATAAACAGGTCTGGATTAAAAATATTTGAAATTATGAAAAATTCAAAATACGATATTACAATATAACGTTATTTCATGGTTATTTCCAATCCTCAGTTGTAAATAATCGTTTAAATTTATTTAATAAGAAGAATATTCGAACTAATCAAAAGAAAAAACTATTTAAAGAGTACTGATTAACAAGCATAAAATTTGACTTACCATAACCCCAAAAATATGAAATCTGCACGTTGTCACATGTAGTAATGAACAATTTAAAATAATTTGAACTAAGAGATTCTTTTACCAAGCACTGCTTGTGTGAAATCTGAGAGCACTGCCCCCTTAATTTGATTTCTAAAAACTTTGAAAAAATTCAAAATTCAAAAATTTTACCACGTTTTTAACCGTAAGGTGTAAAACTAGAAAAAGAACCCAAAATAAAAATTTTAAGTAAATTTGTGGAATTTTAGTATGTATTTATGGTTAAATTAAAAAAATATAAGAATAATACAATACGTAGAAAAACAAAATTCAAAAAATTCAAAAAAAGACAAAATTAACATATAAACAGGTCTGGATTAAAAATATTTGAAATTATGAAAAATTCAAAATACGATATTACAATATAACGTTATTTCATGGTTATTTCCAATCCTCAGTTGTAAATAATCGTTTAAATTTATTTAATAAGAAGAATATTCGAACTAATCAAAAGAAAAAACTATTTAAAGAGTACTGATTAACAAGCATAAAATTTGACTTACCATAACCCCAAAAATATGAAATCTGCACGTTGTCACATGTAGTAATGAACAATTTAAAATAATTTGAACTAAGAGATTCTTTTACCAAGCACTGCTTGTGTGAAATCTGAGAGCACTGCCCCCTTAATTTGATTTCTAAAAACTTTGAAAAAATTCAAAATTCAAAAATTTTACCACGTTTTTAACCGTAAGGTGTAAAACTAGAAAAAGAACCCAAAATAAAAATTTTAAGTAAATTTGTGGAATTTTAGTATGTATTTATGGTTAAATTAAAAAAATATAAGAATAATACAATACGTAGAAAAACAAAATTCAAAAAATTCAAAAAAAGACAAAATTAACATATAAACAGGTCTGGATTAAAAATATTTGAAATTATGAAAAATTCAAAATACGATATTACAATATAACGTTATTTCATGGTTATTTCCAATCCTCAGTTGTAAATAATCGTTTAAATTTATTTAATAAGAAGAATATTCGAACTAATCAAAAGAAAAAACTATTTAAAGAGTACTGATTAACAAGCATAAAATTTGACTTACCATAACCCCAAAAATATGAAATCTGCACGTTGTCACATGTAGTAATGAACAATTTAAAATAATTTGAACTAAGAGATTCTTTTACCAAGCACTGCTTGTGTGAAATCTGAGAGCACTGCCCCCTTAATTTGATTTCTAAAAACTTTGAAAAAATTCAAAATTCAAAAATTTTACCACGTTTTTAACCGTAAGGTGTAAAACTAGAAAAAGAACCCAAAATAAAAATTTTAAGTAAATTTGTGGAATTTTAGTATGTATTTATGGTTAAATTAAAAAAATATAAGAATAATACAATACGTAGAAAAACAAAATTCAAAAAATTCAAAAAAAGACAAATTTTATGCTTGTTAATCAGTACTCTTTAAATAGTTTTTTCTTTTGATTAGTTCGAATATTCTTCTTATTAAATAAATTTAAACGATTATTTACAACTGAGGATTGGAAATAACCATGAAATAACGTTATATTGTAATATCGTATTTTGAATTTTTCATAATTTCAAATATTTTTAATCCAGACCTGTTTATATGTTAATTTTGTCTTTTTTTGAATTTTTTGAATTTTGTTTTTCTACGTATTGTATTATTCTTATATTTTTTTAATTTAACCATAAATACATACTAAAATTCCACAAATTTACTTAAAATTTTTATTTTGGGTTCTTTTTCTAGTTTTACACCTTACGGTTAAAAACGTGGTAAAATTTTTGAATTTTGAATTTTTTCAAAGTTTTTAGAAATCAAATTAAGGGGGCAGTGCTCTCAGATTTCACACAAGCAGTGCTTGGTAAAAGAATCTCTTAGTTCAAATTATTTTAAATTGTTCATTACTACATGTGACAACGTGCAGATTTCATATTTTTGGGGTTATGGTAAGTCAAATTTTATGCTTGTTAATCAGTACTCTTTAAATAGTTTTTTCTTTTGATTAGTTCGAATATTCTTCTTATTAAATAAATTTAAACGATTATTTACAACTGAGGATTGGAAATAACCATGAAATAACGTTATATTGTAATATCGTATTTTGAATTTTTCATAATTTCAAATATTTTTAATCCAGACCTGTTTATATGTTAATTTTGTCTTTTTTTGAATTTTTTGAATTTTGTTTTTCTACGTATTGTATTATTCTTATATTTTTTTTAATTTAACCATAAATACATACTAAAATTCCACAAATTTACTTAAAATTTTTATTTTGGGTTCTTTTTCTAGTTTTACACCTTACGGTTAAAAACGTGGTAAAATTTTTGAATTTTGAATTTTTTCAAAGTTTTTAGAAATCAAATTAAGGGGGCAGTGCTCTCAGATTTCACACAAGCAGTGCTTGGTAAAAGAATCTCTTAGTTCAAATTATTTTAAATTGTTCATTACTACATGTGACAACGTGCAGATTTCATATTTTTGGGGTTATGGTAAGTCAAATTTTATGCTTGTTAATCAGTACTCTTTAAATAGTTTTTTCTTTTGATTAGTTCGAATATTCTTCTTATTAAATAAATTTAAACGATTATTTACAACTGAGGATTGGAAATAACCATGAAATAACGTTATATTGTAATATCGTATTTTGAATTTTTCATAATTTCAAATATTTTTAATCCAGACCTGTTTATATGTTAATTTTGTCTTTTTTTGAATTTTTTGAATTTTGTTTTTCTACGTATTGTATTATTCTTATATTTTTTTAATTTAACCATAAATACATACTAAAATTCCACAAATTTACTTAAAATTTTTATTTTGGGTTCTTTTTCTAGTTTTACACCTTACGGTTAAAAACGTGGTAAAATTTTTGAATTTTGAATTTTTTCAAAGTTTTTAGAAATCAAATTAAGGGGGCAGTGCTCTCAGATTTCACACAAGCAGTGCTTGGTAAAAGAATCTCTTAGTTCAAATTATTTTAAATTGTTCATTACTACATGTGACAACGTGCAGATTTCATATTTTTGGGGTTATGGTAAGTCAAATTTTATGCTTGTTAATCAGTACTCTTTAAATAGTTTTTTCTTTTGATTAGTTCGAATATTCTTCTTATTAAATAAATTTAAACGATTATTTACAACTGAGGATTGGAAATAACCATGAAATAACGTTATATTGTAATATCGTATTTTGAATTTTTCATAATTTCAAATATTTTTAATCCAGACCTGTTTATATGTTAATTTTGTCTTTTTTTGAATTTTTTGAATTTTGTTTTTCTACGTATTGTATTATTCTTATATTTTTTTAATTTAACCATAAATACATACTAAAATTCCACAAATTTACTTAAAATTTTTATTTTGGGTTCTTTTTCTAGTTTTACACCTTACGGTTAAAAACGTGGTAAAATTTTTGAATTTTGAATTTTTTCAAAGTTTTTAGAAATCAAATTAAGGGGGCAGTGCTCTCAGATTTCACACAAGCAGTGCTTGGTAAAAGAATCTCTTAGTTCAAATTATTTTAAATTGTTCATTACTACATGTGACAACGTGCAGATTTCATATTTTTGGGGTTATGGTAAGTCAAATTTTATGCTTGTTAATCAGTACTCTTTAAATAGTTTTTTCTTTTGATTAGTTCGAATATTCTTCTTATTAAATAAATTTAAACGATTATTTACAACTGAGGATTGGAAATAACCATGAAATAACGTTATATTGTAATATCGTATTTTGAATTTTTCATAATTTCAAATATTTTTAATCCAGACCTGTTTATATGTTAATTTTGTCTTTTTTTGAATTTTTTGAATTTTGTTTTTCTACGTATTGTATTATTCTTATATTTTTTTTAATTTAACCATAAATACATACTAAAATTCCACAAATTTACTTAAAATTTTTATTTTGGGTTCTTTTTCTAGTTTTACACCTTACGGTTAAAAACGTGGTAAAATTTTTGAATTTTGAATTTTTTCAAAGTTTTTAGAAATCAAATTAAGGGGGCAGTGCTCTCAGATTTCACACAAGCAGTGCTTGGTAAAAGAATCTCTTAGTTCAAATTATTTTAAATTGTTCATTACTACATGTGACAACGTGCAGATTTCATATTTTTGGGGTTATGGTAAGTCAAATTTTATGCTTGTTAATCAGTACTCTTTAAATAGTTTTTTCTTTTGATTAGTTCGAATATTCTTCTTATTAAATAAATTTAAACGATTATTTACAACTGAGGATTGGAAATAACCATGAAATAACGTTATATTGTAATATCGTATTTTGAATTTTTCATAATTTCAAATATTTTTAATCCAGACCTGTTTATATGTTAATTTTGTCTTTTTTTGAATTTTTTGAATTTTGTTTTTCTACGTATTGTATTATTCTTATATTTTTTTAATTTAACCATAAATACATACTAAAATTCCACAAATTTACTTAAAAAATTTTTATTTTGGGTTCTTTTTCTAGTTTTACACCTTACGGTTAAAAACGTGGTAAAATTTTTGAATTTTGAATTTTTTCAAAGTTTTTAGAAATCAAATTAAGGGGGCAGTGCTCTCAGATTTCACACAAGCAGTGCTTGGTAAAAGAATCTCTTAGTTCAAATTATTTTAAATTGTTCATTACTACATGTGACAACGTGCAGATTTCATATTTTTGGGGTTATGGTAAGTCAAATTTTATGCTTGTTAATCAGTACTCTTTAAATAGTTTTTTCTTTTGATTAGTTCGAATATTCTTCTTATTAAATAAATTTAAACGATTATTTACAACTGAGGATTGGAAATAACCATGAAATAACGTTATATTGTAATATCGTATTTTGAATTTTTCATAATTTCAAATATTTTTAATCCAGACCTGTTTATATGTTAATTTTGTCTTTTTTTGAATTTTTTGAATTTTGTTTTTCTACGTATTGTATTATTCTTATATTTTTTTAATTTAACCATAAATACATACTAAAATTCCACAAATTTACTTAAAATTTTTATTTTGGGTTCTTTTTCTAACACGTATATAGCTATATACCTGTGGTTTTCATTAATCTTACAATATATAAAAATTGATGTAATAAATCCAACAAAAATTCTCTAATTACTATATTTATCTTCTTCTGCCGCAACGAATTCAATTCTGTTTAAATCAACAATCGTGGTACTCGTAAATATACAAATTTCGCAGTTAATCTTCCAACTAATGATTTGACAAGTTTTACAACCACACAAGTACGCCAAAACCAAATCTCTTCTATGAGTAATTAAATTAAATATACGACCTTTTGAATACTCGGAGTCGGTAACAGGTTGAATAACGGAATGATAGGTACTCTTATATTGGCACTCAGCAATCATGGAACCAAAAAAATAACTCCAGATGAAACAATTGCTGCAACATCCAAACCAATCCCGGACTAAACCTTGGAAAAGATACCCGATGTAATGACTTTCCACCACATATGACTCGGATAAAATGAATTTGATGTCATACAAGAAACTCTACTGAGAACCTACGAAAAGGAAAATTGGAAATAAATCACAAACCATCAAACTATAAATTGAATTACCTGATGGTCGGTTCTCTGGAATGAAAATTTAAGACAACTAAGGAATTTCAAAATTATAAGTGTAAGTTGACTCTTTAAAGGTTTGACAGAAAGTGTAGTGTATTTCCTTTTCGTTATCGCTCAGCCGTCGCGCCTGCTCAAAACGCGTTTTTGGAAAGTCACATGAAAATATACCGAGCAGTCAAAAATAATTGTTACAGTCTTCAATTGTGTAATTGTGTGCAATTACCACATCTACCACACATGGAAAGCCGCCATTGGGATGGATTATATACTGTGATGAAACAAGTGGGGCGGATAAAGCCAGCAGACGTGGGAGACTTTCATGGTCCTACAAAATTTAGTTGAAAGGATCCTGGAAGTCGAAAATAAAAAAGCAAGCAATCGAATCTGAGCTACTGTTAAAGAAAAATTATTAATCAAAAATATTTGTAAAAAAGGAAACTTTAATTCAAGAAAAGCTTACAGTCCGATAATGTATAAAAATATAACAAATCAAATTTTATAGTTTAAGCAAACAAGCGAAAATTGGAAACTCAAAGTGTGTATAAAACAAAATATTGCCAACAGTGTGCGCTTGCGGACGAACTTATGATTAAAAAATCGCGTTATCAGATAACACGCATTGATTTGAAAAATTGAACGAAAAAAAAATTGAATTGTCTGGGTAACAGATTGATAAAGATAACAAGTATAAATAAATTAGTCCGCGATTGAATCCCAACGGGGAAGGTCGTCTTTAAAGTTTACGATTGAATCCCAAAGGGGACGGTCGTGTCGAGGTTGACCATAGCTCTCGAAAGAGACTTTGCGCATGTGTGTGCTTAGAAAACCAAAGCATACACTAAGTGGATTCAAATTAAATAATTCGAACAAATAAGAATACATTAAATTTTTGAAATAATAATTTGGAATTGGAGTAGAAAATCATTTGGAATTGGAGAGGACAGTTCCTTTTTAACGTGAGAGGACAGAAGAAGTACCCACAACCCATCATTTAAAACTTAACATTTAAAGTGCTCGCGCGATTTATGCGGAAATTTATTCTGATCGGAACAACGATGCGTCCACTGGCTATAATTGTGAATTAAAAATAAAAATTGTAATTCAATTGTTTTGCTTAACAAAATAAAGTTTCAAAATTGATTCAATAAGTAGGATTTTTTTTTAATTAAAAGATTTCAAGAGTCACAATCATTGGACAATAAGGTAAGGCTGAGGTTCGATATTTTGCTACCATACCCCAAAGAGTTTATTAATGTAAGTATGCACAATTTAAGGTTCTTGACCGAGTCGTAGCAATACTTTTACACTATACTTTATGATTAGCCTCCTCAAATGAAAAATCCCCGACTTGCCAATTGGACAACAACGTATTATAAATTTATTTAAAATAGTATTTTGTTAATCATAGCAAAATTTAACTTCCAGTCTTTCTAGATTAGTAATTTTCGATATCTGGCGGCTTTAGGAATATTTTTAATGATTGAAGCGGCAATAATTTTTCGGCAAAAACATTTTTCGTAGGTAATATTTTTATTATCTCTAAAAATATTAAGAAACAATATATAATAATATTATAACATTTTGAAATTGTTGTACATTCGAACCAACTAAAATAGCGAAAACGAAGTTTGGATTTCGTGAAAATAACAAATCGTTAATTTAACGAATCGTTACTAACGATTCCGGTAAGATTCTATAAATTTCGGCATTTTCAATCGCAAAAGATATTAATTAGCATGATTAAGGTGTAAAGCAAGTAAATTTTTCATCTTTCCAAATATTCCTTAGATATTCCATTATTATGTTTTATTTTAAATTATCCCCACACACGCACTGCTTGATCCCAACTTGAAGTAGCGAGAGCTATTCCACTTGGAGCAACCGATAAAGATGTTACACGATTTTCATGTCCCGATAGATGTCCTGAAAACGTCGCAGCAGTCAAGTTTTAAATATTTCAGAAATATTTCATCTACATCACATACCATTGTGTTGATTGGTGAGGGTGTCCCACATATGCACGTTGTTATCATCAGATCCACAAAACAAATACCGCCCACTTAAAGATAATCCACAGGAAGTAAACCCGCTAGTTTTATTGGGCGGCTCATAAAGGGCAACTTGCTGATCACTTCGAATGTCAAATAATCTCGCCGATTTATCTTCCGATCCAGTTACAAATGCTTGTCCGCTTGGATGGAACTGAAAAGTTTGATTTAAAATAAAAAAGATTGATGGCAATTCCAAAAACTTACACAAACTGAATTTACATCCGATTGGTGGCCAAAAAATGTTTGCTTTGGTTTCTGTTCTCGAATATCCCACAAACGGCAAGTTTTATCCACGCTACCAGTTACGTATGTATTACCATCGGGAGATAAACTGATCGAAACAACGTCTCCATCGTGAGCTGGAAAATCTACAGTTTTTTTGCCACTTTCCAAATCCCACATGCATCTAAAAGACATTTATCCGAATTGGCATATAAAATAAAATTTCAAAACTTTACATTTTCATATCACCAGAACCGGTCAAAATTTTATTATCTTCTAGAAATCTGCAGGAGCTTAAAAATCCTTCGTATCCTGCCAATTCTCGAACCATTTTAACTACTCCAGAAGCATCTCTGTTGTTTAAATCGTAAACCGTGCACATGTTATCCATTCCGCCGCAGGCTAAAAAATAGAAGATAAAAGAAAAAAAGTGGAAGAAAGGAAAGAAAAATATTAAAAGCATTTACCCACAAAATTTCCAGAGGGCGAATAAGCGACACTCATGACCCATGCTGATCGTAAAGGAATAACTTGAATTTTATTTCCCGTGAAAGTGTCCCATATAATGAGTTTTCCATCTAAAGAACCACTTACGCAATGTCTACTGTCTCCACTGTAATGGACAGAATTGACTTTATTTATGTGACCTTTCAAATATTTACGTGTAACTAATTTAATTTTGGGCGCAGGAGTAATTTCATTGCAGACACTTTCGAATGTTACATCAGCAACTTTCTTTTGTTCTTCCTAATGAAAAAATATACAAAGTTTTCGGTGATACTTGTAAAATAGAAAAAATACCTTCAATTTTTCTCGCAGTTTTTCTACTTCTTTGACCAGAGCATCTAATTCGGGATCTGTTTTTGGAGGCATCTTGGAGACATACAAGCGCTAAACAACGTAACAGACTAAAAAGATATGGTGAAGGTATGGAAGCCAGATGATAGCGACTAATCTCATTTGTTAATTTAATAAACCATTCATTGGTATGAAATAACTGGAGAGTCCGTATAAGTAGCAGTTTTTACTTTAATTTAAATATTACAAACTGGAATAGTTTAACGAAAGAGTATTAAAATACCTTCATAAATTAGAGGTAAGCTTTTAACTTGAATGTTTATATTATGTTTTAACGATCGTACTGATGAAGTTCCGTAAAGACGAAATAACAGTATAAGAGTTAAGAGAAAGTTTTTGTTGTGTAATAATCAAAAATCCTATTCAAGCATTTCATACAAAAAAGTTGTTGTTTTGGAAGTGAGCTTAAGCTGATAGAAATGAATATTCAATTTCATGCTTTATTGGCTGCATTTATAAAACGATTAAATTTGATCAATAAGTATTAACTGGCACAGATGATGGTCCATTTAAATTAGACACAAAAAAACGAATTGGAATAACTGATTTATATAGAGAAGTCAGGCTAAAAGAATATTTCTATTTTTTTAGCTGCTAATAGCCGGTTTTAAAGGGTATAATTGCCTTCCAAAAATAAAGTGAAAATTGAAATTTTCAAAATTTTCAAATTTTTCTTCGCTAAGCTACATAATACTAATTATTAAACTTTTGCCTTTTATGTAAAATATAATATGATAGATACGATATTTTGCGTTCTTTTTCATGTTTTCCGGTGATTGAGTATTCAGATAATCTGATAATCGGATTAAAAAAATTTAAATAAAAAGAATAAACTACTAAAATGATTTTTTTTTAATATTAAAAATTAAATCAAATTTATAAGAGTAGATAATTGTAAGGTATATGGGTCATTCCACCAAGTAAAATCACTTTTACGGGAAAACCCTCGCCGATTTTGTTCAAAATTTGTGAATATATCCTCTACATTATGAAATACATTTTCTGAAAATTTTAGCCCATAATATGCAACCATTTTGAAGTTGCAATTTTTTTTAAATTTTTGAAAAAGCTTATTTAACTTTTTCATTAATAATATTTTGAAGTAGAATACTTTTTTAGAAAAATTGGAAAAAGGCAGTCTTTTCTAGGAAAAATTCTCAGCTATTCAATGAAAATATTCATTTTTTGTCATATTTTAGTTTTTAGCTAAGAGTTTTCCCTACCAAGTATGTTATTTTCACGAGTTGTATTTTTTTTGTTAAAATACAATTAAATAAAATATTATTAGGAGCTATGCATCCAAAGTCCGGGGAAGTCTGAGGAAGTCCGAGAAGTCTAAGGAAATCCGGGAAAGTCGAAGGAAGTCCGAGGAAGTCTTGAGAAATTCGGGGAAGTCTAAGGATATCCGGGGAAGTCCGAGTAAGTCCGGAAACTCCGGGAAGTCTGGGAAGTCTGAGGAAGTCCGGAAAGGTCTGGGACAGTCAGAGGAAATCTGGGGAAGTCCGAGGAAATCTGGGGAAGTCCGAGAAGTCTGAGGAATTTCAGGGAAGTTCAAGGAAGTCTGGGGAAGTTCGGGAAGTCCGGGGAATTTTCTCAAGTATGATATTTCTCGTTTTATGCAGATTTCAAGTTCAAATTTTTGATTTGCATTTTAGTTGAGTTTAGAGCTCTTCCGCCGGCCCCAGGCTGCTTTTCTTATAGCTATGCTTCAAATTACGTCGTATTAACTAATAAAAATGCCAACTTAATATTTTGAGATTTTCTAAAAAAAAGTTGAGCTTTGCTACTATTTGACCCGAAAAAATGAAAGTTTGAATTTGGCGCAGTCAGAATTTACTTAAGTATGATATTTTTCATTTTATGCAGCTTTAAAGTTCAAAATTTTGATTTGCACTTTTGTTGATTTTAGAGCTCCTCCGCCAGAGGGGTCTCGGCAAATATCACGTAATTTTTTGTGTTAACTATTCTTAAATAAAAATAATTCAGCAAATTATGCTTTTTTAACAAATCCAACGCAATCAAGCACAGATTAACGTATTTAATCTGTATTACGCATTTTAAAAAATCTCACGTGAGATTAGAAGGGGGGGAGGGGGTCGAGTCAAATCTCACGACATCTCATCATGGGGGGCGAGGGGTCTAAAAATCGCCAAAATCACCTCATGTAATTAATGGACGCCCTCTAAGCTGTAATAAAAAGAACATCTAAATTTTCAAAGATTTTTGAAAAAAAAAAGCAAGGTTATAACTAGAGTACGGACTTCTAGCAAAACGGGTCACGTTTTACGTCACCTCTTTGGTGACTTTTAACCCGAAAAAATTAAAGTTTGAATTTGGCTACAATTTTTGCGGTTTCTTATGCAGATTGGTGAGAAAATTATAATGGCGCAGTCAGAATTTCCTCAAGTATAATATTTTTCGTTTTATGCAGCTTTAAAGTTCAAATTTTTGATTTGCATTTTAGTTGACTTTAGAGCTCTTCCGCCAGAGCTAAGCTGTTTTTTTATCTTTATGCAATAAAATACTTCGGATTAACTAATAAAAAGGACGTCTTGAATTAAAAAACGTAGGTGTCAATCTGGGGGGTCTGGGGGGCATGGAATGCCCTCCAGTGCACCCTATGCAAAATACCTCATTGGTATATATTTCTCATCTGAATTTTCGTCAATTCGAAGTACAGTAGAACCTTTCTATAAAGAGAGTTTAAAGAACCACTTCAAGGAACTACTTACTCGTTATAAGCAGATTTTCGCTATAAACAGCCATTTTAGCATGTAAACAAAAATCAAGGGACCAAACTCTTACTCGTTATAGCCGATTTTTCGTTATAATCGGGACTCGTTATAAAGGAGTTCTACTGCATTTGATAAAGAATGTACTGGAGAGCATTCCTTGTCCCCTAGACCCCCCGGATTGACACCTACATTTTGAATTTAAAAAGTACTGGAGACATACATCAGAGGCTAACGAAAAATATGCAAACCCTCCTATGTTAGCAATGTAAATTGCACATTTTGAAATCATTTTTAGACATACAAGGTGACCGGTCGACCATCTGAACATAGGCAATTAACATAGGAAATTGATTTTTCTTTAATTCCTGCTTTCCATCACAACGGATAGGAATGAAAATGGTATCAATTTAAAAATATTTTTATTCCGCTTCTAAAGATATCTAAACACTTGATATTTTGATGTTTACTTACTGGTAAAAACTCACTAGTAAAATGCGAAAAAGAAATTTTAAAAATAATTTTAGTTGCTTTGATTGAATTTTATTGCAATTGTTTTTGTAATACAGCTACCACTGTAATATAAGCAGGAATTAAAGAAAAATCAAATTCCTATGTTAATTGCCTATGTTCAGATGGTCGACCGGTCACCCGGTATAAAAATCGCTTTTACATCAAATATTTTCCGATATTTTTTGTTATAACTTTCATTGTCTTCAATTTTGTACCTATACATTTTTTTGACTGACAGCGACTTAAACAAGACTGTAAAACACAAAAAATATTGTCATCTACTTTATATTTCAGAAGCGGTGCGACGAAATGAAAAACTGAATAGGCATTTTTTTTGAAAACGTGATTCTCTGCATTTTTGTTCCTAAGCATTTTTCTATTTAGTCGCACCGTTTCCGAGATATAGATGACGATATTTTTTGTGTTTTACAGTGTCTTGTTTAAGGTCGCTGCCAGTCAAAAACGGGGCGACAAAATTGAAAAATGTATAAGTACAAAATTGAAAACAGGAAAATTTTTAACAAAAAAAAAGTATTTGCTGTAAAAGCGATTTTTATATGTCAAAAAACGGTTTCAAAATGTGCAATTTACATTGTTAACATAGAAGGGTTCTAATATTTTCGTTAGCCACTGTATGTGTTTGTCAACAAAACAAAACATAGCACAACAATACAAAACAGTATCGATTTATTTGACTTGAACAAACAAGTAAAAAATTTAAACTTTTACAGTAATAATAAAAGAAAAAATTCGGTATAATTACAAATAATTATTATATTCTAACGTTTACTTGCAATATCTACCAACGCTTACCTATTAATTTGTTGGTACAGTAGAACCCCTCTATAACGAGTCCCGGTTATAACGAAAAATCGGCTATAACGAGTAAACGTTTGGTCCCTTGCCTTTTGTATACATACTATACTGACTGTTTATAACGAAAATCTGTTATAACGAGTAAGTAGACTGGTCTCTTGAGTTCTCGTTATAGAGGGGTACTACTACTGTAATATAAGTAATATAAAAAATAATTAAAATTGTTCATGTTATATCTGAATCTTTTAGTGCTTGTAACTTGGAAACTGTCAAGTTGTATCCATTGAGACATTTGTTCAAAATGATGAGAATTACAACATATCCAAAAATCAGCCAAATCTACAGAAAGACATTTTCCCATAAGAATGGTGCGGGGTCATTTAATTCAGAAATAATTTTAGATTTTAAGTTTTTATAATCTCTTATATTTGTTTAAGTAGTAAATTCGGGGAGAGTCTAAAACTTTCATATGACCGTTTCCGTGCTTCGGAGGGCACGTAAAGCCGGTGCGGTGGTCCCTCTGAGTTGATGATTGCCGTCATCAACTATTAAAAACAAGGTTACAGGCATTCCCCAATCCGGATTAAGCAAGCGTAGGGTCTAAATGCTAAAACCTTTCTCTCAGAGAAAGAGGCTGATTGTCCTGCAGTGGACAGAAAAGGCTGAGGAAAAAGTAAATGTAAGTGGATAGTAGTCTTACACTTGATTTCATAAAACTTTTAACAAGTCGTTAAAGATAACGGATGATTTCTATTGGTTTGTTAGCACTCAGGAATAATTTCCATTGGTTAGTTAAATTTAACAGCCCGTTAAAAGTTTTAAAAAATCAGGCATTAGTATTAGACAATACGGGTTGAAGTCCATGATGCTTTTTAAGTTTTTCAGTAAAATTTCTTTTTAAGTTTTTTATATTTTGATTTTTTCAAATTTCTAGTTTAAAATATCGTTTTAAAACGAAATCTGTCTCCGGGATTTCCAAGGGAATTCCAATCACTTACCCCTTATCGATATGTTATTATTATTAAATTTATTTATTATTCGAAAATAGTTTTTAACTTCAACTTTAAACCTTTTTTGCGATAATTGAATGATAATTAATGAAAAGGTCAATATATATTTTCATTATAATATTACTCTTAAATTTTGTAATTTTTTAATTTTATTTAGAAATTTTCATTTTGGAAAATGGTATTTATTTCAGCAAATAAAATTAAAAACTAGGGAAATTACGGAATTAGCGTACTATTCAATTTTTCAGTCAGCAACTTTATTTATTGATAACTTGCGGTTTGTGAAATCGCATTTAGTTCTTTTTTCCGCTTCTTATTTTCGATTATTTAAAACTTTCTTACACATTTTCGCTTCATTGGGTTTTACGCTGAATGAAATTTTTACAACAAGCTAACGTACAAAAATAAGTCATTTAAGATTTGAATGTGAAATAATGCAGGTGTATGTTGGTGCTGTAAGTTTTTATTTTGTTCTGTCTATTGCTAGAGCAGGTAAAAATGCAAAACTTAATTTAAAAAATTAATTTTAAACAAATGTTTTTTAATTTAATAGGAGAGGATATTTTTCCGCAGTGTGATTTGGGAGACGATTTGTGCAATGAAAAGGACGCCACTGTTTCTACATTTCAAAAATCTGAAGGTGTGTTTTCAATTTTTCAAATAAAAAAGGTTTGGAATAATTATTCAAACTTATAAATAAAGAAAAGTAATAAATCCAGTTTATAATTTTGTTTGGTTCATAAATATCCGATTGGGATGAAGCACTGTGTATATGAAAATCTTCTGTTTTGGTGCAACGTTGCCATACAGATGCCGTTTGATGTTATCACACCGACACCGTCAGTAGTATTATAAGATGGTGGTGGGATAGATGTGTTTTTGAACGGTGTGGGTAGTTTTACGTGAAAATTTTAAGAATGGCAATAAAATATGTATGTAAGCTTATAAAAATCGAAATTGTAATAGTCCTTTTTACATATCTTACCGTTATAAATAGTAAACAAGATGGTAAGTTAAATTTTGGTATTCATTTGTTTATTATTGTGTATTTTTTGAATTTTTTAAAATTATATTGCGGTCAATTATTTCCGGTAATTTTTCATTGTTTAAATTTTGACTTAAATTTGAAAATGTGCATTTGGTGATATAATTTAATCTCGAAAGGAAGTTCATCTGTAGTAGATATTGAGATCATTTCCCTATATTAGAGCATTTAAAAAGAGATGTTATATCCAGATGCGTTTCTCCTTCCTCATAGTTATGATCAAAGCTATACAGATTTAAGTAATAAGTTGAAAGGTTATATAAATAAAGCTAGTAACACATTTTAATTTGGACCATAACAACATGCAAAATAATTAATTGACGATTATTAATATTTATTTTCGTATTTAACGACTTTTAATTATTGCAGACGATGATCTCAAATATTTTCAATCTAAACTCAATTACCCCAAAATAAATAATACAGCTACTACTGAAAACAAAAACCTCTATCCAATGCATTTTAATCTGCACTGGAATAGACTGCCAGATTGAAAAAAAGAGCATTGCACAGGTCTGCCACATCAATTAATAAAAAATTATTAATTCTGAAAAAATATTATTTTTAGCAATACTTAATTTGTTGTGTCTGACGATACCTTCGTGGTCGAAACACGTCAAAATTTAGTTGCTTTTTTGCTTCGTGTGGGTTTTCTTAATTTTTCAAAATTTTCCAAATTTTTTATTTTCTTTGATCTTTCATCTGACAATTCTTGTTTATTATTTATTGTCCAACGTTCGCCCCCATACATCGCCATAGCTTTTTAGAAGTTCAAGCGGGTTTCCTTTCGTTTGTTTTTTTGGTTTGGGTGTCTGTAGGTGTCACCTCGACTATATATTCATTTTTTTTCATGTTTCTGGTATAGTAGGTCATTGTCGTATTATCTATATTAGGAGCTATGCATCCAAAAATTGAAATTTTACTTGTTAGATGCAGTGGCGTATCGTCATTGAGGCCAGGGGCTTTTGGCGTCTCTTCCTGTTCATTTGTTAAAAAATATACTGGCTCCTCTGCTTTTTACACTAGGCTAGGTCACAAGCATAGTTTTGGTTTGTTCATTGTATAATTTATTATTTCACATACAGAGTGTGACATCATCACCACATAAAACTGAGATGTGGTTCTTGCATTAATTTAATTCCGTCATTTATGTATGGCGTTGTCTATATATGCATACATGCATACTGTGTACTCATAATATTATATTAAACAGTGTGGGAGATAAACTACAACCTTTTGATAAGTTCTTTGATAGTTGACATTGGATTCGATACTGTTTCGTTCAGATTTAATCATTACAATCATAAAAGCTTTCATATATTAACTTTTTATTGCCAATATTCTTTATTGTCCTCATGTGTTCAAAATCAACTGCGAGGTGCGTTTCCCATCAATTAAACTGAGCTTTCTATTTTTAGTTGACCTAGGATAAACATTGCATCAGTTAAGCACCCTTTTACCAATCACACTTCTTTTATAATTAGAAGCTTGAAGGAATTGAATATTTTTGCTGTTCTAAGCTAATTATTAATTTGTTAAACAATTTTTACGCTGCTTAAACAAGAACAAGTTTAATTAAAGTAATTAAACACGGAAATTTACACAATGATTGTTATACAAAATTGGTGAATGCTTGAGATCAAGTCACTCTAACTTTCATTATTGTTTCATCGGCAGTATAATATTGTCTTCTCGAAAACTTCCAGTGTCTTTTCTAGTTGGTTAATTAAAACACTTCCGACTATTTCTGAATATCATAAAGCTTTATTGAAATTATAATGTTCAAGGCATATTTCAAAAATAAAATAACGGTTAACTGAGAAACTACACAGTCAGGTTTTCAATATAATCTGTAGCCAATTTATCTAATAAAAAAAGTCAATGTTGACGGCAGGAGTAAAGATAAATCCAAGAAAACCCAGAGAATCTGATTGATTTAATTTAGATATTAAATGAATTCGATGAGCTTTTTAATTCCCTACATTTTTTCCTCCAATTTCCATCAAGTATACACCGAATTTTGGGAATCCCCCAAATTAATGAGCTTTTGTTTTGGGGGGGGGGACGAATTCTGTAAAGTAATTAATGCAATTTCTACCTTCAAATTGCCAAAATATTACTTGATTTCATAAAATTGAAATTAAACAGTAAAAGAAATAAAAATATTGTAAATTAAATGCATCTTAACGACAAGTTTTTTCCCAAAAAGATCTATGGATGACTCCGTAATTCATGAATTTTGTTCACGAGATCTTCTACTGTTTTGAGTTTTACTGCGTATTTATGAACACATTTTTATTTCTTAACTTGAACCAATCGCAATTATTGCTCAGACCTGGTAGCGTAACAATGTTTAATGGGTGGGGGGAACGGGATTAGTAAAATGTTTGGGTTTGAATCTGTTCTAGAAAATTTAAGGCCGTTTTTTCTGATACTAAAGTAAATGGTTTAAGCAAAAACAATTTTATTTTTATAACTCTTTTTTCACTGCGTAATGAATGAACTAAGGTTAACGTTTCTCTTTTTGGCGTCGTTTTCAGTTTAGATATTAGATCTAGTTTAATTTGATTTTTAAAACTAAACTTTTGATATTTTTTTAATAACGAATAATACATTCCAAGTTATTTAAATCTTAGCAGGACGCTTCTTATCTATGTTGTCATTTAACCGCCATAATTGCACAATTATTGTAGATAAGCATTCATCAGATACTTGAAAAATATGGAGTAATGTTAATACTAGAATGAGAGCAATGATTGTACAAATGAGTTTTAAACTAATGCAGTTTTATATACAAAAGATATAGAAGAACCACAGAGTACTTCTGCATTTCTAACTACATATAAATCAGAAGATTTCCCCCTCCCCTCTCTTAGATGCTTATTCGTCCTTTTGAAAATGTTTTACCACTGTCCCATCATCTTTTAGCCATTTTTTCGCTGGGGTCAGTTTGGGAGACCTTATTTACGAAAAACTGCCGTTTCCGTTTTTACAGAAAAATCAGTAGAATTTTAATTAATTTTATCATCCTATGTCATTGTTTCGTTAATTTTCTAAATGTTTTAATTGCTTCGGTTTTATTTCTTATGGATCAAACTTGTTTTGCTTAAATTCTTGACTTGGTATACGACTTACGAAGAGATTGGCAATCAATCTTGACAGGTTCATTGAACTTGAAGCATAAAATTACTTTTAAAGTTAAATTAACTATTGTGAGTGTAGAATTACACGCATTAGCGAAGTAATTAAATTGTTTAGGTATATTTTTTAAATGTGGAAAAAGAAATTCGAACGATTGGCATTTTTATATTTCCTATTATAATTTCTTTAAAAAAAAAATTAAGATAAAGAGAATAATAATTTTTTTTTCAATTTTAAACTGGAACAACCAAAATTGTTATCAAAACTAAAAATACGATAATTTAATATAAATAATTATATTATGCGATAATTTTGTCTTGTTGGGCAATAAAAAATAAATTATTAGCCAAATTTTGTTTACGAAAGTTAAATAAAATTTTAAATTCAATTGCCGAACTATTTGCGATAAAGAAATTTGAAAGGTCATCTTCATGAAATCGTTCAAAGAGCATTTCGTTATTTATAGAATAAGCGGGAACCAAAATCAAATAGAACGAAACGAAAGAACAATTAGTTCCGCATTTTCTTAATTTTTATAGAAGAAATGGAAACATGGAAACTAATTAAAATTTTCAATTTTTTCAGACGATATTCTCGTATATACGGTAGCAACATCTGAAACTGATGGATTCCAAAGATATCTTCGTTCAGCATTAGAATATGGAATTAAACCCAATATTTTAGGATGGGGTAAAGAATGGAAAGGTGGAGATATGCGCGGTGCTGGGGGTGGTTGGAAAGTAAAATTACTCAAGGAAGCCTTAAAACCGTATGCAGAAGATAAAGATCGTTTAATGCTTTTTACTGACGGGTAATACTTTCTGTAATTTTTTTTTTTTTTTAGAATAAAATTAACTTTTTTTTATTGCGCAGTTACGATGTCATTTTCTTAAATAATTTAAATTCAATCATCGATGAGTTTAAAAAAACAGAATCACGGGTATTGTTTGCTGCCGAAGGAACGTGTTGGCCTGATGCCACTTTGGAATCTCTATATCCAATTCCAAAGAATGGCAAAAGATTTCTTAATTCTGGTGTTTTTATGGGTTACATTCCCGAAATACTGGAATTATTGGAAAGGGTTCCAATAGCAGATACCGGTGACGACCAGTTGTTCTTCACACAGGCGTATTTGGACGAAACGATTAGGACTCGTTTACAGTTTAAATTGGATCACGACAGTCAAATATTCCAGAATCTATATGGAGCTTTTAGTAAGTTAGCGTTTGGTGGGTGTCAATTTGGTTTAATTTTCAAAATTTTACAGGCGAAGTTGAACTTTATCCATTGGAAGAGAAAGAGTCGACCGAACTGCGTCTAAGAAATGTGATCTCTCACACTCGACCATTAATAATTCACGGCAATGGTCATTCTAAGCTTAAATTGAATTCTTTAGGTAATTATTTAGCCCATTCTTGGACACCGGAAGAGGGTTGCCTTCATTGTAAATGGGGTCATATCGATTTACAAAGTAGATCTAATGCAAACTATCCGTCCGTTTTAATTGCAATATTCATTGAAAGTCCAACGCCATTTTTGGAAGAACAGTTACAGAAAGTTCACGATTTGGAGTATCCAAAAGAACGCATTCATTTGTTCATACATAATGCTGTAAGTGCATTAATTTTTGAAAAATAACACTTCTTACTAACAAACTAACGTAGGTAATATAAGAAGCCAAATTTTCCATTTATTCATTTTCATCCTTCAACTAAATTCTTGTTTTCTAATTACCGCTATAATCGGAAGACAGATGGATATGGATTTTTAAATGTTTCAATTATTGGATATACATTATTTTAGGTGATTCCCACGTGACGCACTCACAACCAACGCTTTTCTCCTCTTTTTACTTCTACTTTTTCTAATCACCTCCATTTCTGATTGGCTTTCCAATAACTCAATTGCTAACTAACTCACAGAAAAAAGCATAAATATTAAGAATATTACATTTTAGGCTAAATTCCATGTGCAACACGTAACTAACTTTATAGAAGACCACGGCAAAGAATACGTAAGTGTGAAACAAATAACTCCTAATGATGGAACAACCGAATGGGTTGCAAGAGATTTGTCACTGTAAGTTTTTGAAAACATAACAACCCCTCTTTCTTACCGTACCTTTTCAGAGATCATTGCCTGTTGAAGAACTGCGACTTATACTTTGCGGTAGATTCCATTGCGCACCTCGATAATCCTTTTACTTTGCGTTTACTCGTCGAACAAAATAGGACAGTGGTGGCGCCTCTATTGGTGCGACCTGGAAAAGCATGGAGTAACTTCTGGGGAGGATTAACCACAGATGGATTCTATGCACGTTCGTACGACTATTTAGATATTGTGCACAGCGAAAAAAGGTAATTAAAATGAAACTTGAGAAAACAAAAAATTTTCAAAATTTTATTAAAATGTAAATATTACATAATTTTTTTGTATCACAACATTTGTTCTAATTAATCAAACGCAATACTGAAGTCAGTTTTAAACGATCGTCTGTCGATGGAATACATATTGTCGGCCGTACATTCATAAACACCAGCATCCATTTGCGTTGCCGGATCAATTTCTATTTTGCTTTTAATTTGATCATTTCCTATCCTCCACTCGTGAATCTAAAAGCAAAGTTAATTGAAAATTAAGCAAATTGGTAGAATAAATTAGGTTGTACATTTAAATATTGATGCGCAAAAATTTCACTGCCATCTTTGTACCAAGTAATGTGGGGTCGAGGATTTCCACGAGCGACACACAAAAACGCAATTTTATGTCCCAAAACGTATTCATAATCGAAATGCGAACCTAAAGTAATTTTTGCACCCTAAAATAAAACGTTAATAACTCGAAATCGGTTCAAATTATAATCTTACATTATTATTGTTGTAGTATTGATCTGATTCCGGGTCTCTATACTTTCCGGTGATCGGTAATCCAATTTGAAACTGAAACGCAGTTTTTATTTTAACGTTTATAATAGACAAATAAATTTTTATTACCTTAGATTTCGTTCTTGGTCTGTTCCTACCCCTTCTAGCGTTAACATGCTGATTTGTCAGAAAAAGTACAGCGGAAAATAATAGAAAAACTTTGATATTCATCTCAAAGAGGATTGTTTGTAAGCTGTGCAATTTTTTTTCAGTGCGTTTTATTCACTAAATTCCCCTCTAAAGCAAAGATTAATATTAATTCGTTTCAATTGCAAAGCAATCCCCTCCGGTTTTATTTTATAGGGCATTATTTGTAATGAGTATTTTTTATTTTAAATTGAATGTTAAAATTGAGGTCGCGACAATTTGCATTTATGATTTTGATTTATTTAATAAGATTGCTATTTTCTAAATGATTTATTATACGTGTTGGTTATTTTTAATCTATTGTGGAAATATTTTGGTTTATGGAAAAAACCATCTAAATTTCAGAAATTTCAACTATCAAAAAGCGTTGGGAAGAGAGTATACTCTCTATCGTCTCCTCCTCTCTAAGCCCTTTTTTAAGTTTCGCGTTTTACTTAATGCAGGTTGTCCCCTCGTGGCTTTCCTGATAGCTTCTTTTTGATTATATTCCCACCAATTCGTAAATATTTTCCAATCAACGATAAGTCAAAGATATGTACTGTCATGACATCACAAAAAGGAAATCTCCCTGATTTATCATTGGTTAGAAAATACATATTCCTAACTTACCAACTAAGTAGATTGTTTGTGATTTCTCTCACAATTTTCCTCTTGTTGTTTTACCCATTTCATGATCTTTTCTTACTATTTACACTGATTAGCCTACGATTTTTTTACTGCAAAAATTCATCTCTTTCTCTTAGATTACTAATCTTTGAAGAAATAGCACTTTTCATTCGGAGTAAAAATGACCTTTTAGTGGATTGTCAAACTTTTTTGGAGAATTTGGATGGAATTTTGCTATAGTTTAAAGTAATTTTTACTTCAAATTGTTTAAAGTCCTGTGGGGTTTTTGGGTTGCATGTTACCTAGTGATTTTTTTATTAAAATACCTTCCATTAATCTATCCATGTGCGTAGTGGTAGACAGATAACGAATAAGGTTTCCTGAACTTTGATAGTTTTGAAGAAAGCATTTTCTAATAAACTCCAATTATTATTGTTGTTGAAAATTGTAAAAAATTTAGTTTTATGGAAATAGTAGTTTGCTTTTCCAGGGAACCTCGTACGTCAGTAACAAAAAAAGTAACAGAGAACCTAAATTTAAAAAAATCATGCTGCTATGATATTGATAATATAGTAAGTATGTAACATATTAATATGATCTCTGAAAGTAAACCTCGAGCTATATCTTGCAACAGACTTAATTGACAAGCAGACACTTTGCGTGATTATAGTAGGGACCTAGAGAAAAAGGACATCAGACCAATGTCGTCAGTAAATACCTATATATTTGAAATATTTCTTCTCCTCTTCCTGCCATTAGCTCTTATTTTATTTTATTAGTAACTTTTAAGTAAATTCGGTTTTATAATAACAAATTTTTGAAATGAAATCAACCGACTTATGAAGTTTTGCTAAATAATTGATTGATAAGTATTACAGTTGATGCCAACTAGGAGATGCGTGCATTCTTATGCCTGATTTCTTTACTTTGAGATATCTATTGGATAAGTATAACTATAAGAATAACCAATCAAACAACCGTAATTCAAATTGTTACAGTTGTTTGATTGGTTATACTTATAGTTATACTTAACCGATCAAGGTGAAGAAATCGGGCATTAGTCAATATGTTTTATAAAATTATTATAATAATCAAAATTATTTAAATCTTCATCAGAACAGTTTATTGGTGCTCCAGTAAAATTTTTGATTTATGCCCTTATACCACGGTATAATAATAATTAACAATAAACTATGAAATAATGGAGAATTTTGTACCAATAGCATCTGTTGTCTTTTCTTTAGCTTTGTGATTTTTTTTATAATTCTTGCAGCTCAAACTGCAATTATAAAAAACTGATCGTCTTAGAATCTGGTATTTAATGAAAATAGAATTTCAAGTATGTTATTAGGGACCAGAGAGACAGTGACGACTAGTTGCATTCTACAATGTACAATTATAGGTTTTCTTCAAGGTTATAGTTTATGGAAATCCATGACTTTTCTTGAGACATAGATGATCTGAGTGGTTATAGCCGAGCCAAGTCATCGTGGCATTACGGAGTACCGGGTCGAGGACCCACACCTCCCATGTTGGGCGGGTTGATTAGTCCCTGGCTTTTCTTTAAGTTGAAGAGAAAATCCCCCTTAGGACAGAACCCGTTAGGTGATCGTTAAGGGTCAGTTCGCGCTGACCCTTGACTTCTTGGCCTGCGGCATTAGCTACACTCTGACTCCGTGTGCTTATAGTCAGCTGTCTTTTAATATAAGTAGTATAAAAATAAGACCGCCACCCCACCACTCTTAACTCTCCCACCTCTTTTTCCTTCTCAAAGTCACCCTTTTCAATGCCACCGACCGGCGCACGCTACTGGCCTTGAAAATATCAAGGTTATCAGCGCGCGCACGCCACTAATCTTACAAGTTGATCTCGAGAGTAAAAGAGTGAGAAGGTTAAAGTGGTGGGTTTAGCGATTTACAAGACAAGTGCAGATTAAACTTTTCAAGTTAAAATAATGTTTGCGCGTGCGCCTGACAATTTCAAAACTATTTGAAGTGCTGATGAAACAAAGGCTATATTATTATTTCTGCATTAATCTATTTTGTGAATTCTAATTAAAGTTTGAATTTTATTTTCAATATCAAGTCCTTCCAATTCCAAGCTTGGCGGAGGGGGAGATAAATATAATAATTAAGAGTATGGTATTAGAAACGGGGAGGGGGTATCAGTGGTGGTTACAAAAAATGCTACTATTTCTTCAGAATGAGAATGTCTGACGATGTGCCACAGTCAAATTGGCCGGCTTCTCATATATATCAGTAAATTTCATCTTTATTGATTTATCTGATCACACGTAGTATATCAATAAACATCTACAGTGATAACCACCGACAGCAACATCAGCTCGACGAAGGTTCGTTGTAATTCAAAGTATTCATTATTACTTTAATTATTTATTAATAATTATGCCAAAGAACAAGAAAAAGTATAGTGACCGGGGGGTCTGGGATTACATGTATGGAACTGTATTAATAATTTCTTTAATTATTAATAATATACTTTTAATTAAGTACTTTCTGTTTACTTGGACCAATAGTTACGAGTTCAGTAACTGTCGCTTGAATTAAATACAAGATAGTTGCAGAAACTAACATTTAGCTCAAGTGCATTTATATAGTAACTAGTTAAGAGCTTCTATTACAGCTAGCGGATCGAATCTAGAATAACTTCCTGGATGATAGTTTAGCTATTTGGCAGTAACCTCTAATTACCAACTTACTGACAGCTTGGGTTAGCAGTAAGATGAAAGAACTACATGGTAGCTACTTAACCGCTCTGGTGGCAGAGAAATCAAATAGCTTCAAGGCTAATAGCAAACTTTGTATAATTTACAAGCTAACTGATAAATTGTAATGGTAGCTGACTAGACGCAAACTATAAGAACAAAAATCTCGGCTACCCCTGGACCCCCGGGTTCCTTCTATTTTAGTCTCCGACCAATGTACTAAACATGGTACTTGTTTTTTGGTACTAAACACCTTCCTTGTCTATACTGAACGCAATGATTTATTTAGCATTTTTTGGGCTTTATTTTATTATTTCATCCGAACGAAATTAACCGATAATCCTTGCAATTCCAACAACAAATTTTAGTACATAAAAATATTAAAAAATAAGAAAAGAGAATAAAACCAGATGTTCGTGTCCGTTCGTCTATCCCTCGTCCGTCCGTCCACATGTTTCAAATTTAGAAGCTAGAAGCTATGCGGACGGACGGATACGGGACCAGAACTTCGTATAGAAGCCTAGTTTAGTTTCCATAATCTATCGCGTATGGGTTTTAAAGGGTATTAAAAGTGTGTTCTGTGGGATACGCACTTCAAAAGCCTCAGTTAAGACCTTCTCAGGCAAGCACATGTAGCCGATCCAAATCAGGAGCATTTGGATAATCTCTGAGAAAACCGCATGGCGATTTTTGGGGGGTAACGACCGCAAAAATATGTTCCATGTTAATAACTTTTATGGAAATACATTAAATTGTTCATGCTCATCCGTTTGTTG
Source organism: Cantharis flavilabris (assembly GCA_949152465.1). Lineage (NCBI taxonomy): Eukaryota > Metazoa > Arthropoda > Insecta > Coleoptera > Cantharidae > Cantharis > Cantharis flavilabris. The sequence continues at coordinate 16,570,452 of OX424435.1, forward strand.
ATGCTTATTTTTTAATAAAAATTTCGATCCATGAATATTATGTTATCAAATTCGAAATTAAAAGTTTTTCGCAACTTAAAAAAATTTAATTATAAAATTTGGATTAGGTACTTAAAAAATAGACAGCATAAAGTTTTTCAATACTTCACAATTTTCTCTTAAAGTTAGTAGTAAGTTTCGTCGTAATCGGTTCTAAACCCCCTGATATCGATTGCATATTGATTGTTGGCTTGGCATTCATAATATCCAGCGTCTTGTTGTGTTGTGGGATCTATTTCCATTTTACTTTTCATTGTGTCATTGCCAACCGGCCATTCGTGCACCTAAAAATATTATTTGTAACATTTGCTTTGGAACTGAAAATGAGGAAATTAGAAAAACTTTAAAAATCAACTTTCATGTTGTAGATACTGAAAAATAAAAAAAAATTATTTTCTTAATGGCCAAAGCCGCAAACTCGACACCTCAAATCATCTTAAGGATTCTGAAAGAAATAACAAAAAAAAAATTTATTTCAAAATTATTTTTTGTGCTATTATTGCTTTACCAGGATGTATAAGTTAGACCAAGATTTAACAAAGCAATTTTTTTTAATTAAATAAATAACACATCAAACAATTTTTCTATTACTTCAATTATTATGTTGTGTTCTTGAATAATTGTATTTTGGTGGAAACTTTTACCTGGAAAAATTTATGGTAATATAATTCGACTCCGTCTTTAAACCATGTAATTTCAGGTCTAGGTAAACCTACAATTTTCATAATTAAAATAAAATTTCTAAAACTTGTTCGACGTTACCTTGAGCCATGCAGAAAAATGAAATTTTACGACCTAACATATAATCTTGCTCAAAGTGACTCGACTGGATTATCCGAGCACCCTGGTTAAAAGGTAATAATGTTAAAGTTGAATATAATTTAGTTAATTTCTACTTACATCTTTATGATCGTTATCAGGTTCTAAATTTGAATTTCGATGTTGTATTATGACAGGCATCCGAGAATGGTATAAACGATTGCCTCTATTATGCCTACCTATTGTGGATTTCTTTCATTACATTTGACTTAAATCAATAAGTTAACATACCGCCAAAACCACGTGCACCTGTTCTTGCTGTCTCTAGATTCAACATACAACTGAAAAATATTACACTGAAGAGAACATACATTTTCATCTTTCAATCTTACTTAAATTAATGATAACTCGAGTTTCAAATTGTATATTTAACACTTCCAGTGCCTTGGCCCATAAAATGAATTAATAAGTAATGTGCGTATCAAAATTTCCTTCCCTTGTTTTTGAATGTAATTTAAACCAGGAAACAAAATAATTGCTTGTCGAGGTTGTTGACGGCTTAAAGCAGATTTGTGACGTTTAATAGGTGACGATTAGTTTACATTAACTTTTTTATACAGTGAGGATTTAAAGGATTCGTTTATTGGCCGTTCCATACACACATTTTCTGCTCGATTAATATAATCAAATTTCTTCACTTTGAATTTCTTAACTCTTTAATTAAAGAAGATTGGTTGGAACGCTTTCTGGAGGCTTCCTTCACACTCATAACTATAAACTTTATTATTATACTGTTTTAAATAATAATATTGTCAAAAATTTATATTAAAATCTGCATCCTTGCAACCTATTATAAGCCGTTTTTCTATGTTTTAACTAAATTTTGTTTATTGTATTTTTTAGGGGTTTGTGGAATGTTCCATACATTAGCACCTGCTATCTAATAAATGCAACTATTTTGCATAAATACGATCGAACTGCAATAAGTCATACACGTGATAATGTGGATGCTGACATGGCACTTTGTGCCAATCTTCGGGATCTGGACATATTTATGTTTGTATCAAACCGTCTGGATTTTGGCCACTTGATAAATCCAGAGTCCTTCGATACAACACGCACCGCCCCCGATATGTATCAAATTTTTGATAATGAAAGGGACTGGCAAGAACGATACATACATCAAGAGTACCCCGAAAACTTCAATCCAGACAAAAATGTTTCACAAGTGAGTATAATTTTTCTGTCCACATTTTTTTTTTACTTATTCCTTTTTATTATTTTGTAGCCTTGCCCTGACGTTTACTGGGCTCCGATCGTAACTAGACGTTTCTGTAACGACTTGGTGTACATGATGGAAAGTTTCGGTCAATGGTCTGATGGTAAAAACACAGATGAGCGCCTTACAGGTGGTTACGAAGCGGTCCCCACTCGAGATATTCACATGAACCAAGTCGGTTGGGAACCTCACTGGTTACAATTTCTACAAAAATTCGTGAGACCTGTTCAAGAGCGCGTATTCACCGGATATTTTCACGATCCACCACAATCTCTTATGAATTTTGTTGTTCGTTACAAACCTGGAGAACAACCACGGTTAAGACCACACCACGATAGTTCCACTTATACAATTAATGTAGCATTAAACGAAGTCGGCGTCGATTATGAAGGTGGAGGATGCAGATTCATTCGATACAATTGCAGCGTAACTGATACTAAGCCAGGATGGATGCTTATGCATCCTGGTCGACTTACTCACTACCACGAAGGCCTTCTCGTGACAAAAGGCACACGATATATTATGATTTCCTTTATTGATCCGTAAATTGTGTTCCCTATTTATTTACTTAAACTACTTATTTTAAAGACTTGCTTGTACGTAACATTTTTTACTATTTTATAAACAATGTCTGATGTCTTAATGTTAAGTTTTAGATCTTTAAATTACTAAATTATCTGCCTATCTAAATAAAATTAATTTTGGTGGACTTGATAGTTTTATTATCAGAAATAAGGGGTAAATATCTCAAAAATTTTGTGTACACTTATTTGGAATTCCCTTGGAAATCTCTGGAATTCATAGCATTTTTTTAGATTGGAATTAGTTTGGAAAACAAAAGTGGATCTAGGCAAAGTTCATGGCAAGGGTCAACGAGCAGTGGTGAGGAAAGGATAAATAAATATATTTTGATATAAATTTATGTATATTTTTAAAATGAAAAAAAAAATAGTAGATTTTGTTGGTTTTTGATAAGTCAGGAAGAGGGGGTTAGAGAGCCCCGTTACCTTCCCCCCTTCCAAACATCTTTGGAGGGCAAACTTAAAATATGGAAATTCGATAAAATTCTATTACTTTAGGAAAGCCAAGGTAATCTCAGAAAATTAAAACAGCTAAAAAATAAAACGTATCTCGATTATTCTTAATATTTCCTAATTTCATAAGATTTTCCTTCACTTTGGTATTTCATGATTTCCCTTCAGTTTTCCAGCAACAAACTAGGGAGAAATCAAAAAACTTGGGTGTACTAGAGAAAATAGATAAACAACAAAATTTAGTAATTTTATTGGTTTTGATGAGTCATGGGAGGGGGGGGGGACGGTTACCCAATTACTTCCCCCTTGTTGGAATTCCATGGAAATATAATGTAGCGGTGTAACAAAGTACCCACATGAAGAATGTGTTTCTTTTGGTCGAGCATAACATTAATTGATGTTTTTCAGAATAACGACAGTCTGTGAGGAATTTTTAAACAGCTTGCTACGCTGTCTCATCCTTCTTTCCTATGTCCATAAAGTTGCTACAGTATCTACAGACACAGGGGATCTGTAACGCATCTGATTTTATAATGCAGGCTCCAAACCTTCTCTCTCAGTTAAAGTAATCTGTATTGGCATCCCGTCTGGAGTAGGATGCCGCGCAAGGGGCAGGACGGGACGAGAATTTTTCGATCCCGCATTCTGTTCTAGTTTTTACCAAGCACGTGGGCTTAGAAACCTACTCACTTCAAAGACTTCCCGCTTCAAGTTCTCTGAGGATCTTAGATTACATGTTAGTCATGTTACCTAGTAATTTTTTTATTAAAATATTTCTTGTTAATCCATTCATACGCGTCAGCGGTAGACATAACAACAGATAATCGGTATATCTAAATAGAAGAACGTAAGAATAAATTTTTCTGGAGTTCATTGCATAATATATCAAATTTTAAAGTAAATTTTTGGGAAATTTAAAAATATCACTTTGGTGTCTAGGTGCCTTTATTGTAAGTGACAAAAATATTAAATCAAAGTAGTAAATATTAATTTTTATTGCAAATAATAATTTTAAGAGGCAAATATTAATTTTAAGTGACAAATATTAGATAAATTTGTGGAATCCAAGTGGAATTTGTATTATCTATAATAAATTGTATGCAGAAGTGTTTTATTTATAAATAAATATCCACCCTGAAGAGTTTTTGCTCCTAGTTACTCGAGTAGTTTTAGCCGAGAGGAAAATCTAGTGTACAAATAAAGCAAATTTTAAGGAAAAAGGAAAGGAATACCTACTATAGACGACCTTATTTTTTATTTGATTTTTCAACTTTTTTGAAAGGAAATACAGCAATGACCGATTAACCGTTAGTCTATTCAATGAATGTATGTAAATTCTAAGCAATATTCTAATTCTGTGTCAATTTAAAATTCCATATAAGATGACTTTTGGTCAGACTGGGCACTACGGTTACTCAAATAAACCAATTTAAATTATGAATAAAAATAAAAATCGACATTAGTTTATTATTTAATCATTTCGAAGCAATTTAAAAAAAGTATTATGTCAAATTAAAATCTGACAAGATAACAAAACGGTGGAGTTTAAATTCACGTTTTTCATGTTGATGATTTCATATTTTTAAGTACCTTCATCTCATTGTACGCATAAAACCCGTAATTTGGCCACGACAGCGACGCTTGAAAAATAAACGCTTTTTGAAAAATCTTCTGAAACATCCTGTACATAATTAAATTAACCATACGATTGTGATTTGAAATTTTGACATTTATATTGAGAAGTTTTATTTTACATAAGTCGCGAATTATTTATAACATTATAGAAAATAAGCGGAATTACTTTAATCATGGAACATTTAATTAAAGGCAAATTTGGGTAATTCCAGTCGAATTTATATTTTTTAAGTTTAGGTTATGTTTTATAATTTTTAGGCGAATAGTAATAAATTCGTATATACCTTTAAAATACCAATCTAAAAGAGGAATTTGTGCTATGTGGGGTGGTCGAGCCTTAGATAGATCTCGCCCTTTACTTAGGAATCAATATCAGCAGCAGCGCAGAGAGTACGGTTTTCTAGTTGCTCGAGCTCTGCGTGGTGTACTTAAAATCAGGTATCTTTTATTAGGAGGAGCTGTAGGAGGTGGCGTTACTTTACAAAAGGTAAGACCAAACAATTAAAGTGATTTTTTAGTAATTAAATTACATAAACTTGCAATTAGAAAAGTTCCCGTTCCTAAATTGAAGTTGAAATAATGCTCCTATGGGTTCTTGCAAAGAATTAATTTCATTTTCTTTCCGCTCTGGAGAAAATCAACTTACTTAGCTTTTTTTAGATTTCAGACTTTTTGATAACGGAAACAAGTTTTAATTTTGCAATCCAGAAATTAAAATATTGTGATTGGTAAACTCACTTTACAATAATTTTAGAAATATCAAGATTGGAAGGAAGGCTTACCGGATTTAAAATGGTTGGAAGAAGTTATGCCAGACAACGAACGTTGGAATCAGTGGCGAACTTCTCTTATAGAAATGCGTGATAACGTTAAAGGCAATATTGAAATTGGTAAACACATCACAACAGTTTTTTGTTTAAAATTTATTGTTTGTTTTATTTTTGTACTTAGATCCTCGTTTAAAAGCTTTAAGTGATGCAAAATACAAAGAATTTAGAAATTGGTTTGATCAGCGACTTGACGACGCAATTGCTGCAGCCGAAGAAACCAACAATGGAAAAGTGGCTTCCAGTGAAATTAATGGTAAGTCAACACGAGTGTGTATCACTGGGTATACTCTGTTATTATTATTTTCTTATAATATAATTTATCCCCAATTTACAATGAAAGTAATTCAATTTGAATTTATTTTGTTGAAATTTAAATGTTTCATTTTCTTTTTTATTGTTTTCTCCATAGGTGCTTATGCAAGGCTTTTGGATTTTATAGAAAGAATGTACTCAGGTATGATGCACACTGTATTAAATTTTTTCATAGTTACAGTAAAACCTCAATTTAGTGAAATTTTTGTTAAAGATGTTGATATCGGAGAAAGCATTTCTTATTTTGTATTATTACTTAATACAGTGTGCTGCATTAACTTCTTGCCACTGACTTCCCTTCTATTGGTCCATTAAGTTAAGGTTTACTGTATTAACCTATTATTTTTTTGATTAATTTGCATGTAAGAATTTTCATCTTTTATGTAAAAACAGGATTAATTTGTAGCTATTTTAGACGCTAAAACACAAATATCCAAAGCAACAGTGTTACATGCTGCCACAAAGGTGGAATCAAACAATGATGTTATGGAAATTCAAATAAAATATCAGCGTGAGCTTGAAAGGCTGGAGCGAGAAAATAAGGAACTCAGAAAAGAAAATTTACTGTTAAAGCAAGACCGAAAAAAACCCATCATGCGACAAATAAAGCGCAGTTTAATTGATATGTACAGTGAAGTTTTAGACGAATTATCCGATTATGACACAACAACTTATAATGCAGCTGATCAGTTACCGAGAGTAGTTGTTGTGGGAGATCAGAGCAGCGGTAAAACTTCCGTGTTAGAAATGATCGCTCAGGCTAGAATCTTTCCAAGAGGTGCAGGTGAGATGATGACACGAGCTCCAGTAAAAGTGACTCTTTCGGAAGGACCGTACCACATTGCTCAATTTCGTGATTCTTCTCGAGAATTTGACCTCACCAAAGAGTCGGATTTGGCTGAACTTAGGAGGGAAGTTGAATTGCGCATGCGTAGAAGCGTGAAAGGCGGTAAAACTGTTTCAAATGAAGTTATTTCGATGAGTGTTAGAGGTAAATCACATCAGAATGTTTGTTATGATTAGAATATGAATTCACAATTTTTAATTTTAAAGGTCCGGGTCTTCAAAGAATGGTTCTTGTGGACCTACCAGGAATAATATCGGTAAGATGTGAAATTATTAATAAAACAAGATAGCAATTTTTCTAAAATGATATCTAATTTTTAAAGTTGAAAAACATTTTAATCAGCGAAATCGGGGAATATGTTGTATTCCATAAAAGCTACAATTGTATAATTTTTTAGACTGTAACCACTGATATGGCGGCAGACACCAGAGATTCTATCCGAACAATGACTCAGGCATACATGAACAATCCCAACGCCATTATTCTTTGCATACAGGTATATTTCACTACAAATTTACTCAAACCTAATCTTATCAAATAAATTTTTTTAGGACGGTTCCGTGGATGCCGAAAGAAGCAACGTCACAGATTTAGTTTCTCAGTGCGATCCAAATGGCAAACGCACTATTTTTGTCTTAACAAAGGTCGATATGGCTGAAGAAAATTTGGCCGATCCGAATAGGGTAAACAACTGGCTTTTTTGTTTGAATTTCATTTTAATTCTCATTTCTTAGATTCGTAAAATTTTACAAGGTAAACTTTTTCCTATGAAAGCGTTAGGATATTTTGCTGTGGTGACAGGTCGTGGTCGTAAAGACGATTCAATACAAACAATTCGAGATTTCGAAGAAAACTTCTTTAAAAACTCCAAACTCTTCAAGTATTCTATTAGAATTAAATCCTGTAATTTTTTAATGACATTTGATTTGTAGAGAAAGCAGAATGCTGGCACAAGTAACAACTCGCAATTTAAGTTCGGCAGTTGCGAATTGTTTTTGGAAAATGGTGCGAGAGACGGTAGAACAACAATCCGATGTATTTAAAGCTACGAGATTTAATTTAGAAACAGAATGGAAGAATAACTTTCCTCATCTTAGAGAACAAGATAGAGATGAGTTGTTCGAAAGGGCTCGTGGGGAAATTTTGGACGAGGTCGTTAATTTGTCGCAAGTTAGTCCTAAAAAGTGGGAAGATAGTTTGTTGGATAAATTGTGGGAGAAAGTATCTGGACACGTTTTTGAAAATATTTATTTACCAGCCGCACAAAGCGATACTCAAGGTATTGTCATCACATAAGTCATTTGAGTCAATTTTTTTTAATTACACTTTTATTTTAGGTACTTTTAATACTAGTGTAGATATTAAATTAAGACAGTGGGCAGAACATGCTTTACCTGCCAAATCGGTGGAATCTGGTTGGGAAACATTGGAGACTGAATTTAAAAACTTTCTACAGAAAGCTGCACAAGCTGCAGATCACGACAATATTTTTGACAATTTGAAGCATTGTGTAGTTGATGAAGCTTTAAAGCGACATTCATGGGAAGATAAAGCTTTGGATGTTTTGAGGGTAATACAACTAAATACATTGGAGGATCGCACTGTAACTGAAAAGAGAGAGTGGGATTCGGCTGTGAATTTTCTTGAAACTAGCGTTAAAGACAAATTAAAGCAGACTGAGTCTGTATTACATGAATTGTTAGGTCCTTCTACCAGGGAACGTTGGCTGTACTGGAAAAACACAACAGATGAACAAAACAAGCGCTGTGCGGTTAAAGGAGAACTTGACAAGATATTGTATGCAGATGATGTAAGTTAATATTTTATAATTACCAGGTTATAACTATCAGGTCTTTCCATTATCCCTCAACTCCTTGGCAACTCTCTCCAACTCAATCCTGGTTTTGGAGTTTTATCTTTAAATTACCAGGGAAAGTTTTAAATTCACGCGAATTTTTGTAGAAGCATCCACCCACGTTGACGTACGATGAGCTTACAACCATACGAAAGAATTTGCAACATAAAACTGTTAACGTTGATTCTGAGTTTGTTCGAGAAGTGTGGCGTCAAATTTACAGGCGCCATTTTCTTAAACAGGCTCTCAACCGTGCATACGATTGTAGAAAATCTTTTTATCTCTATCATCAAGGTGCCGAAACTGAATGTACAGATGTTATTTTATTCCATCGAGTACAACAGATGATGAAGGTAACTTCTAATGCATTGAGACAACAAATTATGAATCGTGAAGGTATTCTATATGCAATTTAGGTAGTATTCTAATTAACCCATGAATTTTACAGCTAGGAGATTAGATAAAGAAATTAAAGAAGTTTTAGATGATTACAGCCAGGATTTGGAAAAGAAAGAAAAGTTGCTGACTGGACGTCGTGTGACATTAGCTGAAGAATTGAGTATGCTCGCAAAATTTATTACCTGTAGGATTCACTTTTTATGTTTTCTTATTTTTGTTGCAGAACGTGTTAGACTAATTCAAGATAGGTTAGAAGAATTCATACAAGCTTTAAATAAGGAAAAGTAATTTAGCCGTTCGATTTTCCTACGTATAAGAATTTACCTAATTTTACATGTTTTGTACATACAATTTTTGATTTGTAATTATGTTGTTAATATACACTCCTATAGTAAATATAAGCATGAAAATTAATAGTATGAATTGGTCTTTATTTTGTAAAAAATTATGTAAACCCAAAATGACCAAAAAATAACTACATCTTATTTGTCGCTCGATTACTGCATAATATGGTGAAATAGATTGCCTGATTTTTGAAATTTACGTTTTCTCAATATTTGCGAATTTGTTAAGCGTTACTAGTATTTAAATACATTGAAAAACTATATTTAAGAGTCGGTTTAATATTTATAATTTAAAAATTTGTGAAATAATAGAAAAGAATTAAAAGTTTGCAGTATTCGGTTGATCAACTGTTAAAATATCAAATCTAAATCTGAAGAAGTCCTCTTCAGATACGTAAATTTTGAGTGATTTTGTTGCTTCATAAATAGATTTGATTTTCGGCGCAACTACTACAGCAAGTGTCTGTCCAAGACTACCTAATACTTTAGGTTGCAAAAATCTTGCCCTAGGTGGAGAGGGAGCAAGATACTTCTAATACCGGATTCTAACACATAGCAGAACATACTTTGTCTTACTCTGTCCAACTTACTACAAGCCCAACCTCTGATGGTCTGATTGAATCGACTCTATTGGAGTTTACCATCTCTCATAGTACCAATTTTTTCCAGGTCACTTATAGGACCCCAGATATTACTCATCCTGGGAAAATGTTAGGTGATAATGGTTGAAAGTTTGTTAATCCGTTCAAACGCATCACTAGAATAATGACAGCTAATGACAAACCACTACTAAGGTAATCTGCCAAAACAACCCTTATAAAATCAAGTTACTCCAGACCATCATTAGGGTAAAGGGACTGAGGAGGAAAAGTAACGTATTAATAAGAACTTTTAACTTCACTTTAATAAAATCTGATTTGATTGCTCGGCATTTGAATTTGTCTGGTTCGGTTTTCTTGGATAACAGTAATTCTTTTATTGCAAATTTTTGTCAATAATACTAAAAACTTAAGAAACGGAAATTTTTTGATTAGTCTATTAGAAACCAATCGCCTGATACTTTCATGAGTGAGAACTTTTAGTTTTATATAATATAGATAATCGTATATTTACAAAATACTCGTCCATTCGCCAATACATATTTACAAAACAAAATTGATAAATCAATCGGTCAACTGTAAATTATCAAATCTGTCTGTATCAAAAAACGTAGCTTTGACTTGTCGTCCTCCAAAAAATCGACCATTAAGATCAACCACAGCTTTAATCGCACTCTCAATTCGGCGAAACTCCACAAAAATACGAACCGCTTCTTCATGAAAAGCATCAGGTAATTCGTGTATAATTACACTACCAACTTCCCCATATTTAGTATTACATTCGTCTTTAACTTCTGGTTCCAAATCATCATCTACTTCGCCCGGACCCACCATGTTACGAAGTAACACAACCTGTACATCCACAAAAATTAGATTTTTTAAATTTCAGCTAAAGATATTATCTACTTATTTTCTCTATAACCCCAATTTAAAAGAAATTACAACACATACCTTGCTAGGTGATTTCATAATTTCCGTAATAGTTTGATCACTTCCCAGAAGTGGTTCTAGCACTGGAGGTGCAGAATTAATTTCTTTTTCGTGTATAATACGACCACCTCGCTTCGAAGTTTTCTCAACCTGTAAAGCCATCGACATTCCTTGCTCCTGTTTACCCAAACCTTGCCCTTCTTTAAAACCATATTTGGCCATTATTTTGGCAGCAACTGAACTACCATCGTACGTATTTGATTGCACTTTTATTATCGGCGCTAGAATTGGTTCTGGTGGCTCTTGTAAACTAGGAGGTGGTGCAATAGCAACACCAACACCGCCACTGCTACCCAGTGTACGAGAAATTTTTATAACAGGCTCTTCATCTTCTTCCCAACGACCTACAACAATTAAGTATTTAAAATGGAATAATTGTGTGCGGTCCGAAAACAACAATAACCAGTAGACAGATTTCAGCACAAGTCGTCAGATGAAAAGTAAACAAAAATAATCATAAATATATCTTACCAGCAAAACCACTTGCAATTGGTGGCAAGCTAACTTGTGGGGTCACAACTTCCTCTTCGGGATCATTAAATCTACTTTTACGTTTTTTATCTCTTCTCTTTTCTTCCTTTTCGTTTTCACGATCTCTGTTGTCACGTAATTCCTTCACAATTTTTTCGTATTCGTTTGGCCACAACGGATCATATTCATTGTCTACGTTCCAATCATATTCTGATTTGTAAGTGTTAACTGGAGGAGCGATCGATACCACCGGAGCTGGGTCAATAATCTTCACCTTAGCTGGTATTTGAACGGCAGCGGAAAATATGTCTTCTTCGTCTTTCTTGCTTTTCAAGTCTATAACGGGAGCCAAACTAGCCTTTCTGGTATGATCGCGTCGTGGTTGCGTTACTGTCGCTCTTTTTAGCTGAAGCTGCGATTGAAGAAGTTTTATACCAGACGACCATCCAGATACGTTATCCGTTGATCGAGCTTTTACGTCTATTTCATCATATAACGACATTTTTGTTTTAATTCTCACAACTACACAATAAAATGTTGAAGTTTGAGAGCATAAAAAATTTCAATTTATAGGTTAGTTATTTTGTTTATAAAATTATGCAACGTTGACATATTTAATTTAAATTAAATCAGGTCTTTATTAATATTAGCGTTAAATTTTAAGATTTAATTATAATAAAGTGCAAATTTTTAAAAGTTTACTGTTTTATTTACGAACTTGACCAATTTTTTAATTTAACTTACGAATTATGGCAACACTGACATTATATAATTTTTAGGTTCAGTCAGTTGTCTGTCAAATTGGAGTAAAATTATTTAAAAGTCAATAATCGGAACAAAATTTATCCGATATAATTGAAAATGAGTAAGAAAATTCGAGTTCGAGACGTTTCGCCCTTTCTGCAAAAGTTTCGCGATTTTCTTCTGGGTCGCAAGCACACTATGGCTTTACGGTTCCAACAAGATTTAGCAACTCGATCGCCTGATCCACCAAATTTACCTGAGGGACCTTCTCATCTGTTACACACTAATTATTACTATTCAAGAGATGGACGAAGGGAAGTTTGTCCTCCAGTTGTTGTCGTAGATGCTCAACTTCAATTAGAAGATGGTAAAGAAGATTCGTCGACATGCAAGAAATTGGTGAAACCTGGCCAGACACACCATTGGGATTAGAAGGAGACAAATTGTAAATACTTAGATGATTATTTATGTAATTTTTAAATTTCAAGTAGAAAATGAACGAAGTTATTGAATAAATTTACGTTCTTTATGATAATTTGAACTTTTCATTTAATATCTGAAAGCCTACAGTTAGTGATAGAATTATCTGGACACTGCAGAAAATTGTAATAAATTGCCTGCATATCAATTAATTATTCTAACCAATATTAACGATATTAACTGTTCAACGATTAAGATTATACTGCCTGTTTCGATTTTTTAAGCTTTCGTAAACCGACAGCTTTTATGATTATTTTTAACATAAAATGCTAGCATGATTTTTAAGATTATTCTTTTGGTTGAATTAGCCTGAAGATGATAGTTTGAGATGACAAATATTCGTACCAAAGACCTCTTAGGGAGTCGACATCTGAGAATGGCTTCCTTTGTACCAACTGTAGTTTTCTACTCTGGTTTGGTCCTTGGCCAGTTCTTATTTTAAGTCAGTAGAATTTTTACAACGCCCCACGGTGGGAGCCAGTTAAGGCAAATGTTAAATGTCAATCTCAGGCAACCGGTTTAATAAATAGATTGCCTTTCCTCTTGGCTTGTCATTTGAAACAGTAATAAACTAAAAAACTTGCGAAAATATAGTCGTAAAAGCTGTTATTTTATTGTTATGTTCCTAATTTTGAGACTGCTAATAAATCATCGTTCCTCTAGCAACTGTTGCAAGTAGTAGCTGTGTGGTCGTTCACTTGTACTTTTAATGATCGAAATTAACTTTATGTACTTCCAGAACTCGATGTTCTGGTGGGGTCACCATTTTGACGTAATATATGGAAAAATATATTTTTGATCTGGATTCACAGCGGTAGAGCTATGACAATGAACAGTAACTAATTGTGCTACCAAAAAAATTAGTTTTATGATTCATAATCTGTTATATACATAGATATTTGTTACCAGGTAATTCTAAATAGGTATTTAAGTTTAGGACTGCTAATAGATTACTTATCTATTTTGAAACTAGCCTTTCCATTTCTCTTATTTATATGTAAACCTGACTGGAAATACTTTGTATTTGTTTTTATTTTTTTCAAAAATTCTATTTTATTTTATTCAAAAATGAATTTGTTTTGTTATAAAATTTTGTAGTTTATGTGGAATAATTTTACTTTATTATATTGAGAAACTTGTTTTTAAACAATCAGAATCTTATCACTAGTGCTTGATAAACTTTGCAGGGGGGCAGTTAATTATTTTTTTATCTTAAAATGCTTTGCAATAATTAGTACAGAAAAACAAGCTTTACTTTATCTAAACAAAATCTCTTAACAGTTCAGACCACTTATAAAACTACAAATAAGAATTTAAAAAATGTTGTTGTCCCTTTCTGTTTTTTTCTAATAACCATTATCACTATTGAGCGAGAAGGGTGGGGAAAGTAATATATAAACAGGAAATTTTAAAAGTATAATTTCTCATTGTGCACATAAATAAATTCGTGATGGATATAAAGAACGTTTTGGTTGCTGATGCAGTAGACGAAGCTTGCGTGAATTTGCTTAAAAAGAACTCGATCAACGTAACATGTAAATATAAATTAACCAAAGAACAGTTAATCAAAGAAATTAAGGTAAATAAAATTTCATTTTAAAAATTTTCCATTCAATTTATCTTTCATTTTAGGAATATGACGGAATAATTGTTCGATCTGATACAAAAGTAACAGCAGACGTTATAAATGCTGCAGATAAATTGAAAGTAATCGGGAGAGCTGGAGCAGGAGTAGATAACATCGATGTTGATGCTGCTACAAAAAAGGATGTCGTTGTGCTCAAGTAAGACATTTTTACTTATAGACTTTGTATTATGTGATAAGGAGTAACGCAAACTGATAATTTATTTATATGAATCAATCTACACCTAATTAAAGTTTTAATTTGAAAATACAATAGAGCAATTCTATTTAAATTTTTATTTATAAAAAATAGGAATTATTTTTTGTTTTTTGTTCAGGAAACGAATAATAGCAAGCTTTTGTTTTTCAGCACACCTGGGGGAAATGCAATTAGCGCATGCGAGTTGACCTGCACCTTAATTACAAGTTTAGCTAGAAACGTTGTACCAGCGGCAGCTTCCTTAAAAGAAGGAAGATGGGATCGAAAGATTTATGCTGGTCACGAAATTTACGGTAAAGTTTTGGGAATCATAGGACTAGGTCGCATAGGACGTGAAGTAGCGATACGTTTACAAGCATGGGGAATGAAGGTAAAAAGCTAATTTAAGTTTTGTAACTTGCAAAATACATTAATATTTTTGCAGACTGTAGGCTACGATCCACTTGTATCTGCAGAAGAAGCAGCCAAATTTAATGTGAAATTTTTACAACCTGAGGAAATTTGGCCAATCGCCGATTATATTACGTTACACGTACCTCTAATTCCGCAAACCAGAAGTACGTTCTTACTTCAAAATCAAAATGCACAAAAGTAATGTTTTCATTTTAGATTTAATAAACAACAATGTATTTAATACTTGCAAGAAAGGAGTTCGCGTAGTAAACGTAGCTAGAGGTGGTATAATAGATGAAGGAGCTCTTCTGGAAGCTCTGCAAAATGGTCAGTGCGGAGGAGCCGGTTTAGATGTATTCGAAGAGGAACCGCCTAAAGATCCCATCACTTTAAAATTGATTCAACATCCTAAAGTTGTTGCAACCCCTCATTTAGGAGCAAGCACTACGGAAGCCCAAATTCGTGTAGCTGTAGAAGTTGCCGAACAATTCGTAGCCCTAACTGGAAAAAATTCAGAATTTACCACCACTCCCGGTGTTATTAACATTAGCGTATTAAATAAAATTAAAAAATAGTTTTTTGTACTAATCATTATTAATTTACAATAAATTGAATGAATTTTTACTTTATCTTATGTAGAAAAAGAACTCAAAATAAAAAATTTTAAGTAAATTTGTGGTTTTTAGTATGTATTTATGGTTAAATTCAAAAAATATAAGAATAATACAATACGTAGAAAATCAAAATTCAAAAAATTTAAAAAGGAGACAATTAACACATAACAGGTCTGGATTAAGAAAATTTGAAAAAATGAAAATTTCGTAATACGAAGTACAATATAACGTTATTTCATGGTTATTGCCATTCTTCAGTTGTACGCATCGATTACGATTACATTGTAAAATAAGAAGAAAAAATTTTTCAAACTAAACAAAATTATCGACTAAATTGTACAAAATTGACTTACCATAACCTCCAAAGATTATCAAAACTGAACTTGTTACACGAGGTATGAATAATTTAAAAATGATTTGAACTAAGAAATTCGTTTACCTAGCACTGCTAGTTTGAAATCCGAAGGCACTGCCCTCTTAATATGATTTCTAAAAACTTTGAAAAAATTCAAAATTCAAAAATTTACCACGTTTTTTAACCGTGAGGCGTAAAACTAGAAAGAAGAAGAAAATTGTACTTCGTATTACGAAATTTTCATTTTTTCAAATTTTCTTAATCCAGACCTGTTATGTGTTAATTGTCTCCTTTTTAAATTTTTTGAATTTTGATTTTCTACGTATTGTATTATTCTTATATTTTTTGAATTTATCTTATGTAGTTTCAATAAGTATTTGTGCAGAAAAATGTTGAGATTTAAACGTTTAGGGGTCCCAGAAGTTGGACCTAACAGTGCAAAAAAAAAACACAACTTTTGCTTCACCCCATGCATACAAATGCTGAACGCCGTCAAAGCCATCTTGTTTTATTTAGTAAAATTACATTCACCGTGTGTTTTCATAACCTAAAAGTTTCTAAAATGTCAGCTTTTCGTAATTTACAAAAATTTTTGAATTTGCAAATTTATAAACACCAAGGCATAAGTCATAATTTTATCAGATTGTTAAGCAGTCCACCTTCACAATACGGTACGATTAAAAATGTTTTTAATAAACATCAATAATTTAAAAGTTTTCAGAACATGATCGAGATCCTGCACCAATGTTTTTTAATTCGGATGTCCAAAATTTACTAAAGTTACTGACGCGAGCTGATCTTAATAAAATATTTAGATCGAAGAAATTAGAAGAACCTGTCGTAGCGGAACCTGTTTATAAATTTATGACCAACGAAGAATTAGAGGATATATACAAAAATGCCCAAAGACGTGCCGACATGTTATTACAGATGCCACCTGTTATACAAATACGCAAACCAATTGAGAGAGTGTTAACTAAAGATCCTGCTCTTCAAGGATATCAGAGAAATAAATTTGTATTTACCGACATAACCTATGGCGTAAAAGATAAAGACAGATTGATAGTTGTTCGGGATATAGACGGTACCTTAAAAGAAGCTGATTGGGACGTAAGAGATCGCATTAATCAGCTCTACTATCCTAAATCAGGTCGATTATTAAAGGTAGACGGTGCTTTCTTTTATTTATTTTTTGTATTTAAAATAACTTAATTTTAGGCGCCTCGTATGTTCCATGGAGAATTTTTACAGGATCTTTTAAACCGTGGCGAATACGAATTTATTTTAAATCGAGCCTGTGCTCAGTACGATCCCGATGATGCGGAATATCATAGGGTAACCAGCACAACCTACCAACATATAAATGAACACAATGCATTTGAAAAATTACGATCGACTAGACACTTTGGTCCATTGACCTTTTATTTAGTTTGGTTTAATCATGTAGATAATTTGTTACTCGAATTAATTGAAACCTCTCACATCGAAGAGGCTAATAATTTATTAAGATTATATGAAAAAATGCATAAAGTGTCGTTGAATATTGATGACTTATCAAGTTTGGACGGTATTAAACATTTTATTTTACAATTTGCTCACAAGAAAAGTTCATTGGAACTTGCATTACAAGCTTATCAAGATTTACAAAAACAAAAGAACGTCAGAGCTGTCCAGAATTTGTAAAGGTATTCTTATTAATTAAATTTTTAAGCAGAAGTTCTGTTTTTATTATGTCAAACCATTTAATTCCAAAAATTACTTGTTGACTTGCATTTTTTCATAATACAAATTTAATTTGATTCTTTGAGTGAAATACCAGACAAGCCAAAATGATTTATTTTCTGAACCTCGTCTTGCCTCATACTTTTTCTTCATTGTTGAGGTTAAATATTGTGGGTGACTGCAGTCTTAGGTGGGGAATGCAAAAGATATATGAGGATAAAAAGATACTGTCCCATGAAGAACTTCCTTTTTAAATTAAAATTTTAATGTTAGTTTCTAGACTGTCGAAACTTCAGACTAGGCTAAAAAATTCGACTATTCTATACAATCTAAACCAAGATTATCTACTGATCTCAGGTAACTACGAATAGTCGAAAGACTTACCTTCCCTTTAATCAGTGGACGTAGAACGTTTAGCATAAACCTGGGCTGCCATGCTGTGTTCCAGGCAGAAATAACTGCTGTAACAGCCTGTGCAGAGAAAATGACATGGAAGGCTTATGCAAATAAGCGGATCTCTATCATGACTAACAGCTCGGCAACTATAAAAGCCCTGCAGAGAGTGGAAACACAATCCAGGGTTGTATGTCATTGCCTCGATGTGCTAGTAGCACTTGCACAACAGCTTAACGCTGATGTGGGTGCCAGGACACTTAGGAATAAAAGGCAACCAAAAAGCAGATGTCCTTGCTAAGGCTGCAGCAAAACAATATCTAGTTGGACCAAAATCAACTTGCGGAATAAAGGAACTACTAAGGAAATGATATCTTGCATACTAGAGGGATCTACCGGGACTAAGGCAATTGCAGATGTTCATTTGAGGACCGTCCAATAAGAAAAGAAAACTGTCCAGTCCTAGCCCCATTAAGGCTATGACATCTCAGTTGGCCATATCCGACAACCAAGGAAACAAGGCTGATAGAGTAAAACTTGGAACGCGGGGTACAATAAGTTAGTTTCCAGCTTCAGTTCAAGTGGGCCGTTCAGCAATAATAATAACAATACTTTCCTTTTGGAAGTTATGTTTGTCAATAGTTGCAAACTCTTTGATGTTACTGCTTTTGATCAGGACTCGGAAAACAAAACAGATGATGTGACAAAAACTTGAATTTCTGTTTTGTGGATCAGATTCAGGAAAAATTCATGGAGAGGGTAAATACGTATCTTTCTGGTAAGAATTAGTATTTTTCGAATTTAAAAAGAAGAGTAATTATTGCAACCAGATATCCTAGAATTCATTGTTTGAATGCACTAGCAGATTAAGGGGCTTTTGCCCCTCTCCCCCCACATCGATAGTAATCGAAAGTACTTTACTATTCCTACCTTAACTATTGATCGCTATGGTGCACGGAAGTGCTTTTTTAAACCTTAGTCCTCCCGCAATTACTAATCCTGGATCCGCCACCGTTTGAAAGGCAATTGCAATAGTTCAAAACTTTGAACAGATATAAATCAAAAAAGTACTTCAGGCTTGCTTAAAGCAAATTTATTTGGTAATAAAAATTAATAATGATTATTAAAATATTATAAACGGCAACATTAAAAATAATAAGAAAACCTCAAAACTAGTTGTAATACAAAATCTTAAAATAAATATAAAAATTTTAAGATTAGACAAAAAACATTGGCATTTCAGTAATAATTTCTGGTCGAATTACTAATTGCGCTTGCGAACGCCCTAAATTGTTGACATCTATGTTCATATGCTCGCAATATACTTTTGCACGAGCAGCTGCTAAGTGAGCGTAATACGTTGGTGCAGGATAGCTGACAGAACGTGTACAACGTGTGAACATGTGGCACAAATGATATGTCAATTCTTCTAATTCATCTTCATCCATGTCGCAATCGTCCCACAATTTTCGATATCTAGTTGGGCGAGCAGTACCTTGTATACTTGCATGCGACACTAAATAAAAATCTACATCAGTAGGATGAGTTATATCAGTGTCCACAATTGTACCAGCTGGAACATTACTATTTCTATCTTCACTATCCCGTGGATTTTGTGGGAAAAAACGAGTATGATGGCGTTTCTGTACCACAAGGAATGTGACTTTGGGTTGATACGACCCATCTTTTTGCAACATTAAGCATGCACTGCGTATAGCTGTGACTTCGCTCTGTAGTACCTGCCTAAATTGACCTTCCGAGACGCCATCCCGGAAGAAAATTATGCGTTCGGGTTTAGCTTTATTTTTTTTGTAGAAAAATAACAAATGTTCCTTAACAATGTTTGCCAAATCAGTAATTATTTCCTGCGTAGGAGGTTGTAAACGCCAAGAAATATTATATTGAAAAGCTTTGGGATCATGGCTGGCCGTTACGGCTGCCACACTTGGCGTTGTACCTCTGCTTTCTGGACTAGGATGAGTAACATCGGCACCCATTATCATACATGGCTTCTTCAGACAAGCAGGTGTGACATAAAGGCTATGGTTGACACCATTGAGTTTGGCATTTACTTTCAGCAAGATATTCGCAACTGTCGCATCTTTTGGGCTAAAAATAAAAATAATAATAACATATTTAATCTAGCTAGCTGTCATGACGCGAAAATGGATTTTCTAAGCCTGAACGTTTTAGTTTGGAACTCCGATCAGAATACTTGTCGAGGAAGGTTCTAGAAATCACAAGGTGACATGGCTTTACAATTTTTGAAACCTTCTTTGACAAATTGATCAAGCCTGACAAAGATAGCTTTGAGACTTTTTTCCGATACAAAACCAATTAGTTTAAGCAGAAAAATCGCAATTCCACGATATTTCCTTGTAGAAATTCTTAATAAGTAAACTAATTAAAATTGTTATATAAATACTTACTTAAAAACGTTACGACCACGCACACATTGTGTGAGGGTCCCCATATTTAGCTCTGCTACTTGTTTAACATAGCCATAAGTATCTTTATCATCAGGGATAACAACGACTACCAATTCAAAGTCTTTCAATTTCATAAATTCACTTTTCAATTCCTCTTTTGGTGATCTGAAAGACAATCTCCTAGCAATTAAGCTGGAAGGTCTTTCAATTGTCATGCCCACCATTTTTCCTTGACTCATCATCTGTAAAATAAGTGCAATAAAGGTAATAATTAAAATTAGTTCCTATTGAGAGTACCTTTTCTGCAAAAATTTGTAGTGCTTGCTCACGAGTGCGCCCATCTACACAGAGAATACCCCATTTGGTTAAAGGTTTACCAACTTGAAACCTATCGGCGCGCCAAATACCCTTTGCTGGTTGAACAGCTCTTTGTGAGTACATAAGCTTTGGCGAAGTTAAGACACGTGCGTCTATTTTAGTAAATTGACTGCCAACGGAAATACCAAATTCACGAACAGAAGCATCGGTATTGAAACTAGCAGCATTCACCGAAGCCATGATCTTTCTTTTTCTTTCATCGCATGGCGTTGCAGCATGTCTGATCATTTTGCTTGTTTGGTTTGGTGTCATTTGTCTATTGGTAACCTAAAGAACATATGAGGTCATCAAGAGTTATTAAATTACAGTTTACAAATTTCAAACAAAAATATATAAAAATATATCATTCCGTGAGATTTTGAATGATGAAATTAAATGATTAGCATGTACAATCATGCTTTACCAGGTAAGGGCTCAAATTCAATATAGCGCCTATTAATAGAAACTTGTTTATTTGAAAAGTTATGTTACAGAAAAAAAATGTAATTCAAAAATATTATTTATGAATCGTAATGATCTAACGGAAAGCAATTATACAATATTAATTTGCATAAAATTATTAAGGAATTACAGTTTTCTACCACTGTTTGTAAAAGTCCAACTTTTCGATATTCGTTTACAATATACCAAGCAGAGAAATGGCTGTCATAATGGGGGATTTCAATGCAAAAGTGGGGAAAACAGAAGAAGACTCCCATACCCATATAAGAAACATGGAAGATGTGGAATGGGAAGTAGAAATGAGAGGGTAGAGATGCTTATGGACTTCTGCATAGAAAACAGTCTAACCATAACAAACACGGTTACCGGCAACATAAACGAAGTTTATATACCTGGCAGTCACCGGATGGAAGAAGTAGAAACCAAATTGACTATATCATAATACGCGCTCGATGGAGATCATCGATAAAGAAGATGAAGACTTTACCCGGAACAGAATGTGGTAGTGACCACAAACTAATGGCAGCACAATTTCATCTCAAGCTGAAAGAAGCTCAACTTCTTGCTTTATGACTAATAATTCCGGAGATAATCAGTGGAAAAAAGTTGTATTTCATAATGTGTATATGTACTTTTCAAAACTTTAAAATCGCTCTCCTGAAAAATAGGTAAAAATGAGTTACGACTTTGTTCCTTGAAGGTGTCAATATAACCGCTTATTGCAAACGAAATTAATTTTCCATTACTCCGTACTAGTTTAACAATTTTTTGTTTCCTCAAATAAACATTTTTTATTTAAGTTTATTGAAGTAAACATTTATTTAAGAAGTCCATGTGGCCTCCCTTAATATTCGCACGTTTTGCTGCTGCTGCCCCCCATGGATACGCCCCTGCAAGTTGGCAGCCCTTACCGAACTCCACCCCATTGAAAAATACTACGTCACTTATTTTATGTGAAACGCATTTTATTAATATGAGTTTTAGGTGAGATGAAGTTTACTGATTACGATTTTTTATGGGAAATGGCCTGTACTGGTCAATTTTATTACGCACGTGTTCAAATCTACTTCCCATTGTACAAATTTTGTTCTTTATGAGTAATTTATTGAATTATCGTCGTTTTATGTGCACAGAAAATTCCTAGAACTTGGGAAGTCATCATAAACTTAAAAGGTTAGTTTAATCCACCAAGTACATTATGATTTATATTGTATTGCACATGGTGTAAGGCCATCACAATGTGGAAGAGTAAGACAATCATGTCATGACTGTTGATCGGTTAAGCTAGTTACAATATTTTCAAGTTAATAAATGATATTTATAGGGCTATTCTTAAAAATTCTAATTATGATATGCAAGATTGCAGCAAAATAACTGCCCAATGAAACGATTTGGACGGCCGCAATCCACATGCCTGATTGAGCAGATATTTTGTTGCCGTGCACCATATTGTACACGGAATTTCAGATAATACTTTTATTAACTTCAAAATTGAATCCGGATTTATTTATAAAGAAATTTTGTTTCACAAAAATTACTGTTTTATCAGAACAAAAATTGGACTTTTTGTTGGGCATCTGTAGGGTTACAGAGAAGCCACAAAAATTCACTTTTACTCTGAATAAAACACTTTTTTTCTTTCGCAAAATCGTGTTAGTCTGTGCAGTGTTGAATCCAGGGGGGTACCCGGGGGGGCATGGCCTCCCGGAAGACTACAAAGTGCCCCTCGAGGAAATTTGTAGAAGCATGTAAAAATTTAAAATATAAAACGCAACATTACATTTTGAAATAAAACCAAAATTTAACATAAACATGAATTTTTGGTTCTTTGTGTTTTAATAAATAAAATTAAATAAAAGGTTTATATTCCTCCCCAAAGTTTCATTAGCACCCCCCGGAGGAAAAGCTCTGAATTCAACACTTGAGTCTGTGAGATCTCTTATTATTATTTAACAACAGAAAGTCAAGAGGTAAGTTCTTAGATATTATTATCATCTTTAGTACCTTTGTTTAATTATATTATACAGAGAAGCGTTACAGGTCTTGAAGGCCTTTAATTTACACCTTTAATATCTCAAAGATGTTGCCAACATCTTCTGAGGAAGACGATCATAAAGGCTTAAGTGTACATAAAGGCTTAAGGTCAGGGATCGAACCCACAACTGTGACATAGTAATTTAGTACTCCAACTATTAATTCACTAACTGCTCTCTTAATTATATTATAATAAATGATAATAATTTTTTACAGTTTTGAAAACAATTTATCCGATTTTGAAATTCTTTTAGAGACACATGGACAAATAATGTGGATGCTATAAAAAGACGAAAGAAACATTTATTTATTACAAATCAAGAATTCTGCAGTTGTGTTGTGTATAAACTAAAAGAGAATATTAGTTCGAGAGGTAAAATTACAAAAGGTAATGTTACATTGTTTTCAAGTATCCGTTTTGTTTTAGATTACAAATGTTGCCAAAATTAGTCAGGCAAGAAAAAGTATTTCTATTTTTTGGGTCAAAGAGTAGGGTGCATAATATAGTGACGCTGTTTCATGTTAGCATCCCTCAGCTTAACCTACCCAATTCTGACTCTTGCCTCTAACTGGGACCTGAGCAACCCTATAATAATATGAAGATTGGGTAACCAACCCCAATGGCCAAGGGTCGGGTACTAAAGAGAGAGGGATACGTTTATTCTATATTAAACAAATATCCATAAAAATTAATTAAAACCTTTCTACATTGTCAATTCATCTGTTAATAGCCTCCTTACTGTTCTAATTACCCCAAGACATTTTTTAGATCACATCCTGGTATAATAAAATCTTTTATCTGTTTCTAACGTAAGATGGACAGATATCTGCTTTGCCAACGTCTTACTTAGGTAAGGCTGAATTTACCTAGCTGTTATAATATGTATTTAGTTACTTCTCTTACGAAGTGATATATCTATGCATATAATACGTATAATAGCAGTAGATATTATTAACAACACTGCAGTATGACATGATTGGACACTTGCAATGGTGTATAATTTATCAACTTTCTTTGATAAACATGAGACAGATTATTTTGAATTCAAATTCATTTAATTTGAGCAATTTTTTAGAAACAGATAAAATAGTATATTATAACTGTATAAAAATAGTTAATACCACTTACTTGTCCTTCTAGTAAGGTGCATAGCTCTGCAGGATACAAAATTTTTCTGTCTCGACTGCCAATCCACAAACAAGGTAAATGTGGATATTTCAGTTTATAGTTTTTATTCTTGGTGTAATAATCGGCAACTGTCATTTCTCTTCCATTTTCATCTTTAAAACGCGCATCACTTGCAGATTTATCCAGTTGATTCACTCTACTTATTCGTTTCGAAGAAGGCTGGTTGGGGATTTCGTAACGCACTTTTAAGTTTCTCAAAAATTTATCAATTTTAGGTGTATTTTCGCGGCTTAGTGGTTGGCCTTCACAAAGTTCAGCAATTAAATCAACAATTCCAAGACTTTTAGGAAATGCCTTGTGTGCTACATCCACATTAAGAAATGGTTTCCAACCAAGAATGGCTGATTGGAAAAAACCATGGTACATTTCCATACCTTCACCTAAATCCAAAAATCTGTCTGGTCTGGTGAAAAATGATCGACCTACTGGAATGCAACGCAGAGAGGGTGCACTTCTCAGTACTACGTCTAAGCATTGAATAGCATCTTGTGGAATTTCGATAGTTTTCCCAGTGCCTGCAGACTGAAAATACATTGAATGCATAATAATTTAAAGGTTTATTAAACTTACTGTGAAATATTTCTTCAAGATATTTAAATCGATGGTTGTTGCTTGTTTAATGGTCACTTTAAAAAGTTTTTCTCGATCATTTTCCATTATTCGAATTTCATCACTCAGATGTTTACCAAAAGGTAAAAGTGAAGAGCTATATAAACTCTTGCTACCATCGTAAGCGGGAAAACGTGCTTTGTAATTTTTTTTTCGACATTCCTCCATCACAACTCGTAAAAGTTTTTTGGGTTTGTCAG
Source organism: Cantharis flavilabris (assembly GCA_949152465.1). Taxonomy (NCBI): domain Eukaryota; kingdom Metazoa; phylum Arthropoda; class Insecta; order Coleoptera; family Cantharidae; genus Cantharis; species Cantharis flavilabris. Next base: position 16,595,670 of record OX424435.1, read on the forward strand.
GATCAATTGCAACATCGTAATGTATGACTGATTTTAACAGATCACTAATTTGTAATGACAGATGATTTGTTTCGATCGGTATAGGTCGACCTTTCGTGCCTGTTTTATTCAATTTTGATCTATGTGGTATCGCTAATTCCGTACCTTTACTTGCCGGTGGTCCTTGAGGTGCTGGTTTAGCCTCTTGTACACTAGAGGGTCCTTCGGTTGGACGCTATAAAAAATTTTAATTTATATTATGCAAATTTTTGAAATAATTGATTACTTACTGCTGCATCTCCACCACTTTGAGAAGATGTTTCTTGCACACCGCTTACTTGAAGACGTTTTAATTCATGAACTGGAGATGGAGAATGTGAAACGTCTCGTGACGAAGGTTGTGATGGCATAAAACCTGGTTTTTGTTGTGTTGGTTGCTGAGGAGGTGCCTGCTGTGGTTGAGGTTGTGCAACTTGTTGCTGCTGCTGTGCTGGTTGTGCAACTTGTTGCTGCTGCTGTACTGGTTGTCTAAACTGTTGTTGAGATGGACCACGCTGACCTTGTTGTGCAGGAGCTCCTTGTTGTCCCCGCCAAGCTGGAGGTTGTCCTTGCACGGGTTGTTGTCCCTGCCAAGGTTGCGGTTGCCCTTGCATAGGTTGTTGCTGCTGTTGAAAAGGTGGACCATGTTGACCTTGTTGTCCCTGCCGAGGTTGTCCTTGTCTAGGTTGCTGAGCTTGTGGTCCTTGCTGTTGTTTCTGAGGTTGCGATGGTGCTTGCCAAGCTTGTTTTGGCTGCTGTTGGGGACCTTGCTGTGCAGGAGCTCTTGGTTGTCCTTGTTGTGGTTGCTGTCGACCTTGCCAAGGTTGTTGTTGCTGTCCTTGCCTAGGTTGTTGTTGCTGTCCTTGCCTAGGTTGTTGTTGCTGTCCTTGCCTAGGTTGTTGTTGCTGTCCTTGCCTATGCTGCTGTTGCTGAGATTGCTGTTGCCCAGCAGGTTGTCTCCACTGTTGTTGAGGAGCTTGACCACGTCGACTTTCTTGTTGTGGCGGAACTCTTTGTTGTTCTTGTTGAACTTGTGGAGCTGAATGCTGCGTTCTTTGAGATGATTGTGAATCTTGCGAAGGCGGTCTAGACTGCTGTTGTGCTCCCTGACACGCTGGTTGTTGTGCTCCTTGAGATGCTGGTTGTTGTCCTCCTTGAGAAGCTGGTTGTTGTGCTCCTTGGGATGCTTGTTGAGAAGTCCCTTGTTGCTGTTGTTGAGTTGACTCTGCAAAAAAAATTATAAATATATATTTGTTCCAGCTAAAATTCGAAATCAGTAAGAAGTTGGTGCAGGATAGCTGACAGAACGTGTGTACACCGTGTGAACATGTGACACAAATGATACGTCAATTCTTCTAATTCATCTTCATCCATGTCGCAATCGTCGCACAATTTTCGATATCTAGTTGGTCGAACTGTACCTTGTATACTTGCATGCGACACTAAATAAAAATCTACGTATACTTGCATGCGACACTAAATAAAAATCTACATCAGTTGGATGAGTTATATCGGTGTCCGCAATTGTACCAGCTGGAACATTACTATTTCTATCTTCACTAACCCGTGGATTTTGTGGGAAAAAACGAGTATGATGGCGTTTCTGTACCACAAGGAATGTGACTTTGGGTTGATACGACCCAACTCTTTGTAACATTAAGCATGCGTTGCATATAGCTGTAACTTCGCTCTGAAGTACCTCTCTAAATTAACCTTCCGAGACGCCATCCCGGAAGAAAATTATGCGTTTGGGTTTAGCTTTATTTTTTTTGTAGAAAAATAACAAATGTTCCTTAACAATGTTTGCCAAATCAGTAATTATTTCCTGCGTAGGAGGTTGTAAACGCCAAGAAATATTATATTGAAAAGCTTTGGAATCGTGTACAACGTGTGAACATGTGGCACAAATGATATGTCAATTCTTCTAATTCATCTTCATCCATGTCGCAATCGTCCCACAATTTTCGATATCTAGTTGGGCGAGCAGTACCTTGTATACTTGCATGCGACACTAAATAAAAATCTACATCAGTTGGATGAGTTATATCGGTGTCCACAATTGTACCAGCTGAACATTACTATTTCTATCTTCACTATCGCGTAGATTCTGTGGAAATAAACGAGTATGATGGTGTTTCTGTACCACAACGAATGTGACTTTGGGTTGATACGACCCATCTCTTTGTAACATTAAGCATGCATTGCATATAGCTGTGACTTCGTTCTGAAGTACCTCTCTAAATTAACCTTCAGAGACGCAATCCCGGAAGAAAATTATGCGTTTGGGTTTAGCTTTATTTTTTTTGTAGAAAAATAACAAATGTTCCTTAACAATGTTTGCCAAATCAGTAATTATTTCCTGCATAGGAGGTTGTAAACGCCAAGAAATATTATATTGAAAAGCTTTGGAATCGTGTACAACGTGTGAACATGTGGCACAAATGATATGTCAATTCTTCTAATTCATCTTCATCCATGTCGCAATCGTCCCACAATTTTCGATATCTAGTTGGGCGAGCAGTACCTTGTATACTTGCATGCGACACTAAATAAAAATCTACATCAGTTGGATGAGTTATATCGGTGTCCACAATTGTACCAGCTGAACATTACTATTTCTATCTTCACTATCGCGTGGATTCTGTGGAAATAAACGAGTATGATGGTGTTTCTGTACCACAATGAATGTGACTTTGGGTTGATACGACCCATCTCTTTGTAACATTAAGCATGCATTGCATATAGCTGTGACTTCGCTCTGAAGTACCTCTCTAAATTAACCTTCCGAGACGCAATCCCGGAAGAAAATTATGCGTTCAAGTTTAGCTTTGTTTCTGAAATCAGTTAAAACCCGATCTAAATATGAAATTCTAGTTCTAATAAACCTCTCTAGTTAATTCGCGTTCTAAGTAAAAATTTTCACTGTTAAAACTAGATTAAAGCAACAGCAGAAGTAATTAGATAAAACTTGTTTTATTACGGAAATATTTTATACATTATTATTAAAATCTATGTATTGCCACTTTTTTCGCTGAAGTTTTGAGGCAAAATTCCTCATCTGGCACTTATTCTTGAATTAAGAAAACTTCAGAAGATACATTGAATTCGTATTTGAAAGAAATATTAATTAATTATGAAAAATATACTAATACTAACTAATGATTCTGTAAACCTCTTTGCAAAATAGTTTATTCAAAACTCCATCTTTTGTACAAGCCATCAGCATTTATTTTGAGTACGATATGTTTTTTTCGTAAGTTCACCTTAGCTCTGTTAACATCAGGAATAGAAATAATTACATTATCTCCAATATCAGAATAGGTTTGCATAGGTTGCAAAATTTCTTGCGCTTCTTTTCTGACTTAAGAAATGTTTGACGAAGTATCAACTGGCAACGCCTTCTCTTTATCCTCTGCTTCTTCGTCAGCTGTAGACGGTCATCTTCTTCATGTATATTTGTAAGAATATTAGATGATAATATTGTTGTTGTCAGTCTTACACTTGGTTCAATTCCAACATGGCCTTGTAGGGAGATTGTTTGATTCTTGAATCAAGGGCTCTATTTTTCATAAATTGCACAATACTTTCAAGATTTATTGAACTTACATAGAAATATTTCTTTAATATATTTAAGTCGATGGTTTTAACTTGTTTCACGGTCACTTGAAAACGTTTTTCTTGCTCATGTGTCATTAATTTAATTTCATCACTTGGATGTTTACCAAAAGGTAAAAGCGAACAGCTATATAAACTTCTACTACCATCTTCACACCCCTTAAAAGTTTTTTTTGGTTTATCGAGATCAATATTGTAACATCATAATGTATAACTAATTTCAAGAGATCGCTAATTTCTAATGGTAAATAGTTTGTGTTAATTTGAATAGGTCGATCTATCGTGCAGATTTATTCAATTTTGATCTAATGTGGTATCGCTAATTCCATACCTTTATTTGCGGGAGTCTCTCTTTGAGGTGGTGGTTTGGCCTCTTGTGCAAACAACGCGAATTTACTAACAGCAGTCAGTTAATTCTAGTAAAAATAGAATTGACTAAGAAGTTTTTAAGAACTAGAATTTTCTAGTTAGATCGGGTTTTAACTGGTTTCGGATTAAAACATTATTAAATTCTACTATTCTACAATAAATTCAACTTAAGCTTGAAATATTATCCTCTTTTGTTAAATAAAATTTCTAATGGCTCTTCCTGTATAGCAAGATTATAATATCATCTACTGATTATTTCTTATCATGAGGAAATACAATATTACATTCGTGATTATCTTATCCTGATTAACTCACATTTCAACTTGACCATCGTCTGGAGAAGATCTTTGGATTATTGTTGCATGAACTAGCTTAGTATTGCATTAAAATTATTAAGCTAATTTCTCAGAAATGGTTGTTGAAAAAACAATATTGTTAGTTCAATTTTAGTTTTCTTTCGACCTACCAAAGCTTGTTTCGATCTTCGAGTTATACTTGAGGGCGAGAAGGGAATCGCTGAGGAAATATGGTGTACAAGTGAAGAAAATCCAAGGAAATTTGTAAATCTTAGGATTACTATAGACAATCTTTTTTTTTACTTTTTCAACTTTATCGAAAGGAAATCTTATGGCAATCCAAGAGGAATTTCGGGTAAATCTTTCAAAAATCTTGTAAAAGGAAATCTAGTATACAAAAATTTGCCTTGTGACTCACTCCCCGTTTGAGAGGTTCTTCTCGTAAGCCCAGAAATGTACGTAGTTGCGACACATTTTGTGGTTTGAACTGTACAATTGCTTAAATTCGATATAAAATTTTATAAACTAAAACGACATCAACAATACACAATCGATGTTTTTAACTTCAAAATATTCACATGAATGATCTATCATTTACACAGATACTTCTTTCATAAACACATTCAAAGCTTTCGACACCAAATAGTATTTGCTGCTCAAAGCTACTAGTAATGCAAGTGTAAGTAGAGATTTTGGTGAAAATTGGCATTGTAATTACCTACAATCCAACTGAAGATGACATATTTTGTAAGAATGATGTAAACAATTAAGTTTTGGTCTAGGTTAATGCAATCTTTGTTTTTGTCAAATCATCTGCATTTGTATCTGGTAGGGAAGGCTGCTACTGCTTGGTGTTAAAAGCTTTGGATGTGTTTATGAAAGAGGTGCATCTATCTAAACGACTGACTAATTCGACTAAAGCCACTTACATTTTTTGATTTGTCCAATTATAGTTGATTTAGATTGATATTTTTATAGAAAAATAAAGCAAAAAATAATAAACAAGTGAATTGATCGATAATAAAATTTAGAATGATGAATGGTAGAAATGAAATAAAAATAATTGAGAAAAGTAGATGTCGAAATTGTTGAAGTTTGTATTACAAATAATGCAGATTATACAGAAATTTTTTTTAATTTGTGTCAAAAAATCCACATTTTGTCGAGTTTAATCTTAACGAACATGGGGGGGATCAACCTTAAAAAACAATTCCATCAAGTTGGTTCCTCCATTTTGGAATTATTTTTGGTTCCTTTGTAGGTGCTGGCGAATGCTGAAAATTATTTTGAAAGTGTTGGGTTCGTTAATTTTCAATTAACAAATAACGATTTTGGATTAGGTCTTTGACCTGCTCCGGCCCATCTTTTGCCTCTCTGAATACTGATTTTGTTAAAATAGCAGTTTTAGTTTCATGATTTTATATGTCTTCTGAAAAACTGCAAGTTACAAACAACTACATGTAAAATGCATTGTTTTTTGTGTACCAAAAACTTCTTTACAGTTTATCTCGAAAATAATTAGAGGAGTAAAAAGTTAATGGTTGGTTAATGGTTAAGAAGTTAGCATTGGAAACCTTATGATGCTTGAATCAAGTATAGACCGGTACTAAACTTATTAATTTTTTTTATTTTATAAAGTAGGTATATTAACCACTTAACGTATTCACCCGAGTTAACTCGGTTAAAAGTTAAAAATAAATATGTAGGTACCAACTACTACAAAGAAGTAGGGTATTCCCCGAAAATGCGTGTGATTCCGCAGTCCGTGCGTCACAATAGAAATTAAAATCTACTGAAATTGATTCGCTTTCTCTGGACTTAAGGTAGCATTTTTTTTTAATTTTAAGAAATTTTCCCAATAATAAAATTAGATACAGATTTTAATTTTTTATATACTAGTAGGTATCTCAAGAAAAATATGAAGTTTCCAGATGTGTCGCACGTCGTTGATAAAAGACTGACCGCTGACCTGTTACCGGTACATAGGGTAGGTACAATACCGCTAGAAAGTTTCGGATGCAGTCCTTATTTTGTTTGAAACGATTAGCAATATTATTGTTTTTATTCAAACCTACTTATTATTTTAAATACCTTCATAAGATTGTGGTTTTTGGCAAAAATAATATCTTTTTGTCATAATATTATAAGAAATCCCAATTTATTAATAAAAGCTGGTTAATGAGGGTTGTAATATTGACGGTTATAACTTATAAACCTTATCCCTCGATTATCACCGAGTCAAAATGTGTTGTAAGTAAAAAAAGTTTTTCACTTTCCACATTTTTTTGTGATTATTTTTTATACATTATTGCATAATATCCATAATGTGAACAAGCATTATGAAACTTTTATCAAAATTGAACAGTTAAACAAATATTTGGAACTGTGGGATTTACCGGTCGTATTTTTAAGGTCAATCAATAAGCAGTGATAGAACATTCCAGACGCTATACTGAAGCTTCCTTATCAAAAATATAATAGATAAACTAAATATGCAGTTTATTTGTTGATATTAAAAATTCAAGGAATTCCACAATAATTATGAAAAGAAAAATAATTATAAAAAATATTTGTGTTGCAATAATACAATATGATGATGCAATCTTGCAATAGCATGCAAGTGCGAGTATTAATTAAAAAATAAGCATACTTACTCTTTTTTTTCCCCATTGCAAATGTATTTATGTATTTATAATTAGAATATAATCCGAATCAAATTACGGTACTGCACACAAATAACACTTTACTGTTTATATTCGAGTAAAAATATATGCACTTCTTAATTACTGTTTCTTAATTTTTAATTATTATAATCCGTGTTCGTTATTACATTTTCATAAAATTCGAGATCATCTGAACTGTTTCACTGCGTTTAACGTTTTGTGTAGTGGTTTAATGAGAGCAGTCAGCTGACCACCAATCAGTGGTGCCACATTTAAAATTTATAAGGATTGAGGTATGTTTATACCATACTCGGAAATATATTTCGCGTCAGACAAAGAATTTATGGTCGATTTAAATTTACTTCAAATTGTCTAGCATGAATAATAATAAATTAAATGTTGATAAATAATTTATTACAGTGACTCGCAAAAGTTTTCGCGCAGTGTAAATTGCACATTTCAAAAACTATTTTTGTTTATATTATATTTACGTTTTCCTATTTTGTCCCACCGTTTCCGAATTTCAGTTGCCATCTGTATCTCAGAAACAGTGCGACAAAATAAAAAAATATGTACAGCCGAACTCAAATGTAATAGTCGATTACATTACATTACAACCATATCAATATTTTAGAAAACCCAAAAAATGCACAAAACACTTTTCAGAAAGTTCTATTTCATCGGCTGATGATGCCATAGTGTGGTGAAAACGTTTGCGATAATTATACTTACAGTGTATTTTATATGTGATAACTTAAAATATTATAGTTTTGAAAAGTGTTTCGTGCATTTTTTGGGTTTTCTAAAATATTGATATGGCCAAATGTAATTCTGTTTTGGAGAAAATCGCATTTAAAGAGTTAACCCAAACTGCAACTGAATACCACATGGGTATGGTATAATATGTAAAGTCCCATATGTGAAGTGGTATTCGGTTGCACTTCGGGTTAGGTAACTCTTTAAATGCGATTTTCTCCAAACTATAGTGAATTTCGAGTTGTGTCGGTTTTCTTCCAAAGCAGCGATATGATTAAAACATTATAAAATATGTAGTACTTCTACGTTGCTTTCGTCTGATCTTTGACCAATAGGCAATATTCCACTTTTTATATTTGCTCACGAATTGGAGCCGATTTTTAATTTGCTTTTCATTCAAAAGCGGTCTCTTAGCTACCGTAGATCCCAGTGGTTTTCTATCACTGGTTGGTGTAGCTCCTTATTTTCTTTCAACTGGCATCTAACTGTTTGTGAAGATATTTGGGCCCCCATATGGCTGTTCTAAAGCCTGTTTTATATTCTTCCACATTTTGCTTCGATTTTCTTTTCGAAAATCCTATCCTGGTTGGGAGTTATCACACGTTTTCTTCCACATTTTGGTCTATTTGCTAAAGAACCAGTATCATCAGTCTCTCGCTTTAGGGTGATTTAAATCCAAAAAGATCATGTGACTCCGAATCAGGCGCTGATACAAGATTTTGCTTAGGAGTGGGGGGGGGGGGATTTCTGTTCGATTTTACTTATTTTCCAAAAAATTTGTTCTAAACAATAAAAATTGATAAAGTACTTTAGTTTTGCTAGGCTCAGGGAGAGGTAATTGCACATATTACCTCTTGAATCTCTTGAACCTGCTCTGAATAGCTAAATTTAATTGTTGTCGTTTTGGCATGATATTGTTACTTTGCAATACTAAAATAAAATTGAATATGTAAAAATGTGACTTTTTACAAAAATTGACTATCTAACTGCTTTTTGGTTCTAATTAGAATGGAAATATTTTTGGAGGTTGTCAGGTTCATAATATATGTACAGGTAACATTCCTTTAGAAATTCGAAAATATCCTGGAATTTCTACATTTGAGTACGGCTGTATAAACAAACAAGGTGGAACTCGGATTACCGCAGTTCTTAGGTTAAAAATTGCAAATAAAGCCCGCATTAAAACATCGGATAATTATATTCTGTAGGTTGTTAATATAATATAATTTTACTGTATACGAACAATATTAATTACAATTTTTTTATAGTGGTATTTTGCTATCCTCAGATGTTTATTAATTGTTTTAAGTTTTTTTTAAACTTATAATTAATATTACATTATTGCACAGATTATAATTTATTTTAAAATTTTTGAACAGTTTATCCGTTATTTTTTAGATCCGATTATCTTCTTATCCTACTTATTATCGACTTACAATTATTGAACAAATGTATTTTTTGTGATTGGACGGACGGACACGGGACCAGAACTTAAGGCTCTTTACTATATTTTGTATAGAAGCCTAAAATGAAAGAAATAAAATTTACAACAAAAAATATCTAAAATTAATTATTATTAAAATAAATTATCTACTTTTTAATTTTAATATGATCTATTTTGGATGTAGAATAAACAAAAAACCGCCAATTTAAAAGTTGGCGATTTTTTGGGATCTTCTTTAACAAATTTGTCCCTGTTCTGGTTTGAATCTGTTGTAGGAAACGTAAGACTTTTTCCTAATGAGTCATTAGATGTCTTTAGGATGTGTAAAATTTTGTTTTGATAATACACTTAAACGTTTGATTATCTGACGATTCTGAGAGTTTATTATGCACCTGACCGATACTTACGAGCCTTATCTCGTCGCAACTTTTGAATATGAACATTTTTTATTTAGAGCATTTGCTCCGTATCTAATCAAAATGATAAGAGCTATTTCAAGGCCAGAAGACTGCTAATAGAAGAAAAAAGTTTATCCATGAACAAATCTCGATTTCGAGTACGTTCAAGTTTTCAGGTTGCTCGTGCCGGAAGGGGTTGAGATTATTGGCTTCACAGACGACCTGTCCATAGGGGGTCCAATAATAGCAGTATGGATCGGTCTAGGACATTTCGCCGTCGCCGTGGACACTTCGCCGTGGCCGTTTTGCCGTCGCCGTTTCGCCGTGGCCGTTGCGTCATCGCCCATTTCGCCGTCGACGTTTCGACATTTTTTTTACTTTAATCTATAACTCAAAAGTTATAAAAAAATTATAACATTTTGACTGCAAAAATTAATATTTTCGGGGCTATTAGAAAATTATAAATAACCACGCCGAAGCAGCCTATCGAATGCTACAAACTAAATTAGGCCTATATTGTGGAGATTCATCGACGGTCTTCGATCAGCTCTAAAATTTTTGATTTATATTTTTTAATTAACGACGGCGAAATGGGTGACGTTGAAAAGGCCACGGCGAAACAGCCACGGCGAAACGGCCGAGGCGAAATGGGCGAAGACGAAACGGCCAAGGCGAAACGTGCCATTCCGGTATGGATAACAGGAATCGGACTAACGCTGGTTGCCGAAAAACAGAAGTGGTTCTATTGATTCGGAGAAGGTAGTTGACAATTTTCAGAACATAATTTTTTCCAATGACGAAAGAGAACTGCAGCGTTGCTGACAAAAGGGAGGGGGGTTTTAGTGGGTAAAACCCCACACTACTACCCAGCACGAGCTGGTAGTGTCTTGTTTAAGATTTACCCCTTTCCTACGCAAATCAAAAAAAAACATCAAGTTTGAGGGTTGAATAATAATTATTTTGATCAGGTGAAAGTTTTTGGAACAAATAATATAAAAGAAAAAGTTGGGTTAATAATATTAATTTTTCCATTGTTTATTTTGGGTATTCAACTTTTTCAATTATTTACTTGCGTAGCGGCATTTTAAAAAGTCAATGAAATGAGTTGGTGTGAACACAACTCAATTTTGAATTTTAATTTTTTTCTTTAGGAATTTTAGTTTTAACCAGTGGTGATACCACTATCTGATGTCGATTTTTGTTGACAAATAGAAATTACACATTATTTATTTTATTTACTTTTGAGCGTTGAAAGTGATAATCGGGAACTGCAGGAAATGATGACGTGATATTTTGCAATAGTGACGATAGTAAAACACCGAAACAAATTTTTTTTAGATAAGACCTAGTCTTATTCTTCATTAGTTTACAAATTTTAACCAAGAGATTTCTACGATAACAAAATGTTAGCCCCTGAAATTGGATCAACTAACGCAGATGACAAAACGCCCCTCGTCGAAAACCTGGGTGTTTTCCAACGATTATCCACCTTATTTGGACGAAAATCGAATTCCAATGCAAATATGGACGGCTACATCGAATTTGGTTCAATCAGAGAAGAAGCAGAATCCAGAACTTTGGGAGTTTTCGCTGGGGTTTTCAGTCCGGTCACTTTGTCCATGTTTTCAGCACTAATATTTCTTCGTATGGGTATGTCAATTGTTTTGTTCAAATATTGGTAACTTCTAACATGTTTTTCTTCAGGATACATAGTCGGAAATGCTGGCTTACTAGTGACACTTTTACAATTCACGATAGCTTATTTAATTTTAATATTTACCGTTGTAAGTGTTTGTGCAATATCCACAAATGGAGCTGTCGAAGGAGGTGGTGCTTATTGTATCCTTTGAATATTATGTTGTTTCCGAAACTTTTATATTTAGAGTATAATTTTTCTTTACTTTCATACAGTCATGATTAGTCGTACTTTAGGACCTGAGTTTGGCGGTTCAATAGGAACCTTATTTTTTCTTGCAAACATAGTAGGAAGCGCATTATGCATTTCTGGGTGTGTGGAGGGCTTGGTCGAAAATTTTGGACCATCTGGTGAGTTCTGTTTTATTAAAATAAATTAATTTTAAATTGTTTTGTTATGAAAAATTAAACAAACAAACATTTCATGCAAATTATTTTAAATTTTGTTATCAAAAGTTTTCTTCCTTATTTCTTAAACAAACAAGATAACAACATTTTTCAATTAAAAATATCAAATCATATGTTATTTAAACATTGAGTATTAATCACCTCTGACCTTGAAACAATTTTTACAAATGTGAATTATACTGATTTCTCACCCACTTCCGCTTTTTTTTCTAGAGATAGTGTAATTAACATTATATAAACTTCTAGGCCAATCAAACTGAACAGTTTTAGCCTTGAAATGCATCTAACAATTAAATCTAGTTTATTTGATAGAAAATAAATTTTAACCAAAGGAAAAACATAAGTTTGATGATCCCATGTCTTATTATCTTTTGAATTGGTTCTGCCAACATTCTTCTTTCCCAAAACTAAAAGATTTTATGTGGATATTAAGCATTGGAATTATTTAATTTTGAATTTTACAAACAAATGAAAAAATACTAAGAAAATTTTTCTTTTATAATAATTACATTCCAAAATGATCCCGATATTTTGTTTTACTGTTTTTACTAACTGGCGCAGCTAATTTACCTGCCAAACAGCTATCCACATCCACCTGTGTGTTATCTGTTGATATTATATGAAACTATTTTTTATTTTTCAGGTTATTTGGTAGGAGATAATACTGCTGGATTTTTTCCAGACGGCCTTGGGTATCGATTTCTATATTGTTCGGGGCTCAACTTACTTAATTTATTGGTTTGTTTAATAGGAGCTGGAATGTTTGCTAAAACAACTGTATTTGTGTTAGCAATTGTTGTATCTTGTATAAGTATCACGTTCATCAGCTACTTTATTCAAGTACCAATGCAGGTTCGTTTACAAATTTGTAATCTGTATTTACTTAAAATCCGCCATCCTTTTTCGGTAGGTTGCAATACCGGCAGCTAATACTTTAATTAACCACAACGGCACAATTTTTAAAGCAAATTACACTGGTTTGTCGTCATTCACTTTCCATGAGAATTTATGGTCAAATTATACTTTGGATTACACTGCCAAAGGAGAGTTGGTCAACTTTGCTTCTGTGTTTGGAGTTTTATTTTCGGGTGTTACTGGTATTATGGCCGGAGCAAACATGAGTGGTAAGTAAATTCTTAATAACATTTTTTTAATTGAAATAAAAAATTATGATATTTAGGCGAACTTAAAAGTCCAGGTAAAGCAATACCTCGAGGGACGTTGTCAGCAGTTGCCTTTACACTGATCGTGTATTTGTGTATGTCATTGTTAACTTCGGGAGCATGCGATCGATTTTTATTACAGAATAATTACCTATTTATGGCAGGAATTAGTGTATTGCCTGTTAGTATTGTAATTGGTTTGGTTACGGCTACATGGTCAGCAGCTTTGAGTAACGTAATCGGCGCTTCACGTGTAATTGAAGCCTTAGCAAAAGATAGGGTATTTGGTGAGTATTTCTGTTTTTGGAAATTCAAAAATTTTATATTGTTTTTTTAGGTCCCTTGTTGGATTTTATACCCAAAGGAACGTGGCGAAGCAATCCAATAGCAGCGGTGATACTTTCGTGTCTTTTAGTTCAATTAGTCCTCTTGATAGGCTCCCTCAATCTTATTGCACAATTAAATTCCGTCCTCTTTTTGTTAAGTTATTTAGCGACCAACATGGCTTGTTTGGGTTTGGAACTCGCAAGTGCACCCAACTTTCGTCCATCGTTTAAGTATTTTACCTGGCACACGGCATTGTTTGGCTTGATTGGTACTCTTGTAATGATGTTTATAATAAGCCCCATTTACGCTGCCAGTAGTATTTTGTTGTGTCTCACACTAGTAGTGATGCTACATTTATTTTCTCCAACGAAAGCTTCCCAGTGGGGTAGCATATCTCAAGCTTTAATTTTCCATCAAGTGAGGAAATATTTACTGATGCTAGATTCCCGAAAAGATCATGTTAAGTTTTGGCGTCCACAAGTCTTGTTGTTAATCAATTGCCCACGCACAGCTTGTCCTCTTATCGATTTTATCAACGATCTGAAAAAGGGTGGGCTTTACGTGTTGGGACATGTGGTTAAGGCAGATCCTTACTCGCAGCCCGATCCTGCTTTGGAAATGACTCCTAATTGGTTAAATATTGTTGATCATTTGAAGGTTAAAGCATTTGTTGAATTGACCGTGGCTTCCACTGTTCGGGATGGTTTGCAGCATTTAATGCGTCTTTCAGGAATGGGCGCCATGAAGCCCAATACTGTGGTGTTTGGATTTTTTGACAAACAGCCAGCTATTGATTTTTTGACTAGGTAAGTGATTTAGGTTTACCTGTTTTTAATGAATGAATTTGAAAGAAAAGATTTCAGTGCCGATTCGTCATATCAAACTAAGGAATTCCAAAATTCTGTATTTCCAATACAAGAATCGAAAAACATTGATGCAGTTGAATATGTTCAAATGGTAAGCGACGTTTTAAAAATGAACAAAAACATTTGCCTCTGTAGAAATTTCAGCAGTCTCAAGAACGAACGAAATAAGTAAGTTCAACGTGAATATTCTCGTCTCAATTTTAATATTTTTTATTTAGAATCAATGAAAAACGATATATCGATGTTTGGCCAGTCAATTTTCTTAATCCCAGTGAAGAAGATGCATTTGATACCACCTCTCTTTTTATGATGCAGTTAGCATGCATCGTTAATATGGTGCCAAAATGGAGTAAATTGACATTACGAATATGCATTTGTGATGAAATGCCTCATTCGTCCTTTAGAATAGCTTCGACATCATCGACTACTTCTCACACTGAAAAATTGTCACGTTTACTAAAAACTCTACGCATTGCTGCAAAATTATATTCTGTGAATGGGTTTGGATCGGTTGTGACGTCACATGCATTAAGAAATGAATCGTATTTAGCAGCGTAAGTTACTTGGAAAAAATTACAAGGGGTAAATATTTGGGGTAAATCTTTTTTACATTTTTGTACAAATTTTTTTTGAGATATTTACCCCTTGAAAAATTACTTCTGTTACAAATTTTTACCCTTATTTATTTTTACAGTGTAAACGAATTAATTATACAGCATTCTGCTAACACTGCTATCACTTTTGTGTATTTGCCAAAGCCTCCAAATTCTGATGATTCGGCAGCTGAATACCTTAATAAGCTAGACGATATTAGCAAAAATTTTCCTCCTTTGGTTTTCGTGCATGGAGTCAGCACGGTAACTTCAACCACCCTATAAGTTGTTTTTAGTAAATTATTAGTAAATTTTAAATAAGTGATATTTTAAAAATTTATAAAACTGTTAACTACTTTACAAGTGTAAGTCGGACATATCTACACCTAATTAGTTTAAGAATATTTTATTGTTAAGCAACATTTATTAGACTAAATATTTTTTTATGACTAAGAAATTCTGCAATGTAATCTGTGATTTTAACAAAAGTATTTTTTAATAAAAGACATTTTAAGTATACTGTAGTTTCACTCGCAGCTGCATATTACTTCTGATTAGTCAAAAATTTTACCAACTTCTATTTACCAATCGGAATTCAAAATTTACCATTTGCTGCTGTTTTTCTTAATTTTTATTTAGCACAACATGTTTTACGACAATTGCTTATTATGAACTAAATTAATCGGTTTCTTGAAATCCGGTATAACCGGACACCACTGTGTACCATATGCCGAACATAGGAAATTAACTTGTAAAAACTTATTTATCCAAATTCCTGCTTCCCAAATTATTTTAGAGAAAAAATGAAAGACATAAAAATAATGCAGAAATATAAACTACGAATGATAAGAGCATTAGATTTAATCTAGCTTTTACTTAAAATGTAAAAAAATGCTTTTGAAATTGTTAAAATTTTCATTTATCGGACTGGCCATGTAATATAGTCATTTTAATTTCTATTTTCAAAAATGATTACCATGAAAACTTACATGCCCAGTCTGTAAATGAAACTTAACAATTTCAAAAGCATTTTTTGACTTTTTAAGTAAAAACTAAATGAAATCTAATGCTCTTATCATTCGTAGTTTATATTGCTGCATTATTTTTGCGTCTTTCATTTTTTCTCTAAAATAATTAGGGAAGCAGGAATTTGCATAAATAAGTTTTTACATGTTAATTTCCTATGTTCGGCTAACTCATTCGCCTGTGTATAAATTTTATCTTGGCCAAAAGATTCTCGTTCACAAGTTTTTTATTTTTGCATCGCCCTCTAAATTTGCAAAAAAATTTACATCACCCTGTAGTACATTTACTGTCAGTGAAAGTTATGACGTTTACTGATCAAACTTGGGGTGGGAGGAAGGATAATCATCTAACAACAATAAATTGACTATTTTTTTATTTCGAGTAATTTAAAATGAAGTGGGTTAGCGATAGTTTATCGGTATGAACGTTAATTAGCCATTCAATAACTGAAGTTGTTTCGCCAAGTGCAAAGTCTCCTCGCCCTGATTTCCAACTTTTAGAATTTCAAAAAATTATTTTTTTCATAAAAACATATTAAAATGAGTGAAAAATTCGATATTCAAATTGTGGTTGATCACTATTTAACCTCACTTTCGGGAGATGATGATGTCTTGATAAAAGAATATTTGGAAGGATACGAAGAATTGAATAAGTAAGTTGCTTGTTCCACCTAATACCCCATCTCTAAGGTTATTTTAAACATAGGTTTTGCAATTTAATGGGCTTGGTGTTTAGTTTTGTAAGTAAAGATTTGAGATCGAAAATGGACATATTGTACGATTTTTTAAAGAACGAAGAAGTAAGTGGAAATTTTGAATCCGTTAAAAAGATGATGGAATATGAAATGACGAATAATTTGCTAAAAAAAAAGGATTATACGTCCGGAAGCCGTACTTTATTGCGGCTCCATCGAGGCTTAGATTTTATACGTGTTTTTTTAAAATCTGTTCAGGAGTTGGGCGTTACAGATAGTACTTCCACCGTCTGTCGTGCAGCATACGACCAAACCCTATCACATCACCACACCTTTGTTATAAGAAATGGGGCTCGTTTAGCCATGCACACAATGCCAAACAGAGAACAGTTACTCAAAAAAGTAAGTTTCTTTTCAGAAGTGAAAAAGTAAAAGTATGAATAATATGTTTTTAGATGTGTGCAGACAACGAGGAGGATATTAAAAAAACGCTCGACCTTTTACCGAGAATGTTAGAAATAACCTCTAATGTTTTCGATCGAATTGATGCTCTGTATACTTCAAACGATTTACAATCTTTACCCTAATCCACCGAAATTTATTTATGCAAAGTAATAAAATAATTTTTTAGATAACCAATTTTTCAAGGTCTTATATTAATTATTCTAAGTGCAAATATTTCAATTCTTATCTTGAAATTTTACCAAAGTTGAACAAATGGTGGTTTTTGTGTGCAGATTAGGTAATTTTATTGTGGAAGGAAGCCTTTTTTTTTTAAATTTATCCTGGTAATTTTATTTATAGAATAATATATAGGTTTTGTCGGATTTAGACCATTACAAATACATTATTTATTAACCACAATCGTGATTATCCTCATTTTTACAAAATTTTACATTTGAATCTAATTTCGTAAGTTATTATTTTACTACTTTGCTGTAGGTTTAGAAAAAATAAATCATATTGATTGAAGTAAATTAAAGTTTAATCCTTTCCATGTTTTTCAAAAATAAAATTTCCTCTTATTACAAACGAATTATAAAAAATTATCAATATAAATTATATGGTTGCACTATCTGAAAATGAGTCAATCGATTCAAGACAGTTTTAATAATATTTTATACTCGTGTAATTTTTATCTCTAGTCTCGGTATTTTCTTGCATTTTAAGCTCAAGAGTTTAAGTAATCATCTACATGAGAGCTGGCCTTAAAATCCAGTAATAAAAAATATTAATTGTTGCATGTCTTTCCTTTAATATTTGGAAATTAACAAATGAAAAGGGTTAATCTTTTTACAAAATATGGGTATTATCAGGGACGTAGCAAGGCAAAGCCGGACCCTGGTGGCACCACTAGCAGACCTGTTGATACGTCCCTGGGGTATTTACGAAATTATTAATAAGTGTATGCTGCCTTTTGTGAAAATGTGAACACTGTGTGGCTTAAAAATTCAAATTGTGCTACAAAATAGGTTCGAGTTCATATTATTTCAATTATTAAAAAAACTGATTCGAGTTGAGTCCATCAACACTCTGAGGTTAAAATCAGAGGTAAAGTATAGCATTTGTGTGGCCTAAGCGCGCGAACTTCTGTTCTGTTCTTTTAATTTTAACTTTAAAAAAGTATTATTGCTGTTAGGATGAATAGGTACTGCATTGTGTAACATTTTTATATTGTAAAATTGTGATATACAAAATAAAGAAGATTTTATCAATTATTTACAAATTATTTTGGCTTACGCTTAACAAATTTTTCTTTTGATTTGCCTTTACGAGCTGCAACTTGGGTAGCTTTTTCGGCTGGGTGTTCATTATGCAATATGGAAAAAAAAGATTGTGCATCAGGTGCATTCCCAAGTACGCTTTTAAGATCCTCCTGTAACATCCAACATATTATTAAGAGCATTGCCTAATTTTCTCTCCTTCCAAGCAAGGTCGTAACTGCACAATTGACAATTTTGATTAACAAAAGCTTTTATATTTTACATTCAGTGCAATTTAACTTTTCATACCTAAAGTAAACATTTTGCATCCTGGCATTTATATTAAATTCTATCATAAAATTTTGCTATTTTGATCAGTAAATTTCAAAGCCTATTAACTTCTTGTCAGACCTTGCTTAGCAGGACATTGTGTTTTATGTCAACTATATTCAGAATATTATAACTTATAAGAATTAAAATAATTATTGTTAGTTTCCATCAATCTTAAAACCTACTTGCATGCAAATTTAAAAAAAGATTCCGATTTACTCATAGGAAGTGTGGTTAACTGAAAAAATCTAAACCTTTAATAAATATTGTTTTGCATAAACTGATGTTTCAGAATAGTAGAAATTAGCAATAACTTGAAAATTTTTGATTGTTTACCTCGGACAACTTGATTACTTCATCTAAATTTTTTGAGTTACGTAAAAAGGAATCAATGTTTTTTGAGTTTACTCCTGGTAATTTTTGAACAAAATCATAGATGTTAGTGTTGTATTTAGCTTCTGTCAAATCAAAATCCTCTTTATCGCCAATCGAAACTGCATATTGAGTGCTTGGTTGCTCCTTTCCGACCTAAAATTCCGCTTTTAATTTTAAAATATTAAAGTTTTCATTGATTACCTTTAGCTCTTCAAATAATTGTGCAGAAGCATATGGACTTGCACTCCATACTATTTTTAATTTTGGAAAATGTAAAGTTAGCAGTAATAACTTCTGTTGTATTGCAAAATTATCATCATCGTTCGATATCATGTAGTGGTTCTAAAAAACGTCAGTTTATTTTGGAAAAAAACTCGTCATATTCAACGCTATCAAAAGCCCTTAGCATAAGCATTTGAAATTTTGAACTATTAAAGTGTTTTCAAAATTTATACTAGGATAAGAAAAAAAGGACCAATATATCCATATCTGAAAAAAATGTCGATGCTTAGCTGCAACAATTAACAACTATAAATAAACAGTTTACTGTTACAACATACGTGGGTATGTTGATATAAAATATCCCGTCAGAACCCGAAGACTTGAATGGTTTGAAAGATTTCAGAGCCCACTCAAGCTTTGTCTTGTTCATGAGTTCCTTTGCAGCTCTCCAGCCCCCCCCCCCCTTCCACCCGACCAAGGTTGGGTGTCCGGGTGCGTCTGGACGGCTTCGGAGTTTGCGTTGGTTTACATCCTGGGAAGTGTGTCTGAAGTAAAAGTTCCCGAGTTTCCTCCTCGTTGGATATAATCCATCTTTGTGATTTTTGTAGGGAACCAACCTTTTCATGGTTGTCCCTCATCAGAGCTCTTTGGAGTCTAGCACATTCTGGAGTTTTTTCGACCTCTTCATAGTATTTCCTTCATGACTTTTCTTTTGCCTTTCTGATGGCATACATGTATTTCTGACGGATTTTTTTGTATGATTCTCTCTCAGTCATTTGCAAGTTTCTGCCTTGAGGGAGGTGAGCGCGCGATTCCACCAAGGGGTCTCACTCTTTAAGTGTGCTCATTGGACAATTTATCTCGTAGGGTTTTAATATATAATATAGTTCTATATAGTTCTATACTGGAGTTTTAGACTTCCGTGGACAATTTGCCAGTTCCTGCTTTAGGTACTCCCTGAAGAGCCCCCATTTGCAGTTCTTTGGATTCCTGTACCCCTTTTTGCCTTCTTTTCCAGCAGTGCGTCTATATCAAATCTTATGCATTTGTGGTTCGAGAGCGACTCTTGGGAGACGTGCCACCCTCTCGCCACACTACACACAAACGGTGTCCCGATTGTTATATGGATAACTTCTTCCCTCGTTTTTATGACGAAGGTAGGATCATTACCTCTGTGTTCATAATTTCCAGGTTTTCCCTAGAAATATATTCTAATAAGAAATCTCCTCTGCTGTTGGTGTCTGAGCTCACTAAAACCTCACTAGGTCTTTTACTTCCTTAGAAGGTGGAGGTCCAAGTTGGTCATATGGAAGGTATGCTGATGAAACCACTAGTTGATCGCGCCCCTATCCATCATAATTTTTATGCTTACTGCCATTAGGTCTCTACTGCTTAGTCCCCAAAGCGGAAGCACATTATGTTTCTTTTTTGCTATAATGCATACTCTAGATTCTTTGTTTACCGGGCTTATTAGTTCCCAGTCCCCTGCAATGTTTAGACCTCTGATTGTTTATCCCCTGTTTATCCAGGGTTTTTGTATCAGAGCAATATCAATATTTTTGTTTATTGTATACCTTTGCAGGGCATCTGAAGCTTCCCTGTAATGGTGCAGATTTATTTGTACGAATCTGAAGGGGATCTTGCAATTACCCCTCCTGATTTGTCTTCTCTGTGCTGTTGGGAACAACCGGAGATACTGTTTCGACAGGTGGATCAGTTTCGGGGTGCGTCTGCTCCCTTTCCGCTGTCTCCACTTCCATCGCCTCGTCTTCCCCTTCCTTCTCCTTTCCCAGGGCTTTGAAGATTACCCAAGAAAAGTTCAGGAATGGTTTATAATTTAGCTCCTGTAACTGCTTCCAAGAAGCCTTATCTATTAGGATGGTCAGTTGCTGACCCTTAGACTCTTATTTTCGGCTCACTACATTCCAGGTGCTGCTAATAACTCCTGGGTTTTGGACCACAAGTCTTTTCATAACTTTGTTTAGTTCCTCACTGGGTCCCGGAATCCACGTCATGCTTCTAATGAGTTTGGGGATGTCCTTGGAGTCTATGACTTCAAGTTTAGTCCCCTCCTACAGTGTTCCTCCGGCTACCACTCGCACCACCCAGTCCTTAGTGGCCTGGTCGGCGCAGGAGGCCACTTTTTAATCTCATCTCCGAGAACCTCGGAAATGGTTCGCCTATTTCGATGCCCTCCATCGCTTTGAGTAGCATCCCTCTGATGAGGTCGCTTTGCTCAGTGCTGAGGATGGCATAAGTGCAGATTCCACAGAGGCCCCTGCACTTAGTTTTTTCTCGGTTGCCTCTGGCGCTGCTTCTGCAGACGCCTCCTGGCTACCCCAGCTAGTTTTATTCTTGGTTGAGGCCTCCTTTCGGAGTACCTACCTCCCCGTTCTTCGTTTTGTTTTTAGATGGTTCCATAGAGTTCCCACAAGTAAAGGGGAAATATTATAAATAATATAAGCGACGGAGCTTCCCCTCAGCCTTGCATCCCTTTGGCATACACCTACCGTGGGAAAATAACGTTTTTATAGTGGTACCTCATCCACTTAACCTGGGTGATTAAACCACGGCCCCTGCGCCTCTTGTCACTACTATCCTCTCCGAAACAAGTTCCGGAGAAGAGTCATTGTAGCCCACAAGCGGTTTGCGGTGTGATCTTTTGTGTTTGCTGATTGGTCTGGTTTTTCACCAACAACCGTTGTAACCTTAAGAAGACGGTCAAGTGACGCCCAAAGAATTTTTAAATCCTGGCCGGCTCTGAACCGACTCCCCTCCAAACATAATAATAACACAATACAGAATGAGTCAAGCCTACTTTATAATTACCTGCCACGAGAATGGTTTATTTTGATCAAATTCGATTAGCAACATCGGCTTCGTATAATAACGACTCATTTGAGTACATTGTTGGTACAACCGTCCAGAATTGAGAGAGCCAATTAAGTCAGATAAACTTTTTCTTTCGACACAAATTTCTGGTGTTAAAATATAATCGCCGACCTAAAAGTGACGAAAAAATGCAAAAAACTGTTTATTTTTCACTCAGAACTTATCAAGGGGTAAATATCTCGAAAAGCATTTGTACAAAGGATTCGGAATTCTTGTGATTTCCTAGAAATTCCAATGATTTGGAAATCATAGAAAATCTTTAGGTTGGAATTTATTTGGATTCATTGGAATTCCCGGAAAATCTCATAAAATTTCCAGGGATTTCCAAAGAATTTTAATAATTTCCAATGATTTTCAAGTGAATTCCAAACAAGTGTACATAAAATTTTCGAGATATTTATTTACCCCTTGGAACTTACACTGATCGTTACAGGTTCAATTTCTATTCCACGCTTATGAATTAAAGCGGGCAATTCGCTACGAAATTCTCTCATATCAACAATTACAATTTGTTTATTTGTTTCTACATTCGAGGCGCCGCCCTGTCTGCTACTTATTTCAACTGTAGAAGTATTGCGTTGCAAAGTGACACAAATATCCGATTTTCCATCTTGATCTTCAGGAACTACCATTTTCTGAAAACTTAAATTATTTAAAAAATCCAAAAAACGATATCTTCATACAGATTTAGTTTGAATTAAAAACTCAAACGCTTCTTTTTCTCTCCTTAAGGTGGTCAGGTAACTTTGTTCTTCCACTGTCCCAGCGTGAATCAAAAAATATACCTTAAGAGGAAACTTTTTGGTTCTTCGCGCTTCGTGTAACTAAAAACTAGAAATATAAAGCAAAATTAGTTTTAGCTAAATTTGAAAATTTACCTCAATGTTGCGAACTGCAGTCATATTGCTGTGATACATAACGATGTAGTTCGGTTCAACTTCTTCAAAAATATTTTGTAATTCCAAAAAGTTATCAGTATTTTTAAATGTTTGAATTATAATTTTAGAATCAACGTTAGTTTTTTGTGCTTCACAGAATTGAGTTAAATTCATATTTTCCATCTAAAAACGCAAACGCCATTTTTTATAAAAGTTCAATTAGAAATCCGCAATTTATTTATAACTTGTAGTACAATCTAACCTCTGTGAATGATTCAAAAACGAAATCTGCTTTTCCTTTTCCCTTATTGGTGACTTCCTCATCATCAAATCCCTCACAAATTGATTGTGACATCGTGAGACAATACGAATTTTTTAAATTCTCCAAATCATCTTCGAATAAATCTTTTTCTTCAGGTTTTTCTGTTTCTTCACTTTCGGGAGTTACCTTTGTCCTTTTAGTAAATTTTGAAAAACCCGGAGACTGCTTAGTTGCTTTGGTAGAACTTCCCGATTGAGAAAATTCAGGTAAATCTTCTAAATCTTTAAAACTTTTGTTGATTGTCTTGAATTTTATGCCACGTTTTAGTGCCATCAAAAATAAATAATGTCGGGGACCATGGGTCAGAAACTAAAAAACCGTTTTAAAACCTAAAAGAAAAACTATATCCGACTTACATGATTTAACTGATAACAAGTTTTGGTATCTTGGCAGAGTATGAGGATCTTACAATCGGTAATATTATCTTTTTTGTTTTCTGTCGGGATTTCTACTTTCAGTATTTCTGTCAACGAGTTCCATTTAGGACAAAATTGAGGATTGAGTTCTAAAAATGTTGATAGATTATTTATTAATCTAGGACTTCTTTTTATATAACATATTCCACCTTTATCGCCTGTAAACACCAGAGAATTTGCGTACGTAAACAAATGGTCGGCGGGTTCCAGAAGCACCCAAGTGCTAACTTGGGCGTATTCCATAGTTCGATAACCACAAATAACGTCATAAAATGTCACCGCATCAGTGTATAACATGGTGCTGCAAGATTAGCATTAAATAGGCTGAAATTTACAGCGATATAAATTATTTACGTGACAAGATGCCGAAGTGTTTTTAAATCAGCTATCAGTTGTTTACTTTTCGAACTGAGTTGATGCCACACGCAATCTAATTGATTTTGAAGAACTTTATGGAATTGTTTAGTTAAGCAATTTTCGATTGTTATTTCCTAGTTGAGAGAGTTTCAATTTGTGTAATAAGGCAAATACCGCAGTCGGATAAGCATCAAGATAGAAATTCTCAAAACTGCATTGGACTTTTTGATTAGGACAATTCTGTGGTCGGCACTTAAAAGTATACATTTCAATGTATACTTATGATATCAGTTATGACCTTTTAAGTTCCGACTACAGAATTACAAAAAGTATTTTGTCCCTGAATTAACAAAAAAATTCACAAATTTTTCATTCTTATCCGGCTAAGGCATTCGTATAAATCCAGAAAGTTACCTGTAACTCCAATGTTTTGTTGATTCTTTTCAGTTCCTTAACAGTTAGGTTCATCAAATCTAACAAGCAAGTTTGTATTTTAGACATTGTATCTGAAAGTGGTATATGAAGTTCGATAACTTGCGGCTGCAACCAGGACAATATAAAATTTATACTATAATTTACGATTATGTACCTGACAGTCCTGAAAGCTCTGAATAATAATAGAATGAAACCTTGGCCATATAAACAATTCCTTCACGAACAAAGCTCTCATTACTCTTTCTACATGTCCGAAGCCTATCGTAAAACTTTGCACATTATTTGAAAATGCTTTAATAAAACCAGTCTGGAAAGTAGGTATGGAGTTGTACAATACTGACCAAATATTAAAATGCACGAACCTTATTTTTTTGTCTGAATAATCGCAAAACAAACGCTTCCTGACAGCTCTCCAACACAGAGTGAGCTCTTAAGACAAAAATACCAGTAATTTTATCTATCGGAATCCGATTTTTTAATAAATCTACCACCAAGATCCTAGTGGTAATAAAATTAATTCCTCCCGATAAGTACATATCTTCCCTTAAATAAAGAAAAATCGTAAAATAACTTAACAGAAATATAGAAAAAGCATAAAATTAACCTTTCTGGGATGCTTGTGGAGAAAGTAATACTTCGTACATTTTCGTTGTCGTTGAACTTACTAATAAAATGTTTCTCTTCAACTTCGGAACAATTTAAAACTAAGACTAAATTTCCTGGATCACAGTAAACACGAAATAAATTAAGCAAAACGACGTCCAAATTTAAACCCCTAAAATTTGAAATTAGTTTTGTGGTGCAATTTTTTTTCAAATATTACTTCGCCACTACTACTAAACCATCGCTGTGTACCAGATCTAAAAATAGTTGTGTTTCAAATGGTAGCATTTCATTTAATTCCTTATTTTCCAATAATGAATCTATTTCGGACATTTTCAAAATTGTTGTTTGATTTTGATTTTATAACCTTACATTTACTAATAAATTTGGATTGTTGTCATAGGCGTAACACACGGTATACGCATGATACGTACTTTTTAAACAATATCCCAATCTCGCAACAAACTAAAATCGACAACCGGTTATTTACCGGTAAATAAATTACTAATCAGTAGCATAGTAGGTACCTACAAATTCTATACGTTGGCGTTTACCGCCAAGCATTTTTAAAAGCAAAACAATTGAAACGCTCGCAAAAACAACGCACTCTCTATAATCAACATAATCCAATTAAATACTATACATTGTTACGAATCTTGTCAAAAAGTGGTTGAAAATGTTTGGTTTACTAAAAAGAGTTACATTATGTGAATTGCACCCGGATCTTACTAATGCCTTAATTATTGGCATTATTATTGCAAAGCAACAGCCGCGCGCTTTAAAGACCGGTGTTAATTTTGATGGTATACCTACGGAACGTGCAGTTTGGAATTTCACTTTGCGCGATTCCCGTATAATGTACATAAACACAACTTGTTGGGGCTCAGCACAGGGAATTACAGAATTAAACGAAAAATTTAATGTAGGCGATGTCGGTAAGTTTAATTGTTTTAATAACAATATATAAGCAGTTATTTACAAACGATCGTGTTTTAGTTGAAATTCATCGCCCTCTGATCGAAATTCGCAAATCTAACAATTACGGAGAACAGTTTCGTCCGAACGTTACATCTCCTTATTATTTAACATTAAGTGACAACCCCGAACTCAATATTGTCAAGTTCGAAGGCAAATGCAGCATATACGAAGAACTCATGCATCTTCCAACTAAGCCGATAGCCGGAGCTTACACTATTGTCGATATCCAGGGTAAACGAGAAAAATTACAAGGCGTTGATATATTTGGAGTTTTAAAACAAATTAGTAAAACACGCACCATTACAACCCAAGATGGTCAAGCAAAACCTGTGCGTGATGTAATCATTGTTGACCAAACTAACGCTGAGCTTCGAGTATCCATTTGGGATCCTGACCTAATCAACAGGTGAAATGTTAAATTAAGATTAAAACTAACAGAAATAATCTGTATTTTTAAGGGTCGACACGTGGAAAACTTTCGAAACGGTTCTATTTATTACAAATGTCCTGTGCAAATGGTCCGACTTTTTCCGAGCTACTGTGGCTACCGTAACTTCTAGTTCCATTATAACTGAAAATCCCATTGGAAACGAAACCATAAGTTTAAGGAAACATGCCAAAGAAACTGCTGCCTTGCAGCCTTTTGGATTTCGAGACGTTATTGCAACTTTTCCAAATCGTAAGGATATAAAAAATGTCCAGTAATTTCTACTTCTTAAATTCTATTTCAGCGTCCACTATACGAAACG
Organism: Cantharis flavilabris; assembly: GCA_949152465.1. Lineage (NCBI taxonomy): Eukaryota > Metazoa > Arthropoda > Insecta > Coleoptera > Cantharidae > Cantharis > Cantharis flavilabris. The sequence continues at coordinate 16,622,261 of OX424435.1, forward strand.
TCATGAACATAAAACAAATTCTACGTAAAGCTCAATCTTTAATAAATTCTACGAATGGGGATGACAAACAATTTTGTGCACTTTTGTTTGTTTTTGTAACTCATTTGGATCTTGATGGTGTTTCACGATGCGTTACCAAGAAATGGTAAGCACATTTTTTGTATTTCATGTAATAGAACAATTAAAATTTTAGTTCTCAATGCAATACCACTATATTTTCACCAGAAATAACTTGCTCAAATGATAGTTGCTTAGCTGAATCGATTGGACAAATTGTTCCAGCAATATCAAACTTAGACTTACGTCTAACTTTATCCGATCACTCTGGATCTATTAGTAATTGTTCTTTAAGTGGATTGCTTGCAGAATCCGTCTTAAATTGCAATGTAAGTTTTTTATTCAAAAAAAGTAAGTGTAACATAGTTTACATTGCCCATTTATTAGGTACAACAGTTTTTGGCAATGACCGATGAACAAAAATCGACTTTGAAGTGGAAGTTTTTAATGGAACGTTGCGAAATATGTGTTGGTGTTACCTGTACAGGTTTTCGTGCTCCAATGTATACCATTCTAAGTTGTAAATTGGCCCGGCCATTTGAAGTAGGCAATCAGCTTCCACATTATTAAACCCACAACAATGCCAAAATTTTGATAAGAATATAATTAATTTTCCTGTTAAAAAATTTAAAATATTTTTTATAGTTTGTTATATTTTGTTTTGCATTTAAAAGTATTTAAATATTTTTGTAATAAAATTATTTTTGATTTAACTTTGAATTTTACAAGTGATTACATTACTTCAAGGTATATGGGGTATATGTATTAAACAGATTTAAGAGCTTACTCATGGTACTCCCAACGAAAAAAAAATTTTAGGCATAAAATTAAATAAAAATCTTTATTTAGTGCTCGAATAGTTGAAAAATGTAAATAAATAACACAATCACAATTTCGCATCTTTAAAAATAAAAACCATGCAAATTCACTTCCATACTTTTTATTTTATTTAAATACCACAATTTGTACAAAACTAACATTAAAAGTTTGCAAAAATTATACTAGTTCGCGATTTAATTGTCCTTCTCCACATATCCACAAACATGCTTTATCTACCAAATATGAGAAAAAGAAGTCTGCAAATAAAACTTGCAGGAGAATCAAACGAAACTGAAAAAATGGCATTTATTAAAAAAAATTGAAAGTGCTTGAAGCGACTTACCTCAAATGGGAAAATTATAAGTTCAAATTGAGCCGATAGTTCTGGTACAATTCCTAGTGTTAAAATTAATACTACGGATGCCGAACCAAATATACTATACAACAAGGCTCGATTTTGTCGTAAACTTTCCATGTAGGGGTAGCCCTAACCATACAACAAAAAAGTTAAAAATAAGAAAAAAATAGAAAGTAATATTTTACCCTGTAATTGATAGCAAAAGTTGCTATTTGTAAAGCCATGGAAATTATGTACACCGTACTGTTGATGATATTTGGTTCAAATAGTTCGTCTTCCTCTTCTTCTTCCACAGAGAGCCTTATTACAGGCTTCTCGCCCTCGGGACTACAAAATAATGATAAGCTTTGTAAGATTTAAAAATAATAACTTACATAGGTGGTCCACGCAACTTAGCTTGCTGCACTAAATAAATAAGACACGTAAAGTGCACAGCAAATTGAAGCAAAACAGTCATAACCGTGTACAGGTTAAATATGTTCGGTAAAGGTCTCTGTTTTGATAGAACTTTGAGAGGCTGCAACACAAAAATAACTTTTATCATCATATTTCAGTCAGTTAAAACTTTGTACCTTTGATCTCGAAATGAACAGAAAACAAGCTGCCAATAATAAACCTTGCAGTGTTGCTTGCATATCACGTAATTTTATTCCATCTAAATACAACACCGATTGAGTGTACGCCAAAATGAGAGCATTCAGAGCAAGAATTTTAAACATTTGCAATGTCGTTACTAAAGTGCACCTTCCCTGCTTGATTATGTGACAAACTGAAAGAAATTCAGTTAAAAAAAAGTAAATTAAAAACAAGATTTTTGCACTAACTGCATAAAATAGATGACAATTTACTAGTGAATGGTGCTGCAATGCTAGCATCGCCCAACTTAACTATCTGCGCCTGTTCTTGTTCTTCAATTTCTTTCATAATTTTCTGAAGGTTAGATTGAACCGTGGCCAAATTATTCTCGGCATTTCTTATCGAATGATTTGAGCGATGTTTCGGGTTTGGCAACTCTCTTAATCTTCGTTCCTTTTCTCTTTCTCGTTCAAGCCTCTCTCTTGTAAACTTTCTATCTGGAATACGTTCGGGTGCATTTGCTAAAATTGCAACACCTACGTCGGCGTGTTTTAACGCTCCCACATCGTTGGTGCCGTCACCGCACATCAAAGTAGTGTAACCTAAACTTTTAAGCGTTACGATAACAAATTCCTTTTGTTTTGGTGCGAAACGAGCGAAAACCGTAACCTGTGGTAATATTTTCTTAAGGAAAGGACCTAAATGCTCCTTCAAGTAATTCAGACTATCCCCGGTTATACACAAATCGTATTTATTCAAAATACTCAAACCATTTACTTCAAATTTATCACTCTGATCAATTGTTTCCCAATTCCACTTATCTTTATGTTGAGTCAATATCAAAATCGGTTTCGAACAAAACTTAAGTTCCTTCGCGACATGACAAGCCGTGAGTGGATTATCTCCCGTTATCATAACAACTTTATGTGATGCATTAATAATTTCCTTAATTACATTTTTCGAGTCAACTTTAAGTGGACACGAAATGATCACAAAACCGGCAAACTTTAAGTCAGTTTCGATGTCGTCTCGGTTCAAATCTCGAAGTTCTTGAGTGGTAAGTTTGCCAATTTCCCTCCATGCTAAAGCTAGAACTCTTGCTCCTCTTCGCGACAGTTCCAAGTAAACTTGATCGTAATTAGGTGGAACTTCAGATAACATTGATTTAAGAGTTTCAGGCGCGCCTTTAACAGTAGCTACGTATATAGTTTCGGTAGACCCGACGGTGGTGTAACCGGCAATAACCGACATTCGTTTAAGTGCAGATGAAAAATGATGACGTTGAAATATTTTAAAACCAGGAGATTTCCCTTTCTTTGGTATAACAGCGTCGGATTTAGTTAAACTCCAGTCTATTGCCGTTAAGGTTGCTTTTTCCAAGGGATCTCCAACCAATCCTTCGTCGACATGAGCTAAAGAATGACAAGTTGCTAGAACTTGTATCGATTCTATAGGAACTTCCGAAATTGGCGTGACTTTAGAATCGTGCTTTGCTAAAGCAATGCCTTCGACCACCAAATTGTCGCTCGTCAACGTTCCAGTTTTATCAAAACAACAAATTTCAACTTTTCCGGCAAAAGGTATCCTAAAAGGTTCGGTACAATAAACTCCCAATTTTGTTAAAGAAAGTAGAGAAGTGTTAACAGCCAAAGATAATTCAATAGGTAATTCGGGAGGAATAACTGAAGTAATAATTAACGTGCATTCCAAAAACAATTTGTATTTATTACGGTCTGGATCTTCGGAACCCTTTTGCCAAACATAAATTGCAGCAGCAACTGCGAAAATAAGCAGAAATAGTATAAAACCGAAAGTTTCCCAATTATTAGCGGTTACTCTTTTTACACCAAACAAAATAGTTCTTAGAAGTTTGCCTTGCGATGTATTAAAACCGGTGCGTAAAACATATGCAATACATCCGTTATCTTGAGATCTTAAACCGGTTGCATTTTTAGATGGCGGTGTGTGCTGCACCATCTTAGTGCCTCCAAATAAAATGTGTAATTTTCCGTCCGTCTCTAAATCTAAGTCCTTTTTTTGGTCTACAAATTCGATAGGCTCTTTCATTTGAGGAACCGATTCTCCAGTCAGCATACTTTCATCTACAATGCACGGTCCTCTTAGTAGTAACATATCGCACGGTACCAATTCGTCGTTTTGAGATCGAGTAATTGAAACAATATCGCCGGGAACAAGCTCGTCTGTGTTTAGTGTTCTCCAACGCCTATTTCTATACGTCATAATTCCATAAGGTTTGGTTCCCATTTTCATAATTTCTGCCATATTCTTGAGTTGTTGTTGAACTAATGTGCACTCGAACATAATCAACATTACAAGTGTAAAAATGGAATAATACCAAAATTTATCCAAACACCACAATCCGACACAAAAAACCTGAAAGACAAAAAAGGGAGCGGTGGCACGTTCTTTAAACAATTCCATAAATTCTGGTATAACCATGTCCAGTCGATTTTTTCCATACAATTGCACCGCTTGCTCAATTTCTTTATCATCTTGATAACCTTTGCAATTGCTATATTCGGTATATAACTTGTTAATTGGAAATTCTAATCCTTGGAATGTTTTTTTATCAGGTGAGTATATGTATTTAGTTTTTTGGAACATAAACCAAATGGTAATTTCATCTTTGACCTACAAAAAAAAAAACGGCAAGTCAGTTTAAAAATTTCTGCTAAGAGGTAAATATCTCGAAAATTTTGTGTACATTTGTTTGGAATTCTCTTAGAAATCATTAAAATTCCATAGATTGGAACTTGTTCGAAAATTACTGGAATTCATGAAAAATCTTTGGAATTTCGTGGAAATCTTTGAAATAATCTCTGAAATTTTTGGAAATCACTGGAATTCTGTGGAAATCTTTGGAGTTCCGAGTCCCATGTACAAATTTTTTTGGAGGTATTTATCCCTTGATTTCCGCTATGAAGACGTAATTGTACAAAATGAAGCCAACCTAGAAAATCGATGTAAAAAGATCCCAATTTTGATCCTAAATATGCATTTTATGCAGGGCCGTTGTTTAGAAATTATCTGCCATCAGGCCCAATCATTTTGTCCCCGGGATCCCTTAAGGGCCGATAAAAAGAGAAAATAAAAAATCACTATAGGGCCATAATAGGCCAGATAAGATTAAACGGTCTAGCTATTTAATCTATCGAAAGTAAGATGGAAAGAACAATTAATTGCGGTGAAGTAATTAAAGATTTTGCCCAACAAACGGCACGAAAAGCGTATTTTTAAAATTTGATGAATAAAAAAATTAGATATTAGATTAAGGCATTGCCGAAAATGAGTTGATTACTGTTTTTTTAAAAATTAATTTTACCTATTTTAGATGCTTTGTGCGTAATTTTTCTTAATAAAAATACGAAGTTTCATATTTTTTCTTTTTGAAATTTTTAAGAAAAGGGGGCCCGCAAAGTCTTGCCACGGGGCCTGACGAGGCTGTCGACGGTCCTGTCTGCCATTTTATAGAAAATGTGGTGGCGGAAATAAGGATCAAAGTTACAAAATGTAGATTCAAGATAAAGCAATTCTAAAATTTCAAGATTTGTGTTTTATGATATAATGAAATTCTTAAAAAAATATATAATTTTGTTGAAATATAAAACTTATTATAATCATAATCAAACAATTCATTTGTGATTAGACCTAGTTTTCTTCAAATAATTGGAAAACGATGAGATATGTTGAAAAATGTTTAAGAAACTGCAAGTGTCCAGAGGAGAGTCAAAAAAGATATTTCATATCTTAACAGTTTTCTAATTAGAAAAACTATATTGAGTCATACTCAAGTACATATTTGATTATGAGTTATGACTTCACCTAATTTGTATTCACAAATAGGATTTTTGAATAGAATTAAATTTTTAAAAACTTCTGAGCTTAAAAGTTTTAAGCAGATACTTCAGAATAAATTGTTATAGAACTCACAGGCAGTATTATTTATTTAGCCTGATTTTATGAAATTTAAACATATACCTATCCGTTATCGGGAGATGCTATCAATTTTTCTGTTAAATTTGTTAGGGAATTGGGCTCATTTAGGACGCAAAAAAAGGAGAAATTAGCGGTGTTTTTTAAAACTTATTTAGATCTGAGGGTCTGCTAAATTGATATAAAACTAAGTCGCTGACAATGTTTTGCTTTGGCACTTGATTGTGATAATACAGGGTACCAAATTTTCAACCCTCGGCATGGAGAATCTTCATTATGTAAATTGTAAAGAAACAAAATGATTTGCGTTTGGAAATGGTTTTGAACAATATTTAAATATTCAAACTTCCAGTCCTGGCTGGGAAAAAAACTTACTAGCCACTACTAAAACTGCAAATTTGAATATATTAAAATTTTCAGCCCAAAAAATGATAAGTCAATTTTTCTGATTAATCGTCCTTATGTAACAGACCTCTTAATATCTCGTAAGTGAAAGATTTTCAAAATTCCACAATACCAAATTTACATTATTATTCCGAATCATCCTAACATTGCTAGGCTTCTGTCTTCAAGTCTTACTTGTATGTAAAAATGCTTAATAAGATAAGACTTTTAATTATTACAGTTATTACTTATCACCGAAAGTCAAGGATGATTTATAATTACGTTAGACGGAGTTGGTCAGAAACAAATCAATTATAATTAATATGAATTACAAAAGCTCACAAATAAATAATAAAACTTGTATGTGACAGAAATTTCTCTTGGCCGATGGCCTGATGGTATTTCCGAAAATATTACTTTTGGGTGAAATCTTTTAATGAGGATATAAAGTCATCTGATGCAATAAATCCCATTATGAAATGGTACGGATTGGTTTCTTTCCATATAGTTACATCTACATATGGTAATAAAAATTGTCAATAAATACCTTGGTGTGAAACAATCGTAATAGTTCAGAAGATCCGTTGTTGGATGTAGGTACTACTTTTGCAACAGTTGCCAAGGAAATATCTTTTACCTAAAAGAAAACTAGCGTTTCAATCAATAACATCAATAAAAATAATGGTGCTTACCTTTTTGCAAGTGAAAAAGCATCTTATATGTACAGACCAGTGACAGCATAAACAACATAATATTTGGATACATCCTAAAACTGCGATGCCTACAAAACCGCCTTCGTAAAATTCGGAAAATCCATATGAAAAGCACCAAACATATATCCACCCAAGGTACAGAATGATAAAAGGTGAAATATACCCATGAAGTAAAATATGAACATTTTTATACAGTGTTACACTTTGCACCAAATCATCCACTTTTGGTTTAACCGGCATATTTCATTTAACGAAAATACTGTTTCTTGTAGAAATTATAAATTTTTTGGTTATGCCATAAGAGCGATATGCCAACAACGTCGATGGTTGTCAAAAAATTGTCGAAGCTACCAATTTTCATAATTTCCAATAATCGTTAACGATTTCGACTTTCCCCTCTTTTTCTCGCCCACACAAAAACTTTTATAAATAAAATAAATATTATTTTGAAGTTTTGAAATATGATGAATTCTAAAACGGCATTTCAGAAATTTTCTGATATTTGTCATCGATCAGAATAATAATTTTTGGCTTTAAAAGACATGCAAGATATAACAAAACTTCTGTTGCATCCTATGTATAAGTAAGTTTGATGACAAACCGAAACACCTGAGTCAGGTGACCTGCCAAATGACAAGTCAAGTACAAGTTAAGTTTACGATAGTGGAGAGATGACTGTTGTGTAAACAAACAATAGAAATCTTCGATGGAATCCAATACGGAAGAGTTTTACAATGAAGATATTAGTTTCTGGCTCTACTTGCCCGAGCCAGTTTTATTTCAAATATTTAGTTACTTAAATCATAAAGAGTTACTTACAGTAGGTGAAGTGTGTCGAAGGTGGTTCGAAGTCAGTCGAGATGATCTGTTATGGAGAGATTTGTTTTATAAAAATTTTAAAATTGACAGATCCGTTCCAATTATTGCAGGTGAATTAATTAGGCTAAACTTTTAATCTGTTACGAACGACAGGTTGTTACAGGTAAATTGTGGTTCGAAGAGTTTAAAAGATTATGTTATCACATACCTATAGTTCAAACTGAAACGCTTACCGATCACATGCATCAAGTTTTGCATGTAAGTTTTTCACACAATGGCGAATATTTTGCTACCTGTTCTAAAGATGGTTACATTTTGGTAAGTTTTTGGTTTGAATTGTTTACATAAATAACCGATGCTTATGTAGGTTTGGAGTTCTGCTTATCCTGCTTTTATTAAGTACTACAGGGACATGAAAACGTTTTCGTGGAAGTACACACAGTATTCGCAGTTCAACCAATCTGATACCTTACTGTTGGTTTCTGGTGTACATTTTGGAACACCCCATAGTACATCTGGCGAAATAGCTGTGTTTAACTTGCAAGGTATGTGTTTTTGGTATGCAAAAAGTCATACATTAAAAAATTTATTTAGAGGGATTCGAATTACAATGTCGTGTGGTTAACAAACCGTATGATATTTTTGGAACATGGTACAGTGATCAGCAGTTACTTTCTGGTGATTTACATTGGTTGGCGCATCTTGTTAGCACATCTGTACTTACGATAAACAAAGCTTCGCAAGAAACTAGTTCGGAGCATGTTCCGGTAACACAAAATTTGTACAAATTTTACAATAGAAATGCCAGTTCGATACGAGCCATTATGATAGCAAAATGTCTCTCTGGGCTAGAAAATGTAGATAATTTAATGGAAATTAATAAAGACGATGAGACTTCCAAAGGGGATTCGATAGAGCGTGGCAATCCGGTCAGTCATTGTGATATCAATCCTGTTCCATGTAACAGCAGAAATCAAGGTAGATAACTACTTTTAATAAATAAAATTACTGTAGTTTTTCTCATATTTTTTACCTTCAGTGTTGTTAAGCCGGCAATCTACTTTATTGTTTGAATCAATTTTATAGCTCGTAAATAACTCCCCTAATCGAAAATGCAAAAAAAAACCTGCTAATTTTAATCCATATAATAACAGACTTTTACATTAAAATTGAAAAAAGTTTTTCAGAAAATCCTCGGGCACTTCAAGCTTATTTTTTTAAATGTCGTTTTTTCTGCCATCAACATTTTTTATCCTGTTTTGTTTTTACGCCATCTTATTTATTTTGAAAATGGCAACTATTATTTTTTTACCGGTTTGAATTGAGTATGAAAATATAAAAATACTATGACCTTGAAGCGAAACAACTGTGAACTGCTATCCACTTCTTTGTTTTATTTTTACAGAATATGTCACACCTTCGATGCACAATCGCAATAAACAGACAGACAGTTTTGAATATGCTACATCTATACAATATAGCACAGACTACAGAAAAGTAGAATTAGAAACGTGCGATACAGAAAGAAATTCAGACGAAGATGAAGACAGCGATGATGATGATGATCCAAGTAGAAAAAGTAGTACGGATGAGGATGATGTAGCATTCGAAATGTTAAGCGATAGTTGCGATGATAATGATGAAGTCAAAGAGGATAAGTACTTAATATTTACCACAGGTTTTAAAACCTACACTCCTCATCAAATTGGTGAGTAAAATTTAATAATTCTTCAGACACTAGAATAATAATAAAATTTTAAGGTTTCAAAAGAATCAAACCATTCGTTTTTCCCAAGCGTATGGATCCTGGGCTTTCATTAAAAGAAAGACTGATTTTACATGAACGGCAAAAGCAACTTCTGAGATCTGATTCACCTCCACCTGAACCAAACTGGTTTGATTTTAACTCCGTGGCAGATAGATTTGATAAAATCGATCATTTAATTGATGTGCATGGCCACATAATTGGTATGGCTTTAAGCCCCGATCATCGGCAAGTAATTGCACTATAAATTAATTCGTTGTATTAATTAGTTTTCTTATAATTTAGATATCTTTATGTGAATAGTAGACCTTGGCCTCAAGGATACGTCATCACTAATCCGTTAGATCCACCTCCCATTGCGCAAGAAATTGATATTCATGTTATAGATTTAGTAACTTTGAAACAAGTGGGAACTATGTTGAGATCTCATAAAGCTTACACGCCCAACAATGAATGTTTTTTCATATTTTTAGATGTATGTAACGAATATGTAGCAAGGTAAATTAAAAATTTCAAGTTTGGTTCAAAACTTGGTCACACATTTTTTTTTTTAATTTAGTGGTGCAGAAGATAAGCATGGTTACTTGTGGGATCGGCATTACGGCATATGTTTGGCAAAATTTCCCCACGCTGATGTAGTCAATTCTGTTGCTTTCAATCCAAAAGATCCAGAAATGCTGGTGACAACTTCTGACGATAACACGATTAAAATATGGAGGTCTCGAGCTAAAACCAAGGAGTTATCGTTGAACACTGCCCAGTTTCAAGAAGGTGTAGAAAAACGAAAGTATCGAATGCAAAGAAATACTAGAATCGGAAGTGTCGTAAGCAAGGAAATACTTGGATTTTAATTACAACAAATTTTTAATTGGCATCAGCCGTCCATTTTAATGGGAATGTTTTTGTATAATAAGAGTGTTATTTAAAAAAAACAAAACTTATATTTATACTTTGTGAAAGTTGTTAATAAATATTTATTACTGTTGTTATAAGGAGACAAAATAAATTATTTTAAAATCACATCTAGTATAATTGAACAAATTAACAGCGAGCTTAATTGTAACAACACTTGCATAATATACTAGGGCGAACAATTTTTATAATTTTTAATAAAAATTACACTTAAATTTAAAATATTTTTTATAACTTACTAGGAATAGAAGAACGTAATAAATAATTTGAAAAATTATAAAATCACAAACCTTAAGACACTTAAAGTACATTAAAATGCATTTATCACATTAATTATCCGAAGGAGGTAATTCAAAATTAGAATTAGGTGGTTCAGTGTTGCCAACGACGTTGGAATTCTCTTCATCTTGGTTGGTAACATTGACAACTTCGGCTGTTTGGCGTTTCTTCTCAACGTGACCCTGACAATGCTCACATTCGTCATCGGAATCTTCCGAACTGCTTTCGTCAAACTTTCTTGGTTTTTTGAATATACAACAACCTGGATTAAAATACAGTTTTAATTTGAAATTGATTGGGGCGGAGCTACAAACGTATTAGCTTAATCGTACTTACATTTTGATTTCTTTTTGTTCATTTCTTCATTATCTACAGTTTCAGAAGTCCATTGTACCTTTTTATCACTTTTTGGCTTTTTCAGTCGTAATCTTAAAGTTGGCAATTCGCCATCCTGAAACAGAAATTATGTACCATTAATAAAAAATCACGTGGTTAAACTAAGATACAGAGATGCTATAAATTTACATTTTTGGAGTTAAAATTAGAAGAAAAGTTCAAACTGTAATAAATTACCAAATAAGCATGGTTGGAATACTTCAAAATGTAACAACAATGATCGGTTAATTTCGAATAAAAATATTTTTGAGCAAGTACCCTGTTACGCGTATTTTAAGCAAGGCTGTAATAATGTTTTCTATATTATTATTCATACAGCTATAGAACAACACGAACATATTTACAACACATGATATATAAAATAACCCAAAGCATTCAGCCAATTGATTGCATTAGATGTTAAAGAGTCTAGCCTTTCCAAGCCACCAACAGAGCCTCTCAAAGGGCAAAAGTTATTTATGTTACTCACTGTTTGGATTGAGTTGCTGCAATCGTAAATTTCGGAAATTGCCGAGTTCCACTTATAAATTTTTCTTGTGTTCATCATCTTTGATTAAATATGATATTATCTGTTCTTTCAAGATTGCTTTGATCGATAATTGTTTTCATTGGTTTCATTCGGTTCATCGGACCAGGCCAGCTCATGTGCGGGTGGGCTATTTGATTAATTTTCATCCAATGACTGTGAGGATGGTCAAAGGCAGTTGGCTAAATGCTGAAGTTAATATCAAACTTTTCTATGTGAAAACTAAATTATTATATCATCCCAACTGAAACCCCAATGTTCCATTGTTATAATTATGTATTAAAAAAAAGAAATTTGATAAAGATTTGTGACAAGTGAGGTCTTCAACACCACCAGATTTAAGAGTCTGACTACACCTATGATTGTACAGGCTGTCCCATCGTTCTCTAGGGTAACTATTCCCATCTCAGATTTTAGAACTATTCAAGGTAGTCTAACTAGAAACCCAATTTCTTTTGTCATTAATTTTTTTAATCAATGATACTATTAGATTGACTCTGAAACCACTCTTCGATTTAAATTTAAAAACTCGAATCTTTCCTTACATAAAATATTTATCACGTTTTAATTCAACCAAGCTCACATGTTCAAGTACACAATTAATTAAAATAACGTTTGTTATTCTATGATATATTTTTTTCATTATCAAGTAAGTTTTCACTGTTTACATATATATTCAAGACATTAAAAATAAATTTATTTTCTCTCCTTTTTAATTATAATAAAAATAAATGTATACTCTTCACTGGAAATGATTAATAAATGTTTCATAAAAATTATATGTATTGTTTAAACATCGCTGTAGGTTATAAAAATATCACAATTAAAAACTTATTGAATCATTAAATGCTTGCACTTAAAACTAATTAAGTTTAGCTAGAACTATAAAGATAACTCACACTTATATCAGTGAATTAATAGTGAACATTTTTCATTGTGAAAATTTCAGCTTGGTGGTGAATAATTTTTTAAGGTATACACTTATATTTTAAATCAAAAGTTTTTCAAATTGTAAGTTACGTTAGGAAATATTTAAAACTTATGGTTTCTTCAAAATAATAATTTTCGACTTGTTCTATCGACACTCAATTTCACCTGTAACTCTACCCCGAGTTAACTCGAGTGAGAGCACGAAGAGGTTAATAGGAGCAATTTCTTACAATATTGTCTTTCCTGTTATTGGTTGTAAACCTGTTGGATATGTATGTTATTATTATTATTAATAAAACAAGACCATTTGATTTTATAGAATCATTCCAATAAAAGCGAAACATAATCAATTAATTTTAGGAGCAAAATTTTGAAAATATCGTAAGTTTTTAATGGTATTTCCTATCTTAACTTGCAATGTAAAATATTTATTATGACATTTTTATTCAAGTTATAAACTTAAGCATAATAATAATAAATTATGCATATCCATAGATATTGTTAAACGATTGATTATAAAATGTAAACAGAAATTGTTTAGAAAAACAGAAAATTACTGAACCAAAAATTATTATACAATAATAATTTTAATTGTTTCAAAAATTTTCAAAATTTGTGTACAATTAATCAATTATTGAATTAGTTCTATAATGTAAACTATAATATAATGCATAAAATAGAAACAAATTAAAAATATATTGAAGTCGAGTTGATAAAAACTTATGAAAAAATATTAAAGCTATAATATATTATTATGCATATTTAAAATTCCGATTAGCATAGTTATTATTAAATTATAAAAAGAAAAATCAATAGACTCGTGGCACAAATTTTGTGATTTGAAAATAAATACAATCTTGGTCCATCTTAGGTAAGCTAGGTTCATTCAGACTAAAAGGTCTGGAGACGTCACTGGTTTATGAAAAACCTTTACAATTTAGATTGACTGTCCAGTGTTTTTGTCCGAAGTTGAGTTGACACAATTCGGACGTAAAAGGCATCCATTGGACGGTTGGTTTAAGCTTATAAATTGTACTGTAATGTAAGCTTTAATGCATAGTTTTCAAGATATGAATCGGTAAAATTTCAAAAATATATACGATAAATTTAAATACAAATTATTAAATAAAAAAATAAAAAATTGTTAAATTCAAACATAAAGTATGAATAAATCGTTTATTTCTCCAATTCAACGTGGTGTGCAACAAGCTTGCTAGAACATATTACATATATTCGGATTTTTCGATTCAGAATTCCATTAGGTATTCCATAATTCCATCAGCATTAACACCACGTGGTAAAATATCCACAAATGGGACACGTTGGCATTGTTATTACTTTCTATTTAATTAATATTTTGGATGAGAAATTGGTCTTACATTTAAAACTAATTATAGATAACTGATAAGAGCGACAATGTCCCAGCTCCGACATAAAGTACCCTAACTCATTGAATCTTCCATATTTTCTGACATTTTCAAGGCATTTGTTACGTTTTTTGGTAGTTCAAGATAATAATTATTACTAGAGTCCGGATTATATGCATTAAGGAACCCGATATTTAGTATGTGGGATGTAATTTATAATATCGATACCTTAAAAGAATAGTGTAACAACTCAAAAACTTATATTTGACGGCAATACTGTAACAACTCTGGTTTTTTGTTGCTTTTTATTAAAAAAAAAACAATTGCTTTTCAGTCCTAAGCGGCACATTTTTCTACATAATAATAATGTAAAATTTTAGAATTTTAGTATAAAAAAACAACAAAAAACTCGAGTTGTTACAGTATTGCCGTCAAATATGAGTTTTTGAGTTGTTACACTATTCTTTTAAGGTATCGATATGTACAATATCTTGTGTTTATGCATAAATTGCATGCCGCATACCAGATATCGGGTTCCCTATTGCATATAATCCAGACTCTAATTATTACCAATCACTTCTATTAGCTAATAAAAAATTAAGGCAATTTTTCCAACAAACACATCGAAGAGGTGTTTACGTATAATCACAGATTATCACAGTGTATTGTAGAATTTTTCTTCCTTTTTAAAGAAACCGAACTAAACATTTTATTTAATTTGAACTAACTCATCACTCAATAACATTAAGGCACATACTGTAATTTCTCAATTGCTTATAAATTTCGGTTTGTGATCTGCACTAAATGGATTGTCCTATTATATTAGGAATTTTACAATTCAATGTGAAATGAAACAAATTTTCCAAAAATACCTTGTTTGGTGTTAATTTGTTATGATAAGTGATCTTTTAACTAAAGAGATTCAATTACGATAAAAAATTTGGAGAATCCCAGATCGGTAGAACAAATGACCATCGATGTGAAGGTTGCAAGACTGAAAATTCAAACGTCATAAAAGTAAGATAAGAAAAGTTAACAGTGGCGCAAGTTGTCTCGTATGTTCCCGACATCCGAAACAATTTTTTGAATGTTAGTTTCTCTAAACCGTAACATTTTGAAACTGTAAAACATACCGTATTTGAATCAGTCCATGTCGGAAAGTACTTTAGAAATTAATATATTGGCTAAGAAAGATTTTACAATTTTTCCTTGTATTGCAAAATTATTCTCAGAAAATATAAAGAAGATGAATGATTCCCTTCCCTGTCGTATTAAAATCTTAGATACGCCACTGACTCAAACAATAATTTGTCATTAATAATGACAAACTTGTGTTATTATTTGTCAGCTATTAGAAATCAAAATTTGAGGTAGATTCTGAAATTAAGTTAAAATATTGAATACCCAGCTCGATGATAAATTGGATGTAGAACTAATTTGGCTTAATTGTGAAATTAAATTTTGGTGAGTAGCAACCTGATTTAGCAAGCCGAACACTTAATTTACTGGTTTATAAACTGAGGATAGTAGATATAATAAAAATATGCCGATTTCCTTACTGAATATCATTCTTCGTACGCAATTCGTTCACCTTATCTTTTTCATATCCTAAAACGTTGTATAAAATTTCATCGGTATGCTGTCCTAGAACTGGAGGAGGTGATCTGATAATATTTCCTCCTTCGCTGTAAACTACAGGAGGCCCAACAACTTTAATGGTACCACCTGCAGCATGCTGAATTTCTTGTACCAAATCTATACTTTTGACATGTTCATCATCAAAAGTTTTCTGTAAATTATTCACAGGTCCCGAAGGACACTGAGAATTTTCAAAAATAATTGACCATTCTGAGTTAGTTTTATTAATAAATATCGAGTGCAACAGTGCAATCAGTTCCTTTCGATTTTTGATTCTGTCTTTGTTAGTTAAATATTTTTCATTCAATGCTAGTTCAGGTTTACCTATTCTATTGCAGAAGTCTTGGAAAAGATTATCTGATCCTGCACCCACGGTAAAATATCCATCTTTAGTTGGAAATGCTTCATAGGGAATTATGCTAGCATGAGAAGTCCCCCATCGCTGTGCTTCCTTCCCTGCGTTTAGATAATTCGATCCAATGTTAATTAAATTAGAAATTTGAGTGGATAGTAAATCGCAGTCGATCTTTTGTCCCTTACCAGTGCGTGCACGTTTAATCAATGCTGCCATAATGGCACCATGTGCATATAAACCGGTAGCAGTGTCGGTTAAAGCAACGCCTGTTTTGCAAGGTGCTCCATCTTGAGGGCCAGTTATGTGCATTAAACCGCCAATAGAAGCAGCGATTACATCGTAACCAGGTCTTTTGCTGTAAGGACCCTTCGAACCGTAACCAGTGATAGAACAGTAAATTAAGTGAGGTGCTATGGTTTTCAACTGATGGTAACCTAGTTGTAGTTTGTCCAACTTACCAGGAACATAATTTTCGACTAAAACGTCGCTCTTTGCAGCCAAATCATAGATTATCTTACGACCACCTTCGGTCTTCAAGTTAACACATACACTTTTTTTGTTGCGGTTGAGTGAAACGAAGTAACAAGATTCGTTGGTGTTTTCAACAAAAGGGGGGCCCCACTTTCTTGCTTCGTCGCCGGTGCCAGGTTGTTCAATTTTAATAACTTCTGCACCCAAATCGCCCAGTATCATTGTGCAGTAAGGTCCAGCAACTATGCGAGTGAGATCAATTATTCTAATTCCGGCAAGTGGTGCGTCGTCAAATTTAGGTTCACATTGAACACTGTAATTTATCGATTTGGTTTCGCAAAAGCGAACCACTTTTGTGGTGCAAAAACGAGCATATTTATTGAAAAAGTACATTTTTAAGTACGATATTTTAACCTAAGTAAACTTTGTTATCGCGCTTACGTAATACAAATAATATATTACCTGCGTGTCAGTGGAAACGATAGTGATCGTGGTGGAAGGCGTATCGGGAACAGTTTGTTGTGACGGCACAGATTCAGCCATTTTTCAAAAAAAAGAAACGAGTAACTGTAAGTAATCACCTTCTATTAATTAACATTGCTTTAACATCTTAATTCAGCGAAACTATAAATTACGATAAGTTCATAAAATTTATTTTTGTAATTGACATTTAACGTAAACTGACGGGTACAATTTACACGTGAATTCTTTTATCGATTGAGCCGAAAATTATTGGCGCCAATTTTAAAATAATCTACCATTCAGGAGTTTTTGCGCAAGGTCGAAATAAAGCATCGACTACAGTATAAATTTTATTTCTTTTTTATTTATTTTTTTTTTAACATAATTTATTGTTCAGAACGAATATTGTAAAAACAATTAACCAAAATAATCTAAACAAGGTGGAACTCGCTTTTGCGACAGAGGCTTCTATACATCTACTTTTTTGATAGATTAAATTATTTGGGCTTTATTTTATTAGAATTTTTAATGCGTTAATCTTCTAAATAGGTAGACACCAACGGTAAATTTTTTTTTATATATAAGGAAAACGCTAACGAGTTCTGATTTTTTTTTGAAATCATGCGGACAGACAGACAGACACGGAGCCAGACCATAAGGTTTCTTCCTATACGAGAAGCCTAAAACTTAATTTTCAATCGAAAAACCAATTTCGTGAAAGAGCTTAGGTTGAGTTTTTCACGTACCTCCAGTGGCGCAACTAGTAAATGGTGCTGCGGTGCTATAGGGGTTTATGTTGGACTCTGTTCTTAGCAAGGACTTCTTCGAAGTCCATGGTTCTTACGAGGTATCTATTAGTATACATTTTGTTCAGAAACAAATAACACAAAAAATGAAGATGCAATATGATACCAAATTAATAATAAAAAAATCACTAGCAGCTTTCACTACCAAAGACAGGTGCGCAAAAATACAAATTAAATTTTAGTATGCAAAGAAAAATATTGTGCCGCAAATTGTGCAAAATGTATTCATAATATTTGTTATTTGTGGGAAATGGGAATATCGCTTCAGTTACATACAAAAATTTTAAATTTACATTTTTATAAATTTTTTTTATTTCCAATTTTAGAGTAATTTTTTCAGTTTTATATGTAAACAGGCAGGTCATTTTTACATCTACCACACATAGAAAACTGACAGTGATTTAGATTAAACAGTGTGGCGACCACAAATTTATGGAAATTATGATTTTGTATAACAAATTTTTTTAAAACTGATTAGTAAAATTGTGAGTAATTAAGAATTAAAAGAGTATTAATTTTATATAAATATTCTCTGATTTTGGATTTCAAATATAAATTGTTTTTTGATATTAGGGGCTGTCCATTAATTACGTAAGGACGATTTTTGTAATTTTTGACCCCCTCCCTCCTTCACATAAGGGCACGTAAGATTTTGGCAAACTTCCCTGTCACATCTTACGTAAGGATTATTAAACAAAAATAATCTTGAGCTTTATAAAATATGAATAACAATAATATTTTTATATACAAAAAATATAAAAATTTAAAATAAATTTTATGTTTATATAAATTAAAGTTAATAAAGATTAATTAACTGCATAAAAAAGTTAATATAAAAAATTGGTAATTCCTTAATATCCAGATAAAAACTGATTTGATTTAAAACAAGTATTTTATGAAACTTACGTAAGGAATACGTCGGACCCTCTCCTCCCCACGTAAGGGTCCATAAGATTTTCGATACCTCTCCCCTTCCCCAAACAGTTACGTAATTAATGGACGGCCCCATTGTCAAAATGTAAAAATGTTTTGTGGCAAAACTATTGCATTTAAATACATAATTAAAATATTTAAAAAAAAAATGAATTAGTAATTATTATTATTAACTGATAAATAAATGCCAAAGTCCTGAATGACTCACTCAACAACTTCCAGCTCAACCCCGAGGGGAAATTCACCAGGCAAATCTTTGTACACTAGGTTTCCTTTTACAAGCTTTTTGATCGATTTCCCTAGATTTATTCCTGGATTGTCTCAAGATTTCCTTTGAAAATACTTAGTTGAAAAAGTAATAAAGTATTCTTAAGATTTCTTGTTTTTTTAAAATTTTTTTGGATTTCCTAGGATTTTCTACACTACCTTAGCTTTCCTAAGATTATTTAAGATTTCCATAGATTTTCGTTCACTTATACATAAAATTTCACCAGTGATTCCCTTCTCGCTCAAATCCATGAACCTGGAAATATGAAAATCGGGGAATATATTATTATAAGAAAAATATTTTGGAAATTCGGCTCGAAGGGGGCGGTCGAAAGGGATAACATAATATTATGTTTTCGCATATTCCTCAATGTGTTTTTGGGATTAAATGGGTTAAATCTGTTGAGTTTTGCCGTATGGACATTGAAAGATGTTAACTCAACTCCTCGATTGAAGAAGGGCAGCCCAAGTGTTTGCGAAGCGGTCACCCATGCAAGTGCGAACCGTGAGTTGTATTGAATGACTTCTACGACTAAATGACCAAAACACAAAACTAAATAAATGGTTTTGTATACTTTTTTAACTACAAACATTTGTCGTTGTTTAAGATTTATATAAAATTATAGACTTTTGGCAGCATTTAAAAATTTTCTTTCAGAAAATGCCGACTTTGTAGCTCAGTGAACTCTAATAATTGGATAGTATTTGTTGAAGCTTTCCACATAAAATGAAAATGGTGAACTATCAATATTAAATTTCTATCAGACTTCAAATCGACATGTACGTAAACTTACCATGTGAAGTTTTAAAAGAGGTGAATTATAATTTTTTAAATTATTAAATTGTGTCTCTAAAATTTTCGCAACAATTTTACTTTGAAAATAAATAGTCATATATAATACATACCTGCTACTTGCTATTATTATTATAATAATAATATAGTTACACATATAATTAAGTTAATTATTTGATATAATAAATTAAAATAAATTATAAAACTGTTATTTATTTGTGACTAAAAGTATTTGTGTATTTTGAGTAAATTAAAATATTGTCGTAGGTTGGTTAAATCATTTGACCCTGCTTTTTATGAGGCCAACTACCTATCTACGAAAAAAGTGAGAAAAAATTAGTCTGATTCTATGAAGTTTGTTCGGCAACATTTTTTGGACTAACAAAATGCCACTGTTCATTTATTCGACTTAGAATTTTATTCGACTTACATTTGTTCGACTCAACATTTATAGGACTTGAAATTTTATACGTACACTGGTCATTTATTAATTACATTTTGATAGGAAACATACGACGACATTGTAATCAAATTTAGAATAATCTTATGCCAAGCCCTTTTTTTCCAAAATTTTAAAAATTGAATACTTCCTGAGCTCGTTTATTTAATTATGAAGGTGATCAAAATCTTAAAAAGGAAAAGAGTTTGGCATTGTAACTTAAAATTCTGTCGAACATAGTACATCGTATAAACGTTAGGTCGAACAAATGTTGTCGAATAAAATTTTTAATATGGATGATCTAACTGTGGCAATGTAGTACAATTATGAGAAATCTTCTGTGCTAATATTGAAAATTAATATTGCACTAATATTACACCAATATTTGTGCTACGTGAATAGAGTAGGTCTATTATAATCACCACGAAATTTTTAAAACTCGAAATTCTAGAAATTGTAGTTTGTAAAAGAAAAGAGTACTTTTTATACGCAGAATAATTTTTTAAGCACTATGGCTTAGCACATATCAATAGTACAGCGTTAGCCAACTATCTTCAGCCAGTCTCAGGACCGCAAGTTGTCTTTGTCGTCATCACTTGTAATAAAAAGCAAAATAATTATAGTTGTCTCGGAGGTTTTGGCTGCAGGATTGCTTTGGGCCTCTTGCACCTTACAAGTCGTCGAGCTGGTTACCCAACGGCCGGTTTTGCACACTAAAACACACTGCTACACCTATTTACATCGAGTACACTTACCGTCAACAGAATGAGCAAATTTAAACTTCAAAATTGATTATTTTCGAAATTAGAGGTTTAAAGTAGTATCTTTCAAATTATACAACAATTTTTATTATATCTATAAAATCCTAAAACCTGTTGCTCTAGTTATCATGCTACACACTGTTAAATTGGAATTGTTGCTCTAACAAAGCTTTCAATAGCTATAGCGTCGACAGACATTTTTTGTGTCTACAACAAATTTTATCCTGTCATAATAAATGCTTTTTTCTGTTTAGACAAAAAAAAATTAGTTGCTTCAAATATTCAACTTCTAAAAAAAATTGAATAAAAATATGTAGGTATAGGTAATATAAAAAATATATAAAAATTGAATATTTTCTATGGCAGCCGAGCGGAAACTGCAAAGCAAATTTTTGTATCCCAGATTTCCATTTATGAGTTTTCCTTGGATTTTCCTACTTTGCCCCGAATTTCCTCAAGTTTCCCCGGATTTCCTAAAATTTCCTTAGATTTCCTAAAACTTCTTTAGATAGCCTTAAGATTTTCTTTCGAAAAAATTAAAAGAAAACAAAAAACGAAGGTTGTATTTCTAAGAGTTTCGAAAATTTCAATGGATTTTTTTTGCACTTGTACACAAAATTTTCCCAGCAGTTTTCTCTCAATGGCAGCATAAAATTTGTTGTAGCAGTAAAAAAGTTTATTGAGACTATTCGCAATTTACCTTACTATATAAGGTAACGGCTATATTACGTACACTTGATGTTGTTTTGAGTTTGATTCTGAATTTCTTTATCGTAAATCCGCAACCAAATGATAATTCACAAAATAAAACACCAAAAGAATGCAAACGATTTATAAACAAAGCTTTCTATACCAACTATACGTATTGGATTAACTTAATATTCTTCCGTGTGGTGGCGTTTGGTTAATGTAAATCGCGAATAGCAAATAAAGCAAATTGGATTTAAAAAATTGGTTTTCAATATTGTCAATTAATGATGCATTACCGTGGCTATGTGGCAATTAAATATGAATTGATAAGAATAATCAATAACATTATGAATTAAATATTATGTATAAATAGATTTGGTGAAGTTACACGCAAGGAACAAGTAGAGTTGTTAATCAAATCGAGATTTGTAAAATATAAATTGACAATTGTAACGTTTGCCAGTGTAAATTGACATTTGTAAGTGTACCTAATTAAACAATTTATTAAAAGTGTAAACTAACAATTAAAAAGAAATTCTTAATTTATAAGTTGAGGACGTCTTAAAGCTGCATTCAAATAACTTAATACTTTTTATATCAATTGATTTTGATAAAAATCTTCAATTAAGAGAAACAGTACTGAAAGTTACCCTGAAGTATTTCATTTGGCTACAGTAAGCAGAAAGTTAAAAATAATTGATGTTTACGTCAATCTTAACAAAATTAGATCCTGATAAGTTATTACATTATTAACGTTTATGTACTATGATCTTTATGATTTCAATAGAGAAGTTATGTTTTAATTATTAACTTAGCAGATATTAATGAAATGTTGTACGTCAGCTATATATAGTCAATGCGTTCGTTTTATTTTGATGCATTGCTAGTTGACCGAATTTAGTTGATACATTTTTTTATGTAGTTTTTTAATTTCTTTGCCAAGTAGTATCATAAAATATCATGCTTGTTGTATTGTAAGAAATCTACGATGTGTAAAATTAAATATAGTATTGAATAGAATAGTATAAGTGCTAATTTTGATATTAAATAATTGTATATGACAATATATTATTTAATTTATTAATTATACAAATTACAGGTATGCTCATAAATCCACTAATTATTTATTTTGAAACATTAATAACGTAATTAGTAATTGAAAACAATTTGATTTTTGATCGCTAAAAAATGTTTTCTTTTTTTCATCGTAGCTAGAGTTAGTTCAAGCTCGTAAGGTTGAAAAGGGCGGGGCTAGTAGTTTTC
Organism: Cantharis flavilabris; assembly: GCA_949152465.1. Classification (NCBI taxonomy): domain Eukaryota; kingdom Metazoa; phylum Arthropoda; class Insecta; order Coleoptera; family Cantharidae; genus Cantharis; species Cantharis flavilabris. The sequence goes on from OX424435.1 coordinate 16,644,994, forward strand.
CATTGTTTCAACCTATCAACTACCGATTATTTTATTAGAACTATTTTACTTTTTAAATTAAATATTAATAAGTATCCCGGCTTTATTCAAGTTAAAGATTTAAATTTATTTTGTTAAAATTATCATATTAATTACGACGATTGTATATTTTTCCTTGCATTATTGTTTAACCTGAACGAAACGTTTATTAATAGGTTTGAATAGCGAAAATGTCATCAAATAAAAAGAAACGTGGAACGTTCACTGTAGTGTTTTATTATATTTAGAATTAGAGTTCTTATTGGTTGTAATTTTAATTCTTATTTCTAATAAGAATGTTAAAGTAAGTGTTTTTGCTTTATTAATGAAGTTAAGGTATTTTATTTATTTATTTATTTATTCATTCATTACTTTGTAATGGTGGAACATTTTATTAGTCACTGCAGTTTGTGTTACATTTTTATAAGCCAATTGTATTTTATAATATTTATAAGTGTGATTTTATAGCGACTAGCACTATTTTATTTCACTGATTGTATCGATAAGTTAGAATATTTTAAATACCGCTTTGAATGGTAATGAATTCAATTACCAAATCGATTCTTAACAGTTTTCATTAATAGCCTCAAGGCCAGTTACTTATCATTTTGCCAGGTGCGACAACGTATTACTAATTCGACTTTGAATTCTTGCAGAAGTGAAAAGTGCCAAAATGACTGCCGATAACAAATACCATTTCGACACGGTCGACTATACAGTTTTTACCTCGATGTTACTGATATCCGCACTTACTGGATTATATTTTGGATGCGGTAGTAGAGTTTGCAATTCCGTTCATTCTCAAAATCTCAGGGAATATCTAACAGGAAATAAAAAAATGAAACCGTTTCCCGTTGCAATGTCATTGGTTGGAAGGTAAGTTATAGTAAGTCTAAGTGTAATTTATGTACATTTTAAACATATCGAATACAATTAAAATATTTTGAATGGCAGCATATATTAATTTTTATTTTTAAAATTTTTTTATTTTTGCTGCTGATCTACTCATCCAATATACAACTGATTACATTCATACAACATTTCTTAATCTATTCTTGCGCGTCACTACTATACTCATAAAGAACTTATTTTTTGGAGGAAACGGAATTTTTGTTCAAAGTTCAAATCTTTCTATTTTAATTATTGGAAAAACTGTAAGTACTCGTAATTGACTTATTACATAATACATTTTTCTAAAAATAGAAAAAATACTTTGTGTCTTTCAATTATTGTCAAACTGAAAGTTGTACTGTTTATGAAAGCAATAATGGTTTTACTTGAGTACGACGATAGGCTGCGTTAAATTTACCGGCACGAAAGTACTTTTAGCTCCGCCTGCGCTAAAGTACTATTTCAGTGCCGCCCGTCGCCGGCAGTTTATATTTAATAATTAGTTTTCTTCAGTGGCGTGCCGAGCCTCTAGGGGCGGACGAGGCAGAGCATTTGGGAACGCAAAAATTGTTTTAATAAAATTTTAATTAAAATTGTTAGGGTTTCTACTCCTATTAAAAATTAATAAATGTTCTGATTGGGGTACTAGGGAGCACACCACTGGTTTTCTTGTTTTGTATGGTGTAAATGTACTTTTTACAGTTTGTACGTCAATGCTGTACCAACTTGCCACGAAGAGTCCAAAATTTGCTCTTAATAAATAATAAAATATTGAAAAACAATAACTTAAAAATAAAATTATAATAGTAAGTTTAGATTTCCAATATAGGTATGTATATTACGCACACACCTACTTTGTTTATATTATGTTCAATTATAGTGTTCAACTTGATAAACATAATAGTTAATAGTATAAACGTAGCTGGAAAGGCCGACCTTTGGACGCACTTATAGGTCACTGCTATGCTGTTAAATATCCTTAAAATAATGCAATCAACACTTTGCGACGTCAGTTATACGAGTAAATCGCAATACCATGGAAAAAGTAATATACCGGGTGTTAAATGAGTTAGCCGAATACAGGAAATTAACATGTAAAAACTTTTTTATGCAAATTCCTGCTTCCCTAGTTATTTTCGAGAAAAAATATAAACTACGAATGATAAGAGCATTAGATTTCATCTAGCTTTTACTTAAAAACTCAAAAAATGCTTTGAAATTGTTAAAATTTTCATTTATCGGAATTTGATTTCTATTATTTTCAAAAATAATTACCATGGAAACTTACATGGTCAGTCTGACAAATAAAACTTTTAACAATTTAAAAAACATTTTTTGACTTTTTAAGTAAAAGCTAGATGACATTTTATGGTCTGATCATTCGTAGTTTATATTTCTGCATTATTTTTGTGTCTTTCATCTTTTCTCTAAAATAATTAGGGAAGCAGGAATTTGCATAAATAAGTTTTTACATGTTAATTTCCTATGTTCGGCTAATTCATTCAGCAACCTGTATATATTTTTAATGTAAAAAAAAATTATAAAAAGAAATTGATGAAATATAACAACATTAACTTTTTTGCGTCTATGGAAAAACTGTTTTGAATTCAATATTTTAATCCTTATTAATTTATTGTTTGAGCGAAGTGAAAGCTTCCACTGACAGCGCCAGATTTAAATTACGCGATTGTCTTTCCATTAGGTTGTGGAAGTCATGGTTATAGTAATCATGGAACGCTACACGAAGGAATATCGCATTATTACTTTAAAAATAATGTTGATAACATGATAATAGAGTTTTTGTGGTCTTAGTAAGACGGTATGGATTTGAAGGACACGCGGTTCCACCAGAACGGTACCAGTACCAACTATCATTGTCACCTATTGTTGCGAAAAAATGTCTTGCCCGTGTCACCTCACACAATGACGACCAGAATGATTGGTTCCTGAGATCTTGCGATTTGGCACCGTACGATCTCTTGTTTTGAAAGATGTAAATAATCAAATTTTCTCCGTTTTTTATGTTTTATATACAAAATAATGGCAATAGTTTCATAAGTTCTTAATTTCCGCACCGAAAATAGTTTTCACGTCATTTACGCACTAGAAGGTCAAGGCAGTCGGTAGCGGCTATAAATATAGTTCAGCTGCATTAAAACTCGACGAATTAAAAATTTTTTTTAGAAGTCTTATTATGTACATGTATATGCCACGACACATTTATATGTATTAATTACAATGCATTTAATTTTATTTGCAGAGCTGCATATAAGAGCGGTTTGAAGGTTTACATATTGACTATAAGATTGTTAAATGTTTTATGAATTCTACCGGTTCTACCCCATTAAATTGGCAAGGAGATATCTCTTCCTCTTCCTCTTGATCTAGACCAGTGATTCTCAAAGTGGGGGTTGCGAAAAATATTTGGGGGGTTGCAGAAAAATTGACGAAAGTAACCTTTTCTGAAATTAAATTTAACTCCCCATGCAAGTGCAGGAATGTTTTTTTACACGTACCCATTTATTATTCGGGGGGTCTTTTGAAAGTGCAAAAGGGGGTCGCGGACTAAAAATTTCACTAATCAGTCCTTTAGATTTTATAAATCATTTTTCTAAACCTATTCACATCCTTCATGATTTAAGACTCAATCAAAATTATTCTCTTCCTGTTGTTCCATAATTTAAACTTATTTATTTGAATCAAACTTGATCAATTTTTCTAGGGCCCTTTAATTATGATTGGTTACTAAAAACGAAATGAAAGCTAGTAGCAAGTAGCCAATCATAAATAAAGCTTTCTGCAGGCGCGATTCCGCTCCGTGTGAAAGAGCCCTTAGCTAAGCCCTCTGGCGAACAGGAAAACTTGTTGGTTTATGTATTTTTACATTTACCTCGACACGGACCGTGCTTTTAAATAAAAAAATGTTGCAATAAATTAATTGATGTGCTCGATAACAAATAGTTAAGAAATTCAAAATGTATATGGCAATAATAATTTATTTATTACCCGACTAATAGAATTTATAATTGATTAAATTATTGGCGATTTTACCTATTTGTACTTGTATTGTTATTTTTATGAAACGTGTATACCTATTCTTCTTCACAAAAAATAAATTGTATGTACAATGGCCGTAAATGATTTACTTGTTTGATATAGGAATATCGAAACCTTTAAACAATGAGTTGTATTTTCCTCTATTGTTTTGTTTTAAATTAATATGCAAAATATACTTTATACAATAACTAATTATTTTAACTTGTTCAATTCGTCATTGTAATTTTTTAAAACATCTTTTAACATATTTATACATACAATGCTTTTGTGGTTTACAATAATTAATAAATTAATAATAATCACAGGAATAATAAGTTATAATAACAAACTAAGTATCGGATAAGATGGAAAAATTCGTCCCTAAATGCCTCTGTAGGCATCGACCCTTCGGAACTGGAATTTCAGAATTGTAATTGTTATATTAAAATTATAAGATTCATTTATGAAAATATTAGTATTTATTTAATTAATTAGGTATAATAATATAGTAGTCCAAGCAATTAGGGTCTTAAAAGGGGGTTTACTTTGCAAAAGGTCATGGAGAGATAAAAATTGGTGGAGTCCTCCATTTCGGCGACCTAATGAAAACCCGAAGTTTTAGACCTTGAACCTTTGCCGCTCGCGCCACCACCTTGGAAAATAAATAAATAAGAACATAATAATAAAATCGCTTTTCCGGCTATATTTCGCTTCTGGTGCTAGTTACGTCAAAAATGCATATTATCATTTTTATTTATTATAAAATTCCCTACATATTTTCTTTAAAACATTTTATTTTCAGACCAATAGATTTTGAGATAAAATACCTCAAAGTTGAATATTTTCATTTAATTACTCGATATTGGTCAATGTGCTCCAATTACGTGCAATATGGTCCCAATTCAGTCGTGGTTTTCGACAGATATCCTACTGATCCGGCAAACAAGAGTACGAAAAGTGCAGAAAGATATCGACGATCAAGAAAACAATTTCGGCTGACGAGGCAATGGTTGCAACGGTGTCGTATCATTGTTTCATTTACTTTCCATGTTAATGAGAAAATTTAGGAATCCAAATTTTCAGTGATGCAAGCTACAGAAGATGCTTTCACCTTAATTATGTCCACCTTCTTATGATTCCGTCTTCATTGTAGAGGAAGATGTAGATCTTCTTGTAATTTTCACAGCACTGGAGAAACACTATTCCAATGTGTATTTTCGAAAAATCTATAATATGGAGATGCACTGGCACACTGGCAGATAATATTTTAGTTTTATATGCATTTAGTGGCATGGAATCAAGGAAAAATGAAATTTTTAAAGATCAATATCTTCAATAAAAAGAATCAGTCTTTAAAGGAGAAAATGTATTTATAGATAAATTTAAATAAAGTTAAGAATAATACAATACGTAGAAAATCAAATAATCCAAAAAATCAAAAAAGACATCATTAATTATCACATAACAGGTCTGGATTAAAAATATTTGAAAATATGAAAAAATTCATAATACTATATAAAGTATAAAGGCCCTTATTACACGGTTATTTCCGATCTTCAGTCTTATATATAATGAAGAAAATATAAGAAATAAGAAAAATATTCGAACCAAACTAACATGAAATATTAAAAATTGACGAAATTGACTTATCAATTCAACTAACCCCACAAAAATATCAAATCTGAACGATGTCGCGTGTAGTTAATAACCCTTTTAAAAATGATTTGAACAGTGATTTTTACTTCCTTGTTTTACTAGCACTGCTAGCGTGAAATCCGAAGGCACTGTCCCCTGAGTTGATTTCTAAAAACTTTGAAATAATTCAAAATTCAAAAATTACCACGTTTATATTTTCTTCATTACATACGACTGAAGATCGGAAATAAACGTCAAATAAGGGTCTTTATATCGTATTATGAATTTTTTCATATTTTTAAATATTTTTAATCCAGACCCCAGACCTGTTATGTGATAATTAATTATGTCTTTTTTGAATTATTTGATTTTATTATTATTATTATTATTATTCAATATTGAAAGAGTTGAGGATTTATCCTATAAACTCTAAATTACAAAAGTTTTCACACAGTGCAATTATTAAATACAAAAACAAAACGCCAAATATACAAAAAACAAACAAAGAACAAACAAATAAAATTCAAAAGATAGAATTACAATTAAAATCAATCAATCCCGTCACGACAGACTCAAAAGATCTAACCGGTTCTTGAAAGAAACCACAGATGGATCCGCCACTACGTCGTCGGGAAGATCATTCCAAACGCCGAAGACTCGATTTGATAAAAAATGTTCCCTGGCTCTGCTCCTAAACCTCTCGCGAAGCAACTTCAGACGATGTCCACGCAAGCGATCATCCACATTAAGCACAAAGAGGTGAGACATATCCAATGGAAAGAAGTGGTTAAGTGCTCGAAATGTAGTTATCAAGTCTCCCCTCAAACGCCGAAGCTGAAAGGGCGTCAAGTTAAAAATGGGTAATCGTTCCTCATAAGATGGTCTGTTTCGATAAGGATAAGCCAATCGCGTTGCCGATCTCTGGACAGATTCAAGCATGTCAACATCGCGCACCAACTCCGCACACCACACTGGACCAGCAAACTCTAGATGAGGTCGAATGTAGGTAATGTACATTTGTCTGACAACAGAAGTCTGGGCCTCTCGAAGCACTTAGAAAGAAAGATTGCTTGTTATTGTTACACCTAGATCATTGTGTGACTCGACAACTTTCAAACTTGAGCCGTTAGCCGTGTATTCCAAACGCGGATTGTTCTTACCGAGAACATTTATCAATGTTCAGAGGAATCAACCACTTGGAGCACCACAGCATCACTCTATCCAAATCATCTTGCAGAATATCATGGGAAGATATAGGATTGTTGTAAATTTTGGAGTCATCGGCATAAGAAGAAATTGAGGACAGGACGGTAAATCATCACAGTATATCAGAAATAATAATGGACCAAGTAGAGATCCCTGGGGGACACCACTGAGAACAGGAGCATCGCGAGAAAACGTCTGCCCAATTCGCACCCTAAAGTTTCGGTCGCTGAGAAATGCGGACAGCCATCGCAGCAACCTTCCCCCAATACCAAAATGCGCCAACTTCTTTAGAAGTCTTCTTTTGGGTACTCTATCGAAGGCTCTCAAGAAATCCAAATAAACCACGTCTACTGGGATGTTACTATCAAGGCGAGATCTACGTATTGTATTATTCTTAACCTTATTTAAATTTATCTTTAAAGGAGATCGTTCAAATATTCAAGAAAGAATTTTTAAATCTCCAAGTTATCATTTCCGCCTCTTAAAAATTTTTTTAGTTATACTTTATAATGACTTCAATGAAAACATGACTCTAGATGACATCTGTTATAAAAATTTTACAAAATCTGTTACTAAGAGCAAATTTAATTTATCAGCTCCATCTCCTAAAGCCGATGCTGCACAATTTCATCCATCGCGAACCTACCATCTTGGTGTGACAAATCCCTAAATCTTGAGGACTGGGAATGGAAGAAGAGTATATTATTTGGTCTTATCCCAATTGCCACACTGAAAAATCCTACTCTAGAAACACTTTTAATGTTTATATCTTGCAAATGTAAGAAAGGATGCGGTCAAACATGTGAATGCAGAACAGAGAATTGCAACGGAGAATCATGCGAGAACATTTTTCTAGTTTTCTCGGACTCTGATGATGAAAGAGAGGATGAAACGGACTTCAATCAATTTCTCATACTGAATTGGAGAGATACTGAGACTCAAGATGAGACGGACGAAGGCGATTCCCAGATAGTTGCCGATGAACTCGATGAACATCAAGATGGTACGTCTACACCTTTCGCAGCTGTAATTCAGAAAAGATCAACTGCTATTCAGAAAGCATCAATTATAATTCAGATTTGTCAACTGATATTTAGAAATCGTCAGTTGTAATTCAGATTTGTCAACTGATATTCAGAAATCGTGAATTGTAATTCAGATTTGTCAACACATATAGGTATTCAGAAATCGCTAATTGTAATTCAGATTTGTCAAATGATATTCAGAAACCGTCAAATGATATTCAGAAAACGTCTAATGAAAATCAAAAGACGTCAAATGTAATTCATAAAGCATCAAATCTGTTGTTTATGTTTAATCGGGTCTATTATGTATCACAAACGTTATTATAAAGGTGACAGTTATGACATACAATAAGGTTTTCGGCAAATTGGTATTGACCATTAAATCAATGTAAACTTCAACATTTTTTATCTCGAAAACTAAGAACAAGATTAAGTTTAAACTTTGCCAGAATTTTTTTTATTGCGCAAATAATGTACTGTAAAAATTTCAAGAACTTCTCATTAATTTCATTTTCCTTCTTAACAACCTTAATCTGACAAAAAATGTTTTAAACAAAAAATGTAGAGAATTTTATACTAAATAAAATTAATGATAATATTATGTAATGCATATGTATTTTTAAGACCAGAAGCGAAATATAGCCGGAAAAGCGATTTTTTGCTTTGGAATGGAAAAGGCTTAGGGGCGAAAACTTAGGGTTTTCATTAGATCGCTGAAATGCACTTTGTAAAAAGTTTGTCGTCGTAACAAAGTCGTTAGTAGCTATTTATAGCTTCAACAGAGTTTTTTGCTGCCACAACAATGTTTTATACGTTTAGAATAAAAATTTTTTCCCAAACAAAAAAAACTTTTTGTGGCAGCATAAAATTTGTTGTAGAAGCAAGAAACTTTGTTAGGGCTTTGTAACGACTTTGTTACGACGACAAACCTTGTGAAAGGTAAAACTACCTATTGCATGAACTCGTATAGTACACCTCTCTTAGGTCCAATATTTCAGTTGCTAGTTAAACTAAATTCAAGGTTTAAACTACGTTTATGGCTACCTGATTGGTCAGATATTGAGTTTAAACTCTGATCGTAGTTTAAACCACAACTGAAATACCGGCCCTTAAAAATTTTTTTGTCTAAATTTAAATCAGGGGGGCGGGGTTCAAAAATACTTTTTAATTTTTGATTTTAAACTATCGACTTTTTAATAAAAATTTGGATTAAATTTTTTTTAATAGATACTTAATTTAATTTACGAGTATAACACGAAAGCCGTTGATTTTGAACAATTAAGAGTTAGAATCTATGTAGTTTTCCGATCATTTTACTTTTTTGAAAAATTCACTTGAACATTTACACTAAAAAATCAATAGTTACTATCCGTATAAGTAAATATTCTTAAAACAATTATTTTGTTTCAGTTACATCTCCGGTGTGACCATTTTGGGGACTCCTACAGAAATTTACCATTATGGTACTCAATACGGACTAATAGCAGTTTCGGTGTGCATAAGTAGTTGTATTGTGGCGTTTGTCTATCTGCCCGTTCTTTTTAGATTGCAAGTAAATTCATCGTATGAGGTGAGACTGGCTAAAGCATTTTGTATTAGGTAACTCAAGTTTTTACTGAAAATTATTTCAGTATTTGGAAATGCGATTTAGTCGAGAAGTTCGATCTGTTGCTTCAGTGTTATTTGTATTTGACGAGGTAAATTAAATCTTACTTATATAATTCATCATTTAATAATAATAAATCAGTGATTTTTGGTAGATAATGTTTCTTCCCATTGTGATCTATGTTCCGTCATTAGCGTTCAATCAAGGTGAGTGAAGTTGAGGTTCATTTTGTACATTTTTTTAATTAAACGATTTATTTCAGTTACTGGCATGAATGTTCACATAATAGGATCAATAGTTTGTTTTATTTGCATCTTTTACACTGTGCTTGTAAGTAACCAATGTCTTATTAAACACTTGGAAACAATTTGTTTATTTACGAAGAAAATACCATACAATTATTGCTTTTAATGTTAATTGACTTAAATGATTCATTAATTAACAGTATAGCATGCATTGCAATTGCTGATTAAGAAAATTAATATATAAAGTGGTTGTTCCAATGTTCACAATATAAAAAAAGTTAATACTATGGTTGGATGCCTGCTCGATTGCGTTATCGAACGAAGTCTTCTTTCGGAGATGCTCTCTTTATGTCTAGGAAACTTCCGCTCCATAACAATTTAGCTTCTAAATAAGCTAATTATATTTTAATTAAATCGTAACCACTTCCATATTATTTTATAAAATGCAGATAAACTGCACACAACGTAACGCACAATTTTCAGTTTTTTTATTATTATTATTAAATTTGTTTGTTATTAATTTTTTAATATAGTTTATTTCAAGGGTGGATTGAAAGCTGTTGTTTACACTGACGCTTGGCAGATAGTCGTGATGTTTTTATCAGTCATTATTATTGTGATATGTGGAACCGTGGATTTGAATGGTTTCAGTGGTATTTTTCAAAAAGCCGAAGAAGGAAAACGACTAGCATTTTTTAAGTTAGAATTTTTCAGTGTCAACTTTATTATTATACTAACAAAAAGTTTTTTCTTCAGTTTCAACCCTAGCATGTACGAAAGACACACATTTTTTTCTGTACTTACTGGAGGCGTTATGTATTGGACTGCTTTCAACAGCGTCAATCAAACCATGGTACAAAGATATCTTTCTGTACCCACAGAAAGGGAATCAAAGATGTTAGTATGATTATTATTAATTTCATAAGAGTATCTCAGACGTAGCCAAAGCCACCCGTAAGAATTAAGTCTGAGCGTAGCTTTTGTGTGCTAACTTCGACTTAATTATTATTTTTAAAATTTTTTCTTTTAGTGCCGTCTTAATTTTTACTATGGGAGTATCAGCGTTTGTCACGCTGTGTGTGTTCAGCGGTCTTCTTGTATATGGCACATACGCTAAATGTGATCCGTTGTCGGCTGGAAGGATCACGCGAGAAGATCAACTGTTACCGTTGTATGTGATGGAAACAGTAGGACAAACACGAGGACTTCCTGGATTGTTTATTGCTGGAGTATTTGGAGCCGCGTTAAGGTTAGAAAACTAGCACGATAAAAATCAAGTACTAGGTATACTACCAATTTAATTTTAGTTCTTTATCTGTGATTCTTAATTCCACTGCCGCTGTAGTTTTAGAAGATTTTGTTAAAGGTTGTATGAGAATTCATATGAATGAAAAAACAGCACATTTTTTTGTGAAAGTTGTGGTTTTGACTTTGGGAGCCTTGTCTATGGGTTTTATATTTGTTGTTGAACGTATGGGAGGTGTTTTGGCAGTAAGTATGTAAGGAAGTCTAACAATGCAACAGTAATCAATTTAAATTTATTTAGGCGGCTACGTCGCTGTCGTCTATAGCAGCCGGTACGACTTTTGGGATGTTCACTTTGGGAATGTTAATTCCATGGTCTACCACAATGGGCACAGTGATAGGTGCAATTTCGGGTTATATTTTGTCTGGTGTGGTAGCTTTTGGAAGCCAATATAGTTCAGCCACCGGGAAAGTTTATTCGCCAAAATTACCCATTGATATAAGCGAGTGCGCTGAAAAGTATGGACTCGTAGCTAACATAACTACAATTGTAAGTAACAAACTGATTCAAACGACAAAAATAGATGTCAAAATATTTGATGTTTATCCTTAGGCGTATCCAGATCAATCACATATATTTCCATTATTTCGACTGTCCTATCACTGGATCACACCAATTGGTATTACAACAACAGTTCTAGTCGGTACTATTGCAAGTTTTATTATAGGAAAAAACGACGTAAACGAAATTGATCCTGAACTGATATCTCCAGTAGCCCAGTGGATGTTGCCACCCGAAGCGAAAAGAAATTCGGGGTCTGCATCCAAGAAAATAAGAGATAGGATGCGTGCGGAAGAGGATGTAGCTTTGATGAATGAAGTTACCGCTTCTGAAATTATACATAAATGAGTGCTATTTAATGTTTTTTTTAGGGAACCCAGAGAAATAGGTGACAATTCTTTTTCAAAATGAAGTACTCGAATAAAAAAATTTCTGTCCTTTTTCAATATATGTAAATAATTTTTACATCAGTATTAACGCAAGATAATGTACCGTAGGTACTTATTTTTCTACATAAGGATACCTGAAATTTTGTACAAAGTGATAATTTTAAATATTATTATTTTATTTATAGTTCCCATGTGTTGTTAAAATTGGCTATAGTAATTTTAAAGAAGTTAAAAATTTTTAATTTTTAAATAAATAATATAAATTGTTTTGTACATGACATTTTAAAATTGATCTGATTTTAACTATGCGAAAACTCTATTTTGTTATTATATATATTTGAATATATAAACTTTTTAAAATAAAATTTTTAAATTTTCAGTTTTTTGTTGTACGAGTACTTTCAGTTACGATATTTCACCGCAATAAAAGTTGTGCTAAGTTCTACGTGATCACACAATTAATCAAATATTTTAATTGCATTCATTAACTTATTAGAAAGTTGTCTTTAACAGTAATGCTGTTAGAAAATGATACGGTATATAATAACTAATACAAACTTAAATTCAAAAAAATGTAAGAATAATACAATACGTAGAAAATCAAAATTCAAAAAATTTAAAAAGGAGACAATTAACACATAACAGATCTGGATTAAGAAAATTTGAAAAAATGAAAATTACGTAATACGAAGAATTGAAGAATGGCAATAACCATGAAATAACGTTATATTGTACTTCGTATTACGTAATTTTCATTTTTTCAAATTTTCTTAATCCAGATCTGTTATGTGTTAATTGTCTCCTTTTTAAATTTTTTGAATTTTGATTTTCTACGTATTGTATTATTCTTACATTTTTTTGAATTTAACCATAAATACATACTAAAAACCACAAATTTACTTAAAATTTTTTATTTTGAGTTCTTTTTCTAATACAAACTTAATTAAAAATAAAAGGAAAGCGTTGTTGATCGGCGATTAGATAGGTAATTATTTAGTAAATTTCCAGAATAAATTTTGATGGTTACTGATACTTCCAAAACTCTTTTTTTAAGTTACGTTAAAGAAAACGATAGCTTAACTCCATTTCTAGAAAAAGTGTTATCGCAACAATTTAAAAGAATTACAAAGAAATATAACATATTAATTTAAACATTAATTTAGTTTAGGAAATTTTGAAGCTCTGCAAACGAAAAAGCATTGCTTAAAAGTAGTTTGAATGTACATACATATTTTTAAAATTTAAATATTGATTAAAATTTATTTTTCTTCAGCTTCTGTTTATTCCAACACAATCAGTTTCTTACTTTGAGGGAAATCAAACAACGAACCTTTCAGATCAAAGATATCTTTCAACTTCAAGGCAGCAAGTAAACAATTATAAGCCCAGCTCCAGTTTCTATACTACACCTTTTCTAGCTTTAATTCTGAAATGATCAATTATCATTCAGAAAACGTCAATTGTAATTCAGATTTCTTAATTGATATTTAGAAATCTTTAAATGGCATTCAAAAACCGTAAAAATAAAAGTCGGAGGACTTTTGAGTTTTGAATTTCATTTGACGATTTCTGAATTTTATTTGATAAATCTGAATTACAATTGATGTTTTCTGAACGACAGTTGATGTTAAACTGGGAAAAACATATAAAAACTAAACATAGAAAGGCAGGGATGGCTTTCTGGCAGTTTAGAAGGACAATAGGACGGTCATATTTCCCGTAAGGTCACCCTTTGTAAGTATAGAGTAAAACAATAGAAAGAAGTAAATAAAATAATTTAAAATAAACTAGAATAAGGTATGATTATTGTAATCAGCGCGAGTCTGGTTTCTGTATATGACAAAAATATGACAACAGATCTGGATTAAGAAAATTTGAAAAAATGAAAATTACGTAATACGAAGAATTGAAGAATGGCAATAACCATGAAATAACGTTATATTGTACTTCGTATTACGTAATTTTCATTTTTTCAAATTTTCTTAATCCAGATCTGTTATGTGTTAATTGTCTCCTTTTTAAATTTTTTGAATTTTGATTTTCTACGTATTGTATTATTCTTACATTTTTTTGAATTTAACCATAAATACATACTAAAAACCACAAATTTACTTAAAATTTTTTATTTTGAGTTCTTTTTCTAATACAAACTTAATTAAAAATAAAAGGAAAGCGTTGTTGATCGGCGATTAGATAGGTAATTATTTAGTAAATTTCCAGAATAAATTTTGATGGTTACTGATACTTCCAAAACTCTTTTTTTAAGTTACGTTAAAGAAAACGATAGCTTAACTCCATTTCTAGAAAAAGTGTTATCGCAACAATTTAAAAGAATTACAAAGAAATATAACATATTAATTTAAACATTAATTTAGTTTAGGAAATTTTGAAGCTCTGCAAACGAAAAAGCATTGCTTAAAAGTAGTTTGAATGTACATACATATTTTTAAAATTTAAATATTGATTAAAATTTATTTTTCTTCAGCTTCTGTTTATTCCAACACAATCAGTTTCTTACTTTGAGGGAAATCAAACAACGAACCTTTCAGATCAAAGATATCTTTCAACTTCAAGGCAGCAAGTAAACAATTATAAGCCCAGCTCCAGTTTCTATACTACACCTTTTCTAGCTTTAATTCTGAAATGATCAATTATCATTCAGAAAACGTCAATTGTAATTCAGATTTCTTAATTGATATTTAGAAATCTTTAAATGGCATTCAAAAACCGTAAAAATAAAAGTCGGAGGACTTTTGAGTTTTGAATTTCATTTGACGATTTCTGAATTTTATTTGATAAATCTGAATTACAATTGATGTTTTCTGAACGACAGTTGATGTTAAACTGGGAAAAACATATAAAAACTAAACATAGAAAGGCAGGGATGGCTTTCTGGCAGTTTAGAAGGACAATAGGACGGTCATATTTCCCGTAAGGTCACCCTTTGGTTCTATACCGAAATAATTCTCAAACTTATACTTTGCTACGACGACCTACTTGTCTTTTTGGCTCAGAACCCAACAGGTAACAACAGAGGCATTCTTCAGAGATTAATCTGCCTGGCTGTAAATGGAGTGAGACAAACAACTCGCACTGCGGCGTTGGAGACTCTTCTCTACCTCTCCTATCGCTTGATTTTCATGTGCAGAAGATGACTGTTAGGGCTGCTCTCAGGTTGCGTAGCTCAGAGATGTGGAATCACAGGAGATAAACTATATCTATGCAGAGCTTAAAGGATTTCTCAACAAGAGTGTCTTTGCTGCACGTGATGGCAAGAAACAGTTTTATCAATCTTGAGCCGCCCTGAAGCCAACGAGTGTGCCAGATGTCAGAAATGTCGAAACTCTTCTAAAACAACAAAACCTAGAACTGCATTCCTGTAGATGAACAAAAGAAACTGAATTTAGCCAAGCAAAGCCAGCGTTAAAAAGCTCTCTGATAAGCATTCAAAATATTACTTGAAACTGTGTGGAGCTAATCTAATAAGGGCAATTGTAAGGATCTTAACTGGATTCTGAAAATTAAACAAACATCTCAGCCCACTGGGTAACAGGATAAAAATAATACAGTATAATAATAATGTGTAAGTTAGCAATATTGAAACCTTTACACATCGAAACGAATTAATTTGATAAATCTAAAAAGTAAACAGTTATTTTTGGTAGCGAAGAGCTGTCGAAAGACAGATTCTCCTCTCACAAGTTACTTTTTTGATTTATGTATATCATTTAACCTTTCAGCAGGCGCGCCTGTATTTATTACACGAGCAGGCGCGTCGTATTTTGTACGATACGGTGGTTTTTTACAAATATCTTATTATAAATAGTAATAATAAAAGACATAGATCATAATATTGAAGCCCCTTACATTTATTTTATATTTATTTAGACGTTTCTATTATTTTTTATCATTTGTAATTATAACAAAAGTATAATAAATTGTCATACAAAATGTGCATACGCGCCTGCTTAAAGATTAAAGCAAGTTGTCCAAAAACTGGTGGCTAGTGAAAATTTATGAAATTTTCAAGGTCAAGCGCTCTAATGCAAAGTTAGAAAATCTCGATACAAAAATATATTTTCCTATTCAGCGCCGCCTCGGATACGGCGTTTTTCATTGTAAAACTGCAATGAAGTACACCTATAAATGTAAATAAATGCGCACTGAAATCTACTAGAATGAAATACACCACATACAAAAAAATATTTTTTATTCAACTTATTTTTATTTTTATTTTTAATATAATAAACTGCAACTTTCTATTTTTATTGTTTAAAAATTTTTTTAAGGATTTAAGAAAAAAACTATTATTTTCGAATGGATTTTAATGAAAAACAAAAATGCACTATAGTCCTTTATTATATTTTATATTCTAGGATTTTATCATACGCTATATTTCGGGGGCGGGGGGGGGGGTTTAAACCCCCAAAAGCCCCCGTCAGATACGACCCTGGTGCAGCATACTATGCACACATAGAAAACGAAATTTTTAATTAATTTGTTCGTTTAATTTTAATTTCACTTAAAATTTAAGTTAAACTTAAATTGATACCGGTATCCAGGTGTCCTCTTATTAAATTAAATAGCAGTTCCTATAATAATTTTTTAAGATAATTTTTAAAAATTTTTTGTAATTATCCAATTTAACTTAAATTATGATTTCAATCTTTCATTCAAACTCAATACAACTTTTCTTATCTTCCAATCAAAACAAACTTTAACTACCTACCTTTTCATATCAATTTAAAAATTTTTAATTTTATATTGTTGTTTATTTATTCATATTAGCTTCAGTTCTTGTAATTATACGAATTTATAAATAAGAATTTACAAAATTAAAAATTTTCCCTATATTGACACGGAAGGCCCATATTCTCTGCTAGTTGTCGCCCCTTCCAACACGCGGGAATCCCAAAATCTACAAATTTTAATAAAAGTCTACAAAAATTAACAAAATAAAATCTAAAATGCAAAATTGTACAAAAAATTCCACACAACTATTAGAATCAATCGTTGCGGTAGACTCCAAGTCGACAACGTTGCCACCGCCAAATAAAGGTTTCTGAATTTACATAAATTTTTTTTAAATTTGATGGTAAAAGTCTATAAAATATGAATATATTGTCATCCATTGTCAAATAATTTTTACGAAGCACGAAGAGGGTCATGCGAAAGTTTCAGAGTTTTAGTATTTTAGAGTCGGCAGTTGTGCGGCTAACTTACTAAGCTGCTAATGACCACACCTTAGATTTTATACATTTGCATGTTTTTTAATATTGATATTGATATGAGAACAAATTCGTTTTGAAATCTGCACGAATTAGGTAAAAACGAATCCAAAAACCGCTTGTTACAATACATATTTTCAACATCAAGTGAAGAAATAAGAAAAAAAAGAAAAAGAAATTATTAACTTTTACGAATCTAGGTAGTACATACTTCTTTAAAAACTTTAAGAAAAAATATTTTTTAGTTTACATATCAAAGCATATTTTATCTGTTTTTATCAATTTTAGTGCATATTTTAGAGAAATTTGATAGTATTATTTAGCATACTTTCAAGTATATTGGTACGTATAAATCTGAGCTCTAATAATGACCGTCTCAAAGAAAATTTGTGACATTTTTTGAAAAAAATAAATTTAGTTGTCCACCATTCGAGGTGCACAGTGCAGACTATTCGAGTTCCTACTCACTGGAAGGTCTGTGTCTCTTGTCTTTGGTAAGATCCTTGTTTTCGTGATACAGCTGATTTTCTGACACCTGCAAAATTACTTGCAACTAAAAGCATACTGGTAGTTGCAAAATATAATTATAATAATTAAAATTATTAATAATTTAATAATTGGCGATATCGCGCCGTTTTTCATTATGTTCGACCATTAATTTTATGCTGAATATGATTTACAATAAATTCATAATGCTGGTATGATTTCTAAAACAAAAGAAATGTATGAAAAAATTTGTCGGCATCCAACACCTTGAAATAATTGAATCTGTAACCAATTAATTGGATGTGACACAACAGATGACTTTCCCATTTATTAGGTTTACCAAAAAATAACACAAAATTACTTGGATAGTTAAATTACAAAATTTAATATTAATTGATAGTTTATTCTTAATGTCACTGAAATTACTTTAAACTTGATTTTATATGTTATAAGTTATAACTAAAACAAAAGTTTTAATTTATGTTGGTAATATTGAAGTTCAATTCGCAGCCGACAACTTCAATTATTTAATAATCTTTTACAGGTAAAAAAACAAAATTTTTATTAATTGTATTGACTTGGGTTAAAAATAAAGTTTTAAGTTGGCCATATTTAAAGATTGTAGATTATGTAAATGTCAACGTCAATGCTTACTTCCGTTAATTTTTCAACTACGGCCTACAAATTACATATTTGAAGTGATAGATAGACTTAAAATTTATTTTAGAAACGGGAGATCCGGAAGAATTACTAAAATTCTTATATAAAAAATAAATAAAAATTACTTATGATGATTTTTTGAGTTTATTCCAAGTATATATGTAAAATGTATACTTGTTCGTATGGATGAAAGGCAATTGGATGGAATGTTACAAATGAAGATGTTACAACGGAATAAGAAGGAAAAACTAAAATAGTTATTTAAAATAGAGTAAAACAATAGAAAGAAGTAAATAAAATAATTTAAAATAAACTAGAATAAGGTATGATTATTGTAATCAGCGCGAGTCTGGTTTCTGTATATGACAAATTGTAATAAATTCAGTACGTGTAGCAGTATTAGTTATGGTTAATTGTTCCTTGTACGAAGCATACACAATTAAAGAATTATCTATATTATTTGTCGTTTTTAAACTCGTCACGTACGTAATTGAAGATATTGAAAATCTTTACATCTTGTTAAGACAGACCGAGAATGAGGAATTTTCTCAATGCGACTCATTAGCGCGCGATTTGTCGCTACAATCTGAGAAAACGGTTATATAAATTCCGAAATCAAGTGATCACGTCTGATTAGTATCACATTAGTATGGAAACCACGAACAGCTTCATAGATTGCTACAAATGCACCAAATTTACGTTCGGCGTTAACGGGGGCAACTACAAATTGTGCAAATTTGCATACCCACCTACTGCACAAATGACGCATACTTTTATGTAAAATAAAAGTACATAGCTTTAAAAATTTATGTATCTACACATGCAAATACCTCGTTATATCTACTTCATTAATAACATGATGCATCTATCTTTTATTGTGTACTCTTCAAATAAAATATTTTGGATTCAGCAATAAGGCCTTAATAAAGTCCTGTTTTAATTACTACATTATTGAATACCAATGCGCTTGAGAAGTATTAATTAGAAGTTAGTAAATATTAAAACTTTACTAATGAACTGTAATTGAGTTTGTTCAGTTAATGAATATATTGATTGCACAACCCTTTAAATTTACAAAGAACTTTCTCATTTAAACACGCTAAATTAAGCGTTTATTTAGTTATTGTTCAATGTTAATAAAGACGAAGGTTTAATACTATTAAATATTTAAATTATAAGAAAAAAACAATTAGTACTAAATATAATTTACGTATTAAGATTTTTTAAATTTTTAATTAATATACTTTTAGAAAGAGTCGAGGATAAACATCCTTGATGACAATCGGCTAAATCAAAATTTATAACTTCAGGTAAAACTTAACACTCGGTATGAAAACGAATTTGTTGCCATGCAAATTATTTTAATCGCAATATCATCATTAAAATCTTTTGTTGCCACAACAAAACTCTTCTTGCTATAAGAAAATTAGAACAAAAAATATTTGTTAAAGTAAATACTATTCTTTGTTCGTTAAAGCAAGCTTTCGTTAAAGCAAAATAATTTGTTGAAGCAAAGCAAGTAGTTGTTAAAGCAAATATTTTCGTATTGTTTATATTTAATCTTTTTCGCATGTAATGGCAAAAATATTATCATGTACCTATACCTATTTTACCTAATTATGATTATAATGAATAAATAACATATTATAAGTAAAAATAAGATAAATACAGTAAAACTTGTATAACTCGACATAAACGGGAGTGAATGTGTCGAATAAGAAGTTGTTTGTTATTTGCATCGTGTTATTTGCACTTTGTACTTACCCAGGAAGCTTGTTGTTTTAATTTATATATACAAATATTTACAAATAAGCTTTAAAATAATTTTATATTTTACGAATAAATTTTATAAATTAAATGATAAAATTGTGACGATACGAGTTATAAAATAACAAAGCTATACTAGTATTTTATTTTTGTAATTATTTATAATCTTGAAATAATATTTTTTTCAAATTTAAATGACTTTATTTGAGCATTTAGAATGCTGTTATTTTCCTATTATAATGTAAGCATTATAACGTAGTTAATCAATCTGTCTGTCGTAAATCGTAATCAAGTCGTGGCGAGATAAAGCTCACAACTTGTGAGTTATAAGCTCATAATCTTCTGTCCATTAGCACAAGAAATTCTCAGAATTGTCCAATGTGATAGTGTCGAACTATACAGGTTCTACTGTATACTAGTTTAGTTATTTAAGTTACAAGGAACGTAAAGACCTCTTATTATAATTTATTTAATCAATGCTTTGAGGTGGAATTTCATCCTCCTTATTCTAAGGCATAATATTATTGCCTTATGATATTATATTAATATCATAATATTTAATTTAATTTAATTTAATCCAATTTTAATTGCATATAAGTCAACGTCATTTGTCTACCTTGAAGATTTTTCTTTTTCACATTAACTCCAGCTTTAAAAACGTGTAGAAACCGAAGGTATTTTAAACCAGCTGTAATTGTGTCGAAAGCGATGGAGTGGCTTCCGTAAAAAGAAAAAAAATAACTGCAAAAAGTTATTGAACAGAAGAAAAATAGAAGTCGAACAGATCAACACCCACAACTGAGATGGAAAAAAAAAGAAATCGTAGCTACTTGTCTCAATATTATCACAAATGGGGAAACATTGAAAGACAAGTAGGCTACACCAACAGTAAAAATGATTACTTGTTTTTAATTCAACGGTGCTGGAAATTTGTATGCGAGCTATGATAATCTCTATCGTTGCAAATGCTCGGCAAATTAATGTCCTCCATTGAAAATTTAAACTTGGCGTTTTAAAATTATTAAAAATACTTTTTCAAGAAAATCGGATGCGAAATAACAAATTGTAAAGTTAAAAAACGGCAAAACAAGAAAAGAAAATGTTTCCTCAAAAACAGGTAAAAAAGCAAAACTTACCAGTCTTTGTCGAGATATCACATCACGCCACTTAACGTTCGAACCTCCGTTCAAAAGTCCCTCCCCTCGCGTTCAAAATTACAAACTCTCTCCCCCAAATCAGATTTTCGCTTGCGCACGACTCATCTAGGCAGAGGCGTAAATTACAAAAATTTTTTTAATTAAATATTATTAAATTAAATTAAATCAAAATAAAGTATGATCCAAGGGGGAAAAGAGATGTAGGACGTGCAAAAAAGAGATGGGCTGATTAGGAATCGGAACAAAAATTTTTTATTTCCACTACAAGAAAGTCCGAGCTGAAAGGGATATAATAATAGTACATTGTCTTATTCGGATTAAAAGTGAAACTTTGTTTGACAAGCAATTTTTGTATTTGCGAGGCGGAGCGCTAGCGGAGCCGAGCGAATGCAATAATTGCACGTCAAACAAAGACACTTTTAATCCAAATGAGACATATTACTTTTTCTCCAACCAAAAATTTAAATTACATCAAACATTTTGTTTGAATATTCGTGTAGTGAAAATCCAGTAACTTGAATTTTTAGTATTAATAACAAAAACGTCAACTTTGATTTGAGGTAATGCTATTAAAAATGTACTGCTTTTAATATGGTTGGAGAAAAAATGAATTTTTTTAATGCTCTTCCTTTTTGACCTCTTCTTCGGGATCCCGGGAAATCTAAAAAAATTCATTCCGGAATACCGAGATTGCTGGAAATCAGAAACCCCATTGTAGACCATGTTTCTTTTAACCAATATTTTTCTTACGGCCTAGGCTACAATTGAAAATAGCACATCTAACGATGAAGAATAACTGCAATCGTCGTTAAGTGGTAACTTGATGATATCACTTTTGAGATCTCCAGTCACTTTTAGTTAATAAGGGCAGATGAGCTAAATGGAGTACTTAAGCTTTAAGAGAACTTACAGGCAAAAATGGAATATCTGGAATATTAGAAATAAAATGAGACACTTTTAACTATTATTAAAATAGAGTATATAAAAACTAATGAGCCAGAAACACAGTGTCTACTGTTTATCTTTAATTATGCAAAAGCCATCTAATAGGTTGTACGAGTAATGTTTAATTTCTTCCTTAAAGTTGCATTTAAAAGGAGAAATGATTCCAATATCCAATGACCAAAAAACCATAATCAAAACCAACAATTTGCTAACACAACTGGGGTAACCAACTTTACGAAGTTTAAACTAATCTCAAATTCTGAATTCTGCATTACTGAGTTCATAGTTACAATTATTGGTGATCGGCACTTCGATTTACATTAACAAAGACGAGAAGGCAATTCTGTCACAAAACCAACAAGGAAGAAAAGATCACGCCAGGTGACCACTTATGCTTATTTTTGATTCAAACCAACTGATTACAATGGTGATATTCAATTTGAAATGTAGGTGATTAATTTAAAATAAAAAACATTTTATTTTAGAAAAGCGAGGTAAATGTTTGAAAACAGATTACAAAGTGAACAGTGAACATCTTTTGAAATATCTTAAAGACATACAATCCTTAATTTTGAACAATAAATCCAAACTATCTAGCCAAGTGATTGCATTGGAAAATTGGACGATAAGGAGTGTAGCTTTTTCAAGTCCTTGTCAAATCTTTTCAAGGGGCAAACACCAATTACGTGACTCACTGTTTGACTGGAATCACCAAAATCGCAACTTTCAAATATAGTCAGGTTCCACTTATGTAACCTAGAATTTAGTACGAGACTGATTAGTTCCAATTAGATTAAGTTTTGCCTAAAAACTGCAAGGATCAGGGATGGTCAAATTCAGGTGACCAAATGCTAGAGTCTAATATCAACGTTTTGTTAGTAATGTCGTTACATATTTCATCTTAGTTGAGACTCCAATCCACATCCTGTGGGATAATGTTTCTCAATACTTGAGAGTTGAGACTAAATCTTCCTTCACTTAGAAATATTGTTATCTTAAATATATTTAAGCCATTTGCATTGATACTAACTCTGATTTTGTACTTAGAAAACCTTTTTTTTTATACAGAATAATACGAGTAAAAGCAGGAACTGCATATTATAAACTTAGATATCTTTAGTTATCCCATTCATTCTGAGTTATTTTAAAAATTTATATAATATTTCTATGAGAATTAAACAAATAGTTATCAATTTATACAATCATCAATAATATGTTTGATATTTATAATTTTATTGATATAAGAATCACATAGAAATCCCTAATCAATTTGTAGCCCCAATCCAATTCTGCGCAAAGTAAAAATAAACTGTGCTAGGTATACCCAAATAAAGTATTTTATTTGTTTAATAATTTGTTTAATGTTATAAAAAAATTGGAAAGTAAATATTCAATCATTACGTATAACATCTTAGTTCCCTTTGGTTTTGCTAACATAAACTCGAACAGATGTATATAACTCCCTTTTATGCGAAAACAAACAGCGGTCAAAGCTGATACTATTTACTTAGAATCTACAGGACATTGTAAATATACTCAGTTGCACACAGGATAGGTAAAGATATAGCGTAATGGAATGTAAACAATTATTGTAACAGAGATCCCACAATTTATTAGTAGGCTTAAAGTCAGGTTACATACATACATAACGTTTTATATTCATACGTTTACGTTTAACCTGTTGAAATCTGAAAATCCAGTTTAGATTCCTTACGGATATATCCACGCATTAATAATTTCAACTTTTTTTTACAGTGGTACCGTTTTCGAATCACTTTAATGTTTTTGCTCTCTATGGATTTACATATTTGAATTATTGTTGTTTTAAACTTTAAAGTAAAAAATTGCTTTAAATAACTCTAAAGGATTAGGATATTTAAATAGGTTTAAGCTATCACAATTTGCAAACATCTACGGTTATACTTGACCGAACAGATAATCCCTCCAGTCAAGAATATGTTTAAGTTAGATTGTCCTTTCAATCTCTTGTTGCTTCAGTCACTTGTAGGTAATCGTCGTTTAGGATTACTTTATCTATTCCTTCCAAGTTACCAAAATTTATCAAAATATATATTTTCTCAAATAAACAGCTTTAAATCTTGTATTAACGTTGTTTTCAACTTACTTTAAAAACATTTCTTAAACCCGATTTTTTTGAAAAACAATAAAATGCAATCAACAATATCTAACAAAAACTTAATTCATTGTTAGTTCTTCATATTGGCAAAATTGTTGCAAATTATTAATTAACAGATTATGTTGTATGGATTATTAGAATTGCCCAATTTGTTGCAATCAAAATCATTCCTATACTCCAACCTGGAAAACATGCAGTTTGCAGTTGGATCTTTCATTTTCATAAGCCACAGCAAAGACCAATGATCACGGTAAATTCCGTGTCTTTGTGTCAACATTTGGCAGATTGAATCCAATTTATCTACATCAAAAAATGCACAAAAAATATTTAAATAAATAAAAACTATGAAAATATTTTTATTGTAACGTAATTTGCAAGTGACTCGAGCGTTTAGTAAGTTTCTGCAAGGAAAATTCTAATCAAAACACGATTCAATGGGATTACATATATGAGAAGATGAAAATAGAACATTTCCACCGTTGCATTCACATCTGTATTTCGCGATTTCTCTTTTCAAAGGTCGCCTATGTGAAACCGCCAGGTGTTACTAAGTTGAATTCAAAACGATTCTCTTGTGCATGGAAGTTGTTACTGTGAGTTTGTTAAATCCTCTACTTGGGTACCTATTATATGATATTTAGTATCGAAAATTGAATGGTTTTGAGATTTAAGAACTTTATTAAATATAAGCAGCAATAAAAATACTGCTGGCAAATCAGAACCCGTTAAACCTACTCTGATAATTCGCACTAGAGCTTAAATTAAGAGAATATTTTAATTTTTGAATACATTAGTATTAAAAGTCGTACGTAAATACCTATGCATGGTATTAATAATGGAAGCACCCATTTACTCTCGTATACAACCTTAAAAGTTGCTTTTAAAATAATTGGGGTGCATTTGCATATTAATACAAAGCTAAGATTACACTTGTATATGATAATCAAAATAAATTTTATACGTAGCTTTGTTTAAAAGGTATAAGCATAATCTTTTTAATATTTTTGTTAAAAGAGCAGCTCTATTAAAAAGCTGTGAGGGTTGCTTTATTAAATGTCTTAAAAGCTTTCTGCTTGAAGTTCGTTTTCAGAACATCCCTAACTATTATCGAGATTATATTCACATTTCGTGTAAAAATGTGTTACTTTTGACATCACGCCTGTTTGGTTACGTCCTTATATATTATTAATATTGACAAGCGAATGGTTTACATAGTCTTCAAATGTGTCTTAAACTTTTAAAATTTTTATATCTTTTTAAATTGTTTTTACACCGTTTTAAAAATTTATAACATTTCTCGTAACTCTAATATTTAAAACTATGCAATACTTATGTGCAAGCGGTTGAACATTTTATGAGACAGTTGCTAGACAAGTGGTGTAAAGTTGCAAAAGCACACATTATTTAGATCCAGACTAGAACGTTTTCTCTAAAGACCTCCTTAGGTATGCATCCTTTTAACTCAAGTCATCAGAAAGTTTCAAATGTTTATAATCCACTTAAGTCAATCATACAAGACTTCGCGTGTGAGGTAGAAGTGTTATTTTTTATTGCCTTTTTCACCCTTTTCAAATATTGAATCTAATATTATTTTTATGATCCAGATAGTCAAAAGTCAAACGATATATCAAAGATTGACGTTATTGTGACATGAATAAACAACTACGTTTATTAGTTATTAAGAAATGCTTAATTTTAATCAAATCAATTATTAAAGTCATATAATTTTTACAACTTAAGGAAAACTAGTAATTGCAATCAATAATAAATTATTTCAAAGCCAATTTTTCATTCCATCACTAGGAATTAAAGATTTTTATAGGATTTGGACACATACTTCATTGTCTGAAGAAGGCAGTAATTTCGTGCAGATGTCGAATTGGTTGGTCGCCAAGTTGAACGACGCCCAGATGACTGATCACCGAGTTGACTGTCATCCAGTTGATCGGTCGCCGGCATTTATAATTAACATCATTAAATTTCAAAGCATTTCGATTTAATCGATAATCCCCAAGATGCTGATTAATTAATAATTAAGCATGTGCGAATCATCAGTATAAATTCTTTCCTATAGTCAATCTACATTTAATTTCTAATTTATTGTCATTTTGCAAAAATTTTCGATCGTATTGTCTAATCACCTTTCATAGCAAAATTTTAGGTTTCATGGCTTCAGTTCAATGGCCAAAAATAGCTTATCAGTTACACGATGGTCAGAACGTAAAGAGTCAGAATTGATAACTTCCATTTTTTGTGTGATTGTAGTGAGTTCTGGCGTTTCGCAGATTTATCACTAGACCCTATCTTGTTTTTATTATTATCGACAATATTGATAATTTTTTGTTCTTCTATAAGAATTTATTATATTTTTCCAATTATTATCTATATTTATACCTACGAGTATTATTGTAGGAATATATTCAGTAAATTCTCCTATTGCATCACGGTGTTCTCATAACGCGTTTTTCATACAAAGCGGTTACAGTTTTACGTTATTTCTTCTAATTATCGAGAAGTATCGATATAATGTGTTTTATTACAAGAACATTCCAACGAAAAATGCCGTATCAATGGTTCTTATATATCATTCATATTATTATATTGTGACTTACATACTTAGGTACTTAAAAAAAATACAACGTTAAAAATACATTCTGCTTCAATATTAAACTATCAGCTGTTCAGAAGTAGCCATTTTGAATTTAATTGACGTTTTGTTGGAATACCAACCCCCAATTGCCATATTTCCATGCGGTTTCAATATTAGACGATATATTTTTCCTTGTTTAAATATTATATGAATTCTTAACTTGTAAAATATAATAAATTGAAACTTCAATACAACAACTTAGTTAAACATTAATAATAATCAATTTTATTTCTAAGCTTTCAGGGAAAGAATATTTTTCCATATAAGGCGGTACGAATTATCGTGTTTTGTAATGCGAAATTTCGGGTTTCCATATAATCCTATACGAATTAACTGCGTTATAGAACGAATAACTCTCATATCTTTTGCCGGCGTCCACCAGCATTTCATGATGTTCAGGTCTGTTAATTACGCCAGTGTTCTTATCTTACACTTAAAAGATAAAAGATATAAGTACACTTTGCTCAAGATTTTATTTCAATTTTACGAATTAGTGTCGGCTAACTTATTTTATTGCTTGACTGTTAGAACTGTAAGAAAGTGTTAAAATGTTTTAAAATTAAATGCTATTGTTGGTTTTGTGTGTGTAAGTTTGACGAATACGCTGAGGAAGGCATGTTAGCCGAAACTAGTTCGTAAAATTAACATAAAATCTTGAGGGAAGTGTACTTATATTTTTTATCAAATAACCTCAAGGGGTTCCTTATTTATGATATCTTATACTTGCTAAGATAATGCTCATTTTGTAAAATCTGCCAACTTAATATTTATAAAATTTCAGCATCAAAATATCAATGTCGATTTTATTATCGTAGCATAAAGGATGTATGTTACAAAAATATATTTTAATAATTTATAATAAATTAAACATTAACTTTTAATTGGAATTTTTATTAATTTTTGTAACGTCTACTGCATCGTAACTTCGATACACTTAAAATCAACTTTTTGAGTTTATACTATCTAGTGCGAATATTGGCACAATATTGCTGCTATGTTTATTGTAAATATAGATCTTCAAGTATCTGCTAATGTTGGTACTTTCTTCAAGTCTATACACTATGCAGTGCGTAGTTGATCATCCATACCGAAGCCAAGATGACTACTCGAGAGTATAATTAACCAGGTTGTTTCACGTTACTCTCCCTATAGCCTACAGATTGACTGTTAATTTAAACAACTTTTACATCGTAATTGTAGTATGATTCATGAAATTGTCCATAATATTGGAATTTATCCTCATCTAATCTTGATTTTTTAGGTTGTTGGCTCGTTTAAATATTCGCCTAATAATTATAAGAAAGTTAAAAAGGTAAAAGACCAAGCAAAATCAATGGGATTAAAAATAAATCATGAAAAAATAAGGTAGAGTACAAGTTATAGAAATAGTCAGTTATTTGGGAGATATTTGAGAGAACAAGAGATACAAAAATAATTCGACAAGAAAAACGAGGGTATTACGCCAACAGCCATTTGTTAAAAAACGGAAAATTATCGAGAATAACTTTTAGATAAAAATTTACATAACATTGATAAGACTCATAGTTATGTGATTTTTATATAATAAAATATAATGTAATGTAAAGAAAGATAATATAATATCGATGTGCTTCAGGAAAGAAAATAGGAGGTAACGAAAATGTTCGAAAGGAAAATTATGAGAAGTACATTAAAACCAGTAAAACATGGTCAGAAAAACAAACTTATAAAAAATAATGAAGACATAGTGAAAGTAATCAAATCAAGCAGAATATGGTGGCTTGTATAATATGTAGTGAGGAGAGAGAACAGTGAGATAGTAAGAAGAATTGCTGATTGAAGGACAACAGAACCGTAGAAGAGAAAGACTAAACCCCAGATGGTACGACAAAATGGGTAAAAATTTGAAGAAGCTGAAGAATTAAAAAGGGATTATGTTGTGTATGATGTAAATGTAAACGTAAAGGTCGCCTCTTACCTATCAGCACAGCATAGGAACGCCGCCTGATCAGCACAAGCTAATTATATTCCTTCTGTGTATTTAAATGTAAACGCGCTTACCTAACAGCATCAGCAAGGCACGGCGCGTTTCCATTTAAAGCCAAGTAAATAAATGTGCCGAGGTTGAGAAGATCAGTTACTGTACCGATAGGTGAGTTACTACCTTAAGTTACTACCTTAAAGGTCCATATTGTACTGAAGCTCTAGGCTTATTGTACCCCATTTTTCCATTGAATTGTTGAAGAAAGTTATGAGTTAAGAAATTTTGTAGTCTTTCAGGCTTTCTTAGGCTTTTATACACGATGTGCGGAATGGTGAATATACTCCGAATCTAGCATAAGATTTAAGAAGATTTAAGAAAGATTTAAATATTGTACAAACCGGCATTAAAGCAGTATTACATTACACAAATTATTGAAAATTATACTATTTCTGTGCAGAAACGTGTTTATAGTGTTATAATTTCATTACTTTGAATAGGGCGTTTTATTACTGCGCATGACCGAAGAAGCCAAGTTAGTCGAGCGTAGACTCAAGAAGCGGATAGTCGTGCGAGATTATGACGATATTAGAATATAACTAAGCGAACAATATTAAATAGCAAATATACTATAAGAGTTTTTAGTGTGTTTTATTATTTTAACAATCAGAAGTGGGATATACCAAAAATAAACAATTGTGCGAAATTACGAAAGTGATCAACAAGATGGACGACAATCATGGAAGCTTACCTGTCGACCATGATGTATGTAAAAACGGTGAGGATGTGCGTGCGCATAGCCGTGAAGATAGACTTATGGAATTACTTATAAAATCTGAAGAAGGACGCGCGCAGACTGACGCTATGTTACGAACATTTCTATTAGCGAAATTAAATGAACCGAAAGAGGAAAAACGAGCAGAACAATATACACCTATGTTCAGTGTGATGCCAGATTTAAGTAAATCTATTGAAGATTTTTGGGGAGATGCAGGCGAAACAGCGGTAGAATGGCTACAAAGAATTAACAATTGCGCAATTTTACATTACTGGAGCGAGGAAATCAAATTGGAATCAGCGAGAATTCATTTGGTAGGCCCAGCGAAACAGTGGTGGCAAACTTGGGAAAACAAGATTAACAATTGGGAGAGTTTTGAAACACAATTTAAAGCGACCTTTTTCCTAAGGCAAAGTGTAGGAGACCTGTGGAAGAGATTAGTGGGAAAAGTACAGCAACCTCGCGAGAATGTGGAAGCGTACTTCCACCAAAAATATAAATTGTGCTGCGATGTAAAATTAGAGTTCAACGACGCGAAGGAACAAATTTTAGCGGGTTTATTGCGAAAGGACTTTGTGCCGGGGTTATTGGCAAATAAACACAAAGACGCGAACGAGTTATTACATGATGTGCTAGTGTTACACCGAACAATGACAACCGCGATGACACCAAGACCAAGTACTTACAAAAAGCGAGTCGGGAAACGTTCACATATTAGTGTTGGTAGACGCGCTTACCAAATACGTGAAACTTTATCCAGTACCCAGTACACGAAGTGATTTTACAATTTATGCATTAGAAAATTTCATTAGTCAGTTCGGAATTCCTGAAAGAATTGTTTCGGATAGAGGAAGCAGCTTTACTTCGGGAAAATTTAGAAAGTTTATAATGAAATATGGAATTAAACATACCCTGAATAGTAGTCAATGGCCAAGAGCGAATGGTCAAGTCGAACGCGTAAATCGGACTTTAATACCGGCGGTAATGACAACAATGGAAAACGAAGACGCGTGGGACGATGTAATTCAGGTAGTGGAACGAAATTTAAACATAGCACCAAATCAAACGACAAGCAGATCTCCTTTCGAGATTCTACATGGTTATTTGCCTAAATTCCATGACGGACCATTGTCGGCAATTGCGGAAATTGATGCGACTTGGACTCCTAGTGCGGAAATTCAAGAGAAAGTGCGGAATACAATTAGAACTGAACAAGTGAAACAAAAAAGGCGCCATGACGGCAAGCGCTTCAAGGGAGTGATCTTTAATGTAGGAGACATAGTGTTTATGCGACGGGTTAAAATACAAACGGGGGACAGTACAAAAATGCAACCGAAATATCGCGGTCCGTTAGAGATCATAGAAGTACTGCCAAGTGATACCTATCGAGTGGCTTCACTGAAGGGCAGTCAAGGTAGAAGGTTTATGACTACCGCGAACGTAAGTCAGCTGAAGGTTTTCCGGACAAATGCAGAGGATACGGAATCGAGTGCGGAAAGCGAAACGGAGGGCGAGGAGGCGAAAGCAGCAGCAATGGAGCTTCGTGTGGAAATGGAACCAAGTACATCGAACCAAGTTAACTCGCGAGTTAGAGAACGGAAAAGACCGGTAAAGTTCGTTGATTATGAATTGTAATTACGTGTATATAATCTAAGTTAAAACTGTTATGTTACAAGTCAATTTAGCAATTAAGTATATTCTGTGGATGTAAATTACATCGGGCCGATGTAAATAGCAGGATGGCCGAGTGTTATAATTTCATTACTTTGAATAGGGCGTTTTATTACTGCGCATGACCGAAGAAGCCAAGTTAGTCGAGCGTAGACTCAAGAAGCGGATAGTCGTGCGAGATTATGACGATATTAGAATATAACTAAGCGAACAATATTAAATAGCAAATATACTATAAGAGTTTTTAGTGTGTTTTATTATTTTAACAATAGTATTTGCTCAGAAGTTGTACAATTTCTTGTACAATAAATTGAATCAATATTCTAATATTTTTAAATAAATAACTTCACAACTTTGAAATGCTGTAAACAATATTTAAAATGTATTCGTATACTGCAATACAGATTAACAAATTTAATTATTAAGCTATTATTAAAATTACTTAAGGGGGTATTCTAGTCTACAGGCATGAATTTCTGCCGGTTTCTTGAAGCTCTGTACAAACGAAACAAAAAATATTTTTACTATTCATTTTTTTATCATTTGTTTATCGAGATTAAATTAACCAAAAAAAAACAACTCAAAATTCGCAAAGTTATGAGATGGCAAAGTGGGAGGTACAAATAAAACTGGCGTGCACGATATCTCAAGTTCTAATGAACCGATTTATTTGAAATTTAGTGTTGTAGCGTCCGGAGAAACTTTATTTCTTTAGAATAGATTATTATTATAATAGTTTTATTAGTTTAATAGATTATATTTGTTTTGGGGAGATTTTTGTGAGGTTGGTTACCATGCCTGGTACGAGGTACCCAATTGATGTATATTCATGGAATTGAATAAAGAATACGGAAGTACCTTAGTGTTTTTTTTGAACACTATTTGAGATTATTGACACAAATTGAGATTATAGTGATTTCATTATAGTCGCCATTAATAAAAAAAGTTCAAGTGTCAATTACTTTTGGACCACCACCAAATTATTTAATCGTACCGTGTCGCATCTCTTTCTAAAGCACGTATGTATATCGAGTTAGACGGAATACGAGTCGCGTCGCAACTCGATTCCAAAAATTTTCGTAAATTAATTAAATTTTGACATGTTGTCGGGTTTTACCCCCGTGTCCCACGTAACGCGATTTTTAAGCCCCGCAGATGCGACTTGTCGCTTCCTTGAGGTCTTCCACGTCGAACGATACATTGCAAGAGGGTGGCGAACGAAAATTTACTCTCTAATAATTATGTGTACAAAGAAGTAAATCTGCAGCTTTAATTTAACTTAGTTTTCAAATTTTTCAACTTTTTGACTTTTTGATGCGAACTGTAGCTTCCTCGCGGTCTTTCTCGTCGAATGGTACCCGGAAAGAGGAAGTTGAACGATAATTTTTATACCCAAATTTAATGGGGAAAGTTATGCAATGTTTACATAGTCAATTTTTTTAATTATCATTAAAAAAATTTTAATTTTACTATTTTTAAAAAATTCAAACGTCCGCCATTTTGTGAAAAAAAATTTTTTTTACATTTCCAAGGTTCATGCTACAGCGGCATCTATAAAGAAGTTAATCATAAATATCTTATATCTCGGACCCAAAATTTGTGCGTCCGCTACATCAGTCATTTTTGGCGGAAAGCCACGTTTTCTCTACTATAGCTCGTGCCCAGTAGAAATAGAACCGACAATCATCGTTTTTCAGCAATAACTTTCGTGATTTTCGAGATACAGCAATTGTAATATACAAATTTAAAGATCTAATAAAATTCTTTAAGTTTTCGTATATACAAGTTTTGCTATGTGTCTCAAAAATCAAGAAAGTTATTGCTGAAAAACGATGATGTCGGTTCGATTTCTACTTGGCACGAGCTCTAGTTCTCTACTCTTACTTGCATGCAACAAATATAAAATTTTACAAACTATTTTTATTTTATTATTATTATTATTATTTTACAAAATTAAAAACTTCACGATAGTACGTATATCAATAGCTGTATGATCACAGAGAGATTTTCATTTTAGTCATTTAGTTTCTTAATGGATACCCGTATTTTAAAAATATTTATTTATTTATTTTAGAAAACTTTCGACAAACATGTAAAAGTATCTGAATTTTCCAAATAATTTTAAAATGACAAATTTTTCGATAAAAAATGAACAACTATTTTTTAAAGCTGATAAATTTAAGTTTATTTTTATTTATGTTTTGACTGCATATAATCTATCACAGTGGTTCCCAAACGTTTTTGGCCGAAGGATCCCTTTTCATAGTTAAAACTTGCCCACGAATCATCAAGTGAAAAAACTTGAAAAAAAACTTTTTTGTTTACTCAACTAATTTGATAGATCAATTTTATTCAAATATACTACTTACGTAACAATAACTTACGTAACGCTATCTGCATAACAATATAAAAAATTATACTTCTGTTTATCCAAGAACGGAAAATTAAAATTTTTAAGTTCATTAAGCCTTACGCGGACCCCCCAACGTTGTTCAGGGATCACTAAATCAATGTTAATTTTCCACGATCCTTCTGAATGATCTCGGCGACCGGGGACCACTTCGGGAACCGCTGATTTAACTTAATCATCAATGTTCAATAAATAATATGTTTAAATAATATACGTAAATAAAGTTGTGTATTTTTGGAAGCAAATAGATATATATATGTCCAATACCAGATATCAAAATAAAAAAATTTAAGAAAAAAAAATATTAAATAATGTTTTACACTATACTTTTAAAATTTAGATATTTTTTTATTCTCACGAAATATCGCCACGTCGTTTGGCTCTTTTCGATCAGCTTTTCAGGGTGGATTAGTCCTTATTTTCCATCTTTTAACCTCTTTATTCTTTATAGTTTCCTGAGCTTTTTCGTCTCTTCTACGATCCTTCTCCATCCTTTCCTATTCTGTACAATCTTTCTCCAGTTTTTTTATCCCCATCACTCTCAAATCATTATAAATATTTTCTTCTTTTTTCAACGCTCTGTCTCCACTTCATATAGCCCACCTAACTGTACTCTCTTCATTCTCAATGCCTTGATCACAAAAAAGAAACAGTTAGGCTTGGCAGACAATATGTTTTTAAGAAGTTTTGCCGCATCAGAAGCAGTTTCTTAAGCAAAATGGAATCTACCTATCTCGAAACTAACATATAGTATTCTTCTTTGTTAAATAATGCTACAGATATTAATAGTAACAGGTATTTTAGCTGTCTTCGAAAAAATATCCCGCACTGTAAAAAATACATGTAGGGGAAAGGCTTGCAGGTTGCCACCCCATAGCTTTTTTGGTCATAACTCGTCATACAATCAACGTATTGTTGATATAATAACATATACAGGAAAGGGGAAGTATAAAGCCACCATCCTGCGCAAAAAATCATTTTAATTCTCAAAAACTAAAAATTTACAGCAAATTTTCAAAAGTATCTAAAATCGACACCTTGAAATTTTGGCTTGCAGGTTGCCACCCTTTGAAAAATTGTTGAAAATGTATAAAAACTCAAGTAAAAACATATGATTTACATTAATTACACTTAGTGGCTGTGAACAAAAAAAAATGAGAGAAAATTGACAAGAAAAAAAAAGTTAAAATTGAAAAAAAAAAAATTTTTCATTTACATCTAAAAATATATTAAAAAATGCATCAATTATTAGTTAATAATTATTTATATTAATTTTTGAAATATTTAAGAAACGTTTACGTCAATAGGTACATAAAATATGTAATGGGGGGGTTAAACCTCCCCCCCTTTGCGCGGGAACCTGTCTGGGCCGATTTAGGGGTTTATGTTGCCACTGTCCATAAACAGTCACTGTAGTATACGTCACAATGTAAAATAAGAGGGGTGGCAACCTGCAAGCCAAAAAAGGTGGCAACCTGCATTTTTACACCACTTTAGAATATACAGGAAAAAAAACTTCCAACTCATGATATGTTTAGAATTATTTAAGAATAATAAAAATTGAATGAAAAAGCAACACAGCAAAAATATTTCCCTTAAATTTTCGTTGAAAATGTTCAGTTTATGGGCACAGAAGAAAAACACAATTTTAATTTTTCATTTTTTTACAAATAAAATTTCACATTTTGTTTACCAAACACCCTGTAATTGTGTTTGAGTGCATCACAATTACATTAAAAGCGACAACTACTCGTTTGTATTCGATGTCCGTCGAAATTTAGGGGATGACAATGTTAGAATGTCAAAATCCGGCAGGGGTGGCAACCTGCAAGCAGTGGCAACCTGCAAGCCTCTCCCCTAATATTACATGTCCTAAAATGTAATTTTTACAGTCTTTCAACATGTAAAGCACAATATTCCATAACTAAACATGTAATTTTACATGCTTACTTGGAAATTCACTTCAGTATGTAACGTTAGTAGTTTTTACCTATATAGTTACTGTATTTATTATGTAAATATACATTTCATAACGTAATTTTCTATTTATAATATATTATTACATGACAAAATCAGCAACTTATCGTGTGACGACAGAGTTAGAATCTAAACATCCTATAAAATCCAATGGTAATTAGAGCATTGTCTGGAAAACAGCTTACTACAGGTACACTTTTACCATTGCATCGGCAACAGGATATTCCAATGTAGAAGTAAATGACCAATGTTAAGGGGTCTATAGACGTTCAACTTGGTTGTCAGCCTAAGTTGTCAACTTGCCATATAGACGACCAAGTTGACCGTGTGTAGGCTAGTTGAAGGTTGAAACCCAAGTTGAAGTCCAGGTTGATGATTTTAGATTTCTAGCAACCAACTTGAAACGTGTGTAGGTATGTTGCCTATATGTTAAATTAAAGTAACGTATACTATACAATCATAAGCAACGCGAGATAGTAAAAAGTGATGTTGATGACTAGGTTGTCAACCAAGTTGAAAAGTGTGTAGTGAAACGTTCAACTTAAGTTGACAACTTAACCCTTATGTTAATACCCAACTTTACCAACGTTGTTTAGCACCCGGGTACCCATTTATTGTAATATTGAAATTTTTAATATTTCAATAAAAGAAAGGGATCAAAAAAAATTTTTTTTTAGTATACATTGTTTATTGAATATCTAAGTAAGTTTAAGAAGAAAAATTCCCATATATAATCTAACTATAAAAATCTGATTTTGCCATCGCATAACTTTCCGAATTATAAAAATTAACACCCAATTTAACTCGCATAGAAAAAACTAAAAATACTAAATCTCATCAGGGAAGATCACTAATCGTGAAAAACATTCAGAAAATCAAAATAATAAGTAAAAACAAAAATGCAAAAAAAAAATTACAAATAACTAAAATTTTTGCTAAAAAATTTGAATTTTTTTGAAAAACAAATTTATTTATTTTTTATTTTGTAGAACGAAAGTTGTAGGTAATTTGATAATAATAATTTTTTGTCATAATAAATTTTTACCAATTTCATTGCATTTCGAAGTTATGATGGATTAGGTTTTATCGCTTCTAGTAACCCCCCCCCCCCCCCGTTCCCCCTATACGATTTCATTCTGCTTCAATAGGATTCGTGCCACAACAAATCAAAACTTAAATTTAAAATTTGGAGTGATTTCATTACTTCGTTTGGATGCTATGCGCACTCATACAGAAATTTTTAAAAAATAATAGAAATGGATTAAGGGAACCTCGAAACATAAAAATGTGTTAAAAATATTTTTTTCAATTTCAGATAACAATACTTTCCTTACTAAAGAGTTCGGAAACTAAAAAGACGAGGAAAAACGCGCAAAAGCTATATGCAGCAAATGTCAACTGCCGGTGTGTGATGAACACTCACCAAATATTATAAAATGTATAGAATGCAATAAATAATATTGTTTATCAAAAAATAACTATTACGTTTCTCTATTTTCACAAT
The DNA here is from genome assembly GCA_949152465.1 of Cantharis flavilabris. Lineage (NCBI taxonomy): Eukaryota > Metazoa > Arthropoda > Insecta > Coleoptera > Cantharidae > Cantharis > Cantharis flavilabris. The sequence continues at coordinate 16,682,182 of OX424435.1, forward strand.
AAAGTTTACTCACATGCGTAAAAAAAATTTTTTTAATGTATTTTGTATAAATACCCTGATAAATACTGTTGTAGGTACACCCGCGGGTACCCGGGTACCCGGGTGCTAATGAAGCGATGGCTGAAGTTTAAACTAATTTAAACAAATAAATAAAAAAAATAATAATAATTTGAATTTACGATTTGCTTGCTTTTGAGCTAAATAACGACGATCCTGGAGCTCAAAACGAAATTTACATTTTTTTATAGTTTTTTTCATGCAAATACAACAAGGTGGGCACCGGGGTACCCGGGTATTAACATAAGGGTTAAGTTGACAACCAAGTTGAACGTCTGTAGACCGCATAAGGTGTTTTATTTAGTGATGCCGTCAAGAGTAATCAAGACAAGAATTCAGTAACTCTTGATCTTGAGGTGTAGTTTCTTGATCTTGTCTTGAAAGTCTTGAAAGTCTTGAATTTTAAAACTTTGCGAAATCGCATAATTGATAAAATTAATCATCACTTCTGCATCAACCCACTTATGTATGTATTGAAGTGTCAACCTGTCAACTATTGAAATTTTGCATGATTTGACTTATGTCCGATTTCTTCACTTAGAGATATCTATCGGATAAGTACAAATATACGGATAACCAATCAAATTAATCAAGTGACCAAACAGACAACCGTTTTGATTGGTTATCCGTATACTTATACTTATCCGATAGATATCTGTAAGTGAAGAAATCGGGCATTAGACGTGTTACCCTTTTCTTGCTGTTGTTATCAAATGCTGACTATATAAAAAGTTACATTATCTAAGAATTTAATTACCAAACAAATTTAATTAGCTCCTAAACTGTGTATGATTGAATAATTTTTTTTAATTGGTTAATTTAATAATTTCACGATTTTGCATTTTTATTTGTGCATGCAGTCGTATTGCAGGTGCAGTGGCTTAATAAGGCAGCTACGGGCCTGTGTTTCTGACTCAAGCGGGGCCCCAAATGGAATATTAAATTAACATGTAACTTTTTTATAAGCAGAACAATTTTTATAAATTAAATTTTATAATAAATATTAAACACGTTTGCATAATTAAAGAAGAGCAGTAGACGCATATGTTTCTGGCAACTTGGCCGTCGTCAGTATTGCTTACCTGCCTTACCTGTTTTGGTAGCAACCAAAACGATGAACAGGCTTAATTATGCAAAATTACATTACGGATTCGTCTTCGTTGCTAATAATAATAATAAATATTGTTATTTAGTTTTATTAAAATCATTTTAGGGATTTACTAATAAGTAAAAACAAGAAAATCATACTTGACGGTTTTAATAAATTAATAAAAAATAATAAAAAAACTAGCAGTGTAGTGTTAAAAATCAAAATATACCCTACCCTTATTTTTTTCGGTATTTTGTTAAATTGCTATATAAGGGTGACAGTTATTTGTTTATTACTGTAATCGCTACCAGATGGGAAGTTTTGCTTTGGAGAGTGCGTTCAATCTTTCTTGATGCCGCTTCAACTTCAATTCAACAAAAGGCGAAACAGGCAGTAAATATATTTTATATTTTAAATACTTAGGTGCATAAAAAATATGGCAGACAAGTTATTTTGAAAAAGTGCAGCATATTTTCTGGTTTTATTGGTGCTTTCAATATTTAGTGCTACAAATCACAAAAATTTGAATTCGCATTAAATAATTAAAATATTTTATTTATTACCTAAAGTGTATTAAAATTTTGCTTTTTGTCTCGAGTATTTTGAGTTTATCTTGTATTTTCTTATTTTGTAAAATAAAAAATTATTAAATCTTTAGATATTCAATGACAGCATCGGCCGATAATCGTAATAAACAATATAAACAAAAAATCATGACTCTTCATTGGCACCAAGACTTTTGATAGCACCTCTTGATCTTGTCTTGAAATATCAAGACAAAATTAACGTCGACTCTTGTCTTGAAATTTCAAGATTTTCAAGACAAGAGTCTTGGTAGTCTTGATCTTGACGGCATCACTAGTTTTATTATGCTTTCCAGGTGTTATCAGTTCAGTTTTATACCTCATAGCAAGTGATTGATATTAGGTAAGTTAATTTTTTTTAAATTAAATAATATATTTAAGGGTTTACAATTATAATTTCTATAAGGTTTAACAACAAAAAACAGTGACAAACAATTTAAACATTATGCCGTTTACAAAAAATACAAACATAAAGATAAAATATAAGTTTTATTTTGCTCGAGAAAAATTTCAATCCGTATTATAAATATTTGACTTTCTTTATTTTACATTTCGCTGTTCTTTACAGGAAAACCGGCCCACTTTCACGAAATACAAATCCATACATAATAATTATAGGTATACACCCATACACAAAATTGAACGTACCCTCCTATGCTAGCAATGGAAATTGTGCCTTTTGAAGACATATTTTCGCATATAAAAATCGCTTCTACAGTAAAACTTATTAAACATTTTCTGTTGAAAATTTTTCTATTTTGTCGCGCCGTTTCCGAGATACGGTGACTTAAAAAAACCTCTGTAAAAATTTTAATAAAATTAACATTAATTTTTATGGGTATTTTACTAAAATTTTTACAGAGATTTTTTTAAGTCACTGTATCTCGAAAACAGTGATTCGAAATAAAAAATATATATAAACAAAACTGATGAGAATGAAATTTTTAACAAAAAATATTTAATAAGTTTTGCTGTAAAAGCGTTTTTTATATGAGAAAACATGTCTTCAGAAGGCACAATTTACATTGCTAGCATAGAAGTGTTTGTCACAACATAGGGCTGTGTCAATAATTCTTTGAACCAGAGTATGTTTTAAGTAGAAATTGAATTTTTAAGCTTTAAATTTTATTCATATTATATTTTTCATTCATTTGTAATACAAGAGAAGGGTACAATTTTAATATAAATTCGTTTAAAACGTACATAAATTAAAAATATGTGCTAGATCAATATTATAGTAGTACCTAATATTGTAATACAGTGGAGCCCGCTTATTAGAATCACAGTTAATGTTATTATTCGGGTATTGTTATCACTTTTGCGAGGAACAGGCCGGACGTATATGATTACACACGAAAAACATCGCTTATAGTAATCATAAATTCGGTTTATATTATCAAATTATTCTTAAGATTATTTTTTCACACGAGCAAAGGAGTTGGTTTTCACTTACAAGAATTTTTTTTCTATATTGTGCATAAGCCACCCACATATTATATATACCACATATTTACTACGCGACTTTTAAGTCAGGTGTTAGCAAGAAAGTTTTACGTTGTGGTGTGCAAATGAGGTCATCAGATTTTCAAATCATTACCAGTACGAACTTTTTATAAATAATTTACTCCTCGTACAGCGGAGGCAAAAAACTCGAGATGAGATTTTTTAATTTGATTTTTTCTTATTACTTCATTATTTATTATACTAATAAATAACCAATAACAATGTTTTTCCTTTTATGTTATCAATCGGTTATTGTTATCAAAAACCTCAAGTCCCGATGTGATCACATTAAGCGGATTGCACTGTACTTATATTAATATTAGTAAATGCTTCTAAATTCAATCTTAAAATTATAAATTTTGAAAAGCAGCCATTCTTATACATTAACTAATCATGTCTCATGTGCAGGGCTGGGCAGTATTTGAAATACTTGTATTTGAAATACGTATTTGAAATACATTTTGTATTTTGTATTTTGTATTTTGTATTTTGTATTTTGTATTTTGTATTTTGTATTTTGTATTTTGTATTTTGTATTTTGTATTTTGTATTTTGTATTTTGTATTTTGTATTTTGTATTTTGTATTTTGTATTTTGTATTTTGTATTTTGTATTTTGTATTTTGTATTTTGTATTTTGTATTTTGTATTTTGTATTTTGTATTTTGTATTTTGTATTTTGTATTTTGTATTTTGTATTTTGTATTTTGTATTTTGTATTTTGTATTTTGTATTTTGTATTTCAACACATATTTTCAATGTATTTGTATTTTGTATTTCAAATACCCAAAAACTAATGTATTTTGTATTTGGTATTTCAAATACAAATTACAAAATACTGTACAAAATACAAAATTTTTTTTAATTGATAACATCAAATAGACAGGGCCGTATTCAGTAACAGTAACGTAAAAACTTTTTGTTTGCGAATTGGCGAATACTGTATTTTGTATTTTAACCCTAAAGTGCATAAGTGATGCATATATGCACCACTTACATTTAAGCTTATATAAATTTGTTTTGAAAACATTTTATATCGCAAATGCATGCTGTATCTAATATGAACCTGTAGCTTCCTAATGAAAACATGAAAACACAAAAATAATGAAATTACAACCAATTTATGACCATACGAACGTGAAATGTACGAACTTATGAATTCCAGCTATTTTGTGCTATTTTGTAAAATGATAACGCCTGTTATGTATTAAAGGTATGTTATATTTTTACTTCTTTGTTTTCAACGGCAATCAAAACTGTTCTAAAAATTTTCATAAAAGTGAAATATAACTATTATTTCATGCTCTACAGAATAGGGATGCAAATTTACATCGCCCAATATTTTTAATAAAAAACTATGAAAAATTTAAAAATATATTTTTTTTTATTTTTCCCATAATGTAATCATTATTTCTTCTTAGTTTTTAAAGTTTATTTTACAAAATAAAATGCATTGTAGGGTTAAATGCAATATTTTGTATTTTAAATACTGTATTTTGTATTTTAAATACTCGGAACAAAACGTCAACACCGTCAACTCGGCGATTGGTCAACTCGGCGACGGCCAACTCGGCGACCGGTCAACTCGGCGATGATTCCAAGAGAAGATCATTTTTATTCTTTTTCTAAACAAAATCTACTTATAGTTCAAAATTCCCAAGCTCATAATTGATTAAGGCGATGATTTAAAGAAAGACTTAACCATAGAAGTATAAAAAATTATACTCCAATTAATGAAACATCAAAATCATCAACAATAAAAAAAAGGAAAAGATATAATTTTAATAAATAAAATAAGTAAAAATAAATAAATTATTAAATAAAAATTTTTTTTTAAATATATTGTATTTAATCTATATTGTAGTTATAGGATATACCATGAAGATATTTTATAATATTTTGGAGATTGTAATTAGTAACTTTACTTAATATAAAAAAATACGCCGTACAATGGCGTATTTCCGGGGGGGATATATAACTAATCAATATATCAAATAATATTGTAATTATTTGCTATTTGAATAAAATAGGCGTATTCAATTACTACTGTAAATTTGTAAAATATTTTATTATAATCAAGTCACTTAATCCTCCGTCGGGTGCCCCTCGAGAACTACTTAGGCCAGGTTTCGAATAATCCGATATACGAAATTGTTGCCCACAAACAACACATAATTGTTGCGTAAAATCCGTTTGGAATTTTCGAATAATTTTGAAATAAAGAAAAAACGATTTTAACCTGTTGCCGAGTTGACCGATCGCCGAGTTGACCGTCGCCGAGTTGATCGATCGCCGAGTTGACCGTCGCCGAGTTGACGCGCCGAGTTGTTGCGTACAAGAACAAAATGTATTTGTATTTTGTATTTCAAATACCCAAAACAAATGTATTTTGTATTTCAAATACATATTTTCATGTATTTTGCCTACCCCTTCGTCATGTGCACTGCATTGCAGGCATTAATAAGAAGTACAGTGTTGTTATGGAAAAAATTCAAATTCTACAATATGAAAAATTTCTGGAAGCATTCCAGACAAAATTTACTATGTTCTACAACTCTAACCTTCTTTATCCCAAGACAGTTGTGATGTCGTTGGAATTCATCCAAAGATATATGTTGAAGATTAATCCAGATCAAGATACTAAGGGGAAAACTAAGAAAATAAAATTGGTGCAATTTAATTCTTTTATCAATCAGTTGCAAAATTGCTAAATTACAATAAAGTCACAATTTTTACTTCAATAATTTAAAAATAATTTACTACTATAAAAATTAACGTAAAAAATGTGAATTTATTGTAATTTATTAATTTTGCAACTTAATAATATTTTTTGCATTTTCTTAATTTTGTATTTTTTAATTTTGCATTTTTTGTATTTTTTAATTGTGTATTATTATATTTAATTTTTACTTGTTTAATAAAAAAAATAAAATTTTAAAAGTTTTCTCTCTGTGACTTTTAAGTAATATGTAAAAATACATGAAGAAAGTGTAAATTTACATTAAAGTTATGTAAAATCACATTGACGATTTGTAAAATTACATGAGTGAGGTGCAAAGTTCCATTTGCATCATGTAAAATTACATGTGTTATTTGTAAAGTAACATTCGCCACATATAAAATTGCGTAAGTGACTTGTAAACTTACAGTAATGATATGTAAAATAACTTGGGGAACTGTAAACTTACATAGATATGTATATTTACAAGTACAATCTTTGGTCACAAAGTTGCCAATAATTGGACATGTAAACATTTTTTACAGTGCCGGCTAGGCTGGAGGCATATCCTTCTTCTCACCTGAGCATATTATCAGACAAAAACTATCTCCGGATTTGAGTAAGTTTTGAATTGGATCCCGTTTATGCCATGAACATTTCCGGTGTATTAATCGATCGGTTTGATCATCATGAGCTTTCAGCCTCGCAGGCAGGTTATCAAGACATATATAACCCTGAAAAATATTATTAAATGCTCTCTTGAAACTGCAAACATTTCTAGCATCTTACAACCCATGAGGATTTCACGAGATAAAGGTTAAAGACCAAATGGGGTGACTTTGGTTCCGTGGCGCGGTGGGGTAGGATTCCAAGCGGAAATTTTGAAGCACAATGAATATAAATCGATAAAAGATCATTATGATTTCTTAGTTCTTTCTGTAGAAACCTTCATCTTCTAATCGAGGTTTCAGGGATCAGGGGACAGACGTGCAAAGAGTTTGAAAGAAGCAGTTTCCAGTTTGTGCATCTAAAGTGGAAATTGCTCTTCGGTGCTAGGGTCGATGCCTACAATGGCATATATGGACGAATTTCTCCATCTGATTTTTCATGATTGAAAATCTCGAACCATAAAGATAAACACCAGCAGTATGGCGTAAAGCCTATACAGGCTGACTGAGAATCGGGTATAACCGCGGTTAAAATCCTGGTCGCGTCGTATACACTGCTGTGATCTAAAGCCCAAGGTAGATCTGTGGATTATGGGGAAGCAAACAGGAAACCACCTTATTAAATAAAATTCCTTAGTACGTCATCTTGGTTTCAGACAAACTGTGATCGTCAACGTCGGGAGGACCTGGCACGGCACATGAAAGGAGAAGAGAAAAAAACTTTAACGATTGCAAAATTTTGTAAATTTTTGAAATGTTCTGGTTTTTCCGCTGGCTGGTTGAGGTTGCATCAATTAGGGAAGGAAACGGTCTTTTTGCTGCCAACATGGCAACCAAAGCGGTTCGGTGGAGACCGATTTTGTCTTCCTAATTTTTTGAAATAAATATTTTAATTTTGAAAAAGTGAATTTAATTTATTTTGGATAAAAAATTGTCTCATAGTTTAGACAACAATGAATTTGTATTTGGATGCGATTGGATTGATTTTTTTTTTATTTGATAAGAATTAATGATTGAATTGGAGTTGGATTACTGAATTTATAAAGTTTGAAATTTAAAATTTAATGGTACATTACCTATTGTGCAATAAATTTGATATATTAGTTTTTCTTAAAGTCAAATTAAAGTCAATTTAATTCAAAAGTCAAGAATAGATGGAAGTTTGGTTTTGAGATTTTAGTGTTTCCAAATGTGCGCGAAGTTAGCCCCGCCTTTTTTCGAAAACTAAAATTTTTTTTTGTATTGTGTTGTATTCAGTTTGTATGGTTTGCATCGTAAAACTTATTTTCATTTCGCGAAGCATAAAATTAAAAATCGCGAAAAAACATTTTTTGCGCTGGCCCCCTTTTCTTGAAAATTTTGAAATTTTTGTTTTTATTGTGTTGTATTCAATTTGTATGCTTTGTATTGGTAAAAATTAAAGTCCTAAGTGTAACATTAGTCGCGTAAATCGCAAAACAAAATTTCGCGATGGCCCCCCTTTTTCGAAAATTTTGAAATTGTTTTTGTATTGTATTGTATTCAATTTATATTGTTTGTATTGATAAAAATTAAAGTCTTAAGTGTAACATTAGTCGCGTAAATCGCAAAACAAAATTTCGCGATGGCCCCACTTTTTTGAAAATTTTGAAATTTTTTTTGTATTGTGTTGTATTCAGTTTGTATTGTTTATATTGTTAAAAATTAAAGTTTTAAGTTTAATATTAACCTCGTAAATAGCAAAACTAAATTTGTATTTAATTACAATACAAATTTGTATTTGTATGCTATTTGTATTGTGTTGCAATGCAATTGTTGACTATTACAACATTGAAACTACGTAATAAGTCATACCAAAGTAAGTATTAGCATACATAACTAAATAATTATGTTTTTTAATATTTCAATTATATTACAGTGTAAATATTTTTAAAATTTTTAAATTTCAACATAAATAGGTACATATGTAAATGTAATTTTTTATAGAGATAAAAATTTCAAAATTTTCGAAAATGGGGGGCCAGCGCGAAATTTTGTTTCGCGATTTACGCGATTAATGTTAAATTTAGTACTTTAATTTTTAGCAATACAAAGAATACAAATTGAATACAACACAGTACAAACAAAATATTTCAAAATTTTCAAAAAAGGGGGGTCAGAGCAAAAAATAGTTTTTTTAATTTTTTTTTCGATTTTTAATTTTATGCTTCGCGAAATGAAACAAAAATTTACGATGCAAGCAATACAAACTGCATACAACACAATAGAAAAAAAAATTTTAGCTTTCGAAAAAGGGAGAACGCACATCACGCACATTGTTTCCAAAGACTATTCTTTATAGTGGAGATTTTGTATTGAAGTTTGAGTTTTTCTAAGTAGCTAATAATAAAATTTAAAAAAAATGTTTATAAATAATTATAATATATTATTATATTTATTTGTCTTGTAAAAAAAAAAAATGTGTTAACATGCAATTCAGATAATTACGAAACTACTAAATTGATAAGTTCGATTTTCACGAAAATGCATATTTTTTAAAACAAATAGCAATAACAAGTTTTTTACATTAAAAAAAATGAAATAAAAATAAAATTATAGATAATTAAATTAGATTTATGTTGTTACCATCTTGGGTAAACATTTGCAAAAAATATTGGTAAAAAATAACTAAATAATAAAATTATTAAAAATAAAAATAAAAAATAACAAAAAAATTTTTTTTGATCAAATTGAATAAATTTTATTATTTTGAAAGCATAGAGGTATATGAGCTAATCTTTAAATTATTTTAATATGCATGTGAATTACCCTTTATTACTATAAAAAACAATTACGCTGACGATTGAAGTCTTGGGAGTTTTAATATGTTATCTGGTGGATTATTTGAGCCAAATTTCTGACTTAACAATATAATTTTCTAGGTTTAATTCCTGATTGAATTTTACAAAAAAAACTTTAAAATTTTCATAAAATTAAAGATTTGTTGGTGCAGATTTAAAAAGATAAGAATTAACCTGTGGGAACTAACATTCTTTTGTTAATATGACAAAATATTTCTGTAACAATTGATAATTAAATGGAAACATATGTATGAACTACAATAAAATTTAAATATTTGAACTTATCTCAATGTTATTGTTGCAAAAATTTGCATTTCCAATATCTACCGCCTCAGTTGTAAATTTTACTGATGTTCGATCAGAAATAAAAACTACTGAAACATACTGAATTGAGTTTATGAAATTCGGAAAGCACCATCAATCACAACTAATAGAAAGTTAACAGCAAAACAACAATTCAATTTACATTATTTCATCTTTTAAACATTCTTACGCTGGGTTAACTCTGCCTTTTTATTATTAGCCAGTTTTCTGGATAAAAGTTTCAAATAATATAAAAATTTTTCTATATTCAAGATGTGGGTGGATGGTGGGTAATCGTGGCGTGAGTCCCTGGAGAGGTGTAGAAAAAGATAAGAAATGATAATAATCACCTGCTTGTTGTATCTGATTCATTGCATCTAAATACAGGACCTGAACCGCTTTTGCCTTAGGGTATCAATGTGTTTCGTTATTTTTCGATATATCACCTTTATGTTAAATTTCTTAGAAATGTTTGTACCTGGTTATTAAATATTTACACATATCTACTCCAAAAATATTTTACTTTTGCTGGTGTTGGTAGAGTTTCTTTAATTCATCAATTAATTTGACTAAACTAACATGATGGGTTAAGTAATGTAATAAATTGAATAATTTCAGAGAAGTTTGTTATTTAATTCATGACAATCTTATGAGAACAGTGCTTTTAGCATTCTATTTGTACTTGACGAACCAAAGTATTTGTATGCTTTGCTTTGACAATATTTGTATTGCAAACAGCTTATTCACATTTGATCGGTACAAGAATAGGGATATGTCGGAGTAAGCTTTATTAAATAGAAAGAATTGCCAAATAATAATTGCATTACTGCAAGTAGCAGATGGCGTGTGCCATCCAAAAAGAAATCCATCATACTGTTGATAGTAAAACATATTTGCGTGCATTTATTGTTTTATTTCATCTGTTATTCAATTTACCAAGCTTTTCGGTTCTTCTCACTTAATTAAATTAATTACTTAATTAGGGGAAAAAAATTGTGAATTTGTTGTTTTGTGCTCTTGAACATGAAAGGTGTAAATTAACATACAAAGGTTTCTTTGAGGATTTTTGACATATTATGTACTCGTACATGCAAACATCAACTCTAAAATTTGTTTCACTTCTGTAATGTAAGAGATTTCTTTTAGCAGTGAAGACTTCCTTATTGTGGTTAGTGGTTTTCCATTGTGTTACAATGCCTAATCCAGTTTCAACGACAAACAACGGACCTGGGTTGCACGTGAACAATGATACGAATTAGACTATCCGATGACACCTGTATATACTTTTTCATTTTGGAAGCTTCATCAGAAGTTTATCATTAGTTTGGTAACTGACAGATATTTTTCCTTAAAATATTAAGTCTGTATAAAGTTTGAAATAAATAAGTTTTGGAAATTTGTTTCTTGAAGAGATACCGAAAGATATAAAATCCTGACATGTGAACCTGATTAATGAAAAATTTATGAAGGCTGCCCGAGTTGGTAAAGTTGTATAGAAATAATATATAACATTAGCAGATAAGTGATAAATTCGTCCCCGTCGACCGTATCTATCATTTATGAAGCTGTAACAGTTGACATAGAATTAGAAATAGAAAACGAGTGTCCAACGTTGGTGGCCTCCAGGTGACCACGATGAAGAGGTGCCCAGAAGGCTAGTCGATACCTAGCAAAACCCAGCGTAATGCCCAATCAAAGCTTACTGATTTGTCACCTGTCCTGTTCACCGGCAACCAAGTCCAACCTCCTGTTTTAATGTTCTTCATCATGAAATTCTACTGGTAAAGTTTTCGCGCAATCGCGCATTCCGTACCGCCTATCCACGACCTGATAAATTCCGCGGGCGTTCGAAGAGCGGCGTTGCAAGGACTTGGAATAAAACTTTGTGTTCAGAGCTTGGTGACGCCGTCACCAGGTGAGGACGTCGAGCCGAAATATAACGACGATCGCCGAACGAAGTTTTGTCTGGAAACGAACGTGGTGAACTCACAACCCGCACTTCAGTTCAGTTTCGTTCGAAGTAGGTTGTATACGTCGTGCGTTTGCGAATCCTGGTGTGTAATTTTCGGCGCGTACATAACATATTAATTAAAATAAATTAATATGCCAGTAATAAATATGTAGAACTATTCAGTAAAATGATATAAAGTTTAATTTCTTATCGGTTGTTTATAAAAATATATTTTAAATTTCTAATGCCAGGAGTGGAACACTGGTCATCGTGTTGTGTTGTAGGGAATAAGAAAAAGTGGGTTTTGTTTTTGAATTATTTTTCTTAAAATTAAAGCATTTCGAAAGAACGTTGAACCTGCTGGATTAATTTGAACACTTACGAATTAATATCAAATAGAACCATCTCCTTTTTTAATATATACTTGGGATAATTGACTGACTATCCAAGGTGAACAAGAAGTTCGCGTGGTAAAATTTAGTAGAATAAAGAATCGGGGAAACTTCTCTCTGCGGAGGCGAGCAGAGGATCTGCAACTGTTTACGATCTGCATTTTCCAGATGATCCTGAAAAAGTGAGTAAATATTTAACGTGAAACGTTGTGGTAGGTAGTATTAGAAACCAGCTCGTGTGCGTATGTGACATCTCATTCAAGTAATATGCGATCGATATCTTTCTCTGATTGAATCGGGCCGCTGCCACATGGGACCACTATCACTTGGACGATTCCGTTGATTGCACGTTGCTTTGTTTACTGTTGTTACTCCTGGCCATTTCCGACCTTTTATCGTCAAGAACTGATAAGAAAATGCTTTCGTTTTTGTAATATTCTTTATCGTACATATTAGGTCATAAATGTGACTTGTTTTTTGGGGGTTTATGTTTACGAAAACAAACCTGGGGTTGCATAACAAATTTTTTTTTTTGTTTTATTAAATATGAGAAAAGGTTTATGGCTGATTTATATCGAAAAGAGTGACATATGGCGTGACATTTGCTATTTTGGTTTAAAATGAAGAGTTTTATAACTTTCAAATTCGCCACGATACAACCAACTTTTAGCATAGACCATAGACGAAGAAGAAATCGTCTGTTCGCCTTGCTTGGGTTATTTATAATCTTGGCTTTTGCTTACTCCATTTGGTGGATTTTGATGGCCAGCATTAACCATAACCACGACGTCACATTTTTATCGAAATTATCCATCGTTCCACCTAACGAGAAATATATAATTTGTTATATTCTCCAGCTCAATCTAATAACCTGTTGCTGAGAAATCTTTTGTAGATCGAATAATTTTTCATTTGCGGTGTCTGCGTAATTCCACTTCCCGTACTACGTATTTCCTTTTCCCTATATTTTTCGTTGAATTAATTAAGGATAATCTAACTTTTATAGTATCGCAAGATTGTGTATGCTAAGCAGTCCAAAGCTCTTTCTCTTTCTTGCTCGCTCGCCGCTCCACATTCAAGATGGATGAGATATTTCATAAGCACCTTCGTAATGTAAATTATAGGATCTTTAAAAATTACAATTCTCAGAAGTGGAGGAGATCTGTATCTTTACCTCAAGTTGTCATATACGAATTCCAACGAATCTCTATTATTTTCTCGACTGTAATTTAAAGCCGACACAAAACCGCGCGCGGCTGGAGATCTTTAGGTAACCAAAGCAAGAAAAATATATACAATTTAAGAACATTGAGATATCTACAATTTATATTAATTCCACTGTTTGATTGATTGCATTCCCCCTATAACATTTAAAATTGTTTTTCAAGGTTTAATTACCTATTCAGAGTAATTACTCAAGCGAACAAATTTTATTTTTTATTCACTAAACTGGAATATTTGTACCGTCTTACTTATAAATAATTGTCGGTAAGTTATGAGAAAATTGAAAAATATATCCATTCTTTATTGTTGTAGCACAAAGATTATCATCTTTTAGTGTGGCCACAGTAGCGTAACAACCGCCAGAGCAGCCGGTGCGATATGCACCAGGGCTCACAATTATCGAGAATTTTTTTTTATTAAAAAGTTTATCATTTTTCCGAATAACATTTTAGTAAAACAGAATGCACCAATCCCGCAACATAATTTTGTTTGTGCGTTAATTGGAGTGATATGTACCTACATGGAAGCTATTAAAAATTAATTATAAATTTTGCATGTATGCCTTTCATCAATCAATTAGTAAGTTTATTGTTTTTATTAATTGAACAATAAATTCAATTATTAAAGGGTTAAGTCATCTGTTAAATATTATAATGTTTCTCAATTTTTCATTTATGCAGTTTTTCATTAAATAGAAGTATAGTGTCAATCCTACTCGAATATTCAAAAATGGTTAGCATACTTGGCTACCTGTTAAAATCGAATCCATCAAATACCTATCGGGTCATCGGAATAGTATAATAATACATCATCAAACCCATGGTAATTCATCATCAACCTTCGGCGGGATCTTACCAATTCAAGTTTCGAGATATTGTCATTTTTAAGACATTCCAATACCAATTCATATTCGGTCTAAAAGCAATTTGTCAGAAAATTCGACTCGAAAACAAAGTTATTTACTCTATTCCACTGGATTTATAAATACCAAATAGCAATAAATCTGATTTCCGACTGTTTATCGTTTGTCAATAGAGATCTGAATGAGTATATATTTATAGCTGAAAGAAAATAATATTAGGAAAGTTGTGGTCTATATCATGATTGGAAGATTATTTAAAAAAAAAGGAAATTACAGTTCGTCCAGTTCTTCTTCTAGATCATCTAAAGATGCTTTTATCAGTACAATCATTAGGAATTCTTATATTGTTATATTATATGAATTGAGATCACTCGCCTCTAATTTGGTTAATTTCGGCTAGGGGTGGGGTCCTAGTTGTATGGTTGGGGCTCCTCCACAAGAAACATATAGACTCCTTTTTGTCATTCCTTTTATTTCCCAACGATGAAGTATCTTAACCTTAAAGAATGGCCAATAGACGTCTCCTTGTTATCACATTTTCCTAGTGTAGTCGAGTATTTTTTGTTAAATTAAAGAAATTACTTGACATACTACTTACATATCCAATCATGTAAATCCTTTAAAAGGTTGCAAGCCGACTGTGCTTGTAGCTCAAAAAAAGTCTTTAACTAATCAATCCTTACTAACTGTTTTACATCAGTAGTGTAAAAGAACAGGAACTGTTATATTTGACTGCAAAGGTTGTGAAAATCTTGCATTTCTCTTTTTCTTTTAATCGTGTATTACGGGATCTAATTTTTCTTACCATCTCCACACTTTCTCTTATGGTATATTTATTATGTTGCTCGATCTACATTTTTCTATCAACATTCTCGAAACTAAGAAGGTAAATCTTCCAAACACTATACATCTTTATACCTACTTAATGGATGTAAAACAAAAACTGTAAAAATGTGATGTCCACGAGGACCAAATCACGAGGCAAAAATGTATACACCACATATCCTTTTCCTTAAAATCCTATCAGATTTTCTGGCACCTCCCCATATACCATATCTCAAGTCAAAATTGTAAACCGGGGGGTCTGAGGGGTGTGGAACACCCTCCAGTACATATCGCTGGATTTCCACTCTTTTAGAATAATACTTAGAGAAAATAAGGGATATATAATTTTACAAGTGTCGCCAGGAAAAACAGAGAAATTTGAATTTTTAAGCAAAAATGAGGGACATTAAACCTTTGGCTTAGAGAACATTAAAGCTTGGAAAAACATTTAATTAAGTACCTTACTGCTCAGAGTTTAGTAGCAACTTTTAGGTTACTTTGAAAGTTAATTGTCAAAATTATAGTCAAAGTGGTCTGGGGGTGAACACCCTCCAGTATATATAATAAAATCATCGCTTGAAAAGTTTTTTGCAACCAGCGTGCACTTGATTTTTCGGCATATATGCCGAAATGAAATTGCCAAAAAATCAAAAATCAATTTGGGAAGATATATCATCTCAAATTTGCGGCAACAATTTCTTGAAATGGTCCAAATCTTAAACTTGTACTTGCCCAGTTCTTGCAACATGTAGCCCATATGTACATAAAAGTGTAGTGGGTTCTGGTCTGGACTGGATGCAGGCCATTGTTTTGCGTCGATAAAATGATGGATTGCCTTATGCACAGGAGCAGAATCAAGCTGAAAGACAAAATCTTCATTGCCATACATTTCTTTAGCCTCTGGTTCAATTAAATTTTTAATTACTTGCAAATAGTATTCCTTATTGATTTTAACGCCCCTATCGATAAATTTGAGCGAAAATTTCTCTTTTTTATGGACAGCACCAAAATCCATTACTACAGAGGCATTCTGGTAGCGGGGAATGCTTCTGATATTTTTTTGTTTATTCAGAGGACATTCTAAAGTGAACATTTTCTCATCTGAAAAAATAATATCAGGACCACCGTGCATTCTGCATCTCTTCACTCTTTCCTCCTTGTTTTTGAGAGTAAGTCCAGCAACTTTGTTTTCTATGCAGGCTCTGAATCCTAAATCTTCTTTTAGCAATGATTGCATGGTATTGTGAGACATATTCAGTTCCTTATCCATCTGACGACTAGAGCGAGCCGGATTTCTTCAAATTTTATTAACATTTTGGTAACTTTCATATGCGACAGCTTGGGGTAAATTTTTTTCTATAGAAAAATTCATTTCTCTTACTGTCTTACTGGATTTAAATCCAATTTTGTATCACAGGGTTTACAAATGGCACGGGTTTAAAATCTGGTAACAGTTTCAACCTTCCACACTTATACCAAGATTCAGTCAGTTATTTTCAAGATTCGGCAATTACTTATTTATTTATCAGGTTCCAACCCGGTGCATTTATGTTATGAAGAATTCACGTTTCGTATATAAAAATAGTAAAATATTGAAAAAAACCACATCGATTCGGTCAGTTAAAATTATGTAACAAGAATATCGTCTTGCAGTTTAATCAAAATAAATGAAATTAACATCATAGTTCAAACTGCAACCCCAAATTCCACTACAGCTGAAAGTTCACAGCTAAAAAAAAATTTATCAACAGTGTGGATACCATAAGTTAATGTTCTGAAACATAAGTTCACATTTTTTGTTGTTTTCAAACTATCAATTTTAAATCTTTATTGATAACGTCGTTATCATTATTTGATATGGACACACTTTATCGTGAATCTATAAATTAAATATCTTAGGTGACTAACGAAATCCAAATAGTAGAAATGATACCTTTCTTGGTTGTAATGTTATTTTCCAAATGTTTATTTTTCTATATTCTATACCTGATATGGTATATTGTTGAAAATGTGTTCGTATAAATTTACAATTTTGAAGTACACAATATATTAAACAATTTCCAAATGATATTTGCTGTAAGCAGCTGTTTTGAAATGAGCAAATTCTTAGAATAGAAGATCTGCGTAGAATGGGCAAAAATGTTTGGGCACAACAACTTTTTATTATTGGAGTACAAATATTGAAGTACCTACTTCTGGTTGAAAAATCTCATCTTCAATGCTCTTTTATAACCGATAGGTTTTTGGGAGGACCTTTAATACCCTTGTATGTGTGGTCGCCTGGATGTCTGCCATGTTAAATAGTCTTGCATTTTACCAGGAATCAATCTTATTTTTGAGTTTTTCGATGCACATAAATTAAACTAAGAAATGCAGTTACTTCCTTTGAGACGAATGCACATTTATTGCAGAATGTAAAGCCTTTAAAAAAATTTAATTAAATGGAATAGTAAAATAATAAATTTAATATAAATATATAAAAGAGAGACAAACAGTATTTGATAGAATGGCTGTGTTTGTAATATTACACGACGACAAAATTATCGTAGTGGAAAAAATTAATATGAAATGTCGTTTGTAAGTTGGTTAATAATAGTCACTAAGTGAATATTTGGACCATTGTTTAAAATGTTTACCTGTAGAATTCAAGATAGCGTGGATAGAGAACAGCGGGGTAAACTGAAGCAAACCTGTTTTAAAACGGCCTCTTGTAATTCGAGAGCAAAATACGTTCGTTCATTGTAGCAAGCAAGAGAAAGAACTTATGCTATATGGAAGGATATCTACCGTCGACTTTCATCTGATTAAATATCAGCACAATTCAGAGCTGGACTAGATAGTAGAAAATTATTTATTTCCAGCTTCAAATTGGAGATGTTATAATAGAAAATAAAAAGTAGATATATAAAGAGATATGCCGTTATTGCACTAGAACTTCATTGCGCCAATTAATTTTCCGGCTAGAGGGAATTGTGATGAAACGTAATATAAAACAGACATATGAGCAATTTAATAAAACTCATTCCAATTTAATCTACTTTGATGACTGTCATAGACCGAGAACGGAATTAGAAATTTAATTAACAACTGTGAAGAATTTACACTGCACACACATTACGTTTTAATTAAATTAAATTTTCAGTTATCTCTAAGAAACAAGTGTAATTACGCTGAAATGCAGGCCCACACTCAATATTTAGTGTAACGGAATTGTTCATAAATTCGATAACCAAACACTCTTATCACTAAAATTTTATTAAACTACAAACTCGGCGTTGCACATGCGACCTGACAAATTTATACGAGCAAGAATACGCAATACAAAAATCCTCTCATACAACGAACGAACGAGTATATATTTCATATTATATATACCTCATCTGTGCCAAATTAATAAAAAGTAATTTGAAGAAGAACCACCACCACCCCTGTTTCTTTTATTCTCCTAGTTCGACTCTTATGCTATCGAAAATAAATCTGTTTAATTGCGAATCCTGTAAATTATTATTGTAATTATTCCATCTTGAGAAGCTATGTCATCAAATTGGGTCAATTGATATTGAAGTGTAACATCAGCAATTGTAACCCTTAATCCTTTACATCCTATCGCCTTTTAGTCGATTATTGGAATTGAAAATGATTAATAGCGTTTTAATAGTCGCTACTCGACCGTTTAGTATCCTCTTACTGTAGTGACGAAAAGTATTGTCGATTGGAATATCCGAGATTAGGGTAAACCGAAAGCAAGTGGCTCGCTTTCCAAGTCAATTCTTGATACGGCTGTACACACAATTGATTAAACTCGCCCTGCTTACCGAAACTGTTCCCTCAACCCCTTCATCCTTTTGGTTGCAGAATGCCTTTAGTTAGTCGAAGGGTTGAATTATGAGCATATTTGGGGTGTCATAAATATCTGTAAATTGTTTCACTCTACCTGATGTTACGGATAGCTAACCTAGACATGCAGATAGCCCGGCAAAATAAATAAAACAACTTTCTATTTCCGACCACACTTAAAGAATTACGACGTTAAGAAGTAATTTTTTTCTGAAATTCTTCCAGGATTTAAATTTATAATTAAATACTTAGTTATAGCTTCAGATAAGGTTAACTCTAGCTGCATGGGATTTAAAAGGGTTGAGAAATTGTTTCCTACACTCCCCTTGCATTCTGAGGGTGTGCACCATCCTCATTTCATTTCATCTCCACCCATCCACTACGGTTTTGCATTAGTTTATTAAATCGGGTATTGTTTCGGCGAAATACATATTAAGGGAATTGTTTTACGAGCAAGAGGATGGAAAATCAATTGAATTTTGAAAGTAGTTAGATATTGATCTATTAATTATACGTTATTGTTTAATAGTCAAACTGAATTTTATTAATAGGTATAATGTACAAATAGATAAAGCTCTAAAAAGATTTGGCGCACATTTTTAACGAAAACCTCATAATTTTGGCCATTGTTTTGAAAAATGTACATTAATTTAATGTTCTTACCTCGAGGGGTACAACGGAAATATTTTTTAACTCTTATTGTGTTATTAAAGTTGATTGTTCACTCTCGAGCATTTATTATGGCTGTTTTGCATATTGTGAGCCCAAATTGCCCTAAGATTACGAATTATTGCTTCAATTTTTTTTCTTTTATGAATTTTAACTTTATTGTTTGATGTATATTCAAGTTTAATTTTTTCATTATATCTATAGAAAATCTTTTCTAAATTAGGTACAGAGTAGATATAAATAATATTGATGACCACAGCATCAGTAGCTTCCTAACCTCGGAGCTATCTTGGGTTTAAACATTGCTAGACAGAAGTCTAGCAATTAAATCAAACTCTTTACCTGCGATTGCATTCACAATCCGTAATTTACCGGATCGTAACGACAACAAACTCCCATTAAATCTAGTTTTGTCTGGTTTTTCTGTGCGATTGTTGTACTAAATTGTATGATTTATTTTTATTGATTGCCGAGAAATTGTTATATTATAATGAGGTGATAATAAATAAATTAAAATGTAATTATATCGCTTCAGAAATAAAAAGAGGTATACGATGCTTCTTTTGTATGATATATTATGCCAGTTTAACTAGTATGTGAATTAATGAAAATTAAGATGATTTATTGTTGGCTAAAATTGTTCATTTGTATTGTTTAATTATTTAAGTGTTTGTACAAATACAAAAAGTTAATACGACTTGTATAGATACTCAATAATGCATTAACTTGGAGCGGCATGTTTATAGGAAGAATATATACAATTTTTAGACGACTCGTTAATATTTTTTGATGCTTAAAATAAACATCTTAACCAACTGATTCAATATTGACACTGGCTCATTATAGGTCGTCTGTTTGTTGAAACAACAATCGGTGAGCTATACTAGAGTAACAATTGCTATTAATTTATTGACGGACGCATAGATTTTTATTGCTTACATCAGAAATACACGTTGGTGTTTGAGTTTTATTATCTTGCAATTGTTGAGTGTTTTATACAACACCAATATCCCGTGGTTTTATTTTTGTTGTTGCCTAGGTTAAATTTTATGAAATTATGAGCGGAATTCAGAGTCGTTAAACGGCACTCGATTTGATTGACTTTACGCCCATCGCACCACACCAACTTAAAATATTAAAAACGACTAAAACACTGATGAGATTAACTGTTTCTAGTAACACGAAATTTACCTTGGCGAAAACGTGCAAGTGGTGTTACTGGGGGTCACAGGGTTTCGAAAGAAATATAATCGTGAATTCCACCTAATATTTGAAAATTTAAGTAAGAAATGAATAATAAATGAAAATACTTTTTAATTTATTGGTAGACCAATCGATTGCTTATTTCTCTAAAATATTCCGAAATAAGTATTCGATTTTAGAATAATACATTCGACAAAATGTAAGTAGTAATATTATTATAATGTTTAAATTATTAAATTGGAATGAAATCGTTGGAAATCAAAATTTAATGTTTGGTTTTATATATTTTTTATATCATCAGAATCATTATATTAATTGGATATTGTATCCATCCAATAATCGATTATATAGCAATATATCCAAATAAATTAACTAATATTTTTTTAATAGTAGGTAATTATTTGTTTGCATTTTATTAAATAATTAAAATATTGAATTTAAAAGATGATAAAATATATAATGAAAAAATAGTTTACGACATAAATATTATATCAAAAAAATTAAAGCAATTGTTTTTCCAAAAATTTTAATTTTGAGAAAATGACCTAAAAAATAGCACAAAAACGTATATTCAAAATAACTGTTATTTATAACAACTCCCCTTTTTAAATTGGATTTTCATTTTTTTTAAAGTATTTCGAATAGTATTTTGATTCAATTTGCATGCATAAGTAAGTACATTGTTGTATTATTTATAGACTTTTACTAATTTTGCTACGGATTAATGTGCACAGTACTTTGTATAGTACTATGTTATATTTTACCAATCGACACATATTAATTTTTGCAATAATTTTTATATTATATCATTTTTTTTGTAGTTTTAATTTGTTAAAATTGGTACTTATAAATATCAATGTACATACACTTATCTACAGTAAATTGTGAATCTTCTATCATCCTGGCATTGTATTATAAGTTGATAAGGATAATCAACCAAATTGTGAATGAGATAGTAAATTTAGTTCACGTTCAAGTGCCTACAATTTTTAAGTCTAATTAAGTAACAGTAAAACTGCATTTGCAACCTAAAAATTATGGCTAGAGAGTCAAGATCAGCGACGTCCTCAGAGAAGGCAAAGGAAGGCTTAAGCATCTTCTGAAATTCTAAACTACAACGTAAATTTTCGATTGTGAGAACTATCAAAAGACAGATACTCTTTCCGCAACACTTATCCAAAAAGTAACAGTAGGCTACCGCAACAGCAAAATCCTCAGCCTATCACCTACGTGCAAATGATGTAGTCATCACATGGATCACAAACCGATGATTTTAAGAACAAGAGATTAAGAAGCACTGGGTGGTATTCCATACCACCAAAATTTAGTGTACAAAAATTTGCCTTGTGACTGTCGATTGAAACATTGGCAGCTTTCACCATCCAAAACAGATGTGAAAAATAGCAAATTTAAATTCACTACGGGCTGATTATTACCTGTAACGTTGGCATTAGTAAAATTACAACTATGTTCTTGGAATAATCACGAATCAGCTTATAGCCATGGTTAGCCACAGATGGGATTGATTACACTACCACGATACTTTATGATTAGCCCCCTCAAATGAAAAAGCCACGAGCCGCTACTTTTTTTCAAGCAATTTTTCAGTTTTAATTGAAATTTTGTTCGACGATGAGCGATAGTCGTGGTTAACTCAGAAGTTCAGTAAAAAGCACCTCCAAACTGAAAACTTGTTTGGGCCAATTCGCAATTGCTGCCTGATTTCAGTTTCTAAGGCAAGTTGACATGTGACTTCATACAAATCTCTTCGCGGATGAAACTGAATTAACTCTCAAGGTTTGGATAATAAACAAAACATCCAAACAACATCAACTAAAATCATTCAAGAGTACTATAAAAAACTTCTTTCTGAATAATTTCGTGTAAATTCGACACAGAATTGGCAACATTCCAATGCCAAGGTGTTGAAGTGTAGAAGGATATAATTTGTTGTATAATTTTACAATCTGCAAATTCAAACGGAATCTCTACATTTTATATAAATTATCACGTCGATAAACACCTATAATAAGTTCAAGCCCTTTATAGTCTAAAGTAAATCGAACAAAATCTACTCTTCGCATGACAGTCGCTTGATGCTTTTGCTAGGTCAAAAATTTGTTTTGTTGTTTCCCCAGACTTTGTTTTGGGTGGAAGCGGCATCAGGCAATAAATGCTTTTGATTCTTAAATCTTCATGTCAAAATGTACCAGTTGGTATAGAAGGGAAAGTAACCGTATCGGACAAACAACGAAAATTATATTATGTTATATCTTATTTAAGTAATAATTATCATTAATGTCTAATTACGGTGAGATTTTTGAGGAGGTCTATCCCTCTTATCCGTCGTGAGTACAAAAGTTCGTTCTTCTTGCTAAATATTTTTGGAAGTAGTATGCAAAGTGCCCCTATCAGTTTAAAAATATTTTAATGAAGAGATGATAGTTTATGGAGTAAATTAAAAATATAACTAACATAAAATTTAGTGGATTTTTTGTGGAATTTTGAAAAATTGGTTAAAAAAGGTCAAAATGAAATGCGATTATTCGATTAGCTGTTTCCATAAGGTTAGCCCCGCCCATGGTATATCTTTATGTTATATAAGTATATTTTTGGGCATAAATTTTACTCGAAAATAGGGGATCCATATATAAATATATGATATGATCTTAACTGTTACACTTCTAGAAGGCAACTGCGGTCGTCTCCGCCTATTAAAACAGTAAGTGCTTTAAATATTTACATTTAAATAGTACACGTACCATCAACAGAATGTTCAAAAGCACCGACTTTTATGTAAAGAATCGATATTTTAAATTAGATTATTTCGAAATTTAAAGTAAAAATTGATGTGGGCACTTGCCCACCTTGTTGATTAGAGTACCTACCCAAATTTTTTAGATGCTTATTTCAATAATATATTTTTTTGAGTTTATTTATAAATTTTTGTGTGCTCCTGCTCACCCCAAATATATTGGGCCCAATTTGTGCCCACCCATTTCAAAAATGCTGCTGTCGTTGCTGGGATTAACATGTACGTTTCACTGCTGTTGCCACTGCCGTTTCTGAGACTGGTCTGAGAGACATAAAACAGTAAGACAAAGGGTATGAAATACCCTCCAATACATCTGTAATTGTATCAAGTTGTATTCCATAATGAAGTTACTAAGTCAACAAATTTAAAGTGCACTGGAGGGCATTCCATGCCCCCCAGACCCCCCGGTTTGAACAACTAAAAGTTTGTATAGATATAGTTTTGGATTAGTTTTATTGAACAAACAACTTTTACTCTTTCAGAACATTTACACCGGAGAATCTGAGGGTATCAAATACCCTCCAATGTACCCTCCCACAGTAACTTGATTATGGAATACAAATTAATAGAAATACCCCCTCCCGGCTGGAAAAATTAAAAGCCCCCAGACCCCCAGGTTTCAGTAACAAACAGTTTATGGCCATATTTTTTTATGAATTTGATTAAATTAAGAATTCTCACTCTTTCAGAACCAAATAGTTCAAGGAATATGAAACACCCTTTAGAAAGAGTGAAAGATGTTTAGATATTTATTCTATGAAATTAAACCCTCAGATTCTCCGATGGAAATGTAATGGTTCTGAAAGAGTAAAAGTTCCTTGTTTAATGAAATTAATCAAAAATTATTTTTTTATACTTTATATACTTTTAAACCGGTGGGTCTGAGGGGCATGGAATGCCCTCCAGTGCACTCGAAATTTGTTGACCCAGTAACTTGGTTATGGAATACAACTAAGCAGCAGTGTGACGTAAAGCACACAGGTGCAGTGACGGCGCCAGAGGTGGGACAAGTGCCCAACCCTGTTGATTGGAGGAATTCCCACCCAAGTGCCCACCCAAATTTTTCAGGAGCTTATTTCAATAATGTATTTTTTTAAGTTTATTTATAAATATTGTGTGCTCCTGCCCACCCCAAATATATTAGGCTCGTCGCTGATGTGATCTTTAGTTTAATGGTCTCATGTTAATGTTATCTTTCAAATTCTACAACAGTTTTGGTGGTATTTTCTACAGCCAATTGATTTTACATTAAATTTTACAATTTAATTTATATTTAATTAACTTTAATTCATTTTTATTTGGAGCAGAAAGAAAATTAAAGAAATAATTATGTAGTTTGTGTTTTTATCTTGGATCAAAATATAGTGTATGAATATTATTTCTATGCTGCTGCTATCAGCAACATATAACTCAAATATATAGGGTACAAAACACGCAGATATATAAGTGTTGTATTCAAAAATCGAAAACTGAGAATTATATATGATATCAAAAATATTACAAGATGAATATTTCTTGTTAGAATTATTATTGTGTTGGAGCCACCATTTTGAGGGGGCCGCGATTATGAACTAATATTGTTCAAGCACACAATATAAACAATATAAATTAGCAATAAAAAAAAATTGTTCCACTTTGAAAAAATTATTTTTGTATATCCATTGATTTTTGGGATTGCTAATCACAGTCAAAATGTTGTTATGCAATGAAAATGGTGCTTTGTGTATAAGAATTCAATTACGTAATATAAAATTTACAGCGTTCCTATAGCACCTGTTCTCCAATAAGTTAAAACCAATATTAGTTTTATAAAAGTTCGTAAGCATAATAAATAAGTTTTATTTGTAATTATTACAAATTATACGTCTTATTACATTAATTGTTCACACGATACGCTTTAGCTATTATATTTATAAATATTGTATGTACACAACAAATTCATATATTATTTTTCAAATGAGCTAGCGAAAATTAATTTGTTTATGATTTTAACTGTTCAAATTTTATTATGAATTCCCATAATAAAAGCCAAGCGAGTATTTTACAAGTATAATTATATTTATCATAATGGGGTATGAATTAATTAAAATGAAATACGCTGACAAGCGTGTAAAATAATATTTCAAGACGTGTGTTTAAAGCACTTGATTTGCCTTACTTTAAAATTTTTTTGGTAAAATAATTAAGTATAATGTTGTAATTATAGCTATATTTTACATATAAATTGTTTCCTGTCGAGCTTTCAGAAAAGTAGGTTCGTATTCATTTATGGGGTGCTCAAGAAGTACCTGTCTCTATAGTCCAAGTCTTTTAGCCATTTTCATAGATTTATTTGTATTCGAATAAAGTGTTATAGACCTGCACTGTTTCAAATTCGCCAAAAGTTCGTTTAAACGACATTACTTATGATTCATGAGTATTTTCTGATGCTGAAAGCACTTAACATTGTGATATATTACTTGTAGATCCATGGTCCATTGTCGAAAGACAATATTTTCCTGAATCGAATCCTTTGGTTTAGAGCAACATTTTCACCCCTTTAAAACAAAGTCCTTCTAAATTTTATCCGAATTAGGTATGGTACAGTGTATTTTATTGCTGTTGTGACTGTTGAGGTCGTAGTTAGACCGATGTAAATTTACGTTTGTGGTCAAGTACGAGTAAAATTGTCTGGCGGAACCACAGTCTCAAGTCACAAACCGCAAATCCTCGGGTTAAAGGACGTCATGGGACAAGCCATGTCACTAAATGGCTAACTTATCAAAGTACTTGCTGGGCTGTTGTAATTTACACTTCAAAATTTCCTTTTCAGATCCGATTATTTTATAATTCCGTCATTTATTATTCTGTCTAGTTCTAGTTTTTTTTTATAATTTTTCAAGTTTACAAAATTTAGTAGTTTATTACGAGGTAGAGCACGATACCTATGTGTATTTAAATATGAATGAGTTTTGTTAAGGAAAATAGCGGAAGTTGATAAAATAATCATGTTAGCACAAAAAACGAATACAGTATAATGATAAAATTAAATTACCACCTACAGAGATAAATAAGTCGAACGTATAAAACGAGTTATTAACTTTTTTTTTTACCGCTGTTTATGGGTATCGCGTTTGATATATCAAACTATAATGTACTATTTTTTTCTCACTTATTCTCATTATTGTTCTTTATGCAATCGTTTTCTGCCAAATCAAAATTTTTGGAAAAAGAAATCTTTCTAATATTTTGCTTTGAAATCAAGAAACACCCCAACCCCAGGAAGTACACTAAGCTTCCGAATTCTCTTCTTACAATAAACAAAGGGAGTCATTGAGACTTACACAAGGAGGCTTTATTAAAAAATAATTTTAAAGTACCTACAAGCTAAAAAATATTACAAAATCAGGAAACGCACTTCCTGCGATTTTGAATAATTAATAAGCGAGACTAATTTTTCCAAGTTGGTAGGATGTTCAAAAATGATCTTTCTTTTCTCAAAGATTTTGTAAAAAAGTTAATAATAAATATCGATCAACCACGTTGTATAGGTACAATGTTTCCAATGATGGTTGTAAGCACGACACGCGTTTGCAGGAAGGGAACTCCAAAAAAAGATTTTCTAAATAAGTTACTTTACAGCTTTTCTTTCGTTTGAATTCCAGTGCTTAACATAAAAAAGAAACGGTAAAACTTAATTCGGGACGGTGCACCCACCCTGTAAAATTAAATTTTAATTTGGAGCAAGCTCATTATTTGCAATTATGATATAATATTTATAACTTGTAAATTATTGGAGTGTTTGTGAAATTTAATTTCGTTCGAGTTCTTTTTGGCTCCCCGGATAATATTGAACCATAACAATCCATCAATTCATAATTTGTGAACAAAAGTCATAAATAATAAAACTTGAATCGTTTTAAACAATTTAATCAGAACATGTCCGACTTATTTCATTTGGTATGTGATCGAATTAAAATTTAATCTCGAACTTGTGTGTTTACACATTCTCGGTCTTACATATAAGAAAAAGTAAAAAGACAACTTCAAGAACCTGAATGACGATTTTTACATGTCAATAAAGGTGTTTACTTGAAAGGAAGATGTCGATAATTTTCCCGTTGAACTCATTTCTCAATTTTTTATAATATCGGCATAACTCGAATTAAATTAAATTTATAAGCCACTTAATTGGCTGCATATTTAGAAAAGTACACGATATCGTCATTTGAAAGGCTTATCTTCCATCTCTAACAAGTTTGCTGCAAGTGTATTTCCTCCCAGGCTCGGTAATGCATATTGCAGATCCCTTGATAGTGTCAGCTAGACGGCATTTTGCGACTCCCCGCTAATGTAGAATGTGTGTTTATGATTATATTTTATTAAAAGACTTGTTAATCGTTTGTAGATGAACAAAAACTTTACTTAATTATATAGAATCGGAAATAATCTTTTTTGTTCTGATGAGGATATGCATCGTGCGACGCTTGTTTATATACAATTATATGTTAAATTGCCAATAAAATATTGTTTAACTGAGTTAATTTTTTTTAACACCGAAGAAACTTCGAAATATTTAATAATATCATCGAATAGTTAAGTAAAAACTAAAGTACCATGCGCCTTATGGAGGGTTAATACAATTTAATTCTTTTTTTTTTAATTTTGGAATTGTTAAAAATTGAAATTATTTGCTTAAGAGTTGAATTTTATTGTTCGAGATTGTTATTTTATTTTTATGATTCCAGCTTTATTTTGTAAATCCAGATTTTGATTTATTTGTTTTGAATTTGTTTTGTAAATAATTTTCATGTAAATATTGGAAAATTTTGAATTTTGAAGTTGGTACGGGACAACCTTTGAGCCAGATTCATCGAAGTAGACGGACGTCTTTGCGGGAGTTCCCGTAAAATGTGTGAATTTTAAGTCTCAATTGTGGGATTGATAATTTTGATTTGAAATAAAGTTTTGAGTTTACGTAAGTTAATTTTTATTTTATATTTATATTTTAAAAGAATTTGAGTCGATGTGGTTTTCGTATCACAGGGAGCCTGCTTTGCCTGATGATTTCATGCTTCCGACGTTTTGAACTGGCTGAAGCCTTTTAGGTTTAACTTCGAAATTTTAAAATCATAAATTTCACGATAATATGTTACGGGAGCTTTGTTTACGCCTTCTTTCAAAAAGAAGTTTGGTTCGCAATTGAAAATTATTCTCTCACCAGAAGTAAGAGGTGGAGTGCTTTAAATTCCAGAATTTAAATTTTAAAACACAAAATAGTCAACAGCAAACAAAAATGAAAACGAGTAACTGTTAGATCAACTTAAATAACAACTAAACTTCTTTGAAGGAAAAAACCCAGCAGCAATTTTAAATGATTTCGCAACGGACAGCTCTAGATTATACGGCAATAATTATGTAAGCAGGAAGCGTCGTTTTTAGCCAATTAACGTGACACAACATAGCATAGCTTAACACAGAAGTTAAAATACATTGAAACATATGTGTGTGTGTTCATAACGAAAAATGACAACTGACAAATATGTTTCATACAACACATATGCTTCAATGTATTTTAACTGTTGTGTTAAGTTATGCTATGTTATATTACGTTAATTGGCTGAGAACGACGTTGAACTCACAAAGAACATTCCGAAATTACCGTTTCTGTTAAAATTACATAATGTAACCTCGAGTGCATTCTAACATAAGATATTGCTTTTCTTCTCAATTTTTCCTTGTTGATCACGCTAAGGTTTGCTACAAATATCAAGATCAGCTACATGATATTGCGCAATTATTAATGCATTGAAATTTGAGTTTTTTCCTTTGAGCCTAACTCACATAATGATTTTTTGACTACTATTTCTGTACTGTGATGGCAAATCTGCAATTGTAAGGAAGAAGGAAGTAAGTACACTTGTAGTTTTGAGTAAAACGCAAAAAGCTATCGTACATTGTCCCTCTTAAATGGATAACAATATTATATTGCTGTAATTAGTTGTGTTCACAATGAGCAGTTACTTTTTTTTCTTTTTATTTAAAAATATAACAGTGTACTTACTGCCTTCTTTCTTACGATGGCAGAAATAAACAAATAACACATCATAGAGCGTTAAATTTTGATCACTTTTTTGGTAGTAGAAACAAAAGTAACTATTGAAATAGGAAAAGTTTATAATATTCGTATTTGTGATTTACCTACAATGAAATGTTAAATTTGGATTATCAGATTTGATATTCAAAAATTATAGAATGGAAATCTATTAATCTGTTAAGTCAATAAGATCATACAATCCATATCTGCAAACTTAATGAATTAAAAAAGAGTAGAAGTATAACAGAAGCCTAAGAAACTGAGGTCATCTTAATTCCATTTTGTTTAATTTTTATTTTTAATATTTTAATGTTCTTTGAGCCTTGGCATCCTGAGAAATTGTCTATTCTCTATTCTGTTTAAGCGTCAAATAATAAAATGGCCAAATTGCATTAATACAATTTGTACATAAAAATACTAACAGTTTTCTGTCAGAACTGTAGCCAAGTTACCGAAGTTCGGTGATACAACATCACCAACGATATCGACTTGGAAAAGACTCTCAACTCGATAAATATCCCCAGGGATGACGCAAAACAATTGCACCAACAGCACCAATGCTGTTGACCATCAAATAAACCAATTTCCGTATTTGAAAAACCACCTGAGCAAAGGTTTATTTTCTACACATTAGATCAATGTGTATTGTTATATTTTTACACAAAAATATTTATTTGTATTGTTAACAAATTGTCTCAACACGAAATTGAAAAATGGGTTTAACAAATAATTAATTGTCATATTTTGTAGGTAAAAAAAACAAAAATCATAAAGACCTGCATTACTCAAATACCCGAAAATTTCATAACCAGATATAAAAAAGTCAAAATCTCGAAAATCAGGACTTTGCAATGTTGCCTGGAAGTAGGTAATCCAAAAACTAAGAGGACTGGATAGTCTTTCAGACCGCTGCATAGTTGTCCAATAAAAATGATCTTATTTTGGATATCTTAGAGATTCTCTTTTATTTTTTCTTTTTGGACTTTCTGATGTCTAAATATTGATTGGGCCAAGGGACAATGACTCGAACAGCCACTCAATAAGGGACAGTCCCGCTACTCCAATACTTGCCAATAAGTTCTGAAAAAAAAAGTTAAGGTTAGTTGAATGACTTCACAAACTATCATAGTAACAATCAAGTACATTCAACTTGTTTAAATATTTAAATAATAAGGATTTTATACATTTTTGCATCTATTTGTCACGTGCAATTTGTTACGTTATACCATTTTGTGATATTCTACAGAATCTTACACTATCGAATGAATATTCATTAGTATGTTTTAGTTTTAATGTTTTTATGGCACACGTGTCCAACATCTGAATTTTAATTGGTATTTTATGGTTAAGAAAACTAAATCTGCTTTTTATTCTAATTTTTAATTAACAAGATGGTGGTTCCAGAAAAAGTGGAATTTTCTATTACAGACAAAACAATAATGCTTCTAAACAAACTAAAAATTTATTTTTCATGTTCTATATTCTATTATTTTTCTCGATTTTTGATGAAGTTGAGAAGATTAACAAAATTTTGTTCCGAGATCGAGAGACGGCTTAGCTTGCGTCTATCAGCTGTCTTCTGAAATATGTAAATTTAAGACAAGCACCAAGGGAAGAAGCGGCTCCAAGAAGTGCATTCAATAAATTTTTCATAAATTCTAAACACCTATCGGTTATTTGTAGATGAGACACCTGTTGATCAAAGGCAGGCAAAACTGGAGGGTAGAAATTTTAAAATAATTTCTGAAAATACCCCGTAGGTTCGGTCTAGTATACAAGTTTGCAGCTGAAACTTAAAAATTTTTTCCTAATTAATCGCTGGAGCTAATTATTTTTAATAACGTAAAAGTTCTTTATGTTGCAATTATTTTGAAATTCCAGTTATTAGAAACGAGTTCTAATATATTTATTGTTATTCAATCACGATTAAGTTAATTTTTTCTTACGTCTGTAATTGCTGAGAAATCTATTCTGACAAGTTCGTGAACTTAGCTCTAGGTCTAGGAAATAAGTTGGAGAGAGAGTCGAGGCATACGAGTGGAACAAAGCAGGCATTGTTTACACGTCCAAAAGAAACGAATTACTCAGAAATGGTTCTTAAGCGACCATGTAAACATAAAGAGCCGTGGCGGCAAGCCTTGTTGAATGCTGGCAAGGACGACACGACATATTTTTATTTTTCCTTAGCTAGAGCATTTCTTGGCTCTCTTCTATTCAACCGCCACGTGATACCTTTTCTTTTCGCGAGGTATCAACACAGATTCTTTATATTTTTTATGGGTTTATTTGTGATACCACTTTGCTTTTATAATTTAAAAGGTCTAAGAGTTACTTTTATTTATATAAATTAAATAAAGTTCTTTTAAATAAATTATGACGTAAGACTCAAAATCGCGCTTGTGGATTCCATAATAAATGCTATTTCATTTTCGTTATATAAATAGGTTATATTATATTTAGTTGGATCTATTTTAATATAAATAGGTATGTAACTGTGCCAAGATTTAAATTATACAACTGTCGAGGAGTTACTTATAGTAATTAAATAGAAATTCCAATTAAAATACATATACGTGGGTTTATCCTATCACGTGAAGTAGGAATTTTTATAAGGATGTAACTTAATTAAATACTAAAATTAAGTGGAGATTTTCATCTAATTAAAAACATGCATAAGTGAATTTACAATGACTCGTAGCTGTTGATGATTTTTTACAAATAAAGGTATATCTATCACCGTCCTTAACTGGTTCTTAGTGTGAAATATCTCTTCATCGTTAGTTCTAATAAACACGCCAACTTACTTATTTCATTTATTCTTCTCCAAGATAAATTTTTTTTGAGCAATTGTGGTCTATGCTTCCTGCCCTGACACCCTTACGTGGTTGACAAAACTGAACACAAAAACACAAAAAATGTTTTACACATTTTTGACATTAAACACCAAAATACCTACCTACTCCAAAATGTATTATTAATGTAATAATTGCTATTTATAGACATGAAAGTTTCAGATGAGTTAATTAATGGGTTGTTTATCCACAAAATGCAGGTTCCACTCCTCATTAAAATGAAATATTTGTATGTTTTTCCCACGCTCATCTTCAACTAATTATAACTTTTATTAATTAGTATGACTATAATTTCCGAATTTTTCAGTTAATTTCTGTAAATAATAATACTAATAATGAATAAGCCGAACTCTTGGTGACTTTTGGGAAACATTTTTTTGTTATTGTAAATACGGTGAAATTATGCATTTGGAATAGCAGTATCTTAGTTAAGTTTATAGAGAAAGTTTTGGAGATTTGTTTGACATTGCAAACAAAAGGAAAGTTACATTTAAATAAATTAATAAAAAAATTTATTATTAATCCAGTGCTGAAAATTTGGGACTACCATTTAATAAAAAGTAGGTAAATAATGAAATACTATCGTTATAATGAAATCCATAAACATAAACTGTATCTACCTTAAATTATTGAATAAATTAAAATTTAAATTAAGCATTAATTAAATTAAAATAAATAGCGCCACAAGTGATTTTCTTGAATAATATTTCAATTTATCCTTATTGCGGTAGGCGGTTTTCGTTGCACAGTTAATAACTGTGTTATTTT
Organism: Cantharis flavilabris; assembly: GCA_949152465.1. Classification (NCBI taxonomy): domain Eukaryota; kingdom Metazoa; phylum Arthropoda; class Insecta; order Coleoptera; family Cantharidae; genus Cantharis; species Cantharis flavilabris. Next base: position 16,715,398 of record OX424435.1, read on the forward strand.
CATTCTATATTTTTGTAAATAAGGAATAAAAAATTAATATTGCAAAGCAATATTAATTTGTAGAAAATTTTAAAATATTGTTCGAATAAATACTAATAACTAATATTATTTTAAAAGTAAAAGGGCGTAACACTTTATAAATTACGCCGCAGGCGATTTTTGAAACAATTAAAACAACAAAATCTACGTGAAGGCTATCTTGAGTATTTTTATTCTTTCTATCTTTTACTACAGCAGTTAATTATGATAATTTATTTATCAGACATAAAAAATAGTATCGCACGAACAAGGGAGTGAAGGAGGTTATTTATCGCAAATAAAATATCAGGAAGTGATTAAAATTAAAATATAGGTTGAATTAGAGAATATATAGTTTTTAGTCGTGGAAAACTGCTGTCATCAGAAGACCAATGTCTTTAAAGTAATGTTTATCAACATATAAGAAACCTTCGTTAAATTTGAATTTTATAATAATTCATAATTATAATGTAAATTTTTTTGCTTTATTAATTATAATTTAATTAAATTTCATTCTTTTTGTATGTTAGTTTTTAATATTTTAATTTTAATGAAAATAAAAACTTTCATGCTTTCTCAAACAACAGTAGTAATACAAAATTACATTGTACAAAATTCAAAACTGGACAAATTCAAAATTTACGAATACATTTTCTAAAAATACAAATTTTACATTATTTCAATCAAGCTGGGTCAGCTTGACAAAGGAATAATCACAATATAATACATTATAATGTCATAAGTGATAGATAACATACAGGTTTTCTGATCTGGTAACAGATAATATTACTGTTTATTACTATTATTTAACTGATATATTAAGCTTCGAAAATTTCACCGAACGACGAGTGAATTTGTAGTATTTTCTACAGAATAATTGGGAAATTTGAAAAATATAGGCTTATTCCCTAGATCCCAGATGGTTGAATATTATAAAAAATATATTGTAGTGTTTCAAACATCAATTTTAATTTTTTTTAAATTTGTAAATAATTTTTAAAACTGTACAATAACGCGTGAAAGATTTTTAAGTCGGCGACAATTATTGTGGGAGAAGGGGCTTGTTCCGTTTTGAAGCCGCACGAAGCGGACGTTTTACGGGAGAGGTCCCCGATGAAATTTTGATTTTATAATTTGCATCCCGAGTTTGGGGATTTTGTGACTGAATTGAAAAAATAAAGTTATTTTGCGTGAGTAATTTTTGATATTATTTATTTGGATATCGTCCGAAGATTAGACGAATTTAGATGTTTTGAAATTTGGAGGATTGGTTAGAGATTAGATCCATTCATAATTTCATTTATGGTTAAATCGGATGATTTAGACGTTAATAATTTATTATATTGGGTTTTTGCATAATTTAAATTGTTAGAATTGGAAAAATTAATAAAATTGGTGTGCACGAGGCAGCTGGCCCGATAGCGATATACTCGCGATTGTCGTTCCATTTTGTAAATCGAAAAATTTATTTAAGAGTTAATTTAATAATTTCAATGGTTGAAAATTATTTTTGTGGATTATTCGGATTGCTCCCGACTTTGCTGAGCTACCCGGCAAAACAATTTTAAGTTGGGAAAGGAAGTCTAAAAATTAAATTTTTTACGACGTTCCACCACAATATAGTTAAAACATGAGAAAATATTACGTCTTAAAAATCACGTTTTTTTTCAGAAGCTGAAAATAATGAAAAACTTTTTTTTTTGAAAATAATATGTAAGAAAATTAATATTTTAGATTCACAAAGGGAAGATAAAATTTTCAATGTAACTCTGGTTTCTAATTCCAAATCTCAAAAAAAAATCCAAAAAAATTTATAACTCCAATTCCAAATTAGAAATTAATTTTAAATATATTACTGATATAAAATGGAAACGACGTTCAATCCAATAGAAAAATCGCTCATTTGCCACCGTATCAAATTAATTTTTATATTTGCCTTAATTTTGAACAAATTTTAATAAAATAGTTTAAATTTAACTATAGTTGAGCTTTTATTGTAATTAGTAAAAATAGTTGAGTAGGAGGTCAGTAAGAACAAAAATTAAGTTGCCCGACGTTTCGGGTACTTTTTATTGACTCATTTTCAAGGCTAAAAATAACAAAAATATATGAAAAAAAAACATGAAAAACTTGACATAAAATCAAAGAACACAATCAGAAATTATATTATATATATATATAAATTAGCACTACAGGCCTTGAAGGCCCATGGCTTGTTTTAAAACCGTACTTCACTCTCTTCTATCTTTCGCTTTATATTCCCAGTTTCTCACGTTCATGCCAACCAAGTCTTCTTTTACATCATTCTTCCACCGGTTAATTGGTCTGCCTCTTTTTCTTACTCCCCCAAACTTTGAATCCCATACTTTCTTTGGCGTTCTTGTGTCATCCATTCTCATCAAATATCCCGCTCATCTTTATTAAGAAATACATAAAATTGAAATACAAAAATTTAATATTAACATTAGAAAGAAATAACTGAAAATATTTGAAATTTGAAATAATTGAAAAAACACAAAAATCAGATGGAATGCTAACCTAAATAGAAAAATTTTGAAGAAAGATGTGACATCCTTCCGTGTTTTTGGCCGTGTTTGACCACGCTTCCATTTCGAAATTTTAATAATATTACGAATTAACAGTAATAAATATTCTACGATTAACTTATCTCTTCTATCTCCAAAATCTCAATCCAAATAAAAAATTTCCCCAAAAATATCCAAGTTTGTCCAAAATGTGAGATAATTTCTAAATTGAAAATAATTAAAATCACTTAAATACTCAAAAATCAAATTAATTTATTCTCAAATATAAAATCTCAAACGAAAATCACAAATTAAAAGTTCGATTTTCCCCACCTAGTTGTCGCAACCGGCGGGAAAATCAGAAAATTCAAAAATTTACAATAGTTTTCCTTTCTTTATTAACCCAAATATATTATAAAAAATATCTTTATAATTAACACTTAGATTATTATCTATTGAAATAATTTGAAATGGAAACATTTACACGTAGGAATTTAATTTTCTTATTCTATGTCAAAAGCAACTGCGAAGACATCTGTACGCTCAGACATTGTTTTAGAAGTTTGGAATAATGTAATATGTATTATGACTTACCACGATAATGACCAAGTGGTCTTCGGAAGCAAATGAGTTAAATATAATTAAATAGTTCATATAACTATATTAGGTAGATTTTAGTAGCGGAATTGGGTTTGCTGGTGTGGTGGGGAAAAGTAGCCATATAGTATTAATTGGCATCCGCTTCGTATACCATGTGGACCGATTTTTCAATTACCAATATATTATGGTAATCTCTGTATGCTACCACGCAAGTTGCAAGTAAATAAGTATTATAAAAAACATGAATTTATTTTTAATAAGTTTTGTTGAAGAAGTTATCGATTTTTAATGTAATGTTAATTATTTATTCGCGTTTATAGGAACGACTAGCTACCCACCTATATTTTGTGATTGATTTATAGTGTTTAAGCCAAATCGTTTATAATGTAGCTAAGTTGGTTCGAGTATGAAATTTTTCCCCATTAAGAGGTTGCACATTGTAATTGGGATGATGGCAGTTCTCTTATGTGTATAGAATAGCGTGTTGTGCGCGTTAATGTAAAAACTTTGTCAATTTCACGGGCCAATTATGTTTCAAATAAACCATTTACTGGAGTTTGACTGACACCATCTGAGTTTATCGGAGTGAAAGAGAAAGAAAACTAACAGGTCTTCATGTAATGTTTCCATTACACTCTTGCACTATAAGGTTAATTATATTATCAGGATACCTTATTGATATATGTGTATGAAATTCTTTGCCAAACTATCCCTAAGGTAATTAAGTTCATTTAATTACACCTGACAGGCAACTAATACTATGCAACCTCATAAATTGAAATTTCGTGTACAATCTCGTGGATACCTTCTCTAATGATATATAAACATTCCAAGCTTCACCATAAATAGTTCTAGCTCATCCTTTATTTATTAGATAAATGTTGCATTTTAAAACGGTATTTCGAATATTTATGCTTAGTAGGAAATTCTAATCGTAGTAATTTTTCTTTTAATTTGCACATTAATATGCCAATGGCCAATCGTTGTACCGTTTTAGGAAGAAAAAAAAAACTGCATCGACAAATTACCTATAAATATATTGTCGTTTTATAGTCGGGACGATTAATATTTATTTGTTTTTAATTGTCTTTGGTAGTGATTTTTTTAACTACCAGACACCGGTACACGCGGAGAATATAAAGTAACATAACATTATTTCCGATTTAATAACCGTTTTGATGTATGTCTTTAATTTTAAACCCAATTTGCTCTTGTACTTTATCAAAAATCACATCACGTTGTAACTAAGTACCTATCTAACTAACACCTTTTGGGGGGAAAAGCGCTTATATTTATATATGTATGTATTATCGTGCATGTTATGATGAGGTGGTATGTACTGGTTTTGGAATTAGCCATAAAAGCCATGAAATATGAAACTAACAACATTTTGCGGTAAGCGATGTGTTGCACGTAACCCACAGTTAAATGATGAGACTGTTTAACCTTACAGTTGCTATTTTGTCCGTTCGTGAATGGATATTTAACTGGTCGTTGTACTTGGGACAACCTTGAATATTGCCACAATATTTTTAGTATTAAACAATTTTTTCCACTTTGTTGTGTCTAATAATGTCGGGTTAAACTAATTTTCGTTTTGTTGCAGGGAAGACGTTAGAAGAAACTAATATACGAAGAAGAAGCAGCAGCTAGCTACTTTGAGTGAAGGTATGGGCCATTATTATTAATATTGTGTGAAATTTTCCAATTTTTTTGACAGCCAAGTTAATAACGGAGAATCGATAAGTAATATAGTGAAAATTGTGATCGTTTTTGGTGTTTTATTGTGCAATAACGAGTATTTGATGATTTTTTTACAATTTAAAAGTATTGACTAATAGAGGCGGTAATGATAACGTAAATTTTTTATCCACCTTCAATTTACATCAAACCTTTTTATAAGGACATGACAATTAACAAAATCTATTCTCTTCCTATCCCAATATCGAAGTACATTAGTGTGGCATAATTACACTCTGTTGTCTTGAGCAAATTGATTACAGCTCAAATTAAAGTTTTTGCATGCAATGATTAAACATAGATGCTCGGATAGCTATAATAGCATTTTAATTAGAAACTGCCCATGACAATACTGCCAAGCGTTTAGCCATCAGTTGCAGCAGCTTGTTTGCTAAATTTTGCTCGTTATAGAAACGTAAAATTGATGTGTGTTTTTGTAGAAAAAAATTAAGTTTTTGCCCGGCAGTTTCACATTTCTAACGAACCTCCAAGGTGCATAAATTTACCTTTATATTTTTTAATAATAATGAACACCACCGTAGATACATATATCCGTTCGGGTCGATGATGTATGTGGAAACATTGATGCTGCGTTCGTTATAATCACATATTGGCAATTAGTTAGGGGACTAAATTGACCGCCATCATTATATTTGGTTGATTTATTTTAAACGATTTGACACACGTTAAATTTGAAATTGGTTCAGGGGTAATCTAACTTTTCAATTAGGTATATCAGTTTAAAATAATTTTTTGTTATTACCAAATATATCTAGAATAAGAAATGTCTTTCATTAATTATATAACCTTTGCCGTTATAAATAATATCGCTCGACTATAATAAATATTAATGTCACGAGAAATATATATTTTTAATTTAATTGCTCAAAAAAGTCGAAAGCTACTGTACATTTCAGCTACTACTACAATATAAGCCTTATTATCTAAAATAATTTATGCTTAAACGTATAAAACGCTTTAAATGAAAATATTATAAAATTACCAAGCCAATTATTATTAATTACTTTAATGGTCATTTTAATTCCTGCATAAGTGGCACTTAATTTCATTGCGAGTTATCGTCAATAGTTGTACAAACCTTTATTTAATTACAATAAAATTGCTAATATTTATCAATATCAATCGCTATTATTGTTTACACCTGGATTACCTAGCCACATAAATAATGCTCTTATATTAATTTATCTAATTTTTAAATTTCCACTTCTAATTGGGAAAAATACCTACAGATTGGAATTTTTTTTATTAATATTTATGTGTCACTAGGTTTGGAACGCGGCTACGCCCGGTTTAAATCTTTTGGTATGTTATAATTGTTAACATGCATTTAACTCGGCACTCAAATTATAAATACGTTTCGGACTACCACAAGAATTAAAATCAAATTCAAATAAGGTTTACATTCCTTTAGGAATATTCCTACTCCTTTTCAGAAGTCTTTATAATTCAATTCAGGTGAATCACTCCTGTTGCTAACTTCTTCTTTTTTCATAGTCTAGCGTGTGTTTTTGCCTCATTCACTATTCTTTTCCATTCCAATCTATCCTCGCATCTTTCTTTCCATCTCGTTACTCCCATGGCTTTAAGGTCATCCATCACTTCGTCCATCCACCTATTTCTTGTTCTTCCTCTAGGTCTTTTCTCATTCGGTCTCCATTCTGTTATCTGTCTTAATTCGCTTTGTGGTTCTCTTCTTGTGATGTGCCCCAGCCAGCTAATTCTTTGAGCCTTCATGTACCTCACAATGTCGCCTTCGCCCAATGTCTTCATCACTTCGTTGTTTGTTCTTTGTCTGTATTCACCTTCTCCGGTTTTCTTCATACCCATAATCACTCTCATCATTCTTCTCTTGAACGCTCTCAGTCTTTCCTCTTCTCTCTTTGTCAAGTTTATCGTTTCCGCTGCGTACGTTACTACCGTTCTCACATATGTCTTGTATATTCTTATCTTAGTTCTTATCGATATGTTTTTGCTCTTTAATATTTTCTTGTTTACATGATAGGCCCTCCACCCCGCTTGTATCTTCTCATGTATTTCCGATGTTCTATTGTTGGTCTTGTTTAGCTGGAGTCCCAGGTACTTGAATTGTTTTACATTTTCAAATGTATAGTTTCCAATTTTAAATTCGTTTTGGCTTGTGTCTTCGCTTCTGCTAAGGTTCATATACTTGGTCTTGCTCTCATTTATTCTTAGTCCCATCTCTTTCGCTATTTCTTCCATTTCGCTGAACACTCTGATCAATTCTTGTTTTGACCTGGCTATAATAACAATATCATCAGCGTATGCTAATATTTGCCATTTTTTCGTCACAATTGTTGCTCTGTTTCCTAATCTTCTTATGATGCTCTCCATCACCAGGTTAAACATAGCAGCCGACAGCGCATCACCCTGTCTCACTCCTCCACTGATTGCAAATTCATCTGTTTCTTCTGTACCAATCTTCACAGTTGCTTTCGATCCTTTCATTGTCATCTTTATTAGTAGTTTCAGTTTCTGTGGTATTTTCAATTCCTCCAACACTTCATACAGTTTCTCGCGTATGATCGAATCAAATGCCTGTCGAAAGTCTATAAACAGCAAATGCAGCTCTATATTATGTTCGTACGCTTTTTCGTTTATTTGCTTCATTATATGCAACGCGTCTATCGTTGATCGTTCCTCCCTGAAACCGTGTTGGTATTCACCTACTTTGTTCTTAATTTCAATTTTTACTCTTGTTATATATGATCCTCGACAGGATTTTATATGCCACTTGCAGTAGAGTTATTCCTCTATAGTTTTCGCATTCCTCTTTATCTCCTTTTTTGTGTATCGGCACTATCCTTCCTGTTCTCCATTCTCTCGGCATTTTCTCTTTTCTCCAGATCTCAAGTATCATCTCGTACAATCTTTGCTGAGTTCCTTCTCCTGCATTCCTCATCATTTCACCGCTTATTTCGTCTCGTCCTGGTGCCTTCCCAGTTTTTAACTCATTCAATATTGTTTTCATCTCTCTGTATGTTGGTTCCGTTACTGTTGTTTCTTCTTTTTGTTCTTCCTTTTCTACCTCAGCTTTTTCATCATCTACTTGGTTCAACAGTTTCTGAAAGTGTCTCTTCCATATTCCTTTTATTTCCCTTTCATTGTCACCTCTTCTTCCATTCTCGTCTTTCATTGTTCTTGTGTTTACTTTTCGTTTCCTTGTTTGTTGTTTGATTCCAAGATAGAACTTCTTAGCGTTATTATTTTTACAGTTATAGTCCATTTCGTTCATGATGTCGTTTAGCCATTTTTCTTTCTTTCTTTTGTATATCTTGGTCGCCTCCTTCATTTTTTCTTTGTATGTAATTCTGTCCATTTCTCTTTTTGTTTTCATCCATCTCAATCTTGCTATTCTTTTGATGTTTGCCATTTCTTCACATTCCCTATCGAACCATCTCTTGTGTACGACCTGCTTCTTAAATCCCACCGTTCTCTCTGCTCCAGTTCGCATCGCTATCTTGATATTTTCCCATTCTCTATCTATATCCTGTTCTTTCTCCATGTTCTCTATTATTCTATCAGTCTCCTCTTCATATTTCTCTTTGATCTTGGTGTCTGTCATCTTTTCTATTGCTAGTCTTTTTTTGTGCTCTCTTCTTATCTTGTGTATGTTTATGTGTGCCAGTTTTGCAATTACTAGGTAGTGGTCAGAATCTACATTCGCTCCGCGGTATGTTCTCACGTCTTTGATGCAATTTGTTCCTTTTCTCGATATGCAGATGTGGTCTATTTGGTTTCCTTCTTTCTCGTCATTTGCTCCGGGTCTTTTCCATGTTAGTTTGTGTATTGCTTTGTGCTTGAATTTCGTGCTAATTATATACATATTCATCGCTGCTGCTATATTACACAATCTTCGTCCGTTATCATTAGTGTCTTCATGTATCGTAAATTTGCCTGCCACTCCTCCAATGTAATCTTTCTTCCCAATCTGGGCGTTAAAATTACCCAACATTATCAAGATATCACCCCTAGGTACTGTTTCAGCCACCCTTTCCAGTTCACAATAAAATTGTTCTTTTTCATCATTACTCTTATCTTCAGTTGGCGCATATGTAACTATTATACTTATATTTATCGGTTTTGCCTTTAATCTTATATATGCTATTCTGCCGTTAATTGGTTTAAATTGCATTATGTTTCTCTTCAAATCGTTTCTTATAAAGTAACCAACACCCCTTTTTCCTTGTTTCTCTTCTCCTGAGTACAACAATACGTATTCACCGGCGTTTACCTCCCCATTACCCCCCCCATCTTATCTCCTGTATCGTTGCTATGTTGACTCCGTACCTCTTTAGTTCTCTTGTTGTCTCTTGCATCTTGCCCTTCCCCAATTAAATTCCCCAATTAAAATATATTGGCTAATTAACGTTACAGGGGTTGTATACATAATTTCTCTTTTTTATTTTTTATAATTTTTAAACATTTTAGATTTTATTTTACTTGCTATTATGTAGTAAGAAAGATGTGGGTATTAGTTGTATTATATTTATAATTTTCAAATTGTTTTCTGTGATTAAAATTTAATTATTAATTTATTCGAGTAACTAATCAAAGGATATTTGTTTTCAAAAAAGTTAAAAACCAACAAAACATCGTCTATGTTAATCCTAACATATTTTAATTTTCTAAAATGTTTTCGGATTTTTTCAGATTTCCCTTGTACATCAGATTTCCCCAGTGATTATCCCCTAGAATTCATTTAATTTTGAGATTACGAATGAAGCTTAAAGGCAATGACAAGTCAATCAAGATCTTTTGCTTTAAGGATCGATAATTCAATATTGGTTTATACCTGATATTAAGCCAAACCGAGTTTCAACTGCTGTGTTATATTTTCTAACATTGTAAACAATGTAAGGTAGCTTTTGTAAAAGATCTGAAATTTCAGCTTCAGACTGAGACTGAAATACTGACTTTTTTTTGAATTTTTGGTATACTGGGCGGGGGGGGGGGCATTGAACCAGAGGCATCGGTTTCAAAGCCGGAAAGTTTTAGTATAATATCTTATATGATTTACTTGGGTTTTCTTTAAAGTTTTTGAAAATTTTATTCAATTTTTCTCTTTTTACCTTATATTTTCTGCTAATTCGGTTGCTATAAGATTAATATTGGAAAACATAGAAAACATAGCAATGCTTACCGTGGGCTCTGGGAGATATTCAACAAATTTTTGTGTAAAACAAAATATTAAAGTAATGCGCAATGCAGGCAATAACTACTAGTCAACGACGCGAGTTTTAAAGATATTCACGGTTGCTTGCTTTAAGAATTTTTTTTTCAAACAATTAATTCAACGTTAAAATGTCCCATCAATTATTAAACATTATTTATACTTTTAAATATAAAATTTAAAACAAAATTTAGTTAATTAAATTAATTAAGTATAATTTCTATTATATTATTTGATTTAACTTGCTATATTGAAGTTTTTAATGTTATTTATTCTCACAAGTTTTATTTTTTCTTGGATTTAAGGCTGCATTAGCTGTTTTTTAACAGTTTACCTCTCAGAATATTCTGCTTTAATTGTCATCTTTCCTGGAGAGACTGTTAATATTGCAGACATTCTCTTCTTTTTATTTTTCCTTTATACATTTACTCTCTGTCCTATTGGTAAAATGTCTAGCAAAGTTGTTTATAAGAGTTGGTATAAATAGGATATTCGTGTTTACAAATGGAAGCTGGGGGTTTTTTCCACCACGATCAAAATATCAGATTAAATTTCAAACACTTTTAACTGGCGATTTCATAAAACTGATAAATATTAAAATTAAAATGGTATCACATAAATACAAAATAAATAATATTTACTTGAATGAACATTACGTTCACAAAATACTTTTAACATGTGTATGTTAATCTGATTTGGGGAGGGGCGTACTGCCGAGGGGTAGGGTTAGTTCTTCCAACTACGGGTGTCGTCATAAATCGATTAACGAGATTCCCATTTATCATCATGAAATTGTTTCAACCTCGGATCCAAAATTATTACAAATACTGAAAAATTAATAAATATGAATATCATCTTTAGGAAGAGAAGACGTGTTGACTGCTAAATTCGATGAATCGATTTGGAAAAATATTTGCTCTGTGGTACAATCTCGAGAAAATTAAAATGATTTGTTTCGAAGTGTGTGGAAAAACAATAAACTTTTTCATTTGAATTAATTGATAGTTCGATTTTTAGGTCACAATTGTGTCCCTATTTCAATTAAGTAGCAATGCCGATAGTTTTGATTAAAATCAAATAACATAGTTGCACGATAAATAGACTGAAGTAATTACGAGCGATACCATGAGATTACTGCAGAACTAACATTTATAGTCAGAATTTAATAAAATGCCATTACAATTATTAGGATATAACAAGACATGGAATGTTATTAGTTTATTAGATTTTATTGGAAGTTCCATGATCAAAACGATTTTATAGCTTTGCTTTATGTAGAATATTATTCGAAGTTGATTATAACTTACCGTTAAGCGAGATTATAATCACTTATATAATAGACATTCAAACTTGTAAATATTAAAAATATCTATACAAGACGAATCCAAACTATTCATCTTTATTTTGGCTAGTAAATATTGCCTAGCGCAAACACACCAGCTCATCACCTCTGGAAAAATAGCATTTTAATTTTTACATTTTTTTATTGGATCAGTCTGTAATGTATGTGCGAACATTTTGTTCTGCTTTAATGCAATTATTACTTGACGATGTTACAGCAACACGTAGTTGAATATTAAGTGCAGAGTAAGTTTAAAGGGCTTAAAATTTGCTTTCTTGCAATTATTTTTGTTTGATTAGAAATATCTAAAGATTAAAACCTTTCAAAAGCGATCAAGTACTTGTAAAGGAAAATTTTACATTAATTAAATTACGACAAACAGAAAATATGTAGTAATTTTTCACCTGTCTGGAAGAATTACCTTCAACTTTAAAATTAGAGTTTATTTATTTATGTGAGAACTTAATTGAGGTGGTTAGGTCGAAAAACGTAGTGCGGAATATTATTGTCCTCCAATATAAATGAACTTTTTAATGGAAAAAAATTTAATAAATGAGTGGTGTTTGTTGCTAACATATTTGATAATATTATATATGTTACGTAGGTGATTTGGAGAGACGACTTCCCCATAGTAGGACGCAATCATGAACAGAGAACAATGAGTGCTAGCGGCCGGATGTTCGCTCGGCTGATCGGCCCGGTGCGGGATTCCCTCCTGCGTTATAAACTGCCATCAAACTCATTGCCGTTGAAATATATTGGTCTCCCCTATTCTTCGCATTCCAGGGTACAATGCTCTATCCCGGCTCCATAACGACCGACACAAATCTCTATTATAAATGGGATTCCGGCAATTGCTTAATGTTTGGTCAACGATATAGAAATTATTATTTAATTCGTAGGGTTCCTCTAAGACGAAGCCGATATAAAAGGTGATCGTCGAGTGTTTATTTATTAATTGGAATTTTAAATTGTCTGGATGCTTGTTTCGGTCTCGCGACAGAAAATTGCGATATCCCACTCACAATTGATATCGAGAATTTGAGTCCACAAAGTTATGTCTTGTGTTTTACTAACCCAACAAGAATATGTGTCTTATTGTTAAATCGACAAGTCTTTGTTGTATTATTAAAATATTTCAATGGGTGAGTAAACACACTTGTTATATTGGATGACTGCACCAAATGACCATGTTTGTGATTAGTTGAAAAATGCAATTCACTCTGATGAATGAGACTATTGAATATTTCCATTCTGAACTTTAATTCCCGTCATAGGTGTTCATATATTTTGTGTCGGATTCACTTCTTCCCGTTGTTCCCATCATAAATCCATCACGGCATCGATGGATTTTATTGGTTTTATTGGCGAGAAAGCTAGAGTTATGTTTTTACAAATTTTTTTTGAATTTCTTCCACGACTTTCTCTTCGACATTATAAAAGTCTTCTTCAGATTTATCTCTCTATTTAATTAGCAATTTACATATTAATCTTAATTTAAATTAATTTACCTCATAAAAGGTATGGTCTCTGAATAGCCGATATGTGTGTTAAAATTATTTTATTTACAATCTTGTTTTTAAAACTTTCCAACCTGTTTTAAACATTCTTCATCACGGCAAACCGTTATGCAATTAATCGCCTACAGAATTTTTGACCTTAGGATAATTTTATACAAGTTTAGGTTTGGTACCTTATACATATTTTATTATAAAAGAACTTCTTCAAATTAGGTTGTACCAATTACATAAAAAACTACTTTTAGTTAAATTGTTCGATTTTTATATTATTTGTTCAAGTGTATGTAGGCATACATTAAGTATTTATATTTTATACGTATAACGTATATTTAATTTACGTATCAATCGTTAACACAGGTTCTAATCATTAAATACATATGAATTGAGAATGATTTGTACACGCAAAGCTTCAATGTCATTGCTAAACCCTTTGGGCATCGTAACGATTAATATAAAAAATTTCATACATATTTTTATTAAAAAATTTAAAAAAAAGAACTGAAAGATTTCAACAACAAACCATCAGAGAAGAGTACGGAAATCTATTTCAATCTGATGGCTGCAGAGAATATAATCTATAATCATTCCGAATAATTTAAACTGTTCGATTGCAAATAATAATTGATTTAATCTCGCAATGTTCAAGAATATAATTAAAATTAAAAACATCTCGTGCAACATGCGATATTACTCTTACAGGGGGTCTGCCCAGGAAACGAGTAACTATTGCAAAGGGCTATGGCGCTATAGCAAGGAAAAGGAAAGCGGTATAATATTCGGTAAGCTACAATCTCGGTGCAGCTAGATTAACTTAATATAATCCTCTACTAATCAAATATTTGTCGACAAATGTATTTAACGTTATCGTGTATATCTTTATAAAAATATGTTACGCAAGTGAAATCTACAGTTTAACGTGGAATTTGAACCACGTCAAACAGGCATTAATTTTCAACATTGATTACTTGTCTCGTTATCGAACAAACAAAAATGTCTGAACACTGCGAAGTAAGTTAATTTGTAACACACAACAAAATTTCATAAATATATGACTTTGGATCAAATTATTAGAATCCCTAATTAAAATTACAAAAATTTTACAAACCGATACCTAATTAGTGTAAAATTTTCCAATTTGATTTATCTATTAATTAACGGTAAAACATATTCGCATGACAAATAAATTCATTAAATTGGCAGTGAAAAAATCTAAATTGATGTCAATATAAAGTTAACCAAATTAGCCAAGCGATAAATTATAGGCTACTAATTACATAGATTTAAGATCAAATATAATATTTTACAGTACCGTAATCATTAGATTTTATGGTGAAGAGGAATTCTCTAACATCTTCCTGCAACTAGTGCGCATGAATGTATTAACAAGACGTACGTCAGTTTCATTTATACGCTCGGGTACGGGTATGAAATATCCCAATATTTCAAAATAGATACTCTTGCTTCTCGCTGGGCTACGAAACTAATATTTTATTAAAATAAATTTAAAAATTTTAACTATTAAATCAATTAACTTTTTAATTAAATTATTTATTATTAAAATTAATTACTTTATTTTTTTTAATTCGTGTAGCTTTACTAACTAAAATTATCCAATTGAACTCCTAACATAATCTAGAGTTTTTTTCTATTTTTATTGTTTTCATAATGACAAGAATAATAATTTGTGTCAATTACTGCAATACAATAAAATTAGAATCGAAAACTTTTTACATACGAAATTTTAATCAAATTTCTTTGTTTTAAGTATAATGATTATCGAAATTATTGACTTTTTTTTATAAAGACAAGGAAACTATAAACAAAGTTATAGGCAGTTAAAATTATAATTCTTATATAATAGCCTAGAATTAATGGCTTTCTAGTTTCCGATTAACTTAATTAAAATTTTATAAATCAAAAAGTAAAAGGATTTCGGTCAATAGGTAAGATCAAAAACTTAAAAGGAGTTTTTTCATAAATTATCAAAAAATTCCAATGCAAAATCCTATCTTTCTAGTTCCGGAATTTTCGAGATGGAATAACTTCAGGAATGTTTTTAATGAAAAGAGTGGTTTTCCACCAGTAATTCAGAAATCGTCAACTGCATTTCAGATTTGCCAGTTGATATTCAGAAATCGTCAATTGTAATTCAGATTTGTCAAATGATATTACAATTCACGATTTCTGAATATCGGTTGATAAATCTGAATTACTGGTGCAAAAGGTGTAGATCTGTAATTTTCAAGTTTCAAATGTCCAAAAACGGACAATTTTGTTTTTGCCCCTTTTTACCCGAAATTGTGAATGATGCATAAATTTTAATGTTTATGTTTGTAATGTAATCTTCAAACTTCTTCTTCAAACTGCAATTGCAACGATGTATCGACCGGGGATAGTGAAATTCTTTGGAAATATTGGAAATAACATGCAAACAACGAGAATTGTAGTAACATCAGCAACCATGGACTGGGAATATCTCTGAAAACGTGGTATCTCCCGCTCAGAATTATGATTAGTACCTGAATTTTATACAGATATTTTTTAGTTGTCTTCCACACAGAGGAACGATTAGATCTCTTCTAAAATTATGAACAACAAAAGAATACCTTCCCTCACACCAAGTTGTTAATTTAGCAGGCACGCAAGGATTTGAAAACAAATTTTCTGTATAGTTTTGATACAATTTTACCTGAAGAGTAATTTCCATAAATTGTAACTTGCTACCAAACGTTATGATTTATCGTTACACAATATAAGTAAATCGGACCCAAAATTATTGCCAATTAAAAGCCAATAAAACAGCAGCTGCGGTTCACCTTCTTGCAGAAAAGAACACCACAATTTGTGTTAATCGACCTTGAAACAATACGTTTTTTCAATCATTGGTTGAAATGAAACAACAGAGTAGAACAGCAAAATTTTGGTGTATTGTTGACTTCAATTTTTTGACTCGTATGCTTGTCGGTCTGTTTGTGACTTCATTACTCTTCAACGAAAGGTCTAATTTTGATGCAGCTTTTTTAAATGATAGGGCAGTTAGCTGAAAAAATTTGTTATTTTGCTTATCTTCAAAAAAATAATAAATGATATTACAGGATATCAGGATAAACCCTGAAATAAGGATAATAAATACGACAAAATTCATACGAACAATGGTTTGGAAATGTAACTTTCTACAAAAATGTCCGGGATAGCATATATTTATATTTATTAGTTTAGGCGAAGGATTCAAATTGGCAGATTATGATTTTTAGTTCTTTTGTTTTTTTTTAATTATTAAAAATTAACCTGGGACCCAAAATTCTTAAAGCCGTTTTACATTATATGACTTTTCTTATGAGTTATCATAAGAGATAGCATAAAACACAGTTTACACTGTACATTATTATGTTTCTCTCTTTGAATTATAAAAATTATAGTGTAAATCATATTTTATGTTTTCTCCTATGATAAATCATAAGATAAATCATATAATGAGCGTTTCATATTGACTGTTCCCTGTTCGTAATATAATTATTGATAATAAATTCCAAAAGATGTGTTTGTTTTACTACTACTAAAAATTTAGTAGCCACTAACTATGATGTATTCAATTTTTTTAAATAAATTAAAGCAGAAAATTTCCATTTGGTTGCGGATCTTGATCAAGTTTACAAACAAATGTTATTATGTAATATATTTAATTGAATTGAAATTATAACATTTATAATAAAAAGGTTTAGAAATTAATTAGTTTTTAATTAGTTTAATTAGTTTAGAAATTTTTTAAAACATTTAAACGTCGATTTGCTAGGTTCTTACGTTTTATGCTATTAAGAAATATATTATAATAACATTATGAAATTATAAATAATCAAAAACATGAAAAAATTTGATTGTTATTGTTTACTTGGCATTTAATTTATTGGCATGTCATTATTAATTATTGACTTATTTTAGAATTCAAGTTTAAAATCACATGTAAATAATTCGTCTTACTATGTTTTTCGATTGAACGCTAACGTGATCGATAAACGCCAGTAATTTTGTATATAAATTGGTAATACCGCTATATGCAATTCGATGATTGTGATTGCATTGACACGCAAAGCAGATTTTTAATTTTGTTTTAGATTTTATTAGGATAACAAAAATGCCAACCGATAAAAATGAGTGAGTTTCTTGTAGTGGCGGCTGGTACTCGGAGGGTGATGGGGTACCCCCCTTCCAAAGTAAAATATACTGATACTCATTATCTTGTCAGTTGATTATCGCCTGATTTTTGATATGTTCAGCTATAATATAGCAAATTACGAGGTATAAGCTTACACGACTTGAAATCATAAAGACTAAATTGTAGATGATAAAGTAATATCAGAAGGATGCTGCAGTTATATAGTAGGTAGTATAAATAAAAATATATTTATAGGTTTGTTGTTCTTTACGCTTTCACCGATGACTGTCATTTCAAATTATTGTAAGTGTAAGATGGTTCCAGATTACCATATGTTCTTTAATAATTACTTTATTTTGTTTTTTAATAAGGGTTGCGCTAGTGGTAAGTTATGTGTAACCAACCATTTTGCACCTGCTTTTTTCAACGAAGTTGCGTGAGATCAAAAATACAAACAAGTAATTATGACCATTATGTCGTGGGTTGGATTCCACGTTAATTACATTACGGAAAATCTGTAACCTTTGAAGGTAATTAAAAAAATTAATTTACAAGGATAATTCATTTGTATATAAGTACTGTCGTAACAATAAAAAAAACGTACATAATCTTTTTTTTTTTAATCTATTATAAGATTTACGTTGGTGCAATCGGCTAGCACGCTAATTCTTCATTTCATTTCTTTTAGAAAATCCATCTAATTCGCTATATATAGCTAACGTTACGTACATACATACATACGGAGGTAATTTTTATTTCAATTCTCAATACACATTAATTAATTAATACATTTAAATACACTCTCGAGTTAGATTTTTAATTCAATTGTGCTTCGGCAATATTTTGAAGAAATCTTTACAAATGGTTTCCAAAGTTTGTAACATCAATTAAATAACTAATGAGCTAATTAAATGGAATTCACTGTAATGAATACCACAGGGATTATTATTAATTGAAAGCTATGCTAATTAATGCTTTGCTAAGCAAAGTGATTTAATTAATGTAAAACATAAGAGTTGTAAAATATAAGGAATGCAAGAACTACTACTATTTTACGGTGGCTTCGGTGTATACGAGTTAATTTAAAAATTGTCGATATAAGGGTGAAGTACTTTTTAAATTACCGAAAAAGTAATAATAATAATAAAAAGCGATATTTGGATGAACTTACAAAATTGAATATTATTAATTAATATAATAACACTTTTTTATTCTCATGTTTATATAAAAATAACATGGAAAAGTTGTTTGAAAGATTTAAGCTGCTCATTCTCACAGTGGATTGGAGGTTTTCTATTTTCCGAAGTAATTTATTTTACGAATTTCTCGGGAACAAGATATCGACTCGGGTAAGTTTATTGAAATAGTTTTCCAATCTACTTTTTTGTATAATAACCAGAGCCAAGTAAGTTGAAATATATCGAAGAAAAACAACGGCAGGGGTTCAATTGCAAATTCAATTTCAAATGGCCGAAGCCAAATAAAATACTAATTCAATAATAGCAGTCACGTCGCTCTCCCCCTGCCCGAAATTTTCAACTTCCGTCTACAAATGTAATTTTTCACACAAACAGTTGATATGATAAAAGTTTTTCTCATTTTTCTTCGCCCACTTTAATAACGCGCGCCCATAAAATCCAGCCTGTATTTTTAATTACGTTTCGCTGGCTTTGAGTTTATTTTAGAAATGTATGATTAGTTTCCACGGCAGTCATATTGTCAAGGTGCCTATGGATATTAAAGGTTTACAAAAAAATTTCTCTTTTATAAGTTGGATGTATACTACGTATACCTAAAGGTATAGGTGCTCCGTTTAAAAATTTTTAATTAGGAAAATTATAAAGCTTTTCACATTTCTCGTTTCCAACAGCCAACACTATCCAGACGATGACGAGTGAATGGTTATGATTTTTCTCGAATAGTTTTACAACAAATGAACGATTGGCCTTGGAACTTTCATCTTCTCCTATATATAAGCCGCGGGACAATCGCTTTGTTGCGGTTGTTGATTATATATTAATTAAAATTTTGATGAATCACCCCCAATTGTGTCATACTTCCACGTTCGTTATTAGAAATTTATCCTTTGTTTCGATTTTGTGATATTCATCAATGTCTTCTCTCGTAAATTATAATCCTTTGCAAATTGCGCTATAGTTTAATGGCGCCTGTTGTGGACGGCTGTTTTATTAAGCACGAAATATTTCCAGAAATCGATAGCTCTCCTAATTACAAGCGCAGTCTAATTAACGATAAATAGGAAATTGTCCCGCAATACTTTCAAACGCGCCCTTTCAAAATGCCTGCCTAGCGAATTAATTAATTTACAGATTACACGTTACGTAAATTAAACGATACACTTTGGAGAAATATTTTGAACTGTTGTGTTATCAAAATTTGCTGTATAATTAAATGTGATCGATAAATAACTTTAAAACTTTAATTTTCACCCATACTTCCCCTCCCTCCCCCCGACGTAATTATTTGTATTGCGGCAAAGAAACCCAACTAATAAGAAAATTAGGGTTGGATCAGCATTTTAAATTTAATTGGTATATTAAGTTGTCGATAAATCTAATCAGAAAAGATATCGCTAATTATTTTCTTTTCGAATTGGCAGTCGTGGGCTTAAGTACGTAAGAAGAAAGTAGTTGTACAGCTAATTGGCATTGATTTATCGAGAGTGTGGTGTGAGAACCAGAACAATGTGGACATAATTTATAGATTAATTAATAGAAACGTTGTCTTATATTATATTATATCGATGTTTCCTATATAACATTTTTTTTATTTAAATTCTCCTTTTCTCTTTGTATGCTTTTAAAAGAAAACAATTTATTATCCTACAATAGATTAATTAAACTTCGATATTTTTAATGAATAGTTAGTTAACTCCAAAGGGTTCAAATTGATTACGAAACGTATAAACTGTCAATTAAAAGCTTAAGGGTACTATTCACACGCGAGCATGCTCGGCGGATCTGTCCGGCGGACAGATCCGTCATTACGTACACACATGCGGACATATCTATTGTTTTACTATTCACACGCGGATATGCTCGGCGGATTTGCTCGGCGGACAGATCCATCATTACGTACACACAGTCGATCATATCTGTCGTCTGGTACAGTCGCTTTTTACTAGCCGCGAGTGAATATGGATTCAATTATAAGAAAACGAAATATTGCATTAGTCGGGAGTTATTTGGCATTGTTTGAAAATAATAAAAAAAAAAAGAGTTTGATGTAAGCGTTGGTATTTGGAAAGACAGAAATATTCTCATATGAGTTTACTTAAAGAACTGGAAACCAACGAGCCTAGTGATTTATATAATTATTTGCGTATGGACTGTGAATCCTTTGAAACATTGTTGGAGTATATCCGGCCCATGATTGAACGACAAAATACACATATTAGAGAAGCAGTGAGTGCCAGAGAGCGATTAGTAGCCACTTTACGTTATTTAGCCACCGGAAGATGTGCTGCCGATCTGAAGTTCACTTGTGCTATATCACCACAGCTATTGGGAAACATTATACCTGAAACTTGTTCGGCATTGTTTAAGGCGTTAAAAAAAAATACATGAAGGTATGTTATTTCTATATTCATTAATTTTTTAAGTAGGTGCGTCACTATTATTATATGAAAGAAATTCAGGAAGGTCATTTGTTGTAGAGGTATTGAGGTATTCAGGTTGTTGGTCGTGACGAGAATATGGGTCGTATCTGCCAGGATGGTATAACGGTACAGTGTGTGAAATGTTAGCAGGAATATTAAAAGAACAATTTTCTGTAAGCCGCCCTAGTTTTCCGTAATACAGAATATCAGAAATGAGCTTCTGTGCAATAGTCCGTTGGTGTGTTTGCATGGATTCCAGGTCACAGGCAACACAACTTTCCGAACGGTTCATAAGGAGAACTTGCTGGTGGAGCAGCTACAAGGGCGATACTTGCTGCATCCAAAAAATTTGCTTTTTTTTGTGCCAATGTAGTAGCCTTGATTGAGAGGAGCAGCTGCTTGTAGGAGTTAATGGAGATGATACTGAATGTTCCTAAAATAAAATAATATTAGGTAGAATTTTAGAAACACATAGATCTCACAAAATATTTTTTTCCAGTTCCCATCAAGTGAAGAAGAATGGTTAAATATTTCCAATGGGTTCAATAAATTATGGAACTTTGAACATTGTTTAGGAGCGATGGATGGAAAACACATCGCCATAAAAAATCAACCAAACAGTGGATCATATTATTATAATTATAAAGGCTTCTATAGCACCGTTTTATTTGCAATCGTCAATGCTAATTATGAATTTATTTATGTGTATACTGGAATTAACGGCAGAATTTCAGATGGGGGTGTTCTGCAAGAGACTGACTTTTACGACAAACTTGAAAACCACACTTTAAATATACCTTCTGCGAGCAGTCTTGATAAAGCGGATGTTAAGTTACCTTACGTTTTTATTGGCGACGATGCATTCGGTTTAACCGAAAATGTAATGAAACCTTATTCGTTGTCTGGTATTACTCAAGAAGAAAAAATTTTTAATTATCGTTTATGCAGAGCCAGAAGAGTAGTAGAAAATGTGTTTGGCATATTGGCATCTCGCTTCAGAATATTACTGAGCACAATTACTTTAGTTAATTTACAAAGCGTTGATGCGGTAGTATTGGCATGTTGCGTTCTCCACAACTTTTTAAGAAAAAAAAATGCTAATTATATGAATACTACTAGCAATAATGACAAGCAAAATAGTGATGGTGACTGGCGCGAAGATCTTTATCAATTGCAAGGTTTGCAAAACAGAAGATCTTATTACAACGAAACTGCAAAACATGTCAGAAATGCATTTAAAGATTATTACAACCACGAAGGTCGAATAGAATTTCAAGAAAATATGATTCGTTAATAAAATTATTATCATTATCAGTTTTGGAAAATGTTTTTTTAATTATGTTTTATTTAACCCATTTTTCTTTAGCTTTGTACCATTGCCATTAAAATAGAAAATAAAATTAATAAAATTGAAACTTGTTCTTACCAATTCAATTATGTCAATACCATCCTCGTCGTCGCTAGCTGTTTCTTCAACCTCCATAGAAGATGTTCCAGGCTGAAGCTCTTCTTGGTCTTGCGTAAATAAAAGTAAATCGTAATACCATAAGGTAGGTTCGTATACACTATCTGCAGATGAACCAGTTCTTTTACTTTTTCTGACTTCCCTTAATTCTCGCCGAAACCCAGCACGCAAGGAATCTATTTTTTTTCTCACAAATTTCACATCAGCGTCTAAATGAATTTCTTTGATTTTGGTTACTAATGCCTGATATGCATCATCACGTTTATGTTTATTGGAGTACTCTTTGCTCTTTATATTCCACAAGCAAGGATACGATTTATATAACAAAATAAAACTTTCCCAAAATTGTTTGTTGTCACGAAAAGCCATATTTGATATAGAGTAATATTATAATTACAAAATATTTAAAATTGCACAAAAAAATTGCCACATAAAAAACGCTGTTGACTTTTAAAAGTGCCGGACAAATCTGCTGTTGACTATTCACATGCGGATATGTTCGGCTCGCTGTCCATGCTCGTCGTCCTGCACTACGAGCGGCGAGCAGGATCTATCCGGCGAGAACTTGAGTACTCACATGCAGATTTGTACGGCGATCTGTCCGACGGACAGATCCGCCGAGCATATCTGCATGTGAGTAGTTAACTTACGAGCGGCGAGCAGGACATATCCGGCGAGCAAGACCTATACGGCGAGCATTTGAGTACTCACAGGCGGATTTGTACGGGGGATCTGTCCGGCGGACAGATCCGCCGAGCATGCTCGCGTGTGAATAGTACCCTTTAAGAACGCGAAGAAAAAGTAATGGAACCATTGTTTAAAATTATTCAATTTAATGTTATTAGGAAGTATGCACCGAGGAAGCTATTACTGCTAAATGAGACGTTGCGTTGTTGTATTATCTTGATGCACCGAAGAAATAGTTTTTTTTTTCAATTAATTAAACTGGCTTTGCTATCTGATAGCTCGTAGGTGTGACCAGAAAATGGTAATGCAGAAGCAACAACGTTTTCCATGTGGTGTGTGAATTTGACCACGCCGCAGTATTAATCTCCATATCTGGTTGTGTTTAGAAATTGACCCAACCACACGAATAATATGTTTTGGTTCGGCTAAATCACTGATTAAAGCACTTAGTTTTTTTTAAATGTAAAATATTTTATAACGGATAGAAAGCTGCAAAAGTGGGCGCTGCCACAAAAGGCAAAGAGTGATAAATAATGTTGAGATGCAAATTAGTCTGCTTCAATTTGAAGAAATTCTTTTTGATCAAATTTGTTATATGTAAGAAAAAAAGATTCATTATATGTCGAGACAGTATTTCGCTAGTTTTGACGTCCAGTTTTTGTTAGATTTTAACATTTGGAACTTTGCCAAGATAGTTGTAACTGATATGCACAATTATATGTACAATGTACATGATATGGTCGTACAGGTTTTTCTGGTAGCCATCGGAGTCTACGCTTTAACCGCCCGAGCAACCTAACATCTAATAAACTTGTTTTTGTTATTAATTGCGTCATTGATTAAAATTTAAGAAATTTAATTATTTTCTAATTAAATATCTCGTAAATGCTTCACAAAAGTAACCACTCATGGTGTTAATTAACTTTGAAAATAATTAAATCTAAATATAATTTGTTAGTTAACTTTAACTTATGTGAAATTTTGGAAAAATATTTAAAATTTCTAATTAAAATTTTTGATAAATTATTTGAATTCCAAGGAAACCGCATTGGTTAGCAATTAAATTAATATTAGAATTTTATAATTAAAATTTAATTAAAAAATGGGAATTAAATGTGAAATCTTGTTGCTAACATCAAGATTATGACCAAGCTAAAAAAATATATTTATTTTTTCTTTAATGTATTTACAATATTCTGCGGTCGGCCGATAGCAATTAAGTACATATTATTGACATTATGTTTTTGTTAATATAAACTTGAGAGGAAGTTTACAATTTTAAAGTAAATACAATTATTACAATGAATAGGTAACTCATTAAAGTTATCGTTATTTTCATTTACAAAATATTATTTATGTATGAAAACTAATTATGTGGAAAGTGATAGTTACGCGTTGTTATTTTTAAGATTTTGTGCAGAATGAATTTATGAAGTTAATTAGGTATTTAATTACATACGTAAGTTAGGTTTACGATCAGAAACAAACTTTAATTAAAATTTTCAGCACTCGAATTTTAAGTACAACTTAAATTATCTACTCACGAATTTTGTTATTGAAAATAAAATTGAGGTTTTGCCAAAATACTGAAAGTTGATAATCAATTAGGATTATTAAAATTAAATTTTGTTTGGTTTTTGTAACTAATGGATACCATATATTTTAATGGTTGTTATGTATAAAGTTGCCAACGAAAATTAACAATGATATTAAAAAGTTAAGATGGTATTATATTTAAGTCTCCACTTAAATATCTAAGAATAAACGTGTATTTATATCAAAATTCATTATAATATCATCTTCTATTAGCAAGTGTTGATCTGAATGTCATTGGAAGGAGATCATTAAACAACTTTCCGGTATAACGCAATATATTTTGAAGGTTTTTTCAATGAAGTTTTTTCAATTGCATGTAAAGGATGGTTCGTGCGATATTGTGAAGTTCGAGGCAACCTCAACAATATGGTATGTCGAAAAATATATATGTTCTTAGATCATTTGAAATCTTCAATCTCGGGAATAATTTTGACTTTGCAGTTTATTTCCATCTCGTGATTTGTTTTTATTTTTATGAAGAATCTCCATAATAAAATTTAATCAAAATTGAAATACTAATACTTCTATTTTCTTTGGAAAACAAATATATTTGGAATCACATTTTGATTGGTGTGCCTTCTTTATGACTTCACCTAAGACCTAATCAGTTGAAAATTTGTATGTTAAATATTTGTGAAAATTTAGAAATTGTAAAGTTATTCAGTGCCGAAGGTAAATAAAGTGATTAAGTATAGCTATTTTTTTGTATTTCTGATCAAAATGCTTTAACTGATGATTTTATTGGTTTGTTTTTTTAAACTGACTTGAAAATTAAAGCTTCCTTTTACTCTTTGTAGGGCAGATTACGAAAAATAAAAACAGGGTATTTTTAGAAAAGAATTTGTGATTGATAGTTGAATTGGTAAATTTGTAAAATTAATAAAAATAAATAAAATAAAAAGTAAAAAATTGGTAAAAGTACATAATATAAATTTTTTTTAACTGGTTTAAATAACGACCAGTATCCTATAAAGGGTTAAAATGAATTAAGAAAAACAGTAAATTTTTGAAGAAAAAGTTTAATGGATTTTTTACCGCAAAACAATTAGGTCTGTTGGATAATAATTAAATTTGAAATAGTAATATAATATAGGTAGTACCTACATTCTTATAAAATAAATAAGAATTTATTTTTCGGAACCTCTAATTCTGGTGCTAGTGCTAATACAATAATATCAAAAAGGACCCCGCACAAAAGTATATGGAAATTGGGTTTCGGTTAAATTGGCTGCTTTTTTTATATTTTGTAGTTCATATCATTCTGAACAAAAGTTGTCATGGGCACAAACAATTTCTATGTACCGGTTTCATCTGGCAGCTTGTTAAATGTTAAATTAGTGCACGATATAAAGTTTATCTCTACGTAATCTAAAAGACTTTGTACTTTAAATTATGAATTAGCAGTATAAATATATCAGTGGGGGCAGATCAAAATATTTTCAGAATCTTGTTAATCCATTCGTGCGCGTCGGTGGTAACCGAATGAATATAAATAAATAAATAAAAATAATTTTAAAAAAATATATAATTTAACAATAAACAATTATTTTATATAACCTCCAATCTTGGCATTAAACGTAATATTAAACTATTTTAGAAAATCAATATTATATTGTTCCATTTATTATTTAATTAAATAATTGTTTATTGTTAAATTATATATTTACATTGCTAATTAATAATTTAAATAAAATACAAAGTCTTTTGGATGACGTAGAAACTTTATATCGCGCACTAATTCGCGTCGATAGTAGGGAAACTCCATATAATTTATCTAAACATTTAACAAGTTGCCAAATGAAGACGGTGCATAGAAATTGTTTGTGCCCATGACAACTTTTGTTCAGAATGATATGAACTACAAGATATAATAAAAAAATCAGCCAATTTAACCGAAACCCAATTTCCATATACTTTTGTGCGGGGTCCTTTCACAAAAAGTTAATTTTATTCGGGATTGTCTGTGTAAACTTCCAAATGATACGATATCTTATAAAAACTTGGAAAACAGATAGCAAATCGAAAATGCTTTTTTAAAAATTTTCAAACAAACATTAAAAAGGCAAGATATTTTTTCAATAAAATTTTATTAACAGAAGCAGATTTTAGCAAATATTTACAAAAAAATTACCTCTGTTCAAAAATTTTAATTTATTTATTTTTCGAATTTTGTTTAGGGGCCGTCCATTAATTCCTTACGTAAGTATCGTAAAATACCGTTTTCAAATTAAATTTTTAAAATACCCCGTTGATCTTTTATTTTCGGTCTTCACTGTTTTTTAGGTACGCCGTCGTCCTTTCCTTTTTTTGTGTGCACTTTTTTGTCATGAAAATAATTTTAATAATCCTTACGTAAGATGTGACCCGGGGGGGGGGGGTGCCAAATTCTTACGTGCCCTTATGTGAGGGGGGGGTCAAAAATTACAAAAATCGTCCTTACGTAATTAATGGACAGTCCCTTAGGTAAATAAATAATCTAGTACTCATATAGATATAGTATGTTAATTTATATTGCTGTGTTATTAAATAATAATCTCAGGGTGCATTGTAAAATTTTCCAAAAATATTTGTAAAACAAATATTTAAGAAAATCCAATTTTAACTTCTTCTAATAAACATTTTCATATAAAATGTATAATACAATTTTTCTAGTTGATGCAAAAATTAAATTTTTAAATATCTTTCAGTTCCATAAATTTCCTTCTTAATTATTAAGTTTAATTATTATTGCATCAATAATTTTTTTTTAGTTTTAAAGTTTTAAATTTTTCATTAGCTGGTATGGCTGGCTCATTGACCTAGTTGTTGTTAGGGCTCATAGGAATAATAATAATATTATATTGTCGTATGTCAAAATTTTCATATTGAATGATTAATAAATGTGATGTTTTGTGAACAATATTTTTATTGCAAAATTTTTAATTTCTGGTTTTCCCTCTTACTAGTTGACATTACATCAATTAGGTGGAGAAACCTGGTCTTTTCCCGATTAGATGGCCTTGGACGAAATTTATGTCCGCTATTTTGATTTGACATTATTGAGGTTTTAAAGTTGAGAATAAAAAAATTAATTATTTTTGCGTGAGTAATTTTGTTTTCTTTGGATTGAGAATTATCCAACGTGGATGGTTGAATTTGGCTTTTTTTATGAGATTGGATATTTTAAATAATTGATTTGGATTGGAAATTTTGAGATTAGAAATAAGATTTGGATAAAGATTGAAATCATAATATTATAATTTGCTTAGAAGGTAAAATTTATAAAATTAAAAATTAAAATTCAAGACATCGTAAAATGAAAATTGATACGGCAGCAGATGGGCCAGTAATCTTTAAATGTAACTTTCCCTTCTACAGAAGGGAGTTTACTTAAAGCAATTTTGGATTTAATTTTTCAGAAGAAAATAAATGAAAATTGATTTTTGAAATATTTCGAAATTATTTTGGAAGGAATTTTTAAAGATTAGCCAGGAAGAGAAGATTGCTTCGAAGAAACATTTTTTATAATTTGGAAATAACAGTACTACATATAATATTTATTATATTATCATAGTATCTACTATATCTGTATAAATAATATAGTAAATAGTAAATAGATATCTATATAATATAGTAGATACTAAGTAGATAGGTACAAGTCTATGTATGTATATCAATAATAATACCTACCTATAGTAATTTACATCGAAATATTTTGTAGATTTTTCATTTTTCACTTTGGTATATTTAAATTTTGGAATAGACAGATAATCTTAGCTTAAGGGGATTAATCATTCCCATATACCTCTTGAATTTACTTTTGCCTGGTGGGTCGCAGGTTGCACTTAACTTAGTTGGATTGCGGTGTAATGTGGTCTAAAATGCTGAAATCCAAAATGTCCCATAGATTTTTTTATAGATACAAGAAAACATTTTAACATTAACATTTAACAACAGAACATTAAAATGAGGATTAATTGCAAATATTAATAGATAATAAGAAATAATCGATATTTCAAATTTTGTTGACGGTACGTGTATTTGACATAAATAGTTGCAGTAAGGTTTTTTAATGGGCGGAGCCGGTTACAGTTGCTGTTAAGGTATAGTAACTGTTAACATTATACTATAAATTTATTCTAAATTAAATTTCATTAATTATTGCAGAATTTTAGTTAAAAATATTTTGTTTTTACCATGTGTGAGTGCTCAGAAACTCCATCTTACTGCACTTAAAAAAATCGGATTACGGAAAAATTCATAGTATAGATGAAAAAATTATTATGTAGATGAATTTTGTTCATCAGTCCAAAAGTGATTTTGCCACCATTTTTTCAGAGTACTAAGTATATCCGTGACTTTCGAGTCCTTTTACCAAGGACGTAGGCCCAGAGACTCATTTACCTCAACTTTTGGTTATTTTCTTAAATCTGTTGTTTGCGGCAAACATTTTTACCAAAAATAATAAGAAATGCAATCTAAGTATAGTTTTAAACACGTGTATATCATAAAGTCACGCCATCGCCATCGGGTTAACCTTACGGAACCAGCTAATCGAATAATCGCATTATGTTTTTTGGGCTTTCTTACCTGAATTCTTGGATGATCCGTAAATTTTAATGTTTATATTTTTTGTAATTTGCGCTTTTCACTACCATAATTGCAATAGAAAATGTTTAAATTTGTTGAGACATTTTGGATGTTATACCTTATTTTCGAATCTCACTGGAACGTAATCCAAATTATTTGAAAGAAATAATTCTAATTCTTTTTAATATATTGAGATGCAAAGTATTAAATAAAATGAACACTTAAAAATATTTTCTTTCTAATATGTCGCGTAATTAGGTATACATAATTCAAAATCATCCATAAGTGGTACCGGATATCGATCAGGTATTGCACGGACATTTAAATTGCAGTTTCTTTTTGATTTGTTATTTTAAATTGGATGACATTTAATTGCACTTTCAATAATTGGTAATTTGCTCGTTGGGTATAATTTGAACTTGGAATTCATGGTAGCACTAAATCATTTTCACGAACTTAACTGTTTTATTTAATATTTAGTAAACTGAAACTGTGGAATGGTTTTAGAAAAAAGAATAACGTAAAAATATTGTGTAATGAGCTTCATTATACAGGACAACGATTAAATCCTAGATTAAACCATGTGGATTTACTGATCTAGAAAATTGTACTTTACAAACTGTAAAGGTCACTCTTAAACTATGTTTTTGATATACTGCTTATCATTATGTATTTTATCTGTCATTGCTATCGGTTTTTAATTGTGTGTTTGCATGCACATTGTAGATTAGAAAATAAAACATAGGCTGTTAAAGTACTTCGATTAAGAGTAAATGTGTTCATTTTATTTGTACGTAGGGCCGTATAACCGAAAAGAAGTCAGGTAATTTAATTAATAAGTTACGTACTTGTAATTTTCTTTACTATTAGAAGCGCAACCACTGTACATATTAAAAATACATACGCACGATATACTATTACGTATAATATTATTTAATGATATTGAGAATAATGTACTCACGCATGCAATAATAACCTTACATTTCAAATTATTTAAAATTCATTGTATTGTATGATAGATACGTTTAAGTGGTTATACTGCTCGTTTAAAAGTCTAAATTATTCTCGATACATTCAAATTGTATTTATCTAATATTCCTTTTTCGTCCTTATTTTTTTTCCAACTTTGAAACTCCGTTGTCTAAAAGGAAAGATCTCGTTAAAGTGGAACTTATGTACATATGTACGGTCATACGGTCAAATAATTTTAATTAGATCGCACTTGGAATGGAGAATAATTACCTGAAATGATTACGTCCACTGCAAGATTGCATTTAACGAATTTCTCGAGTCCACCAACTAACGTCCGGTTCCGGAGATCAAACAACGATGTTCGTAATTAAATACATCATGGAATGGTATTAAATTATCCGAGAGGTCTATATTGTATAATAGCATGTACAAGATAACCTATGTGGACATCGCATATGCACAAAGCCTTTTTGCCTTAATAAAAGTCCATTAGTTAAAGCGCTCGAAAGTGCTTTTCCCCTTCGTTCTTATTACTATCATCAGATTGCACACTATTCTCTTTCAGATTTACTACATATTTAATGACGATTTGACGTTCAAGGTGACTAAAACCGTACCGAAAACAATTTTATGTTAAATTTTGCTGTAAGTCTGCGGGACAACCGTATAGACGAGCAGATTTTCAGTTTTTCCTGCGTAAAATTTTAACGAAACAAAAGCAAAGTAACAAACAAAGCAAAAATTATAATAAAGAGAGAAGTGAAATAATGAAGCTTCCATAATTAAATTCTTTCTCGACCGTGAAAGTGATACAAACAAGAAACCACCAATTTGTGACTAATTATAAAGCGAAATAGTAATAAACAACAGCATTGTTAATAAACGTTACCTTATCAAAATTCTAATTAAATATTTTCTTCATTAATATAATTAAATAGAAAACCACAACGACATTCGTTGAATATAGCTAGGAATATTTTCTTATATAACTAAAATACAACACAGCAATTCTGGTTTTCCGTTTATCCAACTTTCCTGACAGTTCAAACCCAATAAATGTTATAATGAAGCGCTTTATGTATATTTACGGGCTCCGTAAACGAGGCAGATACTCCATTTATAATCTATTACGCGGACTCATAATTAGTTCCCATTTTAATTATTAATTAAGGAGATGCTTGCTTATAAACTGTCAAGTATCTCCTATACTCGAGATTTATTTTGTTAATTTCTTATTTGTCGAATATACTTTATTTTACTGTTTTATGTGGTTATTTTATTTTCTTGTATAAGGTAGACGAATATTTTAATTAATTAAATTCATTTGCCTTGATGAATCTATCGACAACAAAATTTCTAAAATTAAAACTTCAATCTAATAATTTAATTAATAAAACTTCAATCTACATTAATAATAATAATAATATTAATAATATGGTTTTGTTCCAACTATATAAATATACCGGATGCGGACAAAATGTCAGTGATAAATGAGACACATTCTTTAAACTGATTAATGTAAGTTTTGGTGTTTAAGAATCTAAAGAGTGTTGGTACATTAATAATCCGTGTAAAGGGTGGTCTAGTTATTTCAAAAATGTAAGGAGAAAATTCCGCATCCCGGAATGGAGAAATCTCCATGTTTTTTGAGCTAAATCGATTTGGAAGTTGGAGATAAAATTTCAATAATATTAATTATACATACACGAGTTAGAGTAAAAGTGGAACAAAATAGATGAGACCTAATTGGTTTTTAAATTTAATTTATTAATTGGCAATTAATTGTTATTTAAAACGTTTAACTTGGCTAAACGAGAAAGGTCGTGGAATAAATTAATTTTTTCTTGTTTCATAATGAACTTTAATTTATTTTCCTATCTTGTATAACATTTTCCTCTGGCATTTCGATATTTATTGTTGTAGTACGAGAGTCACTGTATTTTCATATTTTAGTGTGTTGATCTGCAATTAAGGAGCGCTTATTTAGCAATAATCGAACCTAAGTCATTAATTTTAATTGGATGAATTCTAAAGTTCCTTACGCAGTTGCCACGCAATTACTGAAGCTCATGAACTAATTAAATAACAATAACAAACCAAGGTCATTGTAGCTTCTTAATCAGGAACGGAAACCGGGCCACTTTTATTAATCTCAAAAATGTTCTTCTAATGAAGACGTCCAACGCTATCACATTCTCGAAAGTATTTATGGCATTTTTAATTGAATGTTGAATGACCATGCTTTATTTATCTTGTATCTTTTTTTTTATATAAAACAATTTGTGCTTTTGTTTAAGGTATGTTACGTTGGGGTATTTCATTAAAATTGATTTGATTATGTCTGGACTAAACTCCATCATTTAATTTCAACCATTTTTAGCCGGATCCATAATGCACATATGAATCAGTTTTATCATCCTTTTGTATTTTCTTACGAAGACAGTAACTAGTGTGAAAACGTAGGTGTAAACTATGCTTTAAAATTTCTAATTTTATAATTAGGACCTATTATGTTTTATTCGATAATTGTAATAAAATTTAACAGTTATTGGTTGTTGATGAAGACTATTTTATGATATTTGCATTCCAAAGAGCTTTTTTACTAAAGCACATATAAAAAAATTTAGAAGGTATTCTCCCATAGTTAATATTCCACATTTCTAAGTTGATCTTGTGGCAATTCCACTTAAAAAATACTTTTGATTTTTTTTCACACTCGCAAATACAGAACATTTCACATAAAAATACAAATAAATTGGTTAGTTTTACTAATTATGCTCTCACCCCAAAGAGTAGACCTTGCAATTAGTATGGGGTTCTGGTGGATATTCTAGACCCCCTCGGTTCGTAATACTAGATGTAGTTCTGAAAGACTGAAAAGATTTTACACTGAAAAAAATGGTTCATCATATTGATGAAAAATATAATAATAAAAAAAAAAAAAAAATCATTTTTGCGCCGATGAACAAAATTCAATAATATAATGATTTGTTCATCAATACTATGAATTTTTCATCAATATGAAGAATTTTGTTCATTAGCTCAAAAATTATGAGTTTTTGATGTACCTTTTTTTATACTATCAACAGAGATGGATTCTGGGGTGGGGAGATCTTAGGAGGCTGAAGTCCCACCCTTCAGAGGTATCAGTCTGCCAACTATTATATCAATTTTTATATTATTATTTTATTTATATAAATTTATTTTATCAATGCTTTTGAAAAGAGAAAGTAGTTATAAACTCTTCTTTTAGCGGAAATTTCTGGGTGCGTCCCTGCAGTCATTCATTGAACAAGCATAATTTGAACTGCAATTTTTGAAACCGGGGGTCGGGGGGGGGGTATGGAATACCCTCCAGTAGATCAATATTTATAGTTGTTCAAAAGAAAAGTGATTATTCAATCAGGGCTGCCGAATTCTTTTAATACAACTTTTAAAGTAAAGTCAATAAACTAAAATAAAATCAACTTTTTTGGTTAATTTTAGTTAACCTTTTAAGGACGGGCTGGGACAAAAATCGACTACTAATGTTTTTCTACGTAATTTGATGTGCCGAACACGAAAATAATAGGGAAAAATTTTTTGAAAGCGCAGATAACCTTAAGAATTGCATTTGAAAGTCAAATTGTAATAATTCTAAAATTATTCTCAAGGTCATCTGCGCGTCCAAAAAAATTTTCACTATTTTTTTCTCTTCAGCTCATAAAATTACGTAAAAAACAGCAAAAAAAAGTTTGCTCTATATTGAACTTTCCGTTCCGGATGGGTCCCAGCATGAAAAACTAATTATTTTATTCGCTCAATTATATTTGAAATTCAAATTTCCTATATGGGCAATCTCAATAATTCACTATGAAATCTTAAATTTCAGTTTATATTTTGAGCGCGGTCGTGTAGCAGAGTATTACATGACTCATCCATGATGACTCATACATGATAACCTTAGTAGTTGTAATACAAATCTGCTGATTATACTGCTAACTTGCAGGTCTGACTGTTTTAGAGATTTCTAGAAGTTTCTAGAGAGATCTATAGACAATATTTAAATAAACGTTTAATTTTATAGCTATTCTACTGCTGTTTGAAAAAGTACAACTTTTCGATATTAGGTTCAGTAAGGTAATAGTATATTAAGAAACTAGTTTCAAAAGACACGTTCTTATCGCACGCAATCCCTCTCCCCCATTCTCTGGGGATAATCGTGAAACGAGTTTTTTATACTATTTTTTCTATTTTGCGGTTTTCCGCTTTAAAAATTTCAAAATGTGCATTTTATTAAATAATAGAAAATTTGAAATTTTTGTTCATCTTTGCGACGGTTGGTAACAACGAGCTTGTTGCTTTTTTTTTTATATAAATTTACAGGTTAGAATACCGCACAATAGTTCATTAATTTAACATTGACAATATTAATTTGACAATTAAAATGACATTAATTTACTCTAATTTTAATTACCAACTTCTTAAAAAAAATTGCGTTTCGAAATGTTGTCCATTTATGATTAAAAAATTATTAGAAATATTCTGGCCTGGCACAGCTAGGACGGCTACCTACCCTGTTATACGTATAACCGCTTATAAACAAAGAATATTTCAATCAATGCACTTTATAAATGCATTTATAAATAGAATGAACAAATTAATAAATACAACGAACAAAGTCATTAATGCATTGAAGTTTTTCCAGAGAAATAAATTTATACAATCAGAAGTAAAAGAAATTCTTTATCTCAAAAATACTGAATAGTGAATAAGCACCATTTTATCGTACATTATAAAAAATCATTTTATGCTTCAGCAGAGTGATATTATTGTGGTGAACGAAGGCGATCACGAATAAGTATTCGTAGGTTCGAATTCCGTATCAGGCTCTTGGTAGTCATTTAAACAGGATTAGTAAAATAATTTTTGCACTTCCTGGCGTGAATTGGCTAATTTGCTCTTAAGTAAAGTGCTACTTTTACTCTAGCAACATAAAAGCAGGAAAAAAGGGGGATTAACCAATAGTGGAAAAAAATACTGAAAGCTTATCTATTAATATCATAATACTTACGTAGTTTTTTTAAATTATTAAGTTTATTATTAAGCGACTTCGTCTTATTTATCTATTTTTAGCCATTGGGATTAAGAATACACAATAATTTAATTTTAGATAATTTAATGAAGCTGTAGGTGCAGAAATACGACCATTAAACCAGTATAGTCACTATTATTTCACGATTCTGGTCTAAACCGTGACAAACAGAAATTAATTATTTAGATTGAATGTGTTATCTGCTATAGGGTCGCAGATAATGGAGATGCGTAATATAAAATTTTTCTTTAATTGGCCAATAGTTAGTTATAGAAGGCACCAGTTTGAAAAGCACAGTTTTTGATAAAAATGCATTTTGCTTTGACTTGCTATTCTACCGCGTTTTGCGTACTTCAAACCTCTACAACTTCGCCAATTTCATGAATTTCACTATAATATTTAACAGACACTTTTTCTGACACCTGATGCTCAAAGCAGAGAAAAAAATCCTTCATATCTAAACTATTCAAATTTTTCTTACAAACATGATTAGAAGATTGATTGATAAACTGGGTAATTTTAAAGATGGGGGTTAAAACATAGCCGAATTTTGATTTGTGTTATTTTGAATTTTGTAGTTCTTTTGGATAAACATACATATTCGGATAGAGGTAACAGAAATGAAATAGAATATCAAATTCTATGTATATCGTTAGCTTCAAATTTAGATTCCAATTTCAATGTTGGAGAAATATTGAGATTTAACTTGATTTTTATAATATACAATCTTGGCTAGGCGCAAACATTTTTCTCTTTATACAATGTCCACAGCATTAATATTTTTTTTTGTTTCAGGTAAGAATTATATAAGTACATACGTGGATGTGGATAATTGTGAGTATATTTAAAAATGTTAATTAAGAAAATGGTTATACATACATATTTTGCTCTTCATAAAAGTTTGCATTCAAGGCTAACAAGTACAAGTTGTTAACTTGAAGTCTTGTTCGATATGCATTTAATGGCTTATTAAGTACAATTTAGTTAAATTAGTGTGAAAATTTTTTGTTCTCTGCAAAAACTACACTATTAATTATAAAAACTAAAGCAAAATAAAGGACCAAGTTATAATAATGACGGATTTTGTCATTTTCCGTCAAGAATTTATTCCCTCTATACCTTGTTACCCTAACATGGTGATTTAGAAATAATTGGCCGAGATTTGCTCGTCGGTGGCTTGAGAGTAGGTGGTCCTGAAATAGCGTACAGATACGTGTTTAACAAGACTTTAATCGAAATTTCAGAAATTCCACAACTCTCAACTAAATCATTATTGCTATGTTCATATTGAATCTTATTAGATTACTACACATAGCGTTAGTTTAGTTAACTTTTGATATCAGACGGCAACCTTTTCTTAATGAGCTGATCTTGTTAAAAATTACTATATTAAACTTTTACCTATCGCAAAGATTTTTACGTTATTTTGTAGTTTTACGGAAACTTTGGGCAAAATTTGTCGTCCGCTAATGCAAAGACTTGAATCTCACATTTACGTCATAACGGTAGATTTACTCTGTCACATTTTTTCGCATTCCCATTCTTGTATTTCAGTCAAAATAATTTGTGGTTCATTTGTAATGGTTTCGAAATAATCGGCTTATAAACGAACAATAATATTACTTTCACTTAAGTTTGCTTAATAACACCAATTTGCATTTTCGAGAATGTTTTTGCTCGGAATAATAAGCGAGACCTTAAACGGTGATCGGTTAAGATGTGAGGTTTTTTTTACTTATTTTGGAGATGCATAATCGTTATGGTTTTAGCTTTTGCATGAATTACCTGTCAAGTCATTAACTTGGTCTGCAAGAAACGAAACATCTTATGTGCGTGCGGATTTTTGACCGGATCAAGATAGAATTTTAATTTGCCTCGCAGAGAAAGTTTAAATATTGCTCAATTTGAAATTTTAAAACTGATACAAAGTGACGTTAATTACACGTAGGATAATATTTCCTGACTGAAGTAATGTATACAAATTGCATGCATTTATGCATGAAATTAATGGGTAACATACATACATACTCAATACCATCAGAAAATCTCTAGGTCGAATTAGCTTTTGTTAGGCAGAGCTTTTCCAACAAAACAGGTTTTCGAAGGAAGTAATTATATTTTTTAAATCTATAAATTATGTAATTTGGGAATTGAAGAACGGAAGGAAATTGTGTAACGATGTAACCAAGTAAACATCTTGCACTTAGATTCGGAAAGAAAGTGAGAACACGTTAAAGTTAACACGTTATTCAAGATGAGTTAAAAGCAAAAACATGAAGGAAATATTGTCACGCTTTTCTTGACGTTTTAATAGTCAAAAGAGGGAGCTTGTAAAAAGTAGACACTCATATCTCTTCGTGTGATTGATTGTGCTTGTTTTTCGACTCTTTTTTATGTCGACTTTATCAACAGGCTCACGTTTATTATTAATTCAATTGTGTAGGATTTACCTGTAACGTTTACAATGACGATACGCCATTCCGCAAGAAAGACGCACCCCGTATTATGTAAAACAGGTTTTTCACTTTTGAGATTTTCTAATGATGATTTTTCGCGATTAAAATTTCATTTCTACGAAAATAAAAAATATTTAATTTCGAAATGTTATAACACAAAAAATAAAAAGTAATTTAAGATCTTTTCGAGCATCTATTCCTGTCAGATTATTATTTTTTCATCAGGACGGACCACGTATAATATAGGCCAGTATATTGCATTCTCCTCTGTTC
Organism: Cantharis flavilabris; assembly: GCA_949152465.1. Lineage (NCBI taxonomy): Eukaryota > Metazoa > Arthropoda > Insecta > Coleoptera > Cantharidae > Cantharis > Cantharis flavilabris. The sequence goes on from OX424435.1 coordinate 16,753,219, forward strand.
CCTCGCAGTATGCTTACGATATTGGAAACTTGGGGCGGCGTGAGATGGATGGCTTTCTGTACTGTTTATGCGACTCGACCAGGAAAACTAGACGCTACAAACGGGAAGAAATTGGAAATTGAGCCGGACAGAGGTGTGGGGGTTTGAAAAAGCAATTCAGTTACAGCGCTTTGACCTAGACCCTTAACTTTTTTACTTTTAAATTGCTAAATAACAAATGTTACTACAGAAATACACTCGATTTTTCATTTTCTTTAATATTTCACATTCAAAATTTAATTTTATTACAACGACCGAAACTACTATCGAAATTATTGTTTTTGAATTTCAAAAGCAGCTTTTACCGGGAAAAAAAAGTACGGCTTTCTTGTGAACAGATTCAATTTTCTATGAAATTTACTCTGATGTTCGGCAACTGAAAGACGACACTCAAGTTTTGAAAATTACTTAAGTTTCTCATGTCGTATTAATATCTTTCCACTAGCATGCATTTAAAATAATGACATTAAGCGAAACAACACATCCCATTAATTTTAAGCTCTCATTAATTTGACTGCAGAAGAAGACTGTACATTGCAGTAATTACAGAAACTAGCAGTAATTGTATCTATTTCTGTTTTATCCAATTTACTCAAATTTTAACCAAGAACTGAGAATGCTTATAATTACTACAACTTACTCATTTCGTATAAATTTAATGTTTGATAACTTCATATGAAATAATCGGGACCCGGATTTTCATGCACAGGTAATCTTTTTACCCTGCTCATTAAATTTTTCCATCAAAAAAGCTAAGATCAGATCGATAAAATAAAAAATAGAGCTTTTCCCCATTCTCTGGGGATAATTGAGATAAATGCATTCTGCACGATGCATTTCATTGGCTTGAAATTACACATCTTGGTCATTTTTTCGAATAACCGAATCTGGATCAACTAGCCTAGAGCCCTAGAGTGAGCCAGACCGGTTAAACCATTGAAATTATTTTTTTATGGTTTTCATGGAACAAGGATGGATGGATTTGATTCTCTATTTAAAACCCGTTAATATGTGATGGGTGTGATAATTGATGCATTAGTCATCAGACCGGCAATTTTTTTAAAATTTTATTTGATACAAGACAAATCCATTAAAAAAATGCTTAACTAACAGCTGAAAAACATGGAACTGTATTATTGCAATATAATAAATTCACAATAAAATCTAATAAAATCTTTGAGATTGGAATGCCTTATGAACTCTTGACACAGTGACAAAACTTTAAAAGTTGTGCACCCAATAAACTTGTATTAAAAAATTGTTTTATATAAAACAATCGTTGTCTCTCTTTCATTAAGTTAGTCCTGATTCTATCGATTTTTAACTTTTTCTTATGACAAAACATTTATTAATCTTTTTTTGGCGATGATTAAAAAGTAAAAATTTTGGTAGTTATTCTTGATATTCATTAACAAAAAGCTCATAAAAATCAGATACTATGTTGGATACTCGGCTGGGGAGCCGCTGCCCTAACGCCAAAGTTTAGAAGGCCCCAAAATTGTGCGATTTTATTTAAAATTTTCTAGAAAAAATTAAATTTTGAATTAAAAAAATATCTGAACGGCGAGCGAAGTAACGAATTGTGAATTGTGTTTGATATAATTGGTAAAATAAAATAAGTAATGACAACACTGGTCTGAAAATAAATTTTTTTTTTCGATTTCTTATACCATTTCTGCTAATTCTTATGTAAAATGACCTCCTGAATGCGAATATGGCCCCCGTTTTTCCCCTCACTCACCATTACATTTCTTCTGGTAAGCTAGAGAGGTGAAAAGTTAATATTTGTAGCAAAAAAGTTGATAGAAGAGGATTTGTCCCCTTAAATTGTAAAAAAATTTGTGTTTTGTTTTTGCTTAATTTTTTCACTTATTTTCTATATATCCCAGCTTCTAGCCTCCTTCATCCTCCTGCAAACACCCCCAAATAATAAAAATTTCGGTTTTCTTCGATATTCCCAATTTAACTTAAACGAACGCCACCAAGCGGAAAAATAATAAGTTAATTTAATACGTATAGTTGGTATAGAAAGTTTTGGTTAAAACCAAACGTTTGCATTCTTTTGGTATTTTATTTTTTGAATTATTATTTCACCGTGGGTTTACGAGAAAATAACTCAGAACATCAGTTGTACCTAATAGAGCCCGTTCTTGATAGTTGATAACGGTAAGGTAAATCGCGAATATTTTATACAATATATTTAGTATTGAAGGCGTCACCTAATCTGCACTCGGTGCTGAAATAGCTTGATCCGGCACTGGTTACTCCCGTTACACGAGGTTAAAGGGCCACATAATAAATTTAAATTTAAAAAAACTTCAATAAGTACAATTTAAATTAAAAATATAATGGAAATTATATTTTATAAATAAATTTCTGACGAAAGCAATAAGAGTCGTTGAAAGCTCAAAAATATTATTTCAATTATATTATTTAATTTAACTTGTATAAGCTTTTTTTTATATAGAAGTTTTAATGTTTATTTTTATCATAAAAGAAATAAAGATTTAACAATCATTCAGAACTTTTAAATATTCAAATAACAGATAATTGTATATTATTTAATATATTGATTAGTTACAGAGGATAAATACGCCACCGAACAGGAGAAATATTTTCAGAATCTCGTTAATCCATTCTTGCGCGTCAGTGGTAAACCCGGAAAATATTTAATTAATAAATAATAAACGAATAAATAAAAATAATTAAAAGTTATTTAAATTTTAAAACCTCATGGTAAACATTATTTTTATCAGGAAGGGCTTCAGGGATACAATCCGAGTCATCCTTGGGGGGGGGGGGCACTTGCCCTTTTGCCCCCCTCTAAATACGCCACTGGTTTTAAGTATTTTTTATCTACAACCGTTACGTAATAGATCACTTTGTACACTAGTTTGAGTTACATAACGAATTACTTTCACGCACTAGTACAGAAAGTGATTCAATTTCACCAGTTGAAAGTGAATTTGTGTCGGTTTTCTTTAAATTAAAGAAACTGACGTTTGTTGACAGTTTTTACAGTTGTTGATTGTCACGCTAGTAAACAAATTAATATAATAAATATTTTAGCTTCTCAATAGTACATAGCTTGATCCCATTATTTTATTAAAAATCTACTACAGTTTTTTTTATAAAATATTAATATTGACTTCTGGTTGGTTGATCATTAAGCTAGAGGTTACTTTACTTTAGTGGCTTGGTTAAAGGTTATTTTTATTTTTGAAAATATTTAAAATTGTTTTGCAATATATTGATCGTATTTTTGAGAAATTTTAATTTCTATTATGAGGGTGCAATAAGGTATAGCGAAGCCCTGCGGAGTCGTCTGCGTCAAGGTTAATCTTGGTATTAATTATGATGGGATGATATAATAGATCGTGTGGCTTTAAATAATATAGAGGGCGGTGGAAATCTTTGTAGTACTACTACCATTTTTGATATTCACTTTTTTTTAATTTTTATAGTGAATTAAGAGCGTGAAATGTCAATAGAGGGCGTGATTTTCTGCGGATGAAAATATTTTTTTCCGGATAACTGACCATTTATATCTTTATATTATCTGATTTTGAGAAGATCTTCCGTTTTTCTGTGATGAACATAATGTCAGAAATGCTGTCTAGTTTCTACTATAGTAGATAATTTCTATATTTGTAACTAATTCTAGAACCGCCACGGGGCTTTTAAAACGATATAACGACAACTTTAATATATTATGTCGATCTATACGATGCCTAAATAATGGAAATATCACAACTTCTCAATCAAGTAACTGATGCACATTGTAGGTAACCTATACAAGTTTTGTATTGCAGTAAACAGTATAATACATAATATTATACTATTTCAGGAACTGTAAAGTATGCTAGGTGGAATTTTAATTGAATTTTTGAAGCACTTGGTTGTCGTGATGATCTTATTTGATTTACTTTCCCGGGATAATTCTTTCGCTGTGAATTGTTTGAGGTGGAATTCGGATGATTGAAGAGATGCTTGCTCTTATTGGCAGACTATCCAATAAGTTAAAGGGTACTTATTTTATTCACCAACAGTTACCGTATTTATATAAAAATAATAATTAAAACATATAACTTTTGTATTTGGAAGGACAAAATCTCTTATCTTCCATTTCCTTGGGAAGTGTGTCATGCGTTAAGTTGTGAGAAAAATAAGACAGAAGAAGTTGACCAATTGCATCCAATAGATTAGTATCTTACGTAAATTTAGATAATTCTTTAAATTGGAAAAAAAAATAATGAAAATTAATTTTTTGCCGATATTGCCGATGTTTACAATTTGCGTGAATATAATCTTGAAAGCTCGATTTACTTATTTCTACATTTCCTTTTACAATATCACACGCGGTTGTCTGTCGTTTGATTTCAAGTCTCTTCCATCTTTCAACCTATATTTTAGTGTCGAAACGCCACGCGTCGAGTTTCATTTTTGGCTTATAAGCTGTTTTAACCACTCGACGTTTCTTTTCCTTTAAATGTCAAGCACACGTTGACAAGTTTATGTACACTTGCGAGTTTCGATTGCCAAGAAAAACAACCCAAACGGTGAGATACTGTCTCGCGTCTTGCAATAATAAAAGTGGGAAACAACAAAGTTTTCAATAAGATCTAATTAATTCGGGTGCCGAAGTAGGTATTTTTCATTTGGATTTGATTAAATTTCCTTAAATTATTTTACGATCTTAATAACGTGCACTCCTAAATTGATAAATATAATCAAGTGGATCTGCTATTGTCGAGGCATATGAAAATACTGAAATTTAATTAAGCTTTATACGCGAGTCATGTAACGTAATGTGTACACGGTGGGCTGTCATGTCGCATGTGTTCGGCGTCGGCGTATCCGTCGATACTACGATGACACCCTTAATGAAATCAAAACGGCACCAGATACAATCAAAATAAATTGGTCCGTTGTTTGCTCGTTTCGACGTTTTGTTAAAATTGTGTTTTTATATGTCGTATTATCGTAATAACTGTTGTTAAGTACCTAATATGCCAGCTTTATTTTCTGAACGGTTTTATCAGTGAGGTGGCGAATTTTGAATTGATTTCAAGGGTCAGTTATATAAAATTGCACAACCGAACACAAGCAGTTGAGCGAGCAGCTGTTTCCAGTTAGGGATTCCATATGTATGACTCGTTCTAACGACCGAACCTTGATTAGGCTTCTGGTTAATTAATAAACCCCCTATCTCCGCAACCCCTTATTTCCTTCGTTATTCTCGCGTGTCAGGAGATTGGCCTCTCATTTACATACGCATACACCCCCATGTGAAAAATATCACATAGATAATTCTATTCGGACCCCACTTTAGATTTTTGATTACTCGATGAAAAAGGTAAGGCTTTTTCTGCTCTTAAAATTATTTAATTTGTTAATATAAACACGAACCAACTCAAAATATACCTAAACGATTTCGTTAATTAAATTTTTTGCTTTAATCACGTCGTATATTTTTTATAACGTCCTTATACCTTTATATTAGTCCTAAATATAGCACTAAAAACAATTGCTTCTTCAGCTCACAGATGGGGGTTGAACATCCACAGCGATATTACCAATTATCGCTAATTAAAAGATAATACAATTTGTTATTAATAAAAAAAACTTCGATACAAGTTTCGCTTCGAGTTTTAACAATGCAAAATAATTGATATAGAAAGGTCGGTCGGTTGGTCCTAGGTCTACGTTAACGTGTTTTTGTATACACACACACACAAAATATTATCTACAATGAACAGAAGTTAATAATACTAACCGACTTACAGTTAGTTGCAGCTAAAATATTATTATTAGTTCATTAGGTGTATGAAAATATGCAATCGATGGTATATCATAGAAGTGGCAGCAAACCACTGACCTTGTTGGAATGTAACCTAAGATTGTCATCTGAATTCAAGTTGAATGAATAGATTCAACGACTTCAGGTCTGTCAGGGAAAAGAACATAAATACCTAAATAAAACTGCCTTCTCGAGACCTCGACCTTCGAGCTTGTTGCACTCGCGTTATTCTTTTTCTTCTACCTGAATTCATACTATGTTGCCAAATGCATCGTTGCCAAATTATTGTAACCTTTAAATTAAGATTTTTTTTATACCGAGATTTAATCTCTCACATTATAATAGAGGAAGTTAAAGGGACAATTTAAAGTCGATTTACCATTTTTATCATTTTGTAATATAGTATATAGTTCATATACCTTCCGCTATATTTGAAGGTTAAACCGTTAATATGTAGGTAATATAAACCTATAATATTATATTATTGTAAATTCGTAAAGTTGAATTAAGATTTTCTATATTTTGTAATATTAAAGTCAACTTTAGTTTAATATTCTTTTAGCGTAATTACTTTCGAATTACTCGTTTTTGATAACTTGGACAAATTGAACTTCTTATAATAAAAAGAAAGGTATAGGTCGACATACGATTAAATTCTTATATGTAATTACTTTACATGTTCGTACAATACCCTAATCCATTAAAGAAAAGAAAAACTGTAATTTGAATAAATTTTAATTTGCTCAATTGTTCAATTAATATAATTACATCAATAAATTAAATTGTGGTTTGTGGCAAAGAATATGCACAATAAAATTTTGAACGATAATATTTATAATGTAAATTAAAGCTCGAGAATAATTTATAGATACCAAATTGCTCATATATTTTAGAACTGTATAAGACAAACTACGAGTATCAATAATCGATTTATATTGAATGGTTTTATTTTTATTTATTCTTAAATAAATTAGTTTATAAATTTTAAATTAATATTTTATAACCCTTTTATCTTCAGAGCTATCCAAATGTCAGGGAAAATTTTTATTCTTTGTCGGAGAAAACCTGGAAGTTATGGAATTTGATTAGAAAAATTCATTAGGAACCCTGTAATTTTTTTGTTCATATAATAATGGAAATTGATTGAAAATAATCCAACAGCTTTGTAGTCGCAGTACTGTGTAATTATACTTACAGTGTATTTTATTTGTGAAAACTTAAAACATTTTAGTTCTATTTAGTTCTATAAAATATTCCTCTACGTTGACCATTGCTATCTTTTCCAAAACCGATGACAGCTCTAGTGCTGCGAGGGCTTGATAGTGTGTTTCAACTTGAACTCGATTTAATCCTGCAATATGTTTTTCGCGCCTCCTAATAACATCTGGAATGCTATTAAAGGAATTATCTATCACACTTTTTTCTACCTCTTTCTCTATTTCTTCTATTAAGTCTTCAATCAACTGATGCAGTTCATCACTCCAAACTTTTTCTTTATCCTGATTATTATTGCAATCTAGCGTTTGGCATAAAAACAATCATAAATTTAATAAAAATTCGTAAATTATGGTAGGCAGTTTCAATAAACGTTGAGGCAATTAAAATTAAATTTTAAACTTTTAACATTTCTTGAACAGAAACACTTCCATCCGAATTTACTCTGCAAATTATATTTTCTTCCATGCAGATTACAACACAAGTAGCAAATGTGATATAAATATTCTAACAAAATAGTACTAAGTAAATACAAAAAAATACAAAATGAAAAACTATAAATTGACATTTAAAAAATAAACCTGATTGTTGTTTTGTGTTCTGCGATTGAGGTAGTTGTTTGGGCTTCGGTAGCACAGAGGATTGATTTGTAAATAATCTTTAATTTATCAATTTTTCGCTATGTGCTCAAGTTTGTTTCGCGGATGACTGCTTCTGGGGATATTTTATACCCCCTTGACTGATAACCGAGTAACTCGTCAGTTTTGGCTCGTGATTAAACAGCAAAAAGTGGGCAGGAGGGCATACCTCATACCTCGAGATCTCAAAATCCAGATTCTCATATCATACCATCCGCCATTAAAAATAACCATATTATTTTCCAGGCCCGAAGAAAAGCAATTTATCGCATTGAAAAGTAAATACCTGACTTGGGCCAATAACTTGTTATCGTTTAGTTTTCTATTGACCACAGCATTTTTTCTGCTTCGTCTCGCTCCGTGCAAATACATTATATCGTATCTATAGTCGGTGCTGTAAAAAATAGCTCCTAGCCTGGGGGGGGAAGGTCCCACGATATGTTTAACTTCAGGCCGTTCAAAAGCTGGATTGAAGTATTGAATAATATTGAAGACTTTTCAAGTTTATTGCCTTATGTAATGGCTCTATCATATCATGGTAATGCTGTTGCGCTTTTCAGTAAAGTCCTGGTTGCGTGGATAATAGCGGCGAAAAGTTTTTAATCAGATGGTTTCGAGGCGACAACTTTTCGATTGCCAATGTGCCAATGCAAAATCGAACACATAATCCAAAGTTACTCTTCCTTGTTTTGTTTTGATAGACTTTCATATTATATTATTATTGAAGTTTTGAATTTTGTTATTTATTCCAAAATACACCTTCGCCTATTTGGAGAGGAACTCTAATATTGATTGCAGTTCATTGTCATCAATAAATTATGGAATATCAAAGCTAGTTTCATTTACATTTTTATGTTTCAGATATCTAATAACAGGAAGTTTCTTTAAGATTTTATGAAAATTTAAAGTGATTTGCCATCCAAGTTTTAAGTTGCCGTTTTATTATTCACTTACTAAATAAAATACTCGAGTTGTTTGTCATATTTAGCATATATCGATTGCATTTTAAGAATTATTCAATGAAGTTTATATTTTACAACTTAATAAGGGTTATCCGAACGATGTAGGTGGTTCGTTTGCTTGTTACTTCTCTTTAACAGGTATTAGTGTAAATGTGTCAGCAGCGAAAAGTACAAAGAATAACGCATAAGTTAAGCTGGACACAATAACATAAGAAACAAGATAAGGCAATCTGCTGGGAACACAAACTTCTCACGAAGTTGTCCCTATGCGACCGAGATATCTCACGTTAGACTGTGAACGAATTACTCGTTTTTCTTGGCGAGCGTAAGCAGTCTATCGAAAGACTGGTTCATTATGCAGTTTAATAAAAAAACTGCGAGGGAATAGGTGATGGCACTTTTCAATTATCTCAACACTCTCCCTTCTCACCTTTAATATAATCAGTGCGTATGTTGCTTTCAATTCAACTTCCAAATTGATGCATTCAAAGTTCCAACGTAAAGATGTAGGCACTCTGCTCATTTGCATCACTTGAATATATATGATCACTTCATTAAACTTGGCAATAAATACTCTATGCGGACAGCGGCTTGTACCGAACCGAACCGCGAATGATGAGGCCATTTGTTCAGTCAGAAACGTCCAATACCCTCTAAATTGCAACCACGCTTATATTTTCACCTTAATTTAAAATTAAACTGATAGTCGAAACTTAATTTTAAAATTATGGTTTGGTTCTCCAAGTTTCGAAATAATAATAATAATAATAAAAAAAACCGAATATTTGCCGAGGAGTAGTGGTAGTACTTTTTACCATTGAAAAGCCAATTTGTCTTGCATTAAATATACGAGCTGACATTTTCCGATATATTTGCTTTCATGTAACAATACCTTGAGTACTGATGGTGTAGTCCTTTGTCAAGCATTTTGCATCAATAAAAAATATATGGAATATTCTTTGCCTAACGTCGGATACAATATTGAGATGTTAAATTTGCAATGCTAGAAAATAATTGCAACTTTAATAGGTTTCGCTGGTGGAATGCTTCATCAGTTCTTCCGAATCGATTCCCACACAACCTCCGACGAGTAGATAATTTTCTTTAAAAAATTCAAAGGTATCATTAAATCGAATTATGTGATTTGGTAATATTACATCGCAATGCACGATTATGTAAAATAATGCAAGTCCAAAATTTGGAATCGCTAATTATTATCGGCCGAGACGGCGAGATGTGAAGCTATTTCGAATTTAAAACGGTTTCAATAATAAAATGATGAAAAATTCAGTTGTAATTTGAGAATTGGCCAATGAAATTTTTAATTTAAATGTCAATTATTAAACGGTTGTAATTTGATTTCAAAATTATTAATTTATAAGTTATCGAATTTGATCGTAAAAAGTGGCAATCACTTTTAATTAGTCGTACGACCTTCCGAATTTCTAAATCGGAATGTTACGCGTTATAAATTGAATATTAGCTCAATAAGGGTGTAAGCCAACAAAGAGGAGGGATGGGGCAGGTGGTATATATTTTACCCTATAATTTTGGCATAAGGGCATAGCTATTGTTAATTTTCCCCTCTACACGTTTATTAATATATTCAACATTTAAACACAATTATAATTTTATAACAGCGATCCATGTTGTTTCGCAGATTTATTTATAGACGAATGCAAATTTTAAATCTTACGTATTTACGTTGTTAGAATGAGAATAGAATACGTTTAATATTTTATATCGATCGAGTTTAAGATTGTAGCGTAGAGACAGCAGGTGGATGCTACAATTAACATGGAAATGTATATTGTGTAGCTTTTAATGGAATATTTAAATTTTAAATATGGTTTGATTACTTCGTTTGTTTTCGTTTATTTATTATTTATTAACCTGCAACATTTCAAAGATGTTCATCTCTATGCGTAAAAATAGTCACTTTATGTATCAAAAATTTAATTAAGCAACTTATTAATTAAAGAAATTTCACTCTGCAAATGAGGCTGCTTATTTTCGATTTCATTTTAGCCTCTTTGTTTTCCAAAGTATTTTCTTTTTCCCAATCTATTCGGAGTGGATCTAATGTCTGTTATGAGTCTTAAATACAATTGCCGGAATGGGATTATATTAATTGCTCGATAATCGAAGATGTCTCATTTTTGGTTGATATAAGCTCTTCCTGCTCAAGTTCCAATATTGAAAACCGGAGAGAGTGTTTAAAGGAAACCCGAGAATAACACAGTGCTTTGCAATTTCGTCTTGCGTGTGAAATATTTAAAATTTATACCACAATATTGTAATAGAAGTTGTTGGAAAATATAAAAAATCAAGAATTGAAAGTAAAAATATAATTTAGTCACCCCGTGTTTTTTAATATAAGCTTGTTTTTTCTATAAAATGCATCGTCAAAGTTTCTTTATGACATCTAAAACGCATTCCGCACATATTTCCAGGCCGGTCACGTTTAGATGTTCTCCATATAGTTATAGTAATAATACCCTTGTCAACCTGTTCCGAATCCTCCAAGTCGGCCCTTATTATTTTCAAACTTAAATATGCTAAATTACAGGTTATATTTATTTTACTTTGATTGGCTATATATACACATTCATACCTACGAATTCAAATAATTACAGGTCGTTTAATCATATTGAAAAATTTTAAATTATAGTATACATTGGAATTCATTCTACACCTGATGTTATATTATCAAAAAAAATTAAAGGGGATCACAACCCTAAAGCCGAATTAATATTCCATATAGGTAGCCTTCCAAACCAATAAGAACACAAAATATTTGTGACGTCATTTGGCATAATATATACTAAAATAAGGAATAATATACAAATCAACAACTCCAGAATTTTAAATTATTTTGAATTATTTGCCGGAAATGCACAATGACTACATAAAATTTCCGTGTTAATTAGTTTATTTGCATTGAAGTAAACATTTTACTTTTAACAATATGTAAATGAAGTACTTACATGCTTAATACGGAAATGTTCTACATAATTACTGCAGCAATAGTGCGCTTTAGACTTATGATTTCTGTCAATGCGAAAAGTTAAAAAAAAAAATTTATATATAGGTATTTAAGAATGCTTTTGTAAATTTTAGTTTCAATAGGACTTACTAGTACATCAAGCTCGAATATTATGTTTAAATTTATTTAATTTAATTAATTTTTATTTTTATTAAATTAATTTAATTTAAAAAATAATAATTTAAAAATTAAAATTGATAGAGGAAATAATATAATCACGCAATTTTTTCGTTACTAAATTATTTCAAGGGCCCCAGAGCCCCCGATCTGGACCGGGCAACCACCTCAAACCCCTACTTACTACTTAAGTAAGTACCCTTACTGCTTGTTACTGCTGAGAACCTACGAACTGATCTGAAACGTAATCGGAGAAATTTGAGAAAATTGTCTTCCAGTGTCTAAGCCGCTTTAAAACGTTTAAAAATTATGTATTTTTGAAGGGGGATTCTGAATTTAAGAGATGAAAATTTCAATATACAGGGTGCTGAATGAGTTAGCCGAACATAGGAATAACTTGTAAAAACTTATTTATGAAATTCCTGCTTCCTTCATTATTTTACAGAAAAAATGAAAGACAAAAATAATGCAGAAATATAAACTACGAATGATAAGAGCATTAGATTTCGTCTAGCTTTTACTTAAAAAGTCAAAAAATACTTTGGAAATTGTTAAAATTTTTATTTATCGGACTAGTCATACAATAAATTGAATTCAATTTCTATTTTATCTTATCATTCGTAGTTTATATTTCTGCATTATTTTTGTGTCTTGGATTTTTTCTCTAAAATAATTAGGAAAGCAGGAATTAGCATAAATAAGTTTTTACAAATTAATTTCCTAAATTCGGCTAACTCTTTCAACACCCGGTATACATTTGTAAGAAGATAATACCAAATATTTTCGATAAATATTCAAAATTTTTGTTTTTCTGGTATATTTGCAGTTATGTACATGCACCGATTCCTAGCACTGCGATTGTTTTTATTACCTCAAGCGGTTCTTACTTTCCATTTGCTTGTATGTGTGTAGTCTATGGGCGAAGTCAGCACATACCACTGTTTTATAATAGTTTGTCAAGTTTTAATTTTTAAGCAAGTTTGTTAAATCTGCTATTCTTTGGTATTCCCCCGACGATTTGTTCAGCTATTTGAGCCAGACACATTCATAGCGGATTTTGTTGTCTCAGCCTATAATTCATAAGCCAACTCGGTGCATATTATATTCTGTGCATCTATTTAAAATATTAAAAGCTAGATATAGTTTAGGAATTGTAATTTTTTAATTATGAATATTTTTGTGGCGCTTTAATGTATTTACACTGAAAAAATGGCACATTAAAAATTCGTAATAATGATAAATTTTTCATCAATATGATGAACCATTTTTTTCAGTACAGCAACACCAGGAGGGATTTTATTAGAATGTTTTATTAGAAACTAGAATGGAAACAAAGAATATGGTTGAAAATATGAGTATTTTCAACTGTTTTACCAACTGCCACAGAATAGATATTATACCTAGTACTCCCACACACTGCCTGACTACTATACCTGACTACCACGTACTGCTACTTACTGCCACTTACTCTTGATAATACTGCTGCTTAGTATTGTAATAAAAAATTCTTGCTGCCCTTGCGGGTAAACAGAATTTTCTTCTACACGTTGGAAAAAGATAAATCAGGTTTTTTTCGTGTAGAAGCCCAAGATGTTTATCTAGCTGGTAACGGTCGGCGGAGAGAGTGAAAGGTTCCGCAGAAGATAACAAAAAATATAATCTCTGTGTCGCTCTTGCGTTTTTAAAACGCAAACTCAATCCCCCCCAAATTAGATTCTAGGCAGGGGCGTACTTAGAAAATAAAACAAATTGCTAAAATTACTAAAAATAAAAATAGAGTTGTATAGAAATGAAGTTCAATAACCATTTATTTATATTTAATTTTCTTAAATTTAAACTACCTAAATTTAACTTTAAATGATACAAGGTCCTTAAACATGGATAACGGGGATAGTTAATTAGAAACAATGCTATATTAATATTTTACAAAACCCAAAAAAATGCATCAGAACTAAAGCATTTTTAAGTTATCACAAATAAAATACACTGTAAGTATAAAATATCACAAACGTTTTCACGATACTATGGCATCATATGGCGATGAACTATCAACTGGGTTTTCTAAAATATTGATGTGGTTATTATCAAATTACACTACCCAAACCACGACTGGAATATTTTGTATGTTCTTGACCAAAATATTAGAAGTCTATTTAGGTGTGACTTTTTTAGCTTCCAAACTCCAATGATTCAGAAACACTTTGTTTTTTTGAGCCGAGGAGCTTATTTATAACTGAAATTTCAGTTCCAACCATTTTGTGTACAGGGCGTTTAAAAACTCTAGGTGATGTTCTTGTAAGAACAAAGTCAACAACGAGCATACTGCTAAATTATAATATTAGTTAAATTAAAGTATTCGGTCACTGTAAAATCTATTTTTAAATGGATAATTTCTTCAACCATAATATTCATTATTCTCATCGGAACAAAAAAGCCGGCTTTTTTAAAGCTAACCTTTAGATTATTCCACAGTCCACTTTGCATGCTTGGCAAAATGTGTTTTTATTGGAATAAGAATCGATTTAATCGAGATAAATTAATCGTGATTTGAGAGAAATCGTTGTTGAAATTTTTCAAGTGCATTTCATTTTCAAGTTAATGCAAATGTGATCTAGAAGCAATGCAACTTTCTCTAATGCTAATGATTGTATTTTCAACTGGTGCAACTTACAGTAAGATCGGCTAAGTAATTGTTGGTTGTTTTAAAATTAGTATACCTTTGATCATTATTTTTCAGTTTACGACCTTGAAATAATAGTTTTCAAGAAACACGAGAACACTTGATACTTAATAATGTGGAATTTATAAGCCAAGAATGGGGTTGCAGTTGGTCTCTCATTATTCTGTAGCCACTTGACTGATTAATTTGAAGTGTCGAGGGGTTAAAAGTAGTTGCTGAAATAAAATTTTTACTGACAACGGTTTTTAACTCCACAGACGTTAAAGAAAAAAAATTACAATACTTTTACTTCAAAATCAACTTCTCTAACAAAATGTAATTTCGTAACGCTTTGTTCAAATCATTTATTAGAATTGGAAGGAAGCTAAGGAGGAATTATATATTTAATTGTGCGGTAAATATTTATTTTCCACTTGAACGTTCGGAAAAAGGTCACAATCAGAAAATTAACAAAAAGGGGATTCTCAATTGATGCTGCAATAAACTTGAACAGAGGGGGAAGTGATAAGACCAGAAGAACTGACGATTGATTGAGGTGAAACAAGTCGTTAGACTTACCCCTCACATTAATGACTTGTAAAAATTTTATATATTAGTTTATCGTGTTGATTTTTCACTTTATTTACTTCAACTTGAGAGCTTAATGGGATTAATTAACTATCTGGTGTTTTGTATTTTTTATAAGGTTTCCTTCGTACCTTCCAGGAGGGTTCTTTATTTTGGTCAAACAAGCAAGAGGACTAATCTGTAAAGAGTTTTGATGGCCTAGCACAGTTTCGGACGGAAAACAAAAAATAGAAACCCGGTAAGTTACCGCAAGTTAGTGTCTCTGAACTTGGGTTGTTTATCGTGTCCAGTTTACCTGTTTTAGTATTTGCAAGTTGAGAGAACTAGTTTTGCTGCTTGACCTCTGCACTCGAGGGGTTACACTGCATAAACACATTGCAAAGTCAAGACTCAGAACTAATTAGATCCCATGTGCAAAAGAAAATAAATATATTTGGCTAAAATATAAACAAGAGTGAAATTTGAGGTCAAGCATATTGTGAATAATTAATTTTAAACACGCATCAAAACAATGAGAGCAATTTATTAATTCTTGACGTACAAATTTGAATGCGTGATTTTTCTGTAAAAAATAACGTCGTGGCGTGTTGTAACTGCAATTTATTATTCTCGGCACAAATTCGCATCCTTGAATACGTGCATACAAAATGCGGAACAATCGAATTGCCCTTTTTTAACGTACTTGCATAGACAGACAATAATAGCCCAAATAGCTGCTATATCATTATATTGAAATGTCCATCGCAGACCTATTAGCTGAACATAACTGCCAGAGAATGTCGTATGCAGTCTCGCCATAAAACAAACGAAAATAGTCTAAATATACAATTGCACGATAATCATCATATTCGAAAAAATTGAAATAATTTTTGGGAAAAGGAGAATATGGAAGGGTGGTATGAGAAATTATAATAGTAATAGCCAACCGATGCTTGATTAAACTTGAATGCCCGAAATAGAAATGTAGTATTAATGGAAAGCAACCAAGTACTATACTGGCATTCAAAAGCTTATACCTGGCCCAACTACTCGGAAATATAATAAACTAACTCAATTCTTTGCTCTACATTATTGTACTATGTATTTTATGCCCATGACCACGGGCAACTGATATTATTTCAAGTCCTCTTTATTTGAAATGCCTAGTTATATTAGGAACTTAGGTAGACCATTTAAAGTAGTATTCAGAAAATAGTCTTTTGCAAAACATCTATTGTTAACAGAAAGTTGGTAAAATGCCTAATGATGTATTTCTAAAGCTACTAAAAGCGCTGGTCCGTACTTTTCGTACAATTCCCGAATTACAACTCGACCAGAGACGTGACAATACGCACAAATGACAAATGAAATACGCAAATGAAGAATTGTCGAACGTGTGAATGGAAGCCGTAATGATCCGCACCGCACCGCATTCTCTGATTGTGCTGATTCTCTGGTGACATCGGTAATGAGATATTGTCCGGTGTTGGGATAAGTCTAAGCTCGAACTTGACACACTAGAAAATATCCCAAGAAAGAGGTAATCTTCGTAATGCATACTTAAAATTAATTTAAAAAAAATCAATTAAGATATCTACGTAATGAGCCTAATAAATTTTAAATTTTTGTTCAAATTGACAAGCAATAATTTAAACGTTAGTGATTAATATTTTAATGGCGATCACGACGTAATTAATTATTTTTAAATATCGATTAATTTAAAATTCTCCATTAACTTAAATTGACGACAAATCCCGTTGTTTAATCAATGTTTTTAATATATTAATCCAATTGAAATTGTCAGTGGCGCCGCTAGGGTTGGGCTGTAATAATCCTGAAAAAAAATTTTGTGATATTTCTGACGAATTACATTTCTTGCTGTCGGCAATTCTACAAATTAAATGCACGATTTCTTTTAGTATTGCAGAATTTTCTACGAGACATTGTTCAAGCAGAAATAAAAAAACCACAACCAAAAACAATTGCAATTAAAAATTTTGGAAAATAGTTATTACTTACTTCAGAACAATAGAAATTGGAAATAAATGATTGATCAATTATAATAAAAACACAGATTTTTTGCTTTATATATCATTACTAGAAGTCGGTAATCGGCAATTGAGGTGGTTGTCCGGCCTTGGGCAGCATTTAAACAATTGATTTTCAAATTTTTTAGTTTTCCCAGGAATGCGTTGCGAACGGGAAGTCTAGACGATAGACTCTAGAGTATATGAAATTACTCCCCAGACCCCGGGGATTGTAATTTGGTTGAACGAAACTTAACCATTTTTTTTCGAAATTTTAAAAATTTGTTGAATTTAAGTTTTGGGAGCTGACTTGCAAGTTTCATTGTAAAGCAATTTACGATGGTAACTTGGGTTGCTTCCTCAGAGACGTAGAAAAACAATCGATCGCATTGAGGGGTGCGCAAACAATAATTGTTTTTAATTTTTATTGTTTGCTAATCTGGGCTCATAACCTGTTATAATTTAGACTCCTATCCGTGAGAACATTTTACCTGCCTCGTCCTGCTCCCGGAAAATATGACTAAACTGGCAGTTTGCAAAGTCTACAAAGCTTTGTTCGGTGACAGCTCGTAATGGTGAATCCATGACTAGAAATGTGGGGTTAAATAATCGTAAGTATTCTTCTTTTATATATATATAGAAAATTTTATTAAAGTTAACAATAACAGCTTTACTCATTCAATTCATGGTGTAAAGTGAACCGTTATCTACCATAGTAAGTATTTTGCTTTGGAACATAGTTACTAAGGTATCGGAAGGAATCCTCTTCTTTTAGGCCTTCTGGCAGTGGCGGTGATATCAATAAACGAATGTAAGCTATGCTTAGGGGCCCGGGACCATAAAGGGTAGTAAATCCCAAAAAAGAGATTTTTAAATTAATAATATACGCAATTCAAAATTAATACATCGTTTTTTTTTAGGAGGCCGTTTTGTATATTTGCTTATGGCCCCTAGCTACTCTTGCGCGTAGGGATATCTCTCTGCCCCTCTACCTATGATCCAGAACCCAGAGGAGTGCACTTTTTTTTGTGAGCGTCGGGAGTGGGGAAATCTTCGAAAGACACCACCCGGATGTGGTAGTGTCGGATTTTTACCCACTGAAACCCCACTCCTTAGAGGTGCCGGGAATCGCTAGGCATTTCTTCCGTACACGCTCTTGCCTCTGACTGTCTTCGCCCTTTCGGGACTTTGCTCTTCAAGTTTGCATCTCGTCTTGGAGTTTAGCCTTGGCAGAGATGATGTCCACCAGCATCCTATCGATAACATTCCAGTGATCCTCGCTAACCAGCATCAGCTTCACTATGTTCGACGGAGACAAGTTCTGCCCCAGCTGCGTTTGAGCGGCTGTTCTGTTGTCCGTCCATTTGATGCAGGAAAAGATGGTGTGTTCTGCATCGTCTAGCTCTCCACAGAAGAGGCAGCTGGGGGTATCGGATCTTTTGAAGCGATGCAGGTAGCTCCTGAAGCAGCCATGCCCACTAAGGGCTTGAGTGGTTTCGTAAGTAAGCTCACCGTGATTCCTATTTAGCCATGGTTCCAAGTCCGGGATCAGACGGTGTGTCTGAGGAGTGCACTGGAGGGTATTCCATACCCCCCAGACCCCCCGGATTACACCAATTATTTTGTGACTTCAATAATATGTTTAGACTTAGCAGCGAATCCAGTTTTTTCCGATTCCAAAGCTCTAAACATATTATTTAAGTCACGAAACAATTGGTGTAATCCGGGGGGTCTGGGGGGTATGGAATACCCCTCAGTGTACTCTTTTAGATTCTGGATTCAGGAGGGCAGGGAGATATCCCTACGCGCACTTAGGCCACTAAATCGGGTGATATCAATAAGCTAATGTAAAAATTGTTTTTTTAGAAACCCGTTTTGTATATTTGCTTATGGGCTCTAGCTACTCTTGCACCGCCACTGCCTTCTGGTCTCAGAACTTACGATTTGTGTACGTATTTCGTGGTTGATTAGGAACTTTTCATCTTTCAGAACAAATACATTTGTATGTTACGCCACTAATTTAATAGAATTGGTCGAATGAGGGGGGAGTACTCCATATAGCTTAATACATACTGCCCCAATATGTGGAAATATTTGTTCTGAAAGAGGGAAAAGGTTATATGCAATAAAATAAATTGCAGAACATGCAATTTGAAGCAAATTATATATAAAATCATCCTCTTGTGAATGCACTTTTGGGCTTAACTCTTGATACATTTTGGCAGTCAAAAAGTTAAGTTATAATCGACTACCTGTATCCAGTTTATTTAGAGTTTTTTGGATTAAAAACAATCAGAATTACCGGAGCTTATAATAATATCAAATAAATTATTTAGGAATATATTTTCCAAACCAGCTGTTTAATTAATTTAATGTAACCAAGTTGGGCTTTAATTTACCACGTCTATATTTTGTGTTGGATATCAAATTTTTAATTAGCTGTCAGATAGAGCAAATTACATTTGATGGTTAATTATAATTATGAAACCAATACGGCGAGCCGCATTACCTGCCCACAAGTTACATTCAAAAAGTAATTAATAATTAAAATTTTATATAAGAATAGATAGGGTTTTTAAAATTATGTTGGTAGAAACTCATTTAGTTTTTAATTAAGATTATACCTATTTGCTTGAACTGAGCTGAGCCACAATTTCATCTACTTTATTCAAGCTGTATCCATTAAAGTTGATGATTTTTTAAATCTCATAACTTACAAAGTTTTAGTGTATTAAATTCACTGTTGCGAATATTATGGAAGTTTATGGCAAACAATAATTGAACGTGCTGCGTTTTTTAAAGTAAATTTGTTTATTTTGAAAGGTAGCCAATTAAGGAGCTTATCAAGGGATTTTACCAAAGGGTCGCTCAATGTAGTAATTTTTTTAAACTGCAGTATGAATTAAAAATAAAATTGGTGAAGTACCCCATGTGGGCTCACTTGTACACTTGTACTTGTACTTAACTTTAATTAAATCATTAGAAACAGCTTTACATAAATTCATAATTATTATTAAATTTTTTAGAAGCTTAGAAAGTATCGTAGCGGTGAAACGATGTGAATATGGAAGCTTTTATCAATTACATTGGGTATAATATTACGAAATATATTAATAGATAAGGAAGAGAAACTTAGTTAATATTAGGTCTTAATAAATAATGTATAACGCAAATAGTGTCTGATTAAATCGCACGAAGTAGGAATATAGTTTGCAATACCATTCGCAAGCAAGCAGAAAACAATTTAGATAAATTCAATGCCGACAATTCATACCAAAACAACTAGGGTTTAAAGATAGCGGGACAACACTTTGCCGAAATTCTCTTAGTAAATGACTTCAGATTGTGAAATTCCTTGTGCTTATCGAAATTCCAATTGAATACGGTAGTTATAGAGACATCGTAGTATGGAACAAGAGCTACTAATTAGATAACAAGTAGCAAGTTTGCTCAAATATCTGGTGGAACGATGTCCCTCGCCGTATCAAAGGGTTAAGATAAGGATTGCAGTCATAGGAAACTGGGGTGTGAGGATCGTGGTGGCTTCCGTAGTGGACCACGTTCTCTGTTTACCGGAACTCGACGACCGTAACAAGATTACGTTGTAATAGCGGATAACCACTGGTCCGAGGCGTTTAACCACAAGTTGTCGCATCAACATAATGTCACTTGTGGCTTTTCTTACTTTTCTCTTTTTTTTTTTTCAACATGTGAGAAATGAAATTTGTAACTCGAGAACGATAATTGTTACGGAACATTTAAAGATAGCTTACAAGGAATTATTTTACAACTTGTGGAATCCCAATGGGATTGTTGGCAATTTCACTGTTCTACACAGCACCACATTCATAACCTTACCACACACGAGGGTCCAGGACACGCAAAGAACGCGTGTCACGCATGAAATAAGAGATCAGCGCATAGGTACTTCTATACCAATTAGATACACGCCGTATGAATTGTTTATTGATTCGGGACGTTACTTGCATGCCCGATACAATGTACTTACCATAAATAGTGCGGATTATTCCGTTACGGTTCAAGTTCGAAGCCAATTCGTTTTGAATGACGACTTCCAAAAAATATTATTTGTGTTATACCAATCGTTTTTCCTCTTATCCGAACTATTTTTTCTATATTTTCCATTAAGTAAATCAATACGAGAGTTTCGTTCCATTCTCTATAAGTATGAATATAATTAACTACTTTTTCAATAATAAAAAATATATAACGAACGCAGTCGTGTTGGCATCTCGAAAGTTTTGACCGAAGGGCTTTTATTCGTTTTAAGTGTTTTAAATGAAACTAAAACGAACTCTTATAATGCAACTCCCGAAGTCTGATTAAACTTAAACTACGAGAAAATCAATTAAGGCTGTAATTAATTCCTCGTAAACTGGCACAAAAACTAATCTTATTGCAAGGAACAAAACGTAATTAAATGTTTTCTTGATTATATAATACATGGCAGGGGATTTCTAATTGTATCCTGTAGACAACAACCCTTAAAAACGTGCACGAGTGGTTTATCAAAGTTTCTTTTATTAAATAAATTAATTGTTTTGCTAACACTTCAATACCTAGACGTAGTTTGCTGTAGACGCAAGAAGGAAATTAAACCTAGTTCACTTCGAAATTACTTGTGCCGTGGTTCCGATTCCACGTTTTTAATAAACAATAAAACAAGTTAAATTAATATACCTACAAATAAACGGGAAAAGGTCGGGAGTATTATTCTGAATTTTTAATCAAATAAAGTCAGTCGGATCGATTTCCTCGAGGTTTATTGTACAAATAAAATCTCGTCGTTAAATAAAGGTCCATCGTTTAGCCATTTTATTTAAATTCTTGAGCTTTAAGTAACAAATTACAATGATTGCACGTTTGAGATTGATAAATATTTGTATACTTGTAGTATGAAATGTGCTAACTGAGTTCTTTACATTTAATTTCATGGTTTACGAACCGTGTTTCAATCACTTGTAGATGCAAAAAACATAAACTTGCTGGTCTAAGTGATGGAAAAATTATAGTCATCATCGCTGCAAATTGCCTCTGTAAATGTCGTTAATTTTTTACCGTTGTGTAGTCTATTGTTTCTACTCAATTTTCTTGTTGGACTTATTTATTGCGGTGTTAGAGGATAATTAGCAGAGCAGCAAGCGAAGTAAATAAATCTACATACAATTTAACATACAAATTTTTGTTGTAAAAATAGAAAGAACATTTTATAATCGCGACACTAGAGAAAGTAAAAATGGTACCGAACCTCACCTACTATATTCATCGCATTTACATAAAATTTTATTCAAATAAAGACGATACAAATTTAATTTTAAATCTTTACATTATCTTTGATGTTCTGCTCCTTTGTGGAAAATTTTTGGTTTTTATTTTTTAAATTTCACCATACTAACAGTGAATTGAGTGTTACTTTTATGACCATTCATGCTTCAAACGAGCGAATAAGTGAGGTACAACTTTTGATAATATTAGCATATTTTCTGCATTCAGGTACAGATGCTACCCTTCTGTAGAAGGATAGGACTTTTCCTAGTCCTCAAACGACTTTTAAAGTAAGCCTGAATCAATAATTTTCTAAATCAAATTTTAATATAAAGTTTAATTTTGAAAGGCACTTGAAAATTTAGAGAAATGCAAAATCAACCTCCTCTTCGAATTCCAAAAATTAATAAAAATAAAAATTGGGGCAATGTTACATTTTGAAAATATAGAAACTATTTTTAATATACCCACCTATCTATCTATCTACCTCGTTACATTCTTACTTAGTTTACTTTGAGAACCGCTTAGTAATTCACTGGGGTAGAATCCCCTAAGCCCTCTAGAAGTACCACAATTCACAAATTGCTTTTCGATATTAGTCTACCCTTCTCAGTGTGCCTGTTAACAGTGTAATCGTTGGAATGTTTAGAAAATATAACGTCAGTGATTACATCTAATCAGATGCTACCGTCAATCAGTTATCTACAAGTGGTGCTATGTTTGGTTTATTTTGAGTGGAATTCAAGTTTATTTGTTTTGTGATTTGTTAAAAGGTTATCTTTGTAATTTTATTATGATGCGTTTAAATGCTGTTAGATGACATTATTTCGTTTTTCCTTCAATACTGACGGATTTTCATATCTATTTCTTATGTGAGTATTCATTATTTTAAATTAAATAATTTACATCCAAACAACATTTTTTAAATTCCAACAATGTTGTTTTGGTTTATTTTCCACCTTGGGCTTTTTTAATTTGGATAAAATTATATTTTGAGAATTTTTCAATATTTAAAAAATCATATCGGGCTTGCAATAACTTTCAATTTGCAATTTTTAATTTTTAACTACAAATAATTCTTTTTCAACACTTTTGATATGCTAGGCTTTCTTATTCATTGCAGTGTTCTTCTTTTGATGCTGCCATAGTGTTATGAAAATGTTTGCAATAATTTTACCTACAGTGTATTTTGTTTGTGAAAACTTAAAACATTTTACTTCTAAAAACTGTGAATTAATTTTTTTAGAACACAAGAAAAAAAATTAAGTAGAATATGTTAAGGTATCTAATTCAATAGAAATTATGTTATTTATTGCCAAACATCAACATAGAGGAATGGTTTACATCGTACTATCAATATTTATTACACAGCCGGCGTATGTAGTTTTACTATGTCGATGTACGGCATTAAATAATGCATAATTTCTTCGTTCGTTTCTATTTTTGACTAAATATGTGAAGATGTACAATCCATTTTATGAGGTGAATAATTATTCTTACACTTAGACCATCAGGGTGGTAATAATAGTTGTTGCTGGTAGCTAAGCTATGGCAGTGGCGGTGCAAGAATAGCTAAGGCCCCCGTAAGCAAATATACAAAACGGGCCCTTAAAAAAACAATGTATTAATTTTGAATTTATTGCGTATATTATGGTTCCGGGTCCTAAAGCATTGTTTACATTCGCTTATTGATAACACCGCCACTGAGCTATGGTATATTTCGTTTGTTATAAGTTGCAAAACTTACATATCCAATTACATATCCATTTTATTCAATTATTTCAGTTACCTGCGAAATGGATTCACGACTCGCTTACCACAAACAAACTAAAACATACGCAAAGGTTCATTAACGTTTTTATATATAAACAAGTGTAGACCAGTTTGTCGAACAATTAAGCTTTTTGGAATTTTGGATGCCAATTTCGGGAAAAAAAAGGAATTGCTTGAATTACATGAGAAAAATCTGGATTTGAATCGTAAATTTCACAAAATTTATTAGTAATTTGATACGCTGTCTGTAAGTTTAAGATCGGAGGTAGTCTAATTTTTCACTGGGTGACTTTTATGGCTAGTTCGTCTCTGCACCAAATGTTAAATAATATATTTAAACTTTAAATATGAAGAGGTAGCGCAAAATTAATACTGGTTTGTGGACTTGTGGAATAAGTTGTTCGAAATTTGATATTATGTATGTTTTAACTAATAGCACTTAGTTTTACATCAACTTATATTTACAGTTCACAGATATGCTTATTGCATATTTCTACATAAATAAAAATTAATTATTTAAATAAAGAAACACATAGTAGTAGTAGTAGTTAAGAGTTAAGAAATTACACTTAAGCTGTAGTTTTAAGCTGTAGCGGTCGTAATGTAACGTTGAGAGACGTATGATAAGGGTGGTGATATCAAATTTTTTATCGAGAAGCAATTTATCGACAACTAGTGTACCGAAGGATATTCCATACCTTTAAATTTCGCGGTGAAAATTAACTATTTGTGCAACTAGTTATGAAAAATAAGCTTTTCATGTGTGTTTCAAACACTGCTTTCTCTACTATCAGTTGAATAAGAACTAGTAAATTATTTTTGTTATACTAGGGCAGTAGTTCTCAACTTTTTTGTGCACGTGGAATACTGGCAATAATAGAAAAATTGCGAAACACAATGATTATTATTAATATATTCACAAAACAAAAAACATATTTACATTAAAGTAATCAATTTTTATATATTTTTAATAAATTAATTAAGGGGAGCAATCCATTTAGACGCCCGGAAATAAGAAACGTTTTTTGGTAATTTTTTTACAGATGAAAAAATAATCACAGCATTTTAAAGTTTTAACATCATTTTATAATAGTATTAAAGTGTATAAAAAAAAAATTTTTATAAATATTTTTTATCAAAATGACAGCTCTGTAAAGTGTTCTCTGACGCGTCTTGTTTCAAAAACTGCTCGTGCTGTAACTCAAAAAGTTATTGATCGATCTGGATCAAATTTTAGGAGGCTTCAGTCTAAATTATTATCGAAAGGATAAACCTAAATTTTTAAAGTTATCCAGCAAATAAATAGTGTTTTTGGGGTAAAAACTGTCGAAAATATAGTCGAAAACTTGAATATTTAATTAAACAGCCTAATTAGTTTTTGATTTTATACTTATTTCTAATTTTTTAGGTTCATCCTTCTCTTGAACATGTCAATAATCGAAAAAAAAAAAGAAATGGTAGATGCAGCACTTTTCGATGCCATGCACAAGACGCCTGAAAGAACACTTTACAGAACCCTCATTTTATTAAAAAATATTTAAATAAAATTTTTTTTCTACACTTTAGTACTAGACTAAAATGATGTTGAAACTTGAAAATGATGTGATTATTTTTTCATCACTAAAAAAATTCCCAAAGAATTACTTATTTCTGGGCATCTAAATGGATTGCTCCCCTTAAGATTATTTTTAAGCAGGTTTCCGGAATACCAGTGTTCCGCGGAACGTCGGTTGAGAATTACTGTACTATAGGATGTATATAGCCGTCTGCCTACACAGGAAGGCGCAGAGAATATTTATAATCATTTCGGCGAGTTTGCCCTTGAATATGCATGTGTGGAAGAGTAAAATGTGGTTTTCCGCACTAGTGTGGAAAAACCTCATGTTACCTTACTCAAAAGAATATCGAAAAGTAACGCTTTATCCGAGTTAACCACAAAGACCGTCTATATTTTGTTTGAAAAATTAAAAAAATTTGGGATGGATTTTTGTAGATGCTAGAGTATCAAGTTACGCCAATGTACTAATTTATAGGTAACATTGAAAGGAAATGAAAGATGATGGTAAACCGAGTGTTTTTGTCAACAGGTGAACGGTCGATTGTTGAAATATTTGTTACTCATCAATAAAAGTTTTTGCATTTGGGATTTTCTATGAATTAAACGAGAAGTTAATTCATCAATGAAAATTCCAGTTTGTAAGAAAGTGCAAGTCATGTTTAGTTGTAAAATTAGATTTTGTAAAATAGTAAGTTAAATGTTGGAACAGTTTTTTTTTTGAGATTTTAGCAATTTTGATCACGGTACGGTGTTTCGCTAATCGTTAAAATGCAAGAAACTCTTGCACGGTTGTATAATTTTTAATGAGAAAGAATGAAAAAGTTGGAAATAAAGCCGATATCCACATTGATTAATTTATTAAGTTACCCTTTTATGGACTTTTAAGAATGATTTAATGTTAAGTTAATGACTGTCATACAAATAAAAGCAAGATTTTATTACCACTACCCAATTTTTAAATGGTTGATGGTACCTGAAGATAAAATATCAATTTATATTTAGTTTGAAAAGTTGACGTTTAATTACACTGGCATTGTACACGAAAGAATTATAAAATAAGGTACTAGCCAGGTAGACAGGGCATCCTTTAAAATTTGTAATTAAAATATCAGATTTGAAATTTCTCAATTTTTTTTGAATAAAACTCGTTTTAAAAACCAATTAGCTTTCCCTAAACTAACATAATTATGGATCCCTATGTCGGAAAAAAGAACGTTCTCCCCTACTCGATAAAATAGCCATTCCCACCCCTCGGTACAATAATTTGTACGCTTCCACCCTTACGTATTCGTTGAATTGTAATGCAATACAGCTTATATAATAGTCCTCTAGTGTTGCACTGCAATTTATGTTATTTAATCATTACTATATTGTATTCATATATCTTATTTACGATTCATATTCAAAATTAATATTAAAATTTGATTCGCTATTCATAATACGAAATTTTAGATTTATATCGAATACATTGGCTATATATATAGCGCAGTTTTCTCTTACGTGATTTTACCGATGATATGGTAAACTTTCAACATCAATTTCAAAAAATATTTATCACTACTGTCAAATAAAGAATTTAATTTTAACTTTAAAGTAACTATATAGTAACAGTGGAAACTTAAAAGTGGTCGATATTGTAAATAGCTTTTAACTTAACATTATCAAAAATTTAATTAACTTGCTCCTCCCTCGTCTGGCGTCAGTTTTCACAAAGGCAGAAGTAATAACTAGTGGTTAAAATATTATATTGTAAATCTTTTTATATAACCGTTATTATATGCTACGAGTTAGTGGTGGGTATTCTAAAATTAGTTGCTAACAATCGGATCCAGTTATTTTCAGATGTCAAAGACGTATTATTAAATTGCAGTAAATTCCATTTTATGCAGAAACTTTTCCCGAATACCCGAGACAATTTTTTACTACTCACTCGGAATAAAAAAAAAAGAGAAGAAAAGTAACTTAAGAAGTAATAAGTTTAATTTTACATTAATTTTACAGTTGTTTTAACTTAGTTGGCCCATCGTTTCAATGGTTGGAAAACAATTGGAAGTAACAGACTAGCGAGTATTCCCCTGAAACTCTTAAATTCCGCAAAGCGACTCGCTCGATAATGTAATTAGGACAAAACCGCCGGCGAAATTAAACGCGAAAACTGAGAATATGAGCCTAATTAGAATAGGAAAGACGTAGTGTAATTCAAATCTTCCATAAAGCCTTTGTCGTAAAATGTGTTTAAACATGTTCAAGCAAGCGGACAGGTTCCAAAAACATTTCCGGAAATTGCTGTTGCATTGTGTCGGGACGCCTAATTAGTTTGCAGGTGCAACTTAAAATATAATATGATTTCGGGGGAGAACTTGCATTAATAACAGTTATCTCGTATAGACGTTCCATTTAAAAGTTTATTTACGTGCTAAAATACTTAATTGAATTTATCAAAGACTCGGAGGTTGGAATTATTTGTCTTTCTATGCAAAAGTCAATAATATCTATAAAATTTGCATTTAACAGAAATTACTTGATTACTCTCAATTCATTTAAAAGAACAAATTATCGACAGCTGCCGACTCTCAAATATTTATTCTGCAAATTACTGTTGAGTTTTAAATAGTTGCACTTCAACAGATTAACTAATATTTGCATGTAAAGTGCGCTTTGAGATTAAGAAATAAATGTGAAGCGGCAGCAGCGGCTATTTGTCGATACTCGGCTGCCCGCCCCCCGCGTTCAACGTACGGGCATTTCTTAAAGCTTCTTATTTTATTGGTCAATGCTCTTATGTAATTATAACATGTACTTGCTAAAACTGAATTTAATTCTCTTTTTTTTGTTTTAGGTGTTCGAAACAATCTGTCTGAAATTTTTGACTGACGTGTAAGCGCTGCGGCTAGCGCTATCACCGTCAAACTGGCCGCCAGCACCCTTACCGCTATGAACCCCCATTATCATCCCTACGGAGGTCCGGAGTTAACATCTCCGCACCCTCCAAGTCCAGATAACAATAATTATCCCGGTCACTCTGGACCTGGAGGTCCCCACGGACATCCTCATATGCACCCTAGTAATGGACATGGAATTGGTTCCCTTGGTAAGTTGGTTACACATTAATGTTTTAATTTTAAGTTTTTCTTAATTATATATAACTATAATAATAATAATATTATATCGTAGGAAAAAAATTAATTCTGCCGAAATTTTTATCGAAAACTTTTCTCGAGCTTTCACGAAATTTAGTAATTCCTTTGATTTAACTAGCAAAATTCTATTTTTAGCGCTTCCATTAACTAGATTAAATTACATTAACTATATACTTACGTCTTCTCAATAAATTTTCCTTTTATTAAAATTAAATGAAATAGAGGAAATGAAAAATTGAAGAACGAACAATTTATTAATAAGTGATTGTTTTAGAATAAATATACTTAATTCGTATACCTTATTAATGGTCCGATTTCACAAATTTTTATAATTTCAATTAACTAAATGACAATTTTATGACATCAATTTCAAATCAGACATTTCCAATCTAACGAATTCAAAAAGCTACGAATGATTTGAACGAACCATTTGGATGTTCAATATTAAAAATTTACAGCATATGGCCATGCTTGGAGGTGTCAAAGAGGGAAATCGGTGTGTAGCTCAAAATTGTTAAATTGTCGACAATTCTGAAAACCACCTTCATCAGTGGTACACTAAATAATTTCAAGATTTCCTTTAATTTAATTTTAACAGAGGAATTAATATCGATTTTCTCTTTGCCTAAACGGTGGAGTTGATTAAATAAGTTTTACGTAAGAAGATAATATCTAGAAAAATATGATTCCAATTCTGGAATGGTACATGAGAGGATGACGTCAATGGATTTTTTATTATGTGGTTTTCACACAAGGTAGCTAGCTTGGAGGTTTAACTCCACAGTTCTCCAGAGTACACAGAACGATGGGACTAGTACTAAGTTGAATACTTAAGCACTAGTAAACACTCAAGATAAAAAAGACAGATAAGAAGCTAACTAGTGTTAACTAATCATGCGTCGTTAATCGATAAGCATTGATAGTTCTCTGGGAGCCTTGTCAGGTCTTCCAGGTTCAATAGCATTGCGGCATCATTACAGTAATTAATCATTCGGGAGATGTAGTCTAAAACACAGAGAACACACCAGTAGGTACTCATTAAGATAATCAACATATTTGTCAATAAATTTTGGTCTTATCAACTTGAGCTAGTGTGAACGTAAAATTAATTCATATCCACCGCAACACGACAACAGCATAATTCAATCAGCTGCATGTAGACATGTATGAAAAAGAAATCTACATCTTGGATATAAAGAGGTGGTTGAAGCGTTGGACAGGTTTGAACTTTGTTTCTTTGCTCTTTCCATGACTCTCCTACTCCTACCACGGCAAGCAAAAGTCGTTAATTCTCTCAGGATCTGATATCTACTTTATTGTTTATTCTCCTAAATTATTAGAAAATTATATTATTTTGATCTGGGATAGAAAACCCAACAAACTCAACAATGGAGTAGCGACAGATATTTCAGCGCTCTAGAAAACTAACAAAAATCATTGTGCCATACTTGGTTTCTAAAATAATATCAAAGTATACTGTACTATTAAAAACTGATGATCTTTAAAAGCTCACACTTACGCTAATTATACAATGAATGCACAACTTATCGAACCTAAGCTTCCAAATCTTTGTGGATTGAATTAACGTAATTGTACAATCTTTTATTTTCAAAGAATCTTACAGAAATTTTGTTGTAAATGTTATGTTTTATTTTTAAATTGAAATAAACAATTGAATTATAAATTTTAATTTTTTGAATCTTTCATTTCCCCAATTGCGCTTTATATTTAACTATAGGTTTATCCGCCGCAATAAACACGTTTAACACTTACTTATAATGGTGATTATGCAAACCTGTCTTTATCTTCTTCTTTGTTCGACCCAGAAGGTCCACATTAAATTGGATGCGAATCTCGCGTTGAATGGAACCGATACCAGCTAATCCCAGATTAATCTCCTTTCACTTCTTCTAAATGCTTTGTCCAAAATCACACCTCGTACTCGTTCCAAAATTGAATTTATTATTTTCGTTTCTAAATATTTTGCTTTTATTTTCACTTTGTGATTTTTCTCGACCTTCGACCTTCCTCCTTGAAGTTCTGTCGTTAATTCATTTTAATTTTTGTTATCTTTCTTCATCAACTCGTTGTCTAGCAATTCCATTTTTTTTTACTTTCAATTTTTCAAATCAATGCTTGTTAATGATGATGCGATTCGTTATACTTATTTCATTCGCCTGTACACGCACTTCTCACAATTATATCACAACACCTGAAGTTCTTTAACTTTCAATTGTTTATTTTAACCAATTATTTCTTTCTAGATTAATTTTTGATAAATTTAAATGTAAGTTTCTTTGAATTTGTATTTTTTATTTTTAACATAATTCTTTTGATTAATGAATTTAACAACTGCTTTAGGTTTGATTGCTTGCATTCTAGACACTGCAATACTTATTGAAATGCACATTAAAATCCAAACTTCTACTTTGTCTTAGGAAAACATAAAGTGGATTCATCTCATTGTTAAATGCTAGTGCAAACTGTAAGTTTCTAACAGGGGAGTCTGGGGAGTACTTCTAGAATCTTCACTCTTTCCTAACAAATAGTTGTGGCAGTATGCATCTAGGAGATGCATTATGAAACACTGGTTATTTACACCAAATTTTAACAGTGTAGCATCACAACTTCAAATTGCCATGCAATTCTACTAACATGAGCAAGTTGTTGACATCTAAATCTGATAGAAAGCTTAAAAAGCAAAATTGGACAACTTGGACTGCTGCGTGCCAATCAAACATAATTTTCCAATTTACTTTATTTTCAATAAATAATCTACGTGGGCGGCACACAAATAAAACCATCTTGAAAGATTATTTAGCTTAAACAATTTGACGTTACTCAAACGATATAGGTCATAACCAAACGCAAATACAGATAAAGAATCTCAAAAGGAAACTAAATTATTGATTATCAAGTTCAAGTCTTACAGCCTCTTAAATTTAACGAAATTTTAGAAATTCAGGATTATTGTTACATGAACCTTAATTTAAAGGACAGTTTTGGCTTTGATAATTTGACTAGTATTCACCAACCTATCAGGGATGGCGTTGTCCGTGATATTTTGGTTTCAGAAAAAAATTCGTCACGATATGAGTGTTTTAGAATGCACGTTTTCAATTTCGCAAACGTATGACTTTTCCATCCATTGAATTTTATAGCTAGACGAGTTTACTTGCAAAAATCAAAAATATATTTCAATGAATGTAATTGAAAATAACTAGACTGTATCAACCTAGAATTTCATATCTACAGGGTAGTGCAAAACTGATATACCAGAACTACAACTGAATACATTATTTTACAAAGTTACAAAGAAAATTAACCAATTTCTACCAGAAATTTTAAGAAAATTACAAAATTACTGATTCATTATATTTATATAAATATAATGGTGAAAACTTGTTTCAATGTGTGAAATTGAAGTTTGCAGAAGTTACAAAATATCTAGAAATAGAAAATTGTTATTGTAAAACCAAACAAAAGTTTTTGAAAACTACTAAAAAACTTTTAATATATTAAATAGGTATTAAGGCAATTCAAAAAGCTATAACAGAAATTTTCAATTGGTATATAAGAAAACTGAAAAATGTTAGGCAAGAAAAGCAAGATAAAATTGTAAATTAATTTTCCCAACGCATTGGTCGTCATCGGTAACGTATATACATATTGTGGAAGAAGTTACTACTTATTACTCTTTTTTTTTGCATATCAACTCCATTTTTTTTAGCTCAGTCGGCGATGTTTGAAAAGCTCTTTGCTGAAAATTTCAACTTTTCTTATTATAAGGTTCGAGTTAAACTCGGTATAATTATTGTCTAAAACGCAAAAGTTCTTGAATTTTTTAAGTATTTTGTTTGAACTTATTCTTGAGATTATATTTTGAATCTACATAATCAATTTTGTGTAGCGTGTTAACATAGGTGTAGCAATTTTAATTTTAATCGTGACATAATTATACACTTAACCCATTATAGGTTTTTTAATTAAAGGTCATCCGGGAGGACCACACGAACTACCCCATCCACATCATCAGCATCCTGCATTCAGTAGTGCGGGGCCACCTCCTGGAGCGCCGCATCATCCACACGCGCTTAATAATAATAACAATAACATTAAGATATGCGGAGGTTGCGGTGGTAAAATAGTAGAACGTTTTCTGTTGCATGCCTTAGATCGCTATTGGCACAACAGTTGTTTAAAATGTTCGTGCTGTAGTGCAACGTTGGTTGATTTAGGAACGTCGTGCTTTACGAAAAGTGGGATGATTTTGTGTCGACACGATTATATTAGGTAAGTTTCCAAACAAATTTTTTACCTGATAGAAAAATTATCGCATCACGTGCAAGTGTAGTTTAAAAATTAAAATTAAAACACAATTAAGGAAAACAGCGATAGACACATGTACTGCTTCTTCGACTTCCTAGCCATCACACTATGACATGTGTTTCTGACTCATTAGTCGTCATCAGTACCTCATACTTGTTGTTATCACTTAATTGTGTACACATCAAGGGCTACTGGTCGCGATTCTATGCGGACGGTTAAATACACATCACTTAAAACACAAAATAACAACCGTGCCAACGTGCGTTCTCGAGCGATAATTTTTCTATCAAATTTTGATTAGAGCAATGAGCTCGAGAACGCACGTTGGCACGGAATTTTTTACCTGTTATTCTTTAATCATATTGTAATTATTGTTAATGTGTATACCAAGTATAAAATCAATGCAACAGCTGAGTTCAAAACGGCGCAATCCGTTCACGTTACACTTGTAAAAATTTGCTATTATAATTAACCAAATGTTGTTGGTAAAATATTTTGGTGTTAATTTTAACAATATTTTTGGTTAAAATTAATATTTCCACCTAGTGACTCAAAAGTGATGGTACATTTTAACCAAAACACTTCTGATCTACTACATTTAGTGTTGATCTCATTTTGGTGATTTTATTTACAACCATTTGTGTTAATTCAGAAGAATAAGCACTTGAAAATTGTAACTTCTGTAAATTTACCAAGTTGTGTGAAGTTTTTACTATAAATTGGTGTAAGTTTTACCAAGTTTGGTGTAGTATGAGACATGCGCGCAATTATCTTACAAATTATTGCAGTAATCTTCATAAGTTTCAAAGGAATACATTGATGCGCTTCTTAAGTAAAATTGTGTTGTGAGTTATAATGGCAGGATTATTGGAATAAGTACAATTATTATTATTATTAATAATTTTAAAATACAAAGAATTTCCGAATTGTTGCTCCACTCTTAGAAATCAATCATCGACTGCATCATTGGATACCTACAAATTGGTAATCGAAACAGGTTGGTTCATATTATAATTTATATTTAATTTTGTTTTGTTACAGCAAAAATGTATTGAATTAAAATTAATTTTCTATGTGATTCTAGGTGAATGTGATTTATTAAAAATAGACCAGAATGGTATCGAGATTAGACGACCATTTTATACATGTATTTTTGGACACTCATATCGAAGAGCACAGGATTCCGTAATAATACTTATTTAATATTAAACGTTTTTCTGAAACTTAAGGAGGTACCTAAGTTGAATAAATTTTTTTTAAAGTTTTGCAATTTAACAAGCAACTGTTTACTATAATAAGTTGTATAGTATAGATATTTTCTAAGAATTTCTTTGTTTTTGTATTACTTTTTGTATACTTTTATAATAAATTGTTTTTGATATAGGTATTATATTTATAATCATTGCTCTTCTCCCAATTATAGCATTAAAAAGTACACTTAACTTAGTTAATATTTCACACGTGATATAATCAAAAATATACAAAATATTTGGTTAAATATGTACCCCAAGATTTATCAAAAATTACCAATTAATTTGTGAAATTATATTATAAAATTTGTCAAAAGTTTACACAAGAATTTGGTAACATCTTCTACGAATTTTGGTTATTTTTACCAGAAAAATGTTTGTTAAAAGTAACACTGCAGTATTTTACCAAATTCACCACATAGCAGTTTTACACCAAAAAGAGTGGACCCATATAGACGACTTTTGGTGTTAATTTTAACACCGGATTTTTACTAGTGTACGTTACACCATCATTTCCCATGCATTTTTAGCTTCGAAATGCATTACGATTAAAGTTTACATTTTCCAGATCCACTAAAGATAAATCAACTTTCATGTCTACCGAACCAAATTTTATTGATTTACTTAGGTAAATGAGTTGCAATATTTCTCCAATCCAATAGTTGGAAGAAACTAAATCAATTTTATAGTTGTCGGTTTTGCATTTATGCAAATGTATATTCAGTAGACCAAACCGAGCTCATAAAAAATGCAAATGAAAAAATTTAATTTAAACAAAATTAACTTGATTTGATTAGCTATTCTTTGTAGATTATGGTTTACAATTGTATAGATCGATCTGCATTGCGGTTTGTTTAGAACGGTCTAATTTATTAGCATAACTGAATACACGCTGCGACTTGTATCGATCTGGCCATAGTTACTTTTCTATTTCTTTAAAATCTCCTATTCCATTAGGGCATTCATTCTTTCCACAATTGGTAAAATTTCTAATTTAATAATCATCATTTATTTATATATTTATTCCAACATTTTTCAAAGTCAAAAACTTTTAACAAAGTTCTTTCAAGTTTCCAACGACCCAGATACTCCAACTCAAACTATCTACAATGGTTAAATTTACTTCTTCTATATGATTACAACTGAATGTCGAAATTAACAGTGTTAACTTCATCGAATGAGCTATCAGCTTGATGCCCCGGAAAAATGTTGGCTACTCGTTTGCAGTGGCCTATACAGTTCCTGAGGGAGATACAATTTTAGACAAAAGTTGAACCGAAATATAGTTACGAAAAATAGTAAAATGAAACTAGTTACTAACTTGATAATCAAAACAGTCAAGTTAAATTTTTTACGCGAATGTGGATAATGTAAGGTGAGGCGCTAGTCGAGTCAAATCACTAGCCGAGCGATGAAAAAAAATTCAGTGCTGAAATAGCGAAATTTACTACACACTAATATTGAGGAAATGTTTTCCAAGTTAGGCTGTTAGGCAACACACTATTCATTTATATTAATTACTTCAACAATTTCGGTTGTTGGAATATTAATTAGTTTCAATTGATTTATTTTGTTTATGTCGTATATGGTGGGTGTGTCAAACATAATCAGTAGACTATGTCGATATCGGTACTCAAGTTATATTTTTTTATTTTAATTTTAATTTGTGTGTGTTTTATGCAACCTACCTTACATCAACATATATGTACAATATACACAAAATCTTACTTACTTCAAAAGTAGTACTGGTTTCAAAGTATCAAAGGGTGAGTACATATGTATAGGATACAGGTAAACTGAAATTTTATATATCATTCAATCAATTTTGTTTGTCAGGACTTTGTTTGAAACGGGAGGAATTATAATTATTGAGTTTGTCAGGAATTATGGAAGATTTAGAAACTGCACCTGGTGTAGTTTAAAAGAATTTCAACATAATAACGCTATCAAACTGAAAAAGTTATAAATTACTTTAAAAGCAGGGAGAGGAAGGAAAGGAGCATACATGATGCGCATAAATGGATTAACGAAATGACGGATTGAGATAAAGACTGCACGATTAAGCATAAGGAGAGTATCAAAGAGCGAAATAGGTATAGGATAGAGGTCAACTGAAATGTTCCGAGTTTTTAGAATAATATTTTGACAAAAGAAAAAACATCATGTTGCATTTGATGCAGTAGCGGTCATGGAAATTGCATCGGGAATTTAATTTAATCTAAAAATTTCTTAGCAATTTCTGTTGAAAATCTCAAAATTAAATATTGAATTTCAACGTTTTTCAAGCTTTTAGGCGAAACAGTGGTGGAATAGACATTCAAACAAAGAAACTATTTTATGATTGACAACTTTAAATTTCACATATTGTTGAATTTTGGTATTTATTTGAAATTAAACATACAATAAAACAAATTTATCAACCTTGCAACGGGAGTCTTTCGACTTATTCATTTTGAAATTTATTAATTTTTTGTAGATTAAATTTTTGTAGATAAAATTTGATTAAACCCTTAAATTTGAAAATACTAAATTCAAATTTGTTAAATATAATTTACGCAGTATGCAATCAACAACACTTGAAACATTTAAAGGTGTTTTGTAATTGTTTATTAGCAGTGTAATACATGAAATTCAAGTTTTATAAACGGAAATGTTGGATCTAACGATGCTGAAATAGCGAAACTAGAATCCAAAGCAGAATAAAAAAAATTGAAATAAAAATGTTTTCTAATAGTGTTGATGTTAATCACAAATAATGCTTGTAAAAAAATGAACAAATACAGAAAAATTATTTCGTATGTTAATCAAACAATATACTAGATACATAACTTTATTTGTTAAAAATTTATATTATTAATCATTTTTTTATTATTTTTATATTATTTTTTATAATATTATTCATATATAAATCTTAACTAGTGAGAAAATAAACAATAAAACTTCAAATAACAAGTTAAATTCAATAATGTAATGTAATGATATTTTTAAGCTTTCAGCGACTGTTATCGCCTTCGTCAGAAATTTATTTATTATTAATAGGTATAAATAATAAATAAATTTCTAATTTATTATTAATACATTAGGAACGGGTTTATATGTATTTTTGTATATTTTGATGGCGAGAATCCAATACCTGTACCTTTTAGGGACTCAATATTTTTTTATTTTGAATATGATGATAATAATTTTTACGAAAAATCTTACGGAAAGCCTAGAAGGCGACATATTGCGAAATTACCAATAAGGAAAATTGCAAAAATACATATAAATCAGTTCCTTATTAATAAATAATAAATAAATTTCTGACGAAGGCGATAACAGTCGCTGAAAGCTTAAAAATATAATTTCATTATATTATTGAAGTTTTATTGTTTATATTATTATTAATATTAAATAAAGTATAAATATACACAAATATTTTGAGTAAAAAAGAGTTTAATTTGGGTTTAAAATTGGAAAGTATACTTTTGAAAATACTTAATTTGTGACTGAAAAATCGGAAGTTACAAACAAGTGCTTTAATTGGATGATTATAGTGGAAGAGGAATAAACAATGAAGAATTAAATTTAGAATTGGCAGATTGTAATTTGATTACATAAGAGTAAAAGGTTTTCAAATATTTAATTTGAAAGTAAAAGAAGGAAAGGAGTAATTTTGATACCTGAGCATATATTATATGTATGTCTTTAGAAATTTAGAAAAAAAAACATTATTGCTGCATTTGTGGCATTTGTGGGATTTGATGATTGCCGTCATCAACTTTTAAAAACAGGGTTACAGGCATTCCCCAATCCGGATTTAGCAACCGTGGGGTCAAAATGCTAAAATCTTTCTTCAAAATCGGAAGGCTTACCTCCAGCAGTGGATTGGTTGAGTTACTGACGTGAAGTTTCAGATTTGAATCGGTGGACTTCACAGAATTTCTTGCCTTGGCCTTCCACTATGGATTGAAAATAAGGTTCTATATATTTATTATAATAATTAACAAAAAGAAAAATGCAATAATTTCATATTACTTTAAATTGAGACAAGAAGTAACCACTTCAGCACTAGGAACTAGAGATAAACAGAAACCCATTATAAACAGAATTAGAATAATTATATTACTCCAAATATATTTTTTCGGGAATTGGACTTTTGCTTAATAAATCTAATGTATACTGGTCTACTTTTTCTTTTATTACATAAATATATTATACATATTATGGGGTATTCCATACTAAATCGACCACTTTTGACTCCGACCTTTTTCGATTTAGCTGAAAGTTTTTCATCGTTTTCTACCCTATGAAAAACGGTTCTCCGAATTTTTTCGAATTTTTTTACCCAACCCAAAAAAAGTATTTTCAAATAGCTATAACTTTTTCAATAATTGACCTTTCGGGACCGCATAATATTGAAAATTTTTGTTTTTAAATGTACTTTTCAGAAAAAGATACAAAAAAAATTTTAAGATGATAAACTCCATGAAATTTTCGCTTTTTTGAAAAAAAACCGCTATTTTCTCGAAGTTCGCCATTTTCTATTTTATTTTTTATTTTCTCAGAAAAAAACTTCAATCAACTCTGCGATTATTTCCGCTAATCCCAGAGTGGGCCGATCTTTTTTCTATTTTTTTTTATTCGATTGAAAAAAATTTTTATATTTTCAAAATTTCAAATTTTTTATTTTTCAAAAAATTTGTTTATACAATAAAATAAATGCAATTAACGATTTTACAGTATTATATGTATATTTAATTTATAGTCTCAACCTACAACTAAAAAACTTTTAACTAAATCGAAAAGGGCCGGGGTCAGAAGTGGTCGATTTGGCATGGAATACCCTATATTTTGTATTGGTATTGGGTTGAGTTTAATTAATTTTCACACTTTGTGTGACTGTTATTTAAAAAACCAGGAAGCAAATCTTTATTTTAGATCCACGCTCTTTACATCCGTTTACCAATGAACAGAGCTAGTTGCAAATTCACCATCAGAGCCTTAATCGCACATTATTCATTACTGGAGAAGACTTATTTCAGGTGTGATATAACTAACGAATTCCTTAGGGAAGGGTATTTGTTGTTACATTCGGCAAGGGAGTAATTCAAAAAACTGTTTTTGTTCGACAATTATTTTGATCGGTTATAAGGCATATTGGAAGCTTCGCCGTTTTCAAAAAACGTCACTTGATCACACAAATGGTAAAAAAGATATTAGTTTATTGATCTTATTTTTTGTGAATTTATTGACAAGAATAAAAAATTGAGAAATAATTACCATTATCTCGAGAGCTTCCCAACTACCTGAACTCCCACTGAGGGGTGTAATTTATGCTACCGTTTATTCGACGATCAGTTCGACTTTGTATCAAAAATATTAAAAATTACGTGCATGATATATTTAACATTTTTTATATAAAATTGAGCAGAATATTCATAGTTGTTGGAATATAACTTAAAATCTACGAACAAATAGTATTTATGAAGAACATTTTCACTTAACCTCGGGGATCTTATTGCAATAAATTGTGTATTTTCTAGTTTTTCTGGCCACTTCGAGAATTTATAGAGATTATTTCAAGATAATCTAGAAACTATCTTTACAAACCAAAACAATTTCAGTAAGCCTGCTGTATATGGAGCATCTCACTGATTAACTCGATGGAAGTGTTTTGTTTTTAGGTGAAAACCTTCGGGAGTCATAGATATCGAAGTTAATAACATTAAAAAGTTATATATAAGTATTATAATACACACACACTTTCTTGTGGCACTGATGAAGTTCCTTACCAAGGTATTCGTGAATTTGAAATTTCAGCACTGCTGTCTGCGATTAGTGATATAAATCAGAAATCTTATCTAATTGTAAAATAATAATTATTAAAATAGTTTGCATAAAATTCAAACCTGCATGCAAATTTCTTTCACACTGTAGGGCACAAT
Organism: Cantharis flavilabris; assembly: GCA_949152465.1. Taxonomy (NCBI): domain Eukaryota; kingdom Metazoa; phylum Arthropoda; class Insecta; order Coleoptera; family Cantharidae; genus Cantharis; species Cantharis flavilabris. The sequence goes on from OX424435.1 coordinate 16,793,552, forward strand.
TTTTATTGTAAATATGTAGATTATTCAAATTGTAAATGTTAAAAGAAATATAATAAAACGACGTTTAGAAACACAATTTATTGTCGAGAAAATTCAAAATTTCATCTTTTGCTTATAAATTCTGTGAATGTTGTTTTGGGTATTCCGATGCCGTCACTTCGTAATCAGTGCCTTTATCTATCATGTGGCGCACAGTGTATTGCGGAGGGCGGTGTAAAACTTGATTTGACGAACGGTACGATTGACGAGTTTGTAGCAAAGTCAGCTTCAGGGTGCATCCAATCAACCCGGGCTTTTGCAAAGAGAGCAGCCTTGCTACCTTTTTTTGCAATCAACTTCTACACATAGCTTTATATTTTGTAGTTCGTTTTTATGGTACTAAAGCACAAATTGGGTTTTTGGACGAAACAATAATACGTCGTAAATCGTGTCCGACGATGTGTCGTTGCTGATAATCTAGAACGCCTGTGATAATATTGCGTTGCGGAGGCTGTCAGGAGCCGCTTATGAGGGAGTCACGCGCGCAATCAGCCCGTCTTAGAATGACAGACGTGAACATAATTTGACAGCAAATAAGAACAAGGGATGGAAATGATTGTGAGGGGAAGAAACGATTAGATAATTTAATAGAAACTGCCACGTTACAACGAGGTGGTAGAAATGCTGAAAATACTGATTGCATTTGATTGGCTGTTCTACGTGCTCCCCAGACCACCGTATTAACGGTTTACCTACATCTAAGGAAGTTGTGTGAGCATAAATTCACCGATGTTTCACTTGTTTCAAATTTATGCCTCTGCCCCGTCCGTATAAATACTACTTATGTACAAATTAGTCGAACGCAATGAACGGATTATTACTAGTTGGAGTTATTTTTCGCGCCACAACTTTCGAACGACACAAAAATTACGACCGTCGATTTTTTTTTCTATTTTATTTGTGGATTTAAAAAAAATTGCGATATTTAAAATTTAGTTTAAGTATCTATTGTAGTACTTAACAAATATATGCAAATGCTGTTACGAGGAAAGTGGGCATGTAATTGGTCCCCGCCGCACCGCGTCTATTGATTGAGGCCTCTGGCGTGGGCAAATCGAGTTAGGCAGTTGCTCCCCAGAGCCACCCTCAACCCTCTGTGCAGCTGTTGGGCTCGCTTATGCACGCTGCTATGAACAATACTCAATAGCTCATCTTGTAGTGTCAATATCCCAATTACAATTTATATTCTTTATGGCTCCTTATAATTGTCTCCAATTTGGACGACCCCTTTTTTCGCCAATTTGCAATTAAAAAGAAGTACTGCTTTAATTTCCTGAATGAAATAACATTTTGTTTATAGCCAGACCATTACGTACAATTTTAATCATTTTCGATTTTCGCGTTCGTGTATTTTGTGTATATATATGAAATAAATTTTACTCCACATTTTTTACCTGCGAAGGTAATAAATTTTAAGCTTCATTAATTAGGTGGATGTTTAATTTAGTAGCATGTGTACATGGGTTATCTCTTGCAACCAGGGCTGTCACTCAACGAAGTTGGTTGGATGACGTGACTACCACTAATCACTCACGTTATGCTAATGCGACCCAAATAAAATTCATTCGGCGTTACCTTAGCCACCTTGGTACACTACATAAATTGCGAATTTGTTACACCACTATTGCTCATTAGTAAATATAAAAAAGGAATACATTCGACGCAAATTTCACCTCATTAAAAGTTGTGCTGGTATCTCTTCTTCCATATATTGGCATAAGAATCTTTAAATTGCCTGAAAATCTCATAAACTACGTTTAAAAGGGAGCTGCGACCTTGTGTCTGTTTGGTGCTTATTATATTGACAACCAATTAGCGATTGAACGAGTGAGTGGTAGGATTTTCCCCCTGAAAAACATATTTTTTAATGGTCGATAGCGTAATTGCGCCAGTACGGTCCTTGTTGAGTTTTATAATGGAACAATTTTAACAGAAATAAGATTATAAATTAAAATACATTTTAAATTTGCATTTAAATCAGAAATTGTATGTAATCGAGTACGGGCGGTTCACGACGTCGTCGTCGCGGTGAAGCGGCCGCCATCGAGCTCTCACACTAATTAGTATCTTATATTGTGGAAAACACCGCGATTATCCGCGGGCACTTTCTGATTAACGAATCCAATTATAGTCACGTTGTGCTGAGGAAATTATTAGTTGTGCTGTTAATTAGATTATGGTACAGGAAAAGCACAAGATTGATTGTGGGGTAAACTGAAATTGTTAACATATTTAGAATTATTTAAGAATATTGTTAATTAGCGAAAGGAAATACATATTATAATAATTATAGAATTATGTGGTTGAGGAATGGCTCGTTGAATTGGAAATCTTAAATAACGTAATTATAGTGCCATTTTTAAAATTAGGATTGTTTTTTCTTATATAATTTCGAAAACGGTTGTTCGTCTTCGTGCGATTAAATTAAATGTAATAAATCGTGGTTACGAACTAAAAACGAAAACTTTTATAAGAACAAAATCCTACTAGATGGAAACGAATTGATTAGTTTTGAAGATTATAGACGAAGCGTCCCGATATAGTGATGTTAACTGTAACAGAGATTTCTTTTATTTATATATTGTCGCCTTCCGTAACAAAGGCTCAACAGGTTAACCTCAATTACACGACAATCACATAATGTACATCTAAATGGAACACACAATTTAACGTGGAATTCAAACCACGCGGCAGATAAAACCCACGAAACTAGATTCAAATTCCGGATGTCAGCTTGATAGTGTTTCGCGTTCAAATTTTACAACGATGAAGCATTCGTAACTTGGGAAGTCTAGCAATGTTACATTATGATTATGACATAGCCGTAGCACAACTCAAATTTTGAAATTAAATAAAACGTAACGTTTTACGTAAAATAAAAAAATAATTTAATTTAAGATTTGAACCTCAGATGTTGTAAAAAATTATCTCTACCGTTGCGCTTTGATTACTTGCCATGTCTTGGCACATTATCTCCTTTGTCGTTAACGGTTTTAGCAGACTTAATCTGTTATTATTTATAATAATATCGAATAAGATTACTCTTGAAGAATTTTGTAATCAATTGCTAGACCAATCGTAGTTTTCAATCAACGGCAAGCGCGTGGGGGGGGGGGGGGTTAAGTTGAAGAAAACAGTTACTATATTCAGTTTGAGACTGAATAATTTGTTATTTTCTTATAGATTCGTATCGCAGTGATTGTATTTGAAAGAAATAACATGTTCTATTTGGAGTAAAAGTGCTTTTTGTAGCTTGCATGTAATTGAATTGTCAACCCCACATACTCGCGAGGAAAAGTCTACTTCTTCTACTAAATATGTAAAAAAGAAAAAACATCAATTGTAATCTATTTATCTATTTAAAACCTATAAATATTTAAAAACAAAGAGTTATGATTAGGACGTTGGGGTTCAGACTGTCCTTTTAATTGATCCATTCGTTCCTGAGGTATTTACAAAAAGTATAAATAAAAAAAAAATAAATCAAAAAAGCAAGATATTATTCTAACTCGTTTCATATAGTTATCACAAAAAATTTGTATTATTTTTATAATTGGTATGAATATTCAGTAGAATAAATTTAAAAAAAAACATTTAAATTCTATAATTAAATAATGAATGTATCACAGGCTCCTGCGTACGCACTAATTAGTACCACTAAGTAATTTGTTAGCTATAAGGCTATAACAGCTAACTATTTTGATTATAATTTTGATTAAAATAATTGTATTTTTGTAATATATTAATGCGAGGTAAATTGATTATTAACCGCTCATGTGCATAATAATAATAACTGTCTTTCCGCCGTTGTTATATTATATCGCGAAGTTTTTTAGATGAACTTTCTGTATTTTTGCAATAGTAGTAAACCATTTCAGTTATTTTATTTAGTTATAACAGTAGTTAAGTATATTCAGTACAGTAGTTCTTCGACAAAGGTTTACTAAAAACCAAATTAATTAGTTGCTTTATAACATGTTGGTAATTATGGTAATTCTTAAATAAAAAAGATAACGAAATCTTTACAGCAGCTAATTTGTGTTTCAAAGTGTAAAATTACTTCATTAGGAGATATTTTTATTATTTATATTATAGAGGTCTAAATTTTAAATTAAAGTGATTATAGGCAACAAGCAATATTAACCATTGTAGATCTGGCATGGCGTTGTCTCATTTTCATCCCATTCAAACAAGGAACTCGATATTATATGACGGTGTTTAAAGCATACAGGACAGGTGTCATTGTGAATTAAAGAACGAAACCTCACCTATTGCATGTCCTTCATAAATTATTATAATATGCTCCAACATTTGGCTGAGCTAAATATCCCTAATGACATAGATCCAGTGGAAGTCAGGGCAGATGCGGTTAGCTTTATCCTTACAGTGCTAAAGGAACTAATTGGAAATTATCGAAAGTAACTGTTCTTTTTCACAAAATACTTCGTGCACTAGATTTCCAAAATACATTTTTCGAAAAATAAAACTGAATATAAAAACATAACAGTAACTATCAAGTATATTTAAATCGTCATCGCGAATAAAATCAAGCAGAAAAAGCTACAAGAACTAAAAGAAACCCTTGCTACAATATAAATGGTGAAGCGAAGCTATGCATATATTATAGAAATAAAGTTAATTTTTTAATTTATATACATAGATACTAATTAAAAGTATAACTAAACAAATTTAATTGATTTTAAATTAATTTGCAATTAAAAAGGCAATTACAACACCGATACTATGTTTGATTGATTCAACAGGTGTCGAAAAGACTGGTGATGATAAGTTTGGTCGAGTGTGACGATTGATGAACCGATCTTATAAGGAAGCAATATGGTAGAGATTCCGGAAAAATCATAATACTGTAACAAATCCAAGCTAGTTTGATAGTAATCATGAAAATAATTTTAAAAATAGCAAATTTCAAATTTTGGAATTAAAAATGTGTTAAAGAATGATTTTCCTTTGTCGTTTACCCATTGGTTGAATCTGTAATCAAGTAGTTTCCAAAAATCATTTTACCATTCTTTAGAAAAGATTCAAACGCAATAAATCGATTAAACATAAACATGCAGTTAAGGTGGCGATTTGCAGCTTAGATTCTCTATAAAGTTTAAATGTAAATATGGGATACAAATAAGTTCTGTATAAAAGCTTACTTAAGCATTCAAGAGTAAAATATGAATTTTGGACAATCGTTCGAATGTCGGGATATCATCGCAATTAAAAATAGATTTTTAAGATAAGATCGGAGACACGCCAATTAAAATACAGATTTTTACATTTTTAATCAAAGTAATTTTGTAAGAATTTCCACTTAATTTTTCATTTCAATGTTTTGTAATTTAAAATTTTGCAACCTGGGGGCTGCGAGCCCAATCCGATCCACCCCCAGTTCTTAATCTGGCTCGGGGGTTATTATTGTTTACATAAAAAATTAAAAAACATTATTTTGCTGTAGAAATAAATGGCACAGTAAGATGTTTAATAGGTAAGGCTACGACATCTTTGAGAAAAGTGGCTCGTCGTTTCCGAATTTTTTTGGATATGATTTTGTCAAAATTTTTGTTCTAAAAACCAAAAACCCATTTTTTATAAATTTCTACTCATAATCATTAATATTATAAAAAGCTTTGTGTGTCTGTCATTTCGCAACGGGTTAACGGATCGAACGAACCAAAAAAATACTCTGATCGGTCGACTATCTTAACCAATCAAAAAATATATCCAAATACCATCAATTGCACATCAATCAAGTTGTAGATCAGTTGAGTTCCATATCAATCTAGGTGTAGGTACTTCAATCGAGTTCCCAACTAATCGAATTGCACAACAGTCAAATTGAATTCTCCCATATAGCACAAATGTTGGCGCAATATTGGGTCAATATTCTTCATACTCTCTCTACTGCAGGGCGCCAGGCGTGGTATGGGCTTCTTCAAGTTATGAGCAATGCTAGTGTAGGTTGATGTCTTGACAATGCTCGGAATCGTTGTTGGCAATGTGCAACCGATGAGACAAATCCCGTAATGGGTAATGTGGAAACTCGAGTTTTGCTCTAAGTTAACACGATCCTTGTTTTTTGTCAAACCATCTGCATTTTTGCATCTCATACGGGGGGATAGCAATTACTACAATTTGGTGCTAAAAAAAGCTTTGGCTGGGTATATGAAAGAGAAAGTATTCATCTTAAACAGATGGATCACGCAACTCAAGCCAATTTTTTCACTTTTGGTTTATTAATATTCAAATGTGAACATTTTCCAATATTGACGCAATATTGAAAAACAATATTGGTCCAATATTAAAAATCAATATTGGTCCAATATTCAATGTGGAATGTGAACAATTTATAATATTGGTGCAATATTGATTTCCAGTATCAAAAATCAAAAAATTTTCTTTATCTTTGCGTAGTTTTTCAATTAGGTTTTCTAATTGAATTTAGTGGGTTTTATTAGGTTTATTTATTTTGTAATAGCCAATATTGGTCCAATATTGATCAACTATTTGGTGCAATATTGAAAAACAATATTGGGCCGATATTGGCTGAATCTTGCAATATTGCACCAACATTCAATATTGCACCAACATTGTGTGCTACATGAGCTACATCATTCGAGTTATAAGTACTTCAATCGTGTTTCCAACTAATCGAATTGCACATTAATCAGGTTCCCAACCAATCGAGTTGCACATCAGTCTAGTTCCATATCGATCGAGTTGCACTGTTTTTACAAATAATATAATATACATAGCTATAGTTTTACAAATTTTAATTAATATTTCCGTTTTTATAAAATTACAATTATTATTGTCTAATAAATTGTGAAATTCTTTCCATAATTTTAACACCAAATGAAACTTCAATTCTATGCTGTCGTCCGCGTCTATCAGAAACTTATCTTTCCTGCAATTCAATAAATTTTATCTAACTTTATTTTCTTCTTTCAATAAAATCAATCAATTAATTAATATCAATCCAAATTTAATATATGATCCAAGTGAAGACACAATTTTCATATCATAAAAATCTTTTATAAACTAAAACCTCATCAACCTTTGGAAAACTCTAAGGTGGACGCTTACCAAAATTTTTTTTGGTGGCTTGTCTGTTGTAAAATCTTACAAATTATTTAATTGCAAAAAAAATTCGCTCTACATAACACAGAAATATAATTTATAATATATTATAATAATTACCTACTATATCCTTAAAATCAAAAAAAAATTCATAGTGGAGAGAAACCATTTTAACATCTGGTTATGATGCCAATAGCTGAATTGTAGGTACTATTTCTTTTAGCTCAACTTATTTCATCTATAAGTACCTACCTACTATATTTATTTAACAAAGTATTTATAAATTCTACTGGGGTTTTGAAAAAGATTCATTCGTGTGCTTGAAAACCAACATACAGAAACACAAAGTTTGTGCATATTGGAAAACAATTTATCTTAAATATTTTGTAAACTATACCAAATTTAAAAAAATGTAAAGGACGCTTTTCTAGATAAGAAGTAAGAGACTAAACTGCGTACCTACTCTGCGTTTCGCTGGAGCTCACTACCCAAACTTGAAAAATGTACATCAATTTTTCTCAAATTTATTTTTTGTATCGTAAAATAACTATTAAATAATAAATAAAAATAAAATACAATAGCCCCCTCTACCTGAAAGCATTTTAGTATTACTGGGGGACATTCCGTGCAATAATTCAAATAAATTTCCGAAAAAATTTAAGTTATTAGTTTTTTTTGTAATTAAGGGTATATAGGAGAGAATGGTAAAGATAATTGCTTCCATGACATTTATATTATATTATTTTTTTATAAGGCAAATGGTATAGATTTTTTTTTATATTTAATTATAGAGGAGAAGGTCCAAATTTCGACTACCACTTTCTTTTTCACTTGTAACTACTGAACCATTAGCATAAAAGTTGTCGCAACAATATACATGTACAGCTGAAAGGGATATACATCGAACCTGTGCAGTACCTACATATTATAAAAATTAAACATTTTCTTATACACAATTTTTTTGTAAAAATTGTCACAATTTATGATTTTGAAACTGTGGTCTAAATTTCGACTGCCGACTGCAAGATGTCAGGAAATAAAAGAAAAAAATAATGCTATTTTACGGTATTATTACATAATAACATAAAAACAGTGTTTAACCATGAGCGTCCATTGAGGGAGGGCATAGGGGGCAGCTGCTCTTTCCTGGCCCTTTATTTTACATTCGAGGTTTGGATAATTAGCGGTAGTCGGAATTTAGACCATCGCATGGTTAAAACTTTGAGGTTGCGTACGACCTAAAACGAGAGGCAATCATTTAACCTAAAATAGAATTTAACAGCCTAGAACGTACCTAACACGATGCTATAACTTCCATACAGGTAATACTAAAACACTACGAGTAAAAAAATCAAGAACACATACTTGAAAAAGTTTTGACATCATCGAAAATTAAGTTTTGATTGTTACACTGTCACGGTTAACAACAATGTAATAATAGCCCACTGTTTACTATTTTTTTGCATGGCTGCAGCACTTCAGAGTACCTGAAACCCTGCTAGTCGGAATTTAGACCTTAGTCGAAATTCGGACCTGGTCCTCTAATAGAAGCGGGGGGGGGGGGGGGGGGCAGGTGTTCTAGTTCTAACTTATCGAGTTTTTTCCATAAACTTAAAATTACAATTAAAAAAATTTCTTTTTTATACATATGTATATCCATTATTTTATAGATATATATTTTATTATATTATATTTTATGTAAAATTGTTCATTCTTAATTTTCAAATATGAATAAAATTCTTTAGTTTTTTAATTCAATGCGTTGCTTGTATAAAATTTTTAAAAATCTACATTTTAACTTTTAAATGTTGCTATGCAATTTCCACTAGGCGATTTCCGATGTACAATTTTCACTCGTACATTACAATTTCCGAACCAATTTGACGTTGAATAGTTGCCATTTAAAAATAAAGTAACATCATTTGTTGAAAAATGTCATGAAATTACCAACTTGCAATAATTCATAAAAATGCGAAATTATTTGTTGGAAAATAATAATGTGGGTGAAACGTTTTTCGATGGAGGTTTTAAGATATCTGTGTTCTGTGTACATACACATCAATATTTATATTTGTGAAAATAAAACTAGACTACAAGGGTATTCATTAAGAAAGCCATTCAACTGTGGCGTTGCATAAAATTAATTAGCTGCTGTGTACTAGCGTTTTAATAACATCGTGCAACTACTCTGTCACTGCGGGCTGCACTCTGATTAATGCATCCACTTTACATTAACAGTCAGGTAAATGCAAATTTCCCATCTGACGAACAACAGAGCATATATGTAAGAGTGCCATTTATGTGCGACTAATTATTTTTGAGGGATGGGTGGCATCTGTATTCAAATTTTTAAAACATGTTGCACTCTATTAATTATAAAAAAATATTACTTTAATTAAAATTCCAACCAGCGTGTCTTGTTTCGAGTCTACTAACATTTTTCATTTCTAATAACAATGGAAATATCGCTTGTTTGCTAGCAAATTGATTGTCCAGCATTTTTTTTATTAAAGTGAATAAACTTGGTTATTTACATGAAATCCAAACCCGTTTTATGATGAATCCACAATGGTTTGATAATAATATTTTTGTTTTCAGAATGTTTGGCGGTTCGGGCCTATGTGCGGCGTGTGGTCAAATGATTGCAGCAAGCGAAATGGTAATGCGATCAGGTGGTCCTTCACAACAACAACCAGGCCCTCACGTATTTCATATAAAATGTTTTACCTGCAGTAAATGTGGATCAAATTTGATGCCTGGGGACCGATACTATATGCTTGGAGGAAGCCTGGTTTGTGAACAAGATTGGCACAAACTTCTCAAAAGCTCCGCAGCCTCGACCCCCGCTGTACGTAAAGGAAAAGTTGGAAGGCCACGCAGAAGTAGAGATTGAAAAATTCTTCCAAACCGTTCATGTGAGTATTAAGCTGCCCAATTTTTTATATTTCCCCTTTGAATTAAATAATAAGGTTAATGCATACAGCTACAATGCATTACTAACTATTATGAAATTTATATAAACTCGGGCTTATAATGTGGAGTGCCATTAAACTTTTAATTATTAATTAGATAATTCAATTAATTCCCCGAGGGGGGAATCTATTATAGTAAATTAACTTCTTGTATCTGCTTAATACTTATAATATTACTCAACGATGTTACCTAATTTTGAAAGTGTACACTATACCGAGGTGGAAATTGTTTGATCATTTCTTGCTTTTCTTTTAATTTTCATATTTATTTTCCGGGTTGGATAAATTTTGCATAATATGGTTTATTTCGGATAATTTAATAGATTGCAAATTATAAACCTCATCTATGCAATAACACGTGCAGAACTGCATAACTATTTGTAAAATATGGAAAGTCAATATTAATTCAGCTAGTGCACGTATAGAGGTTTTCATATTTGGCAATTATGAATGTTTTCGGGAGGTAATACGTACTATGTAGATAAATTAAATTACTTGCAATCGTTTTGAAAATGTTAACAAATCGAGACGTTAAGTTTTTCAAATTGAAATTGTTGAACTTGATGCCGACTTGGTTCATTAAAATTGCGCCAACAATGTTGACACGTGTTTTTCAAATAAGGGATTAAAAACGTTTAACTTAATTTATATTTGTTATTACAAAATTAGGATGCGAGATTTGGAAAATATTTTTGCAAATTTTATAGACCTGCTTAATTTGTTCATGTTGGGGTGTGTTTTCGTGGTTTTTATTTTATTCTCGCTCGAACAAGTTTTGAATTAATTCAGTATAAACGTAAATAGCTCCATTTCCGACGATTAACAGTGTTCTGCTTGGGGCGTCTAATTCAGCAAGTTTTCCAAGTATAAATGAGTCCAAAAGCTTTCTAAAGCGCCGTTCTTCGTTTGATATTTAAATGCCTTTTAAATATTACTTTACCTAATTAATTTAATGCCATAAAATACTTAAAATTTTTATTTACCCTGGGTTAAACTATACAACTTTCTAAGGGATTAAGTGGTTGATTGCGTGTGGAAACCTCAGTTTTTGTGTACGTCAAATATAATGCAATAAATTACTTAAATTCAAATAAATTTATTACTTTTCTTTCGTGTTATCTTAAGGGCATTAGACTAATTTTTACTAGTGTAAGGACGTAGTAGATATATTATGAAATAATGTTAAGTTTACGTGCTTTATATAAATCTACTTTGTACGTCATTGTCTCATACCCGAAAGGCTTTTTACAAATAAGAAATAAAATTTATATCGCTTTGTCGCTTTGATTTTGATTGATACTCTAGTAAGTCATACAAAGAAAAAGTAATTCTAATAAACTGTAATTTGTATTAGGAATCAAAGTATATAAATTTTATCTTACTGCAGTATATATTTTTTTATAAAAATTTCGCCATGCAGTTTATTTAATTTTATTCAATAAAATGTTATAAAAAAGCGGACAAATTTATCCTCAAATTTATTAATAAAATTAAGTCGAAGCGTAGATAAGACTTTTTCTTTACCGTTTGAAATATAAAGGCTTCAGATATTATTCTTAACCCCCCATTACTAACATATTTTTTTTTATAACACGAGTACTAACGTCGGTCTGTGAGACGGATTCTACTTTTTAATTTTTTAACACAGTGTTTAAAATTTATTTAGTCACAAATGGAATAATATCAAATGTTTATGTATTTTTCTTTATAATAATGTTAATATTAAAAATTACAAACAATAACAAATTAAAAGTAAAATTTTAGGCGATAGGAGTCGGGTAAATTTTCCAATTGCAAACAATTACATATTAAAAATTAAAATATTTTTGTAACGTTTTTTGAAACTAATTTAGTTGATTTGAAGGTACTGACAACCCCCCGTCCCTCGGCTGGTATCGTATTAAATTTACAGTTAAAAATCGAAATCGTCGGTCTATGAGACCGATTGTTAATACTAGAGGGTTAACGATACCTGCCAAATCTTGCGACTTAGCCTTCGAAGAATTTTCTGTAATATTTTCCTAATAATTCCTAATTATTTTATATCTCATCATTTAAAAGCTTTTATAAATTAAATTACAAACAAATCCGAATGTACACTTTACGATTTTACCTCATCGTCAATTAAATTAACTATAATACAATAATCATATTATGAAATTTAATTAATGTTTATCCATCCAAATTAAAATGATTTACATATGCTAATCAACGTTTTTCAGCGCATGGAGACCAGTTTGTTATTGGCACTTATCATTTATCTATTTTTCTCGCGTATGTTTTCATGAACTAATCTTTTTTTTATATTTTCTGTTTTTTTCTATTTCTATTTTCTTATTATTATGATAACCATTTGTTTTCCTATATCTAAATTTTTTTATTTTATATTTTACAATTTTCCTACTTCCTGTTTGAAATCACGTTTTTCTATAAATAACTGCTGACTACCTTCCCTCTTAATTTGTGCTTCCCATTTTACCGGTACCTCTAAATTTTCCTTCACTTGTTCTGTTTTTCAAATATCTCTTCTTTTTTTTGAACTCTTACTTGAGATTGCTTTATCTTATCTTTTATTTTATTTAATATTTTTAATTTATTTCCTGATTACTGGTTTTCTATTTTTTTTTAATTACTATAATATTTCTTTATTGATTATGTCTAATTTTTGTGGAAATTGCATTGTTTTCTGTAACATATCTCCTTTTGGTTGCCATGTTAATTAGCTTATAATTTGGTTTAAAAATACGTTTCCCATTTTTCTCACTACATTTTCCAAAAAAATACAATTCTTAAAATAATTAATTAATTTCAATAAAAATCCTAAATTGACAGCGATAAGCATACCCAGCTGCGGAGGTATCGAATATAATTTTGGCCTTCCTTAATTTGTAGCTTTAAAATTTGCAAATTTTCTCGAATTATATTTTAATTATAATTTTACTTCAAATATTTAATAATACCAATTAACTAACCACTTTCTACTTGTTTAATTTTATTTAAATCCAAAAAAAATCTTCAATATACGAAAATCACGTCTAACCTCTCACAAACTCCGAGGGGACTTTTCCAAAAATTAAAATTTTGTGAGGAACTGCCCGCCCATTTCAAAAGTCTCTTATTGAACTTTAAAATAAAATAATTTCTCTTAACCGTATATTTATTTCTAATTATAATTTTCTTCGTCCAACTCTTCTTTTTTCAAATACCCGCTTCTTAGAAAAAAAATTTTAATTTATTTATTTAATTAATTATTAATTTACAAATCTACTGCAAAATCATCAACTTAATTTGAAACGACCACACCTCTTTAATGGACATGCATCAAATGAATTTAACAATTAAAAATGTGACAGACTCACTATTAGCAAAATTAAACTATCAAACATAATTTTTTTTAAATACGAAGGTTTTTACAAATTTGCCCAGGTTCCTTTTCATTTGGAACACGTTAATATATTTGTTCGAGTATATAGTAAAGCTTGCATCGATTTCTCTTTCTGTGTCGATAGAGAACTTTAGCTTCAAATTCTTTCATTTAAATTTCTTATTGATATTAAACAATCAAAATTTAATAAAATTAACGTTGTTTGAGAGTTGGGTGTAAAAAATAAAATTATAATTTGAAAGATATTACTGTTAAAAACACCTTCCCATTAGTAAAAATCGAGCTCATTATTTATTATCAACTTTAATTATTTTATAGCTCTACTTATTATTTATCTATTCAGTCATTGAAGTAAAAATAAAATAAAATAATAAAATAAATTATTTCCATAGAAAAAATATTAATTCTATATAACAAAAATTATTTCTATATATAATTTTGATTTTATTATACACATTACAATTTTAACGAGGGGGAAACCGCGAACCAAATTTTTGTACACCAGATTTCCTTTTATAAAATTTCCTTGCATTTCCTAAAATTTCTCCGGATTTCCTAAAATTTCCTGAGATTTTCTAAAAATTTCCTTGGATTGCCTAAGATTTCCTTGGAGTGCCTAAAATTTCCCCGGATTTCCTAAAATTTCCTTGGATTGCCTAAGATTTCCTCGGATTACCTAAGATTTCCTCGGATTACCTAAGATTTCCTCGGATTACCTAAGATTTCTTTGGATTGCCTAATATTTTCTTGAATTGCCTAAGATTTCCTTAGATTTCCTAAAATTTCTTTGGATTTCGCTTCATTAAGAGAGTAAGTAGACTTTCTTTCACAATTTTACAAATAACACGTTTATAATAACTCAATAATTCGAAATACAAATAAGTAATAGTAATTTTAATAATAACTACTTATACATGTATAAGTTTTTATATTAAAAGACAATTTATAAAATAAATTATACCCCACTTGGATTTTTAAATAATTAATATTAAAGTCAAATTTAACATTGTAACTTAAAAGAATAATAATTGGAATATTTGGGACATTAATACATCTAACAATAAAACAAATTAATAAAAATATCCCTATTATATTAAACAATAACTACTTTCAAACTAATCCAGGAAATCGACTTTTAAAATATTAAGTAAAACAAATGACAATAGCGAGCGTGGTTCAAACTGTAGCTAGGTGAGGCTACTGAACAGAGGGTTAGTGGTTCGACTCCCGCGAGCATACAACTTTTTTTTATTCTTTAATTCATTTTTGTTTTCTCCAATACATTTAAAAAGTAATTAAATTTATGCTTCTTGATTAACAATATTTATGATAAATTAAATTTTGGTAAAAAATAAAGAACGTCAGGTCGGGTATAGGTAGGTATACAGTAAAAAGTTTTCTTTGAATCAAAAAAAAAATATTTTGTTTAAATAATTGTTTTTATAGCTAATAAATTTTGTTTAAATCAAAATAAAATTATAATATGTTTTATTGTAGTTAACCAAGAATTTTAGTTCCTTTAGTTAAAATTTTAACGTTTTTACTGTGTACCTATACCCAACGTTCTTTATTTTTGTACCAAAATTTAATTTATCATAAACATAGTTTGTTAGTCAAAAAAAAAAAAGTCAGACCCCGTCGGGAGCCGAACCACTAACCGCTATACTGCTTAAGCTACTCTAGCTATTGTCAACTGCTTTATACCGAGGTGTTAATATTTTAAAAGTCGATTTTCTCGAAAACTTTTTGCCATATTTCTCTACAACTTTGGGAAATTGTTATTCGAGGGCTGACCTTCCAGCACAATAAGTGGCAAAATTTACAAAAATGCCGCTGGTGTATCATCTCCTAGTCACATAAACGCAATAAGAAATGTACAGGTAGGATTCTGTAATTCAAAACCATGAAGAACTTTAAAACAGATTTAAAACAAAGGTGTATGCATATATATTTTCTGAGTGCTAATTTAACATTATAACGAAACTTGTATAACCATTAAGTTATCGGATTCATCTAGATTTTCTCGGATTTCCCGGGATTGCCTCAGATTTCCCCGGAATTGCCTCAGATTTCCTAAGATTACCTGGGATTTCCTAAGATTGCTTGAGATTTCTTAAGATTGCCTGAGATTTCCTAAAATTTCCTGAGATTTCCTAAGATTGCCTAGAATTACCTAAGATTACCCGAGATTTCCTCGGATTTCCTAAGATTACCTGAGATTTGTAAACCCCCCGGTTTACAATTTTACACAACTGGAATGATGCTAAACATATTCCTGTATGGGATCCGCTTATCAAAGGTCCACTGAAATGATATTTATTCATGAACTTCCGTTGATTTTTTTCTTATGTAAATCATTATTTCAGTGACGGTGAGGGCACATCATAAATTAGTATAAAATTTTAGTTTTTAACTTTGAAACTAAGGTATGAGGAGGAATTCATTCTTTGACTTAACCTCGTTAGGTAACGTATACCTCACTGCTTGTCTATTTAACCAATATCCTGGGTAATTATTAAATTCTGATTTAATTTGTTTTTATTGATCAGAAAAACATAGCATTAGTATAGACGAAGCCTTTTTATGGCACTTAAATCTTATTATATTTTATTTGTTATTACTTCTTGTACGGTTAAGTACTCAGAAAATAACAGTGCAATCGAGTACTTAATTGCACACACGTGTAATTAATTTAAAATTATCTGCTAATGAAGGCTTTAATATCCTCGACCATACTTTGTTTCAGAATATATTATGGAATATTAAGAAAAAAATTGTCGTGTTAAATTTTTTAATTTCTTCTTTGACCTTTGCTTTTCAGTAGTTTTATCTACTTATTATGGAAATGTATTTTTACTAAAAGTACGCTGAACATAAATTTAAGTACACATGTACAAGAAGGGAACTAAAATTTTAACTTTACTTTCGATGTATGTACATATTACAGTCGGCGGTAGGTTAATGGTATTTATAATATTTTAATTGCGCAAAAATTCTTTTTAGTCAACAACCAACAGAAATAATATTTAAAATATCTTATTTATATGTTCAGATTTGCGCTTGAAATATTAGGGATGGTCATGCAATGAGGCTATGTGATCCATGTTTTAGACTGCTTTCTATCGTAAAAACATGTATTGAATGTTATAATAATTGACTACCTATTATATTTGGAACTACAGGGTGACCCAGACCACCCGTATCAGTACTTTTTTTCAAAAACGGTAAGTCGTAGAGAGTTGGGCTAAAAAAATTTATTACAAAAGCCCTAATGACGAATCTAATGGTGATATTATTATTTCCGGGAAAAGTCGGCATCCAGAGTAGTTTGCTCCAGAAAGTCCAGAAATCCAGAATTTTAAATGGCACCATATGTCGAAAGTGGTATCGTTGGAAAGCTCCTTAAAAAATAAGCAAGTTTTGTAGGAAAAAATTTTTTATTACTCCCACCCCTTTTAAGTTATATTCAACTTAAATTATTAAGTTATTATTTTGATTATTTTGACTTTATTTTAAAAATTGGCATTCAAAATCTAGCTATCGGGTTAGACAATAATTAAACAATAAACCAGAAGAGCTCAACAGTGTTTAGAAGTAAATGAAAGACATTTTGAACACTTGTGACATAGCTCTAACGCGGTAGCTGGATTTCAAGTGCTGACTTTTCAAGTAAAGTTCGTTATAAGAAATTGAAATTTAATAATTTCAAGTCAATATAACTTAAAAGGGGTGGGAGTAATAAAAAAATAAATAAATAAATATAACTTAAAAGGGGTGGGAGTAATAAAAAAATTTTTCCTACAAAACTTGCTTATTTTTTAAAGAGCTTTCCAACGATACCACTTTCGACATACGGTGCCATTTAAAATTCTGGATTTCTGGACTTTCTGGAGCAAACTACTCTGGATGGCGACTTTTCCCGGAAATAATAATATCACCATTAGATTCGTCATTAGGGCTTTTGTAATAAATTTTTTTAGCCCAACTCTCTACGACTTACCGTTTTCGAAAAAAAGTACTGATACGGGTGGTCTGGGTCACCCTGTATATTACGCTGCCTTAAGACCGCACTGCCCGTCACTTTCCTGTAACCTCCCAATTTTGTTAGGTTGGTAACTTAAAATGATGCCATCAGATATATAGAATGACCAAATTTCGCTTCTTAAATACTTAAACAGCTTAATTAGTTGAGATGATGAGCTAAATTTAAAAGTGCCTATCGAAGTTTATTGTGAACGTCACTTAAAGCAAAACGACAGCAAAAATAAAGCAATATAAAATGTGAAGTTAAATACGTAACATCATCTTATGAGAATTTTATTTAAAAGTTATAATAAAGACCAGCACTTAATTAATAATTATAAGAAAATTTCGGGTTTCGTAAAAGAAACGGAAAGTTAGAGGAATTCATTTAATTAGGCTTTTGTACACCTATAATTAAATAGCCATTAATCGCCTAAAGAAAACGTCAAATAAAAAGATCAAAGTAATATTACTACGTCGATTTATAATATAAAATAAGACGTTTACACTTAATTAGGCTTATAATATGCTGACCCGTTTATATCGAGTTTATTTAATAAGATCTAAAATTTGGTTGCGTTCTTTGGAAACGAATGGGGGAAACTATTATAATATATAAAAAAAATATTAGTAATTAACGAACTTTAGTTAATTAACCAGCGTAGTACCGATTTAATTAATAATTAAGGTTTTCTATAGATAGTTAACAATTACCTTCGGCGTATCGAGGCCTTTGTGCACCTTAATTAGACAGCACGCCGTTTAAATCCTAGCAAAGCTAAAAATGGCAACACAGCTATAAAATATACACACAGTAGCTCATTATGTCAGTCGTCGGTATTTTAACAATGTTCTTCAAAGCAGCATTGATATTCGATTCAGCCGCCGCATTAATTAATGCCCGTGTTAATTCTCATTGATTTTGTTTTGATCATTTCTTCCTAGACTACAATGGCTAGCTATTCGGAAATCATCTAAAAAGCTCTTCGGTAAAGCTTCCACAAGTATGCCTCTTTGAACTGATACTCGTAGTCAACTTTTTACTCGACATAATTAGGCTATAAAATTCTTTCTTGGTTCAAATGAAAATTCTTCAAACTGATGTGGACACTGAATAGCAAAGTGCTTCTACTTTTGCTGAACTGCACAGATCGTTTTTTACCGAAACCGGTGATTTGGCCACTTTTTAGTGGCATGTCACACCAAGTCCAAGTTTGTTATTCAGATAACATCTGAATCTCTTCAGAAGGATTTTTTGAATAGATTTTCGACGTTGAATAAATTCTCCTGTAATAACGAAAACAATATGGGTCCAAAATGGAAGTTTTGCGGGACATCCGAAGAAACGATATATCTGTATTTCAATTGTGAATAATTTGATACAAAATAGGGGTCATTTTAATGTACAAAGTAGATATATTTCCAAATAAACACAAAAGTCCTACTCGGGGAGTCAGGGCCGTCTTTAGAATTAATGACGAATGAAAATATATTCAAAAAAAGCCATACCGAATTACATGTTTCGATCTTATTCGCGATTTTATCTTCGTCAGTGATTCTCATCAGATTCGTAATTATTTCAAACGATCATGAAACTTACCGAAAGTCCATACCACGATAATGTATTTAAAAAGTTTTGTAAGCTTCTTCGAGAGGATATCTAAACTTACAAGTCTGTATACCTTACAAAGCTTTTTTTAAATTTTATACTATATATTAGATAATTTAATAATGTCAATATGTCCACGGGTTTTCAAATTATCGCAGTACGTAAGAAACGATAATAGGTTGATCATCGGCTGCTGGTTGTCATGTGATAAAAATAACTTATGTTTTGGAAACCGTTTTAACTCTTTTAAATGTAACCATTTTATCATACCAAACCAGTCCCCTTGGAGTTTAATTTAGTTGACTTTGTGCTTTGGTTATTAGCTGTAAAATATAATACGTGAAATTAATTAATTAACTAATCTATCTTTTCACTTTCCTGTTTATCCTTGATCTACTCACGCTTTTATGTGCGTGTGTGTGTGTGTATGTTGACCACCAAGTGGCCCGCGGCACTGTGGAACCGACAGCCGTTCTCAAACCGCTTTGATGTTATACTCCAGGAGGTAATTAGAGTTTGCTGTTTGTATGAGAGAAAAACACGCCATAACTACTGTGCTTAACGTGTACGCCCTATTTACGTCATGTTGTTAATTCAAAATTAGTTTAATATAGGTAGTATCCCAAACTTTTTGGATACAAATTACAAGCTTCGCAGTGATCGAATAATATTGAATAAAACTCAGTTGAAAACATAAATACTAACAAAAAGGTTTGATACTAATTAAATCAAATAAAACTGTTTTGAATAAATTGACTGCTTATTTGATGCGAGTTATCTCTTAATTAGTGGTATAGTGCAATCGATATTGATTATCTACCAATTGCAGTGTATTTGATAAGAAAAACTTTCAATTTATATGGAAATAGTTGTAATTTCCACCCAATCATCTAAAGATTGGTTCAATCCAAATTTGGAGGGTTTTTCAAAATTGGAAAACTTTTTGGCGTCGCCGTTGCCCCATAACGAGACCACGATAGATTTACTTGCAAATGTTATCTGTGAGTAAAGTTATGTTAAGAAAGAGAGTTGGCTTTATTTCTTGTAATACACAAAGGGACAATTTCATCTTCCCTCGGGCGCGGCACTATTAGTAGTGTTTATCTCTGCTTATCGCCATGTAGGTAGCTACTGAATCGTCATGAAACCGTAATAAAGATAGCGACAGAATCGTGTTATTTGAATATTTGCAAATTTACGTACTAGACAAGTAATACAAATTCTGAGGTGGTTAGTTAAATAATTTAGCGAAATACTTACAATTTCGTGTTAATTATTAAAGGTGCGTACTAAAAACTAGTTTATTGCAGTGGCGTGCTTCGGCGAAAATTCATTAACTTAACTCGAATGCATGAAGTGTTTGTATTCTGAGCTCGTATGGAATATGAGGTTTCCTATCGCTTTATACTTTAGCAAAAACTTAACACGACATATTTTCAAAGTCGTAACACCGTAAACAGGATAATGTCTAAATAGGTATGTAATAAATGAAGTAAATAGATACTGTAACGACTAAATATGTTGCCACTTAATCGTAAGAGCTTTTTTCTCTTAAATGGAGCATTTCATCGTATTTAATGTGAAAATTGAAAGAACAGCGAGTGCTGCTGATAGAGAATTACAATAAATTAACTCGGTCAGATTTTTCTCTTTTTCAATGCTTTGCTCCTTGGTATTATTTTTACTAACAAATTGAAGTTATTTCGTAGCTGGTAATTAATTAATGCCATAATATTACTATATCATAATCAGCATTACTTAGTCTCAGCGTTCAAGTAATGTTTTTCCCAACATTTGGCTATAAGGATTATCGCCGGTGATATATTACAACTGCAATATTATTGTTTTCGATTTGTTTTATAATTAAAAATTAAACAAACTAATCGCATAATAGTATATTGTGATACAGGTGCGTAAATCTAATGTTTTTTTTATCGAATTGGTCAAGTTAGATATAGAAAATAGATATTTGATCGAAAAAAAAAAACAACAAAATATTGTGTTCAGTTTTGTAGAAATGAAATATTAATTTGCCTTTGTTATTAAAGCTATTCTGCATAATATTCAGAGAGTAAAACATATTTCGATATAACTTTAAATTAGATAGTGTATGTATTTGTTTTAATAAATACCCCTTTGTGATATAATAGAGAGTTTATGAAGATTTACTCAAGTGCTATTATTAAGAACAATAAATATAGTCTGCGAGATTGCTGTTCTATTGAAGTGATAAATTTGATATTTATTTAAGTAATTTTGTACTAATTAATTAATGAAGAGATACTCGACTATGTTTATGCACTGACAAAAAAGTTTTAAAGAAAAACGAAAAATTTTGATTTAAGAATACGAAATTTTGCAATTACGAAAACGAAATATTTTGAAATCGAATCTAGTTTTGATATAAAATTTTCTTTTTTATCAGTGTGCATTTTAAAAAGCATGGAATGGATAGACAAAGTGATGCGCCGAAATAAAGTTAAATTCGAAGTAAAACACGGGTTTTTAAATCTTTGATATAAATTATTTCAAAGGGAAATGTAATAAAGTGTTATTATCATTCATAAATTTAAGGAATAAAAACTCCTGAGAGGATAATCATGTTTAATACGTATTATCAGCAAAGTAATAATGCCGCTGTCTGACAAGAACGATAACAACTAAAATGTGTGTCTCGGGGAATAAACGATTTTTGTTACACCTCTTTCGCTTAATCATGCAATATAAGCTCTACACTATTTGCGATATCATAGGTCTATTTTAAGTTAACTAAAAATGAATTTTAGAATTTATTATTTATGTTATGTCCCTCAGGTACAGGTAGTTGACGTAGTGCGGGGAATGTCGTATTATCGTCGAGTATAGGTTCGATTCTAAATGTTGTCAAATAATTTTTTTTTAACTTTGAAATTGAACTGGAAGAGTTGCTAAATGCCATATAATTGCCGAAAATGGTTCAAGTCTTGTCTAGGAGGTGTTCACAGTGGCGTATTTAGAGGAGGGCAAAAGGGGAATTGCCCCCCCCTGGATGACTCGGATTGTACCCCTAAAGCCCCCCTGATAAAAATAATGTTTACCACGAAGTTTCAAAATTTAAATAACTTTGAATTATTTTTATTTATTTACCAGCTGGAAAATACCAGCTAGACGGTGGATCTCTTTTTTAGCGGTATAATATTTAAACATTTAATTTATTTTCCTACTACTGGACGATTCCCGTTTTTCTATATTTTCAAACTTGATGTGCCGTGGGGCAATTAAAATTTTTTTTATAATATAAAAATAAATAAGTTTCTCAAATTCTAATTTTCTTTAGCCGAACGTTTTAATTTCCTTCACTTTTGCTCAAAAACAAAAAATTTCACAGCTTTTACCTACGAAATTTGAATAATTATTCTGTTTTCTGTAGGTATTCTAAAAAAGTGGGAATGTACTGGAGAGTGTTTACTCCCAGACCACCTGGTTTACACTTTTGACTATAATTTTCAAAGTAACGTAAAAGTTGCTACTAAACTCTGAACAGTAAAGCACTTAAATAAACGTTTTTCCAAGCTTGAATATTCTCTAGCCAAAGCTTTAAATTTCCCTAATTTTTGCTTAAAAATTCAAATTTCTCGATTTTTCTTGGCGAAACTTGTAAAATTATAAATCCCCTATCTTCTCCAAGTATTCTAAAAGAATGAAAATCCTGCGATATGTACTGGAGGGTGTTCTACACCCCCCAGACCCCCCGGTTTACAATTTTGACTTTATATTTTTATAATTAACTTTCAAAAGTAACACAGAAAGTTGCTGCTATACTTCGTGTGCAGTAAAATAATTAAATAAATATTCTTTCTAAGGTTTAATTTTTTTTAGCCGAAGGTTAAACTTCTCTTATTTTTGTTTAAAAATTCAAATTTCCCGGTTTGGATTAATATTGGACAAATAAAAATTAGTCCTAATCTTGACGCGTACGAATGGATTAACGAGATTCTGAAAAAATCTTTAATCTGCCCCCCCCTATAAGCATTTTCTAAATGCGCCACTGGGTGTTCCATACCCCCCAGAGCCCTCGGTTTCACACACCTAAGGTATGTGTACATGTTCATGAGTCTCTTCTTCTTCTTCCACTTGAGGCCAGAATAAATCCTGTTTGCCTTGGCCTTGGACTGTCTTCTATCGAAGACAGAGCCGAAGTCACAAGTCTGTGAGCATATTAATTTGTTGTTGATGAGGGCAAATCATCAACCCAGGGGGACCGCCGGAGACGATCATAAGAAACTTTTCACTTTTGGATCCAGGTGAAAATGGGTCCCATACTTATGCCACAGCAGAGCAAATCGAGATTAAACTTTGCAGTGTTTTTCAAATGTAACTTTTACCTCCAGATAATTCAGACACTTTAATATAATGTACCATAACTTCGGATTCTGTGGTTGTTAGGCTTTTTGGTACCAAAATACCTCTTCCAGTTACTTCGCCTATGTTTGCGTAGCCGCATCATATGCCTATTATTTTTGAGACAAAAACGGATTCAGGGGCTTCTCGTTGTTCTAAAACTCAACATCGTATCCGAAGATGCTTTCTGCACTACCCCGAAGACCCTCTTTCACGACTCATATTACTGAACTACTGATTATCTAACGATAGTAAAATACAAACATTACATTAATTGGTCGCATAACCTACATACTACATACATTCTTTTGTTTGAATAAAGAAAATTGATCTAACTTATGTTTAATTATTTAAATGAACTAAGTTGAAATAACCGAAATCGATCAGACATCCATAATTTGTAATAAGTTTTTTAAATATCGACATGCTGACACTAAAGTATAAAAGTTATTTTACAAATTAGCCACAGAAAGTTTGAGTAAATGAAAAATTAATGTTACATTGTGTACCCTTAAAAAAGTTTGTCGCAGCAGTCCTAATTAGCTTGGACATTTTTCTCATAAATTTCAACTCAGACCAATTTATGTATCAAGTCCAAAAGAAACAAGAATTAATCTAGAATACCTCTTATTAATTGACAGAACGGTTTTAATAAGTCTGGTCTTGGAGCCAGTCAAACATTTAAGTTTTAATTAGAGATTTGCCCCGTATAAAAACTTTTTAGAACTAAAATGCACTGTATGTATTTGCAAACGTTTTCGTCATACCCTGACATTGTCAGGCGACTAATTGATTGATTAGTGTAATTATCGCTAAGTTGTACTAATTGATTACTCTCTTGGCAATATCAACATTTGTAAATGCTTCAGATGTATTCCACACATGAAATTTCTTTTATTTTGTTTTATTTAATTTATATACATACATCTTTAGATAATACAAAACAGATGAATACTTTATAAAATTTAAATATTAAATTTAAAATTCGAAAATAAAAGAAACCCATTATTGGCATTATACCAGGTCACTTCCGCTGGTAGCTATCTATCTCAGTTCAAATTTGGCCACGGTCTGGTCCGACCCCGATGGAGAGAACTGGATTAAAATATTTTTATAAATTATAAATTAATATGGCAAAGTTTCTAATTGGAGTTATAAGTAATATGGGCGCAATAAAAACTGATTGTATACACTTATGAACGCGAACTTATATTAAACATAAAATATTAAATAGACATCTTAAAAAATTGTGTTAAATTTTTAATGAAAGTAACATTTTGCACTTATTTTAATTCATCTTGAATTATTTATGTCACAATAACTTGAGCTCGATAAAAGCTGAATTGTATGAGTTTCTTTTAAATACCATTACCACTTTAATATATTTAAATATTTTGTAAGTGATTTTTAGTTTATTATTTCAATTAATAGAGAAAATAGTAGGTGGTGTAATAATGGATATCATAAATTTAGTAATTGAGATAAAGAATTTAGCAGGTAGGTAGGTATAAGGTTAAAGTGAAGTTTGATGTAAAAGGCGATATCTGGTGGATTACTTTCCCTGATGAGAAATGAAAATCTAAAACACATTAAGGAAATTGCCATTGCTTTTAAATTAATGTTAATTGCAGTCTGCATCCATTTGAATTTGAAATTGTTATTGAAATTAATGTTAAGGATCGTTTGGTAAGCGACAGAGTTTCCTCCAGAAGAGAGAGAACTATTCGTACAACTAATCAGGAGTAATTGCTTTCTCTAATTTATATTATTGCCACGAAACTTTACAAATGTATATTGCGTTAGTTAACGGGAATGAATATCTTTTAATTTTATTTTGTGCATTTCTGCTTTTTTCTTATTAATAATAAATTATTTAAATTAAATAATATAATGTAAAACGTAAGCAACAGATATATCTAGTACATGTTTGTCGATGAAGACATTGTAAGTTTATCCGAAATGGAGTGTAGTATTTCCATCGCTTTGTAGATCCGGAAAGAACTCTATATCTAAGAGAGGCACTCAACTTAATGAAACGAGTAATCCAGAAGCATCTCTTCGTCTAATCCATCTCAATGCATTTCTTTTAGTTTTAATATTTAACTAAAATACTTGCAACTTATTTGACTTTTCACGATAATTATTATCGCAGCAGCAAATTATACACGAGGGCATCGTCGATTTGGGAATTGGATGTTTTTTTTTTTAAACACTAATATCTAAATGCTCATAAAATTGGAAAAACAATTTTCGTCTTCTATCAATTTGTCGATTTAAATTGTATAAGGTAAAAGGTACAAGCGGGATTTAACGAAGAACCTAGACCAGCACGTATCTTGGGGTATGCGGGTTAAACGCCGCGAGGAGCCCCTACATTAATTAGTCCTCGATGCAAGGGAGCCATGAAAGTTTACCAGTTAATTAGGGAACTCCACCCCGTTGCGAGCTCTCGCAATTTGACTAAATGCGCGCCAAATCATGCACCGACGTCGTCGTCGACGACGACGTCGTTGTGTTGAGTATACTGTTGCCTCTGAAACCCACCGGCATAATATTTATACGATGCCTTAATAATAACGTTGTTTTGTAATTAGGTTTATGGCACAGTACGCGACCTCTAGCCTCTCGATTCGTCTCCCGGAATTGCCAATTACTTTATTATACAAATAAAATGGGACGGCATTCATTTAATTTTCATCTACCTAATAATATTATTTTGGAGCATTTAAAGGATTTTGGAATTAATAAGGTCGGATAATTAATCACGTTTCACCTCATCACTAATGGGAGCCAAATGTTCGTTTTACCTAATGTTCAATTAGTTTAATGTATATCTGCATCTCTTAGTACATTCTCTCTTTGTTCTTACTGCTTACTTTACCTAATTGACCCGCGTTTTCGTCCCGATTCTACCAGCTACAAATTTACCTACCCATATGAGTTTTCTTACTTTGCTATAACCACCTTCCATCTATCCTACTTTATACTAAACTTTTCGTCCGTCTCCCAAATGAGGAACTCCAATTGAGTTAATCGTATCGGGCTTACTTTTCAAAGAGATGAAGCATTATTATTATTGCGTTTGTGTTCCAAAAATTGTGGTTCTTGTTTTAATTGAAAACTTTTTGTTGGGGGCACGTGTTATTAATTTTGTATTAAATATATTGGCCGTTTTGTTACAGTAGATAGGCTGTAACACGTCAGTGACGTTATCCAATTAAAAAGGTATTCTGTGACGCCTTTGTGTGCTGAAGCTGGCGGGTGAATTTGTTTGATTATGAGAAGCTATTGAAACGACTGCAGCTATCAATCTAAAACTAATTAGGTTTCATTTTTAAACAGCTTTATGCACAATGCTCCTGTGTTAGGAAAATTTACAATGGGAATTAATTTTTTCTAGCTCTTCTGTTATAAAGTTTCATTTTTTCTTTGCTTATCCGGTAATTGACGTTCGGTTCAAAAATTCATTTGCGTCGTTACGATAATTCATTTTATAAATTGAGTGTCGGTGTGGAAGTCTCAAGAATTTCAATTACAACGGTTATTATTACACATTAACACATGACCTAAAGGTAATCAATTATTTTATTATTTATTGCATTGCCATTTATTCATTACGCGAGATAGTATATTATGAAAAAAAAAATAAAATTGTTATTTACGATGTTGCGAGTCTCGATTTTTGAGAAGAGTTTGATATTTTGGATCGGGACCGTTAATTAGCAATACAGATCGTGACTATAAATAAAGTTCCAGTTCTTTTAATTATGGAGCGCCCTTTGGGCATCGAGAGCAGCCATTAGGAATAGCCTGTAGCAATTGCACGCATTCACTGTTTGGTGGTCACTCGCCCCGCTTAGTTTGCCCACTCACTTATTCATTACCCGACCCAATTACCTACGCCTTTATGTGGCTCTCTTTGTGCTCTGTTCGCATACATGAAGAGTTTAGATTAGAAATATGAAGTGAGCCGTGCTTTGCCCCGGGATGCCTTATTGTGGAAAGGCGTCTGCAATTTTAGTACACAGAATACTTAAAAGATTTCATTAAGTAGTTGCTGACCACCTGTGCTTAAGTTTGTTAACCATAAAGAGTTGATCCGTTTTCGAAAACAATAATAATTGAATTTGTGTTTACATCCAACTATCTTATTCTATTAACTTATTCAATGAAATTGCAAATGGTAAGTTGTAAAGTTTAGCGATGGTTTATTCAACTCAAAGTAATCTAAATTAATGCCTACTGATTCTAGTCGGTTTTGTGTGCAATATCGACACTTTTACTACCTAATGGAAAGTAAACATAATTCCGAATCTCGAATAGAAATTGTTTTAACATGGTATTTCGTACGGTTCGGTCTTCGTCCCCCTCACGTATTATCTTTCTAATTATATCTACTTAACACTAACAACGCGGCGAAATTGCTAATGAATGTTTGTTATAATAACAATATGTGTATAATTTCTGCAAAATTAGCTAATTTAAACTCTTTACGATGCTCTAACTTTGTATTAATTTTGAAATAAGTAATAAAATAAACCATAGTAATTTGCATAAAATATTGGATTTTACCAAAATAGAATAGGGAATATATCTTCAGAATATACATACTCTATACTTGTGGAAACAATCATAAAATTCGGCTGAGTAATCATATTTATCATGGCAAGCAAATGAAATTTTAATAAGAATACTAATTATTTTGAGTGATATTTTGGCTCCGGTCTTTGCTCGTGGATCAGCATCTACAGGTGTGTTTAAGTAACCAATATTGACTGTTATAAGATATAACTAATAAACAAACTTGCAGGTGATATAAGATGAGCTATAGTCTCAAAAATATTAATTATCAGAGCTTTTTTTTATTATATATAAGGATGTATTACCTTAAACTTGAGAATCTATGCTTAAGCTGTTGGTAATCTACCATTTATGATTCTCGGTGCTTCCCTAGCTGTAGGTGTTGTTTTTGTAACGAATGTTGTGTTGGGAGTATCATCTATCTCCCAAGATAGATTACAATTACCAAATTCCTAATTTACTATAATTAAATTTTATTACTTACATAATTATTTATTCCTAGAATTTAATCTATTTCGAGTGGAGTATTCTTAACTTACTTGTCATAAGATGTTATAAATATTAACATTAATGTTTTCCAAATATTTTATATTATAATTTTGAACTTAATATGTTAATATACTATATATATTCGTATAATACTTATATATTACTCCATATTTTATTAATTTCATATTATACCGGATTAAGTACATATGTTACGGTCAATGACGTAAATTGGGCATTGACGTCAATGGCCGGGCAATGACGTCAATGACCGGGCAATGCCCAACTAAGCTGGGCATTGACGTTATTGTCTGGCCATTAACGTTAATGGCCGAATTGTCATCATTGACCGTAACACATATACGTATAATATCTTCGTATTTTTTTGTTGTCGATTTCTGAAATTTTTCTGATTATTTGCATTAATTAAATTTTCGAATAGAATAGTTGAACCAATGTTATAATTACATATAAAATAGCATCTCCATAACCAGGGGGAGAGGGAGCACTGGGGTACGTGCCCTCCTCGAAATATCGCAATGTAGAATTGCTAAGTAAATTGTAGTAAAAATTGAAAAAATGCCCCCCCCCCTCCCAAATAAAATTGGCTGCAAAATATACATAATCAATATTGTATCAAGATTTGTCAATATTAAGATGATATTGTATTAAAATTGCACAATAAAATTTTCTTAAGTGTTACACCTTACAACTGCCATCTAATAACTGGTTAAGAGGATTATGTTGTTCAATAGATTTTAAATGTCTATCTTGCAATCATCTTTGAGTAATAGTTACATTTTTTCTGTACTTTCTATATTATTGGAGAACCTAAAGTATATTCTATCATCTATATCCTCAAGACTGTTTTCGGCCATTTTGGTCATCAAAATTTCGACCATAGTCTTTTTCCACTACAAATTAATGAACCAAGTGGGATAGTTATTTCTCTTCAGAATGTTGGAAATTTTGCTTTTTGTTTTTATTAAAAGTGTTGGATGTGTCACATCCTTAGCTCTCTTTAATATTCCTAATGCAATAAGAATGGTAGTTAAATAAAACGTTCGAGTTACCGTATCCAAAAAAGGAAGAAAGGAATGTTTCTTCAATTTCATGGTAAACTGGAAACTTGGGTGATAAGAATTAAAAGTCCTCGATTGATGGTTTAGTTGTTAGAGAATCGTCTGCATGAAAAAAATCTAAAATTCAATAATCATCATTGCTACTGCTGGGTTACCTGGACCATACATAGTCTAACCTTCCATCTGCTTGTATGTTTTACCATTGAGGGAAAATAGCTATAATCAAACCACAACAAAATCAGTCGATTGAATTCTTCTCCTGTGTATCTACCTGTGTATCTCAAAATAATTTTGTACACAAGACGCGAAATTCCAAAGATTCTCAGAGAATTCCAA
Source organism: Cantharis flavilabris (assembly GCA_949152465.1). Lineage (NCBI taxonomy): Eukaryota > Metazoa > Arthropoda > Insecta > Coleoptera > Cantharidae > Cantharis > Cantharis flavilabris. The sequence continues at coordinate 16,823,531 of OX424435.1, forward strand.
TAATTTTCAACAAGAGAGAGGTAGCAGGGTAACTGTCCCTCCCCATGACCGATCAAAATCAATAAAATTACTACATTTTATTAAAATTTGAAAAATATATCTACCTAAACTCTTATCACAAAATATGTACTTACCCTTCCCAGCCTCTACTATGAATTTCTCCTGAATCCGATCTTATGTATAACTGAAGAGAAATTTGAGAAAGTCTTAGAAAAAGTTTTAGAAATAGGAAATACAAGGAAATTAGAAAATCTTAAGAATACATACATGAGCTTTCCGCTATTTTTCAATTTTCTGAGCTTTTTCTCTTGGCTTTTTTAGATTTCTTAAAATATCCTAGAATTTTCAAAGATTTTCTTAATATTTGCACTTCTTAAGATTTTCCTGGATTTCCTGGGATTTCTTAACATTTTTCCTTTAGATTTCCTTTCACTTGTACCCCAGATTTCTCCCTCGATTTTAACTAAGTGTAAAACCAACTGGAAATTGTTATATACTGACAAAACTAAAGGGAAACTTTTTTCAATTTTCTGAAATTTTCTTAGCTTTCTTAAGATACTTAAATTTTCTACATTTTTTCAAAATTCTTATTTCCTAGAATTTCTTAAAATTCCGAAATTTTCTAGAAATTTCTGATATTTCCTTTGATTTTATTCGATTTGATTTATTTTATTATTATTTGATTTATTTCTTCCGATTTCCTCTTTTCTAAAATGTCCTGGAATTTCCCGAGATTATCTTGAATTTAATTATTCAATTAAAAAATTCCCATAAATTCTTTGAAGTTTTTTAAGATTCTAAAACTCCTTGGAGATTTTCCCCAAATATTTTCAGATTTCTCTTCACTAGTACACAAGAGCCTTTTTATGTTTTTTCCATAGTTTGTTGCTGGAAAACCGAAGAGAAATCGTGATAAACAAAAGTGAAGGAAAATCTTATGAAACTAGGAAAGGAAATCTTAAGAATGATCGAGATAAGTTCTATTTTCTAGCCTGTTCAATTTTCTGAGATTTCCTTGGCTTTCCATAGAATTTTTAGATTTCCTAAATAGAATTTTCAAAATTTAATCGAATTTTTCATATTCTAACTTAAGTTTGCCCGCCAATGGCGGTTAAAAATCAAAAAAATTTTGACTTTTACTAAGTTTCCATCGGAATTGTTACTATTCAGATCCTGAAGAAGAGGAAAAATAAAGCCTCAAAACATTGATCAATTAAAATTGTATTTATTGGTTAGTTCCTAAAAATTATTTTTTCTTAATTGGATGTTATTTTCAAAACGTCAGTTTTGGTTAATTATTATTAGATATCTTATTATCCCATCATTAATCCCAATATCCATAATCAATATTACGATTACATAAATAATAGCAATACAGCATCTCAATATTATTTAACACATTGCACCACTAATTAGGTATCTACCAATATTGAATTGAATAATATTTATTATTGTACTAATATTGGAATAACATAGAATAATCAATATAGCATCTAATATTGAAACTATGTTAACCGTAATATTAAATATTGTACCACCATTGAGATCGCATCATAATATTGCCTGGAAGTAGGCAATAATTGTATGGATTTTTTATAAAAAATATTAAGACTATCAACTTGTAGCAGGGTAGTGAGAGAGTGTTCTCGAAACGGTCACCCATCTAAGTGCAAACCCTACCGTGACATTGGTCATTCGAACAAATAGAGTGCATCCTAGCAATGCATACTGGTTGCAGACGTTTTAGAGATCTTGGTTCGTTTTTTTTTTATATATTAATAATTAAAAATTACGTGCGATAGTATCAGGAACGTCTAGCATTAAAAAGTTTTCATTTGACTAATCTTTTAAGTAGATTACATCCCTTGCTAGCACTTACGAAGATAAATCATTTTCGATAAAGTGAACTGTACTGTTAAAACATGACGTTGATTTTAAGAGGCTAGGTAATTGAAATATAAAAGCAAATAAATATAATCAATCAACTACTCAGAAAATGGCCACAACGCTAGAAATAATAAGTTGTGTAAGACGGATAGGAAATTAAGTTTTTGACTTTGATGTAATGCATTTCTACTGCAGCTGGCGACTTTTCAATAGTATAACATTATTGATAGGTTTACTTCCGTCTAAAAGTTGGCATTCAAAAAAAAAAAAAATTATTAATATAATTATTATTATAGAAGAATGGTCTTTTATTTATCGAGAATTAATACTTGACACTTAATTTGGATCTAAAAGATACGGATATATTTGAAGTTTTTTATTGATATAATCCTGATGAACTGGAGTAACGTTGTCTAGGACCCTCATTGCCCATTAGCGAGATTGAACTCGCATCCCCTCAAATTCCGGTTTTTCCCTTATATTCGCTGCTAAGAAAATTATTTCCTGTACACTAGAGGAAACGAATTAATGCATTATGCACATACATTATTGATTGCGCATTATATAATGTGAAAAGCGTGACGCGCTATTGTTATTTTATGTATACATCAGTTAGATATCGCAGTGCTATTATAATAATTATTAAAATGACCTTATTGTTACAGATTCGATATTTTGATAACTTAACATCGACCAAATTTTGACTAGCATCCTAGTGAAGAATGAATGACCAGGTTTCTGAGGGCGACAACGAATCGGTTCGTGTACATTGCGGGGGAACGATAAGTTTCGTGAAATATTTTGTACTGATCGGGTTTAATTGTTTAAAAAGTGTACAAAGTTTATTTTAGATTTACTAGTGTTGACATTCGCGTTCAAAAAAAAATGGACAATTTTTAAAGTCTCATGCTATGGGTATGTACAGTGCGCTCGAAAATTTTGAGCTATGACGTTATACAATCACTTTGTGTGTTCGTTACAAAATTATGTAATCTGTGTACTTACGTACAATGTACTTAAAATTTGTATTTTTTAAACGGCAATAAATGCGTTTGATTTAAAACAATGCAATGTTAGGATTGATTCGCATTTTGATAATTAATTATTATTATTAGGTAATATTTTCAATATTTCGAAGAAAGATCGTTTATTTTCGATATTGTGACGGAATAGAAATGCGAATAAATCTTATTTATAATTTAAATCAGAGACATAATAATTAATTTTAATTATTACGTAAGACTTCATCCAAATTAATAAAATGAACCTAATGTGGTATCTGAAACGGCCTTCTATAAGCAGGCACTGCTGAGACTTGTGATTATTGTATAAATTATTGTATTATCATTTATTTCTCGTTACTATTGTTGTTACTAGTTAATATTTTAATAATTCTCATTATTTGGTATGTTTTTAATTTACTTGTTGCACAAAGGCGTTTTTCTAAAAATTCTTTACTATTCTCAAGTTTTGAATTTGTTCCAAACCTATAAATACAAAAATCAAAATTTTCTCTATTATTATTATCGGCTTGAGAAGAGAAATGAATTCAAAATAAAATGATAATGTTAACTTTTTTACTTCATTAAAAACTTGAATTATGTGCAATATACCAACTATCACATCTGTAATAAATTTCAACATCTCTTTCACTCACTTTTCATTATACAAACCACACATTCAGATGATTTGCTCAATCCTGTGTGCATTCCACAATAAAACAAGTTATAATTTTACATTGTATTTTTATTTCAACAAGTTTTTCAGGTTTTTATTATTGGCAGTGTTACTTTAACTTGTAACAATTATTTCAAGTTCAACTGAGGATTTGAAGGAATAAATTTACGGTAAGTTTGGGAATCTCTTTGCGAAATCTGTGACACTCAAGTGTCACCGTAGAACGACGATGGATTTTAGCAAGGTTTTTGATTTAATTCGGATTTGCTTTACACAAGTTAAAAATCAACAACGTTTAAGCATGTGCGCACTTGGGGGGCACTACCAGTAAGTAAGTATATAACATAAGTCTATAAATGCAGAGAGACAGATCAATTTAAATAAGATCAAGTTAAAAACTAAATCTCACCTTACTTTTTCTTTTACCAAAATCTACTGCTTTTTTGCTTCGCTACGCTCGCTCGGCTGAAATGCTCCCAAGAATAAAATCCTATGGGCGCGTCTGACGCCAAGTCACTACCGCTGATAGTAGTGATAGAAGCTTTCTGCTCGGTCATATCAAAATATTGGGATGTACTATAGTGTTTCGAATGAAATTCTGGTAAAAATCGCAAAACATGAGATGCAATTATTCGGTTGGTTGTTTCTGTTATGTAAAACATTAGCTCTCGAGTCTAGACGAAAAATTTAAAAGAATAACAGAAGCTCAGGCGAATTGGTTCCTGGAACCATTTTAATCGTAAAAACATCACTGGAGGCCAGTTGGAACTTTAAAATTACAAATCTAGAAGGGGGATTTCTTGAGCTTTTTACAAACTTTTTACAAACATTCCTGAAGCCCCCGAAGTCTAAAATGATGCTAGGTTTAGAAAGCTGGGAAGTTGCACAGCTGATAGAATTTTCAAAATTGATTATTATTTTCTAAATTAAACGAAAGGTTTATAGTATTATTCAGTTTAATCGATTCATTTGAATGTTATCTATCAAATTCAATAACAGTTTTGGTGGTATCCATAATAACCTGTGGAGGAAGTTAAAGGACTACACACTATGCGTTATGTTTGCCAGTGGGGACATAATTATTATTAAGAATTTGAAATATTGTAGATTAATCTGGGGATACATTTGCCTAGCTATCTTGCTTACATACGAGTATAATCTTGTTTACACATACAAGAGATAAACCACAGACCAAAATATTGTACACAAATCTTTTCTGTTTTTTTGTGGACTATTTTGCAATTCTTTGCAATTCACTCGAAATTCAAAGATCTTACACATAAAAAGTCATAAAAACTTCTCCAGTAATAATTTAGTGGCGATGCCCAGATAGAAATAAAAACTAGCACTCTTTTTATTAACGGGCAAAAGAGCGCTGGTTCGAAAAATCAAAGAAATTGCTTCCTCTCTCGTTCAATGAAATATAATATCGGCTACAACGATTAAACAAGAACTCGTAGCCACTAATATTATCACTAATGGAGAAATAAAAAAAGACAAAAAAAACACTTTGTATCCCTAATGACTGCGACGCTGCATCGAATAGCGAAACCTCGATCTCAACAAATCCGTGGTAAACACGATTGGAGCAAGTAATACCAAAAGTTTATGAGTTTCCCAAAACTCTCAATCAAAACAAAAATAAGCAAAACTTACTCAAAAATATCGGTGAGATAAAACTGAACTGTCAACACAAACACCAAATCGAAATTTGACTTGCTCACTCGATCGGTGTTGCAAGTTTAAATACGATCGTTTTTTGTTTTTAGTTTGAACTGACACATTTGTACACCAAATAAAAAATAGTTAAAAGCGTAAATTATACATAATTTATAAAGTAATACGAACGTAATATAAACGCCTAACCTAAATGAAATGATTTTTTGGCCATTGAAAAGAGTGGAAATTTCAATTTTAATACTACAATTTTCAATCAGTGGTGGTTCGTAAGGAATTAAGGTGTTGAGACATGCGTGTGAAACCAAGAGGTGTGAGGTTTTTAAATAATATTAATTTATACTATAGAGTAAAACTCTAACTTGAAAATAATCCCAGCACAAAACTTTTCAAGTTAGAGTATACTCATGAGTATGAGTTGGTTTGTTAGTTTGTTGGATTGATGAAGCACTGCCTCTTTTGCCTATCCCGACAAGCAGCCACTACTTTCAACTTATTCACAGAATATTTTATTAAAATTTTATTATAAAAGAAGAAAAACAAACAGCGAATTTGGACCATTTTGAAGCATCCAAATCGCATCGAAAAATTAGGTTGAATTACGAATAAAATTCTGTAGCACCCGAAATCACGTAAAAGGGGTGTAGTGCCTTTTCCCCAGCACTAGCCATTTTGAATTTTGGGTCCAAATTAGTCATTTTTTTTATATCGTTTGGTTTTGTATTAAATATTTTCGCTTGTGTTAGAACCATACGCGAAATTTTAGATTTAGATAAAATATTCAGATGAAGTGTGAATCCTATTTCACGCCTAATGTGATACCATAGTATAGTGAAAATGTTTGCGATAATTTATACTTATAGTGTATTTTATTTACATGTGATAACTTGAAAACATTTTAATTCTGAAAAGTGTTTCGTGCATTTTTCAATTCTTTCAATTCTTCTGACGTTGTCACATGGCAGTGTTAACGATTAATATAATCTGCGTCTACAAGTTAGTGCCTGCTTCACTTTTTTTTTTGTTGGGAAATTACTAAAATTCCATCCAGGCATCTATCCGTACAACTGATAAAAAAATTAGTTCTACCGGAATGAATGCACCTATTTTCACTATTTTGACTGGACTAGCACATATTATAGTCTACATACACATTTTTCTCGCATATTTCTCGGTTTTTTAAAAAATTAATCATATTTTCATTTTTTTGTGCATGAATCAGCTTGGTATTGATGAGGCAGTCGGTTAGTATCAAAATCTCAACTTATTTTTTTTCAACTTTGAGCTCGTCTGCTTCAAGAATGCGACCACATAAAAGCGGCAGACGAATAATTTTCGGTACAGTTCCTATTTTCACTCATTTTGGCCTGTAAATCATCTTGGTATTAATTTGGCGGTAGTAGGTAAATTTTTTCACACTTTTGAAAATTATTGCGAATATTAGGCGACCATTTCTGGCCGGCAGACGAGCGGTTTTGTATTTAGTGCGGCCAATATTACACACCTGAAATTGCAAACCTGTGGTATCTTATGAGATGGTAGTTTTTACTCCCAGTTCTCGGTCTATATGACATTAATTAAAAATTAAAGTAATTGGAAAAAGCATAAACTTACTAATAAAATATTTTGCAAAAATGTTATTTTTTTTCGGTAGAAGTCAAATGCTTGCATGCAATAGTTATACGGCTAACTGCACCCTGCTTCCTACTTCCTAAAAATGGTATCAGTAAAATTAAAGCGCATACATACATTAACAAGATCAATGTTCTTTTGTCTATTGCCATTGACAATAGAAGTCTCATAATAACTCGGCAGATATGAATTTTCTCTATTTATGCATTTATGCAGCGAGTCGGATTCGACATAGTTGCGGGTCGGCAGTTGCCTACCCTTGATTTAAATTATGATTTTTCATCGGAGTTCGTAGCTTACAAAAATCATGGTCGATCATCATTACTTCCTCGGCTCGACTTTCTTATCAAATATTTCCTCCTGAAACTTCAATTAAAAAATTAATTCAATTTCCAACTAAAGCCCATTTTACACCAAAGTAAAAGCAGATGCACTTGATGCAAAGCTAGAAGTCTTCAAAGCTCTTCTTACTTAAAACGTCTAATTTGCGAATATCAGGAAACTTTTGCTTTTGACTCGTCTAATAGATAATACAATCGACTCTCTTTGAAATACATACATTTGGTATACAACAAAAATTTATGTATGTATTACAAAAAAATATAACTGCAACATAAACTTTCTTTTGCAATCAAACAACATAGTAAGTTGATTTACTAAAAGTTGAATTTATGATATGATTTACATTTTCTCTGATTGATGAAACTGAATGAGCAAGTTCGAAATAAACAATTTGTATAATATGTATAATCTATAAGATGATGTTGTTTGTATTGTGGATCAAATTCCACCTTATTCCAAATTGTATATCAAGATTCACAATTACGTCGAATTTAATTTGTTTGTTAATGTTAATTTAAAATTTTGAATTCTTTTAACTAGCTTGCTAATTTGAAATAAACGTTGTTTATTGAAAACGATCAATTTTTTGCTAACATTTAAGAAAACCTAATGTGAAGAGAAAGAACGTAACGATGGTCTCCGTGTAATTAATGTTTCTTGAATTGGTTCTTACTTTTAATGTAACTGCTTTTTTAAAACTTTTGTTTTTAACAATAAGAAATGTAATTATAAGGACGGTAGGTATTTGGTTCGATTATTTGGTTCTAAAATATAACAGGTGAATCAAATACTTTACCATGTGTAATACTTATTTTCAGATATCGTTACGTAAATTACGTTTTAATACATGTGCACAGTAAACGTAATAAAGCGATAAAATAACTATTGCGTGTATACATCTACTCCATACCGTGAACCACATGCCGTTTCCCATTGCTTGCCGTATTCTGTATTTTATAATTCATCCCCATGGTAGTTATTACCTATTAGTCATATCGACCAATAAATGTGATTCTGTCATTGACAAGTATAGAGTAACAAATCACGAAGTTATATTAATTTTCAGCTCTTGAAAGGTGATGTCTTGCATTATGGAGAGCCATGCGATAAACTGGAAAACAAACTCTTTCTTAAATTTTATAGTTTTTTGATTGATGTCGTACCTACATGAAATACCTAATAAATAAAGCTAGAAAAGTAAAAAAAATATTTACGACTTCTTAATCTATCTTATTTAGAATGTCACGAAAGCGACTAAATTATTTAAAATTAGTATTCAGAAAGTCTTTGATGAGGTTTTTGTTTGAAATCTAAAATATCAATTTTTCAAACTAATCTCATGTCACCATTCTCATTTCCAATATGAACTTGGAATGACCTACCTCGTGGTTTTGCCCATATTAAATTTGATTAAAATTAAAGATCAAGTTTTTTAATTTGTTCATATTTGAACAATATTTTTAGTCTTTCAAGCTGATGAAACAGTTTTGCTACTTTTTCCCCACCTGTAAGGTTGTGCAAAAACGTTTCCCTGCTATTCAACAGTCATGGTCCGTTGAGAAATAAAATCTACCCAAGATAAAAACGCAATAAAAATTACAGCAAGTGATACTTATTATATAATTCCAGTACATCAGACAACACAAAAATTGAAAATTAAAAATAAAGGTTATATAAAATGGAAAACTGCAGTTAAAAACTAAAATTGCAATATTAAACAATATCCTCGTCATTCCCAGCTGAAGACGGAGAAGCAACCACTCGAGAAGTAATTCCAAGATATTTTGAATAACAAATCTGTAGTCCAAGTACCTAAATCTAGTTTATGTGTACTGTTGCTTTCCATTTCATTTTATAGCAAAATGTCCAATAACAAAATAGAAAAATAAAGCAAAATGAAAATTGGCAACATTTCGGGAAGTTTTAATAAAATAAACGTTCATAGCTTCAATAGGTTTTGAGTTATGGCTCAAAACAATATCTAGAGAATGTTAATCTTTCACAACTTTTCAGTATTTGCTACGCAATTTCAATCATAATTTTCATTGCACCCCCTCTTATACAATATTTTTTTTGTATTTTTGTGTATTTTATTTTTTTGTTATGTCAGAATGCTTTTTTATTTTGTTTTCTTTCAGTAAATTAAATAATTTTTTTAATAATATTTTTTTTGGATATGCTCGCGTCCTCTAAGGGGTTGCCTCACAGGTTGAGAATCACGGATATATTGTATACATCTATTAGCTATTCATATAACGATAGAACCATCCCGTAGAAATAGACAACTATGACGCTTAGATGCCCACAGAAGATATCCATTACATATAATTAGGAGCTGTAAATAGATATCTTCTGAATATTCCATTCTTCAGTCTAGACATCTACTGGATATCCAATGAACAGGTTTGTGCTCTATGGGATTATCTCTTGGTCTTGTTTTATAATTGCATAGAGGTATATTATTAAATTAAATCAAAATCATTACCTATACTTGCTTTTAAAATTTTTCAATTTTTTGTATTATAACTGAAAACAAAGTTATTATAATTGATCTTAAAATATTCTTCAAATAAATAGCAGTAACTTCCAATTTAAACTTTGTTTTTAATTTTGACCTTCACGAGTAAGTAAAGGGCCCCGCACCATCTTTAGGAAAATGTCTTTCTGTAGATTTGGCTGAATTTTTGATATGTCGTACTTCTCATCATTCTGAACCAATGTCTCGATGATATAATGAGCAGTTTCGAATTATAAGCTCTAAAGGTCCAGATTTAACAAGAAAAAATCAATTTCGACTCGATATAAAATGTTGATCGCCAGTCGAACATGACTGATTTGACTCGTGACTCGTATTCCATGCCTCCCAGAGCCCCCGGATTGACACCTACATTTTGAATTTAAAAAGCACTGGGGACATACAGAAGCTAACGAAAATATTCGAACCCTTCTATGTTAACCATATTAACTGCACAATACATGATTATTTACGTCCATATTCAACAACTATTCAAAAGTAATGGGTTATTGGACCAAAAACACTCAAAAAACTAATCTATTGTCGACGTTTCGCCGTATCTCACGGCTTCTTCAGGACTAAAAAATCTTTATTAATAAAATGTAATCAAAAACAATCACATCCTACCTCTAGATTACAATATGAATAAGAACAAAAGCATCCACCCTTCCAATCGCTCATCCACAGCATGAATCATTAAATAAAACCAACAATGCAAATTACAACAAAATTCAACACATTAAAATGTCAAAGTAAAATTTTTAAACCGGCAAATCCAATAAAACTCCTGATAAAAATACAACTGATTAAACCAAAACATAAGAAACAAAATAAAATAAAACCAAAAAGTAAATTAAAGGCCGCTAAACATCCTACTCTAAGTTACCGTCGACTTCCAAAATCAGACCGCTGTAAATTTGGCTCAACTTCAGGGTATCCTCACTATAATTGACACACTCGTTTCTCTTTATATGGTACATCTCACTAATATTTCTTTTTAATCTGTTTTCTTCGAAGTCCAAGATGTCGATGTCTTCAAAGTTAAATTTGTGTCCCGTATCTACATGATGGGCTACTAATGCGGTAGAATTCTCACCCATGTTTCTACCTCGCCCTCCTACAGCCCTCCTGCAGTCTCTTTCATGTTGTTTCCTTCTCTCGTCCAACAGTTGTAGTGTTTGTCCAATGTAGCATTTATCACAATCTCTGCAGGATCCTATGAAATAATTCAGCACATTTACTATTTTCCACCTTATCCTTTAATCTTGTATAGAGTTTTTTGTTGTCTAGTACCGTGTATACCCCTAGTCTACAGTACGGTTTCAGTATCCGGCTCAATTCTTCCGTGATACCCCTTATGTATGGAAATTTTATATATTTTTTCCCTGTCTTTTGGTTCTCTTCGATGTTACTTTCTATCTCACCATCTTGTCTTACTACCTTTTTTGTTATTTCCATCCATTGTTTATTGACAAACCATGTAGGATATCTATTTTTTGCTAAAAGTTTTTTAATCTTCTCTTTATTATCTGTTAGAAACTCTGGATGGCTGATATTAAGAACTCTCTTGATCAATCCTGAAACAATTGACTTTTTTATTTTCAAGTGGTGATAAGAATCATAATTAACCAATCTTCCCGACGTAATGGGCTTCATGTACCAATCTGACTTTAATGTACTCTCCTCTTTCCTTATTATTTTCATATCCAAAAAGGCAGCATCTTATCAATCTCTTTTTCCATGGTAAATACGATTTCGTCATTATAACCATTAAATATATTCAATATCTCTCTTTCTCTACCTTGGGGAACCGCTATTATGGAGTCGTCCACATATATTTTAAAGAAGGGTACAATAAACTCTAATCTTTTTAGACTGATTTCTATTAGTTCTTCCATAACTAACGCTGCCAATGCTGGGCTAGCAGGATCCCCCATCGCCAATCCATCCTCTTGTCTATAAAAATTCCCTTTATATTGGAAATAACTCATATCAAAGCATGCCCATATTAATGCTATCATCTCATCTTTAGTTAACTCAGTGTATGTGCTAATATATTTGCATCTTTTTTTTTGATTACATTTTATTAATAAAGATTTTTTAGCCCCGAAGAAGCCGTGAGATACGGCGATACGTCGACAATAGATTAGTTTTTTGAGTTTTTTTTGGTCCAATAACCCATTACTTTTGAATAATTAACTGCACATTTTGAAACCGTTTTTTCACATATAAAAATCGCTTTTACAGCAAATCTTTTTAGACATTTTTTGTTAAAAATTTCATTGTCTTCAATTTTGTATCTATACATTTTTCAATTTTGTCGCCCCGTTTTTGACTGTCAGCGACTTAAACAAAACTCTGTAAAACATAGAAAATATTGTCATCTACTGTATATCTGGGAAGCGGTGCGACGAAATAAAAAAATGAATAGGCATTTTTTCTTGAAAACGTGATTCTCTACATTTTTGTTCATAAGCATTTTTCTATTTTGTAGCACCGTTTTCGAGATATAGATGACGATATCTTTTGTGTTTTACAGAGTCTTACTTAACCCGGCGTAGGTTTGGTGGACTTTAGTTACATTAGTGGTTTGGTGGGGTATGAGTTAAAATAGACAAATAAATTAGAATTTTGTGTTGATTTTAGAAGGGTATATGTTTAATGTTATTTAAAATCAATTTCTCAAGTCTTCTTCAACTTCTAAAACCGAATTTAAGTCTTGAACAGGCATATTCTCTTCTTCCACCTCTTTCCAAAGCTGTAATAACCGTGCTCGCTCTTTCTCATATACATAATACATAATTGTAATATTTAATATAAAACCAATAAATGTAAGCTATGACTTACTTTGTACTAAACGCAATTAAAAAATAAAATAAAATAATCTGTCACATAAAGAGTCTTGTGGACTATGAGGGTTATTAATCTTATAAGGTCTGGTGGGGTATGAGCACGTATTTACTAAATTAAATAAAAATTGCATGCACAATAGCTGACCTACGACTAAATTTTCAATGTATTTATGCTTAGTAAGGTTCAACTTGAAGATACACAAAATTTGGCGAAAATATAAATTATTTTAAATGACTTTAACACGTTTTAAAGTACGTTGGGGTATATTATACCCCACCAAACCTATGCCGGGTTAAGGTCGCTGCCAGTCACAAAATTGAAAAATGCATAGGTACATAATTGAAGACAATGAAACTTTTAACAAAAAATGTTTAAAAAGATTTGCTGCAAAAGCGATTTTTATCTGTCAAAAAACAATTTCAAAATGTGTAATTTACATTGTTAACATATGTAAGCCACTGTATGTGTTTTTCAACAAAACAAAACAGTACAACAATACAAAACAGTATCAATGTATTAATTGTATTTGACATGAACAAACAAGTACAAAAAGTTAAACTTTTACAGTGTCACTAGAAAACGAAATCATACTATAGTTTTGCATAAACTGACATTTTTGTGTTGCGTTGACAAGGAGGGGACTCCACGTGCGGGTCACGGAATTTAAAACCCTATTGGGGGAGAAAAGTACTTCGTAATAACAAACTCTAGGCCAAGTGGTAGGACCCACTTCTAAAAATAAGAAAGTTTTTGAAACAATTTTTATTAATTTTGTTCATATAGCTGCTCGGTTGCATTAAATAACAAGTTCCGGCGATGGATGCGAGGAAGACTCGCTCGACTAGCACCCGGTAGGTCTAGGTTTCAATTCCAGCAAGAGTAAATTTTTTTAAAGTTTTTTTTTGTTGTTTGTTTGATTTGTTAATTTACCTACAAAATGATTGAATTATGACGCTATTATTTTAAATTATTAAACACTGATTATCACCTACTTGTTAAATTTTTCGTTTTTATAACTGCATGACTGCAGAGGCATACCTTACCATGGAGTATGCCAGGTATTACTCCTGAATAATATAAATCAGTGTTCAATAATTTAAAATAATAGCGTCTTAATTCAATCATTTTGTAGGTAAATTAACAAATCAAACAAACAAAAAAAAACTTTTAAAAAATTTACTCTTACTGGAATTGAAACCTAGACCTACCGGGTGCTAGTCGAGCGAGTCTTCCTCGCATCCATCGCCGTTACTAGTTATTTAATGCAACCGAGCAGCTATATGAAGAAAATTAATAAAAATTTTTTCAAAAACTTTCTTATTTTTGAGAAGTGGGTCCTACCGCTTGGCCTAGAGTTTGTTATTAGGAAGTACTTTTCTCCCCCAATAGGGTTTTAAATTCCGTGACCCGCACGTGGAGCCCCCTCCTTGTGAGTCTTCCTGGTAGTATTTAAAATAAACTAGTGCCTATTTATAAATATACTACGAATCAAATACTAAAATGGTAATAAATATAATTTATTATAAGCATTAATATAAATAACTGACCAATAGAAAGAGGCTAGCGGCTCTTAATATTATTTATGGAAAGAAATTAAAATTTGGTTGCAGAGAATGTTTTTAAACAATATCTACATTATTATTATAATAATATTAGATAAGCTAACCTGATAAAATTATAGTTATATATAAACAGAAACTTTCATTTAAATAAAGACAATATACTTCTTGAACTAACAATATTTTGCTATTATAACTAAATATCAACATTCATGGGTTGCAGATATTAAAATTTGAAATACTGCTTTTTCGAGTAGAGTAGTGGAGAAATTAGCGTCTAAAAGGCAAGATAAGATAAGGTTACCCCACTAGGTTGTTTATAAAAGAAACGCCACGTCACAGATATAATTTTTGAATTTATTTAAATTAAACATCACGGCACCTGCATATTTCCAGCACGAACAACATCAACAGGAGTATTTAAATTGATATTGTGTTGTTAGATTATTAAATTGCTTTGATTAATAAAGGATTTGTACAAATCATTGTTTTTAAGAATGTTTTAAGCAAAACTAACAAAACCAAAGTAGCCATTTGGATTGTGGTTTGGATTTTGAATTTAAATTGAAGGCAAATAGAGGTTTAAAAGCACTTAGACTACATATTATTTCGAGCCAGTTACGTTACTTCAATCTTAGGTTTAGTCAAAAAGATCGCGATTCTAACTCACAATTTCCACCCTTATTGCAAAGCACCTGGTGTAAGATTATGATTATTTTGATGACTATTGAGTAATTATCTCATAGATAAGTTGGCAAGAATGAATATGTATCGTCGATGAAATATGAAAGAAATAAAAGTGAAGAATTGGAGAAAAAAATTGGCAGATAGAAAATCATGGAGAGAGATATAGAAAAAGAGATTAAAAAAGTTTAAGTGGAACGGTCAAAGCTTTGTTAAAGTTGAAGAGACAAGTAAGGAGAAATAGTAGAAATTTAATCAGAACCAAATGAACTCTTAATTTATTAGCCTAGTATGTTAGCTGAATAATTGCTGAAACTAAGGTAAAGAAAGAGTTTAAAATTTGATATGATCGACTCCGTGCTTCGGAAGGCACGTAAAACCGGTGCATGG
This sequence comes from Cantharis flavilabris, assembly GCA_949152465.1. Lineage (NCBI taxonomy): Eukaryota > Metazoa > Arthropoda > Insecta > Coleoptera > Cantharidae > Cantharis > Cantharis flavilabris. The sequence goes on from OX424435.1 coordinate 16,838,747, forward strand.
TCCCCCTGTGTTGATGATTTTTCTTCATCAACAATAAAAATCCAGGGTTACAGGCACATCTGAGACAAGATAGCAAGCTACCTCAGATGTATAACAATTACTTGTAATATGCTCACAGCCACTAATAGTGACTACGGAACATCGCCGAACACCGAGGTTACTGCTGGTAATAAATACATGAACAGATCTCAAAAGAAGTTAAAAAAGTGGAGAATTTTTAGTTAAATTTTGAAAATTGAATTAAATGGACAAATCAGTTTTTTCTATTTTATAAATTATAAAATAATTATGACGATCTAAATTTAGTTTATTGGATCATGTGATTTTTGTGGCACCGGATCTATTTCTGACTAAATTTATATAAATTTATCAATTAAAATATGTAAATCATTCGTTTATGAAAAATGTATCAACTAAAAGAACAATAGATGCTGAAAGTTCAGTTCATGTTAAGACTTGAGAATATAAACCCTTGATTGATTAATGTTGCTTTCAAATAATATAGCCAAGAGATAGATGCACCTATGATATAAATGACTTCATCAGAGGAGCGCAGATTAAACAATCTCCATTGCAATCTACGCTAATCAAAACCATAGAAATAACTAATTAACCACAAAGTAAATGTATGACTTCGCGGTCTAATTTCACATCTAAGGGAAACCTAAAAGTCTCATGGTCTACTGTGAAAAAGGAAAACGATAGCTTACAGAAGGTTTATTTCTATAAAATCCGATTGAAAACATTTATTTGCTCAATGTTATAGAAATTCATTGGCTGTTATTGTTATGTCAATAATGGCAGGTGTACTAATAAAAAACAGTATTTTCTGGTCAACCCCATAGTAAAGTAATTTTTAATAGCTTTTTGCATTTTTGCATTGGAAAATAAAATGGAAAATTGAGAAAATAAGAATCGCAATGTTGCAGTAAAAAGATTATGATTAAAGAAGTCGAGTCTCGTAAAACATGAAAAAAAATTATTTGAAACTGCCGCTACGATTCAGTCCGAGTCGTGTAGTGTAACTGGAGTACATATTAGTAGAAAGGGATCATAACAGATGGAGAGCGATATGATTGAAATCGCGAAATTGATATTCCAAAACAGTAGCAAAAGTAACAACTTAATATGACACTGTAATGAAAACTAGTTTAAAGATATTAGGAGAGAAGGTTGCCAACTTAAGGAAGATCGGACAAAACAAAACAAAACTTCATAATGTAATGCTGCAATTATTCATCTTTTAAAACTGTTAATTTATTTGAGAACTAGAAAGTGAACGAACTAGTAGATGGAATATTAGCAATGTTTGAAAAAGTTTAGCGATAAATTTTATTCATATTATTAAATTACTTTCAAATAATACTGATTGTGCGTTTTAAACAATAAAAGCCGATGACAGAAAAGACAGAGAATAAAACATGCATCGAACCGCAAATCAAGTATGCAGGGATGGTCGTCCTGCCAAAGTACTAGGCTCTTATTATCCTGTCCTGTACTGATCTCTACCACGATCTCAACGAAGTAGTAAATTCACTGTCTCATGCATCAGTGTCGTTGAATATTAAAATGTAATCACATTTGTAAAGGACATTCATGTAAATATATTATAAGCAATCATTATTTTGTAATGGACGTATTTTTAGTTACTATAAGATGACCACCATTAAATAAATTATTTTTGCAAACGTTTATTTAATCACGTAGCTTCAAATTAAATTAAAATTAGATCGTGTGTAAAATTAATCGCGTTTTAAATAATTTAAAAAAATTTCAACCTATCGCACACGTAGATACTTCATTAAAATATATTTAGCTTTTTTAATTGGTTATTTAATCCATTTCCTGTTCTCCATTCTAAAGATTTATAATAATTTAATTACATGTCTAACGTTTTTACTTCAATTAGGATTTACAGGAATGCTACGATTTGGTGAGCGGGTGATAAAATATGAATGCAATTTTTCATCATTATTATCATTTTATGTATAAAAAGGCGTAATAGGTGATACATGTGGTTCAGTTTAAAGCTATAGTCCAAAAAACCAGCACGAGTATCATATTCTCTTAATTAACGTTGTAAAATCCGCCAAGAGCCCTCATTAGAGGCTTGTCACACCGACATCACATAATGAATCTTGACGTGGCACTTTTTATAATGTGTACTTTTAACTAGATTTCAAATTAATTTAATTAGTATTATTTTAGTTTCAATGGCAATGACATTTTCAACTTATAATTCACCAAAATCCTCAGTACGTATTATTTTAATTATAAATATCTAATTTGATATTTTGGGTGTTTCCATACATCGCCCTGTCAATCATACACTAGCTTGACTTCAAAAATTTGATTTTTTTAAATTATAATAATATACAGTACAGCCTCGCTTATCCGGACACACTTTATTCTGAACACTCCAGTAATCCGGACATTCCGGCTCTTCGGACATTTTATATTTTTTATCTCTGCAATCCGGACGAATTTCTAGTTGCAATTTCAAATTAATACAATTCATCAGTACTCTTTTATAAGACTAAACTATGACATCACTCAATGCCGCACCCAGCGCCAAAATTCAGAAGGCTCTAAAATTGAGCGTTTTTAATTCAATTTTCTATAAAATATTAAATTTTGATTAAAAAGAAGAAAACGCTAAACGAGAAGTCACGAATTGCGATTTAATTCATATTTTCTTTGATTTAATTGGTAAAGATAAATAAGTAGGGGTTGGCCATTAATTACGTGAAGCGATTTTTAGACCCCCTCTGCCCTTAGTGAGATATCGTAAAATTTGTTTTTTTTTTAATTACATGATATTTACCGAGACTCCTTGATCTCCTCCTCCCTTAAACGCCCACGTAATTAACGAACGTCCCCAAATGATAACACAGGTCTGCAAATAAAATTTTTTTTTCGAGTCCTGATACCATTCCTCCTGATTCTTATGTAAATTAACCTCCTGATTCTTATGTAAATTAACCTCCTGAATTCGAATATGACCTTCATTTTCCTCCATCATCCACCGCTATCGGGGGATGCTTCTCCCCTATCTATTTTATTTTATTTTTAACAATTATTTTAGCCTTTACATTTTTTCTGATAAACTAGAAAGGTGAAAAATTAATATTTATAGCAAGAAAATTGATTTGGGAGTAGATCTGTCCCCCGAAATTGTAAAAAAAATCATTAAAGATGATCGAATTTTCCTTTTTTCTGCTTAATTTTTTCACTTATTTTTGCCGTTTATTTCAGCAAAAATAAAGCAATCACACAGAACATGTACATATATGCAAGTTTTCAGTTTTTACAACCGAAGGGTCTGGGGGGTGTGGAACAGCCTCCAGTATACCTGCAAGTGTGTTAAAAAACACAAATAGCAACATTTGGAAAAATCTATATAAAGCTAGATTCTGGGACCAATTTTGTTTAGGTGTACTGGAGGGTGTTCCACACCCCCCAGACCCCCCGGTTCAAAAACCGAAAACTTGTGTATGTTTTCTGTCAAACTTTCTAAAACAAAATCCCTAAATTTTCCAAGTGTTCCCCTAGATCAGGCTTCGGCAATCTGTGGTTCTTTTGATGTCGAGATGCAGCTCTCCAGATCCACGCACGAATATTACCTAATAATTTTATTATTTTATTTTCAAAACTCATAAAAAGTATTATTCTGCAAAAAAAAAAACTTTAAACAGGGTAAAAACACAAGATAAAAACAGGATAAAATACCATAATATTGAAATAAAAATGTTAGTGGCTCTTTTAAAACTGGGAAATTATGTAAATTGTAAGTTTTGGCTCTTCCGTTTCAATAGGTTGCCGACCCCTGCCCTAGACCAAAATTAAAAATTTTTCAAATTTTAAAAATTGTAAATTTTTTATTTGTCGAATTTTCCAAGAATTTTTCATAATTAATTCCACGACTTTTCCTTAAAAATAAAAAATTCCTCGACTTTTCCTGACCAAATTTGTGTAATTCTCAATTTCTTTACTTTTGCAAGTGAAAATCCTACTTAAACATTTGGTCTAATTTTTAATTTTTCGCCCCCCCCCCGCCTGGCCCCTTAATATGACAAACTACAAGTCGCTGCTTAATCCATATTGCGATCAGGGGCGGTTCCAGAATTTTTTCTGGAAGGAGCAAAAAGATCAGACGGGCAAAAAGTGTTTTCAGATTTGGGATTGTTCCCTTGTCTATTTTTAAACGTCTGAGGGGTGGGTCCCCCCCCCCCATAAATCCGCTTAAGCTCGCGTTTGATATCTGGCAGTTTATTTAATATCTTTCATATTCTTATCTTGTACTTCAAAACCATGCAATAATTGTGATAAATTTGTTTTTCAATTATCAGTAACAATAAACAAAATTGGCAATTCATGCTTACGATACATTGTCAATTTGCCTAGTTTACACTGACAATATTGTCAATTAGTTTACAATCCGAGGTTAAGCCAGTTCTTCAATTATTATAAAATGATAATAAAAATTTTTTATCGGAAATTTAATTTATTCAACATTAATAAGAATAATTACGTTAAACCTTTCATGATTTAGGAAGGAAGTTAGATACTTCCGAAGACCTTCATTTGATTCGATTAAAAAAAAAATCATAATAATAAGTATCGGCATTTTTCCACTGGCCTGTTTAGAATTGGTTAATTTTAAGTTACCAGCCTAAAAATATTAAGTGATTACGGTGGAGTGATGGATCAGTGCGGCTTTCAGGCTGCACAACCTAGGCAATCAGACATCGTCAACTTTAATATAGATTTGTCAACTGATATATTTAGAAATTGTCAACTGCAATTCAGATTTGTAAACTGCTATTCAAAGATCGACAACTGTTAATTCAGCTTTGTTCAGAACACCCCCCAGACCCCCCTCCCCCGGTTTCAAAAACTGAAAACTTTTTGAGAGTAAGTGTGCATTTGTAGGTTTAGGCTATACACACTGAGTAGTACCGAGTACCCCAGTATCCAACTGATTGTATAAAATTATTGCCACAGCATATAAATGTACCTATTGGTTTTTTTTTGAAGTTTTATTTTGACTTTTTTATTATTTGTTAATTTTGTTTAGTTTAGTTTTATTAATGTAAACTATATAAAATAAAATAATTGAATAATACATATGTATCAACGGTTTTTAATCAATAAAAAAAGTAAAAAAAAAATCTCGTTAATCCGGAAAACTCGGTTATCCGAACAAATTCAAAACTATATCTGTCCGGAATAACGAGGCTGTACTGTATTACAAAATAACTATTTACGATATAAGTGTTAAAAGTAGGATTTTATTTTGTTAGTGGGGAATTTTGCGAAACGAGCGAGAGCGAGTTGAGCAACCCCCACTAACAAAATAAAATCCCTTTTAACATGTATATCGTACAATATTTTTTATACAACTGTTTATATTTAATTTTAAAACGAATTCAAAATAATTATTAAGAGTATTTTAAATTGTTTCACAAAAATCAGCTATGTCGTGGTGATGTAGCCACGTTATGCAGTGACAATTGAAAATTGTTTTTTAGAAACGTCAGAAAACTTGTGGGTATTTTTAAAACAGTTTATACTATTTGGCAGCAAGAAATTCGTTAACTATATACTTCCTAAGGGACTAATATCAGTAATTGTTCTAATTCTAATGTGATTTAATTATATATTATAAATAAATATGTATGTTACTGTTTATAAATAATTTATAAACTAATTACCACTAGTGTTAAAAAGCTTTTTTTTACTAGTGTTAAAAATATTTTTAACCAGCTACCTTATAAAATTCAATTTTTAACCCGGGTAACTTGAACTAAAAGTGACATTTTTAATGTCAGTTGTATAAAAAAACAGTTTATTTAAATTTATTTATTTCCCATAAAAATATATTATACTGAAAATCAAGAAAAAAAAACAAATAAGTAATCTAATGAGCATAGGTGAAAATAAAGAGAAGCTGTGAGGAGGGAGAAAGGGGCTAAGCTCTGAGTAGTTAATTATATCAGCTACATCTTAAAATGAATCTTTAAATCCTTCCTAATCTCTATCTTAAGGCTGTCTTGGAAGTAGAAACCACTTGATTTCAAAAAACGTTTCTAAAGCCCTTGCTCTTTAATGACCCAGCTCAGACGATGTTCATAAAAGCACATTTAACAATATGAGATACTTAAATTTTAGTCGGTATTAAGAACCTGGGGAGGTTGGGTAGGATAGGCAAAGTCATAGTAAGATCCGAAATCACTAAAACACCAATAATCAAAAAAATATGAACAAGATTGTTTGAAGCAAAATTTCAGTCCAAAATCCTGTGTGAATCCAAATAGAACTTCCAGCAGACAGTTCAAGGTTACCCAAGTTGAATAAAAAGATAGCCATCATGCTTACAAGCAATGGGTCAAGTGCTGATATACAGCCTTAAAAATTCATCTTTGGATCATTTTAAAGAAATCGGAGAAAATTGCATCAGAATTATCTCAAAATAATTTTTTCTGGTAGTTATTATATTGATCAAAAAAATTAAAGGAAATCTCATAAATGGAAACGGAGTACAAAAATTTAAAAAAATTTATACTATATTCTACTATGTAAAAATGTATGTTAAAATCAAACTTTATTTGATTTTTTTTAAATTATTTATTTATTTATTTATTCTGTTATGGTAAAAAATTAATGTTTAGTTGCAATTCATTTGTTATTTTGTTATTGTTTGTATCATTTTGCAAAAATTGATTTTGCTCAATTTTTTTCCTCCTTACCATACGATTACCATACCAGTTCGATTGCACTGGTTTTTACTTTACAAGGCACCGAAATATCCTTCTTTTTAGAATACAACAATAATCAAATTAATACAAAAACTATCAGTAAAAAATACATCGATGGTTCTGGAACGATTGACGAAGGTTAAATCTTCATACCTTACACAAAAGTAAATGAAACTTTAGAAATACCTGAATGTATAGCTACAGCAATTTTCGGGATTTGCTAAATTCTAAAACCATAGAATCAATAGAAATAAACTTGACTGAGAAAATTAATGTACTACAGAATATATTAATATTACACAAAAGGTGAGACCAACGAACGTCCACAGAATATCCATAAACTAATTAGAACTGACCACCTTAATAAAGAAGAAAAACAAAAGATTACCGATTTGTGTGTCAACTTTATGCCGACCTCAGTTTCACTAATCACGTAAAACATAAAATTCGTCTCTCAGACGAAAGCCCAATCTTTCTTAAATACTTCAGATATCCTAAAGTCATGTAAATTGAAATACAACAGCAAATACAAAAATTATTAGATAATAAAATCATCAGACCCTCGATTTCACCCAAAAAAATGGACGCTAGTGGAAAAAGAAAATTTACAATGGTGATTGATTACCGAAAATTTAATGATAAGACAGTAGAAGACAAATATGCACTGTCCCCATAATAAAAGAAATATTAGAAAACCTTGGCAGATGCATGTACTTCACAACACTAGATTCCACCAAATAGAAATGAATTCCGAATCCATAGAATGTCTCTTGGATTAAAAACGTTTCTGCATGATTCCAGATAATGATGGACCAAGTACTAAAAAATCTCCTTTACAAATTCTGCTTTGCTTACATGGATGATGTAGCCATTTTTTCCAAACTTTTACTAATTAATACATTCAACTAATATTCGAATGTCTGAAAGAAGTGAACTTCAAAGTTTAATTAGATAAATCCGAATTTCTATTAAAAGAAGTAGCATTTTTAGGATACAAAATAAAACCCAACGGAATCAAGCCAAACCCAACAAAAATCGCTGCAATACAATATTATTCAATACCAAAAACGATCAAAGAAATTCGATCCTTCCTAGGTCCAGTAGGTTATTATCGTCGATTATTAATTGCAAACTTGTGCAAAAATCGTCAGCCCAATGACAAAATGTCTAAAAAAGTATCATAAAATAGACATACAGAATATAAGGAATGTTTTGAACTATGTAAAGAATTACTGACAAATGCACCCATCCTAAAACATATCCAGATTTTGAAAAACACTTTAAGCTGGAATAGGAGGTGTACTCAGTTAAAACAACAAACCGATAGCTTTCTATACCAAAACGCTAAAATCAGCAACGCGAAACTACAGTACTATTGAGAGAGAATTACTTAACATAATTGATAACATGAAGCATTTTAGATCATATTTATACGGACCAAAATTCACCATAGAAACTGACCACAAACCCTTAGTTTGGCTAAGATTTTCCTTCACCTATGTACAATATTTCTTCAGAGAATCCCCCCTTTAGTCGAGTTTTAAAAGGTGCACAAATATTTTATGGTTTATTTTATGAAATTTTTTTTGATTTTGTCTTAATCTATTGATGTTTTTATAAGGCACCATAATGCGGATGTTTTATAAACGAATGATCAAACAAAATTTTGATTGGAATTGCGTAATTAAAAATATTAGAAATACATTTTTAATTTTTACATTAAAAAATTAAATTTAACAACTTACACATTCTTAAGATTCCTATTTTAAATATTATCACATGTAAATAATTTCAAAATACTTAATTATTTCTGCTAACTAGTATTTTAACTGCTCGTGTAAAATGGCATTTATACTGGCAGTGCTATTATGCAGAAAACGTGGCAATGATAATGCCGTTAATTAATATATTAACTAATTAACCAAATTTTAGATTATAATTATAAAACCAACTGTTATTAAAGTGTGAAGGAATTGTTCAAAATCCGTCTTGATGTATTTTTGCTTAAATGAGCAATTAACTAAATTATATTAATTAGTTGCTACAGAAACGCTCTCCAATTTTTTTGCAGACGCAGGTACCTCCTTATTGGAATTTTAGTTCTTTGCTTAAAATTAAGGAAAACTGGTTACGTAACATTTTAATTGAAGAAACGCTTCAAATTTATTTTAATTTTGAAAGAACTTATTTATTATTGTAAATGTAGAAGTGTGACATCTCAAATAAGATAACTAAAATATCTCTATAAACATGCCAGCTCTTTGCTATAGGAAATAGGTATAATAAATTTATCCATACAAGTCATTATCAAATCAGTATTATATACACTAACATTAATAAACTTAACGGTTTAACATTTTTAAAGAATTATTTAAATTAAGCTTGTTTCAGATTGTAATTACGTTGTAATTATTTTGCCATGCCATTAAACGTTAAATTCTAAAAATAAAGATGGCTTGTTAGTGGAGGTGTAGGTTTATAATAAAGAAATAAAAATTAAAATACAGTATTTTCTTAAAATAATTAATTAATTTGTAGTGCAATAATTAGTAACGTCGTTAGGTGACATATTTTGGATATGTTTCATAGAAATAGAAGACTGGTCAATAGCTTCACGTGGTTCTAATATAAGTTATAAATTTTTTTTTGTAATACATCCAGAATTTTTTAATATTAATAATGACCAGTACACGGTTTATTCTATTATTGAACATAAATGTTCATTATTATATTTGATGCATTGCAGCCGAGCGCATTGATTCATGTCCACAGACAGGGATGCAATTAAGCTCCACTTACCATACATTTTCAAATTGCCAATTTGTGTATATCGCTATCGTTACTAGTCCGACCATCAACTATTGTGTAGGTTAAAAATAATGCTGTCTTTTGTCTCGAGGTATTATGTAGTGTTTTATTTTCAGTGCTATTATGCAATTAAATATATCCATGTTCGATCAAATTGCATTAAATTCCATATTATATTGCCCAAGTCACAAAATTCTCTAATTTATATTTTATGCAAATGAAATTATGAAATATATCATTCGAAAAATGAAGTGAAATACATTTTTTTATACAGACCTAAAAAGAATCAATTCTACACTACTTATTTAATTTGTCGAACCTTAAGTATCGTTTAGATCCACTTAACGTAACGTAAAAACGTATAATATGAGTTTATATGGATTAATTTAGACTACAATACTATTATATCATTTTTTCAATAATAGTTTTCAAAATTTCTTTAAAATGATAGCAAAAAAAACTCAAATAATTTCTAGTGCTAGTGGATTAATATCAAAATTTTTTTTAATCCATTTAATAAAACTGCGTCTAGGTAACTAATAAACAAAGTTTAAAAATTATTCACACCCTTAATTTTAGCCGTTGAGAGGCTCTGACTTGGAATTACGCTTAAAATCTGTAATGTAAGGGAGCTTAGTATGCCTGTGGGGGTCCTGTCATATCATATTATATCATCCCTGTCATCTACATTACTGATGGTACTAAAATCACATTCGAAAAAATTCATGTGGTTTGCTTGATAAACGTTACGAATGAGGTTCTGTCTAATGTGCTAGTGAACATACGAATCGCATATCGGAAAGCAGTAATAAAATGCCCTTTGCAGATTTATGGTGAAAATCGACATCTTAAGTAGATTATGAAAGCATTTACGAATGTGGTTAAATTTCATATATATCTATGTAGAATGGATATCATTTGCAGTTGATAACGATAAATTTATTCAAAATCAAATACATGTAGCTTCTTAAATTTTGAAAATTTTACCAAAAATTTACAGATTACTGATTGTTGATGCAAGATAATTGAATTAAATAAAGTTAAATACAATATTATAATTAGGTATTTTGAAACTTACTCAGGTGAGTAAGTAATTTGTAAAAATATTATATTAGGTATATTTTCTTTTATCAGGTCTATCTTAGTCTGATGTAGATGTAAACGGTTATATTTTAGAAAGTAGTTTGTTGTTTTGATTTTATTGTAATTTTTGAATTTAATACTTTAATAAAACTTGGAAGTTTTGCGAGAACAGTTGTGGGTACGAAAGGAAATCAAGCTTAAAACTTCATATATTAATTTAATTCTTCCATTATGAAAAATAAATTAAAGCAATTGAAAGCAGAAAAATCAAGATAGATACTCTATGTTTATTTACTCTAATTTTCTCAGTCTGAAAGAATTTTCCCGAAAGTGGCTTAAAGCGCACACAGCGTAAATTTTTGCCGATTATTTCTTATTTTCGGTTGAATATTCAAAAATGCACACAAAATTGACATTTTTGTCAAATTGTCAGTATTAATCTAATTTGCAAATTTGAAAGCGTCAACACGATATGAAAAATTTCTAATTTTGCTTGACAAAAAGAACTTGGATAGAATAATTGAGTAAAAAACTTTTAATCTAATTTATTGTAATATCGCGAGTCTATGTCATTTATGTGTCTTGATTGAAATGTGTAGTAAATGTCATTCGATTGAGTGAAAGTCGATAGTCTCGCATGTAAATAGAAATTTGAGTTTTATTTTTTAATGACAAAAAATCGTAACCGGAATGTAAGAAAATAATTAACATTTATTAGTTGAAACTGTTGTGTATTTGCAGACATAATTAAAGTATCTCTTAGTACTTAGAATCAACCAGAGGCAAATTAAAGGAGACAATATCTCAAAAAAAAAAAAATTATCTGAATACTATTAATAATAGTGAAGATCACACAACAATGGTGGTGTGAAAATTCTTAAAATTAACAGAGTTATTTATATTTTAAAAAGAAATTGTGACGTTACAAAAACCACTTTTAGATCTTCCGGTACGGCTTATGTGTAAGAAGTTAAGAGATAACGATTTAATTCGAAGTAATACGACAAGTACCTAATACATTATTTGAATCACCATAAATATGTTACAAAATCAAATATTTTAGAAGTAAAATCATTAATGGCAATCCTTCATTTTCCTCTTTTAAATAAGATCAACCCGATTGTTAGCTTGTGTGCTCCTTTAAGCATACCCAAGGTTTTTAACAGCTTTCTTCTCCTAAAGTTTTATAATTTCGCATTTTTGGTGAAATATATATTTTCAACAATGTCTTAAAAATATTACTTTATCAATATTTATTTTACTTAAGAGCAATAACAGGTCACGGGCCTTACTCTGCTATAAATGGTTCTTGAAACTTCATTGAGACTCACTAGTAAAAACTTTGTTTTCCTAAATGCAGATTTTAATTTCTTTAAGTCATAAGTTATGCCTTAATTCCTCATTGGCATTGGGTTGTTAATGGACAACCAATGTTGTCCGTTGTAAATCAGTTGTCAACATTTTCCCTTGTCTTCATCTAACTCTCAGAAGTTACTCTTTGAAAATGTTATGAATATTTTGTGGTTTATCAGCTATCGATCAACTTTCATTAGGTGTAAACTGATACATTGCAAATATTAGTTAAGCAATTGCACTCGTACAAGATTTTTTTAATAAGCAATTTTTAATAAATTAAAAAATTTTGATCTGAGAGATTTAATTTGATATAGATTACTTCCCTATGTTCGACGGTAAGGCGTGTCACCCGGCATATAATTTAAGAAAATCGTTAAAAAGAAAACTTTTCTTAAATATTTTAACAAGTTCCACTGAAATGTGTGGAATAGCATGTCAAATATTGGATATTTAAAATGTACAAGTAGTAGTTTTTTATAATTTATATATTTTTATTAAACATAAAATATTTTAATAAATCATAAAGTCATTAGAATAAAATAAAAGAATAAATAAATAATCTTATTATTTAAGCGTATCAACTTTTGCTATTATTCAATAATATGTATTGAAAGAAAATAAGTAATTCAGTTAATAGGCAACATAATCAGTACATCATGACAAGCAATTTGTATTCAACAAATTTCTCTATTCCAGATGCCAATTCTTTCTTCGATGTATCATCCAATATTGCTATCAAAGTATCACCATTGTTATCATTTGTAACCATGGTTTAACATATTGTCGTCCTCCCAATTAGAGTAAAAGTCGCTTTTTACCATTAGAAAGTTAAATTTTTTAACGAGCTTGAGTATTCAAAGTCCAGGCGAACAGTTACGTATAAGCAACGACGCATATTTAAAGTCTATTTTATAAAATGCTTAAACGGTTACGAATAAACCAAAATAAAATAGAACTATTGCCCTTGTCGTAGATAGCAGCGTACATAATCGAAAAGAAGAATGGTCAACCTCATCAAAACATAACGAAGTCTTTTCTCCAGGCCAAATCACATTATAACTAATTGAAGTGGATCCAGTAAAAAGAGGGAAACTTCTACTACGCTCGGAAATACTTCTCTCATCGGTTGAAAGCTACCAGGAAAATTACTTATATGACAAAGTTAATATAAAATTCACCGTTTTACAAATACCTACAACAATTTAGATAATAAAAGAGTAAAAGTAATCAATATAATAATTTTTATAAATTGAGGGGTGGGATTACAAGAAATAAGGAAATTTATACTGATTTATGTGTATATAAATTGTTTGTCTCTTCCAATTTCAATGAGTTTTGACTACTATTTTTTCAAAATGGAAAATTTCGTTAGCGGTTAACTTGCAGCTCTCATCAGTTTGTAATGACCAAAAAATATGAACCTACCCTATGTCTTATTCAAAATATCGAACACAAGTCGAATGGTAATCGGGAAATTTGAAGCGAAGTCAATTCTTGTTTCATTAAAATTTTATTTATAAATGTTTGATCTGTATTGTTACATCTGTCTCGTCAATTATATTGTACCGAACGTTAATTTATGCATAAAATTACCTTGCGATGTTAGAATATGCTTTTATAAAAAGTATTATTATCATGGTAATTTACCTTCACTTTGTATAACAAGTACTTTTATATTTCTGTTGTACATGTAATATATATTAAAATTAGAGCAAGTAATAATTAGTTTATATTAACACCTGCTCTTTAAATATTTTACATAACACAACAGAACATTACATTACAGCAGCTCAATTTAATATATTATTTTTGGTAAATTTTTAATTAACTTAACAACTTTGTTTTTGGCAATAATGTGAAGTAAGTGGGTATTCCTTGTAGGTATCTACTAATTAATTAAGTGGAGTTTTATATTTTTAAATAATGGATTTGCGATGTATTATATTTCTTATTAGGCAGATAATTAAACGTCCTTAATAGAGATTTATAATTAATACTGCATTGTAGTACTTTGGTGATGTGGTATTTGAATGCTGGTTTATTAATAATGCGCTCGAACAAGTCATACACAAAATAACTATAAGTACAGTACAGTGACTGTTAGATTATTACTGCATTCATTAGAGTTTGCTAATTACTTCTTGCTTTAATGAATAAGCTCTAATGAACCACTTTCTGTTAATTAAAGGGAGCGCCCGAGACACTGGCAACTACATGAAAGTTGTCAGAAAACTGCGGAAACTTAAAGCCAAGAGCGCAGATATCGAAAGCGTCATAATTTACTTAAACTTCATTTACTACTTTTGTAAATTTTTATTAATGTACTAATTACGTTTTTCGTTTCGTTTCGTTTCGTATAATAAATAAATCAATTAATAATATGATATTCTCATAATGTAACCAGTTACTAATAAGTAATTAACTTCAGACATTAATTACTCGTTGTGGTACATTTTCTTCGCCATTTATTATTAAATTTTAATGACTAAATATTTAAACTTAAAACTTACGTAATTTAAAATTTATATAATATTATAATTTAACATTCCATAACTGCGCCTTGATATCATTATTTTCTTTGATTTACTTTTTACTTGCTAGGTAAAATGCATTTGCATAATCTTAATAGTTACTACTCGGGGGTGTTTTATCTAGCTAACACGTGAGTCACGTTCTTGTATAACGGAACTGAAACGTTAATTAAAACAAAAGAAACATTACAAGATATCAGACTTCATCAGTTAGCGTAATTTTACATTCAAAACTATGTAAAATCACATAATGAGATTAATAAAAAAATAAATAAATATTACACATAAAAGTGGAAATGAAGTTATTTTTTTTCACGATATTATCACACTGTATATTTTTATGTAATGTAAAAATATATGTAAATGTACATTATAAAAAGTAAAAGTTTTACATAAAACATGCATTATCCACTATTGCGAAAATATTTTTAAATATATGTATATAGTTTTATTTAAAAGGTATTATATGTTTCCATATAATTTTCCCAGAAATTTTATAGGAATTTGATAAAAGGTATTTTAAAATGCATGAAATTGGCTTCACGAATTTTACTTTTTTCTATATACCATTGGAGGGAGGGCAATTTTGTAAGCATATTAACCTGTTCCCGCACGTATTTTTAATTTTGACCAAAAAAATTCTTTCATGTTGTTTTCTTTTAAAGCTAATTTTTCTGAACATTTTTAAATAAAGAAAGTTGTGATCGGACCTATAGGATAGGAAATATAGCACGTCCAAAATAATGGAGGAGTTTCCTACTTTTTTTTTTATTTTTTTATTTGAAAGTAGAGATCAAACGGAGCCATCAGTTTTTTTTTCAGATTTTTTTGAGTGAGTTAAGTATCAAAAAAAAATTAATGAAATTTGAAATTGTTAGGGTTATGACGTCATAACCCTTCTTTGAGTGGGAATGGATAAACCTATAGGATTTTAGACAACTGTACTATGTTGCCGTACTTTCTTCTATTAAAATGTTAAAATGTAGATGCCTACCTGATGACAAGTAATGGTAGCCGTGTATATCGTGGTTACTTTATTATTTTATATGAGTGATTATGGATTACTTAGATTCACAATTTTTATTTAATGAAAACAAATACTGTAGTTTTACAAAGATCTCGACAACTTAAAAGAGCTTTGCATCTACAGTTTAAGATATTTTAAATGCCACACGTAAACGGCTTTTCGCCTTCTGGCGATTTTCATCAAATTAACCCAGTTTGCAGAGTTTTTCAAAAATAGAACAGATTTTGTTAGTGAATTGGTTTAACATGTATTCTTAATGTAATATTTGAAGTTCGTTACATTTGGTTATTCTGTTGGGTTATAATTTGTTGATCGGTTGTGCTTCGGTAAGATTCTCATGTCGACAATGTTTCATTATTTATTTACAAACAAGATAATTCTTTGTATATTTTACATAAATATATTATATGAACCACTTAAAACATCAATAATACTTTTACAAGAGCTTTGCATCCACAGTTTAAGAGATTTTAAAGCCACACGTATATGGCTTTTCGGCAGAAGCTTACCAGAAGCTACCATCTAGCTTATAGAGTTCTTAAAAAGAGTGCACCAATTTTGTCAGTTAAAGCATTGATCAGCATTGATGTGACGAAATAATCAATAGCATTAAGGTTGTTAAGAAGGAAAATGAAAATAATGAGAAGTTCTTGAAATTTTTACAGTACATTATTTGCGTAATAAAAAAATTTCTGGCAAAGTTTGAACTTAATTTTGTTTTTAGTTATCGAGATAAAAAATGTCAAAGTTGCATTACGGTCGCATTGACTTAAAGATTATTATTTCAACAATCAAAAATGTCAGCATTACCAAAAATTGCCAAAATATTTATGAAAGTCTTATAAATAAGTATACCAAATTTCAAAAAAGTCATGTTTTCAGTTTCTGAGAAAATTAAATTATTATTCCAAAAAGTGTACAAAAACTATCAAGATTTAGTAAATCATGGCAACATCTGATTTCGTAACCCATTCATTTTCCCACCAATATTTTTGTTTTTAATGAATATTTATCGAAAATCTTGATAGCTTTTGAACTACTTTTTAGAATAATAATTTAATTTTCTCAGAAACTAAAAACATGGTTTTTTTGAAATTTGGTATACTTATTTATAAGACTTTCATAAATATTTTGGCAATTTTTGGAAATGCTGGCATTTCTGATTATCGATTTAATAACCTTTAAATTAATATGAACTTCAACATTTTTTATCTCGATAACTAAGAACAAGATTAAGTTCAAACTTTGCCAGAATTTTTTTTATTACGCAAATAATGTACTGTAAAAATTTCAAGAACTTCTTATTATTTTCATTTTCCTTCTTAACAACCTTAAATGAAAAAATAAAAAAATTTAATTAACATATGATAGCTGTCAATAATCTCCCAATTAAGAACTGACAACATCGGACGGCCATGTTTAAATCTTATTGGTTAGCTATGCGGGCAGATTAAATATTTTTTTGAAATTCAAAATTTTTTTTAAAATTGTACGCTGAGTTTTAAGACCAACCAATTACATCAACATGGTGCATTTTTATTACAGTTTCATGTTTATATATTATTTCAAAAAATTATTTCTAAGGAAACTCCCCCATTATGGAGGTACCATATCTCCTATGCTAAACCGAAAATTTTGAGTTTTATTACGTAAAAAGTGAGTTCATACTTTAGAACTTTCAGAATTCTTTCAGAAAAACCGACACCATAATTATTAAAGTATGCACAGTAAACAAAACAAAGCTGAAATGAGGAGATTTGTAAGTTAGCTACGTGTGGACGACTGGCATATTTCGAAATCGCTTAGAATCTTAAATTCAAAAAATATAAGAATAATACAATACGTAGAAAATCAAAATTCAAAAAATTTGAAAAAGAGACAATTAACACATAACAGGTCCGAATTAAGAAAATTTGAAAAAAATGATTTTCTACGTATTGTATTATTCTTATATTTTTTGAATTTAACCATAAATACATACTAAAAACCACAAATTTACTTAAAATTTTTATTTTGAGTTCTTTTTCTAGTTTTACGCCTCACGGTTAAAAAACGTGGTAAATTTTTAATTTTGAAATTTTTTCAAAGTTTTTAGAAATCATTTTAAGAGGGCAGTGCCTTCGGATTTCAAACTAGCAGTGCTAGGTAAACGAATTTCTTAGTTCAAATCATTTTTTAATTATTCATACTTCATGTAACAAGTTCATTTTTGATAATCTTTGGAGGTTATGGTAAGTCAATTTTGTACAATTTAGTCGATAATTTTGTTTAGTTTGAAAATTTGTTTCTTATTTTACAATGTAAGCGATTACGTGCAACTGAAGAATGGCAATAACCATGAAATAACGTTATATTGTACTATCGTATTACGAATTTTTCATTTTTTTCAAATTTTCTTAATTTGGACCTGTTATGTGTTAATTGTCTCTTTTTCAAATTTTTTGAATTTTGATTTTCTACGTATTGTATTATTCTTATATTTTTTGAATGTAACCATAAATACATACTAAAAACCACAAATTTACTTAAAATTTTTATTTTGAGTTCTTTTTCTCGCTTAGAATCTTCTCAAATTGATCGCAACATGCTAGAACCTCTCGGGTACATTTATGGTATGTACCATAAATCGGGCACTCAAGGTCATCTGCTCAAGTAACACCGAATTACACGCATTTAAAAGCAATGTCCACAATTATGGACGCAGTGAGCGAACTGGTTAAAAAACATTTTTTCTTGGATTATCCATTAGGTTTCGAGAAAACGGCATTTTAAAATTGAAAGTTTTTATTATGTTCCTAGCCCAGTCTTCATGGCGTTTCGGAGTACCGGGTCTATGACCCATACCTCCCCATCGGTGGGTTGATTGAACCCTCGCCATTGCTGTGGGAGGGGAGAGATCCCCTTTGGAGAAACCGTGTTGGTAATCTATGAGGGGACGTTTCTCGCCGACCCTTGATATCGTGCTTGTTACGCATCGTCCATCCTTTCTTTATTAATAATAAAAATTCAGAAACAAAAATAGAAAAATACATCAAAGGGCCATTCCGCGGTGACGGGTGTTACTTTTGTACGCATTCAAACCATTAAAATTACCAAATTAGAACAAATGTCTACATTTTGTATAATTTTTGTATAATTTATTAAAATCATTATAAATTTTTATTAAATATTTTGCAAAAACCCATCAGAAATTATTAATGCATATAGATGCAATAATATATTTAAGCTCTGTGACGGGTGTTACGGGTACTTTGCTAAGTGGACAGTTAAAGGAATCTTCCTACCGGTTACCTAGGTATTTTCTGGATATATTATTTTTCATCTTAGTTTTTTACAAGAAAAATTTGGGACGGGTGTTACAAGATTTGTGATGGGTGTTACGAGTGCAAATAAAACAGAGTGAAAATAAATTCTATTCAATACAAATATTTTTTTTCTTTGGCCCAACAAAAATTTATTCAAATCAAAGAACCCAAAAATTTTAGTTGCTTGTATTCAAGCAACTAACATTCTTGGTTAACTACAATAATTGGTTCGGCGCCTATTTGGGTCAATAAAATATATAAAACCTTATTGAGATTCATACAAATCTCTGTTTGAACAAAAATACTTTACCTAAATTTAACAAAATTTATTTGCTTCAAAAAAATTATTCAAACAAAATAGTTTTTTTGATTCAAAGAAATTTTTTTTACTGTGTATTGCTCATATTAGGGCTTTGAATTAGTTTTGAAATTGAAACTTGTTATTTTTCTATTTTAGAGTGTATATGTTACGGTAAATGACGTAAATTGGGCATTGAAGTCAATGGTCGGGCAATGACGGCAATACCCATTTACGCTGACCATTATGGTCATTGACCGGCCATTGACGTCAACGCCCGTTAATGGAAGGCAATAATGTAAATATTTTCATATGATTGTAATATTGACGTCTTTGGCCGATCAATGACGTTAATGGCCAAAATGAATTGGACAATGATAATATTATAGAATAAATACTATAAGGAATAGCAAAATGGAGATGCACTTCAACTCGGGAGAATTATTTGTCGTGCACGTGCTTTTCTGAATAAATGACAGCAACTCGGCCTTTTTCATGGGCTCATAAGTGTACAGGAATTTTCATTTAATTTAGACACACGCAAATATCACAGTGGTAGCTTGATGTGATCGCTAGCTGAGTTATGAGAGGAAATTCTGGGTTCGAATTCCGGACTCGGCAGAATTTCTTAGATCAGCTCTCTGGCAAACATCAAACTGTGGATCGAAATACTAATAACTTTCCTTAACGTCTTAATAGAAAAATGGGGTACAATAAGCCTAAAGCTTCAGTACAAAGTGAGAATTGAACCACTACCCGTGCAGCTAATACGAATAGACAAACGCAAATTCATTTTAGGGTGAATCCGTGATTCGTCGTGGTGGCATCAGTCAAAACAGCCCGGACGAAAAATTAATTTAATTCAAATAATTTATTTTACGGTAGATCCGTGATTTGCCGTGTTTGCGCCAGCCAAAACGGCCCGGAACTCTCTAAAAAGCTCTCCAAATAAAGCTCTCTTACTCGCTTAAAACATTCCCGAAATTAATCCACCTAGACTGGGAGGCTCGACCTTTCTAGGGAAGCCCGAACTCGGCGAAATACAAAACGTGTGTGACGGCTATCACTAAGAGTGATAGAATATGGAATCTATAGAATAGTAGTTTCATCTTTGCCCACTCTGTATTGGGCATTAACGTCATTGGCCGGACAATGATGTAAAAACCACATATGAAATTTTAAATATCATTTTAAATGCATGGTCATTGAGGTTAATGACATTAATGCGCAACTAAGCTGGTCACTGACGTTATTGTCCGGCCATTGACGTTAATGTCATCATTGACCGTAACGTATATTTGTAAATTATTCTTTTCATTTTGGTATCGATTACCGCGGAATGACCCAAAAGCAAAAAAATTCAATTTATGCACATAGATAAACAAAAACAATACAACATCAAACTATTAATATCAAGCGGTTCGTCGGTACACATTACCATAGATTGATAGATAGGCCATAGATAGTGGGACTTTTTTATTTGGATCTTCTTTCTAGAGAGGTGGGATTGTCGGTTATGGATTTTTAGATTGCAGGATCAACCTAGGTATCGTATACCTCAGGAAGTCCTCGAGATTGTAGTTAATGAGCTGTCGGAGAACTCTAGGCTGTCGTAAAATTTCTCCCCCGAGTGGCCGGTAAATTCTTCGATGGACTCCATATTAAATTTGTAACAAATTTCCATAATCGAGGTGGATCAATTTAAGGGAACTTTTTAGCGAGTATAATCACCAGCCAAAACGGCCCGGAGAGCAGCGTTTTGGCTGCCGATGGCGCAATTACGGCAAATCATGGATCCACCGTAAAATGAATTAATTAAATAATATTAATTTAGCTCCTCCTACTAATTTATACATGCGAGTTTATATGTAAAATTTTCGATTTTTAAATGCCCTATTTTCTAAAATTAATGGCTAATCCAACAACATCTGTTTTCAGTGGTATGTATAAAGAATATACAAATGTATAAAATCCCAGCCCTAGTCATCACATTAAATTAGTAAAATGGTATAAAATAATCATCTATGTATAGTCAAACTTTGCAAAAAACTTATACTACAAATAAATAAATCTATGGATTGAGTGAAAGTATTCAATAAATGCAACAAACGTTTTGACTAACTTCTTGACAGTGCCTATAAATAAATAAGTATCATACTATCATATAATCATACTTTAATTTATTTATAGGCAATGTCAAGAAGTTTGTTGCATTTATTAGACACTTCCACTCAATTCATAGATTTATTTATTTATTTGTTTGTAAAAGTTTTTAGCAAAGTTTTACTATATAATATACCATATAAATGATTGTTTTGCAGGATTTTACAGTTTTAATGTTATAACGCTTTATTCTGAGGATGATCAATAAAATTATCGAAACTTAGTAGATGAAAAAAATTTGTTTTATTGTAAGGATATACCGTTTTTAGCTATTAATAATATCTACTTTGCACTAGAAGTCCTTCATTTTATATAATGAACTTGATTTTCATACTGTTATAAAGGATTAGCTAAATTTTCATATACAGTATATAGATATAAAATAATAAATTTATAAATATGTATGTCTATTATCAGAAATGTAAGTTTTACAGTGAAAGTCATGTAAAAACAAAAGAAACGACATTATTATGCAATAATTGAATTTTTGGAATTATCATTAATGACCAAGCTTGCACTTGATTGAGATTATCATGATTAACAGTTTGATACTCCTTTCGTAAATTAGACTTAGAAACATATGACGTAGTAGTCAAGTTCGGTAGTAAGCACTTTAGAAAATGGAAATACTATCAAACAACTTCTGTAAAGTGAATACAAACATTAATATAATTCAAATCTTTAATAAAAAAATTTTACAGTAAATATTTCATATCAGGTGCTTCATAAAATATTTATATTTCAAGTGATTTATAATTTTATATAAAATATATCATATTTATACAAAAATAAACTTTTTAAACAGTTAGTTTCTAATTATTAATCAATATTTTAAAAATATAACTAGTAATAATAAAATTCCTTATTGTAGCCTAATTGTATTTCAATTAAACAAAGTATAATTAAGAAAGTCAGGCACATAATTTAGTCTATTTTATTAAATTTTTAGTGTAAAATCTTTTGTTACACTTTAAAGATCTGTGAATTCAGCCGATGTGTTTATCGACGTGGTCATTTATTATTTTTGCAGGTAAAACTATTTATTTCAAATCCTTTTTAATAATCCAACATTTTTAATTTTCATAAATCTATGTTGAACTGTGCAAAAGTGAGTTTTTCTTTCAAAACCATTTTGTGCTAGAATTTCCTTTACATAGAATTGAATTGTAACAAGAATTGTCTAACACTAGAACATTAGTCTTCAACTGAAGTTTTCCATTTATTTTTGATTTTATTTTAAAAATTGTTGAGTTCAAAACGATTTAGTTTTGTTTCAAATCAAATCGTTTAATTTATGTTTATCGTGGAATTCAATCTACGATGGAAATAATTTGATAGTGATTGAGAATTAAACTGAAAACTATCGGATCCGTAGCTCAGCTTTCTACATAAGTTTATTTGTATTATTTACTTTTACCTGTACATAGCATAAAATCAATGTTGCAGTGCTTGAAGATTTATGCAAACATGAGTTTTTATTTAATTATTAATCAGGAATTACTTCGTGTCGGTTTAATTAAAATAATAAAACTTGTACCAAGTTACAGTGTGTTCAATACTTTAATTAATTAATAAAAGTTATTAACGTATTATCAGGACTGTAGACTTTCAAAGAAACTTTAAACTGTGCACACAAAATAAGGTACCATTAAAAGAATTGGATGATGTAATGTGGGTATTATAAAAATTAATTAAAAGCAATTTTTTTTATTGAACCTGCCTTACAAAACATAAGTTAAATTAAAACTATAATTACGTCTCTAGAATCGAAACGTTTTTCTGCTATTTAATTAATTAATCAAAGAACAAAACTATTTCAATTATAATTTCAATTTTACGTAATTGAAATCAGTTATACGCCCTGTGTTCGTTGGTTATTTATCATAGACGGCTAATTGACGATTTCATTATTAGATTAAAAATGTTTGGAATTGTTCGAAAGTATATCTGGCAAATGGAACACGCATTACTGAAATGACAGATAGCTGGTGAATCAATTAGCGTAAGTAACAAGCGATCGTGCGCAGAATAATCGTGTCACAACACAATCTGATCACAGAATGGGGTATCCCACCCTATAAAAACTTGATCATTTTCAAATTAAAAAAAATTATTAATTATAATGTTAATACAAATTGTAATTGATTTATGACCGAACTCTAATCACCAGAACTGTAAAATTTTTCTCGATGCGAAAGTAGACTTCTTAGTAGAGTAGAGTTCCCCCCGTCTTCGTTGGTTGTTTAAATTTTCCGCACTTTTTTCAATATTTTTTTGTGTTTAATTTTTGTCTGGCTCTGCGACAACTCAATTTGTATTGCAGTTTTTGAATAAAATTATGTAAAATGTGTAATTTTCATTTTGTATAAATTAGGCTTGTGAAATGGAAAATAAAAGTGAAAGCAGGTTTAAATATAATTATCGGAATTGTGAAGATTTGGCAATTGAATTGAAATGTAATGTCATATTTTACGTCAAATCACTTAACTTATTAACAAACAAAAGCAGAACCAAGATTATTGGAAGTGAACTGAAATCAATCCGTTTAGCCAACTTGGCCAACGTTCTATTACTCGGTGAGGTTTTAGGAAGATTACAACCCGGGATCGATTTTATTAGCTAATAGTCAGCACGGTTACACTTATGTAATGACATTTGTACAACTGTAATTCCATTACCTGGATTGTAAATCTAACCGTTACTGATGTATTCCTAATGAATTAAAAACCACAACTTTCCTCATATCGGATGACGCTATTTTTATTTTCATTAAATCACTAACTGCGATAGGTAGCTAAAGATACACATACGGTAATCACTGTTTGTTTAATTATATAGTTCAAAAGAAAATTGTGGAAGCAATAGCGGAATAATTAATTTATTAACGCTATTTGAAGTTTTATAAAGTTATATATTCAACTTCTCTAATTTAGTAAAATAGGAATACTCGTGGATTTATATTCTAATTCGACATTAATATGACTATGACACTCGTCATTTTCATAACTGCATTGCTTCATGATAAGCAAGAGCACAATTTCTATTTATATTCCCCGACTCTGAAAACGAAAGAGGGATTATTATCCTTTTTACCCGTTCCAAAAAAATGGAATGGATTCCATAGCTTTTAGCTCCTCTAATTTCGTTTTCTCATTGGTTCAAATAAGATTTAATCGATTTAAAAGAGCGAAGGATACAATATTAAAACATATAGTCAAATTTACCTATATAAGGTTGAACTTTCTCAATTGAATGTGAAATTTACAGTTGAATGTGGTAAATTTCGTTCAGATTCAATTATTCAAAAGGAGCTCGTGTGTAGCCTCCCTTAAGTCATCGTAAAAAACAATATTGATATTTTGCTGCAAATTCATTAATTCATATTTAAAGGAAGCTACTGAGACGTTGGAAAGTGCAGTCACCTATTTTGCAGAAAACTGGAAACTTTCCATCGTGTGATGACCCCTTGGAATATGATGACTATTAGCATAAATTAATTTTATATATTGTAGGATATGAAGTTAGGGAGTAGTGTAATAGTCGAAGAGGAATAAGTTAAATGTTATAGTCAGCAATAATCATTTGGGATAAAATCAACTTAAAAACAATTTATCTTATTAAAATTTAATAATTAAAAAGCATTAAAAACAAATTTCACAAAATCTAAACATCACTGTAGAAAAATACCCAAAAAAAATACGATACAGTAAAACTTCTATAATCTGAACTAATTAATATAAGACTTTTTGGAATGTTGAATTTTTGAATTATTGAATCTAATTATAAATGAAATATTACTTACTTAAATAAAAAAAATTAATAAAAGATTTATTTGTTATTTCTTTTAAGTAAGTTTACTTTAAGATTTGCTGTTCAATTTAACAAATTTACGTTTTTGAATTTTCCTAAAAAGCACTTGGGTTTGTAAGCCTATGCTACGCCTCTGGAATTGCTTAAAAAAAAAAGTTTTAGCTTTTCAACTGGGAAGTGCATGTCAATTATTTAAATTTTTGGATCAATTTTGGTAAAAACTAACCAAATGCAAGTTAAAAGTAAGTTTGTGTGATCACCAAGTTGTTTAGTCATTATTTACGCGTTTGCGGATATTAATTATTGCCTGAGAAATTAGAAATACCAATTAGAATTTTTGTTTTTTTTTCGACAATTTCGTTAAAACTGGAACGTGTGGTCACCTTAACCTGGATAAGTGTAATCTAACTCATTTTGTACTTAAAATAAAATTTAATATCTAAAAAAAACCTAATTTTTTAAATATTTTGCTGTTTCTGTATCAGTGGGCACTGTTAAAAAATATGGAACAGAAATAAAAGATTATCTAAAAAATTTGCAATCTTTAACCACTGTAATATCTGATGTTTAATTTTAATTAAATAAGTTGTTATTTGTTTCAAGAATAAATAAATCTTGAATTTTGGTAACTTCGAAGGTAAAAAAAGCTTTATAAACTTAATTAGAATTTATTTACCTTTTTTTCACTTTAAAAAGCTTTTATAAAGTGTTTTGTAATTGCTCTAATTTAAACTAACACATTGAAGTAACAAATTCAGAAGTGTCTACCCTGCTCTGGTTTATACGTAAAATTATTTTGGGTGAATTAATGAAAAAATTAAATTTTTCAATTAAAAGAGCACTTCCAAAGTGTACTTTGTTAATGAAACTTTTCAATATCAGGTTCGGCTAATTACTGTTAGGTGGCCCGTGGCCAAAAAGGGAAAGAGGAGAGTATAAAAAATTAATTTAGCGCCGGTAAAAAGTTGATTAGTTTTACATCGTTCATTTAGATGCAAGGTTTAAAAATGTAATTTAACAGAATATTTACATATAATAAAATTTTGACCTTTGTTTTGACATCCAGCTGTGCAGTAGGTACACTATAATACAATGCTGCTTATAATTTCGGGTGTTTCGGTGAGGGGAGAAGACAAATTGATTAATTGTAATTAAATGAACTATAATCGTTAGTATTACATTTGTTTTTTAATTAAGAGATATTTTATAGAAAAAGTAAGCAAAAACACTTAGTTGAATTATTTTTGTACGAAAGCATTAAAATAACAAGCAAAGTTAATTAACCTAATGAAACAAGCGCAGAGATCTTAATACAGTAATTTCAATTAACGGCGTTGCAATGCAGTCGCCATTGTGCTTTGTTCATTACAATAAACAACCCTTAGCTCAAATCTGACATTGTGAGCTTGCATTGTTGCCGTTGAAGTGAAGTGGGAAAGGCTTGAGGCTTTGCTTTATTTGTGGTTATGGGTTAACCAGTGCTAGTAATTTTAATAAATTAATCTTTCTAATTATGATTCTAATTAATTAAGACTTACGTTATTTTATAAAGTAACGTCAGGCATCTCGAAACATTTCATTACAAAAATGTTCTAATGTGAAACAAAGTGAAACTGATTTATATGTTTTTTTTCTTTTGAGTTTTTAGAAATATTCTTTAATAAATATTTAATAACTGCTCTTAGAAAAATAGAAGCTTTTAAGGAAATAGAAGACAATGAACATAGAAAACTTTACTTGTACTGCACTGGACTGATACTAAAAAAATTGTTAAAAAAATTTCACTGTTAACTTCAGTACCTTACGTAAGAAAATAGATTAACTATTCATCTTCTATCAGCTACTTTAAAGAATGCTCAAAAGTTACGAAGTGAGTTTGGTCTCACTGAATTTACTGGTCAAAGAAAATAGAAAATCCACAACGTTTCGATCAACCAATTTTCTCTAAAATCTATGTAGCAGAGGTTCTTACAGTTGACGCAGACCCCAGAGTGGAATTGCAACATTTTCTTGAATTTCCTAAAATGTTTCTCGGATTTGTCTTCAATTGTATAACAGACTTTTGAGAAGAGAACAAGAAGAAAGATAGAAAAACAGGGACGGATTAAGCATACTCAACTTTTTGGGTTAAAAAAACTTTTAACAGCTTTCCTTTTAAATAGATATAGTCTACTAGTTGGAGACGGTTATTAGCTTAGTAGATCAACTATTAAAAACAGGGTTACAGGCATTCCCCAATCTGGATTAAGCAACCGTGGGGTCTAAATGCTAAAAGGCTGATTGCCCTACAGTGGGCAGAAAAAGCTGAAGAGAGTTTCCATGTGGTAGCGGTCGACCAAAACAAAAAGTAGCTACTATTTCAAACCAAAAGAAAGTAATTATAATTCTATGCTTATAGTCTCTTTCTATAATAATGTAAGAATTAGATTTACACCTTCCGAAATTTTAAAGCATAACTAGAAGTTTCCCACAAATGGAAGTTTATAGCTTACAATGACGCACCTTCTTTACTTGAGAAAGAGCTGTAGCGTAGGTGAAAGCATGAACTATCACTATAGCGACTGAAAAGTCAAGTTAGTGCTCCTACCTATCATTTCATATCAGAATCATACAATTGCATTGCTATTTGCGGAATTATAGCGTAAACAATCTTTTTTCGAAAGGTGGGCCAATGTTACCCAAGATGACGTATCTGTTTAATAAATAAACCAAATAATGTCCCTGCGCGGGCTCCAAATGTAAGGAATTAACTTACGGCTCACAACAGGCAATAATGGAAAAATTCCGCAATAAGTGGAAAACAATAATTATTTACAAAATATATAAGTAAAAATTTGCAAAAATCATCATGCTTCCATAAATGCATTTCTTCCAAGGTGTACCGTGAAGAATCTTATATCCCATACACATGTTGTTTTAATGTAGACTTGAAAAAGAATACATCGAAATAGATGTAAAAGAAAATATAAATGGTGCCAAAAGGTAGCAAACCCATGTAGCACACAATGTTTGCGCAATATTGTGGTAATTTTGAAAAAATATTGGAGCAATATTGGAAGAAATATTCCAGCAATATCAGTAATAAATATTGCACCAATATTGGTTCAATATTGTTTTCCAATACTGTGGCAATATAGGAAATCAGCATTGCACAAATATTGGTTGAAACTTGGTGCAATGTTGTCCAATATCGATGACCAATATTCAGATATAGATTAACCCGCAATTGACCATTTTTTTATTTTTTCAAATTTTTGAAATAGTACAAATTGCTCGAGTTAGATATTTAAAAAAATTATTTTTTTGAATTGGGGTTTTTATACAATAAAGAGTTTTTATGTGGTAAATTTGGTTGATAATATAACTAAGAGTTTGCTATAAGCGGATTCATTGACTCCAATAACTCCGAACATTTACACATTAGTTCGTTATAACAGAAAGTGTGTTATAGCTAGACACTACTGTACATTAAAGAATAATTTCTGCAATAATTCTAGGTTTTTTAAATATTTTTAATTAGAAAATATTAATTTTATAAATGTATGCTATTCGCCACTTTAATATTGCCCAATTAGCGTCAACAATATTATGCGGGTAAAAGAAATAAATAAAAAGTTTAATTATTAAAAGCAAATGCCGATGTTGTTAATTAAATACTGAATACATTTTGAGCAACAAAAACAGTAATCATGTACGCCACTGCAGCTAGTCAAGTCTGAAAGCCAACTTTATACTGAGAATTTTTCCGCGACCTAATGAAGCATTCAACGCACACTTGTGTTTGAACTAGCAGATTAGTTAAATATTGGGATGTTTGTTATTCTGGAATTTGTGCTCGTTTGAGACCTGCTTTGAGTGTATAAATATTATTACAGTAACAAGTTAATTGGATACATTTTAATTAGTTCGAATAATTAGCAACTTTAAATAATGGATGAAAGAAAATCTCGTACAATTGCAGAACACGTAAATTTAAGCTACTTTAAAATTTATAACTTCTGTTATAGTTACATTAATTTAAATTAAATTATTTAACTTTACTTTATTCTCCAACGTACAAAACGCCATTCACTGTAAAATATGCCTGTTCAAAAAATTTTATTTTCAAATTTAAACACATCCTCTGGATTTAGTACAAAATCCAATATATTTTAATGTTTCTTAAAAAAATTTAAGAAAATCATGCTTTTATACTTATACTGTAAAAAATATTCAGCTTTTCATAAAACAAACTTTTTCTAAGAATAATGTTTCCTGCAGGATCATCCATCCAGTATTAAACACTTCGCAAATTGTTTGATTGAGGGGTCCTACCGGCAAGAATTGTTTATTTCAAGTCATTGTATCAAAATTTTGTTCTTTTGATATTTGTCAGCTTTGCAGCTACAATTACGGATTTTCACTCAGCAGTATCATTATAAACATTTAATAAAAATGTTAAGAAACTTCTTGTTACTTTATTGATATGTAAAGTTTATCGAGCAGTGTTGCTGAAGCAAAGCACGTGTTTCATTTCAATAACAAGTAGATATAGCTTTGAGCTAAAGTAGCTTGAGCTACCTTCATTAATTAACAAGTTTTCATTAATTGAAGTTAGGCCCAAGGTGCAAGTTTATATCAGAAATATTGTGTGCTAGAAATCCATTTAACATTATATTAATATTATGGTTAGGTAATGTGCCAGATTCGGACTAATCTGCTTAATTAACCTTATCAAATTTTAAACTACAACTTAACTAAAGTACAAATTATCGAAAAAAAAATTATAAAATTAGATATGTCCGAAAGGGAAGCCGTCGTATGTAAAGTAGATATAAGTGGAAACGAGTGCAATTCTCGAGCGACTTCACGGGTTATGTTTACTTAAGCTACCAGGATTTTGGTTTTGGAGGGATACGAAGTTTAATTGACCGCTGGATGCTGAAAATAAACAACTTTTGAACGAACATTTTTGTTTAAACGAGTGGACTACACGTATTAGCATGTTTTCTAATCTTTGAGTTCCTCATGTTTTATTGTTTATTTTATTCGTTAAGCTGGTTAAGCGTTTGAATCCTGTTTTCAGAATACATATCTGCTTTTTGCTTTTTCATGTTTGCTTCCAAAACGATTTAAACTTTCCAGAATGTATAAATTAAAATATTTTGAATCCATAGGTGTAACGCACAAATTACCAAAATTTGTGTATTAATTAGAATAATATTTGCTTTACTCTCAATTTTCTAACATTTGTTAAATTCTCAGAGTATATTTTCTCGTTGTGGTACATATGGTCTAGCGATTTTAATAATTTGTTACAGAATAAATAAACCCTACGCTTCAATTTTTATAAATATATATCGTTTTATAAAGCAGTCAAATTTAAATTTTACCTTTCTAGATTAAGTCCAATATTTACTGCTAATTGAGAATTCCTAATCAATATATTCGTAGTTTAAGTAGTGAAACTCGATATTAACCATACCAGTGTTTTGGTTTAGTCAAAATACATTACAATCGTTTTAGAACTAAAATGAATATGTTTTCTCAAATAAAAAGCACTGCAAGTATAAATTCCATGGCTTCATCAGTAAAGTAAACTGAAAATGCCATAAACATGAGTTGAGTATGCGATTGTCAGTTTCCGATGTTGTTATTTTTGCCGAAACTTTTTGTATTTTGTGGAAGTATTGCTGATTATGGCGAATTATTATCCTAAATTTTGTTTTGTCTTCATCGAATAAGGTGCCTACGCGAAATAAGGCCTGTATGCTAATAAAGCCAAAGTAACAAAAATCGTACTTAAAATAACCGCCCTCGCTCAATATCACACTAACAGACACGTATTGCATGTAGAAGTTGCTAAAATTTAGCTGGAGCTGAATATCCTGTTTCTAGCTTCCAGTGTTACATCATTCACCATAAGGTGAGACCGTGAAGCCCTAAATAATAAAAATCAGTTCAAATAAATCGTAAATATTTGTTTGTAATGTTACCAGTTAGGGGGCGTCCATTAATTACGTGAGGCGTTTAGGGGGGGGGGAGGGAGTCGAGCCTAATCTCACCAAATCTCACGTGGCGTGGGGGAGAGGGGGGGCTCGGCAAATATCACGTAATTTTTTTGTGTTAACTATTCTTAAATAAAAATAATGAAGCAAATTATGCTTTTTAATAAATCCAACCCAATCCAGCACGACAGATTAACTATTTACACTAAAAATACGCATTTTAAAAAATCTCACGTGAGATTAGAAGGGGGGGGGGTCAAGCCAAATCTCACCACATCTCACCAAGGGGGGCGGGGGGGGGTCTAAAAATCGCCAAAATCACCTCACGTAATTAATGGACGCCCCCTTAGCTATATAAAATTAAAATGTTTATCTTTATAAATACATGCTTCGATAATCTTAAAATTTTGAATATCGTATCGTGGTCCAAATATTTTTTATTTTGTTTTTCTTACGTTAAGTTGTCGGCGGTTATTAAAGTCTACTAAATTTTACCATAGTCTTACACATCAAAGTTTGTTTGCTTTATAATGTATTTTAAAGTGATTTTGAGATATTATATATATAAATTAGCACTACAGGCCTTGAAGGCCCATGGCTTGTTTGAAAACCTTACTCCATTCTCTTCTATCTTTCGCTTTATATTCCCAGTTTCTCACGTTCATGCCAACTAAGTCTTCCTTTACATCATTCTTCCATCGGTTCATTGGTCTGCCTCTTCTTCTTACTCCCCCAAATTCTGAATCCCATACTTTCTTTGGAGTTCTTGTGTCATCCATTCTCATCAAATGTCCCGCCCATTTTAATCTGTGTATTTTGACAATACTCACGATGCTCTTTTCACCATATAATTCTTCTATTTCCTTGTTGGTTCTTCTTATGTACATATCGTCGACCTGTTTACCTTTGAAAATCATTCTCAGAATTTTTCTCTCCCACACCTCCAGCATCATCTGGTCTTGATTTCTCAGTGTCCAGACTTCACATCCATACGTTACTGTTGATCTAACTATTGTCTTATACAGTCTTAACTTTACTGCCCGAGAAAAGATCCTACTGGATAGCATAGATTTAATTGAGAAAGCGCTCCTTGTACCAGCCGCTATTCTTCCTTTTATTTCATTTTCACATCCTGGCTTTTTTGTTATTACTGTGCCCAGATAAGTAAAGAGCTCAACTTCATCGAACTTTAATACAGTCACGTCATCCAAGTTAAGTTTCAGATGTCCACCTGGTTGGAAAGGTCTGTCTTCCCATACCATGTATTTTGTTTTTTCTACATTTACTTCTAGGCCCATCTTCCTTGTTGCTATCACTAATCTTCTCGTAGCTTCCTGTAGTTCACTTTTTGATCTTGTCAGGATGGTAAAGTCGTCTGCGAAGGCCAAGCATTGGTGTTTTTGCCTATATATTGTTCCAGTTCTATTTAACTTTGCCTTTCTTATTACTCCTTCCAGAGCTATATTGAACAGTACCGACGACAGTGGGTCTCCTTGTCTTAACTCTATTGCCACACTAAAACCCTTAGACATCGTTCCATGTATTTTTACTTTATTTTGTGTGTCTTTTAGTGTCATCTTCACTAAGGATATCAATTTAGCTGGAATTCCAAGGTTGTCCATAGATTCATACAGTTCTTCTCTTATGATACTATCATAAGCCTGTTTAAAATCCAGAAAGAGAGCATGTGTATTAAGTCCATATTCATGGCTTGTTGCTTGCACTTCCCTTAACACAAAAATTTGGTCAGTAACCGATCTATTTTTTCTGAAGCCGCTTTGGTATTCACCTAGAATTTCTTCTGAATATGTCCTCAATTTATTCTTTATGCACGTCGCTAGGATCTTATATAATATATTTAGTAGCGCAATTCCTCGATAATTCGTACATTCTGTTTTATCTTCTTTCTTATAAATTGGACATATCAGTGCCATATTCCATGCTTGCGGCATTATCTCACTTCTCCACACTTCCTGTATTAAATCTACTACTAATTCATGCATCTTCTTTCCACCGTACTTCAACATCTCGGCCTGTATTGCGTCCTCTCCAGCACTTCTATTGTTTTTTAGGTTAGTTATCACTTCTAGGATCTCTTGTTCACTTGGTATGCTCACACTACCATTCGTTCGCTTTACGGGTGTTTGTTGGATGTTTTCTTTTTCTTTTTCAATCGGCTGTTTGTTCAACAACTCCTGGAAGTATTCAGCCCATCTCTCTGTTACATTCTCCTTGTCACCCAGCAAGTTTCCCTCTTTGTTTTTACAAAAGGTAGTTTTTGCCTGAAAACCACGTTTAACTTTCTTTGCTCCTTGGTAGAAATTTCTTATTTCCTTATTATTATATTTTTCTTCTATTTCTTCTAGTCTTCGAAGATTGTAACTTCTTTTCTTTTCCCTAATTATAGTTTTACATTTTTTTCTTTGTGCCTCATACTTATGTTTATCCTCGTCGGTCTTTCTTCTTATCATTTTTTCTCTTAAGGTTTCGCGCATCTTAATTTCTTCCTTACATTGTTCGTCATACCATTCTTTCTTCTTTTTTTGTTTCTTTCCAACCTGTTTTTCTATTACTTTATATATACCTTCCCGTATTGCTGTTAATATTTCGTTAGCACCGTGTTTTATATCTGTGTCTTTTAGTACTTCTTCTAAATCTTCCTCGTATTTCTTTTTTACTTGCTCGGTACCAAGTTGTATCTTCTTATGTTGTGTTACCTTTGCGGATTTTGTTTCATCTTTCTTTTCTGGGATTACTTGTTTAATTTTAGTCACCATCATGAAATGATCAGAGTCCACGTCTGCTCCTCTGTAAGATCTTATGTCTATTATACTTTTTTCATTTCGTTTTTCAACCAGTCCATGATCTATTTGGTTTATGCTTCTACCATCCGGACTCATCCAGGTACCTTTGTGTATACTTTTGTGCTGATAGTGCGTGCTTTTTACTTGCATGTCTCTTCCCATAGCAAAGTCAATCATAAACCTACCGTTTTCATTTGTTTCTTCTTGTAGACTAAAACTTCCTATTGTTGGTTGAAATATCTTTTCCTGTCCTACTTTAGCGTTCCAATCGCCCATTACCAACTTCAGATCGTATTTAGGGATTTAGTCACACACTCTTTCTAACATATCATAATATTGCTCTTTAACTTCTCTATCTTTTTCTTCAGTTGGGGCAAGTACATTTACTATAGTCATCTTCCTATATTTTCCCTTTAATCTTAGCAGACACATTCGTTCTGATATTGCTTTAAAACCCATTACCATTTTCCTCATTCTCTCTCCGACAATAAATCCAGTTTCCAGTCTTCGGTCCTTGCCACTACTTTCAAAATAAGTGAAACCCTCCAAGTCGACTATTTCATTATCTCCTTGTTTTGTTTCCTGTAATACCAGAATATCAATATTGTACTTTTCATTATTTGCTTTAACATTCCCTCTACATATGTACCCCTTACATTCCAGTTAGCGATATACACCATTCCCTTAATATTTATATTTTTGTTTCGTAAACCCTTTTCTATATCCTTTTCGCGCCAGTTCATCTTTTCATTCATCCTTCCTTTTACGATGCCTAGTTTTTTGGTTCCGGAAGTGACAATTTCTCCTCCTGAAGTTCACCTTTTTCATAGTTCCATCGTAGCTGCTTTTCGTTAATTTTCAACTTCATATATCCCACCTTCACCTTATTGCCTTTCTCTCGTTCATGATTAGCCATTTCTCTCAGATCCTTTTGTATTTTCCTTTCTTCGACAGTCAGATCATCATTAATAAATACTTTTGTTTCTCTTAAATTTGATTTCTTTTTCATAATCTCACTCTTGTTATCTTTATCTTCTAGCTCCACAACATATCTGTCTTGGCCAATTTTGTAAGC
Organism: Cantharis flavilabris; assembly: GCA_949152465.1. Taxonomy (NCBI): domain Eukaryota; kingdom Metazoa; phylum Arthropoda; class Insecta; order Coleoptera; family Cantharidae; genus Cantharis; species Cantharis flavilabris. The sequence continues at coordinate 16,873,752 of OX424435.1, forward strand.
ATCTTTTATCCTCGGCTCAACCTCCAAATATTCTTTAATAAACTCGTTTATTATTTCTCTTGCATTTATTTTTTCCGAAGTCTTCTCTTTTAAGCAGGCCACTACGATGTTATTCTTCCTTATGCCCTTTTCCCACATGAACACCTTGTGCTAGGTATTCCGAAGATTTATCTGCAAGCTCTCTCTTTCCCTTATCCATTCCTGTCTCTCTACTTGAATTTCATCGAACTGGGCCTTTACTTGCTTTTTATTTTATTTCATATCTTCCTTTATTTCTTGGATTTCGGTGGTAAACTATGCTTTCCACTTTTCTAGCATTGCTTCGTTTCCGGTTTTTATTTCTTCCTTTATTTCTCTGGTCATTTTTTCTATTTCCTGTAGTATCCTTTCCATTTCCGAATCCGTGATTTGTTTATCTTTGGTAACTCTTATTTTGTTCCTTTCCGGTGATCTGCTGATTTTGTTACTCCGCTTAAATATTCCTTCGTCCTGTGCTGGCGATGTTATTTCTCTATTCCGCTTTTTATTTTCTCTATTTTCATCCATCTATTAAACCGCAATGTTGTATAGGAAAAGTTCGTCAATTGTTTGCTTTCCTATTGGGGTGTATGATGTGTTGCCTACTCTTCTATATCCTTCGCGTGAATAAAAGCGCAGAACACGATTCAACCTCTCTTTTCTACTATTTACTTTTATCTAAAAGGCTCTTATTTTCTTACTTTTATTCTCTATTTGTTCTCCTACTGTTTTCTGACGCCACTATCTCGCTATTTCACGCTATCCAATTAATATCGGTATCGAAAATCACTCGAAAAACTGCCTGTGTAACGGAGCCGCTATTTAACGTTATCGCGTTGCCACAATCATTTGCATGATTGGAGATATTACAAATGTAAATAATTAGTACACATATTTATTACTAAATGATTGAGCGTTATTTTTAGTACTTCGAGCCCGATGCCTCCTAAACGAGCCACGTGGTCAGAAATCGATGATTTTGAGTGCGCCAAGGCGGTGTGATTAATACTTTTTTCAAAAGAATGTTTAGTTGTTGCATTTATGTGTTTATTGATTTCAAATATCAAATAATATTACGTATAATTTTATTATTTAAGTATGTTAAAGCCATAGGCCTTATTATCCTATCATATTAAAATAAAGCCTACTGGCAAGGTATTCAAAAATATTTAATTTTGTGTTTGTCTATGGTACAAGTTACCATTTTTCGTATATATTTTGTAGAAAATGTAATAAAAATACGATTATTATTAAAACATGTTGATTAAATTGGATATTTTTGATTTTATTTCAAATATTCCTTATCTAGGCCTTATTATCCGCAGATACCTTATATTCTCTCTATACTGTATAGAATGCTAGCAATTATCAAATTTTTTTAGCGTTTTTAAAAACATTAGCGTGTTATGGCCATCTATATGGTATTTTTTCAGGTGTTCGACAACAGCTATTCAGTTTAATCTTTGTTACATTCATATTTATCGAATTATTGTCTTGTTGAAAAAGGATTTCATTGGAAGAATACATCTCTACAATTAAATTAGCCAATCGTCGTTTGTATTACTCCAAGTGCTCTTGGAATTTTGCTAACAGACAACTATATTATCTTTTATTTTCAAATAGATCTCGAGATGACAAAAATGATAATTCCCCAAAAAGAATCGGTTATACATTATTTATATTAGTTAAGTTTTTGTTTACATTATAGTAAGTGCAGAAAATGTGAAATGTGAATATCAAAAATGTATTTTTACCCTCGAAATTCAAATAAATAAAACAAATTTGGATAAACATAGATTGTCGAAAGTAATAATATTTGGTTTGGATAATGTGATCTTAATATAAAAAAGATTTATTAATAACCAATAAAAATGTAAAACGGAATCATTTATCAACGATTTCATTGTCAATGTCACTTGTCCAACATGAGAATATATTTCAACAAGAAAACAAATTGACAAAGTCAATATATCAAAATTATTAGATTTTTGCGATAATCGATAAACAACCGCTGTGGATATTGTAAAAATAATTCATAAAATATCAAATATAAACGCGTTATTGTTTTTCAATCAGTATAAAAAGAGTATGCAGTGGAAGAAGGCGAGTTAGTGGATATGAAAATACAACTTGATTGATTGGCAAACGTGCTTTGACTGAAGCAGCGGCCGTTTCTTAAGTTTACCGACCGAACTACAATTCGATTTCATACCACCTCGATGAAAACATTTATGTATTTAAGGCATCTTTGGGTCTTATTACTTCTAAAATGAAACGATCAATTTAAATTTTAATATTTTTTACATAAATGGATTCTTCGGTTAGTGGAAAAATATTTAGCCATATTATTCAGATTTAATTAGTACCTACACAAAGCCAATTATTTTTTCAATTCAATGCAATTTATTTACATCACTTCGTACCTCAGACTAACTATTTACTAGACAGAGCATAGCTATGCTAACACACAGGTTTGTTTTGAAGCAAATTTTAAGCATCACTGTTGGTAAACATTACTTGTTATTAAACAACGTCCAGTGGTTACGCCTATGAATTTTTATAGGTTAAATTTTACTTACTTATGTTTTAAAGATTTTTGATACACTCCACCACACACAATGCATTGCTTGCCCATTTTTTAAATTATAAATTCCACACACGACTCAATAACTAAAATAATTAATTCACTATGTTTAAAAAAATATTTCGTATTTTAACCACAACAAGTGGTGCGCATTTTTGACCAATTACAACTCGGGACTCGGTAAACACCAGATATGTAAACAAATAGAAAAATTTGCTTCAAGTTACGTTTGTATATGTTCTGTCTAGGTATATTTAGTCTGAGCTTCGTACACAATAATGATTATTATAAATCAGCAAATTAAAGAGAAAAAAAGGGTCAAAACCAATTCAACCTAACTCAAGTGCTCATCAATAAGATAGAGATAAAAACATCCTTCTAATAACATTTTCTTAAAGATAAATTTAAAGGCAGGTAATTCTACAATACTTAAGGATAACAGGTTAGGATATACAAGTATAAATACTACTAGTTTTCTCGTAAGATTCGGGCGAATCTGGGAATTCAGCAGTTCCAGTTCAAATATTTTTCATTTTGGTATTAGCTGTGGTCTATCGCAAAGTTTTGTTTTTAATTATTTTTTAATTACCTTTAATTATTATTACCTTTAAAAGGTTTTTATGACATTTATTACACGCTCTTAGAGCAACTAGACAAATAACTTGAAACGGAAACCTCACACATGGTAGAGCGTGCGCTTTTGGTCACTTTTTTGGTGGTAGTTGAATATTTTATATAAAATTTATATCTCCGGAGAATATAACTTCTTTTATTGTTCCTTGGGGTTTGAAGTTAATTTGTATGCATTAATTATTGCAGTCAACTTTACTTCCTAGTAGTACTTAATTACAGTCATAAATAAAAAGTTAGTTCTAATAGATTTTATTGAAATAATCTTTTTTTATTCTGATCATGGTATTTTATGATTTATTCAAAAAAACGGTAGATTTTTGAAAAATTCTGTCACATCTTATCGGCAAATTGACGTTATGCAGAAAAATATCATAAGTATGGGAGCAAAATAAACTTACATCCATTTTTAAGTGATCAGTATTTTGAATAGTCTACTTATTAAGGAGTCTCACATGAAGCAAGTTCTCGCTGGTTTAGTTCTGTCTCACTTTTCTATTAATACGTTAGCTGGCTAGCTTATTCTTCCTCAGTGGCGGCTCGTGGCATTTTCATTCCAGAAAGCTAATCCTAAAGTAGTCTGGTGTAAGAATGTAATCCACTCCAGCTTTTATTAAATAAAAAAATTTAACTCGGATGATGCTATTTACGATTTGCAAAGAAGGCTGTCGCTCAACTACATAACTTAAAAGCGACGTTGGGCTCACAATAAGGAACTGCGTCCTTTTTATGCGCTAAATGTACTGAAATTCCTCGTTTAATCGATAGCAGCATATATTTATACGTAGTTTTCAGTCGATGTATAGTCACTGAGAATTAATCTGTGCCAGATAAGTAATCTTTTCGGAGTAATCTCATAACCATCAGTTAAAACTTTAAGGTACATGTAAAAGTTCAAACTTTCTGCATATATGTTCTTGGTATCTAGGCTATAGAGATACTGCTTTTTGGATATGTATTGTGTAAGAAGTATCTATCTCATGATATACGCTCACGATGACGCTCGAAAATCAATTTTTTCTTTCTTTGAAAATGCTAGTAGTAGAATAGTCTAGAAATATAGATGAGGCTAAGTCTCTTACAATACAAGATGGCAAGGCACGGCGTGGTTGTGGTTCCTTATTTTTATATTCCGCACACGGCGAACTAAATAATATTGGAAATTTTCCCACGGTAAAACGTAACGTAAAAGCGTACAAGCCTATTTTTCAACAAAACTACACCACCGGAATTACTTCTATTCGAACTCAATGGACATACTCAAAACTTTAAGTTTTTACGTTCCTATGCCCGCTAGGAGTTAAAAATTAACGGAACAGAGTCTAGTTGTTAGATACAGGAAAATCTTCCTGACTGACTGACTTAATGACCTAATGTACGAGGTTATATAAAATTAGTTAAACCTTGTCCTACAGTTCACTATTGGTTAATTTGGGGGTCACTATATCGATATGTCATCAACTGTTGTAGGTGTTTTTCAGAAATATTTGAATAACAAAACGTCATTTTTTAAGAAATTACCAATGACATAAATAAGTTTATGGGTTTTTGAAGAAATTTACAATGACAGAATATCGAAGTATTTTAAGAAATTTTACGGAGCTATGCAATTAAACTACTTCTGTAACAACGAATATGCAGGATGGATTAAAGCAAATTGTCAAAGTTTTAATGTTAATTGTTAAATTTGTCTGATTTTCGTATAAATTAAAATTCTCATTACAATTTATTTGTTGTGGCCGAATATTTATAAAAGCAAGCCTACAACGTGATCGAGTTTCAACGTGAAGTCAGTTAGTTCACCGAGTTTAAGTGATTTGCGTTATACTTTTTTTCATCAACACCGGTTGCCTCCTTGGGGATATTGCAAACCTGAAGCGCAATCCTTATCAGCCATTTGCCAACAAGTTATTTTTGCGATTTCAAGTATGATGGGTGTTAGTCGTATCCAAATATTTTTTCTTTACTTAAGATCAGCCATCTACGTCCATCGAGTAGTGTTTGTGTTCAGTTTGTGCTACCGTTTATGAGTTTGGGTAGCAACATCGTGTTTCGTCAAATTCAACATCCGCCAACTGCAGTCTGCAACGAGCTGTTATCATCTTCACCAGCAAGCAGCAAGCAGTCAACTACCAACAAGGCTTCCATACCGAGGAAACAACAACTGGGTAGGGAGCAACCATAGTCGTTAGAAAATTTGTAAACGATCTGAGTGCTCGGTGAGTACTTTTTTGTCTTCCTATTCATGCTGTTTGGTTTTGAGAAGACGAGTTCCTTTTATTATTGTGAAGTAGTTCGAGCTGCTACATTTTGTGCTGTCAATTTCAATATTTATTTTTTAGGAAATTGTACTATATATTTTAAGTTTAATATACCATTATTTGTTAAAACGAGTTTCTTTTCGAAAGAGGAAGCAATTTTAGTAATTTCAGGACCAACGCTTTTTGCCTCCGTATTTATGAAAGAGCTAGTTACTATCTGGGCATCGCCACAAATTAAACACTGCAAGTCACCTATTCCAGGTGTGTTGAGAAATTGCCAATTAGGTAAATTTCATTACAATTTTATTTCTAGATCATCGCCTGATGATGCCATAGTATGGTAAAAACGCTTGCTATAATTTATATTTACAGCGTATTTTACATGCGATACCTTGAAAACATTTTAGTTCTAAAATGTGTTTCGTGCATTTTTTGGGTTTTCTAGAATGTTGATATGGTGACCGGTTAGGACCGGTTGAGGGGCGATTCACAAGGTAAATTTTTGTACTCTAGATTTTCTTTTACGAGTATCTTGAGAAAATTATTATTTATTATTCTTAAGATTTCTTAATTTGCTAAGATTTCCTAAAAATTTTTGTGATTTCCTAAGATTTTATGAAATTTCTTTGGATTCCTTCTTGCATTGCTTTAAGAACTCTTTTCAAGAAAGAAAAAATGCAAATAAAATATTTATAATATTTTTAAGACTGTTTTTGTTTCTGACTGTAAGACTTCTTAAAATTTTCTCGGAAATTTTCCTTTACTTGTATTTTGTAACACCAGCTTTTCTGTGTACAGAGAATAAAGACTACTGCCGTAAGATTTGACAGTAATTCCGTTTTGAGGCTGCAGGAAAACCTCAAATAGAAGGTTGTCTTGATCTGCAGTTAAGCGCTTTAAATGCTGGTCAGTTGACCGTGAAATGCATAGGTAAATGCAAAGACAAGCCTGTCTAAAAAAAGGGTAAACTAGCTTCAAGACGATGCACCATATCCTGTTTTTGGGAAAAAGTGAAACAACTATAGAAAAAAAATTTAGTAAAAAACCAAAATGGTATGAAGATGGCCAACAAATAATGACAAAATGAACATTATTCCCTAATTGGAGCAAGCGCATATCACGAGATGTGCGATACTTAAAAGGCTAGCAGTTAAATACTTCATAAACTTCATAATCATCAGTTCTTTATTGCTAATGTTTCTAAGTTAAAAACCTACAAGAATTACACCCTCATTTGAAAGTAGCATGAAGAAAAAAGTTTTAATAGGGCAAAAGACTAAAATATCTGGACTAATCTGGTACTGCGAAAGCCAAAGTGGCTGCTCCGTGGAGTGCAGGAAATAATGTTTTAAAACGGCCGATTCCGGGTTTTACGGAGTTAGAGAGAGGTTTTAGCGAATGAAAATATAACACTATCGGCATCGATTAAGCTGGTGTATTGTACAAGATTTCTTCTATTCGCGCAAAGCAAAAAATCTAAACGGAAAGCTATTTGAAATCATGAAATGTTAGCCTAACTTAAACCTAATTTAAACTAATTCAACTAATCCATCTACGAATGAAAAGATACCTCTGCCAAGCACTTACAGTAAAGTGTTCAACTCTGTAGCAGTTCTAAAAGCTGATGAATAATGCTTTGTGATTCTTATTTTTCTTCTTGTTAATTTTGCTAATTTAGATTCTAAACCGTTGCAATCCGAGTTTCCCTAAAAGGTAATCGATAAGTATCTGGATCTTTATGTATTTGATTTACATCTAGTGAGGTAAGTTGCATTTAGAATTTTGTTTGCAAGCGAACTGTTGTGTGAATTAAACATGCAAAATGTACTATATTTTACTTTTAATAAAAAAATGTAGTAAGTTTTCATAGAGTTCAAGAATTACCACTCTCTCGACGTTGAACATGCACTCTAAATGGCATATTCCAGCATTTCCCGAAGTACAGGAAGCATAGAGATGGAACTCATGTCAATCAATGATCGTGAGCGTCTCCACTACCTTAAAAACAGCTTTTATCATAATAGCGTTATGACAGAACAGCAGCAGCAATATTACGATCTCCATTTGGCTCAACCAACGTCTAGAATCATATCACAAATTTAAATAAATAAAAATAACCAGAAAAGAAGTTTTAATGTAACAGTAATGTGAAAAGTGAGTTTTAAAAAAGTTTTAAAGAACTTAACAAAATTAGCTTGGTTATTGTGGCAAAATTTCTGGCAATAAAAAGTATCTCTTAGCAATTGACGACACGTATTCTCCATATGTGCAAATCTCAATCTGTTCATAATAATAACAGGGACGCGTGGACTATATCTTATTGAACTAATTTACTAGTGGTTAAAGTGCTGCGGTGCCGGCACGCGCATTCATTTCGATTTTGTTTTATACTTCTTAAATTGGATGCAATTTGTGTTTCGAGTGCGCTAGAAATCTACAAATAGTGTTTAATTATTTCCGATAAATATTAATTTGTAATACTACTTTGCCCTCTTGAAAATTGTGCAAGCAATTTTTTTTTCAACAGTTTTTGTTGTAAATATCTGAGGTACCCATACTTCAGTGTTTCCAACTCGCATTAATGAGCTCACTGGTTAATGAATCACGAGATCATTATAAAAGCTCTCCGTAAAAGATGCTCTATTAAAAAAGGAAACTCTTGCAACTTTTAGTATTGTAACTTCTACAAAATAATACCTAAAATTTCATGTTTTACTATAAAACAGGAAAAATTCGGAACTATTAAATTACCATTACGTTTTAGGCTATGAAATTGAAAAATTATATATTATTCTACATTACTCAACTTAAATAATGTAATTAATGCCAAAATTAAAATTTGCGAAAATCAATTTTTTGATATGCAACATCCTAATGAATATCATTTTGTAGTTTGAAATATCTTTAAAAAATTTAAGACTTAAACTTCAAGAAACGCAGTGCATGCTAGTAACGACCGATTATTAAAAATTAATTTCACTTCCGCACATTTCAATACAACTGTAAGGGTTTCTAAGAGGTCAACAAATTTTGCCGTTCATTGAAGGAGTGCTTCGTAACAAGGACCAATTTACTCATTTTTCATAGTTATGTGAAAATCTGATGTTGATACAAGCATTCATCCGATTTTGAACATTCTTTGGAGTAATACGAGAAATATTTTAAAATAATTCGCAGCCAGGATGCGCTATTTCAAATTCTTACTCCGCACCATATTTTATAATTGAAAGTAAAAGAATTCAAACATTTTTTTTGTATAAATAAATGTCGAAGAAAAACGTTTTGTATATATTTTACAAGAATAAAAATTTAAAAAATGCATAAAAGAAAAATAGTAGGATCGAAATAAAATGCATAATGATAACACGCATTCGGAAGGGCACGTAGTGACCATCATTGTTCGGCTGGATGGAATAACAACAAGCTGATTCAGTTGAGAGCAGCTCATTTAAATGGTCTTTTCAAAATAATGTAAACTTCTACTTGATAAAACGCACTTTAATTCTTAAAAACAACTTGTTATTTTATAAAAGCTCCATCAACTGCATACAACTTTCGTTATTTACTTTAATTGTTGGAAAAACAAAGATCGAAGCTAATTTTCTAGCTTTAACGGTTACTGGGTAAAATTTAAATTTTGCAATGATCAAATTCAAGTTCATGTTAAAGTGCATTGTCTTAGTAAATCTAAATCACCTATCCACCCCTATGCTGTTTCATCTAAACCAATTCAAATCAAATCCAATCGGTCTCGTTAAGGACCGCCCATGTTTGTTTAAAATCACCCTCAATCTTAAACGATCTCCGATCCTAATTCAAACTTGATTATTTTAAATTGATTTCATTTAAACTATTTTCAAGTGACAATAAAAAATTAATTAAGCCAAACAAGAAAGTACCAAGTCTAAACTTGTTTTGTTAAAAGAAAATAAGGAAAAAGATACAATCTTTAGAAAAAACTTACTCATTGAACGATGTAGATATAGATTTATTAGATTTTGGTAAAAACATTGCTCGGTTCGTTAAATCACATGCTAAATTCTGGATGAGCTGAGGTATGAAATAACTTTAAATACTTAAGTTATAAGGTATTGCAAATTTAATAACCACTTTTGTTCGGTTGGCGTTTTTATTAGCTTACCAACTTCATAGAAGTTTAAATAACAAATAATTATTTGCTACGCTAGGTAATATAAAATTAGGTAATTAGCAATTCGTTAGTTCATGAAAATATAATCTTGTAGCAAATAAATAGGTTTAGCCACTCCAGGCAGAAAATAAACAAGCAAATACACTCCTAAGTAAAGCTTGTCTTATCAAAAGCTTATACCGGCAAACCTTATACTATAGTTCAAATATCATTCATATTAATAAATTTATTTTATCAATGTATATTATAAATTAAAACAGTAATATAGCTACCATCGCATAGATTATTATTGTTCTTCTTCTTTGTAAATCCGCATAGGTGAACAGTAAAAGTTCTTAGGTTTTCTCAAGTATAAAATATTACCGCAATTTACACTGATGAAAGACTAAGAGGTTTGTGTAGCAAGTTTAATTATTACAAAATAATTAACCAAAAAACGGAAAAAAGGTGACGTTAAAGGACAACGGTTAGTGAGTAAATGTAACTGATACATTTGTGGTCCTCGATAAAAAGCAGAATAATGAGGCGAGTTCAGAGACAAAAAGCAACCAAACCCAGAGCACTGTCCAATTAGAATTTGCTCGAGATGTCGTTGTTAGATGTAAGGGCGCTAACATAGGCGTCTCTTGTCTTAAGCTTATGGAACTTTACAAAAACTCATATACACATAAAACTTCTAGATAGATTTTGTAGCCTAAAAAATTGTATCAGTAATTTATAATTAATAACTACCGCAAAACATATTCGGTTTCGCCTTGTTTTAACTCGTAAATTTTTTTGTAATATTTGGATAAAAGCTTTGGATGCAAAAATCCGTATTGAAAGATTTGTAGGGATGTAGGGATTATCAATAAATTTCTTAGATGTTAATCAAAATTTTAATACAAAAATAAGAAAAAACAAAATTATATTAATTATAAAAATTTATACTAAATTTACTTAATAATTTTTTACTGTAGGAGGAAGAAATTTCCAGAAAGAAACCACCATACAAGCTCGTATTGGATTGTAGTGTGCAGTGGAGGATTTATACTACAAATAATGGAATTAATTCCATATCTATAAGTGATTTTCTTTGCAATAGTTTCAATTCTAGTAAGAAAAATTTATTTTCTTAAGTTATTTTATTTATTTCATTATGTTCGGTCTGTGAGATTTTTTATCCCAAATTTGTAGTTACTTAATTATTATTAATTATTCTTATTATCCAACCATACCTAATTGTAAGTTCATTCAAAAAAAAGCCTTTTATTAAATTTTCACAAAACGATTGACTGGCTATATTACTGGAGATATTTTCTCTGACTGGAAAACCATTTGCCCAATAATAAATTTAAAAAAAAGAGAAAAAGAAAATTCTTTGTTGGTTATCATTTTAGATGAGAATGGTTTTCGTCAAATTAGCTTTAACACTGTAGTCCTTTCGCCTTATTCATTTTGACCATAATAGTTTCACCATCGTCAGTAACTCACCAACTCAATCCAGACACTTAGGGCCGGTTGCATCAATCTCGTTCAAAGGTCGTTCAAGGTGAACTTTGGTTCAACTCAAAAATTGCGTTGTACCAACCCCAGTTAAGCTTGAACTGAAGTTCAAATCCCCGTTCACGATAACCAGGTAGAATGGTCGTTAAAGAGAAGTTGAACTTATTTCAAGCAATGGAAGCATGCGCAAATGTCACATCTATAAAATAATGACAGTTTATATCGGTTTATTTGCAAAACTTTGGTTTTGAATTAATACTATTTTTAATTCTTATGTTTTTCAGCCATTTTTTTTAAATTTTAATTTTAATTTAATAAATTTTAATTTTAATTTAATAAAATTTAATAAAAATTTAATACTTAAGTACATACTGAATATTATTTAGAAACACGAAAATAAATTTTAATTGTTCAAAAATAAACGTTTTTAACACATACAACTTTAGAAATATAAAAATTAATTTTGAATTTCAAATCAAATGAAACGTGACAATGCATTTTGGAAGTATTGGGAACAATATAGGAGTACCGTTACACCTAAATGTCGTCTAAACTCCGTTCAACTAAACGCCATCTGAACCTCTATTGTACAACCCAAAAAATTGTAAACCACAAATTCAAATTCAAATTAAAATTCAAAGTTGAACTGCAGTTCAGTTGAACCAGCGTTCAAGCGAAGTTGGTACAACCGGCCCTTAAACATTTTTTTAACGATTTCGAAAGAAAATTTTTATAAAGAAACACTTGGAAGAACAAAATTTTCAAGTATTTAAAAAAAATTGTTCGGGATTATTAATTAATAAGCTTTTCTACAAAAATTCGTACTCGATACATTACAGTCCCGTTTGCGAAATACGGATTTCGCGTTCACGCATTAATGTCGATCTTAACTGAAAATGAAAAAATTCTTTAAAAAAATTAATTTTTATTGTCATTGCATATTTTGTAACCAAGCAAATAAAAATAAAATGGTTTATTCTTAATGCAAAAGAAACGCTGTGAACAGGATTTCAAACATGTGACGGTTAAACCCAATGGATTTTTGCTCGATTTTTGTAGCATTTAATTTTGTAACACCGGAGGTTAATAAATTTTGTGGAAACATCAACGAAAGTAAATTAATCATTATATTTGACTTCTACAACAATATTTGGTTGGTTGGTATTCTGGAGAACTCAAAATTTTGATTGCGACGACAAAGCACGAAAAAAAAACACCTGTGCAATATTTGACACTTTTACTATTAAAACACAACGCTTATAGTATAAGTTCAAACTAATAAGATTTGATTTGTTTAACATTGAATTATTCACAAAATCATCTAAGGGCTGCTATGCATTTTCTAAAATTAAAAAAATAAAATTTCGTAGAATCATCAACAAAGGTAAATTATTATATTTGGCTTCTCCAACAATATTTGGTTGGTTAGTATTCTGAAGAACCCAAAATTTTCATTTCGACGACAAAGCACGAAAAAATACCTGATCAATATTTGATACTTTTACTATTAAAACACAACACTTTTTTACAGTATTTGCATGGAAAAATAGAAAATTAAACTTAAACACAAAGCAAAACTTGTAAGAAAAGTCTTGGAAGTTTCATTCGTGAAGTTTCTTTTGTGTGCAGGTAAAAATTCAAAAACTTACGTTTCAATTATTAAAAACATTGGAATTTGGACTAGAACTGTGTATTAGTTCACAAAAACGTCCTTCTATGTCCACCACCGATTGTAAAACAAAAACATTATTTGAAGGTTTTACATCAACAAGCAATTAAAAATTTTTTTTCAATTCAAAGCAATTGAATATTTTAGAACTAAACTGTCCATTATTGAATTGTGACAAATTTGATTTGTTAATCAATTCAACTACAATATAAACCAAAGTTTTATAATTACCGACTTAAAAGTTTAAAAAACCACGAAATTTAAAAAAAATGTCTTCCCTTTGATACTTTCAATAATTTACCCTAAAAATACAATAGTTTCATTATAATTGATATTTATATTATTATTATTAAATATTTCATTACTATTATAGATGTTGCTTTTGTGACTAGTCAAGACTTGACAGAAATTGAACTCGTATAATATATATTTCTGGTGGTGGCAAAACGGCAAGCTAAAATAAATTAAGTGCTAAATATGGCATTTAAAAACTAATCAAAATCACAGAACAAAAATAATGAAACCGATCGAGCACTTTCTCGAAATTTACAAAAAGTTTCAAAAATTTGCAAACAATTTTGAAATTTTCCACTATTGGAAAATTTTATCTGCACAAAAATGTTACTCAAATTTCCACTAATGTGGATAAAGTTTTTAACATAATAATATACTTACACATGTAGCATTGTCTCATCTAAGTATTATAAACAATTAAACTTTAAATTCAAAAAAAAAAAAAAAAAAAAATATAAGAATAATACAATACGTAGAAAATCAAAATTCAAAAAATTTAAAAAGGAGACAATTTAAAAAGGAGACAATCATTTTTAAATTATTCATACTTCATGTAACAAGTTCAGTTTTGATAATCTTTGGAGGTTATGGTAAGTCAATTTTGTACAATTTAGTCGATAATTTTGTTTAGTTTGAAAATTTTTTCTTCTTATTTCACAATGTAATCGTAATCGATGCGTGCAACTGAAGAATGGCAATAACCATGAAATAACGTTATATTGTACTTCGTATTACGAAATTTTCATTTTTTCAAATTTTCTTAATCCAGACCTGTTATGTGTTAATTGTCTCCTTTTTAAATTTTTTGAATTTTGATTTTCTACGTATTGTATTATTCTTATATTTTTTTGAATTTAACCATAAATACATACTAAAAACCACAAATTTACTTAAAATTTTTTATTTTGAGTTCTTTTTCTAATTAAACTTTAAATAACAAGTTAAATAAAATAATATAATCAAATTATATTTTTTTGAGCTTTCGACGATTTTTTTGTTTAATGTGTTTTGTTCCCGGTTTCCATGTATTTCACTTTGTTTATATTAAATAAATTCTGAAGAAGACGACAAAAATCGTCGAAAGCTCAAAAAAATATAATTTGATTATATTATTTTATTTAACTATATTGGTAAAATTATTTATAAAATAGTTTAAAGCCAATCAAGTAGTATTAAGTCACTCAACGTTTTTATGTTTTTCTTCTGTCAAACTTTACACATTGACGTTTTGGTTTTTTGCTTGGACTTGACAGACACAAGTGTTTTGATTTTCGATTTAGTTTATTACCTTTTCTGCTGTTTTAATTGCTTTTTGAATTTTCATCATTGCTGAGATCACAGTCTGATATCTGGCAGTGAGATTATTTCTGCATGTGATGATTGATTTAGTGCACAGGAGATTTTAAATTAATTGTACTGTGGTTTAGATTCCAGGTTAAGCTGAAAGTATTAATTGTTTATACTAAATAACATTTTATTGTTTTACGATCATTTTATTTATAGTAAATACAAATTACTTGCTTACTTCGTTACTTCTTATAAGTAGTTTAAAATTTCATAATAAATTAATTCTAGAAAGTTGAAATGTTACATTGCGACCCATTCCCTCTCACAAATTAAATTAATATTCAGTTTTAAGTTCTAAGATATCTAATTTGTAAAAATATTCACATGGCTAACGGAAAGAAACTTTTAAACTTTTTTAAATTAAACAAAAATGAATTTTAAAGTTCAAGAAAAACTTGGTCTTTAAAAAACAAAAGAAGGTGGGCGGCATTAAAGTAGAACTTCAGTAACCCAATAAAAAATGAATTCTTTAAGATCATATACTATAGTAGGAGTTTTTTTGTTTTGTGGTTGATAGATTACTATATTTTCTACTATGTTCTTATTTTGAAAAACTATTTTTTACAAATAAAATGATCCAAAGTTTGTTCACTCTTTAAATCACCGATAGAAGGAGTATGTGAGCAATAAATTACCAAAAGGAGAAGGCTTAGAGTACAACAAAATTGAACAGAATCACAATAATTGTTGCAAACCTTGGTTGATATAAAAGATATCTGAAGAAAGCGTAGTAGACCTTATACGTTGTAATAAAGAAGTTCTTTTTGAGCTTTATATCAATGTTTTCTAAAAAGAAAAATTGGGTACTTGGATTTACAGAAATACACAAGAGCAAATGAAAATCAGTAACTTTATCTTTATTTCGTCTATTTGGCAATATTTTCAGAAATTTCTACCAGAAGAAAGTTTTTTTTCGAAAGTGAAAAGTATGTGTTTATAATATTTTCATTTTAACTAACGTTATTTAGAGCTTTGACGAGCCATTGCTCGTTACGATCGTAGTACATTTGGAAATAATCATAAACAAGAAAATATAAGACTCCGCCACTGATTGGGGCAGCTTGGCAATGGTTCAAAGCCCAACTTTAATGAGGTCCTCACGTGAAAGAAACGACAACACAAAGTATAACGACACAACTGTCAGTCACCGCCAAGCACTTCGCCAACTTATTAGAATAACTTACTGCATATGTTTTTAGTGGCAATACTATCTATTTCCGTTTTAGATTAATTGGAAAGCTCCAAAAAGAGATCTTTATGACACATTATTAATAATTTAATGTTTACTGTCAGTGTTATTTACACCGACAATGTTTTACAACAACTGCTTTGCATATTAACTCTTGTGCCAAATCAGAAATGTTTTTATCTTACAATTTATGAATAATGATAATGACGGAAATTATATTGGACCAACACGAAGGTACGAAATTATTTCTATATTTTAATAGTGTTATAGTTAATTTTACAACAATAATAAGCGTACGAATCATTAAAACATAAGATGCATTTTCTACAAAAGCGACGCTATTCCACTACAATTTAAACACAAATTTATACCGAATAGACTTGAGTCGTTTTTTCTTAAGTTAATTAAACGTCAAACAGTGAGTAATGATCAGGTATATGATTACTTTATTGCAATGAACAATGTAAATGAATGAAAGCTTTCGTGGTTAACTAAATTAGATTATATTAGCCACTCGGCCATTAAGTTAGTTGCTACAAAAATTAGGAATCCATTTAGATACTACTTTAAGATTAAGAGGAACATTATTTATAATATGTAGGAAAATTCTTTTGGGTTAAGCTGTAGACTTCATGGATAATCTCGAAACCCACCAATTAATTATTACAGGATAAAAATTATCATTTTTCTTCTTGTATTGTTATTTGTGTGTAAAGACTTTCTTTTTAATTAAAAATTTATTTTGCTAAACCTTGAAAACTTGTTATTCACCTGAGCTTTAAAACAAATTCCTTAATAACAGTGTAGCATTACCTAATGTTGTTTAAATGACATTTAGATTAAATTCCTTTAACCCTTTCCGAAAAAACCACTGTGCAATTAAAAGCAACGCTTAAGCTAAAACTTATACCAGTTGGTACATTCTACGGCAAAAATTTGTTTCTGTGTCCTTATAAATTAAAATTTTATATTACTTAATTGAAAATTTATTTAACTAAAAGGGTTGAGGGTTGAATTCAATAAGGATTCCAAAAAGCTGCTATTGGATTAAAATTAGTGTCAAATTTACATTAATAGCATTTAAATAATATTTACGGTTGATCTATTGGACTGAATCATTATCTATAATATCAATAAGTAAAAAAAATTACAAAAACAATAAATTCTAATTTGATTTTGTAAAGTGTAGGTACAAAGTTAACATAGCAAAAGGATACTTTCGGCTTAAAACTATTTACCCTCTGTTAGAATGACCACGCGACGTATTTAACAATAAATTATAAATGACGCAATGAAACCCTAACACAAAATTCGCAATACAGTAACTCAGAGACGTAACGACTACTTCTGTGTACAATACCTAATTCCATATTAGCATTATAAACAAAATAACTTAAAACATTTTATACAAGCTCCACATGGCTTGTACATATAGCTTTAAATAAATACACAATTCAACATTTTAAGAATAATAAATTAATTTTCAACTAACATAAAAAAAAAGATCTAATTTTTTTTTTCGGTGATAGCAGAAAAAATAACTTGTTTTTATTATCATGATGTTTTGACATATGAAGGGATGTGTGAAAAATGTAAAATTTGTAGGTTTTGACACACCACTGGTTCAAAAATTTGTTAGGCTACAAATAATATGTAAGGTACATTTTAAAGACTATTAAGGGTTGATTTTGCAGGATTAAATTTGCGTTCATCCGGCATCAAGGCAGGTAGGACCCAGTGCTTCCTAAACTTTTTTGACCTACGGATCCCTTTTCAGTTAATACTTGCCCACAGATTCCGCGGATCTTCTGAATTATCCCAAAGACCGCTGGGGGTCCGTATGGATCACATTAGGAACCACTGATCTAGACGATTAAATGTCAGCCGACGCCGAGTCTGAAATTTCAATTTTTTTTCTATTATTAAGTTTCTTAACTTGGTTAAGAGTAAACTTTACTTTTAAAATTCTCAAAACTCGAACTTCGAATAAGTTTTTGCATTTCTTTCACAAACTAAAACAATACCGATTGTTTACTAAAGGTATCGGCATATTATAAAACTTATTATTGCTTAGTTTATAATAGAAGCATATCTCCTATATACTACAGTACAGCCTCGTTATTCCGGACAGATATAGTTTTGAGTTTGTTCGGATAACCGAGTTTTCCGGATCAACGAGATTTTTTTTTTACTTATTTTATTGATTAAAAACCGTTGATACGTATGTATTATACAATTTTTTATTTTATATAGTTTACATTAATAAAACTAAACTAAACAAAATTAACAAATAATAAAAAAGTCAAAATAAAACTTAAAAAAAAACCAATAGGTACATTTATATGTTGTTGCAATAATTTTATACAATCAGTTGGATACTGGGGTACTCGGTACTACTCAGTGCGTATAGCCTAAACCTACAAATGCACACTTACTCTCAAAAAGTTTTCAGTTTTTGAAACTGGGGGGGTCTGGGGGGTGTTCTGAACAAAGCTGAATTTACAGTTGTCGATCTTTGAATAGCAGTTTACAAATCTGAATTGCAGTTGACAATTTCTAAATATATCAGTTGACAAATCTATATTAAAGTTGACGATGTCTGATTGCCTATGTTGTGCGGCCTGAAGGCCGCACTGATTCATCACTCCACCGTAATCAATTAATATTTTTAGACTGGTAACTTAAAATTAACCAATTCTAAACAGGCCAGTGGAAAAACACCGATACTTATTATTATGATTTTTTTTTGTTTAATTTATTTCATAAAATTCCTATTTGACCTGGGTATCGAATCAAATTAAGGTCTTCGGAAGTATCTAACTTCCTTCCTAAATCATGAAAGGTTTAACGTAATTCCTATTAATGTTGAATAAATTAAGTTTCCGATAGAAAATTTTTAGTATCATTTTATAATAATTGAAGGACTGGCTTAACCTCCGATTGTAAACAAATTGACAATATTGTCAGTGTCAACTAGGCAAATTGACAATGTACCGTAAGCATGAATTGCCAATTTTATTTATTGTCACTGATAATTGAAAAACAAATTTATCACAATAATTGCACGGTTTCGAAGTACAACATAAGAATATGAAAGATATTAAATAAACTGCCAGATATCAATCGCAAGCTTAGGCGGATTTATAGGGGGGGGGGGGGGCACCCTTTCCTCAGACGTTTAAAAATAGGTAAGGGAACAATCCCAAATCTGAAAACACTTTCTGCCCGTCTGATCTTCTTGCTCCTTCCAGAAAAAATTCTGGAACTGCTCCTGATCGCAATATTGATTAAGCAGCGACTTGTAGTTTGTCATCTTAAGGGCCACAAGGGGGGGGGGCGACAAATTAAAAATTAGGGCAAATGTTTAAGCAGGATTTTCACTTGCAAAAGTAAAGGAATTTACTTTCTTGGAAAATTCGACAAATAAAAAATTTACAATTTTTAAAATTTGAAAAATTTTTAATTTTGATCTAGGGCAGGGGTTGGCAACCTATTGAAACGGAAGAGCCAAAACTTACAATTTACAAAATTTCCCAGTTTTTAAAGAGCCACTAACATTTTTATTTCAATATTATGGTATTTTATCCTGTTTTTATCCTGTGTTTTTACCCTGTTTAAAGTTTTGTTTTGCAGAATAATAGTTTTTATGAGTTTTGAAAATAAAATAATAAAATTATTAGGTAATATTTTGCGTGGACCTGGAGAGCTGCATCACGACATCAAAAGAGCCGCAGGTTGCCGACGCCTGATCTAGGGGAAGACTTGGAAAAGTTAGGCATTTTGTTTTTGAAAGTTTCACAGAAAACATACACAAGTTTTCAGTTTTTAAAACCGGGGGGTCTGGGGGGTGTGGAACACCCTCCAGTACACCTAAACAAAATTGGTCCCAGAATCTAGCTTTATATAGATTTTTCCAAATGTTGTTTGTAACCTAGATCCAGTAATGCCCAGTGGAATCACAACTTTAAAACTGGAATCGAAATCTGTTTGCTATTTGTGTTTTTTAACACACTTACAGGTATACTGGAGGGTGTTCCACACCCCCCAGACCCCCCAGTGATAAAAACTGAAAACTTGCATATATGTACATGTTCTGTGTGATTGCTTTATTTTTACTGAAATAAACAGCAAAAATGAGTGAAAAAGTTAAGCAGAAAAACGGAAAATTCGATCATCTTTAATGATTTTTTTACAATTTCGGGGGACAGATCTACTCCCAAATCAACTTTCTTGCTATAAATATTAACTTTTCACCTTTCTAGTTTATCAGAAAAAATGTAAAGGCTAAAGTAATTGTTAAAAATAAAATAAAATAGATAGGGGGGAAGCATCCCCCGATAGCGGTGGTCATATTCGAATTCAGGAGGTTAATTTACATAAGAATCAGGAGGAATGGTATCAGGACTCGAAAAAAAAATTTTGTTTGCAGACCTGTGTTATCATTAGGGGACGTTCGTTAATTACGTGATCGTTTAAGGGAGGAGGAGATCAAGGTGTCTCGGTAAATATCATGTAATTAAAAAAAACAAATTTTACGATATCTCACTAGGAGCAGAAGGGGTCGAAAAATCGCCTCACGTAATTAATGGCCGCCCCCTACTTATTTAACTTTACCATTTAAATCAAAGAAAATATGAATTAAATCACAATTCGTGACTTCTCGTTTAGCGTTTTTTTCTTTTTATTCAAAATTTAATATTTTATAGAAGATTAAATTAAAAGCGCTCCATTTTAGAGCCTTCTGAATTTTGGCGCTGGGTGCGGCCCTGAGTGATGTCTATAGTTTAAGTTTATAAAAGAGTACTGATGAATTGCATTAATTTGAAATTGCAACTAGAAATTCGTCCGGATTGCAGAGATAAAAAATATAAAATGTCCGAAGAGCCGGAATGTCCGGATTACTGGAATGTCCAGAATAAAGTGTGTCCGAATAAGCGAGGCTGTACTGTATATAGTCGAAAAATTTCAATCTCGCGGCATGTTTTCGTTCCCGACTGTGCCGGTTGAACGAAAATTTACTGTACAACGTTATACCACATTTTTCCGACTATTGTGAAATAGTTCGTAAACTAAGATATAAATTTCAAATTACAATAATTTAAAAAAAAAAGCTTAGTAAGTAAATTATTTAAAAAAATAGATTTAATTGTTATATATTTATTCGTTAAATCAACTGACGATGGATAATAATAATTATTGTGAAATGAGGCTTATACTCCATTACTAGTTTTTCTGTTTATGTTATATATGTATATATTGAATTTTTATCGTTTTCCATAAATTATAATCAACTATTATTATAACTGCCGATTATTTCATGTGTTTTCATTATTTTCAAATGCTTTTTGAATGCGGGATACAGGATGCAATCCACCTCTTCCTATTGAACCAACTAGAAATAAAACAGTGCAAATGAAATGAGTGGTTTTTTATGTTAAGAATACTGATGTATATTCTTTTTTTATATTTTAAATTTACCAATCAAATAAGTATTTTTTGATAATTTTGTGGAAAATTTTTTCAGTGCGGTAGATCAAATTGTTAAGGGTTATAGAGAGCCATTGGGATGTTATAGAAACTTTGAGGTGAACTCACCGAATGGTTGCCAAGCTGGAAAGTCAATCAATTAAACATATCTTAAGGTAATTGGGAAGACTTTGCGTTCACGTATAACCAATATTTTTTTAGATGGAATCGAAAGAAGATAGTTTTTTCTACTTTTTAGTAATTTTTAAACTCTTTCTACCGTGTAGTAGTTTTTAAAGAACTTATTTATTACTCTAATCTACAATGTATTAAGCATCTTCCAGGAAGAATTGGATTTTCAGTATAATTATTGAGAAAGTGCTAATAAAATAATGCCAGCGTTTTTGGAATTTATAAAAGAAACAAATTAATTAGAAACAAACCTTTTTTTATTGCGAATTGTCAAAATTATTTCAACTTATTAAATTTGTTTTTATTTTTATTATAAAATTAAAAAAAAAATTTCATAAATTTCAATAGGTAATGAACTACATTTGGATTTGGCCAAACTCTATCGAACTACTTTAAAAAAATATTTGACTTATTTTTTTTGTATTTTCTGTATTTTAAAAATAAAATTTTTAAAAAATTGTTTTTCAGTACTCCAAATCATTTTAAAGCTGTTAAGCGCAAGCGCAGATTAAAAGTTGCAACTTAAAATGGCATTTACGCGTGCACCAGAAAATTGCAAGACAGTTTAAAGTATTGTTTATACAAAATGGAAACCCCCATATTTTTTTCGATCTCAAAAAATTCCGAAGCAACATTTTTGTAATATATCGAAATAAATAAAGATATCGGTGTACTGCATGAGAAAAATAGCTTCTAATTCGGTAACTTTGTAGCTTTTCTTCTATTATATGAAACATCATATTTGATTTTTTCAAATAAAATTCAAAAAATTTCGAAGAAATCCGAAAATATTGCAATTGTTATGAAAAAATTGCAATTTCTTTTTTTCAAGAAAATCTAATGTGGGTATTTTAAAACTTGATATGTTTTAAATCATAAACAGGATATTGGGTTAGCGGACACCAAATAAAACTACAAAGTTACTTTGCCGACGTTTCGAAGGTATACTAAGCCTTCATCTTCAGGACTGTGAAGAAAGCAATATATAGAACATCGGTACAATAAGCAACAAAAAACAACAATCTTACCTCCGTAACTGGATGTAAGGTAGTAAAATTGGTAAAACAACAACTGTAAAACAACCCGGAAGCAATAACAAGTCTTAACAAAGTCCAGAATATTAAGTAACGATAAAAGTTCATAAAAGGATAAATACTATAACTAATTGAGAAAACTATAAAAACTATAACAAAATAATATTAAAACAACAATAAATACTATAAATAATTAACTCTTTTAAACACTTTAAAATTGAATAAAATTTTTCAAAAAGATAAAGAACCTATCTGGAATTTGAATACAATTATTGAAAATAAAATATTGATAATAAGGCAAAAGCCACCGGTCAGAGCCATCTCACAATGATCACTCTAACAGTCGTGTAAACCAAACAATATACATCCATAGGGAGGCATTCGTACAAAAAGGTTAGAAAATATTAGGAAACTGCCAATAATCATCAACATTACGTATACCCGTCATTTACGAACATAAGCCTGTTTAGTCTTATCTTTGAAACGTTTTAAAACAGTGCGAAAACTTTCACCAATCTGGAAAAAGTCCGTTTGTTTGTTGAGATTATCATCCACCGTAGATATATACGCAGCCTCCAAAAATAAACGCTTGCTATAATTAACCTCCGTGGCCAGAATCTCTACATCTTCCACTTCAAAATTATGTAAAGTGTTTATAATATGCTCCGAAATTCCTGTCTTCTTAGAATTATATGTAATGTCGTAGGTATGCTGCTTTAACCTGTTACTTAAAATTTGTTTAGTTTGTCCCACATATCTCCGACCACAATCACACCTGATGCTGTAAACAACATTTGCCTTATCTAGTATTGGGACAGTATCTTTGGTTTTAGAAAATAGTATATTGTCCAACCTAAAATTGTTGTAAAAGGCAAGTTTTAAAGAGCCATCGGTGATTAAATCCTTCAAGGTATGTTGTAATTTATTTTTCAGCCATGGATGATAAGTGATTTTATGATATCTTGTGTTTTCTAGAATCTCCTGTCGGAGCGCTTGGCTGGTAATTAAAGACACTTTCTTCTGGAAAAGAACACAGTCGATTAAACGAGCAGGATAATCGTTCTCCAACAGTTGTCTCTTTAAGTCGAGGAGTCTAGTGACGATCAAGTTATCAGGTACACAGGTTAAAATTCTGTGTTTTAAAGACTTTTTCTATAATTATATGTTTTCTAAATTCTAAAATGTCAATATTAGTCTAATATCGCACTAAGCTATAGCCAATATTGGGCCAATACTGATTTCCTATATCGGCGCAATATTGAAAAACAATATTGGACTGATATTGGCTGCAGATCGGTAGGCAATATTGGTTAAGAACATTGTCCCAATATTGCATCAAACTACAGCCAATATTGGTGCAATATTGATTTTCTATATATCGCCGAAATTGTTATTTTTTATAATTTTCAAAAACTTTCCGTTAAATCTTGAACGAATTTCAAAAATTTAGACAAACATTTTTAGAATTTATTTTTTAATAATCGTAATGGTCAAAACAATATTGCAAAACATATGTTTTATTAATATATTTGTTTTTTAATATTTATATTAATATTAATACATAAATATTAATATTTAACCGATTTTGGCTGAAGATCGGAGGGCATATTGGACCTATATTCTACCAAACTACAATTAATATTGGTGCAGCATTGATTTTCTATATCGGCGCAATATTGAAAAACCATATTTGACCGATATTGGCTGCAGATCGGCAGGCAATATTGGTTAACAATATTGCGGCAAGGTACAGCGAATATTGGTCTAATGTTGATTTACTATACCGGTACAATATTGAAAATCAATATTGGACCAATATTGGCTGCATCTTGCAATATTGGACCAACATTTAATATTGCCCCAATATTGGGCCAACATTGTGTGCTACATGAGAAGGAAAGATTGAAACTTTCATATGACCGTCTACGTGCTTCGGAGGGCACGTAAAGTCGGCGGTCCCCCTGGGTTGATGATTGCCGCCATCAACCATTAAAAAGCAGGGTTACAAGCATTTCCCAATCCGGTTTGAACAGCTGTGAGGTCCTAATGTCGTTGCCTTTCTTGAAAAAGAAAGAGGCCAATGGTCCAGGAGTGGACTGAAAAGCTGATGATGAATCTTGATTTATTATTACTTAAGGAGACATTAATATTTAAAATTTTATAATTTACTAGCTAGATACTCGATTTTGTCCGGTAGCTTCGAAGAAAATGTGTTAGAGGATATCCTAGACCGGGTTCCAAAAAATAGCACCAAACGAACATGTTGTTTGAATATGGCTTCGTAGCTTTTTTAAGTAAGTATTCTTCCAAAATATTTAAATTTTAGAAGAAAAACTGAGATTTTTGAGAAAAACGAGTTTTAATTTTTTCAAAAAAAAAAAAAATCAAAAATGATAAGAAAAAATGTACCTAAAAGTTATAAAATTTCTTATGTTATAATACCTTATACGCCGAATTTCATGAGGTAAAATTATATAAAATTTGACGCAAAAGTGACATGTGAACTTAATAAACAAAGTTAAGAACTAAGATTGGTTTCAACCTACCTTAATTATTGTAGTAATAGACAATTATAAAATATAACTTCCCATGGTTGCTAAGTTGTAAATAGAACGCATTTATATCTAACTTCCTTCCAATAAATTAAATTAATGCAAAATGTGTATATTGCAGAAGTCTTACGTTTTCGCCCTATGAAATGGCTAAAATAATATAAGTAATATTTATTTGAATTGAAGATTTGCTGACTTTATGTTGAACATTTTTTAGAAATGAATTAGCAAGCGTTTCAAATGTATGAGTTTTTTAAATTGATCAATAATGATATACTCGATTAACTAAGCTTAGTAATTAGATAAATTATTGTTCTTTGGCAAATGTTACTGTTTACGTGACATTTGAATCTTTTTGTCTTAATCTTGTTGTGGTCTAGCACGACAAGTTTAACCTATTCCAGCCCTAATTAACACAGTTATTTACTGTGTAACTTATTACTATTTTTCCTTACTTAATAAAAAAATAAAATAACTAAAATATAATATTAACTACAACTATGTGTTCATGTTCATTTAACAACAATTCGTTTATAGGAACTTGTAAGAACAAAAAATACCTCCGCGAAATTAGCTTCCCATCCAGTGGCGGCGCAAGAGTAGCTAGGGTCCGTAAGCAAATATACAAAACGGGCCCCTAAAAAACAATGTAATAATTTTGAATTGCGTATATTATTTAAAAATCTTCTTTTTGGGATTTACTAGTCTTTATGGTCCCGGGCCCTTAAGCTTTGCTTACATTCGCTTATTGATATCACCGTCACTGCAATGGGCCCGATTTAGTAGCTTAAGTGCTACTTAAGAGAGTGCTCTTAAGAAGAGTGCACTGGGGAGTATTATATAAACCAAACGGATAGCCAATGCGTTATTTCTTCTGTGTTTTGCGAATCACTAAGCATTGATCCAACGGAATATTGTTTTTGATTTGGATACAATATTACAATATCATATAAAAAGATATGCCTTGATTTGCTTCCATCGGTGTAGATAATACGTTTTACAACTGATCCTGTGGCATCGATAGCTATTCTACTATAATTGTTTTCACAATATCGACGATACACAAGAAGCTGAGAATTTGACCACCAAAATACAAAAAAAGGGGAATAGCCAATATTGCGAATAACATTAGAAAATTCTTGAACGTTTTTCATTTCGTAAAGAGAATCAATAGGTTTTTCATTAAGGTAATTCTTTTTCTTTTCTTTACATTTTGCAGCTCTAAGTGTACTGAGTTCAGGCATCATTTTTCCTGTTTCTAATTCGTTATTAATAATCATACTTTGAATTCTACTAGATGAAAACTTCTCATTCACCATTTTATTTACATAGTGAGATCGCAGGTCACCCCGAAGTGGACGTCTGAAATTTAATGTGTGCTTCTTGCTAAAATTTCCTTGAACAGTACAATTCAGTTCCGAAATTTCATTTTGTTGTGGTTCGTTAATCAAAACGCATGTAATTCTTGATTTGCATTCTTTGCAAACTGCCCAAATCTTTAAAAACAGTGGACCAAACGGAAACAATCTGTGCCTGTCAAATGTTAACGTACATGTAAGTGACGAATTTTCTATTAATTTCTTGTGTATTATATTTGTCCAATTTGAATTTGCGAAAACATATGTATTTCTAATTTCACCAGTGTGCTTTGATTTTCTCACAGACTTATCCTTTCTTTTGTATGTAACAAGTTTTTTATCAAAACTTACATATTCAGTCCATGTCAAAGCAATATTAAACCGATAAGTAGTTTCCAGTTCGTCAACACAGTCTTCTTCAATATCAGTGCTAGTATCACTGTTACTGTTAGTATTACTGCATGATATATTACCGATAGAAACTTCTTCGTATATTGCTTGTACATCTTTAACATCATCCGGATAAATTTGTAGAACATTCCATAAATCATAATAATTTTTTGAAACTGCCGTGTAAATTCCAAGTTTTGATATGTTCAGATTATAAAGTATCATAAAATCTTCCGATATTTTCTGCCAAATTGCATTGTGTTTTGAAACAAAACATTTTTTCTCTCTATCGTACAGTGATTCTAATGGAAACTTCAGCAATCCTTCTACAATTGTGTGAATATCAGATTCAGAACGTTTTTTTCCCATTTTAAGTTATATTTGGTATAATTTTTGTTACTTTTCCTTCCCAAATCTCCTATATAGACTAATCCCATTATCTGTTAAGTAGATAATTCCCTAAGCGTATTATCCTTTTTAATCATAACTCGGGGGGGGGGGGGTGATAAGAAGTAAATCTTCAATCTTGCTTGTAGCGCCAGTCCTGGCTATTATCGAGACCGAAATTATCTTATTTATGACGTAGTCTTATAATTATAAATAATAAATAAATGATGTCACCCAAGTACGGACCTGATAAGTGAATATTTGAACCTTTCCATACAGGGCGGTTAAATTAAATAAAATTTATTTTACTTTGTCCACTATTATAGTATATCTACGTATTTACTATTTATTTCATATTATACGATATTAGTGTATTACAATTTGATATAGAGAAACCGTGTCGATGTACAAAGCGATATATTATGATAATTAAGGTTGTATTTATTAACTTTATCGTTTTGTTCTTAAATAAATGACATAATATAGATTAACAATAAGCCATAGCTGTTAAAAAATTGTTAGTCAAGTTTAGAATGGGCGGAGCGTGTGAAATATATCGGATCATGCGCAGTGGAATGAAACATTTAAACATTTTTATCATTTTTATCAAATACTAATTTGTAAAGAAATTGTAATGGTGCTAGCTCTAATATTTTGGTGCTAGCTGGTGCTAGCTATGTAGATTAAGGAGCTAGCTTTTGGAGCCAAAATATTAACGGGGGGGGCTAGCGTTACTTTAGCCCCCCCCGGTTTCAATGTGGATTTGTGAAAAAACTGTAATGGTGCTAGCTCTAATATTTGGGTGCTAGCTGGTGCTAGCTATATAGATTAGGGAGCTAGCTTTTGGAGCCAAAATATTAACTGGGGGGGGCTAGCGTTACTTTAGCCCCCCCCAGTTTCAATGTCGATTTGTGAAAAAACTGTAATGGTGCTAGCTTTAATATTAGGGTGCTAGCCGGTGCTAGCTATATCGATTCGGGAGCTAGCTTTTTGGCCAAAAATTTTAACTGGGGGGGGCTAAAGTAACGGACCCTCCATACCCCCCAGACCCCCCGGGTTACACCAATTATTTTGTGACTTAAATAATATGCTTAGAGCTTTGGAATCGGAAAAAACTGGTTTCGTTGCTAAGTCCAAAAGTAATTTTATTTTTGCTCATCGGAGAGTAAAAGCCTAAACATATTATTGAAGTCACAAAATAATTGGTGTAATCCGGGGGGTCTGGGGGGTATGGAATACCCTCCAGTGTACTCCTCTGGATTCTGGATTTTAGGTAGAAAGGCAGGGAGATATCCCTACAAGAAAGAGTAGCTAGGGCCCGAAAGCAAATATACAAAACGGGCTCCTAAAAAAACCATGTATTAATTTTGATTTGCGTATATTATTTAAAAATCTCTTTTTGGGATTTACTACCGTTTATGGTCCCGCCTAATTCCCAACTTTTTATATTAAAATGATGAAGATGGGAGGTCAACTTAACGTAATTGACTATTATTGTGGTGTAGTGTATTGTGGTTACTTATAAATAGAGACGGGATTACAGTAGAAACTCCATAATTCGACATAAACGGGACCCATTTCCTGTCCAAACATAGAATTTGTCGAATAGGGAATTGAAATTAATATCTTTATATGATATAAACATATCATGTTATTCTTAATTACGATAAGAATTTATTTCCACTATGCCTTAGCCAGCAAACTTGAAGGTGTAATTTAAATATACAAATTTTGTAAAAAGAATTATTTTGCAAAAATTTTATTAGATACTTGCATAGGTAATATAAACTTTAAAATAATTTTATATTTTACAAATAAATTTTATAAATTAAATGACAAAATTGTGATGATACGCATTACGAAAATAACATAAATTATACGATTAGCATGTAAATATTTTATTTTTATATATTTCGAATAACATCTTTTTCAAATTTAAATTACCCTTTATTTATCATCATGTAAGCATTATAATTAGAGCTCGGAATTATAAGCACTGGAAATCCGATATCCAGTATGCGGCATACAATTTCTTAATTTCTTATCTTGTATTTATGCATATTATACTGTTTGCCGCATACAAGATATCGGGTTCTCAGTGCTTATAATTCCGAGCTCTAATTATAATGTAGGTAATCAATCTGTCTGCCTACGTGCTGAAATCCAGTCGTTGATTTTGATAAGCTCACAACTTGTGCGTCATAAGCTCATAATTACATGTCCATTAGCATGAGAAATTCTCGGAATTGTCCAATAAGGGAGTGTCGAATGATGGAGTTTCTACTGTATATGCATTTGCATTATTTGATTATGCATTTGCATATTTTAGCTATTTTTCAAGAATATTGTATATTTCGACAGAAAACTACTGATTGTGCATATTTGAGCATATTTTATGAAATTTCTAATAGAAAATGAAAAGTTTCTTTATCAGAAGAAACTATCCTGCTCTGGTAATTTAAAATTGCAATTTGGCGATGATAACAAATTCAGTTTTGGGTTGGAAATGCTTCCCCTTAAACTACTATAATAAGTAGTATTAAGTATCTATATCATAAGTATAAGTATCTATGATATCAAAATAGTAAAAAATATTAGTAGAAAATATTAGAATTAACAAAATAATATTATTTTGTAGTATTTATTGAAATTTGATGTTGCATATGTTGGCACTTTTTGGCAATTTTGTTGCATATTTTAAGCATTTAAGATGCATATTATATGCATTCATATTTCGACCATTTTAAGTTGTGTATAATCCGGTCTCTACTTATAAAACTATTACAAAATATTAAACAGAATTAAATAAAAATGAAATAATATACTAAATCCAGTTGAAAACGTGCAACAATAAAAAAGTTAAATTAAACAACTTAGAAAACCTTTGCCGATCTTCTTCGGTCGGCCGCTTACAAATCCTCTCCCGTGGATGCATTTATTTCGAACTGAAAACATTTCCGACGGTGACTCCCTATGATTCTGTGAGTCAGGATCACATGACATTTGACTCAAAATTGACTGTGGCTTGGAAGCACTAAATTAATACAAGCGTTCTGCTTGATATTCGAAGATTAACTGACTGCTAAATTGTTATTCTATTTCCTCTGATTACGAGTTCCAGCATCCCTGATTTAGCAGATTTCTTTTCTTCCATTGGTCAGTAAGACCTACTAACTTGATCATAAATTGGGCTGCTTGTATGCTTGGACATGTAACTTTTTAATTTCTCAGATTCTTCTTAAATTTTCCCGAACACCCCCCTTGGTTGTTGAGTTAATTTCGTGGCCTAAAATTTTTATTGCTGATTTTGAAATTGTGGTGATATTCGACTAATTAGTAATGGAGTGTGTCATCGCAGATGTTCTTTCTTTAAAACTCTTCAATGACTGCTAAATGCGTATAGGTACAAATGTTATGGATTTTTGGTACATATATGGTGCTCCTTGGTTGTGGCGTTTGGTCGGATTTGCAATCGGTTTAAATCGAAGAATTTAAGCAGATGAAGGGGTAAAACTTAAAATTATTTTCAAATTTTGAATTTGGAATTTAATTTAGGTGTAAATGGTATAATGATATTGATATTTGCAACTAAGTACAGGAATATTGTTATTGTTAAGATGCATAGATAATTTGCGATTGTATAGAAATGTGCAATTAATGGAATTAGAAACACTACTACTAAGATTTTGTGCTAGACTGTAGTTTTTTTTACAATGATGCCCGAAACTCCTAACAGAAAACTCGGATAAAATTTTAAATTTTAATATATTGGCTATTCCTCTGCCAATTAATTAATTATTTCTACAATAAGAATGTATTATAATATATGTTTTTTAAAAAGGTTGTAAAAACCTTTTTGTTTATTATTTCATATTTTAATTAACATTTTAAATAAATTACTAAAAATTACTTCTATGAATAAACATTTTTCCTAAATAATTTTATTCCTATTTTTGCGACTTTGAATTGTGTAATCACCATAAATTGAAGTAAAGAGGAGTTAATTAAATGAAGTACAGAATTCAACCCTTTGGCGTATTAAATTCAATTAATTAAACTTCTACTATCCAATCCGATGTAAAGTTAGTTTGGAAAAGTTTGATTTTAATAAATACATACTACCAACTACCACTTCTAATTATAATAGATGATGATGTATTAAATTTGTCTAAATAGATTTTTGTGTTAGGAATTAAATTAATCCGTCTTGTAGGTTATAGTTTAGTGTGGACGAGGTTATCGAGTCGAATACTATCTATGCGCTTAGCTTGATTAAAGTTTTAATATATTTAGTTGGTTTGGTGGCAATAGGTGGATGGGTGCATTGAAGTCTGTCTCGGGAGTACTAAGGTTCTGACGACTGTCTCTTACATATATGTATGACACTGTTAATGTTAGATGTGACCTGGCAACGCTTTCGAACTTTTGGTCTTGCTTGCATGAATTTTTTACTTAGCCTGCTCATGTGTCAATATCCATCCTATCATTTCAATTGCTTTCAAAGTCATGTCCAAGTGACCACGCAAACATATAAAGTTTATTGAAATGTTTCAAAGGATCGGTAATTGTATGAATTATTAACTCGGCGTCATAAGTACTTAGGCTTAAAAAATTGTTATGGGCAAAAGTTATAAAAAATCGATTTGGGTTTGGCGAATTTATATGGTATTTAGTCGAACTTTTAAAATTGATGATCTAATTTTAATTTAACAAACAAAAACGATTTCATAAATAAAATAATAGAATTTAATAATTTAAAATTTAAATCGATAATGGTTAATATTGGAATTTAATTATTAATAGACGAGTGTCTGGTGGATAAGGATAGCCGGAGTGTTTGGACGGAACTCGAACCGGAATAGGGTGGTACATTTAGACCTACCGACGACAGTTTCACGTACGTCAATATTTCAAATCGCGTGCAACAATCGTCCTTTTATATATCAATGCCACGTTTGTACGTTAATATTAAATTATAGCTTAAACAAGCATGCCTTTTTGCAAAAATTTAATAATATAAAAGTAAAGTGTTTGTTAACGACAAAAGGTTATAGAGTTTGTTCATTAATAAAGGAGAAATGAACAGTTGTAAAGAGTTGGGCTAGGTATTTTGCACTAATTTCCTCTTTGTAATAGGGTGACAAAATCCAATAACGGTATTTGTGAAGGTTTAGACTGGAACAGGAAAGAAATTAGTTTCAGCGGCCTTTCGGTCGGATGCTAGCGGGACAGGATATTGAACAGGTTATATATGGCTTTGGGAACTCAATATTGTGCCCTCTGTCATGTCCGGTTCTCTATAATACTTGTTTGATTATTGTTTTATGGGTTATGTTTAATATTTGATATAGAAAATCTTTATCGTTCGCACATACCCCGATATAGTCTTTAGTGGAAATATTGCAAATTCGCAATATATCATTCGACGTGGTAGTGGATAATATCTGCATTGACAGCTAACCAGATGAATCGAAACAATTAGATAATTATAATTATATGGTTAACCGTTTGTTTATTTCATAATTGGAATTATTTGCCATCGAGGTAGTGTAATTGTATTAATTAAATAATAATTCAATTATTTCATTTTAATAATTTATAAGTACAGCCGGCAACAAAATTCGGAAAGAAGTTGTCTCGTTACATGTCCTCGTAGTTTCATTATAAACCCACAACTTCACCAATTACTGGATTAGTTCCGCAAATGCTATTCCATTAAAGATGCAATTAATATGAGTTTTCCTTTATCTTGGCTTGCGATGTGTAACCAGGCAAGAGATGGGTTGGGGGTGGTTGATGAGGGAACGAAAAGGGACAGGGAGTGGGTCTTTCATTAGCGCGAGGTATCTGTTGTTGTTTTAAGCATGCCTTTATCTAATCAGACAAAAGCGTGGTACAACGCTCGTTAGGCGTGTAGGGGTGTACAAGGGGCTTTCGGATAGGTGCACGAGTAAAATTATTTTTATTAAATTGTTGTAAAAACCACTTTTTATTAGCGTAAAAACGGTAACCTACTATGTACATAGTATATCGATATACCATGTATCATAAATACCGTCCGACAAACTATTAAATAACTAATTAATTTTACAATAAATATATAACACAATGACTTGTTTACCTCTATACCCGGTATATATTATTTATTATTACGATATTAAATAATAAAATACCGACGGCGCGTCGCTATAATAATTTTTAAACTTTTAATAAAGACTTAAGAAGTTGATGAATAAATCAAGTTCACTGTAATTTAATTGGTAACTTAATTAGTAATTTATATGAATAAAATTGTATTCTAATTAAATGTTTAATTAAGTTTTACATTTTTATTTAAAAAATTAAGTTAATATAATACTAGGTAAAATACAAAAAGTTTTGATTATATCTTCGACGTAACTTGAACGAAGCAACAACTTTGCGTTACTGATGAGCAGGGTGCGGTGTTGGGGTGCACACAATCGTTATAATTCAGCCTCGGGGATTCGCTAACAAGGTTGGCTTAATTATCACGAGTCAATTAATTGGTAAAAAGGGATGAGTGTTTCCTCGGACCTGTCGCAATTAGTACCTATTACCGCCGCAATAGCGCTACAATCGACAACCGGTGATATGCTGGAAAGGAAGAAGGTGATTAGAAGACGCGCTGAATTAGCTGATACCCAGCTTAATACATTTTACGCTTATTTAGAAATAAACGAGTCTGAAAAAAGAAATATGTCTTCTGATTGAGTCACGTATTGCGAAAGAAAACTTAGCTCTAAGTAACTAATAATTCCGCATCGAACCTTAATTGATACGTTATTATTAGTTCAACTGATCCCAATTAAAATTATATAAGTAAATTTTTTTGTTTGTTTAGACAAAGTAACGCACAAACTTCATTTTCGGATATTTTATATTATAATTTCGTCCCTATTTACCGACGCCTTTCTATAGGTTCTATTTACCTAAAATTAGCAGAGTTTCGTTTGGAGAAATATTGTCATTGCCTAATTATAAACATAACTTCTAATAATTGCTTGGTGTAATGTTGACATTCTCTTAACAAATTTACATTTATAAGTAGTAACTTATTGAATACTTATAACAGTTACAGTTAAAGTTTTAATATGTAACTTTTGTTAAATGAAATACATTTCGGGTACCTCACAACATGTTAATTTACGAATTGTGTAATTCTCTACACTGTGATCAAAATTAAACATAAGTTTGTTAATTAATTTTCCTTTATCATGTATACCTACCTACTAATAAATTTGTTTCATATACATTTTTAGTATTCAAATACTTAATAAGTATCTATATCAATTTCAATTATTATTGTAAAATTACCAATAGACTTTTTTCAGTCACCTGGTAAAAGTAACCGGTATTTTTCATCGATTTTGAAAATTTTTGGATATAAAGTTTAGAAAAATAGGAGACTGTTTTTAATTGATGGTAAATGATAAAAATGTAAAAAACACAATTTCTACAATTTCATGAAAAGATTTTTGATTTGAATGAAATCTACGATAAAATACTGAAGTTTATATTAATTATAAGTTAATAAGAATAACAGAAATAAAAAATAAAATAAAAAAAAGTTAATAAGAATAACAGAAATGCCAAGTTATGTACATAACATCAACATCAAACTATCTAGTAAGATGGAGAATTCGACCATAAATGCTCCTGTAAGCATCGATCTTGGCACCGAAGCGGAATTTCCTCCTTGGATGCAGAAGCTGATTCTTTGAATTAAGAGACTTATGAGCGTTTTTCCCCTGACACATCTCTATGCATACAATTACGTCATTTTATAACTAATACTATTTATAGTTTTTCTCAGCGATCACTTAATATTTTTTAAGCTGGACAATCCCCAAGATTACCCTCATAAAGCATACAGGTAAGTACCATTTTCTTTACTGTTATATAATTTTCGAATAAATATTTTATTAAAAATAATTCTTTTTTTTTACTCGATTACAATACTTTCCTTTACTACGTAAATGGGAAAGTAATACGAACAATGCAGAACCTGAAATATCTGATAATATAAACCCTTCAGATTCTTCCTCCTTCAATAAATAATTTTAAACCATAAATTTA
Source organism: Cantharis flavilabris (assembly GCA_949152465.1). NCBI lineage: Eukaryota > Metazoa > Arthropoda > Insecta > Coleoptera > Cantharidae > Cantharis > Cantharis flavilabris. The sequence goes on from OX424435.1 coordinate 16,908,855, forward strand.
AAAACAAAATTATTTTTTTCTTATATTTTACGTTTAAAACAAAATTTTATACATAATTTTTTAGCGGGGTTTATCATGAAAAGTATTGCTCGGATTGAAAAAGTTTATAGAACTTTTTTTGTGTAGAATTATCGTGTCTTTCCTTTTGAATAGAGGTATTTTGTTCGTAAAACTGATAGGAACCGAGAAAATCGTCAAAAACCGTTTTAGAGCACCTTTACATTGTTACCACATGTTTGGCGGAGCTCCCCCCCTTCGGACTTTTGAAACGTTATTCGGGACACCATAATGTATATGAAAACGTGCAAAAACTGTAGGATATAATTTTTGCGTATCAAAATCCTAAATGCAGTGGACTATATAATATAATAAATAATTATATTATATATCTTACCTTTCTGGTAATACACTCCCACATACCTTTAGTTCAAAAGTTTCTTTTTCCAACTCTAACGCGTCGCTCTCATCCAATTAACGCTATGTAAAATAGTAAATAAGTAATAAAAAGGTTACGTTTCTTCTTTGAACTTTGTTTTTCGCCGATGTAGTATTTGCCTTTAATTGAAATTTAATTATTATTTTATTATGTCATTTGTAAATCCTTGAACAATGAAAGCAATGAACAATGATGATTTTTAATATGATTAATTCTAACAAGTTAAGGTTTATATATTTAAAAATAAAGTTGTATACAATAGCTGTAAAAATTATAATTACACACAAATTATATTTACTACTTACTTAAAATTTTTACCCTTCTACTAATATATACACACCCACCTTTATTATTGCTGAACGGGTTGTGGTTTCATGCCCACTTGCACTGAAGCTTGAAGTTAATTGTACCCCGCGTTCCAAGTTTTACTTCATCTGCTTGTTTCCTCAATAAATTTGAGTATACAGCTGATGGGTGCTTGAGTTATTTCCTCGGTTGTCGGACGTGGCCATCCGAGGTGTCCTAGCCTCAGCGGGGTTAGAAGGTTAAAACTGGACACACATACAGCAAGTGGTGTGGAGTCTCTTCCTTCTCGCCGCACTTCCTGCATGTGGGGTCTTCTACAACCCCAATTATAATGAGGTGCCTGTTCAGACAGCAGTGTCCTGTAAGTAAACCTACTGTCTTCCTAAGCTGTGGTCTACTTAGCTTGAGGATTTCAAGTTTTCTTTTTCCACTGGAGGGCCCTCCAATGAACATCCACGATTGCCTCATACCCGGAAGGTTCCGTAGTAGTTCCTTTATAGTCCCTTTTGCGGTCAGATAAGCTATCCCGCAAGTTGGTTCTGGTCCTACTTGATGTCGTTTTGCTGCAGCCTTAGCACGGGCATCTGCTTTTTCGTTGCCTTTTATTCCTGAGTGTCTCGACTCGCACGTCAGAGTTAAGCTGTTGTTGTGCAAGTGCTATTAGCTCATTGAGGCAGCGACTTACAACCCTGGATTGCGTTTCCACTCTCTTAAGGGCTTTTATAGCTGCCTGGCTGTCGGTCATAATACTGATCCGCTTATTTTCATAAGCCCTCCATATCATTTTCTCTGCACAGGCTGTTACAGCAGTCATTTCTGCCTGAAACACAGTAGCCATGCAGCTCAGATTTATGCTAAACGCATCTCCCGTTCTACGTCCACTAATCCCTGACCAACAGTTCACTATTGGTTAATTTGGGGGTCACTATATCGATATGTCATCAACTGTTGTGAGTGTTTTTCAGAAATATTTGAATAACAACGAGTCATTTTTCAAGAAATTACCAATGACATAAATAAGTTTATGGGTTTTTGAAGAAATTTACAATGACAGAATATCGAAGTATTTTAAGAAATTTTACGAAGCTATGAAATTAAACTACTTATGTAACAATGAATATACAGGATGGATTAATGGATTAAAGCAAAGTGTCAAAGTTTTAATGTTAATTGTTAAATTTGTCTGATTTTCGTATAAATTAAAATTCTCCTTACAATTTGTTCCCTAGTATTTAGCTGTCTGCTTTGCCACATGTCAAAACTCAGTGCTTGTATACGCCTGCACCATTTAGATTGCAGTACTTGCTGAAAGCATCTTGTATATAATGCAAGCAACAACAGTTATTGCACTAAATTCTACTAAAGTTAAAGAGTCAAGAGGTCAAGAGGTAAATCTTTAGGCAGTTCCAAAAGCTGTAATATGGTAGGTCTTGAGTGCTCCAAAGGTTTTCTAGTTATCGCTAAAATTGTTATAGGATTTAAAAAGATGATATTAAAATGAAGCAATTTCAACAAAAGCTATATAAATAAAGCTTAATTTTTCTGTAATTTCGGAAATCATTGATTTTGAACTTTAGATTTTTTACAAAACAATTGGTATTTTGCCCATTCTATTGACGGCTCGACCTAAATTAGTGCAGCATTGTGTGTTAGTTGCGGAGCCGACCGTAGTTGACGTATTGCTGTGCACCTGCTAAAAAGTTATTATAAATTTGTTATAAAATACATTACGGTAATTATTATAGTCAAATTTTAATTTAAAAACAAACTTCAAAGATGCTTTTAATAGACCCCAGAGATCCTGTCTCTTTAGATATGTACTTTTTGAGTTCAGCCGGCTTCAGCGATGTTTCTAATCTGTGCATTACTTTAGATATCCTCGTTTATCAAGTTCTGGTGACTTTCAAGGATGTTTTTGGCAAAAGAGTAGGCCCGAAGATCAATGTTTTTTCGCCTTTGTTATTTTCTTAAATCTGTTTTTTAGAGCAAAAAATGGTTTTATTGAAAATAATGAAAAATGCAATTTTAATATGATTTTGGCCATAACAGCTTTGATAGTATAACGTACAAATTGCCAAATTATGCTGAAAAATATTTGCATAACAGAAAGACACGCCATGGATGAGATTAACCTTATGAAAACAGCCAATCAAATAATCACATTAGGTTTTTTGACTCTTTTTTACTCGAAATTTTGAATAATCCCTAAAATGAAATGTTTATATTTGTAATTTACGCTATATACAAATATACAGATACAAATAAATCTTATTGTATGGATTGCAAAACAATATTTATTGTATTTTCAAGAGCTAGTAATTTTAATTAATATATAGTATATACCAGAAGTGGCCAACGATCGACCGGTCGATAACGAAGCATTTTTTAGACGATCATAGCTGCCGACACTAGTCGTGATTTATAATAAACCGAGAAGGAAACCGCTGCGGAAATTTGTTGCACAAGTGAAGGAAAATCTGAGAAAATGTAATGACATTTAAAGAAATCATAGAAATTGTAGATTATCTTGCTTTTTAACTTTTTTGAAAGAAAATCATGAAACAATGCAAAAGAAAATTCAAGAAAATTTTAGGAAATCCGGGAAAATCTACAGAAATTCAAAAAAATGTCATAAAAAGAAATCTGGTGTATTGGGTCTGTGCTTACCATCTCCTAATAAGCTAAGGAAATATGTTCTTTGTCTACTTTTACCTTAATGAATACCATTCGGGTATGATTATCAATATACAGGATTCCCACTCATCTGCAAAACCTGGAAAATCTGGAAAAGTAAGGAAATTACTTCCCTTACTAGAAAAATTTTAAATTTTAAAATTGAATTTTAAAATTTTAAAATTGAATGGTTTTATTTAAAATTGAATGTTTTTTTTTTAAATTAGTTTTTTTTACTAAAAATTAATTTTTTTTTAATTTTGAAATTTAAAATTTAAATTTTTAAAAATAAAAAATTTAAAATCTATAATAAACTATGCATAATAACTATTATTTTTTCAAAAATTTTAAATTTGATCTAAGCGCGGTTGACTTTGAAAAATCTAAAATTTTTCCCTGAGACGTATTTTGTTAAAATATTCAAGGCCAAACGGCCTCCAAAAACAGTTAGCCCCGGGCCTCACATATTCTTAATCCGGCTTTGATTGTGACTATCACATCACTAACATCAGCAATCTTGTAGCGAATTTTTTTTTCATTGAAAATTCTTACAGTGTTTTTCAAAATTTAAAATTTCTAGATCTAAATTCAATGCCATTTTGATATTAATTTTCAATTACGCGAAATTACCCGACGCGTCGAGTCGCCGAGAAAAGGAATTGATTATTGAAATTTACAGGTATTTTAATATTGTTATACGTAAGCTGATGTTGATATATTTTTCATTATTCTTCTTTCACATATTTTAGAACCTTTTTAATAATCTGACATTTTGGAATTTAAGACTGGAAAATTTTAAACATCTATAACCCGCCTGAGGAGTTTACCTTTAAATTTTATTTGTTGCAAAGAATTATAAATTATGAGATCAGATAAACCCTTAAACAGCACAGTTTTAAAATTAGGATTGGGAATGCTTACTCTTTGAAGAGTTCGATGATTGCAGTAGCCATAAGCCGTCTGGTCAAGCAATCAAGAGTAAGCTTGTTCTGTATTTGCAATCTCTACCTTTTATATTAATATTTAAAATTTTCAAAATTTTAATTATTGTAATTTACTATATTATGTTAAAATTTGCTGTTAGTGTAAGTTATTGTGTCTTTTTTTTAATTTTTTTATGTTAAATTTAAAAGTAAAACTAATTAATGTAAAGTCATTGGCGGTGGTTTAATCATCTGGATTAAACTAAAGACTATTACAGTTACCCTAGAAAAACACCAAGGAAGTGTGCGTCTTTATAAAAGATACTAAATTGGATTTGGAACAAGTTATAATTGCATCATCCTCAAAAAGAGTTCTTCTTAGAATTGTATTGAAAGGAGTTGTGCAAGTTTGATAAAATTCCAGGTTTCTGAATAAAATGATTTCTTATCAATAAATAATAATTAATTAATTATTATTATTTATGTTTTTTTATAATGCTTTTGATTTTCAGAATTTTCAGAAATGCTGTAGAATTTTGGCATCCTTTACAGGTACCAAGTAAGTTTTACAAACTTTACGAGAACAGTAAAATACTATTACTTATATAATATATTGCTATGTTTTATTTTGTTATATTAAATCAATTTACAATTATATTCAATTTTTTATTTAGTCAATTTTACAATTATTCTTCAGCTCACAGTTAATTAATTAATACCTACCTATTATTATTTTTTTTTCATACTTTATCAAACTCCTTCTTGCACTTCTTTGTACAACTTTACCCCCTATGGTTGATACGGTGCTGTTTTCCTTCATTAGATACCACGGTGAAAAATTGTTTTGGACATTTCGTCGATGGTTATTGAATGTTTCCCTTGATTGATTAAAGTTTTCCTCATTATGGTTACCATAATTTCCTCTTTCTTGATTGAAATTTTTCCTCACATTACTGTCGTCATATAGCCTATAATTTATATTGTAATTGTAATCCCATCTATTCTGGTTTGTTTCTTCTCGTTCCTTATTATTGTTCGTTTCATTTGTACTTGCATAAATATTTTTGGATTTATCCGACCATCTCTATAAAATTTTTCGAACCTTTCCCTTCAAAAATCCCACTCCTACATCTACCAGTATTTCCTCTATCGTCTTACTTTAACATTTCTTATTAACTGTTTGAGTTCCCCTCTTTATCTTTAATCTGTTTGCTTAACCTATCATCAATTTCGCTCATTTAACTTCATTTCTTCAGCCATATTGTCCACTAACTTATTGAACGTCTCCCTTACATTATATTTTTCTTCCTCAACTTCCCTCCTAACTTGAACTAGCTCTATTTCTATGCTTACCATTTTATCCTCAACTTCTTTCCTGACTTGATTTAACTTGATTTCAAAATTTCCCACTTCATCTTCAATTATCTGTTCAATTCCGTTTTTGTCTTCACCATATTATTTTAGTTTTCCTCGACTGTTTTACATAGTTACCATTGCTTCCAACTTTACCCCTTTATTTTCCAACCTTTTTTCAAACTCCTTTTTGATTCCTTTTACCAATAAACTTACCTTTTGCCTCGCATTCTTTGCTCTCTCATCCACTTTTTTATTGATTTATTTTCATTTTTTTATTGGTTTCTTCTATTTTTTCATTGGTTTCTTTTGCTTCCTCCTCTATTTTCTGCATCATCATGAGAAACATTTTTTCAAACTTGTCTTCACTTTCTCTTGATTTTTTGGTATTACTTCTGCTTCGTCCCCTCGCTGTTCTTGCTTGCTCTTCCTGTTCTTGTTGTTCTTCTGCCATTTTCTTTGTATGCCCCGTCGTATTCATCTTTTAGTTTTCTTCCTGTTTCAGCACTCCTTTCAACTTTTATTCCTAATCAAGGTTTACCGGAACCTGTTTCACGTCAAATGCTAGGGTGCCAAATTATCTATGTTTTAATTTTTAATTAGTCAGTTTTACAATTATTTTACAGCTCACAATTAATAATTAATTTCTGTCCCTTTTTTTACTTTCTTGATTTTTTTTACAATTTGTTTCATTTCCCTTTTTGAATTACAATTTTTACAACTCATTTTTCTTATCTAATACCTACCCTAAATATCATTGCAATATATAGTCCTATTGTCTTATTATTTTCATGTGGTTACCATATTTGTTTGGCAAAATGTAGCATTTCTTGCATTTCAAAGAGTTTACGAAAATTGAAAATTCTCATTTTCTATTTAACCTATTAATGTGAGGTAAAAAATCAAATTGTTTACAAAGAAATGGGCTGCAAGATTGATCCTTACCTATTTTCATCTAAATGTAATTCAAAAGAGTGAAAGTTTATCCTAAATGTTGACTTCCTTTTCTAAAATCAGTGACATCTTTATAGAGAAATTTTTGAAAAAAGGAAAAGAGTCTACAAGCGAAACACTCTTTTCTTTTCTAAAACTTCTCAAATTTTGGAAATTCTACAGAACCGCACATTTTATTTATTTTTAATAATGGTATTTAGAGCAATAAACTAGGTGGTTCTGAAGCCTGTGTTTTCTAAACACCCCTAACACCTCGTTGTTACGCCGCTGACTCGTATAAAGAACTTATTTTTATTATATCGATATCCACTATTAATTATCCAGTTATCTTATATGTATTTGTGGTTTGGACACATTTTGGCAAATGTTTTAAACATATTTTAAACATGCTATTCAGTTAGTCGTTGAGCTTTTGCATTGAAAACCTCCACATTCCAATAAATGATTTGAATGTCTATTATTATAGAAGAATTTATGAATTTTTAAATATAATTTATATATAATTTCCAACTTGTATCTATACATAGCCTGTTTAATGTATTGCATTAAATCTTGAATAATCAATAGAATTAAATATTGAAAGAAAATTTCAATTGAAACTACTGTATTATTCTACTTTTACAACCAGGTACATATCGGACGAACTTGTTGCTTTTGTTTTTATAAGTTTTTGTTATAAGTGCATTTTAAAAGAATAACTAACTGGTTTTTCTAAAGCGTTATAATGAAAAAATTTAAGTATAAAACGTTTACTAGTAAATGTAGCGTTGGATACATGCGGATTAGGTAAATTTAAGCGGAACTTGAAGCCTTAACAATAAAGTGGATTAAATAGGGATATAGTTGAATAAAGAGAATGCGCACAATTTAGTTGAAGCAATTCAGAACCAAGTTGTTCAAACTTTAATCATAAATTCAAGCTCATCGTATTGAATCAGGGCTGAGTAGCAATCAGTTTTTCGTTAAGCCACTAAGCTAAACAGGATTAAGAACATAAACAAGCAGTGCTCACTTTAATACGGTTTATTTACACCAAGAACTATTAATTTGACTTTTTAAACCATATAATTAAAGTCTAGAGGCTTCTTTTACAACAGCCAGAGCACCGTCTGAAAAATTTCAAATATTGCACTCGGGGAAGGTAAGTGCCTGATTGCTCTTTAACGGAAGCACTGTACACATACACTTGGTTGCTAAAGGTTAAGCGAATAAATGACAAAGTGATAGGATTTCGAAACTGCTTGTGAAGTCTTAGTTCTGTCTAATTAAGAGCACCAATTAGTACTAATTAAACGCAAGGCTGACCTATTATCTACAACCATCGTTTCTAAGGTATCCTATTTGGCGAGGATTTAAATAACATCGATAATAATTAAAGGATCACTCCTGCTCGCTTTGTAGCTAAAATAATTAAATATTTTTTTATGCTTCGCTTCGTTTATTAATTAAACATTGTATTATATCGATTTTAACATTGTTCTTTAAATTCAATGTAGATATCAAAGGATTTTTAATTTCGAAAATAATTATGCACTAAAAATTAACTGATTTTTTCTTTTCCATCTAGAACAAAACCATTAAACTGTTTATTTTTTCAAATGCACCTTGAAATGAGAAAAATGTTGAAAAATAAAAAATATCTGAAAAGATAATTCTGTTAGTTTTAGTGCTTTTTTTAGTGCAACATTAAGCAAGAAAAAATTTTATAATTAGTTAAAATTGATAGGTCAAAATGGAATAACCAAAACGCCAATCGATAATGACCCTAATGTTAATTATTATAAATTTTACATAAGGTGTGACGTAGAATTTATGTTAAATATTTACATTCGACCGGCATTAACTTTTAAATAATAAATATAAATTTACTACTTGAAAATTTAATATTTCTTTTTAGTATTTTATACGTATCGACTTAACTCTTCTTTTTAGATTACAGTGTTACCCTTTATACAATCAGGCGTAATAATTTCGCAATTCAAAGCTCATCAACGACATATTTCATCCTTATTACGAACAACTTGTTCTGAACCAAATTCAGCATTATCAAATAGTTGTATGTCTACCGCAGTTTTGTATTAAATTGACTTGAACCAAAACTAGAATTACATTAGGTTTATTTTTATACTATCATAAATATTTAAAATAATTTAAAAATTAAATTGTGGTAATTAATGTTTAATTAAATTTGTTGGTGGTTGTTTTATTATAAATAAAGTGACATGTTCCTCTCTACATGTTAACGGTCGGTATTATGAAGTGCCCTTGCATCCTGCAAAGCAACTGAAACTTCATATAATGCTTTGATCTAAGCATACCATGCAGCATAATATGCTAAGTAGCTATAGAGAAAATCACCGTAATATGCGAATGTGATGCTTGTGTTAATTAACTGAATAGCATGAGTCTTGTCTCACCTTAAGAAAACTTCACTTTACATTTATTTAATTAATATATTGCAAACATTCATTTTTTATGCAAATTGCAAATTTTTTGCATTTTTCTGTATTTTAACATTTAACTCATCTGCGCATATTCGAAAAGTCTGCAACTAGAGAGTTTTGCAAAGTTTTAACATACGTGAAAGATAACTAATGTAAGTGTTCATTGCAACTAAAGTCAGACTTGCAATCCAATTAAGTGCAATAGACCACGTGAATCACGTACAAAATGTTCACTCTAATCGTTACGTGATTGAGTATATTAGTTTTCTGCCTTAGAACAAGAATTTCCTCTGCTTTACTTAGCATATTTTTTGTAAAATGTTTATTTAGTTTAGAAAACTACTTTTTAAATTTTATTTTGAAGTAAACACTTTAAACTTTAAAAAGCATTTTACCAAATCAATGTTGCCTTCCTGAAAATCTTGAAAATCTTAAATAACAATACATACATATTATGGTCTTCAAAAATTGTTTAAATTGATATTCGATAGTAAATCAAAATTTCATTATTATAAAGAACCAATGATTCTTTATTCTTTTTATTGCTTAAATAAAACTGTAAGTGTACAACTTCGTGGAAATTTTCATTTTTAGCGGAATTTTGTTTTAAAATTATTAAAGGATACGTAAATAAATTAATTAGGTATGTAATTTAATTTATTATATTATTCGATATATGACAAAAAGGTATTTCAAAAAGATCAAGCTAAATCAAAAACAATAAAATTGAATTTCAATTTGATCATATTCCGTTGAAAGCTTAATATCATGAAATTTAATTTAAATTTTATTAATTAAGGGAAAATGTATGTTCTTGCCAAATAAACGAATTATTACAAAAAAAAACAAGCAAATTATTGAATTATTATTAAACATTTTATTTGGCAAGAATTTTTCCATACATTTTTCCTTAATTAATAGAATTAATATTGCCTACGGAGATAACACACATAATTAAATTTTATAGTTAATTTAACTTGATAATTTTCTAAATAATTTTATAAAAACCTACATATTATACATAAAATTAGTTAATTGTTTCAAAAATTTATATATCTACCTTATATTTTAATATAACAATAATTTGATAGAAACAATTTTTTAAATTAATTTCTTATAATAAATTACACATGAGACTCATCTTAAACAAAATAAAGATCAAATTTTGTATTTACGACTGAATTAGTTATTAAATCAAATATGAAGCTTAATCCCAAATTAAAAATAATGTGCATTAAATTAAGACTTATCTATAAAAAGCTATTATTCGTAAAACAAACAATAATATGCTATTACAATCATAGAAAAACGAATTTTTTAAATTATTTAAGGTGGTTTTGCGATGGCTTTACAAATGGTAATTAAATTTAAGAAATATATTTTTCGACACCTCTCAAATATCATTTATAATGTTTAATCACCAACTCAAAAATTTTATTCTATGTAAACAATTAAACTTCGTAATTTCAGCTCGACTGAAGATTTTGATCTGAAGTATTCATTTTATTCATCCAAGAAGATGAATTCTCGCAAATTAATTGAACTTTGAAATTATAATACCTACAGTTAAAACAAAATTAAAAGAAAATTTGGAAAACATGATACTTCTCGACATTGCATACTTTCCGCCTTCACTATCATCGAACATCGTTCTTCAAAATTTTATTTTTATTAGATGTACGCATTTGCAACTTTTCCTTGGCAAAACCGTCATTCGCTGTTTACAATTGCAGAATTCCACAAATCTTCTTGTTGCAAACTTTTATTTTAAAACTGTTTTTGATTTTTCAATAGGTAAGGGAGATGTAGCAGGTTTGAGATGGGTTTTGTTTTCGAGCCACTACTTTTTATAGAAACCAAAATTACCGAATATCAATACTATCATTCGAAAGCTAATGATCATACGCAACTTTTTGCTGTAGAAATTTTTTTGATTCCGTCATTCCAAAAACAGTTATGAATATTTCCGTGATGAGTTGATTTTTGACGGAAAAAAAATTTGATGGAAAAAAAAAAGATTTGATAGTTTTTTCGGGGTGGCGACCTGCAGAGGACCAACTTCATCCAGAATGGATGAGGAACTTGTAGCTACAGACATTGCAGTGCCAGATTTAGACGTCCTTTGTCGTGATGTTGATGGCATTAATGTACTGACCTTCTTTTCGCGAGCGACATAAGTCGGAACGTCAACCAAAACAATCCGCCGCTGCTCTTCCTCGGTTAAATCGTCATTAACTGCAGCTTCAATCGAATTTCGCTCAACAGCTTCCACGAAATCGGAATCACTAAAGATGTCAGGATTGTAAGGACTAATTCCTGTAGCATTAAAACCAGCCTTAATAATTTTTGGTGTCAAAGCCAGATCCAGTGTCTTACAAAACAAGTCCAGCGATATTGCGAATCTTTAACACTTTGTTTTGTAATAACTCTTGGCGTTGCCGTAAACTGAAACATCCAATGGCAGTAATTTGTGACTGCAATGTGGGGGGAAAGATAAAATATGCACGCCATTCACGGCGGCAATATCCAATGCTTCCACAGACAAATGTGATGAATGATTGTCCAGCAAGAGCATAACTGGCGAGTCAACAGATGGCTTTACAAACCTAATGAAGTGACGAATAAAGTGCACGAATTCCGGCTGCTGCATCCACCCAGAATTTTTGGCAAAATCCAACAGTGCCATCCGAAACATTGTTCAAAAAGATAGCTTGCATATTTTTTCCTGGGAACAAAAAAAAGGACTAAATAAAATGCCCATTGTCGCCCACTGTAAGAGCCATTGTAACCATGGTACCACGTTTAGTTGCTTCCCATTTCCCAATCTTCTTCAACCCTTTTAAGGCAATTACCTTGCTAGAACCCGTTGAGAAGCCGGTCTCATGTGTTGGCTCAGATGTGTTGGCTGTTGAAGTGATGCTCATCAATTATTAAGCACACAAAATTTTGGAAAAAATTATCTAGTTACATTGAATTTGCAGAAAGCCATGACCCGCTGAATTGACGTGTGCTCGGGTGTTCCGAAACAGATAATACCATTTTCTACTTGCTTTCCCATTTTTATCCCAAGTTCGCGGATAGAAAAGGCTAAGTTTTCTGGCAAGTTGGTACGCCAACTCTTTCAGCTAGCTTATGCTTAGCCCATAATAATAGTTTGCTCATTTGATTATATAACCGACGAGTGTGTCCTCTTGGTTCGACGAAAAGACCTATCATGAAATGAAAGAAACTACTTAGAAAACACTCATCAACAAAAGAATAATATCAAAAGCAAACCTACCATATTTGTTGGGATTTTCATGCTTCTATTTTCTATGAATTCCATCAAAACACTATCGACGACTGCAGAAACATCTTCGTATTCGGCCCTTATCTTGGTGACATAGCGGTCTCAAGTGCTTCTATCGACACCATAAGTTATTGCAGTTGATCGTATGCCAGCGTTGTACGTCAAACATGCTTTTATCGCTTTAAGCAGCGCGTTTGAATCGGTTTTAATTTGATCAGATGGCTTTTTCGGTGTAGACATGATCAGAAGTAAAACAAACAATAAACACTTTAGTTTAACACGGCTCAAATACCGATATGGGCATCTAATTATGATGTTTGTAAAAAATAACGGTGTCTCACAACTGGTATACTCGACTGTCTCACAACCGGAACATGACGCCATTTTTACATAACACCGAAAAATATATGTGCTAACATAAATCAGTCCAATCGGCTAGTACATAGTAAAATATAAACAAAATACTGTCGTAATTATATGCATTGCACTCACATTTTTTCGTTGAAAGACTATTATTGCCACAAGAAAAAAGAAGCATACATGCACTATATAGGCAGAATTCTACAAAAAGAGGAAGCCAGAGTAAAATGAAATTATCAGAAATGAGTCAGGGATACGTCGATGTCAAAATAACAACAGAAAATGTAGAAAAAGGAATTGGAGCGTTAAAAACCCGATAAGTACCCGTACCGGATGACATAAAATAATTTCAACCTTTGTGGTGGAAATATCCGAAGAACAGGATTTCGCTAGAAGTGATCCACAACGGATATTATCTTCATAGTTCGTTAAGTAGTTGAAATCCCAGGGTATAGGATGGGAAATAAAGAAGCTATTCTCATCATAGATACTGAATATAAACTCCAATACCTATATAATGTTACATATACTTGTCACAACAGCAAGAACCTACAATATGAAAATATCTGTAGTAAAGACCAAGACTCTAACAATATGTAAAGAGACCATAGATGCAAATTGGAAGTTGAAGGAAAAATTTAGGTAAAATATTTTTGAGCTATCATCTACAGTGAACGCAATTTGAACATGGAAATAAAACATCACGAAAGACGTCAGATGGGAAAACAAATGATAATAGAGAGTAACGAAAAAAACATATAAGACAATAATAAGACCAATAATGATATACGCAATGGAAACTCGCGTAGAAATTAGCATTAATGAATACCCTATAAAGGGCCATAGTTTGTAAAACCAGATTAGACAGAGCATGTAACAACGAAGTGAGACATCATAGTAAAGAGTGGAACGAATATGTCAACAGAGCCAACGATGATCGACTGATCAAAATGACAAGGAACCTGAAACCGCTGGCAAATCAAAACCCCGAGACCTGGATTTCCACACCAGAGGAAATGTGAAGAGGTAAAATGATGTGAAAAAAATAATCAGGCTGATGCCTGTAATACAAAAAGAAGAAGAAGGATTCAAAATATTAAAAATGACGTAAAAAATCGTGTAAATTAGTAAAACAAAATGTGATCTTTCATGCATATCTCTGAAAATCCATAATAATATTTACCTGGTCTATGTTCTATATTACAAGTACAAATGAATCAAATTCTGCAAACAATTGGAGCACTGTTAGATACAAACGTGGTCGAGAAAACAGTCCAAGCGAAAAAAACAGAATTGTAAGACAGAGGACCTTAAATGAATTCTTACCGAGAACAGTAGTACAAAATCATTATTCAGTGTTAGCGCAAAACAACGACGAACAAAATAGAGTTATTCCAGCCAAACCTAAGGAGCCAAAACCCTCTCCTATAATTATTCCAGATGTTGCTAACATGGGTTTATTGATTAAAGATCTCGATGCTGTAGCAAAAGATCAATATACAGTGAAACTTATTGGTAATCAGCAAGTAAAAATTCAGCCTACTAAGGTTGAAAACTATCATGAAATACTTGGAATGCTAAAAACAAGCAACACACCATGTCATACCTTCCAATTAAAACAGGAGCGCACATTCAGGGTAGTATTGAGAAATATGCATCCATCTTGCGACGTCAATGACATCAAAGAAGAAATTGAGAAATACGAACACAAAGTTGTCAGAGTTGCTAATATTCTGAAGGACAAAAAAGCAACACCACTGTTCCACGTAGAATTGGAACCAAGAGAGAATAACAAAAACATCTTTAACATACAAGTCTTGCAACGACATATAGTATCGTTTGAGCCACCATATCAGAGACGAGAAATACCCCAATGCTCTCGCTGTCAAAACTACGGCCACACAAAAAAATACTGTACATGTCAACCACGCTGTGTTAAATGTGGCCAATATCATCTTACCAATCAATGTATTAAGACCACAGAAACACCGGCCACATGCGCTCTTTGTGAAGGTTCACACCCAGCTAATTACAAGGGGTGTAGAATCTATAAAGAGATTCGAAATAAAAAATACCCGCCACTACGTCCAAAACCATTAACGCAAGTAAATCAAACCCAAATTGGCAACAATATAAACGAAAATACGACTAACGTGCCAACACACAACGAGCCTCTCCGCGCCCCTTTCTTCCGACCCTCCTACAGCGCAGCAATTCGAGGTGAAAACGGACAAAACCAGTTTTCTGGCACCATTCAACAAAATGTTCCTATCGCAAATCAAAATTCTAACAAACTGGAAGAAATGCTGTTAAAGCTCATGGAAAGAATGGATACGATGCTCAATATTTTAACTCTCATAGTCAACAAAACAAATAATGTCTAAAAACTTAAAAATAGCAATCTGGAACGCCAACGGCTTGGCACAACATAGTCAAGAAATTAAAGCATTCATACAAACACACAATCTTGATATTGTATTAATCTCTGAAACTCACTTCACCAACAAGAGCTACATAAAAATACCAAACTATACAGTCCATCAAACAAACCACCCCGATGGTACAGCTCATGGAGGAACTGCAATTATAATCAAGAACTCCATACACCACAATGCACTGGAAAATTATCAAAAGTATTATCTACAAGCGACTTCAGTTAAAATCAAAGACAAGAGAGGTTCAGTAGTCATCTCGGCAATTTACTGCCCGCCAAACAAAAGAAGGCAGGAAATAATCAAACAAGGACATTTCTCACAATTTTTCAATTCACTTGGCACCCGATTTTTAGCAGAGGGAGATTACAATGCGAAACATAACCAATGGGGTTCTAGATTAATCACCACAAGAGGACGAGAATTATACAAAGCAATGGAATCCAACAACCTGCAACACTTATCTACAGGTCAACCAACTTACTGGCCAACAGATCGGCAAAAAATCCCAGACGTTCTCGACTTCTGCGTGATCAAAGGTATATCAAAAAATTACATCAAAATCGAATCTAGTCTTGATCTCTCATCCGATCACTCATCTATATTGGTAACAATAAAATCCCAAGTTATCCTAAAAGAAAAATCTCCTTCATTGCATACCAAACAGACTAATTGGAAATTATTCAGGAAAATACTCGAAGATAAAATATCACTGAACACAAGACTAAAAACAACAGAAGAACTTGATGACGCCGTCGATTACCTAACGAGCTCGATCCAAGAGGCAGCCTGGTCTGCCACCCCGAATAACTCCAGAGAAAAAATAGCCATCGATAACTATCCCATCGAAATAAAAAAAGCCATAACTGAAAAACGCAAAATAAGGAGGAATTGGCAAAATACTCGAAACGCAACTACCAAAAACAAACTCAACAAAGCAACAAGAGAACTCAAAAATATGTTGAAGAACTTCAAAAACCAAACGTTTAGTAACTATCTCGAGAATCTCTCTCCAACGAAAGCTACCGAATACTCGCTTTGGAATGCCACACAGCGAATTAAACGACCACAACAACCAATCCCACCTATTCGTAAATCAGACTCCACTTGGGCTAGAAATAGTAAGGAGAAGGCAGAGGTATTTGCAAAACATCTTGCCAATGTATTTCAACCGTATCCGAGAGAAATAAGTACAGAAGATGAGGAACAAATATACAATTTTCTCAATACACCTACTCAAGAGACCACTCCAATCAAACCAGTCACAGTCAATGAAGTTTCAATGGCCATCCAACAAACAGCAAAATCTAAAAAAGCGCCGGGACACGACCTTATCACCGGAACAGTACTTGCTCAACTACCACCAAAAGCAGTAAAACTGATTACATATATATATATAATGCAATGCTGCGTCTGCAATATTTTCCTCTTCTATGGAAGGTAGCTCAGATAATACTACTTCCCAAACCTGGTAAACCGCCAGAGGAAGCTGCATCCTATAGGCCAATAAGCTTATTACCCATTCTCTCTAAGCTATTTGAAAAACTGTTGCTTAATCGACTCCTACCTGCATTAATAGAAAAACATCTCATACCGGACCATCAGTTTGGTTTCCGAAATCAACATGCAACAATTGAACAGGTTCACAGAGTAGCTAAGGAAATCAGAAAAAATCTAGAGGAAAAAAAGTTCTGCTCGGCCGCCTTTATCGACGTGACGCAAGCTTTTGACAAAGTTTGGCATGATGGTTTCTTGTATAAAATAAAACTACATTTGCCGGCTGCTTACTATCATCTAATAAAATCTTATCTAACGGAAAGAATGTTTCAAGTGAAGGTCGAAAATGAGTATTCAGCACTAGTTCCTATCGATTCTGGAGTTCCACAGGGTAGTGTTTTGGGGCCAATTCTGTACCTCCTGTTTACTGCTGACTTCCCAGTTTCCACTAACGTTATGGTGGCTACCTTCGCTGGCGATACAGCTGTCATGGCATCACACACAGATCCATCCATCGCGTCAGATGTTCTGCAGGCGAATTTGAACTGTATCCAAAAATGGATGAAACGGTGGCGAATCAAGGCGAACGAAAAAAAATCTGTGCATGTCACATTCACAATGCGCAGAGAAACGTGTCCGACAGTCTTCCTAAATGGCAATAGTCTTCCCCAAGCAGAAGATACAAAATATCTTGGTATGCATCTGGACCGAAGGCTAACGTGGACAAAACACATATGGTCCAAACGAAAACAACTCGGCGTCAAACTACATAAGTTGAACTGGCTAATCAGTTCGAAATCCCAGCTAACAATCGAAAACAAACTATTATTGTATAAATCCATCATTAAACCCATTTGGTCATATGGTATCCAGCTATGGGGTTCAGCCAGCAACTCAAACATTGAAATATTACAAAGATTTCAATCTAAAACACTGAGAAAAATAAGTAATGCTCCATGGTACATTACCAACGAAGCTATCCACCGAGAACTAAGAGTAAACACCGTTAGAGAAGAAATACGAGCTAGTAGTGCCAGATATTATCATAGGTTAGCGGAACATCCAAATGACCTTGCCAGGAATCTACAAATCAACACCAACCAAATAAGGAGGCTCAAAAAAGCAAATTTTCTGGACTTACCGCATAGATTCGAGAACTAAGATATAATATGTTGTAAATTATAGTTTTTGGCTACTGTCATTGGATGGTTTGCCTTTCATGTCAATAACAGCTACAAAAATTACTGAATGTACAATGTACAGATTGTAAATAAATAAAAAGAGTTTAAAAAAAAAAAAATTTGTTCTCTCAGTGTATGTAACGATTATAAAATGCGCCCCAAGCTGAGCGCGAGGGATGCCTTGCGCCGCCCCTCGAAGCCTTCCGCCCCGGGCCATGGCTCTCTTGGCCCTTGGGTAAATACGCCACTGGTGACGGTCCCCGAGTGCAGAATCATCTAGACATCATCTCTATGCGTTGGCTTAAATTTTTTTTGTGTTCGTCTAATTTTGTGGTCAATTCTTTTCTTATTGTTGTTATTATCTCTTGCTTATCTTTTTCCCTAATTTTTTTATCTTCCTCTCTAAATTTTTTATCTTCTTTTCTATTATCTTGTATCATTTGTATCAATCCAGCTATAGCACCTTCCATGTTTTCTTTCTCGATATCCATTGAAATAGTACCAAGTAAAAAAATCAAAATTTGTATTCACACTTAAATATTTTAAAAGAAAAATTAATTCGGTAGTCGAGTCGGTTCCTTTTAAGGAAGCCCCACGTTCTGGGATGCCAATTGTTATGTTAGTTATTATTTCCAAAATTTTCCAAATCCAATTTTCAAACTAATTTAATTTAAATTTTAAACTTTTAATATAAAATGGGAACCAATAAATATGATTATCAATAACGAGCTACAAGATACATTTAAATCTTATTGTATGGATTTCGCAATCCTATACGTTTAAAATTGTAAAAAAATATATTTATGATTGAAAGTGCTTACTGTTCATTGATACGAAAAAATATGCAAATTATGTGAAATAGTCTGCGACAAATGGGCCCTAGTTGTTTCGAAACATGCGCTCTTTCCTGAATATAACAATTTCCGCAAAATCCGCAAATATACGCGATATCACTTTAAGAATCTGTTTATGCAAACCTCCCAGGAGTAAAATTCGTACGTCCAACTTCTTCTTTCGAACTGCTTTCTGATTATCTCTCGTTCATCAGCTTCCCCCTTTGAAATGGATGTGGTCACCTCGTTCTCCACCACGTGAAATTGAAAACCAAACACTATCCAAAAATCTTTGAAATCAAAATTTATTCTTCTTAGGCCGAAATGTAATTTTATTCTCTAATGGTTGGGTTTTTAATTGATGAAACCCACAACGTAAACAACTCGATTGGACTCGAGTTCGTGTTCCAATGTTGGACTCTTAGTCCAAACTGGAACCTCCTTGAAACGTGTCGAGAGACCAACCTTCCCCGATGACGCTCAAAGATCGACTAAATATTTTCAAATTGTTTCTTTCGGGCGTTTCCAAGGAATTCAATTATCTTTTCAGATTCACATTTTTTTTATTTACTTCCGGTTTTCTCAACCTTCGATTCCATTATTTTTATTAAATTATTTCGCTCCACGTTTATCAACCACATGGTTTTATCAAAATTTCAAATGTTTAATATTTTAACCTCAAAAATGCAACATGTGTCAAATTCTGACATTGACATTTAATTATAAGCTTCTTTGAAACAAAACTGAATTAAATTATTTGACTGCAACTAATGACATCTGCATTCGGTTTCATTAAGTATTATTTGA
Source organism: Cantharis flavilabris (assembly GCA_949152465.1). Taxonomy (NCBI): domain Eukaryota; kingdom Metazoa; phylum Arthropoda; class Insecta; order Coleoptera; family Cantharidae; genus Cantharis; species Cantharis flavilabris. The sequence goes on from OX424435.1 coordinate 16,928,343, forward strand.
ACACTGCAATTGTTCTTTAAAAATCATTTGTGTTTTTAAGTATTAGATATTATAAATTTTTCTTTATATACCTATATATACAGGGTGTCCCCGGATAGACTTTACATAATTTCAGTGGTGATAGAGGACATTATTCTAAGAAAAATATTTAAGAAAATTTTTTTTCTAAATTGAAACCCTCGAGAGTTTGACCTCCTTAAATTTAATTTTTTGTTTTGTAGCTGCGTTTTTTATTATTTTCTGATTTTCTGTGAAATAGATTGGTTTTTCAAAAATTTTTACTGGACAAAAGTTATAGTCCGTTAAATTTCCTATCCGAAATGGGGCGTCAGATGTTTTGTAAAATGTTTTTTTTAGAAGATACAGCGATTTGAAAAAAAGCAAGAAAAAAAAAAGTTCAAAATTTTTCACATTTTTTTCCTTACGTTTTTTCATATCTCGAAAACCGTTGAATTTAGACAATAAAAAGTATAAATATTGTTTGTAAATTATTTCACGCTCTGTAAAAAAGCACTTAACCATTTTTACTGAAAAATCAATATTTTCCGAGCTATGGCCATGTGAAAGTGGAAATTAAAAAAATGTTTTAAGGAGGCGTAACTCTCGAGGGTTTGAATTTAGGAAAAAATTTTTGTTAAATATGTTTCTTAGAATAGTGTCCTCTATCACCACTGAAATTATGTAAAGTGTATCCGGGGACACCCTGTATATAAATATACATTTACGATATATAATGTTTTTTTACCAAAAAATCATAGGTGTAATATCGCCGATAACATACAGCTTGAAAACTCGAAAAGCCTTGACTGCTGAAACGATGACTTAATTTTAGCAATTAAATTTTTTAATATAAAGTTAACGAAGAAAGAATTTTTTTCTATTATAAAGCAGGATAAAAAAATTATATAAACTTAAAAGAAGTAAGTAAATTTAATAAGTATTAATAAATAAAAGTAAAATTTTAAAATGCAATATTGTCGCACTTATTTAGTAATATACCTAGTCGGGACATAAATTCTGTTACCTGTAAAGAACCGTTAGATTTTACAGCTTAAGATTACAGAGGGTGGAAAACAATTACATATTTAGAAAGCCCTTTCTTTTGGCAACTTGTACAGACTATAGTTAAAATTTTTGAGTTCAACCAGCAACATGGATTGGGGTGTGAAAGAAAATCGGATAGCAGTTATTGCGTTACATAAATGTGGTGTATCAAATAGTGAAATTTTAAAATTGCTAAAGCCGTTAAAAATTTCAAAAATGTTTGTAAGTCGTGCTATAAAACGGTTTACCGATACAAATGCAATAGCTGACAGAAAAAGAAGTGGACGTCCTCGTACCATAAGAACTCCACGAGTGATTAAAGCAGTGCGTGAAAGAATACGACGAAATCCTCTGCGAAAACAAAAAATTATTGCTATGGAGATGCAAATTTCAAAAAAAAGCGTGTCTCGCGTACTGAGGCAGGACCTAAAACTTGGGGCTTTTCGTAGAGCAACAGGACAAAGGTTAACAACAGCTTTAAAAAAAATTAGGCACGAGAGATCGAAAACCCTATTAAGGAGGCACGGTAATAATAATTTTAAAAATATTTTGTTTACCGATGAAAAAATTTTTACCGTCGAAGAAAAATTTAATAAGCAAAACGATCGTGTTTATGCTCACTGCTCTAAAGAAGCGGCAGAAAAAATTCCGAGGGTTCAAAGAGGCCATTATCCAGCATCTGTGATGGTTTGGTGGGGTGTATCCTACGAAGGGGTTACTCAACTTCACTTTTGTGAAAAAGGCGGCAAAACATCGGCACCAATTTACCAAGAAATGTTAGAAGACGTGGTAAAGCCTCTTAACGACTCTCTCTTTCAAGGAAACCATTGGGTTTTCCAACAGGACTCTGCACCAGCACACAAAGCTAAGACAACCCAAAGGTGGCTAGCAGACAATTTACCTGCGTTTATTGCAGCAGAACAATGGCCTTCTGGAAGTCCTGATCTGAATCCTTTGGATTATAAATTGTGGTCAGTTCTTGAAAACATGGCTTGTAGTAAGCCTCATAAAAATATCGAGCTTCTGAAGCGGGATTTGGTGAAAGCAGCAGCATCGATACCGTTACAAGTCGTCCGTGCCGCAATTGATGATTGGCCACGGCGTTTAAAGGCTTGTGTAAAGGCTAAAGGAGGACATTTTGAGTAAATATATTAAAAATGTATTCTTTATATATTAAGTAATAAAGCAGTATATATCATAATTGAATTTATTATTTTGAAACATTAAAAATTTAATTAATACTGTGTAACAGAACTTATGTCCCGACTAGGTATTTTTGCTTTCCAAAAATTTTATTATCGAATTTTTAAATCCATCCCTCTAAAATAATAAGATTACATTGTCCGAACGTTACACTCCAAATAAAAATTTTAGCACGTGCTACTCAAGAAAATTTATTACAGTTTCAATTAAAAAATTTATTCGGTTAATTTCGATGGCATACGTCATAAAATTTGCTGTTAGTTTTATTGAAAATTTCAATTACGTCGAGTTGTGTTTCAATATTGAAAAATGCATTGTGATTAATTTAGCGTATGGCGGTAACAAAGCACACATGTTGTTACAGACTTAATCATGATTAAATATTGATTTTACAGTTACTTGGTATATCTCTTCACGCTTTAAAATGTTTATTACACGCATTTTACCAGAAAAATTAATTATCTACATACAAAATTTTACAATTTTAGCTTTCCATTGTCGTATTATTTCTTGGAGCCAGCCAGATATTAAATTATATTAGATTTTGTATTGAAATTAAATAAACATGTATTATGTTCATTGGTGTTCAAGGTAAAATATTGTTTTTCAACCGACCGGTAAACAGACTTTACCAATACCGTTACATAATGGCTTTTCTATACACCGATTTGAGTTATATAATAAGTCCCCTTCACGCACTAGTGTGGAGAGTGCTTTTTATCACTTATAAGCGACCGTTCCTGAGAAAATAGCGTTTAAAAGTTTGAATGCAATATTTCAGCTAGTTTATGCGATAGAAATCCAAAGATTAGAAAGTATAGGTTTTTTCAGTATTTTATATCTTCCAGAATATTCAATATAAAAAATTGAACATATACTTGGTGTAGGTTATTGAATCACTGATTATTTTATTTCTGTTTACATAACCTAAATCTTTGAATAACAATTCAAATAAACTTCAAAAATTATATAGTACTAAATCTACCTACCTCATACTGTAATTATATTAATAAATAATATATCGGGGGATATCAATTAGGTATTTAATGTAGGGTTAAAATTAGCATTTTTTACGTATATAAAGATCACTCAATATAACCAGATAAAGTAACCAAAACTGTCTACAGAACGCATTCAATGTGTCACAATTGATTGGTTCGCTTTATCACTCTATCAAACGAATTGGGGTAACTTTTTATACGTCAGTTTTTAAAGTAAACCCTCTATAGTTTAGAAAACAATCTAATATTGACTTATTGTGGTATTCCTAAATAAACTCGAATAATTTAAAATACATTTGTTTGATGTCTCTATTTGTTTCATTATAAATAAATAATAATATAATCCAAGTTTTTCAAGTAGTAATTATTGAACATGCTAGGTAATTAAATTCTGTATTTCATTAAAATTTTATTCATCTTTATAATTTCACCGTAAATATAAATAAGCATAAAAAATCAAAAACCGTTACTACCTACCTACGCTTATTTTTATTTTGTTATTAAATTGTTAGGTTCAATTTTATCTCTATTAATTTGATCGTTTTCAGACTCCTCCCGCTGGCGGACAGTCTTTCATTTGTTATCTCTGCGACATTTTCCGACTTTCTACTTTATTGTTGAAATCCTACAACACTAGAGTTCGACAGCTATTGAGAGCTTACTTCGTTTTCTTGCTGAACAAAGCGTTTAGTAATGATCATAGCAAAGAACTAGAAATTTGTTTTTTAGGATTTAGCTGCAAATTCCCACATTGGCTAACTCTCGTAATCACATGTCGTTTTAGTATTTATCGGCAAAGTAAAAAGTCCAAGCAAAAGTTCGGCCCTCTTTTGGTTGTGAAACTACGACAATGTTGTGGCTTAAATGGATATATTCGGAATCATTTTGGTGAATCAGCAGATTTGTGCATGTTTTGCCTGATTGTGGCTATAAAAGCTTTTTAGGATCTTTATCGAGGGATTCTAACATTATTTTTCTAACGCTGTTATCTAGATTTGCCATTAAGTAAAGTTAATGCTTGTTGATCCCTTTCGTTAAATTTATAATAACATTTCTACAACTTTCTTAAATTCAACTGCATAATTTTATAATACTTAGTAACAATTATTTCGGCCAACTAATTTATTTATTTTTTTTAAATTAATTGTTGTCGAAAATGACAGATTCCGAGATGCAAGATCTTATGGACGAAATTCGAATGAAAAGGATTGAAAATTTAGATTTAACTCGAAAGGAAAGGCTATTTAAAAATAAATACAAATTTAGAAGTAAAGTGTTACATGGAATCGATGTACCACTATCGGCTGCGCTTGAAATACGATTCAGAAGAAGTGTTTTTGGAACTTTTATGGAATGTTTTAATTATCAGCAAGAACAAGATAATTATTTAAATAATAATAAAAGCGATATCCTGCAGTGGAACATGAAAAGCTTTTCCGAAGAAGAAAAAGCTAATTTTGAAGAATTAAACAATATATCGGATAACTTTTTTTCTCTATTTTGGAAAGCTATAGAAAAATGTGATTGTATAAATTGGAATTACTTCTTCGATAATTTAAACACTTTGAGGCTGCCGAACCATCACGTAAATTAAAAATTGTTTATTTTTTTCTCTTAGTAATGATGGTGGACTTTCAGATAACCTGCATGGATGACACTTTGAGGTCGTTTAAAAATTTGCAAATATTAATTTTAGGAGGAAATTGGATTCGAGAAGTACCGGGAGAATATTTACCGAGAAAATTGAGATTTTTAGAACTTTTTGCAAATGTTATTAGTAATGTTTCAAGTCTTGGTGTGAAACCTCCTAAAACTTTATTACATATTGGATTAAGTAGAAATGATTTAAATAATGGTAAGTTACTTTTAAAATGTGTCCAAAACATAATGCGATGCAAATAAAATGCTTGTGATTTATGCAAATCAATAAATTAACAATAAGGATAATTAAAACGTTATACGAGTATTAATGAATATTGCAAAAAAGTTAGAAACGTAATTACTGCTGCCATGATATCCTGTTTTAATGAATCGTAAAAACTTCACTATTAGTTTCCACGTAAAGATTGTGATGCTTTTAATTTTAACTGCATTTTATGGTGAATATGAACTTGCTTTTTGGAGTACTAAACTCGACATTGCTTATGGCCGTCTATGTATTGTATGACCAACAAAATTACTAATGTGTGTTATACTGGCAGGCAGGCAACGTGAACTAATTTTCCTAATTGAGAAATGATGACTAATGACGAAGAGATGAATCATTGCTGTTTTGAAACAAAAACCCTGTTCATATTTACAAGACCGATGTACCAAAATAAGACTAATTTTTGTATGTGAGCTTTTTTGTTAATTCAATATTGCATTTTTGTGTACTTTCCCTAATGTGTTTTAAAATGAGAAAAACAAACCGAAACTCACTGGGTATTATATTCAAAAAACTAAACCCAAAATTATTCATAAAATCTTCAAGTGTGCTACTGGCACAAATGTAATTAACCTGACTTTTTGAAATTAACCTTAAATGACATTATAAAAACTATGTCACATTGTGACATTCAAGTTTTCTTAAATTGTCCACACAAGTTTCACTTTGATGTTCATGAATGTTAAATTATGTCGGATTCACAAAAATTAAGTAACGAAGATAAAAAACCATTTCAAGATAATACTGGAAAAAATATTGAACCAGCTTTACAATGCACTTCTGCCACAATCAATAGCCGCTTAGAAAATTCGGGTCAATCTAAGAGTTGCAAGTCGTTAATTTCGACGCAATCAGATGGCACCATAATAAAAAATCGAGAACAAATTGGATTAAAACAGAAACTGGTCAGTAAAGTTAAGTCGTGGAGCAACAAAGACGTTAGCAAGGGGCTGCACAGGATAGATTCACCGAAAAATGTTGTCAATGTTGAAAATGTTACGACCGATTTGGCAAAATTAAATCTATTCGACGATGGGAATAAAACAATCAATGCCGTGAAAGCAAAAGACAGTTTGGAAAGTGTGACAACTCCCAGGAAATATAAAACAACGAATCAAGATTTTATCAACTCCAAATCATTTATTCAAGCTTTGTCGCAAAACGAAAGAAGATTTACATCCGACGGTCCTCATTCGGATTCGTTTCTAGGAGGGAACTCCTCGATCGGTTTACCACAAAATATAATAACTTGGGATCCGTGGAATAAGGGAGGAAGAAAAAATAAAACTGACAGTAAGAGGAGAAAAGTTGATAAATTTAATCACCTTGTCAGCGCTCGAGGTAGTTCCCCAAAACGTAAAAACCATACCGATCATACAGCAGGAGATGAAGCACGTGTGACCACCAATACAGTCGAAAGTTCGCCATTTATGTATGGAGTGCAAGAATCGTCCTACGAGTATACGCCGTACCAGCATACCAGAAAATCAGTTGAATTTGTTAACGAAGTGTTGGTGGTGTACTTTACAGGAGATGAAATAATAACCAAATCTACGGAACCGTTGAAAAAAGAGATTGACCAACAGGCCCGCAATAAAGAAATGAGACGAGGGCACATAGATTGTACTATGATTGGTAAGAAACGATTTAGACCTGAAGATTATATGTCTTCTTGGTTTACCAAAAAATAAATAAACATTGCAATATAAATAAATTATGTAAAAGAAAGTAAATTTAATAAACGTGCTTACACAAGTTCCACTTAAGCTGAAACAGTTTTCGTGTGAAAGGAACATGAAACTTGGGGTCGAGTTTTTTTATTGCACAAAAGTTTTTGGGTGAAATTACTTGATTAGAAAAATGTAAATAGTACCTACTGAACTTTTCAAACCCTGTTGTTATTTTAGCAAAAAGCATTTTGGATGATGTGTTTGAAATAATTATTATTACGACGATTATTAAAAATTTTATGAGTTATGAATTATTTTTGTTCTCCAATTTCACGAATTAAAAGCTCGAGTGATGTGTGTCATGATATCGTTAATCAACAGTCACAATAAATTAAAAATTTTAAATATAATATATGAATTCCGTTCTGGATGTTGATGTATGATATGCAACGGTATAGACGCTGGACAAAATTGTTGAAATAACTGGTCACTTGGTCTATGATTAATGGTAGGTACAGACGATATTATTCAAAAGTCTTTTGTTCTTCATGTCATTTTACATTAAAAGCAGCTCTTTTGAAAACAGACAATTACTAAACACTTTTGTATTATTTTTTAACCATTATCATATCCTGCGTGGTACTTACATTGTTGTGTAAAATTTCGACATTTAAATGTTTTCTAGAATTTTCAAAACAAAAACCAAAATTACCCGGTTAATTATGCTTTCAATATAATATGATTTTGTTAAATTTATATTACCGATTTCATAAAATCTCTTGTGGAGCATAAAATGTAGGTATACTACTAAATATCTTTAATCGACTATTAAATGTTAATAAATCGAGACATATAGCAAGACAAATAAGATTTATTGTTAAATTAATAAAATATCGAGTGTTCAAAACTGTATTAAATTCCCATGGCAAATCACCTGTAAAACGGGCACGTCATATTTATTTTAGTGCTATATCATTATCTGGTCGGTACACGCACTTATAAAATATGCATGATTCATTCGTGACAACTAGACATTTGTATAATTTGGGGTAAATTATTTTTACACCAATTCTTGAATAAAAAAATACATATTTAGTCGTCTTGTAATCATTAAATACATAACTACTATATTTAAACTTGATAAGAATACAATTTTGTGGTTAGAAATAATTCTTAATGACTTTTTAATATCTGTTGGTTAAAAAATTAAAGTTATATTACCAACTCGAGAGGGTAGTTTATCTATCTTTGTTATTTACAAGAACTCAACTGCGTGTGCAGTTATTCTGTCCTAACGAAATTGTAACATAGATATACCTTATGAAAATATTCTATGGTATAGACCAAACACAACTACTTGAGGTGACAAGAAGAAGTAAAATAAAATGAAAAACTAAGAAAATTTAGTATTTTTAATTATTTGACCAATTTATATTGGACTCTTTGAGAGCAATTTATTTTCGGTTCACATAAAAAATAAAATTTTTTTAGAAAGTTTTATTTTTTACAACATCGTTTTCCGTAAAAAACAAATAATTGCGCATTAGACTGGAAAGTAATCACTTTCCGACCAGTAGGTTGGAAAGTAAAATAAAATAGCTTTCCTGTTGGTTGACAGCTGAAAGTAAATAATAAACTAGTCGATTGATACGTGGTTTAAGTAGTGTAACTCGATATTAACCATATCAATATTTTAGAAAACCAAAACAATGCACGAAACACTTTTTCTTGTTCTAAATTATTAAAAACAATATCAAAATATTGCTATGGTAAATAATTAACTGTTTCCCGACTTATTAAAATTCAGGAACAGGTCGATTATTAACTAACTTAGTTGGAAAGCTCGCCCACGGACGGGCAGCTAGACGGTAGAACTTTTTTTTAGCGGCATAAATTAAAAAATTCCTATCGCTAACCTAAGATCGACCGATGAATCTCTATTTTTTAACGATCTAAATAAGAACAACATTGCTTCTTAATATTGCCAATATTATTTTATTTAATTTCTTTGTTTTCTTATATTCTTATATCTTTGACGGGTGGTATTTTCACTAATTGCCGTTGCTTCTTCTTACTTTTTCTTTTTCCAATTATTCTTCTCCTCGTTTTACTTTTTTATTTCTCTTCCTCGTTTCTTTTCTTCTTCTTTCGGTGCCTAGTCCCTCAACACTCAATCCCATCCAATCTCTAATATTTCTTATTTATCTTTCTTTCCCGTCCGATTATTCCCTCTATTTTACCTGTGATTATAAGTTGTGGAAGCTCGTATTTGTTACTACGAAGTAATATGTGGCCTAGTTAAGTTGTTTTTCGTTGTTTTATCGTTAATAACAATTCTCGATAACCGTGTTGTTAGATATTCCATTCGTCCTGAAGATTTTTAACATTTGTCGAAATACTCACATTTCAAATGCCTCTACTCTTCTCATCATGTTCACATTCAGCTTCCAAGCTTCCATACCATTAAGCAAGACAGAGTAAACGTAACGCTTTACCACTCGATATCGGAGTTTCAAGCTCAAGGTACGACTACACGGTTCTCTTCTCATCAATTCTGTTTTCGTTTTCATCTTCATCTTATATCTTTGACTGGGGATGAATCTTTACTAATTGCTGTTGCCTTCCCTTTCTCTTTGTTTTTCCATTTCTCCTCTTTGTTTTTCCATTTCTCCTCTTTGTTTTTCTTCTCAATAATCTTGTCTACGTCTTCGGATTTTTCTAACTAAAAATATGACATGCTGTAGCAGAAACAGCAGGTTTTCGGCTTTTTATACAGGGTACTGACTGAATTAGCCGAATATAAGAAATTAACATGTAAAACCTTATTTATGCAAATTCCTGCTTCACTAATTATTTTAGAACAAAAATAAAAGACACAAAAGTTATGCAAAAATATAAACTATGAATGATAAGATCATTAGATTTTATCTAGTTTTACTTAAAAGGTCAAAAAATGCTTTTGAAATTGTTCAAAGTTTCACTTATCAGACTGGCTATATAACTTCCCAAGGTAATTATTTTTGAAAATGGATATTAAATTGAATTTATTACCTGGCCAGTCTGATAAATGAAAATTTTTATATTACACTGAATTTTTATTTGTTTTTTATACCTTGACAACGAAATATATTATATGCTATAATAACCTAGGGCGTATATATCATAATGCCTGCTTATTATGCCCTTTCAAGAGCAATTATTATATATACATTTCACCGCAAACTAGAAAATTTAGCAAAATCAAATTTAGAATTTATAAAAATTTTTAAATTTTCTCAAATTCAAATGCAGTGTAATATAAAACGTTGTATGCATCATTGGCATTATGACCTTTTAAATTGGTTGCCCTCGACATAAACATCGTCATAATGCCTTTGATACATAAATAACTAAGTATTATAATTTCAAAAGCAATTTTTGACTTTTTAACCCTTTAATGCATGATTTTTTAAAAGTAATAAAAAAATATATAATGTATATATTTATAAAAGAAAAAGAACTCAAAATAAAAAATTTTAAGTAAATTTGTGGTTTTTAGTATGTATTTATGGTTAAATTCAAAAAATATAAGAATAATACAATACGTAGAAAATCAAAATTCAAAAAATTTAAAAAGGAGACAATTAACACATAACAGGTCTGGATTAAGAAAATTTGAAAAAATGAAAATTTCGTAATACGAAGTACAATATAACGTTATTTCATGGTTATTGCCATTCTTCAGTTGCACGCATCGATTACGATTACATTGTAAAATAAGAAGAAAAAATTTTTCAAACTAAACAAAATTATCGACTAAATTGTACAAAATTGACTTACCATAACCTCCAAAGATTATCAAAACTGAACTTGTTACACGAGGTATGAATAATTTAAAAATGATTTGAACTAAGAAATTCGTTTACCTAGCACTGCTAGTTTGAAATCCGAAGGCACTGCCCTCTTAATATGATTTCTAAAAACTTTGAAAAAATTCAAAATTCAAAAATTTACCACGTTTTTTAACCGTGAGGCGTAAAACTAGAAAAAGAACTCAAAATAAAAAATTTTAAGTAAATTTGTGGTTTTTAGTATGTATTTATGGTTAAATTCAAAAAATATAAGAATAATACAATACGTAGAAAATCAAAATTCAAAAAATTTAAAAAGGAGACAATTAACACATAACAGGTCTGGATTAAGAAAATTTGAAAAAATGAAAATTTCGTAATACGAAGTACAATATAACGTTATTTCATGGTTATTGCCATTCTTCAGTTGCACGCATCGATTACGATTACATTGTAAAATAAGAAGAAAAAATTTTTCAAACTAAACTTTCAAACTAAAATTTTTTGAATTTTGATTTTCTACGTATTGTATTATTCTTATATTTTTTGAGTATATATTTATACCCATTATTCATAAAAAATATCAAAAAATATCAAAAAGTCTGCGGCTATCGAAATAGCCAACGAAAATATGTTGTGTATATGTAATTTATATGCAGTAGGAAGTTAATTTTAGTTATGTTTCAGGGTGAAATCTTTTGAGGCAGTTGTTTTTTTTATTAAAACATAATTTCAAACCAAATGTTTTACAAAATGGAACAAAATGAAAAAGCAAAGTTGAACAAATGTCCTGCTTTCATTTAAAAGATTACCCTGCTATAACTACAACGTCGAGAACGGTATGTTGTAATTCGGCAACGGTATGCATTAAAGGGTTAAGTAAAAGCTAGATAAAATTTAATGTTCTTATCATTCGTAGTTCAATTTTTTTTTATTATTATTGTGTTTTTTATTTTTTTTCTAAAATAGTTAGGGAATTCGGAATTTGCGTAAATAAGTTTTTACATGTTAATTTCCTATGATTGGCTAACTCATTCAGCACCCGGTATATTAGGATATGATAGTAATATTAAACAATTAAACTATAAATAACAAGTTAAATTCAATAATATAATCAAATATATCTTAAGCTTTTGACGATATTATATATTTGATTATATTATTGAATTTAACTTGTTATTTATAGTTTAATTGTTTATTTTCTCACAAGTTAAGATTTACATATTTAGATAGTAATATTACTAAATTTTAATTGTTTTTTCTTCATTATTTTCATTTTCAAATATTTTTAGTCCTAACTTTAGTTTAATATATTTTTCGGTTGGTAAAAAAATCGACCAATCAGAGAGTTTCGTTTTTCACCAAAAAATGACACGCTGGAGCAGTGAGCTGGGATTTTATAGATTAGAAAAGAAGGAAAGGATTGTGAAATAATGCTATGTACAGACCTACCTACAATTTACTATTTAATTTTGAGTTACCCGCACAAATATAAGGTGTAGTAAAAAGAAATCCATTATTTTTGCATGAAATAGAAAGCATTAATTACCATAGATACCATAGATGATCCGATTTAGGTCAAATATGCACCGTTATGTTCGATAAATTGTTGCCATTATGAAGTTAATTTCAGTATGCCTCTCTCATAGAAGCCCTCGTCCCTATTGGCAAAGAATTGAGATAGTCGATTTTCACAAACGTCTCTTGAAGCAAATTTTTCTCCAAAAAAATTGTTCGCCATGGACAGGAATAGATGGTAATCACTTAGTGCCAGGTCCGGACTATAAGGTGGATGCATAAGAACCTCCCAACCAAGCTCTCGGAGCTTCTGGCGAGGCACTATCGATGTGTGTGGCCTGGCGTTGTCCTAATGAAACATAATTCCTCTCCTATTGGCCAAAGCTGGCCGCAACTGGGCAATTGCTTCCTTCAGAAGGTCCAATTGTCGACAGTATAGTTCCGAGTTAACAGTTTTGCCGTAACTGAGTCAACAAAACTGAGTCAACTATTCACAAAACTGTCAGAAATGTATTTTTAGTACGAAATGTCATCTTTTTAACGCCATTTAGTAAAACTAGATCGGACTTATACAACGGACTTAAACAAACTTGTTTTATTCATTCCGTGAAAATTACTGAATTTTACAGAAAAATATTCTAATATTCCGATTTTAAAAATAATAGAGATCATAAAAATAAAAAATAAAAAAATCTAAATATAAGTTTACGAGTTACAAGACATCAAAAAATCACACCGCAATTTTAACGTTATTTGAAGCTGGAAATGAGCAATGTGAAATTGTTCAAATGCTGCGCAATCTTCAACAGGCCGTTTCTAATGCCATCAAACGTTACAAAGAACTGAAAGGTAATGATAAAGACCAACCCGGGAAAGAAAAAAAAAGTTCTGTTAACAGTCACCGAAATGGTAACATCATCAAACTTCGGATTCAACAAAATCCGAGACTCTCAATGCAAAAAGTGGCTCGTGAAACTGTTATCTTGCGAAAGTCGGTTCGACGAATAGTGAAAAATGAGCTTAAGAAGAAGGCTTATAAGATGTAAAAATCCCAAATGTTATAGGATGAAAACAAGCAAGTATGACTTCAATGATGCCGTGCTTTTCATCATCGCACCCCTACTCAAAATTGAAAAAATTTCGTTTTCATTAATGAAAAACTTTTTTACAATCGAACTATTTCATAACCGTCAAATTGATAGGTATTGGTCAGAAGAAACTTGATGCATTCGTTGCCCAAGTTAGGTAACTGCATAAATGAAAAAGTTTCAGTTTTTCTTTTGATCGCATAGTTTTTTCGAAAAAACTTCTGAAAATTTCTTGATTCTCAATTTTTCTATATCTTGCTACTTGCTTAACCATATATGGATTTTAGGCGTTAGCTATTATTGCTACTTAAAACAGTCATATTTCAAATTTCTGGGAAGAGGGGAGGGCATTTCGGAAAAAATAAACTTTTTTACATGTTTGTTCACTTTTTTGAAAGTATAGCATATTTAGAGATTTTATAACTCCAAACGCTTTAAAAAAACACGTTCAAGTCGGCAAAAAAACAATAATATGTATTTTAGGCGTTAGCTATTTGCTACTTAAACTTAGTTCTTTAGATTCGTAGCGTTGAGGCAGATGTAGTCATATTTCTACTTTATGGGGGAGAGGAGAATTCTGCAAAAATAATCAAAATATTGCAAAATATATAGATAATTAGTAAGTAAATTGGTTTAAAACACTATAAAACATTGGTTTGGAGAGGACTATGACCCCCGTAGCCACCCCCTTATGACTGCCTTTGCGTTGAGGTTTTTATAACACTCAGATCTTCTCTGAGTATGCACATAATAATCAAGTAAAGATAGCACGTTAGTTAATAAATAATAATAAAAATTACAAATTTAACATTTTCTTTAAATTTGAAATTTAAAGAAATTTAAAGAAAAGAAAAGAACAGTTGAATATCTTTAAACAAAATACCCAACAAAACGAAGTTAAATCCCATTAACTGTAGTACACTGCACAGCTCAGAATTATAGATTTAAAAAAATATAAGTTTCATTCAGCATCATCAATAAATCTGTGGTCTATGGGTAAAACCACTTAAGTCACTTTTTGACGATTTAGAGTTTATTGCACCATCAGATGCAGAAAGTTGAGCTCAATGTTTTGGTAAAATTACCAAGTCATTCGGCCAATAAATAACGAGATATTGAGAAATGAAAAAAAACTTAGTACAGATTTTAATGGGGCATGTGGCCACAAATGTGGTCATATCTCAAAACCTTATTTTTGGATCTCTTTAATGGTGTCAGCACAGATATAGTGGTATTTCCTCATAATTGAAATAAAACAACATTGAAATAATCTAACCACTTGATTTATTAACTATTGACCGGTTTCGGTGGAAACTTCCACCATGTTCACAATAAAAATAAAATAAAAATACAATAACAGTTTACACACAAATTAAAATTAAGCATGTACATATAAGAAGATAAAGTCGTAAAATTGATACCAGGTATCCACTAGCCTGTTATCGTCGAATGTAAACTCAGCCCGCATCAAACAGTTTTAACAGCGGTGAATATGTCTCCGGGAGGACCTCATTGATAACGATCTTTCTGCTGTTTTTTAGGTTTCTATTTATTTCGATCATCTCTAGCTTCTTTCTATCTTTTTCCCCCACGTGTAGCACTCTTGTGTCGTCATTACTACTTTTGAATGAGTGTCCCTCTTCCAAGAGATGTCTTGCGAAGTTTGAATTTTCCGGCTTTTTGTTCTTCCATGCTCTCAGGGGTTCTTTTATTCTCGTGGAGATTGCTCTACTTGTTTCACCCACGTAGCTCCCCTCACATTCGTTGCAGAAAATTTCATATACCCCCGGTCTTTCTTTGGGGTCCGTTTTATCTATTGGTTTATAGCATTTGTTTTTTAGGGAGCCGTAATTGCTAAACCCAACTCGCAAACCCTCTCTTGTCATCTTCTTGGCTACCTTGTTGGTTACATTTCCCAAGTAGGGTATCACCATCCATCTTCCCCGCTCCTCCACTCCTTCAAGTTGCGTGATTGCTCTCACCCTCAGCTTTCTTTTTATTTTTTGATTGATATCTGTCACCATCTTTGTATTATAGCCATTTTCTATGGCTATGGTTTTTATGATATCGAGTTCTTTTTTGTAGGACTCGCTGCTCATGGGTACCTGGTTGGCTCTATAGATCATACTGTTGTATGCCGCTTTTTTATGCTGGTCGTGATGTCTCGATTCTTCATGGATTGTTTGTTGTAGACGTATGTGTAGGTTTTCTGTAGAACCTGAATGTCAATCTAGTTTCTACTTTTTTAATTGTTAAATCTAGGTAATTTAATTGATTGTTATTTTCCACCTCCATTGTGAATTGTATATTGTTATCGATGGTGATTATGTAATTCAGGAATCCATCCAACTGTCGTCTCGTACCCGTCCAGATACTATATACGTCATCAACGTACCTTTTCCAGATCTTTACGTGCTTCACCATTTGTGAACCAGAGCTCAAAATCTTTTTCTCTAACCATCCCATGTAAAACTTCGCCAGGAATAGGGATAAGGGATTTCCCATTGCCAGTCCATCTTCCTGGTTATAATAACCTGCATTAAACTGAAAGTGATTACCATCCAGCACAACCCTCAGGATCTCCAACATCTCAAACTTTTGCATCGGCTTCAAACTTGATTTTGCCAGTTGTAACTGGGCGTGCTTAATTAATTCTACTTTTGGTATGCTGGTAAATAAATTTTTAACGTCAAACGAGACCATTATGTCCCTTCTATTTATTTTTAATTCACCTAGCTCTTTTAATAATGCTTTGGAGTTCAAGATCGAATGCTTTGCCGCGAACTCCGGGACCTCCTTCAAAATCTGAAGCACTCTCTTTGAGAGTCTGTATTATCTTGTTGTAGTTTGTGGTAGGGTTTCTTTTCAATTTTTCAAACTTCCAATTTCCAAACGCCAAAATTTCCAAACACCATCTCAAATAAAAATTCTCGTATAAGTTCAAAACTAAATACCAATGTAAAATTTAATAAAATGCGAATGTAAATCTTACTTCCTCATGTATCGCCATATCTAATTCAATTTCACGAAACCTTCAATTGTTAATTTTAAATTGTATTATACATTTTACCAATTATAGTATATTACAATTAATTTTACCAGTTAAATTCAAATTGTCTTTATCTTCCTAATCTTCATTTCAATTAAATCACTAATCAAACTTACCAAAAACTTTCAAATTTATTATAACCCAAAGTAAAAGTCGCAAAATAAATTTAGGAAAGAAACTTCGTCTCATCTGTTTCTGGGTGCCACTTTTGGCAAGAGCCTGGTTTCCCCACCTAGCTGCTGCTACTTTAACTAGTTGGCCGGAAAATCAGAAAATATAAAATATTTATAAACTTTTCATTATTTTCACAAAATTTACAGATAAAACTGAAATTAAATATTAAATAATCGATGAAGGATTTTGGAACACTTTGGAATATATGCATCTGTATGAGACTTACCCTGGTGCAATACCATTTATTACACCAATCTGCAATTGTCTTTTCTTTGCCAGAACCTTTTAAAATCAGTAACATTACTTCATCATTCTATTGATCTAGCAAAGTCTACAAAATAGAGAAAAAAAATATTCATTATAAAATCAACATACCCTCCACAATCGACCAAGTATGACTACAAATTCAATTAATCTTTACCGAAGAATTTTAATAATTCAATCTGTTTCTTTGCAAACTGAGGACTAAAATCCAAAACGCATAAAGGAATCACTATGTTTGATTGAAAAGGTGATGTAATAATAATAAGGTTGAAACGAAATTTGACTCGTTAGTGAATAGGTCAACACATCCACAAAGAAACATAGTTTTTTAAATAAAAAGCTAGCTATCGTGAATTGAAATTGAAGAGGGCAAAACAAACCATATGGTTTATTATTAAAGATTATTACTAACAATATTCTTTGTTAAAGATTATTCTTCGCATCAAACCAATATCAGAAAAATATTTTCGTTAACCTGAAATCTTCCGACAGGTGCAGATTATCATTATGTCATTGCAAAACCAAAACAAATTCTGGAAACCATATTGCGAATTAAAAATTTTCGATGCTATCGTCTAGCTCACAGATTATGTTAGTTTATTTCGGCTGCCCTTGCAACCTGTTTGGGTTTTTAGGTAGAAATTATTGGTTTTTAACCTTAACAGTATTGTTTTACCATACTAGTTAGACTAGACAACTTGAAACCTAAAATTTTAAAAAATTAAGAAAACGTCTTATTTTTCGCAAATTTCGGGATTAGTAAGAAAATTTGCATTTTATGGATAATTTTTTTTTGAATTTACCAAGACTAAATCAGTTTTCAGTCCAACCCTGGTAAAAGTAATATTATAACAAGTTGATCTACTGAAGTGAGTATTTTTAATCAAACAAGCATATTTACTAAAGGTTGGATATTCCATAAGTATAGGTAACGTGTGAATAAATATTCATAATACGATAAGTAATACAATTATTGTGTCAAGTCTATTTCAGATACACTTTTATATTTCTGCAGTAACTTGGTAATAAACCGAATATAAAAAAAAAGTTAAAAAAAATAGTAAAGTATATTATTAAAAATGTTTTAAATATCTTCTTGTTAATAATATAGTATTCAAAAAAGCTATCGGATGTACAGAGCCGCATTAAGAATTCAAACTGCTAAATTAATAACCGATAGTTTCGACCTCGGTTATGATTTATCAAATAGAATTGATCTCATTAGACCCATTATGATGAATAGCAATTATAAATGAAACTTTGCATTTTTTTTCAACTGTCTCTTGAAAACTTAAAAAAATCTCAAATATGAAATGCCCCTTGGATATTTGTGTAAAAATTTACAAGCTTTATTTACAACGTGAATTATATATAATAATTTATTAATATTCCTACAAAAAGTCCTGCGGTCGCTCTTAACAACAATACTATAAGGAGGCAACTTAGAATATTAGATTAATCTTGGGTAGAAAATTATATATCATCATTTTCTAGTTAAATGTATCTCATTTTAGGAGTTAAAAATTGCTTGTCTTATTTATTTTGTTTCCTGCGTATTATTATTAATAAATCAATAAATTAAACAAGTAATATGCATTACTTGCATATGTATTGAAAATTTAATTTGATGCATTTGAGTGGGACTACCATCGCTGATTTATCATCTTGTCAGATTTTAATTTGACATATATATTACGTTTTATTTGTAATACGGATCTGATTAATTGAATCCTAAATTACCATAACTTTTTAATTTTTTTAAATCAATAAACTAAAATATAAAAAAAATAAACCAGTTGATCTTATCTTTATCTATCTAGACTTATCTAGTCCTACACTATTCCTATTAATTCCAGCTAATCGATAATTTGTACTATATTTTAAAACGAATGATATGAAAGGCAACCACTTCAAAGTGGCAAAATTTCAAAGAATTCAAATGGTTTCCATATAATTCTATTGTTTCTGACTTGCATTGGCTTGTATCTGCTTCTTGAAAATACAAAAATAGGCACTTGGGATGTAGAACTTAACTTAAAATCAGCTAAATATCCAAATCCAATCGAATCTATATATTTTTCGAATAAGATTTACATGCATTTTAGCAATCTTGCTAAAACATTGAATCTTGAACTAATAATCAAAATTGCACTAACATATTGATGCCCAAGATGGCGATAATACATTCTTCTAATTTCTTCTTCCTTGAGTGGTAATATTGAGATTCGCTTGTTTTTATTGCCAATTATGACATAAAATTAGAGTTAAAATAATTGACCCTCAAGTATATGTGGTTATTATACATTTATTTTACACGAAAAGATTGTAGGTAATTATGAGACTTTCTGATATGAAGAGTTGTGTGTAAGTATATTAGCCAATAATATTATTGAAGATGTATTACGGGTTTGCATCTCGGCTCAGATAGCTGCACATTTGCAATCTAAAAGCTCAATATCTTTAGATTTTCTAACTAAGTTAACAACCCATTAGAGTAAATCATTAGTGTCATAATAGAACCAATAAGTGCCAAGAGTAGACGTCTGAGCACACAACTGGAAATAACAATACCAAGTCCTGAAATTGGAAGAAGAAAGATAAAGATGGATATACCTAGTATTTCGATGTGACGCTGTTGGACTAAACATATTGTAGAGGGATAGTTTTGCCCCAATATTTTTTAAAATCTTATTTTGGCAATTCCAATATTAAAATAATTACCTAAATTATTATGTCATGATAACTTCAGTAATTATTAGATTTACCTGTAATGTTGACAAAACTTATAAAAATAGCTTTCTGTTTTTATATGATTTTCAGAAAATGTATAACGTAACTTGGCAATTATTTCTTACAGACAGTAAATTAGCTGAAATGACAACGTGCGGAAAATTTAATAGTCTGAAAAGTTTGGATTTATCAGACAACGACATCTTTAACTTGATGGACGTACTGGAATCGGTGCAAAGTTTGGAAAAATTAATCAGTTTGCAGCTAGAAGGAAATCCTTGTGCAGTTAGTATATTTTTCAGATATGCTATTTATTTTGATATATTATAATCCTACTCAAAAATAAATTTTTATTTAGATCAGGTTTCTGCATCTAGAGTAATCAATACTCTTGGAGTTTACTCCAACAAAACTAGAAAGCAGCACTAGTCGGAAGAGCATAATTTTAATTTAATAATATAATTGAGATATTATTTCAAAAATTTAAATAAATTACATCTCTCTAAATTTTCTTATTTTTAGACCAGTTATTCATATCAAAATGCCGTATTTAAGTATTTACCT
The DNA here is from genome assembly GCA_949152465.1 of Cantharis flavilabris. Lineage (NCBI taxonomy): Eukaryota > Metazoa > Arthropoda > Insecta > Coleoptera > Cantharidae > Cantharis > Cantharis flavilabris. Next base: position 16,948,405 of record OX424435.1, read on the forward strand.
CACTTAGTTTATTTGGACAACACTAAAATTTTACATAGCGATAAGCATCATAAAAAGTTTAAGCCGTATAATTTATCGAAAGCTGCGTTAACTTTTACATGCCATAGAATTATTGGTCTTCAAGCACCTCCTAAACAAGTAAGTGGATAAGTTATACTTCTAGTTTAAGTTCTCAACCGAAAAATTTAAGAAAGGTGTGATTCAATGTTTTCACATAGAAGTTTCCCTTCCACTATTGGAAGAAATAGTTATAGAGCCAGAAGAAGTACCAGAAGTTGAAGATGAAAATCTTGAAGAAGCAGGTAAAAAGAATAAGAAAGGCTCGAAGAAAGGATCCAAGAAAGAGTCGAAAAAAGGATCAAAGAAGAAATCTGGGAAAAGCTCTTCCAAAAAATCTAAAAAAGGAGGCAAGAAAGGTGGTAAAGAATCGGTGTACAACGCTGAAGATGAATACGAACAAGAAGTAAAATCTCGTGTTAAAAATACGTCTTTTAAAACTGAACGTATAAATTGGTCAAAAATTATTCAATATCCTGAAGATGCACTAATTGTTGAATCACCACTGGAAGATTTGCTGGCGATGAGAAACACTTTTCGAAGTACCGTTAACGTCAAAGTTATATATCTTAAGGTTAGAGTTCGTACTCAGAGTTTATTTGATTATAAACAGTAATTATTAAACCGTAGATCGAACCACCTCAAAAACAGAAAGGTAAAAAAGGCAAAAAAGGCAAAAAAGATAAAAAAGATAAGAAAGGAAAGAAGGAAAAGAAAGGCAAAAAGGGAAAGAAAGGGGATTCGTCAGCTTCAGAGAAAGGAAAAGTTGTCGAAGAGCCGAAAGAGCCTCAAGAAACAATTCTGAAAAAAATAACTTTGGCAAACTTTTCTTGCGATTTGCACAGTATTAACTGGAGTGATAAAACCGTAGACTTTTATTGGGCAGTTGATTTGAAAAATAATCAAAAAGCTACTCGGGTGGAAGGAAGTTTACGGGTAACTTCCGTCAATTGTTTTGCACAAAATTTGTCATTTTTATTTTAGGATGTGATTTATGTTGAAGGAAAAGGTAAAAAAAGTGCCGGTAAGGATAAAAAGAAAAAAGAAGTTGGCGAAACGGCGGAGCCAATAGTAGAAGAAGTTTCTAATAAATCAGTTTTACCTAAAGTTTTCACGTGCCAAGTAGGATTTGGGTTAAAACGATTACATTAAGCTTATTATTATTGTAATAAATGTGTATCGTTTATAGTTCAGTGTTACTCAATCGTTGGTTCGCACATCTAATCTAATCGGACGGCGAAAAAAAAGTACAAAACTGAAAAATATTTATTGGTTGGCAATTTCGTACACAATAATAATTAAAAATTATTATTTAAATAAAATTGTCATCGGTCCACGGTGCGTCTTGAGTTGAGAAGCCCTGTTTATTTGCTCTTATTAAATATTCAGCATTCAATTTTTCTATCAAGTCAATGGACGTCACCTTAAGCAATACAGATTGGTCGTAAAATTACAGGATTTCATTAAATAATTGTTTTGATAACAAGATTAATTTCACTGGACCATTACACAGTTTAAATTTACTTACAGTAGTTGTTAATAATAGATATAACAAACATATCGGTTTTCTGCCAATTCGCAATTATTATAATAAAAAAGTAAACTTGAATATGGATCGAAGAAGATCGTCGGTGAGATCTATTAAAGGTGATATTAAAAGGGGGAATTGGGCTAATAAAACTGAATTCTTATTGTCGTGCATGGGATATGCAATTGGAATAGGAAATGTATGGAGATTTCCCTATTTATGTTATAGGAATGGAGGAGGTAATGGAAAAAATTATTGTAACTTTTCATACCTAATAACTTTTTAGGAGCATTTTTGGTACCTTATTTGTTGATGTTATTTTTTTGTGGAATTCCATTATTTTTCATGGAAACTACTCTTGGCCAATTTGCTGGTACTGGATGTATAACAATGTTTAAAATCGCGCCCCTATTTAAAGGTAAGTAATATGTTTGTAATTCCAAAATTTTATTCCACACTAAAACTTTTAGGTGCCGGTTATGCCATCATAATTGTAAATTTCATATGTACAACTTATTACAACGTGATTATTGCTTATCCTCTTCTGTTTTTGGCAAACTGTTTTAGTGCTAAATTACCGTGGATAGATTGTGATAATTCTTGGAATACTGATAAATGTTTGTCCGTAAGAAATGTAAACATAATAAATTCATAATTTACTGATTAATTAATTAATTTTAGCTCAGCGATAACGATTTATTAGTAAAAAATTATGTCAATCGTACAGATTTGGATCTTGAAAATGCAACAATTATTTTGCGAACCAAAACTCCTGCTGATGAATTTTTTCAGTAAGTCACTAATTAAAAAAATATAATTACGGAAAACAATACTATACTTAATTATATTAATATAGTATTTCCCACATCAAAATTTAGATTACATTTTGAACTATGACTTTCTTATTTTGTTTTTTAATGTTTTTCCACAAACAATGATATAAAATAAGTAAATATTACATTAACTGTATAGACGCTAACACATGATGATTTGCAAGCTTTCAAAAATGTTTTGCTCTGATAATAAAATTAAGAATACCAATGCAATAATGTGTAATAGTATGTTTTTGAGTCAAAAAGTGTTAGTTGTTACAATGAAACTCGGTTGTAGTGAATTACACAAATCTGGTACAAGTTTACTTTAGTAAGAATTGCCAAGAAAAATGCGGTTATCAAAAATAGAAGACCAACAGGCTGATTCCTGCACTTTACATGCATTTATTGTAAGAAAGTGTAAATTATTTTAAGCAATTATTTTTGTAAATTTTTGTTTGCCACATTAAATTTGCTAAATCGCAAACATTTTTAGGGCCGATTTTACCAACCAAGTTGATTTTGCTACAAGTTACTAACATAATAGAATGTGGATATAAAGAATATTATGGATATTGCTAAGTCATTTGAAAAATTGTAGCCAATGGCTTTATATAAAAATATCTCTGCTTGGTAACTTCTGACAAATGCATTCGAGTTATTATTATTACTCCGTAATTCCTTGACGGTGCATCATACCAGCACCAGACTAAAATTAACGTATGTTACATTGATCTACTCAAGGAAAAAATATTGGAACTCTGAAATTCCCCAGGCCAGTATTATGGTAACAGTTATTAAACAGCCTGGTGAAATGCCTTGCAGTAAATTTGGATGCAAAACTAAAATGAAATATTAATATCAAGCAGAATATACTATTCTGAATATATATCCTCGGATATACAGGATGTAGGTAATTATTTACCCATCGTTAGATTTCACTCAGTGACGACGCCAGGGGTGGTCCAGGGTGGGCACCCAGATAAATGCCCACCCAAATATTTTAAGTACTTATTTCAATAATGTATTTTTTTGAGTTTATTTATAAATCTTGTATGCTCCTGCGCACCTCAAATATATGGGACCCAATTTGTGCCCACCCATCTCAAAAATGCTGGCGCCGTCGCTGATTTCACTCTCCTTCTCTGCTACATACCTTTCATCAGCACTCAGGATCTATGGAATGTTAGAAAGATATTCAGGCTTTATCTCACGGTTGTTCGGCCATACTGACTTCGGGAATTACACAAAGTTGTTTGCTGCATTAGTATTTAAATTTTGCAACATAGTTTAACCCGTAATTTAAACAGCGTTCTATCACACACTTACTGCACGCTTCTTGTCATAGTTTTTCTATTTACTAGATTGTTTGTCAAAGTTATTTTTTTAAAAAAAGATATTTTCTTACATTGTTATTATTCCGTAACAGTGAACAAGGAAACTTATGTTTTTATAAATTTAAATTCCGAATTTATTTCTGTTTCTTATCTCTTTTAGGTATAGGATATAAAAATCTTTATATTTCTGAAGAAAAAGATAAAAATTTAGATTTAATATTAAAAAAACAAAAATGATTTTCGCTGTTCATGCTTTCGAGACTCTACTGTAATTAACAAAAGGCAAATAATTATATTCATTGTTAGGTATCTATAAGATCATTTATTTAATTGCATTCAAATAACCAACTGACTGCGCATTTAATCAATTAATCAATAATTATTCAATTTAAAAAATTTAAAAAAAATTTGATACTTAATGATAGAAACACTACAAGTTTACTTAATTGCGGATTGCTAAAAGGATGTCTTTACCTAACAAATATTTATTTACATACTATAGTTTTTCAGGCAATCTTCCAAAACGGTCAAAGGTATATATCATTTCCAGGGCTGTCTGTGGGCGTTAGGCTAAAATAATTTGGGGCTTATAAATTACATTAAACTAAATGATAATGAAATAAAATATATCATTCATTCGATAACAAATTTTTTAAATACAGTAGAATCAGCTTAATGTGATCACGGATAATGTTATCAGTCGGTTATTGTGATCATTTTGACTGGGAACCGACCGTTTTACTTAGTTTACATACAAAAATCACCTGATAATGTGATCAAAAAACCGCTTATTATCATCACTTTCAAGGAATTTCCTACACAATAATCTCTTTTTCTAAGTATCTTTTTCTGATTTATCTCTGAAATTTTACATATTTTTACAAAAAACGTCACTAATTTTTATTTCTATACAAAAACTAATGAAGTTTTCCGTTTCATGGCGTGTTTCTATTTTTATTTTGCTAAATGTGCACTTTGCTTTATGCATTTTAATTTAAGTTTAGTTTATTCTTGCTAAATTTACCTAATTCTTCTAAAATTCGTTTTTTTCTAAAATTTGCTTATTGTTATCAGTCGGTTAATGTTATCAAAATGTTCTTGGCCCAAAGTGATCACATTAAGCAGATTCTACTGTATTTTATATTTTTGAATTATTAAATCTTTTAATTTGTTTAAAAAATAAATATAAAATATTTTGTTTCAGCAACAAAATATTACAAATGTCTGGAGGAATAGATGAAATTGGAGGTATAGTTTGGCCTCTGTTCGCTTGCGATGTCATAGCGTGGGTGATAGTTTATTTGTGTATTATGAATGGAGTCAAATCTGTAGGAAAAGTAGTGTACTTTACAGCAACTTTTCCATTTGTAATATTATTCGTTTTATTAATCAGAGGAATAACCTTACCTGGAGCATGGGATGGAATAATGTTTTATATTTTTCCAAAATGGCATGAATTGACAAATTTAAAGGTTAGTTAGTAATACAAATCAATTTCGTAAGTGATTTATTGTTTACATTATTTATTACTGATAATTAAAATCATATGAAGAAGAATTGATCTAAAAAGTAGTAATAGTTAGTACCTACTAAAGGTTTCATATTAATTACCCTAGTAATACATACAGTGGAACCCGCTTATTGTGATCACATCGGGACTTGGGGTTTTTGATAACAATAACTGATTGATAACCAGTGGCGTAACAAGCAGTTGAGGGACCCGTGTGCGAAGTTGTTAACGGGGGCCCTGTTTTTATAAAAGACAAAAATTTTAAGATAGACAAATAACAAAACTACATTAAGGACCAATTTTAGAATAATCGGATAAACTTAGTATAACATTATTCCCGGTATAACAATTACAGGGTTCCCACTTGTTTTTAAAACCTGGAAAATCTGGAAAAGTCAGGGAATTTCATATTTTCAAGTCAAGGAAATTAAATTTTCAGTCGAAGTAAACAATTTAATTTAAAATAATTTTTTAATTTAATTTTATTTTTTAAATATTATATAAATATTATTATAAATTTGTTTTTAAATTTTAAAATTAAAATGATTTTATTTCGGTAAAAATTAATTGTTTTAATTAAAAATATTAAAAATTTAAAAAAATTATTGATTTTAATTTAATTTTAAAATTTAGATTTTCTTACCTATTTATTTTCTGATTTATCGAGATTTCTTGGAAAATTTTTATTCTTTGTCAGGGAAAACCTGGAAATCTCAGGATTTGATTAGAAAAATTTAATGGGAACACTGAATTATTATTGGTAATAATGGTAGGTAATACTAAGTTTAACGTTGTATCAGGTTTATCCGTCTATTTTTAAACCGGACTTTATAGAATAAAAAATAAGTTGGCAAATACATCAATTATTTTTATATTTTAATTAATTATATAATATTTCATTGTGAATATTAGAAATTAAATACTAAATTAATACTAATCCTAAATAAAAAATTAAATACTAGAATTATTTCATTATATTTTTAATGGTTTAAAATTTTTTTTTAAAGATTGAGGAAGGCCACAATAGAACTGGGGGCCCTTTTAGTCGGGGGCCCGCGTGCGTCGCACCCTCCGCACCCCGGTAGTTCCGCCACTGCTGATAACAACATTTTTATTGGTTATTTATTAGTACAATAATTAATTAATAAGAAATAAACCAAATTAAAAAACTCATCTAGAGTTGTTTGCCTCTGCTGCATGCAGAATTATAAAAGTGGGTCTGCACTTTCTGCACACCACATCGCAAAACTTTAAGCGCTCAAATCACGACTCTGTTTTAAGTCATTCATTCCGAATTAAAATTTCCAAAATGTATATGTGTGCATATACTATATGTGGGTGGCTTACGCACAATATTGAAAAAAAATGCTTGAAACTGAAAGCCAACTCCTTTGCTCGTGGGAGAAAATAATCTTAAGCATAATTTGATGACATAAACCGAATTTATGATTACTATAAGCGATGTTTTTTGTGTGTAATCATATACGTTCGGCCCGTTCCTCGCAAAAGTATACCCAAATGATAACATTAACCGTGATTCCAATAAGCGGACTCTACTGTACTTGAAAAACCTAGTATATTATTCCTATATCTTATATCAAAAAGTACTAGATAAGCTATATTGTTTTATAAGAACGGAAAGATTAACTTTTCCTGCTGAGTGAGTTTTACAGATGGGCCATTCCGCGGGAATTGATACCAAAAAGAAAAAAAATTATTTGAAAATATATACACTAAAATACAGAAATAACAAGCTTTATGTTTTCAATTTTCATAATTCAAATGAAATTTTTCAATATATTTTTTGAATATATATATATAATAATATATAATTTTTTGAATCAAAAAACCTATTTTGTTTGAATAATTTTTTTAAGCCAATAAATTTTGTTTAATTTAAATAAAATATTTTTGTTTAAACAAAAATTTGTTTAAATTAAATTAAAATTTTAGGTATTTTATTGCAGTTATCCAAAAATTCTGTTTGATTTAAATAAATTTTTGTTAAACCAAAAAATTTGATTTATATTAAACAGAATTTATTTGCCCTCGGTTTCAATTGCATTCATAACACCCGTTATAAATCTTGTATCACCCGTCACTAACTTTTTTTTGTAAGAAATAAGATGAAAAATAATATATCCTCAAAATACCGAGGTATATCAAGTAGGAAGATAGCTTTAACTGTCTTCTTAGCAATTTATTTTGTAAAACAATTTGTAATTTAGCTAAATTTTGATGATCAGTTAACAAAATAGCGTATTCTGCAAAAGTACGAGTAACAGCCGTCACAAAACTTAAATCCATTATTGCATCTATATTCTTTAATAATTCCAAATATGTTTTTGTTTAATAGTTATTTACCTAAAATTCATGAAAATGATACATTACTGACGAGGAGAAATGTTGAAATACGAGGCACTCTGTGTAGAGTATTTTAAAGCTCCGAGTAAAGTGAGACATTTTCCTGACAAGTATTATATTAAATTTTACCGAAAATCGTAAAACCGAAATTTTAAAACATTATTGAACAACATTTTTAAAATGAGCAAAAATCAAGTTTGTCAATTTGTTGACTACATAGTTACCACAGATAGTTACTGTCAAACAATAATAAGTAACAACTGGTTTGTTACTGCTTCCCTGCGCGTATATAAGCAGGGAACTGTTGTTTTGATGACAATTTTCGGTAAAATTAAATAAAAATATGTAATGCTTTTAATTAATTACACAATATGTAGACATTTTTGTTCTATTAATAGCCGGGATTATAAAGGACAGTTAAATCATTAGTTAGTTATTCTGGAAGTAAATTTACTTGTTCAGTTAAATCTACTGAGTAAATTTTGGGGACTATAAAGCAAAAGTATACTAAAGTTAGTTACCTAGCGATTTAATTTATGTAACGGTTTATTAGAACTAAACTCCTGTCAATTTCATCAATAGTGTCACAATCATATATCATTAATAATAAAAAAAGATGTTCTGTACAGTAAAAAACTGTACAGAAACCGAAAAAGAAGAAGTTTTGGAAATAATACAAGAATATATTAGCATTATAAAATGCAAGAAAATTGATATTAAAAGTTATAAACCTACAAGCGATGCATGGGACAATGTTGCCCTACGTATTAATCCCCCTGCACCACCGGGCCTAGAAATGGGCAACACAGGAAAATGCTTTATGGGGGTTAATTAATCATCAAACCACGACTTGTGCATTTTATTAGAGGGTTTAGCCGTGGTAAACATTAAATACATTTATTTAAAAAATAAAATAAAGAATTATCATTGCACAGGGTTTATTATCGATCTAACAATTTTCGATTTAAGGGAATATTTATGTAAATAATATATACATCTTAATTCGTGAAAAGAATAATATTAAAACTTCATAAAACTATGTTGAAGGGAATATTTATGTTGGAACTTACTGGGGTTTCCGAACACAATGTCAACATTGTTTATGTTGGGTTCTGCTGAGAATTCCCGTGACAAAAACATATATCAGCCCAATAGTTTTAATTTTGTTGGGGTTTGTTGGGCATTTGTAACAGGGATTGAAGTGATCCCTAATAAAAAAACGAACCCAGTGTTAGAGAAACGTTAGTGCAATCAAGAGCATATTTATTGGCGTTACTTCATGGTTTCCTTCAGTAAAACTTTTATCTTTTCTTATCTTATCCTTCTTTTTTCCATTTTTATTTTTCTTTCACCAACCCTAAAAAGCCACCACGGTTTGTTCATTGAAACGAAACCTATCTCTCAAGTCCTCATCGCTTAGGAAATCAAATGGATTAATTCTGCTTCTAAATATACGCAGCATTCATGATTATACTTCCTCATGGTTTTCATCTTCAAAAGAGATTGACGAAATCGTGGTGAAATTTGCAACTACACTTAATTTATAGGTTAAATTAATACCACCATTCAACTAAATAGCGCAAGAATAACGGTCATTGGTCTATTTTGCAAATATTTACTAGTCAAGTAAATATTTATTCCTAGAAATCGATAGTTTAATTTATCCATAGATTTAACCTAGCTAGTAAATTTATCTGTCTTTTATAATACGCAAATCTACGGAGTAAATTTTATTCTAGCAAGTAAATATTTATTTGTCCTTTATAATCCCGGCTATTAGAAATTGTAACAGTTTGAACGTGTACAAATGTAACACCCGTCACCGCGGAATGAGCCAGATGCGAGGCAAAGGCAAGGGGAAACGAGCCGAGAGAACGAAAAACTTGTTTGCAAGAACTGTTCGCTTTTCAAATGAATAAAACCGAATTTTCTCCAAATGATCAAAATCCAAAAATTAAATTCAAATTTTAAATATTTTAAAACAATAAACAAAAGTAAGGTGACATAATTTAATCAGACAATTAATTTAAATTTAAGGTAGTAACATTTTTTAATTTAATTTGCAACTGTCAATTTTAATAATTAGTTGTGAGATTGAAACATTTTTTGGTTATAATTTGTTTTTCAATTAATGATTAAAAATAAAATTTTAAATTGGTAATATTTAAGGATTTTAGGTTATGTAAATGATAAAGTCAAAGTTTACATCCAGTAATTTTTAAATAACTGCTTAAAAATTTGTATTTGAAGTGGTAGATTAAGCTAAAATAATTCTTAGAAAAGGTAGATTTACCATAATTAGTTAATTTTATTAAAATGTCATATTTATAGCAGATCCGGATTAAGGGGGTAGGGGGCTAAAGGGGCTGCAGCCCCGAGCCTCCAATTTTCTAGGCGCCTCAAAAAATTAAAGCAACAAAATTTAAATCACCAAAGCTTACATTTACACAAAATTTTACATTTGATCTAAGCGCGGTTGATCTTTAAACATCAAAAATTTTCGCCTGTGACGCATTTTATTAAAACGTGCAAGACCAAGGGGCCTCCAAAAAGAAATATCACCGGACCTCGCATATCCTTAATCGGCTCTGATTTATAGTGTAAATTTTGCTTTCATTGGAAAGTTTTTTTTTTCGAAAAAACGTTACACTATGTTTTTAGGTATATTTATGTTGATAAAAAAACCAAACTTCAATATCGATTGTTTCTTAAAGCTGGCCACAGACCGGCGTACATGTGTGTCATGCAGGTGTGTCATACATGTGCGTCGTACATGTATGACGGTGCGCTGTTGCCCCTAGACTAGCATACTTGAGTGTCACACATGTAGTTTGATCGTCGACACTACTTTGTAGTTTTTTTAATAAAACTTTATAAGCTGAATCTTTCTTAGCTTTATTCATGTAATCTTTCGATTTAGTTTTCCAGAGACAAGGGTAATTTTTATAAAGTTCAATGAACTCTATCATAAAATCTTTCGTCAAACTTCGTAAATCAGACATTTTGGCTATTGTAATAAAATTATAATAAAAATTTCTTCAATAGACGCGAGACACTGAATTAAATAATTTTAAGAGAAAAGAGTCAAGTTTGTCCACAGACCGTCATACATGCATAAACGTTGATGTGTGACACACATGAATTCAAATAAAATTAAAAACTTGTGCGTCGCGCATGTATGTCATTCTTTGCCCACACACCAGCGAACATCAACGTCGAAACCGGTGTGACGTGTATGTATGACACATATGTACGCCGGTCTGTGGCAGTTGATGTATGACATACCTGAATTCAAGTAAAATAGAAAACTTGTGCGTCGCACATGTATGTCACTCTTTGCCCACACACCAGCGAACATCAACGTCGAAACCGGTGTGACGTACATGTATGACACACATGTACGCCGGTCTGTGGTCAGCTTTAAATAAATAGATATTTGAATATGTTTGTTTTTAAATATCTGTAATATATCTTTGGTGCTTACTTGAAAAAAATTTTTTTTACAGTCACACTATTCGCGATTTACCTTACCGTTGGTCGCGCTCGTGACGCCACTAAATGTCAACAGCATGGCGGCTCTATTACGTACACTACTTGTTTTGAGTTTGATTCTGAATTATTTTATCATAAAAAAAATGATAATTCTCAAAATAGAACACCAAAAAGCGCAACCGTTTAGTTTATAAACTATAAACTTTCTATACCAATAATTGTAGGTACATATTAGATTAACTTAATATTTTTCCGCGTGGTGGCGTTCGTATAATATAAATGGCGATTACCTTCAGCAAAATATTTCAAGATTATTATGCTACAAAGTAGCGGATCCTAGGGTTCCCCAAATATATTGGGTCCAATTTGTGCCCATCTATTTTAAGGTGTACTGTCAATTCATCGCGCGACAATTCATCGCATTAAATACAATTAAAATAGAAACAACAAAAATTTAATATTACAAAATTAATTAAAATAAAAACAACACATATTTTTATAATTGTAGTTGAAAATTATGAGCTATACCTTGAAGAAAATTTAAAATAATAAGTCTGTTAGCGCAATTTTGCAGTATTGTTTTTATGCTTCTGGCAGTATCCCTGTAGACTCTTTTTTGTAGAATTTCATTTCCAGCAACAAATTGTTCTATCTTAAAGATATATTTAATACGTATATAGATATATTATAGTTATATAGTATAGCTCATAATTTCCAACTACAATTATAAAAATATGAATTGTCCGCGATAAATTGTCGCGCGATGAATTGTCCGCGATGAATTGACGTAGGTTCCTATTTTAAAAATACTGGCACCGTCGCTGCAAAGAAGACTGGGTTCACGAGTTGGTGAACTAATGGATACTAAGACAGATTTTGACAAAAAAACCGTTTTGTGTTCAGTGGATTTTCAAATTTCAAAGTTTGACATCATTATGGTGATTAGTTAATTTCCCACAAAGGCGTGACAAACATTGTATAAATTTACAATAATTTAATAATTATAATTATTATATAATTCCATTATCACAAATTTTACATGTCATTGTGCTTTGGTATTTATTTGTTCATATGGAATTATAAGAAATAATATAAAATTACGATTCAATAACTAATTTAATTCAAAAAATCTAATTCAAAATATGAAAAACTAAACTAATTTTAATACACTTCTGTATTAATTCCATTGAGCTGATTAAAAAGTTATCTTGTAGGTTTGGGCGGATGCAGCAGTACAGATATTTTTCTCGCTGGGTCCAGGTTGGGGTGGAATTGTCAATATGGCTAGCTATAATGACTTCAGAAATAACAATAAAGGGTAAGACACCGTACTACATTTGAGATATATGTACAATAAGTGGTCGCTTCATTATTAATTTTGATTTCAGAGATTCCATACTGGTACCTATTCTAAATTGCGGAACTAGTATTTTTGCCGGATTTGTGGTGTTTTCAGTATTGGGATTTATGTCGTTTAAAACTGGTTTACCAGTTTCTACAGTTGCCACAGGCGGACCAGGTCTGGCTTTCGTGACGTATCCGGAAGCTATTTCGTTGCTACCTTGGCCACACGTATGGGCGGTTTTATTTTTCATAATGCTATTCTTATTAGGACTCGACAGTTGTGTGAGTTCACAATAAAATTTTAAAATCTTACGATATTAAATTAATAATTTTCAGTTTGTCCAAATTGAAGCCATTATTTCTAGCATAATAGATGAATATCCTGTCTTGATGAAGCGAAAACAAACGGTGGCCTTAATTTCGTGTTTTGTCATGTTTTTGGTATCGATTTTGTATGTTACAAATGTAAGAATCTTAGCCAATTTTTAAAGTAGGAGCATCATAAATTATATAAACAGGAAGTAAGAGCATATCACGCATATACGTATGTTTGCACGTGAAACCAATGCCATGCGCTGTTTTTTCTCTTATTATTTTTTACTATTTCATAGTCATTAAGTTTTTAATATGGGGTGTTTTCCAAAAATGTATACAACTCTGGTGGAAAACTGTTGGGATCCAAGGAAATTCACTTTAAATAATTTTTGCTTGGCTGCAATATTATACACATATTAATTATTTTAGGGTGGAATGTACTACTTACAGTTATTTGATTGGTACGCAGCATCCATCTCTGTCATTTTAATATGTCTGGTAGAAGTTATAATTGTTGGTTGGACGTATGGATCGGATAATTTTTTACGCGATCTCGAATTTATGATAAATGAAAAAGTTCACTGGTGGTGGCCCTTATGTTGGAAATTTGTGACTCCAATTATTTTAACAGTAAAAATTACAAAACAATAAATTGTTAAAATTGAGAAAATTGTCAGATTTATTTTTAGTTTATATTTATCACGTCGATAGTATTTAATACTACCATAACTTATCATGGATTTATTTATCCCGAATGGTCGATTGCTGTAGGATGGACATCGTGTGGTATTTCTATAGCTTGTATACCTCTTTATATGGGTTATAAATTATTGTACCAAGTAGAAGGAGATTTAATTGATGTATTTATTCAAGTTTTAAGTTATGCAGTTTATTTAATTCTATTTTGTAGAGAATAAAGACGTCCTTAATACCGGACAAGAATTGGGGACCTGCGAAAGAGCATCATCGTAAAGAATGGCTGAAAGTGGTGTTTAAAGGTATCCCAACGAATTACTATTTTATAAACTATGTAAATAATTTGTTTGAATTTGCAGATGAAATATCAATGACTAAACCGATTGTGAACGAAACTGATACTTATCACGAACAATTCGTGAATTTATCTGCCGGAAATTTAGATGTATAATCTTTCTAAATTAAATTTTAAATTAGGTTCCATAAAATATGAATAAAATTTTTAAATTAGTTTTATTTTGGATTTATTTATTTCAAAAAATTGTACATAAGTCTGTCGTTAAATTATTTTTTATTTAGTATGTTCCTGGAGCTGGAGCGGTGTTGATGTGGTGGCTTACGGCTAATGGTCCTTCGGGCAAAGGAGCGGTGTGTAAAGATCCACGAGTTGCGGCTACATATCTGCAATAAAATTATTATTTGGTGTTAATTTAATATTTTAATTTTATCCTACCCGGTTTGAACTGCTGGGGCATGGACTAAAGGTGCAGCAATTGGAGCATATGCCCTCAGAGAAGCATATGGGTGAACTAATCCTACTCCTCCGTATGCTCCTAATCCTAATCCGTAAGGAGTGATTAATTGAGAGGAAGCAACGGCCAAAACGGCAAAAAGAGCAATCAAAACACACTAAAATATTAAGATACATTAATAAAACTATACAGTATAAGTCACAATCACGTTTTTACCTTCATTTTGGGGTAGGTAGTTCTTCTGTTACTGCTGAAGACTTAATGAAAAGTTTGAGTGTGTGATCCCTTTTATACTAAAACTAGGCATACTAAATTGCAAAAAATGAAAATTAATTGATCTTTTAAATTTTAACCTTGATACCCTCACAAGTTCACTTGAAATGTTGTCTGGATAGGTGTGGTGTTATTATCATTTAAGACAATGCGGTAGCGGTAGTATTATAATGATAAAACAACTTTTTTGATGCTTTAAGAGTTATACGATATTTGAAATTCAAAATTTACTTTATCCAGATGCTAGATGTAACTTGAAGCTAACAACGACATAATGCAGCTCTAAATTCAATTGCTTAGTAACATAATCATTTAGAATCAATTAAGTTTTGAGTGTTTTGTCAAAATTGGAGTAGTTTTTATTTTTTAAATTTTTGTTACATTTTTCGACAAATTGGAATTCTAAATTGCAAAGATGGGAACGTCCAAAGAAGTTAATGTAGTAGAAGATGAATCAATACAAAGACCTGTTAAATCTAAAGCCGCTAGAAAGAAAATTGCCTCCAGAAGAGCAACAATGATGCCACCAAAAAATCTTGTTCAAGAAGTTACGAAAACTAACTTTCAGCAAATGTTTCGTTGGTGGCAGAAAGAAAGTATTAAATATGCGTAAGTAAGGTAACAACCAACATTTAGTTAAGGGAATAAATATTTTATCATTTCCAAAATTTCCACAACAAAGATTGCAATTTGTAATTTTTTTTACTGGGTCAGTTTTAGATTAACAATAAGGAACTACCAGTTTCAACTTTTTTTTATAAGACACAATATTAAGTTGTACGCTATGCAAACGCAACTAACAAGTTATGGTAATGATTCTCTGGCAAGTACACTCTCAAAAGGTTACAATATTAATAACCAAATAATATTATTAAAATTCAAAATCGCTTAAAATTATAAAATTTATTAGAGCATGTTTCGAACTGTCCGCTTCGGTGGCAATTATAATACAAAATCATTAATTTCAATGGAACGATCTTTTATAGTACGTCATTAAAATTAAATTACTTTTCTATTAAATAAAGCACAGGTTGATTTTCCCAGACGACAAAATAACTTTTATTGACGAGCTGCGAAAATGAGTAATAGTATTACCATAAATTTCGATTTCAAGGCTAATATATAACAAGGAAGAATTGTTTATTGCCGGTAATTATGTTTTTCAGTTTATTTTGATTTTTTTATAATTTGAAAGGAAACAATAAAATTATAAAAAGCAATTTAAAATAATTTGCAAAGTATCCCGAGTTGCGTGTTTCAACTTCTTCCAGTCTTTCAGTCGGTTGCTTGGTTTCGTTGCTGTTTGGGCCAATACTACAGGTAGAGTTCACTGCTCCGATACCCCTTACGATTTGTTTTGTTCCTTATAATGTTCTCACCTTTCCGTTGAACGAAACTTAAAAAGGCAATATGCGCATATAGGTTTGCATGTGGCAAAATTTTCAGTAGTTCAAACTTCAAACGATGAGGAGTTTGTTGCAATTCCATAAAAGACATCATTTTGACGGCTATCTAATTAACTGCAATGTGTAATTAACAATATCTCGTGATTGTGAAAACGAATTTTTCAATTTTCGTTGCAGTTTTAACAGTTAATTGCTTGCGCAATAAGCGCCTGAAATTTTTTATTCAAAAATGGAAACTGCAAACGAAAATCAGTCTGAGCTGCATCAGGAATTTTGGAAAACTTTGGAATTGTTAGTTACTCGTGATTCAAAACGTACGGAGAAAGATGTGATGGATGCTGTTGAAGAATGGGTAGAAAAAGTTATAGCTCGAAAAAATTTTGAAGATGTCGAAGAATGCCCAATTTGTGCTAAGAATCAGTTAGAAAGCAGTTCTTCTGGATATGGTTCGCAGGATGATACCAATACGGATGAGTTTTTAAAAAATTCTCGGATTTCAAAAACTGAGTGCAAGTATGTTCTTTTATGTTTTAATTACATTTTAAATGTATATTTTACTTTTGATATTTCTGTAGGTTTAAAAGTAAAAGTAAATAGCCGGTGGTATTATTTCTTAAATTATACTTGTAGTATCGAAAACTTTAAAATCTTTTACTGAAAGATTTCTCTATATAAGCAGAGAAATATCCAAGTGTTTATTGGCTTTCTTGGTTTTTACAAATTTCTATCCTTAGTGAAATATTGATTGCAGATGCAATTAGTGTTTCCTAAGTTTTGCGAGAATCGGTTTTCTCACATTTAGCTTTTGTTCTATAGATGGCGACAGAATATGTATTTGAAATTAACACACAATCAAATAATCTGAATTCTATAAACATGGATGAAACATTTAAATTTAGTTATCTGCAGTATAAAAAGGGAATTTCAAGCTGTATAATATTGAAAAAAATATATAGGTAAAAATAGAGTAATAACTTAATATTATAAGCAATTTAATTGTTAAAGTTTCGTTTGAAAAAATTATATAATATAATATAATACTAAAATTATTTGACTGTATCCAGTGGAACTTCAAACTTCAAACTTTGGACCGCCCAAATAAACGTTATAAAATAACATAATAACATTTTCCACAAAACACTCGATGTTTGTATTATGTATTAAGCGGATTTATATGTATTTTTATTGCATATTTCATTATTCATAAGAGTTTTGTAAAAATTATATTATCATATCCAAAATGAAAAAATATTGAACTCTAAAAAGTACAGGTATTGAATTACCACAATCAAAATATACAAAAATATATATATAAATCCGTTCAGTTATAATAAATATTTAATCTACGGCTAAAACATATACCAACATACTATATTCAGGACATAAACGCATAAACCGGATATCTATGGAATATACTTTGAAGAACGTCCGAGGGATAAATACCGGGTGCCGAATGAGCTAGCCGAACATGGGAAATTAACATGTAAAAACTTATTTATGCAAATTCCTGATTCTCTAATTATTTAAGATAGAAAATGAAAAATACAAAAATTATGCAGAAATATAAACTACGAATGATAAGAGTATTAGATTTCATGTAGCTTTTACTTAAAAAGTCCAAAAATGCTTTTGAAACTGTTAAATGAATAAATTCAATTTAATTTCTATTTTCAAAAATAATTACCTTGGAAACTTTCATGGCCAGTCTGACAAATGAAACTTTTAACAATTTCAAAAGCATTTTTGACTTTTTAAGTAAAAGTTAGATGAAATCTAATGTTATTAGGGGTCGACCATAAATCGCGTCACACGATTTTTAAGGTTGTTAGACCCCCCCCCCTAATGTCACATTTAGTCACATTTTCATTCTCCCCCCCCCCCCAAGGTACGTCACACTTCTACCCTATAAAATTTAATAATTCTTAGAAGTTTTTTTGTTTAACAACTAACTTAAATTAAATCAATTTTGCAGGTCTTAAATAATAATTCATTTTTATTAATATTTAATTTTTTTTCGGCCGCGTGAAAAAACGCACGCTAGCGCTACTCATGTTGCTATAGCCGATCCATGGATCGAAAAAATATATTTTTAAAAATTTGATTTTGTGACATAACAACATTTGAAACCCCCATTTGAACATTTGAAACAAAAAATGTGATTGGAAAACACGAAAACACGAACTAGACGTTTTTAATTAGATCGTTCTTTAGGCACTTGTTTGCAAGGAATCTAAATTTGTCATCGTATTTTCCAAGGCGTCCTTGATACTATTTACAAAACTCAACTTTGGATTTTCTGATGAGCGCCATATTAGATTTTTGCATTTTTGAAAAGTTGTTTTTACGATGACAGATTTAGATTTCTTGTAAAAGAGTGCGTCAAGAACACCCGAGTTGATTTATCTAGTTCTTTTGGTTTTTGCTTGAAGAAATAAAAACAAAACTTATAAATTTCCGTTTTTCTCCAATAATTCAAAAACTAAAAATGACACATAAAATTTTCTTTCAGATAATTGTTCAGCATAAAAATGCGCAATGTTTCCCTAATTTATCCAATCGGGTATCTCTTATAATAACTGAGATCCTTATAGTTGAGCTCGAAAAACGGGCAACTTATACAGAAGAAAGTGGCCTAAAACCAACACGTTCTTGACTATTTACACATAAATCTTTCAAATGGAGACCTCTTGTTTTATTTTTAATATCGTAAAGTTCAGTCAATTTTGCAGATTTTTGTCAAACAAACTTTTTATATGTTATTGTATCTTTTACCTTTTCTGAGCAACAGATGGAGTTTCAAATCTGACCCCACTACAACGTAAAACTCAAACTTTATTTCAACAAAAATTGTAATAAAAGTGGGATCATGATAAATGAAATCAGTGGTAGAACTACAATGCGTGAGAGCCAACAACGCGGAAGGCTTTGACCAATAAGGGGCTCAATGAATCATGAAAAAGTAAGAAAAGCGAAGAGAATTTTAAAAAATGATTATTTTGCTAGAGGGCCAAAAATTTGAAGTTTTGCTACTGAATGAAATGTAATTATGCCCATTCTGCTGACGCTAATCCAATGCGGCTACAGAACGTCAAAGTTGAGTTTATATTCTTCAATTTTTTACTTGTAATTGGGTGTCAAATTTTCTTAAAAATCACAAAAAGGAGTTAAATAAAATACAGATATAAATAACATTGTAAGATTACATCAAATATATTAATTTTTATAAGCAACGCAAAAATGGAATTTATTTAGAACCATCACTTGAGGTCGGATTTAATATACTACCTCTACTTTTTAACAATTGAACCAAAACCGCACAATGAATCAATGAATCAATGTTATCTTCAAAAATATCAAGACCATATTATTTGAATTCACTTACTTTCCTTTGGTGATCTATGAAATATTGTAAATAAAAATTATCGCAAATTTAAAATTAATTCATTAAAAATCTAAATCTAACCTACAATACGTATAACCAAAGATAATAAAACTTAAAGATGTCCAACGCTATACAAATTTATGTGTATCCCAATCGACTCCCAAAAGTAGATGGCGACACTAATTATATTTTTTTAGGTTATATTTTAATTTGTTTTTTTTTAGTTTGTCATGTATTTGTAGGTTGTAACCATGGAAGTCTATGGAAGTAACCATGGAAGTCTATGGAAGTCCATGATTACAACCAACAAAAAACATGACAAACTAAAAAAAACCAAATTAAAATATAACCTAAAAAAATATAATTAGTGTCGCCATCTACTTTTGGCAGTCGATTGGGATACACATAAATTTGTATAGCGTTTGACATCTTTAAGTTTTATTATCTTTGGTATAACCAAGAACCAAAAGACAGGTAATGGCATCTTTAATTGCATAATATTGCTATCTTGATTGATTTTACAGTTTTTAAAGTATGCATGGAGGTTGGATTTGGAATATACTTATCTATTGTCATAATCATCAGATTATAACAGATGAATTAGGAATTTGTGTTGTAAATTAACAATTAAATCTGTGCCATAACAATGGACGTGTTTCACTATTTTTTTATATTTTTTATATGAAAGTAGGAGTCAAAATAAGCATTCAGAATTTTTTTCAAATTTTTTTGAGTACGTCTAAGTTAAGAAAAAAATTATTAAAGGAGAGGCCGGTGACGTCACGGGCCTCCTTTTTTAAAAAATAGCGGGGTTTCAAAAACCAATGAAAAACGTGTTGCCAATTTTAAACAATGTAAATGGCACTGTCGAAGTGTTGCAGGTTATAAACAACAATGAAAACCTAACCTAAAAGCTAAAAATTTAACCAATTTTAAATTTGATTGGTTAGCTGTGGCGGGCAGATTAAATATTTTTTTGAAATTCAAAATTTTTTTTTAAATTGAACGTTGAGTTTAAAGACCAACCAATTACATCAACATGCAGCATTTTTATTATAGTTTCATGCTTATATATTATTTCTAAAAATTATTTTTAATGAAACTCTCCCATTGGAGTTAGAATAAGAATTAATATAAATTACTACTCTTTTAATGAGCACTCTCTGGATACTAATTTCAAAACACTAGCTAAAAAGGTATTTTGATATAGTGCTATAATAATATAATATTGAACTGACTTTTTTCAGAATCAATAAATAGTTTAAATTGTTTTCCATTAAATACTTCTACCCGTGTAAAATTTTTAAAAATATAATTTTAATTAAAAAAATCGCAAAACGGAAAGGTTAAATTTATACGATGCCGGCATGCAGCTGTCTTCTTAGCATTAAAATTTGTCATCCCTTCAATAACTTTTAATTTAAATGCCATAAAATTTTATCAACTAATTAACTTTTAATAAAAAATTTTCTTTATATTATGTTATAATCTTGGCTTTATTCAACATTCATTCATAGCTTCTGCTTCAATTTTTATTTCGAAGTAACCAAATTCTTCTAAATATTATCTTATCATTCACTTTCAGAATTAATTGAAAGATTGAAACATTAAAACATCCATATTATTAGCAGTATTTTAATTTAAATTTTATACTTTTTACTTTTTTGAATTTTTAAATATATTTTTAGATTAATTATAAAATCGTTTACTTCTACTGTTTTCACTATTGCATGTTGCACTATGCATGTTTTGTTGTAATTTCTAGTTTTTCACAAGTGTGCATCGCATAATTCTGATTTCAAGTCTTTTTTCAAAATTTTTTTAATTTGTATCTGCAGCCTGCAGATTCAAATTGATATCGATTTTAGAAATATTGTTTCTTTAGTTTTGGTATGCTTTTATCAATGTTTGCTTTTAAATTCTATTTTGCTAATCATTCATTTGTAATAAGTTTTTATATTTAGTCTTAAATTTCCTTTTATCTTTGTTCATTTATTTTTCATTTATCATTTATTTTTTGTATATTTTCAAATATTTATTTTAACATTTATTCCATGTCCATGTTTTATATTTTTTTATATTCTCGGGGTAAAAGTACAGGTTTAATTTGCCTGCATGTTTTCCAGTTTTAATAACTTTTCAAATGTGTTTCCAGAAAAACCGATTCTTAAAATATTTTAAAGTATTTAAACGAATTCTAATTAATAGTATTTCCAAATTCAAATTTAAATATTCCAATTTATCAATCCAAATTATTTATTAATAGTTTAAAATATCATCAAAAACAATCAAAAAAATATATGCGACAACTTTCAAATTCAAAAATAATTAAATTTATTTCTACAAAAAATCAAATCACTTTATTTACGAAAATGTAAAACTCAAATCACAGTAAAAATTCGACGATTGATGCTATGCTACAGCATAGGAGCCCGCGCCACAAAGGGGCCCACGCCACAAAGAGGCCCGCACCACATAAATTTTTTTTTAAATTTCAGTCTTGAATACACTAAAATAGACTACATTAAGTAAATAAGTTAATTTTAGTATTGATGGTTGATGCTAAAAGATGAATTCAATAGCGGAAGTGCCAAACGAGAGCTTGTAATAGAAAAAAAGAGATCATCATTTCAGAGGACAAAGAAGATTCCGGAAAATCACGTGTTACTGCTCCAACTATGTATAACAAAATGTTAAAGATAGAAACTGGGCTCTACACAGAGTTTTGGGATGATGTTTTAGAACAAGTAAATAAAACTAGTGAAACTGTGCAGAACCCTAGATTAAACTCGAATATAGCGAGTTAACTCCGTCAGAAAAATCTCGAACCCAGAGTTTCCTTCTCTGTCATAGATCATTTTGGATTTTGATTGGGACAGAGGCTTGAGGCATACAAACTAGTTGATAACCGTTTTGGGTTTCTCAACAAGTTGGATGCACTTAATAATGAAGAGATAATTGAAGCAACTCAACACTTGATTGAAGCATATGACAATGACTTAGACCAATTAGGAAAAATGAACTAATTCGCATTTAGAAAGAGACGATAAGGAAATCTAAATAGCCTATAGTCAGGAGAGGAAGATGTATAAACTCTTGCTAGAAAAGAAGGTTTACTTAAAATATTTTTCTTTCTCAAAATAACCGGTAGGGCCCTCACCACAGATTCAGCCTAGGGGTCTAAAAATCGTAAATACGGCGCCGAGGACGATCATCTCAATGGAAAAAACCTGGTTTCCCTACCTAGCTGTTGCAACCTCAACTAGTTGATGAGAAAACCAGAAAATTTAAAAATATCTGCAAAACTTTCAATAAATAGTAAATCTTGACAAAAATATTCATTTTACATGATACAAATACCGTAGAGTTTAATAAAACCCGCGGCTGTAACAAAAATAATTTTTATTTTTTCAACCAATGTAACATGTAGAGTTCGTTCAGAAGCTTAAGTCTCATACAATGCGCGAAACGGGCAAAATACATAAGAATAAATGTTAAATGAAAACATCAGCTTGGCGCGAAAATTTAAAAAATCTGACTTGAACATTATTTTCATTATAATTATAGAAAAGAAAAACTAATTATAGAAAAAATAAAATGATTACTATAGGAATGTAATTTATTGTAAAACTTTATTATTATAGTACAAGCAAATACTATTGTACAAGTAAAACAAATTATTTTTATTATAATAAAATAATAACGAACAAGAAAGTGAGTAATCGCACATTGAAGTAAATTTTATTAGCCGAGTAATTGATTTTTTTTATTTTTATCTTTACAAGATGGGCTCACATTCTAAATTGAACTCTTCATCATCTTCTTCATCTTCCGAAGACAGATAATCTGAACTGTCACTTTCATCTTCGTAATTTACTCTAATAATGAGTTCATCTACATCATCCATAATATATTCCTTTTCTATATATTCTTTTTCTGTGGCTTCTACATGGCGACAAATATTTTGCCAATCTTCTATTGTGACTTTATTAAATTCTTCTTCAGTCAATCTTCGGACATCGTCCATTTTAAATGTGGTATTTCGTGCGGCAACACGATTCTTTACCAACGCCCAAATTTTCTCAATAGGGTTCAATTCTGGGTGATATGGTGGTAACCGTAATACAACGTGGCCATGTTCGGCTAAAAGTTTATCGGCTACATAATTTTTATTACGTGGCTTGTGTAATTTAATTATATTATACAGATCCATTTTTGTATCTCTGATTTGCCATATTATATTTCTTTCTGATAACCATTGCTGCATAGCACCTTTTCTCCATGAAGACGTAGGGCATTTTAAAATACTAACGTTATGATACGAAGCGTTGTCAATAACCAAAACGCTATTTTTTTCTAGATTTGGAATTAATTTTTCATTTAACCATTTCAAATAATTTTTGTGATTCATGTCATCGTGATAATCTCCAGTTTTAAGGCCAGATTTAAATATTAATAAGGCCCTCGTAACAAAACCTCTTGCACCGCCAGCGTGAACAATAATTAATCGTTGTCCTTTAGACACTGGGGTCTTTAAACCGTTAGTACTTCCATCGTCCCAACATTTAGGAACGGTATGTGAACTATGGATGTAAGTTTCATCCGTATAAACAATATTTCTTCCTTCTTCTTTATATTTTATAAGGTTTCTTAAGAACATAACTCGTTTACCTCGAATATCACTTTTTTCAACAAGTATTTGCTTATTACATGGGGATTTTCTCCACCTAAAACCAATCCTATGTACTACAATTCGAAATGATGAAAGCGATCCAGAAAAGCCATGATCTTTTTTCATCGCTTCATACACAGTTTTCATTGTAGGTCGCCTTTTATGTATAGTCGCATAAGAATGAATTATACGCCTAATAACATCTTCTTCAAATTGGCTTGTTGTAGTTTTTGGGGATGGCATTTTAATAGTTTTCCTGGGAGTAGAAAACTTGGCTTGTTGAGGATTTTCAGCTCCTTCCTTCATTATTCTTATAACAGTTTTATAAGAAACTCCAGTTGCAGATGACACTTTTGCATACAAAATATTTCCTTTGCATTTTTCTTTATTCATAATATATTGAATGACATTATAAATTATTTGTCGTCCTTGACTATGAACTACTTTACGGTTATTCATATTAGTAATGAATTTTAACTGTAAAAAATATTGTTTGTTTAAAAAACGATGTTAAATTAATTTGTTTATGCATTACCTACCACAATAAAATAATAAACGTTTTCGTCAAATAGATGTAAAAAAAGATTTAGTGATGCACACAGTAGTTTAACCTAAAAATAAAATTTTCGTTTAAAAACGATTTTAAATTAAAATGTTGTTTGTACTAACCTCAGTATAATAAAAATACTCAAATTGCGTTAAAAAAGGCTGATTGTTATTTAAATTATCAAATAATGTTAATATCATTTAATAATCAAAAGCACGAAAATAGCGAATCTGTCAAAGCAAAACGTCAACAAAGAACGATATTTTCAGGACTGTATTTATTTTGTTAAAACGAATTTTATCATTTCTGCGCACTATTGTATGGGACATGACCTCCTGAATGATCTCTAACACTCAGTTCACTAACGTCTAAAAATTACTTCGGATTTTATGGGTTCTGTAATACCAAAATATAACAATTTATTCAAGAGTTGTCCTAGGTTCCAAAATTTAATTTCAAATCTGGAAACGCTTTTGTGTGGCAAAACACCATCGTGTTAAGATAATGAGTGCACAAAAACAGAAGCAGGTAAAGCATTTTCTAGACTCTTCAAAAATCGACCAGTAATGTAACTTTTATTTATTCGGGTTACCATTTTCCGTACATTTGTCCAACCTTTGGTCGGCTAGCTTTGACTGTTGATACCACACTGTTGAGAGCTAGGAAGTTATTTTTTGCATCTTTTCAAAAAACAACTGACAAAAGAAAAGGTTCTTTGAGCGCCATGCCAGTTTCTAGCAAAAGTTAAGAAAATAAGTATATTGAGCTCACAATGAAAATCTACAAGAAAAAGTGTGTGACGTGCTTTATCTTGAAGTGATGCTGTAAATACTTTTCAAAAGTCAAATCAAAAACCCCAGCGACTGTTATTTTTGTGCAAAATTGAGCTTTCTACAGATTTCTTTCGACTTTTATTTGTATAAGTTCCACGACAAAAAAATATTAACAAAATTAAATTATAAAACATGAAACAACTTGTTATTACGACGCCCACCGTTCCATTAGTGTCGCTATATGACAGCACCCCTTTCTAGGAAACTATAGCTTAACAGCGGTTAATAAAATAAGTTGCGTAGCCAAATAGACTACTTAGACAGCCTTTGAACTTTTACATAAAAGTCTAATAAATATTAACTAGATAAGTTTTTAAGCTGTGAAAATAATCTACCAAATAGACAAATAAACCGCCGGCGGTGATCATAAACCGCATCCCAGAGCAAAGCAATGTGAGACCGAAAGGGTTAGTAACTTGCGTACTGCTCCCACATAAATTTTGTAATCCATTGTAGTGTGACGTCACATACACGAAAATGAACTTCTCACAGCTTTTTAAATAAAATAAAATGTGAATAATTAATTTCATTAGCCACTTTGTAAATAAATTTAGCCAATTCTTCCTTTCCACAGTAATCACGTTAGTTCAATTGTTTAATCTATTTTAATTAACACGCACCTTTGTTTTGGGTGTACAAGCTTTGTAATAAATGAAGATACAACGCTTCAGGATAAATTTTAGCGATGTTTATTTAAAAAACAGTAAAACATAAAACAGTAAAAAATTGTTTCTATACGAATACGTTTGATAAAGTAATTACAAAATGTATAATTTATTTTGTCGAAATTATAAATTAAAACCTTTCAGTTAACTAATTAAGCTAAAAAGGAATTTACTATAATGATGTAGTATGTTGAAAAGCTTTAATGCCCATAAGCAAAGTTTGTTAACATCCCCATCTAGGCGTAGGATTCATGAAAATAAGATTATCCTACACTTCTCCATTCATATTGTCAGAGTGCACGTGTCACATTTCAAAATTATATGCCTATATAATAGGTACTACAATGTTGATGCATGCAAAAATTTTATACTTATAACTGAAAGCAAGCTTCAGAAAGAAGACACTCCCTAAAGATTTTCTCAGATCTTTCTATTTGCTTTAAACTCAAACTGATACATTCAATGGTTGAAAAATGACAATAACAAAGTATTTTGCTATTATAGTTTGAAATACAAAGAGGCAAAGATTGAAAATAAAAAATTAAAATTTAGATATTTCCATGTTTACCGGAATTATGGAAAAAGATCGAACATCACCACTGCTGATCATCCTGGCGCTAGGTCCTTGTGCCTTCCTTGTGCTTGATCCAATACACTAATGCTCTTTTGACATGACACCACGACACGACCCTTACGACCTGAAATAATAGCACTGGAAAAGTTATTTCATCATATAAGAAGTATTTGAATATTTACCTATTTTAAAATTTGTTGAAACAAACAATTTAAAAATATTGTATTATTAAAATAATGTTATCAGATTTGTACTACCCTGTACATACATTTTCATTATGAACACTTTTTATTAAACAGTTAGATCAGACTAATTGTGGTATAAAAGTTAGCCAAGAGACGTAAATTATGATTTTCATGGTGAGAATTCAAATTAGGGACACAATAGGTGGGTGGGATGATATTAAACTTCCTGGAATAACTCCAACGTATTTCACGAAAATCGTTGTGTTAGATGAATTGATTGAATTACAACGTAAGGATAATAGATTTTTCACTTTCAACATTTCTGCGATGACGTACGGGTTATAAAAATTTAATTAATCTTTTTGTAACTTAATTAGCACTTTTGCTTATAATTAACCCTCACGAAACTGGTAGTTTCAAGTTGATTATGTTTCTTTATGGATATTATTATTGGCAATTCTAACTTTAGGGCTATTTGCTCCATTATGCGCCTATATGAACTAATACAACATGTAAGTTAGCCATTCTTCGCTTTAGCGATAAATGCTCGAATCGAATTTCAATATTCGGGCTTAATTTTTAATAACCAATAAGGTGCAAGAATGTAAAATGGGAAAGTCATAAAAAGGAACCTAAGTTATAACAAAAGTATAAAAAATAATATTTTATATTGGGGTAAGTACTTCCCCTGGTGTTGGATATATAGTGGTGGGAGCAACAGTGAAATCTGAGCTCTGAAATAATTAAGTAATTATTTTCTATCCATCAGATAGTGACCACCTCATGTTCAGAAGAGTTCTCACACTCAAAACAACGACTTCAACAACTAAATATTATTTTATCTAACAACCGAATTACTGGAAAAAACAAAAATATTGTTGTAGTTGTACAAAAACTTTGTCACTGCTATTTGTAGTAAAAAATTAGAACTACAAATTTTTTTTTCAGTAACCAGTAACCAGTGGAACCAAAAAACCTAAATCCGGCACTGATTTTCCCAATTGCTATTCGTGATGAAACAGATTTTAAATTAAATTTTAAGCCTGCTGATAAATTAATAGTATATTAAACAACAAGTTTAGTAAAGCAAAGTTTTACTAAACGAATTTAGCCTTTGAGTACGAGCGAGCGCAGCGAGCGAGTAACTTAAAAGCTAATGAGTTTAGTAAAAATGCTTTACTTACAAGGTTTGTTTATACTATTTTTTCGGATTTTGTGCAATATCTAGTGCCGTTTTTGAGTTATTGCTAATTCAAAATATTTCATAGTAGGTACTTGTGTAGGTTGTTTATTGACAGTGACATTACTATATAGTAAAGTGACTTTTCGAAAAAATAATTTTTTCGGATTCAATTCAAAATCATTTATTAAAGTGGCACTTTACCACATAGAAAAGTCACTTTACTATATAGTAATGTCACTGTCAATAAACAACCTACACAAGTACCTACTATGAAATATTTTGAATTAGCAATAACTTAAAAACGGCACTAGATATTGCACAAAATCCGAAAAAATAGTATAAACAAACCTTGTAAGTAAAGCATTTTTACTAAACTTGTTGTTTAATATACTATTGTATTAGTTTTTTCTTTTTGTTTATATTGTAATATTTTAATAGTCAGTTTATATAACATGTTCTTAATTATTTACCCTATATTCTCAAAGAAACCATTATATTGAAATAATTTTTAAATAAACATAAAATTTTATTGTTAATATAAGGTATAGCCTAGAAAATTAACGCGAATTGTTTGACTGCCATTTCATATGCTATTTTAAGATAAATGCTTTTGATTTAATTATATCATTATAGATAATATTAATTTATACCAGATAATTTACAACAACATTGCAATCACTAATGTACTGAATTTTTATTTTAAATAGCAAAGCCATTCAAAGCAAGCACGTGAAACACACTGCTTGCATACAAATTTATTTTAATCAATTAATTATTTACAATTTGAACAAAAGAATAATATTTGGTGAATTATTTGACTCCAAGTTAATTTTCTTCTGAATCACTTTTCATTGTTGGGGTTACCAGATTAACACCAAAACATTTTTATGTCTGCATTCAATGGGGGAGTTCTGTAAAGGGTGCCAACTTCGAAAATGCTCGGACTTTTTTGAGAAGCTTTTTTTAAAAAAGTTTTGTGCCAACATAATCTAATTTTAAATCTGAAGATGTTAAACATTACACGAAAGTAAAATAATTTCCTTTTTAAGAGAAAATTGAAATTAAAATAAGTTACCAGATATCCCTATACAAAATGTATGATGGCAACCTGGAAAAGTTAAAATAATGTAAATATAACCTAACTTTAATTATGTTAATCCTATTTATCATCCAGGATTATTTGATAATTATGTCTTTATTTACTATATAAGAGTTTATTTAGAACAAATTAATATATAAGAGGTTATTGTAGTAGTTTAAAATCATCAAAATGGGTAAACAATGTTATTATAAAGATTGTAAAAGCAACTCGAATATCCAAAAAAGACTTGCATTTCACCCATTTCCAAATCCCAAGAGACAACGTAAGAAATGTGAAAAATGGTTGAAACTATGTGGTAATAATAAGTTAAATATAGAGAATATTAGTCGATGGACTTACATATGTCATAAACATTTTACAGGAAAGTTTACCAGTGATTCAGATCCATTGCCATTTGCCAAACTCGAAGCTTCCCAGAGTGATACTGAAGTCTTACAAGAAGAATCTTTCGATACAAGCGTTATAGAATTAAATAATGAAAACTTTGAAGTTGTTCGTGACGACAGTGTTGTAAATAAGAACAGTGTTGTAAACATGCCAACACAGTGAAGTTTTTGATAGGTATCTGCCCAAGTGGAGCAACAACTTATGTAAGTGAAGGATTCGAAGGTGCTATATCTGATCGACAATTATTTGAAGACTGTGATTTGAAAACTTTCTTAAAAGAAAATGATACAGTAATGGCTGATTGAGGATTTCTAATACACGATTTAATTAACGAATTACATATCAAGCTTTATACACCTCATCTCCTTATGGGAAGATCAAGGCTGACTGCAGAAGAAGAATTACTTACAAAAAAAATTGCAAGATCACTAGTTCACGTTGAAAGAGCTATAAGTCGCATTAAATGTTATAGGATTTTAAAAAAACAATGCCAAATCTTATTATTGCCAATATTATCCAACATGTTTACAGTAGTTTGTTTTTTAGTCAACTTTGAAGACTGTTTAGTAAACTGTTAAATATACATTTAAAATTATTATAATAAATATTATAAAATACCATTATATCAACAAGCGAACAATTAAAAAAATTATATTTAAAACTTGTAGCTTATTTTTATTGTATTATTTAAAATTTAAAAAGTAAGTTATAAAATTATGTAAAAAATATTGCCGATTACAAAATATCTAATTTAATGGGATTTAAATTTCGTACTGTTCTCATTGCAAACATTTCTGGTACGTAAATGTTACAATAGAAACGAGGAATAGCAATTTTGATTTCTTCAACAATATCTTCATAATCACGCTGAAAAATCGGCATGGTAAGGATTTGTGTAGGGGTCCAAACAACAAGAACGTACATTTCTATATCCAAAATAATTAAAGACATAATTATTTGATATAAGTATGGATGGTTCTTCTTGATAGAAATTTCATTATTTTTCTTTTCTAAAAAAAATTACTTAGTTGACTCTTGCTAAGAAACGAATCAAAGTTGGTTATATTAGGACATCGTTCTAACACTTAGGGGCATTTAATTTCAATAATATGTTCTATTTTATTACCTTTCATTATTATTCCATCAAAGCTTGCTCCAAAAAATGGATGATTTTTATTCACCATCAAACCGGCAGTTACAATCCAGAAACCATCTTGAAGCATTTACTATATTCTCGCCTGGCCTTGGATTCGTTATTTTTACCATACCTCATTGCTTGTGTTTCTACATTTGGCGTTGCTCTCCATAAATTTTTTAGTAAGAAGTTCTTTTTTGCACTATAGGAGTGGAGTTGATGTGCTACAATTTTTGCATTAGATGAAGTGATGTAAAAAGACCTCCAGTATTGATCGGCCCTCCTATTTAGGAGACCATTTGGTCTCACAGTTGTTGTGGTATTAACGTCTGCTAAATTAACAACTGAATCTTCATTCTCCACATCTGCTCCAACAATAGAAGTATAAATATGCCCTTTATTGAAATATTCGGGTATAGGATGAAAGGGAAACGGATGCCACTCTATTGAATTTAAATGCGATGATAATCCACTAACTTGTTGATTATTTCGAATATTTAATTTCAAATCGTACCACTTTCCTTGTACAACACCATCAAATATTTTATTTGCATTGCCGGAATCGATGCAGTTATTTATTCTGATAATTATAAATCGTTTTTCTTTCCATTTTTTTTCAATCCTCGGCATTCTAATCATTTTTTTAATTCTAGCACGGAATGGTCTTCTAAAGCAACAAAATCTTTTAAAACTGCACCTGGTACATCTCTGGGTTCTAAGATAGTCATATTTAATATCAATGTTTCAAATCGTTGTTTAAATACTAAAATAAACTCCTATATAGTAAATAAAGACATAATTATCAAATAATCCTGGATGATAAATAGGATTAACATAATTAAAGTTAGGTTATATTTACATTATTTTAACTTTTCCAGGTTGCCACCATACATTTTGTATAGGGATATCTGGTAACTTATTTTAATTTCAATTTTCTCTTAAAAAGGAAATTATTTTACTTTCGTGTAATGTTTAACATCTTCAGATTTAAAATTAGATTATGTTGGCATAAAACTTTTTTAAAAAAAGCTTCTCAAAAAAGTCCGAGCATTTTCGAAGTTGGCACCCTTTACAGAACTCCCCCATTGCTATCACTTTCAGCAAGTATGGTGTATAAGACTCAATGCTTGTCAATTGCTAACTAGCAATTGTTAAGAGTCTTTGGTACTAAAATGTTAATAATATTGCTAAGTAACAATTCCTACGTCAATGATTTCCATTATTTGTCCCACTGTTCTATACAAGATTACTTGTGAAAAGCTTGAAGCTTGTTGAAATTTTTATAAAAAACAAATTGTGAAAAAATAACTTATTAAATATAGAATAACGAACCCGATGCAATATTAGAAATAAAAGAAGCTTACGTTAACGTTTTGAAGTTGACTGAAAATTTAAATATAATCAAAACATTAAAATGTGTAGTTAAAAATTTTCTTGGAAAAACTCATTACGAGAAATGAAGTTACTTAAATTTTCTTTGATGAAAGGCAAAGAAACTGTAAGGAAGGATAATTAACTTGTAATTTGCCTTGTGCTAATTTACGGCATCTAAAATTTAAGCAATTAAAAAATTATGAAAAATTTTGCCTATTACTAAAGTGCGTATAATTTGTTTGATTCTGATATTTTGTAACTTTCCGTTAAGGAATTCGATAGATTTTCTTTAAGGAGGTGTAGGTCGACACAGTTCCAACCCCGAACCTAGCACGAGTTGTGTGTAACTGTGAACCAAATAAATAATTGTTCGTGTAATGTCATTCTTACGACGAAGTTCAAAAGTTTCTTTTCAGATCCTAGAATATTTCTAAGTTGCTTAAACCTTATTCTATGTGATTGCAGATTTAGTCATCCGTATGTGAGATCTCGTTTAGAAAGACTTATGGGTTCGAATATGGTGAGCTTAACTGATCGTGATTATATGCAACGCTTGCAACAACGAATTTTGGAAGATTATGCAAATGAAATGGGTAAACGCATTGCGGCAAGAGAGGTATTTTAAAATTTTTTTATTTTTAATTTGAAAAATATTATTGTCGTCAATAACACTGTAGTAATTTTCCATCTAAGTTTTTTAATTCCACCGAATAATTTATTTGATTAATTTAATATTTAAAACAACCCAACTTAACTTTTTACTTTTCCAAACTAATTACATTTTTACATAATTAATCACTTTAAACGAAATTTATTTATTGATGAGAAATGAATGCAAAATACCGGTAGTATGGGAAAGCATCGTTTTCGTGAAAACATTTTTAAAACTTTTGTTAAAGAAAATAAAATAATGTCGTTAAAAGAAAAAATTGCCTCTACGATATATGTATGCAATATAAAAATGTCTTATTTGGAATTTAAAATTTTGTTAGATCAATAGTTGGTAATGTTTATTTTTCTAAATATAGAAATAAACTTCCTTTAATTAAAGTAATGCAGTGATAATGAAAACTGAATTTAATTAATAAATGAACAAAAAAAAACATTTAATTAATAGACCAGTAATTTTAGATTTTAATTCCGAAAATTACAATCTATATACTCTTTTATTCGGTCGTTAATATTTACATGATTTTTCATTCTACAGCTGATGGAAATTTTTATTCTATTACTACTAAAACAAATTTTTTGCTTTATTTGTTTTTATTGGCAAAAATATGTTTGTAGTATTTTGAATCAAACATTTTTATTGTTTTTCGACCATTCAAACTTATTTCTCTTTTATTTAGTTTGCCACTGAAATTTCATAACATTTCATCCTATTGTTTAATGTGGCCATTATATTTACAAAGATTGTCGTTTATTCTGATATAATATGTTGAAATCCGTTTTAACTTAGTGGTAGTCCTGGTACCAATTTTAGTAGTTATTTATAACGCAATAACCGTAAAAAGGAGGTGAATTTACTTTTCTTTCCCACTTTTTTCAACCAACTTCAAACACTGTTTTCTTTATTTTCTCACTCTCAACTGTCCGTTGCTGTTCTTCAGCTTAGAAGAGACTCAGACCCATGGTCTTTCTGGTTACACCATTGAAAGTGGGGGTATGATATTTTTTCTTCAATTAAGAGAAAAATTGAAAAAAAACAACTAATAATAATAATAATAATAATAATCTTTATAACATCAACATAAAAGTAACATAAAAGTACAATTGAACTGGATGTAAATGGTGGAGATCGGCATATGCCAGTTTTCATCTCAACGCGCAAATGGACCATTTCATCATGCCAGGAAATCGTTTACGTTGTATAGCGCTTTTTCTATTAACATAGCTTTGATTTTCCTTTTGAATTTGGCCAATGGTAGACTTTTTGTGTCTGTCGGCAGTTTGTTGAACAGTTTTGTTCTTAGATTTTTACTCTCAGAACATTTTAATCGGTATCTTTCGATTTTAATTTTCTTTACATTGCCGCGTGTTGTATTCATGTTTGGCAGTATTTTGTTGTATTGTTGGGTCGCATTTTATTCCTAGTATACTCGCATATACGTATGCCGATGGAAGGGTCATTATATTGAGAGAACGAAATAGTGGCTTGCAATGTGTTTTGCTCTGCACTCCTTTCAGTGCTCGTATGGCTCTTTTTGGGAACGGTCCAAATCGGCACAGCCGTTTCGCCGCAGCCGTTTCGGCGAGGGTCTAGTTCGGCGCAGCCGTTTTGGCGCGAGTTCCGTTCGGCGCAAGTACAGTTCGGCGCAACTACAGATCGGCGCGAGTACAGTTCGACGCGAGTGCAGTTCGGCGCGAGTTCAGTACGGCGCGAGTTCAGTTCGGCGCGAGTACAGTTCGGCGCGAGTGCAGTTCGGCGCGAGTTTAGTTCGGCGCGAGTCCAGTTCGGCGCGAGTACAGTTCGGCGCGAGTACAGTTCGGAGCGAGTACAGTTCGGCGCGAGTACAGTTAGATGTGAACAAAAAGACCGTTGTAAAGCAAGCATTCATGTGTGCGATGGAGAAATCGTGAAAAGATTAAATGTTCATCTACACGAACCTTCAGCATCCAAAATTGTTGTTAGTCAAGCTGTCACACATATTAAAAAACGAGCAGCAACTAGTATGGAAGAACAGCACAAGTAGTCAATGAGTGTATAGACGGACTTCCTGTAGGTGCGCAGGGACTATTGCCAAGTGATCAAGCCTTGAAGAAAGTTGTACAAAGAACGCGCAACGTGATAAACATAGCCCCACCAAATCCT
This sequence comes from Cantharis flavilabris, assembly GCA_949152465.1. NCBI lineage: Eukaryota > Metazoa > Arthropoda > Insecta > Coleoptera > Cantharidae > Cantharis > Cantharis flavilabris. Next base: position 16,983,142 of record OX424435.1, read on the forward strand.
GATTCATTAACGGATTTAATAGTACCAGATGAATATCGTACATATACGCAAAATGGAATTGAAGGAAATTCTTTTTTGGTGGATTCAGGAGACAATAATGAACGCATATTAATTTTTGGAAGGCAGCAAAGACTTGATATTTTACGAGAATCTAGGCATTGGTTTGTTGATGGAACGTTTAAGATAGCTCCTTTGTTGTTCAATTAATTGTATATAGTTATGGCAGAAAGATACGAAGAAGTTCTTGCGATCTTATATGCTTTACTGCCAAACAAAACTAGAGCTACATATTGCAGTGCTCTTTCTCAACTCTCTAATAGAATGGTCGTAGGTTCTCGAAAATGGTTACACGAAGACAATAAAAAACTGACGAATGATAGAACAATTTATTTTAACCTGAATACAAGAAACAATATATAAAACAGGACTCACACAAAATTCGCTGGGCAGCACGGTTAATTCGGACACTTTCTTCGCTTCTCTTTCCAACAAAACTCCTTGTTAAGACTGCTACCACGACTTGCCTCTCGGGCTCTTAATTTTAGACTCTATACTACTACTAGCCTCTCGGGCTCTTAAATTACGACTGACTATTTCTAGCCTCTCGGGCTTTTAAATTACAATTGACTGTTCTTTTTTTTATTTATATTCTTCATTTCCTTGGTTTTATTTTTTCGTATTCTCATTTCATTGGTTCTTATATTTTTCTTTTTTTTTAAATAAAATCAAGATTTTTGTGTACTGCTCAGCTGCATTCGTGTGAGTCGCTAAACAACAAAAATTTAAAAATACAAACATTAAAATTTAAACAACAATGAACTAAATTACTGGAACAACAAACTTAAACTAAACAATACAACTTAACTAACGAACAAACTTAACACTAATAAAAACAATTTGAAAAACGAACTCAGAGTCCTGCTTTTATTGTTCCTCAGGTTGCAAAGTCAGTTCTTTATTTCTAAATTACGCAACTCACTTTTCATTTCTTTATCAGAACACAACAATATGTTCGGTTATTCCAACTAATATTAGAATTAGTACCAGATGTTAGGCTAGAAAGTGTCTCATGTGACTATGACTTAGCGGCTATTAGAGCTCTTCAAGAGTGTTTCCCAGGGGTGAGCATACACGGATGCTTTTTTCATCTTTCTCAAAATATGCATAAGCATTTGGCCAGTATAGGTTTAAGAAGGAATTACGCTAACGATGATGAATTTGCATTGAAAGCACGAATGATAATTTCCATAGCATTCGTACCTCCCCAGCATTTATATCGGGCTGTAGAAAGATTAGCAACAGAATTGCCGGTTGCTTTACAACCTATTTTGGAATAGTTCGAAGAAAACTATGTGGGTGCACAGAATAGAAAGGCAGCCGTTATTTTCGCATGATATGTGATGCTGAACCATGCTGAAGCTGGCAATAGACGAATTCAGGCTGAATTAGGAATGACACATCCCACTATATGGCAATTCATTAATGGGTTAAAAAAAATTCAAACACGGCAAGATGTAGCTTATGAGCGACTTGTTGCTGGAAATCCTCCACCATTATAACTAAAAAAATACAGAGATGCGGACATAAGAATCGCAACACTGGTGGAGGATTTTGATAACCGCGATATCATCGATTTTTTACGTGGATTAGCGCATAAGTTTGCTATGCGCGAATAATTTTTTTTTAAATAGTTTTTTAGGATTATTGTTTTGATTTTTTTTTTTTTAATAAAATTTATTTTTTTAAATACATTTTTTTAATCAAATTAGAACAAGATTAAAAATATAGTAACTATACCCGCGCCGATCTGGACTCACGCCGAAACGAGTTTGCGACGAACTGAACTCGCCCCGAATCAGGTCTGTACCAAATAGTAATTGCGCCGAACTGTACTAGTGCCGAACTGTACTTGCGCCGAACTGTACTTGCGCCAAACCGGTTTTGCGTCGAAACGGCTGCGGCGAAACGGTTGCGTCGAAACGGCTGCTTCGAAACGGCTGCGCCGAATAGTACCCGACCCCTCTTTTTTGTATGGTGAACAGCTTATTAATTTGTGCATCACTACCTCATACAAGAAGGCCGTATATCATACTAGCGTGAAACATAGAGAAGTATACGGTTTTAGCTGCTTCCTCACCAGCTGTATCTTTTGTTCTTTTTATCGCGTAGAGAGCTTTCCCCCAATACTTTTATTAGATAGCATGTGTGGTCGTTCCAAGTTAATAACGTATCTAGGATTATACCTAGGTATTTTGTTGAGCTTCTTTCTTCTTGCTCGATTTTTCTTTTTTTTATGAAGTTTTGCTGCTTTGTTTTTTCTGGGTTTAGTAATAACTTGTTTGACGAGAACCATTCTATCAGTTTGTTTAGCCCTTCTTGTATCGTTTCGTCTTTATTCAGTGTGTACGCTGTATCGTCCGCATACAAATCAATTTCACCTTTCACATTTGGTGGTAGGCCATTTATAAAGAGAACAAAGAAGAAAGGACCCAAGATGCTTCCTTGCGGTATTCCCCCGCGGTGACCTCTATTTCTTCACTGTACTCCTGATTCCAGTATACCATCTGTTTTCTGTTGTGGAGGTAGGATTTTATAATTTCATATGCTTTTCCTCTGAGTCCATAGTGTTTGATTTTTTCTAAAAATGTTTTGTGGTCCATCATATCAAATGCTTTCGATAAATCACAAAATATGGTTCGACATTTTTGATTTTTCTCAAGAATATTGTATATATATATATATATCAATGGTGCTTTTTCCCTGTTGATACCCGAATTGTTTCTTCGTAAAAATTTCGTGTTTGTACAGAAATTTTGAGAATCTTTCATATAGTTATTCATTGTCATCTATCTGTCATCTATCATATAGTACTCTTTCGAATATCTTAGACATGACGGGTAGTATCGATATGGGTCGATAGTTGCTTCTGTCCTCTTTATCGCCATTTTTGTAAATCGGAATTACTTTGGATCTCTTTAGTGTATCTGGAAAGATTCCATTAGTTATACATTAATTGATCATGTGTTTGAGTTCAGGCGATATTTCTTTTTGTATTAGTTTTACCATCCTGGAGTTCATGCAATTATGCTATAAGTGGCTGTGTTCTTCATATTTTTGATGATGTTTTCTATTTCGATTTCGAAATAAAAAAACTAGAAAACATAATTTCAGTTATTAATATATATTGGGGATAATAGAGGTGACACATTCGGTTTTGTATTTTTTATATTAAAAAAAAAATTTTTCTCTTCCACTGCCGCTTTGTTCCACGAATGCTGGGCCCAAAGACGAATTTTTCTCTCCATCGGAGAAAAGAAATTTTGTTCTTAGCCTTAAAATATAATATTTGTTCCTATTTTCTGGGTACCTTTTGTACATTCTTGAATTTATTTACTCGTTCTCTTCCAAATGGTTAAGTAAACTTATACTGTTAATATATCTTTATACATAATTTTTATATCTTTGATAAGGTAAAAAAGTTTTTTATTTTATTTATGTTTTCCTATTTTTAAATTTACCCTAGATTGCGTATGTATCAACCTTGAAAATTAGGAGAAAAATTGTTTCTGGGTAATTTTCTGGGAAATAACTAAAACATTTCCGAGAGAATACACTAACTCCTATTTGTTACAAACATCTGCATGGTTTTAATTTAGATAAAATGTAAAAAAAACTTATACAATTATATGTGTACTTACGTGGAAATTTAATTAAACAGCGTAAAAAGCAAATTTCCATTTAGCACTAAAAGGAAATTACAATTTATCGGTTAACTTTTATTAGTTTAATTTTGTATTTCTAATTCATAAAATCCATTTATTTGAGAAATTGAATCTAAAGTAGGTAATTGCTTTAACTTTAAAAGATACCTCGAAGACTTTTATACTCAATGGAGACACCACCATAAAATCCCTTTCATGAGACACGTTATACTAGATAATCATTTAAAGCACGAAAGATTTATATAATAATACATTTTAAAGAGGAACAAAATGATCGGCTTTTGTATTTATATTTTGCCAATAATATTTTTAACTTCAATATAAAAGGTCAAAAAGTTGTCTGCTGGCGGCAGTGAGTGTACCAAATGTTCATTGTAATCCTCATACATAAAGTTAATTTTGTTAGACTAGAAGAAAATTTTTAAAAGTACCACAATGCTATTATACTTATCTCGGTAGCGTAGTTTGGCAACAATATTGTTAATTAAAATTGAGGCTAACCTGAATTTTAATAGCTGCAGTTTTTATATAAAGTGTTTCGAAAACAAACTTAACTCCGAAATTGTTGAATTGAATTTAATTTGTGTTACAAGTAAATATTATTATATTTATTTCCATTTTTTTCTTTGCAGAACAAATTGATATTTCTGTTTAAATTTGGTTTGCAAAGTAGCTTGTTTATAAAATATTATAGAAACAATAATCAATAATTTATCGGAGGTAGTTTTTCAAGTCTTTTCCACATCTTTTCAAGCTTAGCCACTCACTCTCTCCCACACACATATGTATGTACATACATGCAGTCAGTTTCTACTTTAAATGTTTTAATACTTTTTATTATTACGTGGTAGCTTTTGAATTTTTTTAAGATATTTAATTTATTTTTTATTTAAATTGTCTGATCGATAATTATATTTCATGATAATGAAATTTTATCGTCGTGTAGAAAATAGCATAATAGTAGTATGAAAATCGGATATTATATCGTATAATATATTACTATAATAATAAACTGTGTAATTATTTGTCTGTTGTTGAATAATGTAGACTGTGCATACATACATAATATTATAATTAAGTACACATGAAATGTGTCAACAGTGAATTTAATCAATGATCTAAGTTTACACAAAATGGTCAAATAATATTTAATTTTATGATTTACGATTAAAATTTATTAATTAAACTGATTTTAATTATTAAATAATGACGCTAAGTACCTCTTTCAAAACTTGTCAGAATCTACAAATCGTAACATAGCATTCGAAAACGTAATTGGTTCTATTCATCTACCTTCGTCAATCAACAAAAAATGTAAAACCCTGCACGGTATTTATTAAGGTCAATTGATCTTCACTTTTAAAGCTTGATTATTGCTTTATGATTTATATGCCTTTGAATTTTTCACATTTTTAAATAAATACAATATTCAAGTTCAACATCTAAAATGACATTTAACATACATTTAATTCTCTTATTTATTTTAGCATCAAGAAAGAGAAAGAGTTAAGATTTTGGTACTAACGGGAGTTATTCCTTTAGATGAAGCTCCTCCTGAAATGGCCAATCATCCGGTTAAATTGATCGACTTGTACTGCCAGAAACTTATTGCAATACGAAGAGCCAAGGTAAGGGAATCTTTCAATTACTTCTCCAACCTGTTACTTCAATTTAAAAATATTGACTCCTTTTATATCTTTGTGTTGCTTTTGAAAACTAAATCGATTCATTTTAACAGATCAAAAAACCTAAAGTTCGTGTACCTCGTTACTTGTATTGGGATGATACTCCTGATCCTCCGTCAGGTTTGTCCATCGAAAAAGGACACATATTCAGAAAGTCAGACGACAGACTTTGTCATCATCCAGACAATTTTATTGTTGCTACTAAAGAAGAAGATGTCGAAAATGGATATATGTTTACCGATGACGATTTCATGAAGCTGTTTTATGAAAACCCGTTAATTAAACAGTTACAGGAGTGCATGGTACGTGACGTTATTTTGTAATGACCTGCTCACACGGTCAATATTTTGATACAAAACCCATTTTGATAATAAAAATGATGAATGAAAAAAATGATAAAAATATTGACCGTGGGATCAGGACATAATACATATCTACATAATAGATTGTCAATTTTGAACATACACACAACTTTTATAAGATATTTAAGAAATATCTTTTTAATATTCAATTTAAAATTGAAATTAAAAAAGTTTTATTTAGTTCGAAGTAGAGTAAAGTGGCCATATATGAAATTACACTTTCATTTTTATCAATAAAAGTTGGTACTTTTAAAAAATTTTAGAAAAAGCTATCGTGGAAAAAACTACATAACCTGTAGGACAGACTACTACATATGCAATTTTAGCATTTTCGTAAAAGTGGCTTAAAAAATAAAACCGTTTTTAGTAAAAATGTAAAAATTCTGTTTTTGCCATTTCAAAAAAACGGTAACTTATTATGGAATACAGGTATGCCTAATATGGAATACAACATAAATCATAATTACAGTTAGTGTTACATCTTGAAATGTTTCGAAAATTTGATGGTATTCCATATTAAGCGCCTATTCCATATATGGCCACTTTACATAAATAGAGCTTATAGTCAAAATTTTATTTTAGACTGTCGAAGAAATGTATGAGCTTGCTGATCAAATTATTGGGACATTAGCAATCATTGAAGAAGCATCTGTTGTTACACCGGAAGCTGCTACATAGTTTTTTCAAATATTATAATAAGCTTTAATATTTAATACTTTTTATTGTGGTATATAATTATAATGCATCAATGAATGTACTGGTAGCTTAAGATGTAATCCTGTATTGTTATTTAATCAACTTTTCATCTGAAATTGATTTTCTAAAATAAAAAATTAAGAATAAGATAAATATGTCATTTACTTTCATAAAATTGAGTAGATATAATATTACTTTGTGACGCTATACATCTTATATTTCAAGTTATACTTGATTGAATTTATTAAAAATGAAGAAAACTTTAAAGTTTTATTTTGTTGAAAAACTTGTATCTTTTAAATGAAACACTTTAAAAAAATTGACAGCACTTTACGGATAAAAAATGTAACGAGCTACAAATTTGGATCTAAAAAATTTTTTTAACCTAATTCACACAGAAACCAAAAATAATATACAAAACAGAACAGAAAAAAATGTGCAAAATAAAGAAATAAATTATCAATATTTATTTTAATGGAATGAAATTATTCAAGATATTCAACAAAATTCAATTTATAAAATTATAAAAAAAACAATAAGAAATTGTGTTACAGAGTTGAATAACTACAATTGCAGATCAACGCGACTGTTGGTCAGAAACTAATTGGTTTCTTCCCTAGGGGAGAAACCATCTAGTTACTTCCCGCTTACTCAATTGTACATCTAGCGGTTTAACTGTCAACTAATCTGACAGTGACAGTTCTTATATTTTATGAAGGTTAGGTTAGTTAATGAAACTCTAAGATTCGTTATAGGTAATCTATTGTCGTGATGAAAATGGACATAAAAATTATAAAATCTAGGCAGTACAAAAATAATAAAAAGAGGTGGCGTTTGGTTTTGTTTTTGGGTTGACACGGGGAATGGCAGATGTAATATTAATTTGAATAGTTGAATTGGAATTTGTTATATATAATTTGTAGCAATTCACAAATAAATATCTACATAAATAAAGCAGTATCAAAATAAGTGGAGGAGTTCTTGGAGAAGAAAAAGTATTAAAATAAGTGGAGGAGTTATTTGTTTAGAAAAAGGTGAATAAATACATAACAATATAATATGACAAATAGTGTGTATGGCACGGGATAAAACACGATTTCAGACTTGGGGTGACGCTAGCCCTCGCTTTCGCTCTAGCAGACAATTTTCACCCTCGTCTGAAATTGTTTTGTTTCTTCCTTAGCCAAACAATATACTATTTTTTCTATTTTGCGTCTAAAAGAAAGTCATTCTGAAACCCAATCGCGTATGCAAATGGACAATATTTCGAAACGCAATTTTTAAATTTTTTAACAAAGCAAATTAATGCCATTTTCCGAAATACTATGAAAAATCCACATGTTGTATTTACAAGACAGCACCAGATTTCTTTCGTTTTTAATTATAAACAAAATTTAAAGTAAACGTTAGAATCAGAAACTAAAATATTTAAATTCGTAGACTTGGCGCACTTGCTTAGCAACTTGTGCTAAAATCTGTTTGCTCATTTAGTAATCTGACTTTTTCCAAATTGTTATATCAAACTTTTTAATAAATAATAAAATAATTAAAAAATTATTAAAAAAAAATATATAGTTTACATGTCGCTGGAGTAACTTGCAATTAACATGGAACATGTTTTTGCCGTCATTACCCCTCAAAAATCGACATGAAGAACCGACACCAAAAATCAGCACTATACACCGAGCGGTTTTGTCAGAGATCAGAGATTGTTCGAATGCTCCTGATTTGGATCAGTTGCACGTGTTTGTCCCACAGAATACTCTTTAAAACCCATACGCTATAAATTGCGGAAACTTATCTTTTAGGCTTCTATACGAAGTATAGTAAGAACCCTTATGTTCTGGTCCCGTGTCCGTCCGTCTGCATGTTTTAAATTTAAGAACTATTCTTGTATAGTTTTTAAATTTGAAACATGAGGGCGGACTGATCTACGGACGGACGAGAGATGGACGAACGGACACGAACGTCTGTTAAATCATATTATTATTTTTTCATATTCACTGTTAAATATTTGTGGAAAATTACAATGATTTTTATTATAAAATTTACGTTGAAAATCTATGTAAATAAATAATTACGGTAATCTTCGTGTAAAATTAAAAAATTTGTGTAAAAATTATAGCATAATGTAAATTTACTGATTTAGATAATGTAAAATTAATTTCTGTTTTGTAAATTTACATAAAATTTTTTTTTAGTGTCATATAATTTTGGACGGATTAAATAATTAAATAAACCCAAAAATTAGTTGGGGAGGCGGTTAGAATGTTTATTATTTAAAATAAATAATAAGATTGGTAACACTGTGTGGACAAAAATTAAAAGAGAATTAAAGACATTGATTTTTAGCCTAAGACGCCTTAAAGCCTAAAAAGGTTCCTTACCGCATCTATTTATGTCGAACACACGTGCAATTAACAGAATGAACAAAACACCGAATTTTATTTGAAAAAATCTATATTTCAAATTCGATTATTTCGAAATTTAAATTAAAATTTATACTGAATCTTAATTTAATCGCTTCTTGAATGTAATCTACATTCTTCAAAATCTACAAGAATTTTGGTATTATGTTTTTCAGTACATTTAGCAAATTTTAATTAATTACGCCAAGTTATTGTTGGAAATATTCTTGTGAGTAGAAGGTGTTCCATTCACAAATAATGCATTTTCAAGTTTTTCTTTTTAAAGTTATAAATGAGTTTTCCTTATGATGTCATGTTTGAATTAATCTTTTTAACTGATTTATTTACAAAAGCAACTTATTCTTCTCATATAATAATAATTATATCTACATCTCTTAAGTAGATTACCGCATTAAACAAATAAATTTTAAGCGCATTATAATTAGTGATGCATGCACTACACCTTAACGAAAACCTTAAATAAAACTCTTGTTTTAATCGTGGTTTCCTCTTGTTTTCAAAACATGATAAAAAATGTAACAATGCTTTGAAAATAATATTCATAAATAATTCACAAAGCTTCTAAGCCAAAAATTCACTTGTTGTCGCAAAACATCCATTGATTGGAAATTATTGGGTATCATAACTTTGAATTTAAATTAAAATTTTAATTATTAAATTAATAGAACAATTACACGCAGAGGAAGTCAACGAATCTTACTATTTTAGATAGCTAAGTCAAAGTGAAGTTAAGCTGTTAAGTCAAAAAAATCACTCTCCAGCGTGGAGTATTATACAGGGTGCTGAATGACTTATGTCCGATTTCTTCACTTAGAGATATCTACCCGACAAGTATAAACATACCGATAACCAATCAAAACGGTTGTCTGTTTGGTCACTTGATTAATTTGATTGGTTATCGGTATGTTTATACTTATCGGGTATAAGTATCCCTCTAAGTGAAGAAATCGGACATTAGCTGAACATAGGAAATTAACATGTAAAAACTTATTTATGCAAATTTCTGCTTCCCAAATTATTTTAGAGAAAAAATGAAAGGTTCAAAAATAATGCAGAAATATAAACTACGAATGATAAGACCATTAGATTTCTTCTAACTTTTACTTAAAAGGTCAAAAAATGCTGTCGAAATTGTTAAAATTTTCATTTATCGCACTGGCCATGTAATAAATTTAATTTCTCATTTATATTCTCAAAAATAATTACCATGCAAACTTACATTGCCAGTCTGATAAATGAAACTTTTAACAATTTTGAAAGCATTATTTGACCCCGATACAATACAATAATCCCGATACAATAATCGATACAATCTAAAAATATTAAATTAGTTTCCTAAAATTATTTCAGGAGACATCGAATAATATCATAAGCTATTTCTGTAGTCAAAGGTACTTTCGTAACACCAATAAAAATTAAGCAAATATAAAAGGGAAAAACGTATTACTTAATCAAAAAAATATCCACTTTTTAAAGTGAAAGATCTTCCTACGAATAAATAAGATTTTGTAACAAAAATCAGCAAAGATGCTTTTGCTTTGATTATAAAGTTAACAAGAAAATCTTATTTTTTCATACTTTAATTATGAAGTTTTGCTTTATCAACCTTAGGATATTACATTTTTTACATTATCAATCTCGCAGTGTTGACAACAATAATACTGTCAGCCGAAGGTATTCTAAGCTGACCATTGTAGTATTCACAATAAAAATTGGAACTGAATACTTAGTAGATATCTACTTAGCTAGCAGGTGAATCCCTGTCAAACCTAAATGTGAAAATTAATATAAATTTTAGTGTTGAGCTTGAGGAAAGTGTGCTTTTGATTATTCTATTATAAATTTGGTTTGTTTAAAAACAATACATTATATTATCATAGTAGGATTGCTATTTTGAATTTGTTTTATAATTTTATTAAAGTGTAAAATACAGAAGCGTCTGGCATGACGTGTTATTTAATTTAAATTCTTAATTAACGGGAATTTTCCTCCCGCAGGATAATAATGTCAGGTAATGCTACCTAATACTCTTGCTATTCTCAATTCCTTTATCAAAGCGTGAAAGCTGTTATTAAAAACACTTACCTAAGGATGGCTAGAGCAATTTGAAATAATAACAGGTAATTTAATGAACAGTGGTTGCTGTTTGGTGTTTCGCAAGTTAATAATCTTTAGAAATTTGATTGTATTTTATGTCGCATTTGGAGACGTTCGTAGTAAAGCAAATGGTTTATTCGACTGACAATGCTTGGGTGACCGTTGAAATTTAGATGGGCATTTTACAAGTCATTAATTTTAATAACGCCAAGCGACGAATAACTTTTAGACCAAGTGACACTAAAATCTTAATTGTTTTATTCCATTAGCGTAAACTCAGACATTTAAACAAGTTTACAGTTAGAAATCATGTTTGTAGTTATGTTTCATTTATTGTAGAATTTCACTGACCACACCACACTATCCGGCAAACTTCATGGCTGTCGGGATATAGCCTATTGTAATATAGCAGTTGTCAGAGTTATATAAAGATCTCATTATATTCTAAATAAGCTTATTGAATATAAACCTAATCGAAAATTTGGTATATGGGTGTGTATAACCGATGATACTTGATATCACCAATCGTCATCTTCGAATATATTTATAAGATTTTCTAATTTAACGTTTCATTTATTTTACTGGGTTTTTGTGCCTGAGTTCACAAAATAATCAATTTGTCTCAAAATGAATTTGTGATTTTATATTTGCAATTGAGATCCAAAAATGTATAGATACAGTATATGGAGTAATATAAAGATGACAATATAATTTCCGCTTTAATATGAAATCAATGTATAAAAGGTATATCCTTTCTATAAAACAAATATTTTTTATCTAACAGAGTCCATCATTTTATTAATCATTCTCAAGATGACCTACAAAAAATTTAGTTATAAAAAAATGTTATTTAGTATATAGTTATAGTTTATCCTGAGGATGATCAATAAAATGATCGAAACTAGTAAATAAAAAGAATTTGTTTTACTCGAAGGATATAATATCCTTGCACTGAGGAAAATGTATTATTTTTTTTATAAATAATTTTCAATCTTTGATAAAATACAACTCGTGCTGCGCACTCGTAGTGTTTTCGTCGTTGGGACAATTTGGTTAACAAGCCCACCACTTGTTATGTAATAATATTATCTTTCAAGATAAAATAAAAATCAAGTAAGGTAAAATTAAATAAAATTTAAAAAGACAATTCCGTGCTGTTATACCAAAGCGGATAAATATTACTACAATAACTTTGTTATTTGCAATGGATGTTGTATTAGATCGTTATTATATAATTAGATTTGGCAGCACCGTATATTTTGTTCCGTTTAGATGTATACTCGACCTCTTATAAAAATTGTAGAAATATTCTTATAATTGAAACTGAAAAACAATTTTTATAATCCTGATGGTTTTTAACATATTTTTCCAAAATTGAGTTATTCGCACTGTATATATAAATCTTAATATTAATTATAGGTATTATTACTGATTTTATTTATCAATTAATGAACTTCAATGCTGTATGAAAATTATTATGAATCCAAACATTAAAATAAGCCCCAAAAAGTATTAATGAAACTATGTGAGTTAATAAAATATTAATTAATACTAAAATGTAAACCAACGATAAACATTAATTTATTGTTTACTATAACTTCTTATTGAATTTCACCTGAGGAAGCAACTTTTATTAGTTAAACGCAGGTGGAGGCATATACATAAAATACAATATTGTAATGAAAAATTTGAAATAATTTATATACAGCATAATATTCGAAAAGCTATTAGCTATAAAGTGCACAGTGTAAGAAGAGTCACCCATTTCATTGACTCCAGAAATCAATGAATTAAATTTACTTTACTTAAAGCATGTTCCACACTACATAGAAAATGAACCGAAAAAAAAAGATAGATAAAAGGAATATCGGGTTAGCGGACTCCAAATAAAACTACAAAAGGTTATTTCGTCGACGTTTCGAAGGTTTAATATTCCTTCATCTTCAGGACTAGAAGAAAAACACAGAATGGAACGTCGGTAAAAAGCAAGCAATTAAAACAATCTCACCACTATAACTAGATGTAAAGTAGTAACTTTGGTTGGGAGACAACATTAAATAGTAATTAGCTGGGAAATTTTCGCAGGCTTTAACAACGTCAACAATAATTAAAAATATGTAAAAATCAAACATTAAATATAAATAAATACTCTAAAACACTCTAAAAAATCAATGTTCAAATTATTCAAAAATTAGTTATCACGTCTGGCGAATTGAGCGTTGTTTTTAGTGATTCGAGCCGATGCCTCCTAAACGAGCCACGTGGTCAGAAATCGATGATTTTGAGTGCTTCTAGGCGTTGTAATTAATACTTTTTTTTAAAGAATGTTTAGTTGTTGCATTTATGTGTTTATTGATTTCAAATACCAAATTATTATTACTTATAATTTTATTATTTAAGTATGTTAAAGCTATAGGCCTTATTATGGTACCATATTAAAATAAAGCCTACTGGTAAGGAAAAGGTGCTTTTTCATTTTTTTCCATTTTGTAAAAAATTTGGTTTGAACTTGTGTTTTAATAAAAAAAACAACTGCTTCAAAAAAATTCACACTGAAGCATAACAGAAAGTACCTTCCCAGTTCCCACTGCATATAAATTGCACATATATTAATATGCAATATACTTTTGTTAGCAATTTTGAAAGCCACAGACTTGAAAAAGAAATGTTGATATTTTTTATGAATAACGGCTATAAAAATATACATTATAATAAATATATTCTATTTATTACTTTAAAAAAAATCATATATTAAAGGGTTTTAATTTGATTAAAGTAATCCGCGTATTCGTCCTTTTGTAATTCGCGACAGTAAACTTCAACAGACCCGGTATACTATTTACGAATAAAAACTGTAATCCCCAAATGCTTTGTTTGACAATTTGGTAAAATTTTGTTGATTTTGCTTAGCTTAATTCTACTTTTTGATTGTTTGAATCAAGTACATAAAGTTAAATCAATATCAAAGAACTAAATAAACGCAATTTACAAAAAGCTCTTATCCAAGAGTAAAATGTTAAATGCTATAATTTTTAAGCTCAATTTAAGCAATTTAAATTTAGAAAATATTTTTATAAGAATATTACAGCTTTTAAAGATGATATGTATAACAAGAGACCTGCACATTGAAAAGAATAATTTTAAGTTTCACATATTATAATAATAATTGTAAAATTTTATTTTTAATAATGAATTACTGCAAATCAAATATTAAATTAAATACAATATTTCATTAATTTAACTAGAAAGTGAGCTACTTATGTATGGTGAATAAGGTAAAAATAAAAATTTTAACCTATCATTTTTAATTTGCCACACTCAAAATTGAGCAAAGGATTCGATGGTAATAATCCCAATCTCAGGGTAAAATTGGCAATGCCCTGGTTAGCTACTAAATAGAAAAAGTGATTGGTGAGTTTCAAAATTGATAACAAAATACAATTAATAACATAGACGGAACAAGACACTTATCTCAACCGCTGGTACGGAGTCCTAGTAGATGGTAAAACGGTATTAACTTGGATTAAGATGGTAGACGTTCTCGCTTGTTAACCAATATTCAACTTAAGGGTGAATTGATGTTCTAAATACTGACTTTCATACAAAGCGATTTTCCCACTGCAATGGCGGTCACCGAAATGATAAGGTATGATAATGATGTTTAGTTCAACTTGGACAGCAATTTACTGTCGGGAAGGTAAGATGTAAACAAAGACCATAAAATAATTATTGACGTAGAGAAAAAAAAACATTAGAGGATTCCCAAAATTACCTCGCAGATGTTGTTGAGGGTCAATTATCCTTATAGTAATTTTCGTATTTTCAAGAAGTTGTAAAGATGACTAAAATAAAAATTACCAACATAGTTTGTATTGCGAAATTAAAAATTGGTACTTACAAAAGAAATCTGAATACTAAATCCTCCAAAGGAGATAAGATTAAATATCTTTGAATCGATAACAATCTTCAATGCTAAGTGCAACGAATAAATCCCAATAAATCGGAGGGCTAAGAAAAAAAACATAAACCTACTTTCGCAACACTTGCCAATTCAAACATCTCTTTCAAAAGACCAAAATTAAAAATTTGTCAACTTGAAAATTTTAACACGAAAAATGTGTCTGATAATCATATCAGGAAAACAGGACCTTTAACCTAATTTTTATACCATTAAAAATCCTGGTAAACCAACAACAAAGCAACGGACTCGGGAGCTGCGATAACGCACCCCCATTAATTGATCCACCAATTCTGAACCGTTACAAATTTTAAAAATATCCTAACAAATCGTAATTTTCGTATAATTTCACACTAAAAAATTTAATTTAAAATAATAAAATTTAACTTAATGCTATAATAATAGTTTGTTATATTTTGTTCAAAATTTATTTAATAATAGGTACAGAAACAACAATATTAGTATAAAAAGAATCAATTTCGTTTGTTTATTCGCCAACGTAAATTTGTCATAGAGAAAATTGTGAAAATGTACTACAAAAATTAAAATTGACACATCTAAGGAAAACAAAATTGCAGAATGCTAAAGAAATATTTTCAATTTTAGTTTGTTGTTCAATTTTAAAAATTTAAATCCTCGGTGTCTTGTCAAATTTTTTCAAAAATTATTTTATTCAAAAATATACTTGGAAACTTTGAAAAATTGATAGCGTCATAATTTCAAATTATGCAGTGATATCCAAAACTTGTGAAAAACAAAAGAAAATGTATTTCTTCAGGAATTTGTTAATTTAAAAGCAAAAGCAATTCTAATTTTACTTTTAGTACAAAAACTTCATACTTTTCTTATTAAATTAAAAAAATATAAGAATAATACAATACGTAGAAAAACAAAATTCAAAAAATTCAAAAAAAGACAAAATTAACATATAAACAGGTCTGGATTAAAAATATTTGAAATTATGAAAAATTCAAAATACGATATTACAATATAACGTTATTTCATGGTTATTTCCAATCCTCAGTTGTAAATAATCGTTTAAATTTATTTAATAAGAAGAATATTCGAACTAATCAAAAGAAAAAACTATTTAAAGAGTACTGATTAACAAGCATAAAATTTGACTTACCATAACCCCAAAAATATGAAATCTGCACGTTGTCACATGTAGTAATGAACAATTTAAAATAATTTGAACTAAGAGATTCTTTTACCAAGCACTGCTTGTGTGAAATCTGAGAGCACTGCCCCCTTAATTTGATTTCTAAAAACTTTGAAAAAATTCAAAATTCAAAAATTTTACCACGTTTTTAACCGTAAGGTGTAAAACTAGAAAAAGAACCCAAAATAAAAATTTTAAGTAAATTTGTGGAATTTTAGTATGTATTTATGGTTAAATTAAAAAAATATAAGAATAATACAATACGTAGAAAAACAAAATTCAAAAAATTCAAAAAAAGACAAAATTAACATATAAACAGGTCTGGATTAAAAATATTTGAAATTATGAAAAATTCAAAATACGATATTACAATATAACGTTATTTCATGGTTATTTCCAATCCTCAGTTGTAAATAATCGTTTAAATTTATTTAATAAGAAGAATATTCGAACTAATCAAAAGAAAAAACTATTTAAAGAGTACTGATTAACAAGCATAAAATTTGACTTACCATAACCCCAAAAATATGAAATCTGCACGTTGTCACATGTAGTAATGAACAATTTAAAATAATTTGAACTAAGAGATTCTTTTACCAAGCACTGCTTGTGTGAAATCTGAGAGCACTGCCCCCTTAATTTGATTGCTTGGTAAAAGCAGTGTAAGAGCAGTGCTTGGTAAAAGAATCTCTTAGTTCAAATTATTTTAAATTGTTCATTACTACATGTGACAACGTGCAGATTTCATATTTTTGGGGTTATGGTAAGTCAAATTTTATGCTTGTTAATCAGTACTCTTTAAATAGTTTTTTCTTTTGATTAGTTCGAATATTCTTCTTATTAAATAAATTTAAACGATTATTTACAACTGAGGATTGGAAATAACCATGAAATAACGTTATATTGTAATATCGTATTTTGAATTTTTCATAATTTCAAATATTTTTAATCCAGACCTGTTTATATGTTAATTTTGTCTTTTTTTGAATTTTTTGAATTTTGTTTTTCTACGTATTGTATTATTCTTATATTTTTTTAATTTAACCATAAATACATACTAAAATTCCACAAATTTACTTAAAATTTTTATTTTGGGTTCTTTTTCTAGTTTTACACCTTACGGTTAAAAACGTGGTAAAATTTTTGAATTTTGAATTTTTTCAAAGTTTTTAGAAATCAAATTAAGGGGGCAGTGCTCTCAGATTTCACACAAGCAGTGCTTGGTAAAAGAATCTCTTAGTTCAAATTATTTTAAATTGTTCATTACTACATGTGACAACGTGCAGATTTCATATTTTTGGGGTTATGGTAAGTCAAATTTTATGCTTGTTAATCAGTACTCTTTAAATAGTTTTTTCTTTTGATTAGTTCGAATATTCTTCTTATTAAATAAATTTAAACGATTATTTACAACTGAGGATTGGAAATAACCATGAAATAACGTTATATTGTAATATCGTATTTTGAATTTTTCATAATTTCAAATATTTTTAATCCAGACCTGTTTATATGTTAATTTTGTCTTTTTTTGAATTTTTTGAATTTTGTTTTTCTACGTATTGTATTATTCTTATATTTTTTTAATTTAACCATAAATACATACTAAAATTCCACAAATTTACTTAAAATTTTTATTTTGGGTTCTTTTTCCCTTTTCTTATTAATTTCAATTTTACAGTTTTTACTTAGCCTTATTAATTTTTACATTTAAATTTTATTAACCATAATGATAGTCATGATTATGATTTTAAAATATTATGCCAATTTTTATCACAGGATCACATATTTATAAAATCTCAACAAAAATTACAATTAAAAGGAAATTTAAGTATAGGAAACAATCAAAATGCAGGAAGATGAACATTGAGTTTTTATTAAAAACATCTCATGATGGAATGTAAAAGGATAATAATTGAGGATTAGCTAGGTGTATTACAATCGATAACTGCCTTTAAACCTTGAAATTGCCACTTCAATATATTTTTAATTTACAACACTTCCATTTTAATTATTATACTGCAACTCAATATTTTTTCAAAAAGCAAACTTCAAGCTCACTGTAACTTTTACGAGATTATATCGCCGGAAATATTTGATTCCAATTTTTAAAAATAAACTTTCAAATAAATACTAATTTATTATTTCGCGATATAGATAATTTTTATTTAAAGAAATGAAATTATTTTTTATCAATGCTTTAACTCAAATTTTGTACCTAAATGTAGGTAATAATATTATTTATTTCAATGAACTGCGTAATATGGTTATATAATTCTTTGTAAATGTCACTTGGAAAAACAAATTTATATTAAATATTGCGAATTGTTTACATTCAATAGTGGTTTAAAATTTGCGTATGTATATCACAGTTTATTAAAAACCAATAAAAAATTTGAAATTTTACAGATGATTACATCATAAATTTAACGATTTGGCGATATTAATATAAATGTTTTTGTTCGAAGAATTTAATATTTAATAATCTTCTTTTTTTTTAACACGATCGTAGGCTGCCAATTAGAGTGTTGAATTGCTCAGCCGTATCTTACGGATTCAAACTCCGACCAAGGACTAAGCAACTTTAAATCGCTCATTTTGGAGTGAGAAGAGAAGGAACGAAAAAGCGGCACAAGCTATTGTAGATACTGGATTAAATATAGTATTTATATAATCCTCTTTTTAATTTGACGCGAGATAGCTATTTATGACTTTGACTTTCTGTGTCTGCGAAAGAGAATTCGTCTGGTAATGAAATATTCCACAATTGGTTTTTCTGAGATTTCTGAAAAATAAATCTTGGTATACACATTTCCACGTTTTCTAGAAATCTTTGAATTTACTTTATGAACAAATAATCTCTAAGTAAGTGGGATGGTATTATTTGTTAGGCAAGTGTTAATTTATTGCAGTTTAACTTAATGTAGTGCAACAGCTTACAGCAGGTGATGATAAATTGCACGTGGGTAATACACGCTGAAATTCCAAAGGTAGCTGTTTGATGCTAATTAGTAAACTAATTTAAAATAATGTAAAATCGATATAACTATATGTTGATTTTAACAATAGTGTGATATGCGCCAATTATAAAGTCTTTCAACTTTTTTTCATTGACGAACAACAAATTAATTCTTATTGAAATGCCAAGATCCTTGCTTATCCTCGGGCAGATCCGATAGTATTTTTAACTACGTAAATTAGTTATATAACTTTTCCCGTCTTCTGATAACAGTGACGAAATTATCAGTGTTTAATGTGTTTGATCGAAGAAGGGCCCACGCGTAAAAAAATATAATATTTTATTTATATTGTTAAATGTGAGAGTTATATAAAAATTGTTAAAGAATATGCTACACAGATGAATTAACAACTAAGTAAAAAACTTTCCAGTTAAAATGTAAAGAAGGCCAAGATGATTTCTGTTTTGTACATAATATTATTTAAAATTTACATACTTGGGAAAAATTCTACATTTTTAACCCTTAGTTGCCACACTTAAGTTGCCAATATGTTTATTACTTCTCAAGAGATAATTTTTGGTAATAGTGATATGGGTTATATGGCAAAAAAATTAAATTAAATACTATTAAAAAATTGAAATATCGAGAAAGTGATAAAGTCTCAACTTTTTACAAAAACAATAAAACTAACAGATGACGCCATAAATCCGCTTGTCTCAGGTATACATACATAAAATTAACGAAAAGTGGGCTTGGGGTATTCTACACCCCAGTGTGGCAAGTAAGGGTTAAGTTAATTTAAAAAGTTTTTCAGCCTGAGAATAAAAACTAATAATAACTTAACAACAAAAATTTTACAGCATAAAATAAAACAATTATCGTTAATTTTTATAAGCTCTCTACACGTGGAGCCGAAGGCTATTTACCGGCGTAGATATTGGAATGGGTCGAGAATACTTTCTTTCCGCAATAGTTTATAGTAGCTAACAAAAATAACTCAGGAAATTTCAATTGTTCGTGATTGAGGTTATTTAAAATTAAAGATTATCTTAAAAATTTGTGTTCATTATGATTTCGGTGGTTTAATATTTTAATTTATCGGCTCATCACAATATGCAGCATAAATCAGCCTTTTCGGGTAAAATTTAAACGAGAATCGAAAATGAAGAAAGTTATTTCATAACTTAATTTAATTTTTAAATATTTATATACCTTAAATCAATTTGAGCCCAGTGAATAGTATTATAAATTAAGTATT
The DNA here is from genome assembly GCA_949152465.1 of Cantharis flavilabris. Classification (NCBI taxonomy): domain Eukaryota; kingdom Metazoa; phylum Arthropoda; class Insecta; order Coleoptera; family Cantharidae; genus Cantharis; species Cantharis flavilabris. Next base: position 17,003,468 of record OX424435.1, read on the forward strand.
ATTACTAGAATTTTGAAACTGCGCGGCCTGAAGGCCGAACTGCTCCGTCACTCTTCAGTAATCTACCAATTTTTTTAAGTCCGTAACTGAAAAAGAATTAATAGGAACTGCGTTAAGTAAGAATAGAAAGACACAGTGGCGTAATTAGAGAGGGAAAAAAGGGGGCAACTGCCACCCCCTCCAAGAATGAATAGGATTGTACCCCTAAAGCCCCCCCCCTGATAGAAATGATGCTTACCACGAAGTTTTAAAATTTAAATAACTTTAAATTATTTTTATTTATTTATTTATTTATTTATTTTCTAGCTGGAAAGCCCGTCCAAGGACGGGCAGCTAAACGGTGGATCTCTTCTTTAGCGGTATAATATTTAAACATTTAATTTTGTTTCCCGCTCCTGGGTGATTCTCTTTTTTCTATATTTTAAAAGTAGCGCAAAAAGGAGCTGCTAAACGTGATGTGCCGCGGGGCAATTAAATTTTTTTTTTTATAATTTAAAAATAAATAAGTTTCTCAAATTCGAATTTTCTTTAGCCGAACGTTTTAATTTCCCTCATTTTTGCTCAAAAACAAAAAATTTCCCAGCTTTTCCTGACGATGTTCGTATAATTAGTCTGTTTTCTGTTAGGTATTCTAGAAGAGTGGGAATTTTATTATATGTACTGGAGAGTGTTCCACACCCCCCAGACCCCCCGGTTTACAATTTTGACTTTATATTATTTCTATAATTAATTTTTAAAGTAACACAAAAAGTTGCTGCTAAACTCCGTAAGCAATAAGGTAATTAAACAAATGTGCTTTCCAAGTTTTAATTTTTTCTAGCCGAAGATTAAACTTCCCTCATTTTTGATTAAAAATTGAAATTTCCCGGTTCGGATTAATATTGGACACATATGTTTAATCCAAATCTTAGTTTATTGTATTTTTTGATTAGAAAAAAAATCGAGCAAGCAGAGTGTTTTTTTTCATGAATGGATTAACGAGATTCTACAAAATCTTTAATCTGCCCCCCCCCAACGCATTTTCTAAATAAGCCACTGGAAAGGCATGATTATTTATAAGGGTATACTATAATAATATTACGTCAAGAAATTAATTTTTATATTAAATAAATATAATATTAATATTAAAAAAACATAACTTAACCTTTAGCTTAACTTCTAGCTTAACCTCTAACCTAACCTTTAAGCAAACCTCAAACCTAATATTTAATTAAACCTCTATCTTAACCTTTAACCACAGTTCATTCTAAAGAAATTGTTATATACATATAAAAAAGTGATTGATTCTGTATAAATGATTTTGACAATTAAGGAAAACAATTTCTTTAAAATCAGAGAAAGAAAAAGAGAGAAAGGAAATTACTCTTTTCAAAAGTTACTTTTTGTATTTTTTGATCTTGTATAAAACATTATAGTTCTTAAAAACGTATCCGCATATTTTAGTTTTTCTAAAATACTGATAAGTAAAAAAAGTTTATTTATGGTCTTAGCAATTTACTACGTCAGCATCCCAAACCATTGAAACCAACCGACAAACACCAGTAACCAAAGAACAGGAAAACAATAATAGAAAAACTAAATGTTGATTTCTTTTTGTATTTTTTTATTTTCTTATTTCAAATATATTTGAAACTGACTTTGTTTAAGTTTATTTGTTTCACTAGGATTTGCTTGTCTAGTGTAAGTTTATCGTAAAGATATGATGGATAGAAAAGAACTTCGAAGATCAGACGGGTTGCAGAAAAAGGAAAGATGTAAAATAAATGCACTTACTGTGATATCTAAATCTAAGTGGGCTGTGTTGTTGGTGCTTTCCCAAGCTGTGAAATTTTGAGCGAGCCATTTGTTAATTATTCTGTAAATTTGTAAGCCTGTTTTTGAAACAATAAGCTTACAAAAATTCATAATTAAAAAAATACATTTTAACAATTTATTGTAGAAAATTTCCAATTTTTATTTGTACATTTAATAATGTTTTGTTACGAGAATGTAGTTTAATAGTTTACCTTAAAAGAATTTATGTAATTTATTTGGCAATGTTACGATTAAAAGACAATTTCTCTCGAATTTTCTTTGCCTCTCAGCCATTGATCCTTTATATCTAAGTTTATAGTTAGTTATATTGTAGCGAGTAACTTGTTGAGCCAAAGTTAAGTTTAAAAATAAAAATAGTCTTCAAAGTTAAGGTAGAAATATGGTTTTATGAATAAGTAATTTTTGCAATATAACTCGACAGTTTTAAATTTTTAACAAGGTAATTGTATCCTTTGCTTATTATAAGACCCTTTAAGGTTATTAAACCTTTCTAATTGAGCCGTGTTAACCACGAGTTACATTTTAATTAGGTATATAAATCAACTTTAAAACAATCCTTATTATAATTTTGTTTTTAATTTAATATTTTTTAATAACGTTTAAGCTAATATTAAATTGTCGTACGCCAAACTCGAGATTATCCTTATAATTTATATACTTAAAGTGAATAAACTTACTGTAACAAACCACCCACATAATATACAAATCGCGTTTGCGCATCCAACCACCCTTTATATAAAAGCAGATACGTTGGGGTATGTATAATAAAGTCAGCCCGCGAACTCGAAACGTTTTAAAATCAGTGTTGCAGTTGAGTTTTTCACAAATGTTTTTCATCTCATAATTTTTGAATTACAAATCTGGATTTAAAAATTACCACGTTGTTCAATTATGTAAGAAAAATGTTTTATTTTTACGGTTGCAATAAGTTTATTTTAGTCTAAGAAATTTAAGCTAACACAAAGTGACAGAAAATGTTATAATAATGCAGCAGTGACACGAATTTTTAAAGTAAAATTTAATTTTCTTTATATATTAAAGGAAAAAGAAAATTCTAAACTTTTCAAAACAAATCGGAAGTTCTTAATGGAAGAATAAAAATTTCCAATAGGAAAACAAATAGTGGATAGAATATCGAAAAAATTAATAACTAATAATAATTTAGCCGACCACCCATGATTACCTCTACCTATAAATAGTAGCAATGTGAAATTTGATATTTAATAATAATGATTTATTGTTACACATCACGGTTTTTCTAAAATTACATACTGATATTTAATTATTGTTTTCATCAAATAATGCATCACGGTTGATAGGAAATTACATATCCGTTTTGGTCTAAAATGTTATATTTTTAGTAATTTCAATGACATAATGAGGCCACAATTATACCTACATCATATTGATTGTGAATTAACAATTTGAGCAAAATTTATTACAAGTTTTAAAAAAATTGGGTTGACCATGTTTATTTTATCTTATAAATAAAATAATCAATTTCTTACCATCTTTTGTTTCCGGTTAGTCACTTCATCAACTTTTTTTTTAAGTGGAAACCCGCTATTTTGTTGTTCATCGTGATAGATCCTTTAATTGTTCAAATGACAACCTAAATATTTTGATAACAAATTTAATGTAAAAATGTGTATTCAATTTGTTTATTATTTTCATAACTAAAAGGGAAATACTGTAAAAATGGTGGATATTAGGTAGTAACTTGTGCAACAGTTTTTTTAAAATAAATTTTAAGACTTTCCACAAACACCGTTATTATCTACTTTGCAAAATACAAAGCCAAACTTAAAATCTTAAAATCTTAAATCAAACTTAAAACTTAATTTAAAAAAATTTATAGTAAAAAATTAATATTGCTTTAGAATTCCTGTAAGTTTTTTGTTTGAAAATACAATATAATATTGCATTTCTGTTTAGCAATGCGATGAAAGCTTTGGAGATACCAAATATTTTCGATGGTTCAAAAAAATCATTCAATCAGAAACATTAGAATCAGATTACTTTGTATATTAATTACATCAAATATATTATTGATACACGTTTGAAATTTAATATGAAGAATTGGAAAATATATTCAATAATATTTATTATCAATATAATATGTTCCTGTGATTCCTGATTAAATTATACATATGTCACAGAATTGTATTCTCCCACACAAAACGCACGCCACAATGGATAGATATACGTAACAAATAATACCAAACGTAAAATTAACATAATAATAATAATAATAAGTGTAAATTTCTTAGATAAATTAATCAACCTAATTGAACTAGAAGATCTAAATTTAACATTTCAATAAAATTTTCAAAATATTTGAGCATCATTCAATAGTTAGACCTTCCAAGTGGGCGACGAAAGCTATGATATTCGGCTATATAAGTGAGTTAACTCAACATTAACTTTGGTCCGAAAATGTTCCCTGATATTTAACTGGCCGTAAGTTTGAAGTTGGTGTCAACAGTTTAACCTGTGCTGTGTAATTTAAATTTCCGAGATAAAAATATACAAAGATCACCTTTCCAGATGGAAATATTAAAAAAGTTACTCAAGTTTGACCTTTTGGTAAACTTCTTAACTTAATTACACTTAATATTTCTTGCAGTTATTTAAATTTCCAATCTCGTTTAATTTGTGAGAGATAATTTAGTTAAATTTTTAATGAAATAATAATCCAACGAACTGATGAAGAGCCTTTATCAGTTTTCCATTATTATTATTAAGTAATTTTCGTGTTCAAGCTTTGTTGATCTTATATTAATTCTTAAAAAGTTAATTAAGCATTACCATGCACCAACTTATATTTTTCTGTTTTAAAATAATAAGACATGATAAATCAGATGTGATAAACGTGATCTCATGATAACAAAGAAGAAGATAGTTTTGTATTACTTGGTATTATGATAAGCCAACATGATACCTAGCGATCAAAAACTAAAAGCGTTTGGAACTTAAAACACGAAATGTCTACATTGGATTTAAATATTAATTTTAGTACATAATTAACACACTAATTAAAATTTTCTCATAATTTATAAAAAAATTAAGCGCTTAAGAAGTTCATTTGTCAACAGCAAATTCTGCAGAAAACTAAAAGTTTAAATCGCAGATTTTAAGATTTTATTTTTATTAACTTTATTTATTAGGTATTTTTATTAAGTAAATTTTCGGCGGGGAAAATTTATTATGAGATAGATACTTCTCTCACAATAATATGTTACCAATAAGTAAGGTGAGGTTACTAGAAAATCAGAATTCCCAGCCAAAAACAATGCATGCAGACAGTTTTCCACCATGGTATGGACGGTTAGGTTTTATTGTCCTAACGACTTTTATTGTCACCGAAAAAAGCTGTTTTCCTTGGTTCAGAGAAAACCAGATTCAGCGTTCTGAAAATTTTCATCAATAGAACTTTTGCACCCTGAACTGTTTGTATTCTGTTAATTTTCGAGCTCATTTGTGTCATCATAACTAGGTGTTAAATAGTTTCTCGCCAGTATGAATTTTGAATTTTACCATTTGCTAGGTTTTAGGCATTTATGAATAAAGTTCAGTTTTTATAACTCTAAATATCTTTAGCTTAACTATTTTTCCATACCTACATAAAATTCTTTCTGAATTTATTAAATGAATTTTTATTATTTTATGCAGATGCCGTTGTGTTTATATTAAATTTTACTACAGATTGCACATATCAAATTCAAAAGTTTTAACATTATTTTAAAATAGTAATATTATAGAGCCATTAAAAAGGTGGCATTTAAACCAAAAATTTTTGTTATTAATTATTATGCTCTTACGGAAAGGATGCTGTTGACAATTCCAAGTTGGAAAATGTTTTATTTTGACAGTCACGATAAATTTTAATTAACAACAATTTAATTATAAAAAATAAGCTAAAACAGGGTGACCGAAGAAGTTAATATACATAATAAAGCAGTGAGACGAATTTTTAAAATAAAATTTAATTTTCTTTTGTTATTAAAGAAAAAAGCTTTTAAACTTTTGAAAACAAATCGGAAGTTCTGCATAGAATAATAAATATTTCCAATAGAACAAATAGCAGATACAATATTGAAAAAATTGATTTCTAATAATTATCCAACCAAAATCATGCTTACCCAACCTATAAAGAAAAGCAAAGTTAATTTGATATTTAATATTAATGAATGAATTTAAACAGTTTTTCTGAAATTAAATGGGCGATAATTATCGTTTACATTAAATTTAATTTGCGTTACTATTAAAAGGAAATTACATATCCGTCTCAGTCAAAAATTTTTTATTTTTAGTGATTTCCAAAATGAGGCATCAATAATAATTAATTATCTATATGCCATTATAATTAAACGGGTAGTTCGGAAAATCTCGTGAAGGAAAATTTGACCGCACAACATTTTTTTTTAAATCAAAGTAAAGTGGAAATGTGGGATGCGAATAAAATACCACTTGTGGCACTGGCGCTTGCTTTGTGTGGTAGATGTAACAATTGCACACCTGTTGACATGTAAAGCTGAAAAATTGAAAATTAAAATATAATAAAAATACAAATTGAAATGATTTTGTGCCTAACGGAAGCAATATTCGTACAATTACAATATAATACTTGTGAAAAATCTGGATGTAATCCCAAAACCAGAATGGCTACAATTATATGTACAATGCAATTTACTTAGAGCGTTGTTCTGACCTTTTCATGCTATTCAATAAAATAATAAATTACATTCTTATGTATGTAGAGTAAAAATATTTAAATTTTCATCAATAGATTTCAATATCAAGAACGGCTGGATTACATCTTTGAAACTTAAGTGCTTTTGTCCGCTGTCTAATATGCAAAATTTCAGCCGGTTTTGATCAAATTTGCTGCACAATTTTTTTCTGTGCATACTCAAGTTAAATTATACTTTTGCACACCTGCCTGTGGCGGTAAAAGTTGGCAGTGACTTATGGATGCTCAAAAGTTACAACAATTATCTAAATTGTTCTAAATCCCGAAAATAATAGTTTCACAGCCATTTAATCAAAAAATCACAAAGATCTGACGAATCTATAGAAAAACAATAAGCTCAATTTTAAATCATTTCGTAACTTTTAAGCTAAGTTAGTAAAAAACATTCAACATCTTTAAACTAAATTTGTTTATACTTATAGGTAATTAATATTGTTTATTTGGAAACTTTTATGTAAACTTTATTTTTTAATGTTCATGTGTTTTACATAAAGAGATAATTAAAAACTAATTTTTTCGTTATTAAACGCCGTATTTCCACGAAACAAACATTTAATTATAAGGGATTTAACGCTAACCGAGCTTCTTTCAAAGTAAGTACCTAATAAAAAATCTAAAAGTGACTAACTGCGAGGACTTATGTTGGATTGTTATGATTCATAGTATCCTTTGAGTACACAAAGCAGAAACGAGCGAGGGCTTGGTATTATATCTGATACTGCAATGAATTTTGTAAGATAATCATGTAGATGATGTTAAGTGCTCGTGGTCTACTGACATAGTCTTGATCTTGAGAGATTCTGAGAACAAATTTAGCTTCGTCTATCTAGCTAAAAATTGAACCGATGTACTAAATAAGTTAGGAAATCAAATAGGTACCACCACAGATATTGTGAGTCGATTCTGATGTTTACACTCATCTGTAACTGTCGGGATTTATCAAGACAAATCAAATATAAAAGGCTTTGTGTTTTCTATTTATTAAAATTAATTATCCAAATATTTTCTCAGAAAGTGTAAGCTTTAAGGATTAGTTGTCGGTGTGTATGATTAAACTAAAATAGAAATTATGAATAATTTGAGACAATGTTAATTGAGCGATAATTAAAATTTTAACGCGGGGAAAACCGCGGTGTTAAAATTTAATCCTATTTTCTGTCGAGAAGTGTCTATAAATAATTTTAAAGGTGTTTACTTTGTGTTAGCTCAGATTTACATTAAATTTTACTAATAGGCTTTACATATTCTAAAAATAAACGTTCCCTTAAAGTAACTGCAATTATTGTTAGTAAATTTAATCTACCCTTTCTTGTCAACTTATACAAAGGTATCTTACAGAGTGTGTGGAAGATATAATGGCATGGATGGGGTTAGTTGGGGTCGTATTGGCAATCAAATGTGTTGTCCTAACTAATGCAGCACGTCAAACTTTCAGCATAGAACCTAATCTGCAACAGAATTTTCAGAATGATGGAAGTCTCGGTAAGTTTTTTCTACAGCACCATTTTGTCATGAATATTTATGATGAATTTTTGAAATTAGGGATTACAATTTTGGTACACGCTAAAATATTAAGTGAAAACTGTAACCTTCAGCTTTTGTAAAATCAACAGGAGTAAACAAAATGTTATTAAAAATTCATATTAAAGTTTAGATTATTAAAGATGGCTTTTAATGAAACTTCCAATACGTGTAGTTGCCAAAACTTGTTTACCTGGTTTTCGATAAGCCTTTATATTATACCAATGACGTATGTTCCTAGTTGCATAATATATGTGGAATTAAATTTTTAAAGAAAACTTGTAGCTGAAAATGAAATCTCTGTGCAATATTTCCAAAGCTTCATTTTCGTTTCATTTCTATTCCAAATTAGTATAGCTAAAAGTTTAAATCAAATTTTTAGACGACTGGAATATTGAATGATAAATAAACGAAAGCCTGAAAAACAAACTGAAAAGTGTAATTTTAAAATTTAAAAAAAATTAAACATTTTAACATTTTAATTTTTTATGCAAATTTTCAATTATGGTGCATTCTAACTGCATTGATATTTAACAATTCAGTAATTTAAAACCGATTTAATTTAGTTTTAAAAGCAATTTTCTATTATTCTACGTGTCTGGAATTCAAAATCAATTAATTGGTTTGCGACGCAGTATTCGATGTAAAAAATTAAAACTTGTTGATGCTGTACAATACAGGATGTTCTAAATTGAGGACTGTTGATTGATCGGCATATAATGCTTGTTGCAAATTATGTTGACAACAAAACAACAAAACTTAAAGAAAATTTATTTCTTTTGTGTGGTATCGCTTTTTAAAGATAACTGGGAAAGAATGCTTAAGATAAATTACCGTAGAAAATTGGATGTATAAGAATGACGGATACCCACTATCACTTTGTACACTTTAAAAGATGTTCAATCGATTGAGTTTTTCCGAAATCTCATGCTCTCTAACCTGTCGAATAACGTACTACATAATTTATAACATAGTACAATACGAAACGACGATCTATACATTTATTTATAAAGTAATTCTTCTATTAAATTTAAAAATTAAACAAAAAAATTGTTAAAAATAGATTACCTAAATAATTAAATTATTTTCTTCTTAAATATTTTCCCAATAGGAGGTGATTTACAAATATTTTATGATGAATAGCCTTCGGCGACATTTAAACTTTTTTGCTGATCGGAAGTTTTTCTTTGAATTTTATATAATACTTACTATCTTAACGTAAATCTCGCAAAATTTTGAAAAAGTAATTATTCAGCTTTTCTGATGACGTAAGTTTGATGACAGCATTTATTACAAGATTTTGGATAAATCCCATTTCTTGTTAGCCTCTACACCACATTATAATCTGCCCGAAAGAGAGATAAAAAATTACTTCTATTTGAACGTAGTTATGCAGAAACCTACCAACTCAAAATTTTCAAAAAATAAGTTATTTATGAACTATTCTTTGACTTTTCCAAAAATACATCAAGCAAATATTCGTTTCATGTCGGCATTAATTACCAGCCCACGAAATTTGATTATTTTTAGACAAAATACGGAAATAGTATTTTTGGACAAAGGGTATCTTGGAAATGAATTACTAATGGATATAAAAGCACTTTCAGAATTGTCCTTCCTAATGTTCTCTCGCAAATTAGTGTTTTATTGGGTTGATAGGATGAACTACGATCATTAAGCTTTAAACTTTCTGATTTGAATACAAAATTTTTCAATTTTTTTAGTAAATTGAAACATAAATAATACATATAACACACTTGCCATTATAAACTTGCCAATCGATTGAATGAACTTGAGATATTTACTACGTGATGAATAGTGAATCTTAGGAAGGTATACAGAAGTTTACGACACTTGGACACAAAGAAATAAACTTAATCTATCAAAATTTAATACTTAACTTTATGAGGTGTTACATTTATTCAACGACCATGACCAAATAAAATTAGTTCATACCAATTAATCAAAATTGGAGACAATAATAATAAATTCGTAATTAACACTCTATGCAAAACAAACTTAATTTGCCTTAATTTGATTTATAGATGTTTGCATTTATGTACTTACCACTCTATTATCTCTTTTCGGGGTGTTTGCTCGTGGACGCTCTTGAATAATTTAAAATTTAGCTAGTGCAGATAAAGTCAAATTCGGCACAACTCTTGTAAATGGATCTGGATTTTGTAACTGTAAAATACAGTGGAAAGCTATTTTGGTTTTTTAAGCAACTGCACTAGTTAATTGTACTGTCAGATATTTTACCAAATAGTTGGTCAAATATCAGCAGAAGGTTTGATTGTTGACTCTGGTTTTCCTCGTACCTACTATTAGTTGCTTGAATAACAATTTAAATACCAGCTTGCATAGCTGGTAGAACTTAGAATCTAGTTGGACTTTCACCAAGTTAAGTTAACTTAATAATAATTGAAAATGAATTATCAAAAATAATTTAATAAAGTTCCGAGTTATAATATAAAATTTAATAATTTTCTTTTTCAAGTTTTCCAAGTTTACATTAAACCGAGCAACTTCATTACCATATTCTATTCAATTACAAAATTAAATAAAAACAAATTTTGAATAAATTTTAGTAGATATGTTTAGGATACCACATACTATGTTTAAAGCAATTTTTAAATATTGGTTAGATAAGTGGAAAAATTGAGAAACAGTTCTAAAATATGTTCTAAGAGGATATGTTAAATATTGTGCAAATATAATATTATTTAATATTTATAGTTATAAAAGTAGTACTACATAATTTTTAACAAGGAAGTATTGTGATACCGATTTTTTTCGATTTCCAGATTTTGACGGAAATATCCGTTTTGACCTTCCCTGAATCCATTTTGACTATTTTCGTTGTGACGTCTGTACGTACGTACGTATGTACGGACGTCTGTATGTCGCATAACTCAAATACGGTAGGTCGTAGAAAGTTGAAATTTTGGATTTAAGACACTTATAGCATCTAGTTGTGCACCTTCTATTTTTGGTTGCGATTGTCCGTCCCAAAAGTTGTAATTAATGACGCGCATGGATAGATTAACGAGATTCCTGTCCAATTATTATAAAAATTACAAGGAAGTTATGTGGTGTGCACATCAGATTTTTTATTTAAAAAAAATCAAGTTATGGTAGATATAGCAATCTCTATGTTACGGTCAATGCTGGCAATTCGGCCATTAACGTCAATGGCCGGATAATAACGTCAATGCCCAGCTGATTTGGGCATTAACGTCATTGACCGCTCATTGTGGTCAATGACCATGCATTTTGGAAGATGCGGACATTTAAAATTTCATGTGTGGTTTATACATCATTATATATATTTTATATATTTAAGGAAGATGTATTGTTATTCTCAGTTCAACGAATTAATGTTGTACTTTCAAGTATGTATATGTTTCGGTCAATGATGACAATTCGGTCATTAACGTTAATGGCCGGACAATAACGTCAATGCTCAACTAAGCTGGGCATTGACGTCATTGAACGGTCATTGACGTCAATGACCATGCATCTTAGGCGATGTTGATATTTAAAGTTTCATGTGCGGTTGTTACATCATTGTCCGGGCAATGACGTCAATGCCCAATACAGGGTGGGCAATGATGAAATTATTACTCTATAGATTCCATCTGAAAGTAATATATTAAATGTGCCTTTGCAATTAATACCAGTTATTAAGGGATACCAAAAAGTTAATTTTCTTAGAAAATATTAGTGATAAGACCAAAGAAAATAAGATTACTTTTAGACTAGCAGCAGCTGAAAGCAGTGTTTTATGTTTTACGTTGTCATTGCAAGGGTGGATGCAAAAATAACAAATGTGCGTGTCGCGCCAGCAAATATTTATTTAATATTCACAATTTGCAATTCTAAGTGCCATGGTTCACTCCCGTGGCAGAATGAAAATGATTAATTTAAAAAATTTTATTTTATTATTTTTTAATTTTTATTATTTCTGTTAATAAATGATTAAATTATACTATTATAATACAACGAATACAACATATGTACGTAAATATCGCTTGCCAGTTGGCTGTCAAATTTTAATTGACATTTTTCTGTTTCTTATAGTAGTTATTTTATAATATCATAATTGTTTATTGCAAAATTGCAATCAAGTGAAAATATTTACATCATTGCTCACCGTTAGCGGGCGTTGACGTCAATAGCCGGTCAATGACGTCAACGCCCGTTAACGGTGAAGCAATGATGTAAATATTTTCATATGATTGTAATATTTACGTCTTTGGCCGGTCAATGATGTTAATGGCCAAACTGGATTGGACAATGATGGCTATAGCTAAGAGTGGTAGAATATGGAATCTATAGAATAGTAGTTTCATCATTGCCCATCCTGTATTGGGCATTGACGTCATTGCCCGGACAATGATGTAACAACCGCACATGAAACTTTAAATATCAACATCGCCTAAGATGCATGGTCATTGACGTCAATGACCGTTCAATGACATCAATGCCCAGCTTAGTTGAGCATTGACGTTATTGTCCGGCCATTAACGTTAATGACCGAATTGTCATCATTGACCGTAACATATACATACTTGAAAGTACAACATTAATTCGTTGAACTGAGAATAACAATACATCTTCCTTAAATATATTCCAATTCGCAAATGTATAACCATTACTGTAATAGTAATGAGAACGAGCGAACGAACGATAATCGCAACGATAATGATTGTAATTAAGAGTAAGAGTGATTGTAATTACAACCGTAAAGAAACACAGTTTTCTCCATCATCAGTCACTTTTCAGATACATAGATTTAAATCGACTGACAAAAGCCATAATAAATATTATAGTAAAGGATTCCACATACGCTGTTATACATACGAAACTACAGAATATAATAGACTTCGTTAAAGACTGGACAAATTAATACAAGTCGGCAATAATATTGATACAAGTAATGAAATAAAAAAAAAAAGTTGAAGAATTAATAAAATGCATTTCACTAAGACATTTCAAGACAAAAACAATTTATTTTTTATTGTAAAAACAGAGGTTTACTGTCTGAAACACTGTTAATGTAATAATAAAAATATCATGACAAAAACAAATATAAGATAAAAATCTTTAAAAATAAACATTGGGAAGGATTGTATATTTTGATTGAAGCTAAATAACGACTTTATAGAGATAGATTAAAAGACTAAAAACACATACGAGCCAATTGCGGTATTAAAGTAAACAACATCGTCGGTATACGTTAAACGACGAATTATTTTTTATAAATATAAAATATACAATAATTGATAGAAGCCAGCACAAAAAATTAATATAACAAATTAATTCGACCAATAAACATCGATATTATTTGTGAGCTTTCAGCGACGGTTATCGCTTTGGTCCGAAAATGTATTATTTATTTATTATTATATAAATTTATTATTTATTAATTAAAATAATTAATTTGTTTAATAATTCTGCGATATACGCTCATTCATTTAGTGCACACTTGAAACAAACCCAAATATTGTTAAATATTTTACAAGAATATTAATATAATTAATATTAAATAAATAGGCAAAAAACAAAACAGGTTAATTGTATTTGATGACTTATCTGTGATAAGTCGGATGACTCATTCATGATGACTCGTATATGATAACCTTAGTGCTTGTTGTGACAAATCTTCTGCCTATACTGCTAACTTGCAGATTCGATTGTTTTATAAGTTTCTGGAAGTTTATAAAAGTTTCTAGAAAGACTCATTGGGGTATAAATACAACTGTGATTTGCTGAGAGGACAGTTATAGTTCTGACTTGCAGGCGTGAACATAAATATGTGTGATAAATAAATATACAGAATGTCGCATAAATACAGTGTCTTAGCTTATAAATAGTTATAAATTGTAGTGTAACTTAGTATTAGTGTAAATTTTAAAGTATTCGCTATAATAAAAATTAATAATTAAATAAAAGTTTCAATTTTTTTAACAAAATCCAATTATACTCGATTAAAACAGAGAACATTGTTTTTGTTAAAAAAAATGAAGGACAAATAACAAAATATTTCAATGTCTGACAGTAACACGACATCAAAAAAGCCCAAAAGCAACAGTTTGATATCTGGGAGTAACGCTGGATAACATATATTTAGAATCTCCAAAAACAGCTTCCGTATATGCTCATACAACTTGCGGGCCGGAGTTTAAAAGACAAAGATTTTACAAGTATATTAAAACAAATGATTGAAGCTAACAATAGGCCCCGTAGGTTAAATTGACACGAAAAACAAAAAAAAATGGACCTGCTGTTGCGCGAAAAGGTCCTATAAATTTAAAATGTAATAATTTATTTAATAAATAAAGTGATATGATAACTAATATTGTAATGCCACCGAAATGACTTTACAACTTTCTGACTTTCTTTTCAAAAATCTATTAGCAGGTAATGATTTTTTACAGAATAAAACTGAAAAAATTTAAAAATAGAAATAAATAAAAAAAGCCCATTATATGAGAACCAAAAAAATACAAAATGAAATTTAAAAAATCTGATGTGGACACCGCATAACTTCCTTGTAATTTTTATAATAATTGTACAAGAATCTCGTTAATCTATTCATGCGCGTCATGAATTACGACTTTTGGCACGGACAATCGCAACCAAAAATAGGAGGTGCACAACTAGATGCTATAAGTATCTCAAATCCAAAATTTCAACTTTCTATGATCTACCGTATTTGAGTTATGCGACATACAGATGTCCGCACGTACGTACGTACGTACAGACGTCACAACGAAAATAGTCAAAATGGATTCAGGGAAGGTCAAAACGGATATTTCCGTAAAAACTGGAAACCGAAAAAAATCGGGATCACAATACTTCCTTGTTTTACAAGGAAGTAAAAATGAACTTGAAATGCAATGTAGGTTCCATTTTCGGATATTATCGATAATTAGTTTAAAGGATTTTTCATAAAAATGATAAAAAAAAATATTTGAAATAGTAATAAAAACGAATATAGGTACACTGTAAAAAAAAATTACTATAAAAATTACACAAAATAACATATTCCTGTGTTAATCCAGGTTCACAGAGAATTGTGTTAAATTTTACCCAGAAATATTTTGTTAGTTCAATTTTTCAGTGTGTAAAATCTTGGTACAAAAAAATGTAAAATACTTACACCAATTTTTGCACTAATTGATAAAATTTAGTAAAAAATTAACTCATTTATAATTAAAATTTTTAATATTTCTTTATTTCTGGTGTCAATTTTATACGAATTTATGTAAGTTATTACAAAAATCAATAGGTAAACTCGTTTGTCGATAGAAATGTGGTATTGAAATGAATTTAACTCCAAATATTGGTAGCCCCACAATTTAATCTTAATTTAAAATTTAAAATTTGTTTGATCAGATTAAACTGTATTGTATCTACGTAGTCAACGTTTCTAATGTCGTCATCCTGACACGTCATGTATTTTAATATCATTTTCCATCGACTACAACTGCACTGTAAAATAATTTTAAAAATTACCTAATATGCAAAGACGAACTTTATGAAACTTACCAAATTCTACGTAATTGAAGGCGTTTGATTTTACCCGAATTGTACTTTTTTGTGCTACAACTGTTTATATTTAAACAGAACACCACGTCAACAATGTTTAAAGTTAATAATTTGATTTAAATCTAAATTTTAAACACATTTCATGTTAATACCAATAAGACACTTAATTTATATTATTTTGTAACTATTAAGCAATATAATACTTCCTTATTCGTAACATACACAAATTACTTATATTTAAAATTTATTTTGTTGTCCTACTGGTGATGCTGGGGATAGTAAGCGTGTGCTCTATTCAGATCACGCGTGGTAACGTCTGTTCTGCCGCGTTTGTTCCACCTACAACCCACATTCTTGTCGGGGAATTACACATTTACACAACAACGTGTTAAAATAATTATTTTTCAACCGTAAGCAGAATTTTGTGTAAATTTTTACACAGCAAATTAACAGAAAGTTACTAAGCTAAATTTACACATGGAATATAGCAGCAGTAAGTCAAGTCAAGTCAAGTGATAAAATGATTTACTAGAAAAAAAAAATTCTAAACTGTTGTAATGCTGAAACCACACGGAAACAATAGACATCAATAGTACTACATGAGTATCTATTTCATTTCCCATCCAAGATTTCATTTTAAGATTTTCCGAGAGGTACCAGTGTTAAATTTTAATATAATATTTAAAAGAATCGTATTTTAAAGTTCACTTCTATTAATAAAATTTTAAATTACTTGTAACGGCTTCTTAAGTAATTTAATGATTAAGCTTCAATATTTTTCACATTTGTTCATTGTGTACACATTTCAAGAAAATACTATGTAAATACGTTTTCAATAAAGCTGCTGATAAAAATACATCGTGTATTTTAAATTTATAATTTGATTTCTTTATTAACTTAAAGTTACAAGAAAGATTCAAAAACCGAACCATACCGAACATAATTTATAATACTTGAAGTAAAAAATTTTCAAAATAAATTGAATAATAATAATTTAATTTTTCAACCAAATTAAGCGATCTGAGAATCGGAGCTACATTGTATGAGACCTATTCTTTGCGAAATAAACGCTAAAAGGAGCATCGGAGTATGTTTACAAACTTTCCTTTAAATGAAAAGTGCAATTTGGCTCAACGGATTACTTTGAAATTTGATGTATCATGCGAGAATGATTACTTGCGATCAGTGTTTTTCAACCTGCTTTTACGGACCGCAGACCCTTTGACAAAAAAAAAACAATATTTGCGAACACGAAATTTTATTTTTCCTTTGTAAAATTAAAGTAATTCGTATTATAATATTTTATTAAAATCTACAATTGGTACTAAAATTTCTAAGATTAGTTCCCTTCGAGGACTTTTTTTACCGCAAACCCTAGGTTGGGGAACACTGCTTTAGTTTTTTTATTTTTTGTAAAAAAAATCAATTTTAATCGTTCTCTTATGAATAGATATTTTTTAATAGGATGTTGGATACCTGCAGGGATATTTTATTACTCTGTTTTAAAAATGTAAAACTAAAAATTTTTAATCTAAAAATTATTTTTGCTAAAGACGAGGGTACATTGGCCTTAGGCACATTGACCTAGTCCTGAACTTTTTTGTATTATTTGTAAACGACTTTGTATGAAAGAATTAGTTACTTTTTCCAATATACTCGGCACACAAAGCACATTTCTTTCAATATTATTTACACAAACTTTAATATTTCAAGAGCATGGGATTTAGAAAATATTTGTGGATTCGTAACAATGATTGACTAATAACATTTAGTTCTTATTACAGCTAAATAGAAAAACAAGAAGTTTTTATGGGCGCCAGTTAATATGAATAAAGCAATTAAGAATATCAAGGCCGCTTTAATTTATTCATAGAGATAAAAACCAGGTGGAGTTGACAATAGTAGATTCATTCATTTTGTTAAAAAGGTTTAAACATTGACGAAACAAGTTATCACCGGGTAACATTATTGCAATCAAATTAAGAATCACTCTGTAATATTGACATTCGATTGCGAGCTAAGAGCTTTACCGCTTATCACTTTTTGACCGGATAACGTAATATACTATTCCGCTAGATAAATACTGAATATTTCTATGAGCATTTCGTATTTTTCGAGATGATTTAACTAAATCATAGTGCATTCACGACATGAAGTACAATGAAAATATCGTATGTGTTTGAAGTATAATCAATTTCAAAGTTAAATAGAAGGAATAGATTAAATAATAGAACACTACATTGCCAACAGATCTTTTCGTTCCAACACAGAAAATTTATACAAAATTAAATTACTGGAATGTACAATTAGTTCCAATACACTTGGACACAAGTTGTTTTAAATTGAACTTCATGTTTATTTGATTATAAACTTTTTTATTTTACATTGCAGATTTTTGTTAATGTAATATTATTTAGCACTCAGTTACTGCTGTTTTCATCATAGAGTATATTTTTCTCTCATAAAAGTAATCAAAAAATTAAATGAAACTTAATTTTCCATTTATTAATAATAATTAATGATAAAATAATAATTGTTCATGCCAATTGGACTTTCAAACACCGAGCATAAGCAATAAAGTCTAATTTTGCATAATATCTGTTTTCATTAGTTTAACATAAATTAATAATAAAAGCAATTAATTTATATACCGAAATATAATTTTGAAACAATCTGTTTAACACTTAATATTATAATTTTTCAGATTCACAATCTCCATATGAAACACTATCGGAATTACAAGATAAAGTAAAAATAAACAAACTGGGACAACGCTTGATGGAAATTTTATTACATCCTAACAAAGGAGTTCCTTTGGTGTATGTAGAAGATTATCCCCTAGAAGAAGATTCTAATGAAGAAAAGGAATATTTGAATCAGCTTCCTGACGTTGCAGCCGAAAATAATGTAAATGAATTTCCAAGCAAAAGATCGCGCTATTATAGAAAATACCCTTGGAAGCGTCAAAATTCACGAGAAGTGTATGTATTGAAGTAATTTAAACTTTTGTAATGCAAATATTAATTTTTCATTCAATCCACTCCAATTGATTTGTGATTAGTTTATTGTTTCAAGTTGTTTTTATTCTTGTCATAACATAAAACAGCTTTCATTTATTAGTTCAAAATTAAATTGCTGAATAGACTAGGTAATTGTCAATATTGTTGACAGGGACGCACCAAAGATTAGTTGGTGCCCGGGTGCCGCCTATATTCCTTAACTTGGTGTTACAATGTTTTCAAGTAACTCTGAGTGGTTAAATCTTGATATTTACTGCATTTTTAATGAATATTAATGTACATATCTTTTGAAAAGCTGTAATGCTAAAAAACTACCTTTTAAATATTTACATACAGTGACCATGCAACACCCCAATATTAGCTTACGTTAGTGCATAAAGTAAGTTAAGGTATCTCCCTCCCACTGCTTGCAATACCGGTGCGCAGGATGTTTTAAACAATTTAAACCTTTTCACTGTATGAAACTCGTGCAGCAACTTTGTTTGATGGTGAGGGTGAGGGTGAAAAACGTAAACAAAAATACATTTAAAGTTAAAAATTGATTAAATACAGTTTCAAATGTTACAAGTTAGTTCAATAATATCTTCGAGTTTAATATTTATTTAAATTGAAGATAAAGTTTCAGTAGGCAATTGTAAATTATTTCCGATACATTTATTATTCTTATTTTGTTGGAAAAATTTACGAATGTAAATTGTGTTATATTGAATTGTAATATCAATATTAAATTATTGGTTAATAAAAAATTTTCAAACAAAAAACCTTTTGTTATAATTTAGTCAAAGTTTGTTTGCTTGTGGATTTAAATTTTTTAAAAAACGTAGTTCTTATTGGTTGTTGAACTTTACTGCAGATACATATTTCTGCAGATAATATTCTTTTTTCCATTACTGTACAACCATTTTAGCACCTTAAATAAAAAAAATTTAGTTAACTAATGAAAATCTGCAGCTGAACAACTAGACTTTAGTATCACAGCCATTGAATCGATTTTAAATATTTCTACATAATTTGAATTATTATTTACATATTTAATTTGCCGTTTTGGTGTTGGATATATTTTTTGCATCGGCACTTAATGCTGCTCTGATTATTGAATACATGTATGTTTGTAGTTGACATCATTTTGATGTTAAACCACAATTTGAAGCTGCTAGTAAATTAAACAGACGTTAAATACATATATTATTAAATTTACTATGTAGATACATACTGTGGATTAAAACCAATAAAACGTACTATTCAAAAGTTTTCCTTTTGAATTTTGATCATATTCTGTAATATAAAATGTAAATAAATTTATAAAAAATTAAAAGTCGTAAATTGCTAAGCCGAAATTTCATTAAATTGCATAAAAAGTTAAAAGTTACTAAAATTACTTCAACTGCGTTCATTAGTAATAAAAAACATACCAATATAAAACGAAACCTTCTGTGAAAACAATCTAAAGTTATTTTTTTTCATCAAAAAATAAAGGTATCAGTCAATCAAATTCCGACTTTTAATAATTTTGAAAAACATAATGACCCTAAACAGCATAGTTTTACTACTAATCGTAATAATATGATATAATCGTACGTTTTGTATTTAAAAATAAAATGTTGTCGTATTTTATAATTAGGTTTTTATCAAAATTATATAACTGATAAAGTTATCTTTAACTATATTTAGTTTTTCATCTTGTTTTTATATTATTTAGGTTCTATCAATATTATATAACAATAACATACATAGTATAATTACAAAAAAAAGATTAAAATTTGAACTTACACTTGGTTAGTACTATATTAAACTATAGTAATTTAATCACCTTTTTCAAAAAATTTGATATAAAAAAGGGTCTTTATGCAGTGTCAACAATGATAAACTCTCAATATAATTTGACTTCGATATCTTACAATAATAAATAATCTTTCGGTAGTTTATTTACGGCTTATGAAGTTTAATTAATTTTTGCTTTTTCAAAAAAATTAACGTCAGGTTGTTTTACATTACATTATCATCGGTTAGTTTAATCAAAAGAATTCACCATCATTGTTATTTTTATTTTTCCTAACTCTTTGAAGCAGTAAAAGTGGGCATCCTTTTTGTTGTTTCAAATTAGAAATGATGCTCTTAATTTATTTTTTAATTATGAGTTTTATAAGCTGAACAAATACGTAGTTCATTTGATGTTTGTTTGTTGTAAATTTTACGAAAAATTTTTTTTACATTTATTAATGTTAACGCTTTAAATAACACTTCAATTAATAAAAGAAAGATTTTAAATTATATTTCAAAAAATTGCTTTTGGTGATGATGTCTACCTACGCGTTAATATTTTTATATTGCTGTTCGGTTGGAATCTAATTATAAATATCAAAATAATTTATTCAATTTTTACCTTACCAACTTTTTAATTATTTTGTTTCTTGTGGTTCGGATAAAAATCTAAAATTAAATTTATATAATATTATAAATATTATTATTTATATTTGTTACGGTCAATGTTGACAATTTGGCCATTAACGTCAATGGCCCGACAATAACGTCAATGCCCAGCTTAGTTGGGTACTATCGTCATTGACCGGCCAATAACGTCAATGACCATACATTTTGGGCAATGTTGACATTTAAAATTGTACATGTGGTTTTTGCATCATTGCCCGGGCAATGACGTTAATGTCCAATACAAGGTGGACAATGATGAAATTACTATTGTACAGATTCTATATTCTATCACTCTTTCAGTTTTGGCTGGCGCCAAACTACAGCAAATCACGGATCCATCACAAAATGAATTAATTAAATTTAATTAATTTTTCCTCCGGGCCGCTTTGGTTGACGCAAACACATGGATCCATTCTAAAATGATTGTTTGTATAAATTAAATAAAAATCTCAGTACACTTACGAGGCCAAAAAAGAGCCGAGTTGCTGTCATTTACACGGAAAAAATAATTGTCTCTCGTTGAAGTACTTCGCCATTTTACTGTTCCTTTTAATAGTAATTATTTTATAATATCATCATTGTCCAATCCATTTTGGCCATTAACGTCATTGACCGGCCAAAGACGTAAATATTACAATCATATCAAAATATTTACATCATTGTCTACCGTTAACGGGCGTTGACGTCAATGGCCGGTCAATGACGTTAATGACCAGAGTAAATGGGCATTGACGTCATTGTCCGGCCATTGACGTCAATGCCCAATTTACGTCATTGACCGTAACATATTCATTATTAACGCATATTTCGACTAGTTTTAACCGCATAAAATTTTTCATTTTGATTGCATTAAAATTAATTTGTTGCTAATACCATTGTTAATAATTTTTAAACCGCTAATTACAAAAGTACCTACTTATCTAGAAAACAATTCCGTTGTTTGTGACCTGTGCAAGATGACCTGCCAAACTTAATTTCCGAAGATACCCTTTGAATTTACTAATCCTTTGTTTGGATTTAGAATTAAGTAGTAGTGTTATATTAATATTCTCGTAAATAGCATTGCTTATTCTAAATTGAATATTCTAATGTGCGTTTAAATATGTTTATATTGCGTTGTACTGGTAGTTAATTTTATTGTTTTATTTTTTTAAATTTTTTATGTATGAGACTTTTAAAATAATTTTTAAATAATCCAAATTCAAATTTCAACTTTCCATACAAATTTACCGATCCAAATGGGATACCAAGAACGCTCACAGACTGCAGACTTTCTATCGAACATTTTTTAAGTATGATTATTATGAACTGGAATTCCATGGTTGTTTTTCTTCGCTTTTAAACGGTTAGTTCCCAGTTCTGGGATATCGATAATTTGCTATCATGTAATTACGCCGATAACGGTAAGTATACTGACAACATTTATATCGACGGTAAATAAACCGACGATGGCGTTAAGCCATCTATAGACGTTCAACTTGGTTGACAACTTAAGTTGTCAACATGCCATGTTGACAACCAAGTTGACCGTGTGTAGGCTAGTTGAAGGTTGAAAGGGCAAGTTGAAGCTCAGGTTTAAGAAAATCAAATCCATTGGAGTTTTTGTGGGTGGAGCCTGATATTGGCAACCGAGTTGAAACGTGTGTAGGTATGTTGCCTATATGTTAATTGTTAAATTAAAGTAACGTACATAATATAATACTATACAATCGTAAACAACGCGAGATAGTAAAAATGATGTTGACGACTAGGTCAACCAAGTTGAAAAATGTGTAGTGAAACGTTCAACTTGGTTGTCAACTTAAGTTGACTTAAGTAACTTCAGTTTACTTAAGTTTACTAAGAGTTTACTTAAATCGCGAGAACGACTGAAATGACTACATTAAGAGTGATCACTAATCTGAGTCTATGCGACCTAGTTAGAAGCCAGATATGTAATGAAAAAGACGGTAAAATGGATGAGGCCTATAAGGAAATGTTAAAGGAGGCATATAGAAAGAAGTGGCGAGGAAAGGATTGCTAGAACAGTACAAATCCAAACACCAGAGACTAAAGGAACATCCGGAGGCTCTCCAAGAGGTGGTTCGACAGCTGGGCGTTATTATTGCAAGACTTGATAAAAGAAGAAGACATTATGGAAGAAACAGGACTATGTCCAATTACAAGAAAAAGAAGTAGAATTACTAAAATACTACCGACAAACATCGCCACCTCATTCACAAAATATATCTATAAATAAAAATGTACATTTTTGAAGCAAAATAGTGAAACAAACAAAAGTATCACGACAACGGTTCTGCATCTGTTAGTTTAGGTCGAACATTAATTTAGTAATTATTATCTATTAATGTATTATCTATAAGTTTTGTATATGTTTACATTGCCTATCGTGTAATCGTATAACGATTAAAAAAGTTATAGCTAGTTATTTGAAAATAAAAACAAAATTTTTGTTAAAAATTCATCATTTTTCTTGGGTCGGGTAAAAAAAATTAAAAAGCTTCTGAGAACCGTTTTCCATAGGGTACAAAAAGATGAAAAACTTTCAGCTAAATCAAAAAGGTCGGGGTCAAAAGTGGTCGATTTGATGTGGAATACCCCATAGGTATTATACACTTTACATAATAGAATTTTACATGCACCCAAGTGGTATTCAGCTGCGCTTTGGGTTTTCTCTTTGTTGTGATTTATGAGATGTGGTGGATTTCTTCCAAAGCAGCGATATATCCTGTTATTCCAAGAGGTATAACAAAAAGGTCCAATGTGTAGAACAGCCTGGGGGTTCCACGGAAGAGGACCCTATCGTGTGGGTACAAATCCGAAGTCAAGAATCCTAAACTAGAAAAAATCTTTAGTGCTTCAAAGAAAAGAGCTCTTTCACATGTGAAGTGCACATTTTTAAAATCTGAAAGTTTATTTATTTGTATACTGTGTTATTATTTTACTATAAACTTTTTCAAAAATGTAAGTAGTCCATACTTTATTGTAAAAGATAATAAAATATGTAGGTACCTATTTGTGAAAAAAATTTAATTTATAAATTAATTCTAATTCCTTTACACTGCTTGAAGTTGAACTAAGTACACGTGATAAAATTGTAAAATATTTTTTAATTAAGTGGTGTTACAGTGTTTACTAAATAATTATACCAAAATAACGTGACCTTAGTTTGGAAAAACGGAAACTGATACAGCTCTCATACGAAAAAGAGAAATCACAAATTGAAATTGCTAGACGTCTTAAATGCTCGCGTTGTGCGGTACAAACCACCCTTAACCGTTTTATACAAACAGGTTCTTACAAAAACAACAAAATACGGGCAGAAATAGAATGACAAGTTCTCGTAAGTATGGAGAAGTAATTCATGCCTCTATAAGGAACCGCATAAAAGCTTCTACCGAGCTTGCTGCTGTCTTATCACGGCAAAAAGTTGGGCTTTTTAAATCAAGGCTAAAAGTTGAAAATCCAAGTAAGGTGAAAAGAAGGCTAATTAAAGCTAAAGTGAAAGGATGCAAAGCCCAAAAAATGCCCTGGTTCTGAGATAAACATAAGAAAGCTTGGTTAGAGTCTTTATTTTTGAGAAAAAAAGATGATATATTAACAATTAGCTGTTGTGACACTCATAGTGTCGATCAATATTGTAACGGTATTTTACAATTGATTTTAATTTTTGGGGCAACGTTTGTAAAGCGAAAAGTGGGTGAAGCATACAACCCTAACTGTGTGGTCTCTACAGTGAAGCAGGGAGAAGGTAGCGTGATGATTTGGGGATGTATAGCGGCTAGTGGAGCAGGGAAAATGTTTGTTTGTGAGGATTGTATGGACAGTAAAAAGTGCATAGCGGTTTTAGAAACTACCATCAAACTATCATTCCACCAAGTTTTTGGTGATACTAACATGAAAAAAGTAAAATTTATGCAAGACAACGTGTCCTGTTGTACATCAAAATGTAATATGAAATAGATGCACGATATTGATATCCCACATCTTTTAAAAGCAATTGCATTAAAATCAGTAATGAGCTACAATGCCAAAGATATCCTCGCTTTTGAGTCGGAGGTTAAAAATAGAAAATGGTTAATTTATTACATATTTTGCATTACTACCTTTTCCATTACCCATGGAATCGGTAATTTAAAGTGTGTAATTAGATGAAAATACTTGGTCGGTTTGAAAATATCAACCTAGGGGGACCACCGGATTTACGTGCCATCCGAAGCACAGATACGGTCATATGAAAGTTTTACACTTAGTCAGTAGTTGTCCGGCTAACCTAGTAAGCTAATGACCAACTCTTAAGGAATACTGCATTGTGTTATTAAGATAGAGAAATCGAAAGATGATCTTTTCATACCTAGTAAGATTTACAGAAATGCAAAGCGAGTGGAACGAGTCGAGCGAGCAAGCAAAGAACAAAATTTTATTCTGAACGTCTAATTTTCGTAATATTCTCAGGGATGTAGCAAAAAGTGGTGCAAACAGCTAATAATTTGAAAAAGAAAATACTAAACACAAAACTAAACACAAAACATAAAAATTCGAAAAAAAATTTATGTTTGGGAGCTTATAATCTAAATCCAAAATATTCAACTATCATTACTAGAGCTCGTGCCAAGTAGAAATATAACCGACAATCATCGTTTTTCAGCAATAACTTTCTTAATTTTCGTTGTTTGCCAATCAAAAGGCAAGACAAATAGATTTTTCTGTATGGGTACTTCTACAAAACTCGGGCAACTTGATGTGTTCATATGTAAGTTAGGCAACTATCAAGTATATTTAATAGTTCTTATTGATAAATGATACACAAAAACAAGTACTATAAAGCCATAATAACAATTATTGTGAATTAAATTGAAATAATAGGAAAAATCGTCCTTACGTGTCTAAAATGTCAGTCTCTTGTCGTGTCACTATTACATATTTTGACATTAGAATGATCATATTTTTCAAACTATTAGGTTAAAACAGTTAGTTTTATATTCAATATATTTTAGGATACTGTATGAAATGTAAAAAATCAATAGAACTTAAATGTAAATAAATAAATAACAATATCTTCCTAGTTAAAGTAGCGTACTCAACATCGGGCATCGGTCTCTTGTCACATATAAAAGTTTAAAATTCGTGGTAATTGATAAGGTTGAAAACCTAATAATCTGTTTAACATAAACCAATATCAGTTGAAGTTAACGCTAAATGTCTGTATTTGCAAGTAGTCATTTTTGAATCATTGGTATTGGCATGATTCTGTAAAGAACACGTGTTGTGACGGTCAACATATCAGTCCCTTGGTGAGTAGTTTTGGTGTAATTTATTGGAATTTGTTTAGATCATCGTTTATTCCAATTTTCTTTGTGTAACTTAACATTGTCTAACGTAAAGATAAACAATATCTAGTTTTAATCAAAAGTTATAGTTAGTTTTTCAAGAAAATCATCAGTCCCTTGTCGTCAGTCCCTTGTCGTCTTTATTTATTTTATATAAATATTTTACTCTTCTATTACAATATAATATTGATTGTTATAGCACAATATGCAGCCTAAAAAAAGCAATAAATTAACAATAGCAGAAACTTTTTAAAAGAAGAGAGAAGCTGCTAAGGGTCGGTTGATTAAAATTATTTGCATTGTGCGGGTATGTTTGTTTTTGTATGAGGTTTATAAATATTGTATATTGGGCCTACTCGTATTTATTAATAAATAAATAAATAAAATTGACTTAGTAATAAAATAGTTCATTTTTTGATGAAATTGTTGTTTCGTCAGCCCCTTGGGACCATAATTGACAAAAACCTCAATTTCTCCTAAAATACTTTTTAAAGCGACTGTTCCTTATACACACAGTATAACCAACCCTTGGTTCATCAAAAAGTTATGAAGGAACATAATTTGAGATAAAAAACATGCAATTCAAAATCAGTTGTTAAGTTACCCGAACTTTGTAGAAGTACCCGTATAAATAAATTAGAATTAGTTTTGTTTTATGTTTTACCATTTACTACACCGGGTGCTGACTGAGTTAGCCCAACATAGGAAATTAACATGTAAAATCCTATTTATGCAATTTTCTCCTTCCCTAATTATTTTGGAGAAAAAATGAAAGATACAAACATAAGTAATGCAGAAATATAAACTACGAATGATAAGAGCATTGATTTCGTCTAGCTTTTACTTAAAGGTCAAAAAACATTTTTTGACAGTTTAAGTAACAACTCTAGATGAAATTTAATGCTCTTAACATTCGTAGTTTATATTTTTTGTGCAATAAAATTGTTATTTTAAATTTTAAAATGATGAAGGGGGCCTGCTGTGACCCACTTGCACTAGGGCCCGGCTTTGACTTGCTACGTCTCTTGTTGCAATGAAATTGCTAAATTATTTTATATTGAAGTATTAAAGGGTGGTTTTCCAATAACATTGTTATTTGGGGTTCTTACTTACCTCACAACTGTCCCCATATAATTTGTTAATCTAATAATATTTCATTACAGGTACGATGCAGAAAATCGTTACCTGTGCCAACCTAGCCGAGAAGACGTATTTAGACTGTTAGTGGCTCTCCATGAAGCTCGTACTGGAACATCGTCTCGCACAGTGAATTTTTGTAACAGGAAGAGGCCAGCTGCTTCCGTATTTACAAATATTCGATTTTTAGGTAAACGAAAGTAATCAAATCATCTAATATACACCGAGTGTCGTTTCTTGTGTGACTAAATATTTGAGGTTCTAGTTTAAATATTTAATTAAAAATAATAATATTGTCAAATTTAAATGTAAAACTTCAATTATTCATATTAAAGATTTTATAGTTGATACGTATTCTTCACTTTTAACGATTAACAAATTAATTATTATAGTTATAGGATGATTCAATTTGTGCCAAATATTTATTATTTTATTTTTTGTAAAATTGCATTTCTCTATTTTATTTAAGTATTTATAAGTTTCATTCGTAATGTGTTAATTAAGTGTAAAAGCTCTCATTGTTTAATATTTTTAAGTGCACGTTTATGTAACGAAATGTAAATTTATAGCATTAAAATAACAGTAGTAATATTAAAACTATTCTAACTGGCAAAATTTGCATGGGTTAATTAATTAAACAACGCTTTTCAAGTCATTTTGGAATTCCAATTTATGAAGGTATCATAACATTTAAAATGAACTTACTACATTAAATTAAATTTCCTGATGTTGAAAGGTACAAAAGGCAATAGAACTTTTCCTTTTATTAAATTTCTTACTGAAAGGTTTATTTCTTTTTGATGAGATTGTAGTTATTTAATAAAGAGACATTGCCGTGTATATCTCAATTTACAAGGTTACTATAAAAATGTACGATATTATTTCGGCAAAGCTCTCCACAAAGTTTTACACTTTGATTGTTTTGAACTCTAACCTATGGAACCGCCCTCGGAAGGAGTTGAGTAAATGTCGTTTTTCCCATTTATTCTTACTTTATGATTTTAATTTTGCATAGCTTAAATTAATTGAAGAAGACTGTTTTCACAATTTATTATATTTTTGAAATATTTGATTTAGCAGAAAATAGTGTAACAACATTGTTTCAACAATATAAGTAACAGTAAACGAGAGTACCACAATAACTTAAAACAGTTCATGCAGATAATACGAGAAAATTTAGTTTATCTATCCGGTGTAAATTTTATTAGCTTTAGTTACAAATTTCATTATAATTTATAATTAATAATTTAATTTTGTACCTAGGGCATAATTTACAGTTGGCTTGATAATAATTAAAATATTGTTTAAAACGATAATACAAAATTTGAAGCCACCAACATTTTAGAAACATCCTTGTATGGTTTTATTTCAAAGAGGATACCGAACCCTATCATTTATACAGATCGGGAGTTTAAGTAAAATATAAAATGCTTATACATATATAGGTGACAGTTTAATAAACTAGACGTGATGTTAGTCGGATCGATAATCCATTCAATTTAAAATCGACGGTTTCATCAGTGTACCAGTATGAAATGTAACTTAGAGAAGTTCAATGCAAATACTTATCTTAGTTCTTGTCGTTGTATGCAAAAATATGAATCCGTCAAAACAAACATACATATAAACTTATATAAATAAATTAACCAACGCATCTCACAGTAACTTATTTAAAACTATTACGTTTTTGTAAAATTTAAATTGTAAAATTTAATGAAATAAAAACAAAAATACTATATTTTATTTTTTAAGGTAAAGCTTTTCAGAGCTTTATCATTGAATTCTAATTGTCTCTTATGAAAATTCAAGGAAGCTAGAAGTTTTTGACGATTTATGATTTATTAGCATATTCCTGAGCTTTCGAAGGTAGGTACCAATGCATGATTGGAGTTATATCTTCATAGCATCCTTCAAACATGGTAGTGCATGTGGTCACAAACTTGAGATAAGAATTGAAACCTGCATTATAATTTTCAAAATGTTAATTTAAAATTATTACACTTGAAAATAAATTTATGGTATTTAATAAATCTGATCTTGTTTTATAATTAAGAGTTTTATACAAATAAAGTACTACCGAGCAACATGGAGCTTCACTTCTACAAGTGCCGTACACTTGGCTGAAGTCAAGATGACGTACTGTAGAATTTCATTAATGGGATGCGTTTTCCGTTGCCTTTTCCATAGCCCACAGATCTATTACGCCATACTGTTGGCAAAAATAAAAATATAAATAAATTAAAAAATTATAGCTAAAAATAATAATGAAATTAAGTGGCAGCTGTAAAAGTTCTAAAATTATACTTTAATATAAAACTTCCTTTAGTAAAGTATGAAACTTTTTATTTAATTCTGAAGTAATTCTAAAAAAATATCTTATTACACCAAGTATTGAAATTGAGTGGTATTTAAATGCTATAAAATTAAATAAAAATTGAAAAAAATTTAATTCTTAATGCTATTTAAAAATTAATAATTATTAATTATTAAATAATGTTAATATTTACTTAGGAGTTAAAAGTAGTTGACGTTATATAAAATACTATTTTTACAATAAATATAAAATTAAATTAAATAGCAATAAATGTATTTATTACTATTTATTGAGTTATAAAATAATATTATAATAATTTCAATAAAAATAAAGTTAAACACGAGCATGTCGCGACAGTAAGAGCTTTAGATGTGACTGTAGGGATATTAATTCTCTAGCGAAGGCAATTTCCCGGTTTCAGGAAGAATATATTTTTTCGTTGGCAAAGACCCGTGAAAGTGACCAACAGGTCGATGTTTTCTCCAACCACCACCACGGTATTAGTAGAACAACCTCAGCAACCCCAAACAAAAATTGACCAGGAATTTTTCTTGCTTTATGGTTGGTATCATGTTCTCATCCAACAGAATGTCAGCGGAAATCGTTTTCATAGTCCTTTTCAACCGTTCAACACTTTTTATTCCACCTTTCTCACCTTCAGGATATCCATCGAAGACAACTACTGTCTGTACATCTTGTATTCTTGTTTATTTTCACAAGTAAATCTCGCGGCAAGCATTTATATTATATAAATTGTCTAATGTAATTAATTGATACAACATCAGCTAAGTCTTATGGCTCTTAGCCGCCCCCCCCCCCTCCCGCATATAAATAATTACTATATATTTTTTAAAAATATTTTTTCTAGTTTTTTTTTATTTTTATAAAAATATTTTTGTACAAAATAAAGCAAAATGCCGCCCCTAAAAATGTGCCGCCCGGGACGGTCCGCCCCTACCCCCCTAGATACGCTAGTGGTAATTTCCTCGAAAACGGTGAAATTCAGTAGATATGGTAATATGGCCCATTTTTGGCGTGCTCTAGCAGCGGAACGGTTAGCCTTCCGAATAAATGTTATAAATAAGAAATTTAGCAAATTTTATTTAATTTAATTTTATATAAAATAAGCTTGTCGAAAAAACGCTTTATTTCTGAGATATAAGCCAAAAACTGAAAAAGTGCCAAAATTTGGGCAAAAAGTGTTAAAAAAACAAAGTTCCGGGCCAAATTTTTGCCCGCAAAATTCAAATTTGAGTTCAGAGACCCAAAAACCATTAAGGGTAAAACAATCAAACCTATAGCTAAACTTTCCTCTGAAGCCTCATTTTTATTCTAATATGCCTAGTCTATTTATAGACATCAGAGTATAGTTGAATTTCAAACTGGCAAATCAAATTGGTTTCTCTTAAAAAAATGTTTTTTAATGCATCCGTTTCAATCACTTTTAGTCAGTTTTTCCTTTTATTTTATTTTGAAAAACTGAAATTTTAAAGCAGATATAAAATGAAATAATAATAAAAGCTTAATTTAATTTAATTATGGTTATTAATTAAATAATTAAAAATTTAATAATAAAAATACCTATAATATATTTTTCTACGCAGACACTTTGATATGGGTCGGCTTCAAAGTTTTGTATAAGTTGGCTCGTGGTTTAATAATGCTGAAGAATTTTTTTTGTAAAAGATGAATAAAATATTTTGCATCTTTCAGGTTTTCTTTGTCAAATCAGAACAATTAGCTTCTTTACGTAGTAGCTTTTAGCTATAATCTATAAAGATTTTTTATAGCTTGTTTTCACGTCGACATTTCTTGGATTTAGTAAATATTTCGGATTAAAATTTTCACTATACTACTATGTATGTAAACATTCCGCGGTGAAGGAATTATTTTTTGTTTGATATTGGTCGCATAACATATAATCAAAAGCAACTTTAAGTATAATATTGCAAAATTTGTAGTAATACTGAAATATTATTATTAAATAATATACAGGTACTTTCGATAATTTGGGTAAAAATAGTTTCATTTATTGTTTTTTAATCTAAAAAATCTAATCTAAAAAAAAGGATAATTTATATATTCAAATTTAATTTTAATTCTTTATTAATTTGACATTTTTAATTATTTTTAATTTTTAACATTGATGAATTTTTAATTTATTTTTTAATAATATTATAAACTTTATTTACCTATACAGTGTGCCCGACAATGATCACTTGAGATCGAATCGCGTCACAATTGTTTAAAATTTAGTTATACTTAAAATAATTTTTTTTAAATGTTTTGGAAAAAATAGTATTTACACCACGGTTTTTTCTTTATTGATGGTTATTATATTTTTTCCATCCTTTTAGAAAAGTAGACTTTTAAACTGTATTATTTCTAACTAATTTTATGCTTTAACCACATTTTCCTAAGGAATCTTGCTATTATTATATAACAATATATACTATTTTTAAAAACAAGTAAATTTAATTTTGTATAATTCGGCCATAGTAAGAGCGAAGCATAGATTTACTAGATTAATCCAGTCCAAAGTGTGAGAATTTTTTTAATATGATATAACCAGCAATCAGTCAAACAGAAAGGTTATCCTTATTACTACTTCAGTATCACTTCCTATAGATATCTATTATAAACCAGTTATAACAAGAACTTCGTTTTATAGTATTATTATTATTTACATGTTTTATTTGAACAAACAATAAGCTACAGACTAAATAAAAACTATTTTTATACAAGTAGTTTTAGATGTATAAGCTACTCAATTCTAAAGTTAAACTTTTATATTGATAGTTTGTTATTAGTATTTGGAGTAATACCTGATGATCTATATAATGGACTTTCCTATATTGGTAGCTATGTATGTCACGACTAGGGTTGCCAGGTGTCCCGATTTTCAGCAGTTGTCAATCAACACATTCACCTTTGATCGGGACACCGTCATAATTGTCATACTTATTAAAAAAAAACTTTCATTATCCAAATAAATCAAGAATTTAAATTATTGCTAATGGAAAGATAAAAATTATGATAAAAAGGAACCGTAGTTAATAAAAACCTTGTTTTTTAGTTGTCCCGATTTAGAAACCTAAATCCCGATTTTTTAACTTTCTGCCACGCAATTGAGCGTTCTGGACCTGTCAACGCTAGTCACGACCTACGTAGAAAATACCTTTAATTAAATTATTATAGTAGATAATACTAGACAATGTATGTTAATCAAAGATTATACGATAATATTTTAATAATATGTTTAGTTTACTCAAACTATATTTTTTTCAGATCTTTGCATAAAATTTTATATTTTAAACTGTTATTTGTTTTAACCTGATCACGTGCTGCTATATCAAAAGGAACATCTAAAACAAAACTCAAAATAAATTAAAAAGTTAATTAACACGAGACCAAGTTACATAATTCTCTGGGTTGAATTTGAACGCATGATTTTCCCTCGCGGTTTTGGAGTTCCTTACAACCGCTGATTGAATCGATGGTACCGTTTACTATAAAACCGCACACCTCTGAAAATAATCGATTTATTTTATAAAAAAAATAGTAGGTACGATTATTACCGTTTGGATCTTCTGGAAATTTAACATCATTTTTAATGATATTTTTATTAAAAAGTAATCTTTGAGCCTCGACTTCTGGTACTATAAACAAAGAAAATCAAAAAACCTTCATCTTTGAGACTAAAAAATCAATCAAAGAATATCAGTAATTTTATAAGTCAACATTAAATTAAATTGATCTAGTTAAATCTTGTTTACAGAATTATAATAATTTATGCTCACATTTAAAATCCAGTTACGATGTTACAGTTTTAATTTCAAATTTTTATCAATTTTTGTTCTAAATGAAGGTTAAAATGATAAAAATTATTATTATTTTTACTTTTCCTAATTAAAATTAAATAAATGCAAATTTCTATCTATCTATATAATTACAAACTTGAAAAATGCAAAAAATAGAGATATAAAATTCAAAAAACAAAAATTATAAATAACACAAAAAACAATAAACAAAAGTAAAAATATAAAAATATATCAAATTTTCGTTGTTATAAAACTTGTTTCCTGCTATAATAATAATAGTTTATATATATAATAGTTTCCTGCTGCTGAGAAAAGAATAAAAATAATACTTATCAATTGAAAGCGATTTTTCCCATTTTTAAAGATATATACTCAAAATTTAATATTTTTCAAAATAATTGCTTCTCAGATCAGAATACATAATCTGGTTATTTTTAGAAATTCTGTTTCAAGTCATCAGATATATTTTTGAAAAACTTTTATTTTTGGTTTTTTAACAATAAGAAAAGGAATCCTTTTTCGATAAATTGGTACTATTTTAATTACCATCCTTTACAATGAGAAGTGGAAATCTTGAAAAACTTTAAGGAAAATTACTTTTCAGGTAAATGTTTAACAAAAAACTGCTAAAACGAAAAATTTTAAAGTGGCAGCAAATGTAAGTATGTCCATTATTTTTTTAAGTATTTATAGATATATATACACAAGCTGAATTGCAGCCAGGAGATAACGTTATCAAATTAATTAAAGTATGTTACTTACATTCATATGGATCACATCCATCGGTCATCTGAGTGCCAGCTAGCCGGAATATTAATCCGGTTATAATTGGATTTATAGTTGACCGTTCGTAAATTAAGGACAATTGATAGCCGCTGAAGTTTACATTTACTGAAATCACATGTCGATTAGGTATTAAAGTTCGATTCAAAGATCGACATTTTCGTAGCATGTGAAAACTATTATAAAAATATTAATTAATGAATATTATGTTAATTGCGCTTCTTAAATTAAATTTAAATAATTATGAAGGTCTTCATCTCAATCTTCATTAAAAAAAACTTTGAAAGCATCTCTATTGACATGACTATTTTTGCCGTTAATTCCATCTAAATTAAAAACTTCTTACCAGTTTGACCTCGTAACTGACCGCAATATTTCTTATTATCTATGATCAAATATTCACTCCCACATACCAGGTTTGACACATCAAAAGTAAGCGAAAGTTGACAAACATCCTGATTTAACAACAGAAAATGATTAATAGACCACACAAGAGTAGAATAATAGACAATAACATTATAAACTTACTTTTCGACTCTTAAGTATATTGAAAACACATCGATTTTCTTGGAAAACCTCAATCACGAAACTAAAATCTGATATAATCCGATTGCAAGAATTCGGTGGCGGTAGCGTTGTTATTGGAATTAATGGTTCTGGACAAGAAGGTGTTGGTTTTATTATAGGATATACTGGTTTTGGAGGATTTACAACATTAAAACAAGGAATATGTTCGTACACGGCTGTAAATCCTCGTCCACATGAATTTCCAACAGTTCTAAAATTTAGTTCTTCGTATCTTTTATTTCTGAGATCAAATGTAACTAAAAACAATTTAATATAAGTTAAATTCTCGAAAATATTATCGACTTACGTGTGGTTTTATGCAAACTTTGTCCGCAATATCTGTACCTTCCTGACAGCTTTAAGTAGTCTTGTAAGCAATTAAAAGAATTAACCAACTGAAAGTCATCAAATTTTACACGAACGGCGCAAGAATTAGGAATCTTAAGAATTCTGTAGCACAAATTCACACTTCCGGCGTATCCGTTAGGGTATCCCGGACTTTGGATGAATCCAACTTGAAAATTTGCAATCACGTATTGGCACCTTACCAAATTACTATCAACACTGTTGCATTTACTCATTTGCTGATACGGAATTTTACTAGCCAAAACTTCCCATTGAGTTTTTCCCCAAGTTTGACACTCGTGATAGTTTACATGTTGAGGAATTGCAAAGTTGGTCGCCGAAGTATCAATATATAACGTTTCTTCCGTGTCACGTTGAACATAAAAGGTGTCATCTTCTCTGGTACCATCAAAGAAGTAATAGTGTTTTACAATATTTCGATTTTCGTCATTGGATGAAATTTCTCGCTTTGCCAAATTTTGCACTTCCGGAACTATGCGTTTCAAGCACTCGTCTTGAATTATTTCTATTGTAAAACCGCTCACGGTATTTTTATTTAGTGGTTTATTTTTAAGCCTTAAAACTTTTGGTCGATTACTCCAATTTGTATCAAAAGGAGAAGTTAATTGTAATCCAATCTGACAACCACAAATAGGTTTGCCGTCAATTTCAAAAAAATTATTAAAACATCCATAATTTTGGGCAGCGTTTTCTAACCAGAAGTACCGGAAAAAGATTCGCAATCGGCAAATATTTTGATTTGCTCTATAAATATGATAAACACAATCATTTTCACTGTTACTTATAGAAGGAAAACCTGGACTTAACAAAAAGAAATGCTGTGCGTTATAAGATTTTTCACAACAAAACGGTAAGTTATTTTGACCGGAATTTGCATTATAAAACAGCCTATTCATATTACTTTGATAAGTTTGATTATTTTTAAAAATATCTTGAGGTTCACGCAAATATTGCGAATTCACGTGCACAATAACAAATAGGACATTAACTATCCGTACTATGTTGCACATTTTAAACTTATTGTGAGAGCTTGACAGATATACCACTACTGATATTGTAAAATAAAATTTGAAACAATATAAAAAAAAATATATAGAACTGGTTGTTTAGAATTTCCGTAGGATGTAATTGTTTAATTTTATATTAAAACAACAATGAGGTAAGATTCTTTGGTAAGTGCAAAACCAATATTGGTTTTAACGAAAATTGCGTGACTGTGTTAAATTTTTGTGAAAAATTGTTTACAATACATTATTGATGTTACTCTTTAAATTACATTAATCCTTTAAGTACAAATACGAAAATTTTTTTCGACTTACAAATTGATCAACATTGCTAGCACTGTCGGTTATTTTTTGCGATTGATTTAAAGTTAACGTAGGTCCGAGAGTAAACAAAACAAATTATTTTAAGTGGTTTTAACCAAAACTAGTGATTTTAATTAAAAAAATGTAATTACCTGGATTAAACACTGTCTATTTTGGTAGCAATCATTCAACAAATCATTTACATATGTGAATGAACGTTAAACCTTTTCGGGATAACCTCATACGACCTAATTATTAGCAATCAGTTTTTTATACTACTATTGTACTAGCCAGTTACGGTGACGTCTCATTTAATAATAAAGTAATCGCATTTAGTTCTAGTGATGTAGGAAATTTTAATTTACTATAAATAAATACCTTGACTTTATTTGACTTTCTCATTAAACACTTTCATAAGTAAGTAAAGACCTTAATTAATAACACTATTGCAATTTTTTTAATAAAATCTGAAAATTTTGTTGAGGGTATTCGGAAGATTAATTAGTTTCAGGTGTTTCCTTTTTTTTTATTAAATGTTGCAGATTTTTCAAGATTTGAGCTTGCCACCAAAAAAAAAAAACAAAAGCACCACGCTTACTATAGTTACGAAAAAATAGCAAAACGCAAGCTCTATGACTTCAGCAAATTTTCTATTATACTCAACTAGGAACATTTTTACCGGTTTTTTTACCAGTTTACAAACTGAGCTCAAGCAATATACAGGGTGGCCGTTTGAAAACGAAACAGAGAAGGGATTGTAGCCAGCAGAACATTTTTTAAAAAATTCAAAAACACGTCAATTTTATCGGCGAGGGGGACAACTTTTGCGACCAATGTCACTCCCGTATTGGTTCATCCCTTCGCGCTGTAATGACAACCCCTGAAATATTAATAGGGATGATATGGCAAGTTACACCTCACTTGAAAGGTCTTGCTTCCCTGAATTCAGTGCAATAATCTTTTTGAAGTTTTATCAATTTTTTGACAAAAAAAATTGAAGCTGCAAAAATGCCAAATATATTCGATATTTCACGACATTTAAGAATAAAAAAGTGAAAAACGTTTGGAC
Source organism: Cantharis flavilabris (assembly GCA_949152465.1). Lineage (NCBI taxonomy): Eukaryota > Metazoa > Arthropoda > Insecta > Coleoptera > Cantharidae > Cantharis > Cantharis flavilabris. The sequence goes on from OX424435.1 coordinate 17,041,258, forward strand.
AGGTTGATTTTAGTTTCAAGGGGGCTACATTTACTGCTATTCATAAACATTGACAGTTCAACCAATAAGGTAAAGAGCAAACCAACTTTGGAATTTTGAATGAAAAGATGGGTCTGTAAAAATTTTCAGTTTAATCAAATTAGATGTTCAACGATTTGAACAATTAAAAAAAAGAAGGTAAAAACGAATCCGAAAAACTGCTCGTCAAAATGCATAATATTTGGCATATTTTTAACATTTGGTGCATATTTGAGCAAATAATGCATATTTGTGCATATTTGAGTGCATATTGTGCAAATTGGTGTTTTTGAAAGAAGTTTATTAGAGAAAATTATAAATAATTATTAAATTTACCAATTTAAGCAATTATTTTATTTAATTTTAAGCAATTTAATTTTTATAATTTTTTAAATAAATAAAAAATAATATTTTAATTAAAAAATTAAATTGCTTAAAATTAAAGAAAGCAAAAGAAATAAATTGCTTAAATTAGCAAAATTTAATAATAATTTTTTATTTTCTCTATTAAAATTCTTTAAAAATCACCAAAAGTAACCCAAGTATGCACTAATATTGATTTATTAATTAAATATGTACCAAATGTTGAAAATATGAAAAATTTTGAAAATGTTTTATAATTCGTCCAGATTAATTATTAAAATTATTAAATTTTATAAATGTAAGTTATTAAAAATTTGAAAAAAAAAATTGAAAAATTTGACGATTAGATATTTTTTAGTTTGCATGTTAATGCATATTTTATCTTTTTTTTTCACTTTTAGTGCATATTTTAAAAGAAATTCGGTGCATATATATGCGCATATTTTCAAGTACTTTGGTGCATATATATCCGAGCTTTAGTGAGCTTTAGCTTTTTCTACGTATTCTTTTTTATTCTTTTTTTATTCTTTATTATTCTTAACTTATACATAAATGTATACAAATGAATACATAAAATGTAGTCAAAACGATGAATTCTTGTAAGATTCCTTTCTTTGTAAGTTATTGAATTTTACTTTACTTCAATTGGAATGATAATTTTCATACAAGTTTAATGTTTTCTCTTTTCTTTTAAACTTAAACTTAATTCTTGATACTAAAATTTCTTTACCTTCGATTGATTCATCTTTAAATTACTTTTAACTTTTGTTTTTCCTGTTTTCCCCTTTTATTTAGCATAGCGTCAACTAGTTTGCGGGAAACTATAAATTTTAATTTTTTATTTTTTAGTACTTCTTCGATAAATTTATGTTCTATTGTTCAATGTTTATTGAGACGACATGTTTCGTATAAAATATTATACATTTTCAAGTCTTGAAATAAATTAAATCAACTTCAAATTTAACTTTAAAATATTTGATTTCATCTAAACCAATTTATTTTCAGACTTGAAAAGGTATAATATTTTATACAAAACATGTCGTCTTAATAAACATTGAAAAATAGAACATAAATTTATCGAAAAAGTACTAAAAATAAGAAATATATACAGGGTGACCCAGACCACCCGTATCAGTACTTTTTTTCAAAAACGATAAGTCGTAGAGAGTTGGGCTAAAAAAATTTATTACAAAAGCCCTAATGACAAATCTAATGGTGATATTATTATTTCCGGGAAAAGTCGGCATCCAGAGTAGTTTGCTCCAGAAAGTCCAGAAATCCAGAATTTTAAATGGCACCATATGTCGAAAGTGGTATCGTTGGAAAGCTCTTTAAAAAATAAGCAAGTTTTGTAGGAAAATTTTTTTATTACTCCCACCCCTTTTAAGTTATATTCACTTGAAATTATTAAATTTCAATTTCTTATAACGAACTTAACTTTAAAAGTCAGCACTTGAAATCCAGCTACCGCGTTAGAGCAATGTCACAAGTGTTCAAAATGTCTTCCATTTACTTCTAAACACTGTTGAGCTCTTCTGGTTATACTATCAGTGGCTCCAAATACTTCTTCAGTGTTTAACGATCGACAGGCATTGCAAATTCTGAGCTTCATATCATCTCTCGTTGTCGGTTTTTCTGTATAAACAATATCTTTGATCCGACCCCAAAGAAAAAAATCCAGGGGAGTACAATCTGGCGACCTTGGAGGCCACGTCACTGTGCTTCCCCTGCCAATCCATCTATTGAGAAATAGTTGGTTTATTGCATTCCTAGCAACCAATGAAAAATGAGCTGGGCAGCCGTCTTGCTGAAACCACAGTATTGCTCGCATTTCCAGAGAAACATTTTCCAATAAATCGATCAAATCATTATTTAAAAACTCGGCATATCTAATCCCATTAAAATTTTCTTCAAAAAAATAAGGAGCTATAATTTTTCCTTCAAGCACACCACACCACGTGTTAACGCTCCAAAGATATTGGTTATCAATAGTTCCCAGTCAATGGGGACTTGTTTGCGACCAATAATGCGCATTGTGAATATTGACTTCACCAGTGCTTTTAAAAGTAGACTCATCTGTCCATAAAACCTTCCTAGGAAAATGGGGGCCTTTGTTAATTAACCAATTACAAAAAATTACTCTACTTTGAAAATCACTCTCATTTAATTCTTGATGCATATGTATGTATGTGGTATGGATGAAAATTATGATCTTTAAAGACTTTACAGAGGATTGGCTAACTCCAGAATCTCTTTCAAGTCTTCTGGTTGAAATATTCGGATCAACAATTACTGCAGCAAGAATATCAGTTGCTCTTTCATCACGTACATGTCGCATAATCCGATTACCGCGATTGTTTGTTGGTTGCACCTGGCCTCTGGTACAATTACGTGCTGCCAATCTCCGAAAAACATTGAAAGATTGACGGGCACGTTGAGGATATCTTTCAGCATAAATACGCTCAGAAGCTCTGTAATTTTGTCCACATTCTCCCAAAATCATTAACATATCGAAAGCCTCTAAATTCAAAAACGGCATAATTTCATTAATTAAACTAATTAATAATATAAATTTTAACTTCAAAACAAACACTTAATATTAATAATAAACAATAAATAATGATTAGTTTGAACAATGGCAACGGATAATTTTACGACAGAGGGATAAAACAATTGCAATTATTAATTATTGTCTAACCCGATAGCTAGATTTTGAATGCCAATTTTTAAAATAAAGTCAAAATAATCAAAATTATAACTTAATAACTTAAGTCGAATATAACTTATAAGGGGTGGGAGTAATAAAAAAATTTTCCTACAAAACTTGATTATTTTTTAAGGAGCTTTCCAACGATACCACTTTCGACATATGGTGCCATTTAAAATTCTGAATTTCTGGACTTTCTGGAGCAAATTACTCTGGATGCCGACTTTTCCCGGAAATAATAATATCACCATTAGATTCGTCATTAGGACTTTTGTAATAAAATTTTTTAGCCCAACTCTCTACGATTTACCGTTTTGAAAAAAAGTACTGATACGGTTGGTCTGGGTCACCCTGTATAAAACTTCGTTTTGTTACGAAAAGTTGATTTCCGTAACTAGAAGTATTTTAAAGAAAATAAAATAATTTTAGTTTCGGCAAAGTCTACTTTGATGTACACAAACCGAAAGTTAAATATAATACTTTTACCCTGGTGTAGGAAAGGGAGGCGACTTCTTAATGTGTTCAATATCGATTCTGCCGGTTCTAAATCATTTTAGATCATTAGAAATAATCGTAAAACATCGAAGGTGACAATTTCTTGTGAGGGTTTTGCTATATTTCTAGAAATTTACTTTGATACTAAACACCGAAAATTAAATAGGATACTTTTCATCTTAGTATAGTAAAGACCGGCGGATGCATATTAAGTTTGCTATCGATCCCGCCTGACCTCGATCATTTTCTGACTACTTGAAGTGGTCGTAAAGTATTTAAGAATGACAATTTTAATAGACACCGGGTTCCAAACGTAACGTTTAATTTATTTTTGGACCATTTTTAGGAAAAACAAATTTAGTAAATTTATAATTAGGTAGAGGGGATTTTTAAGGGATAGTTAGTTTTTATTAAAAAAAATTCAACAGTTCTCCTGGAGAATTACGACCGAAGAGTTCCCTTAGAGAATTACGACTGGAGAGTCGATAATTTTTATAGTAAAGCGATCAATTGTTATAGTAGAGAGTTTTTTGATAGTTAGTCTAATTTTGAGTATTAAAGTGCAATTTATAAAACAATTAAATATAGTGAACTTATACATTTTTTAGCGACTTTGACAACACAATTTATCAAATTATTAATAATAAATTCTAAATCATAAATAAACAATTATTTAGTGGCTTCAAAATTACTGTAAGCAATATTTAAAAGAGTTGTAGTTAAGCAGTAGAGGAGTAATAATAGATATAAACAATAAAAACTATAGTAAAGTGCGCGTTAGTGCAATTAATTAGCAATAGTGCGGTCCTAGACACATTTTGGATATTCATTAGAAGATCACCTTTAAATCATCAACAGCACCACGTCTTATGGATAGTGATAAACAATTAAGGGTGAGCTACTTGAATAAAAACATTATTGTGCGCTAAATAATAAAAATTAGAAATGTACTATATACGCCCTAGCTAGTAATTTTTAAATTCTAATATTTATTTCAAGATTATTTCTAGTTAGTTTATTTCAAGATTAAGACATATAATTTTATTTTCATTAGTTAAAATATTGTAATCTCTAATTTAGTGTAGAAATAGTTTTTATTTATTTTTTTATTATATCCCATTTTTAACAACAAATGGCTTTTATTTACTCCAGTGTTTTGCTTATCATAAGAAGTGTCGTAGAATTCACCACCTGAGGTTAAGCGGAAGATCCGATTTCAAGCTCTCCGATGGACTAGCCCAGAGCAATTTGTAAAAGGAGGTAACAGTTTAAACAAACCTATTTAATTATTAATTTTAAATATTACACTTGTTATTTACAAAATTTTACAACAATGATAAAAAAATTTTCATGTAAATGATCAAATTTGCAAATAAAAAATAACAATCATGTAATCATTTAACACTACAATATATTATTATGTTCTAATGACATCACTAAGGCAATCGCTCGAAAAGAACTGTCAGGGAATTTACTCCACGAATTTGACTCTTTCTTATATAACATTGGAAAGAGGACAATTTTGTAAGCATATTAAAAAAAAATTTGTTGATTATCCATTAATTTTCGAGAAAACGGCATTTAAAAATTGAGAATTTTTAATATAAAATCGCATGCATATCATAGTAGGAAGAGCCTAACCACACTTGAAGCTGGATCAATTATTTGACGTGCACCTCCGTTAACGATGACCTGTTCCACGCTTCCTTTTCAAGACCCCATAAGTGTACAAGGTGTTTTATTTGAATTTAAATTAATTTAATTTATTAATTTTAGTTTGTCGTGCTTTACTCGCTAAAAACATCCCTGAAAAAGCTCCACCTTGCATGCGAAGTATAGAGTGCCGGAAGCACTTTGTTCTTCTTCGTCTGGTGATGGAATGCTGGCAATAAAATTTGTTGGAATTTTGCTGATGTGGTTATACCAAGTCGGTCTGGGTGTAACATGGCGAATGACGGCTATCACTAAGACTATATCTGGGCACACGTACCGTCAACAGAACCTGTAAAATTTTGATTTTGAAATGCTGTTTTCTCGAAAAGTAATCGATAATCCGCAATATTTTATTTTATATAAAATTCTTAAAAAAGTGTCCTTTTTCCAATGGTATAATAAGAAACAGTTAAATTCGTAGAGTCAATTCCCTGATAGTAGCCATTGAAAAATTTCGCGATATTTCCTCTATTCGTTGTGCACTGTTTTTGGAATGTATTACTAATTTATTATTCTGAACTGTGCGGTAGCTTATAAATAAAACTCTGGACAGTGTGTCTTTAGTGGTTTATTTTACAAACTGATGGAGAAGACGCTCTACTGAAGTTCTTCGCGTACAAAGATTGAAATGTGAATGGTGAAAAAAATGTGTAATAACTGCAGAGAGAACGATCTCATGTGAATTTGGGAAAGTTAACATTTTATGCATCCGGTCTTTATTCGTCTTCCTCGAAACATAACAAAGGACATGACAGATTCGTCAAGGACCAAATGCCAACTAACCCTTCAATCGCCCATCTGCAGCTCTAAACTTAACCTAACCCATTGTGTGTTTTAATATTTACAACTTCCAATAAGCCAATAACTAAATCTAGACCCTATTGAATATGTACAAAATCCTAAGACTACCTAAAACCTAAAACAACCACTAAATCATATTTACATCAAGAGCTATCAAGCAACGTGATCCTAAACGTCTAAATCCTTCTTATTCATTTGTTAAATCAGCAAGCTTTGTTTCTCTTAGTAGTGAATTTAGTGATGTCCAAAATGAGAGGTTTTCGTGCCAAAAATATTTAAAAATTCTTAAGTAATGCTCTACTTTAAGAATTCTTGTGTATACCAAATTTTGGATCTATCAGCCTTTCGCTTTGAAGCAACTATTATTGGTGGCTCACATAGTTCGCTAGGCTGACCTTAGATGTACCGGTTACTCTGTTTTATTGCTGATAATGACAATTCATCAGCTTCTTTTTTATAGTATTTATTCTATAATATCATCATTGTCCAATTCATTTTGGCCATTAAGTTCATTGGCCGGCCAAAGACGTACATATTACAATCAGATGACAATATTTACATCATTGCCCACCGTTGACGTCAATTTACGTCATCAACCGTAACATATATACAGGAAGGTACAGAATTCAAGATCCTGAAAGGTGAATTTCCTAGGATTAAGAATAGCCTAAAGCAATCCATAGCTTAAATCACAAGCTTACGACTATGGGTTTGTATTTGATTAATCATTATTAATTTATGATTATAAAGTAACTATCGCTAAACAAATTTTTTACTAGTATGTAAACAATAGCAATGTATAATTTTTTTATTATTTACAACTGTCGGAAGATAATACTGTTATTGAAGATAATTTAAAAAAATGTTGTATATTTTGTTTGCAAACTGATAAAAATTTAAATTCAAATCTAAACTAGTCAGTTGAGAGAAAGTTTTCATAGAACCCAGGAGGAATATCCATTTGTAGAATTAATTTAAAAGAAAATAATAGCTTAGTGCCATTAGCAAATATCACGAAATTTGCTACACTTGAACTACATTATTATTAAAGAGAAACTTTTATTTGCTAGAAACAATTATTTTCTGACTTCTTATATTAGACACAGCCCCAGCTTTTTACCAACAGCAAACACGATGATAGAAGTGGCTTGCTATTCTTGCTTAAAATTTGACTGTAACGCTGATTTTTTTTATATTTAATGAAAGCAAATTTATCAACCCCAATAGGACCCGCCGACTTTACATGCTCTCCGAAGCATCAAGACAATCGTAGGAAAGTTTAGACTTTTCCCAGATTTCAACCGGGTACCTTGCTAATAACCGTTTATTATATAATCTTAATATCATAAGTCCAGTGCATAGCAATGGATCGCTTGAATTACAGACAGGAAATTCTGAATTACAATTGCAAATGTCATAAAATTTCTTATGTTCCTTCTGGCAAATTCGCATTGTACATATTTTACCTGATTATTAAATTTTCTCAATTATAAAACAAATTAAAACCTATCAAAACCAGATATTAATACGCAAATAGTTATTGTAACCTCTAGGCGTTAAGACGTTGACACCACGTACGTATTTCCACTTTTATTTTCAAATTTTATCAATTTGCAGATATTATTAATCTTGTTTTACAAAAAATATAGTTTGACTCTCTTTTTACAACTTCTCCTCATTCAATGTTTATTTACATATTATAATAATTAAATTTTTTCAAATTATACTTTATCTAATCATAATTTTCAATAATGAAAACTTGAAATATGAGTTCACCGCCTTTACCCTTAACGAGTAGTTACTGTTGAGATAAAAATACCAGGTTTGGCTTCTAGTGATCTTGAAAAAGAAAGTAGCCGACTATTCAAAAGTGAACCCCTAAACTTTGTTTTATTAATAATAAATATAGTGCAATTTAAAATTGCCTAAACTATAAAAAAAAGCAATAATTCTGTATTGATAATATAAATACTAAAAAAACTCATATCGAAAGTTACAAAGAAGCAACAGAAACTTTATAATTCTAAATTCTTTAGCAATTTTAAGTTAATATATTTAATAATTTGTTTACCAACTTATCAGTGTATTATTGTACAAAATAAACATAAGAGGTATAATATTATAAGATAACAATAATTTTCTAATTCAAAGCTAAAATGACTTTGTGGAATACATTTTAGCAAAACTCTAAGATGAGATAAAATCGTACATAAAATTAAATTAGGATAAAGGAGATTGATGTACGTTATATAAATAGGTAACAATAGAAGACGATGGCGAAGACGACATTGCTTTACATCAATTTTCCATTATAACATTGAAAGTACCACCATGATTTTATATTAATTATGTAACTTCATCAAGTTAAAGCTTTATCATCACTTGAATTTCATTGCCACCCACGGTTTGTTATAGTGCAAAATTATTTACTATTTATTTTTTTACAAGACGATTTCTGCACACTTGTCTAATTTTTTTGATTTCAATTTGTAGGTTACGGAGAGGAGTAAAGTTTAGTGAAACATAAAATTTTATTAATCAGGTCTTTTATTATCAAAATAAATATTTTCTTATCATTATTAATTTACATTAATTTAATTTGATGATTTTACAAATGACATATTATTAAGTATTTGTATTTACAATATAATGACTTTGTGATTCAATCATTAATTAATACTAATTTTTTCTTAAGCTATAAAATTGATAATACCAGTATATAATATAATATCATAATATATAATAAATTATAAAGCTAAAAATAAATAGCACATTGACAATAATAATACTTATTACAATTTCGAAAACACTGATTTTCGTAGTAATTCGGCATAAATGATACCTGAAGGTTTATCGACAGGATTATACACTTCCTTGTTTTCGTTATTTTCTAAAACGCTGGGTGGAAACTTGGACATATCTACCGTCAAATAGTGCTTGTTGGGCATTTGCATTTCAATTCGGCTTATCTAAACAATTAAGAGAAACTATAATTAAACATTGCCTAATTGTTAACTAAATGTAAATTCTACACGTTTCAATGTATATTAATTCGATAAATTAACAAAAGCGTTACTTACTTGTGGAACCTTATCCAATATCATCTTTTCTGCCAAATAGAGGGTATTTTGCACGGATGGCGAAAATATCCCTTTTTCTGGTGGTCCGGCAAATTTATCAAACACGCAGTCGATGACTTGCATCCACGCTTTATCAAAATCAACTCCGTTTGCGGTAGAAAATTCCCACACTGCACTAACGACAGTGCTAAAAATGCGATCGTTGAAATCTGGAAGTGTTCTATAACCATCTTGATAAAAGTCGGTAAAAGCTGATTGAGTAGTCTTCAGTAGTCGAAGACCTTTTAATCCTCCTTGTATTTTGGGAGATTCTGGAAAAAACAATTCAATAAATTACAAGATTAAATTAGTTTTTAAAATACACACCATTTCTGACTTGACTGACTATCGCAAATCTGACTGCAGTTGGAGACATTAAAAATGCATGATTATGAGATTTATCGTCGGCTTTCAATCTTTCCCATGGATATTCTTCAATTCGCACGTCAACTTCGTCCACGTGTTTGTACAAATAAAGAAAATGACTGCAAACCAACAAACCAAATTCTTCTGGAGTTGTAATACCATGCTTCTTAGCCAAAACATAAATTGTATTTTTTTGCGTGTCCGTAGCTATGATGTCGGTATTATCTCCTTCCAAATAATCTTTTTGGGTATGCAATTTTAAATGGGTGTCGACTTCAAATTCTCTGATGGTGTGTTTAGGACCATCCCGAAATACGTGCAAGAGTTTGACGTGATTTTTCCCATAGCCGTATTTTCCAAATTCGTAATGATCGCGATTTATGTAATCCAGACTTCCTTGAGGAACTCGTTTGACGGGCTTTGGTTTTTCTGGATTTTCATGAACAGCGGTGATAGCACCATTCACTCTATTGATAAAAAAAAATTATATTAAAAATCCAATTAAATACAAAAATAAAATATTATTTAATAAAATTTTTAAAAATATACGAAAATTCAGCTTACCTATCGGAACTACTCCAAGAAGGCATGTTTAAAATTTTTAGTATTCACACTTTTCGATGAACTTCAAGTTTTAGACTAATGTTAACGATTAGTTGAACATCTCTTATATATTCACCAGACTAACGTGCTCCTTATTTATTTATCACAGATTGTTTATTATTTGTACGCACAACTTAAGATAAATTTTACACATGACAAATATTCCGTTGCGGAAAAATTTACTTTTTGTCGTAGTAATAGTAAATGATCAAGGTTAAAGTGTGTTATTGGTTAGCAATAAAAAAATATTTTCACCGTTTTTATACCTACGTAGGTACTGCGTTATATGGATATGGGAATAAGCCCCAAATCTTTCAATTTTAAACCTCAAATATGTAAATGTCAAAATTTGTAAGCTTTATTATATTTTCTTAAGGAACACTTTTTCTAAGTATATTTAGGTGCACTTTAATAAACAAGCATCATAGGAAATTCAGAACGTTCAAGTAAAATTTTTTTTATCTTTATTACAAAAACAATAATATTTGATGATATTATAAAAATTACTAATAAATATCATAATGTAACTTTTTTATTATTTCATCTGTGTATACTATTAGTCAATTTATTCTGAACTACTTTATAATTATGCATGTGTTGCAAGTAACTTTTTAAATCTTTCAAATATAAAATGGAATAACTAAAAATAATTTAAAAATTTTAAAAAATTTAGTATAATTTCATTTTAACTTTCGAGTTAAGCTTTTAATCGTTTTGATATTAAAAACAGGTTTCTTGGAATTTTAAAATTTTTTTCTTGTTTTACTAAAATTAAATGAATGCCGAGCATGTGTACATCAAAATCCATAGGTCACCAAACTCCCATATTGACTTCTTTAAAATGCATTTTATAGCATGTCAATCTTGACGTTTCGATTTAGTTCAGTTTTGATAAAACTTTTATCATAAAATTGATAATTCCTTATGTACCTATACTTCTTACCGATAAATTTAAAATATTTTATTGTGCATTATGTTGCATAATTAATTCTGGTTAATTTTTCTATGTTGCATAAGATTATGATATTATTTATGATTTTTTTCTTTAAACATTTTATTACTTAAGTAAACGGTATATTCTACATTTGTTTAGATAACAAAATTCTTAAATTCATATTATTTTTATTGCAATAATATTTAATTTCATAATTTAGAAAATTTTATTGCGTACTAGCTATCGTATTTGGCTTCGCCCGAGTATTATTATCTGTTTCTATTATTTGCAACGCTATTTTCTTTTATTAGACTAAATGTTGACTATAATGTTATTCACCATATCGTTTTTATTGAAACTAAGCAATAAAAATGAAGAAAAAATGGATAACCAAATAAATGAAATGCAGGGCACACGCGACCCCCTTAACGGGAGTCTTGTTGTATATTAGTATTTTTATGTGATTTCTTGAACAAGGATAGATACATTTTAGTTTTGATTTGAATCTTTTATTCTATTATTAAAATTTAAATTCTTATGAAGAAAAAAAAGTATTCAAAGAATTTCTGTCAATCAATATTAATTATATTGGTTATAACTTGAACTTATATGCCTACAACATCTAGAATAGAATAGAATATCAAATTAATTATTGATAAAAATTTGATCTACTTATACAATGCATAGAGTAGCATCTTTCCAAAATATTAGAACTTCTGAAAAACTTCGGGAGGTATTTCATACCTCCAGACCACCCAGCTTAACATTGAAAAACACCAATGTCTCTTCATCGCTCTTCCAAAGATCAAAGGTTTGTACTGCAAAAACTGAGAAATCATAATGATTTTAATGATTGACTCAATTTAAATATTGTAGCTTTTACTTACAAAATTATTTTTATTTTTAGTATAATATACATACCTAACTTAAAGTTACTTTACTAAAAATATTGATTTATATCAATTTATTTAATTTATTTATATAAATAATAAAGCAATAAAAGCTTTCATGAACTTTTTTGTTATCATTAGAGGACGAACTTTTAAGCATAAAAAATCGTGAAAATAGCGCTTAAAATAGCACAAGAAATTGCCATTATATAAATAAAAATATGATTTCATTTTAAATAATAGGGGAGAGGCTTGCAGGTTGCCACTGCTTGCAGGTTGCCACCCCTGCAGGATTTTGACATTCTAACATTGTCATTCCCTAAATTTCGACGGACATGGAATACAAACGAGTAGTTGTCGCTTTTAATGTAATTGTGATGCACTCAAACACAATAACAGGGTGTTTGGTAAACAAAATGTAAAATTTTATTGGTAAAAAAATGAAAAATTAAAATTGTGTTTTTCTTCTGTGCCCATAAATTGAACATTTTCAACGAAAATTTAAGGGAAATATTTTTGCTGTGTTGCTTTTTCATTCAATTTTTATTATTCTTAAATAATTCTAAACGTATCATGAGTTGGAAGTTTTTTTTCCTGTATATTCTAAAGTGGTGTAAAAATGCAGGTTGCCACCTTTTTTGGCTTGCAGGTTGCCACCCCTCTTATTTTACATTGTGACGTATACTACACTGACTGTTTAGGGACAGTGGCTACATAAAGCCCCTAAATCGGCCCAGGATAGGTTTCCGCGCAAAGGGGGGGGAGGTTTAACCCCCCCATTGCATATTTAATGTACCTATTGACGTAAACGCTTGTTAAATATTTCAAAAATTAATATAAATAATTATTTACTAATAATTGATGCATTTTTTATATATTTTTAGATTTAAATGAAAAAAAAAATTAATTTTTTTTTTCATTTTTAACTTTTTTTTTCTTGTCAATTTACTCTCATTTTTTTTTTTACAGCCACTAAGTGTAATTAATATAAATCATATGTTTTTACTTGAGTTTTTCTACATTTTCAACAATTTTTCAAGGGGTGGCAACCTGCAAGCTGAAATTTCAAGGTGTCGATTTTGGATACTTTTGAAAATTTGCTGTAAATTTTTAGTTTTTGAGAATCAAAATGATTTTTTGCGCAGGATCGTGGCTTTATACTTCCCCTTTCCTGTATATGTTATTACATCAACAATACGTTGATTGTATGACGAGTTATGACCAAAAAAGCTATTGGGTGGCAACCTGCAAGCCTTTCCTCTAATAAAGTAAAAAAAATAGTAATAAAAAGTAAAATAATAAAATAATTTCTCCACATCATTTTTTTTTCTCAAAAAAATGAAATTATTAAATTTTTTTCTAAATTTTTCATTAAAAATTAATTGCTAATTGCAGAGTTCTTAAATTTCACTAAGACGCTAGCTACTTGCTCTAATGTATAATTAAATCCAATATTTTATGTCAATACTTCACCTTTTTTTGCCATAAGGCTGGAACTTTTGAAATAAAATTTTGAAAGATATTTACCATATCTATAGCTTCTGTTAAAGGAAGGTTTATTGTTTCTAGCTACTTAATAGTAGATGAGTTATAACTATAATGTGCTTTTATAAAAGTGAGTTTTAATAATTAAAGTTCCTTTTATTTAATAATTTAGTTTAGTCGACGAATGCCTACTGTGATTTAAATTTCAAACCTATTTATTGCTCTTATCCTTAGGGGTAAACGTCTGCAAATTTCAATTCCCTAGTCAACAAGCACACTATATTTACCTCACAAAATTTTGTGACTATAAAATGGGTTAGGTCAAATCGTCATTAGCTGCCGGTCAAAAATGAAAATAAATATAGATATTTATGTATCTACCGCAATTTTTTTTTTATTTATCGAAAATATGCTAAAATAAGCACTAAAAATAATTAAAAATAAATCTAAATTTAGCGCCAAATGCCTTACATTTATAAGAATTACACTTTTGCGATCAATTCATATTTATGTATAGCAAATTTGCTTGAAATCCGTACTCTAGTTATCATAGTACGATTATAGTTACCATTAATTTCACATTAAATAATTTACAAATAAGCAGTACTTCTATTATTGCTTATTAAAATTATAAAATATTTTTTTTCGGCCATTCAGTCGCAAACGCATACAAAGAAATCTGTAAAAAAAACTTTTAAACATTTTTGAAGCTGGGAAAAAAATTATTTCAACTGTTAATAGTATATTGTTCCATTAGGATTAAAAAGTGAGCGTTTTACCAGAAAACCAACCGAGTACTTTTAATTGAACATGCTTCTAAGTTGAACCAAATAATTGCAATGTTTTTATGCAATTGTTTTATAAATATTTGCTTTTTTTACCCGTAGAGGATGAAATTGCTATAAATAAAACAAAACATATAATTTATTCAAATTATTATCAGTTTTATTAATTGCTTTACATTTCTAGTTAAATTTTGCTGTCTTTCAGATATCTTAGATATCATTTTTTTATAGGAGTGAATTTCATCCTATATTATTTTTTACATTACTTATTAATAATTAATATTACATTACATTATCACAGCCTTCTATCTGTTTTTGTTAATTGATAATTCTCTCTATCCGTAATCTTTCTTCTTCGCTCCCCAACACTTCATTCCTCCAGCTTATTGTTCCATTTTCAGTACTTCTCGTCACATGTCAAAATTTTCATTATACTTTCACTATATCTGCATTACCAATCTCTTCCAATGCTTTGTCTCTCTCTGAGCCGTATACCTTTTCTAAGAAGCAACGTGATCTAAAGGTATTCTTGACAAAGTACCTCGGTGGTTTGCCATTGCCATCCATGGAAAGACGATCAAAATAAAGTTTCTACTGTGCCTGAGATCTAACTGGACTTCTCGGCTTATCAGTCGACGCATTTAGGTACCAAGCCCTAATCGTCTTATCCAATACTTTGTAATCTATTATTATTCTTGTTTCGTATTGCTATTTGTATCATCCGATCAAATATTCTGGTTTTCTTTCCTCTTCTTTTGTTTTACGAATTTTTATTTTGATTGGTCCCGATAAATGTGTTTATTTTTCAGTAAGTGCTTGTTAGACGATCAAAATGAATGTCACCATAATTGAAGTAACAATAAAAATCGTACACTGACGCATATCGCAAACGTGACCATCTTCATTTAAATACATAGAATGTAGCACTGGCCATAAACTAATTTTTACTAATAATCCAATAAATTGTTAATCTAAAATGTCAACTAAAACCTAAAAAAGTGCTAAAAAAGTACTACAAAAGTACTAAAAAAGTACTAAAAAAGTACTTATAAAATTTTACAATCAAATAAATTTTAGATGTTATAAAACTAATGCAATTGGCCGTGAAATTTTAAATCACTTATATTTTCATAAATTCGCTTCATTGATGTTTTCTGATTTTTACCAAACTTTGCCCTAAAATAAAGAAAATTGAAGATTTACAAATAGAAACAATAAATAAAATTAATCCTGAATTTTTGTTCATTCTTCCACTCTTTTTCAATACTAAAAATAGACAAAACCGATAGCTTCCATGCGTTGTAATTCTAAAACTTGACATGAAAATGTTTATAATAAAAAAAAACATAACTAGAAATACTTAATATTATTCTAAATAGAAAAGAAAACAGAAAAAACAATGCTAAGTAAATATTAGTATTTTTTGTACGTGGACTACATACTTTGAATTTTATTTTAAAATAAACCACAGCAGTGGATTGATGTAATCGCTGGTTGAGTTAGTTCCAGAGCAAAAATTTTGGGTTCGAATCTCGAGCTTGACGGAATTCCTATGCATCAACTCGTTGTGGATTTAAAAATTGATTTCAAATATTACGTATATAGTATTTTGATTTTTTGATGTTTCTATGTTTTTTTAGCGCTCATGAAAATGTCAGAGCAACTACCATTTAATTATTATATTTTGAATTTGTTAAAAAATGTTAAAAAGTTTTTGTGGTTATTGCTTTGGACAAATATATATGGGGGATAGTTTGTACCTACATTATATCTAACACAATTTTAATTCTAACGTTCTACAATATTAATTTTTTATTTTTATGCAATATCTTTTTTATTTTTACATGTTAGAAAAATTAAATTAGTTCGCGACATGTGATAGATATCGTGCATATGTTTCGAATTTCGGATACTCATCATTTTTCTAACATGTAAAAACTTTTACAATATTTAAATGGTAATAACTATAAATCATATCTTTTAAAGGTTTCATATTTTTTACCGTTATCTTAGAATGCAATAGTCGCCGTGTCTTTACGTAATGTTACGTAAGTCGTAATATTAATCCTTCTTTGTAAATAACAAAATTTTTTTTATATTTATTAGGTATTGTATAATAGTATGTACCTACTTATATCTTTAACAGTAAATGTATGACATAATTATAATAAATTATTAATATTTACATTTTTATTTGTTATCATTTCCCAGAAATTCAAACTATCCCCCTATCATCTTCGTAGACATATTCTCCCTCTGCGCTTTTTTTATCGCAAAATAGTAAGTACCAAAAAATGAGAAGTACATCAGTACAAATGTTTTACTATCGTATCTACAATAATCCATACAGAGCTCCAAATACTTGTGAGTTTTATAATATTTTACGATATTAAACGATTATATTTTTGAAGTTTAAATATGAGAAGCTTACTGAATTTAAACCGACAGCCACGTCCACCATTTTTTAAATAATTTTCAACATCAAGAACTGCTTTTTAGGGGTGAGAATAGTAATCTTCTTGTTACATTGTGATTAAACAGTTCTGATCATCTTTATTTTTTGCCATCTCAATAATGATAACTGCCACGTACCAATGCCAGGTTTGGCATATCATCTAAAATAATAATAATAATCTCATTAAAACTACAGTACATTAAGTAGTATAACTATCGCCGTAGTGGTTTTATCTGTGATAACTATACTTCTTTCCATTTATTTCGTTTTATTAATCCTTAGGAAATCAATAAGAGTAGCATTTCTTTAATGAAGTGGTTGCAATGATCCACATCCACCTTAAATTTCTCGTGAACTCGTGAAAAAAAAAAGATTTTTATAATTATCTGAAAAACAGGACGTATTCTATGTTGAACTTGTATGGTACTATAATGCCTCAATTAAAGATAATTTAAATTGCTATCTTTTTACGCAAAGAAAATTAAAATATTACATCAATTTAGATTTATGATTGTGGAAGTTTTTAAAAGTAATGTTCTGCATTTTAACTTTATTTTTCATACAAAACGCTAAACTTTTTTTTTAATATTTTATCTTGTTTCACATAATATTATGAAATTGTTTTTGTGCAATTTTGAGAAAACAAATTTATCGATTTTAATTTTTTTGTATAATGCAGCATTGTAAATAACCTATAACTTGATATATTATAAAAAGCATTTTTCATTTTGGAATACGAGTGGGTGCGAATCTTAGCGCAACACTGCAGTGACGGCGTCAGAGGAGGGCCGCCGGGTGGCCACGATTGAAGTACCACACCAAATGACAAACCAAATTTTTTCAAGTATACATTTCATTTTTTATGTGCTTATTATCCCTGCCCATCACAAATATATTGGGCCCAATTTGAACCCACCAATTTCGAAAATGCTGGTGCCGTCACTGCAGCACTGATTACACAGTTTAGTCTTACCTTACCCATATAATCTACAAAAGCTCTTTTTACATTGTTTCGGTATTTCTTGTAACCCACAAGAAATTTTCAGTAGATAATTTTTAAACGCACATAGTATACCCTGTATACATGTAGCAATTCAAAATAATCCCGAAACAATCGCTTTACAAATTAATAAAATTATACTCTGCATTTACTTACTATGTTAACAAGTCCTCTCTAAAACGTAAAATTAAATAGTACTTAATGTTGAAATTGTTTTTAATTAGGATTGACGTCATACTATGAAACTTACCATAAATAATCCTTATTGGTAGGAAATATTTTCATATAAATAAATTTAGTGTAAATCTTTATGGTTGTATTCAAATATCCTTAGAACTTGTGATGTGGACTATGACCTGGGAATGTTGTAAATTGGATTTTACTGCAGTCGGTAGCGAGCACAAAAGTCACATTACGCTTCAAAATCGTATACAATTTTTTCTGATCCCCTTTCAAATAAGGGTAAAAAATAAACTAAAAAGGGTAAAAACTAAAAGCTTTCAATTGTTTTCAAATCAGAAAAATTTAATTTCCGCACGGCAAACGACTTTTGCAGCTTGCAAAATGGGCAATTTCAACTTTCAATTCTCAACTGACAGCTTGAAAAGGCAATTTTTAACAGCAAGCGTAAAAACCATTGATACTCTTATTCACAGTTTTTTTGGAATAAATTTAATATTTATTTAATCACGTCATTAATTAAGCGTTGATAGCGGAAAAGTTGTCAATTGTCTGCCGTAGGGTCGATCTTTTTACTTTAAGTTCAAATTCTATATAGCCGTCTGTAAGATAACAACTTTTGGTAGCTTAATGACGTTAGTAACATTTAATTTAATGAAATTGCAAAAACAAACAATTAGCTCTGTAGAACTGTAACAGGATGTAAAAAGATCTGCTGTTAAAGATTTATATTTTATGAAAGTTTCAATAATTTCAGATTACTTACTTATTTTGAAATATAATATAATCGTAGGTACTTATATTGGTTGAAAATATATTGGAAAGACAGTATATTTTATTATGCTAAAATCAGAAGACGTAATTTATTGAACTTACAAAAACTTGTATTAGAACGTCAATTGCAAAATAAGTATTGAATGTTTATTTGATTTGTGTAATGCAAACCCGATATACGCACAGCTTAATATCTGGTCCATTATGAATAACATCAATAAAATATTGATCTGTAAACAAATATTTTTTCATATCAATTTATTGTATTTATCACCTACGTAATTCGCATATTATCTAAAATTTATAAAAATGTAAACATCAATGTTAAAATCAAAGACACAAATATTTTTCGCAAACTATACGGAAATGTACTATGAATCGACATGTTTTCTTTAAAAAACAGTGTTTTTCCACACAACAATACTTTTCAGAACAAAAACACTATTTACGCACATTATTGCTAATTTTTGACTAGTAACTATTCCAATTTATCAACATATTAAGCAACCTGTTATTGATTCATAATTTATTACTTTTTACAAAATAATTTTGTCGTAATTATTGAATTTCCCGGAATTTCTAAATTTTTCATTCAAAATAATATATATTTTGTTAAAAGAAAAAGTAGAGCTTCCCGAAACCAATTGCGAAAAGTTACTTTTCTCTAAATAAAAAATATTTTTCCTCAAAACTTTTTCAAACTAATACTAAGAATTTCATTTCCTGGATAAACTTTACTTTTTCAGAAAAAGTGAACAAAAAATTTAAATTTGAATCTGTGTACTCAATTAAATGAAGTTAACTTTTGTTGATGTTTTAAAAATAATTTTATATTTTATTTTTATTGAAACTAAAACAATTTTTCCTGTTTAAAATATTTCAAAGATATTACAGTAGATAGACTAGTGCAGTCTGCTTCAATTTTTTTTATAAAAAATTTGTAAATCATTTTTAGCTCTATTAGTTCTATCTCCAAGGTAATAAGGTACAAGCGTTATCGTTTTGTTATCATAACAAAATGTTATCATATTTGACCAAGATCGTGTTGCTGGGGTCAAATGAGTCTTTCGAAGTCAAATGAAATCACCAAAATTAAACAAAATCATTCAGGAAATTTTATAATGTCAACTTAGATTACTTAATCGATATAACAATATCAAGTGGGGTCCGATTTTGTTAATATGTTTTGTAATAATAATAAATTTAAAATAAAAATAAATAATTAAATTTAGGAAAGGTTGCATTAATTTTCTTATATAATCTAAAAGTGTTTGGTTTTTGTGCCTTCATAATTTTGTTTAACCTTCGGGTGGGCAAGTGGGTTCTTTTGGGACCCCCGGGGGGTTACTTTTGCACATAATTTTAAAATTTAAAGAAATTTCACTTTGAAATTTTAGGACATTTCTTTTAAATGTTTAACTAATATAAATAATCTATAAACTTTGAGCTAAGATCATTATAGACGGCGAAAAAAAGTTTCAAAGTTAAAACATCTTCGGATGGGCACAAGCGGTCTTTTAAGACCCCAGAAATAATTTTTTTTATTAGCGGTCTGCAAAATAACTTATTTGTGACCTAATTAATTTATTTGGCTTTAATAAGGTTTTAATCCTTTAATTCTTTAATAAATTGCTAGTATTGATAACTTTTATGTATTATATTTGTATCATAATATGCCGTAGAATTCATGGGGTCTTAAAAGACCCCAAGTGCCCATCCGTGTAACATTTTTAAGATATCTAACAAAATTTGTACAAATTTGAGTTTTTTAAAAAAAAATGTATATACATAGGTAGTTACCAAATATTTTAATTAAATTAATGTTCATAATATATTAAAAACCAAATTACACAACTTTTATATGCAATTATACCGTAGAATTCCTGGGGTCTTCAAAGACCCCAAGTGCCCATCCGTGTAACCTTTTTAACGTGCCCACCCGAAGTAGGTTAAGCTTATTTTCCTTATCAAGAAATTGCAGAAACCTATAATTTGATTTGGTAATAATTATTTGATTGACAGCTTGGGTTGTATTGGGAAATAGCAACAACAGGTTGACAACGAAAACGAATGTATTATTAGAAAAGAACAATATTTGATAACTTATAGAGCTGCTATTAATAAGGAGAAGAAAAAACAGCAGTAGGTCCTTGATAACAAAGAACATAAAAATGTTAATATTTTATATATTATTTGAAGTTCCTTTTTAAAAATCCAATTCATACATTTCAATCCACTTAAAGACGGTCATTAGCTTACTTAGTAAGTTAAATTCGAAAAAAGTCTAAAACTTTCATAATTTGACAGTTCCGTACCTCAGAGGGGACGTAAAGCCTATGGTCCCTTTGGGTTGAAAGAAGGTAATAGTCTAGGAGAGAATACTGAAGGACCAATGATTATAATGAACTTAAAATTCATTTTAAAATTTAAAGGTGAACTAAATTTATTGAAATTAAAATTTTTTTAATTTCTTTGTCAAAATAAATATTTTTCATTTGGTTTTAGATTTATCTACGATATGAAGTGAATAATGTAATTTTATTTTGAATCTAAAATCACTTCTAATTTCCGAACAAGTTTAAATTAATTTTAAACTGGCTTAGTTTTCAAATGACTTAATTGATCTAGTTTTGAGTTTCACATAATAAAATTTGAGTTTAATCATTAATTAACATTGACTTCAGTTTACTTTACAACATTAATTTAGAATTACAATTTTACTTTATATAATAATTATTTAGTTTAAACTTGTTTATGTATAGGTATCATAAAACCGCAATAAAAAAATAGAATTTAATTAATAATTAGTATAATAATAATATAATACGGTTTTATTATAGCAACTGGAGTTGAACTACCCACTGATTTTTACAGCATCTATGACGTCTAAAGGGCCTCCGTAACCATGTCTGTCACCTTAGGCAAAAAGTTGTATTTGCCGCCCGTCCTCAGAGCCAGATCAAGGATATGTGAGACCCGGAGCAAACATTTTTTGAAGATATCTTGGTCTTGTAGGTTTTAATGTGCGCCAAAGTTAGCGAACTTAAACATGTTTGTGCAAAACAAACTTAAACATGTTTCGGAAGGTAATTTAAACCTCGGCTCCGCCTCGTTTTAAATAACCTTCTTTGCCTGATAATATGGTCCTCACGTTCCTTGTAACTTAAATAACTATTAATCTGAGCTACAATTTTGGTGATTTAAATTTTATTGCTTCAATTGTTTTGAACCCCTAGACATTTGGAGGCCCAAGGCTGCAGGCCCCTTAGCCTCTCCTTAATCCGGCTCTGCCTCTCCCATTAGCAACCTCCTATCGTCCTCCTAACGCGAACACAACCCAGCAGAAGTTTTTAGTCTTTTTAAATTGATCATAGCACTTTAAATATTAACAGTTTGTTAAGTTAACTGCTATACAGAACAATATGCCTATATAATATTTTTCCCTTTTGCCATCCGTAAAACGTTGCCACCCTAGGAGGTTTGCCTTACTCGCCTAATGGGTCGACCGGCCCTGGCCATCTAGTGAAAGAAGTTTTATATTTTGTTACCTGAAGCCAGCAGGTAGACGGTTAATTAATACGAGAGAAAAGAACTTTATAGTTATAATTATTTTTTTGCCTTCGCTCGTCAGATGTTATTAATTAAAATATGAAAATAAAGTTATGGAATAATTTTAAAATGTTACCTAAATATTTTTGTTTCTCAATTATTCAATTATAATTATTCTGTAAATATTTATATTATTTTTAAGATAGCCATAATTCAAAATATTTCAACAATTATTAATTTTAAAAATAAATGATTAAATTTCAATTGCTATTAAAACTAGCGACATCTTTTATAGAGTAGCTGCTATACTTAGGATTGGTTATAAATTTTAATTAATCAATATTATGAAACCTGTATATCTGGTTTTATTCCTTATCATGCATTCGTTAACACCAACATTTATTTTTAAAGATGGTTTCACTGACTACCTAAAGATGTCTCTAGTAAATAATTTTCAACAAATTACAAATTATTGCATTTTAGATTCTAGTAATTTTATGGAATACAAATTTTTTCCAAGGTAAGTAGACTCGAGGTTTTGCCTATCCTTACTGTAGGTTTCTTCTGGATTATGATGATACAATTTCATTCAGTTAGCTTAAAATATGGACGAAAATAGATTATTCACCATTTATAGAATTTTATTTTAGGATAATGAAATGACAATAACAATTTTTTCCCATACAATATATTACCTAATATTTTCTTGACCTTTACATTTTGCCAAATTATATAAATATAGAAGCATTCTTTAATCCATAAATTATGGGTTCTTCCGGTTCAGTGAAGCGTCGAAGTGAAATAAAATGAAGCTACTATATAGCATGATTTAGTAGTATGCTATAAAAGTTATAGCAGTTTTCATCTGAAGAGTTTCTGTTGATGCATAGTCACTACGGATTAATCTGTTCTTGATGATGAGAAATCTCTTGGAAGTAATCTTTAAACCATCGACAAGACAGTAAAACCTTGCAGGCATAACCATCTCTATATATGTATATTTTACGATGAAGTTGCTGCTTCTGCGCTAGTTTTAATTTTAACAGTTAGTGAACTGAACTTCTCTTGCTTTCTCTGACGAGACGCCACTGCCTGAGACCTCTCGGTTCCAGAAACCCAAGATTTTTATGTATGTTTTATAATTGATTTTAATAAGAAACTAAAAACTTTATACCTTTTTAGAACAAATACATTTATATGTTGCGGTAATAAGCATGATGGTCTGCTTATTTAATAAAATTAACTTCGCAATCATTCAAAAGTTAATCAAACTTTAAAGTATCCACTTTACACCATGAACTGAGAGAGTAAAGTAGTTGCTTATATTATAATAATATCATACATTTCCAACAGATTTACACCCAATAACAAGAAAGACTACAAGAAATTTTTCTTAATTATTCAAAAATTCCGAATAAAACGGGGTTTTTTGTATCTGTATTTGCAAACACCAAGGTGGCGACAAACATTCTCCAGCAAGACTCGAACTCAAATTGGCCGCCCAAGAAGTCTACGCTCTCACCGTACGGCTAACCTGGGCGGTTACCTATAAAATTATGATTTTTGTAATTAATGATTTAATATTGTAGTTAGACGAACGGCGGCGGTGCCTCATACATCTGGAGTATAATGCGGGCAGAAACAGGCAAGTTTAAAAATATTATGTAATTATTCGAAAACTAATTGCAGTGTTTCTTTTTAGGTTTGACTGCTAGAAAATTGCAATACTTCTTCAAACTTCAAAATTTATCATGAGAAAGTTTTCCATGGTTTCGGGTAATTATGCGGATGTATTGAGCATCTGATCGTAAACGTGTTCTTTCGTCACATAGCTGAGCAATAATCCCCAGTAGGAAAAGGAGAATTTAATCCATTGTTTGATAACGCAAAAAGCATCACCGAATCTAAATTTCAGATTATAGCTTAACTAAAAACGCAGTATTTTGGTGATTGTTCTTGAAAGTTCGGAACTGTATTAGTGGACCATCATAAACAAATTTAAGATTCCAGAAGTTATTTCATAAAGTTGTTGTAGTAATACAATAAATTATTCAATATATCTTAAAAGGCTAGATAAAAGTAACTATTTAGTTAGTAGGATTTAAGAGATTCGTTGTTTCTTGACCTAACCCCGAATCGATCAATACAAAAGTGCTGTTTTTCAGCATCAATACAATGTTGTCCACACTTCTTGACCTTCTATATTATAAAGTTTTCACACAGATGAACGTTTTCTTTGTTCTTTCAAAAAGCAGTTAAAATAAAAATATTTTCCTGCTCAATAATTATGCACGATACGAAGGTCATGCTGACGACAGATAGAAGAGTTAATTTTGGAAGAGTTTCAATTACCACGTTTTCGATTTGTGCAGAAACTGTAAATTTTTAGACATCCTGACGGGTCTCTGCATTTTATGATTTAAACATTTAGGTTAAACTAAGCAATATCTCTAGGGAAAGAAAAAAGACAGCAATGGAAACATCAAAACTGACTAAAACATAAATTTCGATAATAAAATTTCTTTATTTCTGTTATTTTATTTTATATTTGCCCGGAGAGTAAAAGTTATTTTTTGTATAGCCAAGCATACATATAGAAATTCCTATGCACAGTTTCTTATTGAGATGAGCGATATGTCAATACAATAGCATAATAATTATATGGCAATGTTAATGATAAAAATTACGAGTTTCTCTATAGCGTTATTTGCTCACCATAAATGAGTGGTACTGAAGATAAGTACTACTGTAAAATGTTAATAAATCGTGACAAATACCAATTTCAAAGTAAATAGAAACTGTTTACAGTCATTCAATTTAATTATCCATTCATTAATTGCTACGTTTTCTTAATCGTTAAGCATGGTTTTCTCAAGAAACTTTGTTTGTAATTTTTCAGTTGTTCGCTACTCATAATGAACTGAAATAATATGATTTCTACATTACAAAAAGAAATTGTATCGAGAACTTCATGAAACATAAATGAAAAAACTCTCAAGCTTTAACATCCGGGTCGTCTTTTATTTTTAATGTTGTAAGTGAACACATGCAGTATATTTCATTTCATTATATATGCATATGCTTGACTTCTGCGTTGTATAAATGTTATAAACTTGACTTAATAATATAACAACAAAAATGTCTACAAATTGCACTTCGAAGTTTATTCGAAGCAGTACTCTGAAAAGAAAAACATTTCACTGCATTTAAATAGGTTGTAGCAGCAATTACGGTCTTCTGAAGGCTTCACTCTACTTTCTTCTATTTGACCTATTTTTCTAAACTTGACAGATTACATTTAAAGTAAAAAAGTGGATTTCCTGCACTTTTCATATTATACTTATACTTTCCTTCACTGGTTTGTCAAAATTTTCCAATACCACGAGTCGCCACTGCAATGCTGTTTTTTTTTGTAGAAATAAAATATTGCCTATTTGAAAAAAATAATAAGACGATAGAGATACTTGAGAAAATTTAATTTCCGTATAATTTTGGTGTAAATAGGCATCTATTATATTAGTAAACTACATTTAAAATTCAATGCCATCAAACACTTCTACACAGCACATCAACTAAGAATGCGAACAATAAGTTGAAGCAATGCTATTTTAACGCAACAGATAAGATATCATATATTTTTAATTCCCTATAATTTACTAAATGTTATTCTCAAATCAAATAGCTGTTTTAAATATGTAATGTGCAGTTGAAATTGTGTTTCAAAATTTAGAAAATGAATTTTAATTTAGACGAAATAATAAGTGTCATATTAAAAGAATTAACAAATTGGATAATTTATATTTCAAGACTTCGAATATCTATGGAATGTGCTTTGTTGATACAACATATTGTGAGTTTTAATATATTATTTAATTGGCCACTGTAATTTTTTTTTTGCGTGTAATATTTTGTTCAACGTCAACAAAACAAATATTCTAAGGCTTGGTTAGTTTTATAACAAGCATTATCGGTTTTATCCTTTTAAAATTATGTTTACATTTTTATTTAATTTACGTATTTACAAGTATGCATCATTGTAGTTATCGAAAAATTTTTATCGGTCGATAAAATAGTATCGTATAAAAAATAATTACTACAAAATAAGACATAAAAAGTTTATAGAAATCATTCTAGTGCAATCTCAATAATACGTACCCACACAAATACTAAACAAATTATTATAAATTATTGAACTGAATATTGATTTTTTTTAACATGATACCGGATCTTGGATATCAAATAAAAATTATAATTTTTTGTAACTTAACAATTCACAATGAATATACGCATAAGAAATACATAAGGCATAAAAAGCAACAATTCAAATAAAAGCGTATGCTTATGAATTTCTTTTGCTTATGTTCTTGGCTGAAGCCAAACTTTAGTATATTTTGTAATTCAGAAAATATTTGCTGCGTCTCTGCGTATCAAATTATCACTGTTCTTGTCGTTTATATAGAGTTAAAGCTTTTATGAAACATATTATTTAGAATAAGGGATGTTATAAGATGATGTTCGCAATGAGTTTCAAATTGTTCAACTGTTAATGTCAATTCACAAAATTAAAAACTACTTAAATAATTTAATAAGTTGTTTGACTAAAAGAACTTACTAAAACCAGTATATCGACAATCTACGATATACTATCCCAATTTTTTTGGATGATTTCTTTTGAGTTTTTGAGTTATCAATTTTTGAACAAAATGTAGCGGTTTAACTTTTACTTTAATGTTAACTATCCTACTCTTACAATTTGTGGAGATAGTGTAATGTTTCGTTTCCAATTATGGGTAATTTTTTTATAGAACTTAATAGTTTTGAAAATTATGGATTTTATTATCTGAATTAATTAACTATATGTTTTAACATTTTATTCTGAATTTTTAATTTATTTTAAAACACGTTATTAGCTACGCATTTTCAGACGTAGGTAGTATAATTACCTATCATAAATTTATTATATGTTTATTAATAATTCTATTTAATTCAAAATATTTAATAGTGGAAAAAATAAACATCAGCCTTATTAATGAGCTCTAAGAGGCTGATATCCTAATTACGTTTCTTCTAAATCATTTAGTGTAGGAAAGTCGTAATTAGAGCAATCAAAAGTCAATGTAAGGTAAAGTATTTAATAAAAACAAAAAATAGATACTTACAATGAATTACATTATTATTACAAAAATTTATAAATAATAGTAATATGAACTCATTGAAATTCAATGAAACTTTCATTGAATTTTCATTCTATGAAAAGTTTAAATTATGGACTTTTGAATTTTTATCCGAAATGCCGTTTAATGAAGTAACTGATTCCATCTTATAAGAAGAGGCTATGAACTTATCAAATCGAATTCAGAAAAATTGAACTTGAAAAAATTTAAATGGAACCATATCAATATTTTAGAAAACCCAAAAAATGCACTAAACACTTTTCAGAACTAAAATGTTTAAAAGTTAGCACATGTAAAATACACTGTAAGTATTCGCAATCGTTTTCACCATACTATGGCGAACATGTGCTAACTTTTAAACATTTTAGTTCTGAAAAGTGTTTAGTGCATTTTTTGGGTTTTCTAAAATATTGATATGGTTAATATCGAGTTACACTACCTAAACCACGTATCAATTGATTAAATTTAAATGGGTTTATAATATAATTTATACGGAAAAAAGTTTACAAAGAGTGCGTGGTTCAGTGAACTTCATAACAATTTTTGATAATAGTATAATTATTATAAAAAATATGATAATAATACAACAAATTGTACAAATAATGTAAAATTTTAAAATTTATTACGGCAGATTTTCGATTCTTTTGAGGCATTGTTGTCAAGAATTATTATAAAATACGTATCAATTCACATAATTTCAAATATTAAATTAATTTTAACAATAAAAATTCTATTGCGGCATTTGATCCATCGACCTCGCGATTATAAATTGCATGGCATGTTTGCTAAACCACTGAAAATTGTTGGAATTCTATGTTCAATTATTGTTTAAACTGGTATAAATTACGTAGAAAACGGAAAACATTACTTGCTGACAAGAAAACCTAAATTGGAAATCATTATTTTTGTTTATAATTTAAATTTTTAAAGTAGTTTATAATAATTTTATACCAATAAAGACACTTAATAAAAGTAACTGTAACTGTTTATGTTTTACAAAAAAAAGGGTTGCCCAGAAAATTCGGAAGTATTAAGGGGGTATTCTAGATTAGAGGTATGAATTTTCGGGCGGTTCTTGAAGCTCTGTACAAACGAAACAAAAATTATTTTCACTATCCATTTTTTTATCATTTGTTTATTGATATTTTAAGATTACATAAAAACTTAACCGAAACCAAAAACTCAAAATTCACCAAGTGGGAGGTCCAAAAAATACTGGCGTGCACGATATCTCAAGTTCTAATAAACCGATTTATTTGAAATTTGGTGTGAATGTTCTTTATACATTCCTCTATCGGATGAACCACGATTAGATCAAAATTTTTAATTTTACTATTTTAAAAATATTCGGAATTGTTAATTTAAGCATGCCAAAAACAAAATATTTTTTCAAACTGCCGCCATTTTGTGAAAAAATTTTTGTTTTACTTTTCCGAGGTTCATCCTATAGCGGCATCTATAAAAAACATTCACACCAAATTTCAAAGTAATCGGTTCGTTAGAACTTGAGATATCGTGCACGCCAGGACACCCTTTTTTTTGAACCTCCGACTTTGCTAGATCATAACTTTGTGAATTTTTAGTTATTTTGTTCGATTAATTTTTTATGTAATCTTAAAATATCAATAAACAAATGATAAAAAAATTGATAGTAAAATTATTTTTCTTTTCGGTTGTACAGAGCTTCAAAAACCGCCCGAAATTCATGCCTTTAGACTAGAATACCCCCTTAAGCACTTTTGAAAGAAATTTACTCAATAGTGCAATTTTCTACAATATTGTACAATTACCATCGAATTCTCAAAAATTCAACATTGCTGTGTAATTATTTGATAAAAGTACATGATTACTGTCAGGGAATTGGGGAATTGACTCCACGAATTTCACTTTTTCCTATATACCATTGGAAAGAGGACAATTTTTTAGGTATATTAAAAAAAAATTTCTTGGATTATCCATTAGTTTTCGAGAAAACGGCATTTAAAAATCAAAATTTTCCATATGTTTAACATGGGAAAACATAGAAATTGCAAGTAACGGGTTTTCTGTTGACGGTACGTGTACTCTTAACTAGTCTTAATGATAGCGGTCACACGCGTGTTGTACCTCGATGAGTGCGGGCTACCCAGTCAAGGTGGATTGCGTTTAGGGATGTTAGGGATGGAATTAAATTGAATTAATTTGGCTCCTCCCACTATTTTTTATATGGGATTTCATATGTAAAATTTTCGATCTTTAAATGCCGTTTTTTCAAAAACTACTGGATAATCCAAGAAAAAAATTGTCCTCTTTCCAATGGTGTATAGGAAAAAGTGAAATTCGTGGAGTCAATTCCCTGACAGTTCCCAATTATTTATTATTATTTTTATAATTCAATTTATTAAAACCACACACAGACAGACATACAGACCTACAGACGAAGATCCAACTAAAATTCTTCAAAAACTTATCAGGACATGATAAAAAGCATTTTAATACCAAAATTTCAATTTTTGAGTGGATTACAATACTTTCCCTTCTACATACTGCACTGTTAAAGACTGAAGATCTTTAAAATCCTATACTTACTCTGCTTGTACAATGAATGCACAGCTTATCGAACCTCAGCTTCAACTCTTTGTGGATCAAATTAATGGATTTGTACAAACTTTTATTTTTCAAAGAATCTTATATAAATTTTTGTGAATGTTACCTTTTATTTTAAAAACAAATAAACAATTGAATTATAAATTTTAAATTATTTGAATGTTTCATTTCCCCAATTGCGCTTTATATTTAAGTATCGGTTTATCCGCCACAAGGAACACGTTTAGCACTTATAATTATGACCATGCAAACGTGTCTTTATCTTTTTCTTTATTCGACCCAAGGGGTCCACATTAAATTGGATGCGAATCTCCTGCTATCCTCTTCGCGTTAAATGGAACCGCTACCAGCTAATCTCAGGTAAATTTCCTTCCACTTCTTCTAAATGTTTTGTCCAAAATCACACCTCGTTCTCGTTCCAAAATTGAATTTATTGTTTTCGTTTCGAAATATTTTGTTTTTATTTTTACTTTGTGGTTTTCCTCACGTTTTCTGAGGACCACACATAACGACCTTACTCCTTGAGGTTTTTTCGTCAACTGATTTTATTTTTGTTGTTATTATTCTTCATCAGCCTGTTGTCTAGCAATTTCATTTTTTTATTACATTCAATTTTTCAAATCAATGCTTGTTAATGATAATGCGATTCGCTATCATTTATTTCATTCGACTGTACATGCACTTTTCCCAATTACATAAAAACACCTGAAGTCCTTTAACTTTCAATTGTTTTTTTTAACCAATTATTTCTTTCAAGGTTAATTTTTTTATAAATTTAAATGTTAGGTTTCTTTGAATATGTATTTTTTTGATTTTTGACATAATTCTTTTAAATAATGAAATTAACCACTGCCTTAGGCTCGATTGCTTGCATTCTAAACACTGCAATACGTATACGTAGGAGGAAGGAAATAAATTAAAAAATTGGTAGAATATTTTCAAATCTCAAGTAGTAAACACAGTTTATTGTGAAAGCTTATAACACGAAAACCTCAAGTAAAACTGATAGATTTTTTAAAATAAGTTTTATTAATCAAAACTGATAAAAGACATGATCAGTTACGACTATTTATGTTTTAACATAGGTAGCAGTTTATTAACACATGAAAATTATTTATAAAAAGATATATTTTGATGACCAATCTACAATTTATGTTTTGGAGAAAATTATAATTTTATGATATTCTGGTATAGTTAATAATTTAATCTGTATTCATTGTTATTATTTGTTATTGTAGTTTCATACACAATTTTTTTATTACATTTGTTTATTTTGTTTAACTGTTTTATTTTCTTTCGCCTTTTCATTAAACAACAAACTGAGTGATTTTCTGTTATAGCCATTTTTTCCGGACGTCTTGCGAGAGCAATTAATAAATATATATAATAAAACCAAGCATTCTCACGAATAAGAAATATTTTTCACATCTTAAATTTTCTTTTATAATTTAGTTTTAATTATATTAAGAAATTTAGAAAAGACCAACTTTCTTTGAAAGTATCAATCAAAGTAGATTGAAGGTCTATAAAGACGGCCACTCAATTTATATAAATTTAACTATGACCTAAATAATTCGGCCATGTGACATCTGATTTCCTAAAACCAAAGTGACGGATATCATTAGCAAAAACTTAAAAAACAAAACAACTCCAACTCCAGCCAAGTGGCTATCTACTCCGTTACTTCAATCATTGAAAGCATAGCACCACAAGGAACTATCTTTTGAATCACTGAAAAATTGACTGTAAATCTTATGGCAGTTTATGGATAGCATCTTTTAAATTATCTTTTGGCACAAACTGCATTATGAACATCTTCAAATGATGACCCATTCTACACATACATACATAGGCTATATTATGCTATATTCGGGTGCTTCTTTGATCTTTCGAATAATATTTTTAGTTGATACTATGCGATGGGACAAAATGCCAAAATATCCCCAAAAAATATTATAAAGATAAGTAAAATTGATGTTATACTCATTCTATTGACTGTAAGTGTGCTCGACGTAAATAGATGCAGCAGTGCGTTTTTAAATGTAGCGGGGAAGCATAGATGAGTAGTTTCCTATCTCACCTAGTGTCTGGGAAACAAGAATTCAAGAATCGAACCCAGAATTTAAATTCAATTTCTAGATTGTAATTTTCAAATTGGACCAGCTTTGAGATATTTTAATTTTTTGAGCTACTTACAGTTGTGCATCATTCTAGATCTGCCATTTGAAGTCTAATTTATGCCCAAAACACTTTATAACATAAAAAACGCCATGGACAGGGTTAATCTATAGAAAAGTTGCATATTTGTTTAAACTTTTTTTTTTCCTTAGTATTGGAGAGTTTATAAATTTTAATGGGGCATATTTTGACATCTATTCCTCTTTGGGATTACGTTAGATTACTTACAATGTCCGTATCTATCAGTACAATCTCTCGCAGTTTGCTTTAGAATTTTGAAGCTATAATTAACAATCTCTCATTGTCAATACTTTGCAGAAAAATGTTTAGTATAGCAGTATAATTCAGCTGAAAAAGTGTCCGCACTACTTTCATGATATTGATAAATAATCTTAGTGATCTAGTTGTTACGTGCAAAAAATAATTCAAAAAAATTTAAGAGTTTATTAACGGTGGTGATAACTAATAAATACCTTTACCTCTAATCTACGAATTATTTAGATATCAATTAACACACTCCGCTTTGTGTATTTAATAAAGCAAATATAATATAAATGCTTACATTGTATTTACAAATACTTTTTGTATTCAAATTATAATTGGGTTACTTTAAGCCTATATACAAGTAGTTTTAGAAATAGAAAATTTTTCAAATCTTGAAATACTGGAAATTTTTTTTTTTACTAAATGTATGATTTGTTGTAAATATAATATGTATATCTATTAGAAACATAATGAGGCGAAATATAAAAAAATGTATGAACGATGGAACTATATGAATTATTTCTGTTGTGAATTTGTGACCAAATTTGAAGCAAATTGCTTTGCTACCCGTTAGAAGAATATTGTATTACATGAAATAAAGCAGAATTTCACAAAACACGGACAAAATCCAATTATGATAATTTATATCTGCAGAATAATATATTCCTTGTAGGTTTTTATGATTTTGACTATTTAAATCATTATTAATTGTTATCATAATAATATTATAAGATAAACTTAAAATAGCGCTGATCATATAAGTTTAATCATCACGTTAAGATTTACGCAGGTTAATAATTTGTCTACAGAAATTCGTTCTCCTGAGATTTTATAGTAATGAGAATTCTGATACATTCATTTCTAAGATCATTTAATTATATTCACGAGTATTACGTCGATGGTTACTAATGTAAGAATCATTGCACACATCTTTTTCTTTAAGTGCCTTCTCCTTTCAGGAGGTTGGCAATCATCATGGCTAAAGCCAAGATGGCATACTAGGGAATTTAATTAATGGGGTGGTTTCCCGTTGCCTTCCCCATATTACACACATAATTTTTATTTTTATTACGGCAATGAGCGTTGGTGATCAAACTTGACTAAAACCAAGATGACGTACTCGAAAATTTTAATGGGGTGATTTCCTATTGCCTTCCCGACAGCCCACATATTTATCTAGATTACAGCAGTGTATTCGACGCGACCAGGATTTGAACCGCAGTTACCCGCTTCCCAGTCGGCCAGTGTAAAGCTTTATGCCATACTGCTGGTTTCTATATTAAGTACTTACTCTAAGAAGTAAGTAAAAATTAAAAAAAAAAAAACTTTTTTGAAATTTGACAGTTTTCACCATTTTGTCATTGAGCTGATCATGTAATGAACACTTCACAAGTCGAGTTAAGTAAAAGTTACATTACTAGTCTAATTTTGATAAAACTTTAGTGTTTTGCTTTCTCGCTTTAGGAGAAGCTTGGAAACTATCATTTTCTCTACGAGTTCCGATACAATGCTTCGTTTAATTTATCAAAATTAATTGGATAATTATATTCTCCTGCTATTATTACAGGGTTTTGTATTATTTTCTACCCTCTTACTTAATAGTTCAGAAATGAAGGGTAAGAAAAAGTTTCAGGTTGACTAGAATCAATTTTTCTAATAGGTAAATTCTTAGCAACAGCATGAGTAGCATATAAAGTATTTTCAGATTTTATATTCTGCGCCATTTAAAACTTAAAGAAAAATCAATATAGAGAAAGGAAACCCTATGTACCTGCTTAATAATCTATTTAGAGGTAGAAACTAAAAATAACTGAGGGAACCCGATATTTATTCTAAGTTTAGTAAATACAAAAATTTGGATATTTACTGGTATTTTCGATTTAATCTATTTTTTGTAATAAACAAGATTACTTTTACTAAAATCTAAATGATATTTAAGTTA
This sequence comes from Cantharis flavilabris, assembly GCA_949152465.1. Classification (NCBI taxonomy): domain Eukaryota; kingdom Metazoa; phylum Arthropoda; class Insecta; order Coleoptera; family Cantharidae; genus Cantharis; species Cantharis flavilabris. Next base: position 17,075,639 of record OX424435.1, read on the forward strand.
TAAAAAATTTAATATCTGATAGGTACATGTACATTTTCGTTTGATTGGAGATTATATAAAATTCTGTTAAATGAATCCCAGCAATTTCACGATATTACAATAAATTACCAAATTAAATCGATCTCTTGAGGGACCTACACCCACACGCAAGCCCAATGTAAACTATAAAATTGTTATAAAAGTAAAGTAATGTTACTCGATTACATTAATCGTCATTATGTATCTAAAAATAAAGGAAAAGGCAATATAATTTGAAATATTGTCTGACTTGTATTGTAATCTAGTATAGTTGGTTAATGCTTTTAATCTGATACATAAAGGAATCCCCAAGTTGTTAATTACACTCAAATCGCATTGATTTGCATTGATAAGCATTCAATAATTTGAAACCATATACAGATTCTTCAATCATTATAATAAAATGTGGCTTATATTGCTTACAATAATTACATAAAGAAAGGTCGTATAGAAAGACATAATATGGGAGTTATGCAAGTTAATCTTTAAGATCTGGAGTCTCAGCTTGTATTTTTAACTGTTTTCTGGAGTGATTTGATACAATAACGATGGGCTTCAATGTACAAGAGCAAACAAACCTTTAATTCCAGCTTCCAAATGCTTGAACAATTGCCAGTTTAGACAGTTGAGATACAATCCTGGTCCCATGGTATAAGTGATAAAAGAGGAAAAAAATAAAAAAATTTTGCATCTGAAGTTTTCCACCACTTAATGTTTTCATCTTCAATGTAAAACAAAAATACAATCAGCTTATTAAAATTAAAATTATGAATTGCCTTGGGGAAAAAATACCAATAAATTTAAATAAAATTGGGTTATTTTGAGTTGTTCAAGTAATTATTAGTTTTATAATAATTTTAGCCATGATCCCCAAGGTCGTAGAAAAGTAATTTATTAAACTCAAAAACTGGTTGTTTTAATTTTTAATGTAGGGGTATTCTGATCCAAATTAAGATATTATTATTTGGTTCTGTATGATCTCAAAAACATTTACAGCCTCGTCCCACTAGTAGACGAACTTATAAAATCAAATTTATACAATTTAAGATAGATATAATAGACGAATTCTCATTAATACTTGAATTCAAAAGAATTCTTGACAATATGAAGACAAGTTTCTTTTGTAGGCCTATCCTAGCTTGATAAAAAATTATAAAAAGTTTATTTTTGTAAAAGAGTCTGAAAATTGAATTTGTGATATTTTGGTAGCTGTTTTAATTGAGTTTAAGTTTTGATTTAAGTTACACTTACAACTTACACGTAAATATCTCGAAATAATACATAATCTTTTCGGGTTTAAATCGTGGTGCGGTAGATTTTCCACAAATTCAATGTGGGATTTCACGTTAAACTGTAAATTCCGTACCTGTACGATATCATATCATTTAAAATATTTAAGAAAAATCTTTCATCTCCAATAATTATTTTTAATTGCATTTTTAAGATATTTCAATTGTATTATTGGCATAAATATTATCTTTCAAAATATCTATCTATATAATGATAATGGTGCACTTTTATACTGTTTGAAAAATAAAGTTGAAAGTTTAGTTCTTTGATATGACAAAGATTGAAAGCTTTTGGAAGACAGCATTTATGTCAAATGTTGATGTATCTTTTGAAAAGAAAAACTATTTTTCGAAGCATTGTAAAAGCTTCAAAAATTCTTTAACGTTCGCCTAGTTTTAATATATACTATGTAATTTTAAAACTAAAATGCAATTTTAATTAACTTCGTTAAATTTGGCCTGACACCAGGCTTCTTTCTTTAACAATAATTAAATTTTTGAAGTTGGAAGATTGAAAGTGTTAGAGGTTTTTCCGACTTATCAGTGAATCTACATAGGTATTGCCAGGTTCAATTAGATTTGGAAATAGAAAAAAATCTTAAAAGTTTCTGCGTAAACTTTGATGACGACATTTTGAATAATTTCCAGTCCCGTCAACTCGTACAACGCCTCCTCGATAACCGCACAACAATAATCCAGTATCACTTTACAAGTTGAAGCTTTGTAAACGAGTGTGACGCGATCGACGACTCCTCGTGAACTCGAAACTACGCTATTTTATAAACAGTAGTAGAAAATTAGTTAGTATCGGTAGCAATTTCTGTTAGAAATTGTCGCGGTCTTGTTAGTGATAAAATTTTGTTTTTAAGTTTTTTATGTGACCAACAAATAGTTCAAAATGCTGATGTTTGAGGTAAGTTTCATTCTTTTTTTCTTAAATCAAATTTCAAAAATTTTTAATTTGCGTTTAGAGAAAATTTTTTGCCTTAAAGCCCCAAAAATTGTTCACGTTTAGCATATCTATCGATTTCGGTTAATTAAGGAAAACTTATAGGTGGTTGCAAAATATTAAATTACAGTGTTCGGTATCGGTTAATTATGAAAGCGAAAAAAGTTTTCAACAAACTTTTTGACTTTCGATGTATCAATTGTTAAACCAAATTTATCTAATTTGCGTGCACGGGAAAGCTTTTTTAACTTAAAGTTTTACGAAATGAACCGCACGAAAAGGTAATTTTTCTCATTATTGAAAATTGAATTAAGTAAAAGTGTAGATTCTTTGTTCAATTTCGTGTTTGTCTAACATCCGATTAACTTCTCTGAGAATCTTGTCATACAAGATGTTGTATAGAATACAAAATAACGATTTAAATAAATATGAATAGATTAACGAGACAATGGGAAGCAGACTTATATTGAAGAAGACTGTTACTGTAGATATAAAAATAACTCTCAGAAATTAAAATGCTCAAACTTTTTAAACGAATTCATAATAAATTGCTCACTTTTGCATTTCGTTTAAAATAAACATACCAAGTTAAATCAATTTCTAAATTACCACATTCTTCGACTGTGCTTTTAATTCAAATATAAACAGTTTAATTATGTATTTACCTTGAAACTATCGATTTATAGATAAGATAAAAAAATTATAAGTCCACAAATGCAAAGCAAATCAAACAAAACTTCGAACTGAATTAGAAACACAAAGCCAAATGGGGTTTTTCCCTAGCGAAAAATTTGGATTAGCGGTACCCAAACTATAGGTAAATACACATTTCAAAAATGACCACACAGAAGTATATACTGAATATTTCCTTTTGGGAAATCAATTAAAAGCAGTAAAGTAAAACTTTTTGAAAGAAACCGTGCAATAAATTTATGTAATTGTGCAATTTATAGTTTGAAATTAAAGTGAATGACCTGCTCAGTCCAAATACGTGATTCGTTGATTTTTATTATAAATATTCAAATGGTTGCGGAAAAATTTTGAGTTATGCTCTGATGAAAATAAATCGAATCAATTTATTGTAATGCAATGCACTTGAAATAAGTTCAATGAGTAGACACGCAGTTCCGGACATAGTTTAAAACTTGAATCAACGCATACGTTTCATAGTTTCTTGACCCTAACAACAAATATAGGGTTTAAGTAAAGCTGCAGTAATAGGTAATTATTACTTGTAAACACGTCATTAGTTAATAATCGTTGATTAAAATAATGATATAGGAGAAACTTTGCAAAGGCGTATCCCAAAAGTTACAGATTAGTGAACTTTCTTTCTTAGAATTTTAAATTTTAATTTGATTGTTTGAAATTTTAGCGGTAGATCAAACTTTGTTTTGTCGGACACAACGAAAGCTTCCGTTTTGGCAAACATATTATTATAATATGCAAGATTGATCTCATGCTACAAACATGCGTATTTTATTATTCATCCCCCCCCCTTTTTCTTCTACGCTTGTGTTTCTTTTATTTTTTGCATTGCAACATCTTGAAATACTTTTGTTCTAAATTGAATACAATGTACGTTAATTGCAGAGCCATGATCCATCATTAAAATTTAAGTACTGGTGGTAAAAGAACTGAAATTGTATATAGTAGAAGTGATAAGACTAATTTAAATAAAGATGGATTTAAATTGCATCAATATGCACCGACCCAATGAACATTGACCTTTATTGTCTTTCGTTATCGTAAAGAATATTAACCATTAACCAATTATGTTTTAAAAATTTCTCGGTCATCAATTACTATAAAACTATTGTTTGTCTCTTGATTAGCTGTGTCAATAATCCATCATATCAATCACTTAATTGCTATTAAGGTTTTTCATTGCAGCTATAATAAATTTTACTTTCTCATTAATCAATAAAGGAGACTATTCGTTGTTATCCAGCCAAAAACTAATTCTAGTTAACATTTTTCCATGCCCTATATGAGCACATACGCATCGTTTGAGACCTTATTTGAAATAACATCCGGATGTGTTCTCTGTATCCGGTATCATCGTCCACGCTTGTAGACAAACGCATGCACCGATTGCCTTGAAATTTCACACGCTAATTTAAAGCAGCTGCCTAAAAAGGTGATTACAGCTGAAAAAAACGTTCTTTTTTGCGCCTGAATATATTCCTGCACTCAAAGAAAAATATTGTCGAAACAATTTGGTCATACTTATACTGTGATGAGTCAAACTAATAAGCGGTTAGGTAGTTGAACTTAACAAATGCGAAAGTCATCTATGTATTGTCATATTGGGTTTTTTGCCCATCTACCTTTCGTCAATTCTGTGAGTGATTTGACACCAGATTTTAAATGGCTTCTTCTAGAAATAAGCAAAAATTTTAAAACAGTAAATAAAAATGGACCGACCACAGGCGATTTTGTTAATGTTTCAGAATAAAAAAATGTTTTTTTAATAAACCTTTCCCTGCCCACTTTACAGTATATTTTAAATGAAAGCTGAATCCACCTCAGTTTGACATTTCCTTCCGAAGGGAGGTAGTGAGAAATAAAAGTTTTATTTCGCCCGGAGTGAAACCAGGCACCTACTCTGGACTTTTAGCAGCCATATTTAATCGCTATAGGCTATACCTTCGATCGTCTTAAAATATGTAGATATTAATGTAATAAATACGTCTGTCTAGTCGACTGTTTGATCAGATACGCCCAAATAAAAAAATTCAAGATCATTTTGTACTTGGAACTTGGGGCGGTCAATTCTAAATGCATAAAAAATATGCATTTTAAGCAGAATTTAAACTTTCATTTTTAAAATAATCAATTGATACGTGGTTTAGGTAGTGTAACTCGATATTAACCATATCAATATTTTAGAAAACCCAAAAAATGCACTAAACACTTTTCAGAACTAAAATGTTTAAAAGTTAGCACATGTAAAATACACTGTAAGTATTCGCAAACGTTTTCACCATACTATGGCATCATCAGGCGATGAATTAGAAAGAAAATTAAGAGAGAATCCTTTAAATATTGTTCCGAGTGGTAGGGGGAGGTTTTTATAAGAAAAGAAGGGACATTTTGAAAGTTATTACAAAAAAGGGGGGGGGGGTTATAACTTATTGAAAATGTTTAATAAAGGTGAATTATTTAAATCCGATTGACTATTTAACAACAAAGGTGAATATTTTAATTTATTTATTTCTAAAGCTTCTAAAAATTCTAATTTTTTACTTTTTGGTTCTACATGTAAAATTTCATAATTTCCTTGTTTATGGTTGGTATCCAATAAATGTTTCGCGAAAGTAGAACAATATTCGGAACAATATTTAAAGGATTCTCTCTTAATTTTCTTTCTAATTCATCGCCTGATGATGCCATAGTATGGTGAAAACGTTTGCGAATACTTACAGTGTATTTTACATGTGCTAACTTTTAAACATTTTAGTTCTGAAAAGTGTTTAGTGCATTTTTTGGGTTTTCTAAAATATTGATATGGTTTCATTTTTAGCAACACAAAGGCAATACATTTTATAAATTAAGATTATAGATAATCGATTCTTGAATTGCAGCAAAAAAATGTCCCCTTTCATTCAAGCTATTCTGGTGAGCATTATTCAGTAGTTATATCACGAGTGTTGATAAAATATTCATGAAGATGCAAATATTGTTTTGTTGTTAATTTAAACAATGCTTAAAAATGACAAAAGCAGCAAAGTTTTTTCTATTTTCAATTTATTTACACCAGAGGTATTGCTTAAAAGCAACATTTGATAATTGTTTGAAAGCATACTGTAAAATTTATTATCCAATAAAATATAAATTGATTGATAATAAATTTTATAAAAAGATGTTACCAGCATAAATAGTGAAAGTATATAATACAATATTGTTTGCAGAAGATCGATTAAAAGTTACAAACGGTTATAATATCGATATTAGGTAACATACATGAAATTAATGCAATAGCGGCAAAGTCTGACATTTACAAATGCAATATTAATTCTAGTAAACTGTATGTAGTAAGCACTGAAATATTCTTTAAATAAAGATATCCCTTAAGCAATCGCAATAGATTTGAAACTGGAGTTTAATTAATTTCGGATTTAAGCTGAGACTGAAATACTGGCCCTATGAGTTTTTTGCTAAAACATAATTACTGGTGTTTGGTTTTAATTAATATCAACGTTTTTAGAACAGGATACATTTATAGGTTCGATGCAGTACGCACCGGGGTGTCTGGGGAGGACACACTCATATTAAACCGTTAATGCAACGTCAAAATGTCGTCGAACTAACGTCGAATTAATTGAATTTATATATATAATATATTCTGTAGGATGGATGTTCCTGGATCGAATAATTTATTTTAATTCAAAAACCAACGTTCTCGGTTGGAGAAATACCCAATAGAAAAATTAAGTAAGCTGATAGCTGAAACAGATAGAACAGTTATACTGTTTTTATTAAATTCTCAGATTTAAGTAGTGGAACAATGCCTAATTTCTTTATCTTCATATATCTTCTAAATAACTAATCTGTTTTAAAATAGTACAGTTTCACTTTTTGAAGAAAAGTAGATAAGCTTGCACACAATTCTGCTTTCTTACAACAGAACTATCTTCGCTTTATATTATTTAAGTTTACTCATTGCAATTATTATTAATTATTTCAATTATTATCATAATTACGAAAACTAGAAACCAATGACTATTGCGGAAATACGTTTAAAATTTCTCTAGAAGGAAGCCCGATCCCGGATTAATTTTTTATCATTTTTTATTATACCACACAAAAATCTTAAAGCGACGCTGGGCAATCCGCCCTTATCAGTAATATAGGTTTCTTTAATTACTAGTATGAGATGAGTTCCTAAAATAACTTGAACTTTTCGTTAATGGTAAAATAATTATTCTAGTAAACTTTAGATAATTTAATTACAACATAAATATTAACAAGGCCTTTCTCTTAGTAAACCATAAAACAGGAAAGGAAACTTTCGGTAATTAAAGTGCCCGGTGAATACCGTGTTCGGTATAAAATATTTTGTAGTATCCAGTAAAAGATGTTTTAACTATTTTATAAGAACTTGACCGATACGATGTTCCTATTAGATTGCAATAATAATTATAACTTTGGACGCCATATTTATATTTTACGGTTATTTACTAATTTGGTTTAAATTAATACGAAATTGGTGTTCTAATCCATAAAATGAAATGTTAGCCTTAATAAGGAATTGCGTTGGATTACAGAAACTTAATTATTGAATCATTGATTTTTAATTGTAATGCATTGAATATATTAAAATTCATATTGGGTTAAATTACCTAATGAAATTTTGACCTTATGGAAATGTGCACCAATTTAATGTCGTAACGTGCAACTTGTTTTTAATTGTATGTTAACAAAAGCTCCCACGTCTCACTATTATTTGCCATTAATTTAAATCTATCGACCAAGTAAATCCTTGATAATCCTTAAAATATAATTATATTATATTATGTTCTTCATTTAAGCTTACGACATTGGAAGATTTTACACCCGTTTCTGTTAATTTTAAAGCCATTTGAGCAAATAAACGTTCAAACCTACAGTAATTTATTTTATCACAGACGTTGGCGTTTTTTTCTTTATAAGGATGGGTGGTTTATAAACGCTCTTTTAAACTAATTTCATTTACTTACTCTGGAAAATTTTCACATAAAACAATAATGATTTTTTAATTAAAATTAAATTTTTAGCAACGTTTACTTGATACGCATTTTTCTAAATTAAATTTGCTAAATTTAACAGTTTATATTATTTTGAAAATATAATTAATATTTTGGAGCCTGATACAAATTTCCAAGCCTAGTTTGGGTTAGTTCGGTATCTCACGTATTAAACAAAAAGATTTAAATTTTTAACATCTGATTATAAATTTAATATGCCTGTCTGCCATCAAAATTCTCGGATTAAATTAAAACTTATATTTCCTGAAATTTATTTAAGTATTTTTGCACCTCATAAATTATAATTTGTAAAAGCGAGTTTTAATAACAATGGTAATTTTATTCGTAATCGCTTACCGTTCTTTTTCCTTTCTATAGATAGGAGAAAGAGGAGAGAGAGACAGAGATAATTTTGTTAATCCATTCATGCGCTCGTATACGTTCGTTCAAAGAAAATCATAAACCATCTGTACTCTTATGTAACATTGAGCAGCATTGCGAAACATCAACTTTTAACTTTACCCTGTCGAATATTTAATGCAACAACTTTCTGACTTTGTCATTGATTTTCTTTTGAATTGATTACAATAGCAACAGGCGGTTATTATGAAATAATACATTACGCATAGTTATTGATTTCAAAAAATATTGTTTGACTAGTTTACCTATATTAGACTTTAATATTTATAAAATGTATATCGAAACCTTCATAACCAGATGTACAATATATATTATATGTGAATGACGTCTTCGTCTTTTTACATATATGCATCATAGAAAATTGTTTGCGTAATGCAGATACCTAAATGTTATAAAATTCTTTAAAATTTTGATGGAACTACTGAAATTTAATGGGTTTTCCTTTTTTCATATTTTAAGCTTTTAACTCTTCTCACGTTTCCTTTAAATGTAAAACCGCTCAGCGAAAAACGAATTATATGTATGTCAGCATATCCTACCTATAATTAAATAAGCATTTTTGGTAACCAAAAATTCTCACTTTTACTTGGTTCTTAATATCAAATTTTCAAATTTACAATATAAAATCAATGTTCTCTAAGTAGCAATAAATTTGCTACATTTATAATTTTATTTTAAAATGTAGATGTACACTTAATACCTCGAGCAAATTTGATTAATAGTTTACCTAGCTTAGATTTTACTTGACGTGTTTACGGTAATTTATATTGCTAATTAGTCTACTTGTAATTTTTAAATGCTGCATCTAATTGAACTGTCGTTTTATTGTTATTTTTTATTGCCATAAATTATTTTTCAATATTATATACAGAAAATTTTATACTACTAGAAATCAAGCAAATATTGTGGTTTTGTATAATGGGAAGTACTGGTGATTTCCACTTTAATGGTATTTTATCTCAAAATTATCAGCGAGGTTCTATTACAGATTTTAAAAAGCTTAAAATTTAAAATTAATTAAATTAATATAATCTTCTTTATAATGGGTATTGAGAATGTAAGTTCATTTGCATGAAAAGTTTGGCCAAAATACAATTAGAGATTACTGATACGAATGAAATGAGATTTCAATGTCCATTAATTTCGCAGTTCCGGAAACACCCACCTATTCTTTCTTTCATATCTTCCTTTGTTTCAATTGATATTTTTTTCGACTGCTTCAAATTAATTACTTTTTGAATAAAACTTGCATATTTACACTTAAAAGTAATTTATTTTTTTAACATTTCAGTTAAGTTATTTTTGTTAAATTTATAAATAACCTTTCAGACCCGGAAAGGTTACTTAAAATTTAAAATGGTTTTTGCAAATACTGAAATATAGATGAGTCATTTAAGTAGAGGTTTTAGTCTACAAAGTTAAAATAATCGATTTTATTCAATTTCCTTTTTGAAATGTCTGAAATGTCCGTATTTCGTTCAGTTTTATGCAGCAATCGGATAATATTCAAATTTGAAATTATCATGTAATGCCGCTGAAACATTATTTCTAATTTTATAAGGTTTTTAATTTATGTTTGAAATTGTGTTATTAATTATTATTATTATTCCACAAATTTTCCGACTTAATCGTAATAATTAATTATGTTATTGACCAAATTTTGTTGCTTTGCCTTGTTTCGTTTTCCTTTACCAGTTTATTCGTTTTTCACTTCCTTGAAACTTTTTAAAATCCTTATATTTAAACTTTTTAATCCGAACAATTAAATTTATAAAACATTTTACTCTGGTTTACAAATAAGAACAAATGTTTGATTTTTCGTGATGCTCCGAATAATTTTTTTTCTTACAACAAAAAAATTAACTGTTACATTTCACTGGTCGTCACCAGTAAAGTAAAAGATTATTGTTTCAAGTAAAAGTGAAACTTTAAGTTTGACAATTAAATGATTAAAGTGCAGTTTATAATATATCGTTTTTTGAAAAAAAAAGAGGTATTCTAATAGCATATTATTAGAAGCAAATGTTTGATATTTTATATAAAAATATAAAAATAATATCCCGACAAGTCAAACGTGTGGTTACAATTATTGATTGAAATAAAAGTGAAGTTATGTGTATTAATTTCAGAAGAACAAATGTTTTAGTTTACTTGTTTTTATAATATTAAACTTGAAGAACGAATAATTCGATTTAGGTTGGCAAAATCAATTGACCAATCAGAAGTGCGTACGTGTTACGAACAGATGGATATTATAAATTAAAGCTATTATTATTATAGTAATAACTAATAACATAGTAGGTTTATCGCTGACGGCTTTCCATGTGTGGTGGTGACATTGGTACACTTGTAAAAATAAAATTTTAAAATAATTTAATTATTTTTATTTTAACTTAATTTTAAAGTAAATAATTTTTACAAGCTTTAACAATTAAATACAAGATAAACAATTTTTATGTAAATATTTGTTAGAAAATGTATTAATTTAAAATTGTATTTTGATTTGCCTTGTTCAAATGCAAGCTTTCCACACGAATTAAAACCGGCGGTCACGATAAGTCATTATTATGCGATAAATAATTTATAATGCGTTTCGTAAAATATTTATTTATTTTTATCTACCGGGGAATTTGTTTTGCTTTATAATATTGTTATCGATAACGTCACATTTGCATCGGCAACCACATTAAACTACTACTTTGTTATGTAAACTTACAAGTTTATTTCTTTGTTAAAATGGAGTTTTAATAAAAACCATAAAATCCTTAAAGCTTTTATAAATTTTTTGAGTGCTATCAGTACCTATATAGTGAAAATATTTTTTTAGATTTAGATTTAAAGAAAAAACTATTAGTTCGAAATTGATGTTTTAGTAAGCCGGAAATTTACTCACACAGCTTTCCACATTCCAGCAGATTAGATATTTTATTTACCCGTTTTTATTTTGGTATTTCTTTAAACCGAAAAATCCGATCATTGATAGAAAGAAATTCCAATTGCGAAACTGCCTAATTGAATTAGCATAACGTAGCGAGGTTTAGTCATAGTAGTTATTCTCGATACGGACTCGATTTTCTTAATATTAATTAACTAATCAATAAGGTGTTTCATCGTTTCTGGAAGAATTAAATTAAATCACGACGTCATAATAAATTGAGGGTTTTACAGAAGGTACAATCATCTGATAAAATTAACGGAAGAGCGTTTAATTTCCAGCTATTTTCGCTATCAACGAATATGCTAATTAGAATACCTGTTGGTCATAGCACTTTCTCTTGATAGTTTTGATTAGCGAAATTTAATTTAAATTTGTATAAATTATTCGTATAGCCTTGAACCCTTTTTCCAAAGCCATATAAAGCATTTCGTTAATCGAATCCAAATAACTGGTTTCCACCATATTTTGCGCTTATAACGTTGATAAGATCGATGATGATACATATTTCTTAATTTATCGACTAGAAATTTGGTTTTTATGTGTGCACCTACTTTTGAAATTTTTTAACGAGTATTTAATTATTTTCTCGAAGTACTCACCTAGATGTCTGAAAGTGTCGTACAGTGTGTCGAAAAGTTTGTCCCAAGTAGGATAAACAACAACAAAAATATATTTCATTTTACCTTATGTTTAATTAATAGTTAAATAGTGGATACCTACGTAGGTATAAATTAAATTACGTAAAGAATAATTATTTTTTCGCGTTTTCTAGTTGTTAACAATTGGGACGTGTCTGTATTTATAAATTCGGAATTTTAATTTGTTGCGGTAAAAGTTTAAAAACCACATATTTTATTTTAAATTCTTGTCTGGGTGTATACATTAACTTTGCATGTTAAAAAATGCAATATTAATGTCCTCCAATAATTGCATAAAAGGGCGGTTTTGATGACATTTTAATGCACATGCGATCTACTATTAGCAGGGGGGTATTTTACATAAATTTTGGCAACCTTTTAGAGTTGAGTGAAGGCTGTTCCGAAAAAACTACATTACCAGATTTTGTATGGCGGATTAAATATTTTCTTTATATTTTTGCCTAATATTTGTTACTTCAGGGATAAAGTGCTTTTATCGGAGTTGATCTCAAATATTTTTAGTACGTTGCTGTTTATGCCATGCGCTGTTCTGATGTAGTATTGATCGAAAAAGAACGAAAGCTCCAGCAGCGGCATTAGTACGCGACCTCATCTCCGACGAGTCCCGGTATTACTTCTTAGAGGAGTTTGTGGCATGGGCCCGGGCCCTCACGCGGCCCATGGGGCTTGATGTGTGCCTACTACACTTATCCTAGCCACCGCGGCCCGCGGAAGATGGGTTGGACAAGAGCAGATAATCCGGTATTCTCAAGCATTGTTAGCATTTTTACAATTTAGATGTAGTAAATTTTGATCTTGAATGTGCGTACGCTTTTATCTCTCTCACATTATCTCTTGTATGCGTGTGCACTAACTTGTTGCATTTCTTATTTTCTATATCAATAAATCTTTTTTTATAGCATTATTACCACTTCTTAACTCAATAATAATTATAGCCTTTGCTTCTTCTCCTAAAAATTATAAACAGCTGCCCATACCCCGAGTTTTAATGGTCTGATTTTCTGCCACAGATTTTTTAATATTTTAACAGCTTAATGATGATATTATGATTTTGGTAGATTTTGGAAGGATTTCAATTTCAGGTTTTCAGGCAAAAACAAGTCGCGATTCTGCGAAACTTTTCCAGATCTTAACAAATTGCAGTTGCTAAAATCAATTAAAATTGCGTATTGCTGGTAAAGCTCACTCAACAATGTGCATAACGTGACCTCTTTGTGTTTTTACTTAACCGCACAAGTTTTAAAATTAAACTCTTAATTGTTGTTAATTTCAACAAAAATTCTTTGTGTGCAGCTTAATGTGTTAACTTATAAATAGATTTTCACATCGCATTAATAAATTGCGATCTGAAATATAAGAGAGCAAGCTTTAACATTTTTTTTCCATAAAAGCTTCTACATAATCTTCTGAAATACGTTTTAATAAAATTTTAATTTCGGCTAAAGCTTTGCCGTTAAAAAAAGTTGTAAACATTTGAACAAGATAATATTGAAATTATGAGCAAACAGAGTTGAAATTTGTTTTATATTTGCATCAATTATAAAGGTATTTGTTGTAATATATATTTCAAAATAATAATAACAAATTATTTAAGCTACAAAATATAATACTACATATATTTCTTCCGTTGTCGCAACAGACATGGGTACTGATTGCATTAAGTAGAGCCAATTACATTGAGAAGCTTAGATTTGCATACGCGTCATGGAGCAATTTATCTTTTGCTCACTTATTCATAATGGATCTAGTCAAAATATAGACAAAAAAAATTACAGAAAAACTGAGTTTAGTCATAACAAAAAATCTCTCACGAAGTTTTCATGTATAACTAACGTAACTTTAGTCCCTTTAGGAAGTGTTTTAAAAGCAGTTGTTATAAATTGCCGTAGTTTGTCGAAAGATATTTTCTTTCTTTTTTAAGAATTTCGTATAACTAGAGTTTGAACTAGTTTCGTAATCACTAATTAGACTATTATAACTTTTGGGCAGCAAATTGCTTGTAAGTAAGAAACAAATTTTCTTCTCATACTTTTAATGTGGTTTTATTCAAAAATTCAATAGAGTAGGTAATTATTTGGTCTGAGCCAGGTGCGGCCAATTGGTAAAAAGTTAACACCAAGGGGGAAAACATGAGTAATTGTTTTTATTTTTTAAAATTTTGTAATAAATATACATACCTACGTTATTGAGTTCTTAGTCACGTTTTCAACAATTATGCGGTATTTTAATATCCATTAATATTTTTAATGGATGCATTAATAAACAGAGTGAAAATATTTTTATTGTGAAATAAACGATGTCATTCGTTGAAACATTTATGTGAAAAAATTTCATAATTTGAATTATAACACTAAAATTGTCATTTTTATCTTCTAGAATCGAACAATTTGTTTATAACATGCACAATGTAGTTTTCAATAGATAGGCAAAACAGTAAAGGGACAGTCTATAAATTAAGTCACGCAATTCGATGCATTGTTTGTTCCATACACATAAACGTAAACCCCTTCCCAGATATATTAACGTGGAATCTAAACCAAAGCACTGGGATTCGAAGAAGTGTAATGCATCAAAACCATGGAAACCAGTGTTTACAAAAATAAAAAGCAGAAATCAAACTAAGTAGAATAAAATATATGTAGATATATATCAAAAGCATTAAAATTTATATTATGTGAAGTTGAAGAAACAATTTAGCGCGAGTGAAAAGAGTACAAGAAGATGAGTTGGTACAGACTGTGACAAAAGAAAGGCGGTTTTTCTAGTAAAATATCAAATAAGTTCACTTTGTGCACAATTCACATCGCATAAATATAATTGCATATTAGTAGAATAGAAATTATGGATGCATAAGAATGTACTGATGTAAACTAATGTGAAGAAAACTCAAAATCAATACAGTTCAACTAAGAAGTAAGAATTTATTTAAGAATCTTTAAGTTTATACTTATACATGCAGATCAGACGGCCTCATGGTCGTCTCGACTTCCTAGTCCTTGCGGTTGTTACTCTTGGTAGTTTTATATTCAATAACTACTAAATTTCCAACAACCTAAAATAACTAGGAAATGTTAAATTGTTATTTGTATTCACTTATGTAAATTTTGTAATTTTTTAAGCTTTAATTTCCTAGAAATCACGGTGCCATCGCAATAGCGCCGTAATACACCGATATGTAACGTCACAAACATTATTTTTAGTCGAAAAAGTATAAATTTCGCCGAATTGAGGTCTCTACAGTTTTGGTATATTACTTTTATTCATAGAGTTTCCGTTGAAAGGAAATGTTTGCAAAAACTAAATTATATAGTATACAAAACAACTTTTGTGACGTCACTCATCGTTACATTACAGCCGATATTATTTGACGTCACAGTTTTTCTTGCAAAATTTTTTAAAGTTTTTCCAAGATTAATTCCTAAAATTTTTGACGAAGGCTGTCAATATAAAAATAATGTAATATTGATTATACCCCAAACCCGATAAAACTTTTTTTAAATTTTCCATGGAAAAAGTAACGTCACAAAATCATGTAGTATATTTATAATTTTGTTGGTTATTAGTAATTGACAATTAGTAAAGAAAAGACTATGAAATAACCCGATTTTGCAATATCATCACTGCGTGGTTTGTTATATTTAATTACATTTAATTATTTTCAAAAAAATTTCACCAACTTTAATACACGTGAAATAAATAGGTATTAAATCAAGTTTTTAATAATTAGTAGATTAAACCAACCGTAAAAGACTAACTTTTTCAAAATATTTTAGAATATTTTAAATTAATGATTTTTAATAAAAACAACATCTGAAAATAGCAAAATTCCATTAATATTATTTATAAAAAATTCTGATTTTGATTAATAATAATGTCACTTTAGTTTTGCAAATGTTTTCACATCAAGCTCCTTTACAAGTAATTTAAAAATTTAATTTCTTAATACTGAGTTGCAATGGACCCTTATTGCTATTCTGAAACCTTAGAAACTCACCCACTGAAGTTCCAAATGTGTTTCTTATATACCTACTGTTTTCTGACATCAAAAAATTTTGCCTTGGTGTCATTCAATTGTCAAACTTGATGTTTCACTTTTTCGTGAAAGCAATTGTTTTACTTTAGTTCTGCCAATGAGCGGCAATAAATAATTTGACTCCGCCAGCGCTAAAGTGCTACTTTATTTTGCACTGTCGCTGCATGTAAAACTATAATTAAACATTTTTTTTAATAATTCAATCAGTTTTTAAGTTGGTGACTTATTTCACTTACATTGTTGAGAATCATTGGGATTCCTAAAAACTAAGCAAAAATGTAAGCTAATTTATTCAGAATCAGGACCGTCAATGATCGTCGCCCTTTGGAAGGAAGTCGTAAAAATGACAATGGTGATGGATAGAACATAGTCGAAACGTCTAAAAAAACTAGTTTTTTCCAAAGTAAATATGAGGTTTGAATGTAAACTTTTCTCAAACATTGAAACGAACTGCAATTTAATGTACAATTTTGAGAAAGATTGACAAGGCAAAATACATCTGGGTGGTTTGTCTTCCAAGACCATCCAAGGGAAGACGGCCAGAAGCTAGTTATTAGCTTAGAATAACTTAAAGACGACTAAAAGTTATTACTGAATTTTGTTAGTAGAATTGACTGTATTATGGAATTGTGCATCGAAAGTTTGACCACGTCAGAAAACTTTTCAAAGCACTTAACGAAACCAATTTTTCAAAGTCGGTGAAATTCAGAAACGTGAAACCTGCTTTTCCTTTGCACTTTTACATTTCAAATAATTTTAAAGGTTGTCTATTTTGGTTCACTGCTCAATATACCTACTAAGTCTATTGGTTCTTCGGGTTTCCAATTGTTTATACACAATGGATTTTTTTGGTTTAGCGACAGGACGGATATAATAAATGACAATTAGAGTGGTTTTCAGCCAGCATAGACTCAAGCTATTTCCACTGCCAACTAAGAATTTGCAATTGTTGTTATAACGGAAAACAATTACCGAGCTGTTGAAATGTTTATTATTATAATAATCATATAAGCAAGTCAGGCCATCCTATTCCTGAAACAATAAACTACCTACAGTTAGTAATAATAGAAGTGTCATTGATTATTATTGTTACAATATTTCAGTTAGAAATATTGTTCTATTATCACAAAATACCGTTTACTATGATGGTAAGACTAAAAAAATTTATAAAATCTAATAATCAAATGCTTTTCAGTTATTGTTAACCGAAAGTCCAAATTTTACCACTTTTACCAATAAAATTTTTTTTTTAACTTTCAAAATTGTCTCGACAGATTCACTCTAGATCTTTTTTTAATTTCCAAAATTACATTATTATCATACCTAAACTTGGCCTATTTTGGTCAAGAGTAGAACTAAAGTTTATTGATTGTTTAGAAATATGCTAGTTTATTTTTACCAATAATTAAAAACAAATTTCTAACACTCGGATAAAATGTTTAGTTCAAGTGTTTGTATAAATTTCTACGTTCTATTTTATTTTTTTTATTGAAAAATGTGTGTCAGGACTAAATCAGCTTATTTTAAGCACGAGTTATACACACTGATATGTCTTAGAGAAAGCTATTTTATTTTACTATTTACACATATAACCGCACTGTCTAACAAGTTTCTCTATTAATGTAAAGTAACTTGAAAACACTTGAATCCAAACACAGTTAATATCGATTACAATCCTTCAAGTTATTATTACATTTTTAGCTTTTTGCATGTTTTATCACAAAAATCGTTAAACCTAAACGCAAATTAAATTTTTTTATGTAGATATTCTACATATATTTTGCTAAATATGTTGATAACACTTATCAATACAATTTAATCAAAAATTGGAGTTTTAACTTTTTTTACAAAGTAAATTAATGATTTTCATTATTTTTTGACTGCGTTACGAGTCACAAATGTGTTACAGCAATTGCCGTTCTACAATTTAAATTCGCTTTGTTTGTCCCCCTTCGTTGTTTAAATGTTTTATGAACGAATGTTTAAGTAATTTACACATATTTTTTTCAGAGTCCAGCGTCGCATCACGACAAACATGTTTTATCGAAATACAACAACTCAAAACCTCAAACAGCAACCACTGGAAAGCTAGTCAAAGTTACATCTAAATTTGGAATAACACCATCGAAACCCTCTTTCATTAATTCGGAAGTAAGTGGAAAGCAAATTTATTTCCAATTCTTTTTGAATTAAATATGGAAATTATGTAAATAAAATATAATATTTTGAATGTTTTATTAGTATGATTTATGGTAGACATCATGTTAACGCCGTGTCATCGTCAATAACAATCAAAAACCACCCTTTAATATAATTTTATCTGTTTATAACGCGATGTTGCTTAGATACGATTTTCAATCCGATTTATGTTAAAAAGCAAAGGTCTATTAAAATCACTTATTGGTATGTTCCTCATCAACTATTTATTCTAAATCTTTTCTATTTTTATGCAGTTGCCAGTATTAGAAAAGAGCAAATCGTCTTTGAAATCGAATTTACATATTCAAGGAAAAAGTGCCACCACACCTATAGGGGATGGACTGCCTGCTATAAATAATAATGTTAAATGTGACATTCACCAAACATCCAATAATAATCATCGAGAAGACAATAAACATCTAAATTTACCCCTAACTCCTTCAGGTTTGTTGTCATTTGCTAACATCAATTATTCAAATTATAATTTCTAAAATTTTATAGAAGCTCTAAAGCTGCATGGTAACCGATTGACCTATTACGAAAGAACCGAAATAGAAAAGTATTCCAAAATATGGTACCTCGGTTTAGATGCCTGCAAAATTCATGGAGAACATGGTGGTTCCCAAAACGGAGGCTTTGACGACGATAGTGGATCTTATAATAAGGTAAGAAGCAAATTAGTATTCATTACTTTCAAAATTCATCATTACGCGTTATATAATATTTTAAAAGCTTTAATCGTGATTAATGGTGAAGCAGGTATAATCAAGCAACATATAATTATTGCTTTGGAAACATTATTTTTATCATTATAGTGAGATTGTTATCAAAACTTTCAAAATTTTGTACTAAATAAATATAATATTAAATAGCTAAAATAAATAATAAAAATTTTAAGTGATTAAAGCAAGGTTATCAAATAATTTAAGTGCTGTTATGTAAAAGTTACATAAATTCCAAAATCTTGACGTTTTTTCAGCTTCGTGACAAGGGGTTTTTATTAATTCTTATTATATTCTGGATTTCGGATTATTGGAAAAAAATGTTAGTTTGAATTATTTTCTCAGCTTTTCCGTCTGTGTGATTTCCACCCCGATGTAATACAGTAATAACCGAAAATTAATCTCCTTCTTTAAATGAGAACCCTAACAAAGTTGATCATTTTTGCGGAGGTATTCTTTTCATTAGATAAAAAGTAAAAAATTTCAATCAAATTTAAATCGCTTAATTCGTCGAGAGAAAATTATTTTCGAACTCAATGGTTTGAATTAAAATTCTTAGAAATATTGATGAATATTATTAGATATTGTTCGGCAAACTTCAGGTTTGCATATCATTTGAAAATTCATTTATACTTTTATAAAATGTAAAATTTCTTGTCAAGATTATTTTTATGTTCGACAATATGAAATTCTTGAACGTTTATTTAATTTTTGTTCGTTCACATTATTAAATTCTACTCTTGACAGTTAATGATTTAATCTAGTGGGGTGCTAATCTGCTAACCTGGCTTGAAGTATTGGCCTATCAGTACAGTAAGCGACCGAATTTAACACAAGGATTTCAATTTGTAACTGTTTGACTAAAACAGTCATGAAATGAAATTGCTTGATTAAATTTTGCTTTGTGACATCATAAAACAGCGCAAAGGTGAAATTATAATAAGTATAATACATAATATAATATTACTCTATAAATTTACTCCTAATATCATAAAACTGTAACTATACAATACCTACTAACACTTCTACATATAAATTCGATCGTAATTTCAAATGTTCGTGTAAGCATTTTATGAAATTGGGGAAAAGTATCGCTGCTGGTTACTGGATTTCTGTAAAATTATCCTAGTGAACTCCAATGCAAAAAGAAGAGAAAATTTTTTAATTATTTATCTACAGCTAGATTGTGTTCCTATTACAAAATTTGCTGCTGATTAAAATAGAAAACATTGATAGAAAATTTTGTCGTGATTGTCTATTAAAATAGAAAATTAAACTTACATTTTCACTTTTCAGCCAATTCTAGAATTAGACGTTTCATTATGTCGTGATAGGGCGTTTTATTAACGCAAAATTTTACTTTGTAATAAAACAATCAAAATCTAAAATTGAAACAACTTGGAAAATTATAAATTTGACTCGACAAAATATAGGAAAATGCCAGCGTTGGCGTTATATTTCACCGTTAGCGTTAGAGTTCAATCAAATATCAAAGAACTGTTAATTAGACTTTGTCATTTTGCACACCAGACACCAACATTTTCATTATGTAATGCTATTTGATCTGATCCATACTGTTTATCGGATGCTTGCCAATAATGTTTTTGTAACTGATACTAAAAAATAAAATTATTATTATTATGACCACTATAAATTGAACCAAGATGTGGTAATCAATCAACTGCAAAACTGAAAACTTCTTACGTGCTGTTTCTCTCCGTTCACATTCGTGCAATTATGTTATCTCGTAGTGCAAAATATGCTTCTTAGCATTCGGTGCACTTAAGCATCCGACGGTAACCGTCCTCAGTTACTATAATAATATACAACTATCATATTAAGAGATAGAATATTTAATAATTAGGTCAGGAAATAGTTGGATGATATTTTTGTCTAATTTTTTAGAAACAAATTTATTATTATATTATTAGATTTTCTGTGCACAAATTAAGTCGATATTGGTAATATTTTTCGACTTACGTACTATAGGACTAGCAAACAAAATCGATAACACCTTAAAGACATAAACCGGACATTTTTCAGTTGGGATTTAAAAAGTGAAAAATAATTTCAAGTTTTATAGAAGACTTTACGATAGAATGCGAGATCGTGGTAACAAATTTACAATTTATATTTTTTATGAGCGTCAAAGGTTTTCTTCTGAATAGTGGAATCTGTTCAAAACTATAGGAACAGTTGGTCGACTCGAATGCATTATCTTTTTGATGCAATTAATGTTTATTTATTAGATAAGTAAAGCGGAATATTCTAAAAAATTGTATTCGCTTCTGAGGATTACTTATTGTTTTGGATGCAAAACCAAACCTGAATAAATAAAGAAAGCGCACTACATAGTTACAAAATATAAAGCAAATAAAAAAACAACTCAATCTTTAAAAGAAATTTTATATTGAATAAATCTTGATTTAGAATAAATTTAACTTTCATAATATTCGAAACATAAATTTATAATTCGATTTGATGTATACAACTTGATTTGCTTTCATAACGTTGAAAAATTGAAATCCAAAGTTTTATTCGTCAAAATAATTTATAAGCAATTTGCACGATCAATTTTGTTTGACATTTTCAATATCCCCTTATTAATAACATGTGATTCTACTCTGGTTGCCTTTTAACGTGTTGATGTTGGTTTTATTAACCCATTAAGGTTTTCAAAATTTTGCTTTAAAACGTTTCAATAAAAATTAAAGAAATAATTAAATTTTTTGATATTAATTTAATAATATATGGAAATATAACCACGTTATTAATAACCGTTGACAAGATAATGAAACTACCCTTGCCTCAATTTTCAACAAAATTTTATTAATTAATTAAATAATAAATAGTCGTCACACTTTCGGTAGAACAATTACGGTATAATAAAACACTCGAAATTAATTTGTCCAAATTTTGCTAACAAACGAGCAGATTTCAACAATATTACAGTGCGGTATATAATAGCTATAAGTGTAACTAGATCGAAAAGGGACGTTTTTAAACTTTTATAATTAAAAATAATTACTTTTCCTGCTCGTCCAATTCGATGTTATTAAAAATTAAAATTTATTTAAATACTGGGTGAAAAATATACTTCGTTTTTATTATCTAATGCACACAAATATTATCTACTAATCTGTTATCTAAATTTGTTTAGTAATCGGCGGAGAGTAAACAGCAATGTTGAATTAGTATAATTTTCTAAATTTAATACGCAAACTTTAATCTCGTCAGAAGTTTGGATTAGTTGTTGGGAAGTAATTAAAATATTATTTCATGTTCATATTTAAATCCGTGGAAAATTGCGGAATTATCTTAATCTCAAAATGAAAGCAAAGTCTTCACGCAATTTAAGGATGATATTATGGGCTTGACAATTACGGTGTACAAGTAGAACTTAGATAATCTTAATGTTGTAAACGATGTTTTGTATTGTTTCAAATTTTGACATGAAAACACGCAATCGTAATCGTGATAAATTTCTTCAAGGTAAATTATAAACACATAAAACTTGTGCAGGCGATTCCAGTTTTTCTTTTTATTGTATAAAATATACATACTATGCGTGCACATGGGATTTTTTGTGGTGCAGAGTTTGAAAATTTTAATGAGGCAGTTTTTATATTTTTGCTGATGAAGAAGCAATTTAAAAGTACGAAGGCACGGCTTCCTTGCGAACGTGGCTGGACTTGTATAAGATATTATTGCGCTTAAAGGTCATGAAATTATTAGTTTGATAAATTCTATTGATTTCCATTTTGTAAGTATGACAATAGCAGGTAGGTTTCCTACGTAGGAACGGAATACTTCCAAAAGCTTAATGCGTTTTTTTCACAATCATCAATTTTATTTATCCTGATAATTAATAATAAAAAATGTAGGTTCCCATTTTATACGCACACAGTGACGTACAACATTCTGTTATTAACTTTTTATATGAAAAACTGAAAGTGCCTAATAATTGATAAACCATTGATTGTGAGATTGAAATTAAATTATCCACATGCAAGTGGTACTTATATATAGTACTTATTTTTAATTTTGCGCGATTTACTGCACTATTACATGCAATATTTTATCTCAATTCTTACTTTAAAATCGTATTAGCAACTGCTAAATAGTTTTAGCAATCGTGATTGATGTGCTGACATTCACAAGAACAGGAAATAAATTTTCTCGAATTATTTAAGGCAAAACCTTGTAGATCGCCATGCCATGCGTAAACGAAAATATAATATTATGCCGTTTTAAATTTAAGGAAGTTGTTTATAATTGAGAAATTACTTAAGGTATTCGTAATTATCTTACTTTCGGCTTTGCTTGAAAAACTCGTAAATTTTAAACTTTACGTTTTGGAAAAATAGCGATAACTTTGCTTAATTAACGCTTTATACCTGCACAGTTCCATTAATTACAATTCGCCGATGTAATTGATTACATTTTCTAGAATTACTTTTCGGTGAATGTAATTAATCACGTTTTGATAAATTAAATTAATAATTTAATAAATCAAACAAAGGAAATTCGGATTTTTAGCGATCAAGTGCATAAGAATAATTTATATATTTATTTGCGTAGGTTGTGCACGACCACATCAGTTATCGATACGAAATTCTGGAAGTCATAGGAAAAGGAAGCTTTGGTCAGGTGATTCGAGCTTTGGACCATATGACCAATAAATACGTAGCAATTAAAATAATACGAAATAAAAAGAGATTTCATCATCAAGCTTTAGTCGAAGTCAGAATCTTGGACCACATACGAAAAAGAGATAAAGACGGAAGTCACAACGTAATCCATATGCTGGATTACTTTTATTTTCGAAATCATCTGTGCATAAGTTTTGAACTCATGAGGTAATTTGAATTTTTTGTTGAATCGAATTAACTGTTTTTGCAATTAAAAGCTTTTTTAAGTAACATGTGCACGAAAAGTGATAATTTAAGTCGCAATTTAGTTGGATTAAAATTTTGGATATATATTTGCTATACAACTGCTGTTTTTTTTTCATGTTTAAAATCCGTAAGCTTAAAATATCTATAATCAATTTTCGTAGCAATAAAGTGCAATGCAGCGATCGCCGAATGTAGCAGCAGCATTACCAAGTTTTTCTCTATTCTGAAATTGTATTTTGAGAGTGCTTCCGTGACCCACATAGGAGATACGAAATTGTAATTTTCGCAAAAGTGGAAGTCGATATAATGCAAGTGAAGAATTAAATATCGCTTGCTGGATGTCTTGAAAAATGGGAAATCATTTTATTTTTATTTCGCAGTGTTACTTAATCAAGTTTTTATTTTTGAAATAGCAGTTTTATTCAAATGCTAGGCAATAATTATTTTATTATTTTCGTTTCAGCCTTAATCTCTACGAACTTATCAAGAAAAATAACTATCAAGGATTTAGTTTAAATTTAATTAGACGTTTTGCCAATTCTTTATTGAGATGTCTGCGACTTCTACAAAAGGAAAACATCATTCACTGTGATCTGAAACCGGTAAGTTTGGTATTATTAGATCTTTAGTTTAAAAACATTGACCTTAACAGCAACAACCATTATTGACGGCATTGCAAACTATTGTGCAATTTTTGTGTTTTGTTATCTTTTATATTGCTGTATCAGCTATTGTTTACTGTAAAACATAACGTGCGTATATTAAAAACTTGACCTGATATAATGAACCCCACGAACTTTCATGTTTTATCAATAAGTCAACTACCTCTCCAATATATATTTATATTCAAAAATACTTAAATGTCGTTAATTTTGAAACAGGTGATCTTATGAATGAGGAATTCCGTAGGCGTTTCAATAATGCAAGTTTTCTTGTTAGGGCGTTAAACTTGCAGATTTTATAATGGACTGTTAATGTAGGAAACAAAAATATGTATGTTCACTTCTAAAATATGGATACGAAATGAATCATAAATCTCCACTGGGTGTTTGCCTAAAATTACCTTTTTCCGAAGGAAGTCAATTTTTTATTATTTTAAGGGCGTAGGTAAGGCAAACAAAGTAGGAAGCTTTATCCAAATTAAATCAAAATTATCTAATACATTATAATATGGGAAAATTTAATATTGTTTGCTTTCTGTTAAAACTGTTTGGTTCGAGATAAGTGGGTGGTTTATAAAACTAGATAGTTTATCGATAAGCTTCTTCTATTTATAACCTTAATCGCATTATTAGCAGCTCGCAAATTTGCATTTAGATGTGAATATCATTTTTTTTCAACCAAAACTATTTTCGATGCTGGAAATTTTATAAATAAAACTGCAGAGATATTTAAGTTCTTATACTCGTGACGACCTGAAAGATATAGATTTATCATAATATTGGAACTCGCATGCGTTTCCCAAATCTGATAATGTAGATCATTTTTTGATTTCTTTTTCAAGAAACTGTTTTTCTTACTCTTCCTATTCCGTATCTTTCTCTTCCACTTTTTCCAAAATATTTTTCTTTCATTCGCAAAATTTTCCCGACCATGTAACTGCAAATGCTATTACAAATACGAATTCGTACATTCTATTTATACTTACATAATTGCTTTGAATAATAGACATGAAATCTAAAAATAGAACTTAATAGTTTAGTATACAACTGGTTTTTATTTTTTTTAAATATTTTATAATTAATAATAAATTGTTATTAACTCGGATTATTAATTATATCTTCATCAAATTATAACTACTTAAGTATGCGGAAGTAGAAGTATAATTAACTTTAATGATAAAATTAGTTTTCGTTTATTATTGTACACAAACATCAATCTGTAGTAATAATTAAACTTTATGGAATTATAGGGAGCACAAACTGTGCGTGCGTTTATTGTCGTCTGTTTATAATATTGCCTGTTTAGGAAATTAACATCGGTGATATTGACTTCCTGATCTAACCATAGATTTCTATTTACAATGTGCACAATACCCGAGGCTAACGACATTAAAAAATTAACCTATTTTCACTGCAAACACAAAGTGCGATCATTCTGTAATCTGTACGTACATACGAATTCGATGGATTTCAAATTTTGCCATCGGCTTCATCATCATTAATATAAATTGCAAATATGTTGTAAGCCCAATAAATAACAAATTACGTGCAAATGTCTCTCAATATTCAGATAATAAATACAAATTTCTGCAAAATGTTACGTTGCTAACAGACATCATGAAATACAACATTAATTGATGGTTTCCTGGTGTCTCACCCAATTTTTGTATTTATATAAATTTAAAATATTCACAACATTTTTTGTAATTCAAAAAGGTGTGCCAAAAAATAATTGTGTTAATGCAAATTTTGCCTCGACACCTACATACACAATCAAGTTATAATAAATAACATGCAATTTATTTCGTCTCCTTCAATTTAACAAAAAAATTCTTTTTATTTCAGGAAAATATTTTATTAAAACAAAGAGGAAGTAGTTCGATAAAAGTTATTGACTTTGGCAGTTCTTGTTACTCAAATCAGCGAGTTTACACCTACATTCAATCTCGGTTTTATCGTTCACCCGAAGTAATATTAGGCTTAACATATGGAACTCCAATCGATATGTGGAGTTTAGGTAATTACGTTTTTAATTATTTTTAACTTTGTTTCAAAGTTCAACCTTTCAGGCTGTATACTAGCAGAATTGTACACCGGCTACCCGCTTTTCCCGGGGGAAAACGAAGTCGAGCAGCTGGCTTGTTTAATGGAAGTTTTAGGCCTACCTCCAGATGATCTCATCATTGCAGCTACTAGAAGAAGATTGTTTTTTGGTAAAAATTAACAAACTTTAAAAGGTTATATTTAACTAAGCAAAGGAAATTTTTAGATTCGAAAGGAAATCCCCGTTGTATTACAAACACAAAAGGACGAAAAAGAAAACCCGGTACTAAAAATTTGGCGATAGCTCTTCGATGCAACGACACCCTTTTCTTAAATTTCATATCAAAATGTCTTGAGTAAGTAATCGACGCCTTTGCGAAAATCGAAATAATAATTTTGTATTGTCAATAGATGGAATCCAAAAAAACGAATGACTCCCGATGATGCACTACGACACGAGTGGATTTTGCAATCGAATTCTAACCAAAAGTCAGGAAATTTAAGGCACAGTCAATCCGAAGCAAGCGTTAGTCATGAAAGTAATTCCAGTAGTGGGGCTTCCGGTGATGGATATTCTAATTTCCGTTCGCATCACCACTGTGTTATATCCAAACCAAGTGATAAAGTAAAGGCCAAAATAGAAACTAGGCTCAATGATAATAGATCTGTAGATACAAATCTCAACGATTCGGGAACATTTCTTCCTCCAATTCTGTAATTGTAGTTATTTTATTAAAACTAGGATTACAATCTCTCTAAGTCTGAGACCAAATAACTTAATTATTGTACAAAATGTGACTATATATTTTAAATATTAGATAATGGTTTAGTTCAAAACTAAATGACATTTTCGATAATTACAGAGAACTTTATGATAGACTAACGTTACGGTGCATTATTTTCGACTCGAAGCATTATAATTTTGTAACAATAATTTCCAAATTATTTTATTATTGGATTTTCAAATATTTTCCCGTAATAGTATTTCCAACGAAAGATGTTCGATTTTCAAACTCATATCTTACCGAAATTATACAGGGTGACTCCTCATACCGGATGAATATGAAAAGACTCAAAATTGAATGACCCAATTTCAAAATATTGCAATTTTAAAATATGAACAGTAACTTCATTATTTTATTTTTAATTACACTTAAATCACGGGCTGTACTTTAGAATGTACGTTATAGTGCCAAGATTTAAAAAAATGTTTATATAGAGATATTGGTTAGTCTGTAATGTATTTGTAATTTATTGTTGTAAAATTGTAACTATAAGCGTTGCTTCGTAATTAGCAATATTGTAATCACTCTTTTAGCATTATGTCAAAATTGAAACTATAGCTTGGAATACCTACGTTAGGATTTAGTTTTTCTTTCATTTATTTGTAATATAGGTATGAATCATAAATTTATAAAATATACATAAATTCCTATTGTGATAAATAACATTAGTTGCAATCCTCAATCACTTATTAAATATGAGGTCACATTTGTAATTTTTACCAGAAAACTAACATGATTAATTTATAGTATTAGTAATTTAAAACCGGCTCGTGAATATTATAAATGATAATTTTGTATACAATTAATTGCACTTTGTAACGTTTGGAATTGACCTTACTAAATAGTAGACACGATTAATTTTAGTATGAGTATGTATTGCTTCCACATGTATCACATTAATTGTATCTAATTTTATTAAATAAGACTGAACAGTATTTTCAATTATTCTTTTGTTTAATCCAGGGTAGGGGGCGGTTATATTTCTAACTTGTGGGGGATTTCCCCCACAACAAACAAAACGTTGGTTTGGGGGATTTCCCCCCTGAGTTTTGCAGAACAAGTATCAACTTGATAAAGAAATTACCTTTGTAAGTACCTACTTGACAGCTATTTAATTCAAAATTGCGAGATTCTTCTTTTGATCCTTACCTTTAAAAAAATTTGCATATAAATAGGCCAATTAATCGAAGTTCGAGACTCGGCAAGATAAAACAAAAGTGAAACTTATAGAAAAGGAAAATCTTAAATGCAAATTACAAAGCAGACGTAAGTACCTACCTATTTCTATTTTAATAATATTTAAAATAATTCAATTTTATGTATGTTGGAATTCTATTTTAGTAATATCAACATATTCATTTCATTTGCATTATGTTTTCTAGTATTTTATTATCGTGAACTTTATTTATAAACAATAAAGTAGATACAAATAATTCTTTTGTTTATACTTTTATTTTCTTTCAACTTTCGTGTCATTAAACTAACGCCCACAGAGAAAAATTTTGAATCACACTCATCAGCCAAAAGTAAATACTAATAAATTTAAAAAAATATAAGAATAATACAATACGTAGAAAATCAATAATTCAAAAAATTTAAAAAAATCACGAATATCACATGACAGGTCTGGATTAAAAATATTTGAAATTATGAAGATTCATAATGTAATATAACGTTATTTCATGGTTATTACCAATCTTCAGTTACATTTAACGAATATAATTGAATAAAAATTGAAAAATAAGAAAAATATCAAACTAAACAAAAGAGAATTCAAAAATATTGACCAAAGTTAAATGTAACTGAAGATTGGTAATAACCATGAAAAAACGTTATATTACATTATGAATTTTCATAATTTCAAATATTCTTAATCCAGACCTGTCATGTAATATTTGTGCCTTTTTTAAATTTTTTGAATTTTTCATTTTCAACGTATTGTATTATTCTTATATTTTTTTTAATTTAACCATAAATACATACTACATACCACAAATTTACTTAAAATTTTTATTTTGAGTTAAATTTCTAAATACAGTGGAGTCTACTTATTGGAATCACGGTTAATTTTATCACTTTTGCGAAGAACGGGCCGGACGTATATGATTACACACGAAAAACTTCGTTTATAGTAATCAAAATTCGGTTTATATTATCAAATTATTCTTAAGATTATTTTCTTCCATGAGCAAAGGAGTTGGTTTTCAGTTACAAGTATTTTTTTTTTTCTATATTGTGCATAACTCACTCACATATTATATGTACCACATATTCATTAGGCGACTTTTAAATCAGGTGTTAGCAAGAAAATTTTGCAATGAATGAATGAACTCTAGATGAGTTTTTTTAGTATGTTTTTTTCTTATTAATTCATTATTGTACTAATGAATAACCAATAAAAATGTTTTTTCTTTTTTTGTTTTCAATCGGTTATTGTTATCAAAAACCCTAAGTCCCGATGTGATCACATTAAGCGGATTCCACTGTGCTAATAAACTTTGAATCTGAAAAGCTGCATTGTAATGCATCAGAATTTAAGCAATAACAAACATTAATATTATCAAATATAATGTACGATGTAGATACATATTATTACAAAATGTAATCAGTGCATTAAATATAATAAATTAGTATTTTTATTTTTTACTTTTAATTTAACTTTTGGTAGTTTTTGAAATAATCAATCTTAAATTTAAAAAAAATGTATATTACAAAAATTTAAAAATATCTTATTTTATTTGTCTGTTCCACTTTTGAACCATTAAAGTCTATATTTTGTAGAAAATTCCATTTTTATAATCTTGACGTAGTATTTGTTAAAGTTTTCAATATTACATTATATATTATATTTTGCTTATAGGTCTCTGCGGTAACCTCACAGTTTAGAAAAAATTTTAGTTCACATCGGCATGGGAAACTCGGTAGATATGGAAAATGGATGATATTATGCAGTATATGTATATGTTACGGTCAATGACGTAAATTAGGCATAACGTCAATGCCTATTTACGCTGGCCATTAACGTCATTGACCGGCCATTGACGTCAACGCCCGTTAACGATTGGCAACGATGTAAATATTTCCATCTGATTGTAATATTTACATCTTTGGCCGGTCAATGACGTTAATGGCCAAAATGGATTTGACAATAATGATATTATCGAATAATTATACTACAAAGAACAGCAAAATGGCGATACACCTCAACTCGGGACAATTAATTGTCGTGCACGCGTTTTTCCGTGTAAATGACAGCAACTCGGCTTTTTTCAAGGCCTTCTAAGTCTATATGGATTTTTATTTAATTTAAACAAACGATTATTTTAGGGTGGATCCGTAATTTGCCGTGGTTGCGCCAGCCAAAACTGAAAGAGTGATAGAATATGGAATCTGTAGAATAGTAGTTTCACCATTGCCCACATTGTATTGGGCATTAACGTTATTGCCCGGACATCAATGATGTAAAAACCGCATATAAAATTTTACATATCAACATCGCCCAAACTGCATAGTCATTGACGTCATTGGCCTGTCAATGCCCAACTAAGCTGGGAATTGATGTTATTGTCCAGCCATTGACGTTAATAGCCGAGTTGTCATCATTGACCCTAACAGGTATATTCTATACAGTCATAGATTTCGTTTTTTAAAAGAAATTAATGGTGGAAACTAAAATTAGAAATTGTTTTTTTCTTTTCAAATATACTAGATAATAAGAAACATAATATCTGTGGATCATATTTGTTTGGTCGTTACAAAAAGTTATTTTTATAAAAATAATAAAAATTCCAATATATAGATATATTTTTGTTCTTAACACGGGTTTGGATAATATGAACTACAAAAATTTGCAGTAAATTACCTTCATATTATTACAACTTTTATCGACGTGAGTAACTCAAAATATACAGTCAATAAAATGTTTGCATTACTTCTTTACGTTTAAAATCATTTTTCTCCCAAATTTGCCAATAATCCACAGAACTGTATATTTATGTATATTTTATAGCCTTAACTGCCATAATTTGTTGATGAAATTTTTAATTTCTTAATCCGGGTTAATGTGCTGATCCCCTTCTTTCTTGATGTTAAATTGATCGTACAAGAAAGCTAATGAAATGCACGGTGAAACATCAAAATACACGTCCCTGGATTATAATTCCAAATTAGCACTCAATTATATGATTATCCTCTTAGTTTAATACCCAATGTTAATTAAACAAGAAAAGGTACCTTAATTAAATCTGACAATACTAACAGAAGCTTATCTTACGATGTCCTCTGGGATGATGATCTTGCTAGCTCTTGATAACGCAATCTAAAAAATGTTTTTGTTTCTCTAATAAAAATGTACTCAGCAAAAAATATTTTGTTGGTCTATCGCACAAAACTAGTTGGATCAACTAATATTATTTCCAACAGCAAATTTTTTTGTTCTACCAACAAAAATCTTCACTAAATCTATAAAAAAATCTGTAAAAACCAAATTTTTGTACAAAAGATTTCTTTTTATGAGGTTTCCTTGGATTTCCCTGGATTACCTCGGAAGATTTGATTCCTTCAAGATTTTCTTTCGAAAAAGTTACAAAAGTACAAAAAAGCAAAAACCAAAGGTTGTCATTATTTATCATTAGATAAATATCATTAGGTTTCCTAAAGTTTCCTAAGATTTCCAAAATTTCCTAAGATTTCCTTCGATTTCTTCAGATTTTCTTTCACTTGTAACTTATTTATTCAATAATTTATTTATTCAATAAGTAATCTAGACGATAATGGAGTTTGGGTAACCTTTTTTGTATATCTTAGGAAGTACGACCATAAAGAACAGTTAAAATATGACTTCGTTCAAGTACCAATTTATTTGGTGGTATTTTTAATTAGTTATCATTTTACTTCAAAAATAACGCCGACATTTGTGAATTAATTGCATGGTTATATATTTCTGATTGTTATTTGTTTATGTATGTAGATGTATCCGAGTTTACTTATTAAACAGTAGTAATGTTGTATTGATCTCATGGTTATCAACCGAGTATATAAGCAATATTTTTATTTCATCTAAATAAAATATAATAAATATTTCCATAAACTTCCATTTCCTGCTGTGCTTGATTAATTTAGCAAAACATTTATTTGTACTAATTACACTAGCAAAATCTATATAATATTTTAATAATAATTATTAAAATTATTATACGAATATAAAAAGTTACCAAATTACGGTAAGTAGTTGAAGGTATGAAAAGTTACAAATATAAAAACAAAACTGGTAAAAAAATCTAAAAACCGTAAAAATATAATACAAATACCGGTACGCGACAACTCGGCGCTTTTGAACTCGGCACCGGGAAAATTCGGCACCGAAACATCTCGGCACGAATTAGAAAACTGCTTTATTGTTACTTAAAAACATGTAAGAAAATTAAAATATAAAAAAGATTTTGATTTAAGAAATGTATCTATAAAATATATTGTTTTGTATCTACATATTAGTCCTTATCATAATTATTACGCCGGGGCGATTCTTTTCTTAGTTACTGTGACAACTTTTAACAAAATTTATTTTAATTTATTTTATACATCAAAACTGACCTTACGCAGATCTCCGCTGCGCTCCGGGCCGTTTTGACTGGCGCTTAACTCGCTAAAAAGATCCCTCAACTCAATCTACCCTGATTGGTAGATTGGAAACCCGAACTCGATAAGGTACGACACGCGTGTGACGGCTATCACTAATACTATAATATCAGAGTACACGTACTATCAACAGAAAGCCTGTCACTTGCAATTTCTATGTTCTCCCATGTTAAATATATAGAAAATTTCGATTTTTGAATGCCGTTTACTAGAAAACTAAAGGATAGTCCGCAACATCGTATTCTTTATAAAATTATTAAAAAATTGTCCTCTATTCGATAGTATAATATAGAAAGAAGCTCAATATTTAAGGTTAATTAACTGACAGTTAATTTAACCTTTATGTACCAATAGTAGAAAAAAAAGTTCTTAAAAATCTTAATAATCCAATCTTTTGGTGCCGAGTTATTCCGGTGCCGAGTTGTCCGTATCCCTACAAATACTGCATTGGCTGTTTGCATATGATTAGCCCTGCCCATGAAGAACACTTAAAAGAAAATAAAAATATTTTCCTGAACCCCCAAACAGGATTGCGGCGCCCAAACTGAACTACTTTGTTCAATTGTTGAACTATAAATCCGGTTGTCTAAGCACGCGAAAACCTAGAAGCGTAGCATTCGCAGCATTAAAAGCCCCCCCCACCCCCGCTTAACAGTGATTCCTAAATACGGCTTTCAAGTTTAAGCAAATAGCTCTTATCTTGAACGCCCAAACAGGGCCAGAGCAATAGCATAAGCCCAAGACCTCTCACTTAGCCATAGGCGTCAAGTAGACGGACCACACAGGATCTAAGTAACAGGACTTAGACTTGCATATATTCTTAGTTTCTACAGTAGTAGTTGTTTTTTTTCTTCTTCAAGTGCCATACTCTATGCAGTATATAGTGCATAGGTAATCACTTGACTAAAGCCAAGAAAACGTGTTAGAGAATTTAATTAATAGGGTGATTTCTAGTTGCTTTCCTTATAGCCTACAGATCTATCTAGGCTAAGGAATTACATTGGAGGAATGTATTCGACGCAACCAGGGTTTAAACTGCAGTTATCCACTTGCTAGTCGGCCGGTTTAGGCTTTACGTCATACTGCTGATGTTTACTTTAGTTGTTTTGTCTGAAAATTGATTTAAATTAGATTTTATTATTTTTACAAAAAACCTTCACCTTAAATATAAGATCTGTGGACACAAGCAATAAGAGAATAAGTATATAGGAATCTATGCAGACTTATGCCCTTCTAGCATGTGACCACAGAGATATAAAAACATAACAACAAATGATGAAAAAATTAGTCCACATGTTAAAAGTGTTCTTATTATACGACAGATATCTAAAAGAAATATTCTTTGTCTAATATTGTAAATTTAAATTCACTTCCTATGAAAAATTACCAGGTCTACAAGTAGAACTTGAGAAATTTTCTATTTCCAATATAATAACACCGTTGCATTATATGTGCAGTGTTACAAATTATGTACACCACAAAGTATATAATTAGTAATATTAATTATTATAAGCAACAGACTGTAAAAGGTTATTGGCCAATAATACAAAAAATGCTTAGTGTCGACCAGTTTCAGTTTATTAGAATATCATCATCAACTTTATTTTTAAATAACATAAATGCTTTGTTCACTTTGTTCAAGAATAAATAATAATAAATTTAATAAGTATTAGTATGAATATTTTGATTTAGTTAAAAATATACCATTTAAATGACTGCAATGCTTACATGCTCATACTTTTTTCAATTTTGCTCAATTAAGAAACACCTAGTAAAATACATTTTATTCCGTTTTGTCTAATATAACTATTAATTTTAAGTACAAGTTTTGCATTAAATCAAATTCTTTATATTTTATGATCACGTCAGGTACGTAATTATATTTTTAGGTGAGTTTTAATAGTTTCCATAAAGAATTTTATCGGCGTGCTTATTTTTCTTTATGAAACATAAATTACTTAATTTTTTTTTTAATCGTCATAAAACATGCAATAATAGCGCTATCATACTTACTTACATAATTTAAATATGTACCTACTTAGGTACCTTATTTATAGAAACAAAAACTCGTATAAAACTTTTCTGAAATAATTTTTTTTGAGAAGGACGATGTGTCTCGCAAGCTACTACGAAGCAATTCCATTAATTGTCTGCTCCTATTATTATGACTCCATATATGATTCATAATAATTCATTGACCGAATTCACGGCCATTAAACTCATTAATGATCAGGCCATTGGAGAAATCCCATTTCTGATATTTGCATAATCATCAATATTAATTTTTAAATGTGGTGTACCTATATAAGATGCATACGAACCCCCAGACGTGCGCCGTATACCTGTGAAAAACCAAAAAAAGAAAAATGTAATTATTTAATAACTAATGTGGGGTATTTCATACAGTCCCATAACATTGACCGCAATAATTACTACGCTAAAACTATTAGCATATTAAAATAATACATTTTTTGTAAGTACTAACAATATAAATTATTGACGAACGAACGTCATTTTAGTGGTTTTCTTCATCATTTTGATAATTCCAGTATTGCTGTCGTCAAAAATCCTTTATTTCTGGACAGTTTTAATGGCATTATAGTATTACCATGACTAATTTTGGAAACTTCTATCTCAAAATGCTGCTCACGATGCTCAGAAATGATGAACTAGAAGAAACTTTGTCACGTTCGTGGAAAAACTGGAATAGACAGAAATTACAGAAACTTTTCTCTATTTTAATTTATATTATGATTATGTATTATAATAATTGCCAATGTCTACATGACTTGCAAAAATTAAAATTTTGTCTAGGCTAAAATTAAATATTTTAATTAAAATTTTTTATTTTATTTTATTATTTTCCTAAAGATGGCATAAAACCAATTTGATGCAATGATGATGCACTTTAAATAACCTGTAACTAGAACTATAAATTTTAACACTTTTGTATTGTTTCCTACGTTGTTCTTATCAACTTTGAATAATTTGTTATTTTTGTAAAAACTTTTCTACGGGTTCGTGCTCAGCATCCAGAACCAGAACACATCAAAAAGTGAAACATAGCACAGCGACGCATGGATATATCTATCAAAAGTATGACAAAAATAATATTATCGAATAGTAATAGTTAAATTTAGTTGTAACTAAACATAAAAATTGGCTATGTGAACATTACATAACTTTCCTCATTTAATATGGGTATAAAAATTATCGTTCAACCTCCTATTTCCGGGTACCATTCGACGAGAAAGACCGCGAGGAAGCTACAGTTCGCATCAAAAAGTCAGAAAGTTGAAAAATTTGAAAACACATTAAATTAAAGGTGCAGATTCTTTTGCACACATAATTAGAGGGTAAATTTTTGTCAGGCCCTCTAGCCGGATACCGTTCGACGCGGAAGACCTTTAGGAAGGAAATTAAATAATTTGGGTATAACAAATGGTGGTCCAAAAGTAATTGGCACTTGAACATTTTTTATTTTCTTTATCATTTCCGCAATTTTCAACGAATTTTCACCATTTTCAGCTGGCTATTAAGTTTAACTATGATGTACATTTGTGCCAAATTTTTTGACATTTGGTTGGGTGGTTTAACCTGTGCAATTGATACTATTTCTTTTCATGTCCTAACCACCACATAGACAGACATACAGACGAATATCTAACTAAAATTTATTCGAAACTTCTGATGACATGATACGAGACATTTTAATGCTAAAATTTCGATTTTTCAATTTTTGAGAGGATTACAATACTTTCCCTTATACATATACGTATGGGGAAAGTAAAAATACATAAAATTATATTATTCAAAATTTTTAATTTTTTTGTTTTTATTAATTTTAATTCAATTAAATCTTCAATTTGGAATGCAAATTAATTATATTTTCTACTTCTCCGTTCGCCACTGCAGTCCAGGAAGAATGCTATAAAAAATTTAATTTTCAAAATTTAATATAATATACTACAATTCTTCGTATTTCTTGCTAGTTGCTCAGAATTTCTATTTTTTGCCGTGTGTCCACAGTGCATCAACTTGGCGCTGACTGACTCAACATAATAAATTAGCGTTTTTCCTAACAAATTACTTATAATTTACATCAACAAATTACGTTTCTCAATTTTTCTAATATAACGAGACCTTTCAGATCTGAATCTGCAGTTACAAACTATTTAGCTACCTTAGCTCTCCCCTCCCCCTCTTTGACGTTGATTTTTTTTCGATCTTCTTTACATTGCTAAATAATCAATAACTAAAAAGTACGTAATGTTGTAATACTAAATTTGCATTGGAAGTTATCGGTAGTGATTGGCGCATTTTTAGTGAAAATTGCGCACTAGTTCATAGTCAAAAATATTTTTGAGTCGGTCCTGAGCCGAGAGATCGTAAGTTACATGTTTATAATTTTTCTTAAAGAAATTAAATAAAATTAAAATAAAACTTAAACATCTAAAGATTTTCTGCAAAAGAACTTACGTAGTTTAGCTATTTTTTTAATAAAAATTTAAAAGTTACATAAAAAAAGCTTAGTTGATGCCGAGTTGACTTGGCACCAAGATGCCCAGGAGTTGAGTTGTTTCTAGCGTCGAGTTAGCGAGTGCCAAGTTGACTAGGCGCCGATTCGACAGTTTCTGTGCTATAAAAATTTTGCTAGTTTAATTCTAAAAATTAAATAAAAATCACAAAAAGTTAGTATTGTCATGGAATTTTGGAAATAAATCTTTCCAACTTTCTTTTCGTCCTTAAAATTACCTCAACTAGCTCATATAAATAAATTGTCGTGGAGCATTGAGACAGTCAGGAGTCGGTTTCAGTTATTGCGACGCCATTTAATTTTCAAAAACATCTGAACATACTCCACAAAAATAATTTCAAATAATTTGAATTATCCAATTTAACTTTAAAATACATTCAATAAAATGGTAACGACAATTGCGAGCACGGCTTATCACCCAGATGCTCATCGCCAACACAAATTTCACTTTGCTCTCGATTTTTAATTTTCGTAATTTTAAAGTTTTCGTAAAAAGCAATTATAATAATTTTTGATCATCCAAATCATCCAATTCCACCAATTAATAATTATGGATCCAATCTCAATCCAATCTTCCAAAGTTAAATTTCCAACAACTCAATCTTGTCCAAATTTATTAGCAAATTATCAAAAATTTTGTCCAACATCCTAAACTAGGGAAAAAAAATATCAGGACTTTCGCACAGGGCCTATTTTTAACTGAGTTGGGCGATAGGCTCTAGCAAATTTTTGGGCCCCTTATATTCATATGTAACCAAACACTATAGTTAGAGGGCGCTAAATGCTGGGCTACAAATTCTCGTCGAAGCTGCACATATTATCTTGTCTATGGTATTTGGTGTAACTAATAGCATTGAAGGCCTATATTTCATTTTGATTTTACGATTTTATGTTCCCTCTTTTTGGGCTCCTCTGGCCATTGGACCCTACGCACGTGCTTAATGCTCCTAATGGTAAAATAGGCCCTGCCTTCACACAAAAATACGTACGCTCGGTTCGGCGAAGCAAATTCGAAGAGGAAATTAAATTATTCAATTGATTCGTCTTTCGCACCAACATTTTAATTGTTAATACGATAAACGCCCAAATTCAAAATTTTACAAAAATTACAAACATTATTTACAATCGAAAAATGAAATATAAAAATAATCAAAACTTAATATTTACAATAATTTAAAATTATTAGAATAAATTAAAATTTAATCATTTATCAAAATTCCATATCATCAAAAATTTTCCAAAAGATAATTTGGTTACACGGCCAGCTGTGTTTGGGTGAAACTAAAAGCCTGTATTACACTCTTTGACCAACAGTCAAATATTTGACTTATTTTGCAAATTATTTACACCAAATAGTGTAATGACCAAATAAATTTGGCTAAAACACGCTTGGTAAATATTTGGTTATTGTTTTCCACAACAATTATTTACCTAATATAAAATTAAATATTGGCTTAGTGGACTAAAATCAAACTCAATTTTTACGAAGTCGACGTTTCGAAGACTTTAATTATTTACCTGTTTGCCAAACAGTGTAATGTCGTAATGTGCCATGTACCAAATATGCCAAATAAATTTTAACAATTTGCCGAATTTTTGGTTTGGCACTACTAGATTTTCTATATAAACAAATACTGCCAAATAATTTCAAATATTAAAATGGCAAATCAAGAAATTTCTGAAAATTTAGAGATGAGTTCATCTTCGAATACTTTGTTGAAAGCAAAAAGAAATAGAAATAAAATGTCAGGGGAATGGAAAGATGAATTTATATCAAAATTAATTTCTGATGTTGAAGTGCGGGATTTATTGTGGAATGCTGAACATAAAAACTTCTTTGCGATAAGTGGTGTCACTAAATTTAACAAGAAATTGAAGTCATCACTCGTCATACGAAGAAACTTGCGATACAATCTTATCTCATTGTTTTTCAATTCATCGAGCAGCTTTACGTAGCAACCTTCAGTCTTTCTTTTTTTTTTACCCAATCCTTAACCCACACACTACGAACATTAGATCTTTCCTTCATTTGATTTTGGTCTTTTTCCAGCAATATATTATGAAGCTCCCAAAACAGCAGCAATCGAAGAATAGGAGGTCATATTTATTAAATTTTCTTTTTAGTTTTGCTCAAGAATTATAACAGAATTAATAGTTTTTATTGGAGAATTATTGATAATATTATGTAATTGTTAAGTGCATTTTGAATATTTACACCCGACGCCTCGCCGGCGCCGTTAACTTATTATTGGACAATAGACATTTTTCTTTTGTGCATTATTGTTTCACCTGTTGGGATTTTCCCCAGCAGGTATCAGCATATTTTTATTGTTAAAGTCGGACCAAAGAAACCCTTTGGTCCTCAGTTTACACATTTATTTCGACATAATAAGAACTCGGAGTTCACACTGCAAGAACTCCAATTTGTATATAATTATTGTAAATATTTGTTAAGTTGTTATTTATCAATTAAAACTAGTGAGAAGCCAAAATAATTATTATTGTTTATTATAAGCCAAGAAGCAAACAACATATTTTGGTGACCCCGACGTGATAGTGCATGCAAGAGAGAATTTATCGGTGTATATCAACAGTACTTGATTACACACATTTTTGTAAGTTACTTCATCTTTGTGCATTCTATCTGGTGACCCCATCCAAGAAAACTTAACAAATTCTACATTAAAACGAATTTCACACACGTGGTCGAATTGAAAGACAGGTCCGGAGTCGACAGCAATCAAACGTGCAAGTTCCACTACGCAATTTGTTGGTAAAAACTATAAGGTTAGTGCATTCCTTTATTATCCTGCCAATATTCCTTATTTAGTTAATATTACTACTTGTGTTAATAGACGTTTTTTGCAAAAGACAAACCTCCTAATTTTCATTGCTTCATTTATCATAATTTTTAAATTATTATAATTTTCATTTTTAATTATGGCCACTATTGCCGAATTAAAGGTAAAACGTGGTAACGTTAAATCACGTATTACTAAATTTCACAATCATTTAGCTAGTTTAAAGGAAATTAATGATATTGCCCTATTACAACTAGAACTTCGTTTATCAAAAATTGTACCGTTATTTGAAGAATTCGATGATATTCAAACTAACATAGAACTGCTTGATGATGAAAGCACTACTCATGATAACGAACGTGATACATTTGAAAATTCCTACTTTGAGGTAGTCGCTCATGCTAATAAATTAATTCGCGACAATCAAAAGGTGCCAGAAACCGCGAGGTCTTGTCCTACGGGAGTTTTACACGACTCGAATATTTCTCAATTTAAAAAAAATGTACGCCTGCCGGTTTTAGAATTAAAATCATTCAATGGTGCTTACGAGAGCTGGGTGTCATTTTACGACACATTTATGTCTCTAATTCATGACGATCCCGATCTACCCGACGTTCAAAAATTCCATTATTTGAAATCATCTTTGAAGGGAGATGCTCTCCGACTCATAGACTCATTACCGGTGACTAATGTTAA
The DNA here is from genome assembly GCA_949152465.1 of Cantharis flavilabris. Lineage (NCBI taxonomy): Eukaryota > Metazoa > Arthropoda > Insecta > Coleoptera > Cantharidae > Cantharis > Cantharis flavilabris. The sequence goes on from OX424435.1 coordinate 17,116,654, forward strand.
CTACACCACCGCTTGGACGTTGTTACGCGATCGGTACAATAATAAGCATTTAATAATAAATAACCATGTTAAAGCTCTTTTAAGCACTCCTTCATTAGCTAAGGAATCTCTAATCGGTTTGCGTCAACTGCTTAATGATACTTCGACAAATTTAAGCGCTCTCAAAGCTTTAGATCAACCGGTGCACCAGTGGTCAACGTTATTAATTCACATAATAACTCAAAAACTGGATTTCGTAACACTACGCGATTGGGAAGGTACAAATGAAAACGCCTCTGACATGCCTACGATGTCAGAATTAATAGAGTTTCTGGAAACACGTTGCAGAATGCTTGAGAAGTGTAAGCAAACCAAACAAACTTTAGTAGAACCACGTTCAATTTATAAACGCGACAAAGTCGTAGCCAATATTGCTACTTCTAATTCTTCGTGTACCAGCTGCGGTTCCAATCATAATATTAGTAATTGCAATACATTTTTAGATCTCCCGATTCAGGAGAGAATTCAGAGAGCTCGTGAATTGCGTCTCTGTATCAATTGCCTACAAAAAGGTCACTCTAATAGATTTTGTAAGTCTTTAAAATGTAAAAAATGCCGCAAGTCTCACAACACTTTGCTCCATTTAAACATTGATAATGTTCAATCACCCCCCCTCTTACCTACGGTTCCGAACATTTCTGAGCGCACATCTGCACCCAACTTAGTAATAAATCAGGAATCAGCAGCAGTTACTTCTCACACGGTATGTGGGCTCTCCACTCATTGTATACTCTCTACCGTTATAATTAAGGTAAAAGACAACAAAGGCATTTTCACAGAAGTCAGAGCACTTTTAGATTCGGGATCTGAATCAAGTTTTATTTCGGAAGGTCTTTGCGCCAAATTGAACTTACCAAAATCAAAGGTGTCTATTTCTGTAACTGGAATAAACCAAGTGGAATCTAAACTTTCTCACAAAACCGTAGTAAACATTCGGTCGCGAATCAACGCTTTCAATATAGATCTTCACTGCTTCACTGTGCCTCGAGTAACGGGCAGCATTCCATCAGTCACTTTCGATCGTTCTCTAATAAATATTCCTAGCGATATAAAACTTGCAGATCCCACCTTTCACATATCAAACAATATTGACATTCTCATTGGTGCGGATCTTTTTTGGAATATTTTATGTATCGGTCAAATCAGATTGGGCAAAAACAAACCAATCCTTCACAAAACTCTTTTTGGTTGGGTACTAGCTGGACCCATGTCTTCCATACCGCTCATAAATTCTGCATCGGTTAAATGTAATTTCACAATGAAAAATTCTATAGAAGACCAGCTCGCTAAATTTTGGGAAATTGAAGAATTACAAGCATCTCAGCCTTTATCAATCGTAGAGAAATTATGCGAAGACAATTTCTCCAAAACTACTATTCGAGATAACAACGGTCGTTTCACAGTTACTATACCCTTCAATGAATCTATCTCGCGCTTAGGGGAATCTCGCCAACCTGCACTAAACCGCTTTCTGTCATTGGAACGCAAACTGGAGAAAAATCGCGCTCTCAAACTTCAATACGTCTCTTTCATGAAGGACTATAAAGATTTAGGTCATATGAAACAAGTCGACGAACGCGAGCCCATCAAAGGCATTTGCTATTATTTTCCACATCATGCTGTGATTAAAGATACTAGCATAAGTACGCGATTAAGGGTCGTTTTCGATGGTTCAGCACCTACGTCTTCGGGGTTATCTATCAATGACGCACAGCTAGTAGGTCCTACTATTCAAGATGACCTATTAGCAATTGTTCTTCGTTTTAGACAACATCGCTTTGTTCTTGTCGCGGATATTGCCAAAATGTATAGGCAAATTCTAGTTAACGCCAATCAGCGATCTTTACAAAGAATACTATGGCGCGATAACCCCACTGCTCCAATATTATGCTATGAGCTGTCAACGCTGACGTATGGGACTTCATCAGCTCCATTCTTGGCAATAAGGTGTTTGCACCAAGTTGCACAGGAAAATATTGCCACCTATCCTTCCGAATCAGCAATCATTCTGAAAGATTTTTACGTAGACGATCTGCTCACTGGGGCCAATTCAATTGAAGAGCTTCGGGTTATTAAATCAAATCTTATTCATATATTAAGTACTGCCTGTTTTCAACTACGTAAATGGCGATCAAATAGTCCACAATTGGTCGAAGCGGTCGATCATGATTCTGAGCTATTACAAATTGGCGATTTCGACGCAAAGGCTTTAGGTCTCTGGTGGAACTCATCTTCCGATATCTTTAAATTATTTTAATTTAATTAATTAATTAGATAATCGGTAATAGCAAAGTCCATCTTACAAAGGCTTTGGTCATTAAAAATAGATTGGGACGAATCTTTACCGTCCGACCTTCATACAAAGTGGATTCATTTTCGGAACGGTTTGCAATCACTAAATGACTTAATAATTCCTCGGCACGTTATGTGCGAAAATCCGACGGAAATTCAACTTCACGGTTTTTCAGACGCTTCCGAGATGGCATACGGCGCTTGCATCTATATCCGTACCATGGATGCCCACGGCGACGTTCACGTTTCTCTTTTATGCGCCAAATCTAGAGTCGCACCGTTGAAAAATTTAAATATTCCGCGCCTTGAATTATGTGGTGCTCTTCTTCTTGCCAATCTCCTTGATAAAGTTGTCAAATCATTAAATGTGACATTTCATTCAGTTTTCCTCTGGACCGATTCGACCATTGTTTTAGGTTGGTTAAATAAATCTTCACACACATGGAAAACTTTCGTCGCAAATCGAATAGCACAAATTCAGACCTTGACCAAAATAGGTGACTGGCATCACGTTCGCAGTAGCGACAATCCAGCCGATTTGATCTCACGGGGTGTGTATCCGCAAGAGCTACTTACTTCCACGTTATGGTGGAACGGTCCAACTTGGCTATCGGAAAACCATGAACTTTGGCCGTCATTGGATACTAGTTGCATTCGCGATAACGACCTTCCGGAATTTAAATTAGCTCCCTCCAATGTGTTATCCATACAAATCTCCGGATTTGATTTGTTCGAACGCTATTCACGTCTTATTAAGTTACAAAGAGTCACGGCTTACTGCTTAAGGTTTAAACACAATTGCTTGAATCAAGGTAATCGTTTGCGGGGATCTCTTACAACAAGTGAACTAAACAATTCATTAAACAGTTTAATAAAATCATGTCAGGCGCACGCCTTTACAGATGAACTAAAACATTTGGTAACAGGAAAACCTTTGAAAACTAATAGTAGACTGTTAACGCTGCACCCCTTTGTTGATGCGCTAGGTCTCATGCGCGTAGGTGGACGGCTGCTTCATTCAAACTTCGATGTAAATAAAAAACATCCCGTTGTGTTGCCGGCAAAACATCCGTTTACACTTGTTATGATAAATAATAATGATATTTGGTAAGACAATGCGCAGGCGGAGAGGGAGAGCAGTCATGGCGTCTAGCATGCAAGAATAAAGTCATGGTCGTAATTAAAAGAGTTTTATAAAAAGAACCCAAAATATAACATGGTGTCAGAAGTGATTTTTTCTAGGTAAAAGTAATGACAGAATTGACTGGAGATAGTGGTATTAGCGAATTAGAACAAACAGAAATGTCAATTGCAAGTGCAGCAAATCTGGGTCCAAGAATCATTGATATAAAACCAAACATTTCTCCATTGCAAATAGATGGAAATGAAGACCAGAAATGGACAGAATGGAGGGAACAATTTCAATTATATTTAACAGCCACAGGTCTGGAAGTGGAAAATGATAGAAGAAAGGTCGCAATTTTATTATCATTAATTGGTAGTCAAGGTAAATTTATATTTAAATCGTTCAATCGGGATGCAAATACCATAAAATTTGATGATTTGTTGAAATTATTCAATAACCATTTTACACCGAAGAAGAACATAACTGTTGAGAGATATACATTTTTATCACGACGTCAGCGTGAAAATGAATCGATTGATGATTTCGTAACAGAATTGAAAAATTTCAGTTTGTCATGTGAGCTTGGAAATCTTAGAGAAGATTTAGTTAAAGATGTCTTAATATGTGGTTTAAATAAAGCTAATTACCAAATTAAAGAAAGATTGTTAATGGAAGATAGTTTATCGTTAGAAAAAGCTATAAAAATATGTAAACGGCTGGAATTAACACAATCGCAAGCACAAAATATCAGTGAAAAAAGTAATCAAGGCGAAGGTATACATTCTATAAGAACCAATTTTAGCAATCAAACCAACAGACGACCAACATCTAGTTTTACATCTTCCCGTTCATCCTCCCGTTCAGCTTCTCCAACGAACAGTCATCATTTTCGTCAGTCATCCAGAAATAGTAGTAGCAGTCGTCAATGTTACAAATGTGGACAAATCCATCGCTACAAATGTCCAGCTTATGGTAAGAAATGCATCAAATGTAAAAAATTTAATCATTTTGCCAAAATGTGTAAAACAAAATTTGTAAAAATTTTAAATAGTCAAGGACAGATAGATAATAATTATTCAAGTCAAGATACAAATTTTGTATGTATGTTATCAGCATCACATGCTAATTTAGAAAAAGAATGGTTAGTAAATATTATTATAGGCAACACGGTGATAAAAGGTCAATTAGACACAGGAGCACAAGCTAATTGCATGTCGTTAAAACAATTTACTTCTTTAGATATTAATCGAAAGTTGATAAAACCTAGTCAAACTAAAATACAATCATTTTGTGGTAACGAAATACCTAATTATGGATCTTGTATATTGCCATGCAAAATTAATAATTTGTCAGTTAATATTCTTTTTCAAATAATAGTTTTAGATTGTCCAACTGTGGTAGGATTAGAAACTTGTAAAAAATTAGGTTTAGTAAAACGAGTACAAATGATTAGCAATAACAAGGATTACAGTGAATTAATTGATAAATATCATCATATCTTTAATGGTCTTGGTTGTTTGTCAACTAAATGTAAACTATTCCTTAAACCTAATTGTCAACCAGTCATAGATCCTCCTAGAAAATTACCTTTTAAATTATACCAAAGAATCAAGTTGGCATTGGAACGCATGGAAGCAGACGGAGTAATTTCCAAAGTAACAGAACCGACCGAATGGGTAAGCTCGATGGTTATAACAGAAAAGAAATCAGGTGATTTACGAATTTGCATTGATCCACGTAATTTAAATCATGCTTTATTACGTTCTCATTATAAAATACCAACATTAGAAGAAATAAGGACAGAATTAAATGATGCAGCTGTGTTTTCTACTCTAGATGCAAATTCAGGATTTTGGATAATACCAATTGAAGAGGAAAGCTCAAAATTATTAACTTTTAATACGCCATTTGGACGCTTCAAATTTAATCGTATGCCATTTGGTGTTAAGGTGGCATCTGAAATTTTTCATCGAAAAATGACTGAATGTTTTGGTGATTTACCTGGGGTACGCATTTATGTAGATGATCTACTGGTATTTGGTAAAAATAAAAAAATACATGACGATAACTTAAAAGTAGAGATGGGCACTATCAAAAATTTTTGACTATCGATAGTTAGTTACTATTTTTTTTTTACTATCGATAGTTAGTAACTAAAAAGTTAGTTACTAAAAACCAAACCGAATAAAAACTATCGAATAAAACTATCGAATGAAAACAGCTGAATAAAAACTATCGACTAAAAAGTTATTCGAATAGTTTTAGTAACTAAAAAAGTTATTCGAATAGTTTTAGTAACTAAAATGTTATTCGAATAGTTTTAGTACCTAAAATGTTCCTTCTTCCTTCGTTTTGTACTAATTGGTAGTTAACACCCTGTATTTTGAGGATAATGAAATTGGAAACAAATCGATAAAACAAAACTGTCATTTGAAATAAATATTTTAAATTTGAAATTTTTTTATTAATAAGAATTTTAAAAAAATGGTAATAAATCTAGTAGTGGAAAAAATCGTATATAAACCACGGTTGTGAAGACCATTATAGCCTACGCGCCTTATATTCCTCGGCGCTTCGCACCTCGGAATATAATCTTGGCGCTAGGGCTATAATGGCCGTCTTCACAACCTTGGCCTATAATATACTATTTTTATTAGTTGTACCATTTTTTTATCGGTCGTTGGTATTGACAGTAGTACTCTTAACTTTTAATAATTAGTATTACTAAATGACTATCTAAAAATACATTCGATAGTTTGAGTAACTATAAATTTATACAAGTTTAGTAACTAAAATTTCATTCAATAGTTTTTACTTTTTAGTAACTAAAAAGTTATACAATAGTTTTAGTAACTAAAAATTATTCTTTCATGGTTTTAGTAACTAACAATTCATTTAAAAGTTTTAGTAACTAAATATTTATTCAATAGTTTTAGTAACTAAAAAGCTATTCGAATAGTTTTAGTAACTAAAAAGTTATTCGAATAGTTTTAGTAACTAAAAAAGTTATTTGAAAAGTTTTAGTAACTAAGAAGTTATTCGAATAGTTTTAGTAACTAAAAAGTTATTCGAATAGTTTTAGTAACTATCGATAGTTCAAATGAAGACCAACTATCGAATAATTCGATAGTTTTTATTCGATAGTCCCATCTCTACTTAAAAGCTGTTCTTGAACGTGCCAATCAACTTAACATTAAGTTTAATATTTCAAAATGTAATTTTGGGGCTAGTCAAGTCAAATATATGGGTCATATTTTTTCAAAACATGGTATGAGTGTGGACGAGTCAAGAATTAAAGCCATATGTCAAATGCCATCTCCTACCGATAAAAAAAGTCTTCAGCGTTTTTTGGGAATGATAACTTATTTGGGCAATTTTATTCCAAATCTTTCTTCAGAAACTTTTCATTTAAGAGAGCTCATAAAGAAAGAATCACAATGGCAATGGGAATGCCATCATCAAGAAGCATTAAATAAATTAAAAAATCTTATTACACAAAGTCCAGTACTATCTCATTTCGATATTAACAAGCCAATAGTTATAACAGTAGATAGTTCTAAGAGTGCAGTTGGTGCAGCTTTGTTACAAAACGGAAGACCAGTTGCATATGCCTCTAAAACCCTTACAATTTGTCAGCAAGGATATACACAGATTGAAAAAGAATTGTTTTTTTTGAATTCATCAATTCATTTATGGCCAGTCAATTACAGTGGAAACTGATCACTCTCCTTTAGTAACAATTTGTAAAAAGTCTTTGGCGACTGTACCGTGTAGATTGCAACGCATGCTTCTTCAATTACAGCCTTATGATATTCATGTAGTTTATAAGCCTGGAAAACTAATGTATGTTGCAGATACGTTGTCAAGAGCTCCTTTACCAGAAATAGAACATTGTCTAGATGAAGATGTAGCAATTCATGTTAATTTAATAACAAGTTCTTTAGCAGTTTCTCCTCAAACTCTGTCAGAAATCAAAGAAGCTACCTTAGTGGATGAAACTTTGAACGCACTTAAAATGTATTGTGCAGAAGGTTGGCCTAAAAACAAGTCATTAGTAGTTGAGTCAGTGAAACATTTTTGGAATATCAAAGAAGAAATCAACGTCATGAAAGATTTAGTTTATAGAAATCAAAGTGTCATTATTCCAACTAAATTACGTTCGCGTATTTTACAAAAAATACATACTAGTCACATGGGTATTGAACGAACTAAAAATTTAGTTCGAGGTGTTTTATATTGGCCGCATATGTCGATGGAAATTAAACATATGATAGAAAATTGTAAAACTTGTCTAACATATAAGAGAAAAAATACTGATGAACCTTTAATGTCACATGAATTACCAACATTACCTTGGCAAAGAGTAGGTGCAGATTTTTTAGATTATGAAGGACAGAAATATCTAGTGGTAGTTGATTACTACTCAAAGTATATAGACTTAATAAAATTATCATCAAATACTGCTTACAATACCATTACACATTTAAAGTCAATTTTTGCTCGACATGGTATTCCTTTAGTTTTGATTACAGATGGTGGACCACCTTTCTCCTCCAAGGATTTTCGAAATTTTGTTAATGATTGGGACATACAGCATATTATGAGTAGTCCATACAATCCTAGGTCAAATGGAACGGCTGAGAGTGCTGTAAAAATTATTAAAAATTTACTTCGTAAATGTCAACATGCAAAAACAGATCCTTATTTAGCTTTACTTCATCTAAGAAATACACCCAAAGATGAAATGTCGTCTCCAGCACAATTGTTAATGTCACGTAGATTACGTTGTACTTTACCTATTAATCATAAATTATTACGTCCAAAAATTGAAAATAAAAATAAACATTTAAGAATAGCATTTGAAAAACAACAAAAGTCTAAATATTATTTTGACAAATCAAGTAAGCCGTTATCAAGATTAAATATATCAGATCAAATTTACTTTAAGTATAAACCAGATAGTCATTGGTCTCCAGGAATTATTGTCAAGATACATGGTCCAAGGTCGTATATAATTAAAAGTCCAGAAGGGGTGGAATATAGAAGAAATAGGAAACATATTTTAGCGCAGCCTCCCTCGGTTTTGAAAAATACAAACTATAATCAGAGAAGATATAATCATTACTATCCACAAGATTGGAACAGTAGTAAATCTCCAAGTCCAGAAAAGGAACGAAATCCTAGTCCTAGTCCAAAAATAAGTCCTAGTCATATTCCTGAACTACAAACAGCCGATGTAACTAGTCAATATCGTAGTAAAAGTGGTCGAGTCATAAAACCTCCTAAGCGATTAATGTATGACCGAGATGATTAATTAATATTTTGAAATTTTATTTTGTTTCTTTATGTGGAGAGATAAAAAGTTTATTTTGTAAGATCGATGTAATTATTTTTTTAAAGTTTGTGTATATAAATTATTTGTATATAGAATTGTAATTGATTATTCAATTTAAAAAAAAAAAAAGAGCGTGTTATGATAAATAATAATGATATTTGGTAAGACAATGCGCAGGCGGAGAGGGAGAGCAGTCATGGCGTCTAGCATGCAAGAATAAAGTCATGGTCGTAATTAAAAGAGTTTTATAAAAAGAACCCAAAATATAACAACACTATTAATAGCGCGACATGAGCATATACGTTTGCTCCACGCTGGCCCACAGGCCATGCTAGCTTCATTGCGAGAACGATTTTGGCCACTTTCTGGACCGTCTTTATGTAAAAAAATTGTAAACAAATGCATCCACTGTTTTCGCGTACGGCCTACTAATTCGGAACCCATTATGGGTAACCTACCGAAATCGCGGCTCACGCCCACTCGACCTTTTTCAGTTTGCGGTGTTGATTATGCAGGTCCGTACATTATTAAAGACCGAAAGAGCCGAGGATGTAAAACTTCCAAGGCTTACCTTTGTATCTTCGTTTGCTTCTCGACTAAGGCTGTTCATATAGAATTAGCTCCGGATCTGAGTACAGACTCATTTTTGAATATTTTTAAACGTTTCACGGCTCGACGCGGATTTTGTTCTGATATATATTCAGATAACGGGACAAATTTTGTAGGAGCGAATAACGCCTTAAGCGAGTTAGTTGATAAATTACAAAACGATCAATTCAAAAAAGAATTTTTTCATTACATGACTCAAAGGGCTATACGTTGGCACTTTATACCAGCTAGATCTCCCACTTTCGGTGGTCTCTGGGAAGCTGCAGTAAAATCTGCCAAATTTCATGTAAAGCGGGTTATAGGAGACACAATTCTCACTTTTGAACAACTATATACGCTATTAACGCAAGTAGAGTCCTGTTTGAATTCTCGTCCTCTAACCCCACTGTCCAGCGATCCATCCGACCTTACCGTTTTAACTCCTGGCCATTTCCTTATTGGACAACCTCTTTGTGCACTGCCTCAAATGGACTTGCAAGAAATACCTGTAAATAGGCTGTCCAATTACCAGCATCTACAGCAAATGGTGCAACATTTTTGGAAACGTTGGTCCACGGAGTACCTATGTCAGTTGCAACAGCGATCGAAACGGACACGTCAGAACATACCAATTGACATAGGTATGTTGGTTTTATTAAAGGAAGACAACCTCCCCCCCCTCAAGTGGCTCATGGGACGTGTCAGCGAACTTCATCCCGGTAAAGATGGTGTGATCCGCGTCGTAAGCATAAAAACTTCAAGTTCCATAGTGCGACGTGCCGTGTCCAAAGTTTGCGTGTTACCCACAGACAATTAGTGCAACTACCTATAAACTATCATATTTACTTAGTGTTTTTTGTACTTTGAAAGGCGTTCCTTTCAAGGCGGGCGGTATGTTAAGTGCATTTTGAATATTTACACCCGACGCCTCGCCGGCGCCGTTAACTTATTATTGGACAATAGACATTTTTCTTTTGTGCATTATTGTTTCACCTGTTGGGATTTTCCCCAGCAGGTATCAGCATATTTTTATTGTTAAAGTCGGACCAAAGAAACCCTTTGGTCCTCAGTTTACACATTTGTTTCGACATAATAAGAACTCGGATTTCACACTGCAAGAACTCCAATTTGTATATAATTATTGTAAATATTTGTTAAGTTGTTATTTATCAATTAAAACTAGTGAGAAGCCAAAATAATTATTATTGTTTATTATAAGCCAAGAAGCAAACAACAGTAATATTATATAATATTATGTTATATTAAAAAAATAATAATCTATATTACTTTTACAGAGTGGCTCAAAAATTACATATTTACCAAATAAATTATTTGGATTGATTGGCCAAATAGTGTAATATGTTGTCAAATTTGTTTGTTTGTTTGTTTGGGTAAATAATTTTTTGCCAAATATTTGACAAAACACCCATATGTGTAATACTCCTGTCAAACAATTTTGGCAAAATCTTAATTTGACAAAATCTCTTAAGCCAAATATTTGACCGTTGGTCAAAGAGTGTAATACAGGCTTAAAGATTAGATAAGTAAATCTTTTATTTTCGGTTGATTTGCAATCCTCTTTCTTTAGTATCTAGTGTGCGTGCCAAGTGTTACAACTTGTAACTTACATAAGAGATCTGCTACTTAATGTGGGCTACAAACCATGAAAGTGTAATACCATAGTGTATAAGTACTATACTGTGGTAATATCTTTTAATTTGAGAAGGTTTCACCTCGGTAGCTGCCTGAACAGAATAGAAAATTTAAAGGTTGCCTGTTTCCTGCTTGCCATCCTCTCAAGAGCGGACGGTCTAAACTACAGTTTTATTTCGTCCGGAGCAGAACCGGGTACTCGTCAGTAATGTCATTGTAAATTTAAAAATTAAAAAAAAAAACAATTTTTTGAATAATATACACCTTACTGCAAGTGAAGCGTTTTAACCTTATTGAAAACATTAAATTGATTAAAAGCTTTTTTGTATATTTTTTATTGTAGTTAATTATCCAAAAAAGAGAGTTTGAGAATTAATGAATTAACCCTCCGGCAGTCGAGTCGGGGAACAGAGGTCCGCACTGTTGATAAAATCTGGAATTGTTTACATAATTCATTATTATATCGATTGATGTGCATAGGTCACGGATTTATGAATATAATATTTATATTCATATTCAATAATATTTATAATCATAAATCCGCTGCATAGGTATGCTTTCTTGACACAAGTGTGGTTCTCACAAGATCAAAAAAACGACAATTATTTGCGGTTCCTGTGAGAAATTTGTTTGTCTAGAGCATTGCCAAAGAAAAGTTACATGTTCTACCTGCCACGAAACCGAAACGGATGCAGATTAACAATTATAAATACTTATGCCTGATTTCATAAAACTTTTAACAAGCCGTTAAAGTTAACGGATGATTTCTATTGGTTTTTTAAATTTAACGGCCCGTTAAAATTATTATGACATTAGAAGAATTTCGTTTTTATTTTTTAAATTGTTGAATCAATACATTTTATTTAGTAAAATTTTAATTTTGAATAAAATTTGTTTTATTTTAATAGTTTTTGTGTGCTATGCAACATAATCTCACAAAACAGCTGATATTTCATTATGCGGACCTAAGGACCGCGACGCGACCGCTCATGTGAAAATAAAAGGCGCGACTGCCGCAGGGTTAATATTGATTGATATGGATAATTGGATACATAAATTTTACAAATCTTAAAATTGGCTTCAAAATCTAATTTTAGTGTAAACTGCTGAAATTCTTCATTAGAAATAGTATATTATACATCATGGGACTAAGGTGCTGCTTTTCATCCCGCGTGCGAAGGTTTTTGCACGAGGTGTTAGCCGAGTGCAAAAATCGCACACGAGATGAAAAGAACCTTAGTCTTAAGGTGTATATACTATTTTTCACAATTTCGCTGAAAATGCTGAGTTACATTGGTTAATAACTAAATTTGAGATTTTGAAATTGCAATAAGTCGAAAAAGGCGCTAGATATCGAAAAACTGAGCAAAAAGTTTACCCCCGTTACAATAACCTCCCAGCGATTTGTCGTAAGAAGCCATCTGCAAAATTTCAGATCAATAGCTCGCAATAATGGCGCGGAAAGAAAAGTATTATTTCACAATTTCGGGAGTAAAGTGCTCACTTTACTCCCGCTTTTGCGGGGCTAAAGTAATACTTTTTTCCCGCGCCATTATTGCGCGCTATTGATCTGAAATTTTGCATATGGCTTCTTACGACAAATCGCTGAGGGGTTACTGTAACAGGGATAAATTTTTTGCTCAGTTTTTCGATATCTAGCGCCGTTTACGAGTTATTGCAATTTCAAAATCTCAAATTTTGTTATTAACCAATGTAATTCAGCATTTTCAGCGAAATTGTGAAAAATAGTATATATACCTTACGACTAAGGTTCTTTTCATCCCGTGTGCGATTTTTGCACTCGGCTAACACCTCGTGCAAAAACCTTCGAACGCGGGATGAAAAGCAGCACGTTAGTCCCATGAAGTATAAATTATACAAAATAGTATATTATACAGTATAATATACTATTTTAGTCCCGCAAAAGCGGGAGTAAAGTGAGCACTTTACTCCCGGAATTGTGAAAAAGAAGTTTTATGTCAGTTCATTTCAAGCCGCTCTTTGTCCTGGGCCCTATGTACTTGGTAATGGATGAACTTAGCATCGAGTGAATATGTAGTTATTTGAATTTGCCAACATCCTGTACATTTAATACAAAATTAGAAATCAATCACAAATCACGTAATTAGTCTTCTGAAAATCCCAATCGCTCATGGTAGTTAAAATTATTGGTAAATTTAAGACATTGCTTTATTAAAATTTCCTGTAGTTATCCGCACGTGTGAAAATAATCGAATTATTTTTTATTATGTTGTATTAGACCTACTTATTTTCCGCGGTTGGTAGTTCTGATCGTCAAGGTTGAGGCGAATAACGTCAAAAGATTTAAATAAATCGGTATGTTTGTATTATTAAATTAATTTAACGCACATTTTTATTATTATTTTGATATAAGAATATTATAAAATTTGTTTCAAGTAATAAATTGATTTTTGCCATCTTATTTCAAATGCTTCCAACCATCATTGTCTTTTGTATTTTAGACATCTAGCATATAAGGCGTTAAACGTACTAGGTATAGATATTTTGGTTTCGGTTATTTGTCGACAAAAATAAATTACAATGGAAGCCCTAATACCAGTAATAAATAAACTTCAGGATGTATTTAATACCGTTGGATCTGATGCCATCCAATTACCTCAAATTATTGTAGTGGGAACACAAGTAAATAATTTGTATGATTTAATTTTTATTGTGTAATTTAATTCGATGTTGTAGAGTTCTGGAAAAAGTTCCGTTATCGAAAGTTTGGTTGGAAGATCTTTTCTTCCTCGAGGAACCGGTATCGTTACTCGCAGACCTTTAATTCTACAGTTGGTTTACTGTCCAAAAGATGATAAGGAACACCGTTCAGCCATTGAAGGTATTCTTTACTATAAAACAAAGTCTTAGAATCGACATTCGAGTCTTTTAATCTTGATAGGAACTTTGGATTTGGAAGAATGGGGAGTATTTCTACATTCTAAAAATAAAATATATAGCAACTTCTCAGAAATTCGTACTGAAATCGAATTAGAAACAGATCGTGTTGCTGGATCTAACAAAGGAATATGTCCAGAACCTATTAACTTGAAAATATTTTCTTCTCGTGTAGTTAATTTAACCTTGGTAGATTTGCCCGGAATAACAAAGGTTTTTAGTTAGATATGATCTTTTTTTGTGATACCACAATTTCTTAAATTTACTAGATGCCTGTAGGAGACCAACCCGAAGATATTGAACAGCAAATTAAAGATTTGGTTATAAAGTATATGGCAAATCCAAATTCTATTATTTTAGCTGTCGTCACAGCTAATACTGATATGGCTACATCTGAAAGTCTTAAAATTGCTAAAGACGTTGATCCTGATGGACGCCGTACTTTAGCTGTTGTTACCAAATTAGATCTAATGGATGCAGGTATGTTTAAGGCCTGCACTTGCTTATTGTTAAAATTAATAAAAACAATTGGTTTTGCCGAGGTAAATTTCAATATTTTAAGTTACTTCTTTTTCTTTGCCAGTGTAAGGCTTGCTTTTTAATGAAACTTCTGCTGGCATTATTTAGTAGCTACCTTTTTTAGAAATCTCATCCACTGTATAATTCTCTCTTGGGGGACGGCCTTCAGCTTCCATAGCTTCTTGTGGGAAGCTTATGGTCTGTATAAAGTTGCACTGATTTTGCGTGTTGCATTTGTTTATATAGACATAGCACTTTGCAGGCTAGCGTCTGAAACAATGAAATATTTTGACTTTTTGGAAAGAAAATCTAACAAAATATTGTCTCGTGACTCGCGCTTTCGTCCACACTTCTCAACTTAGAAAATTTTAAATTGCATTTTTAATCCTGAATTTTAATAACTCACGGAATCCACAAAATATTTAGATTAAATATTACGCTTACATATTGTCACATTCTTGTTTAATCAATAATTTTTGATTATTAATCAAATTTTTACAACTGCTAATTTTCAATAAATTTTTAACATAAATAAATAAGATTAACTAGATTCTGCAAGCCTACATAAAAGAAATCAAAAGCCTGTTATAAAATTCCGAAATTGACCTCAGCAAAACTATTTTCACTTGTGTTTATAACTTACATGGCATTGAATAATTAGTATGCTTTTCTACTTTCTTATGTTTTTAAACAGGAACTGACGCAATTGATATATTGTGCGGAAGAGTAATTCCAGTGAAATTGGGAATTATTGGTGTAGTAAATAGATCTCAACAAGACATAATTAACAATAAAAATATTGTTGACTCCTTGAAAGACGAAGCAGTTTTCTTGCAAAGTAAATATCCTACTCTGGCAACACGAAACGGAACACCATATCTTGCCAAAACTTTAAACCGATTATTGATGCATCACATTCGTGATTGCTTGCCTGATTTAAAAGTAAACACGACTACTGCTTTGTAATTTTTTTAACTTAATACCTATAATTTTTTAGACGAGGGTTAATCTGATGATGTCACAATTTCAATCTTTGTTAAATTCTTACGGAGAGGATGTTTCTGACAAAAGCAAAACTTTGTTGCAAATTATAACAAAATTTGCTTCAGCGTACTGTTCTACAATTGAAGGCACTGCAAGAAATATTGAAACCACCGAATTATGTGGAGGAGCAAGAATCTGTTACATTTTTCACGAAACATTTGGACGTACCTTAGATTCGATTCATCCTTTAGCTGGACTCACTCGCATGGATATTTTAACTGCCATAAGGTAGGATTCGATTTTGGAAAAACTTGAAATTTTATTTTACCTTTTTCTTCTTGGCAGAAATGCAAATGGTCCTAGACCTGCCCTTTTCGTACCCGAAGTGTCTTTCGAATTACTAGTAAAGCGTCAAATTCGACGTCTTGAAGAGCCATCATTGCGCTGTGTTGAATTAATACATGAAGAAATGCAGAGAATTATTCAACACTGTGGGAGTGAAGTACAACAAGAAATGTTACGTTTTCCAAAACTTTACGAATGCATTGTTGATGTTGTAACCAACTTGTTACGTAGACGACTACCAACCACAAATTCTATGGTTGAAAATTTGGTTTCCATCGAGTTGGCATATATTAATACTAAGCATCCAGATTTCCACAAAGATATAGCAATGGTTCCTTCTATGTTTAAATCTGGAGCAAACAACCGTTCTGATCGTCCTAAATCATTGTACAATAAACCTGGAAGTGGGGGCGAAATTGTGAGTAAAACATTTACTTTCAAATTTTTTAAAATTGCAATGTTATTTTTTATCAGGCTCGCCCTGTAAGTTTGTATCAACCAAGTCAACCGAATGGAGATGCAACAATGTGGTTAACAAATATAATCCCTTCTTCTCATCCAAAAAAAGATAAACATGATAATGCTGAGAATTATATTAATGGTTCGCCTGAAAATATGAATTCAGAAAGTGATATCAGATCGATTCTCAGTCCCGTTAAGCCGGTTAATTTGTTACCACAAGTTCCATTAGATGGTGATAGTTATAGAAGACTTTCAGAAAATGAAGAAAATGATTGTGAAATTATTGGTAAGAGAAGTTTTAAATTTTATTTTAGGTAATTACTGAAGATTTTTTGTATTCACAGAGCGTCTTATCAAATCCTACTTTTACATTGTGCGGAAGTCGATTCAAGATACGGTTCCTAAAGCAGTAATGCACTTTTTAGTTAATTTTGTCAAGGATAATTTACAATCGGAACTTGTAACTCATCTTTATAAGTCTGATAATGCTGATCAACTTCTTAACGAATCTGAACATGTAGCACAAAGGCGTAAAGAAGCCGGTGATATGTTAAAGGTACGTCATTGGGTGAAAACCAATTTTGTCTTTAATAATTTTATTTTTAGGCACTGCAAAGAGCAGCACAAATAATTAGTGAAATTAGAGAGACACATATGTGGTAAATTCATTGGGTAGTCATCCGGCAGGCACATACTATCACAAATTGTTGACTGTACTTAGTAGATATAATTGCGAAACGTTTGGTTATTAATCAGTTATCATTTTAAGATTAAGTTTAATAATTGTACTATGTACACTTTTTAATAGTGATTCTTTAACTGTAAAAAATATTGCGAATGTGATACATTGTGCTTATAATGCAACTGGTTACCAATATTTAGTAGTCGATTACATAGATTTCAATTTGTGTTTTTATTAAAATTTTCTATATTTAATGATAGGTAGCATTTAAATCACTTGTTTTATATGTCACATCATTTTATTGTAATTGATTTATTTAATTCAAATTTATTGTATCAACTTTTACCAATACATGACTGTAATTTATTTCTCGAGTTTTTCATTTTCATCAGAACTTGCTTTAGTTCAAAAAACGAAAAAAGAATAAAACTTGATTTTCATTGGTTAGTTTATTAACCAGCTATTTAAATTTTAAATATGTACCGGGTGCTGAATGAGTTAGCCGAACATAGGAAATTAACATGTAAAAACTTATTTATGCAAATTCCTGCTTCCCTAATTATTTTAGAGAAAAAATAAAAGACACAAAAATAATGCAGAAATATAAACTACAAATGATCAGACCATTACATTTCATCTAGCTTTTACTTAAAAGATCAAAAAATGCTTTCGAAATTGTTAAAATTTTCATATATCGCACTGGCCATGTAATAAATGCAATTTAATTTATATTTTCCAAAATAATTACCATGGAAATTTTCATGGCCAGCCCGATAAATGAAACTTTTAACAATTTCAAAAGCATTTTTTGGTATTTTAAATAAAAGTTAGATTAAATCTAATGCTCTTATCATTGGTAGTTTATACTTCTGCATTATTTTTGTGTCTTTCATTTTTGCTCTAAAATAATTAGGGAAGCAGGAATTTGCATAAATAAGTTTTTACATGTTAATTTCCTATGTTCGGCTAACTCATTCAGCACCCAGTATAATACATATAATGAGTTTTCGCTCACTGCAAGTAAGATCTTGACTCGGGTGGGGGGTTAACTGATTTTACATAATTTTTGAATTTTTAAATCATGCATTCCCCTCATTTTAGCCCGCAAAGGCTTTATAAAGCCTATATAAAAAAATGCAAAGGTCTAAAAATAAATTCATGTATACCGAATATATCTTGCATTATTTGATTTAGGTTGGCTTACGACTAGGGCCTAGGTAGCTCACTGTATATTCCAAAATTTTAAAAATAGCTCAATTGAAAAAGTTTTCAAACGAAAAATATCTAGATGCAAAGAAATAAAAATTATTGTAAACAGTTTTTATAATTAATTTTTTGTAGTAAATGCAAGATATCCAAATCAACGAAAATATTATGTTTCCGTGGTTTGGAACTCACGTTAAGCTTAAAAACTAATATAACAAGATGCACTTTCAAATAGTAAGAAATTATATTATAATTTGAAAATTACATAAGTAAACAAGATTGATTAATTATGTTTTATCTCGATGTAAACATAACAAGCGATACAATTATTTAATAAGTAATTATTAATTCCTAGCGCGTGTTTCCGATTGGGGATTTTATATTGAAGGTCATTAACGTCAAATAAACGTCATAAGTTTAAAAGTCAACATGTGGATAAATTTTCAACTTTTATTTAATCACATTTTATACAGATTTTAGCCCAGTTCGTTTAAATTGTATCATTTTTATTTGTTGGTGTGTTAATTTAAGTTAATAATGGAGACTCTAATACCTGTGATAAATAAACTTCAAGATGTGTTTAATACTTTAGGGGCCGATTTGATCAAATTACCTCAAATAGTTGTAGTCGGAGTACAAGTACACGGTTTGTTTTTAATTTTATTTGTTCAATTTTAACTTGGGATTTTCTAGAGTTCAGGAAAAAGTTCTTTAATTGAAGGATTGGTCGGAAAGTCTTTTTTACCTCGAGGTACAGGTATCATCACACGCAGACCTTTAATTTTACAATTGGTTTATTGCCCAAAAGATGAATTTAAATATCGAACCAAACAAGATGGTGAGTCACATTTATTACGTTTTTTTTTGTCCAATAATCATCATATTTTATCATTATTACCTACTCTTGATACCTGCGGTCATAAATAATGTTTTAAAGAGTTCCATAAAACAGTTTATGGAATTTTTATTCACTTACCTATTATCAAAATTATAAATTAAATGTAATGTTAATTTTGTAATAAATCTTTAAAAAAAATTTCTTTTTCTATAACAATAATTAAGTTCAATGCTAATTAGCAAACACATTAAAATTTGTTCACCCCGTTCTGGATCGTAAAAAGTAAAAAATTCTTAGGTCACTTGAATCGTTTCGTTTACAGGTACATTAGAATTGGAAGAATGGGGAGTATTTCTCCATTGCAAAGACAAGATCTTCAGCGACTTTGATGAAATACGTAAAGAAATTGAAGCGGAAACTAATCGAGTGGCAGGATCCAATAAAGGGGTGTGTTCGGTTCCCATTAATTTGAAGATATATTCTAGTCGTGTAGTGAACTTGACTTTAGTGGATTTACCTGGAATTACAAAGGTATTTTTCTTTTTATATTATTCTGCCATCATTCTAATTGTGCAATCTGATATATAGATGCCTGTGGGAGACCAACCTGAGAATATTGAACAACAACTTAAAGATTTGGTGGTGCAGTACATTACAAATCCAAACGCTATAATTTTAGCAGTTGTTACAGCTAATACTGATATGGCTACGTCGGAAAGCCTTAAAATTGCAAAAGAGGTAGATCCTGCTGGAGACCGAACTTTAGCTGTTGTTACTAAATTGGATTTAATGGATTCAGGTAAATTATTGAGCAATTATAGATTATTTGTAACCGAACTCATAATATATCTTCTTAGGAACCGATGCTGTGGAAATATTAACTGGAAAAGTAATTCCAGTTAAATTAGGTATCATCGGTGTAGTTAATCGATCTCAGCAAGACATAATTGATAATAAAAATATTGAAGATGCAGTTGAAGATGAAACAAAATTCCTTCAAAAAAAATATCCCACTTTATCCGCAAAAAATGGAACCGGTTATCTTGCCAAAAGGTTAAACAGATTATTGATGCATCACATAAAGAGCTGCTTGCCAGATTTAAAAGTAACTGTTATTATTATTTAATAATAACAATTTGATATTTAATTTTTCCACTTCAGGCGAGAGTCAGTACACAACTTTCTCACTATCAGTCTTTATTGAAATCCTATGGCTCCGATGTTATCGATTATAATGAAACTCTATTGCAAGTAACTTCAAGTTTTGCTGCGGCATATTGTTCTACCATTGACGGCAGTACAAAAGATATCGAGACCAAAGAATTATGTGGAGGTGCAAGAATTAATTATATATTTCAAGAAATATTTGGACGCACATTAAATTCGATTCATCCTTTGGAAGGACTAACCCGTCAACACATTTTAACTGCAATTAGGTAATTTCGTATTACCATTTTGCAGGCAGATTATAACTAAACTAATTTTAATTTTCTTTTGTAATTAGGAATGCAAATGGTGCTAGACCAGCCCTCTTTGTACCCGAGGTTTCTTTTGAATTACTAGTTAAAGGCCAAATTAAACGTTTGGAAGATCCATGTATCCGTTGTATTGAATTAGTTCATGAAGAAATGCAACGCATTATAAAAGTTAGTAAAACAATCGAAATATAATGTTGAAATTTAAAAGCAATATATTATGTTATTACAGAATTGTGGAAATGACATACAAAAAGAAATGTTGCGTTTTCCTGAACTATCCGAAAGCATCAATAAAGTTGTACTTAATTTATTGCACGAACGATTTACTCCCACTTCGGAGATGGTTAAAAACTTAATAGCTATAGAAGTAACATTTATCAATTCTAAACATCCTGATTTTAAACAATTGCTTGAGTCTTCTACGCCAACCGAATCGATATTTTTAGATGGTAAATCAAACCAAACTCAAAATGTTGAAAAACAGGTAGGTAAATGAAAATTTGTTCATTTTGTTTTTATTAAATTTTATATTAATAGACATCAAAAAATTTAAAGAGAACAAATTCAAATCAACAATATAGTTCTCCACAAAGCATCGATTCAATTAAAGAAAAAATAAGAAAAGAAGTAGAACCATTTGAAAATGAAGTTTTTGAAAACAACAATTCCATTGATTTATTAAAATTTCCTTTGAATAAGGCAAACTCTGTGATGTTGTCGGAATGCGAAAATGACGATTGCGATGTGATTGGTAAGAGTATTTTATTTATTAATGTGCATAAAAGTAAGCTTTTTTTTAGAACGACTTATCAGGTGTTATTTTTATGTTGTACGAAAAACGATTCAAGATTTAGTACCAAAAGCAATTATGCACTTTATGGTTGATTATGTGAAAAAAAATTTACAATCCGAATTAGTAAGCTACCTATATAAGACTGAAAACTCTGATAAACTTCTTAATGAGTCTGAACTTGTAATAGAAAGGCGTGCAGAGACTGGTGTGATGTTGAAGGTATTTAATTTCTTTGGAGATCGGATTAAACTTGAAAATGTTAATTTTTTTAGGCACTGCTCAAGGCTTCACAAATAATTAGCGAAGTTAGAGAAACCCAAATATGGTAAATTATTGTGGATTACTACTAAACAGTTATCATTATTGAAATATTACAGTAATTACTTGAAAAAGCTTATTTTTATTAATTACTGCAGTATTATCTGCCTCTTCAACAAGTTACCAATTACTTTGTCTATGTTTTTTATCAACTTGTGATTTTATTTTTATTATATGCACTAATTGTGATACAATTATTTATACATTTTGGAGGTAATAATGCAATACTGACGATTGCAGTTGCTTGTTAAAATAAAAAATTATTAGTTATTAATGAAACAGAACTGTGATAAGGATTAAGCAACGAAATGTTCAAATTACCTAGTTAATTATCTCCAAATTTTATAAACCTAAGAAAACCATTACAATGCATTATGTAGATGATATAGTTCATGTGGAAAAATAAAAATTTATGTTCAACAATAAACTTTTTGATTAATATTTACCCTTTTTCATAAAACTACAGCTATTTTGTCAGCAAACACGGAGTGGCGTGGCTTGGTTTGTAGTGCGGAGAGAATAGCATATTTCTTCTTGTGTAAATTTTGAAACAATTATAACACAGAGGAAAGGAAAGCGATTCCCTCCAAGGACAACAGTTTGAACACTTCTAGACCATCTAGAAAGCTGAAGTTTTTCACAGGTACTCGGAAAGCTCTGAAATATACTAGAACAGAGTTCGGCAACCTTATGCATCTCATGGACAACTAAACGTAAAGTAATATTCTGAAAATGAAAAGGTACTTGCAGTATATTTTTTAAATATAAAAACCAAAATTCTTTCAAGGACCACCGACCGCTGTATTAGAAAACACTGAAATTATAATTACTACAAAGCAAGAGTTCAAATATGGTAACAACCAAACTTATGTCTTATTGTAACGAATTCTATAATTTTAAAAGAATTTATTGTTAATCACAATTCTGTAACATTTTTTGAACTTTCCTATTATAATAATAATACATCTAACCTTCGAAATTACCTTCCTGTAAAAACAGCCCCAGCTGCCATTGCATAATATAATAACAGTAGATTCGGTTACCATAGAAACTCAAAACAAATACGCGTGTTTAGTGAATGTCAAAATTGCTAATAAAAGTTCGTTTTCATTCTTGTTATAAAAAATTATTGTCTCAAATGGCTGCTTCAGGTAAATATTGTCTCATGTCTTTATTTTAATTTTACTGAGTTTTACTTCGAGGAGAGGAAGTATTTATGGACATAAACTATTCGAATGTATGTCAAGATACGTCAGATAAGTATTTTCACACAATAATAGGATGTATAGAAGATACTTTAATGGACGATAAGTTTGTACAAATACATAACAATTTTATGGAAGAACATTGGTTATGTTTCGATGACGGTGAAGAAAATAAATTAATTTACATGGATATATTTAAGAAGTACAATGAAACCATAGAAAAGTACATTGTAGATCAGTTGATACTTCGAGTAGAAAATTTTGATATGACTCGCCTAGAAAATGAGTTAAAGTGAGTCTACCTCTTTAGTTTTTACTTTCACAAAAAGTTTTTCTTCAAGGGCACGGCAAAATGAACTAGAAGGTGAAATATTTGAGATCTTGTCAACGTTTACCGATTTTGTGGCGTTTAAAGAAAAATTTCTAGATTATAAAGCGGTAAAAATCATAACTCACAATACGTGGGTATTCTGCGAAAATGCATTAAGTCAAATGTCATACTTTTGAGAAAATTGAATTTGAAAGCGCTTTTTCTCTGACTATATTTAAGCGCTTTTGACTTATAACAGAAATTATTATCTTTGCTATTTGTATAGATACGATTTAGTGCGTTTTCATGGCCTATAAAGCGTTCACCAACCAATACCACTTCATTATATTCACTTAAGTCAAAACACAAAAATTTTGACTTAATGCATTTTCGCAGAATACCCACGAATAATTGTTCAAAATTATAGTTAAATTATGTTTCAGATGAAAGAAGGTAAAGTGGCCGACTTATCAAAAGAATTTGTGGTTTCAAAGTATTGTGTTGAGTCTGAAAACTAATTTATATCTTATAAAACATTTTATTCTAAAATTAAATTACTTGTTCAAGTACAAAACAAAAAATAAATAAAATTGTGCTTAATGCATTAGTATCTCCATTTGGACCAATCGGCTGTTTGTATCTCCTGGCATTCGGTATGGTAACAAAGCTGTAAAACTTGTAAGAGCTTTTGCTTGTTCCCTTATGAAATTAAGTTGCTGTAAAAAATTGAATTTTGACAATATTTTATTAAATTCACTCAACTGCAAATGGGTCTGTTGAAAGTTGATGGAGCTCACTTATATTATAAGTAAAGCTCGGATTATATGCAATAGGGAACCCGATATTTAGTATGTGGTATGAGGCATACAATTTATGTATTTTCATGTAATTATAAGTTATATGCCACATACTAAATATCAGGTTCCCTATATTATAATCCGAGCTCTAATTATAAGTATTTAAAACAATCAAATTGGCATTCTGTTTTAAATTGAAAATAAAAGGGCAAGAAAAAATAATGTATATTATTTTTAAACCCCATGAACTTCAACAAACCCTTTGTGTGAATCAAAGAATGAATTACATACTGTATTTTTGGAATATTCTTGCAATTTACTGGGAATGTAATCGTTTGTTTTTATTTTTTGATGTTGTTCATGTAGGATATTCATAGTAGCTAGCACAACATCGGGCATAACCTTGCAAACTTCATTACCAAATCGTTTAAATGCAGAAAGTCTTTCCTCAACTTCGTTTAATTGTAAAGGAATTAACTTAATATCATCTAAAGTCTAAACAAAAATATGAACATTTTCACTTACTCTGTATAAATTGTTTCGTATAAAAATAGAATTCTTACCTTAAGAGCCAAGTTGTATTGCTTCGCATGATATTGATCAAAGAAACCTAACAAATCTTTCAAAACTACAAAAGACGATAAACAATTTGCACTGCAATTGTAACCTAATGCCGAATAGCGATGAGTAATTTCATTGATTTTCACTGGTAATTTTTCACGAAGCGAACCTTCGGTGCTTTGCAAATGTACAACTTGGGATAATAATGATGACAACAACCTGAGGACTTCCTCTTGATTCTATAAATAAAAATTAGTTAATAATAAATAAAAACTTAACAATATTAAATTACATTAGCAATATCAAATACTTCAATTGCATCTTCAAATAATCCCTTTTTAACAAGATTTTCTCCAGTTGTTTGTGCAATAGCTTCGACGCTAGCAACGGACGTTAAAAATTCATCAAGATATCCTGTAACTCTTGCACCATTTGGTTGATATTTACCAAACAAAAGATGGTACTCGTGTGTTTCTGTTGCCAAGTCCACTATACAGTTTATAAAAATACTTCGACCTTCACTATCCATAATATTCCTTAACATGTAGTAATAATGAGTGGCTTCCTTAGTGGCGACTATTTCAAACTTTTGAACATAGATCATTATCAATCTGCACAGATTTAATAAACGAGTAGGTTTTGGATCAGCAGGATCGGTCCCAACTAAAAGAAAAAAAAATTTACCATCAAATTTTCAAATTCATACTCATATATACTTAGAGGAGCATTTGCATGCAACGGTAAACACAACAAATGCATTTCATTCAAAGCTATCGCCATATGAACGCTGTGAATTTGATATCTGTAATTTCGAGCTAAAAATTCTATAGCCGCCTCAAACTGTCCCGTTAAAATCAACATTTGAAAATATAAATGAGGCTGATTCATAGCATCATAATGGCTCTCTCCATATTCTTCAAGAATGATGGTCTGAAAATAATTGAAAGTTTTTAAAATCCTCAATATTCTCCTCCGCTAAACTTTTCTGTAAACTATCGAAAAATTTTGATTTAATTAATTGTAGTTGCTAGAACTCACCTGTAAATTTTTAAAAGTTTGAACGCTGTCGCTCTCCAGATAAATTTTCAGAAAACCAAGTTTTAACCACAAGTAATCATCAGCAGTTTTTGCAACTTCAGAATGTTCTTCAGGTTTATCGTACCGGCACAAAATATCGTAAACAATTCGGTGGAAAGGATCGGTAGAATTCTTAGTTACACGACGATACAACATTTGCAAACTCATTTCTTTTTCGTTTATTTCTTCCGGATCACTTTTTCTTAATTTTGCTTCCAAGAGACTAATTATATCACGAGCATCAACACCTGGTGCATTTTTTAAACAATGTATGGCAGCAGAGATGTCTCCACTTCTCAAACAGTAGTAAACAACCGGCCACACCGGCCTACCTTCAACCAAACCATCTTGAAAGCCTGTGTAGTGACCTTGAAAACGAACACCCACAAAGCTTAAAGCCAACGAATATGTTCCAGGCATTCCACCTCTTCGAGCTTCAGCAAAATTTTCGTTTATAATGTTCGACATGTACATTTTGTACCTAGAAATAATCAGTACAATCAAATACATTGAAGTTACTTTAAAAATGTAGATATTTCAAATATTTTTTTAAACTACCACCCCTGAAAACTATCAATAAAGCTTTAAAATTACTAACCTATCTTCCAAGTAACGTTTAGCTTGATTAATTAAAGTGTGAACCATAAGTGAACTGTTTCTTACTTCTACAACAGATTTGTCGGTAGGAATTGGTGGAAGGTCCGTCACATATTTCAACATTTCCCACATGTCATTAACTCTCTGTAAAAAAATTACTTAGATAGTCTCAAAATCTAAAACTACCATATACTTACAGTGTCTTTCAGCTCTTCGGCACTTTTAGCAAAGGCTTGAACGAGATTTATTCGTTGCATTCCAGTGTTTAACGATTTATTATACTCAATAATTTTTGAAGCATAAATAGCTTCCTGAAGTCCAAGTTTGTTAGAAATTGTTGGTGGTGTATCTAGGAAAACAGATTTCTTATTAACTAACATGATATCTCGAGAAGGAGCAGTCATTGCATTTATGATTTTAGCACGCTCTTGAATCCATTCCGCTCTTTGATGTTCCCATGCATTCTTCTCTGATAATTCGACACACTAAAAATAGTCCAGATTTTAAAATATTGAAAAATTCAATACTAATACGAGCATACCCGTTTAAATTCATCTTCAACAACGTTAACTATAATATTTTGCAATTCATTTTGCAAAAAAGAAGGTACATCGGTGTCCACGATGGGCTTGATTGGTTCAACCGATCGTTTGGCACTGATATTTTCAAGCTTTTGCACTATTTTTGGTAAATCGATCCCTTGAGAACCCAACAGCAAATTGCTAAATTTAAATAAAAAATTAAAAACGCACTTAACTTTATTAAATATAACTTACGCTTGCACATCTTGTGAACCAGTCCTGGTAACTCGAGTAAATAAGTCGTTAGAATCTTCGAGAACTTGCCTCAGCGAACGATCAATTTTAGGTAATTCCGATCCGCCTGCAATATTGGCAGTTAATTTTTCTGCTTCATGCAGAATTTGCGAGAAATCAGACATTTTCAAGCTTTCGTATAACTAAAAATGCTCTATGTAACCTAAAATAAATGATAAATTTAGGGGTTATGTACAATTTAAATAAAAATATTAAATGATTAGAATCTAATTACTAACTATTAATAATTGTGGTAAATTAATAATACTAAAATCGTTTACTTACTGGCTATTTATTGCAGTAAATTATTATAAAACACCGGTTAAAACGAAAAGGAATGAAGCAACGTTTTTAGCGTCATAAATGCGCTAAGATTTGAATTTAATCGGTGGTTCTCAAACTTTACCTAGTGCAGAATAAAAAAATAATTCGAAAAATCTCAAGGTGAATAATGTAAATTGTATATTTTGAAAACTCATTTTAACACAAATTTTATTTCTTGCATTTTTGTTTATATAAATTTTTTTATTAGTTGTCCTATTTCCGAGTTACAGTAACTTAAAAAGATTGAAAAATACAAAAAATATAGTCTCTGTATCTCAGAAACAGTATAAAAAATAAAAAGGTAAATAGGCATTTTGTATTGTAAATTTAATTTTCTACATGTTTGTTGTACATGTTTTTAAGTCACTGTAACTCGGAATAGTCTAATTGTAAGATCCGAAGTAAGGTCGTCCTGCACCGATCTGCTTACCGGATGATAAGTATTTTTTAACAAACATAATATGGTAATAAGGGGTAAAGTAAACTGCACTCCAAATCTACCTGATAATGGTAAACTGCACCCCAAGTAAACTGCACAAAATTTTGCAAAGTAGTAAACTGCACCCCGAACATTTTTCAGGTATAAGCTGCACCCCAAAAATACGGGGTTATACAGAGTATAACAAAAATTATTTTGTTATACGATTAAATTTATTAATCCCATGATCGTTATATAAAATGACTCGAGTTTTGTTTTTTTTTGTTAAATTATTTTTGTAAAATAAGCATTTAATTACTGGATTAAAATCATTTTATCCGATAATTTTTTTTCATTGGTACTACTTGATGTATTAATATTTTCTATATAAAAGATTCAAAACCCGTCTTCTACTCAGGTTTTGCAGAAAAGAGATTTACAGTATGCCAAAAAAAATACTTACAACATGCGACGGAAAAGTATGAGTACTCTTCCAAAAGATATTGCAGAAGTGCATCAGATGCTACAAGAGATGGATATAAAAACTGGACAAGGTGAAAATTTTCTGACAGTTAACGATCCCACTTCGAATATTATTATATTTTTGTGCTTAACTAATTTGGCTGCTTCGGCAACAGCTGAAGCTATCTACATGGATGGTACATTTGAATATTGCGCCAAATTTTTCTACCAATTATTTACCATCCATGGACTATTTAATGGTCATTATATACCGCTGGTTTTTTGTTTATTACCAGCTAAGAAACAAGCAACATACCATGATTGTCTTAAACAAATATGCACACTTGGTTTTTCCTTTTTAATAGATGATACCATATTCGAGATGTTTAAGCTGTTCGATTTTGAAGTAGCGATCAGAAACGCGTGTGCAATTCAATGGCCAGAAGCATCGATTGAAGGTTGCAGGTTTCATCTTGGTCAAACGTGGTACCGTGCTCTCCAAAAAAACGGCCTAGCTTCAGACTATCAAGATCGCGATTCTGAAGTTGGTAGGTGGTTGCGCTATTGCTTCGGATTGAAGTTTTTGAAAGCGGACGACGTTTTGGAAGCTTACTATGATTTGTTAAAAATCCAACCCATTAATGCCAATCTCGAAAAGTTTTGTGAATATTTATTCACTACATATGTGGATAGAAAAGCCATGTTTCTTCCAGTGGTTTGGGCCAAGACGTCTGCGGATTTGATTTCAACAACCAATGGTTGTGAATCATTCCATGATATATACCAAATATATACCAAATTTGTTGAAGCTCTTAAACATGAGCAACATAAAGTTTATATAGCATTGAACAATGTTGGAAAACCACCTTCCCAAAACAAAACTTCTAAACAAAAGCAAACAATTGTTACTGATTTATTGCGAAAATACGAAGCAGATGAAATATCGCGGTTGCAATTTGTAAAAGCTGTCTCATTTTACAGTTGCCCCCACATTAATTAAATGCCATATCTTATTATTAGGTTACCAAATTTTATGTTATTTTTTAATTTTTTATAAAATTTTAATTAAATTAAATTTTATTTTTTGATTTGATATTTTTACTTCTATTTTCAAATAAACAATACATTTACGTTAATTTTTGGGATAACAATTTATTAAAAATAATAAGGATTCAACTACCTGATAGAAAACCGAAAATAATCCCTGTGGTAAACTGCACGAACTTCGAGTGCAGTTTACCATAGGGATTACTTTTGGTTTTTTTGCTCGGAGTGCAGTTTACCACTTTTTTTTTCAGCTACCTGCAGTCGTTCGTGCAGTTTACCGTCACCCGGTAATAAATATATCGCCCATGGGGTTGCCTAATGAAATATAGTCCAGACCATCCTTAAGGAGGGGGTAAAGGCTAAAAAAAAGGCATATTTTCATGATTTCTTTTTTTGAAATATGAATAATTTCGGTTAATCTCTAGAGGCGCTTCGAAAAAATGTTGTTATGCGGTGAACATCATAACTCGTAACCGAATCATCTGAAACAAAAAAGTCAAAATGCGTTTAAAAGGTGATATGTTTCCCTAGGTAGTTAGAAAGAGTTTTTTTATTGGTTTTTTCAATTTTTGTACTTTTGGCATCATTTTGAAGTGAAAAACGCGATTTTCGCTAAAACATTTCTGTGAATTTGTTATTATAAAATGGAAAGAAATGGCAAAAAAGATAAAAAAAATTTTTCAGCACGACCTTATTTCGGATCCCGTACTAGAAACGGTGCGATTAATAAAGAAATGCATATAAACAAAAATGAAGTTAATAAAAATTTAAACAAAAATTGTTTAATAAGTATTGCTGTAAAACCAATTTTTATATGACAAAAGAGTCTTTAAAAGATACAATTTACATTGCTGACATAAGAATGTCCAGATCATTTCTTTATTTACTGTACTGTATATTGAATGTATGTCTTTTCTGTTATTCTAAATAACATAATTTGTTATTTGTAGGTATTAAAAGTTAATTTATCAAACAATGGAACCCACTCTAAAAATTAATATCCGACTTCTTCTTCTTGTTTCAGAATCTTTTTTAATAATAAAAATTATTATTAATATAACAATTCAATATAAATATAATATAATATAATTTTGTAAATTTTTACATTTGTTTTTTTAATAATTAGTTATTTAAATTATGTTAAAAAGTTTAAAAAAAGAAAAAGATTTTAGAAGAAATTAAAAAAATACCTATTACAAATAATTTAGTTTACCTATATTCAAAGTTTATCTTCAAATTAAATTAACACTCCAAGCTATTGCTTACACGTTTTTTTCAAATTGTGACCGTCCTGCATTGGCGGACAATGGCACTATTATGTATAAAAAACGTCGTCAAGTAATGTTAATTTTATAATATTTATAATACAGGAATTCCTAAAAAATTAAATTAAGAAAAAAATCGCAATAAATTAATTTATTTCAAAAAATTCTTTTTGGATTTTTTTTTTAATAAAAAAATTGCCATTTAAAATTTCAAATGCCTGTAACTCAACAAGAGAAAATTATGTAGATAAAAAATTTTATTTTATCTTTTCATCTTAAACATACTTTCTTTCATACAATCAAATATTGAAAAAATTTTCAAACTTAGTTTGACCGATTTTTTAAAATTTTAATTACAAAATGGTTTTTAATTTTGGAAAAAATCCGGTACGAAATTAGAAGCAGTTTTAAGAATTTTAATATTTATTTAATTGTGGGCATAATACTTTAAACATATTGAAATAAAATATTTCGAAATTATGTTCAATTTTTTGAACAAATTTTGAAAAAAATAGAACTCCACAAATTTTAACCCTTATTCAATCTGAATAGTATTAAATTACAGAATTTATTTTGTAATCTGAAAAACTATAAAATTAAATCGAGAAATGAGCTTTTTCTTAAAAATTAAAATAAATTGAAGAAGTTTGATCGAGTTTAAAATTTGTAAAATTAATGTATGCTTATATGCAAATGATATAAATTAGAATTATCAATATTGAGCTACAGGACACAAATAAAACACATTTTTTAAACGAGCTTTCGAAAAATGTTTTTTTCTTTTTCAAGTTTAATATGAATTAAATAAAGCTCAATATTGATAATTCTAATTTATATTATTTTCAAGAGCTAATAATTTTAATTAATCATATGCAAATGAGTTAGATTCTTCAATTACTTACCAAAAAGCAAATAATATTTGCCTTATCGACCATACAAGAAGTTTTCTCTACAGTTCTTGACGTTGATGAAACTCAAAAAATTTCAAAACTTACAAAATATTTTTTAGTTTATTTATAACTTCAATTAATCAGTTTTTAGTTTGTTAATTTACTAAAATGAGTATTATTATAAATATTTTTTATTATATTATAATTGTTATATTCAAGTACAAAAAAAGCATGTCAAGAGTGCAATGAACAGATAATACTTCACGATATTCAATAAGTAGTACAGTCGAATAGGTACAATCTTTTTAAAAATCTAAAAAGAAAAGAAAATTTTATTCGAAAGATTTTAATTTAAAAAATAATTAACTCAAACCGTTTGTATAAATGTTATAGTTATTGTAGGTATATTTGCGTATGTAATTTGGTAATCGGACGCCGAATTAAAACAGAAATTAAAGGGCGCGTGCTTAGTCATCCTGTGATTAAAATTCGTGTTTTTATTATACTACAATTTATTTCATTCGTGTTTGCAAGTAATTTTAAAAGAAAATCTTTAGGCTTTTTTATGGAATAAATAGACATTGCGTGAGCTGAAGTTAGATGAACTTCACAGAAAACCACCAGAATTTTGATTTTTAAGCTATTTTTATTTATATTTACAAAATATCGGTCAAATGAGAAGTCACTGCAAAAAGTCAATATGCGATTTTCATTAAATAATCATAAGTTACAAAGTTCACAAACCGGGAGTGTATCGATAATTATTAAAAACAATAATTTGTAGCGCACTCGAATCGAATTTGAATCTATAATTTTCATAGAAATTCTTTGTTAATTTTGTGTGCTATTTGTAGAGTAATTATTCCTAAAAAAAGAAATTATGAATTTATTTTTAACACATATTTTATTGTCTAACCTGATCACGGCATTATTGATTTTTGTTGTTATTAATGTAGGTAGAAGCACAGGTTGAGTTATTTAGATATTAGACAAGTTCGCGATGGTGCGCACATGGAAAAGTGCAAGTTGGAAACGCAAAAGAATTCGAAAAACTATTCGAGAATTAGTGAATACAAATTTGATAAAAAATTCGAATGCAAAATTTACTTCAGGAATAGGTAAATAATAAATTTTATTATGCTTTTAATTTATAAAACAGAAAATTTTGCAGTATCTATACTCCACTTATCCATAATATATACTGGAACAATTTTCATCTTATTTGAAAATTTAATATTATAAGAGTAAATTTTATCGTTTGATCAGCATAGTTAGCTTAAAAATCTAAATTAGGTTTTTCCAAGAATGTTATAGATTTGATTAAAAATTTAAATTTAAATTTTTTATGTGAAAAACGAACTGTTGACAACAAAGCAATAACCTATTATGCTCTCAAATTTCATGGCTGATTAAATGCTTGGAATAATTTTTGATAAATAAAAATATTTTTTTAGTCACAGAAATAAATTATTGGAATGCAATATCTATTACTTAAAAAAATAATATAATAAAACGTTGTCACAAATATATTTTAAATATATTCGCACCATGAATCGTTAAAGATATCTCGACATTCGTTAATACTAGAATCTACCAATTATATTCAAAAATCCAAAAAGTTTGGTTAAAGTATTAAAAATTTTGTGAAATTATTTACAAATAGATTCAGGTTTGATATGTAGAGACTGTAACTTAAGAATAATGGGCTTCCTTGCAGAAGCATACGAAATAATTACTAAATTCTGAAAATTTCAAATTATTTTTTTCCTTTATTTTTAAGTAATTATTTAATCTATTAAATTTTTTGTACAATGTAAAAATAAGCAGATATAATTAAAAACTTATTCATAAAAATTACCTATCAATCATTAAAATTATTAAGATTTTAGTGAAGCTAAATATTGAGAAAATTGCTTTAATTGATTGATAATGATAATGATTCACCTTAAATTTTTCTTGAACTAAGCTAAATATTATCTAAAACAGGTTCTTTATAATGCTACCTTTTTATGTAAAAAGATAATA
This sequence comes from Cantharis flavilabris, assembly GCA_949152465.1. NCBI lineage: Eukaryota > Metazoa > Arthropoda > Insecta > Coleoptera > Cantharidae > Cantharis > Cantharis flavilabris. Next base: position 17,150,024 of record OX424435.1, read on the forward strand.
AAGTTTTTTGACTTACATTTTTCTTAAATTCTTAAAAAACATCAAATAACAAAAATTTATTAAATCTAACAATTAAATTAGTTGATTCAACAAAAAAAATTTGTTGTAGAAACAATTTGTTGAAACTATTTCAAATAAAAAATTTATCTTAGAACAATACAGAGTATTCAATCTAATTTGGTCTAGTCTCCCCTTTTCTATCTAGAAGAACTTCTTTTAGATAGATCGATTTCAAAAATATTTCCTGTATAAGGACAAAAAATATAAGTAAAAACACTTTTTTAGGGATTAAGAGAAACACTAAAATTCTGGATTTTCCAAAATTACAATAAGCTCATGATATTTACCTGACTTTATAGAAGTCGCAGATAGATGGCTTCCTAAAGTTTGGATTTAAATAAAAGTCCGCACAAAATGTGGTTTTGTGTTATATTTTATTTTTTGCATTTAAAATACAATACCATATTTTTGTTATTTTTGTTATAAAATCATCAATAATTAAAACATGAAGTTAAAAAATACAAAATATGTTTAAAATTCTCTAAATAGTTTTAGGAACTTGTAACGCGTCAGAATTGTTTGCTGTAAAAATTGATGGTTTTTGAACTCTAAGGGGACGATCGCTCTCATCGCTTTCTTCAGGATCCGCCACTGTGTCGATGTGTTGACATCAATAATTCACCCAGTCGCCTCTATATACAGGGTGTCTCCGGATACATTTTACATAATTTTAGAGGTGATAGAGGGCACTTTTCTAAGAAAAATATTTAACAAAATTATTTTTCTAAATTCAAACCATCGAGAGTTAGGTCTCTTTAAAGCATTTTTCTTAATTCCCACCTTCACATGGCCATAGCTCGGAAAATATTGATTTTTCAGTAGAAATAGTTAAGCGATTTTTTAAAGAGCGTGAAATAATCTACAAACTGGATTTAAACCTTTTACTGCCTAAAATAAACGGTTTTCGAGTTATGAAATAAAGTAAATAAAAAAATGTTAAAAATTTCGAACTTTTATTTTAGTCTTTTTCAAATCGCTGCATCTTTTGAACCAAACATTTTACAAAAAATCTGACACCCCATTCCGGATAGGAAATTTAATGGACTATAACTTTTGTTTAGTAAAAAAATGTTTGTTAAATATTTTTCTTAGAAAGGTGTCCTCTCGATCAGTGATCTCCACTGAAATTATGTAAAGTTTATTCGGGGACACCCTGTACAGACTTGAAATATTTTATCTACGAAAAAATTGAAAACGATTTACGAATAGTGACAGTCAAACTTTCACCATTTTTGAAATAACGATTAACAATTTATAAGAATGCGTTGTTAGGTCGAATAGCGATCTATTTTTAATAATGGCGGGCTGTCTACCATAGATGATAGAGATGATAGAGAGTAACTATCTTTATCATCTATGCCTATACTGTCTACCATCGAATTGTCATAATGGCAGGTTTAAAGCACAGTAGCAAGAATGTCACCAAATTTAAATTTTCCGCTCTTGTTAGGACACGCTTTAGCTTATAATTTCAATTAAAAATAATATGTATATATTGCGATGATTTGGTGATAATGTTTTTATAAATTTATAAACTGTTCGAAAAATTGAGACTCATCACCGGCAATTAATGTTTTTGAGCATGAGACTCTTTTTTAATAATTTTATCTCAAATCAACCTTCAATTCAAATTTACCGATTCAAATTGGAATGCTAAAGGTGTACGACAACTAAGCCACACGCTGTGATGCTATCCTAGAAATTTTACAATATTCTTTTTTTTTTAATTGAGAACTCATGCCACTTGGGATCACATAATAAACTATAAATCAAAACTTATATAATTTAGAACATAAAACGACAAAAAAATAATATTTTTAAGTAATACATAATTACATAACATCCTCCGTGTAGGGAAGGACCAATCGCAGAGCTGGAATTTAGAACTGATTATAACTTTATGGGTGTGCATTCGCGAAGAGAAATTCTTCGGAGCATCGCAAATCACAAGACTGCCTGTTCTTTGGATATGATCTATATAACAACCTTTGTGTTGTGATAAATATTTTGGACCATTTTTTAGTTCTTATTTCTTTTAGAAAATTCAAAGACTGTACAGTAAGCACATCTTCAATATTAACCACATTTACTTCTGTAGCGGATCCAGACAATCATCACAGGGGGGAAGGTTAAAATAAAAATTTATTAAATATGAATAATAGAAAGTATACAGTAGTAATAACAAAAATTAATTTATATTCTGTTTTTTAATAAATTAAAAAAATTTAATGTAAGAATTAATGCTTTTTGAGTTCTAAAGGGTGGAGGCTATTGCCCTCTTCTAGATCCGCCACTGATTTACTTCAGCTGTTTCAATCGATTATACAGCACCATCTCAGTACAAAAATTTTCTTAAAGTTAAAATGGTTTCATTTGAGCAGTTCGAATAAAATATGCCTGCACTGTGTACACGATAACAACTCGAGTAATGATTCAAAGCAATCAAATCAACTAAATTTATAAATAAACTTAAATTAGTTGAAGGATAAGCCTACATCTTGGCCAAAATTTTAAAAATTAACAAAAATTTAGCTATTTTTTTGATTTTACTGTATCAGAAAATGCTGTAATTTTTCAACTTTATGTTGGATTTTAGATTAATCTTTTAACTACAAATGCATAATTTAAGAAGAAAAATGTTATAGGCAATTGGTTAATTAGTTTAAGCATAAACGTGTTTGCAAAAATGAAAAATATGGTTTCGAAAAGATGAAAATTAAATTTAATCTAATTTAATTAATGAAAAATTTATTTCTCAGGAGAATTTGGGTTTATTTTACAAATCAAAAAATATTGATTTCAGAGTTATTGTGTGTACAAAGATAATAAACGTAATTTAGAAAAGAAACATAATGAAATTTCAATTTTTAATTTTCTGTTTAATATTGTGAATTTTTTTAAATTACAACTGATCAGCTATAATTCTACAAATGCTATCTGCCTTCTTTATCCTTTTATTGCATTTTTTTGGAGAAGTTTGCTCTTTTAACGCTACGATTAAAAAAATTAAATTTTTTTTATAATGGCTCAAGAGTCAAGCCAAACCAAAAATCCTTTTAGGGTTTTAAAAGAGACATTTCGGACATTTCAAAGATACAAAAAAATTATAATAAAAGGAGCGCAATATGCGGTCACTATTTACTTCTTTTTTTAATTCCCCAATTATCTTTACTTTTACTACACAAAAGCTTTTTTTCATTTTTGACTTTCACGATCTGTCAATTGGCCAGACTTACGTAAATGTAAAACCAATTCTTAAATCCACATTGTGTTGAGGTTCACCGGAAGGCCGAGCTAAGAAATTCTGTGAAGTCCGAGATTCGAACCCAGAATTTCCCCTCTGTAATACACTAAAAGTTAAATAAATAAAGCCAATAGTTCATGTCGTAATAAATTACTGTTGAGTTTTGTTGACCAGAGCCAACAGATAAATTATTATTGATCTAAAAATAAGAAAGTATTGGATTGTTACTATTCTTCTATAATAAATGTAGCTGTAACCTTTCTAGTTTTATCGGAGCACTCAAAATTTATGAAAACATACGAAAATGTTAGTACATTATTTATATAATAGTAATCTCATCTCAGGCGGTTGCAAAGTATATAGTGATGAAAGTATCTTTCCTTATAACACTTTTCTGTTTGATTTCACTTAAATGTAAATTTACGATGATAGGGGATCAATTTCTTGTCAAAAATCATCAAAAATGTTATAGATTTATACAAATTTTCCAAAAAAAAGAGAATAAAAAATTAAATCAAGGATACGTGAGAAACCTCGTAGGCTCAGTTCTTACGAGAGAGACACGGTCAAAATAGCCAATTGTACTTAGTCGGGGATCGAACCCACAACTCCGATATAGCAATTCTAAATGCTAGCCTACGACCGCGCTCTAATAATTTCATTACTAAAATAATAAGTTTTATATTAATTTAAAAATCGAATTTTGCATTGCGTAAGGCAATCGATAAAAGACCGCATATTTTATTAGCAGCTAAATTTACTTGTTTTTGATTAAACTCGTAAACATTTCAAAAGTACTATTAGAAATTACTAACAGCAAGTTAGAGTTATAAAAATATGCAGTTCTTTTATTAAAATTTAGACTGTAATTTTGTAAAGTTTTTAAATTTTCCGCGTTTAGTGAATACGAACCTGACGATTAACGAATTTCTGTATCTATAGTAACCATATGGTCGTAAGAAGCTATCCCTATGATCCTGCGGTAGTAGTGGTGAAAATGCCGCATGGAAAAGGCGCAATTGCGTGAATTCCATTCCGCATGAAATATGCACGAGTAATTTTTCATTGTCTGCTTTTTAAATATTTATTTTAAGTAATTCACTATTTTTACGATGATGAGATTCGGAAAAGAGGTGCAGCTGGAAAAATGCAGGTTGCTTGATAGTTGTAGTGATATTATCCAAAGTAGACAAGAAGACGACGATGACGATGATGATGGTATGTAAACCACTAAATCTATTTAGAATTACAAAATTTTCGTTTTTACAGTCTAATATTTTATATTTCAAGCCGACTAATGACGACAACGAATTAATTTTGTTTTCGCTTTGTGATTTTCAGTGTTTAATGCAAGTATGGAAAAATTGAATAATAAATAAGTATTGAATTTTAGATGAACTCCTGAAGATTAGATTAAATGGATTGCGTGTTGGTAAAATTACCAATTGTATAGCTATCTTATAAGGGAAAAATTGCGTTGTTCAAAAACGTAAATAAAAATTTTGTCATTTACAAATCACTATACCTAATTTGAAGGAAAGTTTTGAATTTTATGTTGATGAAAAATAAACATTTCCGGGTTAATTTAATCGAATGAGGGCTAAGAACTTAATATAGATCGAACTCCAATTTGGAAATCTATAATCGCTACCTCAAACAATATAAATAATTAACTCGCCAATATGTAGGTATACTACTCATATGTATGTCAATGGATTATGTTTTTGTGGTAACTCGTAGAAAAAAAGTAGATGGAAAATCGACAATAGAACTTAAATTGTACATTTTCTTGAAAGTTAGTAAAATATAGAGTTATGGTAAATAATCTATTGATCGAATCGCTATAATTTAGAGGGAAAATTAGATATCTAGTATATTAATGAAAATTACACATTTCCGGTTTAGTTTGCCTAATAACTGAGGAGTAAGATAGCAACCCAATCCAGTGCGCACTTCAATTTGGAATATAAACAAAAATATACTTGTCGATGATAATCGACAATGTTTGTGATATATCTTGTAGGACAAAGTAGATGGCAATATTTGAATAATTTTCAACATAATGTGTTTACAACATATATTAGTACATATATTATTCTTACAATTAGTATATCGATTAGGTATAGTTAGAAGTAGGTAATATGTGAAATATTGTTTGAATTAATAGATACTGCATCAATATAACATCAAAAACAAAAATGGTACAGTAGCAATAAAATAGTATTTTATTGGCATTTGAATTGAATTCAAAACATTTTTATATTTAAGTCAATAATTCAACGAGTATTATTTTTAATTCGCAAAATAAACTGTGGAGAGATTTCGTCTAGAAAATTTATTTTTACAATTTGATATTAACTGCGTCTGTTTGTTTTTTCGTTTCTTTGTAAAAGTTAACAAAAATTAAACTTTAGTTAACTGACCCACATAAGTTTTCTATCCAATTTATTGATTTGCTTAGAAAGGAACTTCTCTCTATTTTAGATACTTTTATAACAATTTTTAAACCGGTACCAAGCGAAGATTACTCCAGAAATACATAACAAAATTTCTATGTGTTATTTTAGAATCTATAGTAGAAATTTTGCTTTTATGAAATTCTGACATATTTTACAATATATTTATATATTCAGATCGGTTGATTTTGAATTGAACTATTTTATCTTTTATATTTATCTTTTCACAGTTCAATGTAATTTTATTCCTCGTCATAGGTACGGTTTAACCTTTTTTGGAGAAAATTACTAACTTCCTAAATATTATTTTTCTGTATTATTTGTGAAACTCACAGTCAGCACGGAAGTAATTTTTGCAGTGTAATTAATTTATTCTAATACAATAAACAATTTAATTCAACCTGATAATAACAATAACAGCATTGCAAATGCTAAACCTAAACATCAGAAATATAGAGTAGGTCAAGAAAAACATTGATTAGAAAACTTTTTTATTAAATGAAAGACAATGTTACGCTTGATGTTATTAAGAGTCTAAATAATATTACCTTAAAATGCTACTTTTCTTTTAATTCTGTTGCTGACCACAATTACATAAGTTGGTAGCACACCTAAAAATTTGCATTGAAGAAACTTTAAATCTTCGAAAACATTATGATTTTGTTATTATATTGAACTACCCATCCTTATCCTTTTCAAAAATCCAATAACTTCGAGAGGAGCAAATTTTAAGACTTTCAATTTTTTCTGCCACCTACTGCTTTATTTCCCGTTGGGAAATTATCTTCTTTGCTACTAACTAACATCTTACAAACTTTTCTACACAGCTTCTTAAATAATTTCAGCTCCCACAGCCGTCTTTTTTGCGCTACCATATAAAATTACACTTACAAGAAAAGCTTCTCAAGTGTAACTCTAGGATTGGGAAAAGCTTTGGTAGGTTGAAAGAGCACTAAAATTAAGCCAACACTTATTTTTAAAAAACAATTTAATTTACAGCATTTAAAATGCTGTGAGCAACTATTTCTGATAAAATAGCGTTTAAAAGTTTTTAATTGTAATAGGTAGGTACTTCAGCAAGTTTATGCAATAATAATTTAAAGAATATTTAGCTGTGAGATGGTAACTCGTCCGCAGTACTTGCGTTCTACTAGAAGATCTAAGGTTCGATTCCCTGCAAAAATAGTTTTTTTTTATAAAAAAATATCTATCTTCTTTAAAAATAAGTATCTATCTTCTACATTTTGCTATTTTTATAAAGGACCCCACACAAAAGTATATGGAAAATGGGTTTCGGTTAAATTGGCTGATTTTTTTATATCTTCTAGTTTATATCGTTCTGAACAAAAGTTGTCATGGGCACAAACAATTTCTACGCACCGTTTTCATTTGGCAACTTGTTAAATGTTTAGATCAATTATATGGGGTTTCCCTACTATCGACGCGAATTAGTGCGCGATATAAAGTTTCTACGTAATCCAAAAACTTTGTACCTATTTTAAATTATTAATTTCAATATAAATATATAATTTAACAATATACAATTATTTAATTAAATAATAAATGGTACAACATAATATAGATTTTTAAAAAAAGTTTAATATTACGTTTAATGCCAAGATTGGAGGTTATATAAAATAATTGTTTATTGCTAAATTATATATTTCTTTTAATTATTTTTATTTATTTATTTCATATTTATTTAATTATATTCATTCGGTTATCACTGACGCGCATGAATGGATTAACGAGATTCTAAAAATATTTTGATCTGCCTCCCACTGATATATTTATACTGCTAATTAATAATTTTCCATACAAAGTATTTTGGATTACATATAGATAAACTTTATATCTTGCACTAATTCGCGTCGAAAGTAGGGAAAGCCCATAAAATTAATCTATTATTAACAAACTGCCAAATGGAAACGGTGCATAGAAATTGCTTGTGCCCATGACAACTTTTAATCACTCTTTTCTCAAAAACGGTTGCTCATAGCACTTAAAATAACAGGCTTTGCTTAATGTTAGAGCTCTTTCAACCTACCAAAGCTTGTCCTTATCCTAAAAGCTTCTGGTTACTCTTGAGAGGTTTTTTTCCTCAGTTTGAGTGATGCATAATATAACAGTAAATACGTATTGCAAGTTAATGTAAGTGAGTGTTCACAATGTACATAAGACAGACGTAGGAAATACATAAAACGTAAGAATTACAAATACAAATAAGACTTTAATCGAATATTGAAAAATACTGGAGTAATTTTAGTATGTGCAAAAGAACATGCTAGGTCGCTGTCGTGTACTTTAAGATTTTAATATTATTTAATAGTCCATTAATAAGCTTTTATTTGTATTTATATTTTTAAGTCTTATGTTCGTCTTATGTACGTTTCACGTACATTGTGAACAAGCATTTAAACGTGAGAATGTAACATTCAGCATAATCTACATAATTTTACAAGACATATTGAAAGTTTGTATTCAAGTATAAAATAAAATTCAAAATACAAAATACACTTTGAATACATAATGTTGTTTCAAATACTACCCACTCCTGCCTAAACAGAATCCTTATTCACTACAACACTAAATAATTCTTTGATTTTGTTTTTTTTTTATGTAAGCGCTTATTTATTAATTTTGCAATTAATTTTACAATTTTAGTTGTCTTTCTTCTTTGACTTGAGCCGGGAAAAAGTAAAAAATTTAATTTAAAAAGCTTTGAGCAAACTTTTGTGGTTGAATTATTTAAAAATTAAACAAACATTGTAAATTCAGTAAAAATTTAATTAATAATTTTTTTTTGTTTTGTAATAATTTTGTATTTTACACTTTTATACTGCTTTTCATGCCGAAAATGTGGTGAGATTTGGCCGGTCCTTGCATATTTCGAGAGCTTCTAAACATCTACGATTATATGGTATCGATTATGATTATGGTTTTAATATTACTGTGTTTTTCCTAATTATAAAAATGCATCCAGCATTTTAAAACTTTCAATCTTTTTAATTTTAACTTTCAATATACTACCTAATTAATTATTATTTAAAAAAAAATTTAATATTGCAATTTGCACAATTTATTCAGGTTTTACATATGCTAAAGTTTTTTAAAAATTACGGAATTCTACATACATAGTTTATGTATCGATTATCAATCAGTCTAGCCCTTTTAACCGGTGCAAACAGGATTAGAACCGTGGTTTCCCACTTCCTAGTCGGTCATTGTAGTATACTTTATGATTTATGACACATCACTCATCACTGGTAATTAATAATTACAATGCTGAAATAATATGTCTGGTCGAGAATATCAAGATGTCTTTTTAATGCAAGACAATATTACCCATCGAGTGAAAAGTTAAATAAATTGGAACCTACCGGTTATACTTATTCAATACTTTTAGAGCTAAATCAAGTCAGTTACCAGGTTAGTAGGTGAAATTCTCTTGTAATAATGTTAATTCAAATAGAGAACCGCGAGTTCACTTTATAAGCTTCAGGCTAATGAAAAAATTCGATGCAAGACATGATTTTTACGCCACCAGATATCTTTTGAATACTTTTTGTTGCCATAAATATATGAACAAGCTAAATTAGCTTTTCCGCATAAATGCATTTTCATAGAAACGTTTTATTTTCCAGCTGCTTTTGAACATCTCAGAGATAACATTGAAGAACTTGAAGATAAATCTGGAATCGACAACAATGACCTAATTTTCCTGAAGGGGATAATGGACAGTCCAGTAATGAAAAGTTTAGTACTGGTATGGAATTTCCTTTAATGATTAATTTTCAAAAAATGTAGGTGTGACACCACAAAGTAATTAAAACATTTTAATAGCAACTAAGATAAGATTATAGGAAATGTGGCGAAAATTTATTTTATAAAATAATAAATAAAATGGAAAACTAAATATTGATTTTAAGAACTTCTTACGATGCCGAGGTATGGTTTATTTAAATCACTGTTTGTTTCTATTTAAATCTTGGTTTAATGAAGTAGCTAACCTCTACTACGTTTAAAGTGAATCATTTGCTTATTAATTTTTTTATGAGAATTTATGAATAAATTCGTTTATAAACATAATTTAATTAGAAAGACAAGAACGATTCACTGCGTTATAACCACATCTTTAATTGTAAGTAGCATCTGAGTCATTATTTCCGCTTGATTTAGATTTTAAGTCGTTAGCTGTAATAGCGTATTTCCTACTTTTTTACTTGCATTGATGTACTTTTCAATGCTTGATAGAGAAATAGTTTCATGTAGTAAATTCATCAAAGTTTTGAGGTAGTTATTAGAGCGTAATCCGTAGTACAAGAATTTTTCAACAGGTTAGCCCTAATTCCAGAGAAATCAAACTATCTTACTAGGGGACCCTAGGTCACTTACGACGCTTTTATTAGCACTAATTTCGAATTTTTTTTATATTTATGACCTTTCTCTAATAACAAGTTCATTTGATCAAAGTTTACGATTATGACCTGAATAGCTTAATTAAAAAAATTTATGCCTGTATGAAAGTGTGAAGAAGAATTAAAACCCCGAAGCCCGAAGTATAAAATAAAGTAAAACCTGTAAACGCAAAAGTACAAGTTTTTGACTTTCTCTTTCATTTTTAAAATTTATATCCATTTTAATCATTATGGTTTTCTTTTTCTATAAGAGTAAAACACTCATTAATTATTATTATCACGTCATTAAGAGGTATGTAAGCGAATACTGACTCATGGTGGAATTCTTTTAGAAAATATACATTCAAAATATGCATAAAATTGATTTCGTAAATTTTTTGCCCGTGGGGTTAATTTTCTTAAAATTTAAATTAAAATTTTTTAAACTATTTTGGAAATATAATATTATAGCAGTAGTCGAATAAAATGATAAAACATTGTCTCAGTGCAATAAACCTCCCCAGTGATTTCAAATGCCCGGGTTGTATTGATCCAAAGTTTTGTAGCAAAACAACATCGAGGTTGTTTACTTCCTCGACAAAAAATAAAGCATTTTATGTAAACTGATATTCTTTTTGGAAAAATATAATAGTTTTGAATTGTGATTCATCCAATTTTGAGTTTGTAAATGTTATGTAGAAAAGGTAGGCAATATCAAACGTTTTATTAGAAGATATCATAGTAATGTAATAAAATGATAGATTTTAATTGAAATAGTTCAAATGGCAAGTAACTACCATATGTACGTAATATTCTGCATTGTTCTTATGACTTTAATGGGTTAATTGTTTTTGTAGTTTAGAAGTCAAAGCACTTAACCTTCCAGGTTACATTCGCGGGGGCCCGACCAGCAATCGAGGTGCCCCCACTAAGATTTTCAGAGTCGTGCCCAGTTCATCATCAACACAAGACTTGAAAGTGTTTTAAATATAAAAAATACGTATACCTGTGCTAATTATTTAAATAATAAAGTAAATTTTGAATTGATTTTCCATAAGTTATTAGTTTATTATTACAAACGTGATTTTGTGTTATTTTCGTGAAATTATGTGATTTAAATATTATTTTGATGATGTCAGCAATGACGCCGTTTGATTGTGTACCTGTCGTAGTTACCTGGATTTAATTAAAGCAGAGTTGGGTTTCAAATTAAAGGGTAAATATTTATTCACTTGGTTTATGCAGTTTTAAAGTAGTTTTTGATTTTTCAAAAGGAGTTGATCTAGTTCTATTTTATATAACGGTTTTCAAACTTTTAAAGGTAAATTTCAAATATGCCACACCTGTGAAAGTTCTTAATATTTAATAATGGCAACAGTGCATTTTATTTTATTTTTTTAATTCTTTGCCTATCAAAATATTTTTCGGTGAATCAGTTTTGTTTACAAGTTACACTATCGAGTTTGATTTTCAATATCATTTAATAAGGTCAACCAGTTTTCATCCAAAAATGTGATAATTAGCATATGAGCCTACCTACGTAGCTATTACTGCGTTTTAAAAAGCTACTTCCACATTTTGACCGTTATATTGTCAAAACATTGGGAAAATATTTAGAAACTCAAAAATTTTATGTGAAATTTGAAATTAAATATTCATATTCATTATAGTTTCAATTTTAGATTACAAAAATAATTTTGGATGAATGATATATTAAAATTAATGAGGAAAAGTGGGAATAGTTCCTGATTCTGCCTATTTTTATTTGGGAAAACATTTTTTTAATGCTATTATCGTTAGGTTCATTATACTATATCACAACAGGTGCTTTGTTACTTTTACTATTACACATTTTATCTACGTGAAATTCTCAGACAGAAAAAGGTAAACGAACAGGTAACTAAACCCTCGAGACAGGTGTTACAAAGGTTCAGTTAGTGTAACATATCAGTAGGGTGCTTTTCACCCATTTGTGTAATCATGAACTTCTTCCCTTCTTCTTTGTAAGCTCTAAGTACTTGGCTAAACCGCCAATATTATCCAGGATCAATATTATGTAGAAAACTTTAATCTACCTACTTTACATAATATGTACATCAATATTTTCTAAAAGGATATTGAAATCCTAATCAAATATTTGGCTTCGATCATTTTGATTAGGAAATTTGCATCCCATAAATAGAAAAATAAATGTAAACAATCAAAATCAATTAATGAAATATTTCAAAAATAAAATTCTAATTCACAGCCAAACTATAGCAATTTGACAATGTTGGAAAAAGTCGTGAGATAAGACATGCTAATTAGATACTCTCAATTATCTTGTGCCAAAATAACTGGTTCTAACAATGCTAATTGCGTCAGATTTGTATTGTTAAAATTCGCTTTTCATTTACTTAGCTTCTGCTCAAACTTACTTTGTTGTTTTGATTTAATGTAATTAAAAGGCTGTAAGGGCTTAAATCCTCAAGTTTCAGGCAGTAACACAGCCCTGGTGCAATACCACAGCGGGGCTTCTTCATTATTTCACAAAAAAGTTTAATTTGAAATAATAATCTTGATTTATTTATGCTGAGAAATTATGCAGCACAAAGGGTTCTCTTCCAGTTTCATTTGATCTTAACTTACTTTTCATGTTCTTTAAATATGTGAGAACATGTCAAACGTAACAATATGGTTGGAAACGAAAGATTTTTAATTTCTTATCATTATCAGGTTTTTGTAGAATAGCAAGATAGTTTTTGTTTGGTGGAAGTGCTCTTTCCACTTTACTTCCTCTGTTGTATCTCTTCTTAGAGTACATGATGGAATGCCAATGAGGGGTTAGTCTTACTAACCCTATCTTAGTCACCCTAGCCCCTATGGCAGTTTCCCAATGCTATATTCTTAGTGGAGATTGTCTTGGTTATGATGTATTCATTCAGAGATCTGTTTCTTTTCGTTATTGGAATTCAAAATTTATCACTAAAAATCTGAAACAAATAATTAATTATGGCTCCAAAACCCCGCATGAATTTCCCTGAAAAAGTCCACACGTCATGGGTGCCATCCAATAATCATTGTCAAGTTTTTATTATGTAAGCTTATCTATAGTATAATTTTCTGCTTTTATCATATTATTAAAATCTAAAGAATAATAGAAACGAAATTATACTCTCATCATTACGAGTAAATTGTTGCAAAAAAGTTAAAAAATACAATAACATTTTCCACACTCATGTAAGTTGAACTTCATTGTTAGTTAGCGACAATCTTGAAATTATGGTTCACCTTTTTAATAATTTTTTATGCTTGACTCATATTTGAATTTAAATTGGTGTCATAATTGTATATTATTATTTAAGCTAAATTTTGAAGGCCAAGCAAAAATATTTTTCTCCAATTGTCTCAATATACAAGCATTATTTGATATTAAAATTAATAAATATTGAAAAATATTTGAACAAAACATTTTCAAAGCGCCACTTTTCATCTTAATGACACAATGTACTATTTTTATTCTGAAAAAATTGGTCCAATTTTTTTTCTAGTGTTGCCAATATAGGAATTATTTTTGCTTATTCGAATGTTCCGTGTTATTATAATTAAAAATAATAATATACTACTTATGTGGTTCTGTAATCACACCTCACGTGCGATTATTTCTTTTTCAAGTTTAATGAATCATGAGTGTTTCAAAATAGTGAAGAATGTTGAGGTTTCAATTTAACACAACTATGTCAGTGTTAACACGTTTTCCGATAAAAACAGTAAAAATGATAAGTTATCATTTTAAATTATTTAATACTGATGTTTGCAAAAAATGACCTCACTTTTTAATTTTCCAGGTTCAAGATCGACTAGAAGAACAAGTTGATAGCCCCAAACCTGTCTCATTAGGAAACACCGCTTTGCTGCAAGAACTAACGACAATTTGCAGTAAATCAAAACTAAGATCTGCTCGAGATTTAGCAAGACTTCTATCTACACCTCACATAAAAGCACTAATCGACACTCACGACCAAATTGCGGAAGGCAAAGAAAATTATCAAGAGCCCAAAATGAAAGAAGTTCCCATAGAACTTGATGATGTGCAAACCGAAGCAATTCGGATGGTGGGAATAAGGCGAAAAGCTAACGAACCTCTTGGGCTTACAGTGAGTTTCGAACGTTCGATACGTAAATTTTTAGTTAATATATGTATATATTTTGTTAAGGTTCAAGTGGACGAGGACACTCAAAATTTAGTAATAGCAAGAATACTTGGCGGTGGAGCAATCGACAAACAAGGCCTTCTGCATCTTGGGGATGTAATATTAGAAGTCAATGGAATACCTGTATACACACCAGAAGATCTTCAAAGTGAAATATCCAGAACAAAAGATTCCATAACACTGAAAATTGGACCTAGAACAACAATAGATTCCAACGTAACACATGCTGCCCAGGTAACCAACGGAACCAAAATTGATACTTTGCAAAAAAAGCTTACGGTAAGATTTTTATTTATTTTTGCTCTTTTTATATATTTATTTTTTATTTCATTTAAAATATATCCAATTTATTGCTTTCTAATGCTTTATTAGCATTTTCCCCAAAGGCCCCGAAATACTACGTATGTAAGTATTACGTAGTTTGTATAGATGTAATTTTCATGACATGTGAAATTGTCCAGTATTCCCGAATTTCTAACACATTTCTTTTTACAGTGCTACATGCGAGCTCTATTCTACTACGACCCACAAGAAGATTCTCTTCTGCCTTGCAAGGAAATAGGTCTAAAATTTGAACATGGAGATATTTTGCAAATAGTCGATCAAAAAGATCCCAATTGGTGGCAAGCTAAAATTGTAGGTAGTAATGGTCCAGCTGGTCTCATTCCATCTCCCGAACTCGAAGAAAGAAGGAAGGCCTTCGTTGTACCAGAAGCTGATTTTGTACACAAAATAAGTATATGTGGAGCGAGAATTTCTAAAAGAAAGAAAAAATTTCTTTATCAAACGAGAAGCAACAGCGATTTTGATAAAGCTGATCTTGTGTTATACGAAGAAGTAACTAGAATGCCACCATTCAAAAGAAAGACACTTGTTTTAATTGGAACACAAGGTGTTGGCCGAAGAACGTTAAAGAACAGATTGATTAACAGCGATCCCGAAAAATTTGCAGGAGTTTGTCCATGTAAGTTAATTGTAAAATTTCCTGATGACATCCTTTAAACTTTTTTTATTTTTAGGGACATCTAGGCCGCCAAGAGTGTTAGAAGAAAACGGCCAAACCTATTGGTTCGCAGATAGAGCCGAAATGGAAGAAGAAATAAAAAATCATAAATTTTTAGAGTATGGTGAATATAATGGGCATCTATATGGAACCCATTTAGATACTGTCCGAGAAGTTATCAAACAGGTGAAAAACGTGATTGGGTTAATTTGGAAAATTTGATTGGTTTGTTTTTGTTTTTAGGGAAAAATGTGTATATTGGATTGTAGCCCTCAATCTTTAAAAATTCTGCACAACAGTACGGAGTTCCTTCCGTTTGTAATTTTTATTGCGGCACCAGGAATGGAACAGCTGAAGGATTTGTATGATGTTTCCAGAAGTACTGGAAATCTAAAAGCCTCAAATCGTAATTTAACTGTAAGTAAATTGATCGACTAAAAATTCAGTTATATTGATGTTGCATATTTAAAAAAATGTTTGTCTAATGTTCAATGTTTGTTTAAAAGTTATTTTTCCTAGATTGTTAATTCAAGTGTTGTTGAGTTTGAAATTGCAATATTTTATTAAGGAATGTGCTTTTTTACCCAACTTAAATCAATTTTCTTTAGCATTTGAATTATTATTATTTATTAATGTGGCATTTTATTTGCATGATAGTTTGAGCGCCAAAGTTCAATTCGTTACAGTTCTAGAAGGGCACGAACATTGGAGTCTTTAGCATCGTTGTATGAGGTAATTGATGAACTTTTATAATAAGTTGTGTACTAAAATTGATCGTACTTTTATTTTAATAAAATCTTTAAAACAAATAGGAGGAAGATTTGAAGAAAGCCTTGGAAGATAGTGCAAGTATGCAACGAACATATGATAAATACATCGATACCGTAATTCCAAATAATGATTTTGATTCAACGTTCAGAAAAATTATACAATCCCTTGAAGTTCTTACATCCGAACATCAATGGGTTCCTGTCAATTGGATTTACTAACTGCCGTAATGTTTATAGAACATTTAAAAACATAAATTTTTGAAAATTTTACATTTTATTAATATATAAGTTTTAATGTCGCTGTGTGAATGAAAAGAATTTGAAAAGTAAAATACTAGTTTCGATAATAATATTTTTATTTTAAACTGAGCGGTGATGGGCGGGAGTAAGCTCCGAGCAAGTTCCGCCCCTATTCGCTGCTTATTTTATTATTGCAAGCACTGTATTTAATATTGAAAGTTTATCACGTTATCTCAATAATATAATATTTTATGAAGTAATATTAAGCATTTGAAGTACATAAGCTTTTCTATTTACTGTACTGAACTGCCTTAAGCGTTATCGAGTGTTGTTATTATATTTTTGCAACTAAATGGTGTGCTTTTCGTTGTATTGATAGAGAGCACCATGGCAATACGTATCTTTTATTAAAGTTTTTTTTATTGATTTATGCTACGGCCTTAAAAGCTAAAAGTGCCCAAAGTTGTTATAGTTTTAAGCGTTACGAGTTTTTCATAAACATCACAGTAGAATAAGTAACATTTTCGCCAGTATAAATTAATTTTTGTTATATATAACATCACATTAAAATTCAAATATTGTGTTTCATATTATTATGAATAATAAATTTGTTGCATTTTAAAATTTTATCCCGATCTTAATTTAATTTTAAGGTATTTTTAACATTTTGTATATTAGGATTTTGCAAATTATAAGCGAATACACACTTCTAGCGAGATATACTTTATAAAAGTATTCTCTAAATTTTTGTCAAATATTTTTCAATATTAATTTAAAATAATATATGTGTTATGCTGCTGTAACCGTCCATTGTGTTCAGGGAAAGTTATACATTAATTTGATTGTCTTATATTTTTTTATATTAATTATGTCTAATAATAATAATATTATGTATTTTGATTTTTTTTAAATAGAAATATGATTTCAGCGGTAAATTTTCTTATTAATAAACTGGGTAGAAAAATTGACTTTCTCCAAGTATAGGGGGCCCCAAATTCAGGGACCGCTCCGGTCGGTAGAAACTCTAGCTACGCTACTGTTCCAGAGTTAGTGATTGAGTGGAAAAATACCAGCATTATTTTCGATTGTTTTTTTTTAAATATCTAATAATAGCATTTCGCTCGCCTCCTTGCCTATCATTTCGAACTTTGGATTTGAAATTGTCTTAATTTCCTAAATTTTTTATCATTTTTATTTATGCAGGGTGCTGAATGAGTTAGCCGAACACAGGAAATTAACATGTAAAAACTTATTTATGCAAATTGCTGTTTTCGTAATGATTTTAAAGAAAAAATAAAAGTCATAAAAATAATCCAGGAATATAAACTACGAATGATAAGAGCATTAGATTTCATCTAGCTTTTACTTAACCCTTCACTGCGCAAATTTTCTTATATTTGAGAAAAAAAGTTATATTATGTAAAACTATGTGCACAATTCGGAAAAAATAAGCAAAAAATTCGATTGTTGTTAATTTGATTGATAATTGTTTATTATTATGATGATGCATATATGCATCATTTTACATTTTTGTAAAGTTCGATTGTGATGTGTTGTACTCTTAAACACAAAATGTTGC
Organism: Cantharis flavilabris; assembly: GCA_949152465.1. Taxonomy (NCBI): domain Eukaryota; kingdom Metazoa; phylum Arthropoda; class Insecta; order Coleoptera; family Cantharidae; genus Cantharis; species Cantharis flavilabris. Next base: position 17,167,966 of record OX424435.1, read on the forward strand.
ATATGTGCAACATTCACTCTCAGTGGGAAAATATGATAACTAACACTCAATAAAGATGATTTATTATTTATTTATTCATGAAAAACTTTAAAACAATTTTTTCCCGCATTAAAACATAGTGACGCATTACATTTTTCACATGTTACGTGGGTATATCCGGTACATTTCGGTAGTTTGCACCGAAGACGATTCGGATTCCAAATCGGCCAATGCGCAATTTGGTCTTTTCGTACCCCTTGAGGAGGGATGTAAGAAGCTGGTTTACGCTTTTTCTTATTTTCCAACTCCTGGTCAAGATTCGATCTGCGTCCACGTTTCTTAGTAATTCCTAAACCTGATAAACATAGCTCCGTAGCAACTTCAATGCGAAATTCTGACAATGTCAGTATTTTTGATGTATCTTTCCTCTGCTCATGAACTCGCTTGTAAAGCAGCCAAGCATTTACTATTGAAACGTCTATAAGATGGTAAAATATTCTAAAGTACCACTTTTTCGATCTAATTGTTATTTTATGCCTCCCAATTAAACTATCTGTAAGATCTACTCCACCCATATGACGGTTGTATTCTTTGACTAAGTTTGGACAATCTACTGATACTTTCTTTGATTGTACTTTATCATATCGTTGTACTTGTTGTATGGGGAGGATTCCACAAAAATTTGAAAGGAGAGTTACAACTTTGTTGTCCTTCCAGACAACAGATGCTATATCAATATTGTCAACTGTAGTTATGTATTCCTGCATTGTTCCTCTTGGTGATTTTTCAATGTTCGGCAAAGTACAATTTGGTAATCGGTTCTTTCGTACTGTGCCCAACGCTTGAATACCTTGTTGGCTGAGGTGTACCATAAGAGGAAGAGTGGTGTAGTAGTTGTCAAAATAAACTCGATAATTTACATGTCGTGGTAATTTACGAATTAGTCTTATGACAATATTTGCACTGGCCCCTAGATTTGGTTCTGTGTCAGGCCTGTTCTCATCATCATTCTCTTGACCTGTATAAATTTCAAAAATGTATGTATATCCTGAAACACCTGACATGACATAAATCTTGTAGCCCCATTTATTGGGTTTCGCAGGCATATATTGCTTCAAAAAACTTCTTGCTTTGGTCGAACAGATTTGTTCATCAACAGATAGGTCCCTTTCATAGGGCACCGTTTGGAATCTTTCTAGTAAGTAATCAATAACTGGACGTAACTTATAGAGACGATCGTGATTGGGATCATTACGAGTTGTCGCATGGGTATTATCGTTGAAATGTAAAAATTTACGAATTCTTTCAAAATGCTTTTGAGGCATCGTTTGTTTGATTATTTCAACACCTATAGACTTTGCCCAATAACTCCGGACATTTGGAAGATGTACCACGGACATCATTGTACATATTCCTACATATTTTTTTATATCATGTAAAGTAAAATTTTCTGGGCGATCTGGTGATACTTGTGCGGAATATAGATTTGATTGTTCCGCGATATCAGCATACAATTTATCAGTAAAGAAATGTTTAAAGAAGTCCAGTGGTGTATTCATGTCCATAAAGATTGCCGGGAGTTCTACATCTCCTTTAAATGCTATATCAGCTTCCGGTATTTGCAGATTATCTTGCTTCCATTGTATGTTTGCATACTTTTGTTTTAGTTCTTGTAGAGCATTCATTTTCTTTGTTTCTTTCCTTAGGATTTTGCTCTTTTTTCCATCATTTTTCGAACGACTTTTTGGTGGAATATTTTCAATTTCAACGACATTTTCCTTGTTTTCTTCCTCCATTGATGAAGTTGTTGGTAAAATACCTGCATTGTTCGATGTTTCGTTTTCTTCGTTGTTGAAGAAAATTGGCATACTGTCAAAATCAAAAAGTTCATTGGTGTCATCGGGAATTTCTCTTACATTATCTTCTAAATCATAGCTTTTAAAAGGGTGATCTTCAGAAAAAATACCTTCTTCATCTGACGATTCATCAAGATCATCTTCACTCGCTGACAAATTTGCAATTGCCTCTTCTAACTCTTTCTCTGTGAGAGGTCTATGTTTATCATACTTTTTTTGTGTGAAAGGTCTTTTTTTATCAAACGAACTCATGTTTGTAGGGTCGCTAAAAAAAATTATTTACATAAGCAAAATATAAGACAATGTATTTCAATAGTACTCCAAAAGAGCTACTTTGATGTGTTGCATATATGCATCATTTTGTCTATTGTCTAGTGGTATGTATTATACCTTACATGGAAAATGATGCATAAATGCAACACACAAAAAAATAGCTGTATTTACATATTACAATAAGATAATGAGCTAAATCATATAATAATATATAAATAAACATATACATTACCTGATAATAATTTTTTTCAATCAAAAGTAGCCCAAATATAATCACTTTTGAACGTAACAAGAAGCACATAACAGAAGCACATACACCTGCACTAAGTACATGTGGTTAAGTCACATGTGGCAAGCTAGAAGAAACTTTCGGTCTCCATCTATTGGAATTATGCATAAACAATATATTACAGATTGCAGCATAACAGTATTCGCTGTTCTGAGGGTTAAATGAACTTCTACTGAAATATTTAGTTGCGGTTGCATATGTGCATCAAAATGCAGTGAAGGGTTAACCATGATGTGACTGGAGGGGTACCCGGGTACCTATCGCTGTTTGAAGCATTCATATTTTTTGTGTTTAAAGTCGTTGAGTTTGTTAGAAGATGTTAGATGTCAGAGATGTTACAAAATTTCCAAACTCAACAACTTTACACAGAAAAAATATGAATGCTTCAAACTGCAAAAGGTACCTAGGTACCCTTCCAGTCACATAAATGTTAAAATTTCAAAAGTTTCATTTATCAGACTGGCCATGTAAGTTTCCAAGGAAATTAATTTTGAAAATAGAATTTAAATTGAATTTATTACAAGGCCAGTCCGATAAATAAAAATTTTAACAATTTCAAAAGCATTTTTGGACTTTTTAAATAAAAGCTGGATTAAATCTAACGCTCTTATCATTCGTAACTTATATATCTGCATTATTTTTGTCTTTCATTTTTTCTCTAAAATAATTGAATCGCTTATTATTAAAAGGACTTAAGTCACATTTTCACCATTTTGAGTTATATATTGGTTCCAACTATAATGACCAAGACAAATCGTTTGGTGATAAAAGGGACTTGGTTTCACTAATTTGAATGAAAGTATTGCGCATTTCTTATTTTGGTTTGGTTTTAAAAGGTACCAAGTCGCTTGACTTAGTACCTTTTGTAATTAGCGATTTTAATTAACACTTTTTAGTTGGTACTGAATTGTTATTGTTAAGAATTACGGTTTAAGTGAATATTATTTTAAACAATGTCGACTAGTGAAAATGAATTTTACAGTGAAAGTGAGCTAAATGAACCATCAAAAAAACGAAGAGGCGTTCGAAATGATCAAAAAGTAGAGAAAAGTAAACAAAGCTTATTTTTAAAAAGGACTGCTGCAAAAGGACCAAACGAAGTATGCTCTTTATAAATCCTTTATATTAGTTTCACCTTTCGGCTTGCTTGCTTGAATACAGGTACGGCAAAACTTAGAAAGTCAAATTTGACCCAGTTCGTGCTATTCAATCGAGCTGAAAATTTTCACATGGATTTGTCCCCGATGCAATACACTTTGCCAAAAAAATTTTTCCAAATTTTCATATTTTCCGAGAAAAAAAGTGAAAAAATTTAATTTTTATGGTTCTATTAAAAAAAAATTACCTGTAAACTATTTATTACGTATCCAATTAGTACACTAATTGGTGTACCTATATAGTATTTTGTGCTATAATCTTTATTCATTGTCAATAATTCCAATCACAGTCATGGGGAAAAAGGATGAAACTACAACACAACGTCAACGATGATAAATAACTGCTGGGCCCAATGATTATTTTATAAAATCGAGTATTCTTTTTCTTTTTCTATTTCACAGTACCACCATATACTTCATAATAAAGAAATGCTAGGAGTGATTAAAGTACATGATTGCATAAATTTAAAATACATTTTGGACTTATTTAAATTGAATTTTTTTTTATAAATCTACACTTTGGGGAGGGGGGAGATAGCTCAAAGAGTTCTTTACATATTTTTTAATTAATTCTTTGCCATTGCTAGGAAATTCAATTCAAACCAGGCTACTAAAGTTTTATTAAATGCACTTATTTTTATATTATTATTGAATTTTAAACAATAATAACTTAAGTGATGGGTATCTTTAGACACAGAAAAAAATCTCTATAAATTGAGACCTTTCTCATTCTTATCCGTTGAATCTAAAAAAATTAATTTTGAATGTTATTTCCCTATGTTCGGAGGAACGGTCGGGTCGGTCACCCGGTATATTAGTACTATGTCTTTCGATCTTTTTTATTTCCAAATAACTTTAAAAATTTTAGCGTTAAATATGAAAGTGGTATCTTCAGAGGTTTCTTACATTATAATTTAGAAAAAGAATTTTTCGATCAATGAACATTGATTTGGATATTACTTTTTTTGCATTTTTTTTTCCTACTTTATGTAAAATTACTGTAAAATGAAAATTATTTGTTTGATGCAATATTTATTATTATTATAATGTAGAGTGTAATTTTAGGGGCAGGGGGGAAACCAATTTTAAAATATGAATATTTACGAAAAAAATTATTCAAATACAAAATTAGCTATACATTTTTGAGCTTTAATTTAAAAATAAAAATTGGGAATTTAGTAAATTTTTTTTCAAATTTTTGGATTATTTTAGGAATTTGGAATACATTTTTAAAAATTAAAACTATTTAGAATTTTAGGACATGTGGGAGGCCTGTCCTTAGAAGTAAAAAGCGTATTTTTTATATTAATACAAGGAAAAATTTTTTAATAATAATTTATCAATCTGACAAAAATTAACAATGCTAACATAATCAGTACTGATAATTTTGATGCGCAGGGTATAATCGATTTCAGAACCCTGCAGTTATTAGAAATATTAGTTCGCTATTTTACACGGTAGATGTTAGCAGTTGACGGTTTGTGCACGTGTGTGACAGATTCCAATGTTGACTTTGCGATTAGTGAGTATTTTGAATTTTATTTAAATTATCAAACTTGTCATTAAAAAGCACGTTATACTGCTTACCATTATATCATAATTTAATTAAGCGGTCGTTACTGGACGTCTTTCTACATTTAGACGTTAAAATCAAAAACGCAAGACATTTATTGAACCGACTTGAACCGTGATTTTTAGGTTATGTAGTCGTTGTTTTCTCTTATTACGAATAAACTGTACATTATACATTACTTGCGTTTTAAATTTCTACGAACATTTAACATTTTAAACCAGCTATAAATGATATAAGAGCTAATTAATAAACAGTCTCATTTTTTGAAAATCTATACTCGTGCAAGTAACGTAAGTACCTTATAATCGGTTTTATGCATTCAGGGGCGGACTAAAATCAAGATTTAAAGTCGATAGGAACCAATATTTGAACAAATTATTGAAAAACTAATCAAAATAATTAAATAATACTACCTATATAAAATTTAAATTTCTAACAATTACCGTTTAGCATAAAAAATCCTGAAATTAACACAAAAATTTGCCATTATATGCAGACACGGACTAGCAGTATTTTTTCAGTGCCAATATTTTTTGTAGGGGTCCGTTGCAATGACAAATCTGAAAACACTTTCTTCTGTAAAACAGCTTTTCTTCGAGATATTTTGAACTTCTGCTGAATTGATCTATTATGACGCCGACCGAAGGTGTTAAATCCCATTTTGTGGTTATTATATTTAATAATTCCAATAATTCATAGCTTATTGATGATCGTAATCAACTTTTGATTATTTTTAATTTGTTGGAATTGAGAGGGCCCAGTCCAGCTTACACCGAGGGGCCCGGAATGCTATAGTGCTCAGCACCCCTGATTAGTCCGCGTCTGATTATATGCATTAATCTTAAATATAAGCATTGAGAAGACTTTTTTGAAAAGAAATTGATTTGAAAAGTAATAACACAATAAAATAATTACTATACATCATTTCTAAAAAATGCGATTATTAATTTAATGTATTTCTAAATTTTTTAAATTTAAATTTGGAAAAACTGCTTTCTACCTCCACAGATGTAATTTAGGCGTTCTAAAATTTCACAATAAGGTTTTGTGGTATTTTAAGGTTAATTTTATTATCAAAATATTATTATCAAAACACTAGTTATTTGCTTTAATGTATTGAATCCAATATTTTTTGCCAATACTTCGTTTAATTTTTTATTTATTGCTCTCCCTATATCTTCTGAAACTTTTGAAGTGGCAGTTTAAAAGATATTTACTTCATCTATAGCTTCTGTTAAAGGAAGGTCTCATATTTCCTAATAGATGAACTAATGTAGCTATAATGCGCTTCTCTAAAAGTTAATTTTTGTTAAAACTCCTTTTATTTAATAATTTAGTTTAGTCGGCAGTGCACTTACTGCGATTTAAATTTCAAACCTATTTATTAAATTTCTAAACTAGATTCCGGATTCCGGGCTAAAATAAATGTTGGAATTTACGTATCAACTGCAATTTTTTTTTAATTTATCGAAAATGTGTTAAAATAAGCACTAAAAAAACTTAAAATTAAATCTAAGCATAAAAGTATCAAAATAAGCATATAAGTATAAACAATAGCGCCAAATGACGTATTTTGTCAAATTCATTGACATCCATAATAATTGCACTTCTGCTATCAATATTGATGAATAACAACTTTTCTTGAAATCCGTACTTTACTTATTAGTGTGAATTGGAGCAGTGGTTTGCAATCATTTTTTAAGAAACTATTAAAAATCATATGAAAGTACCAAATGAGCACTTGTCATTATGATAGAATGGCAAGGGGTAAATATCTCAAAATAATTTTGTGCCATGAACATCATTGGAATTCCAAAGATTTCCAACAAGGGGAAAGAAATTTTGTTAAAATTTGTAAAATATACCTAAATTCTTATCAAAAAATATGTATTTACCCTCTCCCAGCCAGCCTTGTTTACCTCCATGAATTTTTCTTGAATCTGCTCTTGTGTACAAGTGAAGGACACTTTTAGGAAATCCAAGGAATTCTTAATAGGAAATACAAGGAAATCTTAAGAATACTATAGATAGGCTTTTTTATTTTTTCAATTTTTTGAGATTTTCTTGGCTTTATTAAGATTTTCCGAGATTTCTTAAGATGTCTTAGAATTTTCTACATTTTTTCGGATTCCTCATTTTCTAAAATTTCTTAATATCCCGAAATTTTTTTGGATTATATTTTGATATTTTGTTGGATTTTCTTGTATTTTTGTTTTTTCTTAAAATATCCTAGAATTTTATACGTTTCCTTAAATTTTCCTCTTCTTGAATTTCACCGGAGTTATCTTAGGAAATTTTAAGAATACTCCAGATGAGCCTTTTAAATTTTTAAATTTTCCTAAAATATTCTGAATATTCTAAATTTTCCTCGAATTTCCCATTTTCTAAGTTTGCCTGGTAAGGGCGACTGGAAGGAGGGAGGACAACCGTGTATATCTAACCCCCTCCTTATGCAGGATTTCCACTGAATTTTCCAAATCAAATTCCTTGACGTTTCCAAGTTTTCCCTGACAAAGAATACAATTTTAGATAAATCGGAAGATAAAAAAAAATTTTAATGTTAAAATGAAATAAATGTAATTTTTTTTTTTAATTTTAAAATCTTAAAATTTAAAAAAATTTAATTTTTTTACAAAGTTATTTTAAAATTAAAATTTTTCATTTAAATTAAATATTGATTTTCTGAACGGTTGGGTTCATGGTTTGGATTATGATTCCTGAATAAAATCTGATGCTGATTTTATTCATTTTTTTTGCAGAGGTTTCTATAAATCTGTGCGTCGAGGGCAAGAGTATTACGTGTATCAATATGTGTTTACAATACTTTTCTTCCCAATAATATCATTAGAGTATCGGAGTATAAATTTAATACTTAATTAAATTTTAATAATTTCCTCAAATGCGAATAACAGGTACCGAGCTTGATTCTTCTTCTAATACGTGCCTGTTACTGAGAGTATAACATTGCCATACGTATTACTGCTAAGGGAACTTGAAAAATAAAAATGAAAAAATTAAATTTTTTAAAATATCTACCCATCAAATTAAGCAATCATCTGCAAGGATTATTGCATTTCCAATCCTTTGAAAGGATTGTTTATGTAGGACGAAGAGTTTTTCATATATTACTCTCGATCAACATTACCACTTTTTATTTTAGTATGATGCTTCAATATATTTTAAAATTATTTCTTTGTTAAAATTCAAATCTCTTTGTACGTAACTACGTACTATTATGTTCGATGTACGTATGCACGTATAACCCTAGTACGTGTACAGCGTGTCTTCAGATTAACTTTACAATAGTGCCAATAGTCGGCTCATGATGCTTTGACAAGCAGAGTCCTTTGACACGAGGCAAATCAAGTATGAATAATATAAACGGTTTTATTTATTACATTGTTCTAGAATTCATTCGGTTTGAATTTTATAATTGAATTTAGCTTGGCGGTGTTTATCGGTAATTCTTACTTTTTTCAAATTGTCAAGTAAGGCCAACCTTATACAGAGTTATTAAAATAGGTTTGATTCATAATATTCATGGTTATACAAATGCTTTTCCCTGATCCTACCCAATTTGGATTCATTCCTGCGTTGTAAAATATAATAAACACGGGAAACCATGCAATAAATTTGAAACTGAACATTTATATACTACATACTATATCCAGTTGTCTTTTTAATATTATCTTGAAAAAAGCTCAGTTAAAAATATATTTTGTGTTTGTCGTTCACAAGTTTATGTTAGGGCCCAACTACGGTATGCTCGAAACTTTATTTTTATTTTTTCTTCAAATGAAAGCCTCGGATATCACCTCTTAGAATGTTGCTAGCCCTAAAATCTCTTTTTTAATTAAACTATTAAACTTGGTAAAATTGTGAAAAATAAAAAATATAGTAACCTCTATAAAGAAATGAAAAACTAATAAAAGAATGCTCACATTTTGTTCAACAGCCCTCTGATATGGAGGCGGTAGAGCGTATAGGTTGCTTAATGCACTGGCCGCTAAATTTTGCAATAGTAACCAGCTCTCAAATATCCTGCGTGAACGGTCACACAAATAGTAAACTACAGAGTAAATGTGGATTAAAAGATAATTGGCTCGTAAGGAAGATTGTGATTAAAATATTGATTTATGTAGATTATCGATAAATACACAGGGAGAAATATGTGTTACTAATTGACATAATATTGTGCAGAAAAATTACACAATTACGTACTCTTTCTGGACAATTGTGTGGAATTGAAAGTAGTAAAATTGACCCTACGACAATACAAGCCTCTATCTTTCAAACTTGAAAATGTAAAAAAATGAACTTATTAAAAGTCTATCTATTTTGAATTTACTTATTTACAAAATAAATGACACTTGAACACTTAAATCGGAAATAACTATTCTATTTTTTGTACAAAATTTTGTATAAAGGCGGAGTCTTATTAAAGCTCTAGGGGTCATAGAGTAACAGCCAAAAATCGGTTAGTTTCTTTTCTTTCCTTCCCAATCTTGGAATAAGAATTTTTTTGAAGAAAATTACGTTATATATTATCTACTTTTCTACTTCATTAAATTTTCTACAAAATTTGTAGAAAAATTCTTCATTTTCAAATATCCCAATATCTCAATTTTTCATTTTAAATACAATAGCGTGCTTATCCTGGAAGGGCAAGAGAATAAGAACATTCTGTAAACGCAAATCTATATTATATTCAAATATGAACAAATCAATAACAAATTTTATTTTTAAATATTAAAACATACAAAAAAATAAACAGACCTCATGAAAATTTTTTGATAAATTATTGTTTATTTAAATAGCGATTACAGTAATGTTTGCTTTTATTTGTTTCTTTGGGGAAATTTGTTTTAACTTATTTCTTTATTTTTTTTCCGAAAATAAAAATTGTTTTCTCCGCAACCATACTACACTTTCTTATAAATTCACATTGTGAACTATAGTATAAAGTATAAACTATAGTAAATTATTAAGTGAAAAGACTGAAAAAACGAATCAAATATGAATAGGTATTAGGTATTATAAAATAAAAAAGTTGTAACATTTTCTAATCAGTTTTCTAATGGCATATGCAGTGATATCCATATTTAAATATTTGGTATCGGATTCAAACGCATAACAAAGCCTCACACACAGATATTTCTGTAGATAGCCATTTTGTATTCAGAAGACTTCGAATCTTGTAATGTACCGATTTACATCAAAATCTGAAAATAAAATTTATTCGAAGCAATACTTTCCTATATTGCGCATGATAACGTAAAAATATTACAGCCGATCGCAATCTTGACGTTTTGCATAGAAAAAACTGCAAAAAAGGCGGTCAATTTGCCCTAATTATAGTTTAGAAGTTTTCCGTAAAGCTCTTTTACTGATACTACGTTTACATAAAATGGGTCTAAACTGCGCAATTTTCTAGTTAAAGCCTTCATAATCAAAAGTTATTACGCATATTATGCAACATCGAAAAAAATTCAATTTTTTTTGAAAAGTAGTATGTTTCAGAAATTATTTCGATTTTATTAATCTTCTAAAAGTGACATCCTGCTTGACACGTTACACATTTTTCGTTTAGTATTTGTTCAAATTATGTCCAAAATAGTATCTCTTGCCAATTCTTTGCGCTTGAATTGCTGGTATGTAGTTGTGCTTGACGACATGTCAATTGTGCCATATTTTTAAATAAAGTTATTCAAGCGAAGACAATAATATTCCGATATGAGATACTTGAAAGCTCTTCCAAGTTTTCAATCAAATTGACATAAGTTAATTTAAATTTCTTTTATTTTAATAAATTGAGCTTTTGTCGTCAGATATTTATACTTTATTGTCAGACGTATACATAGGACCTACTATCGATCTGCACCTTGGACTACTTGTCTCAAGTTAAATTATGTTTCCTAATTTTTCAACCTTTAATTTCCTCCATAAATTCGCACAAACACTTATCAGTTACACTTATCTTGAAAAGGAATTAATTCTGCAAGTGCATTTGCAATAATCTTAAAATAAAACACATAATTGGGTAGGTTTTAAAGTTCTTTAAAATGTGAATTACTTTATTGTGCCTCGAGGTTGTGATAAAATCGGATTCCGTGACAATATCTAAGCATTAAATAAATACACGGGTAATATTTTAGGGAGTTCGTAATTACGATTGGGTTAATCTTCAAGATTTAAAGCAGCGATTACTAGTTAATGGTGTTTTGGTTTAGTAATTTTCGAATTGTTATAAAATTATTAATGGTCGATGTCTGCTTAACAATTTAATTTATCTTATTTGTATAATACCTGATTGATTGTTTATTTATTTTTTTTCAAGGTATTGCAACAAAAAACTAATTCGATAGTTAGACAAATAAGAAAACCATCGACGAAAAACCGAAGTAGTGTATTTGTTAAAAATACAACCAGTGATATCGTGGAAAATTGGTGCTCAAATAAAAATAAGTTACTTTTAGTGAAAAAATTTTATTCGAAAGTCGTAATGGATAAATACGCCGACGTAGCATTACAGTGCGGCAATTCGCTAACCGTAGACGAGGAAAATATCGTAGTAACAAGAAAAAGTTTCTCTCCTGTTCCTATTGAATTTATCAAAACGGCAGATGCATTCGAGGATGACGAAAAGGTGGAATTTGATGTTGAGGTAAGATCCATTTATTAATACATTCGTTTATAGCTATTTGAGAGTGATGAAAATTTTTTATCTCTAAATTTAATTAGATTTTCTCAGTAGGCTTCTTCTTATTCTTACAAGCTTTTGAATCACTTTTTTCGAGCTTATGAATATCAAAGTGGATTGGCGAATTTATTATAAATCTTTGAACAGCTTACATTACACCAGAATGTGGTTGAACTTTATATCACAATACATAAATCTTAAGAAACATACCGAAATTTTTGAGAGGCCTTGTTCTCTATCTTTTTAATGTTGTTTTACTCTTTTCACAAGAGTGTTTAGTATGGCAGTAACGTTCTCATCGTTTGTCAACTGTCGTTGGTCGAGTATTCTTTGGTATTCTGGAAATATCGGGTTCAATATAAGGCGTTACTTTTTATTTTATCGATAGTGCTGATTTAAAGTTTTTTAATGCCTATTGTAGCTTAAAAATTGCATGCAATAATTTTATGATAGGTTTTAGAGGTCTCAAGCTCTCTTGGTGCGGGATATTTCGTTTATAACTGATGGAAAATTTTTATTTCACTATTATTTTTTGCAAAGTCGAATTTTGAATTATTTTTAATGTAAATGTCAAGTATATGTAAATATTGTATAAAACAACATTAACTGCGAGCGAGTTCTCATTGTTTCAAGTTTTATGGCGTATTTGTAAGTTTTAACTTTTTCAAGTTTTTCTCAAGTTTATAAGAAATATTTGACTTTTAAATATCAGATTGTCACAGCTCCCAGGATTTATTTAGAAAGTTATCGATAAAATAATTCAACAATAAAATTTTACTTCAGTTCTAATTTGATCGAATCTGGATTGCAAATAGAACAAACTAATTGCTTTTTCGAAAGTTTAATTTTAAAAGGCAACACATTTAAATTTGCTGTTTTGAAGTACAGAAATTGAATTACTTAATTTAAAATTTCATTAATAAAGCTCGACTCGATATGCTTATGCAATATTTTTATAACTTAATTTAATAAATTTGCTGTTGAAAATATTCCAATTCCTACTCTTTTAACGAAAATTTAAACGGTTAATTAAAAATGCAATACTAAAGCAGTCAAATAAATTTTCAAAGAGATTCTAGCGTGCAGTCGAAATATTGCGACCTCAAATGGACAAAAAACGTGGGGACGGCGCAAAACTCTTCCACCTAAGGTAATAGATGTTGATATTTCTCGAATTGTTGATTTTTCTACAACAAAAATACTGTTACCTAATTTATTTTTCAGTTTTCTTAAATTAAAGCAGTTCATATTTTTCTTCTTTTCCTAAATAAACTGCAATTCGTTTATTTGGTTATAAAGCGAACGATTGCTTTTATATTATACTAGCACAATTTCTAACAAACGTGTTGCGCCCAAAAAAAATTCTACCGGATTTTCTAGTTATAAATTTGATGATAAAAAGAAATTATCCGCATTGCATGCTGAAACGCAAGGTTAATTAAACTTCGAAAGACTGCAGTCGTATTTACTGTTTCCACAGAAACATTGCGTTCTGCATACAAAGCACTATCTCTTGACATGAAAATAACATGCCTTAATTCAATTAGTTAGGTTAGTATAATTAATTGGCTTTACATTTGCGGAAAACAAGTAGATAGGATTACTTGTAGTAGCAATTTGTACACGATTGATTATCGAGTTGTAATTAAATCAGTACCATAATCATTTAGTATTTTTCCGAATATATTATAGATTGACGTAAAGTAATCGGAATACTAAGCCTTTGCGCAGAGTCTTACCTAAGCTAACTCTTAATCGCGGTTTGCACGTTTGTCTGCGTTTTATGAATAATTATACGGTGTTTTATTTAAACTTACAAAACAGTGTTAATTCGTAGAAATACAAAACAAATAAATTTGAGGACATTAAATTAACGACAGTCTTAAAATACATTTGGCTTTCCCTAGATCTTTTCTAATTCTTGCTTTCATTTGCTTTGTGTTCTTAAATAGGCCACAAATCCCTAAGGAAAACGAACTAAATCACCTAATTGTAGATCGTAAAAGTTAAATGAGCTGTCGTTAATTACTTAGTGCCGGCTACTCTATATTATAAAGGACGTCAGCAGAAATACTCAGATTATAGCTTAGATATACTACAAAGAAGAATAATTAATTTGGTAGTTTTCTATTTCTGTATTAAACATGATTATTAGTTAATCTTTGATGACCAAAAAGAACTTCCGAACCGAACAGTCTAAAATCTGCCAAATTAACAATTTTGAGGTAGAAGTTGACATTAATTGCGTTCATATTTCTAAAGCATTACAATTAAATTTATTGTTGTGCAAATTTAATGAAAGCATACAATGTTTATTGTAATTTGACTTATATTGTTGATCTTGCTTACGAGCTTAATGAGACACATACAACTTTTGCGCCTCATTTACTTTCATAGAGCTAACAAATGAGCCTCAAAGTACTTGGCCATTACGCTTGCATTATTAAATTATGAATTGTATGAATTTATTATTTATTTTTTTATAAGAAAATTTTTCTTTTTTATTATGTAGCACATTTGCTCCACAAATAACATGTAAAAAGAAACTTGCACCACTTCAACTTGTAGAATGTAATGGCTACTCTAATAGATGGCAGCATTTACTTCTACACTAAAAGAAATTCTAGAAATTACTTTCAAAATTAGAAAATATAATAAATATTTTAGTTTGCATTTTATTGACCTGGCCCAAACAATATTATTTTACTTCAAGTTTTAATCTTCTTGGCGGAAAATTTATTTCTTGCGTTATTACAATTCTCTCAGAAAATGAAGCGAACCCCCATGAGAAGAAGTAAATCAAAATTGATAGGGAAAATTGAGAAATATTGAGAATGTATGTCACCAGATTATTACATCAATGCATAATTTTGAATAATATCCCAGTCAATAAAAATAACGTTTACTATAATTGACCAATTGTTGCATTGTCACCAATAAAAATATTGCTGAATTATGCGCTTCTTATTTAAAAAGGAACTTTTCAACCAACTTCGTAAATGAAATGCTTCATGAAACATTTAAATGATGACATATTTGTAGGTTTATGGTGTCGGGAGAAACGATTAGCCTGTGATGAGGTGTGATTGGATTCTAAACTGCTAATTAGCATTATTTAATTTCTCACATATTTTCTTAATTACTCTTTTAAATACATGAAAACTTGTCAGGATTACCGGGTTACAATATTCATATTTCATCACATTTGAAATGAATTATTGGGGATAAAATTTTGTACGTTGAGTATTACTAAATTACTCATTTATCGTTCTATTTTATACCTACAGCGACGTAATTTATAACATTTTAATTTTTTTTATACTTTTATTCCGAGTGCTTTATTTATTTTGATACTTTTTCAGTTTTGGTATCTCTCGCATGATAAATAGTCAAACGCTGAAATTTGTCTCGTAACATTTGTTGTGATATAAAAACGTTTCGTATATAAAAACGTTACTACTTCCGAATTTTGGAACGTCTACACCAGTGCTTAGGAAAATCCTTACTTGTAATGGTTGTCATTTCCTAGTTCAGTTTTTGTATACTTCAGTGCACTGCTTTTTTTCGCAATTCGTTCTAAAAGCGTTTAGAATGTTTAAATTTTGTTATAGGTACCTACACTAAAGGAAAACTAATGTAAAGTATTTTTCAGAAAGTTTTACTATAAATAGAACTTGGTACAAACAGAACTAAAAAATATAAAATAAAACATTTTGAACTATTTAGTGCAGTCCAGTTGTAATAGCTTTTAATATATTGAATATAGTAGATAGTAATTGCATTTATTCGCAATTTTGACGTAATTTATTGGAATTTATTGTAGCAACAAACAAATATATAAAACTAAATTTTCCGCACACCTAGGAAGAAAAATATGCTTTCTTGGAGATAAGCAAAGTTTTTCATACTTCAAGTTACATTAGCTTAAATTTGTAAAATGTGGAGCCCACCCTGATGTAATACTAGCTTGTACTGTTGCGGCAGCGACGGTCGCAGATCCTTCTTGTAAGTAAATACCCTTTCGTCATTTATGTAATTCGGCAAAAAAGAGAATCGAAAGTTAACAGTCAAACGATGGTTTATCATAAGACAAAAATTTTATTTGGATACGCAGTTTTTTCTTTATTGTATTGATATGGTTACAGCTGATGCATTTGTTATCAAACTTACGTTCTGTTGGTTTTGCATAAGTACCATTACGTATTGACAGGGGATATAGTAGACTTGATTTGAGAGTCTCAAAGGATGAGGGTTCTGGATTTGTAAAAATTTTTATATGCAATTGTACTTTTTCTCCATTTTGGTGAGAAGTTCCAATTTTAATTACTTAATATGTAAACAAAAGCTTCCTTCTTTAAGATAAGAAAGTTTTGAAGTACAATTGACAACGATCATAATACACTTAAATAAACTTAGTAATTACATTTACAATTCTCTAACAAATGTAACGAAGTTGATGATGAGAATATCAGAAGGTGTCTTTGGTTGTTCGGAAGTGTATGGCATTGAAACCGCAGCTACTTGTAAACTCAAGGAAGTGTCACGTCACGAACATTAACAGACATACCAACATTAAGAACAATTTCATGCACATGCTTATCAACATTATCCAGTTTCAGTTACCAACATCAACTATACTGTATTTTATTATTATTTAATTATTAGTAGTTAGTAGTACCAGTTATTTAATCCATAAATTCTGGTAAAATGTATTTTTGCTGATGGTCAATAGGTCATTGGTGTATACAATACCCTTGTGTCTGTGCGTACCTAGTCTTATGTTCGGCACAGTGTGATTACATCACGTTTGAGCTTAGCAAAAGGGACACATACACTGGATACAATATTACAGCCACCTGAGACCACAACGCGCAACAAAGAGGAAACTTAACTACGATAACTTCAAAATTTCTAAATTGCATTCGACTGAATTTTCGCTATTAAAATTTTACGATCTTACGAACCATTATTATTCGCTGACATGTTAACGTCTTAGACTTAACCTTAGACAATGGCATTGTTTAGTTCAAGGAATGGCTTAGTATTGATTATGGCTATTCAAATGTTAAACAGATAATATGAATTTATAATTTTTTATTTGGTTGATAGACATGAATAGTTGCATTGATATTAATTTCTCTGTGAAATTCCAATGACAGATAGTATGTTTTGCTCATTTCATAACTTAGTTTGCAATGTAATTTAATTATTAAAAAACTTCTAATTCGAAGACAATTATTATTGTCATTCTTATGTA
This sequence comes from Cantharis flavilabris, assembly GCA_949152465.1. Lineage (NCBI taxonomy): Eukaryota > Metazoa > Arthropoda > Insecta > Coleoptera > Cantharidae > Cantharis > Cantharis flavilabris. The sequence goes on from OX424435.1 coordinate 17,185,050, forward strand.
GGCAACTGCCTATTCCAATCAGTTCCACGTAGAAAGGAAATTTTAATGTAATAGAACAAATTCAGCTCACAACGCATTCTTTACATTTTTTTAAGATTAACTACTACTTTAGTTTTCAATATTCAATCAAAATTAGTAACATAACCTCACTACAACTAAAGTTGAAATATAGTGTAGGTTGCCTATTTTCAGGCGTTAAAAATGCAATTAAATTTTGTTAGAAATTTTACTAATGTAATATGAATACTAAATTTAGGTTCGTACTGGCCCTACTTAAAAATTCAGAGGAAAAAAATGTATTTTTATTTAATCTTATATTCTATTTATAGTATACAAATTGTTTTAAAGTAAAATTATTTTATGGTTAAAGCGTTAATTGTTTCTAATAAATTAAATAATGCTAAGTGTAATTTAATCTTTGTAGTATTTCTCAGAAAGAAATATTTCTGCCTAGCTTTTAAATTTTGGTTTCACTTCGATTTTATAAAAGTTTTACAGAATATTGGTGTATGCTTGGAAAACAGTAAATAAGCGATATATTGAACTTTTTCAAATACCACTATTCCTATGAGAACTTACAACTTACCAGCAAGTCTAGATGTAGTAGAAGTTTTCCTTGATCCTGGGGTTAAATAAATTCGCAATATCGATGCTATAGAAATAGCCCGAAGTTAAAAACTATTGCGGTTTTTATTTTATGCTCGAAAACTATTTCATTTCTGCAAAATTGTTTTTAACTTTATAAACGTATTTTAAGCTTGAACTACCCCACTTGTGAGTTCCATAACAAGTCTTAAACGTATTTTAATTTTATAAAAATTTCTTAGATTGTGAACCGATGATTTTCTTATATTTAAAGTTGCGGACTTCAAATTGCACTTTTCTTTTTTCTGAAAGCTTGCGTCGGATGTAAGAGCTAATTATTTTTTTAATTTAATTTGGTCTGTAGGATGTACAAGATGAAAAAGTTTTACGACATAGATTTGAAATTAAAGTTTTAATAATTTAACTTGGAAGTATTTTTACTTAGGAAGTTTAAATAAAAGCTTTCAGAAAAACTCAAAAGCTTTGATGCAAATAAATATTACGATTTTAAAAACGTTAATTTTTAACAAAGACAAATATTCCGAAATCTCTTGGTTCTAGTCTATCTTTTGATTTTGAAATTTGCTACTCTGGGTGTTCATGAAAGCAAATAATTTTCATTAAACTAAGTTGTTATTTACACGTTTTCCCACATGAATTTAAGCTCAAATGAAAATCGTTTATTAATAGAAACTCCATATTGTACTGCCCCCATCTTACGTAGTAGTTAATTACTTATTAGGATGGACGTCTTCTTCGCATTATACCCAAGATGCTACTACACAAAATAAATAAGTTATGATTTATGTTTTATTTAGATATCGAATCAAAGTAGATAAATATTGCGTTGTAAAGCCTGTGGAATTTATTTTACATTATTGGCTCAATTGATATTCATCGTTTTTCGTAAACATTTAAACTTTCAAATCGAAGTATGAAAATGTGAATGTTTTTATTTCATTTTTTCTTATCCTATACCAATGCGTGATATAATATTTTCACAAAAATTTTATTTTAAAATTTGTTGATCGTCGAAATTGTTAACCCAAATTTGCTTTGCTATTTTACAATGACGTTGTTCAATTTAGTTTCTACAGTGAAATCGTTTTTTAATTTTAAATTTCTTATTCAAAGTCGATAGACAACTAACGGAAATTAATTTCAGCAACAGGTTGGATTTTTTTATTCAAATGTACTTGAAAGTTATTACGAAATCAGTTTGAAATGAAAAATGTAATAAATGAAATTTCTTTTACAATTCGCACCTTGTATTATTTTATGCAAGAAGTGGTTTCTTATTCTATTTAATTTAATGTTCAGTTAGGTATTCGTCTTTTTCAAATTAATTTTAAGTTAAGCGTTCTTTGTCTTACGAAATATTCGTTTGTGAAATGTGAAAAATTTTAAATTTTCTAGGGTTGCACCTAGAACAAGATTGATATAACACATCGCTCAATAAGTCCGTAGGATGACATATAGATGGCAACACAAATACAGAATACTTATGATTTTTAGAAAGTGGCAACCTTCAAACGATAACCTGTCAAAATTTCATGACATTCGGACTATTATTTACCAAGTTACAGTGTGAACAATTAAATCAACTTTTGTGAATTGAAAAAAATGGAAAAATCTGAATTTCGTGTGCTCATTAAGCATTGCTTTTTGATGGGAAAAAATACGGTGCAAACTAAACAGTGGCTTGACAAATGTTATCCGGACTCTGCTCCATCGAGGCAAATGGTTGAGAAGTGGTTTGGTGACTTTAAACGTGGTCGTACGAGCACCGATGATGCTGAACGTTCCGGTCGCCCAAATTCGGCAGTTACTGAAGAAAACATACAAAAAGTCCACAAAATCGTCTTATCCGACCGCAAATTGAAATTGAAGGAGATTGCTGAGGCCGTAAAGATATCTGAAGGCAGTGTGTTTACCATTTTGCATGAACATTTGGGTATGCGGAAGCTTTGTTCGAAATGGGTGCCGCGTTTGCTAACACCGGACCAAAAACAACAACGAATCGATGATTCTGAGGCATGTTTGGCCCTATTTAACCGTGATAAAAAGGATTTTTTGCGTCGCTATGTCACAATGGACGAAACATGGATCCACCACTTCAATCCTAAGTCAAGTCGGCAGTCGGCTGAGTGGACATCAGCCGGTGAAAGCCGCCCAAAGCGCCCAAAGACTCAAATCTCTGCTGGCAAGGTTATGGCCTCCGTATTCTGGGATAGTCATGGTATATTGTTCATAGACTATCTTGAGAAAGGTAAAACAATCAACAGCGAATATTACATGGCATTATTGGAACGATTGAAGGCTGAAATCGACGCAAAACGACCGCACATGAAGAAGAAAAAAATTCTCTTTCATCAAGACAATGCACCATGTCACAAGTCGATGAAAACGATGGTGAAAATGAATGAATTGCACTTCGAATTGTTGCCCCATCCACCGTACTCGCCAGATTTGGCCCCCAGCGATTATTGGCTGTTCTCGGATCTCAAAAGGATGCTCCAGGGAAAGAGATTTGGATCGAATGATGAGGTCATCGCCGAAACTGAGGCATATTTTGAAGGGAAAGATAAATCGTTCTACAAACATGGTATCGAAAAGTTAGAGAAGCGTTGGACTGACTGTATCGCCTCAAAAGGAAACTATATTGATGAATAAATTCAAATTATGTCAAAATATTGTTGTTTTATTAGCTATCCTACGGACTTATTGAGCGATGTGTTAAACAATTTATAACATTAGTGTTGCTTATTTAACCTATTTGATTATGTAATACATAATAAGCCCTTTAGAAATGTCTTAGGCAGATGTTTTACTTCTCATTGCACAGAACTTAGTTAGGATTACTAAATCAATTATAAACTACAATTAATTAAGTAATAAAACTGAATTTATGGAAACCAGAAATGATTTTAACTTCTATGTAATACAATTTACCACATCAGGTGTAAAAAAACTGTAAGTTACAGAAAGCCATAGATAATTTAAATTTTTGGCGCAACCCATTTGTAAGTAATTAATTAAACCTAAAATCATCGTCTGATGTCACCCAGAACACAAACGGTAATGGAACACTAGTCGTTTTTACATAATGCCTTGTACACATCAGCGAACAAAGATGATGCTGTATAATATACTTACAGTGTATTTTATTTGTGATAACCTGAAAACTTAAAAACATTTTAATTCTAAAAAGTATAGTTGTGCATATTGGTTAACATCTTGGTTAAGTAAAACTGAACTGCCGGGACTCTATTATCGAGCTCACTCGATTTGATTCGTCTATTAATAATTATGTTTCGACTAATCAGAGAGTACGAATATTTCAAATCAAATCGTGTGAGCTCGAGAATCTAGTGGTTAAATAAGTAACCTCTCTTACGATGTAATATGTCTACGCTTTTTCTGCATATTAAATTTATCTGCTAATGTTACTGCAGAGAACGTCTTGATTTTTTTTATATGTACTAAAAAATGTCAAGTAATCTGTATGGTATATAATAATGTAGTATTAGACTGATTTAACGTTATGTGTTAAACAATTAACTAACTACCGATTATTATTCTATAAAATAGTAGTCGGTAGATATTACGAACAACACATCAGTATAACATCACCGGGCACCTGCAAAACTATGAATTTTTGATGAACATAACTGATTACTTTGAATTCAAGAGATAATATTTTAGTTTTAATTTTTTCTTGGTATATTTTTTGTTCAAATTCATTTAATATAAATAATTTTTATAAACAGCCACAGCTTCCGATGTTTAGTCAATAGTCCAGTAAATATGTCAGAAAATATGGGGGTTGCTGTGCAAAAGGTCGGGTAGTTTTGATTTTTTGATATGCTGTTAGTGTTGGGCCCATAACATAAAATCCAAGTTTTCCACCTCGAGGTACCATGGCGTGCCACGGGGCGCGCCACTTGCTAAAGAAATATCAAAAATTTGACCATTCCTAAGTTTTTTCACTCTATCTCGCGAATGGTCGGTTTTACTGAAAATATTACTTTAGTAAATTAAAGGAAGATAAATTTGTGACAGTTTAAGCCCAACACCAGGCATGTAGCGTAAATAATGGCCGAAATACAGACCTTTAAAATAAACCAATTTTCCAAAGATTTATGAAAATGGTTATTTTTTTTCAATATTTCCACAATATAGTTGTTTGAAGCAAACGCCGTATAGATTTAGTGAGTATGCTAGTTCATTTGCTATAAATAAGGAATAAAAGAAAGTATGAATAAAAATAAGAGAGAAAGAATATAAAGTGTGTTTTTAGGTGTTTAATTTTATAGGCTACAGAGGTTAAACAAAATTGTTAAAACATTTTTTAATCAATGCATGCCCTATTAAGAGAAAACAATTTTCTAAAAAGATTTACTGAGTCTGTTATATCTAACGTAAACTTCGGAAGTAGTTGTTAGAAATAATGAAAATAGTCTATTTAAAGTTTTCGCATTATTGATGAGCTAGGGTGGAAATGCTCAAGCTGTGCCTGATGGTCCTTGTTCTCTTCATCCAGCCGACAATTTAACTCTCCTATATCTTCAGATTTATTTATTGACGCTAGCTTGTCGTCTTGATCTTCAAAGCTCTCCTCAAATGGATTTATGTCTGTAACATTTTCGCAAGATTCTCCCAGAGAACAGGTGCATAGGGAAGAACATATAAGACCGGCTTTACGGCAACCGCATGAATTCTTGCACCCTTTCTTACAGTTGCAAGATATCATTTTAAGAAGGGATTCAGGAGCTGCATCACTATCTATTTTGCGGGGAGAGAGCCCAGATCTGGTAGGTACCCAGCCCCATTCAAGAGGGGTTTTCTCATGACCTAACCACTTCTGTATCTGAAGGTAAGATCTAAATGCATGAAATTGTGCTGCATCTACGGTTGGGAGTAAACGTGCTAGACTGGAACTTGCTTTCATTGCTGATTTTGTAAAGAGCGTGTAGCGCAAGTGATTGAGATCACATTCAGGTTCTCTGAGACTACCTCCATATAAATGGATTAGAAAAGTTTCGCCTGCCTTGGCAACTTGGTCATTGGTAGAATCAGGGTTGAGGAACACTTGCATTTTTTCTTCCAAGTGTCGGTTTTTTTCTATAAGAGAGCAAAACTTAGGGTTATTGTATTTCTTTTGACATGCAACGTGAACAGACACAGCAGTTACAGTTTTTAAAAAAAGTTCGTTGGCCTGAAGTTTTCTATTTGCACTAGAATTAATAAGAGTCTGAATCCCTCTTTCTTTTACAATTATCACTTCGCTTTCACTCAAACTGCTGTGGCATATAAAACATTTATTTATTACACAATCCATGGACGCGTCGGTCGACATTATGATTTTAACAACGCAAAAAAAAATCACTACCGAAATAATCTAGGTACATCATTGAGAAGACACAACTCTGTTGAAAATAATACAAAATACGTATATACAAAAACGATAGTTCTAAGCATATTATTTTACATATTACCTACTATGAAACTGCGAGTTTTATTGCTTGTTGAGACAGTCGAAACACGACAATTGCAGATTGCATTGCAATTGCAAACCAATTGGTTTCTTCCCTAGGACAGAAACCGTCAAGTTTCTTCCCACCTACTCAGTTTTAAATCTATCGTTTTAACCGTCAATTTATCTGACAGTGACAGTTTTTATATTTTATGAAGGTTAGATTAGTTAATGAAACTCTGAGATTCATTGCAGGTAATATGTAAAAAAGTGTTATGGCACGGGATGAAACACGATTTCAGACCAGGGTGAAGCAACACCCTGGTTTTGTTTTGTCTCTAGCCAAACAATATACTATTAACCATGCACGCACATTCGGATCATTTTAAACAACAAAGCTGACAAAAACATTACAATAGAATTAATTTGTTTTCATTTAATGACATTTGTAACAATCAGCTGATCAGTTACTGTTGCATGTTTACCAACCTATAACATTGATCCAATTGATTTTAGTTAATTTATTTTGAAGGTCTGTATTTCGGTCATTATTTACGCTACATGCCTGGTGTTGGACTTAAACTGTCACAAATGTATCCTCCTTTAATTTAATAAAGTAATATTTTTAGTAAAACCAACCGTTCACGAAATAGAGTGAAGAAACTTAGCAATGGTCAAATTTTTGATATTTCTTTAACAAGTGGCGCGCCCCGTGGCGCGCCATGGCACCTCGAGGTGGAAAACTTGGATTTTATGTTATGGGCCCAATACTAACAAACCTACCCGACCTTTTGCATACCACAATGTCTTATTTTACTGGACTATAAATAATACTATTATATTATTTTTCGTATTTTAAAATTATAATTTTCTTTCTATAAAATTAAATAAAATTTATGAATGACAATTGTAAATATTACGGACTCTAACTTACCTACAATATTTTCCTCCAGAGATTTTTTTGATACATATTTGCAAGGAATAATGTATTTCTATAAACGCGTTATGGTATAAAGTCTGAATGATTGATGTATTCAAATGCAAGTGGTTTAGCATCTTGAGGGATTTAAAATCCATAACCGCATGCATCTACGAAAGCTAACAGTAAGTAAACGATTTTTGTAAGCTGTATATATTTTTGCTTTATTTTATTCTTTTTGTTGATAGCTCTCAGAAATGTATAATTTATTGCTTGCATTTTAACAGAATCCATTACTCATAACTTCCTATTAAAATATTATTTAGACTACTAATTCCAATTACCATGTTTAAAATAACAATTAAAATTCATGTGTATTCGTATTCAGACATTCATAAATATTCAAGTAACAATTTTCATTTATAACGAAATTTTTTTGCATCAGGCGAAGTTATTTTAATAATTATTTTACTCCTGGTTTGTACTACTTTGCAAATAATAATGCAAATAAATAAGTTTTTTTCTTGACTATACCTCGATTAGAGTGAACTACCACCGTTGTATTCTAGTTATATCATGATTGGATTTGTTTCTGCAGCAGTTTGAAACTATTAGTCATATGCCTACTCTAAAATTGGTCTGAGCTTGCCTTGACATTTAAAATCCTTGTAAAAAAGGCATTGACGTAAAACTTTAAATTTTCAACGAACAAAATTTCAAAAGTAATTTCAAGAAATTGGAAATATGTAGTGTGCAGCCTTGTTCTCATGGTCCGGAAATCCATATTGCTGGTACGGAATTTCACACAATATTATTTGTGTCGAGGATGTTTTGAGCAGCTTGTGAAATTTTATTTTGTTTTTCGGGTTTTGGTTGATCTAGTTTTAACTAGGAGTAAAAATAGAGATTTTTGCCAAAAAAATCGCCAACGGACAAGTAACAATTTGTTTAATCCGTAAAATTTAATTGTTAGTTTGTAATAATTGGAATTAAAAGATAACTTTTGATGATGAGTTTGCAATATTGAATTTAGTAATTTGAAAAAAAATTAAATGATTTGAATAAAGAAAATTTTAATTTGGTAGTCAACAGATGTTAATTTGGAGATTGGATAGATTACAGAAGATGGATGGGAAATAGAATTATAACTAATCACTGGATTGGAAACTTAATTGGTTTACACGAAAATTTTGTGAAATATTTAATTAAAATTTTGTTAAAGAAACCACGAAATTTATCTATATTAAAATTTATTATAATATACATGCCAGTATCATCAGTGTGATTTAAATAATTTCAATTAAAAAATTTTTATTATAACAAAATTTGGGATTTTTGATGAATTTTTGTTTCAATTGTGATTTTTTTGGAAATCCTTTGGGAAAATTTTAATTTCTTATTACAGTTATATGTTTTGCTTAGCTCAGTCGGTGAAATTAATGCGCATGAGATTCCTACCAAGATGAAATAAAAATCAAATTTTGTATTGCAAACAAGTTATTTATTTATACTATAAATTCAATCGAATGCAAAATAAAGTTATTATAATCTCAGAAAATTGCAGTTTTCTCTATTTAAAAATGATATATAAATTTAAATAGTACTTATATTATTTCAGACTTTTGAATTAACTTATAATTATTATAATGTAATGGTCTAATAAAAAAATACTACAATAAAAAATATAACTTTATTTTTGATAGGGAGAGTTAATAATTTTTAGGATTACGTAGAATTGTTTTATTTTTACACTTGAAAACGATGACGGTGACAAATTTTACGATTGCATTCAGTTTATTTTTATTCTTGTAAGGAGTGCTGGAATAATCGAATTACTTTTCGACTAACCTAACAGTTTTAGTTCTAATCATTTAAGTGTTTTCTAAAAGTTTTAACACATTTACAATAAATTATTGAAAGCATTCGATGGAGAAATAATTTTTTATTTAAAACTATGTTAAAAATTTTAATCAAAGTAACAAAGAAATGCAATTTTAGTTTAGTGGAATTGCTGAAGACATTCCGTATAACAAACCTTTTTGAGTTAAGAAGCACAAACTGGATTTGCTCTTTAAATATTAAATTTGAGGGCTGTCTGAAATTGACCTATACAATTTTGATGGTTACAACCACCAAACCACACACTAGAGTAAATAACACAGAAGATTGTGAACTGATTTATTGTTGAAATACCTTTAAGGTGACATGAAATTTGGCAGTAAATGTACTATGTAGAGTGATGCAATATAGAAATTGAGTTCTATTTCAATATATGATAAGTTAGATTGATGAAAATTCGGTTTTGTATGCTGTAACATTATTGTTTTTCATGTCTCGGAGAAGTTTTCCAATTTTCAATCTGTAACCATCTCAGGTAATAACGATTTTTAGGTGCAGAAAAATACGACCTGTATTATTTTAATGTAATTAGGATGTGATAGATAAGGTGAAAATAGAATATAAATTTAGACCTAAAAGTGGAAATTTATTTGAATATATGTGCTACTTACAGTTGCTTTTTATGAAGCAAATAAAAATGTAGTAAAACCGCAATTTTCAGTAAATTGAATATTACAGAAACATTTCAGTGATAGATTCCCAATAGGTCTACGTAAGTTTTTATTTCTCCGGAACTGTGTTAAATAAATTATTAATTTTTAAAAGGTATAATAATTTATGCATTATGCTAATTTTTTAAATTGCCCTTAGGTGTAATTAAGATCAGACATGATGTATTCATAGTTAAAAATGCTGGAAGAGAAGTTTTCCTGTAATACGTGTTCGAGTCGTTTAAATAGAACTTTTATAATGAGAATTCTTAACAATTCAGAGCTTAGATCTTCAACTACTTTTCATCTGGTATTTTAGATAAGCAAAATTAATCAATTCGAGTTGCAGAAATCTAAATCAGCAGTTTTGTATGATTGAAATTCGTTTTGGCGACTAAATCTAAAAAGGAAATCCTACAATTTGATGCAAATCAATAGTTGTGGTATTCATATCAAATAGAATTACCTATACCAATTTGTCGAAGCGAGAAGACAAATTGGTAAACGCATAACTGTCAATTACTGAAAATGTCATTACGGATTACATTTTATGTTGTAATGAGGATTTTAATTGGTTAAAAAATCTACTTTAGGTAGTTCATTAGTCAACATTTTTGTATTGTCCAGAAGAATAGCTGTAATAACTAGATTACGCCAAATATGTTCCAGGACTTTATTCGCATGCAATGCAAATAGAAACATTTCTATTTAAATGTTAGCTATGAAAAGTAAAATTGCTCTATTGGATTAAGCACCAAAAGCTTTTTGTGGTTGTGCTGGACGGCTAAATTTTATGTCAAATGCCAGCAGTGCGAGAGCTTGTTGAATAGTTTATTCAGTTACTTGTAGTTCAGAAGAGCGCCAGATAAATGTAATAAAACACAATTTTTGTAGCTTTGACAAGAAGGAAAAACTCGGAAAAAAAATTAGAAAAAACTGTGTACCTCGGGTAGTTGTGGACAGTGTTTATGACAAACAGAAAGCTTTGTCCCGCATTATGCTAAAGAATAATCATATCAAACATTCACGATTTTATCATTTTAAAGCTTAAACATAGCATAGGTAATTTCTATATTTATAAATATATAGTATGATAGATAACATAAATGACGCAGAAGAAGAACATGTGAATCTCGAGCTATGGTTAAGGAGAATCAGGGGCAGCTGATACGAGAAGGGCGATGAGGCACACTGCCACCCCAAAATCAAAATTTTAAATAATCAGTATAAACTGAAATTACTCATTAGAAACAATATGCGCATAACGCGAACTTGATTTGGCGTGGAGCTTTTCAGAATCAACCTTCGGTATAGATAACCATATTATAAAATATTATAAAACCTAAAAAATGTTTGAAGAAATTAATGATCGTTTACAAAGTAGATTTCGTTTGGGACCTGAAGTTTGCCTTATTTCATAATTTAAAAGACATGCCTTAAGCAAACTCATTGTTTAATTTATCAAGCTTCCAGTTTTAATTTTGCCGTAACGCTACCCACTTGTCAAAGAATTTCTTAATCTTGTGAAATTTATTTTGCGAATAGCTCAAGGCAGTGGATAATAAGATTTTTATTTACATAATAATTTCTAAGTTTATTAATTTAATTTTTTATTAATAATAAATTGTAAAATTATTATTAGTCCATAAAATTCAATACGGCACGAAAATAATTTTTAGCGGATCTCTCTCGGATATTTATGTATCTGTTTTAAATTTTTAATCACATATACAAACAAAATTGAATGTAATTTTGATAAAATACAATAAGAACGAATTTGACTGAGCCATTATTTTTACTTGTAATGTGTCGACTGATATAATGCTATCAAGCATTTCAAATAGCTTCTGCTTTAAAACATTTTCAATTGTAAAAAGTTTTAAATGAAAATATCGACAAACATTGTTAGTGTGTTAACAAAATATTTCAAAATTAATTGAAATATTTCCTTTTTTTATTTAAAAATTAAATTGAAAAATATTTTACTGTACTTACCTTGCCATGTTTCAATATCTAAAACGAAATTTGGTTTAGTGAAAAAATATATGTTGGACTACGTAGAAAAATGGTTCTGGCGATGCTGGAACGGCTAAACCGCTAATCTAAACTCAAATTATTACTTTACAAACATAAATGATTTTCAATTGCAAATTTGCACAAGTTTGGAGAACGGTCGTCTGTTTTCGACTTGATATTTTTCTATGTTAATTATAATAATTTAATTGACCAAACTTTCTAAAAATCTTTTCTGCTTGGGAACGTTGCCTAAATTATTTTGCCAGTTGATTTAATCCTTTGTTACAACATTTCCGTTAATCAAGTCGTAATAATTTCGGCTGAACCTCCGTGATAAAATTATGAATAACAATGAAATTAGCAATGCGCTTCGAAAACATATTGTTGCATAATAGTAAAATATTAGCTTTATATTATTTGTTGACCTGTATTATAAGCACCGCAACAATTTCATTAAACGAAATGGCGGACCTTTATCAAAACGTAGTTATGTAATTAAATAACTAATTAATGTTACGCGGGATGCATTTATTAAAACGTTTATAGTATGTATAACATTTTCAAAATTACCACTATACTCATTTAGGACCCCTCACACTGAAATAAATGCTTCATATTCATACTTTTTTAATATAAAATTTAAAACAGTTTGGGAAAATTTTAAATTGAAATAAAAAACCAATCCTATAGCTGAAATTTCGAATATTTCTTGCGAAATAAGTTTTCAACCTTAGGACTAAATAAATATTTCATTCTCATGTTTTCCAACAATGTTTGATGTAAGATTTCTAGTCAATTTTAAAGAAAGACGTTTTATTGATATCGTGAAACTGAAGTGAAAGTTTTTTCTTATCATCAAATAAAATAAATGCGAAAGGGATCATTCGAATTATTTATTGTATGGTTGGTGTTGATAAAGCCTGCATCAGACAAAATTTTGCAAAAAGTTTTTCAAAATACATTTAATATTTTCGACAATGGGGGATTTTGGAAATTTAATTTTGGTTCAAATTATTATTTAGTATTCCGTTTATATTGTCCACGTTTAAAGAATGTCTTTGTTCTCTTTTATCTCATGCTATTTTGAGTACATCACCGCAGACAAAAATTCCAATAAAAATATGACAAATACTCCATTTGAGGAAACTGTAGTTTCATAAATGAACACTTTCGAAGTCTCGAGCATTTTAGACGAGCTTTTACTTAAGGAAGTTGGTATAGTTTTTAATAACGATGTACTTATTTTGTCGTAATTTTATTTAATACAGGATGTTCTTTTTCATTTCTAACTTTGAAAAATATGTCTGAAATTTTTCTAATTTTACTTTTTACTTTGTTTTTATTATTGAATATTTCAATAAAACTGCTGCGGGGTTTTAATCGAAAGAGCAGTTTTCCCGGTTGTTGACGCCATTACGCAAAATTCAACAATTGGAAAGCATTGCACGTACTGCAAAATAAAACTCCCTTATTTATTATTTTTTCGAGAAACTCCCTGTATTTTCAGGACACATGAGTTGCTTTGTAATCAAAATTAGAAGTCCATTGTAATATCTACTTTTTGCAAAGTTATATCTAGTGGTGGTATAATTGGTTCTAAATAATGTATTATCATTTTCAAGTAACTTATCCATGCATTCATTAGGGAGTAGTTTACTATTGTTAGTTATTAACGAATTAATTAATAGTGTTGAGTACACATAAATTTCGTAGGCAGTACCCTTAAGTTTTAAGTGTCAATTGCCTGAATTGGTAAACATCTAATTAACTGTGGCAGCGAAGCCTTAAATTGGAAAGTTTCATTCATCGATAATTGAACTTATTGTAAATTAAAACCCTCTGAACGGAAATTAGAGAATTCATATAAGAAAATGTTTTATTGAGATCTATTTTAATTTTCAAACGTTACAGATTTTGCAAGATGACGTACTACCGCATTCTTAAAATAAACTAATACAAAGATTATAGACAAACTCCATATAAAAACTAGCATACATAATTGGAGACAAATATAGTGAGACACCATTAACCAATATGATAAGCTATACGCCACCGTTATACAACCACTGCTATTTTTCTTGGCTATAATGAAATAATACGTACCTAAAAGAATAATTTCTTGAATTATAAATTATAAATAAAGGCAGGTTCACAATTTCATCAGTTCTGAACTCGATAATCAGGTAATATTGTGAATCCGCCTTATTTTAAAAGTAGTTCGTTGATTGGGTGAATGGAGAAAGCTTACCAAAAAGTAACCAAACTATTTTAAATATATAAAAGGGATAAATTAATTGGGTTATTTTTGCATTGTATCTCTTTACTTGTATTGATAAGCCTGCTATTATTGTTGCACCTCCAATTATTCCTAAAAATGCATATAAAATTTTAAATATTGTTTTGGTTTTATTTAGAAATATTTACCAGCAATTATAAAATATGCAGGTGTGTATTTATCTTCGTTACACTCTTTTACCAAAATTATTCCTATCATCAATTGCACGATATCGAAAAGTAAAAGTGTTGTGCCACAAACTCCAATACCAACTGTGGAACAATAATAAATAATGCTGAGTAATAGAATATTTAAATTATTGTGCCTACCGTTTTTTATTCGCTTTTTAAGAAACTCGAATTTATCTTGTAAAAAGGATACAGTTGACGGGTTTTCGAAATCAGGCTGATTTAAAGAAACATATTCTTCAGGTTGTATCGACATTTTTGTTTTTGTTAGTTGAAACGCATTTCATTCTATTTATGCAAAATGAGTTCGATCCAAGCCAAAATAAAATGATCTTTGAAATGTCTATTAATTTTTATGTACTTGGGTATGATTTTTTTAAAATTCTGTTCACATTACTTACCTTTTTCCAATTTAAAAGTCTCACCGTTTTAATTTAAGTTTCAATTTTTACATTTTAGTGAAATTGTAATTTAAAATGCTATAAAATCACTTAATTGTAAATCTCGCCGTAAATTTGTTACTATTATGAACGACTCGAGCTTTTTTTAACGTATTTCTTTTTATATCGTCGAGGTCATCAACTGAAAATATTATTTTAATAGATTTTTTAATGAATATTTTTGAGTAAGGGAATATAATTTGTTTTTAGACGTAAGTTTACAACTTTTCAATTAGGTTTTCAAGTTAAAAAATGGTTTTTCTATTGATTTTATGATAATTTTCAATTTTTATTATAAATTACTCGACCTATAATAGGTAACTTGAAAATTAAAAATTTATTATGGTTTAATGCTCAGCAGTTAATAATTGTATTTTTAATAATACAGTAGACTCTCGGTTATGGAAACCGAAGACTATTTTGATGTCTTACTTGACTTTTTTGTCGCTACCTTCGGTCAATTTGATTACACAGCAAATCTTAAGAATTATTCTTACACCACATGTTTCAGGCAGCTCTGAATGAATTCATTTTTGCTCTGTAGGTCTTATAAATTAAAACTCTCCCTGCGTCAGTATTGACTTGGAACTTGATATCTCGTTACCATCGCAGGAAGGTGGATGGAATTTGGAAACATTCCCAAAAACAGCTTAGAAATAATAACAATAATGAAAATAATACCAAATCATATTTTTAGATGTACATGTAGTTGGCATAGAGTGTACTTATAGGGAATTAATGATGTTCAATTTCCAATTGCAGCCAAAATATTTGTTGACAAGTTTGAATACCACCTTACATCGTAGGTCTTATTACAACATTACAATAATAATTAATTGCAACTGTTTTATTGTGAAACTAGCCCTATATGTCGTATTAAAAATTGACCATTTTTGTACACATTTTAGCTAATTTTGTCTATTGAATCCACAGTGTCGAGAGTTCGAAGTTCAAAAACAATCGTGGGATCTAAAAATTGTGTTTTTCTAACATTCATGTCGTCGAACTGGAAAAAATATTATAGCTGTTGTGGGCACCAGTTAAAACAATTAAAACTAAAAACAAATTAAGTATTATTTTTTTATTGTCTTCAATCGGCTGGTTTCAACCGGCCGCGTTCAAAGATCCGACTCCGTGGTCCGGAGATTATGTTTCCATTTATTCAACCTACTAACTGTTAGATAATAAAGAAAGCTACAAAGTGAATTTTGCACCGTTACAGTGTTTTGGAAATTATTAATGCTTTGGTTGGTGGAATAAGTTTCAGGTAGCCTATACCATAAAACTATTAATTGCTAAATTATGCTTCGATATGACTGAATTCATTTTAAATCATGTAGGCTGACCTCATGTTATGTTCTTGGTAATTTAGCAGTGTTTGGATTGATATTTTCTCACGAGCAGCATCGATTTTAAAAAATTTACTTGAGTATGGTATCCACCCAGCCAGATAGAAAAATTATTGCAGATAAATTTTGATTTTAAAATATAATTTTTAACAGTTTACATAAAGGCAGTTGCAGTTGCTATTACATTTTAGGTATAATAAAGTTATAATAAATTGCTATAATAAATTTAAAATATTAATTAGATATGCAATATTGCACACTATGTATAATATCGGGCAGTTGTACATAATATAATATAACTTCTGATACATAATATAAAAAGATTTCAATATCAAAAATAAGTTCTTTTGGTTTAATTACAATAGTAATCAGTGCTAATAATTTATTAGGATTTATACTGTAAGTAATATCCCCAAGGAAATTTATTTACAGTTGTTTTTCAATAAGTTTTCCCTCAAGTTAAGCTTAACGAAATTGAAAAGCTTTCACATAGTAATATATAAGATACTGATGAACACCAATAAAATAATAATTTATTAATATCAACTTTGTCGTTCATTATATATCACAATCATAATTCAACGCGGAGGTTTGACAAGTAGTACTGAAGCTGAAGCGAGATACAATCCGTCAATCGACTACAGTTTTACAGCTAGATGAACATATCGCCCAAATATAACGACTTTTCGACATATTTAGTTTCACCACTCAATTGAAAATAATAGAAAATATTGAATTGAAAATAAAATTCATTTTTTTATACTCAAGGTATTATAGCGTAGTCGCTCTGCATTTTAAGTATATTGCGAACGAAAATTTAGACCTAAATATTTGTGAACGAAGGCATTATTTTTTACACTTTTTGTTTATTTCTACATTTACTGCATAGCTACGTCCAATAGCATATCTTGAGGCATTCACTGTGCTTGTTCAGCACAGATAGTTAAATACTTAGAGGCTGTCTTTACCGATACCGAATTTTCCGACATATATATGTAATTGTTTGTTACTAAAGAAACCTCGTGAAAACAGCTTTAGTGCTTCGATTATTATACGCGGCATTGGCCATGACGTAAATCTGTATCCAAACAAGACCAGAATCGAAATCATAATAAAATAGCAAAAATTTAAATGCGGCTGATATTTGGATATAATTTAACATCGCATTAATAATTAATTGCGGGTAGAATGTTAAAAATTATTTTTACATAATGGAATAATTATTTTGTAACATTGCCTGTTATAAAACAACAAAACGGATAAACAAGTAGACAATTTTCATTACTAATACAATAGTATAACATAGTTATATGGGTCTACATATCATACAAAATAAAATGCATATTTGTCGTAATTTTTCTTTTGTCCAGCTAGTCTTACAAAAGCCAATGTTAATGTGCTTAAAATTACCATTTTTCGTATTTTGAATCAACGAATGGCACTAAAACAATTTTAACAAGAGAAAAGGTTATATCACAATATTTTTTGGTTACTTAAACATATATAAAGAATTAATTGTAATAACATTTTTATATCCAAAAATATATTAATATAACTACTACTAATTATTATTCCGAAGCTATGCAGGCTAGGCAGCAAAAGCAACATAGAATGCAGCACGGAATTAATAGTAATAACATGAGTGCAATGTAGTTTAAAGTTAATAGCCAAAATGCTAATAAATAGGCACTTTTGTTGCAGTAAAGTCCTCCTTGACTTATGTAATTTGGAGGGTAGATGCTGTAAATCCAATACGAACCTAAAATTATCAATATTTTATTAAATGTACGCAATTCTAATTTACTGTAAAATGTACCGCATATCATCCAAATAAGTTCAATAATTATTAAAGCGTAGACAACTTTGTCTAGTATTTCTAGTCTTCTATTTCGATTCATTATTGGAATTAATTTAATCATTAAACCTCCTGCACCTGAAATTGGATAAACATTTTTAAAACAAAGTCCATTTCGTTCAGTTCGTTTCCGTGTAATAAATTTACCTGCCACAATCAAATATACAGGTATCATGGGCTCAATTGAACAGTCTTTTGTAGTTGATACCCCAACAAAAAACTGGATAATGTTCAGTATACCGAATACAATTAAACTAACGCCTATGGTAGCTACAAAAATATAATTTGTGTTAGAAGTTTGGCATTTCTAATTTTCTTCACTTACGTTTCTTTAGTTTTTCTTTTATTTCGTCAGTGGTTGTTTTATCTTGATTAGCTTCTGATATTTCGAGTGTAGCTGCTTGCCTTTCCGGCTTCTCAGGATCAAGGGCGGTTTGTTCTGTCGGTGAAGTGGAAGCCATCTTAGAGAAAAACACGAAATAAATTGATTATTTATTCTGAATTAAAAAGGTAAAAGAAGGACGGTAAGAATGTGAAGTTTATTGATTATCGGATCCAATTAAATTTAGATAGTACTTATGAACAATGAAAAATGCAATCTCGATGCAACACTTTATCAGTAAACGTTCAGATAGGCATTCGACTGGTTGTACATCAAGTAATACCAGGTAATAAGGTTTTCACAACTTATTATATTTTTCCTTTTAAAATTAAAAAGAAGAAAAAATTCTGAACTCTACATTATTATAATCTACTTCACTAATTATAATACAATAAGAATGCTTAATCGGTTTTTAATATCCCATTTTCATGGCGTACGAAGTACCTGCCTGACTATAATGTCAATCAAGCATAGTTGCAATTTATTATAACGTAATGTCTTGCCAAATTTACTAATTTCGCAAAAAGAACCTTTCTTTTAAGTAAGTACGTGCTTCGACCTCGTTAGATCTCATCAATTCAGACCCGATCAAGATTCCCAAAAATTACTATAATGCTGTTTCTTTCTATAGACCAAAGATGTTTACCATCACGTAGACAGCTTAGAAAAGTCTTTCAGGAAATATTGCTTTAAAGATTTTATTGCAGTCTACAAATCGTTAAAAATTATTGGAATAATTACTAATCTCGAGTTTTACTTTTTACTAAAGAATTTGTTTAATTATTATGAAAAAATAGTGTAACTAAATCGAAAGCAATATTTTGAAAATTATAATAAATTAGTTTTTAAGTTAATAATTTTCATAATCGATTGATACGTGGTTTAAATAGTGTAACTCGAAATTAACCATATCAATATTTTAGAAAACCCCAAAAATGCACTAAACAATTTTCAGAACTAAAATGTTTATAAGTTATTACATGTAAAATACACTGTAAGTATAAATTCGCAAACGTTTTCACTATCAGCCATCATCAGGAGATGAATTCGAAAGAAAACTAAGAGAGAATCCTTTAAACCCCGAACAATATTTAAAGGATTCTCTCTTAATTTTCTTTCTAATTCATCTGAAAAAAAACACGTTTGCGAATTTATACTTACATTGATATGGTTAATAATTTTCAGGTGAGCTCTAAATGAACTGAAACATCACTTCAAACACGTTACATTTACATATAACTTATATACACAACATCAGTTTAATGTGATCTCAAGTTAGGTACGGTAAAAATCTAAGCTAATCTAACTTCATTTGGAAAACTTCAGTTTAATCAAAATTTTGATTAAACGTTATAATTTTATAAAAATGACATAGGAAATAGTAAAGTTGGAAACTAAAGTTTGGTTTTTAATCACTAAAGATTATAAAATATTTGTGAAATTATTAGTAGACAATTAATTGCATATATTAAGAAAAAAATGTCAGCTACTCCCAAATCAGGTAGCAGCCAGCTATAAGGGTGATAGTTCAAGGTACTTATTTAGATATGTATTTCGTGCAAATTGACACTTATTACATACTTTTTGGGCTTTAAACACGGAAGTGTCCGATAGTCAATAATATTGGTGACCGGACATTTCTCTACCGGGCAGTTTACTAATCATTACTACAATAAATTATACTTATATGTTAGATTCTGAAATATTTCTATTAGGTATTTGTTTTTTGCAATTTGTATTTCTCAATCAATTGTTATCGTTTATCGTTAGTTATTGTATTTAAAGTTGTTTTTAATACCAAATCAAAATGTCTTGGTGAAAAATCTGGTGTACAAGTGAAGGGAAGCGAAAGGAAATGTGAGGAAATCCCTGGAATATTAGGAAATTCAAGAAAATCTTGGGAATGCTCTAAATGAGCTTTGTTTTGTTTGCTTTTTCAACATTTTTGAAAGGACATCTTATGGCAATCCAGGGGGAAATCTCTCAAAAATCCTATTAAAGAAAATGTATTGTGCAAAAAGTTGCTTTCTGAGTTGTCCTTCCCCTGGACTAATTCCATATCCTGTAATCGCAATAATAATTATGTATTATTAAAATATCAACATCTATTATAATTTAACTTAAAAAAGAAAGATAATAAACAAAGAGGATACATTAATAATAAAAGTCATATGTAATTACCAGACCCTCATCAAAAAATGTAATTTTTTTCTAATGTACCATAAATGTTATAGTTATACGTGTTGAAATGGAATGATAAATTTTACTATTAATTCCATATCATAATGAGTTGCTTTAAAAACGTTAACAATCTAAAACCGTATCAAAAGTAATTTACTTGTATACATTAAAAAATTATTTAATAACAAGCACATTACATAAATATTGCACACTTGCGCACACATCATAATAAAAACTATATTTATAAAAACATAAGTAGTACTTTTTTATAAAATTACTATAAACAAACTTAAGACTTACTAAAAACAAAAAATTTAAATTAAATGGACCAGGTTCTATATAGTTATGTATAAGGAAAGTGACCAGATTTCAGTTGTAGCACTGAAAGCATACAACTTGTTCGTGTTTTATAAATACTCTTCCCAACTCAAAGCGCCGCAGGCGAACATTTTAATTGACGAATATAAAAAAATAAATTTTTTATTTTACATTTAAAATTTTAAAAATTATGCTCCTAAATGGCGGGATTTTTTTGTCGCGTCCTAATTATGGTGCAGATAATTACTTTTAAAAAACAAAACGAAAGAATAGTGTAACTCAGTGTAGAGAGGAATTCAAGATCAAAATATGAATAGAAAATATGTAATTAAAAATTAATATATTTAAATGCCCCGCTGGCTATGGTTCAGTAATTAGGTAGTTCGTGAAAAGGGAATCTGCGTGGAAGTAATTTGTAAATGCATGTTTTGGTTAAACCCTTTAATTTTGTTTAGAATTGAATTTGATAGAAATACTTTGGATTTTTATTATAAATTAACTTCGACATAGCCGAAGATCTAATTTCTTTTTCAATTTTAATGAATTAGTTCCATACTTGATTTACGAACAATAGTCTTTTAATTATCAAATTTGAAATCATACTTTATGGAAGTAATAAATTGTTTTACTTGATTACCGGCGACAGGCGGCACTTAATTTGAAGACAAGTAGCGATAAGCCGTGAAGCGGTCACCCATCTAAGAGTGAACCGTAATCTGGCTTGTCTGACTTCTGTTTTATCTGACGAGAACATCTTCTATTTGTTTATGTTTTATATCGGTCGTTGCCTCACCATTTATGCACCAAAGGAATACAGTGGTGTCGAAGTTGTTCACCAGATTTCTCTGGGTTCATAAAAATTTCTTTGAAAAACTTATGAGGGCAAAAACAATTCCCCAGATTTCTTCATATTTTACTTTTGTAAATTAACTTTATTTGCAAGAAAGGAGTGGAGCAAAAAAAAGAAGAAAAGTTATTTGGATTTTTCTAGATTTGTCAAGTTTATCCAGATTTTTTTATCCAGTTTGTTATACGTACATCGAACTTTTCCGGCGAATCCTTTTTTGATTACACAATGTAAGGTGGAAATGACGCTTATTTTTATTTTGTCATTTGTTGTAGTAGCAAAACTTTGTTTATTTTTACTTAACTGCCTCGGGAATTAAAAATTACAATTTAGTTTTGAAAATAAGGAGGAAAAAAGTGCGATTGTCGCCCAATAAATTAATAATCTTAAAGTACTAATAAAATTAAATTTATGCCCGCTCGGTTTAGTACCTTAAGGATAGGACTTTGCAGTGTTTCGCTGGAATATGTACATTCATCTCATAAACCACATGACGGATTATTTATATAAAAGACATTACGGCGACATTAAGCTCTTTTATATTTTGTATTTTAAAAATAGTACATAGTAGTTGATGTCGAAATACGAATTTGAGCTCTCTATACCCATGAAGTTGTTTGATATAATTGAAAAATCAATATCTCTGTTCAGCTATGGTTCAACCAGTTGGCTCACCATAAGTTTCAATAATTTTACTAAGTATGCTAAAAGAAAACTATCTGGATAATAGTTTTTCGATACTTGCGTATATCATAAATAATAACGAGTGCTATGTGACAAAGGTTAAATTGATATCTAGTGTACCTTTGATTTGAACAACAAAAAATAACTTTAAATTTAATTTATTTATGTGTAGATTGTAGTGTAAAAGCTTGTAATTTAATAAATAATATAATTTAAAATATTATACAACTATAATTTCTTTTTACATATGGAATTAAAAATTGATATCAATGCGTGCGTTGGGAGTTACATAATTTTATATAGGTCACTGTTTCTGTGGAACATTTTGCTAACATAAACACTGCCTGCCTACCTTATTGGTAATGGTGTATACTGAGCTATTCGAAAATTTCAAGTTCACATAAACTTTTCACTATGATCCATGTATTGCTTTTATGTTCCTATTATATTAAAAATTTATAATCTGCATTATATTTACACACTACTTAGCCGATTCTACGCTATACAGGCTATACTAGTGAATACTTTTTACTGACGTCATGCCCAATTTTATCTCCGAAGGTTAAATCTAGAATCGCAGCCGCGCAAAATCCTGCACAATACAAATTTTTGTAAAAGTACCTATTATTATTTTTTCATACCGTAAAATTTTATTCGAATTTCCGGTTAGTATAAGTATAGAATGCTGCTAATAGAGCATCACGTTTTCGACTGGTTGCGTTACTCTCAACCTACACTACATGTCAATTGAGAGAACAATGGCTTATTACCAAAATCTTCTTAACCATTGTTCATTTTTTTTGTGTCTAATTGAAATCAGCTTTTTGAGTGCAACATTGATTGTGTTTCTGTTTAGAATTTTTTTTCTCGGATTATACTATATTTAAACAAATAATTATGTTGAGAATATTTCAACTATGTTTAATAGAATTTTAGTCAAACAAGAAACGTTTAGCAACGTAATTTTTTTTTTTTTTCTATTGTGGTAGTCCCTATTTCTCTACTCTAGGGATTGTAAGTTGGAGTTATGCTAAGCACGTGCTAAAATATGGTTTCGTCTACATACCATACCATGTTTAATTCATTTTCTTTACATGAACTTAATTCAATGAAAACTAATTTTGTGGTAGATTCTTAAAATGTTATTTCCCTACTCTCATTTCCAATTGATAATCAAGTTGATCTCTTTAGGCGACGTCTATATGGCGTCTCGTGCAGCGACGTAGCGTCTGTGTTATTATCTCCACTATTTAATCTCGAATTATTTAATAATTGCTCTGAATGTACACGCGTCAAGCTGTGTACAAACTTTGCTTCAAGGATATTCTTCCATGATAGGGCGAGATCCTGCAGTGCGTTTGATTTAAACACCAATTTTGTTTAGCACCCAAGTTAATTTAATTAATTTGTTAGGTTCATTTTTATGACTAAGCTACTAATAATTGTATTGATCTTTTCTTTTTATTATATCTATTAATATTTTTGCGACGTTCTAGTTACAATATATTTTATACTATACAGAGTGATTCTAGGGCCACCCAAACCGTAGGATTAGGCTAGGCGACAATTTTACTTTCACTCAAGTCAGATCAGTTTGATGTATAAATCAATTTAATTCAGTTAGTACCCTACGGGCAATAAATATCTTAAGACTCGAATTTTTATTTTTTTAAATTTTATTAAATTACAGTACAGCCTCGTTATTCCGGACAGATATAGTTTTGAGTTTGTTCGGATAACCGACTTTTCCGGATTAGCTAAAATTTTTGGCAATAATTTTATACAATCAGTTGGATACTGGGGTACTCGGTACTACTCAGTGCGTATTTCCTAAACCTACAAATGCATACTTACTCTCAAAAAGTGATAGTCTCTTATTAAGTAGATAAGATCAATCACAGAACATATACACAAGTTTTCGGTTCGTGAAACCGGGGGAGGGGTCTGGGGGGTCTTCTGAACAAAGCTGAATTTACAGTTATCCATCTTTGAATAGCAGTTAACAAATCTGAATTTCAGTTGACAAATCTGTATTAAAGTTGACGATGTCTGATTGCCTAGGTTGTGCGGCCTGAAGGCCGCACTGATCCATCACTCCCCCATAATCACTTAATATTTTTAGGCTGGTAACTTAAAATTAACCAATTCTAAATAGGCCAGTGGAAAAACGCTGATACTTTTTATTATGATTTTTTTTTGTTTCATTTATTTCATAAAATTCCTATTTGACCTGGGGTATCGAATCAAATCAAGGTCTTCGGAAATATCTTCCTTCCTAAATCGTGAAAGGTTTAACCTAATTAGTGTCAACTAGGCAAATTGACAATGTATCGTAAGCATGAATTGTCAATTTTATTTATTGTTACTGTTAATTGAAAAACAAATTTATCACAATTATTGCATGGTTTCGAAGTACTAGAAAGGAATATGAAAGATATTTAATAAACAGCAGACGTTTAAAAATAGACAAGGAGACAATCCTAAATCTGAAAACACTTTTTGCCCGTCTGATCTTTTTGCCCCTTCCAGAAAAAATTCTGGAACTGCGCCTGATAGCAAATATGGATTAAGCAGCGAGTTGTAGTTTGTTATAAGAGCCCCGGGGGGGGTGGGGGGGGGGCAAAAAATTAAAAATTAGGACAAATTCGAAAGTTGGGATTATCGTCACCTTTTGAAGATTACTTTTTAACATCCTAATTAATTTACCTTTTTGTTTGCACGAAGCACGACTTTGAACGTGCTTGTAATAGTACTGTTCGCGTTTTCAGATCTGACAACGATACTTATTTATTTTCAGCTGCGTCTGACCACTGTTGCTAGCTTATATAATTTTTAGTAACAATTTATCTTTTTTACGTTTGCTTTGTTTTTTTGGTTATTAAACTATACCTTTGTTACCCAACAACGAGTTTCATTTATTTTATCTGTTTCTTTTGCTTTCGTACTTTCAGGCAGAACACCAACAGCGGCAAAAAGTACGTGGCGCCTTGGTTTTTTTTTTTGAATCGAAGGTTATACTCCTTTGACCCCCCCTTGCTCTATATAAGCTAGCCGTAGCGTCGCTGGAAAAGTTGTTGTGGTAACTAGTTTTAAACGGTTTCTGAACTGAGCCCGCGTAGTTGGCTTTGCTGCGGTAGAGCCGGGCCCAGGTTACAATCAGGGCTCGAAAAAAAATTCGATTTGCAAACCTGTGTTATCATTTGTTGATAACAACTCGGTAAATATCACGTAATTAAAAAAAAAACAAATCTTACGACATCTCACCAGGGGAAGAGGGGGTCAAAAAATCGCCTGACGTAATTAATGGCCACCCCCTATTTATTTAACTTTACCAATTAAATCAAAGAAAATATGAATTAAATCCATTTAGATATTCTTTTTATTCAAAATTTAATATTTTATAGAAAATTAAATTAAAAACGCACAATTTTAGAGTCTTTTGAATTTTGGCGCTTGATGCGGCGGCTCCATTGCACTCATGGTTTATCCGACCCGATGTCATAGTTTAGTCTTAGATGAATTAATTCGAAATTGCAACTAGAAATTCGTCCGGATTGCAGAGGTAAAAAATATAAAATGTCTGAAGAGGCGGAGTGTCCGGATTACTGGAGTGTCCAGAATAAAGTGTGTCCGGATAAGCGAGGCTGTACTGTATTTATTAATTTAAATTTTTATTTATTTTTTTATTTTTAAGCTTTGGTTACACTTATTGAGAAATGAAAGTGAGGGACGAATCACAAGGCAAATTTTCATACACAAAATTTTTAGAATTTCCATTAAATTTCCGTTCGAAACAATAAAAACAAAGTTTATCTATGGGATTTCTAAGATTTCCCTTCACTTGTACAATAGATTTCGTCAGCGATTCCTTCTTCGTACCATATTTTATAGCCCTCTTTCTTCTGCCATCTCTTCGGTTTCAGAAACCGTAATGAGCCTTGTGATTTGTGATAATCAGATTTGTGATGAGACGTACATGTCTCCTATTTATGATTTCAAATGTTTAAAATAATAGAATTATAACTTATAAGTGTTATGGTATTGATAACAGGACCTCTGCGTTTGATTTAGTTTTAGTTTAGGTAATCATGATTTGTAGTTTTTTTGTATATTTTGTAAAATCGACAGCCTCTCTTTCTTCACAACTCTTAATCATCCAGTACTACGGTATTTTTTTATAACACGAGTACTAACGTCGGAGTATGAGACCGATTCTAGTTTTTAATTTTTTTAACGCATTGTTTGCATTTTTTTCACCATAAATTGAATCATATCAAATGTCTTAGGTATTTTTCTTTATAATAATGTTAATTTTAGTATGAAAAAGTCATTTTACTTTACAAAATTTTACTGTTCTAAAAATATTAAAAATTATAAACAAGAGCAAACTAAAAGTTAAATTTTCGAAATAGAAAATAACGTTTGATGACAACTGACATTATTATCCTTAGAGATAATACTGTTACTAAAATACTAAATAAATTGTTGTAAGTTAGCCCCAACAATAACCGAAATATCTCGCCTACAATTTACTTCGTTATTTGACATCACGGAAGAGATATAATCGTAACCATTTCAAGTCGCGCATGACTTAACGTAAAAAAGCACAAATTCCAAGTATTTTTATTTTCTGTCACTTTTCTAATAGTTACTTCTTGTATGCGCATGACAAAGATAACCAAATTTTATGCGTTGGTTCTCATTGCATAAAACGATTAGTCATGCTCGAGTTAAAATGGTTACAATTATAATAAAGGTAATAGATGAGATGATAGTCGAAATAAATGACAATAATATGCATATGTATATGGACGCATGGACATCTAGAATTCAAGAAAGCACTGATTACCTTATGCGCTAATTGAAGAATGAAATTTACAAAAAGACCTAAATGCCTAGTTTCCTAAAATAGATATTAATGTAGTTTTGGGTTCTAGGTGCCAAGAGTGCCAAGTTTTTTGAGTCTCCTGCAATATTGACATAATGACACTTAGTCCCTTTTGCATATTTCACTCTTCAATTAGCAAAATAAAAATCTTCATTCTTCCCCAGATAGCTGAAGAGCAGTACGGTTTTATGCCGTACTTATAATATAAAATATACCTATAAGTTAAATAATATAAAATTGGTGAAATTAAAAATATAAAACTACAAAATTTGGAGGCATTGTAAGATTTGTTTGGATGGCATCGAAACGTGTTACCTGATTGTCGCGAACATTTTACCGTTCAATTTACATTGGTAAATTTGTTTGAAGTAAAGTTTTAATTTAATTTGGATTTTGATTGTTTAAAATTTATTAAAATAAGAGGCACATGCTCACAAAAATTGGATTGCCGGTGGTGAGATTAATTTACCTAATTGGAAAGTTTTATAAATTTATATACAAAAAATCATCACATAATTTGAAGGGTTTCGTATGGTTGGGGTGGAGCTGTCTCGATAGGGGGAAAAGGATTACCAAGTTGCGACACTCTTGCAATTGATGCAATCAATTCTTGCAATCGAAGAAGAAGAAATGCCGACAATCATGGTACGACTTACACAAGAGCGGATTATTTGGTCTGAAAATAAATTGAAATAAAACAAAGATGCCAACACCAAATTCAAAGTGGTGTAATCCTTGATTTTTCCCATAACAACAAATGCATCATAATTGTAGAAAGGGCAAGCAACCCACCACAAATACAAAGAATGGCAAATTTCCAGGTAATTAACCCTTAATAGGGCAGATGACGAAATGTGAAAACGGCGTATTTTTAAAAAGAACTTGTGATTGATAGTTGAATTGGTATTAATTACATAATATCAATTTTCTTAACTGGTTGAAATATTGACCAGTATCCTATAAAGAGTTAAATAATAAATAAGGGTTAAAGATCTAGGATCAAGGATAGTGAATGGTGAATGAATGATGGTTATATGATCAAGAAATAAAAAACGACTGGCCATAGCCACAAAATTCCTGACGAAACTCAATAGAATGTAGAAAAGATCGATCCTTAACAGTCAACACCAAACTCAAATTGGTGTGATCCTTGATTTTTCCCATTGCAACATATGCATCAGAAACATGAAAAATCAAGGCTGCAGATGAAAGATGGATATCCGCTTTTGAAATGTGGCGCTGTAGAAGATTGCTTCGCATATCTTGCACAGCGCACCGAACAAATGAATTAATAATAGAAGAATTGAAGATGAAAACCTGTGGAAGGCAAGGTAGAGGTGCGGACTACATGAATGTATAACAATAGTGCAAAACAGAGAAACCTGGCGATAAATAGTCAAAACAAACACGACTTTGATGCCTCCACATCCTGCCGAAGGGTTATGGACTGAAGAAGAAGGGGTTGAAAATAGAATAACTCAACCTATTTACTTAAACAAATGACATTATGACAAATGACAAACAAATGACTGTATAAATTTGCTCAAGTACAGTAATATTATTTGAAGGCAGAAACAATTATTATTCGTTTATTGATAAATAGTGGAACTAGCCTCGGTATTAGCTGGTGGCGACTTTATTGCATTTTGTATAGCACATAATAAGATTTTATCGATATTTAATCCCACCATAATTCAGCTATATTTAATTTTTATATCCGACCCCATTTCTTTTACATATATTGAAAATTGCCTATAAACATTTTTTCATTATATCTATACTATCGGGCAATTTTAGTTTCATAGTTTTGTTCATATGTAAAAGAGCAATTTTATTCGCAATTTATAGTTAAGTTGGAAAATCCACTTGATGCAGTTCCGAGCTTTTTCCATTTTACTGCATCCTGTATTCATCATCGTATACTATACCGCCAATAAGAGAATATTTTTTCATATTTATTGGATTTAGAAAAGTTTATTTGCCTTCAGTAGAGGTGGAGGCAATTAATCAATGAAATTTCTAGACCCATTACAGTGTCAAAAAAATATTTCCCGTGAACTGTATTTTTGTTTAATGCCGATAACGTGCTATTGAATTTTGATTCGAGCTTATAAGTAGTCAATTAATCTCCCTCCAAATTTAAAATGAAACCCAGATGTTTTATTGCTTTCAATAAACGCATTCTCTCCTTTGTAAAATATTTAACGCCGATAGTAGCTACTGAACATCTCCCAATAATAATGGATAAATTTATTGAAGTTTTAGTATGACAGCTTAGTAAACGCAAATCCTTGTTATGGTTGAATTTACAATCTCAATTAAAACTGAATACTATGTGCAAAATGGTTTTAGCAATGTAACTATAATTAATTATAAGAGGTCACTACAAGTGGCTTGACTAAGTTGTAAAACTTAGCATTGGAATTTACACAGGAGGTCGTTTGTTTTATGATTTAATTAATAGATACATTAGTTGAGTTTCATCTTTGACATTCATTATTTGTTGTATTACCTGAATTAATTATGAAGTTTCATAACTTTTGTGCTGCAAAATTCCTAAACGAATAAAATGTTTTTCATAATAAACCGCCCTATCGTATAGGGTCTACTACTTCTCTCTATTTTTAATTTTGTCGGTTGATGAATTCTTTTGAACCTTGAATGTCGCAAGTTAAAGAACTTTACTTGATATTAGAGGTATTTGAGCAACACAGAATTTTAATTATTCTAATTACCTACTGCAAGAGAAAAAATTTAATACCTACCCGGTATTTAAACAGTGTAATAACCACAATAAAAATTTGTACTGTCTCCATTCTTACAAATCGTTTAATATAGCAGAACATTAAACTTTTCTTTTAATGTAAAATTGGTAAACAAAATTTCATAAACGCGATTAATAATAAAATGTAAAATAGTAAATTACTTGTACAGCAACTAAATTATAGAAATTAAATCTGTCCACACTTAAAAATTAAATTGCGTGTATTTAAAACTTGGGCGGTCTATAAGAAAAGTTTGCTTACTCTGTTGGAAGTTAATTTATTCTGGTGGTACCAGGTGTTTAATTGATCTCCGACAACCTGAATTTATAACATTTTCGTGTCGGTTAAAATAAGTAATAAGCAAGTTGGAGGTTTTTTCCGGAAAATAAGGTTTTTTAAATAAATACTCAGTTGAAAAATATATTAATGAACTTAGCAGTACTTAGGTAGTATACGACATGTTTTGGCATTTCCGTTTTGCAGTTATCACTGTATTTTGTATATTTTTATTTAATCTCGTGACACGAACAAACTTCTATGCAGTTATGCTCGTATCTCATTATAATTCTTATTCCATTGCAAAAATTTCCATTCTTTTCCTGCAGAATAATTTTACAATTCTGATAGTTTTGTACTAAGACTGCATTCTTATTTTTTTTACCAGGTATGAGATATTACCACATTGCTTTTCAACTTCATATTTTTGTATACATTAAGCTCTTTAGTATGCCTTGTTAATTTAATTAGAAAAACTTACTAAGCACTTTTATTACACGAGAGTTGCACGGCGTTTTTTATATTCGGTTTTTTTATATTCCCTGATCTGCCCCGCAAGTTTCGCTCGAATTGAACTTGAAGTGGTTATTTTACAAATTGAAAAATTAAATAGTATATTGTATACCAAGGATTTAACGTGTTACTTTGTATCTCGATAACGGAGAGTTTTGTAAAATTGTGGTTTTCTGCTGAGAATATACAGTGATGTCCGATTCCAACAAATCCAAATAGGCTCTATACACAGGGTGTTCAATTAATAAAATGAAATCTGAACTTAATTTAAAATTGGAAAATGAATTGTGCGATATAAATTCTTGTGGTACTTTTTTTATTATTTTGAATTTGACTTTTATTTTCTAAATTAATAATAAATTCATAAAAATTAAAAAAAAAATAGACTTCAAAATTAAACAATTAATAATTGTCACTTCGAGGTATTTAAAATACACATTCTGATGGTAAACCTGCAGTGTAGCGTAAAGCTTACGTCGTCCGTCGGCAGGTTATGGTGCGGTAAACCGTTGTTCTATTTCTAGTCGCGGAGGTTACACTATTGCGATCTAAAGTCCAACATCGATCTGTGGGATATGGAGAAGCCAACAGGAAACCACGCCATTAATTACATTTCCCCAATAAATTATGTTTTCACATCGTATGTTTTGAATGCAATATCTTAATGTCGGTTAAGTTTGATTGTCTACTGGTTCATCAACTCAAGAAAAATTTGCCCACCTAAATTACAATTACAAGATATTGCAGATAATTACAAACATGCTAAAATTACATAACTTGCAGAAGTTGAGTGGTCACTCAAGTATTTGTGATTTTATTTGTATAGTTTAAATTGAAATTAAAATGAAATATAATGGAAAGAGAATCTTATCATAAAATATTGAATTAACTGTTGCATAAAGAAATAACCTCTCTCGAGTAAACTACTGGTATTTAAGATAGAGTAAAGATAGAGTATTTACAAGAAAATCACAGGTGGTATATTTTTATCTTATATGCCTTTGGAGACGTTTGCAAATGAGCTATTCTTAATTAGTAATTACATTCCCTGATATGAATCATTCGTTATTAACAATTTAATTTTAATATGGCAGCATTAAATTCCACAGTTGAAATAATTCATCGCCGGTGTCTACTGTAATTTTTCCTATCTTGAAATTATTTTTTTTTAATTGAATTTTTGACTAACGTTTTTGAAAACCTGCTTTTTCTCTTCACTATTCTTAATTTTTTGTACAAAGAACATTGAGGTAAACTCCGAAAATTGCAGGCAAGCTTCTAAAACTATATTTTCTCCAAATAAAACATGTTTGTTTTTCAGGAAAACTACTATTTTCCCGTTCACCTATTTCTGAAAAATTAAAAACAAAAAAAAATCGAGTTTTAGACAAAACTTGTTAAATTACCTTGGTAACACATGCTAATTTGTTAATTTTTGCTAATTTTCACATGCTAAGTTTTGTCAAAAACTCGATTTTTTGTCTGGTGGGATTGTCCCTAAATGTTGAAATGAGCATTGTAAAAGTGAATAGAAGAGGTTTCGATGTTCAATTCGCGATCATCTTAAGCAAATTTTACGAAATTCATTTGCTGAATTGAATACTGTAAAGGGAATGTAAAATAATATAAGTAGGTAATACGAACTCTCTACACATCATAGATTTCGCCTCGATAAGTTTAAAGTTTCGATACAGTTTGCTTCAACTACTTGAAAAACTCAATACTATTTCTGGAAAACTTTTCTAATTAATTTGCAAAGGAATTTCGAACTTACAAGTTACTATTAAATTACCTAATCGCAATGAAGAGCGAGTGATATGTTAATTTTTATATTACCGAAATAGTTATGTTGTTAGGTAAGAGAAACGATTTTGGGAGTTTTCTTCAGTAAATTGGTTATTTTATGACATAATTAGTAAACAAACTAATTTGACGTTAAAATCTCTGAGAAATTAACGTGTTTTTACCATGTTCAATAAATTCGGATAAAAGACGTGTATAATTCGTTGCATAAATAACCAAGTTTGACAGGTATACATTTCAACCGAATATTACACCTAATTTCAATCGTTCAACGGTTCAACATTAAAAACACGTACGTTCTATCGAGAATTGTTTGCTGAAAAGTCGCTGATGTTAAATTTGAAAACTTCGGCAAAGCAAATTATGTTATATTCTGATTATCACTTAGCGAGTTTGAACTTTGACATCTTGACGGATGACTAATCTAATCATGCAACTGTGACATTATCGTGTACCGCAGGTTACGAAATAAGTATGGTTCTCGTATTTTGTATTTTGCGGAATATTTTTTAACTTTAAATTATTGCGTTTCTAAGCCTTTTTTGATTTAAGTTTTGGTGGAATTATTTATTATAGCTGCAAATGTACAATTTATAATAATATGCATAATTTAGATTTTAGTTTTTAATCTACTACGTATATCTCTGAAAAATGTATACCGGGTGCTGAATGCGTTAGCCGAACATAGGAAATTAACATTGAAAAACTTATTTATGCAAATTCCTGATGCTTCCCTAATTATTTTAGAGAAAAAATGAAAGACACAAAAATTATGCGGAAATATAAACTACGAATGATAAGAGCATTAGATTTCATTTAGCTTTTACTTAAAAAGTCCAAAACTGCTTTTGAAATTGTTAAAATTTTGATTTACCGCACTGGCCATGGAATAAATTCAATTTGATTTCTATTTTCAAAAATAATTACTTTGGAAACTTGCATGGTCAGTCTGATAAATGAAACTTTTAACAATTTCAAAAGAATTTTTTGACTTTTTAAGTAAAAGCTAGATGAAATCTAATGCCCTTATCATTCTTAGTTTATATTTCTGCATTATTTTTGTGTCTTTCATTTTTTTTTTAAATAATTAGGGAGGCAGGAATTTGCATAAATAAGTTTTTTCATGTTAATTATTTCCTATGTTCGGCTAACTCATTCAGCACCTGGTATAAACAAAATTAAAGGAAATTAAATTTGTAACAAAAAATGTCGAAAAAGTTTTACTGTAAACTACATTTTTATTTGACAAAAATGGCTTCGAAATGTACAATTTACATTGATAACCTAAGAGTGCTCCACTTCTTTTGAGAGTAATTGTATTTCTTTGAAATATAATGCAATTATTACTAGATTTCAAGGTAGATTTTCACTTTTGTGAGCATTATGTTTAACTGTTTTCGAGAATTCTTTAGTTAATCTAAACTTTGTTTTGAAAAACTATTTTCATTTATTTTCACAATCATCTCTTTATATATTAAAGACTTTTTGGACACGGAATAATGTTGTGTTAACATCGAAATGGTTATGCTTTATGAAAATTTATAAATTTGAAATAACCTTAGTCTTGCATTTGGTGCAAATTATATTTACTAGTGTAAATGCATGTACACTAATTTTCAATTTCTATTACTACAAATCCCACACTTGCAATAACATGAAATAAACATCCGTTTGAGGTTTATTCATGATGGCAACTTTAGTATTGCTTTGTGGATTATAGATATCGTGCATTGTCTTTTCTAAATAAAATTTATGTATATGAGACACGACATAATGTTGTTCCTAATTCCAAAGTTAAAGTTCTATAAGTTTTTGAAACTTTTATTAAATTTCGTAAAGTAATTTTATAAACTATTCTAGCTTATCGGTAAAATAAATCTACAAGTTCTTTTATTTAATTTAAATTACTTACAATTTGATAACAGTGCACTCAGTTCTAAATAAGTTAAATTGTCCGGTACAAATAAATTGAGGTGCAATCAAGCAACTTCGCAATTCGAAGTCGACGTTTTTGGTATTACTGGATTTTTCTCGAATTTGTTTTTTACGTGTTACGTGAATTATTACAGACAATTAAATTATTTTCATTTTAGTTTTGCTACCGTTCCATCTTAATTAGCGTAGGTCGGTCAATCTACTCGCTATTTATCAATGTCAAACTTACTAACACATTAATTATATTTGTAAAAAACTGCATAATTTATATCCAGATTATTATAATCACAATAATCGTTTCAAATTATCGTTGCTTCATACATACATTGTATACTATATCCGTCAATGTAGCCTGACTTGAGCCCTGAAAAGAGCTTATTCCAAACTGTCAAACCTGTACCATTCGATAGAAAAACCAATTTTTATCAACTGTCTCTATTAGCAGTCACATTAACTCTCCGATTTATTTTTGATTATTAAATTTAATTAGAATTAAACGAAACATTTCAATCGACTTTATTAGGTAATCCTATGAAGTGAAAATTTGTCGAGATCTTGATTATTGCTTGAAATAATCAATTTATGTGAAAACTATTTAGAGACTTGGGAGATATTATATTTCGCGTTAGATTTTATTGTAGTTTATGTATAATACAAATGCAATCTTGAATGTAACCATTTAACTTGCAGAACTTTTCTTTTCAAAAATAATTCCGACTTGAAAAGTATAAGATTTCTGCTTGATGTCTTATCAGAGAGCGTTAAAGGGTTAATAACTAATAATTCTAAAGGTTAAATTTGTTACATGATTTTTTAAACCTCCTACGTTTGAACTATTGAAAATAAATCTAATATAATATTATATTGTCGCGACTTTATATGTATGAAGTTTAATTTGATACCCGGTACTACCATGATCGAATTTCTCAAGTTTAATCGTATCTTATTGTATATTGGTTCAATTTCATATCTTAATTTTTATAGTAATTTATGAATAAAGAATTCCAACTTCTAATTACTGATTTTTCCTAAATTTGTCTCGGTGAGCTTTTAACATTAAAATTAGCAAGCAATTTTAGGTGAAATTTTGCTAAAAATAAAAAATTTCAAAATTGGCTGAAATGTCTTCGACATTGAAATTTCTTCGTAGGTTCGAAACCTACTGAACAACAAACTTAAGCTTCCAAGATTACCCCGCCATCGCTAATACAAATTGGCCACGTTGTAGTTACTTTTGGTTTTTGAAAATTTTTAATCTCGAAAGAATACCTTAAAAATTCTTAATTTCTTGCATTAAAATTTTCACGAATCTTCAATTAAATACACCGAGGACAGTTAATTAACACCATTAACTAATGCTCTACTTTTTTTATTACTAATCTAAATGGATGTTACATTTAATATAGCTAAAGTGCGAAAATATATTATGAAATCTGGTTTTTCCGAAATATATTAAAATTAATTTATGCTAAATTAAATTTAAAATAGCGAATAATTTCGAATCGGTAATATATTAAATTATTATTTAGTTATTGATATCACAACTTGAATTTTGCGAAATTTAAATATTTTTTTAGGAATCACGTGATGAATGTCAAAACGTCTTAGACCGTTGAAAATTGACCGTAACTATATATCTGGTGGA
The DNA here is from genome assembly GCA_949152465.1 of Cantharis flavilabris. NCBI lineage: Eukaryota > Metazoa > Arthropoda > Insecta > Coleoptera > Cantharidae > Cantharis > Cantharis flavilabris. The sequence continues at coordinate 17,220,939 of OX424435.1, forward strand.
AATATCTGAATGTAAATTACATCCTTTTTTGGTAAGGACCCGCATTGGTTTGATATGCCTTCTCAGGATGACATAAAATATTTAAAATTTGATTAAAGTCCTGGCGCATAAATTTTTAGATATTAATATAATATATCTAAGTAATGGCTTGCAATAAAGACTACTTACTTAGGAAAACTTTATATTCCACATAAGCGTTAAAAAATACGGACACGTCTCTGGGTGTATGTAATAATGTTAGACGCATGCCAGGATGTTGTAGGTTCGTAAACGATAGGTCGATTTTCACGGAGCATAGACAATATCGTATACGAGATTTTCTTCTAAACCTTCAGTCAATTCACATGTTTTGCAAGCATCTCTCGCTTTTCGACACATTTTTAGACGAAAATTATGGTCTCGTCGTGTCATTAATTTTTGTCCGTGAGCAATATTTCAAGTACTTTAATATAAATTAACTTTCAAACACGTATAACATTTTTTACAGCTTTTTATAACAAAATAAATAAAAGCTTTTAATTTTGAATTTTATAAAATTGTATATTAATTAATATTTTCGTAAAGCTGATATTAAATTTAAAATGAAATAAGTACATCGTTAGGCTAATTTATGATAGTAATATGACTTTGTATAATAAGTAAATAATTAATTTATATTTCAGTATACCTACTTCTATCAGTATTCTTTTTGTAAAAAATATATTTCAACTTTCCTCTGGCTAAATACTTATAGATAAATTTGTTTCTAACCGCATGTAAATGAATACCACTGTAATGCACTTAGTGATGTTATTACAAAATTTAGGAGATTGAAAATAGCACTCCGAGTTTCAAAAATAAAAAGAATATTCTCTAACGAGACGAATTCACGTACCATGCAGTAATGAGTTCCTGAATGATTCCAATGCAATTCTGGTATTTTGAAATACATTAAATATGTACGTGAGTTCCAAATGCATTTGTCGATTTAGATCAATCAAATAATGTTAAGACTTCAACTTTAAATTCCCAATCCAATCTATAAGCACCAGTTGATAAAATGTTATTCGGTATAAATATCAAAAAACCTTTGATCTCTGATGGAGAAGCGTGTCAAATTCTTTCATTTTGTTCTTCAGTTAAGTATTATGTAAAATAAATGTATCAAATTGTTATTCTTTATATATATTTTTAATTTCGTTTCTTTTTTCAATTTTCTTTAATCTCTTAATGAATTTTCTGTTCAAAATTCTATTGTCAACTTTTATTTTAAATGTAAATCAGGCCATATTTGGAAGGGCCCAATCCTGCTTGTGTTGTCAGTTCGAATAACTGGATTCACTTATGGAATCAATTTGTTATTTCTCATGCTTTTGATTTAAATTTATATAATTTATTACGAATATGTTTTCTCTTTGTTTTTTTAGTAATTTCTTTCATCAGTAATCTCACCTTTAATTAATATTACATGTAGCTTTACTTTTTGATTTATAAAATTATTTTCTTTGTTGTTCAACATTAGCAACCCTCTCGATTCTACCATCAATGCTCTACTATTTAGTAATTATCTAATATTATTTGGGATAACACAATTTTTACATCAGATTCTATAAACAAAGAAATTTTATTTTCTTAACGTGAAAGTTTGTATAAAATTGGTGTTTTTTTCGTTTGTTTAAAAAATACATAAAAAATTATACCCTAAGTAAAATGGCTCTTGCGGTAAGCAAGGAAAATGAGTTTACTAACAGGGATGGAAAAAACATTTAATTGAAATCAAGCACCGAAGCAAACAAATCATGCAAATGATAATTTATACAAAATTTTAATACTATTTATTTCTTTCAACTGCTAGTCGTAATCCTGATGAAATTGTACGATCCTTTCCAGTTAGTCGCCCCTATTGAAAAACTCCACGTATTTATGTTCTTATTGGTTTTGTCTCAAACTCCTGCTGTAGTACAACTGAACTCTTACAAATTGCTAAGCCAAAGATAGCGTTAAGTTTGAAACTATAATAATAATAATACAATCAATACAAGAACTATAAGTACAGAGTAATAAAAGGTTTGAAATTGTTGCAGTAACCGATTAAAGTAGATAAATAAACATATTGGTTGATATAAAATCAACGATGGCACACGTTCGAATTTAACCTTCTTCATTTATAGCACAATTGGCTTTCCATATAATAAATATTCCCGTAAAAATCATGTGGTACTTAATTTATGGACCAAATTACGCAGCAATTGAACTTGAAAATAATTGCAACACTTTTTTAAAACTGTCATCGTTACATAAACACTTTTAGTAAGTTTGAATTCGTTAATGTTATTAAATTTTCTTGAAGTCGTTCATTGATGTGCATTCGCTTCTCCAGCTGAAAACGAAAGACCTAATGCACCATTTTCTCTGCAGCTTCGCAAAGTAACAAAAGCGACCAAATAAAAGAGAGTATCAGGAAATATTCGTATACGCGATCTTATAAGTAACAAAGTTGGAATATCAGCGAATAACTTGAGAAAATATAATTTTTAGTTAAATTAAAATTGTTCAAGTTTAAGGGCCGATTTCATAGTGAAATTTAAACTGCTATTAAAATTTAATTGACCTTGAAATTAATCTGTCGATTTTTATTTTGAGTTTCCATTGGGTAAATATTTGATGCTAGTAAATGAAATCATTATAAAATAAAATATATCCAAATATGACACTAAACAATCTACATATAGATTAGATTATTATGACATTTTAAACCCCCAATTTAGTTAAAATATAAATATAAATTATTAAATAAATTAATAAAACAATATTTAATGGATTCTCTCGTAATTTGCTTACTATTTCATCGCCTTATAATGCCATAGTATGGTGAAAACGTTTGCGATAATTTATACTTACAGTGTATTTTACATGTGATAACTTAAAAACATTTTAGTTCTGAAAAGTGTTTCGTGCATTTTTTAAGTTTTCTAAACTATTGATATGGTTAACTTTTTTGTTATGCTATATGCTCTGCTATGTTATGTCGCGTTAATTGGATGAGAACGACGCTTAAGACTTTTAATAATCAAATCTTATAATTAGTCGGTTCTATAGCATTTTCTCATAAATGCTCATGCAAAACACTTGAACTTGACCATTAATTTTCTCAAAAAGGAATGGTGGAAGCAATTTTATCAGTACCAGACGAACATTTGTCCAAAGTGGAAGCAATTTCTTACTGTATTGCTTCAATTCCCCAACCTTTTTAAATATTCGTAATACGCATTGATTTATAGAGCCGCATACATTTTTGATGTTAGTTTACTGTGGCAAAACAATGTTGTACGATTGAATGATTAACTTTTTCGAATCTTCTATTAACAGGCATAAATTTTTAATGGCACGCAATCGAACTGCTGCTTTTTTGTTTTTAGTACAATTAAAAATTTCTACTACTTACTCAAAAGCAATGACAAACACGAAAGTGGTTTTAATTTTTTTGTATAAAACTTCATGAAATTTAATATTATATATCTGCAATGCAGTAGACAGTTAGAAAATTTAATCTTTTTTAAGAAATATAATATACTTATGGACGATTGTAATTTTAAATGTTCTTCAGTTAAATTTGCATTTAAGAATAAAATTATACAATATAATGATAATGACGTAATAATAATTTAGTTTTATAGCGGATAATACTACGTATTTTTACTAATTATGAAGTTTTTGATTAATTTCAACATAGTAAAGCAGTTTCGCCACACCATTCGAGGCGAAAGCCATTAAAAGAGTGGACGTTAAATGCTAAAAACTAAGAAAGTCATTTTGAAAATAGTCTATCATTTACATAGCAATAATAGTTCCACTTTTTGAATGAAGGAAGGAATGAACGTAGTTGGGTCACCCTAGTACCTAAACGAGAAAAGTTATGAGCGAAATAGGGTTCCCTTTGGATTAAGTTGATTACTAAGCAGATTAAGCTATCTGACATATACAGTCAGTATTTCGTGATGTACGTATTTCATTCGAACTTGCGAATGCATAGGTGTTACTATCAGCAGTCACGCAATCGGAATCTTCGGTATAAAGTGAAGAATTTTACTCGTATGGCATTTAATTTGTTCGGGAAAGCTTTGTTTTTCAGTAACACACAGCTTAAAATATTATTTCATTACAGTTTTGAATAATGGTGCTAGTCTCGTTACACGTGTGCATCATATTCAGCTAACGCTTTGGGGGATAAAAATTTTTAGTTTACATAACGACTTCAGTAAAATCTTGCAGCTTTATCAAATTGCTATGTTTTATGTTACAAGTCTTAAAATTTAGCAAAATTGAGATGCTTTTTTCATGTTTTTATAAGAAAATGGATTTTATATCTAGTCTGATCCTCCATTATGACTAAATTTAAGAACAGTGCGTGTAGCATGACTCGTAACCCTTTATTTATTGTGTCGTTTACATGGAGTCTTCGTAAGCTAAATATATTGTGGAATCACACAAAAGTGTAGTTTTATATAAGAGGTTTCCTATTTACAATAATTTATTTTATAGCCAAATAGTTTTTTTTAAATCCTTGTATCGATAGTTACCCTAACGTTATATTTACTGGCAAAATTTTAATCCAAGGAATAAAGTGATTTTTTTAAATTGCAATGGATATTTTACGTAACATGTGGTATTCATTGCCATTGAAATTTTGTAAAATTAGTTTAAAAATTGTTGACGTGCTAGGCTGTTCCGTTGTTAACAAAAAAATTCTTCATTGTTGGATAAAATTGAAAAAGTTTGTTTATTAAGATTTATATATGTTGTAGCCACAAGTTAAATTTTTTGTACTTTGTATAACACGGTTACATACATGTTGATAGAAATGCCAAATTTTTAATTTATTTTTTATTTTATTAACAATTATAATTTAATTGTTTCTTTTTCATTACAGGTAAGAAAAACACACATAATTATTCTGCAACCATATTACTAGTTTATTGTAAGTATAGCAAATATTATTTTTACATAATAAATAATCGTCAAAAAAGGCATCAAAAGATTCCCGAAGAACATCTTCGGTCAGACTGCCTTGATGAGTAAAAATAAAATGTTACCTAACTAATTATGGGCATTCAAATTGCATTTATATCATAGCTATTATTTGTGTAACTTGGTAGAACAAGAAACATTTTTGTAACACTGAAAGGTTACAGTTTTAATCGAGGCGAAGCCGAGGAGGTATAGGAACAAACCTTGTACGGAAAAAATCCTATTTTCACGTATACTCCAGTAGGTACTGTAGTTAGTTTTAAACTAATTCACGAATTTTATTTAAATTTTTAACTTACAATTTGCCGACTAATCGATAAAATGTGGAAGAAAGGTCAATTGCATACAAAATAAATTATAGTAAATTTATTATTTTATAATGGTTACTTTTTGGTGACGGTCGAGCAAACATGTTCGGATGTTCGTATACTTTCAAATAGTTTTAATCAAAATTGCGACATGATTCTGAATCACCAAAGAGAAAATTGTTAAACTGAATAAAACTTCACATTTCTGATTTCTCATTAAATAAGTCCTCAATATTTCTTAGGATGTTAATATTCAGTTTAATTATTATTTTTGAGTTTTTATCAAGTTAAAAATGTTGGTAATTTTGAAAGCGCTCGATAATGTAAGAGACTTGCTCTCTTAATTTTCAAAAGTAGTCGGCATGCATATTCATCAAACATCTTCATAATCTTTTCAGGAGATTAACAACTTTTCGTAAATGAGTGTTAGGGAGTGCTTATTATATTGATCTGATTATTAGTGAAAATAATTTCGAAAATTTCCTATTGCAGTATTAATTCGAATAATTTACATTGATTACCTATGACTAAAAGCTTTGTTGATGATCCTATATATCGATTTTAGTAAAAGTCGAACACTAATAATATTTTAATTGTTAATAAAATTGTGCATTTAATTAATTTTATTGATACATTCACAATATACACAGTAAAGTGGATTTCCTACTTTTGTTAATATTATTAATTCAGCAAAATGTAAATTAGCACGAAATTTTGGTCTACATCCATCATATATTAATTTTAGTTTTATAATTGGGGGTTAAATCAATTTGGAACATGATCACGCGACTTGGAGAACCGTTATGAATAATTAATCAAAATTAAATGGCGAAATATCTTCTTGCTAAAACCTCTTACTTAGTTTTCGTACAAGAGCTAGTTTATTTCAAAATTGACAACTAAATATATAGCTAAACAGATTTTAATTTTAGAAAATTTACGTCTTTAAAGTTAGGAAAATCGATTAATTTAAATTTTCTATTTTTTGAAGTTGATGTTTAAAAAATGAAATATAATTTGTTCATCTGTCGGATAACCATCACAAAATATATGAAATGGCCATTCGAGCATTATTTCCTGTTGAATTCTCATGAAAATTAAATGTCTAACGTGACTTGCAGAGAAACTGATGCATATTTATTTAAAACTTGTAGAGCGCACACGTAACATTTTACTACTGATTTGACAGATCTATTTAGATAATATTTTTAACTAAGCACAAATTTAAGCTAATGTTGAGCTTTTTTTCTGAATGCCGAATGAAAACACAAAATTTCAAAGTCATACATCGGAAGACTAGGTTGGGCAAAAGTTCAAGTTCTATGTGCTCTGAGAAAGGGAAACAACTGCATTATTTATTATTTTCCTGATAAGTCATCTTGATTTCGAATAAATTTGATTGCTTATAATAATGCACTATGTTTACCGAATGAAGAAGTTTTTAACTCTCGAGATTTATTATATGGTAGAAATTATATTCTGCTCGAGTTTTGATTACAGTTTATTATAAATTCCAAAAGCCGAGAATTTTTCAATATATAATAAGATTTTGCTAAACTGTTTCTTTGTATACGAAATTGCTAAGAAATGAAATTGCTATTTGTTGTTTGTTTACTTTTAACATTATTTTAGAATAAAAAAAAAATTATATGTAGGATACACAATGTTGTTTTTACTGAAAGATTAATATATAAGGAATTGAAGAAATTGACGATTTTTTAGTTCATTAAATTGCATCTCCTATGGCTGATTGCATTGCATTGCAATTCACTATTTTGAATGAAAGATTTATCGTTTTAGCAGTAGTGAACTCTGTACTGTACTAGGTCCTTGGACATAATATAAGGATGTCTACGCTGACTTTTTCCAACAAGTTTACTACTATCGAAAATCTTTGCATTGAAGATACTTTTCATAATTAAACGATTTCGTCAGTAAAATTCTACACTTTCCCAAATACTGACATTGTAGTTTTAATTTTAAAGATTTTAAAGCAACAAAAGACCGAATATCATGTTCATACTTTAACATACTAAAAGTCTTCGTGTCTGCCCTGAGCTTCCTACCGACTCCAAACAAAAGCACAATATTTTGCAAGTTATTATTGTTACACAGCTCAATTTAAAGGCAATTAAATATATACTTAAAAAATAGTTTGATAACGAAATTTTGACTTTTTATTTGGCGTTCAGCTATAATTTGTAACTTGTTTTTAGTCTTAAGGAACCATTTTGTCTGACTTCTTGCATTGTAACATTTTTAATACCTAATCATCAGAACTCACTTATTTGTGATATTCACATAATCGTAAATAATATTTGTGAAAAGTTTAAATTGGAAATTAAGCTGTTAAAACTTCTGATTTAATCTTCTTAAAAATAATTTACTAGTCATATTTGCTTGTTAAATGGACTGAAATTAACGTAACATATACGAGCCTAACAAGTGAAGAAATGTATTAGGTAAATAGATTATAGAAATTTAAAAAGCACTGACATTGCAGGTGTGAAAGTGCAATCGAGTGAGCAATTTTCCCTAGGGATATATTGATACATAAAATTATCGGGTTAGACAAACTTCTATACTTTGGAGTTCTATATCGATAACCAATGTACCTAGATACTTTACATGGTATCTAAAGTTTCTGAGAATTTGTTTTTCTAAATTTGTTAATAAATAATAATTTTGTTGAAAAATTCTATAGAATTTAGTCGAAGCCTTAATAAATGCCCTTAATATTGTATATTTTTGTGTTACTAAAACTTTAAACCAAATCAGTTTTTCACCAGGAAGACTGTGTGATGGTTATTTTCAGAAAATTTTGTTAAGAGTTCTCGTAATAATGTGATTTTAAAATGGTGCTTTAAAATTTATGAGCGGGGCTGTATACATCAGGTAGGTTGGTTGGTATAGAAAATAATAAATATTCGAGGTAAGTAAATTACATAAAAATTCGTCAGTTATAGCTGTAATTGTACCCACCCTCACACTGTAATATGAAGCGATGTTCATTAAAAAGGGAAGTAATTTTAATACGTGCGAATATAAAAATAAATTTCAACTTGTTGAGTTATTTAATCAAAATACAAATAAGCGACTTTCGTTTTAATATAAATCAATATTAAGAAATATTAATGCATAATGCTAATAACTTCCTTCAAATTTTCGTAAGAATTTATTGTATTTAATTAAAATATCAGAAATTGAAACTAAATTCGCTTAGCAAATTATTAAATTATAAATCCTTGAATTAATTTGAAACAGGAGCGTGCTGTGCTTGTTGTTAATATTTGTGGCAAAGTATCTAGAAATTTAAATCTTCTCGAAAAGTTTGTAATCGACCACAATTCTACCACACCAGAAATCCAGATAAGTGCGTCCGAATGGAAAACGAAACAAAAAATCTTATAAACTAAATTTTGTCTTGATACTTACTTGGGTTTTTTAGAAAATCTACTGCTTATTACACACTTGCTATGAAAAAAATTTTTTTATTGCGTTTTCTCTCGGAAATTGCTATTTTCCATATTCCACTGCAACCACCGTCAACTATCAACAAAAAAATTTTAAATGCAGTTGTAAGGATCTTAATTATTTATTTTATTATTAATTTATCAATAAACTGGTAGCAGTGCTACCGGTTATTATTGCGTCATCAAAAATTGCTTGTGGCGCTGCTTGAGAGGCGTCGTCGTGTAAAGGGTTTCTAATCATAAGACGCTAAATATTCGTTATTCGTAATTCCTTTACAATATTTTCGCCAATTAATGAAATCTCCAGTATTGGTTGGTTTTAAACCATAAACCAATATACTGAAATATCTTGTATGTTGCGTCGATTATAAATTCCTAAATGAAATTTCTGACAGATTTTCTGATTTTAACTTAATTTATCCATCGCTTTTTATCAGATCTTATTTACTGCCTTAGCGTTAAACTAATGCATTTTCAATGTAGATCTAAAGCTCTTTACTGAGCTATCTGTATTTTACTGCCAAGAAGAAAGTCTGAAGTATTTCATAACAGTAATACTATTACTAGTTTTTAATAATAGTATTTATAAAGGTTTTTCTTGTGACATTGATTGAAATTTAAATTTTTCTGTCAATTATGCTTAAATTGAACAATACCCGCACTAATAACTTTTCCGAGATTAATTTTGAAATGATTTTAATTTTTAATTTAAAAAGCTGTGCCGATTTTATTATGCGATGTTCATTAATTTGTAATAACGTCATTAGTACCTACACTTTAAGCTTGTTTTTAAATTAAGAATTATTTGTCTAGTTGAATAGATGCAATCAGGTATGTAAATTTGCATCGTGCAATTTTATTTCCATTTAAACTAATGAAGTGTGTAATTATTGAATATTCTATTTTTAATTCACTATAAAAACTAGGTACTCGATTGCTCTAAATTCTGATTCCAAAAAGGTTCATGAAATCTATACGGAATACTCTGAAAGAAAAAAAGTACACAAAGTACAAAATTAAAGTAGCCTTAAGTTAAAATTGGTTCAAGTTTCAGTTCCCGTCATTTAATTTCATTTTAATATTAAGTTGCTTAAATTTTTATGTTATCTTAAATTTTGTTCATGAATTTTACTTCTATTGGTATCCATTGAGTTGAAAAAAAATGTTTCATGAAAAATTGTTTCTTATTTCATTTCCGACAAAAAATGCCGTTGATGAAAAATTTACCAAAATAAAAGATGACACGTTTGGTTCATTTAGCTTCAGGTGGTCCAATTTGGTAGTTCGACCATTAAAAAAATTGATTTTTTGTGTGCAAATAGCACACAAGTTGGTAGCTCAAAAAAATTATTGTTAAAATTTTACTGTCTTTTTTTGTTTTTTTAATGTTTCAGAGTTTTATTATACTTTGTGATCCTACTATTTATAATAATAATTACGAATTGTTGCTCTTTTTAAATACATAAATTGCTGATTAATAACGATGTAATTTATATACCACATAAATTTGTTTATTTTACAAGCCGAATCGAATTAATAACCTGTTATTACCATACATCATTGTTTTTGAATATTTTTAAAATATTCCAAAATTTATGTAATATATTTTAATATTATGTAAACGAAATATTAATTCATTATTTTTGGTTGAGTGTGATAATACCAGCAAAAGCTACATTTCTTTCAAAAATAGCTTGCCATTTGTTTGTAAATCGAGGGATTTTTGGTGCTGCGTTTTTGTGGATGACAAATTGGTGAAGAATTATCTATGGTAGTATAAATCTGACCATTATCATTACGTTAATGCCCCCATTTATAGAAGGCTTGAAATTTATCAGTTTATTAGTAGTCTATGTTAGTGTAAGTCAGTTTTCTTTTTTAATATTGCAAAAATACATAATATTAGTTTCAACATCAATATACAGTTAACGTTTATAATTATTTTTAAAATTTTTCATTAGCTTCATCCATCTAGCGTTACGATCTGAAAGTTGCTTTAAGATATCATTAAAATAGTGCCACTGTTTAAATTTAGCTAGGCGTAGACCGCTTCAACTATAATCTAAATTTTCTTCGTAAAATTTTCATTTGAATTGAAACGACGGCGACGCAACGATGTGAAAATTAAGAAAGAAAACTGTAACTCAAGATGTTTTGGTTTGTTGCATACAACACATTAAATTTTTGACCAGCAACAGTGTTTGCTCATTATATCCTATAATAGTAAATTTACATTTAACTTTGACTTCTGTAAGGACAATTCTATTAATAAATTTGTCGTTCCCATTCTTTTATAGTTGGGCAGCAATTCAAACTATTATTATTGCCAGCCATCATCGATATCCACGTGGCATTTATTGTGTGGTATTTTTTCTATTATCAATATTATTTATGAGCGGCGCTTTTCCAGTTTAATTTCGTCATTTGGGCTTACTAATAGACATTAAATAAGTTAATGATATCAATAAAATATAATATAGCTGTCACAACATACCCATTCTATGTTGCAAATTAAGAGTAGGTACCATGAAGGATTTTCAATTTTAAAGGATTCTAAAAGTAGTAATTATTCTTGTTCGAAGAAAAATAGCTTTTTCTATTGCACTTATCCGTTTTTTAAATGATTAATTAAGGAATTTTTTAACTTTGTGGAAGTTAACTATTTGCAACAATTAGTAAGCTTTTAATCAGTACAATTTCACTAGTTATGCAGAGTCCTGGTATAGTAGTTTTACATGTTATCGTCGATGCACCATTACTGGCACGACACTGGTATATTATTTATCATCACCTAATAATTTTGATGAAATTAATGTTTTTATAAGCATTATTATTTACAAGTTTTTATGAACTTATTTAATTTTGCAGTTCTAGAAACTTATTGCGTGTCAGAAGCAGTTTTTTTGTTTAATTTAAAAGGAGAATGTTTTGTAATCTTAAGAAATATTCTTCCATCACATTATTTACCACGTTTATAACAAATTTTTTCTAATGTAAAACATTTATTTTTGCAATTATTGTGTATTTTGTAAATTAAATGTACAGCAGGAATGTTTTTATGCCGTAACCAAAGGAAAACGAAAGTTTTTTTTTCGGACTGAGTTATAAAAGGTGAAATATTTTAAACGACATTTGTTACTAATGGATTAAAAGTAACTTTTAGAATAATTAGACGAGCTTTTACTTTTTGCATATTTTTTGTGCGAGTTTTCAGTTTTTATAGCAGTCCATCCAATAATAATTATATGCACACTGTTTTTTTTATTTTAAGTGCAAATTTTTATTATCTATCTACTGTAAATTTTAAATCAATAAAATATTTGCATACCTTAATTAGGACAATTGGAAGTTGTCAAAGCGAATAATTGAGTAAATTATATCTATATATATGTTATATACGATGAAGGTAAAATATTGATAGAGGAATGAGTATGAATACGAGAGCATGTTTTTCAAATTTCTTTCAAACATTAAACCTCATTTGTGGAATACTTTGGAATTTAAATAAATGTAACGCATTTTTAAATCCTTTATATTAACGTTGCTGCTTGTCTTGCTTGTGTGAAAATTAGCATACACTTCTCGTCATCCAATTGAGCTGAAATTTTGCACATCCACTTGATGTTGATAACAATGCATTTATATTTTATTTAAATAGGGATACACTATCGGACATAAATATTTGAACATAGCTAATATAACAAAATGTATGACTAAAATCTGGACAAAAATAAAACGAACCTTACTAAATAGCCGTTATATTATGTATAATACAGTAATATGTTTGCTCTTCTTTTAAGTATTATACACAAGAAAAAATCTATTGTAGCCCTTTTAGCATATAAACAAAACAAAAATTTATTAATTTTCACGCGACATAAGTATTTAAACGCTGTAAAAATATTTATAAAAAATAGATTAATAATTAAATTGTACCAATTAATTGATTTATAATTAACGATCGGTACCCTCTTTCTGAGTTTTACATAAATCTATATAAATTAATTCTATAGAAATAGTGGATGGCAATTTAAAATTGATCAATTCAAAGAAATAAACAAAAAGGTAAAAAACTTAATAACTAAAGACATTAGAACTACGAGAAACATACCGAAATATATTTTTTATTGGAATATCAATTGGAAGCCTTACTATTATAAAAAAGAAATTTATTCAAACTAGTTCTACCAAAAATAAACATTGTTGTATACGCCTAAGACTTCTGACATCTTATTAGCGAACTGAAATTTGCTCGATTAGAAAAATTAGGTACTCGAAAATCAACTCCAATCAATAATTTTTAGTTAAATTTTAATAAATCTAATTGCACAGTACAAATAATTTCAATGAAAAAAAACCGCAAAATGATATTAGCGTTTGCATGACAGCATAATATAAACAAACCCGTATAGTTTTGAAAGAGTATTATCTGGGCCAATAATAGCAAATATGAATATTTTTAGGTGTTAGAAATTTACATTTTGATAATAAATAAATGGATGCACCGATGTATACTACTATTATCGATAAAAATTTAAAATCAGCTGCAAAAAAATTAATTTGTAACAAAAATTTACTAAGCTACAGGACAACGATCCTAAGCATATCAGCCGTATTAGCAAAGATTATTTTAAAGAAAACCTAGAAAAAATATTAGAATCATTACTCTAAATCACCTGGATTGAACCCAATAGAAAGTCTGTGGAATATACTGGATAATCAAGTTCCACAAGATGGAAGAAGTAACTAATCAGCACAATTTTTTAATCTTTTGCAAGTATCATTAAAATTAAATGGATTGTTCAAATACTTATGTCGCGTGAAAATTAATACATTTTTAAAATATTATGACATAATAAAATATTAAGGCAGAACAATCATATTTCTGCATTATATAAAGGCTATTTAGTAAGTTTCGTTTTATTTTTGTCCCGATTTTATTCATACATTTTGTTATATTAGCTATGTTCAAATATTAATGTCCGATAGTGTATATTGTTTAAATAATAACATGTTTTTAATAATTTAAGGGGAGCAATCCATTTAGATGCCCGGAAATAAGTCATATTTTTGGGAGTTTTTTTACTGAAGAAAAAATAATCACATCATTTTAAAGTTTCAACATCATTTTAGTCTAGTATTAAAGTGTAGAAAAAAAAATTTTTCAAAATATTTTTTAATAAAATGGCGGTTCTGTAAAGTGTTTTTTCAGGCGTCTTGTGCATGGCATCTAAAAGTGCTGCATCTATAATTTCTTTTATATTCATCTGAAATAAAGAAACAAATTTTTTTTCGATTATTGACATGTTCAAGGGAAGGATGAACCTAATTTTTTTTAAATAAATATAAAATCAAAAACGAAGTAGGCTGTTTAATTAAATATTCAAATTTTCGACTATATTTTCGACAGTTTTTGCCCCAAAAAGCTATTGATTTACTGAATATCTTTAAAAACTTAGGTTTATCCTTCCGATAATAATTTAGACTAAATTCAAAAAAATGTAAGAATAATACAATACGTAGAAAATCAAAATTCAAAAAATTTAAAAAGGAGACAATTAACACATAACAGATCTGGATTAAGAAAATTTGAAAAAATGAAAATTTCGTAATACGAAGTACAATATAACGTTATTTCATGGTTATTGCCATTCTTCAGTTGCACGCATCGATTACATTGTGAAATAAGCAAAAAAATTCAAATTAAACAAAAATATCGACTAAATTGTACAAAATTGACTTACCATAACCTCCAAAGATTATCAAAACTGAACTTGTTACATGAAGTATGAATAATTTAAAAATGATTTGAACTAAGAAATTCGTTTACCTAGCACTGCTAGTTTGAAATCCGAAGGCACTGCCCTCTTAATATGATTTCTAAAAACTTTGAAAAAATTCAAAATTCAAAAATTTTTACCACGTGTTTTAACCGTGAGGCGTTGTGTACTTCGTATTACGAAATTTTCATTTTTTCAAATTTTCTTAATCCAGATCTGTTATGTGTTAATTGTCTCCTTTTTAAATTTTTTGAATTTTGATTTTCTACGTATTGTATTATTCTTACATTTTTTTGAATTTAACCATAAATACATACTAAAAACCACAAATTTACTTAAAATTTTTTATTTTGAGTTCTTTTTCTTATTTAGACTAAAGCCTCCTAAAATTTGAACCAGATCGATCAATAACTTTTTGAGTTACAGCACGAGCAGTTTTTGAAACAAGACGCGTCGAGAACACTTGATGCCAAATATTTTTGGATGAGAAGATGCGTTGTTCGTTAACAAATTCTAACAAATATATCTTCTCATTATACGTAAAAAATTTTGATTTACTCATAGTTATAATGATAAATTCCAATGTATCCAATATTAATTCTCATTGCATCTTCTCAACCAAAAATTCTTGTCATATATATTTGAAATTTTTGAGTAAATTATAAATAATGCATGAAAGTGCCTTAAAATTACTTACATTGTAAGTTAGTATTGCTTTTCAATTTCTTTATTAATTTGTAAACATTAATGAATTTTGTATTTTTTAATTACTGTTCCAAATCTGCCCAAATTAGTCCACGATATCCTTCCGAATTCTCTTCGCGTGAGTCGCGCAAGAAATTGGGCGTTACAATTTATTAATATTATTGAAATTAAAGAATAAAACACAAGAAAGGGAGTTTAAGTTCTGTAATATTACTTTCAATGTAGTGAAGTTTAAGAGGTTCTCTATTAACACAATAGATTGATCGATTATACAACAGATGTAATATTCTTGTCGGCAAACAGGGAAATTTCAACCCAATTATCCAACAAAAAATGTTCAATTAGTACGGTGAAAAAGAAACCGATTTGGTCCAAGGTCGCTTGCTAAAAGAAAAAGTTTCTTCTGACTTTAAAATAAGTCGCTTTTCATAATTCAGTTGTTAAATTTAAAGATTCACTTCTTTCTGAAAGTTTGCTTTAGTATAACGCCGGCGACGAGCGGCATTAGAGTACTTTTTTTTCTGTTCAACTTTTTGTGTCGGCAGCTAGCGGTAGTAACAACGATATACTATCAATTGCGAATTTAGATTACATGTAAAACCGAGCGGTTTTAACTTTTTAAAAAGTATCAATTACGTTTTTGTCAAAGTTGGCTTATTGGTTTGGTGCGGCACGTTCTCTTCTGGCTACATCGACAAGCCGCCACTGTATACTATATTACTGATATTACTGTGGCTAAATCGTTAACCCTATATACAGATTCATCATGAAAAGTCCTATTTTCATTCGTAATAAAACAAAATATTTCTTATTTTTATTATAACAAAAATATTAGATCAGCATCAAAAAATTTTGTACCGATTCTACAAGTGACATATTCTACATGGATGCCTATACAAATACTGTTTCCTTTTTATTTTATTTGGAAAACCAGAGAAAACATTAAATACCACTAACGTTTTGGAAAATAAAGTAATGTTGGGAGAACATTACCTGTTTGTATTTTAGTATAAACTATAGTTTAGGTACTACATTACGTAACTATATTTTAATTTTAATTTAAGTAAAATCGACAGGTTTTAATTTTCTTTGCGTAAAAAGATAGCATTTTGACTTACCTCTATGTATTTTAACGTGTCACAAAAAGCATAATACCCTTTAAGTTTTAAAAAGTTCTGACTTATACCCCTCAATTCAGCCGATCTACACTTACGATATTTCTTTCCTATATTTTTGGAAACAATAGAACATTGCAGAGTTCAAAGATTTACACGAATTTCGACATGAAATTTCAAGAAAAGCGTTTTTAACAAATATAGCAATAATTCTTCAAGTTCAAATTTATTTATTAAATTATTTCATAATTCCAAAATTTGAATAAAATTATAATT
This sequence comes from Cantharis flavilabris, assembly GCA_949152465.1. NCBI lineage: Eukaryota > Metazoa > Arthropoda > Insecta > Coleoptera > Cantharidae > Cantharis > Cantharis flavilabris. The sequence goes on from OX424435.1 coordinate 17,237,603, forward strand.
ATTAAAATGTTTTCCAGTTTCCCTCCATATTTATACCTGATTTCCATTAAGGTGTTAGTTATAGAATTAAAATGTGTTGTATACTAATTTACTGTTTTGATGTATTGGTGACATTTTTGGAATGAATAAATTTCCATAAATTACAAGCCATGCAATAATGACAACTCGTCAGAGAAAAGTGTGTAAATATTTTATTTCTCTTGAATGCACTTGAAAAGAAAAATACTTGATATAAGTAGTATAGAAGTTGAGAGTCACTTACTTTTTATAAGACAATTATTGCCTGATTACAAAATAAAATATACTCCGACTATTTTGTGACCTCCTGTTTGATTAATTCGTTGCTAAATTTTGACGATGATGAATTAAGCTTTTCGAAACTTAGGTTATTAGAATAACGGTATTTATGTAATCAGGCAAAGAATCGAAATTGATAAAAACGCTGGAAAGTTTTCGGTAAAGCTTATTTGCTATAAATACTGATATAGTTCAAAGAAATAAAATGCTGTGTTTGTAATCGAACCATGTTTGGCAAATCAGGTACCGCGTGTTTTAAACATATTTTTGAAATCGATAGTCTAAGGAGTTATTAATTTTCGGAAGTGAAAAGTAAAGTCTACGAAGCTTAATGAACCAATAACTGAAATATTTTACTTTAGAAACGAGCAACAAAGCAAACCAATGAAGAATATTAAGTAACGAGCAAAGTTTATTTAAGAAATAAATACGCCGTATTGAAATTTGTTAAATTTATCGAATCTCAAAAGAAATCACTTTCTTGTGCAGGTGTAACCTTTTTGTATCGTTTACTGGGCAAAAATACACCAATTTAGTACAGAAATAAATTAACTACAAGTTCATAATAATAATTTCTCCGTTATTCATAAATTTTATGGACATAGGTATTATTACAAAATAAACAATTGCGAACACAATTGTTGTTCTCATTACCACATAAAGTTTAGTTTGATAAAACTCACTTCGGTGAGATATATTATGGGAGTATAAATTTCGCTTTGAAAACACAATAACGTATAATTACGACGGAAATTCACAATTCGCCAAACTTAGTTATAGGTTATTTCGGACAACTTTTTAAAAATATTAACTCATTATTACATTTTACTGTTTAACTTATAAACAATGAAGTTTTTCGCACTACATACAATTTCCTTACATGCAACTATCAAATAGGTAGAAATAAAACTGTTGGGCTCCAATGGAAATATTGTGTTTTACAATCATGCGTTTAGAACAAATCGATTTAATAATATTGCCTATGTACATACGCATCCGAAACACACCTGCGATTGAACAATTTTTTTTACCAATCTAATAAAAGCGAAGCGAATCCATTAATTCAAATATTTTTATAGGAAATCAAATAACGTCCAACATGTTAGAAAATTTAATCCAGGGAAACCTCGGTCGATATAGAAATAAAATAAAAATAATAACTTCGAAAACGTCAAGAAACTTTAATGTTAAAGGAAAATACTTACGAAAATTGCATTCATCCAGAAACACCTCCAAAAATTACTAATAATATTTACTAATGCCAATAAAAGTATTACCGTAGTAGCTATTACAAAAATAGATGATATAAACACGGGTTTTTAAGATATCAATAGTTATTCTTTTAGCGTTTTTCATAAACTCACCGAAATTGGGTCGGTTATTTACAATAGTTCAGTACACCGCTTTTCTCAATAATTATTATTGGTTAAACAGTTAAACCAGAACCACAATTTCTTATAATGTAATTTTATAATATTTATAAAAATAATATAATCTTAGCATTAAGGGTGGATATCAATTAAATTGTTACGGCTACAGTGCCATTGACAGGACAAGAAGATAGCGCTGTTAACCATTTACCATTTAATTAATATCAGGGAAGGGAACGGTTTATTATCACCGATTTATTCAGAACATTTTGTTAGGTTCGAATGAGATCGAAATCCTTCGCAATGAAAGGAAGGATATCAAACTTAATTTACTGTATAAAATTTAGAAGTTACGCAGAGATTTGGAGAAAAACTTAAATGTGCTAACTGCTAAGTCAACACGGTTTTACTTTGGTAGTTTCTGGTTTTGACAAACAGCTTTGTGTTAAAAAATTATCAGGAAAGCGAAAATGAATTTAAAATTTTTATAATTGCGCTGTTTATTTAAAATAAAAGCCGCTTAAGAGTTGTAACTTAATTTACATTAATCTGTTTTGTAAGGAATCTACTTATACCGTATAAAGCAACGAAAAAATTATATTTGAATTGTAACTACAAAAGAGCTTTAAAAACTGTTCAGAAAGAAGCATTAAAATTTAATTTCTCATTCTATTCAAGTAATGTCGAGAGATTTAATCTTTGTAAAAGCCAAGAAACTAATCTTCTAATAAAACTTTGAGTATTTATTATCTTCATGCAAATATGTTTGCGTTGTTTTTATTATAAAAGGTGGAGTGTGCCACGTAAAGCTTTTAATTTGGTTATAGGGTTTTACATGTAAAACTAACACAATTTAATTTGAACACTAATTTGTAAAAATTTAATTTTTGTTTGCTTAATTTACCATGTTTGCGATGTTATACGGTTAATCGTAACAAGGTTTACGTTATTGGCACAACTGATTTTGTAAACCACCTAGTATGGGCATCGTATTAGTTATAAAATTTAACTTATCGGCATAATTACATTATTATTTTTAGGAATATTACATTTTTTAGAAGCTTATGAAACACACGAAAGCTTGAGAGCAATCGCGCATCTTGAAATTACCAAATTAATGTTAATGTTCTGTTTATATCTCTTTGGTGGCGTGATCAATCACAGTGTTTATGTCATCGTGTTAACGATAACTTGATCCAGATAATATCCTCGGCATTAACCTTATTCAATACATAATGTATGAAGAATGAAATAATTTACATACAACGTTCATTGTCTATGTATATATGCCTTAGTATTTGAAGTTGTATTACTGAAATTGCTATTATATCCCAAATTACATACGTCCAACTTTTTTTAACTTGAGCTTGACTGTTATTGAATTTAAAGTTATACAAGTTTTGCATGACAAATTCAAAGTTTAGCATAAGATACTTGCGTGTTTATAACAATATTGTGTACAGCAACTCGTAAAAGCTTTTAAACTTGTAGCGTGAATCCTTGTGACATTCAGTGTTTTTTACCGTTATCACAGTGTCGCACGCAATGCGTCACTGGAAAAATATATTTTTAAATGTGGCATGAAAGTTCTACAAGAAACCCTGAAGCTAAGTTGCATCTCTCACAACAATCCCTCTTGATTGTTACCATTGTTAATTATTCATTTTTGATATTACTTTAAATAAGTAGTTTTTCTCTAAACTGGAAAAAGGTGAAATATTTCCAAACATTTTTTATTTTACAACAGCTCATAGCAATATGTAAGGTAAATTCCCCGGAATAGGGCTGATTAACAGAAATTTCATATTTGACTAAAATTTTTAAATTAAATCTTATCTTGTAACGATTCCGATTACAATATCGTTCTTATTTCAAATGTAAATATGCAAACCAACACTTTGAATCGTATCTTGTTATTTCATGCTTTGTCAACTTTGTTTGGCAATGCATCAATTTAATAAAGTAAAGATAACAGAAAATCAGAATATTATTGGAAAATATTGTCAATTTTTTTATTCCTATTTATATTCGTGATGTTCTATTATGTATGTATAATTAATATTTTACAAATTATTACTTTATATTTCTTTATCAACATTTTCATATTTCACTTTTATTACTTTTAGCTTATATTCAACTGTTGCTAAAAAGTACAACTACTTACTTTTAATTTAATTTTAAAAACATCTAACGTTAAAACAGTGTACTTAACCTACCGCCACATCGAAATAAATTTTGAATTAGCGGTTTTAGCGGAATTAGCTTCGTTTAATTGTAATTAGGTTTTATTAATGTATTCATTTAATTTGATTACATTGCCTTTTAGTCTACCTTTGTAATCCTACAATAGTAGCGACATTGATGTACATATTTCAGCTTTACGGTTTGTATGCTGTTTCATTGTCTTTTTTAGATTTAAATTTTTAAAATTTTTCATTTAAAGGACATTCACCGGCACAAAGTTAAATTTTTATTTTTATTTGCTCTTACAAATTTAATGAGCATATCCATTTGTACAAATTTATTTGTAACGTATAATGAAAGAGTTTGTAGTAACATTTTCTGATGCAAAAAATTGGGGTTGGCAAAAAACTGTTGTTGGAAAGCATCTGTAAGGATGCGTCAGAAATATTGCGGTATTTGCGAATCTATGAATAAAATTTAGTGTCAAGTACAGGATCAAAGTAAATTATTTTATGTATTGATAAATAATTGCAATAATTATATATGATTGATTGTTTAAAATGTATACAGCTTAATCCAAACATTTCGTCCAAGTCAGTTTACTTGTGTAAACTACTTTACGCGTAGTATTTCAAATATTAATGGAATTTTAATATTGGTGTAATATACAGTTTATGATTATTGTATTAGCAATTTGATTTTAACTGTCTGAACTTGTGGTATACTCGTAAAAGAACTTATTTCTAATCAATTATTGTATTATACCATATCAATTTTATGTGTGGCTTATATTATTATACGAGGGTCTTGTAAGTAAAAACAGAAAATTCGAAGCTTTTACAATGTGCACGTAACCAACAAATGGATTTCTTCCCCATAACAGCTTTTACATTGCTTACTCAGCCAACCATGCTCTTATTCTTATATTTTTGGTAACAGCGGACTAAAATAAAATGTAAATCATTCGGAGCCTAGTTTGGAAAATAAAGGGGATATGGTATCACTTTAAAATGCAAATGTCTTGAACGAATTTAAAACCGAATACGAATTATGTAAGTGTTGTAAAAAACTTTTTTATGATTTCTCTATAAATATTTGCGTTGATTTTAGTGTTCTTTGGTTTTATTTGAATAGCCCTCGTAAAGAATTTATTATTGATTTTATTTTGTTTGTTTATTATTTAATTTTGTTATTATTTTAAATTTATTACATTTTACAAAAATAAATAGAAAATATATTTATAGCTCCTTAGATCCTAACCTGTGTAAACATATTAAATATATTTTCTCTGCTAAAATCGATGCACTTCTCGACCCGAAAAATAAATTTTCACCAAGAAGAACAATAATATTTTTAACTATAAAAAGTTTATCGGTTTTATAGTTAATTGAGTTGCGGACGATAACAATTATGAATAATAATATTTTTAGTTTGAATTACAAAGTTTAGTAGGTCCGCAACAATAATGAAATAAAAAAAAACTGAAACATGAATTGTTTATTTTTACAAAATGTTTGGACGACGACGACTTAAAAGTAAATCAAAATTGTTGAAAAGTTTTATACTATACTTTTTAAACTTTTTTTAATCAAAATTAAGAATATTTTATTAGAGAATATGTGAAACATTATCGACGGACGAACTAGCCTATAAGTTGTAGAATCAGTTGTTTTACAGCACGTAATTACAATTATGTGATAAACTTTAGTAATTTTGCAGTCAATTAATGTTAATTGTTACTGTGGTATGAGATTTTGATGTTTTTGACAAACTTCCATTAATAACCACTAGTAACAGTTGGTCTTTGTGATAAAATTAAGTTGATTCACACAGTTGGGAAATTTTTGGTTTGCGTGCACTATTTTTATAATAGATTGGAAAGCTTTGTATAGCTTTTTATACAGAAACATTAAAAATAGTGTTTAATATAGTGATTTATTATTATAAGTTATAAATAAAAATGTCGTTCAGTAAACAGGATTGGAGTTTCAATTTTTGTTCTGTTTTACTTTCTTGCCGCTGATGCCGGCAGAAAAAGTAATGTTTATCCATTCTTGAATAGTTGGAATTGATATATTGAATAATCCTGTTAAAACTTTGCAAATTGAAAACCGAATTCTTTGTCGAATAAAATACTTAGTTAGTATTCATTTATGACGACGAAATATTTTTACTTCATTTATCTTTTGACTCCTATTCAACTTTAATATGTGTTCATGGCTCTCGAGTGTCAAATGATGTTGGCATGTTATCATTTTCGGCAGTCACTGACATTCCCTGTAGCTTGATATAATATCAAATCATCTGCATAAACCAGCAGCTGGAAAGTTGTAATGTATTAAATTTATAAATAATTGTATAGTAAACATATAACGAAATACTTATAAATTCAATGACATTTTTACATTTTTAAGAATTTACATGTATAATCTTGTTAATGTTAAAAACCAGTATTTGCTTATAATAAGTTTTACTTTACATTTAAATTGTGTTGTACCTTAATATATAGGCCTGATGTTTATTGAATAATTTATTTTTTAAATAACTGGATAATGGACAAAATATGCTTTAACCTATATAATAATGTAATATACGGTGCTTTGATTCCTATGGGTGCCCTTATTTTTTTACTAACTTCACAAAAACATGCTCATAGAGATTATAGATCTCAGCAGGGAATAACCAAACACTACAATATTTTAGAGTTGCCTTTCTTTATTTATAGAACAAGTAGATGTTAATGACATTTTCGTGTCAAATAGAAAATTACGCCTCCATAAAGCTTTGCTTCAAAGCTTGTTTGGTGTTTTTCAAGATTTTCTTTACAATACTACTATTAGTTATATAATACATAATATTTCGAAACGCTTCTGCAATGTAAACATTTTATTGTATAACCTATTTGCTCATAGGTTCCAATAATACTGTTGCAGACATGATGGTGGGAGTCCCAAAAAAGTGTTATTTTAATAGAAAGTGAGGATTTTTATTTGTATTCTAAAAATAGTTGACATTAAGTATGTCGTATCTTGTAAATTTATGTAAATTGAAGTATAATAAATCACCGGATATTAAAGTTTTCTAAGGAGGGTGTTTAGTGTTACGGCTTTTTTATTCAACGGAAATTGTACTCTTATATTTTATTACATTTCATTACTCTAGTTCAATTAGTCTGCATTGTTAGTTTTATTGGAAACACTTAATTGTTGCAATGTTTCGAAATTTGTTGTAGAAACGGGGAAACACCTTGTGTATGATAATGGAATTTGTTAAATAACTCGATGATAAATTATGTTGTGAAAGGAGTTTAGTTTATTTTGTATATTGAATCTTATAATTTTTTATATTCCTGAAAGATGTTTGAAATTTTTGCGACGGCTTCCAATATTAAATTGCTTTGACAGTTGCTGTATCCAGTGGTTTTATAATTACTTCGCTTTGTGGATAAATAGAAGATACATCACGTAGAAGCTCGAGACGTATACCTTTTAATCAATGTCAATACCTTCTTTGAAAATACACTGCGTCTTAGAATTTTAATTTATTGTGTAGATAAGTATAATACATTTCTGTACCTATTTAATTTTCGCACCATAGGACAACACGAATTGTAATAAAATTTTTAATATTAATTTTGCCTGTCGAGATGCTGCGAAAATTATTTTTAATTCCTTGTTAATGATTTTTATCATTTAGCAAAACTTCAACAGCTTTTGTATTTAAATGTGACATGTAAATGGTAAGCATTACTAATGTTATTCACATTTACATTCGAGACGAACAGTTTCATTATTAATTTATTTTATTGCTGCTATGTGAATTCATGGATGGATGCGTTAACATTATACATTCAGGAAGATTAAGGGAATAAACATAGATTTTTCTGACTTGATTTGATTATTTAAAATGTTGATTCTATTTAGCATTGTAATTATCTTCTACATTCAAAGTATGCACAGTAAAACACATCAATTTATGCTGATTGTTGATAGAAAATTTAAATGTTTGTCATTTGCAAAGTACATAGTAATTAACAGTACTACCTACTTAGTACTTATTTCTTTAACAGCGCTCTGCATACAAAATTTATATTTTATGTACAAAAAAATCATTTTAGAGCCCATTAGTATGCAGTGTGTGGTGTTATGTTCGCAAACATTCAAATTTTAATAATTAAAGGTTGCGAGCTTTAACGACCCGAATTATTTGAAAATTGTTTGTTTTGGCTTTCTTAATAATAATTAATCTACGGAATGGACAATTTGGTGTCTTAAAGATTCAAATCATGTTAACGCATTGTTTTAACTTGTAATCGAAATAATACAAGTCACCACCACACAAAGAAATTTTATAGCCGTAATAAATAAAGCCTCGCGCATACAATATCCCATTTGAATAATTTTATTTTTACTGCACCATAGAGATAACGAGCACCTTGTTTGTGATGCGATCATTTTCTATTTTGGTAAATTTTCGGCAATATAAAATTTTGACGGAAATCTATCGAAAAATCAAAGCAATGTAAATAATTTTTGATAATAGAAGTTAACTACTGGAACAAAAGACAGCAGCAGGTGTTTCTTTAACATAAATAGTATAAGTTTTTGCTACATATTAATAGCATTTGGCAACAAAGTCGCATTTTCTTTGAGATAAAGGTTGAAGTAAATGGAAGACTGGTAAAATTTATAGCTGATTTCTAAATTACTTATTGTGTCTACTCCAAGTATTTGTAGATGATTTTTTGTAATGTAGGTTTTTATAAATTTATAGGAAATTGGCTGCGTTACACATTTATATAATTATAGTTGATCTATTAAATGATAACCAAGACATAACTAGTGTTTGGATTATATTATAGCGTGTTGTAAAAGAGTGCCATATAACCTTAATATTTACAACAAAAGTAGGTACTTACTCTTATGTCTCCCGAATACAAAATTTTAGTATCTATGCACCTGGTACTACTGCAAGAAGAGACAAATTTTGGTCCAATTTGTATGCTAGGTAACTAAAGTGATAGTTTTTTCTAAGGACGAATCATGTAAATTTATTATAACCAGAGCTCGGATTATATGCACGAAAATACTTGAAAATATGCGCATATATACGCACCGATTTTCTTTAAAATATGCTCTCAAATTGATAAAAGGAGATAAAATATGCATTGATATGCAAACTAAAAAATATCTAATTTTCGAATTTTTATTTTTTTTTTAATTTTCAATAAGTACTACCTAGATTTATAAAATGTAATAATAAATCTGGACGATTTACGTAAATTTTCCATATATTTAACCTTTGGTGCATATTTGGGCCACTTTTTGTGTCCAGTCGCAGCTAAAGATTCATATCTTTCATGCTTACATATTAATCATGCTTTCTTATGGGAGTGTTTTCTATAGACTGATTGACTCTGGATTAACTTTAACCTTACGTTTAACTAGCCCTTAGTGTTTGTGCAGATAATTTCGCCAGCAAAAGATATGTTTACTAAGCTGCGGCTGGGGCTCTGCGACTGAAGTCGCAGTGAATGCTTTTTTATGAGAGTGTTTCCTTAGAATGTGACTCTAAGGTAACACTCCCGTAGGAAAGTATGGAAAGTAAGTCACTGCGACTTCAGTCGCAGATCTCCAGCCGCAGCTTAGTAAACATATCTTTAGCTGGGCTAAATTATCTGCACCATCACTAAGAGCTAGTTAAACGTTAGGAAAAAGTTAATCCAGAGTCAATTGATGTTAATCCTATAAGTGGATAGGAAACACTACCATAAGAAAGCATGATTAATAGAGCTCGGATTTATATGCACCAAAATACTTGAAAATATGCGCATATATATATGTTACGGTCAATGACGTAAATTGGGCATTAACGTCAATGGCCGGGCAATGACGTCAATGCCCATTTATGCTGGCCATTAACGTCATTGACCAGCCATTGACGTCAACGCCCGTTAACGGTGGGCAATGATGTAAATATTTTCATTTGATTGTAATATTTACGTCTTTGGCCGGTCAATGACGTTAATAGCCAAAATGGATTGGACAATGATGATATTCTAGAATGACTACTATAAAGAACAGCAAAATGGCAATTTAAATTTGACAGCCAACTGGCAAGTGATATTTACGCACATATGTTATATTCATTGTATTAGGTATAACATAATAATATAATTATTTATTAACAAAAATTATAAAAATTAAAAAATACTGAAATAGCGACCTATGGCACTTAGAATTGCAAATTTGTTTGCTAGCGCAACACGCACATTTATTATTTTTACATCCACCCTTGCAATGACAACACTTATAACCGTGGCCTCTTAAATCACTGCTTTTAGCTGCTGCTTGTCTAAGAGTAATCTCAATTCGTATCACTAATATTTTCTAACCAAAATTAACTTTTCGGTATCCCTTAATAACTAGTATTAATTGCAAATGCACATTAAATACACTACTTTCAGATGGAATCTATAGAATAATAATTTCATCATTGCCCACCCTGTATTGGGCATTGACGTCATTGCCCGGACAAAGATGTAAAAACCATATATGAAATTCTAAATGTCAACATTGCCCAAAATGCACGGCCATTGACGTCAATGATCGGTCAATTACGTCAATGCCCAACTAAGCTGGGCATTGATGTTATTGTCCGGCCATTGACGTTAATGGCCGAATTATCATCATCGACCGTAACATATATATGCACCGAATTTTCTTAAAATATGCACTAAAATTGATAAAAATAGATAAAATTTGCATTGATATGCAAACTAAAAAATATCTAATCTTTGAATTTTAAAATTTTTCTTCTTCAAATTTTCAATAAGTACTACCTAGATTTATAAAATTTATTAATAATTTTTTATAATACAAATATCTAGACGAATTACGTAAAATTTGCTAAATTTTGCATATTTTCAACATTTGGTGCATATTTAAGTAAATAATGGATATTTGGGCCACTTTTGGTGTTTTTTAAGAATTTTAGTAGAGAAAATAAAAAATCATTATTAAATTTTGCTAATTGAAGCAATTGTTTTATTTAATTTTAAGCAATTTAATTTTTTCAAACATCGCCAAAAGTGGCCCAAATAAATTTAAAACAAATTAGTATAAAAAGCAACTAGTAGTGAAAAAAGAGGTTGAAAATTGAGTAAAAAATGTAAAATGGAAGAAAATAAGGTAAAGAAAATGAAATTATTGTAAAATAGGATAAAAATTAGAAAAACAATAATTATTACTACTTATTTACAATACTTTTTATCTAAACTTTATTTATAATTATGTTGCCAATACTACCTCGACTTAGATAGAAACGCCAATGTTTTAAAGAAGGTCAAAATATAAATGTTGTTAAAAAATAAATTTGATAAAATGTGAATTTTAAAATAAATAAAAAAGTATATCTTTGGCAACTTGGCTGTATATTATTGTATCAAAAATAAAGTGTTTCAAATTATAGTAACACGAAATATAATTGCAAAAACTAACTTTAATAAAATTAAACGGTAAGAATTTAAAATGATCACCTAAATTCTATTTCGCGCCTAAATAAACCATATTTTCTATTTTGTAATTTAAATTTTTTTCATACGAATAATTCTATCTAAACGCTAATATAAATTTTATTCCATCGACTTTTACTAAATTGGAATAGTATCTTTAGGTTGCCTTTAGCATTCTAAATGTATTTTTACTGAGCTTAATAAAAAGTTACCGAATGAGTCGTTTAAATGTATGTATGGTAAACGTTTGCATACTTGATGTTAGTGGTATTAATGTTTGCTTTAACTTTTTTCTATTCGGCGAAACAAATTTACAAAACTGTGCTTTTAGTTTAGTTAACAAACAAGTAGTTCATTTGTATTAATTTCTCTTGTAATTCGCTCTTCATTTTTCTATCCACTTTTACCGTTGATATTCTTGTATATTATATTTTATTCATTATTTTATAATTCTGCCGAAAGAAATGTTAATTCCGTAGAAATATGCTTTTTCGTGCATTATTTATTTACTACAGCATGACATGTTAGATTTTTATGACATAACATGAACTTTTAAAAATGATTTCATCATTTTAATAAGAAAATAAAACAACAAAGGAAATATTTAAGTTATGGTTTTAAGTATCGTTTTGATCCACTTAACGTTACATTAAAACTTAACGTAAAGTTTAACTCAACTGATGAATTGAATGTGTTCGTTTACGTTCGGCTTAAAAGCTTAATAATTTTAGACTACTAAGCTTGAAGAAAATTACCTTCCCCCAAGTATAATAGTACATCAAAGCCTTATTAAAACGCAAAGCAAAAAAAGTAATCTCAAAGTAATGTATTGTTACTGCGTAAAAAGTTTTATTTTAAAAATGCTTGCATTTTGTAATTATTTGAAGTAAAACCGGTTGTTTATAAAATATTATGTAAATCCCTCGTAAAAATGTGTGTATTTATAGATCAATTAAGGCTTATATTCTCAACTTTATTAATATTAGATATACATATTTTAATACGAAAAATACCAATTTAATAATTTAGAACTTTTTAATTTCACATTCATTCAAAGGTTTGATTTTCAATTTTCTAATATCTCAAAATAATATTTATATAATAATAGCATTTAGCTCGATACATTTTACGAATTTTAAAATAACACTAAAAACTTCAATATAACAAGTTAAATAAAATAATAATGGAATAGAAATTATATTTGAACTTTCAGCGACGGTTATCGCTTAAATTTCTGACGAAAACAATAACCTAATGAAAGCTCAAATATAATTTCTGTTATATTATTTGATTTAACTTATTATATTTAAGTTTTTAATGTTATTTATACTCACAAGTTAAGATTTATATATTTGAATTTTAAAATAATAATATTGCGATTGGAACTGCACTTTAGGAATTGGTTCATTGTCCTGGTGAAAGAGAACTTTGTTTTGCCTAAATATGGTCGGTTTTCTTTGTTTTTTTTTATTGATTTTTTTTTTGATAATATAGTCTAGTAGCAATATACCTTGACTATCCCAAAAAAGCAGTGGCTAATAATGATTAAAAAAAAACTGTTTTGGCTTTCTTAGGTGCACTAGAGCTTCAATTAATTGTTTGAACAACCTGTCTTGTTTAAATCATTGTAGACCACACCCTAATTGACATATAATGTAATGTGTATATCATTGAAATTTAAATTGACGTCCATTTAAAGGAGTCATTTGTAAAAAATATTATTTTTTAACTCTTTTGGAGGCTGACAGAATACTGAACATCCTAGTGCGTTATAATCTTGCAATTAATCTAGTTAAAATTGAAATAATGTTCCATGGTTTGCTAAACCATTTGATAGATTGCTAAATATTATATTAAGATATTATTGTGTATAACTGTATAAATATTATAATGTAATTTATACAATAGAAAAAGAACTCAAAATAAAAAATTTTAAGTAAATTTGTGGTTTTTAGTATGTATTTATGGTTAAATTCAAAAAAAAAAAAAAAATATAAGAATAATACAATACGTAGAAAATCAAAATTCAAAAAATTTACAAAGGAGACAATTAACACATAACAGGTCTGGATTAAGAAAATTTGAAAAAATGAAAATTTCGTAATACGAAGTACAATATAACGTTATTTCATGGTTATTGCCATTCTTCAGTTGCACGCATCGATTACATTGTGAAATAAGAAAAAATATCAAACTAAACAAAAATATCGACTAAATTGTACAAAATTGACTTACCATAACCTCCAAAGATTATCAAAACTGAACTTGTTACCTGAAGTATGAATAATTTAAAAATGATTTGAACTAAGAAATTCGTTTACCTAGCACTGCTAGTTTGAAATCCGAAGGCACTGCCCTCTTAATATGATTTCTAAAAACTTTGAAAAAATTCAAAATTCAAAAATTTTTACCACGTTTTTTAACCGTGAGGCGTAAAACTAGAAAAAGAACTCAAAATAAAAAATTTTAAGTAAATTTGTGGTTTTTAGTATGTATTTATGGTTAAATTCAAAAAAAAAATATAAGAATAATACAATACGTAGAAAATCAAAATTCAAAAAATTTACAAAGGAGACAATTAACACATAACAGGTCTGGATTAAGAAAATTTGAAAAAATGAAAATTTCGTAATACGAAGTACAATATAACGTTATTTCATGGTTATTGCCATTCTTCAGTTGCACGCATCGATTACATTGTGAAATAAGAAAAAATATCAAACTAAACAAAAATATCGACTAAATTGTACAAAATTGACTTACCATAACCTCCAAAGATTATCAAAACTGAACTTGTTACCTGAAGTATGAATAATTTAAAAATGATTTGAACTAAGAAATTCGTTTACCTAGCACTGCTAGTTTGAAATCCGAAGGCACTGCCCTCTTAATATGATTTCTAAAAACTTTGAAAAAATTCAAAATTCAAAAATTTACCACGTTTTTTAACCGTGAGGCGTAAAACTAGAAAAAGAACTCAAAATAAAAAATTTTAAGTAAATTTGTGGTTTTTAGTATGTATTTATGGTTAAATTCAAAAAAAAAAAATATAAGAATAATACAATACGTAGAAAATCAAAATTCAAAAAATTTACAAAGGAGACAATTAACACATAACAGGTCTGGATTAAGAAAATTTGAAAAAATGAAAATTTCGTAATACGAAGTACAATATAACGTTATTTCATGGTTATTGCCATTCTTCAGTTGCACGCATCGATTACATTGTGAAATAAGAAAAAATATCAAACTAAACAAAAATATCGACTAAATTGTACAAAATTGACTTACCATAACCTCCAAAGATTATCAAAACTGAACTTGTTACCTGAAGTATGAATAATTTAAAAATGATTTGAACTAAGAAATTCGTTTACCTAGCACTGCTAGTTTGAAATCCGAAGGCACTGCCCTCTTAATATGATTTCTAAAAACTTTGAAAAAATTCAAAATTCAAAAATTTACCACGTTTTTTAACCGTGAGGCGTAAAACTAGAAAAAGAACTCAAAATAAAAAATTTTAAGTAAATTTGTGGTTTTTAGTATGTATTTATGGTTAAATTCAAAAAAAAAAATATAAGAATAATACAATACGTAGAAAATCAAAATTCAAAAAATTTACAAAGGAGACAATTAACACATAACAGGTCTGGATTAAGAAAATTTGAAAAAATGAAAATTTCGTAATACGAAGTACAATATAACGTTATTTCATGGTTATTGCCATTCTTCAGTTGCACGCATCGATTACATTGTGAAATAAGAAAAAATATCAAACTAAACAAAAATATCGACTAAATTGTACAAAATTGACTTACCATAACCTCCAAAGATTATCAAAACTGAACTTGTTACCTGAAGTATGAATAATTTAAAAATGATTTGAACTAAGAAATTCGTTTACCTAGCACTGCTAGTTTGAAATCCGAAGGCACTGCCCTCTTAATATGATTTCTAAAAACTTTGAAAAAATTCAAAATTCAAAAATTTACCACGTTTTTTAACCGTGAGGCGTAAAACTAGAAAAAGAACTCAAAATAAAAAATTTTAAGTAAATTTGTGGTTTTTAGTATGTATTTATGGTTAAATTCAAAAAAAAAAAAATATAAGAATAATACAATACGTAGAAAATCAAAATTCAAAAAATTTACAAAGGAGACAATTAACACATAACAGGTCTGGATTAAGAAAATTTGAAAAAATGAAAATTTCGTAATACGAAGTACAATATAACGTTATTTCATGGTTATTGCCATTCTTCAGTTGCACGCATCGATTACATTGTGAAATAAGAAAAAATATCAAACTAAACAAAAATATCGACTAAATTGTACAAAATTGACTTACCATAACCTCCAAAGATTATCAAAACTGAACTTGTTACCTGAAGTATGAATAATTTAAAAATGATTTGAACTAAGAAATTCGTTTACCTA
Source organism: Cantharis flavilabris (assembly GCA_949152465.1). Lineage (NCBI taxonomy): Eukaryota > Metazoa > Arthropoda > Insecta > Coleoptera > Cantharidae > Cantharis > Cantharis flavilabris. The sequence goes on from OX424435.1 coordinate 17,253,403, forward strand.
GCACTGCTAGTTTGAAATCCGAAGGCACTGCCCTCTTAATATGATTTCTAAAAACTTTGAAAAAATTCAAAATTCAAAAATTTACCACGTTTTTTAACCGTGAGGCGTAAAACTAGAAAAAGAACTCAAAATAAAAAATTTTAAGTAAATTTGTGGTTTTTAGTATGTATTTATGGTTAAATTCAAAAAAAAAAATATAAGAATAATACAATACGTAGAAAATCAAAATTCAAAAAATTTACAAAGGAGACAATTAACACATAACAGGTCTGGATTAAGAAAATTTGAAAAAATGAAAATTTCGTAATACGAAGTACAATATAACGTTATTTCATGGTTATTGCCATTCTTCAGTTGCACGCATCGATTACATTGTGAAATAAGAAAAAATATCAAACTAAACAAAAATATCGACTAAATTGTACAAAATTGACTTACCATAACCTCCAAAGATTATCAAAACTGAACTTGTTACCTGAAGTATGAATAATTTAAAAATGATTTGAACTAAGAAATTCGTTTACCTAGCACTGCTAGTTTGAAATCCGAAGGCACTGCCCTCTTAATATGATTTCTAAAAACTTTGAAAAAATTCAAAATTCAAAAATTTACCACGTTTTTTAACCGTGAGGCGTAAAACTAGAAAAAGAACTCAAAATAAAAAATTTTAAGTAAATTTGTGGTTTTTAGTATGTATTTATGGTTAAATTCAAAAAAAAAAAAAATATAAGAATAATACAATACGTAGAAAATCAAAATTCAAAAAATTTACAAAGGAGACAATTAACACATAACAGGTCTGGATTAAGAAAATTTGAAAAAATGAAAATTTCGTAATACGAAGTACAATATAACGTTATTTCATGGTTATTGCCATTCTTCAGTTGCACGCATCGATTACATTGTGTAATAAATTTTTGAATTTTGAATTTTTTCAAAGTTTTTAGAAATCATATTAAGAGGGCAGTGCCTTCGGATTTCAAACTAGCAGTGCTAGGTAAACGAATTTCTTAGTTCAAATCATTTTTAAATTATTCATACTTCAGGTAACAAGTTCAGTTTTGATAATCTTTGGAGGTTATGGTAAGTCAATTTTGTACAATTTAGTCGATATTTTTGTTTAGTTTGATATTTTTTCTTATTTCACAATGTAATCGATGCGTGCAACTGAAGAATGGCAATAACCATGAAATAACGTTATATTGTACTTCGTATTACGAAATTTTCATTTTTTCAAATTTTCTTAATCCAGACCTGTTATGTGTTAATTGTCTCCTTTGTAAATTTTTTGAATTTTGATTTTCTACGTATTGTATTATTCTTATATTTTTTTTTTGAATTTAATTTATACAATAATTTATTTTAGTATATTATGTATAACACCGCTTCTTGACTATGGTTGATAACAAATCAGTGGCTTGCATTTGGACTAAAAGTTGGGATTTTAAATTACCGTTTGGGTTTTGTATTAATTAAATGTTACATGAGGCAATGTAATGAATTTCTAAAATGTTTGTAAATTAATTACATTGTCATTTGCAGTTACCAGTTCAATGCACTAAATTCTATGTTTAACTTGCAGTTCCGTCTTAATATATTTTTGAATGCAGGTACGTAAACAATACAAAGTACAATTATTTTGAGACATAAAATAGTAAGACTTTTTATTAGGGTACATCATACAAATATGAAAAATATCTTGAAGATGAGCGCGTAACAAAATATTGGTCGTTACCGCCAATAATATATTACCCATTAGCTTTTCGGCGAGGTATTATTAAATTTACACGAAATTAAATAGTAATATCTTTTATTCACAATCGGTTAGTAATCGATACATTCCTGACTTTTAATAAGTTGGGAAGCAGTTTATTATTTAGTTTCACTGCCAACCAATCAAAAAGCTATTTTGTTTTACTTTCCAACCTACCCCAGGTTGGGAAGTGGCCACTTCCCGACCTGCAATGTCGCATGGATGGCAAGAAAAGAAACTAACAAAAAAAATATGCGTCAAATTATTTAGTTAAGGTTATGTCAAGTATCAAGTACAATTTATATACAAATTTAGTGCAAGCTAAATTATAATCTAATTTTATTTTAGTTACTTTATACGTTTAAATTTAGCCAGAATAATTAAAAATTATTTAAGCAGTAATATTAAAAACACGAAACAAATCTGTAAATTTGTTACTAATATAATATTTGCCAATTGTCAACACAAATTTTTTGTTTGACATAAACAGCAATTTGTTTTTAATATTTCATACTAACTTGATAAACAATTTTTATTTTCAAAAGTGAAATCAAATGAAAAGCAGTGTATAATTTAATTCAATTTTTAATTATTTCTTGTTTACAAACTGATTGTGAATAAAATAGTATACATACCTCGGTGTCAAGCTTCATTCCAGCGTCGCGCTTATAGTTGACTTCGGCGCTTCGCGCCTCAGTCAACTAACTTAGCGCTCGGCTGTAATGAAGCATTTTCCACCTCGGCACGTAATATACTATTATTTATTATTGTAAATTATCCAAATACATAAAAACGTTGGTGAATATGTATATTACCTCATTATACCGAAACCACTGGACATTTCGAAGCCAAATTCAATCCGTACGTTCGTTGGAGCTCCAATAAGTTTATCTGTTTTTTCGACCCGGTCTAAGTATATCTTCTAACACATTTTCTTATATAGCTTGTATTGTATAAATTATTATTATAATTGATAGAAATATTGTATCTATTTGCGCTTCAATTACATTTCCAGCCAAAAGACTTTACAACGGAATATCGTTGAATTACCATTGGCTGGAAAATACAGATATCCAACTTACCAACTAGCGTAAAAATAAAATAAATTGTGAAGATTTGTTACAGTGAATTTTAATTTGAAGAAAACGCACTTAGGTGATGTTTTATGATAATCTAGGTGTTATTTTATATAAGGTTTAAACCAACTTGATGTACGTAGTTTTTATCGTTAGGTAACAAAAATCGCACTTGAACGTCCATAAAGTACATTATTATTTTCTTTCATTTGTATAATTTAAAATTATTGTAGAAGACAGTTCTATTACTGAAATGTTTTATTTCAGTGACATTTTGAATATAAATAACGAGTCGTTATTTATTATCACATAGCATTTTATATACTTTTATTATTTGTTAGAATAATTTTAAAGTAAACTTGATAGCTGAATTGATAACTGAAATTGAAAATTTCATTAACAAGCATGAAATCGCAAGTATTATATTAAAAATGAAATTTAAACACGCAGACTGAAATCTACTGAAATAACTTAAATAACAGTTGTTGATTGCCGTTTCCAAACTTTCAGGTACCTAATGGTTACATCAAACTTGTTTTTTAAATGGATGCAGATTCTTTTGACAATATGATCGAACGATCATAATTTCAGTAAACGGTGCCATAATTCAAAAAATATTGCGCATATTGTAATAAAATTAATTTTGAAAAGAGAACCCTTAAGAAATATGTGCATGAGGATTAGTCCTGCACGAAAGAAGTAAACTAATCTAAAGGGTTATGCCATGATCAATAGAAATGCCCCTTCATTAAACCAAACCACGAGTCGCCACTGGCTACGAAAATTCTTTACTTATAAGTACATACCCCGTTTAATTACAAAATTCCTTAGGTATGTTTTATTTGATGTCAACATTTCGTTTACTTATAAATTATGGGCTCATAAGTCTTACAGTTTCGAACATAAAATTAAGCTGTTCATAAATTAGGTTTATGTATTAGAAGTTTGTTATAATCTCAGGTAAATTTGCAGTTCCTACACGGAATTTTTATTGGAACTTGATTAACGATTACTTCAAAAGTTATAAATTCTAAAATTTAAGATTTTTAATAAATTTTCAATTATTTATAACTTTTAGATACAAAAAAATGACTTATGAAGATTAATAGCTTTCTTTATTAATAGTTTTTTGGTAAACTCAAATGTTCTATGCTACACAATAAATAATAGGTTAAGATTAATTTGGAAAAGTTACGTCAATGGACAATATACTTCACATCTTATATTCATTATTTTTAGATTATAAGACCAATAAAAGCCAATAAAAAAAATTAATATATTATTTATTGCTGCTTCCAATAAAATTCAGAACGGTTCTACAAATAAAACACCGGGAGCTTTTTTTTAGAAAAAAAAAAATAAATAATTTTTCTTTAGCCAGCTTCAGGTTATTTACTATCGAATGCGAAGTTAAACCTTACTATACAGAGGGTTTTTTATAATTGCTAGGAATATTATTTATCTACCAAATGAAAGTTTTACTTCAATTTCTATAAAATATTTTATTTTTCCCAAGAGCCAACTAATTTAACTAGAATATTTTTTAAAACAGCGCACTTCTATAATTTCACCCTCCAGTAAAATAATTTCTATTGTGAAAACTTATTTTCTCCAGTTAAATGTAATTTTATGACTTCTACGTAACTCTCTACGATTTAAATAGAAAGAAAAGCTAAATTATTATTTTTCCGTTTTTATTATCCTTACTCTAAAGTAAAATTAAAGTCATTTTAAATAAATGAAAAGTTGTTCTCAGAATATCAGATTTTTGAGCAAGTCAATTTAAATTTTTTTTTGCAAAATGTAAATAAATTATAAACTTACATGAGTAATGGATATAAATTTTACGGAAAAGTTAAAATTACAGAGGTATGAAGAAGTCCTTGTTTCATAAATGAAGGATTTCGACCGAATAGAAAATTTATAATGGCTATTTTAGGGGTTGCAGGTAGGTGGTATATGGAATTGAATACCTACTCTTTTTGTAATAAATCATACAATTTTGTGCTAAAAAATTAATAAAAGCTGTCGTCCCAATATAATTTGCAAATTTGTTTTCAAGATTTTTCGATTGACCGCCGCCAACTCTTGTAATAAATAACGGCAGTTGTAGCTTTTATCGATTGGCAATTAACTCTTCTTATCGCTCTTAATTGCGAACACTGATTATAATAGTTGTTTTGTGAAGGATGTACGCATTAACATTAAGGATAAATTGTATCGTTAGCCAATCAATTGTATAAAATTGTTTTTACATTGAATGCAACAGATTGTATGTTTGTCTCTAAAGGGAAAAATATTTTTCCGGATAATGTTTTGTAAGATTTAAATTGTCATTGTAATTTCTAAAATCCGTTTTACAGAATTTGTAAAATGCCATGTTTAACATTTCACTACGTAATTATTTAAAAATATTTATTTAAAAAATACTTACATTCGATTGGAAAGGTGCCAGGTCATATGTTTTAATTATAAATGTGTCAATCTAGAAATTGCATGAGGTTTCTTATCAATTTTTGATCAATATTTGTAGCCGTTTCCTTGCTGGCTGTCCAATCAGATTTCATGTGCGATTCTTATTCTTTTTTTCTGTGGTTTGGAATCCACGTTACAGCTGGTGATTTGTTTTTAAATTTGGGCATTTAGTACCTAAACAATAATGAACTGGCAATAATAATAATAATCAATCCTTATTAATATGCATATTACATTAAACGACCGAAAGCGTAATATTAGGAAGTGGTTTGTTATCTTCGTCTTTCATAATGCTTGGACCAATTTCCCGGTCGTTGGCAATCAGCTCATACAACCACGGAAATCATATTAAACTTTATTTACTTTACTATATCAGAAACTTTTTACTTCATCTGGAATCGAACTGGGTACACGGCATTAGCAGTCAACGCATTAGTTTGTTATATCGTTGATTAAATATTAATATTATCAATTAATTATAAGCTTGTTTGAAGTAATTTTAGAAAGGCTACAATATCCGCTTGTCTGAATCCCTGTTCTCACTGCCTCTCTAATTAACGTAAAACAATAGATTAATAATATATGCTTAACTCGACAGAAATATGTCACCAACTCGTTTCAGTTTAAAAGGCCTACGTTATCTGTGCATATCTATCCTTTTAAATGTAAACAAATTTATTTCTCTCGCAGTTTTTATCCTGCGTGTTTGGAAAAAGGTGCGACAATTAAAAAATGTACAACAAACAACATAGAATTTTGAGGAAAACAAAACTTCAGCAAACGATGCTAAATTTTTATTCTTTCCACACCTACTCTGTTTTTCTATGTGTAAGTTATTGTTAACATGACTTCAAATCCTTTGATCAATTGAAATGTCAGGTTCCTGGTAGAACAATAATCAATCAAATAAGATGCAAAACAGAGCTTTGAATGGATGTTTAGCTCTATTGTATATTTTGAATACGACTTAAATGTTTCCGATGAGAGAAAATTTGCATGTTGGATTTTAATACTCAAAGCCTCCGCATTTTGTAGTCTCTTAAAGATGAAGTGAAAAAAAAAGAGAATTATTTTATAAAATGAATCGAATTCACCCACTCGGTGGCTCGGTACTAGTTTAGTTTCATGAACATTTCATGTTTTAAATTAATAGTAAACAAAGTTACAATCAATCACAAAATGTCAGAATTCCATTATATTGTCTACTTACAAGAGGAAATACGTCATCGTGTTCTGAAAGTTCTTATACTGCATCTTTAATACAACGTCAAGGTAATTTCCCATTAATAACTTTTTGGTATAGGTGAATATAATAGCAGTAACAAATTTGGAAAAGGTATATTATGTTCGCCTTACAGTTTACACATCATGCTTGGATGCTTGCTCGAATTAGAATTTTAAATGCTTATGATATTAAAGGTTGTGTTTGTTTAAAACTCATTTTCTTAAATGTTGGCACTAAAAGAGTTTACTTATCCCCCGTTAATGTACACATATTATTAATTTTCTCTAAAATGTGAACAAACTGTTCCAAAAATTAACGTCGTTTATATTGCTGTGGTCATTGTTTTTCGTATTGTGCATGCATAATTTTTAATAACTCTTTTAGTTTAACCAACTGTAATTTTGCACAAGAAACAATATAATTAAAATATGACTTACTTAAGACATAAATAGCGAAACGTCTGTTAAATTCTAACTTTCGGTTAATTAAATTTTGTTACACCACAGCTTCTCATTTGTATCAGTGTCATTAGTTTCCAAATTGTGAAATGCTTTTGACTACTTTTGGAATAGTTCCTTCTGCGATAGCTAACCACGGTGGAATAAAATAGTTTTAATGGATGGAAATTCATTAACTTCGTTAACGTAAAAACTTAACTAATGAAACTACCTGCAGTTAGTTTAATTTTATGTAACTTCTTCAGGTGTGGTGGTTGTAGAATTTAATGGAAATTGTAATTTTCTTAAATAAAACTATTATTTCGCGTACATTGTGTAAATTACATGTACGCTCGCACTGTTTATGTAGTAAATTTGTTCACCTACCCTTATGCTCTACACTTCTAAGACAAATAGTGGATAGGTTATCATCACTTTAATAGGGAAGTTACTTATTGCAGTAGTACAGTTTAATTTGTTTATTTGGCATAAACACAATTAATTTGCTATGTTATAAATTATAGCTTAACTAAGTAGTAGGTACTTTCACTAGGTAAAGCTATACTTTCGATCGAATTTCAAATTAAGAAGAGTGCACATACTAATAGGTTTAACGACATAGTTGAGCTGAACAGCGACATTGCAATTTACCTTTACTTCCAAACATAATTTTGATGTTAAAGTTGCCAATATACAGTCTTCTCATCTTTTAAAACAAATAACGAAATATAAGTCGCTTTGTGATCTTCTTTTCTATTTCCAGACCCCCGCTTTTTATAGATAAGTTATTGGAGCTGTCCGATGGAAATAGAGAAATACAATAGGAAGTGTCTCGTATCATTTATTTTCATGTCGCACTAATTATTATAAGTGCCAACTGAAATCTTTATTAGCTTAGTGCAGTAGTTCTTTTAAATTCCTCGGCGGATCGGCGATTTTCTAAGCGATTTGACCAGCAATGACTTGATTGTAATCAAGTAGGAGCATTTGTAATGCTTTCATTAATTTTTTCTTTTAAATCGCTAATTTATTTTATGGCGTCTGTTCAACAGGCCAATTGCCAAAATTCTCAAACGATTTATATACATTTACATATTTTCTTACTTTTGTTCTGTACTACAACCAATACTATATGCCAAAAAAATAATTACGAAATATGTGCAGGCTATGGTTTGAACGAAAGTAAAAGAGTCAAAGTGTTATACGATTTTGGCAATCAGCCCTTTGAACAAACGCCAAAAATTAGATTAGCGATTATATCCCTATAACAATAAAAACGTAATATTAAAATAAAGTCGCTTAAAATTTCCACTGATCATAAATTACTGACACAAACTGTGTTAATTGAAAAATACTGTCGAAGGCATTTTTTTATAACATAATATTTTATTATTTTTAGTATTGCTGCTTTAATTTATTACAATAATTAGAAACGCTGTTTGCTGTCCAGGAACGATTATAATTTTGCTCATTATTTAACTTTTTACGGTTTTGCAGTCCATCTTGGCCATTTTTTGATTTCGTTATAAAGAGCATTTCCGGGGCATTGCGTAGCTATGGCTTGTCGGTGCCCTAACAACTTATAATTACTTCTGATGGTTTTCTTTGATACCCCACAAGCTATTAAATCTTTTACTGCTTTTAAAGCTCGAGCGTTTGGTTTTCTATCTGCAACAAGTACAAGTTGAAAGTAATATTTTCCATTAAAAAATGTTTTTTCAAAGAATTTATTAATGAAACGCTTTTGCGCCACTTACTTGTATATGTTCCTATAACACATATTCCGATACTTCTAGAATTGAAATTTGGTGCATGAGCTCCAGTTTTACCCCATCCTCGTCCTTCATATACATTTCCGTCTTCTCCTACCTATAAAAGTTATTAGTAGAGCATTACATTTTTACTTTCTATAAAAAAGCTGTTAAATAAAAACTTACTAAAAAGTTATATCCAATATCGGCCCATTTATTAACATTCATGTGTTGGTTTTGGAAAGATCTCACTATTGCCGAACAGGAAGCTTGAGTAGTACAAGATCCACCAGCAGAATGATGAATTACCACATGAGTCGGTGGATTTGTGGTTAACGGATTTGTTTTCGCTTTACGGGCACCCCATGCAGCTCTAGAGACAATTCGTGGACAGGCTAAAAGATTTTAGTTTTAAAAATTAATTCACAAATAAAAAATATTTAAGTTAACATTCAGCAGATTTCAGTAACGTAAACGTTACTAGAAGAACCGAAACACCGACTACAAGTTTTCGTAACATTGCGGATTACTTTTCAATCAGCTTCTAAGCAAATGAATTAATAAAGTTTCTTTTATAGAGATATGCAGATTTTTTGACTAATATTTTCAAGTAGATTTTATTGTATCGATAAAATTTCAAAATTGCTTTGTTTGTATTAGATATATACATAATATCGATAACACTTGAGTATTTCTGATTTACCTATCTATACTATGAGTTTACGCGAGATTTTAGATTGGCAATTTATTAACGACATGATTGTTACAACAAATAAAAATTTACATAGGTTTTCCGGTACTTCTGCATTTTAATAAAAATTATATTGGCTTTAAGGAATTTATGAAGAATAAAAGTCACGCCTGAAGGGCCATATTCCAAAAACAAATATAATATACTGATTTTGACTTTAATGACTTAAAATTGACAGGGTTGGATTAGAATGGTGTTATTTACAATGATTTTTTATGTGCCATCAGGTATAAATTACTAAACTAAAAGTTCTTCTGAAAAGTCAAAGCAACAATGTTGATATTTTTTTTTAATATAAATTTAATTTTTGTAAAATATGCTATGATTACATAAAATACAACGCATGTAATAAATAAACTTAGTATAAATACATACACAAATCAACAATACACAGCTTCTAGAACTAAATTTCTCTCCAAAATAGCAAAACAAATAATAATGAAGAGAAAAATTAGGTTTTTGAAAAAACTAGCTTTGTCTAAAATGAAAAAGCATAATGTGCTTAACCGTAAACCCGGCCCTAAAGGTTCGACTTCCCGCGTATGCCAAATTTTTTAACTCTAGTCTACATGGGGATAGTTAAAAAATTGTTTACATACAATTTAAACAATGAGAAATGTTATTTACTAACTAAATAGTTAGTTAAATGGGTTTGTTTTACGAAGTTGAATATATTTTATTTTTAAGTACTTATTCGATATATTAATGAAATCCTCGTTTCAATGTTTCTTTTGAAAATAGTTAGCATTTTTAGTTTTTCTTTAAATTAATTTGTTCAAAAAAATCAATGAAAATTATCAATTTTATTTGCAAATCGGTTTTAACCCTTACTTGTCACACTGGGGTGTAGAATACTCCAAGCCCACTTTTCTTTAATTTTAAATATGTATACCCGAGAAAAGCGGGTTTATGTAAAAAGTTGTCACTTTAACACTTTCTCGATATTTCGATTTTTTAATAGTATTTAATTTTACATTTTTGCCATATAACCCATATCACTACCAAAAATTAGCACTTGAGAAGTAATAAAAAATTGGCAACTTAAAATATTCAATAGATTATTTGAAATAACAGGTTTTATCGCTGGGGTGCAATACACCCCAGTGTGTCAAGTACGTCATTCCATAGAAGTGTGGCAAGTAACGGTTAAAGCTCAAGTAACCATAAAATGTCAGTGTAATAATATTAAAAATTATACGGATATATTTTAAGGTCCTCAATTGTTCATAACAAACGAAATCAATTCGTGCACTGAAGTAGTATAGGTACAAAAACAACCCAACACTGAACTGTAAAAATTTTATATTTTCGTTCTACATTTTTCGAATATATTGAATATGAATTATGTCAGCAATTCCCTTTTTCCTAAAGCGTTTTTAGGTTTACATAATTTTTTTCTTATAATTTGATTTAACTATCCATTTGGAATTTGAAAATGTTGTACCAGCCACAACACTTTTTACTGATAATCGAGACGAGACAGCTTTAGTATTGTAAATGATATATATTTTGTTGACTTAAAATTAATATTATTTTGCTAATGAATTTTTTTCGAAAGAATAAATTTGTTACAAAGTTTGTTTACTTTTGTATTTTGTATACTATACAGGGTATCCCCGGATACACTTTACATAATTTCAGTGGTGATAGAGGACACTATTCTAAGAAAAATATTTAACAAATATTTTTTTCTAAATTCAAACCGTCGACAGTTAGGCATCCTTAAAGCATTTTTTTAAATTTCCACCTTCACATGGCCGTAGCTCAGAAAATTTTGATTTTTCAGTAAAAATGGTTAAGTGCTTTTTTAAAGAGCGTGAAATAATCTACAAACTAGATTTTAACCTTTTATTGTTTAAATGCAAAGGCTTTCGAGTTATGAAAAAAAGTAAGTAAAAAAAGTTTGAAAATTTTGAACTTTTTTTTTGGTTTTTTCAAATCGTTGTATATTTTAAACGAAACATTTTACAAAAATCTGACGCCCCATTCCGGATAGGAAATTTAACGGACTACAACTTTTGTTAAGTAAACATTTTTGAAAAACCAATCCATTTCACAAAAAATCAGAAAATAATTTAAAAAGCAGCTAGAAAACAAAAGATTAAATTCACAAAAATTTTATTTTTATTGAAAAATTATTTTATTGTTATAGGGTAAACCATTACATTATTTAAGTAAATGTTCAAAATGACCAACCTCATTTTCAATACACAGTCGTGATCGTTTTAAAAGATGTTGTATATTATTATTTATAACATTTCCTCTTTCGTTAAGAGCTACTATAGCATTCGTTACTTGGTCTATTAATTCTTCTCTGGTATCGGGCTTTCATCTGTTGCTGTACACCAAATATTTAAGGCAGTATTCTACTTTGGAAGCTCAAAAAAGAAGCAATCTTTGTGAATTTCTTTTGAGATTATTAATAAAGATATTGATATGAGGTTTGTCAGGATTTAAAAATACACCCCTGAAATACTTAAAAAAATTTTTTTTTCATATTTCATGCATTTTTTATATACAGAAACACTATTTAAATGTCATGCCTTGATTAGTAGGTGGGGCTGCGCTGGTGTTAAAATCTCGAAATTGGGTAATCTAAAACCAAAAATATCAAAAGCTTTAGGTTCAATATATCACTAGCAACCGACTGAACTAAAATTTTTAATAAACATGCAAAAATAATGAAATGGTGATAAACAAATGAAAAAAACAGAAAAATTGTAATTTCTTTTCCGTTGTTTTTTGCAAAAAAATATAGTTAAAATTAAAGTTTTCAGATTTTAGTTCAGGCGGTTGCTAGTGTTATATGGAACCTAAAACTTCTGATTTGTTTTGATTTACATGGCCCATTTTCAAGATTTTAACACCAGCGCTACTTTTCATTCAAGTAATGTTTCTGTACATAAAGAATGCATAAAACATATTACAAAAATGATTTTAAGCATTTCAAGAGTATATTTATTAAGTCTTTCAAACCTGATATCAATTATCTTTATTAATAATCTAATAAAAAATTCACAAAAATTACTTTGCTTCAAAGTAGAATCCTGCCTTAACAGTACACCAAAAAAATATATCAAGAGGAGTTAAATCTGGAGATATTGCTGACCAATTAATAGTTCCACCTTTTCCGATCAATATTTCAGGATTATTTCATTTAAAAAAAATTAATTGAAGCTTAAAATATACGAATTAATAATTTTTCAATAAAAAGTAAAATTATTGTGAATTTAATTTTTTGTTTTCTAGCTGCTTTTTAAATTATTTTCTGATTTTTTGTGAAATGGATTGGTTTTTCAAAAAATTTTACCAAACAAAAGTTATAGTCCGTTAAATTTCCTATCCGGAATGGGGCGTTAGATTTTTTGGAAAATGTTTCGTTTAAAAGATACAGCGCCAGCGATTTGAAAAAAACCAAGAAAAGAAAAAGTTCAACATTTTCAACATTTTTTTACTTAATTCTTTTCATAACTCGAAAGCCGTTGAATTTAGACAATAAAAGGTTAAAGTCTAGTTTGTAGATTATTTCACGTTCTTTAAAAAATCACTTCACCATTTTTACTGAAAAATCAATATTTACCGAGCCATGACCATGTGAAAGTGGGAATTTAAAAAAATGCTTTAAGGAGGCCTAACTATCGGGGGCTTGAATTTAGAAAAAAAATTTTCTTAAATATTTTTCTTAGAATAGTGTCCTCTATCACCACTGAAATTATGTAAAGTCTATCCGGGGACACCCTGTATATATAGGGTGCTGAAACGCATATACAGTCGGAGTAATATATGGGTGCCGCTTGATCATATTATGTGTAAAAAGTTTTGGGTGCGTAAACGTTGTTTTAGTTATTGGTGCCACAGTAGTTTTTCGCGTATATATATGTATAACACCTAACGCTCAATAAATTTTACATTCAACCGGAAAAATTTTTATTTTTAAAAATTTCTACGTAATTTACATGTGTTTCATACAAAAGTACCTAATAAAATTGGATAAAAAATTATATGTACATTATGTATATCGGGAATGCTAGTAAAATTTGTTACGATACGAATAAAACTATACTATAAAGTGTTACTGAAAGTTAAATTTTTAATTTCTTTCCATTTTATACCATAGGTTTATCTCACATATTTGTAAATTATTACATTTCATTGTTATACCTAATTAAAATTTTGTATGTTATTCTTAAAATTATGGTTGCGAGGTCCAACGAGGCCAATTTTTGATTTCGTCATAAAGAGTGCTACCTGGACAATCTGTATCTCGAACCTGACGATGTCCTACTAATTTGTAATCACTTTTAATTTTTCCTTCTTCTACTCCGCAAGATATAAGGTTTTTGACGCTTTCTAGAGCATCACTATTTGGCAGTTTAGCTAGAAAAAACAGTTTAATACATTGTTATTTTATGTCAAATGTCTTACATGCATAGGTTCCAATAATACATATTCCAATACTTTTGGAATTGTAATTTGGAGCATGAGCTCCCATTTTTGCCCAACCTCGACCTTCGTAGACGTTGCCATCTTCTCCTACCTACAAGCGGTTGGTTTAAAAAAATGTTGTACCGCAGATTGCACATAGGCTTACCAAAAAGTTGTAACCAATATCATCCCATCTATTGGTGTTCATATGGTGATTTTGGACGGATTTTACTAATCGAGTACATGCTGCTTTTGTAGTGCAACTACCAGTTGCCGAATGGTGAATTACAACATGTGTTGGTGGATTAACAAGTAAATTCCTAATATTACTCTTAGCATTCCGAGCACCCCAATCGCTACGACTAACGATATTTGGACAACTGCCTATGTTAAAATTTTTGTAATCAAGTCCATCGTAAAACATTTAATAAGAAAAATTTACCTTCTGTTGGTGTGCTAAGTGTACCGAATACCATCAGCAAGCTTACAGCCATAGGCAAAATCATTTCTACGAAATAATTTGATGTTATCCTAACAAAAAAAGAACAAAGTGGTTTTTATTATTATTAATAAAGTTTAAACGACAAGGTAATAAATTTATGTGATGTGGGAATAACCAAATAAAAGCGCAACATGTCAGCAGGTCACATAAATGTTTAATGTTTTTTTTAATTTTTATTATTGTGAATTTTTGGGAAAACAACGGTGACTAGGTAGGTACTTCAAATAAATAGTTTGTTTACTAATAGTTTCGTAATTTAATAATTAAAGTTAATGATTACAAATAACTATAATTGAAAAAAGTAATTACAGGATATTAAATTACCTATTATCGCAGATTTATTTATAAAAATTATATAGAGATAACAAACTTTAAGTTTTGATGTTTATCAATTTTTAAATTTAAGCGTGGTAGTATCAAATTTGAAATATATCGCACTAGCTTTCATCTCTCAGAATTGCCTTAAGTACGAGTAGATTTCAGTCAAGGAAAGGTCTTTATCGATTCTTTGGACGTTTGTTCCCCTCTAATGTTGCTGAATATAATGGACCTCGGGGTCTAACACTGGGATATTTCTATATTACATCCAGTGTATAGTAGGTATTTAATGAAAATGGTCCGAGTCCTGTTAAACATAATTATCTTTACCAAAGTAAACTAGACAATTTTCTTCTTGTTATTTCCAGAATAATGTTAAACTATAGCTTTTGATTATATGTATCTTTTATAATTATTGTTTTTAAATTACTTTATATGAATAATTCACCTTTGAATTTTTTCCACGATTGTGAAAACTTATTCTAATGAATCTTGGGTTAAGTAAATTAACGAAATTTTACTTACTTTCTTTGATACTACATAATCTGTAGGTAGTATTGCTTTATCGCATTTAATTTTTATTTTAAAATATTATTTCCTGTTGTTTAAAATACTAATTATTATTATATAATGTTTTGGAATTCGGTGTTGGGAGGGCGGTGCCCCGTTGTTCTTCATGTATCAACCGCTATTGCTTTTAAGGTAATTAGCATTACATATAACCGAAAATCGTTTAAATTATAATTGATGAGCCACACAGCATTTGTAAACATTGAACCTGTTATGAAAAACGTATGCCTTGCTTGCATAACTTTATGGTTTTACTATATTTGCATATTATTACAATTTTTTTAATTAAAGCTTTTGTCTGCTTTCATTTTTTTTTGACGTTAATTATAAGTCTGTATTCCAATTACACGAGTTTTTATATTTCCACTAGAAAACTTGCATGCTTTTTCTGCAGTGGATTTGAATTGTTTATTTTTTATTTAATTTACATATTAGTGTAATTTCTAGTAATTAAATCTCAATGGTTAATATACATAGAAAAAATATATTTATTTGCAAAACTAATGAAATTCTATTTTTATTTCGAATCAAATAGAAATAATATTGAAATTTTGTAGGTATGTTATAGTAAACACTTGATATCAGTCACAAATGGAAAACACTAAGATGCTATTATTTTATTTCACTATTATGTTTCTGTTGATATTAAGACATCCATTAGCTTTTTAAACTAAAACATTTTATTTAACGAAAATTTTGGCTAAAATTTTTCTGTTATTTTTTCTATAAGCTTTTAATATTGTAGAAGTTATTGGCATAATATAGGTATACAAAGATACTTAATTGTATTAAAAGATGCTTAATTAACTCATACCAACTTTTTAATTTAATCATTTTTGAAAAATCAAACACTTTCGACACCACGTAATGCTTTTCAATAAAACGAGTATATTCTGAAAGTTGTTTAATAATAATGATCGATGCGGTCTTCCGAATCAATCAATTGGACCTTTTTGTTTGCAATTGACAGTTTTCTGAATTTCTACAATGACAAATTGAGGATTTGATACATTTATTATTTAGTATATGTAGGAATAAAGCACTTCAAGAAAAGTGTCAAACTAAAATTTGATAATTATAAATTTTGTATATTAAATATATGCAGCAACTGAAGATTATTATTTGAAAGGATGTAGCATAATAATCTTTCTGTCTAATTAGGCAGAATTAATTCTGTCATAATGTATAAACACCTTTTCAATTAACGCTCCTACACACTACAGATGATTGATTGTCGAAAAGTCACCGCAGGCACAGATAGCACAAAATTATTTCTGGTTTTTATGGGACTCACGACTCAGCACTATCAACTTTTTCACGAAATTTGTTTTGCTGGTTTATGAATGATGTTATCAAAATTTTAGTTCACCATTTGTGATACGAACTGACATAATTGGCAAAATTTTTGATCCTAATACTATTGTTAAATGCCACAGTTCTATTTTGTATAACATCCTTTCATTGTTAGTTCACCTTTATGTTTGATTTCTCCAATCTACGAGTAACACAATGTTCAACTGAAATTATAATTAACCAACAATGTAATCTGTTGAAACGTTTAAATCTTCTCGAAAAGTTATTACCTTTTGCTTAACAGATAATAAAAATAAAACCTAATATTATTATTTTTCGGGAATTATAAGAAAATGTTCCAAGTTAACATTGCCATTAAAATCGTAATATTCGTGCACGGTTCTTTGTTTTTCATTTTAGCGATGTTATGTTCGTTGCATAAAAGTTTTAATTGGGTTATGAGTAATCAAATTTTATTTCAGTTTGTTACTTTTTTAATAGCGTTCTTGCAGACTTCGGATCTTTAATAATTAGCAAAATCCCTATTTTCGAATTGACGTCTGAAACGTTTAGCTATAAAGCCGCCGGTGGGCCAATTTGATTGGCTTATTTTAGAGTTACCAGTTTTACGGTAGTTTATGGTATTGTATTGTTCCCTTTGTTATGTATCAATTTATGCAATGTTTTAAGTTTTACATTTCCTCCGATGACTGTAATTTTCTCCAAAAAATGTTTAATGAACTTCAAGAAAGCATTAAATTAATTTATATTACTCATTTTATATTTAATTTGAAACTGAAAGGGTGGAAGTTGAAAGTTAGAGCTTTTTTGTGTATTGTGTAGGTACCTAAAGAAGCTGTGAAATGGAAATGCTTTCGTTGTTAGATAGACACCAACCACTTCTGTTCCGTTCATTAAGATAAATTGTTGAATTTAACACTGAGACGAAAAAAGACAAATTATGCATTTAAAAAGTTGAACGAAACTATTACTATTCTTTTTATGTAGAAGTAAATACATGCAGTTAGATGTACGATATTACTATAAAATACGGTGTAGTTTAGCACGACATTAAAATTTGTTTCAGAATAAATGCACTTTTAATATATGTCGTTTATTTGCATTTTGTATGCAATTTATATGGCAAAGGAAGTATATTATGACATTGTTAGTTTAACAAAGCTTGTACAAACTACGAAGACGGTTTATCATCATACGATATTTTCAGCCATCAAAATTCTTGCTTTCAGTCGAAATGAGGAAAATATTTAGCCTTACAGTCTTCAAAGCTATAAAAGCACGAAAAGTAATTTTATCTTTTTTCTTACCGCATATTCGTAACTTAAATGATACCTAAAAATTATTTACAGTATATAGAATTCATTTTCTAACGAACAAATTTAATTCATTCAATTAACTTCTGGCTTCAATTGCGCTGGAGTATTTTTGTAATATTTGTAACGTTTGTATCTTAATAAATTAGTAAATTTAATTTAATTTGACAACCTTAATCTGATTAACATAAGAAATTGTATTTTTATTTCCGGTGTTGTTTTTCAATAAAATAAAAATATCAAATAATATTCTCACAAAGAAAGACTTATCCTTATCTGGATTGTGTTGAGGAGCTTTCTTGAAGAAAATGAAATTTAAAAAAATTATTTTATTCCAACTTGAAATCTTGATTTAGCAGTATTTATTTTGATAATATAAAAAATCCTATCAAGTTTGTAATTTCTTAATTAAAATTTTTATTGTATTATAAATATAAACAAACTAACACCTCGAACAAGTTTTATCCATGATTTTTATAGCACTTATACAAACTGCACAAAAAGCTACAAAAAATTCAATTCAAATATTGAATTCTTCGTTTTTGTCATTTTTTAAAACTGAAAATATATTAAATTAAAATATTTCATAAAGAAATAACAGTGAAGTTTATAATTACTTCACTTGGTATTACTGAATTGTGAAGTTGCTTTTTGTGCCTGTTGCTTTAGCTCTTTGATTCATTCTTTTTCCTTTTGTTTTTACTCGAAACGAAATTATTCTTGCCTTAATGAGTTTATTGATTAGATTCCGTACTATTTGCTAATTACAACTAAATTTTAAGCGTTAATTAAGCTAAAGCTAATACATTTTCGAGTTTATGTTCAATGGACTGGGCAGAGTTTATGTTCTGAATGAAAAATTGAAATATTTTAAAGCGATAAACTATTAATTTAATTTCCATTTAAAATTTTCATGAAAAAATTTAAATTGCGATTTGAATCTTTTTATAAATGATAAAAGCATATTAGAGTTTATTGGGTGACTTCGGCTAACTGATATACACATTGAAACTTTTACTTGTATTGTGATAAAGCAATTCTAGTCACGCATAGGGTAGTTATTCGTTGACCCACAATAGTTATCATTTATTACGGTGATAACTTTAATAGTAATAAACATGAATATTACGAGACTTTGTGTTGAGAAGTCACATTTGCATTTTTTTAACGAAATATTTTCATTGCGGTTTCTTTAATTAAAAAATTATTAGCGGACGTATAAATTATTACCCGGATATCTAAAATGTCCAGAGTAATTATTTCAAGTTGATTCTTATTGAACTCTTTGCACAACGTTTAGGAAGGAATGGTGACGCCTAATAAGTCAGAAACGCGTGTCTACCATTCATCCTTGAAGGTAGTACAAATAATTTAATTTAAATCATTATTAATATAAATGCGATAACTTTATTCGATTTACATCTTATCGTAACTACTAAATTGTAGACTAGGGAATTCACATGCTGATGTAAAAAAATACAAATTAATAATGGTGTACATACCTAATAAATGAAATTATAGATTACCGAATACTTAAGCAAATCAACGGGCACTGTAAAGTTGCATACATTATCAAATCTCTTTATATAATTTTATTGATATTGAAGGTCACATTTCGTAAGCTGTTTTCGATTATGTTATATTTATAAATATTGTCTACGTTAAGTTATCTTTTACTGAGAATAATATCATAATATATTAATGAGTTTGGTAACTTCAAAAGTAAACACGGTTATTCCCAAATCCGATATTACAATTATCCATTGCTATTCATAACAGACAATAAACAGTTGTTTATTAAAATTTGTGTTTCGCCATAACCACAGGGTTTCACAATTATAGGTATCCAGCCTTTTTTTTGCATTTCCACCCTATATAATACGTAAATACACCGCATAGATGATTTAGTTGTAAACTCTCCCTACTACTAAATTAAATAAGATTCTACATAAAACAAAAAAATAAATCTTGTTTTAGCTTCTATGGTTTCCAAAATAGTCTTCCAAAAACTTGCTGTTTGTTATTATTATTATTATTGGTTTATTCGAACTTGTTTCGTCCGAGCTGTTTGAAAATCAATTAAAACCAAAATCTTCATTTAAAAAGAGTCTAAGAATAAACCGGAAAACACCACTTCAGGATTTTGTGATATTGTTCTAAGTCTAAAAAAGTTAAGATCTGTTTTCTGAAGGGGTCTAGGACTTTTCGTCGCGAGCGTTTCGTCGCGGCCGTTTCGCCGCAGCCGTTTCGACGCGCACCCGTTTTGACGCAAGCGTTTTGACGCAAGGATTATTAGACGCAAGACCCATTAACCGCGATCTCTTTCGACGCAAGACCCATTAGCCGCGGCTTTTTTCGTCGCAGAACCTATTAGCCGCGGCCCTTATCGTCGCAGAACCTATTCACCGCGACATTTTTCGACGCAAGACTTATTAGCCGCGAGAACTAATTTTAATCTAAATAGGTGTATTGAATAAGTCCGATAAGTTGGCATAATATTGACGGTGTTAGGACATTTTGCTCCCAGACATTTCACTACTAGGACATTTTGCTCCTAGGACATTTCGCTACCACTTTTACTTTCTTACTAAACTTACATAATTCATTCATTTTACGGCGGATCCGTGCTTTGCCGTAGTTGCGCCAACCAAAACTGACCCTACGCTACCCTGCGTTCCGCTCCGCTCCGCTCCGGACGCTCCGGACCGTTATGACTGGCGCTTACCTTATTAAAAACATGCCTGAAGCCAATCCACCTCGACTGGGAGGCTCCACTTCGACTGGGAAGCCCCACCTTGACTGGGTAGCCCGCAATATTGTATAAATTATTTATTTACATTTAGTTACAGCGTAGGAATGATCCGGTATCGAAATGTCCTAGTAGCGAAATATCCTAGTAGCTAAATTTCCGGGAGCAAAATGTCCGGGAGCGAAATGTCCGGTCACGCAGAAGCAGCTAATAAAAGAATACAGTGTGAACTGGGTATGCTCCATCCGACAATTTGGAAATTTATAGATGGGTTAAGAAAAGTCCAAAAAAGTCGTGATATTTATTATTAAAGTCTTATTGCTAGAAATTCTCCACTTCATAAATTAAAAAAGTACAGAGATGCTGATGAGAGAATTCAAAAAATTGTGCAAGATTTTCATAATAGAAATATTACTGATTATTTACGAGGACTTGCACATAACTTTGAAATGCACAATTAAAACCTTAATTTTTTAAAGGTTTTGTTTTTAGTTTGAAGTTTCTTAAGTTTTTATTTTTAAGTTTTTAAATAATAAATTTATTATTAACAAATCTAATATTAATTAATTTTGTCAAGTTGTTTTTAAAGTTCTAAATAATAAATTCCTATTTTTGCAATTTTTGGGGCCAATAGTCCTGCGTTGAAGTGATTTTGCGGCCAACAGTCCTGCGGCGAATTAATTTTGCGGCCATCAGTCCTGCGGCAAATTGTCCATGCGACCAATAAATTTTGCGTCAAAATAGTTTTGCGACGAACCGGCTGCGGCGAAACGGCTGCGGCAAAACGGCCGCGACGAAACGCTCGCGACGAACTGTCCCATTCCCTTTCTGAAGAGATTGAAGTAAAAAATGTATTAAAAATGTCTACAGAAACCCTTTTTTATAATGTAATCCAGGACTAGTTATGTCTTTATATAGACCTTATGCAGATAAAGTCTCAAAATCAGAACTAATATCTCAGAAAAATCAATCAATTTATTTAGTATAGCAAATTTATTGTAAACCCTAGGCTAGTGAAATCCGGCTTTGCTAGTTGGTCAGGGCGACATATTGTTGACACGCGGTTTTTATGTGGTGTGCATAAATCGAAATTTTGCTACAGCAATCAGTATTTGATGTCATATTGTGTTTAAGCTAAGCTTTACGCTGGATATACATAATATTATGTTGTATACTATATAGTATATAGGTATACTTTTAACAAGATTTTAATTAAAATCTATCAAGCCGTTGTGTTTAGAATCGGATCAATCACGTCATACCCATGCACAGACAGACGTTTTTCAAAAAAAGTTTTAATCGACTAAAATTTCAAAATGATATTTACAGTAAACCATAAAAACTTGTTTTCACTTTTTTCTTTAGCTCACCTTTAGATTTTCCTTTGCGGAAAAAGTTTTTTTATTTTTATAATTTGGTTTGATATTCATTTACGAAGCAATGTTGTTTATGTCTATATTAGAACTAATGCTATTAATTTGTGTTAAATCTATGTAGGCGGTTGGATCAAAAGAACTCATTAATTCAATGGTCTGTATAGATTACTACTAACAGTAGAGGTTGATTATCAGATAAAGGGTTTACCTTTGGAGGTTGTTGGATTTAGTAACCTAACAAATTAACTGAAATTTTAAACTTTCAAAGACATAAGCTTTCGAGATTATAATTTTGTTTAAATTAAATTATGATTTCATATATTGTCTTTTCGTTTCTAATGTGTTATAACAATTAACAAAATATTTATCTTCTTCGTAAAACTTCCAAAGAATCAAACATTAGCATTAAAAATTATATAATAATTTGATCATTAAAAATTAATGCTTAATAATTGAGATCTAATTAAAAATAAAGTTGGGTCTTGAAAAGTTACTTTTAAATTTACCGGCGTTCTTGAGTCATAATACATCATCTGTTAGCGAAAAGTGCTCTAAACTGTGGAGACTGCAAACAAAATGCTAAAAATGGTTCTTTTAAATTATTTTTAATTCTAAATATCATTTTATTATGTCTTTTTTTTTAATTGTGAGTGATGGATACGTGGTTTAGGTCGTGATATTTGATGTTAACTATATCAATAATTCAGAAAATCCAAATAATGCACATGCTACACTTTTTAGAACTAAAATGGTTTTAAATTGTCACAAATAAAATACACCGTAAGTATAATTGAAAATATTTGTGAAAACTTAAAAACATTTTAGTTGTAAAATGTGGCTTTTAAATTTTTTTTTGTGCCATTAATCATGTTTTTGAAGTAATTTCGAAAATTACAATAATCACTACAAGGTAACATCTTAATCATCAACGATGGTGTCAAGGTATCGTCATTTTTGAGTGAATGAAGACAGCATCAACGAATTCGTGATTCAAAAAACTTTATTTTTTCGTATAGGATTGTGAAGGATTCAAAGTTAAACTACGATCGTTATTACGTAGGAACGTGTGGAGTAGAGATCAAAATATTAAGGGCTTATGACGTCAAATATAAAAGAACGAAACATATTCTTTATAAGTTGAAAATCAATAATATTGTAAATATAAGATAGCTGACTTGATTTTTAATATATCAAGATGATTAAGAACTTTTTATATAATTCACTAGACGATAAAAACTTAAGTTGGTAATCCAGTCACGTTTTATCAACACTGAACTTTAAGTGTTTGTTTCGATTTATTGCTCAAATTTGCTAAAAGAGTTCTATAAGAAAAACCACATGTACTATTATATTAAATATTCCTTTTCTTTCGAAGTACGAAAGTTTTTACTTGAAAAAGATCACTTTAATTTTACTTTTATTATATTATTATGGTGTAATAAAATTGCTAATAAACCTATAAGCATCGCTTTTATTATTATTATCGAATGTTATTCTTGCTATAACTTAACGATAAAATTGATTTTCATTTAAAATATACACAACTCGTAATTTTTCAAACAAAAAAGAATGATGTGAATGATTCTACATAATATAATTTATTACAACAGCTTTTACTTGATTAAAGTTTTGCCGCTATTATCGGTAGCAGTTTGTGAAGTAACTTTTTTAATTTATTACATTATAGGGTTTAACTTCCACGTGGAAATTAATTTTTCAGACGATACTCCTCCAATCTACTACACATATCAACAGAGTTTTACGAAATAATTCTTTATCCAACGAGTTTCCATTTATTATTTACTTAAGTTTTTCTAATTATTGTATTGTTTGTTTCTGTTTCTTGCAATTGAAACTTAGCTTTTCATTACCTCTTAGGATTCTGCTTCGAGTTTTCCAGCAAGATTAGCGCAGGCGGGCGTGCTTATCCTAATTAGTTAATTCTGTACAAACAAAATTCTATTAATTTTTGGATAAGCGACGTTAGCTAAATAAATGCAGAAAAGAGATTTTGAAAATTTTTGTACGCAATTGTGCTTGAAATTTTTCTTCTTAACATACTTAAATTTGTTATAGATTTGTTTGTTTCTGACAAATATTACAGTTCGAAATATTATAAAAATTACAAAATCTCCAGTTTTATAAATTTTGAATAATTTGAAAATCTGATTTGCTAAGTATAGATTATGTGAGATATTTTTGAGATTGAATTTTATTTTTTGTAAATTCTGAATTTGTTTGAAAATATAGGTTCTGATTATTTGTATTTAATATTGTTTTGTAAATAATGTAAAAATTTTAAGTAAGCAGAAAAGAGAGCGATATTCGCCCTTTCCAAATTGGTCCGACGAGGTGATCGGACGATTTTGCGGGAAGTCCCACAAAAGTATTAAATTGCGTGTCAGAATTGAGATTTTTGAGTAATTTTACTGGTTTTATTGTTATCTGGAAGTTCTCCGAAGTTTTGGACATACTTGGGTCTTGTTGATGGAATGTGAATAAATTTGAAATAAAATTGGATGTATTATTTAATAAATTGTAGATGAAATTGGAAAATGCGATGTTAATGTTATACAATTATTTTTATATTTTTTGATATTTAAATTAAGAAATTCTACTTTTTCTATTAAAATAATATAAGCATTTTTTTTAGAATTTGGTATACTTATCTGCTTAAAACAAATTATATTTTGATCTTTAACCAAACAAATATATGTGAAAATTATGTTTAGTCTAATAAAGTTTCTTTCAAATGAGACCAACTGTGCTCATTTATCTTTATTACAGCGTAGCTTTTGAAATAGACATTTGAATCTTGATTAAATTATGACAAAAATATCGAAATTTTGTAAGTACTAATACAAAAAAAATGTTTCTGTATATTATGTCAAGAGAAAAGTTTATATATTTTGTTAAAGTACATTATTTTATGTACTATTCAGGGGTGGGGTCATATACAACTTCATTGTATATAATGAATATATATTATTATACTATGATCGACTATGTTTCTTATATTTTTTTCGCGATTTACTTATCAAAATCGTAATATAATAATTTAATATTAATATTATATTGACATCTCAGGGTTCCCACTAAATTTTTCAAATCAAATTCACTGACTTTTTCAGGTTTTCCCTAACAAAGATTAAAACATTTCCCTGACATTTCTATAAATCGGAAGATAATTTCAGATTTTTAAAATGGGTACGCCACAGTAGAAAAAAATAAAAACCATTTTTTGGCTGTAATAATGCATTTATATAAATGTTTTGAGCTTTAATTTAATTGAAATTTACTTGAATCTACTTGAAATTTTTTGTTTTGGGTTTCTTTTCTATTTTATACGCTTTACTGTTAAAAACGTGGTTTTTCAAAATATTTAGAAATCAACATAATGGGCCTTCTGATTTCAATCTGGCAGTGCCAGTTTAAGAAAAGGCCCCGTTCAAATTATTTTTAAAAGAGCCATTACGACATTTTTGTGGGTTACTGGTAAGTCATCTTCGTCAATTTTTAATATTTTATTGGTTATTTATAGATTCTTATTAGTTTAGATCGAATATTTTTCTTATTTTTTTAATTTTTCATTATAATATACGACTGATGATCGGAAATCACTGTGAAATAGGGACCTTTATTTTATTACCCAGCTTGATTATTAATATAACCAAAGTTCAATAGATTGATGAAAAAAGAACATATTTTTTCAAATTATAAGTCAATTTTCCGTAAATAAACAATAAAGAAAAGAATATAAAATATAGGAACAAAATATAATATAGCAAAAATTTTGATTAATATAATTTTTTCAATCTTCATCACGGTCTTCTCCAATCACAACTGAAATATTGTCTTTATCAAATAGTTTATTTAATATTGCAGTAGGCCTGAGAATTTTTGATAAATTGAATGTTGTTTTAATGTTGCCGCAATTGTTCATTATTTGTCACACGGGAGATATTTATCAAAAATTCTCAGGCCTGCTGCAATATTAAATAAACTATTCGATAAAGACAATATTTTTTGTTGCGATTAAAGAAGACAGCGATGAAGATTGAGAAAATTAATCAAAATTTTTGCTTTTTCTTTTCTTTATTGTTTATTTATGGAAAATTCACTTAATAATTTGAAAACCTATGATCTATTTTCATTAATATATTGACCTTTGGTTATATTAATAGAATTCAATTACTTATAAGTAGAGCTCGGAATTATAAGCACTGGGAACCCGATATCCAGTATGCGGCATACAATTTCTTAATTTCTTATCTTGTATTTATGCATATTATACTGTTTGCCGCATACAAGATATCGGGTTCCCAGTGCTTATAATTCCGAGCTCTACTTATATGAATATATTAATAATCAAGCTGTGTAGTAAAAAAAAAAGTTTGTCAAAATATTTATTGCCATTAATAAGTATATAATGATTAGTTATATTTAAATGTTTAAATTTTTTTAATTTGACGAAAAAATTATTAATAAATATATAAATTGTACGACTTCGTTATAAAATCTTTTATGTTTTAAATCTTTAAAAAATATCACAACATGTTTCGTATGAAGAATCATACGATCATTAATATGATCATCATCATCAAAAAATTAATGTTGTTTTAAATAATAAAAATTATTTATAATAGTTAGAATTCATCTAAATATGCATAAAATTAATTAAATTAAATGTTCAAAACATTTAAATAAATGCATTATTTGAGCCGAAAAATGGTTTTTATTTTTCTCTACTGTGGCGTACCAATTTTAAAAATCTGAAAAATTCATGAAGTTGAAGGGTAATATATGAGGCTTGAAAAAAGAATAGTTTTACAAAAATTGTATCATGGTGAAAAAAATGAAATTAAAGAAAAAACATTTTTTTTTCAAGGATCTTATGAAGCCAAATAAGTGTTAATTTTTTTCTTAAGAGCCCCTACCAGCCCCTAAAATATATTAAATTTTTAGATCAATCGATTCAGCCATTCCGGAGAAAAAAATTGGTTTACATTTTTGACATATTTTGCTTTTTCTCGAAAACCAGTTAAGTTAGCGATCTGAAACTTTCAGGATCTTATTACTTTATTAGTACCAAAATATCCTTTGAATATCGTTTAAATATCTTTCCGGAGCCGAATCACCATGCTTATACCCCTAGCGCCTTTAAATTAATTTAATTAAAAAAATTCAATTTTATAATTTAAAAATAAATGTATTTAAAATAAAAAAATTTTTTAATTAAATTGTGTTTTCTGACTGATAATTTAATTTCCCTGACTTGGTATTAAAAATGAGAAATTCCTTTTTCTTGGATTTCTGTAGATTTTCCCGGATTTCTTAAAATTTTCTTGGATTTTCTTTTGCATTGTTTCATGATTTCCTTTTAAAAAAGTTAAAAAGCAAGGTATTCTGTGATTTCTAAGATTTTCTTAAATTTCCTTAGATTTTCTTAAATTTCCTTAGATTTTCTTAGATTTCCCTTCACTTGTACAACAAATTTCCCCAGCGGTTTCCTCCTCGGTTTATTATGAATCACGACTAGTGTCGGCAGCTGTGATCGACTAAAAATTGCTTCGCGATCGAGATGTTGGCCACGCCAAAATTTCGGATTTGTAAAGGTTTTGGTGTTTGGCAAAAATTTAAAAATATATAAGTAAAATTGTCGTCCGCTACCCTATTTAGAGAAAAGACTTCTGGAAAATTCCACATTTTCGTATATCTCAACTGATATTATTGAAATAAATATCTTGATAAAAGATGAGTTTTCATTGAAACCACAAATCTCCACAGACACATTCCTATTTGACTCTTCATGTAGGTACTTTGTTTTAAATTATTTCAGCCTGGATTCCTAGTATACTATAGTAAAAGCTGAGTTGTTTTGTTGACTATCCTTTTATTTTCATGCATATATGTACAAGTTTGAAATTACTGTATTCCAATTTTTATTAAGTTATAGTAACATTTTAGAAGTTACCATTTCGCTAGAGTAATTCATAATGAAATGTAAAGATATAAAATTTTATGGAAAACTGCAATTATATAACAGAATACACACTGATTTGAGCTGCAGTGTAACCTGGCGTACATAGTAAGTTTTCACTTGTAGTTGCATCCGTGGATGTAATTTTCTTTTAAATAATATATTTCATCATTCAAATTTTTGTGTGTATTCTAAGTAAATATTTCGTTATGCAAATGTATTTTAATAAAATTTGCGAAAATCTACGTAAAACGTATAATTACTTCAAATCCTAAAATGTCATACCTCAGATTTTGTGCTTAACGAATTTGTACAGAAAACAACCAAAATACAATACGTGCTTACTTAGAATCTTCATAAGCTCTGCTACTGATGCTTCGATAACTTTCAATATGTACATGCTTTTACCTGACGTGATATGTAATTTATACCGGTCTTATAATATTGTTTGATAATAAAATCATTAACCGTATGCATCACCTTATACATATAAGATTAGTGGGCTCAATCGCACTTGTTTTATACAAAATAAAACTGTAATAATGCTTCGATTGTTTGTTTATTTTATTTTTTTTTTAATTTTCAAATTGGATTATTTGGATGTTGACTATAATAAATTAAACTTGTATATTTCCTCACAATTCTTGATACAACCAAACTCGAAAACGAAACTTTTTGTTAAACGAGGTTTTCTGAATCTGATGGAAGATGGAAGAAAAGAGAAATAATCAACGTTTAGCCTTGTTTAGTCATTCTCGAATGTGCACTTGTGTACCACTTTGTTGAAGAAGTAATTGTCATCTGGGGTTACGATTTACCCAAGAATGTTTGGTATTCAAATTATTTGCGGATGATTGTGCTATAATAATTAATAGCATTAGCAAATACATCAAATAAAAGAGTTATAAGGCAACACAATTTCCTGAAATTCCACTTTGGAAAATCTCAGTATTCTAATTGGTTTTTGTAATGAGATTTGGTGATTAATTATCTGAACGAGGCTTTTCTTTATTTCATGCAAATCAATTTAATTTTCAAAGCCATCAGGAAAATTACTTCATTAATATATATTTTTTTAAATTATTGTCCTCTGTAAATTACTTCACTTTTAAATTAGCATAGGAAGTTATTTCGCAGAAAATTAACCGTCCATGTTAAGTTTAGTTTTATAAAATGTTGCAAAAGTAGATATTTTCCGTCCTTGGCAGTGGCCATATTTACTACGTCCTAATTACAGTTCAGATGTTAATCTTTGTTAATGTGGAATTTTGGCACCCAACTACGAGTTTATTGTTACTTCAATTTTGCAACCACAAGTTATATTAAAAATAATATTTTACATCATTTATAACTACGTATATACACTAAATTGTATAAATGCATGTGCCATCAAAATGAAACACTGAAGGATTATCAATTTCTAAAATTGCATACCCGGCTTTGCCTCTACAAAATAATAAAACCGCACGAAACTATTCAACTAATGGCCATCTATAAATTTTTGTGGTGAAGAAGAAGCTAACGCAATCTCAATTCGATGTTTTAATTATTCAAAAACTCAGTTTGCATCAAAACCATTTTTTTGTTTGGAAATTTACAATTTTAGTTTACTGTGCCAATTAGCTCAACCAGAACTTAATTAATCTAACACATTTTGCTTATTTTAATTTTACCTTGAGTATACTTACTGTATTTTTTTTTAGGTAAGATTTCATCCAATACGTAACGTTCCTATCGAATAACCAAGTAAGTGTGCATGAAATCTGCAATATTGTAAATAACTAAAATTTACCAACTTGATAGTTTATTATACGAAAATAAAACGTTATGGTTTACATTAACTTTTTAATGTAGAAATAATTTTGCAAACATTTATTCTTTCCTGCGATTGAACTTAAAGATTGAAACATTTAAGATAATATCGCATTTTTATTAATTTCATTTTTATTACCCAAACAACTTCCGTTTAATGGATTTATTATTTTATGCTGTTTTCATTTGAAATAGTTATGGAAATGATGAAAAATTCATAAAGTGGGATGTCAAACGCATATTTTGGTTAAAATTTTTCCCTAGGGATCGTTTAATACATTACATTAAAAAAAAAACTACTACCTTTATCAAGGGAATTAACATTGGGCTCTTGTGTTTCAAATGGTGATACAATTATTTGTTTGCAGAACCTCGTGTAAATTGAATTGCAAGTTTTAAATTTATTGAAATAAGATTATAACGTGGATAACTTTTTTGGTAGACAAATAACTCTATTATGTGTTTCTAGAACTGCGTAATTTAAAATTTAAAATGTAATTTCGGTAATTACTTTCAATTTCTGTTTTATTAAGTTTTTGTTTCGCGTCGATGCCGATCTCGATTCTACTATATGGAAGTAACTTTTAGTTACGAAAAGTTTTTGCAACTTGCTCAAATTTAACATTTTGCTAAGTTTACCTTTACTAATTTTTTGAGAATGGATGTATTAATATACTAAAATATACGAACAGTAAATTATTATATTATACAGCCGTGAAGAAATGCGTTAATTAATATTATCTAAGTAAATGTGTGTTTAGGAATTCTTAAACATTTTGAATGCAGTGCAACCTCAATTATGCGGATAATGCACATTAATCAAAATAAAAAGTATTATAAGAATTTTCTTAAGTTTAATAAAAATGTATTTAATGTCAATTAATAAATCCTTGCGTTAATTAGTTCGTGTAAACGAGGCAGTACCGTAATGCAATAATAAAACAGTTAATTTTTAAGTTTTTCTTTGTAACTTAAAGCAAATTAAATATTGATAAGTAAGAGTAAATTAAATTCTCGAACCACAAACTTCTTGATTCCGTGGTATGAGTAATTAAGAGTGTTGGTTTTAGGTCGACTTTGAAGTTTTGGTTATAGCTTATAAGATACCATAGGTTTATTTGACTTAATGGCAACGTTCGCCGTGTAACTTATTGAAGTTCATTTTTAATTTAATAAAATAAAATAACAAAAACCAGACAACTTTGTATATTTGTTCGGATGAAGTGTTATAACACTGCCTAACCAGAGTTGTGTTTATACAAATGGACAAAATCATTAAACGCTTTATCCATTTGCAGATAGACATACTTAATTACTTTGTTAATTGTTCTCTACTGTCACCGTAAAATATGCGAATGGACGACATAAAGGCATATTAGCAGACCTATAAAACAGGGTCATGGTAAATATGTATTTATTGTTGTTGTAATTGAAACAAAGTGTATATTGCATTTATGTTTTCATAAGATTGTAATGCCATTGGGTTTTACGGCAGAACTTACAGCTCAGCTTTGATCATCTTATACATCTTTTTTATTACCAAAAAATTTATATTTAAAATTTGAACATATACCTACAGAATTTGCCGAAGGGATTCTACAAAACATGATTAACCCATCTATAGCTGTAGAAGCAACCCCATTTTATTTATTTTTAACATGGAAATGCTTTACATTTCGCTGGTTAATACAGTAACTCCATATGTTGTAACTCATTGCATTTACACTTTTAAAGCAATTCGCCGTAATCAAACTTCAATATTTACCACAATTAGTGTTTTTGTAAGGTTGAAATTAAATTGAATTAAAAAGTTAATTTTCATTATGACATGACGGTAATTGCGGCAAGAGTGTAGAAATGAAGCTCGAAAAAAGTGATAATGTATTTTTATCAGCATCGAATTTCGCGTGATGTATTGCATCTTATTTGCCAATAAATAGAGCATTACAGTTTTTTTTAGAAACAAACTGAAGTATAAAAACTTTTGTAACATACTTATATTCAAATGAACTTACGCTTATGTGCTATTAATTTAGGTTCAGAATTAGTGGCGAGACGTCACGTGTCGTTGTCTGTCCGGGTTTGTTCTATTTTGATCAAAGTTAAAGCGTACCGTGTATATAGTTCAGCTGTTATCTGGTAGCTAAGCGTAATGTATATTATGCTTTAATGCGTTTGTAATTCTATTCTTTCTTTGATTAACGAACACCCATTGTTGTTTCATTTACTTCAAAATTATTGGCTATTTGATTTCTAAACAATTTGTAGATACTTCCGAAATGTTTTACACCGAACTGCTGCACAGTTTTTCATTGAATATTGGATTGCTTCAGGAAATTGTAAGGTATCAACTTTCTCTTTTAAAATAGCTCAGCTGGGTAGCTTGAAGATTATGGGACCTCAATATTGATCTGCCGATAAGCTACTTAAATGAACGTCTCAATGACTGAACTAAAGAACGAACAAATTGATTTTGCACCACGGTTATTCTTGAACTTCAAAAAATTGATCAACATCATATCCTCGGCCAATTATTTTAAATGTGGTCGACTGTGAAAACAGGTTTCGGTTATCATTTTTTTTTATCGAGTGCGAGTATTGCAAAATTTAATTTTCTATTTTTGTTTTGCTTTTCAAGTTACGGGAAAAGCATTAGGTAACTGCAGCCTGCAATAAAGAAGATGTTTTTATAAACCGATCAATAAAGCTCGTATATTTTGCATTTAGAGTGATCGAATCCACAGCAGTGGATTATAGAGCGAAAATTTTGGGTTCGAATCTCGCATTTGACAGAATTTCTTATCTTGGCCTTCTCGTTGGTTCTATATTTAAACAAGTCTGGCCAATTGACAGAACGTGAAGATCAAAAATGAAAAAAAGTCTTCTAAATGGTTTTAGATTCGTGTAAGTGGCTTTTACCAGACCAATATTGAAATCCACTTATAACTATTTTAAAAGAGGCTAATTGATACCATTCTATTTTAAATAGCAATTCGAGATAAAATAAAAAAACTATGCAAGCATTATAAGAGCTTTTTGTATTGAAAATCTGAAAATGCAAAATGGACCACCCTGTACGGGAAAGTGATTCAATAAAAATTCTTGACAATTTCCGTTTGAAATATTACAGATTCTGATGATGCAGTGTTTCAATTTTTTTTACTCGGATGATTTTGAATATTATTATGTAAATAAAACGTAGAAAGTAGTAACCACAAATTTTTTATAATGCATATATGAGCCCTTTTATTCGGTTGTCTTTAAATATATCACTGGAGAATAAATAGCTCTTCAAGCTCAACCAATGCGTTACATAACATACAGAATGTAAAAGTAATGATAATTGGCTATTCTTGGACGACTTGGTTCGTTTCCCCTTTTTAAGGATTTCTGGAAAAAATGTAAGTCTGAATTATGCACCCGAAAGTATCAGTCGAAATATACAGTCTATATATTTATATTAAAATAAAAAAGATCTACCGGTCACATCCTGCTGATGTATTTTAATGCTTTAAATTATAAATTATCAGAAAACGACTGCTAGGCTTTTGAGCCAAGGGCTATCCGCTCTTGAAAAATTTATAAAATTAAACGAATTTGCATAAAAAGTATTACAGAAAAAGTTTCAATTATGCTAAATTATTAAAAATGTTTGTCAAAAATTAACTAATTTACAGACAAATCACAAAAAAAATTGTTTTTGTAGTTATCGGGTGTAGAAGGGTAGGACATATTAAATAACTAGGAAAATTGAGATTGATTAAATTATTATAGGCCATGTAGTGTTGTTATATACATATAACAAAATAGATTTTATTGTTTAATGTATGCTTTGAACCACTGGAAGGGTGTTTTCGAAAAATGACCCCAATGGTTTGCTAATGTTTCGATTTCGCCTCAGCCCCTTGTTACTTGCTTTGTTATTCTTGTATGATGGATAACCTCCGGACCAATTGCTTATATCTTCTGTTGGGTTGTTCGTTACCAAAAATTGTGGACGCTAAACCTAAACAATTTTTTTTAAATCCAGAAACGTCGCTGATAGGGATGAATCCTCTACAAGCTTCTTTCTAAACGTCTTCACAAACTATGATGCACCAACATAAATCAAAACTTTAAAAATTGGTGATATAATCTAATATTAACCTTATTAACGCAACGATCCTCATCACAAATCGCAAGATCATGAAAGTTTCTTGTTTTGAATGACTCCCCTTTATTTTTCATGTACTTTCCCGAAACTTTCCTGTCTTTGATGTAGCGTTTCATCACAATATATTATACTCGAGCTAAGTGTTTTAGCTATGAAGCATGATTTTTTTCTTGAAGGTTTTCTCGACTTTTTCGAAGCATATATGGATGTAGCAAGTAAATTCAACTGTAGATGTGGCATCTCCAGTCAAAGCCGATTTTGCAATCATTCCAATAAACTATAACTTGTGTATCTGTTAATCGCCGGTTATTACAAAAACCATGTGCGGGTGGCTCTCATCCGGGCTGCATTCATTTTGCAGCAGAGTTGTCTCCCTTTAAGACTTAGCTGAATACATTAATTGAGACTAATTATTATTATTAATGTTCACAATAAACAAAGGATTGCTCGTTTATTTCTTTACCTTTACTAGGAAACAGACCCAATAATTTGGAAATCTTTAGATTGACCTTCCCGGGGGGTCGTTCGTCTCTTATGAACATTATATAATTATTATGTATTCATTCCTTTACTTCCTTTGGTTTTTAATAAACCTGAAATTATTATGTTTGTCTCTACTGAAAATACGTCGGCCTCCACTTGAAATATGTCGGCCACATTGCTCATCTATTATTATAATGCAAGATTTTAGTTATACCTAATTACATTGCTTGTCGCTAGACCAAATCGAGTTATTTTTACTTTGAAACGTTTAATCGTTGCATTGTAGTATTGAATATGTTAGGAAGTCGCTTTTATCAAAAATCTTAATTTAAAACTTGAAGGATTCGTGTTCATTGTTGACTTATTTCACCTAATAATTTACTTGCATCGTCAGATCTTGCTATTATTAGTTCATACAATGAGTTACATAACCGAATGTGTTAATTTAAATAATATCTCTTCTGCACGCAATGTGATTGTAAAATCAATAACTTTTAGCGAAGAATGTCATCGATTTTTAAGAACTTTTATTAAAACGGAATGTATGTTTACTCATAATTTGGAAAAATTAATTTTAGTTTGAGAACTTTTTTAAACTACATAATGTTAAACAGTTTGATCGATGATGAGCAAAATAGAAAGTTTTGACCTGACTAGAAAAAATATGTGTTAAGACCTTTTACTTGCAAAATTAAAATTGCATTCTGAAATTACATTTTTTTTATACTTATCATGCATACAATTTAATTTAGGTATTATATGGAGATAGTTCGAAGATTATTACGTAAGCGCAACCTAGTACAAGATCTTACCCACTTAATGTTAATTATCTTCTCTGTTGAAACGACTCGTCTACGTAATTTTAGAAGATTTGTAATTAAATTCTCCTTGACGATTTGGTTATATAACAGCCGAAAATACTATAGTATAATATCGTTTTATTAAACCACAGTTTTAGAGTTCCCACTTGGACTGAAAAATTGCATGCACGCATTCGACACCGAAGCTACTCTTTCATTAAATTAATCTTACTTTGCATTTCATAATTCAAAAATGCAATTAAAACTTTAGCAGGGTATCTACTTTTCCAACAACTATTAATTTTACTTAATTCGATGGGACTTGCAGGTCAATTAGCATTTAAGTGGCTCCCAATTAAGCACTCATTATTGCTACCATTACATTTAAGTATTATTTAAATTTAATTTTTGAATTTGTACAAATAATTTAATGGTATAAATTAACTCTTGCATGGTTAAATGCCTTACATCTTAATTATCGCAACGATTTTAATTATTATTTATCCTGTGATTTGAACTAATCTCCACTCTAAAATAAACCTGGATTTTAGTGCTATTTATTCTTGTGTAAAATTTTAGTCACGTTGTGGTTTTTCTAAAATATCTTCCACCGGAATATTTGTGCAAATCTCTAAAAGAACAGAGCATTTGTAATCGATACCATAAGCGTTTTTCAATTGAATGAATTCGACCAAGTAGATTTAAATTACATTGATATTTTCTGCTTGAGGTTCCTGTAAGACAATGTTTTGGTTTCTGATTGAAGTCAGACTGTAATCTATTTGAATTGAAAGGGGGCAAGATTGATATATTAACTCGAATAATTTTCTTCCGCATTTACAATATTATCACATTTGATTTAGGACTTGGAAATCCATTAAAACCATCTAAAACATTTTACATAAAATTGCTATTACCTAATTTTAGTTATGTAAATTTTAATGGTTTAACTGAGCTATTATAACTATAAAGATATCAAAATATTGAATATAATAAAATTTAAAGTACTTAGTAAATATTATTTTTTGCCGAATAAACTTTACTACTTGAAATTTTATTTATTTTGTATCAACACGAATTGGAACAAATTCTTTTGGTTACTGTGTTTAGAAAAACCGCAATGGATCAATTTTGTAATTTCGTTCTTTACTTTGCGTCCTGGCAAAAGATAAACACAACAAAGTTTGAGCAGGTACAGTGAAGTGTCTCCAAAGAGAACTTGGAGAAATTGGCCAGTTTCTAATTCAAATAATATGAAACTTTCCAGAATTGAACTTCTCTACTTACTCAATAAGTAAGTAACATTTCGAGAAGATTTCATTTCTGTGAAAAATATTGTTTATTTCTAAATTAGTAACATTCATTCAGAAACTCAGCTGAATGTAATGTTTTGATACTCTGTAGCATTTTATAAAATATGTTGTTGACTATGCGAGATATTAAATCTAAAATTGGGATTTACGATTGTTAAAAGATGTGTGACATCGTTTTAGATTTTATTTGCACTAAAGAACGATTTATGTTGTATTAGGCTGAATGCGTAGTTCAAAAGATTAGTCCTAAATTAAAAGTAGATAAATGAAAACCAAAATTAATATTCCAACTGGGAAATTTATTTTAGCTTTTTCATCAATTTCGACATTGTACTTAATGAACGCAATTGAAATAACATCGTCATCTGGTTTAATCAATTTATATCAAATAAGTAATCAAGAACAACCACAAATAATGATGTACTTATTATCGACAAGTAGAAGGGGAGGCACAAATTTTCGGGTATACTAAATTGTACACTCCTTAGCCCATAACAATGCACACACACTTTTTAGAACTAAAATGTTTTTAAGTTATCACAAATAAAATACATTGTAAGTATAAAATATAGAAAGATTCCGTTTAATTAAAATAAATGTTTAATCTGTGGTGTTACGAAGTTTTATAATATAAATAAATAACATCTTCGGACCCAGTGTTAAATATTTGAAAAGTTAAATGTTCTGAAAGCCAGAATAATGGTTTAAAGTTAATTATTACAATTAAATTATTCAAATGAAACCACAACTAATGCCAAAATGATTGTAAAATATTAAAATTCTAAAATTCAAAATTTTAAATTGTCGTTTTCTTTTCAAAATAAAAGGTCATAAAAATAAAAAATTTTGTTGAAAACTGAAAGGGCCCCTACCGAAAATGAAACCTGGCTACGGTACTGTTTTTTTTTTTTTAATAATATGTTATATATTATTTACTATCAATTAAAAATTAAATTACCTTGTTAACCACGAATGATCATTCAAGTTAGAAAAACGAGTAATTCTGAACCTAATAAATGGAAAATCATCTGATTTTTTGTCGTTACCTCAAGGTTAATTTCATTTTCTTATTAATACTGATATTATTGTACTTATTATTCTAGTTTTTTTAATAAAATATCACTTAGTGGTTTTTTTTAAACCTAATATAACTTAGTTTAAATACATAATTGTGAAATTATCAACTTTAAATAATAAGAGTTAAATAATTTTTATCTTTAATTCTAATTATTTCTAATGATCGTTTAGTTTCTGACAATTAAAATTTTCACGGTTGTAACACTAAATTATTTTAGTTATTCTCTAGTTTATAATTGACATTTATTTGTGCTTTAATCTTGCCAGGGTTGTGTATTCCACGTTCTCGATTTTTCTTTCTTTATGATGATTTATATTTCCATCTTAACCAGTACGTCATTTATCATTTTGTAGAGGTAATGCACCTCGATTCTGTTTTTCTTCTTGTTATAAATTTGGTTATTTCTTGCTTCTGGTATTGCTGTCGAATATTTCTGTCTTATGTGTCTGAAATACATATGTAGTCATATTTTTGAATGAAGTTAAAGAAGTCGTACTTCAAAAATATACGGTTCAATTAGCTTCGCTAGAATGAATTCAGGACTATTGATTATTACATTATAGTTATTCATTTTGTTAGTTGCGCGATAAATACAGGGTGAATCAATAGTGTGAACTGCTATAATTATATTCTGCTTTTCGGTTCTGATTACTACAAATTTATTTTTAGATTTGAATATTGTTGAATTTATTATAGGAATGTTTTAATAGAAACAAGTAAATAAAATAAATATTGAATTATTCTTAAAATTTACTTTCGTCTGCAAAATATGCATTTCAAATTGATTGTAACCTTTTGCATTTCAACTGACAGAAATTGTTAATCTGTATTTTATAGGGAAAAGCCACAAGTTTTCCTCATGATTCAATGTTGTTTTAATTAACTTGTTTTTATTAAAAAATTCATATAAATAATTTTATTGCTAATGGTACACCCCGTACTTATTACGTACGTATTCGGACGTAGTACTTTTAAATGCATATACGTGTATTCATTTATTTATTTATTTATTTATTTATTTAATTATTTAGTTATAGAATATATTAATATATGTTTAATGTATTATTAATATTGCAATATTACTTATCAGAATTTATTCAATGATTCACATTTTTCCCAATGACATGACATTGCGCTTTAATAATTAATATCTATCTTGACTTTAAATAATTTAATTTAATATCAACACTAAGTTATTTTTTTATTTTAACGAATATGTAATTCTGTTATCAAGCAATCCAAAATATTTAAATATTCTTACCGAAAATATTTTCAGAGAGAACGGTGTGATGGAACAAACCTATTATTGCCTGATGATGCCATAATATGATGAAAATAATGCATTTAAATACCTGTTTTAAACATAATTTTTATTTTCTACCGAACTTTTTTCGAAATTGAAGATTTTATATAAAAGTATCGTTTTATTTTTAACAAACTTGTTTTCCATAATTTAAACAAAACAAGCGAGAAAAATAATTTATGATTTACTTTTGTATAATTTATCAAATTTTTTAATAATATTTTATTTTATTTGAATTGCTGATTTAATTTGATTTATTGTTTTTGCATGTTAGTTTAATACTAAACTAGCCGATCAATGAGAAGTGTATAACCTACTGGTGTTGAAAGTAAATCACTTTCACCACCAGTAAATTACTTATCTATAAAGTAGCCGATTTCGTAACGCAAATGAGTGTTGAAAGTATGCTTTTCCGAACGGTAGTAGATAATTATATATTATTTGAATCAACGCATAAGCATACGTCTTGATTTACATTTTATGTTTTTCATATTGTTAAGAGAGGCATCGAAAGAAGTCAATATTACTATTGATTTACCCTCGGATTTACCTTCAATAATTAAATGAATGAATAATAATACGAACCAAGGTGTAAAATATTGATAATGGAATGCCATAAAACTACGGTAGGTATAAAATTACATTTGACAGAACAGTATTGACACTAAAAATATATGAAAAAGACATTCAGACCGTGAAAATAAAGAATTCAACGTAGGTATCTAAATAATGTGAATAAAACAGTAAACATTGCAGCTTCGAAATTTAGATTGACTTATAATAAATAGTCAGTAAAATATGTATAAACTGACTTATAGCAGAAATTACAAAAATAATATTATTTAATCACAAATAGAAGAATAAGAAACAGAAAGAAGTTAAAATGTATACTACCGATGTCTAGCAATTCATATTTAATGAACGAATTTTTTTTACCAGGTCATTATCGATAATTTGTTTACAGTTCAAGATTGACGTACACTTTTTTTTACGAAAATTGCGTTAAAATTATAAATTATGCTCTTCTTCTTATTGGGATTAATTAAAATAATAGGTGTAAAATGTAAATTTTCTATTAAGTGACAATTACTTTGCATTTTAATTTGTGCAGGCTATCTGAAGATTCTGGTTCTACATCCGTTGACTCCTGAATTACGTTTTAGATCTTTTTAAATTAACTTTAATCTGTTTTACAATTTAAAAGGTATTCAAAGCGAGTAGAAGTACGAAGTAACTAACTTAGACATACCTACTATATATTTTAAAAAATTTACATAAACTAAAATGAACATCTAACTTTTAGTGGAGTAACTTAATTTTACAGTTCAACAAGTTATAAAATATTTTAGATTAATTAAAATTAACTAAGTACGTGATACATTTTAGCGCTATTAAAGTGTTTCTTCATATTTGAACCGAAGCTAAAGTTAAATTTACTACTCTCCAACTTTTGCCATCAATTTCAAATGCATTCTCGTAGTTATCGATTTTTGCAATGTGTTGATGCCTTCCCTTCTTTCTGCACTTTATTAAATACTTTTTCCTCCATTTTCTTTGAGGTTTTCTACTACAATCAATGGCGACTATTTTGCTATGTGCTTTGAATGTAAAAAATTGAAATGCATTTTCAAAAATGAAAAAATAGAAAAAGTTAATTCGATGTTCATGTTATCCAAAAAAATTTAATAAGAAAACTTTCCTCGACTTATTTACACAGGTACCTACCTACTTTTGTTTATAAGTATTTCATTATTTTAATACTTGAGCGATTTTAACTGTCGCAATGCTTTTTATTTCTGAACATAACCATGTTTAATAATTTAATTTGCGAATTTTAAGCTTATAATTTCCAAAGAGTCTAAATAAAATTTAAAATATATCTACCCTTTTTAATTAATAAACTTAAATTATTATATGCAGTAAATTATACTTATTAGTACTTGTTGTATATTGCAGCATTAAAATTTGTAAGTGAAACTGGTTTTTAAAGGAATAATTTAAAGAATTATAATAATTCAAGGTTACTATTACATATTAATTAGACGTACTTGTTATTTTATAATTCATCATCAAGAATGTGTTTTATGTAAATTATAAAATTGGTACGAAAAAATTTGATGCCGCTTCATATTTCAGGTTTATAGTACATAATAGGTATTATCAAATTAATTTTTTTTAATTTTTATTTTTTATATTATTTGATTTTTTTGTTGGGTATTTTAATTAACATTAATTGATTTAAAATAGTGGAAAGTTGTAGCACAGCAAGCACGAAGAATTAGATACAAGGTTATTTCAAGCAGGTATTAACGATTTTATAATTTTTTTACGATAGCATCATTGGCACATAAAATGGTTACCTACTAATTAGAAAATAAATATTGTTTTTAAACTTTTCAATTATTGCTTTTTATCAGTAATTTTAATGGGAAATTGAACCTTGAATTTTTTTTTTGAAGATATTTAAAACAAAACTTGCCTTGCAAGTTGACGTGTTGCATTTTTAAGTGTTTCGTTCGTAGTTTGCACAATAAGAGTGCATTTAAGACAGAAACGTGTGGAGACGTTTTTGTAGAGCATGACATTTTACACAACTTTCATTCAGAATTTTTTTAAATAAAGTTCGTAGTTTAATTGTTATTTTGTTCAGAACTTGCTTCCATGTTTTTTAACTGTTTTTAGTAATTTTTACCAGAAGCCTGCATCAGTTTTGCATAAAACGTGTTTTAATATAATCTAATGTTCCTACAAAAAATAACCACGAAATTCTTCGTTTTTTGCTGAAAGAGATTAGCCCATGGCAGGCACGGTATGCTACTTGTATAATATGGAATAAAATTACATAAAATTTAAAAAATAAATGAAAGTGTAATATTTAAGTTTGATACTTCTCTGATTTATAAATAAAGTATCGAACGATTGAAGTTTATTTCAAAATTGTTCATTAACTGACCTGATTCTGCGTGTATTATTATGCTTATCAGAATTTCTATGTGGAGATACGACATCATGTATCCAAAGGGGAATTGGTAATTATATAAGTATTTAAGAAGTATATATTTATTTATTATTTTTGATCGATATAGGTATGACAGTAATGAGCAATTTAATAAATGTAAACTAATTAATAGCATTTAAATAAAACTTTTATTTCGTTTACCCTAATCTTTGACTCAAAACAATCTGTAAACCATAACAACTACAATAATAAAATTATTACAGAATGTTTCTAAACATATTGTTCTAAAATGTATCAGTACCATTCAAGAATTACTGAAAAATGTTTGTTTGTGAAAAACATTTGAACATAGTTGAAGATGTTCAACATATTTCTCAGAGTTGGCAATAATAATAATAATTATGCTTTTAACTTGAAATATTCTAATACGATAAAATAATGGAAAAAATGCAAAGCTTATGAATTTAATGAAATTTCGGGTTAAGATGATACAATATAATTTTTTAAATTATTTCTTATATTTTATTTTCAAATTTTATTACCTTCATGATTATGATAATCTTTTGCTTATTTGTAATATCTTTTTTATATATTATGTACTATGTCGCCATGGGGTAAATTAGTTTTTCTAATTCTGTTACAAAATGACTACTTTTGGAATGTCATTTGAGTTTCCAAATGTCATTCTTTTTATCACTAGTGATAAAATGAGATTACTTTTATTACTAGTTATAAAATTAAAAAATTGCTTGTTGTTTATACATATTGTTGTAGCAACTGATGTTTTAAAACTTCTAGATTAATATAATTTATTTTGTGCAGGTATTTGAACTGTCAACGTAAACTTGATATTATTAGTAGGGTAAATAATTTTACGCGCGATCGATCTGAATTTTTGCATATGCATTCCTACCGATAATTCACCAGGGGGTGTAATACAAGTCGAGGGGGGGAAAGTTTTTTGCTCAATTTTTCGATATCTAGCTCCGTTGTCGAGTTATTGCTAATTCAAAAAATTTTGTTTTAAGAAAGCCCATTTTGCACAGAATTAGAAAAAATCTTGTATGCAACACGACGTAAAAGTGTCTTTTTATAACACGGCGCGTTGTCCATCTCGGCTGCGCCTCGATGGACAATTTTCACGCCTAGTTATAAAAAGTATCACTTTTACATCTAGGTTGCATAAATAGCTATTTTAAATAGTTTTACATTTAAAACTCAAATATTTTGGCTGTTTGTTCAATTTGCATTAAAAATTTTTTTTTAATTGTCCATGAACCATCAATTGGTTTTTTTAATTTAAGATTACTCATCACAATGCGGATGTTGTTTCATCATAGTCGTGCAAAATTTAAATTAATTGAAATCAAATAATAAATAGAATCGATAACCCATATTAAACCAATTGTACTTTAAGGGTAGAATATATTAGTTACCTCTTATTGTTTTTTTAATTTAACATAATACCTCACAATTCATAAAACTAATGATATATTTCCTAAATGTATTAACGTCAAATTTAAAAGAAAAATGGGTGGGGGACTCACGTACCCTATCCTTAGAACTTGAAAGACAAAAAAAAACTTTAATAATATAAAACAAATTTATTTTTTAAATAATACATTTTA
Source organism: Cantharis flavilabris (assembly GCA_949152465.1). Taxonomy (NCBI): domain Eukaryota; kingdom Metazoa; phylum Arthropoda; class Insecta; order Coleoptera; family Cantharidae; genus Cantharis; species Cantharis flavilabris. Next base: position 17,296,947 of record OX424435.1, read on the forward strand.
ATTTATTATTAAATAATTTAATAAGTAATTAAATAATATAAAAAAAAATTTGATCTAATATTTTGATAATAATTTAATACCTAACTCAAAAATTGGGTTGTTTAGGAACTTATCGTTTAAATATGCATATTATGGCCAACAATTGATTTTCACATATTCCTTGTCGAGTGAAAGAAATGTCGTTTCTATCATTGAATTTATGATTTCAATGTACTTCAAGAAAGAATTTATTATATAATTCTGTTTCTTAGCATTTGAACTTACTTTCTAACGAGAACATTCTATTTATATGCTCGCATCGGTAGTTCGCACAAAAATTCATATCCGTTGTTATTATTTACCGTTTAAATGAAACATTTAGAGAAGAATCTTTAGTGGAAGCTGTATTTAATTCAAGTGACATAGACTTCTTTGTCTTTGATGTTATGATAAATATCTAGGTTCACATTAATTGTTTAGCAGAATTTCTTCTCAACTTAATCCTTAAATTTTCACCCTGTTCATGAACCATTCACGAAGAACATTGGATAGCCATTTATATTATAATTATTGTAATTTCGTCTATAGACCATAAGCCTTAATTTGATCAAAAGGCCAATCTTAAGATAAAGGGGTAGGTAGATTGTGATGTGATCGATCGGGTTTTACCCATGTTATTCTGTTTGACCACATTCTTGCAAATATGTGCTAAAATGTAATATTCTTAACGAATACCGAGTATTTAGTTGACCGTAATGAAGGTATTCGCTTTATTCGGTCAAGTTTTTTTTAACGTTAAAACCAAGGTTGATTCTAACGAACGAATATATTTAAAATTTGTGCATTTGGTAGATTCATTCGTTTATATATTTTTGAATTTTAGGAGTAAAAGGCTCGCATATGGCGGGCCAATTATGATAATGCTTTCAATTAATATGTTTTTGATGCCAGTGGGAGCAAAATATATTTATACAATATAATTTATTAAGGTTTACGGTTGTAGATATGTAAATGTATATTTACACTGCACTAATGGTAACATCTGTACCAAAGTGCACATACATTATTGATAAGATAAGCGGTAATATTTTCTAATGGTGGGTTTTAATTTTGAGACTTGTTTTGGTTTAAGCAGAAAGAGCAGTTCTTATTGGTAAAATTTTTGCGAAAAAAAATATAATAAAAATTCAGATCGTCGTGCTCATAAAGTTTGCCAGAACAATAACATCCCCAAAACAATTCTCACGCGCAGTCTCTGTATTTTTGTTCTGCAGACGAAAGCTCCTGTACGCAGAGCGCATAGTGGAATCGACTCACTGCTAAAGCTTTTCGTTTACACGTTAGTACGTTAGTTACAACTCGACGACAGTTGTGAACGCGTGCATTTTCTTATTTCCAGCATGTGGATTCACATTTGCTCGCGAAAGAAACACGTTGTTGATCATAGCATTAAATTAAATAAAACAAACATTCGTTCAATTATTTGCGTTACTCCAATTAATTTATCAAATTAATTGTATCTATTGTGCTACTAAATTGAATAATATAAATAAAATTAAGCACTTTTATAACACAAATATCAGTGTACATTACCATTTAAGTATCGAGTTTTAAACACCCATTATATGAAATTATTAACAAAACGTTAAGTGATTACTTGTTACAGCCAAACTTGTTGCATTTTGGGCGACATACCGGTTTTATCTATTTTAGTTGTACAAACAAATTACATTCATTTGATTAGATTTACAGCATTGACAATGAAGTTTGCGTGAAGTGAACTATATTGAACTTATTCTTCTAAAAGTTTTATAATACTATAGTGCGAAAAACTGCATCCAACAGTGATTGATAATTTATCGTAATTTAATTAAAATATTCCAACCCAATATGCAGCATCATCCAGGATCTTGGTATTTGCCGTGGGGTGTTCCTTTGCAGAAGATGGTAGCTGTACCAATTCATCCTAGTCCTTTACAATTACAACATCCTGCTGTTCACGTTCAGCCTATGTTGACAACCCTTCCGACGCCTTTGACTACATTGAGAACTTTTGTTAGTCAACCTACTGTGAGACAACCCCAAAGAAAGGTATTTTGGTTATGCATGAGACTTGATAAGTGTAGTTATTTCGTTACATTTTTGCATCAACCGGTTTTTCTCGGACGTTTTTAGTTAGCTACCTGACTTGAAATGTATTCACAAAATTAGAATATAATACTAATTGGTTACCATTATGTGAATACCTTTAATTACAATTAGATTGAATACAATTTTCTTATTGATTACTGGGTATGCCCGAGAGTCTATAATTTCGTCATTATTTTTTTACATATTGATATACTATAGAAAACCACGCAATGTAAAATCAATCTTGACGTGGGAAAAATATTACCATCATAACTTCTTGTAACTTGTAGGTCCAACATAATTTATGTTAGAAATTTGATAATTAGATAAAAAGAACTGATAAGACTTGGTTGTCCATGTAGAAAAGAAAATGTCATTTTATATAATCGTAATTAAAAATTATAATGTTTAACTCCCAAAAGTTATATAAGACATTTTATAAAAGTAATTAAATATATATTCAATGAACATTTTTTATTGTAGTTCGTAGATACAATAAAAATTTTAATATTATTATTATAAATGTAAATATTTTGGAGAGAGACTGAGAAGTTTTATTACTAATGTTGTAAACACTTTTTGGTTATGTCATTATTTTGCAATGCAAATCTGAATAAAATTTATTTACCAAGTCGTTGAATAATTGGAATATTGTACGATTGTGGAAGACACAGGTTTGGCTGACCAAACCGCTTTAGTACATTCACTAATTTCCTATCAGCTGTATATTAGCAGATGCTACAGCATTAATCACTGCTATTGTCTCGACAGCTTTAACTTTTAAATTATTTTAGTAGTTCGGCATTCTAAACTTATCATCCAAAAATAATTTTCACTATTCTATTTTTGTTATTTAATATCGCCATACAATATCTTTCTCGTGCGAGCTTGAAAAGTTTTTTGTTTTTTCTACTAGGTATAATAATGATTTATTCTGCACAAGTACTACATAGCCGAATAGCTAAACTGTAGATGTTCTGTATGGCCGACCTAATTTTCAATCCAGTATTATATTATTAGACGTTTTATTTTATTACGTTCTCGTTTTTTAAAAAAAAAAAAAGAATAATTTTTAAGTAAACATTGAAAACATTGAAAGTAAATTTAAAGTAGCCCACCTTTAAAATACAATAAACCACTTGAGCTATAAAATACCGTAGATCAAGTTCACTTTCTTTTAAGACTTTTAATAACCCATTGACCCTCTTTCGAGATTCTTACGTAATAAAATCATATGGTAGTATTATAACATAGCGTTAATTGTAAAACACCAGGTTGTTTTTAGTGAAAGTTTCATTGGCATTTCAAAAACGTACATATAAATGGGTTCTTTCGGATATGCATTATTTAAATTTATTTTAATATAGCACGGCCTTATTTTGAAAAAACAAAAAAATATATATCCTATATTCGTTTTATTTTGAAATAACACAGGAATACCTAACGTTCCCAGATTATAAAATAGTAAATTTATAATTCAATTTCAACCGCCGCGTCGGGGGGTTTACCGGTTTGAATTTTTATTTTTATAAGATTTACAAGGGGGAGAGTCTACAGGCAGTTTTTCTCGTTAAAATTTTTGATTTATTCTAGTTTTTTTAAAACATCCTTGATGGTGCTATGTTATTCTAATATTTGTATAAATTTGAAACAATGGAATATTGCAAATATAAAGATGTGATAAAATAAGTGAATGTGATTTAAACAATAAAGCACTTTGATCCAAGCGTTGCCTTAGATATCCGGTATTTAAGTTTGAACTCAATACTATAATTAGTTTTATCATATGAAATTATAATTTATAATTTAATTTTTTACGTAACATTGAATTATGGAAGGATGTATTCATGCATTGTATTAAAATGTTTATGTCAGTACACTGCTCATGAATGAGCTATTTCTCTGAAGTGATTGTTTGGGTTCTCTCGTGAGAATACAAAAAAATCAATAAAACAGAAGTTTTATTTTCATAATTTATATTAATTTTACATAATAAATTAATTTGTTGTAGTTTTTGTAATATTTTATTATCTTTAATTAGAAAAAATATTCCACTTCGTTGATTGTTTGAATATTTTGATGAAAGTGCGAGGTTATTAAATAAAACTCGGAAAGTACGTGTAACAAAATTTCGATTGTTTGAAAAATTATGGCGTAGTTTTACTGCTTTAATTTTAGTATTATCAGGTGGTGCATTATCAAGTTATATGGCAACCTTCCTCCAAAGTTCACATAACCGGACCTTATTAAACCCGATTAACGATTAAACCTATAAGATGTTTATGGAGCTAGGCAATTGGAAACAATCATTGTACTCATCCGATGAATTTGGATAATTGAAATGAAATAAAAATTAATGTTGATTGGACGGCAGTTACAATAATAACAAAAAAAAAAGAACAAAAGAACTGTTTTATTATCATAACAAAAATAGAATTACAGGTGGGGTTAAACATATTGTTAAATTCTTTTATTAGTCAAGAATAAACATAAAATAACACACAATAATAGATACGAACTCATAATCTAATTGAAGATTCACAATAAATTATTAAAAATAACAAATGTAAAATATTAATACTATTGTGAAGTAAAAAATACAATTAAGCAATTACAATTGATGAACCTTGAAGGAGTAGGAACCAATAAGAAAAAGAAACACTACCGAAAAATAAATTTCTCACCGAATAAATTCGTCATGACGAAACATGGAAAGCAAATTAAAACTCACAGTAAACATCCTTCGATTAATCTATAATAGACAATTTGTATGAGATTGAAATTATACACTCCAAAATTTTATTTATTTATAATTAAATATTGTACCTAATCTATTTCAGAAAATCACATAATCAATAGAAACGATCTGTGACTCAGAACAGTACAACATATTATTATTTAAATTTTTACGTCTAGTGACATAGAAATACATTACATCTACAGCTATTTGCATTCATTAGAAAACCCTTCAGGAAAATACATTTTTCTGCTACTTATCGATAAGGAAATTCGACTAAATATAATAAATGTAATATACATTTTTTACTTCCAAAAAGTTTTCCATCAAATTTAGTCAAAAAGTGTGCTTTGTAAATTAATGCAAATAATTGGCTGCCAGTTGATGAAATTATTAGGGAAATTACAAAAGCTATTTGTAATAATTATATTGTTCATCAATATTAAGTACAATTAATAATAATTGATTTAGCAGAATTACTTATACCCCACAACCCAAATTTCAAATTTCTAGACCACTATGGACAATAGATTGTTAATTTGAATTGCGAGTAATTTGTGATGGACCTAATAATTCGCTTATAATATATGAGTTAAAAAATTCTTTGAACATCAAATAAAGTAATCTCGACCTTTTTTTGTAATTATGAATAAATATTGTACAAATCCAGTTTATAATTCTACAACATCAATTAGAGATACAGGTTCGAACAGGGGGGTTTAACCATACGATATCTCAAGCGTTGCTTCTTTCTTCAAATATACTTAATCATATTTTGAAGGATCGTGGTAACCACGAAATTTCCGATTGACGATCGGACGAAATAATTTCTTAAGTGTGATGTATTAAATTTTCCAGAACGAAAGAGACATACCTACAAAATCAATAGTTCTGGTTAATAAATTTACCCCTGTTATTTTTGTGTGTGTAACAATGAAAGAAATAACGCAATATAAAAATTGTCGTCTTCCAGTAAGTTATTTTTGCAGAAATGTTTAATGTTTGAATGATGATGCTTGGAATTTTAGCATTACGTAAAGCCTATTAGGGAAGTTAAAATATTCATGTTAATGAAAAATTAACATGCATATGAAAACATTATATTTTAATTTAATCTTTTTGAGGTAATATTTTAAAATTTACCAACTTTGAAATATAAATAAGCATTTTTTAATCCTTGAGGAGTAACCAAGAATTTGTTTGTAATTCTTTTTAATTTTCACTGTACCTATATCTCAATTTATATTTAAATAATAATGTCATACATATCCATATAAATACTATGCAAAACTTGTGTTAAATTTTAATTAATTTTTCCTCCTACTGCTAACAAACTAATTCCATAAAGACGAACTCATTTTAAATAATTGTTCTCCGTGCTATATTATACTAAAAAGTATTCACAGTAAGTTAAAATATTTCTGTACTATTTTCAAAAAATACTCTGCATGTCAAGTTTGCATTACTGATTTTTACCGGCCCTGTGTTTTAAAAACTTTAAATTTGATAAAACTTATTAAAACTTTATTTTAAATTAAAAAACCTGGAATTATTAAATTTAAAAGTTGAAATTAAGCAGCTTTGTAAATCTACTTTAAGTTCACATTGTACCTACTAGTATTTTTACAATATTAGTTAAACAAATTAAATGACTTGAGTATTAACATTCATTTATCATATAAAAATATAACAATATTTTTGCGAAATTATTATATCTCGTATTCATGCTTTTCCATTAAATTATTTAATTTATTATGTATTTTTTGAAAATAATGTTTACTAGTACATAATATTAAATCTGATAATATTATCTGTTATAAACACACATTTCATTTTATGTTCTATAACTTATTTAGTATACCATAATAAATTTTGTAAAATATATTAAGTATACACTTTTATGTGTGTTTATAATAAAAATTTTAAAAGACAATTAAACGAAAAATAAATTTTTTAATAACCGTAACATTTTTTTGTAATTATTTTGTACAACGTTTATTTTAATAATTATATTATATGGTTGTAGCGTTTTGTATTATTGTAAATTCTATTTTTAATATTATGAGCTATTACCTTTATCTGTAAATACTTATTACTTCAAATGCTTCTATTGGTTTTGTAAAGTGCAATATCGGAAAATTTAATTTTGTTATACAACTAATTAGAAATTTCAAGTATAATTTGTACTAATAGTGTAAATACAGACAATCCCAAAATAACATCTAATTGCACAATCTATTTACTAAATGAAACGGGAACTTTTCAAGTGTTGGACGTCAAATACATTAAATAGAGTAACGTAACGAGTAGAGTTACGGTAGATAGGGCTTACATCAAATACTACCGAGCCAAATTTGAGTTGCAAAAGTCTCATCCAAAGACTTCATAAAGATTGCATAACTTCATGAGAGTTCACAAAGACTTCACAAGGACTTCAGGTGGCCGTACAAAGACTTCATACACACTCATTTTATCCCATTTCACAAATTTAATTTAGTAAACTACCCTCTTGTATACCAGAGTTATTTTTTTAAATTTACAGCAGCAATTGCTTTATTTATTAAATTTAATAAATAAATTGTGAAGATTAGTGATTCTTATTGACTTATGCCCCTTTGCTCGTGGACTATTGCTTCTCTTTATGTTAATTATAGGAGATTAATAAGTTCAAGTTTAACAAAATTGATATATGGATTTGTAATTTACTTCTAATTATTATTAAATGACAATTTAAATTCACTGTTGCAAGAATTATTTAATGCTACAATTTTTGGCTACCGACATTAATTGTTTTGTGCTTGCTTGTGTTTTATTATATCTCTAGTAATTTTATAAATCTCTTGCATTATTACTTTATCCTTATTTTTTTTCTTTTATCACGTTAATATTAATTAAATTTTTCAGTTAAATTAAATTTTATGTTCTTACAAACCTTAAGTTAATATTTAAATTATATTTCATATACAAGTAATAAAGTATTGATTACATTATGCTATAATATATCAAAACGAATACCGGAGTAATTTAGTTTTTCTAATAATTAGTTAAATATGAATAGTTATCTAGTTTTAATTAATTTTTAGCTTTGATATTTTAATGTAAATAATTTCAAATTTCAGCAGTTTATTATATGATCAATATACAAAATTTGAAAAATCTTATTGCGTGCGTAATTACCGCACTAGTAGATAAATAGATGAAATATTATTATAAATAATATAGATAAATGTTAATATTTGCCTATGTTTATTTACTACGATATTATATTCTAGAAATCACATAATAAATCATATATGGTGAATATCTGCATCAATACAAGTGTATTACATCGGTAGCCGAATGGGAATTGATAACCAGTTGTGGCGTGGTTCGGATTTCACGTTAAGCTACATCCACTATTGGCGGATTTTTCTTAAATATAGAAACGAATAGAATATCAATAATATTTTGCACCAATAATTTTTCTTTTTTTTAAATTATTTTATATCGTTTGATGTTCTTCATTTGTTATAGAAAAATAAGCCCCACGCAGTGTATGCATGTTTAGAACTTTTCTAATTTTGTTTGCGAGCGGATAACCACTGGATTTGACTTTAGTGTAACCATGTCAGTCAAGATTATCTAAATATTTACTAAATGTCATTCTTATATTTCTATTTAAATTTGCTTCTTCTATGCCACAGAATAATTAAATATTTCTGGAGTTAAGTTAACGAAAATACTGACAGCTAAATCGACTATTAGATTAAAGATGCCCAGTTCAAATTCTTGTGTATAAATAGGTTCGTTGTGTACAATATATTTATGTAAACCGTAATTTGTAGTTCTCCAAACTAATAATAATTTGTGACATTGCAATTATTTTCATACTGCTTATTTGCGGTCAAACATAATTCTGAAGACGAAGAACTTTTGCAGATATAATAATTATTTACATATTCCAAATTGATAACTTGTTTTCGACCTTGCCGAATTGGATATTTTGTATAATTGGTATAATCAGCTCGAAATGTTCTCGAATGCCAACTTGCAGATTTTCCCGAAGACAATTTATGAAAATCGTTATATAGCTTACATTTACACTTTGTTCATGACAACTCGACGTTATGTACAAGGAAGCTTTCCTAATTTCGTGTGCCGTCTGAAAGAAAACGTTGAAGTTGTATTTTATTCAGATATTTATTTAACCATGCAGTTCCTATAAGAATTCTGCATAACTTGACGTGACCAATGGCAATAACCTTGTTCGAAATCGAATGACAATTCACCAACTTCATACCTTACTTTTACTAAAAAAGGAACCGGTTTCGGCAAAGAAATGCGATATACCTATACCCTCGTATATATTAGCAAAAATCCAGTTGTGTATTAAATATTCGTTGCATTAATTTGCAAATCGTTTGTTTTGAACAAACCGACGTTTTTATACGCACAGCGCAGTAGTCTAATAAATTGTTGATTGATTTTATACAGAAATAAGTTTCCTATATGCAACACAACGATTACATTGTAGTTTCAAGGTAGATAATCCTCAAGTTTATGTAATCTAGTGATTTTATAATTATCATTGTAAAATTTGGTTAAATATAATTTCAATAATAACACTGATTCAGATATCATTGTACTTTTCAAATAGCTTTAACTTTCATAAATAATTTAATCAAGTCCCTGTTTTTCTTTTTGTTGGGATTTTATTGTAGGTACTTACTTTTCATATTTTTAATTTGTTGCTTTCATTCTGATTAATTTTTACAGTAAACATGAAACATGGACTGTAAATTAATTGAGTGCTTGTTATATTTCGTGCTTTTTACTCCTCCGTCTTAAAGGGTAACGGCTTTAGGGCTTATGTAAGGTAGAGTTAAAAATAAAAAATAACATTTTTACAATTATTTGCCAGGATTACTATATTATCTGATCGGATTTATTATTAATAAATAATATAGGTTGGAAATCGTTAGATATACTTAATTAATAAGACAAAATTGCAAAACACGATTATACAGTGTGTTCCGTAATTAAATACGTTAGTTCATAACAACGTGTATTTTCATACGATTCAGAAAGACTTAATATGCATAATATGTTAATGATGAACTGAATTGTTTTGAAATTAAATTGAAATCGAAATGGCTTTCATCCGTGAAGTTTTTTATTTCGTAAATTTTTTTTATGTTCAATTGTTGTATAATATTATATGCTTATTGGGCTTGTATTTAAAAATTTAATTTAAAAAATAATATAAGATCTGCATAAAAACTGTCAAAACCATTTTTCGCTACTTATGTATTATAATTTAAATTAATGAACAAAAAATTTATAATAGGTACTCGTAATAACATTTTTCATAAGCTTACAAATAATAATTTATTATTAAATTTAATTAATGTTTTTTACTTTTACTGCCGGCGGAACTGAACGTACTTCACTGCTGCCTGTCGCACTAAAGTAAAACAATTGTTTTACAAAAAGTGGAACTGTCAAGTTGATAATGAATAACATATTCCAAGATAGAAAAATAACGTAAGATCAAAGGATATTAGTAGTGTTCCGGTTCAAACTGTTCGGGTGATTTTGGGTATTTTGATGATGTAAAAACTAATTCTGGATAATTTAACCTACATCCATTTTGTACTCAGTTTTCATACTGAAAATTTCAATTCTTAAAAGAAAAAATATTCAATTGCAAACCCTTTTAAACATGACACTATTAATCCAAATAAATCTCTTTATTTTTTTTATAAAAATTATCAAAACTCCAAAACAAATATCCACATTTTGGAATACTCTCTAAACTCGATAATACCGTAAACTATTTGTAATAAAACATAGTTGCGTTAATTAGGTTAATATTAGATTATATTATATCACCAATTTTGATTTATGTTGCAGTTAACCTACAAGAAAGAATACTTAAATGGTAGTTGATCTTAAAAATATTTAGAAAATGCGTCGGTAGCTACATTTTTGTTCTGTTGCTTTAGATTTTCTTTTTTTTTAACTGTGACAATAAAATAAATATAATTCACTATCTATCGATTCGTTACATGACTGTGTGTGAGAGAAAGAATCACTTTTACTAATAGTATTCTGTATAAAAATAGATTATTTTTACTCAGTTTCAACAAAAGCTAATTAAGTTATTGTTGAGATTGTCATCATTAATATCTAAATAAACATCCATTGTAGACACGTGTTTTTTCAAACATCAACACATAACAAATCAAGTCCAAATTGAAAATAATTATCGACTGCTAAATTTATAAAATTCAAAACTTTTAATAGATTACAACACTGTTTACAATATATTGGTAAGATGAAAAATAAATAAAACCTTACCAATCCTTATCGATTCCTAAAACTTTCACCGAACTCAAACAATAAACTGTTTTTTGTCGGTTTTTTGTAATGATAGCTTATGGAATTATAAATAATTCTCTATAATAGGGCAACTGTAATCTGTAAGATTGGTAAATTGGTAACAGTATAATATCGAGTATAGTTTAAAATACGAATTTTAAAATTTCAGTGTTTTTCGAACAAAAGTAGTCAGCTTTAAATATTTTAAAATGATTGACTAAAATAAATTTTGGGATGCGATATCACTAGAGAAGTTTTCATTATAACTTTTGATTTATTATATTTGCTATGTAATGACATTATGTACATTTCAGTATATATAAATTTCATAACTACTGTGCAGTTTAATTAAAGTTTCTGTTTCAACTTTGAAATTTACATATTTGAAATTTACTTCGTTTAAATTTTATAATTTGGCGCGTATTAAAGCTATATTTTTCAATTGTAAATTTTGCGTTCTCTCCATAAAGAGAACATATTTTAAGTAAATTTTTTCTTGATACAAAAATATTGTGACGTGGATTACATTTTGCGTCAAACCTTAAAGACGCTAAGTTTTGATTTCCATAATTTATAATAAGGAAAATATTTTTTCCAGCTTGAAATAATTTTTGTTGGTTGATAGAATTTTTACTAATGGAATGGAAGTGATTAAACGAGAGATTTTAAACAATTTCGCAAGTACACGAATCTGGTAAATTAGTAGTTGTAATTAAAAGCTTTAATTTCTATTCCGAGTTTGATTTTCAATTTTAATTGTACCCTTGCGCCGTATAAATTATATTTTATACATTAAATTGAAATATGATCGAACACTCCACTTAATAAATATTTAATTTTTACCATAGCAGGATTTTTTAATATACTTTAGCTGTAGTAATCAATGGGTTTTAATGAAATATGTGTTAATTAGCCAATTAAATCTTTTTTATCAAAGTATCAAGGTTTTGGACATCCAATATGAATATTTTTTATAAACAATTTGATTGATACATCTGTAATTAATTATTAATTTCCATACAACTTTGTTCTTTTGTAACTTTATGATAGAGTAATGTTACTGCTAGTGCTGTTTAAATATAATTATTTTATTTTTGCAATTAGTATTGGGTAAGAAGACTTACATTTTATGAAATTGATATTAATTGCGTGAGATTTTAAGTAACTATTTTTAATTTGAACGCTATGACGATGTTACGAATTACTTCTGAAATTTTAAATGTAGCATTCTTTAATGTAATATTGACAGGGAATTTGAAAATAGAACTTATAAAAGTAGAAACTAAAATAAAACTTTTACTATTGGCACTAAAAATTTACTTACTTGCGGGAAAATTTGTTAGTTTCCTTTTTATGGCTAGAAGTTTTACGTTAGTTTAAAGTCGATTATTTTTTCAGAAAAGCAAAAGTTTACTTGGTCTGTAAAGCTGATCTGTGGGAAATTTTTAAAGCATAAAGTATGTTTTACTTACTTAGTATTTGTGAAAACACTTGTTTTACTTTAGTGCCTCCCATCATCGGCAGTGAATTAATTAAAAATATCTTTACTGAAATTCAACGCAGAAGAATACCAATGCCTTTATTGTCAATTTTTACGTTTTTTCAATTTTGTTTAGGACTGCGATTTTGTGAATCCTAGAATTTATTATTACGCTTTCCTATAACTAATCACCTCGAAGTTGAATGATTTTCTGTATCACTTTTTTAATTCTCAAGAGTAAAACGCCAGATGCTTTTAATGCTGGCTAAATGCTAAAATCATTTTCTCTCGTAGCTTAAGCTCGATCATTTTTTGTCCAGTAACTAAATACGATATTGATGGACTTTCAGTTTAGATGCAATTTCAATTTTTGGCGTGGAGCAAAAATATATAAAAATCCATTATATTTATTTTATGAAACGACTTAAATCCAATAAATTGCTTACATTTTTCAGGAAATTCCTGTGGGAGATTTACTTGATGTATTATGTACACTCACTTGACACCTAGGGAGCGACGACACCAGAAATATTAACGTAAGAAATTTGCAATGGTGCTAATTATAATTAACATTTTACTTCTATTTATTGTGCTAATGATCCCATCGGTATGCCTAAATAATCTACACGGAAGGCTGTTAATTAGATAAAGATATGTGCTTTGTCACGTATTCAACTTTACTGAAGCATGTACTTTTACGCTTCTAATTTTTCGGCTAGATAATTTTGTGTTATGTTATGATTTTCTAACAAACAAAATTATATGCTATTTATAGATATACAGCCGAAGTCAGAAGGATTAGGCAATCCTTTAAAGTCTGATTATTATGAAAACTGTTACCAATTTTCTCTTAATAAAATAATGCAATGTTTTCGGTTATACGTAGTGAAAACACCACAATTTGAACTTACAATTGGTCAAATCAGTAGTTTTTTTAAGAAACCGAACATTTTTTTTCATTTTTGTCGAGGCCATATTTCTGTTAATATTTTATTATATTGTATTACTAAAACATTAAAAGAAATCAGTTTTTTTCCTGATGATCCAAATGAAATTTCTAGAATATTCGAGTAAGCTCGAAGATATTTAGAATTTATTAATAGGAAATTTTACTTTATAAGTTTAATTTTAAAATTTTAATATAATTTGATAAAGAAGTTAAATATTGGATTTAACGTGGAGTAAATTTATTTATAAGAGTAGGGGAAGGAGATATAAATAATTGATGATGATTTGAGCTTAAGTGGTTCTGCATGATAAATTTTTGCTTAGATGATTGAAAGTTTGAATGGATGTGTTGATATTTAAATGATTTAACTAGAATAATTTTGTAAATATTCAAATGATGTTAACGATCTGTGAATTGGTTGATAATAATATTATCTTAGTGATTTGTAGTTTTTTTATGATAATGTTAATGAAATATTTGTTGTTAATTTATAATGAATTTGACTTTTATTGATTAATGAGTTTAAGTGTATCTGTGATTTAAAGGAAATATTTATTGATATTGCTATAGCTTGGATAACCTTAATGAGAAAAGTCAGCAATTAATAAATTAAATTAAACTTGAAGAATTTGTTAGTCACAGCTGGCCAAAGTATATTAACTATAACATACGCAAATTGCAATACAAAATGGAGATCAATTTAATTTAATTTCAAAATCATAAAAAATATTAAAAAGATAATTTTTGTATCCCAATGCAATGTTCAAGGAAAACAACAATATATTGAATAACTGGGAAACAATGACGTACTTTACGATAAAGCTTGGAAAAACCAAAAGTTTTCATATTATTTAATGTTGCTTGCTTGTTAAGAGTATACGACTCTGCCTTTTTTGTTTTAGCTAAATGGTTACTTTGTTTCTGACGTGCAATCAATAAAAATTTGGCATTGTTGGTTTTAAAATGACATATCATTATATTGAATACATACTAGAAGTATTCGAACTTGATAATTTAGTTAATGTGTATGCACATGCACAAACGTAGTGCCTACTTAATCAGGCCTTGGTCATGTTTGAGTAATTTATATAAATTGCCTTAATGGCCATTTAAAATGTACTTGAGAAGTTCGAAATGATAATTGCGGTAATTCTTTAATTGTTATCTGTTTAATTAACGTTAGATGTTCATCATGCAATACCTGGTTATAGAAGGCCAGTACTTTATTGAAATACAAAACAGTAAATTTATTTAGTACCTACTATTAAGTTTATAGCAAAAACTTTGATTCTGTATGCTAAATTTTATTTCAAAAGTTTTAGCAAAGCTATTCATCGATGGAAGTGTGAATTGTGCCATTGAAATATTAAAAACCTTTTTACAAGAAACGCCAATATTTTCAACCACTACTGCAAAGTTTAATTTTTTATCTTTATTTACACCCTGATTTATTAAGTTGGAAATAGCTATTGTATCCAAGTAGTGTAGGGTGTATCGTATGCCATTGAATACGGAAGTACTTCGGGCTATTAAATATTCAAAGAAGCGATGTGTTCATATTACACTATTTCACTTCTATTTTGTTGATGCAAGACTATATTCCCTCATTACCGAACTAAGTAAGTATGCAAGCATCAACTTCAACTTTTTAAATACTAATTACACTGCATCCTTAACGTATCAAAGTTAGGAAATTGAGTTTTTTTCTCAATACTTAACAAAACTTAGTTGAAGCATGAAATTGGAATTACAGATTTTTTTTAAATGCAAGTTCAGATATCAACAGAACAATATGACAAGTAATTTACAGAAACTTTTATTACCAGCGGCGGCTGGTACCGGTAGGACGATTGAATGCCGCCCTTCTAAAACAAAATATTAAATAATTATCATTATTGCCAACCTTGAATTATATTTTTTAATATAAATTTTTATATTATTTATGTTAAAAATATTAATTTTTAAATGTTTGTTATCGATCAGTCAATGCTTTGTACCGAAAAATATTGCATTCACGTTTTTAGTCTATACCTACATATAAACAGGTTTGGAATTTTAGCACTTCTTAAATATCAGGTTCTACATGTTTTTAATGTATAGTAGGTACTTATTTAACTTTTTACATAAATTGATATTTTATGTACTTTCGTCACAACATATTTTACGCACGACGTTCACATTTCAGGAACGGAATACTCGGTACGAAAGGAAATTTTCATCAATGAAATGTAAATTCAGGCGTGAAATATTATGTGTTACAATAAAACACAATTAGAATAATTATCTTGGATAATTTTTAAGTTATTGTTTTCAACGTTTTACATTTAGTATACTTAGATGTTCTAACAAGATTTGTATACATCTTCCATAGACATCCATCGTTTGAACTCGCTAATAGTAAAACTTGTCCAAAATGATAAAACTTTTGAATTTGCAAAGGATTTCATTAAAGTTTAAAATTTTCTTTGGAAAACAGCATACTGGATATTAATTAAATTCAAATTCTAAAACAATTTTTTATAGAAGTTATCGACCCACCCTACTATGAGTTTGGTATAATAAAATTAATACTCGAAATCGACAATAACAGAGTTTTTAAATCTTTTAGTATAATTTGTTAAGTGATAATTTTATTACGAACTGTTTTTATTGCCTAATAAAATGCTATTTAATGAATTCTAACAAAAGTATATAGAATTTAAAAGGAATGTTGTAATAAAGATACTTCATACTAGTTACAAGTTTTGACAGTTGTAATGAATCAATTTAGATGTTTTTGAATCGACTCCACCTAATCGTTAATGTTAAAATTAGTTTTTTTTTATTTATTATTGATATTACAATAATTTCAAAATAATACATATGTCGGCGTTAAATATTTATGGCGATGAACTTGAAAAGTTTTTATCGACCAGGAGGAGTTTTGTCGATTAACTTTTATTAATTAAATTTGCTTAATTTTTTTATAATTCTAGTTTTTTATTTTAGCTATAATTAAATGCGAGTTAATTATAATCGTGAAAACTATTTTTATTTCGGTCGTGCGTTTTTTTATTTATTAACATATTATTAAAAGCTTCCTTGAAAAGCTCTTCTAATTTTATATTTAGCATTGTTAAAGAAATAGGACTTCCTCGTTTATTTAATTCGAATTATATTTGTCCTAATTAGAAATTTAACTGCCGTGGTTTGGATTCCACCTTAAGCTATATTGTGTATATTGTGGTTTATCTCGAAAAAAAATGATTTAATAATTTTAACTATGTTTATATTTATTATTTGTATATTATACAATAAATTATCAATTTGCCACTATTGCACCTTTTATTGCCACTAAAATCATCTTGATTGATTTTATCTCTGGAGAGTGATTATTTTCGTTAATGTTAAATTATGTAATAATAAAGATGCAATGATACAAAATATCAAAAACTTTATTATACTTCCTTAATAAATAAGAGTTTGTTTTCGTCAACATTCTTATAAATCTTCGATAAACAGTTTAAACTTTTAAAATTTTCTCTCGCTAATTGACTTAAATAAAACGAAAGGGAGGCGTTCTAATTGACTTAAAATTTTATTTGGTTAGCAAAAATTTAAATCTTGTCGTCTTTTTTAAAGCATTCCTTTTATAATATAACGTATAATTACCCGTAATTTTAAATTCGTACCTTCTCCCGTGCAAATTTTACATTAATTTGATATTGGAAAAAATTTGGTAATTGATACACATTCCAATTTTCCAGTGCGAAACAATTGAATTGAAAATCTGAGTATTGTATACAATATTAAATACATAATAATATTGCTCCATTGTACAATACTATAATAAATTATTATTGAATTAAAATTGATTTTCAATTATAAACATAATCATTAATTTAACACACACTGTTACACTACTATGTTTATAATAAAAATTTAATTTTATATTAAATTTAACGATGTATTTATTAATTTTACATTGTAACTTTTACTATTTTTATTTCTATAATTCTCCAAATTAATTAAGGAACAGATACTTAGTTAAAGTTCAGTTTATGGATTTTAAATGCTGATAATTATCGAGAAAAATAATAGCTTGAAGCTAATATCCGTCTATTTTGATTTTAATGCAAGACTTGGCATTTATTTATTTTATTAGTTTTATCTTGATAAATTTTAGCCTTACTTTTTATCTATTTTTATTTCTTAATCGGAAATGCTAGTTTTTTTAACTTTCCAAGCCAAAATTAACATTTCTTAATTAAGCATGCCGACGCGACGTATTGCGAAGTTACTCATTAGAGAGATTTGGTATATTATGTGGTGTTTCATTTGCTTTGGTAGAAATTCAAGCCCATAGAACTTAAAAACTTTTAATTAATCGTTAACAACAATAATAATACTAATAATGACGTCTGATCTGATCATACAAAGAGACAATATTCACCTCGATTAACGATAATACCAACTCTGACTGCATCCGGACGATAGGGTGCTCTATGCCAATTACTTCTGCTATTCAGTTTTTGATCGAGGTTTCACTTCGAAATCAGGGAAAAATATCTCTTGATTTATAATATTTTCATTCCATTAAGTTAAAGGTAGGGTATACTCTTAAAGAAAAATAAACAATAACAGAAATTCTTCTAGCACAGTTAAATTTGGTTAGATTTTTAGCCAACAAAATTTTTTGCGGAATGTAGTAATCTACCAAAGAAATATACGGATTACCATAATAGAATTTTTGAATATTAATTTACGTGGTATTTTCCAGAATTATATAATGCATGTATAATAGTTATTTAATCTTTATATATTTTTTTTATGTAAATAAGTATGTTATTATTATTATTATTATTATTATAAAAAAGTAGATTACCTAAAAAAAACCTCAGGGCATAAAATGTGTATCGTATTAGCATGAATTAAACCAAGATTTGCTACTACAATTTTTGATTATAAATTTGAGAAAGATACGAAATCTGACGAGAAATTCAACGTAGAAATATTTACTAGTTTGAGCGGGAGAAAAATCTACGAATCTCCAAAGCACATCCACTTTTGTTTATACGAGTACGCATTTATTTGCGTCTTAAAATTGTATTTAAATAAAAAGTGTTTATAAAATAAAAATTCATAATTTTTTGATTAATCTACACAAAACAAATTAAATGGGGATTTTATATTGAAGGTCCAAACAGAGTGGCAAATGCCAGCGGCAAAGTCAGCCAATAAGAATCAAGAAAAACGTTCGTCTATTATTCAAAAAACACAACTCAAGGTCTCGAAAAAACTGCCCTAATTTTTAACTGCTATATTTTAATACAACTAAACCTTTTAGTATATTTTTTACATGTTTTCATAAACATTAGTAATAGCGTATAATTTTTAATAAGTTGTTTATTTTTGTGTGAAGTAACATCCTTTTATATTTTATATGAGGGTTGAAATTCTTGTTTAGTCTATAAAATACTTAATTTAAGAAATTGCTATTGTTTTGACACATAATTTCAACTTCTGGCTAGCTAAAACTCGATTCTGCCCATTGTGCAGCGATGGCGTCAAAATGTTTGTGTAATCGCTTGTTTCCCTTTGGATTCATGATCCATTAAATAAAGTACAACTATGTAGCGTTATCAAGAGAACGACGACACTAAGACATTCTTACATTGAAATGCTGGCAAATAATATGTATTTGCATCACGCAGATCCATCAGTTGATGAAAGATTTTAAAATGCAACTTCGAGCGTTAAATTTTAATGGATATTCAAACTGTCAGACCCGGCAATCCTTCTTTGCAAAATTATATGTAATTTTATTCCACATTGTGCGCCACGGTTTGACCTGCTTACAGAAAATTCTAACGAAAATTTATTTTAAAAAATTGAGACATTATTTGCTTGAAGCCCTTGACTGTACACCTAACATGTGAATAAATCCACTGTGTATGTAAGTCGTGTTTTAGCGCAAATCAGCTTTTGCGGTAATTAACGATTTAAATGAAAAGCATAGGGGAATTGTTCAGCAGTAATACGAAAACAATTTCGAACTGCTTTTATTTTGAATGATTGTTGTTCACTTTATTTGTTTTTTGTATGTACAATAGTTAATTCAGATGTCTAACTTCCAAGTTCTAAGTTGGCAAAACCTCACGATTTAGTACAGTTTAAGTCGGTAAAAATTTTTTGTGTAGGTACTTGGTTATAGCACTTAACATAACTTGTTATTAAATAAGTCTTGAAATTGAGTGCTATTGTAAGGTTGAGAATATAACAACTTTTGCTGGCTTAATTTTGATTATATTGAAAATACAGTAAAGGTTCTGACACTTGTAGGTCAAGGTGTAACGATAATTAACCATTAAAATGTTATAGATATTTAAGTGATTTCTGAAATTTAACGTGAATTAAATTAATTTTATGGATCAATAATTATTTTGTCACTTTCTCGTTCAAATGCTGTTATTCGAAATTGAACATTCTTTGAAAACGTAAACTTTGCTGCTAACGGGTGCCCGTGACTCGAAAATCTTATCCTATATTTGTAGAGGGTAATGGTATGCAAGAATCCAACAAAATTGAGTTTCTTGAAAATGGTGAAAAGTTATACTAAGAAGCGTGAAATTTGAATTTTAGAAAGCATATCGTTTTTCTTGTCTGCATATTATGCATCTAATGTTTTCCGTATTCATTGTTATATTTATAATCTAAGTTTCACTAGTTTGTCGTAATGTACCTACTTGTAAAATTAATATGAATCAGAATAAAATAATGCAACAATAAGTCGGTAAACTTGTTAGTATATGAACCTTCTCGAGAAATTTTAATGTAGCGTTAAACCATATCCGCTCCGGAAGCTGCTTGATTCTACGTTGAGAACTTAAGATATGAACATACTAACCAGAAGTACTTAGGATGAATTGCATTTGCTCATCTCTGGGTTTACCGCGCTTTGCATTATCTTTTATTATTAATTAGAATTTGAGCCAAATATATCTTTCGTTTGATTCGTACCGAGGATGAAACAATTTCTGTATTGAAAATCGATTTAAAATGCAACCTTCTGTTTTAAAAAACGAAAATTTGCAGATAAAATATGAAGAATCAATTTCCAAGTTTAGCGTGAGAATAATACCAAGATGGATGTGTATTATCACACAACTTTCAAAGACATTAACAATAGACAATATAACATAACATTAATCTTACGAAGCGAGTTTTATTCAAAAGTGTCCTACACTTGCTCCTTAAGATAAAAACTCAAGTGTCTCTCGAGACATCTTAATGACACATGAAAAACTTGGATGTAGTTTTTTAATTTAATGGTTTTGACAGTTAAATATAAGCAAAATTAAAAAGCACGGAAAGCTTGTGAAAATTTTTGATAAAATCGAACATTTTCCGACTTAGCAAGTTAAAATATTTTCGGGAATATTCAGCGCTCTTCCTGAATGGTAAAATTACACTTCACCAGTGTGATGTTTTTCTTCTCAAGTTACTCTCGCAATCTTGACAGGAAATTGAAAAGGAAGGTCTTTCAACTAAAATGTATATAATTATATTCTAAATTTTACGCTTTTCTTTTAGATCTTCACTATAATCATTCTAACTATCAAATTTTAAATCATTAATAATAATTATGACATTTTAAAGTTTGTGTTTTATGTAATTATTTGGCAAAGTTAACCGTTTTATTGTTAGACACGGGCTTAAAGCGTGATTGCGATTTGATTTTTTAAATCTATACACGATAACATTTATTTATAATTTAATTTAATATAACATTTATTTTTAATCCTCGAGATTGGTAATATACACTTGTACTTAATAATGTTCCTGTATTGTGTTCCATTTACTTCCAATATACGACAGCATTTTATTTTTAACTAAAGGTAACTTTTGAAGTTATGAACATATTTTAAGAATATCAAAAATAGCGTTTTTAGAATAAAGTATTACAGTAGGTTTGGTGGATGAAAATTTATATTAATTTACATAATTCTTGGGAAAATTTAAATTAGAGCAATTGGTACGCTCTTTTTGTGTAACTTGAATCGATTTAACATTAATCAGCTACAGTGCTCTATAACTTTGATTAATTGGAGACCGACAAGCTTGGCTATTGATTTTTTTTAACGAAGTTGCATTATTTGCTGGGGTCTTATTTTTTTAAAAGAAAATTTTCTACTATGAAATATTGAATTGACCTACTAAACCTGTCATAAGTAGATAAACTGAAAACTTATGAATTACTTTTAATTTCTTAATTTAAATTTCGGCTACTAAAATGTATTGCTTGCTTGTTTGAATTAGTCTTGTGTCTTTATTTATGCATTTATAATTTAAAAATAGTTTTGGCCTCATTATTAATTTATTATTATAAATGTATGTCGCTTATTATTTATTCTTAAATTGAGAAATTTTCGAATTTTCTTTCGCAAAATATTTGCTTTGCAAGGTTGAATAACAACTCCAACTTCCTGTTACGTTGTATTTCATTTTTAAGCCAACTATCGATTTATATAAAATATTGAAAATATTTTATTCATCGAACGCTCTATTAGTTCTCGCACGATCACCCAAGTCAACAATGTCGGACATAGCTCGTGCTTGGATGGAAGACCGTTTTGGTACAGCGCGTGTGTCATCTAGCAAGGTTAGCACACTGCTGCTAGAATGCATTATTCAAGTTGCAACAGAACAATGGTACCAAGTTCCGATTAGCAATAACAGGAATTAAAACTGAGTTATAAGTTAGTAGTTGTGACTTCTACGCTAAACGTGGAATGCAAACCACGGTTTAAAATAACAATGTTTTGCTATCTAATATCGATTCCAACTATGTATAGCATGAAATTGTTGTTTTGAAATTTAGTTTCTAAAAGTTATGCACTGCAGTTATGTTAGCGAAACATTATCCAGCAGTGGCAATAAATCATGAAATCATACAGTGTAATTTATTGTTAAGTGCTTTAATTAATTGGCTTAATGTACGAGCAGCAAATAGATGAAAATATAGGATTGACAGTAAATGTTAATACCATTGATATTTTAAGCTTAACTAAATTTTTAAGATTATATAAATAAAGGCAATAATGAGATAAGGGACAAAGGAACAATTACACTGACAAAATCTGCGATTTTGAGCACAATTTGCAATTCCCGTCGTTCAATTAATAGTTGACTTCCTCAGTGTGAATGGCACTTTATCTTTTATCCTTATCGTTTATCTCATTAATTATGCAGGAGACCTAACAATAAAATTAGAATTTTAAACGAAAGGCTTGTTCGCTTGTATATCTACTACTGTAATTTCCTTCTACACAAATTTACTGGAGAGACAGTCCCGTTCTTAAACTTGTGTAACTGAATTTTAATTGCACGATATTGAATACTTATTGGATACCATATGATCGAAAAACTGTTTTTTGAAGGTTAGGCAGTAATAAATGATTTAGACGTTAAGTATTTGGCACGCAATTTTGTTATATTGCTTAAGATAAGCATACACTTTGCGTGTTTAATTTATCATAAGCTGTAGCTTTTTTCAGATTTCAACCTTTTTATGGTCTAGAGGTGAACAGTCAGTCACCCATCCATCCCAGATTTTTAAAAATGTAAGGATGGATACTTCCCGTTTTTGACTGTTGTCCCAATGCTCGGTTTTGGAAAATGACTCAACTTTTTTAAAGACAACTTAAAATAAATATTAATTTATTATCTTTAATTAATTACGTCGAGTTTTTCGTTTATATCCCGACTTAATGTATAAAATACATTTTATGTTTTAATTTATCTTAATTATTTAAAAATCGAAACGCGTGAGCTTCAAATAATGATCATCAAATAAAACATAAATCACTGAGATGTACCTATTTATAAACCCATTTCACGTGCCAAAGTTTAATGTAGTTTTTCTTCGTTTATTTTACTAATAGTTACATTGTCAAAAGTCTTTTAAACTGGTAAATGTAATTGTTTACACTATATTGATCAAAGGAACCTTTGTTAAATAAAGGTTCTATTATTTCAAATATAAATATAAATTCATTTACCAGTGGCGTAACTACAATGCGGAGGACCCCGCAACGCGGGGGACTCGGAACTGTAGGGGGACTAAATGCATCATTTTCCTCAAACGAGTAAACTAGTTATTTTGCGGAGGGGCCGCCACTGTCAATTACTATTCCATTCAATAAAACATTAACTATGTCTTATCTTTACAAATAAATTTACACAAATTGTACTTGTTTTTGATAGGTATAAACTAGGTTAAGCATTGCACTGGAAATAGGAAATAAAACTGTAAGGAGTAATTCTATTTAATAGTTTTCCTATGAAAACCTGCTGAGATTGGCTAAATAAATGTTATTTTTTTTATAATAAGAGATAATTAAGATCAACTAAAATAATTCTGTAATTTTTAGAGATTGTTATTTTCTAAAATTTAAAAACTTGGGAGTGTGTATTATAAATTAACCATTAACCATGTTCTCTCAAACGTGCCAATTTTTTTTATTTATAGACTTACAGCTTGATTTATATAGAATTACAAATTGTCTATAATCAATGATGAAATGAAAAGCTTGACCTATTTATAAGTATTAATTATTATGACAATTTTTTGAGTTAGTGTTTTTCTTATCTCTTAAGAAAACTAGGCATCAGCAGTTGTAGTAGTCGTTGGATGTTTGAGTCTCAAGATAATTAAGTGAACATCGGCCCTGTAATTTGTTAACGATAGAGCACGAGTATTCACTGCGGCATGATGAACTTGATTAAATCCATTGTGGATGCAAATTGGTACAGCCAGAATTGGTGCCGCCAAGTGGCTTTATTATTGTCGACATTTTAAAATTTCAAGACAAAAAATATGTTACGTTTTTTATTATTTCAAGGTATCGAGAAAAATTATTTCTTTAAAAACACATTTCTTTCATTTAAGGGAGCATAAATATGTTTTCGAGTATGATGGAAGTTACCCCAATATTTAAAAGACCAATATTGTTTTATTTAGCCTGGCGTAATTAAATTTTAAAGCCCTGTTTTATCTTAAAAGCTTTATATTGTATTTTTAGCTGCAGTTATCGAGTATCTCAAAACTTTATCCATCAGTTATAGCCAGTTTTTTCGTCTTTTTTCATTATATTTCTTAAGTTTGTTGACATGTTCTGTCTGGGACTACGATCATAAGATGTAACTTTACTCGTTCAAGCATTAAACACGGCTTCACACTGTGCTTTGTTACCAAGTGAGAAACTGTTTCGGAAATAATTTTTTTCCACTAATCAAAATTTCGCCATTAAAATAATAAAGTTTCGTATTTATTTGCAAGGTAAACAAATAAACAGTTTTCTAATTATTTTGATTAAAACGGAAATTTTAAGAAAAATTTGAATAGTTTTATCTATTTATTCCGTCATTTCCAACACAAAGGTTTTCCATATTTGATTCTGCATATTTTATATTGAGAATGTACCTATTTTAAAATCGGGGCTGTTTTAATAAAATATTTCTAGAGCAATAATTCGTAATTCGAATTCGTACGAGTGTTATTATGTTCGCTATAAAATTTATAAAGCGAAAATTGTAATTTGTTTGAAATAAATTTTTATCTTCAAAATTTTTCTGTAGAGGTTCATTTTTCATATTTAATTGATATTGGATTTAATTTTTTTTTAAAGTAATGGAAATTGAAAAATATTTTAATATTTTGTTTTAGTTTTAGGGGAGACTGGAGACAAATACGGTATGGTACATGTGTATCAAACGCTAAAACAAATTTATAATTATATTTATTAATAGTAGGTATTAAAAATATATTAGGTTTTTATTATGCGGCTAATTTGTAAGCCTCTGATCTAACGTTGATTTTGTAATCTACAATTTGAGATTTTCTTGGTTGAAATAACGTGCCAAAAGTGTTGACTTGTTTTCCGACCGTTATAATTTACGATAGAAGTAATATTTTCTAAGCAGTCACTGTTAATAAAAGTTATATAATATTGTCGCCACATCAAATTTTACTTTAATTTATGGTACCTATGTACATTAAAGTGAAGCGAAAGCTGCGGTAACAAATTTTTTTTGGAAATCTTGATTCTCTAAATAAGCTGCATTTACCTTCCAGAAGATGAAGTTTAGGAGAAGAATGAACTATATTCCTTAAAGTTGATGGTAAATACCTGGATTGGCGAACCATATTAAATAGATGAAGGGAACCATATATTATTTTCTTTCCGATTTTAACTTAATGCTCTCAAAATTAATTCTAGAAGAAGAATTGGTTTCTCAGGAGGGTCCTTGGTTCCCACATATAATCATAATACCCTGTTCGCAGTGGTTAACCATCTGGAGTGCTAGACTGGAATGTCTTCTTGGTAAGCTATCTGATATTTCATGTAGGTATCTTTGATGGTCATTACTCGGGATTTTTAAATCTACTGTCCATTCGCTTCTGTACACATACTTTAGGCAATATTCCATGCTGTGCCAGAAAAAACAGTAATATGATCAAATTATATGGAAACTGACTCTCATACTAGTACCTACTTACGATAATACGAGTATGTTTTTCTGCATATTGAATATTGCCTTCTTTTTGTTGAACCACAGTTTGATCTTTCCGTCTGTTAAAGTAAATACCATGGAGTTTATTGTTCTCATTCTGACTTTTTAAAACCGCCTGTCTTTTTTCGCTTTTTTTTCTTACTTTACTTCGGTCTATTACCCTGCCTTTATCTTCTTCTAATTCCACATTCTTCAATACAGCACTTGTTATCATTGCCGCTGAAGGATCGGATTCAAGTAGTTTCAAATATTAAGTGTTATTCGATCGCATTCAGATTTTACCAGGTTTATTTTGCTATGGGTACACCACATTTCTGCATATAGGAGATTTTGAGTTTTAAGAATCAGATCTTTCTCTCCACTCTAAAGTATACAGTAGTAACGATCGAAGTCTTCCTTTAACGTATTTTTATTATTTAAATTTAATTGCTGTATAATTATTGTTTTTGAAATATCTTTATTTTATTAGTATTAATGAACGTTACGTTAAATTCTCTCAACGGCGTTAAATTTAATCAAAATATTATTAACGTCAAAAGTTTTCTTATTTTAACTTCTTAAAATTATTAACTTCTAATTAAGACGGAATATTAAATGTAAAGCGCGTTCTTAATTTTAACTTTGTACGTCGTAATAATATTTTTTATTTGGAAATACTTATATACTGGGTGTTTATTTAATGCATCATATAAATACCCTGAAGAGTTAACTCAGAAATGAGCTCTGAAGGAAGAGGAGAAATTCACCTATCTTTTATAAAAATCTGATTTTTCAAAAACAATACCGATTAATAAAACTTATTCGTTTATTAGTTTTACATCGAAAAGTTATAAAAGTGTTTATTCAATTTTCAAGCTTTATTATCAAGAAGTTAATGGATTTTAGGTTAAAATTTCAGTATTCTACTACAACAACGAATTTCTTGTGAAGTAGTACAATAAACCCTGTGAAATATTTACATAATAATCAGAGGGAGCAATTTATTTTTAATCTTCTCATTTATAATATCAGAGCTGTGAAATCCCTAAGAGAGATTGTATATTGACTTAAGAAACACCCTGTATCACAGTGCTACACAAAACTTTCAAGTTAACAATCTTCTTACGATGAATACTTGAGAAAAGAAGAATACTTAAGGGATCTTTGCATTTCGTATAATTTTGCAATTAAAATTTTTGTTACTAGCTAGGTACATAATTACCTTTCTCATTTCCATACCATTTTATAAGTTGAAAAATTTTATATTATTTATTTTCATATCAAAAATTTTAATGTAAAAAAAGTTTTTATTTATTTCCTATTATTATAATTAATTTCGAACGACCTGTTGGTTGTTATTTTAAAATACTCAACTTATTATCCTTGATTTATTTATAAAATAATTAGTTAATATATTTTTATAATTTAATGCTTATAATAGCAGCGTAAATTTATATGTTGCGTGTTAAATCAAATTTATTTTTAAGTTAAATGTTTCAATAATTAAATTATTTTTTATCGCAATTTTTTATTATAATAGGTAGAATATTTTTTACTCTCATAATAGGAATAATAACTTTTTCGGTTATGTTATTTTATTGTAATTTTCACGTAATAACATTTTATTAAGCTCTTCTATTTGTATAAAAACATTTTTTATAAATTCATGTTAATTGAGAGTTTGTATAATTTTAACAATTTTAATGCCATGTTTGCTTTTAATTATAAGTTAGAAATTACATTCTTACAGTTCAACGACGTATTAAGTACATATATTTTAATTTGTGTATCAGCCCACAACATTTTCGAATATAATTTAATTAGCTAACTAATCAGTTTTCAATTTAAACTTAATACTGCCTTATCTTCTGATGGAGTATTTTAGCGAAAATAACTAATTATGTATTTTAAATTTAATAAACACTAAAAGGTTTTTGTAAATGTTTTCAACTTCTAAATTTCAAATCTTATTAAAGCCTTTTATAAGCCGCGATAAGCGGTTTAAATTTTTTTAACTAAATCGAGTGCCTTTATTGCCGAATTTTGTATGCTTTCATTTCAAGCTTGTTTACTTATTTTTATAATTTTTTAAAAAGAATCTTTTTGTTTTTGTTTTGTATTATGAAAACTCCAGGCTTTCCCACGAAAAATATATTTTATTAAAGTTTGACCAAATTAATTGCAAGTGTTAAATAATGAATTTTCTACATTTTTTTTTAAATTTTCTCGTTATAAAATGTATTTTTATTAAAAGAAAGTTAAAGCAGTTATTATAACATGAAAGCGCGTTTAAAGCTCGTAAAGCTCCAGAGTACTTGACAATTAAATTTTTCACTGTAGAATATATTATTATAGGGATCGGTTCATTTTAAAGAAACGAAGTTCGTTATTGCTGATTTTATTCATCAGAATTTTATCAAATAAATTGCACAATTAGTTACTAAATTTTTTGTATATTTTTTTACTGCAATTTTGTTAATCTTGCAGTGTAATTTTATGGGGTTTAATTAAAATCTTTTTGGCAAAAATTATCATTTTTTGCTTCTACAACCCTTTTATTTAAATAGCGGATAATGTATTTTGTATAATAATTACCTACTATAGAAGTTTTTCTGGTAATCCTTTTTGTATTTAAACTGACTTTTTGTCATTAATGTTAGATAATGATTACTTTATTACTTTATATGCTGGTTTTTTCGTAAATGACAAATTATCGTGGTCAAACTTCAGCTTTTGTGCTAAAATTAGTTACTCGTCGCAGCGATGAGGAAATTATAGCCGGGCCAAGTCTTAAATCTGAACATATTATAGAGAAAGATTACGTTAAATAAATTTGTTTATGTTTCTCATTGTAACGGATAATCGAAAGAGATTTATGTTCTCGATCTGATGATACTTAGAATCTGATATTTTTCTGTTTAATTATTGTTAGACGTGCGAAAATAAAACAAGTATATTTAAATTTATATTAGTCTTAAATAATAAAAAAAGTGCGGAATATTCCAAGTATGCGGGTGTAATTTACAACAAATAATCTAGATATTACAAAACAGAAAAAAATATTTTGCCAAAAATGTCACGGTGAAATATTTACCAGAAATAATAAAATTTTGAATAGTCAATTGGCAATAAAAACCTTTTTGAAAAATATGAAATAATGGATATAAAATATATTATGATAGCTATTGGAGATAAAGCAGGGGTTCCTAAATTTTATAAATGGCGGAACACCAACCCAAAACCTGTTTTTTTATGGAGCCCCATAACCATCAATGAGCTTTTTTTTTAGCTTTTTCGCATACTTTTTCAAGGATATCCGATCATTTCTGCAAACAATTGACGACTGCGGGACGGGATAATATTTGTAACCGTGCTATTATTTAATTTTAATAGCTA
The DNA here is from genome assembly GCA_949152465.1 of Cantharis flavilabris. Lineage (NCBI taxonomy): Eukaryota > Metazoa > Arthropoda > Insecta > Coleoptera > Cantharidae > Cantharis > Cantharis flavilabris. The sequence goes on from OX424435.1 coordinate 17,326,512, forward strand.
ATAATGAATAATTCTCGCAGAACCCTGGGGTACCAAACCCAGTTTGGGAATCGTTGGTCTAAAGGATGGGTCACAGTGCTAATTATTTTATTTCTTACTCTCCCCTTCAAACAAGTTTCTAACTGTTTATTATCTAAAATCAATTCATTTGAAAAAATAAACAAAAGAGAGAAATGAATTTATAACATTTTCCAAATTAATTTTTATTTATTGGACTAAAGTAGTAGTAACCCGTTAAATTTGTTATTCGGAATTACGCGTTGAAATTTTTGGAAGGTGGGCGCGCTCCTCGTTCTACTTGTACCAACCGTCATTGATCATGATTAAATTTTAGTAAAAGTAATCTTCGGCATGTTAAGTATCAATTGGTTGACGTTTGAACTTATTTGAATATTTATTGACCGCTAGTATGAAAGGAAAATCTGACGTGAAAACTACTAGGTGAAATAATTTGTTTCTTCCAATAAATTACTCGTACAATTAATAATAATAAATAAATAACTTGAATATACATGTAAAATCGTCTTGGTTGGTTCAATTTATACAATTTAAACTTTGAAATCAAAATTATTAATAGATTTAATTTTTATTAATTCACTGGGATTCCAACGAATGATAACGCAAGATTTAGATTAGTCTGACCATTTACTAATTAAATTTAAAGTAAACAAGTCCTTTAGTAGGTACTAAAAAGCCTTTAGGTTTAAAGCGTTGAAACTCAACATTATAACTTTTTTGTAGTAGTTTCAAATTTAATTTGGTGAATTTAACACTGGTGTTATCGTGAAGTTGTAGAAATTACAAATTACAAGTTAGTGAGATCTATTTTTTTTGCAATAAACGTGGAAATCTTATAATGGTAAAATAAATTATCATAATTTTATTTAATTTTATTAATAATTAATATAGTACAAGCTAACCGGAGAGGTTACCATTTTAAACTGATAATTTCACAATATCAAAGGTTGTTTGTATTACAAATTCTAGTGGAAAGGTCGATATTGCATGACCCTTTTAATACTGCCTATATGACATTTGTTTGACATGAAGTTCGTGCTAGTACCTACGAGAAATACTACAAATGAAGGCAATTAACAAAAATGATTTACACGATTTTCTAGGTTACATTGCGCAGCAGTTGGATTATTTTCTAAACTTTAGTGTTTTATCTGATGATATAAATATAGCATCTCTAAACCATTTGTTTAACCTTTCACCTATTTAATTATTATATGACGTTGGAAGTTAGTTTAATTATGTTTAAATGAAGCTTTTTGTTGAACTCAAAGACATATTTTTAGCTAATGTCTATTATTATTTACAGGTTTCTGGTTCCGAAAAGGATAAAGGAAAATTGACGGGAACAGAGAAAAGAAAAGCAGATGATTTAGATGCCAATAAGGACTTGAAGAAGGTAAGGCTTTAATTTAGATTATAGATTTAGTTCTAAATTTTCGTAAGTTATGTATCGTGTTGTAATTTATTGCAATATCGGCAGAGGATTTATTGAGCTGGGCAGCCGGTTACTTATAAATCATTGACATCCGGAGTGTACATTTTTTTACCAAATTTGGATAAAATGTGGATGTCTTTGATAAACTACTTAAAGATCGCGTTATTTCTTTACGATATAAACTTTTAAATTCTACTTAATTCTTGCTTAACTGTGACACATCGACTAAATTTTCTTTTGGAAGCACGAATAGTCTTTTATGGAGAGTTACTTCAGCTATAAACCATATGCTCCCTGATTTTTCATGCTGCCGATTGCTATCAACCCGATGTAGCTTCTTTCAAAATTAACCAACTCGCAAAAACTTTTTTACTGTTTATGGAGAAAATATTAGGTCGCTCGATTTGTCGCAAAGTTTGATGATCACGCTTTTCACATCTACCACTTTCGTTTACAAATGTTCGGGAACCTTTTTAATTAAACGGTATTTATTTTAGTAATTAGTCTTGATTATTTACAATTCGCTTTTAATTAAGAGTTATAAATTTTATGCGACTACACTTCTTGCAATAATTACAAAATTTTTATATTTTATTCTGTTTTTATCGAACTAAGGAAGGCAATGGGTGACCAGGTATAGAGCGGTGGCATTTCGTTATACATAAATATGAATACAAATAAGGAGATAATGTCGTTATTTGTCAAATATGTGCTTTTTGTAGTTTGACGAAGAAACAATAAAGCTTACAATGGAAGACAATTAAAATGGGAATTATCGACAACTCGATTCTCGTTATAACCAAACATGAAATCAACCTTGTATCGTTTATTGAAAAACAATTCTTTTATGACAAATTTCACCATGAACCTTACGTTAGCATAGACATCTGCTGCGAAAGAGCATCCCTTGACATCTAATTTACAAATTCTACACAATAGAAACGGCCGTAATCGTAAAATTATTCTCAAGTGTCGAGTTTATTTGTAACCTTAGTTGTGTTTACTACTTGTTTTGTCACAATTAAAGTTGTAAAAATTTTCATGTGGAACATGTTCGTGTGACGATAATTTCGAAAATTTAAAGCAAAATGTAGTTCAACATTTTTATACGCTAAATTATGATACTCGATTATAATTCTTGAATTTTGGTCAAAAGAAACTACAGGAGCGTAATCTCGATTTATTCAACTGCGTAGAAATAAATTCAATTATATTTATTGTCACAACGCTGCACAGATAAGTTATAAATTTTGTTTTTTTTTACTAAATCGCATGCCATTTCGAGTGCTAGAAAATAGAGAATTTATGGTTACTCGAAAACTTATATCACATTTGCCGTTTTAATTCTGTAACGATGAAATAATTACATAGGCCTTAATTGTTTCACGGTATTAATTCTAGTTTACTTTGCGTTTTTTCTACTTGGCTTGAATGTGAAAAATTTCTGCTTTCGTTGTCACAGATAATTTCTGTACGCTTGGCGTATTTTTGTAACAGTTTGTTATAACAATTTAGCTTAATTAGCTGCGCCTATATGAATTCCTGAATTATTTTTCAACAAATAAATTTGACCTGATATATAAACCGACATAGAGCTGGAAACAGAAATTCTTCCACTGAGAGAGATTAGTTAGATTGCGTTATAAACTAGGAACTGTCAAGGACTGTAGTTCAGTTTAACTCTGTAGTTAACCCTCCAGTCAACGGGTAGAATAAATTACATAATATTATACCATAATAATATAAGCCTGCCGGGCTTTACCCGTTGACTGAAGGGTTAATGATGTAGTTCACATCTGTCATCTGATATTATGCAAATATCTACTAATCATGGAACGCTATACGAAGGAACAAATTTTATTATTATTGATTATACATATATGGGAGGTGCTCTAAGGCCCTCCGGCCTGTAACAGTTTAAACTGTTCGAAATTTTCAATTTTTAAGTGATGCTTGTGACTATTAATTAAAGGTATTATAACCCGGTGTATAACCCTATAACTTTTGTGTTTTCTTTTTAATTTTAAATTTACCTAAAGAAAATGCCTAGAAGTATTTTTACTTTTGAATATGCCCGTTAACGACAGTAAAATAAAACGATTATACTTTCATAAAATGTAAACCTTGAAGTTTTAAATGACAGAAAGTTGAGAGAAATGATTTAGTCACTTTAGCGCCTAGGCACTAAAGTACTTTAGTGTCGCCCGGTATCATTTGGCTTTTAATACAATAAACTGCTCTTACGAGAAGTGACACTGGAACTTTGACAATTGATTAACATAATAAGAATTTTTTATTGTTTTTCGAAGTTGGTAGCCACTCTACTGAGTCGCCTAGGAATTCAATTATTGCCAGTTCGGCTCTGCACAACTCAATTAAATAAGATTTCAAATTCAAAAATAAACAATTTCAGAATAACAGCAGACTATAGAACCGTATTTTGTTCTTTGGTCTTGAACATTCTAGTATATTACACACTAGGCTACCTAATATATTCGTGAATTACAACATTTACATTTTCATCTATTATTATGCTACGCGAAATCTTCTCTTCAATTATGACTACTATACCTCAAAAATAATGGACCAAACGGTTACTTTAAAGAATTCGAAATGTATTTTAATAAAGTTATTTTGTAAACAATGTGGTACCTATTTACTAATAATAAAAGTATCCTATTTTAAACAATTCGAATTCTATTAAAAAAACAGGTTACCGACTCTCAATACTACCGGTACCACTTTTGCTATTATTATTGTTATTTATAACATATTTATTAATGTTATTGTTTAATACATTACCTATTCAATGATGACAATAACGTTATTGATTTGTAATTTGCAATTATTTGATCAAATATGAAATTAATTAAATGCATTTGTTTTAATCTTAAAATAATATCTCCATTATTAAAATTGTTGAACGCTAGTTTAACACGCTTAACACATTTATGTGCCAATTTTTGGTATAAAACTAATATAAAAGTCGGAAAGGTTTAAATTGTCTATAGCGAGTTGCACGCCAACAAGGATCACGCACTTACATTCAAATTTACCATTAAATTAAATCGAACTATCGAGTAAGTGCTTTTTAGGATAATTTTTGTTTCCACCTGACAAAAACTTTTGTTTTATTATTTTCTAATAAATACTAATGTCTTGAAATGTATCTACTCCAAATTAGGCGAAGATATCAATTTTCTATGTCACAAAAGCTCTATATCGTATATCCTTTTATGTTTTATGTTTGTCTACTTTTCTGCATTCAGTTTTTACGATTATTACTTGAAAGTGTTCATGTACTATATAACATATTTGTACGAAGGATTACAAAAATGAAGAAAAATCAAAGGAAAAGTAGCAACATAGTTATTTCAAAAGTATACCATTTTTTTTTATATAACGACTGTTTTAATTAGCCCACCTAAAATTTGTTTGGTTTACGTTGCCTCTCACCCGTATTTTACTTCTGCTCGAGTCATTTTCATCTATTTTAATTTTTGTGTTGGGTTAGCTAGCTTGCAGATCTAACTTAACAGTCCCGACAGCTTATATGTATTTTACTATATTTTTTAGTTTCGTGTACTATTCCTTGCACATCATTATGGCCAAAGCTTATGTCAATTTGGAGTATTAACAATTTTCAGAAATATACATTTATCAGTAAAAACAGTCCTGGCCCTGATGATGTACGCGAGATAGTGCACGAAACTAGTCGACTTCAATAAACATAAACCTGTAGAAGTAGTAGAAAAGTGTTTGCTTTCAATTAATTAGACAATACAATTATTGAATTTGATCTTTGTGTATTGCTATTATTTCAGATGGAATTAAAAAATAAAAACATGAATAACAATAATAACTTAATATTGATATTCTTTTTTTTGTATTCGAATTAACACACTTTAGTGATCACTTACATCAATTCTTGATACTCAAATATTACTTTGTAAATAAATGCTAGTTGAACTGTTCTTCAATTTTGCAGCATATTATCGAATTTTCTATGAAAAAATTTAATTTTCTAATTTTACATCAGCATAGTTAATGCAAAATCGGTTTAATACTTAAATACTTAATATTATTAATTTTTACTCATTATCAATTTTGTGAAGATTTTCCTAAATTTTGTAGTTTGTAAATTACCTTGATTAGAGTTTCAACACGAATATACTCTTTGATCATTTTAATCAGCAACAGATGGAACGATTTAAATTGTGCTAAGTGGACTGGATAGGATTCTTAGGAAAAGTTTTGAAAATGTTTTTTTAGGTTTCAGTTTATCATTAAATTTTAGAACGAATAGAATTTTTTTATATTTAAATGTCATTTAATCGAAAATTTTCTTTTATATTTGTTAGAGCTTTCCTTTTGATCGGTATTTTCTAAGTATTTGAATGTTGAAGAAACAGATAACAAGTTATTTGACTTAAAATTCTGAAAAATATTTAATAAAATCCATTGGCGAGTTAAGGTATTCTAGCGTTTAATTAAATTTAAAAGATCAGTAGCCAGCTTCTACTTCACCACCAATATATTCATAATATACAATTTAACTTTTATAATTTTAATTTAATTGTAAGTGTATAATATATATTATTTTGTGTAAAAGTAGGTACCTAAGTAATTATTATAAGCATTTTTAAATATTTTTATTATAACTAACAAATTTGTGATGATTTAAAGTTAAATAAGTTTAAATTGCATGAATTAGACTTTTATACGAGTTTGTTTGTGTAGTTTACAAATAAGACAAATGTATTGATTTGTAATAAATTGTATTAGAAAAGTTTTCTCTTCTATTTTATTATTTTCACTGCTGTAGGTAATTGTAAAGTGTGTATGCAATTTGTTTCAATTTAGCTATTGACGTCAGTAAAAATAACAGTGAAATAATTATTATTTTGGTCTTTAAGTAAAATACACCTGACATTCTCTGAAAACAATAAAATCCACTGTATTTTTTATTAAAAAAACATAAACAATTATACGTAGGAAGCATTTTTAATTTTTAGCATTAAAGGCACATACAACCTGTGTGTTGAGTTCTTAACTGAAAATGTGTGTAGTTTTCTTAACTTGGTAGTTTTGAACTTGCTAAATTAAGTACGGTGTGAGAAATTGAAAAAGAAACTAACTAAGTTAAGAGATTTATTTACCAAGTATTGTTTCTGCAATACTTTTATAAGTGTTTAAGAGTCAGTAGTTGTACACCAGACATTTATTTTATTTGATAAATTACAGTTTTTCTTTTCGTGCCTAAAATACATTTGATTGAAAATAAAATCTGGTCGTTACACCTCTGCTAGTTTATTCTGCTAAAGTAATCAAAATGGAATTTTCATATGATATTAAATTTTAATTCGCTTTTCCTGCTGAATCACTTCATTTACTTCCTAAGTAGGAAGTAGGAAAATCTTACTTTCGGTTCATATAATACAATATACTATTTTAATTAGTTTGTATGTAAACGAAATAATTTGAACATGGAATTCATGATTTTTAATATGCCAGCACTTTGTTTGGTAAGTTTCACACAAACACTCAAATGAGAATTATGTTTCATCGTTCATGCAGGACGTAATCGTACGCATTCGAAATTGAAGAGGTTCTAAACTCGCAAGCAACTTCGCATTCGGTAATTCATAATACTTAGTGAAAATTTACGCAGAATATTATAAATTACGGGGTGGCTTTAAGTTACTTTTCTTATAAACCCATTAGTGAGAGGAGTTTGATTATTACAGTCTCCTAATATTCAACATTTTGAAGTCCAACAGTCGACTCTTTAAATTATGATGTTTACCATCGAACAAGATAATTTTTATTTTATTGGAATAAAAACCACTTTTGAGTAACTTAATGACGTTCAGTTTTATTTTTTACTTTTTGAATTACTTTTTTTTCATTACGCATTAACTTATTATTGACTATATAAAGTAGTAACTTAATGAATACTACAAAGTAGCAATCCAAGGCTGTTTTGAAAGAAAAGTTTTAATGGCAATGCTATAGTGGTTCAAAAGCATATTTTTAAGTGCAGCGCAAGTCCTCTGTGTATTAAAAGTTTTTCAAGTTGCGATAAAGGCATCATTTTAACGTTTTGCATATTTATACTGCATGTAACGTTCTTCCTGGTTAAATGAAGATTTAATCATTTTAATATTTTTCCCATTTTTAAGTCTCGGTTAAAGAGATTAAATGTGAAAACTACATTATATATTTTTTTGTTTTTAAATTCTACATCAAAGGAAAACAATTTGCTTATTATATAATCTCAATTGTGAAAATGTATTCTGCTGAAAAGTGCAGTTATCTTGTCAAATTGGATAATATTGATCAGTACTTTTGAAGATTCATTGTATTTTATTTCACATTAGGAATGTTTTTCTTTTTTTAATTTATCTCTGAGGAGGAACCGATATAAAAGCGTTACGTAGGTTGAAATGAATTGATGGAAAAGAAAATTAATGGTGATGCTTAATTTTATTTTCAAAACGATGTTGACAACGCAATATCAATATATTTTGATCGATGTTTACATTTTTTGTTTTCTCAGTTCGAACACCTAAAGTGAAAATGCACAATAAAATCTCAAATTTAATAGAAATTCAAAATTAACGTAAAATTTTGATCAAAATTAATTTTTTTCAATTGCAAGATACCTAGCTGCAATTTAAATATATGCACTTTGCAAAAGCTTTCCAATTTACATCTGGTTTAGCAAAGCACATTGGACCTTAGGCTATTTGCAAAACTTTCAACTTTAACCTATGCAAAACTTAAAACTATAAATTTATATATGGCTACTGTTGGACGCGCCAACCGGTTTTACAAGAAAAACTAATTTGTGGCTAATTGAATCTTCTGAAAGTGTATAAATAGGGATAATCCGTATTTACATAGCAATTAAAACACATAATTACATCACGGAATAGTTCACACGTACGCACTTGCAATGGCCTGAATTATTATTGATATTTGAAGCACATCAAGGAAATGAAACATCTGTTGGATATTAAAAATGAACTATAGAAATATACTTTAATAAAATTGCCCCACGTTGGGTGTCAAAATAAAAAACGTGAACATTAAAACAAATTCATTATCCGTGATCTCAAATCACATTGCAGATGTAATGAATACAAACTTAAAAGAAAATATATTTTAGAATATTTCAAATGATCTCCTAGCTGCGACACTTTGGTACTAGAATGCAAATCGGACAACTCCTACTGCTGTGTACTAATCAGACGCCTATTCGGAGTATTCATAACAAAATAATAATTATAAGCACTTCGAATAATTAACACCACAGATGGTTTATAGATTTCTGTAATCGAAATTGAAAATAACCGAAGTCACAACAAGGCAACAAAGTCATGCAGGAATGAACGCTGTAACTCGCATCATACTAAAATTCTTTTAAGAACGAAACCAACACAAATTTTAAGAATTGGTTTAAATAGCTTGGAAATAAATAAATAACAGCGTTTCGAAGTCACAAAAATGAATCAATAGTATATTGTTTGGCTAGGGATGAAACAAAACGATTTCAGACCAGGGTGAGGATTGCTTGCCCGAGCGATCCCGTGCCATACACACTATTTTACATATTACCTGCAATGAATCTGAGAGTTTCATTAATAATTAATCTAACCTTCTGTCACTGTCAGATAAATTGACAGTTAAAACGATATAGATAGATAGATAGATAACTGAATAAGCGGGAAGAAACTTGACGGTTTCTGTCCTAGGGAAGAAACCAATTGGTTTCTGACCAACAGTCGCGTTGATCTGCAATTGTCGTGTTTCGACTGTCTCAACAAGCAATGAGACTCGCAGTTTCATAGTAGGTAATATGTAAACTTTGTTTTCGGAGTTCAAAATAAAACTAAAAATTTTATTGTTACGTAAAATTTAATGAAATTGAAACAATTAGAAATTGTACTAATTTCGAGTTTTGTTCCGCGTTTGAAGAGCTGAATAATTATTATTTAATATAAATTAGAATTATTTTTACTACCTACTGTCCAATTTGTTTTGTCATTTTATTATTTGTTTTTAGCTAAATAAATTGTATTTTAAATAAATAAAGTTACTTCTTTTATCCGGCCAACGTTATGAAATGCCATCAAGTATAAACTTTTTTACGATTATTCGCATAGGTAGAGTATATAAAGTTAATATAAAAATTTTGTTCTGTACATCTCTCTGTAGGTCATTTTAAAGATAGTTTTTTCGAAATAAAGTACCTTGAGCAGAGTATTATAAAAAGATATGGTTATAGTTATTAGACGTTATGTTAAAATTCACATAGGAAGTTCCATTTCGCAGGTGGGATGTCTGCCAATTTATATTGAAATGAGAACTTGAATTGAAAAATTTACATGTTTACCTGTAATTTTAAGTTTGTTCTACTTTTTGCCTTGTCTGGCTTACATTTCAAACATTAAATTTATTATTTAATTGAATTTGGCAAAGTTCTTTCTATTGAAAACAATGAAACACGCGGTATATTTTAAAACAATGTATTGTAAATCATATTGAGTTACCAAAGTGACATAATTTATATAAGAAAATATGATAAAGGACTTTTTAGAACAAGCGTGTTGTTGTGTAAAGGTCGAAGTTTTCTCTTGGAAAAACTTCTTTCATAAATTATTTCTGAACTTGTTACAGTTTGTAATGACTTCCAGGTTGTTCTAAGCATTGCATGCGAAATTGTTTTATTTTTTCAATTATATTTTATTTTTCAAATCGGTCTAATCTTCTTCTTTTAGTTTTTTGTGCGGAATTTTAATTACATTTAAAAACCATTACTTTTAAATTTTACCGGAGGGGTATTATTTCTAAAAGTTTTCCTTGTGCTTTGTAGACCGCTCAAATAAATTGAACTAACGTGTTTTTGTGGGTTTGATATTTCACAAAGAACCTCTCAGACGATGCTTGTAATTCACGTAATCTAGAAATTTTACGTCGAGTTGAAAACCATCGACCTAACAACATAAATTTGATTATAATTTTTAAATTAATTTTGAAAATTTTGAGAAATCTTAAAGTTTTTTTTTATTGTTTATCTTTTGTCGATTGAGAAGTTCAATATTTTAAGAAAGTTGAAGGAATGGCTGCACACTGATTTATTTAAAATTATTAATTGAAGTAATTTACTTGATGGAATTGAAATTGTATTTTGAAAAGTTTCCCAAAATAATTAGAAATCTTAACCAAATTTACTTTTCTCGTAATTACTGCAGGAGGGATGTTTTATAGATTTAATTAACGGAATATTTGTGACCGTTTGGGTAGCTGTATCAAGCAATAATCTTTTGAAATAGATCCAGTGCAACAGGAGAGAACTTTAAAGATGATGAACAGATCTTTTAGCTGATTAAAAATTTTCGTTTCGTAAGTTTAGCTATTAACAGCTTGAATTTTCCATTATGTATACATCTTTTTTTTGAAATATCATTTAAGCTAATATTTTTGACATTTTCTGCAAAAGCTCTAACTTGCCACTTTAGTATCATTCAAACGAGCTAGTTAAGATTAATGAAAACCAAGCCATTACAATTCGATGAACTAAAATGTAGTTTCCGGTTAAACTACTCGAGAGGATATTGATGAAAAGTTATCCTTCATTCAAATTTGAATAGGTAGGTAGGTACACTAATTTTGACACGAATTGTTAGTGTGATCCTTCGTTATGGAATGTGTAACGAAAAGATGAACAAAATCACCTTAACCTGATAACGCAAGTAAAAATTTTGCGCTACGTAATTTATGTACATCAGTTTTAGAAAAACCAAATCATCTTGTTTCTATTATTCCTTAGTAATTTAAAAATAATTAAAGTAACGTGTTTATGGATAAAAGACAGTGTCTGAATGTTTATTACTGTTTCTAACAATGGAAGTTTTCAATCCTCAGAGATTTTATCGACAGCCTGTTGCCTTGGCAACATCCCCATATTCTGGGTGATTCCGAATTGACTGCAGGCGTGCTAGAAGATGTCCTAGCCGGGATTACAGATTTAAAATTTCCGCTTTTTATCATATAGAATTGAGCATTAATGTTTTTGTTGTTTTAAATTAAAATGTAAATGAAAAGTTCGAATTCCTTTTTATGCAGATCTAATTTTTCTAATTGTTATGTAAATGAAATTTTTTAATATTTATTTTTCATTAATCATATATTCTTTTTCAACTTGTCGGAAAAGCTTAATCGGGAGTCATGTTGATTTATCAATCTATATTACAAATTTTAATAAAATCGGTCTAATAGTTTAGATGAAAATTCGGAAACCACAATTAACTTTTAATTGCATTTTTTTTAATTAAATATACTGGTAAAAGAAGTTATCAGCTTTGCTTTTGGCTATTACAGAAATTACAATTGTACCGTGGTTTGGATTGCACGTTAAACTTTTCCAAATGTAAACTTATCTATAAAACATCGTATAAATTTAGTTGGATTATTTGCAAAATAACTTGGAGATTGTGTATATTACGATCAAGTAATGGAAAGGTTTGAGCAGTATTTTCACACAAATCAAAAGTTTACATTAGATGTAATGTCGATCGGAAAATTATTTAGTATAAAATGAAATTAAATTAAGTGCACTAGCACTGACATTAACATAATTTTAGATTTTGCAGAATTATTTATGTACCATAAATTTATAATATTTGGTTAGTGCAGATACAACATATTAAAGTGTTATGTATTTTATAAGCCAACAACTTTTATTTATTAAAGCACCATTTAATAATGTAGGAAACTTTTTGACGTAAGTAATATGTAGGGTGTAATATAAACATCGGGGTAATATTCATTTATTTATTAAATTTCGTATTTACATCATTCAACTAACACGTTAATTTAGCAGACTATTTTATTTGAGATTAAAATCACATTTTAATTTCGGTTAACATTATAACCAAGTAAAAATTTATTGAATTTTGTTTGAGATTTATTGGGAAGTAAAATTTAATTATTGGCTTTATTTGTGGTACCGCTTTTCTTTTTTTATTTTAATTGGAAGCTACAAAGAACTCCGTAGAAAATGTTTTCGATATGAATACTTAACAATATACTGGGAATAAACGACGTGTAAAAATTGTTTGCTATATTACCAGTACGTAATTTAATTTGGCCGGATTGAGGCTTGAAAATTGAATGACAGCAAAATAACACATGTTTACCCTTATTCTTATTTTGGATAAGTTATGTAAAATTTTCGATTACAAACCGTTGAAGCTTAAAGCTTGTTAACCCTTCGGCATCGAAGGGCGCATTTTGAATACCCCGAACTACCATCTCTTCTAATAATATGTTGTTTCTTCTTGGATTTACCCTTGCATTCACAGTGATAATATAAACTCTCAATTTTATTACTCTTCAATTTGAACTTTCTTTATTTATATTTTATGCACACCAAAATAGCTTCAAAATTGTAAAGAAATAATGGAATTCTTGAACGGAAAACAATATTCGAATTTAGTTCAAGAAAATTGCATCTTTGGAAAGCGAATATTACATAATATTATGAATTTTGTGTTTTGTGTTTTCTGCAAATTTTCTTTTTATTTTCAAATCAGCGAATAAAAATGCAAAAAGTGAGTATATCAGTTTATTTTGCCTGTGGGATCAAAAAGGACACTTTAGTCGCTGGGTGTAAAATGTACTATTATAACCTTTATTAACAGGGTAAATAAATTAAAATAGTCTCGTTTTCTGTATGCACCCCAGTTAGATATTCAGAAGTTTTAGTTATAGGTTGAAACAATCGATCTTCTTTCTTTCATGTACTCCTGACTACAAACTAAGAACTGGGAGCTAAGGCCTCCCAAAACAACATTTATTTTATTTTATTATTCGTTCGTATGAACTGTAATTAATTGATCTTTTTTTGCCTTTGCTTTTTTTGCTAATTACTTATTTCTTTAACAACATTTTATTTTTTTCTACGTCCTGCATTCCTGATAAAAAGCTCAAAAGTTTGAATAGCAGGGTGAAGAAATTAAAAGTTTTTAGTTTATATTATTTCGTTTATGTACTCCTGGTAAGAATCTCAAAAGTTTTACTTTTAAGTTGAAGTAAGCACAATATAGGAAAATGTCATTTTGAACCTAGTTGTTATTTTAGTAAAGGTCACCAATAAGAGGTGTTCCCAAAACGGTTACCCATCCAAGTGCGAGCCACTGTTTTATAACGCGAAAAGTTTATATCATAACGAATATTATTGAAAAGGTGCCTAATACTCGTGAGCGGTACTTTTTAATTTAGGAATACAAAAATATGAAGTATGAAATTAATATTACGTTTATAGATTACAAAATAGCTTTCTTCCGAATATCAGGCAATCTTGGCAGCATAATTAAGTAAAAACTCATTTTCTCGGCTTGTGTAGCTTACATCCTAGGTTTTATTAACTAATTAGTAAGGCATTTTCTTACGAAGTTGTTTTAATTTCGCCTGTAAAATTTGGATTTTCTTGTTAATTCAATCGGAAGTCTGTCATTGAATAAATTTTCGAAACTCCATTTATATCGTAAGTAGAAAAAAATATTCAGATTTGTTTTCGTGCAACTTAAAATCATGTAGTAGTGAAAACATTTATTTTGCATAAACAGTCGCCCCTGAGAGGAATACGTAACTAGCGACTTGTGATAACTTTTGCATGTCAAATTAGCAATTATGGAAGACGACGAAGCAGGACAGCTTGACATTAATTAAATATTAGGTATAATAATGAAGTTGAATTACGAAATGAGGTAAAACATTCATTTTTCAATCGGACGAAAATGTTAAATTGTAGTAGCAGTGATAAATACAATTAGATAAATAGGTACTTACATATTTATTATGGAACGACGACGCCAGTCCAAAAAATTTATGGGTATGACTTACGATGACATTGAACTAGGAACGCTATTATTATTATTTAATAGGACGCAACTGCAGTTTGCGCTTTCAACACATCGCCATCCCGACGGATTTAACGTTGTTGAAGAGCAATTAAAATGCCATAAGAGAAAAATGCAAATGAACTTATACAATCGGGCGTTGATAAATTTGGATATTAATTTAATAAAATTAATACTCGACTGTCGTTGCTTCCAATTTAAATATATTTTATTAAAGAATTATTTTAAAACGGGGAGTTTTTTTTGTGACATTTTATTTTATAAATTACGTGTGTTTTGGAAAAGGTTCAAGTAGGTAACTCATACATTTGACTTGGAAATATACGATGATAGAAAAGAATGCTTGAATTACTATATAACGCGCAGAAGTTATTATTAATCTGTCCTTTCTGGTTTTGAATGGTCAAGCAAATGCAATTTTGGATTAAAAACGTCGATCGTTTCATTCAACATAAATCTCGGCATTGAAGCGCTTACATATTTCTAAAACTGATCCTGCCTTTTATTCAGTTTCTATTGATAAATAACACATAATACACAAGTAAACTATAACAAAAGTACTCAACATGTACTGTACTACTGTCATCCAAAATGCATAAAGATACAGTTGTTCATCGCAATACTCTTTTGCTTCGTTTTTCTCCTGATTCGGTTTGTAGAGCGAAAATATCCATACGGATCCTGAAAAATACTAAAGCAAACTCTTGAACGATTCGCATTTGGATAAAAAATTTTGTAGCCTATTTTGTTATGTACCTGCTATAAACCATCCCAATGAAAACAACGACATCAATGTTAGGAAACTTCTAAACTTTTTTGTGACACATCTGATTATAATATGCAACAAGGTTGTAAGTCCTGAAAATTTAAAAATATTCATGTTGTAAGTGTTACATTAAAACTCTCACCTCCTACAAGTAAATATTTCGTAATGTTTTTCTCTGCAGGACATTTTTCGTAGTAGTTAATTCCCATTATAATCATTGATAATGGAATAAAAATTCCTACAGCTAGAATGAGACCACAACAACCTCGATACCCCGAGAAACGATTTAATGAAAATTTTTCATTAAAATGTTATAATTCATTACCTTTTCCAGAAGTTTTTCTGATGTACAATATTAAATCATCTAAACTACGGGCCAAGTTAATTAATCTTCCACCTGTAAATTTAATAGGTACTTAACACAGAATATTACAAAATATTTACAAACACACCTTCTTCTATTTCTACAGGTGTTATATAAGAATGCTCTACAGCCTTGCCTCGCTTGTGATGTGCTTCTGACATTTTGGTTACTCAATTGGATTTTCTACCTTTTGATGCATTTTTAACTTAAAACTACCTTTTTTATAAAACTGACGTGTTTTCGTAAATCCATGTCATTCGCGCAGTGCATTCTTGATTCTCTTTGCCGAATGTGTGGAGTACAGATTACTAAATTAAGTTAGCCTTAGGGTTAACTACAATAATTACTTAAATACACTTTGATAGTTATCCATTAATTCTTATTATTCGATGAGAATCTCTTATTAGTTTGTTACAACTTTGGGAACGGGAAACTTCACTAATTATGATTTGTTAATATTTCACCAAGTGACACAGCCACAACACAGGGGTCGCATATCACCCTAGGCTCGAAGGTTTTAAAACCCCAAAATTAATATTATTAAGTAGTTATGATTAAATTTAAATTTAAACAGGTAAACAAACAGGAAAACATCCGAAGAAAGCAATAATTAATTGCCGAAAGCTCTTGAAAAAATTTGATCTCTGAGTTTATTTAGCTTACTGAAATTTAAATTTAATTTGTGTATTTTCAATATTATATCGCAATTATTTTAGTTTACAAAATTACAAAATCAAATTAGTATCGTACTTTTTTAATCTTAATCATCTGTTAGTTTAATAGCAATCATTTTTTTGTTAACCGTAGGTTCTTCGCTTTGGGTTTCCACCATATTTTATTTAACCTTTTATAAAAATGCATATAAGGGAAATTTATCGGGTGTGTGATTTATAATACAAATCTTGTAATATAATTTTATTAAATTGAGTCAGTATCGTATGTATAGCTTCATACATAATTGAAATAGTCATATCATTAATAAGAGCAAGACAGGTCCTCCATTAGGAACCACACCCTCATTCGTTTTCCTCTTAAACGGCTGAAAATCGCTTATAACGATTTCAATTTAATATTAAATTTTTTAGCAATTTAGTTTGGTAACTTTATTATACATTAATGCTAAATTCAATAAATTATTAATTTTATTGATGAAAATTTAGGTGTAATTTTTTGTATTTGTAGACTTTTATTTTTATGGAAGCAGGTGTTCTTTATAAGTTAGTACAATATTCATGGGTTGCTAAATGTGTAATTTGTCTTAAGATTCGAAAAAGCACATTTCGTGTAATTGGCAATTTCATGTTGTGGGCGCCCCGCAAAAGCGATGCAATTCAGAGATCATATCGTGCTTCAAGTACTTCAACTAGATTAAAATGCATATTTTAAAATTGTTTGCTAAATAGCTACTTGTTTTGATGAGTGAGTTTGGAATTCAGAAGGTTATGACTGTTTTAACCCTTGACATGAAATTGAGGATAATATGAAATAATAATCGTAGCTACGGCTTTAAACTCAACCCCTTCTCTTGTTTTAGATAAGAACATAGTGAATTGTACTTGCAATAAAACAATGCTACCCTCTTGAAAACTTCTTAATACCAGAAGTTATCTTTATTAACATCTTTTAATAATTCAAAGTAACTTCTAAATTTGGTTTTATAAGAACCTTGTTCAGTATCTTACAGATTTATAAAGGTATTTAAATTGAAAGTTCACCGCAGAGTTCTATTAATTTTATGTAGTCGGGGAGCCCACTCGAGTTTCTCGATAAATTTGTCTGACTCATACCGTCGGTATATTTTCTATTAATCTTCTAACGCATCTAATTTTTTTTTAGGCAAAACTTGAAACCAAAGCATTAAAGGCGAAGCGACCAGGTTTTACCGATGATCGCTACAACGAAACTTCTTATTATATTGAGAATGGTATGTATTTAATATTGATAATTACTTTTTGTGTCTTGTTATCTTGATATATGCACATATTTATTAATTTTTTTTATTTTCATCGGACAGTCAATGAACTAGTCGATTGAATTAAATTAGGCTTATAACGAGCTTATTAATTTTATATTGTAAATTAATTTCGGGTTTATTCAACTGCAGGCGAAGTTTGCCAAGCTTGGGATATGTTTTGTAATATGCTGCAGTAATCTTTGGGGAATAGTCTTGCCTTTGATGTATGGAAGTATAGATTATATCGATATAATTATTATGCGGATGGTAGGGAATCTAAGAAATACATAATGTCATTTATGAGTTTTTAACACTATTATTTATGTTTTTAATTATGTTTTATTTATTAATATATTAAATTTACATTCGAAATGTGAAACTAGACATATGACATAACAAGATAATTTTTTCAATTCCACAAGATCAAAATCGTTTATTGAACGATAATTTAATCACTTCAAAGCTAAAAAAGCCAATGTTTAATCTTGCGATTGAAAGGAGAATAGATAGTAAAGCTTTTTTTTTGTGTGGATTTGTATGTTCACTCATGTTAGTTAACACCTCCGATTTGAAAACGATAGCTTCTTTAGTATTCCATCCATAACAAATATTTTTAGCTTAAAATTATAATAGTATCCTAACTTCCCACACTACTTTTATTTGATATCAATTTGAATATTGTAATTAGTAGCGACTGGCACGGAGAGCACTAGCCTCCCAAAGTGGAATATTAAGGATTCGTAAATACCGAATTACTTTACGAATAATCGAGAGTTAAGCCTTGAATTTTTACGAATGCGTTGTTGAGCATCTTGTACAAGTAAGAAAAGTGGCTGATTAAAATCAAAACATACGACAATTGGACGCAAAAAATTACGTCCTTTAATTTCATTAAAAAAACATTTGAATAAATAAATAAAGAATAATATTGTCAATTATTTATTGTGCATTTTACATAATATTCAAATATTTTATTACACTAAACAAATAATTAGTTTGTTTTTAAATCTGCAACTGGAGGCAAACATTGCAGTTTTACGTGGAACACAACATTATTCAAATGTATTCCTGGGCCCTGCTGGTATCATTCATCATAACATCATTCTATAGGCAAAATTTTCAATTACGTTTTCGCATAAATGAGATTAAATGTTTGCAATTTTACTTCAAATATTGTTTTTGAGGTCTGGAATCAAATCGTGGAAAGATTTGTCAACATAGACATTCATCGTGATCTTTGAATTTCAAATGTAACAAAGTAGTGATTGTTTCAGTAGCCAAAAGTAGCGCGGTAACCCTATAGGATTAACGGATCTAGACGGGGGGGGGGGAGTAATTCAAATAATATAAAAGATTTCTGAAGTCCCTCAATTCGAAATTTTGTTTTTAGTAACGCAATCCTATTTTTAAAAAATTTATAATATTTTTACAGTACCACTGCTATAAGTCAACTATGAGCGGTCCCGCCCACTAAAATTAGTGCTGCACCTACTTTCGTTGAGCATACGCACTGTCAACACAATGGACAACTTACCGAATTTTATTTGAAGGAACGAAATTTTAAAATAGGATATTTTCTGCAGAGGTCTTTCGGCCGCTCATAATAATAATAATTGCTGCCTAGATCCTATTTAAATTCCTCTGAAACTTCTCAAATTCAATTTAACTGAAATGAACTAAAATAAGCTGCTATGGTAAACCTAGCCCTGAATGAAATTAAATATAACAAAAATTAAAAATTGAAACAATTTTACATAAAATCTACTTTTTATTTCACTTGTAAGATATATTTGCACTATTCACAACAATTATTGCTTGTACAGCCGCATTAGGAAAAAACTGTCTGAAAAAGAGACCTTTGTTGTGTAGTTTCCTTTGATGAAAACATTTTAAAAGTTGAAAAATAATGACTAACAGTAACAAATAAAAATCACCGTTATACAAAGGGAATTATACATTTTACTGGCGAAAGGTTGAAAATGCTCTGAAAATAAAAACATATTGGGCCTGAAATTAAGGAAATACAATGTGAATTAAAAAATATTTTATTTTTTAAGTCTGGGAGCTGCTACTACTTAATACAACAACTCATTGATGTACCTATTATGGATTTTTTTGCATATTTTTAAATATAAATTTTATACGTTTTATTTAATATAGATATTATTTCAGTAAAGATGTTGTCTTACAGAACTCTCTAATTTCAATCTCTCATCAGGAAAGTTAGTCTTGATATTAAAATAGTTCAAGAACTCATGTAATTGAGATATATCTTAATGAACCAGACTGGCATTCCTTTTTTGTCAGTACTTCTACCAATAAAGTATTTCTTATAAAAGTATGAAAATGTTGGTGGTTACGTGAGAATTTCATTTTATTATCTAAAATAATTACAATTTTGAGAAATTCCTTCAACTTTGCCGTATGAAGTTTTAATTTTTTGAGTTCAATGTCGAAATTAGATTTTCCGGAATTAATATACATAATTAATATACTATCTATACTGCCGTACAGAATTGCATACTTTTAACACTCATTTGTGTCAGGAAATGAGCTAATTTCTCTCACCAGTGTTGTTTACAAGTCTGTTTATAATTTAACTAAGCAAGGACAGTGGCGGAATAACTGCTACAAAATAAATCAAACCCAATAAGTAATAAATTATGGGATATTGAATTCTGATATTTATAATGGCAATTATTGGTCAACTGTGTGGAAAACCAAGTTATATTTTATTTTAATTCGTACGTTTATTTGTAGGGTTACGAAAAGTCTATCCTTATTACTTTACATTTACAACATTTACCAAAGGAAGATGGGTCGGCGAAAGAATTTTAGATGTGTTTGCTCGAGAATTCCGAGCACATCCTGCAGAGGAATACGAAAGATGTATTCGAGCTGGCACATTAACGGTGAACTATGAGAAGGTTCCCACTGATTACAAGCTTAAGCACAACGATCTACTGGCCAACATCGTTCACAGGTACATTTGAATAATCAATTTTTATTACACTTCAGATTCATTTTTTTTTAATTTAACCTTAAGTTTTTTTAGAAAATTGATTGCTTTAAACTTGACTGTTTCCTTAGATAATTATAACATTGCTGTCGATTCATTGCCTTTCATCAAAGGAATTTGTTTGCCAAGTGGGGAAACAAAATCGTTATAAATTATCTAACGAATCTCTGAAGCTTAATTGCATTTTTTTATAATTTTACTTTACATACGTTTAACGTCCATCGAAGTATGTAAGTACATACAATTTTTTAGTACTTAATCGTATAGTTAGACATTTTTTGATATCCAATTATTTTTATCGCACCCACCTATACTTTTTAACAATGAAATTGTAAAAAAAATTTCTTATTCATATCAGCACGCTGCTTTCACAAACCGAGAAATGACTATTCAACACTCTCGATTTGATCCCTAAATCTTCGTATTTTAACAAATCTCTAAATCTTACCCATTTAAAGTTTGAGAATAGGTCGAAGTCGATTTGTTCTGAAAAGTTGTTGTAATCATTTGCTTTACGTCAGCTGTCGTTTAACCTCTCCGGCAATCGATTTTAATGTTCATTGAGATTTTTGTAAACAAGTAAAAATTCGGTTTCAAACAAAATAATGTCTAATTATACAATTTAGTTACTATATAAATTTACAGCTAGTTAAGTTACTATAATCAGCTCAAACTACAAGAACAAGATGCGATTTGTTGTATCAAATTAAATTTTATTTTGAAAATTTAAGTATTTTAAGTATTAATAGTGCTTGTAATTAATTTATTAATGTGTGAATTTTGAGTGAGTAGTTAGAGAAAATTGTATACAATTCAATTGACGATACTACTAAGACTCGTACACCGAACAAAATATATTTATTTGTTTTGCAATTAATTTATTGTGTGCATTTATTGATTTGATATTTCATTAATTATTAATTATGTTAGCCTGTTTTAACAATTTAAAATTTTATCAAGTAATTTATTCTCCCATCAGAACGTATTTATAAAAAATATTGTGTGGGCACTTTCAAAATACTTTAGAAAGAAGTTTTAAAAATTTAATATTATAGTCGTTTTTTTTCTAAGTATTCCGCTTTATTAATTGCCCAATTTCAACGATTTATTGAAGACGTAAATCGATAATGCTTTTATTTTAATTTCTTCTTATTATTTAGTATTTCGTATATCTAACGAGATATATTCAATTGTAAACGGAACAATTTTATCTGGAAGTAGGTGTGACGAAAACGAAATTTCTCCAAGAAACTAAGGAAATGAAAGCCGAAACCGCACTCGTTCTTATTGTCTGATATGAAATGAAACCCTTATTTTTGATATCTGTGTCGCTTTGTCTTTCTATTATTTTAAATTTCCAATCTAATGTTATTTTCTAGTTCATTGTATACTTACTACTACTTGTTTATGGGCCGACACTTCCACATTAATAATTAAATTAATTCAATGGAAACAAACACCAGGCGTTTATTAAAAATAAATAATTCCTTTTGGTGTGTTGTTATGCAAATTTTCAATGCAAATGCTCTTAAATCCACCTGAATTTAAATATCAAACATAAACACCCTTCACGGGAAGTGCATATTTCGAGACATTTACATTTATCAAAATGACAACGTTAAGTTTCATAATTTGATATGAAAGCATTTCCACAGAGAATAAGGTATTCTTCTCTACTACCTGCGTGGTTTAAATGAACACACAATGGAAGCTTTGCTATCTTACGATTGTAATTTTAGATTAACTTCATTTTTTATTTGAAATGTTCTAATCTAAGACGTCTTATTGTTGGCTAAATAATTAGTACACAGCCAAATATACTTTGTTTTTTAAAATACGCTCTGATGGGAAATGAATTTTTTTGTGTGTACATGTAGTTTGCATAAGTTTGAAGCATTACGAATACACGATGTTACAGACATGAAGTGCCAGTTACTTGCCACCCGATCACCATTGTACACTTGGACGACGACGTTGTGGTGGTCAACAAACCTGCCTCTATCCCCGTAAGTGGCTATGAGACTGCCATTATTTTCCATTAGCACTGTAGTTTACGTAATTTATAATATTAATGTATAAAATCCCGCTTTTTGCATGATTGTGCATGCGCTTGGTGTTGGTAGCAATAAATACTACGAGTACTAATAGCAAATATTCGATGTAATCGTACAATGTAAAGGTAACTTAAAACTCAAATGCAGGATGCACTTGCTTTGAAAGCTTAACATTTATTCATATTTTTATTATTTCTTATATCACTCAGGTGTAGAATTTGTAAAATTGGATTTGGGCGAGATTCGCCCAGTGGTTTCTCCAGTTTTGGGAAAATCTCACCCTAAATGGTCAATTTATCTCAAATAAAATATATTAACGTGTAATAATGCAACTTAGAAATGTAGGATGTCATTGAAAATTTCCACCTTATATTATATATTGTGTTAAATAATTCTTGCTTGAGGTGCTTACTTATCCTTACTCAATCGCTCGGTTTACGTTGCGATAGGTAACCAGCATTAAACTTAGTTGGAGCAAAATAATGGATTGCGTAAAAAGAAAATGGAATCGTAACTTAAATTAATTGACGCATTTAGTATATTATAAACTTATGGTGGCGAGAGAGAAAATGGGAAAATTTTAAAAATAACCAATTTTATTAAATTGAAATATTTCTTGAATTTTGGTATGCCTCGTTTCGGTTAATGCGAATATTTAGCTTAATTTTTATTTTTGATTAATATAGCATACTAAAATTTTTGCTACTCAATCGCCACCTTAAGGGCTCTTCAAATTAATGCTACTCAAAGTCTTCTGATGTGGAAAATTTTAATTATGCAACACGCCAATGTAATATTAATTTAGTTTTTTTTAAATAAATTCCTGTGCGGAATGAAGGAATTTTAGAAGCTCGAGTTTATTATATAATAATAAGTTGAAAATTCGAACTGAAACATTAATGAACGGACACTTTTACGTTGGTTGTCTTTTATCTCGACACTTTTTTTTACTGCTCCACAATTAATGCAGCTTTCCCGACTTGGTTTTGAATAGTAATAAATATTAAATATTATGTACCTTTTCTATTTAGCGAAGGAATTTCAGTATATTTTGACATTTACTGATTTGCTATATGCATCATTTTTTTGCACTATCAAAGTGATGGTTATTCACTAAAATCCCGTTGATATGTGCAAGTGCAGCATCTAGCTAAAAACACTTATTTGCTGACACTGTATTTGAACATGTACATTTATTACTTGCTTAGGATTAATTTGAACTGTCATTTAGTCATTGAAGATGAATGCTGTACAATAAAATTAGTATTTGAACTAATGGCGTGTATGGCTATGTAATCGTCTTGGCCTATTACTATAATTTATAATACACAACATTTTACATTTTCAATCGAATAAAATATCTCTTTGCCACACGTAAAACTTTAATTGACCTCTTTTTATTATTTTCAGCATGGAATAAGCTTTTCATATTGTATGATAATGTATATAGTTTCTGAAACTTTAGAGCACGTAGGATTATCATTCAATTTTGGCAAAGTTTAGATAGTGCGAAACGGTATTAAGGTAAAGCTTTAAATGGTACATTTAATTTGTGTAGTACAGAGCGAGTACCAAATGCTACAAATTAGTAGAATTTGTTGTTTGTGATAATTCATATACAAATGGTAGTAGAACATTTTTCTTATCTTCTACATCGCACTTTGATTAGCGAATGAAAACTTCAAATGCTTACATTAACTCGCCAATTTAAATATTCATATTTGCCTAACATTTCCTCATTTTCAACTTGATTTGTTGAAACTTGGTTTTGTAAAAAATGTAAAACTTTATTGCTTAAATTACACAGTAACATTCAGAAGAACATTTTTACAGTTAGAGACCTGTACGTGTATATATACCTACGTATTTTTTTTAATACTTTTCATGTGTTTACTAAAATTATCACATGGAAGTTTTAGTTTTGGTTGTTGATTCCAGACATGAAACCCCTGTTTTATCAAATGCAATCAAGCTAATTCATGTTGACGAAGATTTAATAGTACTGGATAAGCCGTGTTCGCTTCCGGTGAGTACCGTTTGGTTCCGGTCTGCTCCAGTATGTCTAAAAAAACACCATATGAAATTTGGTGAAAACAAAAATTCCCAATTCCAAACTATCTTCTTCTATTTAAAATTTTCCATTAATACGGATATAATAATCCTCTTATTGTAAAAGGTGTTAACGACAACATCGTATGTAAATGTGCTTTTCTAACATTGTAACCAGTTACTTACGGAATTTTACTTAAAATAAATTACAGAAAACTGAATTTTTCTACAAACTGAAATCCAAGTAAAAAGAAAACCAATTGCTTAAAAGCTTCCAAAATATTATAAAATATAATGTTTGCTTGTTGTATTCTACAGTTTTTTTTTAAATCTTGATTACTTGAAAACTTGCTAAGTGCAATAAAAAGAACTTTTTTTGTTGGGGCGAAAATTACTGTTATTGTTGACTTAACTTTCAACAGTTACTATTCGAAATACAGTAATTATCATGTTATCAAGATCGGTCAAAGAACATACTGCTTTTCACCTTTACCTTAATAATTTCAACTTTAGTTGCGTAATGGTATATTATGGCACGAGTGCGTTAAGCAGCTGTTTTTTGTACGTAAATGATTTTTCCTACCATCACAAAAGAATTAATTATTTTAGATTAATAATTATAATTTTAATTCATTATATTATTAAAAATTTCTAAATTGACAGGTTCCTTGCTAGTTAACTAATAAACAATTACGCTTCTAGTTGTTTTGAGTTTTTTTTTACTATCCTGGCAACTAGACAATTAATTTGGCGCTAAGGAATTGAAATTAGTATTTTAGGTGAAACGCAGTAGAAAAATTTTGTAGTTCAAGTGCATGTAATATTCTCTACAAAATAAATATTCACAGTAAAGTATATTTAGAGAGATTTCTTTTCTGCTGCATTTACAAATAAAAAGATGTACAGGGTGCTCGCAAAAACTACATTATAATATCGTCTCGGGTGATTTTCTAACTTATTCTGTATCGTTATTTATAGTATATTTGAAAGCTTTTCCGCATAATAAAAATAAATTTATTATGAAAACTCATGATATTTTACCGGCTTTACTCACGAACATTGGAAAATAACACGTTGGTGAATCAGTTTTTTTTAAAGATTTTTACTTCCCACTGCAACGGATAAAAATGAAAATTACATCAATCAAAATGCAAAATCGGCGCTTTCAAAAAAAAAGAAAAAGAAAATAATAGCTTCCATTACAAGTACAATTATTATTCCTTGAAGTGGATTGACGCTTTCTCTCTTTTACTTGAAAATTAAAATTATTCGTTACAATGGAAAACCGAAATTTAAAAAAAGATTTACCACAGGTTACATTCTGGTGTGCGGTTTGGGCGGTGTAAAATACAAGCAATCATTCTTAATGTAATTTTGGGAATTCGATTGTTTCTATAATGCAATAATTTTAAAACTAATATGCCGAAGAGGTAACCCCTAAGGGAAATTTCGAGTTGTTCGCACACTCCCCATATAGAAGATTTGGATTTTGTAAATATTGGTATCGTACACACCTGGGATTTTCAAGATCTTTTCGTGTGTTACCTAAATATTAAATGAAGTGATGTGAAATATTCAGTATTCTGTAATTTATTTTAAAAATTTCGGAATTTTTTCAGTTTAAGGGACTGAAATGTTAATATTGTTTTATTAATACTACTGATATTAACAATTTTAAAAACCCTAATTATTGTTTGTAATAATATAGAATATTAAAATAAAAATGTTTTTGTACATAGGTATAACTCAGTATAACAAACAAAAAACTTTTTATAGATAGGAGCTCAAGAATCATTTATTTTGTAATCACATCAAAAACCGAAACATTTACGAGAATTTTAAATGCGAAAGAAAGGGGGCGATAACGGGTCAAGTTTCCTTTTCTATTGTTTATCCGGGGAGGGGGTTAATAAATTAAAAAAAGATGGTTGTTATTTATTCAAAATACTTGACCTCTTCTGCTTGACCAATAGAAAAATAATTTTCTTTCTCTAATCAAGTAAACCCCACCCAATATGAAAATTATATTACATTTCAAACTATATCAGTTGGGCATCGAGTAATAACTCGATTTAACATAAAACAATGAGACATAAACGTAAAAAAATATGTAACACAATTTTAAGAATTGAAACAAAACAGGGTTGACATTTGAATAGATTATAGATTGAAAGCTGATCAATTTGAAGCAAACATTTTATTGTTTTAACATCAAAAGAACAAAAATGAAATTAAAATTGTCAATAAAAATTTTAGTGCTAAATATTGACATTATTTTAAATTTTTTCTAACAAAAGAACAAAACGCAGTCTAGAGTAACGACCTGAAATACGTAGTAGTACCTGTGATGTTCAGGTGAAAATCGATGTCGGTAGAAATTATGAAAACGACAACTTAGGAGATTTTTAATTGTACATTACCAACTACCACTACTGAGTTTAATTTTAAACAATATTTAAAAATTTAAGAAAGGGACTTATTTCGAACTGCAAAAATGTGATCAAAGAACTTTTATGGACGAAACGACAGAAATCATAAATAGGCGATAATTAATTTACCAAATGAGGTAGCTGGAGCTTTCAATGATCAATGCTTTCCAAAACAGAAGCATGTAAATGTGTATCATTTTCTATGAAAAGAAAACATAATTAGTTGGATTATTTCATGCGTGAATGTGGCATATTTACAGACTTATGTTTTCGAAAATGTTCATCACTGAAAGCTCAAACAGCCTTATTTAGCTGATATTTTTTTATAATATTACTTTGTACTGTTTTGGCGTTATAACTGGACTAATCGTACAGACGTCCGAAGAACTCAGATTTTTTACTTTGTTCAAGATACAAGAGAGATTTGCTAGTAGAACAGGTGTAAAGGTATGAGCAAAGGGGTGTTCTCAGCTGCTAGAAACAACTGATCCAAAACCACTCACTATATTATCTTTGAAAATGGTTACATCGAGATAATTCAAACAAATCAGGATATCATCAACATATCTACGAGTATTGTAATAAATGATTAGCTTTTTAAACTGGGAATTCAGAATTTTTGTCTGGAAATGATCAGTGAAAATTTCCGCTAGTAAGCAAGTTATATTTTGTTCTAAAAATACAATGAATAATTTCTTTGGCTAGAAGGTTTAGGCAAAAATGTTGTTTCTGAATTATTATTTTGAAGGTACGTAATGACTGGGCTTCTAAGGTATATTATTTATAATTGCTTTTTTGTTTGTTTTGAGGGTTCGAAGTATGCGATATTTGGCATCACTTTTTTTCAACACTCGGCATAAATTGAACCTGTTTAATAGTATTTACATTTTTAAATAATATTTATTTAATAGCATCATCAAAATACCTTACACAATGTCATTTCTGATTACCTAGTGTTTAGAGTAATAATATAATGTAGGTATATTTGTTTAATTTAATGTTAGTCACATTTTCTTTTTAAAAAATTTGTGTTAGCAAGAGCGCTTAAATAACAATAATAATTAATTTCGTTTACGTAGGTACGAGTGTATGTTTGAACACATTTCAGAGGGTTGGTTATCATATTATCTACTATGCAAATTATAATTATTTTAATATATAATTTACATGACTATCGCACGTACGATAATACCTTTTACTACTTGACTAAAATTATATACCGTTTTTGACTTTTCTTTGTGGTCCTTTTAATAAAGCATGTATCGTAATTGAATGTTTTCAAACTTTTTGAAGTTCCATTTGATAGTGTAATAGTGGATTAATTTAAATTAGTTAGCGTGTAGGGTAGTTATTTTTGTTTTATGACAAAGCAAGTAAATTCCAAGTTTATTGTTCTGCTCTATCGATTAATTACTACGTAGTCGGTTTAAAATTATTTTTTAATTAAATTACAGCATCTAACTTATTAGGTGTATTTAAAAAAATATGAAAATTCATACGAGGTAGATTTTTGTAAATTAAAAAAGATTAATAACTACTTCAAATTATCTTCCTAGGGAAGCTGTGTACCAAACCTCAATTTTATGTAATATCTACCTATAACCCGAATAATTTATTCAAAAATATTACCAACTTTTCAAATTGATTTAAATTTTTTAGATTAGCTTTTACATTAAAGGTGTCATCGATTTTGTTTAGACTTATTTTTGCAGCGAAAAATGCTACAACACGGAAATGTTTCCAGATATTAAATATTCGATGTTTGATTTGATTTGATTTGAAAAATTTGAATTTAAATTTCGCATAATTTTGATAATCTTAGATTATAATATCTATAGAAATAATCCGTTGGTTAGAGATAACCGGAAATTAAAAAATTGGTTCTTAAAGAAATAGATGAGTAGGTACTTCATAATTCATAAATAATAATTAGGTAATTATACTTCTATTGGAAAACTTTTCCATTGCCAATATTTCCTATACTATTTATTGTATTCAGTGCCAAAAATATGTAAATTTAATAAAAAAGGGTTTTTGTTTAGATTTCTTTTTTCTGTTTTTATTGAATAACCTGGAATAATTTTTTACTTAAATTTTGGAATGTTTAGCCAACCACCTTTTTGGTTATTGGAATAATTGAATTTAAAAATTCATTAAACAATTAATTCCAAGATAAATTGGATCTTTTGCGTGTTTAGACATTTGTGAAATTGCCAAATGACGTAATTTAAAATTAATTTCAGATTATCATTTACAACATTTGAATCTATTGTGTTGCCCAGGATAAATATTATATTCAAATTTCTTAATCAATAATTTATTGTTGTATAAGTGCATACAATACAATAAGTTATAAATCTTCTGGTATTCCGCTCGTTAATTCTACATTTAATTGTAGAATAATTAAATTTTCAACTAATACAACTAACCAAAGTAAAATTGATATCACAGTTTTCAAGTTAATTAGAGAATTCATGTTTGAGTAAAAATTGCTCAAAATGAAATAAAATCGTGTTCATTTATGGAGGTGTTGATGGAATGGTAATGACATCGAGACTCAAGTTTGGACGTCATTATTGAAGGCATAATTATAGCAAAATAATATCACGAGTTTCTTTTCAATATCTCACTTTTTTAAATATACTACTTTGTTTCATTTCGATTTTAATTAATATCTTAATTGGCAATTTTATATTTTGATGTAATTAATTCAAATTAGTGTGTAATACTCAGGTTTACTCAATTTACAGCTTCAACTCGCTCAAAAAAAATAGGCTACAAGTTTATTTTACGTGCTGCCAATCGCATTAATTCACTCTGTTGCTTCTTCTATTCGTTTATATTTCAACCCTTTTTTATTAAGATGATTATTAACTCCTTGTGCAAGGTATAATTTAATATTTGATAGAAAGGTATATTCTTGCAATAAAACAAATACTTATTGTCAACCGGTTTCGATCCTTTATTAGGTCATCATCAGGACAAACTACATAAAATTGTAAGCATCAAAATATGATTCATGTAATTAAGCAACTGAAACTTACGTGTCAATAAATTTGCATTGCCCCCACATCGACTTCAAACATACTATTATTTACAACTATGATACACTATTATTACTACACAATATAAAAGATACAAAAAACATAAATTACAATACTCCTGATCTCATAATACAACACAAGTCGTTCGGAAATCTCAACAAATTAACGTCGTTTACAATCGAATATGAACACTATCTTCCTGCATTAAATATCTCGTTACTTATCTGTATATGTATGTTTTAAAATAAACCGCTATAAATTGGTTTAAATCCTAAATTAAGCTGGTCATTAAGGATCACTTCATCTGTGTTATTTCTCTTTATTTTATCAATTTCGAAAGCCTCCAGCAAGTTCAACTTTATGCCCTTTTTGTGTTTATGTAGAATTTCGGTTCGTGTGTTATCTATATTATGTTTATTCTCTCTAAGGTGAATTCCGAAATTAGATTTTGAATTTTTTGTCAAGTGTTCTTTAATTCTTGTTTCGATTGTTCTTCCAGTCTCTCCTACATAAACACTATTACAGTCTCCGCAATAGATTTTGTATACGCCACTATTTTTAAGTGGGTCAGTTTTCGTTTTATTGTCCAGCAGTTGTACGATCATACCCCTTGTTTTTTCCGCCAATTTGATATTTTCATCCTTAAAAATGCCATTCATTCGCGATGATGTATTCCCTTGATATATTATCTTTCTATAGTTTTCTACCTTTTCCTTTTTATTATGGTTATTATGAATTTTTCTTTGGTAATCTATTTTTATTTGTTTTCTTTTTATTAATCTATCGATGGTTTTTGCGAGGTATCCATTTGCTTCGGCAATTTGCTTTATGATCTTTATCTCTTTTGCTCTATTATGTTCCGACATCGGAACCGTAATTATTCTATTAGTCAATGCATGGAGAGCCGACATCTTATGTTTGAAGCTATGCTTCGAGTAGCTTGGAATAATGGAATCTGTTGTTGTTGGTTTTCTGTATATGCTGTATGATAATTCAGGACCTTTTCTCTCAATTGTTAGGTCGAGATAGTTAATCTTATTTTCCATCTCCCTTTCTATGGTAAATTTTATATTGTGATGCAGTCCATTTATCTGGACTGCTGGATGAAAATATCAAATTGGCGGAAAAAACAAGGGGTATGATCGTACAACTGCTGGACAATAAAACGAAAACTGACCCACTTAAAAATAGTGGCGTATACAAAATCTATTGCGGAGACTGTAATAGTGTTTATGTAGGAGAGACTGGAAGAACAATCGAAACAAGAATTAAAGAACACTTGACAAAAAATTCAAAATCTAATTTCGGAATTCACCTTAGAGAGAATAAACATAATATAGATAACACACGAACCGAAATTCTACATAAACACAAAAAGGGCATAAAGTTGAACTTGCTGGAGGCTTTCGAAATTGATAAAATAAAGAGAAATAACACAGATGAAGTGATCCTTAATGACCAGCTTAATTTAGGATTTAAACCAATTTATAGCGGTTTATTTTTAAAACATACATATACAGATAAGTAACGAGATATTTAATGCAGGAAGATAGTGTTCATATTCGATTGTAAACGACGTTAATTTGTTGAGATTTCCGAACGACTTGTGTTGTATTATGAGATCAGGAGTATTGTAATTTATGTTTTTTGTATCTTTTATATTGTGTAGTAATAATAGTGTATCATAGTTGTAAATAATAGTATGTTTGAAGTCGATGTGGGGGCAATGCAAATTTATTGACACGTAAGTTTCAGTTGCTTAATTACATGAATCATATTTTGATGCTTACAATTTTATGTAGTTTGTCCTGATGATGACCTAATAAAGGATCGAAACCGGTTGACAATAAGTATTTGTTTTATTGCAAGAATATACCTTTCTATCAAATACTTTTTTATTAATTCTACAAACGCAAACTTGGTTATATTGTATTTATTTTTAATTTTAATGCTTGATGTATAATTCAAATTATTTCACTGTCGTATAGGAATCCTTCTCACAGTAAATTACATACATTCTGGACCAACCATAATTTTAAGCAAAATTCAATTCACGGAATTTACTACGACAAAACTCGGATTTTTTAATTAAAATTTTGATTACTAATTTTACGATATTGGGATTTCAGTTATTTGACGTAATTTATGCTAATAATTTCTTATCATATTAATTAAATGTAACCTTAATTACGATGATGATGCAGCCATGGGGCTTCAAAGTATCGCAATAGATGCAAGTTTTTTCTCCCCTATCACAGCCATCATAATTTTACGGATCATCATAAATTAAAAACACATTTCATTAATGTAGCAATCAAAATTTTAATTTAAAAAGTCTACGATAAAACCGCAAATTAAAATTTTGTTTAAATAAGATTCTGATGCAGTTTATCTTCTATTATTTATTGGGCTCATTTTTGGCGGTCTTGCTCTCAGTACTCAGAGCACATATAGATCTTTATATTAGAAAGGAGGAACGCAACCTAGGTCGTGGATGGATTAACGAGATTCCCAAAGTAAACTTATTATAACTTTTTATAATGATTGAACTTTAATATAAATTCATAATAGCAATCTATTGATTTATCTTTTGATCCTAGTAAAAATATAATCCCAATTAACAACTTTTAACGTTTTTCTCATTAAAAGTTTTTAATTATCACAGTATTTTTGCCCAGATACTATTATAATCGAATAAATTATACTTAGATGTAAATAACGTTTGCAACTTGGTTGTAGAAACTAATTTTTCCTGTTGTTTGCTTGAACTCCAAGTATGTTTTTTATACAATGCTTTTTAATGAAAAATGCTATCAACTCTAGCATGATTTTTTTTATTTAAATTTTAACGAACGAACTGTTAGATATACTAATTTGTTCCAAGTTTACTTAATCAGTGTTTGTGCTGTTAACATCAGGATATTGTTCAAACTTAAATAGTAGTACCTAATAATGTTTACATTTAGACGATAATGAAATTGTAATTTCATGTGGTAAACACCACAATGTAGAAATATTTCATTAATCTCCTTAGGTCAAGGGAAAAAAGGGAAAAAAAAGTAGATTTATATATTTAAAATCATTTAGTTACACAAACTTTAATTCGGCATATTAGAATAAATTTTTTTAAGTCAGGAATTCAAATTTTCTATAAGTATGACAACTTTTGCCCGGATTTTAAAAATTTTCTAATAAAATTATCGTAGTTTTTGGCGTAAATTATAAATATAAACATCGAAATTTATGGATTATCCAAAAATTCGGTCAAAAAGGGCCTAAAATACTGTATTGGCAATTTCCATAAAGTTAGCCCCGCCCATGTCGTGTTTTTATGTTATACAAGTATTGTTGGGCATAAATTGCTTTCGAAAATGACAGATCTAGACGGTGAACCTTTGAACCGCTTCAACTTAATAAAACATCCCTGAAGCGGCTCCAACTCGAAAATTACGGATCTAGAAAAACACAAATATTTGTTTTTAAATTAAATAAACGAAATCAGATTTTAAATAAATTTATAATATTATGTTATTAGAAGTTAGTAGAAAAGGAATGAGCAAATCACCGACTTTTATATAAAAAATCGAAACTTTAAAATCGATTATTTCCGAAATTTATCGATATCAGAAGGTCCTCCATAGTTCAATTTCTTCATTTTAGTGTTATCTATCAGATACCGTCGCATTTTCATAAACATCTATATCTTCGGGTAAAGTTTAACGTTCTAGAACCTGTATTTTTCACGTTTCAGGAATTAATAGGACTATGTACCTTTTCAACAAAGAAATATACGGCTTGTAGCAGTTTTGAGAAAAATAAAATTTTTTAATTTTCTAAATTTCACTCTTTTCGCTACCTCACTGCATGCATAATTTCATGATTGGTCAATTTTCATTAAACATTTTGTAGACAGGAGAAGTGAACTTACTTATCTTGCTTGCTGGTGTTTGCTTGATGGATATTATGTAGATTTGCTTATTCGGTCTGTATTTTGGGATTTATGGAATATCAATTTATTATTTTGAATTTTTATTGTATTTGAGAAAATAATTTTTATTCTTTACTATCACTAGGTTCACCCATGTGGTCGGTATAGACATAACACGGTAGTGTTTATTCTTGCGAAAGAATATAACTTGAAGAATTTGCGGACAATACATCGGTTGGATCGCTTAACAAGTGGACTTTTGTTATTTGGCAGATCACCAAAGAAAGCCAGACAAATGGAACATCAGATTAGAAATCGTCTAGTTCAAAAGGAGTACATATGTAGAGTTGAAGGAGAATTTCCAGAGTATGATTCAATAATAAAAACTCAAATCATTTGTCATGTAAATTTTTACGTTTTTTTAGGGGTGTTATTGAATGCAAGGAGCCTATTGAAGTAGTCAGTTACAAAATAGGAGTATGCAAAGTTTCGCCTAAAGGAAAAGATTGTATAACCGTTTTTCAAAAATTGGGCTACAATGGAAGTACAAGTATTGTGTTATGCAAACCTAAAACCGGACGCATGCACCAAATCAGAGTTCATTTACAGTATTTAGGATATCCCGTAGTTAACGATCCTTTATATAATCACGACGTATTTGGTCCTATGAAAGGAAAAGGTGGCGATTTAGGTGGTAAAACAGACGAGGATTTAGTTAAAGACTTAATCCACATACATAATGCCGAAAACTGGCTTGGTATGGATGGCGACAATGAGCTTTCCATGTTTAATACTAGGAAGGGAGATTTAGACGATTCTTTAGCAGAAGTTTTAGAACCAAAAGGTAATTTGATGTTTGATATTAGGTAATCATTTTTAATTACTTTAATTTTCTTTCAGACCGTATAATAGTGGATGATGAATCTGATTCTCTTTCACGAGAGCCTTCACCCTGTGATGAAAACTGTGAAAATATCACGTCAGTGCCATGTGATCCCGTATCTCACCCCTTAATTAATTGTGAAAGCGAGAAGGTGACAGTAGCCACTCAAACTGGACACGAAGCACCCGATCTTAGCTTTAATCCTGACAAAATGACACTGGATAAACATTGTTACGAATGTAAAGTTAGATACCGTGATCCAAAACCACAAGATTTAGTGATGTATCTTCACGCATGGAAATATAAGGTAAGAATTGGTTAATTTTGTGCAAGAATGCTTTTGTTGACTTGAAAGTTGTTTTAGGGACCCGGATGGGATTACGAGACAGAATTACCCGAATGGGCAAAGGCAGATTGGAATGATACCGACTCACTAGGGTGATGACTATGATGATTTTTCTTCCTTAGCGTAAGATGTCTCTTATCCATTCTGTCTTTCCAAGCTATTTTTAGAGCAAATTCCTTGCATCAAGGCAGGGTCCAAAAACAATCATTCTAAAATAGTTTACTGCTTGGTATAACTGTGTAGTACTTATTTTGTAGGTAAATTTTATTGTGTTTTGTAATAAAAGGATCTAAATCACAAGTTTTATTTTTAATTAATAGGTGGTACTGGTACTTAAACGATATTTTTAAAATTACAAACTAGCAAATCGAGTTTTAATATTGTGAGGGTTAAAATATTATTATTAATGGGGGATTAAATTGTCTAGTCGCTTCTAAAATCTAAACTGTTTTGTACCATCGGTGACTGTTTCAAAATGTTGACATATGCACAATAACATTTATGTATATATTTTTTATACTTTACAAAGGAAATTTAATTATTACAATATTATATTTTGTATCTACGAAAAGCTAAAAGGTTTGATTTAATAAAATTTGTAAGTAGGTGTTAAATATTGCATCAAAAAAGTACTGAAATACAGTCATACTGTGCCTTAACATGTACGTTGAAATAATTTTAAGTTGAATTAAATGTATTCATATCATTTTTTACACAGTGGACCCTAGCTTACAATAGAGCGTTGCTCTTATTATTTAGGATTGTTATCATTTGTGATAAATAATAATTATTGTGTTGCTTGTTTTTAAGTTAGGATTATTTTTTAATGAAGTTAGCCGTAAGAAACCAATTGGCACAAAAATTTTACAACTTCTTGTGTTTGGAAGTTTTGGCTAAAACAATGTTTTTCAACAAATGTTGTGATGTTACAACTGGGACCTATTCTACAATAGCGTTTTATATTGTTGATAGCATTACCGCAAATTTGTTCGTAATATACCAATTACTATAAAACTGTATATATTTTTTCAAAGCAGGAACATTCTGTAGATATTTTTTAGTTAAATTTACATCAAACTGTGACCAATAAATAAAGTAGTGTCTATGCAACACTACAATCTACCATACTATAAATTAAACATGCATATCTATAGCTACATTGTTATATCATGATTTATTGTATAAAGTAACAATCTCTAAATGAGCTTAATGAATAATTAAAGTGCATAAGCTAGCTTTTGTAAGTTTCTAAAGGCATAAGTTGATGAAAAGACATTAGTTTATCAAAGCTGTAATTTGGTACGTTCAAGTAAGCTTTGTGCTTCCAGTAAGAATTTTTTGTGTTAATGTTTCGTAATAGTTAATGTCACTTTAGTTAAAAACTAACACACACACACAAACGGTGCATCATTGAATTTTTTAGTCTTGTATTGTGTGTTTCATTATAAATTATAAGTTTTAAACTATCATCAATAGTTATAAATATTTAATGATGCATTGGATTCTAGTTATCAAAAAACATTCTTACTCAAGAGGAATTTCTATTAAAATTGTAGATAAAATGAAGAAAACAACAGTATTGTATAATTAATTTGAAATGTTTCTATATTTGTAATTAATATTTATCTTTTGCTGTATAAGATAGATGTTTAAAGAAATTACTACAAATGGAAATTTGTTATCTTAGTTTATCTACCTTACGATTTCCATGGTTAAAACATGTTTTGTTCATATGGCTTGTTATAATCTGTGATGGTTATTGTTTATAGAGCTATAACAAGGTATTTTAGAGTAGATTTTAGTGTTAGAAATGGTAATTTTATTCGTCTTGTAGTTTCAAGTGTGTTATTAAAATAAATATACGGTGACATTCACTGATTTTTATTCCGTATTTATTAATTTACTAGCCATCACCTCAGGTATAAAATATTTTTTAGTTGCAATAACTTCCTATCTTGATAAATATTTATCAAATTCTCCAATTTTCCAGTTTTTTCAGCTTGCAACACTATGACTCGAAAAACAATAAAAAAAACAATAAAAAAGTGGCACTTTTAGAATCTCTTAAAACTACATTGAATCAGTTTTAATATTTCCTGCTAAAAATTATAGAACAAAATATTTAGATAAAAGGGCTTTGTTTGAGCTTAACAAGATGGTAAAAGATCATATTCCATATCTTGATGGAAACCGAAAGGTTGCGAATCTTGGCTTCAAGTCAAGTCAAAAGATCATGATTTTTCATCTTTCGTTTTTGAGACCTTGGAGTAGCAATGCAAAGCCATTGCTCACTTGGATTCATTGTCAACTTATCCATGTATTGGGGGATTGATGTGTAAAGAATATTTAATTTAAAAAAGTTAATTTGTCTATTCAAGATGAAATTCTGCTTGCTGTTAAGGTTGACGCTTACAGAGGTAATTAAGAACGAATTTTTCTATCTTACCGGCTAGCTACTATGTGTATAATCTGGAATTCATGTTTAAAGAATTGATTGGAGTTACCAGCAAGTGAATATGAACAGAAAATTAAGTTATAAATAGTTGAGAACGATTTGTAATGCTGCTGATTAGTGATATTGAGGAGACCAGACAGCAGGAACAGTTTACAGTTTAAAATAAAAGAACGTAATTAACTGCGATAGAACCTCTCGGGAGGAAGTGAAAGCTAGGATAGAGAATAATCGAAGAGTTTCAGGTTGCTCCAATTTCATATTATAATTCTGGCAGTACCTATAATTAATCAGAATTTCGACCAGAATATAAATATAAACATTTTGTACAATTATTAATTGTGTATTGTGCTTTTTTTTCTATAAGGTAATTTATTCAAAATATTAAGTTTCGGCTTTTCATAGCACTAAGCAATTTTTCGCTTTTCGTAACTATATATGGTTATAATTTTAATGGTAGCCTAAATTTTAAAATATCTGTGAATCCCACTTTTAGAGTTGGTTTAGAGCCTGGTCACTCGGTCAATATTTTGATAAAATTCGTAAATATATATATATATTTTTTTTTTTAATATTTTGATTTACAAAATTTAAAAACTAAAGAAAAACAGTAAAGATAATTAAACTAAACAGACTTTTAACATGGTACAGCATGAAATTCCTGCAATGCGTTTTAATTAAAATTTTTTTAAAAATATATAAGTCATAACTTGTGAGAATAAATAACATTAAAAATTTCAATATAACAACTTAAATCAAATAATATAATAGAAGTTATATTTGAACTTTCAGAGACGCTAATCGTTTTCGTCAGAAATTTATAAAGCGATTAGTGTCGCCGTAACGTTATAAATGTTTTTTCGGTCATACGTTAACTAGTGCCATTAATAAATACTCCTAATAATTAATAAACTATTAAGAAATAATACTTAATAAAAATTGAACATTTGCAGTATTTGATTGGCCCACAGTAAAAAAGTGAATATCAAATATGAAGATGACGCTGGTTTCAGCGACGTCTAAGAAGATAACATTTAATGGAAATTCGGAGACCTGCTTCAATGCCTAAAACTAAATAAGTAGATATAATTGTCAACATCAACATTTAATACCTAAATTAAAACTACTTACCGCTTACAATAACCAGTGCAAATTGCAAAACCAAATACTACAACAAGTAAAAGTACAAGTTTGTATCGGTTTGTACGATTAATCTGGATAAAAAAGAATTATTAATAACATTTGTACCTACTAATAGACGGAAGATGAGGCTACCCTTATTCATAAATTTTATTTGCTATTTATATCGATATCTAACTTGTAACCTCTTTGTTAAGAAACCGCAGGAGGTCAAATACTATTAACAAAAATTACTATCGTTAGCTGCAACGTGTTGACCTTACAGTGATTATAGCATGAAGTAGTTCAGATGTACCTATTCATACAAATGGAAACTATTATAAAACCTCTTAGGACCCGTAGGGCTTCCCTAAACTTTGCCGGCAATTGTCTCCTCTACTCTCCGGTAGTTACACGCCACTGAAGTTCGCATCGAACAGAAATTATATACTCTTCATGTCAAAATAATTTGAAATCACTATTTGGACGAATAAAGATTTGATAGAAAATTGTTTTGCGCGTTAAACGGTTATTGCTCATTTTCTTCTTCAAAATATATAAAATACCTTAGACGTTAGACCAGTTTTGTTATCATTCTTTTTAACATAATCCTATTCAAATTATCAGTAACTATCTGGAAAGCTCGTTCACTGACGGGCAGCTAGGAGGTGGATTTCTTTTTTAGCGGTATTAATTAAGAAATTTCTTCTTTTACACTGCTTGTGAACCTTGAATCAATTTCCCTTGTTCTTTTCTATCAACTATTTTTATCTTTAGATCTCAGTACTCTTGACATTGCTATACATAGAGTGGACCTTGGTTAAACACAGGTTCAGGCAGATATATTCTTACTTTTTCTAACATCTGTCCCTGAGCCTTGTTGATCGTCATGGAAAAGGCAAGTTTAATTGGAAACTGTCACCATCTTAAAACAAAAGCAAGTCTGTACTTGTTGAGGCGCTAAAAAGAAGTAGCAAATATGACTCAACATAAAATATCCGATTATCCGCTTGTATACACTTATCCGATTAACCGGTTATCCATTAAGACGTTGATACATCATCAATTTTGTATCATACACAATGACACGCTGTAGGAGTAGCAGCTTCCCGGCTTTTTTTAAATTTTTATATATGTAGGTATAGCTTGACCGGTAGATCTCTCTTTTAACGGTCTCAATTAAAAAATTAATACTGTGGAACTCCATTGGTGTGTAACTTGATTAGTTGCGATATCGATTGATGTGTAGCACCGTTAATAGATTTATTTATGTACAAAACTGTAGTTCGTTGAAGAAGTTCTCTCTATTTCTATTATCTTATTTAATTTCTTTGTTTTGTTCTTTTTTCTTTTTCTTTTTCCAATTCTTTTCCTCATTTTTCTTCTCATTAATCACATCTTCATCTTCGTCTTATATCTTTGATTGTTGGTGCTTCTTAACTAATTGCCGTTCCTCTTCTTTTTTTTATATTTCTTTCGTCGTTTCTCTTCTCATCTATTCAGTGTTCATCTTTGACTGGAGATGTATCTTCACTAATTGCTGTTAATTCCTTTTTCTCTTTGTTTTTTCATTTCTTCTTTGTGTTTTTCTTCTCATTAATCATGTTTGCGTCTTCGGGGTTTTCTAACCAGAAATATGACACGCTGTAACCGCAGGGTTTTGACTTTTTACCCGAATGCCGAATGATGGTTATTATATGGTTAATTGATTTTATTATAACGTAATTATTCATTATTTTCTTCTTGAAATA
This sequence comes from Cantharis flavilabris, assembly GCA_949152465.1. Lineage (NCBI taxonomy): Eukaryota > Metazoa > Arthropoda > Insecta > Coleoptera > Cantharidae > Cantharis > Cantharis flavilabris. The sequence continues at coordinate 17,367,052 of OX424435.1, forward strand.
GTTTTAGTCCTAACTTTACTTTAATATAATTTTCCGGTTGTTAAAAAAAATCGACCAATCAAAGTTTTCTTTCCTCGGCAAAAAATGACACGCGGGGGCAGGAGCGTGCTGGGATTTTATGTATTAGGATTATTAACATAGATTGGAACCAAAACAAAATAAATAATAAAAATTGTTTTTTAAAAAGTGGAAAAAGTGGAATCAGTTGAGTATCGAAATTTTGGTTATCATAATAAATAATGTAAATTATTGTCACGAATTGATACCAGTAACGAACGTTACTTATTACTTGTACTTGTACTTGAACGTCACGAACAAGCTAGATATTTTAATAAAAAATAAAATTTGTAAAATGAAGAAGGCTCATCCGTCGCTAGCTCGCTTATGTCCGTACTAATAGTCGCGGATCAATCCGAGATTAAAGATTAATTCTCGAAATATAGTAGCTGTTGCTACGATACGGTCTAAATTCCAGTAATCTCATTGGTAGATCCTAGGATCACCTTGAATCTCGGATTGATCCGTGACTATTAGTACGGGCATAAGTGCTTACAAATACAAATACGACCTTAATCGAATATTTACTGATACTGAAGTTATTTTGTAATATGCAAAAGAACATTCTACGTCTAGTTTTTTAAGATTTTAATATTATTCGATACTTCATTATGCTTTTATTTGTATTTATATTTTTAAATCTTATGTTCGTCTTACGTTTTACGTAGTAAAATGTGAACAAGCACTACAACCGTTACTCACCTTCTGACGTTTGAAATGAAAGATTGCAACACGAGCTACTTGTACAGTTTGGGATTCAATATCATCGTTACCATTCACTGTACTTTCATAAGACGGTGGTTTATTTGAATCTATATTTGTACCTATATTCTGATCAGATGTTACTTTGCTACAAATCGATTTATTACACCTTTGAATGTTTGAAACGTCTCCGTCGATGCTTACGTGGGTAACCTCTTCGCTGCGAATCCTTTGAGGAAAAAAACAATGTAGTTCATTGTTGATAATTATCTAAAAGGAAATTTTGTAAACATTTATCATTAATTTATCAAATTAAATTTTACCTACTTTATATTGGTTAACATCACACATCACAATAATTTCAAATTCTTCATTGGCGTCTCTCAATACATTTGAAAGACGAGTTTCTTTTCCCCATATTCCATCTTCCATAGACTTTAAACCAATAGTTTCATTCAATAATCGTACCGATATCTGCAAGGCAATGTCATCATCCGACAAAGGACCACAATGTAAATTAATATCGAATCTTGAATAAAAAATTAATATAAAAATTCTAACATATTATTAAGAATTGAGTAAATTGAAAAATTATTTTACCCATATGAATCTGGAGGAACCGTAGCTTGCAACTCAACTGAATTGTTAGAAGTAAATCTACATAATTGGTACAGCTTGGGTAATAATTTATTCTAAAAATGAGTCAATAATTTCGTAAATATCATGATTCAAATAAATAATAATAATAGTAATTTAAAAAGATATCGGGATATATGGAACGCAATCAAACTCATAAAGTTGTCAGGTCGACGTTTCGGAGGACTTTATTCGCTCCATCTTCGGGACTAAAATAAAAATTGAATATGGGAAAATATAATAGGTAGTAAATATTACCTAAACAACCAGGATGTATATTGTTTGGTACATGACGCGAGGAGTAAAAAACATGGTGCAATACTATGTAAGGAAAACGAAAAATATTAACACTATGGGTTAAAACGAATAAAATTAGAATAAAATATGACACAAAAATTATGTCAAGTTATAAAAGATAACAAAACATATCATGTGTAGATCAACTTCAAAGTATGGCCAACTCAATTGATAACAAAAAATTTTTCAAATTTTATATAAAATTTAAAATTTGAATTTTTGAATATTTGAATTTTTAAATAAAATTTCCGGCAATTTAAAGATGACCAAACAACAGAAATTCAATACGCTAAAAATAATGCATGAATATAAACAAACAACATCCTGATGCCTAAGACTACTAAAATAATGCAGCAAGTACAAAATAAAATAAAGTTAAACCAGTTAGCAACATATTAGTCAAAAACGAAGAAAATCTCGATATCCGACACATATGACCGACAATGAAACACAAAGGTGCAGAAATCAAAACCACCGCTACTTAGTCCTCTGCAAGTAATGTCTAATCAAACTTTTATAGCCAGAGTTAATATATCCATAATCTGTCTGTTTGTTGATATTGTTGTCAATAGTTGAAATATGTGCTGCTTCCAAAAATATTCTTTTATAATAATTAGGCTGGACTTCCAAAATGGTAACATCTTCATGTTTAAATGAATGAGAACTTTTGATGGTGTGCTCGGATAAGCCCGTCTTCAAGGAGCCTAACCGAATATCATAAAGATGTTGTTTTATACGAGTTGAGAGGAGTTGTTTAGTTTGGCCAATGTAGACACAGTTACAGGAACATTTGACACTATAGACGACGTTGCTGCGTTGTAAGATGGAAATTCTGTCTTTGATGGTGGAAAACAGGATTTTACCAAGAGTGAATCCATTATGGAAGACTATTTTAAAATTATTGAATTCATCAACACATTTTCTAAACAGCCCCCGTATCTTGTTAGATAGGAGAGGATGATACATGATCTTCATGTATTTAGTATCACATACCATGAAAAATAGGATAAAGTTATGTGTACCTGACCATCTCGTTAACGCTAGATTAGAGAATTTAAAGGTCCAACTTTTGAAAAATGGCTATCCAGGACGTTTGTTAGACTTAACTCTTTTTGGTAATAGAAGACCACTCCAACCTTCAGTTCCTCCAGATTCATATAATATAAGCTGTGATACTAAATACATGAAGATCATGTATCATCCTCTCCTATCTAACAAGATACGGGGGCTGTTTAGAGAATGTGTTGATGAATTCAATAATTTTAAAATAGTCTTCCATAATGGATTCACTCTTGGTAAAATCCTGTTTTCCACCATCAAAGACAGAATTTCCACCTTACAACGCAGCAACGTCGTCTATAGTGTCAAATGTTCCTGTAACTGTGTCTACATTGGCCAAACTAAACAACTCCTCTCAACTCGTATAAAACAACATCTTTATGATATTCGGTTAGGCTCCTTGAAGACGGGCTTATCCGAGCACACCATCAAAAGTTCTCGTTCATTTAAACATGAAGATGTTACCATTTTGGAAGTCCAGCCTAATTATTATAAAAGAATATTTTTGGAAGCAGCACATATTTCAACTATTGACAACAATATCAACAAACAGACAGATTATGGATATATTAACTCTGGCTATAAAAGTTTGATTAGACATTACTTGCAGAGGACTAAGTAGCGGTGGTTTTGATTTCTGCACCTTTGTGTTTCATTGTCGGTCATATGTGTCGGATATCGAGATTTTCTTCGTTTTTGACTAATATGTTGCTAACTGGTTTAACTTTATTTTATTTTGTACTTGCTGCATTATTTTAGTAGTCTTAGGCATCAGGATGTTGTTTGTTTATATTCATGCATTATTTTTAGCGTATTGAATTTCTGTTGTTTGGTCATCTTTAAATTGCCGGAAATTTTATTTAAAAATTCAAATATTCAAAAATTCAAATTTTAAATTTTATTTAAAATTTGAAAAATTTTTTGTTATCAATTGAGTTGGCCATACTTTGAAGTTGATCTACACATGATATGTTTTGTTATCTTTTATAACTTGACATAATTTTTGTGTCATATTTTATTCTAATTTTATTCGTTTTAACCCATAGTGTTAATATTTTTCGTTTTCCTTACATAGTATTGCACCATGTTTTTTACTCCTCGCGTCATGTACCAAACAATATACATCCTGGTTGTTTAGGTAATATTTACTACCTATTATATTTTTCCATATTCAATTTTTATTTTAGTCCCGAAGATGGAGCGAATAAAGTCCTCCGAAACGTCGACCTGACAACTTTATGAGTTTGATTGCGTTCCATATATCCCGATATCTTTTTAAATTACATTTATCGCATTGGACGAGATTAGGTTTATTTATCAATAATAATAGTAGTTTATTTAACATATTGTTTTTGTAATATTTCAATTTTTTATACTTACCGGGTCTAAAATAAAGTCACCCATTTTTTCATAAAAAAACTTTTACAAAAAAACAATTTTCATACACAATTTCGATCTTACTGTTAGTAATTGTGTGTTTTTATCCTGTAAATAAATTTATCGTGTGGTCAACGTAAAGTGGTAACCTAACCGATATTAATTAGGGAAATCCATTTCTTTTATCTGCATATGATTAAATAGTTGTAAACATAATTAGTGACGTATTGGCAGATAACGAAAAACGAAAAGACAACACAAAAAACAATCAAATTTATAATGGACTGTTGACTACATTGATAAAAAAAACCTTGCAGTTTGAAACATAATATGTACCAAAAGAACCTTAAGGGGCTACTAAAAATATTTGAAGTTTACCCATTTATTAACCTTGTGTAGCGGTTACGACAGCATTGTGCACAGCATGTATTTACTGATCTAAATCTAGATAGCGACGAGAGTGCACATACGCCGGAATGACACCTTGGTAACGTTAAGTTACCAAGAGACTTGTTATTTTAGGAATAAACAAGAGTTCCTACCATCTATGGTTCCTACAACCATTCACCGAGACCACACGTATTTTCGTTGGTTCTCCATTTATGTTATTATTTCATCACTTTATATTCAAGTATTACCTTATGTAGCAACCTTTCGTCATTAACAGTGTACTAAATTATTATTGTACTAAGTTTATTAAAAGATTTACAAGTGAATTCTCGTTATACCTTATAACATCGTTATACCTAGCCCGTACATTGGTGACTCCGACGTATAATCAAATGTATTGACGTATGCCGCGATGAAGCTGCCGCTATGACCGGAAAAAATAAAAGTTGTGAAGAGAATGAATATGGGAAGTCAGTATCAATCACTCCTTCAGCACATGGAAGTAACAAGGCTTTCGAGAGAAAAAGTTTTCAAGGCTATCTGAATGAATGAACAACCAATTTCAACGTCCGTTAGCCATGTTGAAATATTGCACTATGAACAATTCATATTAAAATTGGCATATGTAAAGTCATGAAGAACAACAAACCATGTTTACAGTGAGAAACAAAAGATCTTCACTGAAGAGCAAATTTGGTTTTTGGATTGAATGGGGTGAATTCCTTTTTTAAATAGATCTCTCGAAGAAAATTAGTTGCAAATAGCTTCAGATGTGGAAAAAACCACGAATGAACTTTTACTGTTTCTCAAAAAATCTTTTGAAGAATATTTTCCAGGGGAGTTGCAGAGCATCGACTGGGTACAGAATCCATTCGCAAATAAGACCAAACTAACATTGTTAACTGTGTCGGAGTTTGATCGATGTTCAGAGGTCATCGAAAAAGCTCTAAAACAAAAATTATTCGAATTGACTGATTCTAACTTGAAAGACTGTTGGATTGGACTTAAAGAGGAATACTCTTTGCATATCTGTCTTTCAACACATGAACAAGTAAACGACGAATCCAAGCGACCAATGTTTTCTCATCTCTACTCCAAGATCCTAATCAAGATCCTCACAATTTTACGTTTAGTTGTGATTTATAATTTTACAATAGGTTTGAGATTTTTAATCTTTTCTTTAATCTACAAATTAGCTATACAACAATTATATGAAATTTAGCCTCGATTGCTTGTAAACTTGCAAATTAAGGGAATGACGATTCCGTGACTGGCTTCAATGTCTAAAAATAAACAAATTCAGTTGTAATAAATATAATAGATTAATGTCCGTTTGCACCATCTAATATCCTAAAAACTTAAGATTTCCTTAAATCTTATTCCGACCAATGGAAAATCAGTGGTGCAATGAAATAGGATGGCGCTAAGCGATTTAAGGGATGTTTAAGGTTTAAGGATGGGTGGTGCAAGCGGACATAAAACATATTCTCACAATTATTATACCAGTAATAACTAGCAAAAATACCATAATTATCAAATAGTTTGATTTCATCAGTACTTACCGCCTCCAATAAGCAAGACCAAAGCGCATTGCACCAAGACCAATTAAACCCATAAATATACATATTAATTTGAATCGATTAATTGCAAGATAGGTCTGAATAAAAATAAAAGTTATTAGTGACATTAGAACTTACTAGTAGCCTAAGAGCTAGCGACCGACGGACGATCCTACCACATTTCATAAATTTTATTTACTGTACGAATATATCTAACCTACAATTCCCTTGTGAAACCTCAGGTTTCAGGTAGGGTACTGTAGGGGGGAGGTCTCAAAACGGGTAAAATTCTATTACCAAAGATGTCTATCGTTAACTGCAACACGTTGAATTTTACAGTAACTACTGGAAACGCCGTTTTCTAAATATTTAAAATTCTTCAGACCAATTTTATTTATGAAATAATCTCATCCGTCGCTAGCTCTTAGACTATAACCGTTACTCACCGCACTCGATTTATAAGAAATTTGTATGATGGAAACATCACCTTGAATGTTGATGTGGGTAACTTTTTCGCAGCGAATCTTTTGAGGAAAAACACAATGTTGTTCATTGTTGATAATAATCTAACAGAAAATTTTATGATATTTATCATTCTAAATTTATTATAGTTATTTTTACTTTATATTGGTTATCATCACACATCACAATTATTTTAAATTTTTGATTTGGTTTTATCGATACTTTTGAAAGGCGAGTTTCTTTACCCCATATTCCATCCTCCATATAATTTAAATCAATATATCCATTGAATAATCGTACCGATATCTGTAAGGCAATGTCATCATTCGGAAAGATATCAGGACCACATTGTAAATTAATATCAAATCTTGAATAAAAAAATTAATGTAAGGATTCGAATATATTATTACGTGTAAGTAAATAGAAAAGTTGTTCTACCCATATGAATTTGGTGAAACCCTAGCTTGTAACTCAATCAATTTTTTGGAAGTAAATCCACCTTCACTAATAGGTAAAACATAGGGAATAATCTAAAAATAATAGCGGTTTATATAGCATATTGCTATTTTACATTATATTATACTATCATGTAATATTTCAATTTCTTATGCTTACCGGGTTTAAAATAAGTTCATTCATTTTTTCAAAAAAAAAAACAAAGAATTTTCATACACAAGCCCGATTCCTCAACAAGTAACTAATACTATATAAGACTGTTTTTCACATAATATGTACTTACTTTTATCCTGTAAATAATTTTATCGTGAGGGCAACATAATCTTGTAACCTATCCGAAATTAATTAGGGAAATCCATTTCTTTTATCTTTAGATATAATTAAATATAAATACACAAAGATGTGTATTTAAAAATATAAAAATAAACTTAAGGATTTTTAAATATTTGAAATTTAAGAATATTTCTATTTAAAAATAACGAAAAAGCTAGTTTGTTAACATTATCTGATGCTTTTTATTGGCTAAAATTCACAACGTTTTCACAAATAAAAGTTTATTAGTTAGATGTAAAAATTTGTTCATAATTATCATTATAGGCATTAACCTACTGCACCGAAGTTCAATTTCCTCGTTGGGTGTACTTAGCGGATATTTTGCAATAAAAAACTTTTTTGCATCTCTCACTTGACCCATAGATAAGTAGACGACCGATCCCAGCTATACAATGCTTTGTCATCTGTACTCTTTAGTTACTCCAAGAGCCTAATCAAACGCTTAAGGGGCCATACCAGTATAAATACCATTATAAGGTATTTTTTGAAAATTTTTTTAGGTTTGGACTAAGTAGGACTTTTTTTTGTTTCTCTACATATGTAAAACTATAGATTAACTTGTAAAACACCTCATATAAATTTTTTTTTCAACATTTCAATCCAAAATCTTTTTCTTAACATATATTAAAATGAAGTATATACTTCAAATAAGCTTCTAGAAAAAATTCACTTTGAATCAACACGTTTTAAATCCACAGTCTCTCTTCAAAAGTTGGTGATAAAATAAGCTGTAAGCTACCATGCAGAAGGGCTGTGTTTGCAACCCTCTAGCAGATAGAATTTTTACTTAATCAGCAAGATATTTTAGGAAAAGATGGAGTGACCTTTCTTTTACCTACCAACAAAATTTTGAAGCGATATACGCAATTTGAAAAAATTGATTTTTGTCTGCTTTTTTTCGATTCTGAAACACTGTGCGTTGGCTTGATTCTTAACTCAGCCCTTTGGTGTACATCAAGCTGTGGATTGAAATACTTATAACTTTTTTTAACAACTCAATGGAAAAACGGGGTACAATTATTAGCCTAAAGCTTCAGTGCAATGTGAACCTTGAACCACTACCCGTGCAGCGATACATACACTCATTAGTCATTACCTATTTAAAAAAAAAATAGTTTGAAACATAATATGTTGCAGAAGAACCTTAAAGGATACTAACACATATAAATATATCTCGTTCACTTTAAGTTCCATTTATTTTATAGTAGAAATTTATTATTATTTATTATTTATTTATATAATATCAAGATTTTCATTGCTCACAATGTGGAATATAGTTGTTACCCGCAAGCTACACCAAGATAATCACTAAACATCCGCATGTTAGTGGAAATCCTGTAGAAGGTAGTGAAATATTTAGTCAAGGTGGAAGCTTGGTGTATAAAATATTGAATGGTTTCACATCTTGGAATTTTACATCAACTTTCAAAATTGTTCGTTGCTTATTGAGATGTACAGAAGAATATGCTAACAGTAATAATTATTTGGAAACAAATTTACTTTTTAGTTTTTATTAGATTATTAGTACCTATATTATGGTATCTCTATAATAATTATATAAAATTTAACTTCGATTGCTTGAAAACTTGCAAACTAAGGACATGACAATTAATGACTATTCGGTGACCTGCTTCAATGCCTAAAAATAAACATTTTCATAGTTATTGCTTATTATACTAATAATAACGAAGACAAATACCATAATTATCTAATAGTTTGACTTCATCAGGACCACTTCCAATAAGCAAGACCGAAGAGAATTGCAAAAGCAAAAATTACAGTCTTATATTGAAGTACAACCACACAAATTATTTTGCATCTGAGGAAGGAAAGATAAGTCTGGATAAAACAGAGATTTATTAGTAAGAGTAGAACCACATTTTATAAATTTTATTTATCATACGAATATCTAACCACAGCAACTCTTTTGTTAAGAAACTGCAGGTTTGATAGCGTACTATTGGGGGGTAAATGCTAAAATTCTATTACCAAAAATTTCTGAAAATAGTTGCAACCCGTTAAACTTTACAGTAATTACTGGTAATGCTGTTTTTTTCTTCAAAATATTTAAAATGCTTTAATTATATCGATTGGAATAAAAAGAAAATAAAGAAATAAATATCGAAATAATAAAAAAATTAAAAATTATAAAAAGTGGAATGAGTTGAGTATCTTAACCGTTAGTGACTACAACGTAAATTAATTATTGTCAAACATTGTTACAAGTTATGAACGTTATCATCTCGCCATAATATTATAGTAGTACTATTGCTTTGTTGAACAGTTAAATTTGAAAAATAATAATTAATTTATGTAATTACCTAATTATTGTTAGGTCTGATATTATATTATACCATCCTGATCAGTGTGGCATTACTTAACATTTTTTAACATAAAAAAACTATAACATTAATTAAAAAATTGAGACTTGTAGAAGGTACTGAATTGTCTGAGCTGTACTCTGTCAGACATATGGTTTCTTAACAAAGGGGTTATAAGTCACATTTTTTCAAATAAAAAATAAAATTTTTATGGACTGAGCTAATCTCATCCGTCCCTAGAGCCTTTAAAGTATAACCTTTACTCACCTTGATCGATTTATAAAAAATTTGTACGATTGAAACATCACCGTCAATGCTTAGGTGGGTAACCTTTTCGCAGCGAATCCTATGAGGAAATACACAATGTTGTTCATTGTTGATAATTATCTAAAAGAAAATTTTGTGAAATTTATCATTCTAAATATAATATTAAAGTAAATTTTACTTTATATTGGTTAACATCACACATTACAATAATTTTAAATTTTTGATTGGATTTTATGAATACATTTGCAAGGCGAATTTCTTTTCCCCATATTCCATCCTCCATATAATTTAAATCAATATATCCATTGAATAATCGTACCGATATCTGCAATGCAATGTCATCATGCGGAAAGGTATTTGGACCACATTGTAAATTAATATCAAATCTTGAATAAAAATATGAATGTAAAAATTCTATAGATATAAAAAAAACAAAATAGAAAAGTTATTCTACCCATATGCATTTGGTGGAACCGTAGCTTGCAACTCAATGAATTTTTCAAATGAAAATCTATCTTCATTAATAGGTCCAATATAGGGAATAATCTAAAAGTCAGTCAATAATTTTATTATAATATATTTTATTATAGTATAATATTTTAGTATACTATATTAGCATATTTATTTATGCTTACCGGGTCTAAAGTAATAAGTTCACTCATTTTTTCATACAAACAAAATTCATGAAAAATCAATTTTCAAGCACAAGCCTGATTTCTTAAAAAGTTATCGGTACTATTTAATATTGTTTTTTCACATATTATGTATTTTTATCCTGTAAATAATTTTATCGTGCAGTCAACATAATCTGAAAACATATTCAAAATTGATTAGGAAAAACCATTTTTTTATCCTTATTAAATTAAATATAAATAAATTAAATATATACATAGCAAAGATGTATATTAAAATAAAAGAGAACTTAAGGATTTATTGAAAATAGTTATTCCAAATTTAACAATATGTCAATTTGATTTCATTTGATACTGTCTATTGCTAAAATTCGCAACATTTTCACGTATTATACAAATAAAAATAAACTATAGTACCAGTAAGATTTAAAAATTTGTACATAAAGTACATTGTAGGCATTAATCCTTGCATCGAGGTGCAATTTCCTTATTTGATGTACCTACTATATAGTCCATCCCAGATACTAAAAATGTAGGTGGCAGGTCAAATGCAAAACCACATTCACATAGGGAAACGTCATTTTAAAAATTCAAATTGAATGCGTTATATGTGTTGCCTAACTAACAATGTTTAAAAGTTTCGACATAATTTTACGAAACTTATTTTCACAAATTTACTTCAATTTTAATACGATTTTGATGAAATAAATAAATAAATACTGCATAGGAACTATTTAATATAATACAAAAAATTAAATGTTATCTGTCACCAACACGCAAATTTCGCTAGTGTGAAGCCGCCTAATTTCTAACCAATTTCATTGGTTAACATTTCGAGGTCATCTTTCTAGTACAAATTCTTACTATTTTCTTAAATGAAATGGACTATAGCGGATTTTTTTGGAGTAAAACCTTTTTTCGCATCTGTCCATCCATTGATACATTGCTAAGTAGACAACTGAGCTAACAATGCTAACAATGCTTTCTCATCTCTATTTTCTCCAAGAGCATAATCAATGGCCCAAAAAAATCATAATCAGGCTATTTGACTGGCTAATATGCCTAAGTATAGATTATATACTACAAGATATTTATTGTCGTGTTCCCAAATCCCCATTGGTTTTTTGTATAATTATTATGATATTCAATTTTGCAAATATTAATAATTGTTTAATTATCTCATTCATTTTGATTTGAATGTATTCTGTTTTTGTCTTTTGTCTCCTTGAAAATTGATTTAATTTGCGATACTATTAGTTTGAGATTTTTGATTTGAGATTATTATAATATTTGGCAAAAATGTTATAAATATAAATAAAAAATATAATAAAAAATAATAGTTTAATTTGGCAAAAACAAAGAGTTTCATTTTGTGAGTAGAATTTCTATTATATATTTGATTTATGCCCATATTCATCAACTACAAATAGCATTATTTGTCGAATAAAACCAGTATTTTGCATGGTAATACGTCATTTTATTCGACAAATAGTGCTATTTGTCGTTGGTGACTACCAGCATAAGAGTTGTCCCAGTTTGGATCGAGATTGAATATATGAATGCGATTATTTGGACAATTATTTTGGATTTATTTTGAAAAAAGAGTAAAATTTGATTATTTTGGAAATTAAAGTTCAAGGTTATGTAGGTATGTAAATGAAATTAGATACATGTATGCATGGTGGATTTATCTGGTGCATTTGTGATCTCATTTACTTTAAGGATCTATAGGAGACAAAAAATAAAACTAAGTAAAATATAAGAATTTGATGAAATTGGTACAATGATACAATAAAATCATCATTGATTTTGCCATGTAATAAAAAAAATTTCAAATCGATGCACTACACGGTTCAATGTTTCATGCAATTTAAATTTTATGTTTACTTTTTGATAAAATTCATGAAAATCACATCTATGGTTTTTGCTTAAGTCTGTTGTTAGGGAAAATCACAAGGTGTTAAACACTAAAATACTTGACTAAATAAAAATCCAAAGCAAAATCTTAAGAAATCTTAAAAAAATTATATATAGTTAAAATAATTTTATGAAAAACAACATTTTTTCAAATTTTCTGTAGTTATAGCTTGTAAATAGAAGAAGGTTTTAGCAAAATTTCATCACTGTTTACTACCTCGTCCGCGAGAAATTAATTAATAATTGAACAACCGATATAGAATTGTCACGTTCAATTCTCTAAAAAATAATATAGATTTCGACGGTAAAAAAACCCTAAACATATTTAAAACTTCTTGGTATTATAAATATTATGTATATCTCGGTTTTTATCAGTTTTAATAACAAAAATATAAATTTTTAATTATCAAAATTATTATATTTTTTATTTTGTTAGTAGGTTGGATTGCAGGGATAGTCACTAATAAAAATTTTGTTATATTAAATTTAATATTTGTAATTTCAGACAACCGATTTAAACGAAAAAAACCTTTCTACATGCATTTTTATAACTTTGTTTATCGTTTATAATATTTAAATAGTATATTACTACACACATAAGACCAATATTCGTAAAATTTAGATTAACCCTACCTTTGTCTCCGATTGTAGCTTGTATCTATCCTTAATAATAATTTTAAATTAATCTGGATATATATTTAATTTCCTGGATTGGAGGAGTCTCGTGTTCGATCGTGCAGGCGATTTGATACTAAGATTAAAAGTTATATTTTAAATTTTCTACTTCGAATATTACACCAAAGTGCATGTTATAGTTGTTAATGATGACAATCTATTATCGCCAATGGTCTGCTAAACTAGACATTGACGTTAACGCCCGGCCAATAACGTCAATGATCAAACATTTTAAGCGATGTTGACATTTATAATCTCATATGTGGTTTTTACATCATTGTCCGGGCAATGACGTCATTGCTTCAGGTATATAAAATTTTGTTTTAATAAATTATTAAACATGTTAATACTCCACTGATGGACGTGTTGTATATATAAATAAACACAAAATAACCAAAATTGAACATATTTGGATTTGTTATAATTTAATAATTATAAATAATAATGGATAATTTAAGTAGGTCTTCAGCTGAAGACTGAAGCTGCAGCTTCCTAGGAAAAACCAGATTTAAACAGGTCCCAGACTTAAGACAAGCAGAAGAAAAAAAAAGAATTAAAATCATTAATTACGGTATCATCATTGTTCAGTCACTTTGGCCAATAACTTTTGGTCATTGTCCAGCCATTGATGTAAATACATATTGATTTCTTCGTTACATTAAAAAAAGCAACCCAATTGACACACCGGTCAAGCCGGTTGTCTAAAATTCAAATCATTTAACACAATTAAATTTAAACGCTGCAACCTTATATCTTTGCATTTTGTTGTTTTCAACTCATGACTTCCAAAATGAAAAATTAGTTAATCGGACAGTGGATGAATAAGAAGAAGAAAAAATTAATGCCATTTATTCGCTTTATATCAGTTTTGTCACTGAATAACCCAACTCGCTAAGAAGTTGAAGAAGTGTCTAGCTGAAAGCTCTAGTTTTAGCGTGTTGGCTTTGCACTACACCAATCATTGATCACTAATTTTCCATGCCACTTAAACATAGAATTACAACATAAATTGTAAATTTAATGTCAATCTACTTTTTAAATGCAAGCATGGATAAATTATTCGTTCCTATTCCATTACAACAATAATTAGTTTTACAATAAATTGCTACTAATCTATATAATATACTAATGTTACTTGAATTCTATTTATTTAGATTATTACTACTTACTAAATAATTATTTATTAATTATTCAAATGTTGTTAATTTGTAACACAAAATTATTGGTCGAAATCCTAATGCGCATTTTAAAATAAAAAATTTATAAAGTGAATAATGGGGATATAATATGTATTGCTTAAAATCCTACAACCTACAAAAATTGTAGGAGTGATAATGAAACAATTTTCAATTTTAAACTGCATAATAAGCAATTATTTTAGTACGTTTCTAGTAACGAGTTAAACAAAATTATAAATTTAAAAAATTTGAAAGTATAAGTAAAGAGTGTTTCAATAAGTGTGCACAATGTAATTTTAAGAAAATAAAGCATTTTTTGTTGAAAGAGTGGTGAAATTTTTATTGCATTCTGAAGTAGACATGTTCCGATTATGCATGAAATAAAATATCTGGTAAATGGCCCCCGCAGCTCTGAACACCGGCCCTTACTCTTTACATGAAATTTTCGACGACATTTTGGCAAAGATATGGCTCTATCTCATCGATGACGCGTTGGAGCTCGGTCTTGAGCTCAGGAAATGTTTGTGATGTATTCACATAGACCTGAGATTTCACAAAACCCTAAGAAAAATTCGCACGGCGTTAATCGCCGATCTTGGTGGCCAGTTGACATCAGAATTTCTGGAAATGATTCGGTTTGGAAATCATTATCGCGCGCTATTGATCTGAAATTTTCCATAGGGCTTCTTACGACAAATAGCTGAGGGTTTACTGTAACAGGGGTAAATTTTTTGCTCAGTTTTTCGATATCTAGCGCCGTTTTCGAGTTATTGCAATTTCAAAATCTGAAATTAAGCTTTAATATTTACGTTGTTATGAAAAATATTCAGTGGGTAAATTTATGTCAAAAAATAATCTCTTTCTAAAATTGTTTCTACCATTATCAAACATGCTTAGACAAACTAACAAAAAATTACGTCAAAATGTCACGTTTTGTAAATATTTCTCTCCAACATAATATTGAATCTGCAAAGTTATTACAATTTCAAAATCAAGAAAAATTACTCTGGTGGAATCTCGTTAATCCATTCATGCGCGTCAATGTAGGAAAATATTAGTCCCCATTCTTGAGTGCAAGGGCGTCGCTTCCAAGAATTCCGGGGGAGGGCAAATTTTTTTAAACGCTATTAAAATTAATTATTTATGTTAAAAATTGTTATATTTTTGTATTGCAATTGTAAATTTATATGTTTTGCCAAAAGCTAGGGGGGCCGTAGCCCCTCTCTGCCTCCCCCTTGGCGACGCCCATGCTTGAGTGCAATACTCACCATCAGATTTCAAAGTTAAAATAGTAAACAAGCGGTTATTGAAAAGTAACTAAAATTATTGTTAGTACAATTAGCCCCAGCTAATTTCACTGATTTGAAATCATGTATAAACTAACCTTAAAAATTTAATTGTCACATTATATTACATTTAAAGGGTTACTATCAGAAAATTGATTCCACGAATTTCACTTTTATCGTATACCATTGGATTCCCCATTTAAGTTTAATTTAAAAAAGAAATTCTTTTAAATTTGGTGAAACAATATTTTAAAATATTTGAAAATAAAAAAACCAATTCCGTTTTTAATAAAGAAAAACTAAATTGCTGGGATAAGTTACCAAATGATTTTAATTCCACCCAAACCCGAGCAAATGAAAAAATAGCCAAACAACACACAGTACAGGATAAAAGGTGACCTTTACAGAGAAATCTAGTTTCAGTTTCTATTTTGTAAATATAATAATATATTTTTGGCCCTCTGATTTGATCGTTGCAATTGTCGGAAGACAAATTTAATAAATCATGAAAGTCCACTCGGTCCATTTCACTCCGGTTTTAAACAACACAGTAATAATTACGTTTGTTTATAAATAATGTCAAAATAATTAAATCTGTCAAATTTTGACACATAAATATTATTTATCAGTCTGTTAGCAAGGTTAACACCTCCATATGGCTCTGTTAACTTATTAGACGACTTGCCAGACTGTTAATTGATAACAGTCATTGGTGAATACAAACGTCTCACATTAACACACTGTTATCGACTTAACTCCCCGATAGCAACTTAACAGAGCTTGGTGAATATGGCTGTTAGTCAGCTACATATTTTAATGAAATGCATAACAATATTTTATACTTTGACCTGGAAGTGAATCCATTAAAATTTTTACTTTATCATACGAAGTATGAAAAAGTATTGTTGTCGTGCATAAAAAAACTGAGATTTTGATGAATTTCCCAGAAGAGGATAATCATCATTTCCAAAAACTGTCTGTATGTGTGTCTGTGGGTCTGTGTGTATGTGGTCAAATTTTGTGTGCGCTCTACCTCAAAAAGTAATAGGATTTTTTTAACAAAATTTTGTAATTAGTACATAATATATATAATGAGACTTAGAACTGATAAGATTTTGGTTAAAATCGGTAGACGGAAACTCAAAAAAATATAATATTTTGTAAATTAAATAAATAATTTTTTTCTTTTTTTCAAATTTTATTATTTTTATTAAATTCTTCTCTATAATAATGTTAAAAAAGTATCAATCAATAATCGTGTAAATATCCTATTTCTTTATATTTTTGTTATTTAAAAGATATGGGCATGGTCACATCCGATTATTGAAATTACGATACGAAAATCTTGAAATAACACTACTAATTTCGTGAAATACAACTGCAAACCTTATTACCGTCACTGAATATTCAAATTAATAAAAAATATGAAATTCTAAATCAAGAATTACAAAAATATTAGGACAATTTTAAAGTTACTGATAATTGAAAAGATTACAGTAGTTACTCTTAAAAGAACTCGGACACTCCTAATATGTGAGCAATGTAAATTGTACATTTTGAAGCGTTTTTTGTTATATAAAAATCGATTTCACAGCAAAACTTTTTAAACATTTTTTATTGCAAATTTCATTGTCTTCAATTTTGTACCTATTGATTTTTCTATTTCTTGCATCGTTTCTGAGTGACAGTGGTTTAAACAAGACTGTAAATTATAAAAAGTATATTGTCATCTGCATTTTAAGAACGGAAATAAAAAAATTAATAGGAATTTTTATTCTTGTAAATTTTATTCTCTACATTTTTACTCATATACATTTATCTATGTTGTCGCACCCCGTTTACGAGATACAAATGATAATAATGTTCTGTACTTTACAGAGTCTTTTTGAGTCGCTGCGCTGTCACTCAGAAACCGTCCGACAAAATAGAAAAATTTATAGACAGAAAATTGAAGACTGTGAAATTTACAACAAAAAATGATTAAAAGGTTTTGTTCTCAACTCGAATTTTATATGACAAAAAACGGTTTCAAAATGTACAATTTACATTTCTAACATTGGAGTGTCCGAGTTCTTTTACGAGTTACTGTATATTCTCAGTCGATCGGAATGACATACCTATGTGAAGCAGTAATAAAAATTTTTAAAATATTAAAAATTAAATTGATTATAATGATTATTAAACTACATTGATTAAAAAGAAATAATTAATAGATAATTAAATACTGCAAAATATTAATTAAGTTTAAAAATTACTTTTTAAAATACATAACATTGTAATACTCTACAATGCATTTCACCCAATTGTAGCAGGCAACCGTACTGAAGTACATACTTTTGATGTTGAAGTAGCGAAAACTGCTGTGAAAATTAATCCGGATTGATTCTGACGCAGACGCTCGGCGAACCCTAGCCGGACGCTCTAACGTTAGCTTATTACTTTGTTTATATTGTTGAATACACAATATTATTATGTATTTTAAATATTTAATTTTATCTTAAACCCAATTTATTCTTATGGCCTATAACTAACAATGTTTAATCTTGAATAATTCATACTGATTGGTGTCAATAAGTTTTACCTTGAAATTTATATTATTAGTTGTCCTTTTCAATGTGAACAATTACTGTTACTAGTGATAATAATAAGCACATGTCTATTTAATTCATAAAAATAAATAACCACTACAAAAGGAATTTTATGAGTGTGTATTGAAGAAAAAGTGTTATTACTTCAAGTAAATATTGAATTTTTTCAATTTTTTGTTTGAATATGTACTATTTTTCAATAAAATATTTCTATAATACTCATTTCGAAAGCCGGAATCTCCGGAAAACAAGGATTAAAAATCTATTAATTAAAAATTATTAATTAGTTTTAGTATCTGAAAGAACTGATACCGTAAATGTTTTTCTCACACATCGAAACATTCACATCTTCATGCAGTGTGAATAGTATTACGGTATTACCACAAATAAAAACCATATTTGGATTTTTAAGAAAAATAGAAACTTTTTATTTCTTTTGTAATTATAATATTTTGTTCTGTTTTTTTTGAATATTTTAACGGTTGGATTTTACATTTTATAATTTTCGATATAATTTTTTTATTGTGTGCAAATAAGTTAATTAAAACATTTTACTTAATTTGAGAGCGTACTTGACCCCGCTGGGAATTCTTTTCTTAATTATTACTCTGGGTTCAAACACTTGAAGATTATCTTGTAAAAGTAACTTCTGACACAATTTTAAAGTAGGTACTAACATTTATTGTGGTTTACTGAAATTACATACAACTTGATTAAACTTTAACATTTAACCTTATGTCTTGTAATTTATTATGCGATAAATAAATTTCCGCAAGAGGTTTTTGTTTAAAAAATTAATTGGTGTGATAAGAAAAATTACATTAAAAAGATACCTGTTTTATATTATATTAATCGGTACTTCTAATTAAAAAAAATAATAAAAATAAGAAATAGGTGATACCAAATATTCTAAATTATCGATAACTTTTGCATTCTAATTATCAATAATTGCATTTTGTAAAGTATATACAAGTTTTCGAGTTCAAGTTTCATATTGAGTCGAACGAGCATGTGCAGAAGTTGAAACTGCTGACTATAATAGTGGGATTTTAAAAATTCAGCTGGCGCCTTTCAAAAGCTTGTCAGATAGATCGAGTTTCTTGTGCCGGTTAGAAAGTAATATTGGAATATTAGTTTCAATACAAACATTCGATATTTAGTTAATTTATAAGTGTTTAACCAGTGATCTCCATGGATGCATCTACGATGAAGTATCGACAAGAAAGCAGGGATAGCTTAGCGTCAAATATAAGCCAAGAAGAATATTCCTCTGGGGATGACAAAGATGAAGAGGGTTTGAGCATTGAAGATTTTCAAATTATCAAAACTGTTGGTGAGTGATAAATTATTATTGGAATAAACAAACCATTTAAATTATAATAAAATGATAAAATTTATTTTTTCTAAACATCAACATGCCAAAAATTTAACTTTATTAAAGATTATCTAACTTGGGTATTTATAGAACCTCTGTATCGTGGTCTATTTTTTGAGAAAATTTGTCAATTTTAATTAGGGCATACGCACTATTTTCGAGTTACACCACTTCCTTGTCTGTCATGTAAAAGTTATTTTGGTACGCACGTTGTGAACGATGTTGTCTTTTACATCATGTAAAAGAAATGATAAATTTAAAATAAGGCACAAGCCATTAAATTACGAAATAGTTTGCCAAATTACTGTATGAGATTTATTATTTTGCACTTTTACTATAAAGCAAATTACCGTAAGAAATTGACAGTGAATAATTTAAGTCATTCTCAACAATAAATAGCTATTCAGATTAAAGATATTTTTAGATCTTTAATTGCTTATTTTCAATAATCATTATAATATCTAGAAACATTTTTCTAATAATAATTATTGTTAATACCAATTTAAATCAGAGTTGCAGTATTACTATATTTCATAATTTTGACCTCTACAAAATATTCGAATGCTTTTACCGAAAGTAATAAATTTATTTGTACAAATTCAACTATGCAAATGTTACTTGCACTTATTTTTATTGGTTACCTTGTTGATTGATTCATTTAGGTAGGTTTTGATATTAAAATCAATTTCTTCACGTCAAGAAATACTTCTGACTATTAAAAGTATTTTTAATCCAACATTTTTATAACGCACAGTAATACGCAAGTTTTACGTTAATCGATTGACTTTTATTTTTTTCTTAACAACTAATTTAATTTAATAGAACAAATTTTAGATAAAATAATTTTTCTATCAACGCTGTTCTATTTTATTTTGTTTACCGGGTTACTTTACACAGGTGTGGTGCTTGATAGAAGATAATTGTTTTATTTAGAATAAGAAATTTGAAGTCTGGCAGGCAGCCTGTTTAAAATAAACAGAACGATTGTTTGTGTGTACACCACGATCATTTTTCATCATTAGCTGAAGTTTGTCGTTCGTAGATCATTAGATGCCGATTTAAATTTTGTAATTTTTTTTATTAATAGTACTTTCGGGACGGCCTGTACAAGTAATTCATTAGCAAACTATTAAAGTTATTAATTATTGATAATACAAGAATGTTTAGCAACTTACTTTTTTTTTTCGTTTCGGAAAATTCCTCGATCGTTAAAATATATTTATAAGTTTTAGCATAAAAAAAACTTAAAGGAAGATACTGATAAAGCAATAAATCATACTTATAAGTTTATCTCGTTTATAATTTTGTAATATTGTACTGAATATGTATTATTAAAAATTCAACAGCTTCAAAACTTTTCGTACTTTTAAGATTAATTGCACCAACTCCATTTTTTTATTGCACTAATTGTTTTAATGCTAAATGACGTTGGTGCAATCAGCCCCTAAAAGCTTAAAAATTAAATAACCGGCAATATCTAATTATTAGTTTGTCAGTAATATAAGTTTTAATTCACTTAAAATGCTGTAAACGATTGGTTTCTCACAAATTGTTTATTGGGTAATTATTGTAATTTATAATCAGTAACCTACAAACTTTGAACTTGGTTAAATGGTTCAACCAATTAATGTAAATACAATCAAAAAATTTAAAATTAGTGAACTGCAACAAGTTATCATGTTACTAGGTTTGTCTAAGCGATAAAATGATGTCTAGAATAATTTATTAATGAATTGCTTGTTCTGGATGCTTAAAAAAACGCAAGAAACTAAACAGCATCTTCAAAGTTATAGATTCACATTTAGACTAATAAGTAACTCTTTAGTGCCGCACGCAAAAATTACTATCGAATTAACCATAGAATTTATAGAACTTTCGTCTAGGTCAGTGTCTGTGCTAAAAATACTATTATATATTTCATAAAAAAACATTATTAATAACTATGGCTGTTATTCGTATAAATTTCATAAATTAAAAAAGTCAAAATCGCTATAAGAAGAAATAATGTATTTAGTTAAACTTAAATACTTAACTTAAAAATATTTTAGTTCTGAAAAGTGTTTAGTGCATTTTTTGGGTTTTCTAAAATATTGATATGGTTAAAAAAAAAGATCCGCGTTATTCTAGATTCGTAATTTTTGAGCCACTTTAGGGATTATTTTAATTATTTGAGTTACTCAAAAACCACGACTCGTCAAGTTGGAGTCGCTTCAGGGATTATTTCTTAAATTCATCGATATTTGGAGTTCGCCCATAGTTTATACGCTTTATTTAATGTTATCTCTCAAATCTTGCAACAAATTTACTAATAACTGTATTATTTTCTGGAGACATTTTGGCATCTTCATTAATTCTCTGTAATTTGACTGTTGCTTCAAATATCAATTTTTACTATAAGAATAACTGGGTGGCCACAGAAATCCGGACGGTGATAAAATCAATGAAGAATATCTCGACAAGGGTGACAAAGCAAAATCAGGAATTCGAATACCAATTTCATAAAATTATATTAATTAATTAAAAACGTAAAATCATTTAGAATAATATCTTGTTTATCTTAAAACGTCTATCCAATCGCTTTAATTGGGTGTTTACAATAATTATTTAATTATTCAATGATTAGGTTAAGTTGCATTAGATAAGGTTCAGCTACTTAA
The DNA here is from genome assembly GCA_949152465.1 of Cantharis flavilabris. Taxonomy (NCBI): domain Eukaryota; kingdom Metazoa; phylum Arthropoda; class Insecta; order Coleoptera; family Cantharidae; genus Cantharis; species Cantharis flavilabris. The sequence goes on from OX424435.1 coordinate 17,389,276, forward strand.
GAATTTGTCGGACTGTGAATCTTAATAGTCATCAGCACCTTTTGCGGTGTGGTCTGTGCAAATGTTATTATAGTTAACTTTTTTAAATTATATTTGGAACACTGCCCGACTCCCGAGTACTATTTTAAAGTTTTATGCAAGTTCTCAGCCACCTTCGGTTGTTTAATCAAAGACATTTAGGATTTATTATCTTCCCTTAGAGTGGGATCTTCCTCTCGAAAAATTTTCACAAACATACAAATTGAATAAAATTGCCGAAGAAAATTTATTTCCAACTTTTTGTAATGATGTATGAACATGTAATTGCAACTTTTTATTGAAATCATAATATAATATGATTAAAATTAAAAGGTTAAGTGATTACTAGATGAAGTCTTTGACCAGATGGAGTCGTCGCTCAAGAATTCGGCCAATTCAATAATAGTAAGATTATGAACTGTAGACTTCTAAATGCTTGTCGTGGGAGATAATGCTCTAATTTTTATAATATGTATCATATTTCAGCAATGACAATATATTGCAATAATAATAATTGTGAAGACACTTTATTTTCATTATCTTGAAATGAAAAAATGACCTCATTTAAATATTGCCGTATGGTTAGATTACCGAAGAGGAGATTACTAATATTATTGTCCTAAATTCTTTGGACATAAAATTAAGATAGGATTCGGCTGTCGATGTGTTCAACATAATATGTTTTCTTGATTTTACTCTCCAACAGAGAGTTTACTTTAAGTTCAAGCTCTTATAAAATATATTTTTTTGAGTTATTTTTTCTAATGCATACAATACACAAAATTATTTATAAACACCATGCTCTCGAGACTGAGTATAAAGCTAGCTACCAAAATATATTGTTTATTATTATAACTATTAAGTAATTATTTTTGTTTAGTACATAATTGTGAATTATATAGCATTTCTTTTAGAATGATAATTACAATATTATGTAACAAATTCTTGAGTTTTTCTTTTTAACTTTATACCAATATAATAAGAAGACTTCTGAAATGGCTAGTTATGGCTTTTCTGTGCTATCTAAAAAATAAAAAAATACCTATAGATTTTCAAACTTATACTTCCTTTAAAGAAAATAGGTGATAAAACCAGCGAGATGTCATAAATACCTGATCACAGTAAATAATACCAGAATAAACTTTGTATTTTAACTTAAAACTGTTTTAAAACTATAACTGAACAAAGCAATATTATTTAAAAAAAAACTTGTAATTCTTACCATTTTTGTACCATCCATAGACACCACGAAAACCTTTTTTTATTTGAGCAACATTAGTACCGTCATCTGAACAATACCAATAAATTAGACCACCAGTAACTGCAAATATTACAAAAATAATAACAAATACACAGGATACCTCTTTCCACTTGCATCCACGTTTAAACTGAAAGACAAAGAGAAATTAATCATAAATACTAATAAAACTACAATTTTTATTTACTGATACGGAATTAGGAATCACCTCATCATTTTCGAGCGTTACGCCTGCATGTTCAATTTTTGTACCATCCATACCATTCTCCGATGGAAGCAATTCATTTCTGGACGAGGCCAACGTTTGGTCTCCATCAAATATATCAGCACTTTCACCAACATTTTTGGTAGAAGCCGATTCATAACAAATTTGTATAATAGAAAGATCACCGGTAATGCCCAGGTGGCTCACCAGACCGTAATGAATTATTTGAGGATAATTATAATAATCTTCACCATTGATGGTTATCTACAAAAAGAATTGGTTAAATCCGTCATTTCAATTTTATGAATTAATATTTACCGTATATTGATTTTCCTGACATAACACAATGATTTCAAATTTTTCTTCGGGTTGAATTGGTTCAATTGATTTGCTAATTTCTTCTCCCCATGTTCCATCACGAAAAGAATTGAAATAAATTAGTCCTTTTAGAGGTTTCACTGATATGTGCAACCCAATATCATCGGATACAGTATTAGGACCGCATAGCAAACTAATTTCAAATCTAATTTATATGGGAAATATAACACATTAATACAAATATGTAATTTAGAATTTTTGTTACCTACTTACCTATAAGCATTTTCTGGAATTGTACCTTGAATTTTGATCAAATTTTGAGGTGTAAATGTACCACTGTCACCTATACATCCCACATAGGGAATAATCTACAAAAAAAAGTACTTATTTTAAAACACTTGCACTGTACAATTTTATTTTTGCAAAATTTAAATAAATAAAATAAACCTTACCGGATTTAAAATAGTTTTATGCATATTTGCTTTCTATTGTTTGAAGAATATCACAAAATTGCAAATAAAATTAAAAAAATTTTAACTTATGGAAAATTTAAGTTTTATATTATTTATTGAGATGTTCATGCAGGCGTATATAAGCGCAAATTGTTTAAAGTAACCAAGCAATTTTTATGTTTACAGTATATTTTATCTCGATTGAGTTGTGTACTAGTAAAACTGGAAAATCCTATAATATATGATTGAATACAATTCGTATATTGTGGTTATTAAACGTTCAGATAATTTTTAACTGCTTCGTCTTGACCTCTCAGATTACTTGAAGAAATTGATTATTTGCAATTCTATGTGACATAAATAAAACTTTTAAAAAATATTAAAGTGTGTAATAAACAATATAGTTTATTCTTTTATTAGAAGTAAAGTGGAACTTTTAGTTCTTTTTTCTCAAAGGAAAAAAATCCTGATCTATATTATCATCTAGTTTAGAATAATTACATAAAAAACCACTGCTGGATATCATAGTATAGTATGTTGAAATTGTTTGCGAAATTTATATTTATACTGATGTATGCTATTTATAAACACTTTATTATATACTATTTAACAACTAATCTATCAAGTAAAAAATAATTATTATGATTAGGTACCTAACATTACTTTTACTGCCGGCGACGGGCGGCATTAAAGTAAAATAATAAAAAGGTACAAAAAATAGTAAATCCTAATAAATTTATAAGTTTGGGGGAATTCGATAAAAAATACCACAAACTTTATATAAAAAGTATAATAATATGAAATTGTATTAACATATTTAGTTATTAGCAGAAAAAGATATTATAAAGTTATTCAATTAAAATTTTAACAAATGCTCACTTACATAATAATATTTGCAAATCATACAAATTTTACAAAAATAATCGAAAAGTAATCGAAATGTACAATTTATTATTTGAAACATTTCACAAAGTAAATAATTGAAATATAAGTTTAATACGTTTTCTTAAGCATAAGTTTAATAATTAAGCATCAACGAAGAAATGAAAGTATATTGGAAGTTTTAGTTACAATTCTTACTACACTGGCGCTGCAATCCTAACTTCTTTTCCATCTACTTAATAATTTTATTATCCTATAATAGTCCCTCAGTATTTCGTTTTAAAGTAAAAACACCAAAGGAACCCAACAACATTTTTCAAAATTTTAATGATAAAATTACCAAATTTTCACAAAATTTTTTTATTCACACAAATAACAAAATAATTATCATTATGTTCTGTTATTTAAACAAAATTAAAATATTCCAAATTATCATCATTTAATTATTCCAAATTATCAACCAATTTAATTATTCTACTTTAACTTGGAGCTTCAATATCTGAAAACTTACTTTTTGTGGATGGTTTCTTTTTGCATAACTACGTCCAATTTTTCTTGAAGTTTCGTTTAGAATCTGGTTGAATATCGGAAAAAACTGTATCATGTTCATTCATTTCCTTTATTGCGGCTTTATTTTCTTGGTCATATTTATCAATCCCTAAAATACAGCAATATTTTGATATTATTTATTGTAAGCTGCTTGGAAATGTAAAGCAAACTTACATGCATCTCTTGAATATTTACCACTATATTGACTAATGAGGTAAATAATATAACCACATACAGTAATAATAGCTATTATACAGAGATAAATAAAAAAAGTTCTAAATCCACTTTTAAGAATAGCCTGAAATAATACAGCGCTTGAAATTATTAATTGTAAAACCTATGATTATGCGATTGTTCCTCACCTTTAGGTAGGAATTGTAACGAGAATACCACGCATTTATGATACTTATGACAGATAAACAAAACATAACAATATAACACCGTTTTGAAGATCCTACTCTGATAATCTTATTCTGATAATCCCACTAAAAATTGTTTTGCATAACTTAAAAATTTTTTATGAATGGTTGTGCTATACTTACATTTTGTGATTCTACATCTTCACTACAAATCATAACGTTGTCATCAGTTGGTGGTGAATCCGGGTGTTCAATATCGTTGAATTGATTTTTAGCTAGAGACAATGTAGAAGTACAATCAGATATTGAATCACAAATGGATTTGTATGAAATCCGATTAATGGAAACGTCCCCATCAATACTTAGGTGGCTAACCTTCTCGCATTGAATCCTATGTGGGAAAATGTAATAATGTTCATCATTGATGGATACCTAAAAAATTGTAGTGATATTTATTGTCAGAGATTTATTAAATTAACTTTTACTTTGTATTGTTTAAATTCACACAGCACAGTGACTTTAAATTTTTGATCAGCTTCAATAGGTGCATTTGATAAGCGAATTTCTTTTCCCCATATTCCTTCATGTGAAGAATTTAAGCTAATGTATCCGTTCAAAAATCGTACCGATATCTGCATGGCAATATCGTCATGCGGAAAGGTATTGGGACCACATTGTAAATTAATATCAAATCTTAAACAGAAAGGTTCATAGAAATATTATTTTATATCAATATACAAATTATATCTACCCATATGCATATGGTAGAATTGTACCTTCCAAATTTACTATTTCATTAAGAGCAAAACTACTCCCACCAATTGGTCCAACATATGGTATAACCTAAAATTAATCACTGATGATCCACGATTAACTGATTAAATATAGTAAGCAAAGGTTTATTCCCCAAGTTCATTTTTGATTCTTACCGGGTCCAGAATAACTGTATCCATTGTTTTTATAAAATATAATAAGTATTTATACACAAGCGCGATTATTTTAGCAAATGCTACACAAAATATTGATTCTAACTTTTATGTATGTACATATATCGCAAATAATTTTATCTGTGGGTCAACCATAAATTAGTAACCCGACGATTCTCAACTTGTCGGGCGCACTCCTATAGGGAGCTGCGATAAAACTAAATAGAGGCGCGTGGATATCCAAAAGTATAAAAATTATTTAATTTATTGAAATAAAACCAAAATAGTGATTTTTATCGCGATGAAAATTTTTATTGAATTGGGTTGCAAATACTGAAATATTGAGAAGCACTGTAGTAACTACAGCTAAAATTAATTAGGAAAATCCATTGTTTTATCTTAATATGATTAAATATAATTCACAAACATAATATTGACCAATAAGTAGCGTCTATAATATATTTGCAAAACAGCCTTTTTTCCCAACTCATTTCTATTATATTTTCAAAATTTATATTTAAACTAAGTTTGGAAGTAAAAGTGATAATTAAAAGATTATAAACATGTACATCTGAAAAACACTTAAAACAAAACATAAAGAAGCTTAAATAAATAATCAAAAATAAAAACATTTAGTACTTTGTTGAGAACCTTTTTGTAGTGAATATAGTCGACGTTTCACCATCGAAACACTTTTTCATCTTGACGGAAATTTACACAATTTTCTCACTGCTCATAGATTATCATGTAAGATTAAATTAAAGTTAATTAGAGATTAAAAAATAGATTATCGTGTTACAAAATCTTCGTTTAAATTTTTTTTTTGCTATTTAGAAATTCTTGATTTATATGAAAAATGTTTTTTTTGAGGTTTGAATTTGCTTTTAATAACTTGTATTTACTATAAATATGAGATTTTGATTGTTGTTAGATTGGAATTGTTTTGTAGATAGTTTATTGTAAATAATGTGAAAATTTGGAATATTGGTGCGTCTTTTCGTGCTGACAATTTGTGTTGGTACGAAAATAAGTGATTGTCGGCCCTTCCAAGCCCGTCCATGGAAGCAAGCGAACGCTTTGCGGAAAGGTCCCGTGAGAGTTATAATTGTGCGTCCCAAATTTGGGATTCTGGATTTGATTTTGTGAATCAAGTTTTGATGGGAGTGAGAAATTTATTGTTGATTGTTTTGTTTGGAAATCGTCCGAAGTTTGGACGATATTATTAATTAACGACAAAACTAAGTTTGGAAAATTGGATGCTAAAATAGAATTCCTAATTAATTTTATTTAGTTGAAGGCGTTGAAAAAATTTATATGAACGTCGTCGCACTTGGTCCGATAACAATACACTTTTTGAATATTCATTGAATTTTTGATAAAAATGCATTTAAAAATAATTCAAAAGATTTGCTTTAGTAATTTGGTTTATGGAAAAAGAATTAGGAAATTTGGATTATTGTTGTTTTGAATTATTTTAATTGGAAAGTCGATTTAAAATTTAATTGGAGGTAATATTAAAATTTCCGCTTGGCAAACTAGCTGGCGAACTAAGGTAGAAAAGGAAGTAGGGTTAATAATAAAAATCATTATATCATATTATTGGAAAGTAGGAATTTCAAGCTAAATAATAGTAGTAATAGTATATTATAGGCCAAGGTTGTGAAGACAGCCATTATAGCCCTAGCGCCAAGATTATATTCCGAGGTGCGAAAGCGCCGAGGAATATAAGGCGCGTAGGCTATAATGGTTTTCACAACCGTGGTTTATATACGAATTTTTCCACTACAAGATTTATTGCATTTTTTTTAAAATTCTTATTAATAAAAAAAATTTCAAGTTCAAAATATTTATTTCAAATGAAATGTTTTGTTTTGTTTCGTTGATTTGACAGTTGTTGACAAATTTGGATTTTGAAAGTCGTTCACTGAGTTTTTCCTGTTTTAAATAATTGATAGAAATCACCGAAGTTATTCAAAAGCTTGTTTTGCATTTATTCGTCTGAAAATACTGAAATTATTCAATAAACTTGTGATTTTTTGCGTTTAATGAATACTAATAAATAAAATCGCGGTTTCTCAAATAAAGAAGAGTTGGCGCCATCGCTTCCTGTCATAATTAATTCGTGTTTTTGTAAATATTTAAAATGAAATTAATATATTTAAAAAACGGTTTGAATAGTTTAAATGTAATTAAATAGCATCTCTCGGTTATACAAAATCGTTTTATAACAAAATTTCTCTTATAAATAGTCGCTAAACTGTAGAAAAATATCAATATATTCATTATTTACCAGTGGTCAATAATGAAAAATTATTTACCACTTGTCTAAAATGCGTCACTTCACGTGCGACTTGACTAAGTTATAATGATTGCCTATATGACTAGTAGTGGAAAAAATCATATTAGTAACTATAGCAATTTTCAAGTACGAATGATTTTAAAATTTTTTAGTTTCTGGCTTATAACTTTTGTCCCTCACAATGACCGATGTCATAAACTTTGGATTTAGGTCAAAAGATCAATACGAACATTTTGATATATAATTCGCTTAGGTCTATGTCGTGATTGGGTTAGTAAACGTTTTTGACGACCATTCAAACGATTCTAATGAAGTAAATAGTATTATAACCGCATACAGTAATTATAAGTGGCATGCAAGCGAATTTGACCACTTGGTAATTTTATGATTATTACTTAAAATTTTATAGTTTATGAGTTTTTATTGCTTCAAGTTAACAAATACTTATTAACAGACTTCCTAAAAGCAAGTATTTTTTAAAGAGTTCATAAATTTGCATTTATGACCGTATTTACCAATTTTTGTAAAACTACCTGAAAAATGGTTGTTTCTAGGTATAAAGAAATCAATGAACTTTTGGTCATTTCTTCGAAGGGTGTCTAGGTATTAAGTAGTAAATAGTTTCAAGTAGTAGTTTTAAAGTGTTTTTCGTGATAGTTAGAGTGATTTTTGTGGTTTCCATTTTATTAAGTAAATTTAAAAATTTTATATTTAAAAAATTAAATTTTGTGCAATGGGAAAGCGTAAAGACATTGAATCTGGAAAGAAAATTAGGATTGAAGTCTTACTTCAAACTGGACTTTATTCTAATCGTGGAATTGCCAAAAAAGAAAAGGTTTCTCATCAAACTGTGAACCGGATTGCTCAATTGTTAAAAGAAAATTTACCATCAACTTCTGCAAAACGTTCGAAATGTAAAGGGAGCCGGAAAACTACACCTAGAGAAGATCGACTGATAGTTAAAAGAACGTTAGAAAACCGCAGAAGCACTTTAGGTGAAATTCAAAGAGTGCTGCAAGCGGACGAAATCAATATTTCTAGACGCACATTGCAGTCACGACTCTTTGAAAATAAAATCTGGAGTAGAAGGCCTGCTAAAAAGCCAAAATTAACGGAACAAATGAAGAAGGCTCGACATCAGTGGGCTAAAGAGCATAAAAATTTAACTGTGGAGGATTGGTCAAAGGTATGTACGCTTTAACGGGCATTTAACATAAAAGTTCGTTTTTATTAAAAATGTTTGTATTCATAGGTTATCTTCAGCGACGAATCACGGCTGGAGTCGGTAACGGAGGCTGTTCAATATGTCAAAAGAAGACCCCATGAACGTTACGAAGAAAGTTGTACTGTCAAAACGGTCAAACATCCCCCTGCTGTGATGATTTGGTCGTGCATTACAATGGAAGGGATGGGTCCAGTTTATTTCGTTAATGGAACAATGGACCAAATCCAATACAAAACCGTTGTAGAAAAGGTTTTATGGCCTTTTATGGGCACCTTGACTGGTAAACGTCGTGCTTACACGTTTATGCAGGATGGTGCTCCATGCCATAGAGCGAAGTCTATTAAAACCCTGCTGGATCGGAAAACAACTAAGTTATTGGCATGGCCCGGAAATTCACCGGATCTCAACCCCATAGAAAATGTTTGGCATGCTATAAAGCGACTGGTGTATAAATCTAATAACTCTACAGTAACTGTTTTAAAGGAAAACATCCGTACTGTGTGGGAAACAAACCCGCATTTAAAAGAAATTGCACAGGAATGTATTAGAAGTATGCCAAACAGGGTAGCTGCTGTGATTAAGGCTCATGGTGGTGCCACCAAATATTAATTAAAACTTTTAATAAACATTGCTATTTAAGACATATATGAGTTTTATTGAATTTGAGGCGAATGTGAGCTTTTGTTGTAGATAATTAATAATAAAATAGGTGGTCCTAATTCGCCTGCATGCCACTGTAGCTATTATCCAGAAAAAGATACAAAAAGTTCTAAATCCAGTTTTAAGGGTAGCCTGAAACAATACACCACATGAAATTATTGATTGCAAAACCTAAGATTTTGTAATTGTTGATTACCATGATCTGGTAAACCAGAAATTCTCAATTCGTGGGGCGCGCCCCCCAGGGGCATGCATATCTAAAAGTAGAAAAATAATTTAATTTACTTTAAAAAATCCAAAATAAAAACATTCTGACAGAACAAAAAACCATAAAATACAAAAAAATAAAAAATTACAAGGGAGGCGCAATGAAAAGTTTTAGATTGTAGTAGCACACAGATAAAATTACTGCGGAAAATCTATCGTTTTACCTTAATATGATTACCTAAATTGAATTCAAAAATATAATAATGACCAATAAGTAACGTCAATAATTTATTGGCGAAACAATTTTTTTGCAATAACTTTCTGAAATTTCTATTATATGTTCAAAATGAAATTTTCATATTAAGTTATGAAGATGTACATTTAAAATCACTTAGAACAAAAAATAAAGAAGTGTAATTAAACAATCAAGAATAAATGTATTTATTTAGTACTTCGTTACGAACTCATTTGCAGTAAATTTGGTAGACTTTTCACTTTTATAAAATTTATAAATGATATTTAATATCAATAAAGTATTTCATAAAAATTTGTGGTGTTAGTTAAAACATGTCTTATTATGCGTGAAAACCCCCGGGCACTGTAGGTTTGATAGTTTTCGCAAAATAAATTCCGAAAAAAAAAAAAAAAATAAGAGTTTCTAGACGATAATACCGCACCTTAATTCAAAAATTTACAATTTTAAAAATTTGAGAAATATTTGAAAAATACCGTCAATATAATAATTATTTTGAACGATAAGTAAACTATAATTATTATCTCATGTGCTATTCTCGGTATTAAAAAAATTAAATTTAGAATTAAAAAGATTTGATCTATTACCTATTGTAAAAGGATGCCTACCTTTAGAAAAAATAAAATAATTCGCTAAATGATTTTTTATTTTACATTACATTTTATTTACTTGAATTTTAACTGTTTAACTTCGCCTCCCGATTGCAAACTTATTTTTTCCCGTTCCGCATTACCGAAGGGAAGGATATATATGTTATTTAATTTTTTTGGTATGTCGAGTTTTGATTTAACTTTAATTTATTTTAGTTTATAGTAAGTATTGGTAATTTATTCTAAAGTGCACTCTTTGTAGTTAAATTTTACATTGCGTGGCCACTGTCAATTATTAGTGTGTGTACTGCTGTCTAATATTTGATAGTAATAATTAAGTTCATATTAATTGCCTTTTGTTTATAATCTAAATGTAATGTGTTTTTGAAGATTTTCTTCAACAGTTAATTTTGCAATAAGAATGAAAATTTATTTTTTAATTAGATTTTTAAATTTAAATTAATTAAAATATTATTTAAATTTAAAATAATAATTTAAAAAAATTAAAATAAATTTTAATTATACTTTTACTGTCCGTTTTTGAAATATAATACAAAATATTAACAAATATATTTACAGAATATAATATAGACTAAATTAATTAAATATATTACAAGATTTGTACTGTAAATTGCCCAAATAAATTACAAATTTAATAATCAATTTAAAAATTTTTCTTAATTTTATTGTCGTATAGTTTTAAGTAAATTGGTGTGTAAACTAATCAACTATGAAAGGTAGAGCTGTATAATTTGCTTCCTAACGAAGATGACTTGAATTCGTGGTATGGATTAAGTTTTTGAGCTTAATTATCTCGGGATCTTGATTAGATCTCTGAAGGTAATCAAAATAAAATTTATTATCTTGATCAAATTTTTTTGCGTTTGCAATTATATCATTGACTCGTTTATTTTCGTCATCCATTTTATGTATATCTGCCAGTGCATCAATGGTTCCCTTATTCATTTTATCCATGTCTAAAATACAGCAATGTTTCAGTATTATTTATTTTAAACTGCCAGAAATGCATAGAGTAAGTACCTACCTAGATCAGCGCTTTTAAAATCAATACTGGGAATATCATAAATATAACTAGTATCTGTATCATTACTGTTTTGAGTAATGAAGTAAAGAAAAAAGCCAACCAAAGTAATTGCAGCCATTATACAAAGGAAAATAAAAAAAGTTTTACATCCACTTTTAAGGGTAGCCTGAAATAATATACCACATGAAATTACTTATTGTATATTCTAAGATAGAGCAATAAATTGTTACTCACCTTTAGGGGACTCCCCGTATTATATCGAAAGTGGAAAATTGCAATGCGAGCTATACCTTGGTTTTGCGATTCTACATCTTCGCTACGGTTGATAGCGGTGTCATAAGATGGTGGTAAATCCGAACGTTGTACATCGTTTGATTGATTTATTCTTAGAGCTAATGGAATCCTTCTGTCAGATATTGAATCGGAAATGGATTCCTGAGAAATCCGAGTAATGGAAACGTCTCCGTCAATGCTTAGATGACTAACCTTCTCGCAACGAATCCTTTGTGGGAATATACAATAATGTTCATCATTGATGGCTACCTAAAAAAACTTTTGCTGCAACTTATTGTCATAAATTTATAAAATTAACTTTTACTTTGTATTGGTTAAATTCACACAGCACAGTGATTTTAAATTTTTGATCAGCTTCAATGGGTACATTTGACAAGCGAATTTCTTTTCCCCATATTCCTTCATACGAAGAATTTAAGCTAATGTATCCGTTTAAAAATCGTGTGGATATCTGCAAGGCAATATCGTCATGCGGAAAGGTATTGGGACCACATTGCAAATTAATATCAAATCTTAAATAAAAATATTAAGGTAAAAAATATTATATTACTTAATATAAAAATCACATCTACCCATATGCATGTGGTGGAATTACACCTTCAAGTTTTACCAATTTTTTAGGAGAAAAACTACCTCCAGCAATAGGTCCAATATATGGAATAACCTGGAATTAAACATTTATGATTCCCAATCAAATCGTAACTATGGTTCAAATAGAGCACATTTTTAGTTAATTTATATGCTTACCGGGTCCAGAATTACTGTATCCATTGTTTTTATAAAATGTGATAAGTATTTATACACAAGTGCGATTCTTTAGCAAATGCTAACATATAAGATTGATCCTTACTTTTATATATGGATATCGCCAATAATTTTATCTGGCGGTCAACCATAATCTGGTAACCCACAGCTAAAATTAAATAGGAAAATCCATACTGTTATCTCAACATGATTAAATAATTTACAAACATAATATTTACCAATATGCGAAAAGTCGTTAAACGTTAAAAATGTACTTATTTGAATTTTAGCTGATATTACTTATATGCACTGTTGTATGTTATTCGATCTATGTAACTGCGATTTATATTGGTAAAATCTTATTAGCAGTATTATATTGAAGCAATAGCTCGGTTTCCAATTGGTGAATAGTATTTTTATAATTAAACCAATTGTTATTTTCTAATCGATAGTCGAATCATTTTATAATTGAGCTAGCCCGGGGTTGACAAAATTTGTAAAAATAATTGAAAAAGTACGTATTATATTCAATCGGTTTCGAGTGTCATACATTATGAATTGTGTAGACGATCGAGTTGACCGAAGCCAAGATGACTTATTAGGGAATATAACTAACGGAGTGGTTTGCCGAAAGATATCTTAAGGTGTATCTCTGAGATCCAATCTTGGTGTTCTGTTGTTTCAAACTTTTATTACATTATTGTCAAGATTTAAATTTTCATTTTGCAGTTTTAAGTAACTTGTGTATTTGGTATAATTGAGAATACTTTAGAAATAAATTTATTATTAAAAGCAGCAAAATTGTGAATTGATCAAGATTGATTTTAATTAAGTATCATAATAATTATTGTTTAAAATAGACCAATGCGATAGCAACCCATGGGTCACGGGTCATGAGTTAACCAATTTAATTTTTATCAAATAATGTACTGATTTAAAAATAAATAGAGAAAATTTTGTGAATAATTAATTTTAGGGTCAACTGTGATTTGTTTCTTATCGAACAGTAGCAGTTTGAATATTATGTTCTTTCTTAATTTTGATTCTATTTACCCTTGAGTTATAAATTGAAATGTAATTTAAACTTGATTTTCTTAACAGAGTTAAAAATTTTAAATCTCATCCTTATTTAATTGATACTCTTGAAATACAAAGAATCTGTGTAGGTCACCTATTAACCAAATTTGAATTTGTTAAGAGGAACTTCGTAATGTAGGACGCAGAATAAATTGAATTATTACTTTATTGTTGCGATAGCACTACATAGGTAAGTACTACTTACAGGCTTAGTTATTTTATATTACGAAAGTGTGTTACGAGAATGGTAAAGTCTTTACTGTAATTTGGAGTAGATCAATTATTAGACATACAGATGCTGCAAAAAAAGTAATGCTAAAATTATTAAATCTTTATTAATTGTATCGGAATAGCAATTATCCATTAGAAAGTGACAGTTCATGCTTTACATCGGATTAATCAGAGTAATTCCTGTTAATTTATCATCAAGTTATTAAGATTTATAACTGGAAGTGGCCTAATGTAGGTATTGAGGTAATTTAAATTGTGGTATTTAAAGTTGTAATTACTTTACAAAGTTGTCAAAGTAATCCAATTTATACTTAATTTTAAATCCAAAATTAATTAATTATATTGTCATAAGCGTACATTTTTTAATACTTTAATCTCATTCGACTCTTTACCGTGGAGTATGATCTGCGGAAGGTGTAATAAAAACAAAAATTATTTGTTCAAGTTTTATAATTTTGATTCTTGTATTGTATTTTGCACGACAATTTTGATTTTTTTGCAATTTGTTACTTTCAGCCGAGTAGCAAAGAAAGCAATAATACTC